>CM068544.1:36911118-39877908 GCA_035048495.1 Euptelea pleiosperma | reverse complement strand
TCATCCTCACAAAAATCAGTCTTTGATTCATCCCGGGTCCCACGATCTTGTGTCATTGTGTCCAAAAAAGGTTTCATCCTTTCCTGACCCATATATAACCAATTATAACATTTACCTCTAGATAAATGTGATCTACATATATTGATGTACTGTGCAATTTGCAGTGTTGGACAGCAGCTTCTTTGTTGAAGCACAAGATCATTCACAAAGAATCACTTGCACTTGCAAAGCAGCGCTTGGATTTTGAGTGCAAGGAAGAAGAGGTTGAGTCTGTCTACTCAAAATTGCGGACGCCGAAGAAAATGTTCTCTCGCCAAGCAGAGAATGTCATGGATTCAAATTCTGCAGAAGATCCTGCAACAAGAACTAAAGATGTTGCAAAACACCTTTTGCATGTGAGGGCTTCACAATCAACAGTGTTTAATCAGCAAGAGTTGGAGGAAGGAGAGATCAGAGAGAGCTCTCAAAGTCAAAACTGCTCCAACCAACGAGTCTCTGCCAAGCAGGAACCTGAATCTGAAATGGCTAATGCATCACCGAAAAATGACTTAAAGCAACAAGTTAAGAGAATGCATTCCAAGAGGATGAAAAAGCTCCTTCGAAAGCAAATGGAGGAATTGCAGGAATTTAACAAAAATAGGGAGAAGGAAAAGGCAAAGTTAGAAAAAGAGCACCAGTTGGAGTCAGCTCTAATTCGTGCTATACATAGTCACATTTCGGTTAGATTAGATAAGCTGAAGAAGTTAGATGAAGACTTTGCAAGGAAAATGGAAGAACTCAATTGTAATATGGAGACACAGCAGAGAGAACTTACGGAAATGCAGCATGCAGCAAGGTGCGAAGAGAAGCGGATAAAGGCTCATTGGTTGAAAGAAGCAAAATCTGGAAGACCAGTGGCTTCATTTCTTTCGCCACCTTTGCCGAATTCTGGGTTCAGGGTGGAACACATGGAGGCTAGCAAGCAAGGTGGGGTTCGTGATGGTCCTGAGAAGGCCACCCCCATGTCTGCGCCTTCTTCAGGAAATCAGGATGCTGATGGAATTGCACTGGTCATGCCAGGTGAAATGGTACCTGCCGAAGTTCACAAAACTGTTCCAAATGAAACGGTGGAGGGCGGAATCCCCACTGAATCACTAACTCTTGCTATGCAGCCCAGAGGAGAGAGTGGTGGAATGGATACTACGGCCTCGGAAAGAGCAACTGTTACTGGGGTCGAGCAGCATAGTGAAGCAGGTGGTTCCGATAGTGGAGGTTCACCATCGTTGGAGCAAACTCGGATAGATTTGACTTTAGCTCAGCCTCCCATTGCACCTGCCCAAGATAGTCGAGTGCCATCACTTCAGGTACACATATTCCATTGAACTTGGCAATCCTTTTGGTAGGTTTGATTTGATCATCATTTCCTGCATATATTTTGTCAACAGTAACCTGTATATCTTTATGCTAAGATGCACCATCTGTTCTCTGGACCTCTTGCCTGGACTGTTTACTTGCATCATCCTAGAAAATAAAATAGATAAAGAGTAATATAATCAGCCAATCAGAGATGATTTTATATCTCCTAATGGTGGGCCACAACCCCTGCATGTGCACCTCTATTACACATACTTTTGGTAGACTACCCTTGTATTACCCAATCGCTACCTTAGTGTTTTCTATGATAGTCACATCCAAGCGGTATGAATCATTGTTGAGGGAGAACTGATTAAATTGCAGATTCTTACTAATTTCAGATGTGATCAGGTACCCCCGGTTGATAATTCTCGACCATCCGTATCACCTGGAGTGCAAGGTGAAGATGTGTTAAGTTGTGAAGTGCGGAATTCTTCCCAACAGGTCGAAGTTTTATCTCCACAGCCGGATGATGCCATACCATCTCATCAATCTAATCATGACACCTCAGTTCTACCAACCGTTGCGCAATCGCAGCTGCCTCCATCCACAGATCCACCCTCTGTTGAACGCAATCAACCTGAAGTACCTGCATTTACAGGGATTGAACACGAACAGAGTAATGAAGGGAATTTCTCTTCCCAACAGTCTCCCGACACAACCACCAGTTGAGGACCAAGCTGAGCTATATCACTCCGTTTTGCAACCCGATACACGGTTACAGCACGATCACCAGTCAAGGCATACCTCTTCCCAACAGGCTCAAGTTCCAGCACGACCAGCCGAGGAGCATGCTGAGCTATTTAATCAGTCTGTTTTGCAACCCAACAGTCGGTTGCAACTGCATCTGCCTATGGATACGCCTTTGGGTGGAAGTGGAACACGAGTGTCAGAACCCAGAAGAATGGGCATTGTTCCAGAATCTAGTAATCGTCCTCCACAAACTGCTCATGTGATTTCCCGGATGTCTCAGCCTTTGCACTCTGACCCACTTCAAAACGAACTGGCAAGAATACGTAAAGAAGAGGACCAATACATCAAGATGCACGAAGATGTGGTTCGTGTCTGAGACTTTTTCTTAATTGCTGTTTTTGCCATGATTGAATTCTAAATAGCAGTTACTGCTTTTTTTTTTGTACGAGTAGAAGATGCGGCTCAATTCTGAATGTGAGAAGGAGATAGAAGAAATCCATAAGAAGTACAATGCTTTGCTTCAGGATTCTGAGGCAGCATTAGTGCAGAAGAGGAAGGCACTTGAGACAAATTACAACAAAGTTTATATGAATCGTATATTGGCGGAGGCATTCAGGTTCAAATGCAGTGATGCCAGGGCTGCTGGGGCACCGGGACTGCAGCAAGGTATTGAACTCCTTCGGGATCCCTTCCCCGACTTTTTAACTTTTTCATTCTCTTAATTTGAGGAATCCCTGCTCAGCTTGGAGATTGGCCAAGTTGGACATAGTTTAACCAGGTCTTGAATACCAAATCGAAACTTAATACTTTGTAATACATAGGCTAACTTGATGTTTGTAGGATTGCCTATTAAATTAAGTTTTCGATTACCCTGCCAACTAAAACGTGTAAAAGTTGGGCCAATTTCACAGCAGAATGTGTTTTAATAACAATGATTCATGTACAAAGAACAGAGGTCTTGGGCTGAAATTGAGGTATGCACATTACATAAATACACATGCATGCATGGATCTATGCAATTCTTTGTCTTCTATGCCAAGGAACATCTGACCCTTATTTCGTTTCCAGGAGCACCTTCAGGATTTGTGCAACAGTTATTTCAGCTGTCATCTCAGCAACATGCACAGAGACCTGCCCCTGCACCTGGTCCAACAGCAGCTGGTCCACCTGCGGCCCCACCAGTGCAGGTGGTCCACCACCACTCGGCACTTTTCTCGAGCAACCCGGGCAGACCACACTTCAGCCCCATTGTCCCTCCCACTGGAAATCATCAAGTGGGTAGTGAACTACGGGCCCCAGCCCCACACCTCCAACCCTTCAGATCCTCTTCATCCACGTCAGCACCTAGTCTCCCACCTCTTACTTGCGCGATTCCCGCTCAGCAGTCACTGAGCAATCCTGCTGTCACTTCTTCCGTGCTTCCACAGCTTACAACCCGTCCTACCTATCCACCTGGGCCTTTTAGTAGGAGCCATCAGCCAGAAAGTTCAGGAGGGTTGCCAGTTTCCCATAATTCTTCTCTATCTGCTCTTGAGCTGCTCATGGATGTTGACTACCGCTCTAGTGCGAACCCACCAAACCTGCTGCCGCCTCTTCAGGATCTTGGACCGACCTTAGACTCGTGGGACTTGTCTGAACTGGCAATGACAGGTACTTTACGTGGCCCCGCAGCCCGTACAGGTACTGCAGCGGATATCGTATGCTTATCAGATGATGACTGATTGGATGGGTTTTGAGAGCTGTAATGGGACGATAGCAAATTTATGTCAGAAACAAGTATAAGATGCCCTTTTTGTAAAATTATTATAAAATATTGCACATGAATTGCCTCTCTCTCTTGCGGCCCTGAAAGTTCGTACGAAGATTTCAACACATCATCATCAAAAGGAAGAGTTCAACCAAGCTTGCACTTTGAAACAGAGCTAATGACCAACTGACTAGGCATCGATTACAGGGAATTGCTGACATTTTTGCGAGAAACCTGTATTTGACATGGTGTAGTTCAAACCAATAGTGTATATTTTCATATTCCTTTGTGTTCTTTTTTATTTTTTCCTTTATTTTTTTTTTATTTTTTACACAACAGTAAGTTATAAGGTTATATTCCATTGGGTGCCCAAATGAAGGAAAAAACTTGGCATTTGGTTGAGCCTTGTCTTCCTGGCAGTGTTCTGTTAGTCCAGAAATCCCATACCAAGGAGAGCACTGGTTTACCCTAAACATCAAGTTTGCCAGCAAACATAAATGAAAGTAACAGAAAATAAATTGTTAGATGAGAGAAGATGGGAACCGATTCACATAATTATGTTTGTATAAGCAACTGCAGATGCTTGAAGCAGCATTCTAGCAAATGAAAACATACATCATCCCACATCTCAGATACCTGCTGTCTTGTAAGATGTCCGGATGAGATCCAGGATGGCCAAAGGGGTAGATGGCTACTACAAATTTTGGGCACTTGAGGATCCGTAGTGGGCTGGGTTTGAGTCATAGGTTGGTTCCGGGTGCGTGGGTCGGATCGAGCGAGAAGATAGTAGATCCAGGTCAGATCTGGGGCAGACAAGGTTATCGGGTCAGAGGGTTTTGGGGGTGACGTGGCTTTGGTTTGGGTGTGTGGCATTCTGGTAAGGTTTCAGGTGGGGGGTTTCGCGGGTTTGCAACCGGGCCAAAGTTTTTATGGGGCTGGATAAATGAAAGTATCATCATACCAGGGCAAGATTTTAAGGTTGAACTTGCATTGAGTTGTAGAGTTCGTCTTCCACGCCCATTAGAGCAACTCCCTACGATCTCTGTATCTTCAAATATAGAGATGCTTTTTTGAAATCCAACTCCAACCTATCTCTATATTCAGCTCCAAATTTGAAGCCAATCCCTCTCTATTTCTGACTCCAAATCTTGAGATCTCTATCCTCTGGCTCCAAATATCTATTTTTTGATTTTATGAAATTTCGAATTTTCATCTTTACCCTTTTAGTGATATTTTGAATAAATTTAATTCCTTTTGTATCATTTTTTTTGTGTCATTTTGAATCAAAGATGCTTTTTTTTTGGAGGTGGGATGGTTGGAGTTCAACTCTTTTTGAAAGGTGTCTCCATCTTCAAATATTGAGAAGATTTCCCTTTTTGCAGCCAAAATGTGGAGATGTTCGTTGGAGTTGCTCTTAGACCTTCAATCATTGAAGTGGTTCTTCTGAGCTTGTCTAGGAACACTAGTGTATCAAAGCTGGGGAGGGCTTCCCAAAAAGGTAAGGGTATCTCTTATGTCGAATTTTCTCTCATTTTTCCTACTTTGCTATTGATCCCAAACTGCCATTCTCTAGAGGTGAATCCAATACCCCTGCCTCCTCTCAGAGGGATGGAGAGCCCTCGGTTTTTGTTCTACTTACGGATGTGGGGTTAGAACTCGGCCATTGAGGAGAATCTTGTAGTCTATTGGGATGAGGATCAGATGTTCCGGGTGGAGGGGATAGTGTTAGGAAGGGAGGCACTAGAGGAGTTGGGGCGGAGCATGATTCTAAAATGAGAGGTGGCTGTGTGGACGAGGCTTGTCTGGAGGGGCCATCCTTTGGTTCCTTCATGTAATTTGGAGATTCCTAGACTATTTGCTTCGGAGGATGGTGTTCGTGCGAAGTGGAGGTGGATTTGAAGTATTTTTTCGGCGTCTTTCTCCATTTTGCTTAACGGTTCCCCCAGGTGATTATTGAAGGGTTTTGAGGGGGCTTATACAAAGGGATCCGTGGTCGCCCTGCTTGTCATTGTGGTAGCAGAGGCATTGTGGATAATGGTTTCCCAAGCTATGGATCTTAGGGAGGTCGCATGCTTCAAGATGAAGTAGGGGTCCAACCATCTCCCATCTTTAGTTTGCGAATGACAATTTTGTCTCTTGGGGCTTTTATGTCACATCTCAGGTTTTTGAAGGGCCTCATTTGTTGATTTGAAGCCGTGTCAAGTTTACGCGTTAACTTGATCAAGAGTAAGATCTTCGGGGTGAGGAAAGTACACATCGGTTTAGTTGATGCCTTAGGTTGTAGTTTGGGTAGTTTACTGTGTCAACTTATTTGGGATTCCCTTTAGGGGTGAACTATAGATCCAAAGCCATTTGGGATCTTGTGATCGGGAGTTTTGGGATTAGGTTGCTGTGTTTGGTAGTGCACCTTCGACCTGCGTCTTGATTGAAGGAGTGCGTCTTGATTGATGACAAATGTTTGGGTCAATACAAGGCGCGCACCTCTGATGACACAATGGATCTTGAAGACGCACGAAAGTGAACCTTTGAAGGTTCATCTCCCTCCTTGAGTGTTCGAAGAGGCATGTACTTTGAAGGTTCACTCTCTACCCTAAATGGGCTTAGCCCACCTAATGTGTGCCACTAATGATGTATGGGCCAACTTGATATATAGCACATCTATGATCTATCAACGCCCCGCTATTATTTGGGACCCACATATGATCCATCAACTTCTGTCTTATGTGGGGCTACATGATTCATCGACTCCATTAACATGTGGGCCCATATGATTTATTAACTCCAGGTATTATGTGTGGCCCATACGAACTATCAATCTTTGTTCTTATGTTGGGGACCGCATGATCTATCAACATTTGTTCTTATGTGGGTCTCGCATAATCGTTGTAGAACCAAACATCGGTCTTGACCTTTAAAGGTACGCACCTTGAAGATGTGGACCTTCAAGACGTACGTCTTTGGTTGAAGGCACGCTACCAAACATAGCAATGTTTCGAAATGGGTTAAACTGGTGTTAATCAAACATGCTCTCTCCAGTTTGCCTATCTATTATTTATCATTGTTCTCTATCTCTAGGGGTATTGTGAACATTCTGGAAAAGAGTACAAAAAATTTCTTATGGAATGAATGGTTGAGGTGGCGAAATTCCACATGGTAAATTGGAAGATAGTGTGTAGTCCCAAGCTTCAAGGAGAGTTAGGGATCAGTAATATTTCTGTGATGAATGTGGTTTTGTTGGGTAAATGGCAGGGCCGGCTCTACCTTAAGGCCATTAAGGCGGTCGCCTAAGGCCCCTTGGTGAGAGAAGGCCCCCAGCCCAGGTCCCACTAACCACATGGATTTTTAGCCCAACCCTTATTGGAAAATGCAAACCAAAAATCAACCTAATTGATTATCTTCAGCCGTGGATTTCAATATTTTTAGGACATGATTATAGCTGTTGGATTCAAGCATGTTGTTTGTGTAGTAAATGCTATGGCTAGAAATCATCAATTAAGCTGATTTTTAGTGTGTTTATCCACCAATAGGTGGGCTGAACATCCGCGCAGTCATTGTGCCCAAAAATGATCTATGTATGGCCACAAAAGTCCTCTGCATCAACTGCACCGTGAGTCCTCTGCATCTAAATTTTTTATGTAGTTTTTTATTATCAAGAATAATTTTTTATATAAAGATTTTTAATAATATAAAGAGTTTAATTTTTTTAATTAATATCATATATATTAATATATTAAATATAACAAAAAGGCCTTATGTAGAGTTTTCGCCTTAGGCCTCAACTTGTATCGAGACGGGCCTGGTAAATGGTTATAGAGGTTTAAGTGGAGGCTATTCGGTTGTGGAGGAACGCGATAGCAAATATGAAATTTCGAAGTTCGGGCGGGATGGGAGAGGAGTTGAAACGACTTGTAGTTGCAGTGCTTAGAGGGGTATTATGAAGATTCTTCTGAGATTTTCAGATGGGATTCTTTTCGAGGTTGGAATTGGGATAAGGTTAGATTTTGGGAGGACAAGTGGTGTAGTAAGTCTCTTTGATGGTAAAGTTTTTGGGTCTTTTTTTTCTTTTATGAGAAGAATTATTCTATTCAAGTATGTTCTATTCGGGAAGAAGGAGATTTATCTTGTAACTTTGGTTTAAGAAGAAGGCTAACTGATTGGGAGATTGAGTCAGTGGCTAGTCTATTGTCTCGATTGCTTGAGTGTCGGATTTCTTTCACGAGCCCGGATAAGCGCATTTAGAAATGGACTACAGATGGGTTATTTTCGGTTCGATCAATCTATAAGGCCCTTCTTAGGCCCTCTAACATCTAATATCTTACGTCTTTTATTTGGGGACCAAATTATCTTCCAAGATTTCATTTTTTATGTGGATAACATCATTGGAGAAGATCTTGACAGTGGACCACTTGATAGCAAGAAAGATTATTATTCTTGACTTTTATTCGATGTGCAAGCATAGTAGGGAATCGGCCAATCATCTTCTTTTGCATTGCGAGATAGCCACAACAATTTGGACAACGTTCTTATTGACTTTGGGATTTCTTGTTAGATGTCTAGTTCAATGTTGCATCTAATCTCGTGTTGGCACACGTACGCCTTTTCCTCTAGAGGGCATGTGCTTGAGCACATGCTTCCCTTCGCGATATGTTGGTGTATGAAATGATAGAAACAATAGAATCATTGAAGGAAAGAGGAAGAGGTGACTAACATTATTCTCAACATCAAGTGCCTGATGTTTACACAAGTCTAAATCTTTTCCAACTGTTGTAGTCTTTTCTGTTTGGTCTTATCCTCTGTGGGTCATCTCGACCTCTTTGGCTGATCTTGTATTTTGTTTGGCTATTGTCCTTTAATGCATTCTACAATTATCTAAAAATAAATAAATAAATAAAAAGATCACTCAATTAGCATCTACAATCCATACAAGGGGGCATCTACTGTAGCATGTCATGGGGAAGATCCCTCAAGTCATTTTTCCTGTAGAAACATTTTTTTTCATCATTTCAGAAAGCCCTCGACCCCAGGTCATACTCTATTTTTGTTGCATACATAGCAGAGTGCGAATTCAGCTCACTTATTCTCCACAGGTGCCTCAAATCTCTTAAACTACATTAGATGCCTCATACAAATAACTCAGACCTAACAAGGAGAAGTAGCGGAGCTGGATTATATACTCTCTTGCTACAAAGCCAATCTGTACCCGTGCCCATAAAACATCTAAATGGAAATTTTCACACGGCTCCATAGGAACATCTCTAGGAACAATATTGTTGTTGTACCAACTGAATTTGATGTGAAAAAAACTCAAAGATGATCACATAGTGCCTTTGTGAAGTCAGATGTGGACGAAGTTCCACCAAGATCGACTGTTCGGTACTTCCCTTCCGCGATCGTGTTAAGGATAGCATCGTGGATCTGATCTGCTTTATCGTGAAGCTCCAAATGCCGCAGCATTGCAACCGCACTCAAAAGCAGAGCTGTTGGGTTCGCAAGATTCTACATTTATTCAATTCAAACATGAAACAAATAACTGATTAGAACAAATAAAATACAAACACAATTAAATCCAGCAATACATGTATGGAGTTCGCAGTGATGCATGCACATGAGATACGAGCATCTTTGCACCATGTTTGGTATCTGAGAACACTTTTCATGTGAATCATGAATGATGCGTAAGTGTGCAGTGCGCGTGATCATCAGTCCAGAAACATTAGCTTTATGGTCCACCAGGGAATTTGCCCAACGATCATCTCAATTGAACAACTTAACCATTCAATAGTAGAAGTTTTGGCTTCGGTCTATGAAAGAAAACTCTTCATTTGAGTGGCCAGGCTAAACCAATCATGATTTTTGGGCTAGATCTCATTGTTGGACATAGCGACGGTGGCAGGATTTTGTTCAAGGTGGGGTGGTGCACTGGATTTTTATTCAAATCTGAGGGGGGTGGCACTTTAAAGGATTTTGGAAATAATAAAAAAATTTAAAGAATTTTGAAAGTAGAGGGGGGTGGGGGCACCCCCCTAGCCCCTTGGCTCCGCCACTGGTTGGACGAGATGGTCTGAAGCTCTCCTGCATGTGCAACCAATGCAATAATGCTGATGGGCGCTGAGAAAACCTTTTCAACTTGCAAGTGAAAAAACGACTACTGATGCTTGTGTACACAAACATAGAGTTATAGTGCAAGCAAAAGTATGAAAGTGTAGTGTACAAAATGCAAATTAGCGCAACAGCTCACCTTTCCAGCAATATCAGGTGCTGAACCATGCACAGCTTCAGCCAGAGCAATACCTCCCTCACCGATATTACAGCTGCATAAATAGGTCAAAGAAAGTTAAGTAAAATGGTGGACAATGAATTTAAAGAAGGCGAGAACACAAAGGTAGATACCTTGGTGTTAAACCCAAACCCCCAATCAAGCCAGCACAGAGGTCACTGATAATGTCACCATAGAGGTTGGGCATCACCAATACGTCAAAGAGTGTTGGATTCTTCACAAGCTGTTCGCAACAACCCACGTAGTGAGTAATCTTTTTTCCTCTTCAAAAATAGGTTGGCTTACGTTTTATACCTAGTATCTTTAAATATTCCTTTTAGTTTCTGTAGGATGGCAAGATGGGGTCTTGAACCAATAGCCAGGGACCCATATTATGGAGTACATATTCATACCACTGGGTTCTGTTACTTGACCCCAACAGTTAAATACCACATTATACACCATTAATGTACTAAATTATTCATCAGTAGCAACTGCAAAGTTCAACCATACCATCATACAGCAATTATCAATTACAACTTCCTCGTAATATATCTCGGGGTACTTCTGTGCAACCTCACGGCAGCACTGCAGGTGAAGACAAAATGGAAATTATAATCACAGTATCTTTTTTTTTTTGATAAGTATAATCACAGTATCTGAATAATCAAAACAGTAAAGCTGGACTTTGTGATTATATATCAGTAGCACTTATCGAAAAATAAAAAAGATTATATATCAGCAAACCTTCAGAAAAAGACCATCAGTCTTCCTCATAATGTTGGCTTTGTGTATGGCAGACACCTTCCCACGGCCATGCATCTTGGCATAGTGAAAAGCATAATCGGCCACCCTTAAACTTGCCTGGCGGGTAATGATCTTGAGACTTTCAACTACGCCTCTCACCACCTAGCACAAAACCATACATGATCTTGAAGTGTATTTCTTTGATATGCATGTGTATGTTTGTGTTCACATGTTGTGAAGGAGACTTACTTGGTGTTCAAGGCCGCTATACTCCCCTTCTGTGTTTTCACGGATTGTGACGAGATTGACATCGTCATACCGAGTTTTGTAGCCAGGCAGGCTGTAGCAAGGTCTAACATTGGCATACAAACCAAGTTCTTTCCGTAGAGTAAGATTCAAAGACCGATGGCCCTTTCCAATTGGAGTGGCCATGGGCCCTTTCAAGCCCACACCATTTCTGCGAACTGATTCCAGACTTTCCCATGTTAAGAAACTTTGTGTTCTGGGGTCAACTTCAGTTCCTACATAGTGTTCTTCCCATTCTATTGGCACTTCAGCTGCTCTGAATACCTGCATTAGCACAGGTGCAATATGATTTTTTAATGGTCTAAGAATGCATTTGACCTTACAAATTCATTCAAGCCTATGAAGACTATGTTTGGTAATAAACACGTGGTACCTCTGTCAATGTCTACTGAATGTAAGAAATGGGTGTAGCTCTAGACAGACTCTACACACACACACGCACACACATCCTGTTATTCTGACACGCCCTTGTGAGTCCCACATGGAGATGAGTAAAGGGCTGATTTTGGTGAGGATAATCTCCTTACCATGGAGATCATATTCACAAAAAAATTAGCCCATGTTGAAACTTCTAACCTTATAAAAATGCACTTAAACATAACAGTGTAATGAACGGTCCAGATTTTTTCAACTTTTAACCCATTTTTCATAGGACTTGAAATGGCGGAATGAGCTGATTTTTGTTGAGGATGATCGCCATGACCATAAAATACCAGCCCTTAACTCATCTGCATGTGGGCCCCCACAAAGGCATTTCAAAGTAACCTGACCCCAGACCACCACCACACACATACGCACACTTGGAACTGAGATTTTCTATTTCTCTTATATTGTTAAAAATTCGATTTTAAATATAAAATAAAGGGTAAACCCAAAAATCACTTCATCAACAACATCAATAATTGCTCAAAACCCTAACCCTAAATTAACGCTCTTTCCTTGAAACCGCTGTTTTCCTTAAATTACAACGGATCATTTTAAATTCGTTCCAGAACCCAATCCAATCCATCAAACTAAAATCATTCCACAAAGATTTCTATTTACACTCCACAAATAACACTCAAATATTGGATTACACTTTTACCAATCTCTGATTTGCTAAGCTTCAACTGATCAAAAAGAGACTTTCAAAAACCATAACCGAAAACGAGATAATTGCATTCAGCGATCACCATAAAAGGAACCAAGAAATCTTTAAAAGAAGGGAAGTTTTCAAATTCCGATGAATCGAGAATCAGAAGAAGCACAGAAAGGCAATATGGATGAGGATATGGAGTTTTGAATCGAGAAACCAAACCTTCTTTACGGCCTCTGCAATCTCCGGACCGATTCCGTCGCCGGGGAAGAGAGTAGCGCGGATCGGATTGGTAGGAGTGGCGATCGAAGAGAGATTTCGGTCAAGACAGTTAAAAATCCTAGCGGAATTAGGGTTTGTAAACGTGAGCGTCGGCAACGATCGGCTTCGAAGAACGCGTCTCAGAATTTGCGACGCCATGATTGGTTGATCGAAGAGAGAGCGAGACAAAATGTTCCAATATAGTAAGGAACGGAGAATTTTTTTTAAGCGGCGGAAATTTAGTAGCGCACCTAAGTGTAGATTTACCTGGCGTAATATGATTGGTCTCATGATCGCCATTTCTAAATTTCCACGGCTTCAAAAATTTTCATCACGAGACACCTGTCCCGCGTGTTGGGAGTAAAACTTGTGTCACAACACAATACGCAGTGGACGCTGACCGTATGGATGTTTGTCCAGTCCCTCGATGGATCTCTAAACAAAAAATCAGCCTGATTAACGGTAGGAATTTGAGCATTATTGAGCGTTATTTGGGTGCAAAGATCAAAGGTTGTAAATCACTAATCAGGTCCCCCGAGGGAATAGCCAAACATCCATACGGTCGGCGTGCACTAAGAGTATTTTCATCCTTCTGAAAAGATTGTTAATCAATTTGAGTCAATGATAGTCACAGACGGGGGATTAGGTCACGGGGTAAGTCAGCTTTTTTAAATATCAAATTTCAAAGATAACGTGGGACACTCTTGGACCCACTGACACACAATACTAATTACAAAAAAAAATAAAAATAAAAAAATGATAGAACAAGAACATGTGGGTTTGGATCAATCCTAACCCTAAATCAAACTGACAAATCTAGTCTGCAACTGTTTTCAGACTTAAAAATATACAAACTTTGTATCCACCCTTGAATGCTACTTGAAAAACGTATTTTTAATTTATAAAATATTTATTTTTGAAAACATTGTAATAACACATTTTTCAAGGGACACCCAACCGTACAGACAATGTTTGCATACTTTTAAGTCTCCAAACAGTTGCAAACTAGATTTGTCCAAATCAAACATCTATGGTGGTCCGTCGGCTAGAAGATGGATGACCAACAAATTTTGGTGAGCAGTTTTAAACTTTTAAATACAAAATCTTGTCTTTTCTGACATTTGTAGGAACATTGGGTATTTAAATTGTTTGACAGAATGGTGGTTGGCTGGCCGGCCGGCTGGCCGCCAAGAGACTCTAGTAAGTTTGTCGCTGGTGATGTGTGGCTGACTTATTGGAGTCTCGTGGCCAATCAACTACCACAGCCATTTTATTTGGGAATAAGGTTTCATTCGAAATCCACATATTCTTGTAATCTAAAGTTGGATAAAGTAACATTTTTATTTTAAAAAAATAATAATTAATTTGGGTCAACAACAATGGCCCATGTCATGGTAAGGTAGCTTTTTCAAATTGCGGGGCTGGGTATGTCAATATTTTTCTTTTTGGGCTCGTACCTCTGACTAATTTTTTTGTGTGTCATTGATCGAATCAGAAACATTAACCCCGTCATCCAAAAATTGAAGGCTTTTTATTCTATTGTTCCTTTGAATTTTAGAGTGACATGATTAATGTTTCTAACTTAGTCAATGATGGTAAAAAACAAATTGAAGAGCAAGACTACTAAAAGAGTAATGAAAACTCAGGGTTTTCACGAAAATTTATCAAGGAGGTTACGTGTTTAGAGAACATGCCACATCAACTCCATTTTGTTGTCATGTTTTATTCAGGGCCATGTGGCCATTAAGTCGGTCGTCTTAGGCCCTAGGTGAGAGAAGGCCTCAGCCCACTAACCACATGGATGTTAAGCTCACCCCTTGTTGGATATATAAACCAAAAATCAACCTGATTGGTTATCTCTAGCCATAGATTTTAGTACTTTTTAGGATTGATTCTAACCACTGGATTCAAGGATGTTTTTTGGGTAGTGTGTTTATCCACCAATAGGTGGGCTAAACATCCACATAGTCATTAGGCCCAAAAAATGATCTATGTCGGGCCGTGAGAGTCCTCTACATGGACTGCAATGGGCTATGGGAGTCCTCTGCATCTACATTTTTCTCTAGCTTTTGATTATCATGAATAGTATAGAGAGTTACAATTTTTAATTAATACCACATATATTAATATATTGAATATAAAAAGGCCTTATGTGGAGTTTTTGCCTTAGGCCTCCACTTGCATCGAGACGCCTTGAGTGTATGTCCCATGTGGATTGCCTTGCTACTATTGAAGTATAAATCCCTCGGGATTGCCACATAAGAGCATCTCCAACCAGTGATATCAAAAAACTCTATAAAAAATGCATCTTTATCAAATTTGATTTAAAAAAAGATATCAAATAAGTGTAGAACTCCAACTAACCCTCATTCAAAAAAGCATCTTCTTCAAAAAGGTCACACGTAGAATGGATGGAGGTTTTTTTTGAAAAGTACTAAGGATAATAACGTCATTTAAAAAAAGTTGAATGGAAAGAAAATGACAAAAAATAAAATTCAGAGAGTGAAGAGTAAAATCTCCAAATTTTATGTCAAGAATAAAAATCTCCAAATTTGATATAAAAAATAGTGAAATACCAAATTTGATGTTGGATATAGAGATTGGTAGGAGTTCGATTTTGCACAGACAACATCAAATTTGATAATATAGAGACCAGTTGGAGATGTTCAAATGGTGCACCCTTTATGTAGAATCTAATAACTAAGGAACTAACCCACAAGGTGCCATGCATGGACATCACAACATAACTGTTAATCATAACATGCTAACTCAACTTATGCGGATCGTGACCGGGTAATAAAGTTGGGCATGTTAATAAAAGGTAGTTTGCAATGGACTGCCGTTTGACATAGGGCGCTTCGGTGGTCATGGTGAGGTGAGAGGAATGGAGGGCAAGAGTAAGAAAAGGTGCTGTGATGGCACTTCACATATGCAACACTCAAAGGACGTCCTAAATGTCATGTCACTTAAATAGTGCCCCTCTAAAGCTTCAATGCAAGGTTTAGAAGGGGCCGTTATAACGGTATAACAGACTGGCCACGTTACCATTTTTTCCATTATAACGAATTATAACGCTCATGGGCAAAAATGGAAATTAACAGAAATAGTGGGAAAAAAGTGGCACTAAAATTCAAATTTTGAATTTCAAATTTTCAATAAAAATAACATAATATAACGGAATAACATGCTTTTTCACAAATTTTGTCAGAAAATAACGGTTGTTATTTTCGTTATAATGGAAAGCAACTAACATTAGAGCAACTCCAACCGGTCTCTATATCTTCAAATATAGAGATCTCTATATCATGCTCCAAATTTGAAGCCGGTCCCTCTCTCTATTTGTCACTCCTCTTCATTGACTCTAAATATAAAGACTTACTTTTTGTTTTTCTAAATTTTCATTTTTATTCTTTAAGTTACATTTTGAAAAAAATTAAATATCTCATGTTCTTTTTGAATACTTTTTGTCTCATTTTGACTTTAAAGATGCTTTTCTAAAGATAGGCTAATTGGAGTTCAACACTTTTTAAAGGGTTTCTCCATCTTCAATTTGAAGAAGATTATTTTTTGAAGCAAAAATTTGAAGACGTTGATTGGAGTTGCTTTTGTAACGAAAATAACGGCCGTTATTTTTTGAGTGTTAAAACGATATATAACATAACGGGGGAGGTCCAAATCCGTTGTAACGGCTGTTATTTTCGTTACAACATCCGTTTTTTAAACCATGCTTCTATAGACCATAGCGCCACACGTGTAGAACACCATACTTGTTGGTTGGCCCTTGTGACAACATTTGTTTATCCTTATTTTCCTTTCATGTCTTCAACCCATGGCCATAAAAGACAAACCACATGTCAAAAGCTAAAGAATTAACACAAGCAAAGTGCTTTAAGTTGCCACACCCTATGCATGGTATCAATAGTTATCAATAGGGGCCATAAATATCCAAAAGCTATCGTGTTGCTCAACATGTGTTATTAACATTAATAATCCGAAAGGGTAGAGGCGCCATCATAGAGACTATTTAATAAACATGCTATTTACAAAGCAAGTAGCCAATGCCACACATTATACTCTGCCTTCGACCTCTTGTTATCCACTAGTGGGTGGCCTGTGCTTGGCACTTTCTGACTAAGCATTTGCCAAAATCGGGTGTGAATGGCTGAGATCTACCGTTTATTTGGGAAATAAGATCTCGGCCATCCTTTATGAAGCTGATAAGAGGGGGGATAACTAGGGAGACAAGGTCCTCTTTTTGTTATATAGACGTGTCTAGACAAGCCTTCACGTCACTTGCCTTACCATCTGTCGAGTAAAACTTTGATGACATCGGGCTGTCAGCGAAGCCGCTGATTCTTGGCACTTACCCGAGTGCTAGCTGTTTGCTACGTATCCAAGTGCTTTTTTTTGCTTTTGTAATAACTTTTTTTAAGAAATCTTAAAAAACACTTACGTGGGTACGTGGCAAACGACACTCGGATAGATGTTGAGAACTCTGTGGCCGTCGGCAGCTTTGATAATAGCCCATCCTCATCAAAGTTTTACCCTCATCTATCCATGTGGTGACATGGCCAGTGGACTCTCTCAACACAAGGTAGATACAGTGCAAAGATATTCCAGATAGGGGCAATAAGGTGTGACATAAAGAGATGGGAGCTAATTAGTGGTGGAAAGTTGGAAACATTCAATCTAGCAACCACGGGCCCACGTTCTCATCTTGGAACTCTACGGCGGTTTGGTCACCTTCCCCTACAAGGGCATCAAGGTGTGGTACCTAGGGGTGTCAATGGGTCGGTTCCAGTTCGATTCCTAAGGTACCTAGAACAGGAACTAATATTGTCGGTTCTTATTAATTTCAGTTCTCAAAATAGACCCAAAGCTGGAATTGATTGTTTGGTTCTAGGCGGTTTGGATTCTGGGTATATCAGTTCCAATCTTGATAATATGACAAATTTACATACATGGATCATTTGGACAAGATTGCTTAGGGAGTAGGGGGTGTATTGGGTAGTTCCTAAGCCGATTAAGGAGTTATTCTTTACTTGGAGAGGGAAGGGGATTGGAAGACTTGGGAGGATAACGTGGGCTTTGACACCACTAGTAGTTTTATGAGATGTGTGGAGAGAGGAATAATGGGGTGTTTGAGAGTAAAAGATTGGAGTTGGAGTAGATTGTCAAGGAAATTAAGGCGCTGGTTTATTATTGGGTTAAGTTGTATTAGGAAGGGAAAGGCATCTCCTTCGAGGACATTGTCTGCAAATGGTCAGAGTTGGCAAGCAGGGGGAAGGACTAGTGTTTGGAGATTGTTGAAAGGCCTTCTTGAAAGTAGGCCATACACAATACATTGAAGGAGTTGTCTTTCAAAAATGTTTGCATCCATCAACATTGTAATCATACCTCTAGTGTTAGGGTTTCTATTCTAGCTTTGTGGTCCGAATTTGGGAACATGGTTCCACCAAACACCTCAATCATCTGAGCTTGAAATCTTTGACAAGTATATGTATTTATAAAACGGTTAGTCGGGGACTCAAGTCGGGTGTAGGTTGGTGAGTGAGAGAGAGAGACGGAGTGTGTATTTTTCTCCGCATTTTTAACCCCTTGCTCAGTAGGGGACTCCAATTTATAAAAGACGTTGAGTGGTTGTCATGTGACGTTTCTAACACTACGAGTATGTTTGTAGCACACACTCAAAAACAATAGTCACTTTTCTCTTGTCATGATCCCAAGTAGGTAGGTCTTGTTCCATATTAAATAGGGTGTCAAGACCTTACTCGGGGTACAGTTGACTTTTCTTGAGAAGCTTGGCTCCTTCACTCGAGCTAATCGTCCTTAGTAATTCAAATCCCCCTCCACCAAACCAAACTCTTGGGTGTAAGTTAGTAAAGTCGACAAAGCATTTATGGTCTGAAGTACTGACCACCAACTTTTAATATACGGCCCATGAAAATAAGCTTAAATTTTACTTGTAGATTTTGATGTAACAGTGGACAATTAGGATGGTGATCACATTTTGGTATACACTAAGCATCATTTTCTAAAAAAAAAAACTCTGAGTTGGATAAGAAGAGCTCTGAGCTTGGACTAGTCATCATTCTCGGATAAGAAGAGTTTTGAGTTTGGACAGGAAAAGCTCTGAGCTCAGACTATTCAAGTTTGTGGATAAGAAGTGAAATTCCACCGGTCCGTTTTCTTTAACTCAATATACCTAGAAGGGGGAGGGGGGTTGATTAGGTATTTAAAATTAATTATACCTACACAGTTTTACTAGTCGATGGTAAGAGAATAAAATTGCATGCCTTGGTTGTTTGATAAAGGATTATCACAACCAACTCAAATCAAATATACCTCCGTGGTATATTGTCTTTTTGTCGTTTGATCTAATTAAGATAGATTGCAGAATACAAATAAATAATCACACAAGATAAGAGATTTTTACGTGAAAACCTTAGCCAAGGAAAAACCACGGGACCACGTTCAGACGGAAAGTATCACTAACTGAAAAGTTAAACGAAACAAAGATTACCTATGCAGCACCGTTGCAAATACAACTTCCAACCTTAGCCAAAGCCTACTACCGATGCGTCCACGTCCTCTTAATCAATACCACGAATCCACGCGCGCCTTTTCAGTTAAGAAGCCTTATCCGCTTGTTAAGTTTGGTACACCCCAAATCTACCGTCGATCGGCTCCTCCGATCTTAATTCTCAACATTCCCATCTTTGCAGAAGGTGAATGATTCAGTACACCCTGAACCCTAAGTTGCTCAAAAGGTGTTGAATCACACTGGTACACTCAAGCTTATTAGGTTGAATATAGAAGTGAAAAACCTAGACTGAGTAAAGGATCAAGCTTTTAGCTTTGATCAAGAAGAAAACAAGCTTACAAGATGTGAATGGAAAATAAACTTCTTGCTCTTCGAATGGACACTCTAATAAATAAAGTCTTTGCTTCTCTCTCTTGAAGATTGAGTTACTCTGTGTCTCTGTGTGTGTTTAGAGAAGGCATAGACGGGTTCTATTTATAGAATTCCAAGACCCTAAGTCGTGTGGAATGTGGGATAATGAAACCAAGAGTTTCAGATCTAAGAAAGACCAATTTTGTTCAAGGTCTAATCAATTTTACACTTGGTCCAATCGATTAGGGATAAGTGTCCAATCAATTGGGGTCAATAAGTTTTCTGCTCCAAAGGCACCAATCGATTGCACAGGGTTCTCCGATTGATTTGACTAATGAAACTTTTTGTCCCGAAGACTCCAATCGATTTCACAGAGTCTCCAATCCATTGTGTTTAGATTTTTATTCATTTTAATCAACTTCTATGGCCACTAAGTCACTTACCTTCCTAATCGAGCGTACACGATCGTTAACTGACAAATCGACAGTTATTCAGATGACTCATGTCGTCAACCGTCTGATTCTTTCTGTCTTTGTCTTTTAGTATTCACGTAGTTGGCGAAGTATGCGTACCACGACATCTTCACACTACACTAGTGCTCGTAGGAATGGTTACAAGAATATTTTTATGTCAAACGAAATCTTTGTCAAATTGAATATGAAAATATTCCTTACAAGAAGAATTCTGAGTTTTTATAGGAAGAGCTCGAAGCTTAAACTAGTCATCTTTATCAAATAAGAAGAGTTTTGATCTTAAATAGGAGGAGCTTTGAGCTTGGGCTAGTAATCCTTCTCGGATAAAAGGAGTTCCTGAGCTTGGACTATTCATTTTTCTTTGATAATAAAAGTTATGAGCTCGTACTAGTCATCCTTTTCAAATAAGAGAAGCTCTAAGCTCGAACTAATCATATTTCTCGGAGGAGTTTTGAGCTAGGATAGGAAGAGCTCTGAGTTCAGACTAGTCATCCTTTTTCAGACAAGATGAGCTTTTAACTTAGATTGCATATCTGAAGGTAGCACATTGATGGTTTTGATGGTGGTCACATTTTAACACATATAGTTATGACCAAGCAGCTGCAAATATTTTGATCACAAATGTTCACGACTATAGATGTTTATAAGTTATGAACATTTGCCGTGCATGTATGACCTAAGAGCTCAATTTTCAATCTTAACATTATCGTTGTATCTGTTTTGAGATCCAAACATATGTTGGTGACTGGAGAGAGTCTGATGATCTGAATTTTGTGGCCTAGACGCAGATGATATGGCTCTAGGTCAAATGAGGTTACCAAAAACGACAATCAATCGAAGGAGTGAAAATATACAAATCCGTCGGAATCATCCATCCTTTGATTATCTGCACGGTTCGTTAAATTTATTTTATTTTTTAAGGTGTAAGGTGTTAATTACAAAGGGTCGGGCTCCGTTGACGGATCTAAAATGACAGATAAAATGACAGGGACACAATTTAAGACACGTGGCGTACTGTTACAGGACTGTGACCGTATGGATGTTTTTCCTATCCCATGATGGACCTACAAACCAAAACTCAGCCTGAGTAGTGATTTATAGGCTTTGGATTGGACGTATTTTCATGGGCTGACCTCAACTGTGTGAATTTGAGCAGTATTTGAGGTACAAAGATGCAACACTTATAAATCACTAATCAAGCTGATATTTGGTTTGTAGGTCTACCATGGGATAGGACAAACATCCGTACGGTCAGAGTTCTGTAACAGTGTGCCACCTGGCTTATATTGTGTCCCCGTCATTTTATATCTGTCAACGGAGCCCGACCCAATTACAAATTGTCGACGAAGTTGAAAGAATATTTGTCAAAAATCTCGTGAAAAATTGAGCCATTTCTCGGGTACTTTTCTATTCCGAGAGTTGCCAACGACAAACGAGTTGATCCTTCATGCCCTGCACTCCTAACTCCTACCTACCACCTGCCACCTACCACCATGGTTGGGTGGAGAAAAGATTTGCTGTCCACGTCGACTTCAAAGTTTGTACTCAACCCCCTCCAAAAATGCAACGTGGAACACATTTTTGGCCCACTGAACCGAAGATGTTTGGTCCACACCCCTTGGTGGACGTACAATCCAAAAATCAGCTCGATTGGTAATTTCTAGCAGTTCGATTGTATAACAAGCTTAAATTCAACGACTATATTAAAATGCTGAAAACCCATGGATAGAAATCACCAATCAAATGTCTTGTTTCCATTGGATCATACCCATAAATAAATTACTCTTCAAGTAAAATGGTCCATGAAATAGATAGCCCACCCATTAAAAGGCCCATATCAATAACTTGGTGGGTAGTGGGCAAGATTTAAAGAAGATGGTGTCCATTGAGATCCATGGACCACATTTCTATCTACCTATAAATAACATGCAAGGGAGGGGTAAAACTTCGTGTACCGCTCACAATATGAGCCACGTGTCAGATTTTGTTAGGACGCCGACTGTATGGCTTTTTGGCCATTCCCTAGATGGGTCTACAAACCAAAAATCAGCCTGATTAGCGATTCCAAACTTTTGGATCCTTGTACGTACCCAGTAATGCTCAAAATCACACAGTTAAAATCAACCCAAGAAAATGACTCCAATCCAATGGTTAGAAATCACTGATCAGGCTGGTTTTTGGGTTGAAGGCCCATCTAGAGATTGGCCAAACATCATTAGGTCAGAGTCCTCTAAAAGTGTGACACGTGGCTCATATTGTGGGCGGTTCGTCTCAGCGAAGTTGTAGTCGGTTTAATCAAGGGAGAGGAGTGAGATAAGTGAGTAGAGAAATACATCACATAAGTACTGAAATACAATACACAGATGTGATTGAACTTAACACATCACATTTCTTGTTGTTGCTCGTACCAAGACTAGCAGCCACAATAAAGAAAATCATAATTTTCCGGCTTACATAGACATGGCCGGTGGACCCCATGTAAATATAAAGACGGGTGGACCCCATGGAAATATAAAGACTTAAAGAAGTGGATGAAAGAAAAAAACAATTTGCCAGATCCAACTGTAACTGTTCTAACAGATAGGGAGAGGAGCACCATTCCAATCCCTGAGACAGTGAAGCATCGGATCGATCAACTTCCCCTCGCACATAGCCGTGAACACCTTGTCGAAAACCTCACCTGGTGATTGAACCTTCTCGCCAGTCAGGAGCCCAGTCCCCAACTCTTCCCTCACAAACTTATACAATGGGTACGATCTGCATTCCTTAATCAGGTTCGGGATTGCCGGGTTCCCGCTCTCGCAAGCGCTCCTCGCACTCTCCACTTCCTTCGGCAAAAGGGTCTTCAATTCCTCTTCGAACGCGCTAATCTTTTGGAAGATTGAAGTGTTTGAATTCTTCTCGTTATCACCATTGATCAGCGCATGTTCAACGAGGACTTGTCTTAGTTTCTGCATCAGTGGGTAAGTGGCGCTGCATGGGTCGTCAATGTAGGCAAACACGTATTCGCGATCGACAACCTTGAGCAAGTCCTTCTCGCAAAACCTTGAAGGGTGAAGCTCCCCATTAACACCCATGGTTAAAACTCTCTTAGCTACTTGGCTCACTGTGTTCTTGACTGTGCTCTTTAAATTCTCCTCCAAATGCCTCAAGTCGATCGATTGGCAAAGCGCAACTAAGAAGGTCGAAGACATAAGCTTCAAGATATCCAAAGCTTCGGCTGTTTTCCTTGAAGAAATCAAGCCCAGTGAGTTCACATCTTGGTTGTGTTGCTCTGCACTTTGAACATGATTTGTGACTGGATTAGCGAGGAATTGGAGTTCGGAACAGTAAGACGCCATTGCTATCTCTGCTCCCTTGAACCCATAATCCAAGCTAGGATTCCTGCCACCTGATAGATTTGAAGGCAACCCATTGTTGTAGAAATCATTAACAAGCTCGGAGAATTGAGCGAACATCAGCTTCCCGATTGAAGCAATGGCTAATCGAGTGTTGTCCATGGAAACACCAATCGGAGTTCCCTGGAAGTTCCCACCATGGAGAGCCTTGTTCCTTGATACATCGATCAATGGGTTATCGTTGACCGAGTTGATCTCACGCTCGATTGACTTTGTTGATGATCGGATCACTTCGATCTGTGGGCCCAACCATTGAGGAGAAGTACGGAGAGCGTATCGGTCTTGTTTCGGTTTCTGTAACGGATCCATTTCATGTAGCTTCAGAGATGCTTTCAGGTAGGAACTCCCATCTAAGATGTGTTCCATGATGGCTGCAGCCTCAATTTGACCAGGGTGATGTTTCAATTTGTGGGTCAGATGGTCCGTAAACTCCGGTTTGCCTTGCATGACCTCGGCAAAGATCGCAGATAGGACCTCGGATAGGACAGCTTGGATGTTGGTCTCAAATAAAACCATAGAAGCCAATCCGGACCCCACCGCAGTGCCATTAACAAGAGCAAGACCTTCCTTGGGCTGTAATTCGAAGAATCCACTGTTGATCCCAGCTAGTTCGAATGCATCAACGGCATCAAGAGATTCCCCATTGGGTCCCACGGCTTTGGAGTTGGGTCGGCCAGTCAAAAGCCCAGCAATGTATGATAAAGGTACAAGATCACCCGATGCGGTGATCGTGCCCCTGAGTGGCAAACATGGGGTGATGTTGTGATTGAGGAATTTGGCGAGTGCTTCCAAGATCTCAAACCGGATACCGGAGTATCCTTGGAGAAGGGTGTTGATCCTCACCAGCATAGCAGCCCTTGTTGTGGAGTGAGGCAATGTGTGGCAAGATTCCGTCCCATTTCCGAATACTCCAGCGTTCAAGAATCTGGTGCAACAAAGTTCCATCAAATGGATTAGAAATTAATGATTGACTTTTGATCATGGCTAGCTTGACAGGAAAATACACCATATTATTGTACATGATACTACATTGAATCATTGGTCCTTTATAATGTTACGTGGGTTCTTTTCAACCACTATGTCATTTGACCTGTGGGATTCCATCAGCCACAAGTAACGGTTGGATACAGCACTGCGTTCTTAAATCATGACTTTCAAGTCTCCAAGCAAATGATTTGCCTATGACTTGGACTCGTGTAAATTAACTCGGCGGACACCACGGGTCAACTGGTTTATTAGATAATTTGGTCAAAATAAATACTAATTAAATTTCTTAGACTCTTTATTAAGTCTTGATGAATACTAATTAGTGGGGGTTTAACGAGTCGGGCCGATTCGGTTCCGGTACCAAGACAAGTGGATCAAGAACCCTAATCGATAAATATTCGGTTCTATATTGTATAAATACTATGAAAAATAAATATATAAAATATTTTTCATACTAAGATTTAGACAAAACTTGATGTCTTACTATATACGTTGGTTCCTTTTCCGATAAGTTTTGGTTTCATTTCGGTCCAGTTATTAGTGTACAAAGAACCGGAATCTAAGTTTGAAATTAGATTTCATAACTCATTCACTTAAAATCTTCAAATCACTGAGTTAACTCGGTACACCCCTACCTACCCTCCAACACCCCTACCTACCCTCCAAGGTCCACTTATGACGGAAAAAACTATGATACAGACTTCTGTATCAAAATTTTGATGCAGAAGTCCCTCAATTTGCCACGTAATACTCTTTCGGGCCCACTGCCCCCCCTGAATGTTTGGCCCACAACTTGGTGGACTCACACACCCAAAATCAGTGTGATTAGTGATTCCTAGCCATTGGATTTGCGCAATTTTTCATCAGGAGCTTGGAACCAACTCACAAGCCGGTCCATAAAGCCCATGATGGAAAAAGCACTCAAATACTACAGCTAGAAATCACCAATCACACTGATTTTTGGTGTGTAGGTCAATCATTATGTGGGCCAAACATTCATGGGCAAAAGGGCCCAAACGAGTCTACTACCTTGCAATTTGAGGGACTTATGCATCAAAATTTTGATACAGAAATCTGCATCAAAGAACAGCATCTCCTTCCACAAAAAAAAAGCCCAATCGGATGAACGTATAATCATCCGTTGATTTAGACTTTTATAATTCTATAGATTTGTGTGGTTAAAACTTAAAACCTTAAAATCATCCGATGGATTTCGTGTCCTGACATGTCACAAGTAAGACCCAACAATTGTGGGTCCCACAATATGGTGGGAGATCATGAATTTTGCTCAAAAACAATAAAAAATATACCTCGTAATCAAGGGCCTACCTACCCTCTCAATCCAAAAATTAGTAGAAGACAGAGGTTTAATTTACCTAATAAGTTCCTTCTGAAGGGCTCCTCCTTGTTTGGTTCTCCTATGTGAAGTGGCACCGAACCCAGTTGTGACACCATAGCTGTCTGTCCCTTTGTTCATGCTCTCCATAACCCAATCGCTGCTTGCTGTCACTCCAGCCCTTGCTGATTCAGAAAGTTCGACCTTGACACTTGCTTCATGAGCAGCGATCGCAGCCACCTGAGAGATGGTCAGGGTCTCACCGCCGAGTCTAACAACTGGCTTACGAAATTCCTCCACCATCCGCTTAACTTCATCAAGATGGCTACCCTTTAGAGACTCAGCCGCCGCTCCCCAGTTCAACGGGTCTTTGCTGATGCAGAAGCTTTCTACCGAGATCGAGCTTTTGGCATTACCGTTGTCATGGATTTGACTAGCCATGTTCTTCGATAAGACTAAGAAATACTGGGTTTAAGTGAATTTATGGATTCAGCTAGTAAATCTAAGATGACCCAGATGAGAAAAACTCGAAACAAGATCAAGTTCTTAAGATCTACGATCTCTAATGGAAGAAAGAAAAAGCACAGTTTCTGTGACCAGAGAGAGAAATAAATGCTAACGGTAGTTGGATTTTGAGAGAGAGGAAATTTCGGGTTTGGGATTGAATTTCCTGATCTTGTTCACCCGTTTCTGCGTCTTAAATAGAGGCTTCCGTCTCATTAAGTGTTTGGTTTGGAAGACCTATGGGTAGTTGAAAACAATTCTTCGCCGTAGGATCTTCATGTCATCGTGATGATCTGATACTGCCACGTGGCTATCATCTATGGAATGAAAAACGCATGAGGTCCAACGCGCGTTTTTACTTGTCAAAGATAAAAGGAGTGGTTGGTGGGGGTTGCACGAGAGCACGACGTCATCTCCATTTTCCTTTCTCAAAAGACCATAATACCCTTATATACAAGACATTAAACCATGTATTTAATCTGTCATTTAGTGTAACTCGAGTAATTTTCTTGAAAATAATTAAGGGTCGTGATGTAACAAGGTATACCTGAGATCTTTTCAAATGCGGAAGCGGCATTTTTGGTAGTTACCGCTGCCATCTGGGCCCACTGACCGCATGGATGTTTAGCCCACCCATTAGTAGACATTCGTACCAAAAATCAGCTTGTTTGATGATTTTTAGCCGTTGGTTTTAGTACTAAAATATGGTTGCATTATACGGCTATAAGAACGCCTTAAAAAGTGCTAAAATCTAATGGTTATAGATTACCAATCAGGGTGATATTTTGTGTGTGTATCCACCAAGGAGTAGGATAAACATCCATGCGGTCAGTGGGCCCAGATGACAGTGACGAGTAACATAAATCGTGCTTCCGCATTTGAAAAAGTTTCAGGCATACCTTGTTACATCTTTTTCCGATAAGCAATTTATGAGTTTAGTTTAAATAGTGATAAATGTTTTTTTATTAATTAATATTTTAGGTTAGGACCTTTTTGTGTAAGAGACCCTTAAATATCCTCCAAAAGGGTCCTCCTTTTAACTGTATAGGACCCTCTTTAACGGCTTGAGAGTTAATTACCCATATTTTATATTTAAAACATTCTTAATCATCTACTTTAAGGGTAATCTTTTTCTGTCATCTTCTTCTCAATTAATTAAAATAACTACATAAATACACATCCTACACCGTTCATTGCGTGTTACGATCATAATTATTGAAAACACTCGATCAGCACCACACGATTGACATTATAAGTGGGTGATTTAGTTCTCTAAGTATAATCCTAGCTAGGCCAATTATTCCGCCACTTGGCATAATATTATTCGTTGCAACAGTTAAATTATTTTATTGCTTTTTCTTTTTTTGTCAACTTCTTCCATAGTGGAAAACCTACCAACTCCCATCTATTTGAATTGCTCGTTAGTGGGGTGAGATGTTGTCACAACATCTTATTAATTCCATCCACCCTTTTCTCAATTTCTTGGTATTTTTTTGCCCTCTTCTTACACCTTAAAATATGGGTTTTATGCACCATTTTAGTTCAATAAACCATCCTACCAAATAATGAGGGTGCAAGATCTTATTAAAAAAAAAAAAAAAAACTATTATGCTCCTCTCCTTTAAAATATTAATGGTAATAATTATGCACGGCTTTCCCGGATTATTAGGTTTTAAATTCATTTTTAAATGACAAACCGGGATTATACTCGAACATTTCCCCTACCGTATTTTTGCCGAATTCAAAATTGCTAACTATGCTATGGAAGCAACCTTGTAAATCGTTTTGGTTCATAAAATGTCAAAAAAGTATGGAAATGTGTTTGATTAATATTTTACCAAAAATAGCAAAAAAAAAAAAAAAAAAATCTAAGTAACTCGTAAATATCTAAGGAGATAAACGATAGTTTATTACAATAGATTTTTACCGACCAGGTTGATGCTGTTGAATGGGTGAGAGACCAAAAATAAGAAAAATACTAAGAAAACGAAGGACTAGGTGTTGTTGAGCTAACGCAAGTTGCGTTCACCACCTACCCCGCTTTCCCTTCACGGTAGGTGGGATTATGGGAAACTGCTGAGAACTCGGGAATCTGGACACAACGAGATATACGCTATATTGTGTGGCACGAGATTTTTCTATTCACTAGGTCAGGTACACGTACATTAAGGTTAATTGGTTCAGTGGCGGGGGATGGGTCCTATATACTTTATTATTAGGACAACAATAACCATTCGATCTAATTATTTGCAGTATATATTTTCTTTTGACCAAAAGAATATGAATATGGGTGTCGACAGGTTGGTTCCAGTTCGGTTACAAAGGCATCGGAAGTAGGGGTGTCAACGGGTGGTGGCCAGAATTGTTCCAGTTCTTATCGATTCGGTTCCTTAACGGTTCCGGTTCTCAAGTGATGGATCCGGAACCGGAACCGATTATGTATTTATGTCGGTTCTGGTTCCGGTTCCGGGTATATTGGGTCAAATCTTGAGAATATGAGAATTTTTACATTATATTTATTTATTGGTACCGGTTCTTATCGATTCGGTTCCGGTTCTTATCGGTTTTGGTTCCATATTAGGCTACCCAGAATCGGAACTTTTATTTTCAGTTAGGTTCCAGTTACTTTTTAATCGGTTCCCAAAAATGTGAAATCGGAACCGATGTTTTCAATTTTGGTTCCGGTTAAACGGGCAAAATTGACACCCCTAATCGGAAGTGTTAAACAACCATTTATCCCAAAAGATCAACTTATTAGAAAAATGTGAAATAACTATGTATGCCAACGGGTTGTCGGGTCAATACAACATGTGTGCAGGAATACACCATCAGCTAACACCTTCCTTTAATAGGAATGCACTTTGTTAGATATTTAAACTTGCAACCTCCCAAGCATTGAGGTTTTGATACCATGTTAAACAACTATTTACCCCAAAAGGACAATCTGTTGGGTTAAGAGGGCAAAACACCGTTCCCTATAAGGTGTAATGCTTGGGAGGTCTTGTATTCAAACCTTCCTACAATGTCAATATTTTGAGGTAAACTTTTACTATCAATTCAGTTTCAATTCTGGTTCTAGTTCTTATTTAGTAAATTCTAAAAAATGTAGAATCGGATAGTTCTTATTTAGTAAATTCTAAAAAATGTAGAATCGGAATTGGTGTTTTTAGTTTCAGTTTGGTTAAAGGGATAAAAATATGTAGATTAGTGATCATGGGTCTTATGGCGGATCGGGTCAGTTTTGGGGCATAGGTGATTTTCTAAGTGGGGTCCATAAAAGGGTAGGTCGTACTCTTGACAACTGGGCTTCTCATGCAAGTGTTGACCATCCCTTGGGTCTACAATATAGTATTAATTAAAGTGTAAACAGTGGGACCTACCAACATAAATTTCTCATATGAGAAGTTGGAGAGAGAACGCTAAGTAACCAAAATTAATTAAGGGTTAATTGAAAATGTAGGGGAAGAGAACATCTGATCATTCGGGACAACTTCTTCGTTGTTTGGTGTGGAATTCCTTTCACCAACCCACAACAAGCGAAGACCATGTAAACCTCTGAGAACAAACACACGAAATTTCTCCTCATCTTCTCTTCCAAGTTTTTAGGTGGACTTGAGAAAAACGTGTCCTCTTCCTCCTCCGCTTGTCCTTTTTTAGTCCCCCACACGGACTAAAAATCCTCTGAGAGGGAGTAGCTGAGAACTTCCTCATCATTTTCACGGTTTACTTTCCTTTTTTACTTGGGTCCCACATTGCTATATATATGTTGGCCACCCAAAGAGAAGCTTTCATGCTTTAATCGATAATTAAAAAAGAAAAAGAAGGAGAAGCTTTAGAGTTATATCGTCGTGATGTATAACAAGGTATACCTGAGATCTTTTCATTTGCGGGAGCGGCATTTTTGGTAGTCACCACTGCCATCTGGGCCCACTGACCACATGGATGTTTAGCCCACCCTTTAATAGATATTCATACAAAAAATCAGCTTGTTTAATGATTTGTAGCCGTTGGTTTTAGTACTCAAAAAATAGTTGTATTCAACGGCTATAAGAAAGCCTTAAATGGTGCTAAAAAGTGTTAAAATCTAATGGTTATAAATTACCAATCAAGTTGATTTTTGGTATGTATATCCACCAAGGGGTGGGATAAACATTTAAGCGGTCAGTCGGCCCAGATGGCAGCGGTGACTACCAAAAATGCCGCTCCCGCAAATGAACAGTTTCAGGCATACCTTGTTACATCTTTTTCCAAGTTCAAAACACTGTACATGTGGCTAAGGGACAGATAGGTCCACGTGGTGACATCGTGGCAGTACTTGACACCATATATCAGAATCAATTAGCTGTCACCATAATGGGATCCACAAAGCTACCCAATGTAGCTTCATCATTCGTCCTCACTTTTGACGAGTAAAACTTCTGTCGCAATCGGATTGCAAATCACACAATCACAGCCAATGAGTTCTTGGCACGTATACCTAAAAGCAAAAGCAAATGGGTACGTTGCAAAGCACTTGTGTACGTGCCGAGAACTCATTGGCTTGTGATTGTGTGATTTACAATTTCGCGTGATAGAAGTTTTACTGACTTTTGACAACCAGAAATATTAGCTACTATCTGTGGTAGGTAGGTAGAGACAGGCATTCCTCCCCTTGTGCTACTAGGTCACGTGGTTAGTCATGTGAATCGGCATCATCGTTCAAAAAATCTCGGGACCGTGGGTATCCGGGCCATAGATAACCCGATTAATCCCCCCGGGCAGGATAGTCACCCCTTCCATACGTGCTAGAGTGAACTGGGAGAGTTGATGTGGACTGAGCTACTTATTAACCTACTCTTTCTAGGGGTGGCCCCAAGGAGAGTCGAACTCAGAACCTCCTACCTAAATACTTTTTGGAGTGGAGTCCTTGCCACCCGTACTCAACCCTTGTCGTTAATCCTAAGATCGGTCTCCGATTCGGTGGATCGATCCTGGCGAGAAAACCCCAATATCATTCAGATCAGTGGGGGTCGATCCCCCCCCCCCCCCCCCCCCACCACCACCACCACCACCACCACCACCACCACCCTAGCATCGAGGTACCCTATTGTCCTACTGGTATGGGATACGTTGACTCGTGGTTTTGTGACTAATGAAATGGCTATTTTGTTAATGATATTCTTCTTAACATAGAGCCCACATACGTTGACTTAGTATTTTTTTGTTTTTATAATTTTTCCAGTATTTTTAATAAATACTATATATAAATATTAGTTAAAATATTTAATAATTAATTTAATGACTCGCCGAGTCTACTCCAAAGTCAGCAAGGTGACTCGACCCAATGGGCTTCCGAATCGAGTTTCGAGTTTTAAAATAATGATATATGTATATATTGTGGTTGTAGCTGATGCGGTTACTTACCAAGTAATTGTGGGAATAATAATCTAGCTACTAGTCTAATTCCACACCTACTTACCAACAAAATTCAACACCTACCTGTGTTTTTTAAGTGCTTTTTACTTATTTATTTTACAAATTAAAATATAAACTTTCTGTGGGGATGGTAGCGCCGAAAACACGACTTCCAGGTCGCGGCACTGCAATTTGGATTTGGCTACGAGGTCGACCCCTAATTTGTCATGTCTCACAAACTTTTGTTAAATGGTCAAACCTTGCTAGCCCATATATCTAGGTATTTACCAATTTGGAGTTTGGACAATTAGGAACCACTTATTAGTATTATCGTCGGCTTACTACCCATAAAAGAGGTGACCCACCAATTGATAGGCCTATTGATGCATTGGTGGGCCACATGATCTGTATGGGGTGAAGGCTAGAACACCACTTCATCATGCTACTTAGAAATGTTTGACTTGAGGGTCTACATTGTTTTCCATTATCTATATAATAAGGGAGCTCAGTTGTCTCCACCTACTATGGCTACAATAAAGAAGGGTCGAGATTTTATCCCCCAACTAGACAATGGATCTCAGCCACTTACACCCGATTTTGACATATGCTTTATAAGGAGTGCCACCTAGTTAGTAAATTCACGTATTATATGCGTTTAATATCTGAATTTTTGCTTTTTTGAAGAAATGTTTAATATGGCCATATAAAATAAAAAATCTATATAATAAGGGAGCTCAATTGTCTCCTCCTATTATGGCTTCAATAAAGAAGGGTCGAGATTTTATTCCCCAACTGGACAGTGGATCTCAGCCACTTACACCCGATTTTGACAAATGCTTTATTAGGAGTGCCGCCAGGTTAGTAAATTCACCTATTATATGCGTTTAATATCCGAATTTTTATTTTTTTGAAGAAACATTTAATACGGCCGTATAAAATAAAAAATCTATATAATAAGGGAGCTCAATTGTCTCCCCCTATTATGGCTTCAATAAAGAAGGGTCGAGATTTTATCCCCCAACTGGACAGTGGATGTCAGCCACTCACACCCGATTTTGACAAATGCTTTATTAAGAGTGCCGCCTAGTTAGTAAATTCACGTATTATATTCGTTTAATATCCGAATTTTTATTTTTTTGAAAAAAACGTTTAATACAGCCATATAAAATAAACAGAAAAATCACAAATTTTAAAACACGTATTATTCGTGTTTAATACACGAATTTTGCATTTTTTTTAAATAAAATGAAAAACTTGGTAAAATTCAGGATTTCTAAGGCTTAATGAATATAACATTTCAATAATGACCGAGTTTTTGACCGATTTTTTTTTTATCCTGAAACTGAATTAAACTCGAACTTTTCCCGTTTCGAATCTTTGTCATATACCGAATTGCTAACTATGGAGTACCGTGGGCACAAGCCACCCACTAGTTTATATAATAAGGGAGCTCACTTGTTTCCCCCTCTTATAGGCTTCAATAAAGAAGGGGCCCAGATATTATCTCCAAACTTGACATGTGGATTTCAGCTACTTACACCCGATTTTGGCTAATGCTTTGTTGGATAGTGCCATGCCCACAGGCCACCCACTAGTTTAGTACAAAACATATGGTAGCTTAAAAAAAATCAGGATAAATAGATCTGACTCTTAGAAGTCTTAAGTTCTTAACCAATGTTTTAAAAACTGAACCTATGGTGGAACCTGACAAATTGATCGGTCCGCGATTTGATATAGTCTCATTGATTTGTATTTATCAAATAGTTTTTAAAATATAAAATTTAAGTATTACCCTCACTATATAGATCACCCCTATAAAAAATCAACCCATTCTGAAATTTCTAACCCTATCAAATGTGGTTTTCAAGTTAACGATAAAAAAAGACAGTCCATAATTCTTCAATTTGTAGACTGGTTTAGGAATATCGGAATGATTTGAATTTTTGTGAGGATGATCTCCTCACCATAGAGACCATCCTCACCAAAAATCATCCCATTCCAAAACTTCTAATTTATACGTTGGCCACAGCAAGTTTTTGTTGTAAAAAATACTGTATGAAAATATTGTCCCCCGATCCTGACCCATATATATATATATATGAGATGACAGAAAAAAGGATGGTAAAATTGAGTAAAACTTTGATGACAGCGGGCTGTCAGCAAAGCCATTGACAACCAACGAGTTCTTTGCACGTGCCTGAGTGCTTTTTGCCACGTACCCATGTGAGTTTCTTTTGAGATTTTTTTTTAATTTTTATCAAAAAAGTAAAATGTACATGGCCACGTGAATGCAACCTTGATTGTGCTTTGGCAAAAAGTGAATGCCAGCTCAGCACTTACAATCACAATTAAATTATTAGTGCAAAAAGGTTGGTCCATCCTGGGACCCTAAGAACATGAGAATTTTTTAAGCGGCAAGATTTTTGAATCAACGAGCAATGATAGCACGAAACATATACCAAGGTTTAGGATTTAGTTTACGGAAAATTTCTAAAACAAAAACAAAATTTAATGTATTTACAAAAATAAAAATAACTTTTGAAAATTCTCAAAAATAGTAACTAAATGCTCTTTAAAAAAAACGTCTGTTAGTTGTGACAGACGCTCTTTAAAAGAGCGTTTGCAACAGATACGCTTTTTCAAAAAACATTAAATGTGATTTTCAAGTTGCACGGTAAAAATCAACAGTACATAATTCTTCAACTTCTAAACCAATCTATGAATATCAGAATGAATTGATTTTTGGTGAGGATGATCTCCTCACCAAAAATCAGCCATTGATTCATCTATGTGGGTATGCCAAAATGGGTGTACCACGTGGATGCAATAAGAGCCACGTGGCACTCTTAGAATACTCTCACAGTATGGATGTTTTTTCAATCCCTATATGGACCCACAAACAAAAAATCAGTTTGATTTGTGATTTCAAACCTTTAGATCTTTGGTCAATATTGCTGAAATTTCACACGGTTAAAATCAACCCATGAAAACAATTCCAATACAATGCCTAGAAATCACTAATCGGACTGATTTTTGGTTTGTAGGTCCACCTAATGATCAAACATCTATACAGTCAGAGTTCTCTAAGAGTGTTCCATGTGGCTTTTATTGTACTTTGTCATCAAAGTTTTATTCGGCGCTGACGGTATGGATGTTTTACTATCTGTCAAGGAGAAACGCTCTTTAAAAGAGTATTTATTCTTAAAGAGCATCTGTCAGAGAGAAACATTCTTTTAAAGAGCGTTTATTAATGACAGATGCTCTTTCAGTGTCAGATGCTCTTTTAAAGAGCGTCTGTCAGAGAAAGATTTGACTTTTAGAAAACGTATATTTAAAATGTGTTTAGTTACGTTTTTTTGAAATTTACAAAAGATATTTTTGTTTTCGTAAATATATAAAAAAAATTTTCTTTTTAGAAATTTTCCGTTTAGTTTAATAAAAAAACTTTTTAAAAAGTAACCATATGTATGTGTCGCCCAAAATTTGGAAACCATACTCAGTTTTCCAAAACTTTATCCTGGACATTAGAAAAAGTCCTTAAAATTTCTGTGGGTCGGGCTCGAAGGAACCCCATTTTTTACACCCATTTTGGCGTACCCACATAGGAGATGAATCAATGGGTGATTATTGGTGGGGATGATCTCCTCCAATACAGATCACCCCAACAAAAATCAGCCCATTCTGAAATTTCTAACCCCATAAAATAAGGTTTTCAAGTTAAACCGTGAAAATTGACGGTCCATAATTCTTTAGTTTCTAAACCAGTCTATGAATATCAGAATGATTTGAATTTTTGTGAGGATGATCTCCTCACCATATAGATCATCCTCATAAAAAATCAGCCATTGATTCATCTTCTACGTGGGTACCCAAAATGGGTGTAAAAAATCAGGTAAAAATTGGGTGTCCCCCGAGGCCGACCCTTTTTGGATTACATATAAGGAACGGGTTCATAAAAACTCGTTCAGTTGGTTTGACAGTTGAATCCCTACTTCTAAAAAACCGTTGGTTCTCTCTAAACTTCGGTTCAACTGTCGGTCCCGTCCAATTTTTATAAAACTGATCTTGACGAACAAACAAACATACTTCCTAGATGCTCCGTATGAGAGTAGAGAATATATGGAAGTTATTTATTTATTTTAGGTTGAAAGTATGGTGGTTAGTTAGGCCGTCGTGAAGCATGCGCAATCAACCTACTCCCCTTTGAAAATTAGGAAGAGATAAGTCACGATTCTTGGTGTTGAGTGTGACAAAAAACTAACAAAAAAATAAAATGTATACGCTTTAAGATTTTAATTGGTGGGGTTATTATAGACAATTATCCAAAAACATTTATAAAATTTGTTAAAAGTTATCTAATTCCTAATTTAGTTATGTTCATGCAATAGGCATTGAGCATTAACATTAAAAAAATACGATCCAATTATCAATTTCCGGTTACCCGAGCTAACCGTCTCGCATATTTATGTATCTAGATGGGTAACGGCTGGAAATTTTGTATACCAAGGAACTGGACCCCAACGCAATTATTAATCGGGTACGTCCAAAAGATACAGAAAAAAAAAAAAAAAAAAGAGTCCGAATCTCAGTAGCTCGTTCAAGTGTTAATTTTAATTAATCTAAAGCAAGTTTTCGACTAAAATAAACCAATTATTATATAATGTAGTTCATCCATCCAGTTCGAGTACCTAATCTCCAGCTATAGTTTTTTTTTTTTATCAGCGAATGAGAATAATCCTATTAATATAAGGAAGGTAGTTAAGTATTTCTTCTCTTCGGTATGGCACGTGTTCATGATTGGTTGAATTAATTTTACTATCCTTGCACGAATGGGAGGTTTCGACTATTTTCAAGAAGTGATATAAAAGCTAGATAGATTATGTTGTAATTGACAAGTCGGACCGAGAACTTTCGAGTTGACACTCACAGGGCCATTAATGGACATCTTCCCAAGTATGGGTAATTGGATAATGGGGGAAATTCTTGCCCCATCCAAAGGATAAGGCCAGCTTTTTTTCTTTTCAAACACTTTTGATGCCTTTCGGTACGGTAGGGGAACATCTAAAAAAGGTTGAAAGTGCAGTGATCATTAAAAAGAATATTAAAATCGAACCAGTTATTTGTTAACAACCAAAATCTTTAAAAAAAATAAAATAACGATCTTTGTAGTTATAATTTAACGAAAGAGATGACTTTAGATAGGATTGAATGGAAGAACAAAATTGCGAAGCCTACAAATTTTACTATAAGGAGGTTGTGGGTTCAATCCTACTGCCAATGATATTAGTTGCTAGTGGGTAAAAAGTAGCTAATACGCCTTGAGGCTGATTTGTATGTGGAAGTGGACAAAGACAGATTTGGTGGCGTGGGTCGGGGGTTGTCCTTGGGACACGTGTATGGTGGCTTGTCAGCCAAGTGGACTGATAATGTATCAATGACATAAGATAGCACTGCATAATAAAAGCCTTTAGCATTTATTTCAAAGACATTAATTATGATAGGATTTAATGGCCATAAGAGTTCTTACAAAGCTGTTAATGCTGGTTTCAGCCATTGCAACTTGTGGAGCAGAAGAAGAAGCGGGGGTCTAGACGTAAAACTTGCCTGACCACCGTTGGTCTGGTAGCTACAGGTGCAATGATCAGCACGTGGATTTCGTACAGACTGACAAACACAACCTCACCAAACACCAACTCAGGTGAGTTTTTTTAGATTAATTTTTTTAGTACAAATGCAAAAGACCTCAGCGTACGTGCCGAGCACTCCCTGCTATCCACCGAGAACTACACCTGTCGTCTGGTAGCTACTAGACCCGTGGTGGTCAAGCAAGTTTTTCGGGGTCTAGGAGTAAAACTTCTATCACAGCGTTTTGACATATGCTTCTGTCACAATTAAAATCACAGGCCACGTGGCACGCTCTTAGTGAATTCTGACCGTATGGATGTTTGGCCATTCACTCAGTGGACCTCTAAACTAAAACTCTGTCTAATTAGTGATTTACAGCATTTGGATCTTTGCACCCAAATAAAGCTCAATAACGCTCGAATTCTTACTGTTAGAATCAACCCATGAAAATAACTTCAATCAAATTGCTTAGAAATCACTAATCACGCTGATTTTTGGTTTAGAGGTCCACTGAGGGATTGGCCAAACATCCATACCGTCCGCGTCTACTAAGAGTGTGCTACATGGCCTGTGATTTTCATTGTGACAGAAGCATCTGTCAGAACACTGTGATAGAAGTTTTACTCGGGGTCTAGACCGAGAAAAGATTGGCTGGTCCCGGGTTCCCCTCCCAAAGTGTCTGACACATACGTCGACAAGGCCTAAACTTAACCCATGCTAAACTAAACTGTTAGTTAGTTAAGGGTGGTTAACAAAAGGTATGTGTGAGACTTTTTGGGAGGGGGCCTTCAAAGCTTGAAGGTCCCCGAGACCAGCGAATTTTTTCGCCATCTAGACCTACAGTATGATGGATCGCACCAAAGATTAAAATGGCGGGACTTGGTAAATCTGTATTACACATCTTCACTTTTCAAAATCCAACTTAACCAGAGTTAAATGTTTTTAAAACTAAATTATATTAGTTGATTTCCTTTTTAAAAAAATTAAAAATTAATATTTAAATTCTTAACTCGTGTTAAGTTGGATTTTGAAAAAGTGAAGATGTGTGGTCCAGATTTATGACTCATCATTTGCATCCAAAATCCTCTTCATCTAAAATTTCTCCCGGGTTACGGTTATTTTTCGGAATTCTTCTACAGTCCATCCACAGAAAACCTTAAGAAGGATTGGAGCTCGTCTTTTGGGACAGATTTATAAGTAAGCATCTTTTGTAAAATATGGGCAACACCAAATTCTTCTAGAGCTCAAACTTCCATTTCTCCACCCCATTGTGCCCTTTGCTCGATAATATCAGCACTGTCAACTACGGATTGGGTTATGGTTATGTCTGTTATAACGGGTTACAAAATATTTTAAATAACATCGATAACGGTAAAAGATCGAATAATAGACAAGAGAATGGCCGTTATTTTTAAAATATAACGATAAGTCTGTTTTCCCAGTTCTAGAATTATATTGGAAGACAACGTAAGAGTCGTGGAGCGCTACCATATAATAACGGCCGTTATAACATTTTTTTAAACCATGATATCTATATGTATATTAAATAACTTTAAATGGAAAAGGACATGTCATCTGCACTAAAATAAACTAAATTTAATAGGAAGGTCATCTGTGTGACTGGTTAAAGAATTAGTGTCACGTAAAAGTCGTAACCTTTACAATGATTGTAGGAATTGACACTTTGGGGAAATTTTATTGATGAGTAGAAATCTTGATGCACGCGCTGATGAGTGGCCCTACTCAACACATTCTTTTGGGCCCACTGACCGCATGGATGTTTAGCCATCACTTGGTGGATATATACACACCAAAAATAGCTTGATTGATGATTTCATGCCATTGGATTTAGTACCCAAAACAAAAAGAATGAATCCAATGCCTTGAATCACTCTTCAAGAAGTGCTAAATTTAATATGTAGAGATACCAATCAGGATGAATTTTGGTCTGTATATCATAGCCCACCGATCTGATCCAGACCAGGCTGTCTCGCCCAGCCAAGATCACAGTTTTACAAAGGAGACCCACTTTGTCTAGGCGAGATAGGCCAATCCCGTTCTGGAACGGAGCCCACCAATCCAGTCTCCGATCCTGGGACTTTGAACCTTGTCCACCAAGGGGTGGGTTAAACCATGGTTTTAAAAACCGCCGTTTAAACGGTAACCCCCAAAGCACGTTTTATCGGTTTTGAAAAAAACGGCCGTTTTTTTTGTTTTAACGACCGTTAAAATCGTTTAAACAGCTGTTTAATTCTGAAAAATTTTGTGAAAAAAAATGGCCGTCCGTTTAATTCCGTTTAATTTCGGTTAAATTTCGTTTTTTTTTTAATTTTCAAATTTCAAAATTTGAATTTCAGTGCCATTTTTTTCGTTTTTTTCTGTTAAAATCCGTTAAATTCTATTTTTCCCTTTTTTTCCATTTTTGCCCCTGACCGTTTCAATCCGTTTAAACGGTAACACCCCCAGTCTGTTTAACCATTAAAACGGCCTCTTTTAAACCTTGGGTTAAACATCCATGCTGTCAGTGGCCCCAAAAGAATGCACCACATTGGGCCGCTGCAGCAAGATTTCCACTCATCAAAAATATTTACCATCTTTATAGTCTTGAGCATGGTTTTAACAAAATGGACATTAGAATAAAATTTGTTCTTTGTACCTCTACATGATTTTTAGTACCTCTTTTTGATTTTTTTGGGATTCCTATTGGATCACAATTTTTGTACTGGAACCACAAGTTTTGTACGCCAAATAAAGATAAAAGAGAGGAACCAACTTCGGGTACAATTATTCTGTAGAACCTATAAGATATGATTGTTGTTGGCTAAATATCTATAAATTGTATTTTTTTTATGTGTGTATACTATTCTAGAATGTGGACTACATTCACTATATATATATAAGACATTCATACTTGCTCACACCATCTTCTCCCTAAAACCCAAGAGCTCTTTCTTTCATTTCAACTCTTTTAGGAAGTTAATTCTACTATAACTATGTAGTATCCTATTAATTGTATATTTTATTTTTGTCGATAGCTCATCGAGCTCTACCTCTAGACAACCGAATGAACCTTTACCATTTCCCATAGAACAATTCTCTATTAATGTAAATGAACAAGTGGAGTACCTCGTGGTAAAAATATGTTTTATTTTCGATATAAAACGAGTAATAATTTGGTTCGAGGAACACATTGGTAACACTCGTGCTTTAGGCAGTGTTCTGATAACGGCTAGGTCCTCTAAAGGGGACTTTCAAGTAAGGCTGATAAGATATCGGAGTAATAGTTCAATTTTACTTAAGGACGGTTGGACGGACGTTGTAGTTGCAAATGGCCTTATAGCTAGTGCAACCATAAATTTTTAGGCATACCAAAATGGGGACACATTTTTTTGTTGTTGCGGTAAGAAATACATTTTTTTATTTTTTTAAATTTATATTTTTATTGTAAAAAATATATTTAATGATATTTTTTCAACAGCAAGATCACAAGATCAATAGAACAACTCGACTGCTAAAGACGATCAAACCAGCTGTTTACGGTGATCAAGTAAACAACCTATTGCTAAAGGTGATTAAGCGAACAATCCTTGGTACTACTAATGTCTCTTTGTGTTGTTGTGAGTCTTTTTATTTATAAAAAAAAATATATTGATTACTCATAACAGTTTTTTTTTATTATACAACGTACTTCTTTGAATTTTTAAATAAACAGTTCTTTGGTATTACTATAATGTAGCTCTTTCAATTTTTTAACAGTTTTTAAGAAGAAATGTTCACAAGTATGTATAGTCAAACATAATAATTTTCTATATGCATATAAGAAAATAATGAACATTTTTAATACTTCCTAAAAATTTGATTGAGTTAGTAATACTCCCTATACTTCTTTAAATTCAGAAACCTCACAAATCCTTCATACAAATAATGTTGACTAACAGCCAAACATAACAAGCTTATAATACCATCAATATGACTATTTTTATGAAATTTCAAGCTCTTGATCATGATATTTGAATTCATTATTTTTTATCTACTATAGAGTGGTTGATGCACTTGTTACATTTGAGTGCTAGTTAACCGGTCAAACAAAATGATCATAGTTTAAAGAACTATAAGATGGTATCACTAATTCCATTAATTATCAATGGTAATGCTAAATTAGTTAAAATCGATTGAACTCTCAAGACCGTTAAATTTTGTAGCTTGTGAACCACCAAATTGGTCCTCTTACATATATATATTTACTTGCAATTTTTCATACCACTATTCAAACACATTATGTCTTTTTCCAATTGTCTAATTAAGCTAAATAGGCTTTTGACTTCATTTATGATCATGTTCATGTTCAAAATGGAATCGTTGTTCGTATACAAGGGTTTTTTTTTATATAGAAAAAGTAATTTGCATGCCTGGTTCCAGTTATCAACACACCAAACTCAAACCAATGACAGAATCAAGCTGAATATTGTTTTTAACCTCGCATTGAGAGAGAATTTCATCATCAGTTACTACTTAGCTTGTGCGACATTTGTAGCATCAGGTTGGCTATCGACTATATAATTCTGAATTTATTTCAATCATTAGGAGTGTGGTCTTTGGGTGATATTGTGTTACATGGCCTTATTTTGATAATTTTTTCCTAAGCTTCTTCACTTGCTTTCCGTCTCGAATATAAAAAAAATGAAATGTATCTTAGAGGCATCTTAGTATGATGCAGCCTGTCATCCCTACTATTATTGTAATTTGCTGACTCAGTTGATCTTGACTTCTAAATTTGAATGGTTATAGTCCTATTATTAGATTACACTTACATTATGAATTGATGATTATGGCAAGTGAATCTTCCTCTCGCGCTGGCTTGGCAAGGCAGCGGCCTGTTGGTTCACCTCCTCGAATCTAAATTTTACTTATTTGGTCGACTAATATTGTTGCTCATATATATTATTGTCTCCATTGCGAAACTCTACCGTCTCCTCTAAAATGGAACGAGTCTCCTCCATTCTGATTGACAGAAGCTAATGTGTTTGGATGAGGAGCATCTCGATTCCGAAGACTGAGCGTTGTTTTGATTTATTTATGTGTGTTTATTTTTATTTTTATTGTATTACAAATCATTTTTCCTTCTAGAACACTAGATTCTTCTCTAAATTACAAAATTAGAATTGACAGAGTAAGAGAATGGAGGGAGTTGAGGAACTTGTGCATGCGATGTAGCATTTACAGGCATCAATTTCCGTTGCCTTCTCACAAGGATTTGATTTGTCTCTTGATTTGTGCAAGAATCAAGTTGCGCATTTTAATATGGAGCATTAGGACGAACAATGATGAAAAATTTATAACATATATTGCACATGTATTTAGTTTGTTGAACAATACTCTAAAAACAGACATAGCTCACTTGTATGGCCCAAAGGCATACCCCACAATCAATGTCCCCTATAATGCGGATCCTACATACATACCCGGCCATGTGAGTCCCCATACATCATATCAATCAAATATCGTGGATTTCATACATCACATGGGACCCACGTGTTATATAATCCATCATTAGGTGGACCCTACACCCTAAGTGGGCCCCCACATGCAAGGTGTTATATACCAAGTCCCACGTGTTATGTGTCGCCACATGTATGTCCAAAGATCAAGTGGGTCTGATGGGCAATGTGATCAGCATATCATATGGGCCCACATTCTAGGTGAGATCCCACTTGTCACGTATCAGTGCATTAAGGTATAACCCAGTGTAATATCATTTGTACACATACACAGAATCAACATTACAACACACGCCTGGGGGCACATTCGGGCCATGTACAAATAATAAATGCTGCTTCTTGATCAACCAAACACATGAAACTTTGACGAAATTGTGCACATTCGGGCCATGTGCAAGTAATAAATGCCGCATCTTGATCAACCAAACACATGAAACTTGACAAAATTGCGCACATTTGCATCAATGCGCGCGGTGGCGTTTGTTGCCTAATACTTCATTAGAGTTATTCTCACATAGAATTTACTAAACACAAGTATAATAGCAAGGGGACATTTAGGTGCATCAGACACACACCATACGGATTCCATCACCTTCTGATCATAATAGTTTTGCTGTCTAGACTCTAGATCAATACATCATAATTTTTATTTTTTCTATTTCTACACTTGTACTGTGGTAGCTTTTATTTGGCTTGGGGTTCCACTGGAGGGGCTGGAGGCCCATAAAATTGTGGAACACTCTGTGATTCTCTTCGACTTGCGGCCCTACCAAGAAGGTAGCAACCAATGGCTAGAATCAAGAAGATAAGAAGCAAAGGCAGGGATATCACGAAGACATAACCCATGTTTATATACTTCTTAATTATTTAACTCAGAAATCCTATCTGCATGAACATAGAAGACACTAAAATGAGAAATAACTTCAGCGCATCTACAACCAGGAACATCAAAAAAAAAAACTTTAAAAAAAAAGCATTTTCATCAAATTTGATGTTAAAAAAAAGATAACAAAAACGTGTGGAACTCCAAACAGCCCTCCTTCGAAAAAAGATAAAAAAAACGTGTCCCCTCAAAATCATGACCCAATTCAGCTAGTCACTTGGAACACTCTTAGTGATATGAGTAGAGTTTTGCAGAGATTTTGGTTTCAGTTGGACTACTCCTTTAACGATGAAGGATTTGTTTTTAGCTTGGCATTGCAAGGCTTTTGGTAGTTTTGGAAAGAGGTTGTGAGCTATAAGTTCTAACCCTGCTGGCTATCTTGTGGGGTATTTGGGAAGGACGCAATAATAAGATTTTCGTGAGTAGATGTATTCTTCCATAGAAACGCTCTTTATGGAAATTAAAATGTCTTGTTTATGTTTGAGTCAAATTGTACCAGGAAAGGAAAGGGTGTTTGCTTTGATGAGGTGGTGATTAGTTGGCCGTCTTTGATTGGGAAGGATTAAAGTCTTTGTGTGGGGGTTGTTGGGTGGGTGCGGTGTGTTTTCTTAAAGGTTTTGGCCCCCGTCTTTGTATTTTTTTTCTTCTTCTTGTTGTACTCTTCCGCTTTGCCTTGGTAGGCTTCTCAGCCTCAAGTTCTTCAATAAAATTCTTCTTTACCTATAATCTAACGGTGCATGGTAGCAAAACCCCTCAACCAAAACGGATGAAAACGCGACTGAAGGACTTTTTATGCGATTTTACCCAAATCGCCAAGATAGGCTGGAAACGAATTAGGCAAAAAAAAAACCTAGTCGGCACAAAAACTAGAAATTTTCGCGGAAGTAGAATGAAATTCAAAAGAAAAATAGAAATCGGGTGGCACGAACCTGCTAATATCTGAAACAGAACGATGCTTAGAATGAAATTCACGGTCGTAAGAGATCTAAGGCTTCCGAACACAGAGACAAGAGAGTCTTCGATTTTGCTAAGGGAAAGTATCTTAGTGACGGATTGGGGAACTCTTACATACTAGCTTTCATGTCATTTAATCACATATAATCAATATTTGCCACGTGTCAGATTCATGACACGTAATAGTGGCCACATACCGACTTAAGGCTGAGGAAAAAACAAAGTATATGCCCCCGCAACTAAGTTTAGTGTGAACAGGATCCGAGGACTCATATTTTCACTCAAACCTCTTGGCCGTGGATTTCACGATGATTTTGTTTTGGTAAAGTGAATGCCAGCTCGGCTCTGTCAACCACCCTTGGATTTCATGAAATCTACAGCTGAGAGTTTAAGTGACAATATGAGTCAAAAATTTGAATCCGTCCATTCCAACCCATTTTTTGTGGTTGATTTGGTGTAATTAGGAAAGGAAGAGACACGTGTTGAAATATGATGGATCAGATTAGTGTCGCGATCTAATCTTCGATAAAACCAACAGACATCAGGTCAGAGTTCCATGCATACAGTATCCTTTACATTCTTTTGGGTGCTCAGAAGACAAACATGAGCCCGACCCTAAACTTAAACAGGCCTGTATGAAAACCCAAAAAATAAAGCCAACAAAGATCAATCCAGGCCCAGTCCTTTCTTATTTGTAACCAAGTGGAGCCCACTTTTTGGACCCCTTTAAACACAAATCATCCACCTTGTTAACAAACCACCCCCAAGAATACTACGGCAGAGCTTCTCCGGATAGGTACGTCAACAGTCAGTTACCACTATCTACAGCCGACCAGAATGTGGATCCGGTCTAAAAGATGGACCAAGAGGGTATATGGACTTCTACTGTACCTAGACCCGACCCGATGACACCGTAAACCCTATGAGAATTTTGAGACAGGATTGTCAATGTGACGCCCCTAGGGAGGACGTCCTCCAGCTGAGAACTTTCGGCCCCAACCTTTAAAACCAACCTTTAAAACCACTTCAACTACTGGGGGAAATGCAACATTAAAAACTCAGGTACTTATAATACAACTCTTGAACCGGTTACAATCAGCAGCTTGGTCAATTGCTGCGACAGTAGCATACTCTGCAAGTAAAAGAAAGAGCCAGGCATGCACTGCATCTCGTAAAATTCCAGAACATCACAGCCCCTTTTTCACTTATCACCATTTGGTAACAAAAAATGACGAGACAACAACAAAACCAACCACTTTCCACCTTTTTTCTTCTATCCCTTTGCTTTTCCGCTGCAATTACAGTTCCAGTAACTTTTATACTATGTATATATAACATACATGGAAATGAAATTTGCAGCAATGACATATACATACATGGAGAGAGAGCGAGAGAGAGAGAGAGAGCGAGAGCAAGAGAGAGAGAGAGAGTCCCATGCACGCTACTTGTGATCAAGTTGCAACCATTATCCCATGCACGCTACTGTGATCAAGTTGCAACCATTACTGGGAGCAACTTGTGAATTGATTCCTAATACCAAACGGCTCAAAAAATCCTTGATCCAGATTGCCGTAGAACCATATACACGCTACTGTGAGGCGTAAAAGGCAGGCATTGGAACCTTGCGCGATCCACCAGACCCAGACCCCCCTTCATGAATCCCAACTGGTTTGTTAGAGAGGCGACGCTTGTAGCGCTTGAGGACTGATGCCAAGTTCTCTTTCCCTTTCGGAAAAGCTACATCGCCTGCTGCAGTGCCAGTTCGGCCCTTACGGCAAGAAACTGCTATCTCAACATCTTTGATCATGTCAAGGAGTGTGCTTGCAGTAGTGCATTTCCCCCTGCCTGGTTTTGCAGCTGGCGGTAAGAACCCATTTGGAGGTGGAGGGCTAAATCTCTTTGCATGTGCCGCCGGGATTTGAAGACAGAAGCAAGGGCACAAAGGATAACGGGGCTTCGAAAATGCTGGATCGAGAATTCCCTGTTGCAAACAAGATTCACAAAAAAGGAAATACAACCGTCCTATTCATCTAAGGAAAAAATTAGAAACTAGTGGTCCTTAGGATGAAACTAGACGAGTATCTGCGGGACGCATTGGGTGGACCACAAAGGCCGCGTTTGGGATTTGCAGTAACCCAAGCTTATATCTTATTGCTGTAAGCAGTAGGTAAAAGCCATGGGTTTGTGACTTTTAGGGCGATTTTGTCATTTACAAAAGCTATTAATAGAAAAGTTATTTTAGGATGCATTTGTCATTCAAAAAAGTTATTTTAGGCTTAGAAGGGATTGTTTTGTCATTAGGAAAGTTAAAAGGCTAGAAGGACAATTTCGACATTTATAAAGTTCCACTTAAGTTTAGAAACTGCGGTCCGCAAAAGCAATTAGCTACAAGCAGTTGAAAAACTGCTCCTCCTTAACAACCCGCGAAACGGCTGTTTTGACCCATTTTAAACCGCAAAACCCGAAAAAGAAAACTAAACCAAAAAGCAGTTTTTTTTTATTTCTTTTTGCGAAATTAAACGCAGCCAAAGACTGTGTAACCATGACGTGTAGGGGTAGGACCCATCAACCCACCATTGGATGGGTTTCAACTCTATGATCTATGCCAGAAATCAACTCAGTCAGATGTTCCGAAGGATAGCTAGTTTTTGTCGTAGCATGTCTTCTAGATGGACAATGCCGCAGGTAGGCACAGGTCCGTTTGGCTTGAAATCAGACGTACCCTTCTTGTGTTTTGAATTATATGGTCATTTCATGAGTAATGAGACAGTAAATCATGATAGATCATGCATGGATACTGAACTTTACCTGAAGGCGGTTGAGAACGTAAGTATATTTTCCCCACAGCTCTGGCCGGCTTTCCATAAGTGACAGCTCCAGAATCCGATGAATGCACCAAACCCCGAAACTCACTATCAAATCCACTCGCCAAATGCAGCCGTCTCCACAATGAGGAACTGAAGAAACCAGAAACTTGGCAAGACCTGCCTCCTCGTTCCTTAGTGATGAACCAAACTTCCGATCAGAAGATAGGTATTGAGACTCACCAATGTGAACAACCCGGTTAACCTCTCTAGTTTCAGCTTCATAATGGAAACTCTCCCTTGCAGCCACCTGATCAATCAAATCCTCGTCAGTTCTGCCATTCAGTCTAAACAGCCAATCAGACCCCTCCAATTTCAAGAGCTTCATGATACAAAATCTGAAAGACTGAAGCAACTTGGCCTCCAAATCCATATGAGAAGTGGCTTCTGGCAGAACTAATCCCTGCTTGTTTCCGATTCCATCCCCCACACACTGAGTTTTACCTGCCATGCCAAATAACTGCTCAAAAGGTTGTGTAGACCAGAGTGATTTGGTGTCTGAATTTGAACTCAACTGTACAGAAAAAGCATCTCTGTAGTGCTTGGATGGAGACAATTCATCAAATGCCAAAGGAACTCCTGCCCTGGATCCAGGATTTGAATATAGGGATTTTTCATACGCCGTTCTAGCAACAGAAGGCCCGAATCCAGGATTGCCCCATTGAGCACTCCTATCAGCCATATATGAATCCTGCTGAGGAACTGCAAGCCCAGATATGGCAGGCAAGCTATGGTACTTTTTCGTGTAGGCTGGAGAACCAATATTATCACCGGGTCCAGACGAATAAGGATCATAATAACTTCTCTCAGCTTGCAACCTGCTAGTTCTAGATATCACAGAGTTCTGCATACCAGATGCATGTACAGAGCTAATTCCGTTTTGTGGTTTTTGGCTGAGAGCATAAGCGAGCGGATCTCTGTAGTTGGCAGGGACAAAAGATGAGGAAGATGGGGATTGAGGTGTCGTTGAGTCCAATAGAGTATTCAAGGGATCCGAATTTCTGTCTGTAGCAATCCTACTGAGATAAGATGCAATTTGATAACCATGTACGGTGGCTGGCTGGTAATCCCAGCCTTCAGAAGATGGTGGCAGGCGTAAACTAGAATAGCGCCTCTCACCAGGGTCAAGTACACTGCGGGAGGAACTTCGCGCATAAGATTCCAACAATTGCATGTGAGTAGAACATGATGCAGATCCTGTTTGAACTCCATAAGGTGACTCTACACTGCTTGACATCCTTTGCTGCTTGGGAGAATCATAAATACTAGAGTTGATCAGAAACGTAGATCCTCTTTCAGCTACTGAAGGGAAATATCCTGAAGATTCCATTCCTACAGGGTCCACTTTTAATGAGGTAGCATCCGGCTTTGTATCCAGTTGAAACAATACATCCAGTTTCTTTGCTTTCGCTTCTCGAGTTGCCTGCCCATGAAAATCGTATAACTGCCCCCAGAACTCGTCGAGAATGGAAACTAATTGACGCCTGGCAGCACGACCCAATCCAGATAATCTTGAAAGACTTCCGCTGCCATTACCTCCTTCATCACTTTTCCCACTGAGACTCCTAAAAGATCCTGGACCCTCGGAGGTAGAAGTGGGACCACTCCCAGAAACCCCCCTGGATGATTCTTCTGGCTCCCAAGTATCAGCCTCATCATCATCCTTCTCCGTCTGTAAGTCTTCTACTCCTACAGTCTTTCCAACTGAGTCTACAGATTCAATCTTCTGTAAAGTATCAACATCTGGCAATCCACCATCAGGAATTTCCTTATCTACAATAGCCACAGGGGTCAACTCAAGTATGGAGGCAGATTCTTCTAGACGGCATGTCGGAGAGCTCCTACCTGTAGTATGACTCTCGTCAGTGGCAGGTATGGGAGGCTCCTGATCAGAATCCATAATTGTTTCAGGCAAGTTGAGATTGAATTCCAAAACTGAATTATCCGAACGACAACCCACATACTTCTCCAATGCTGGCTCTTCCGCTACAATCTCCTCTCCATATCTAATCTTACATAAATCATTTTCCTCTCCCTCTGCAGATGGCTCATGCAAAGATCTTTTCAAATCCCAGTTCCATATCTGTCCATCTGGTCGGACACTTGCAGACTTTAACGGTGTGGCTACTAGCCAAAGCATCAAAACAAACGATGCACAAGCAGTGATGAGAAGAACAACATATGGAAGTGCCATACTACTTCCCATGTTCCAGCTCAAATTACCCACCCAGTCACTATTGCCAAACAACATCTCTACAACAAAGATAATTTTTAGGCCAAGCATCCCAATCAAGGTAATCAAAGCTAAGAACTCCACTAACTGAGAGATCTTGAAAGTGCCCATTATAGATCTTGATGAGGCCACCCGAAAAAGGGGGACCACAGAAGAAGGAAGCAGCATAGCTAGTATAACTTGGGTGAAGATAAGCAGTTGATATATCCCTTCGGCCCCAGAATTCCGTGCACAGCAAAGGGCTGCAACGACAGCTAGAATTCTGATTGTTGCACGATGAAGCCAAACAGGTGGGTCCATCTTGAATAAATCATGCAAGACTGCTTGCCCACCAAGATTCCAAGTTAATGCAGTCATGTGACTAGAAACGAACAGGACTAGGAAAAAGGCAAAATTTGCTATAGAACTTCTAAATACCTGTCCAAGAAATTTAAAAGAAAAAAAAAAAAGAATCAGTATGCACCAAAATGATTCGTGCAGGAATCTAGGGGGGAAACTGAACCAGCATGCAAAATAATGACTCCAAATGATAAAATATAGTACAAGCTATGTCATGCATAGAATCTCCTAAATAACCACAAAATTGATTACTTAGAGAAACGAGAATAGAACCTGGTCCATTAGCAAAAGTGCATCCTGAAATGTAAGCACAACAAGGCCCGCACTGTGGAATTCACTTGCTGCTGAGTTCATCATCACATAATTCACCAGATAAATGCCACTAAAAACACATAAGATGGCAAAAAAATGGTCATGGCATAAGGCACTCTTGGATACATTTGGTGGTCTCCGCTGCTGCTGCACAAAGATGGACGACAAGCCAAAGCTTAGAAAATCGATAAGCAAAACCTAGGAAATGATATACTATACACCAATAAAAAAAATGGTCAGTTCGGATGCTTTTTCAGAAAATGATTTTCTGAAAATATTGGAGGGAAGGATGTTTGGAGGACACTTTAAAAATGCTTCCTTTCGGTTTTCATTACAGTCCATCCATTTCCACATCTTGTTTTTGGTTCTATTGGAGTTTGTCAATTCCCCGCATTTGGAAAAACCAAATTCTGAAAAAAACAACTCCAAGCTGGTTCTTGATCAATTTTTTTTATGATTTAAATCATAGTCACAAAGTCGGGATTCGGCAATAAACCGGCAAGGGATCAAGTCGGAAAAATTCGGATAAATTCGGTAAAAATCAGTAGAAATCGACAAAAATAGAAAATATATCATGACATTTTTCAAGTTAGAAATGTTGTTTTTAACAAAACACATTTATATGATGAAAACCACATCTATAATTCCACAGTAATAAGTCATAAATAATAAGCATGATATATCATTCATAATTCCAAAATCAGCAAAATCGAAATCAAAAGGGGAAAAAATAGATCTCAGCCGATTAATCGGCAAAATTCGGTAAAATCGCTGATTAATCGCCATTTTTTTTTATTAATCGGAGATTTTGCCGATTAATCAGCGATTGATTCGTGAAGTCAAAAAATCGGAGAATTTTGGAGAATTTTTTAAAAAATCGGAGATTTTTGTGACTAGGATTTAAATAAATGATTTGGTGGGACGCACATCAAATGCGGTTTTGAACTCAGAAATCCTTTTCAGTTTGTGAATACATCTTTTGGGGCAAAAGAAAAAAGTTCGAAAAATGGCATCAAGGGTAGCTAGAGTTCAGACATATTTTTCTGATAATGCCAGAGTTCAGATATATGATCATGACACAGTACAATTACAAAATAATAACAAATACAATAATAACAGAAGAATAATAGTAATAATACGTCCAAAGGAACCAAAAAGAAGTTCCACAGACTAAGGTTCGGACTCAAAATGAAGATATATACTGGTAGGATAAGTATAGAGCTGCCAAACCATATTTGGACGACTTTCTATTCATAGAAAATGAGATTGTGCATCGACATAAATGCTTAAAACAGACAAGAGACTTACTATAGCTTACAAACTTAATAGACTTTTTTACCACATTCATGGAGTCAAATCAAATACAAGAACCGAAAAAGGAACAAGGACGGATGCTTTGAAAGGAGTGGACCAATATAAACTAATAGATGTAAAACCTGAAGCCTAGTTCTGGCCCATTTTGACATGATAAACATGACATCATTGCAGTGATGTGGAAGCACTCTAGTGTGCAAATTGAGTTGTAAAGCCATCTAGATATATTCTATGCACTAGATTTGTTGCTTTCTGCAACAAACATATGATTGGCTTTTTTGGCTGTTCCACATTCACCTAATACCAAATTAGCAAGGTTGTGGAGATTTCAGACCCACATACCTAATTTAGAGTTAGAGATTTAGAAATACCCTATCAATTCACAAAGTCCTCTGTAGCAGATTCAGTGAAGAATTGAGAAGATATATATTGTAAATACTATAAAAATCACTAAAATTGCTAGATTGAGAATAGATGCCACTAACTTGATATACCATTTCAAATATGTATACTCATAACAAATAATCAAGAAATAATGTATTGTCGAGTACTTTTGCTTTATAAGTATAAGCTTTTTTGATGGCAAACTATTGAAACAAAAGGCCTAAGAAAGAGAGGTCGAGATGACCTGCCATAGGCAAAGCAAACAAAAAGAAAATACAAACGCCCAGTCAAGCTATATCCCTCGTACAAATAAGATCCCATCGGAACACAAAGTCTTCGAAGTCACTAAAATAGCTTAATTGAGATGAATTATTATAAAATTTTCCAAAATAGCTTCGGTGAGGAAAATTATAAACAAGTATTAGCTCGTGCAACTTGTAGCGCCTTTCAATCAATTTAAGATGAAATAACTTCACATGAGTAGAGATGAACATGGGCTATCTTAATATTTGGGCGCTGTCAACAGCACCAAGAAGTAATTTCTGAAGTCTTTTGCACGATTCCATCATTTTGTAGTATAAAAACAACTTGGGGTGAAGTTAAATCATTCCCAAGGTTAATTTGGATTATATTATATGAACAACTAATGTTAGCTGCTTAAGCCTAAGCTATCTTTTAGGATTTTACTTGTACATACTGATTTCATGAGCAATGCAAATTGAAATTATTTCAAATTATTGAAGGAAGATTAACCTCTTGGCGAAGGATTTGAAGAATGTTGAAGGATGGTGAAATTGTTTCCATTATTGAAGAAGAAATTATTCAAAACAATCTCCCAATGCACCTAGCACCCAAAACAAATAGTCATGGTATCATTCCCTCTCGAAATGTCTCACCCGAGACTTTCAGTCTCAGGGGGTGACCGGAATGATCATTGGAGGTTTGTCTCGGTTTTCCCAATGATGTCGCGGTTTGTATCATTCCGTCTCGGATGATTTTTCTTCAACTGACTAAGACGTACCTCACCAAACCTCATGATGTTGCATGTTGGGCCATTGCAAGTATGCTTATTGCTTGGTTTCGATAGATTGATTGGTTGATGACTATGTAACAAGGACACTCCGTTTTCTACGAATTTCCCATGTTGGACCCCTCGCCGTATTCACGTGTCGGACACATGCCGACACACTTTTTTAAGCAAATCTCAATTTATTAAAAAATTTGGTTTTCAACTAATATTTATACATGATTTTAATGTATATCAGCTTATTCTAAATACGTTCTTTCTATATTGCATGCTTAACATGGACTAAAGTATTTTAAAAAAATATATCTTTTAGCATAAAGAATGAACTAAAAAGACGTGTCGACATATTGGGTTTGTGGAAGTCAGCGTGTCTAACACTCCGTATCCGTGTCGGACACTGACACACGTGTCTGTGTCCGTGTTACATAGGTTGATGATAAGGCTATATCTACTCAATTTTAATGTTTAGTATACTTCACATGAGGCTGAAGAACCAGAGGGTCCTACAAGTAACAAAATTCTACGGCAACATTTAAAAAATAAAAATAAAATAAAACAGAGAAAGCTAATACGTTGTAAACAAGTCTAAATAATATTAAAAACCTAATGTCATCACGTGAACACATATAAATACTATAAACAAGTTTCAATGTTAATTTTTAACACAAAGTTGAAGAAAGAATCATGATTTAATGTTTACTATGATGTATATCTAAGTTTCTCTAGAAAATATATTTATTAAAAAATAATTAATTAATTTTATGAATTATAGGCTGTGGCCCACCCAACTATGTGGACACATCTTGGTATAGCAAAAGGAATCATGATTTTGTGTTATATCTCATCATAAATCTATTTTTTTCTCAAACAGAATATGAACACAGAATTTTGGTCCTAGTGATGAACTTACAAGCAAGGTCTAAATACACCCGCTATAACATTACAACAGATATAAGTATATACCGTTACCATTATGTCCATTGTTATAGCAGCATTATAAGGGGTCACATCATGGTCACAAAAGGTTGAATTCTTTTTATCTATTTTATTTATTATTTATTTTATTTTTCAAAATAACGGCTGTTATATTCTAAATAACAGCCATTATAATATTGAGTGTTTTTTCGGTTTTGATCTCTTTCTACAAAAGACACAATGGTCTTGGAGCATTACCATTATAAAAGCCATTATGACTTTTTTTTTAAACAAATGCTTACAAGTCGTAAAGACCAATAACAACCAAATTTGAATGGAATTTGTTGTGATATTCGTTTAATCAGGATGCTAAGAACCAAATCGGAGGGGAGCAGCAACCCTAGAATAAAACTGAACCAATAGCCCTACAATATTTTGCAAAAACATGAGACACAACAACACATAAGAGACATATTGTGATTTTTCACAATTTATCCAGGTGAATGGAAATTATACGCTAAAATACAGTGTATTTTTCTCAATTCAGGCTCCATACAAAAAATACATTGGTGTATCATATCAATACCTCTCAACACAAGAATGATTCATCTTGTATCCACGCATATCAAACGATATCTTAAACCATGTCTACACCATAACGGTTGTTGGTTCGTAATACCTCATGTAATTCACATTGCAAGTCGATTCTTCTGAACCCCTTGACAGTCACAATGCTCATTCAACACATCATTCAATATATGAGAGGAGCATCTAGATATTTGTTGTATCCATCTATATCCTCAATTGCATGTCGTGCATATGATACTAAACATCCCATTGCAGGATTTTGAGTTCTTTATCAGGTCTTCCGTGATTTCATGGAAGAGCATGAGATAGGAGCAGTAACCAAATCATGTGTTGAGGAAGAATATTGGGACTATATCTCATAGATGCATGGAAATCATATGGACGGAGCAGAGGCTTCTTTAATGATATGGGATTATCTTCCTATACACCTTCATTTGGGAACAACACCAATACCATAGAGATAGCATCAATTATGATCACATGTGAAAGGGGGCCATCAAATCATTTGAGAGAAGTGACAGGCCTAGATTAATTCACTTCAATACATCCCTACAACTATGATGGTTGCCAACATGTTTACCACAGTTAACAACAGCAAAATATTCTTATTTAAGTAACAAAATCACCCTCGCCAATAAGGATCAATTTGAAGGGTGGGCGGTGTGTGTGCATGTGTGTGTTGGAGGGAGGGGAGTGGGGAGCTATACTAGGGTATATCCATGTAACAAGGACACTCCATTTTCTAAGAATTTGCCGCGTCAGACACCTTGCCATATTCATGTGTCAAACACATGCCAAAGCACATTTTTGAACAAATTTCAATTTCTTCAAACATTTATTTTTTCAACTATTGCTTAAATATGGTTTAGGTGATTTTAATGTATATCAGCTTAATCTAAATACATTATTTCCGTATTGTTTACTTAACATGAACTAAAGTATTTAAAAGATATATCTTTTAGCATAAGGAATGAACTGTACGAATCTGTCGAAGTATCGGGTTTGTTGGGGTCAATGTGTCTGAAACTCCGTATCAATGTCATAAGTGTATATTATCATGTTAGCATGTTACAGCATTTTATGCTGCTGTGTAGAGTTAGAATAGTATTCATAATTTTGCCTAGGGTGGGCCGGTTGAGTGGGGTTGTTTCGTTCAGGATGGGGGTTGGAGTCTCTTTTTGTTTCCCCCGTTTCTTTTGTTTAGCTATTTTTTTTGCTTTGTGGCGGGGCCTTCTCAGCCCCTTCTTTAATAAACTCAACTTTTACCGATCAAAAAAATAAATAAATAAATAAATAATTTAGCGTACATCAATCTTTCCACCAAAATTTGTAATATGTGTAATGAACATAAACTAGCAGAGTTTCAAAGTAATTTTTCAAAATATGATCGAGAAAGCATGGTTTCAAGAGGCTTAAACCTTGACATGAGACTCATGCCTCAGCTCAAGTCTTCGATAAATATTTTGGTAAAAAAAGTGTCACTCTTGTGCGCTACTTTTTGTGTCTAGATTAAAACGTCATAATGTTAAAAATAAATAAATAAACACAACATTGCATAAATCTCGACCATTTGCAACCAAGTTGCTATTCTGATGCCTACCCCTACTTCGACCATTATCTTTTCAAGGAAATATGCAGATTGGATAAGGTCACATTCAACTAAATTGAATATACATGCATGACAATCCTAATATGTTTGGCCCAAAGAGATAAATATATAGTGAAAAGATGAGAGAAAATGCACTTGAAGACAATAAATCTGAGAATCTGAGTTTACAGATCTACTTCTCAATGGTCAAATCCGCCGACCTCTTAACCATCATATAAGATCCAAAATCCCATCATTGAATGGGTGATGAACAAATTATGTGTCAGTTGGAATCTATGTTACCCAGGTAAGGCAGAGACATTGCTAGGAACTTCATGGACATGGTATTTACAGTTAAAAAGTGAAGTGTCCAACATAGGTGCGGCATACATTTCGGAGTGTCCAGGTAACATAGCTTAGAATACGCAGAAACGAGTTGCAGCAACAGTAGTCCCATTTCTAGTGGTCCTTGCTTTTAAGAAAGTGGAGCGGGGCCATAGTAAGCTCCTCGCACCAAAACAAAGAAATGGTTAACGATACAATCAACTAATGAATTATGACTTATTATTCCGTTACTAATCCAGTTGAAGTTACTAAGGAGTAAGAACTCCAAATTGAAGTAGTGATATTATTAAATCATACTCGTCACATTAAAATATGGAAATGTAAGCCTGAGAAATCTATATAATCATCAGAGTTACGCTAATCAAGGCTTCTGGCATCAAGATTTTGTCAAAGTTCAAAGCCAGAGGAACAATGATGTTGATAAAAAAATCTCCCACATAGTCATCAATGTTCAAATGCCAACTTAATCAAGAGGCCGTTGAATTTTAATCCCAGAAATTAGACATATGAAGGATGGAAAGGAGAAGGCAAAAGTAAAGAAGGAAATAAAAAGAATAAAGAGTACCTGTACAATAGAAGAGTGGAGGTAAAAGTTATGAGGCATAATATTTGCTCCAAGAAGACTCATGAGTATGAATGTACTCTCCCCACTTAACTTTGTCAGCGTCCCATTCATGACAAATGGGATTTCACGTTGACTGATAAGCACTCCAAGCACATAGAAAAGTAAAACAATGCCTGCTGTGCAGACAAACAAAACTTCTGTCTTGCATTTTTCCTGAACATTGAGTGCCAGTAACAACCATTACAATGTGTATATTGAGATGATTTACTGGCAGTGACAATAGAAAAGAGTAACTAATCAAACTTACCAAGAGGATGTTAAGAACTGGAAATAAAACAACATCAATTGCGGTAAAAATGAGACAAGTGAACAGGTCCACCCCAAAGAGAATATTGAGTGCATGTGCAATGCCCAGAATCTAGCACGGTCAACGCAAATACATGTTAGTCTTAGAGATGGTCTTAACCATGGTTGTAAGCCATATAAATCATAGACTTTGGCTCACATTTCCAGCTCCACCATTTTGGAGAAAGAAACCAAATAGATGACAATAAATTAGACAAAGCAGGATAACTACCATAGTCAGGTCCAAAACAATCACTGAAAGCTCTGCTTGAACTCCCAAGAATATGCATGTGGACTTATTGTACTCCTCACTGCAGATCTTTTGCAACGCCGGTAAAGACAAATTATTGGTTAGAAATAACCCAAGTAGGAAACAAGAAGAATAATTGACTGCAAATAAATAAACAAAGCATCCAGAGAAGAGGGGAAAAAAGCACACATAAGTGTTATAGAGTAAGAAACTACGAAATTGTAATTTAAAACTTAAAAATAAGAGCAACATAATTATATTTCACATAAAGGACCGATGAACCAACGATAAAGAATTTTTTCCCGAGAGCCAAAATTCTATCGAGATTTAAATGTAAGGCGGCCTTACTTACCATGGTTACAAAAATCTCTAATACTTTTGAAAAGGAAAGCCATATTGTCAGGCACAATTTAAACCGAAACAGGGGCATTTTAGACATTTCAGCCCATTAACAACAAACCTCAAAATAAACTAAAGAGGGCATGTTCGTCATATTTATTTAAAAACATGCCGGGCAATATCACTTTCCTTTTGAATATATCATGATGTTTCCTGATATTACCAAAAAGGGAACAAAGCAAGAATTTCCGCTGCTGAAAAATACCCAAGAACGAGATTCGTATCCAAGTTATCAACACATGCATGAAATAAACTAAGTTAAAAGAATGTTTCTTAGAGCATACTGAAGTTTGTGACAATACCCTGAAGTGAACAAAGGACTTCAAATTTTAAGCTAAATGGAAAAGCAAAGAATACCTGCGCAAGATTCTTCCCAGTGATCACACCAATACAAGCTGCCAGGTACTGACACAGAATAGCAGCACAATTGAAAACAAGTACCAGTAACACAAGATCAACCCCAAGACGGGCACCCCCCTCAACAGCTGCAGACCACTTTCCAGGGTCAATATATCCCATTGAAATCAGAAGCACGGGTCCAACAGCTGGTAATAGCCGAGGAACAATGCCCGACATTTGATTTGTTGTCTCAGCTTCCATGTTTTAGAGAGTGAATTTACAATTGCCAGTGCAGTGAGATACTTGAATACAAGCCTATAGGTAACTGATGAACCCTCCAAGAAGTATGAAACTCAAATAATCACATGACCTCATTAAACAATTCTTATTTCAATTTCCTGCTGTAGGGATGCTTTATAGCACCCCTTTCCAAGTTATCCAACATTGCATTTGTGACTTCCATGGTTAACCATCTTTGCATGTAGCCACGGTAAGGACAGTGCCAGATCCCTTATCTCCACAGAATAGAAATAAGTAGGAACACATACGTCCCACGAAAAATCTAATAAAGCAAGTTTTCCATGTCTTTGTGATATACTTGTCAAACTCAAACCTAAGAGCTTCCTAAAACACATTTATTTGCATGATCACTTCTAGTTGTGATCAGCAAGCACCAATTAGAAACTATTGAAGCGTCTATACAGCCTTAAATACTAATCTATAGAGATATTGATAACCCTTTGATTTTCCAATTTTCCCCTCAAATCTTTCCGTTACAGTAGAATGTTAATCTAGAAGATATGAGATTTGGCCTGTAACTTGAATTAGAGGATATAATTGTTGGAACCAGAAAATCTCCTCAGCAATAATGAACCGGACTCCAACCAAAGTCGTAATCACCAATGGCATCCCACCTTCAGCCACCTGGAATGCCAAATCATGGTTCAACAAAACACATCAATTTTGCATGAAAGAATGATGTTTATGGATTGAAAATGACATGAAACTCAAACAAAGAACAAAGTTTCCTACAAGTATTAAGTGAGCGTTAGAAACAAAAGAAAATAAATCAAAAAATTGAAAAATAAGAAACAAATAAAACCAAAAAGGTTTATTTTATGTGAACTGTTCTGACCAATATTGAGAAATCCTGGTTTTCATTGCGGATAAGAAGCTGCTGTTGATAAAAAAAAGATCACATGTTCCATACCATTACCATAGCATATTAACAAAGGAAAATCCATCGAAAATATGCATAGAAAGATCCATCTTAGTATACAGATTCACAGCCAACATCCATTTAATAAGTCCAAACAACTCAAAGCGACGAAACAGTTCCAGCTTTCTAACAATAACAACATACTACGACACATATAAAATCAGAAAGGTTTACACAAATTCACTCTGATTGATATCAAATGTCTCAGTAACACTAGCGTTATATACACGAAAACATGCAACAAAGCTGATAGCCAAACAGAAGTCATTAAAGGAACAAGATCATTCCTCATTTACTACACTAGATAACTGATAGGTAAAGGAGAAGAAAAAATAGCAGAATCAAAACTCGAATCAAAGAAATGCAAGGGAAACCCTGAGCAGATCTTCCAAATACAGTCCACAACAAACTTGAAAATTTTCCAAATCAGAAACCCTAATTCCCAAACACAGAAGTCTCGAAAACCATAAAACGAGTCAGGAGTGCAGAAGATCGAGAGAAGAAGCTAGATAGCGACAGAGAAGACAAACTGACAAATATACTCTGATGGATCTGATGGAAAATAAAAGTTGAGGGACTATTGCAGAGAAATAGAAATTCGAAGGAGAGTTGTTGATTCGTCCATGAAAATTAAGACTTAGGGTTTGAAAGAGATTACCTTTTAGGGTTTTCTGTTACTTTCCCTGCAGTTTCTACTGGAAGTAGAAGCAGAGACTTTAAAGAAACCCACGAGTCTAGAGAGAGAGAGAGTTTTGTTTTGTTAGCTCTAAAGAGATAAAAGGAGTTAAAAAGAAGAAAGCGAAGCCTTCGCCCCTTCCTGAAGGGAGAGAGTGGAAATGCTCACATGGCTTAAAAGAAAAAAGAAAAAAGAAAAAAAAGAAAAAAGAAAGAGAAACATAAACTACAAAGTTGAAAGTTGAAAGTTACAAACTACAAACAACAAAGAAGAGTTAACGCTTTCGTCCCTATCGTCGTCCCTACGTGCGGACAGCTGCTCCTCTTCGAGATTCTCATCGCGCAAATCTCGAATACCATTTAATGATCTGGACCTAGAGACGACTCTACACTATATTATACTAGTATCCCCCTGAGAGTAAAACTTGGGTCACAAGATGTTGTGACGGAAGCCGGTCACAGCACTCAATACGAGCTACGTGGCACACGATCAGAGGACGATGCCCGTATGGATGTTTGGCCAGTCCCTCGGTGGACCTACAAACCAAAAATCAGCCTGATTAGTGATTTAAAACCTTTGGATTTTGCACCCAAATAACGCTCAATAATGCTCAAATTTCTACCGTTTAAATCAACCCATTAAAATAACTTCAATCGAAATCGGTTAGAAATAACTAATCAAGCTGATTTTTGTGTACCGGTCCACCGAGGTACTGGCCAAACATCCATACGGTCATTGTCCACTAATAGTATGCCACGTGTCTCACATTGAGTGCTTTGACAGGCTTCCGTCGCAACATCTTGTGACACAAGTTTTACTCTCCCGTGACTATCATTTTTCTCCCTCTTCTCCTCTTCGCATTGTTAAATGCCATTCGGCAATTGACGTGTCAGCCTCCGGTGATCTTTCTCTATATGTCCAAACCGTTTGGAGGTCTTCGGGATTCGTGTTATGTGCTAGAACGGATCATTATCAGTATAGACGTGGGGACCAGGTCATCCTGAGGCTGACGCCTTCGCAAACATGCATTTATGGGAGTAAAACTTGTGTCACAAAATGTTGTGACGGAAGCCGGTCACAGCACTAAATACGAGCCACGTGCCATACGATCAAAGGACGCTGACTGTATGGAGGTTTGGCCAGTCCCTCGGTGGACCTACAAACCAACAATCAGCCTGATTTGTGATTTACAACCTTTGGATTTTTGCACCCAAATAACGCTCAATTATACTTATATTCCTACCGTTAAAATCGACCCATGAAAATAACTTCAATCGAATTGGTTAGAAATCACTAATCGAGCTGATTTTTTGTGTACCGATCCACCGAGGGACTGGCCAAACATCCATACGGTCTTCGTCCTCTAATAGTATACCACGTGGCTCGTATTGAATGCTGTGACCGGCTTCCGTCACAACATCTTGTGACACAAGTTTTACTCATTTATGGTGAGATGGTTTCCTTACTTTATCACGAGTAGAACTCTGCTGACCGGTACCGGTCAGCAAGATTGCTGACCCACCACAATACGAGCTACGTGCCACACTCTTAGAGTAAGCGGACTGTATAGTTGTTGCCTTGTTGGCCATTCACTAAGTGGACCTACAAAGTACAAACCAAAGATCAACCTGATTTTCAAATTTAGGATCTTTGTACCCCAAATAGAGGAGTAAAACGTCTCTCACAGCGTTATGACAGCCACGTGGCACACTCTTAGTGGATTCTGACCATATGGATGCTTGACCAGTGCCTCGGTGGACTCTACCAAAAATCAGCCTGATTAGTGATATATAAACGATTCGATTGAAATTATTTTCATGGGTTGATTTTAACGGTAGGAATTTGCGCATAATGAGCGTTATTTGGGTGCAAAGATCCAAAGGTTGTAAATCAATAATCGGGCTGATTTTGACAGAAGCATCTGTCACAAGGCTGTGCCAGAAGTTTTAGTCCAAAATTCCAAATAGAGTGAAGGCTGACACATGCGGTATGCGTCGCCTGACTGCAGCCGAATGAGCCATGTGGCACATTTGTAAGAGGACACTAACCATATGGATGTTTGGATAATCACTAGATGGATCTGCAAACAAAAATTAAACCTGATCAGTGATTTCTAAGTTTTGGATTGAAGTTATTTTTATAGGTTGATTTTAACAGCAGGAATTTCAACATTATTTGGGTACAAAAATCCAAAGGTTTGGAATCACTAATGAGGCTGATTTTTGGTTTATAGGTCTACCTAGTGATTGGCCAAACATCCGTAGGGTCAGTCTCCTCTTAAGAATGTGCCACGTGGCTCATGTTGGCTGAAGTCATCATCGAAGGATTACTCCCAAAAAATGGTCTATAAATGCTTAAAAATCAACCACTCCAATCGAATGCTTAAAAGTCACTAATCCAACTTTTTTTTGGTCTCTGTCCATCTAGGATTGGGCCAAACATCCATACGGTATGCCACGTGACTGTGGTTGACCAGCAACTTTGCTGACTGGCGCAGCAAAGTTCTACTCCTTTATCACGTATTTCCGGCATGGATGGAAATTTTTTCATCGATGAGTCATGAGTGGCCCTACGTACCACTTCTTTTTTTTGGAGAAAACCTTCGCTCACACGTGTGTGAGCAAAGCCGATCACACATCACAATATTGGCCACGAGGCACACTATTAGAGGACAATGACCGTACGGATGTTTGGCTAGTCCCTCGGTGGACTTGTAAACCAAAAATTAGTTTGATTAGTGATTTCTAAGCATTGGATTGGAATCATTTGCATGAGTTTCTTTTTAACCGTAGAATTTAGAGCATTATTGACCATTATTTGGGGTACTAGATCCAAAAAAAAGTGTTGTAATCTAATGGCCACAGATAATCAATCAAGCCGATTTTTGTTGTGTAGCCACCAAGAGGGGCTATATCTTAAAAAAATAGGGTCCTGATGTAACAAGGTATACCCCACGCTCACGATTTTTGTTACTCGCTGCTGCAATCTGGTCCCTCTATTGAGCTTTTTCTTCGTCACATTTTTATGGCATGGGACAAAAACGCCCTGCAGTTCACATTTGATTTTTGAAAGGACGGATAAAAAAAGGTTTTACTAAAAGGGTATTTTCATCAAATAATTGACTAGAAGAGGGTAAACGTTAACCGTCTTTTCTCCTGGGTTTGAGGGGCTTTTTCCATTTTTTCACCAAGTATGACAAAAATAACCTCTAATAATATTTTATTTACAAAACAATTACATTAAATGTTTATAAATTAAAAAAAAAAAAGGCAGTAAAATTTCAAGCGTGGCTTTTATATTTCCAGTCCACTTTAACCCACATTGGACAAAAATCCCCAAAAAAAATTTAACTTCTAAGATCCAATTCAAAGGCATTTTCGTTCATGTAGTGTCAATAGCCCCCACACACCACACAAACACACACAAAAAAAAAAAGAGAAACGAAAAAAAAAAAAAAAATGTATCTTGGGGAATTAATCGAGTTTGCAAGAGAACCGCCTTATTCTTGCTCATTCATGCACATTACGGATTCAGATAGATGATCCACGTATGATGTGAAATTGTCTTGCTCGATATGATTATGTTCAAGCATGACTGAAAATGACGGGATGGTCATATACTGCTACTCGGATATATAATGAGTAGATACGACTAAATATGGATCTCCCGTTGTCCTGATATTTTGACTGCATATGTTTGAGGGGAAAGAAAAAACATTTCAAGATTGATTTACGTTACGACATAATTCCTCAGTAGCTTCAATGTTTAATTTATATTTATTGAAATAGAATGGATTTAACAACCTCTACACAGACTTTCATGGAACTGTAACCTAGAGAATAAATTTTCATACATCGCGACATTGTAGCGAAACCATATTGCACATTTGCTGTGCGGGTTTGTTGTTGCAATGCAAATCCTTACAAGCTTGCTTACTTATTATCAACACACATTGGTTATTGGACCTGTTGATGTGCAATATTGGCATCAAGCAGTGGCGGGGCCAGGTGACAAGCCATCGTCAAAGTGTGATAGATGGGCCCACTGACCACATGGATGTTTAGCCCATCCTTTGGTAGACATTCATACTAAAAATCAGCTTGTTTGATGATTTGTATCCGTTGGATTTAGTACCCAATTTTGTTTTGAATCCAACACCTTTAAGGGAGAATAATTAAAAAAAATTTATGATTTAACGTTGTGTCCTCGATGGATTTTTTATCTAGTACAGATCAAAAATATGTTGGAATAATGTTAGTCTAATGGTACTCAAGATGAAATCCAGAAATATATTTAAAGGATCATTGAAAATCATGATCGCGTTGTCATTAGTGTATAATATCTTCTTTATTTGCTTGATTAGACGATTAGAGAATCTCCACTACGCTGGATATGATGTATCCATTATTTCCAAGTTTTCTTTTAATACAGAAAATATATGTTTATTTCCAGGTTTTTCAGCTTGCAAATGAGGATTTGTTTTCTTATTTTATTTATTTTTTAGTGCACCAGCCGTCCAATTCAGCTAGACCAATTGCGCACGTTGAGGAGCTGCCACTTATGCATGACGGCTGGTAGTGGAAAAGGGAACTTTAAAAAGTGGTCTTTATGAGCCAAGGATGGGTGGAGTGCTGGATGGTTGTGACGAGGGTTAAGTAATTGATGTACGTGTCAGACATTTTGGGTGGGGAGACTTCAAAGTTTAAAGTCTCCCGGCGCCTGGCCAGCGAATTTCTCGGCTGTGACGTGTCGCCTTCTCACTATATTACATACTCTAAAAGTATTTAGTCATGGGGCTCGGGCGACATCCATTTTTGACACCCACTTTGGCGTACCCACATGGAAGATGAATCAATGGCTGAGTTTTGGTCAGGATGATCTCTTCACCATATAGATCACCCCAACAAATGTGGGTTGCATCGGTGGCAATAGTCACAAGATCGTTTCGGGGGACACTTTATGCAAATTCTCGTGATATTTAACGGATGTCAATAGCCCCGTATGATGGGAGGACACAGGAATGATGACCTCACCAGAAGGTGTAAATGTCAAATTCCTGCATCAATTGGCCGACATCAAGATGTTAATTATAATACCATACTATTGGAACCATGACATCGTGGACAAAAATAGATTTAGAACGTTTTTAGTGGATCATAGTCAATAAATCAAACAGACCCTCATGCAGGAGGGCGGGAGCCACCCATCCATTGGTCCATCTGGGAGATCTGATATGTTAAAACTACCCGATCATATGGTTATACTTTCCTATCTGATGGACTTATTTGTAGGCTGTTCGTTATATACATTATAATCATCCAATATAGCGTGACAATTGATCGAACGGTTACGAGCCTCCAATTGAGTCAATACCATGCATAGGGGATCAAGTACCCATCTCTTGGTGGGTCTCGTCTGCCTGCATGTGCAACGATGTTCACGAGTGGGTGGCACAGGCGTGTGAGTGAATGTAGGAGCGTTTTTGGAAGAAACAGCAAAATAGGACCCACGGTCTAGTTTTGGAGTTGGAAAAGTTAAAGCTGCTGACGGAAATAGGTACCGCTTATTAAAAAGTACAAAAGACAAATGAACTTAGGGCGTGTTTGATTGTCAAGTGAAAAAATTGCATTTTCCTTGGGAAAACACAATTGTCCCTTTTTAGATAGTATAATTTTTTCCTACCAAGCCATTTAAATCTAGATAATTTTCCATACTAAGCCCCGGAAATCATTTCCCATCATAGGCGAGAATTCAATTTCAACTGAAAATACACCTTTTTTTTTCTCACATGATTGAAGTATGTGTTCTAGTTGCAATCAATCAACCATTTAAAACATTTCCCAGATGTATTTTCTTGAGAAAATTTTCTGTGCTATCAAACACGCCCTTAAGTATAGGTATTTTTTATAATAAATGGAAAAGTGTATTCATAACTCCTCTGAGTGTCAAGTTACAAGTGTCAATTCATTCGAAAGTAAGTTTAAACATTTGGCAATGAATAAAAAAAAATAAAATAAGTAAAAAAAAATAGGGCTTTTTTTATTTACCCCCTTACTTTTTTTATGAAATTTGCATCTCACCCAAAGTTTTTAAAATATTTGTGTCTCACCCTTTGACTATAGACAGTTATTAACAATCTTGGATGGACATCCTAATATTTTTTAAATGACCATAATGACCTTAAAAAATTTAAAGTACCGTTTTACCCCTAATTCTTGTTTCTTAAAAAAAACCATCCAACCGTCCATTACATGTTAATCCAATGGCCCAAACATATTTTTTTTCTAAAAAAATCCTAAAAGTTTGTGGGGGAGAAGAAAACAAAAAAACCCAGAAAAAGACTTACAATCGCAACGCCTTTTGTCAATGGCAAACTCAATGATGCTGGCGACGTTCTTCTTCTTCATGACACCTTCTATCAACGACGGAGTACCCAACAAAGCCGGTGACGTTGTTGTTGTTCTTCTGCTTCTAAGCATTCAGTGATTTTTAAGCATTGGTGATTTAGAACCTTTTGATCTTTGCACCCCAAATATCCATATGCTTAAAATGCGTTGATTTACAACCACCGTGTTCAAGGACCTGCAAACCAAAAATCTGCCTGAAAACACCCAATCAAACATTGGATCTTTGCACCCAAATAATGCTCCATAATGCTCAAATTCCTACTATTAAAATCAACCCAGGAAAATAACTTCAATCCAACGCTCAGAAATCACTAATCAGGCTGATTTTTGGTTTGGATGTCCACCTAGTCATTGGCCAAACACCCATATTGTCCGCATCCACTAAGAGTGTGCCACATGGCTCGTATTGTTTAGTGTGACAGAACCATATTAGAACCTAGCAAACCAGCAACCTGACAGAAGCATATACGGTTGGATGGTTTTGTTTAAGAAATAGGAATTAGGGGTATAGCCATACTTTAAATTATTAAAGGTCATTATGGTCATTTTAAAAATGTTGGGATGTCCATCCGGAGACCGTTAATGACTGTCTATGGTCAATGACATTGACCATGATCAAAGGGTGAGACGCAAATATTTTAAAAACTTTGGGTAATATGCAAATTGCGTCGAAAAAGTAAGGGGTAAAGCAAAAAAGCCCAAAAAATAATATTTTTTTTCTTTGCATTTTTTATTTGAAAATCAGTGTTTTTTCCCTCAATAATCTATACTATTATAAAGCGACAACCGGGGTTGCCACACATGTGACACAATTAGAGGCCTCACTACTTTCAAAGGTAAAACCTTCCCTCGTTAAAATGTCCCTTCACAGTTCAGGTTGTTTGGCACGCCTACGTCCCTATATCATCAATGAGAATGAGGGACAATAGTATATTCCTACAAACCAAAAATCAGCTAGATTAGTGATTTCAAACCTTTTGATCTTTCTAACCCAAAAATGGTCAATAATGTTAGAAATATGACACGTGGCTCATTATGGGTGGTAAGGAACTTTGCAGACAGGTGGCGGTCAGTAAAGTTCTACTTTAAAAAGCACACTAAAGTTTAGTACACCATGGGACCACGATTACGTGGCATGATTAAGATGGAAGGGCTGTGTTAGCATCGTCCCTAGGGATGATACTGTACCAACGTGGCCAATTTCCCACCACGTGCATCCCAAAGACCATGACTTGGATTTCAACTAACATTGATCCTAAGACAACAATGATACAGTACCTTTCATCCTCCCAAGATGGAAATATTGTTGACTCAGCAACTCTGCCACTAGACAACCATCCAAGATATGTACAGTAGCACTAAATCTTTGACGAGGGACCGCCACGTGACACTCTCTAAGAGACCATTGACGAAACGGATGTTTGGCCTATCCAAACCTTACAAAAAATAAGCCTAATTAGTGATTTATAACCGTTGGATTGTAGTCTTTTTCAGGGTTTATTTTTAGATTTTTAGAATTATTTAGGGTTTTTTTTTCCACAACAGCACTCAGCAACACCTCTGTATCCGACGACACATACCCTTGGTAAAACTGTATTTTGAATTTTTTTTGAACGTGTTGTCTAGGATACGTGTACTAGTAAATTCATGGTCCCCGTAGATAGGTTGAGGCCACAGGGTTGCATAAATAAACGTGACTGCACGTAAGGGGCAAAAATAGAAGGCAAGACGAGCAAGTCGTCTTTTTCAAGAAGGCGGAATCTATTCTGTTTTTTTCATGGGAATGGTTTGGTTTGCAGACACTGACTTGAAACTCTAAGAACATCCAGCGCAAATTTCTGCATGGAGCCATGGAAGTAAGGTCGTCCCACTTGCGCAAAAAGTTGTGTCGCGATGAACCAAGTCAATATCAGTAACTTGGCATGTTGTCGCCTTGTTTAACGTTTAATCGGATGTGAGGTCGATTAACTTATTTGCACCCAAATAAGTTAAGTACATCTCAACTAAGTTTGCATCCATTCACCTATTTATCATACGCACAATTCTACCATAAAATGAAAATCATAACTAGTTCAATTCCATCAGCCTTCTAATCTTTCTTTCTTGTGCTCTTTATAGTGAGTGAGATACCAATCCTTCATGCAAAATTAGTGTTGCACGATCTTCGGAATCAAGCAACTCCTATACTATAAGTATAGAGAATTCTTCCATCTGCACTAAAATCCAACTCAGATGCAACTGTATAAACGTGAATGGTTAATACATTGAATTCAATTTCATGGTAAAAATCTATTTCCGCTACTAATAATTTCATATTCTATGAGATTATTTTGTATAATAACCATCATTTGCCTAACGTTAAAATGTGACATGACAAGTCCGTTTTAACTTAAGTCAACTACGGTTAAACTAGGTCAAGGTGTGTAAGGGGGTATTACTAATTACGTTCAAAATTTAGGGGGGTGTTACCAAACTACCTTTTTTTTTCCTAAAGAAACGTATAAAATGACCGAACTTTTCCGGTGTTTATAAAAATCCCAGAATTTTTGGGTTGGCCTAATAATTCACAAATTAATAAGAAATCGAATGACAAACCCTAATTATACTCAAAATCTTCCTGTATTGTATATTTGATGCCCTTGAAATATCAAGTAGAGTACAGGGTCTAAACAAACTCCGATTAAACCGAGAAATTTTTTGAAGCAGTGGCCAATCACATCGCGCCACAATACTGCTTCGCCACTTAAAAAATGGACTTGATTAAACCTTAATATCTAGTTATCATATGGATTTGAACCCAACTGCATGTCTTGATTTTCTACTAAGTTCTTAATGATGATTGGTAATTAAATGCATGAAAGTAGGTTGTCTCTTTCCATAACTGGTAGGGTGCTCTTGAGGTATTTTTAGATCTGAAGACGAAAGATTCTACCTAACGTGCCAATCTACCACGTTCATTGAACTTTGATAATGTGAAAGAAAAAAAAATCCAACTATAAAATAGAATATCCCTACTATCGATTTTTAATTTTTATTTTTTTTATTGACAATATAAAATAATTTCTCTCGAAATTAGTACAGTAGAATTCTTTTATTTCTTTGGCAGTTAAAGTTACGGTTGGGGAGAGCAAACCTACATTGCCAAAATAAATAAAAAAACTGTCACATCCGATAAGTTGACCACATTTGACAATGACGAGGGACATGGATCAATTATTTAATTAAATGGTGTTTGGTAGCAAGTCTCACTTCATGCCAGGCTGATTTAGAATTTTATGAGTGTGAATAAGGAGTGACGTTTAAATTTTAATTTTTTGGTGAGTAATCGTGTCGGTGTTCCATTGGCTCATCAACTGTACCTTTGAATGTTATGCAAATCCAATTAAACCCCACAGATGCTTGGTTTTCAATTGTACGCGGGCGGTCTTTTGAAGCATAACTTAAAACCTGTTACCAAACACTCCCTTATTATTTCATGCTTATATAACTCGTCAACATGGTTCAAATCATGATTACAAAAAAAAAAAGAAAAAAATGGTTCAATTCATATTTTAAAACATGGACGTGTAAAATGAAAATAACGGCTGTTATAACGGATTCGGACCTACTCCATTATGTTATGTACCATTAAAACGCTCAGAAAATAACAGCCGTTATTTTTGTTGTAAGTGTTATTTTTTTGAAAATAATGGCCATTGTAACGAAGATAAGGACTGTTATATTTTGAAAAAAGTTGCTTAAAAATGCCTGTTATTTCTGTTATTTTCTGTCATAAATTTTATTGAAATTTCAATTTTAGTGTCATTTTTTCCGTTATTTTCTCATTTTTTCTGTCATCTTCCCTTTTTCTGGTTTTGCCCCTGAGCGTTACAATCCGTTATAAAGGAAAAACGGTAACACCCCCAGTTCGTTATACCACAGCCCCTTTTGAACCTTGGTATAAAAAATGGCCATTATAATGCCCGTTATTTTTTTCCTGTTATAACGCCACTACCCGTTATAACAGACCATTTAAAACCTTGGTTCGACTCAGTAAAGCTGCCAAGAATCTAGATGTATGTAATTGTTTACTCGGTTGCCACGTAAGGAGACCACGAAGGTCGGTAGATTGCGATTTTTGGGGTAGTGTATAACTTGTAACAGAATGCGCGTGTAAATTGTCTCGGAGAAATTGATTCAGTGTATCTAGTAAAGTAATTTGTTAAATACTGTTAACTAAAGGCAAACGAAAGACATGAAAGTTGTTGATCAGCACGTGTAAATTTCAACTTCTCTTATTTTTTTTATTTCCTCAATTGCACAAAACACATGATTGTATAAATTCCCCACTAATACGAAACGTGTGGATTTGTCAATTTGTGCCAACTTACACGTGGCATCCCATGTGATACCTTGGGCTCCACTTATCAAGATTATGATTCCCTCTAAACATGGGGTCGAGGATGGTTAATTGACACTAACCTGATCAATAGTTGGGTACTAACGGGTCAACCCAACCCCAACTTCGAACCAAGTAATTTCCGAACACTAATCCTACTAGTGTCATTTTATTACCCATTTGAACCAGTATACCCAGAACGGTACCGGATCCGGATCCGGATCCATCATTTTGAGCCAAGACTGATAAGAAAGTTTGGAAACGGCAATATTGGTTCCGGTTTTGGCTACATTGGGAACCGACCAATTGACACCCTTACCCAAAGCTAGTGAAATCTAGTTTGACCATTGGTGTTCTAGTATCCATGAGGGAAGAAAAATGCTACGCCACAGTTAACTGCAAAAAAAGTTATCCTGTAGAGGTCATTTACTGTTGGATTCAACAGATCCACGGTCCATGAGACGTCTGCAAACGGTAGCATAGTCATTTTGCCTGTTAATAGAGTTGTTGCCTCATGGACAGTGGATCTCTTCTATCCAACGGTCAAAGGCCTCAACTGCATGACTGATCGTTGAATTTTTGTGTAAGATATCAAGTAGGAGGGTTGCATGCGGGGTTTCATGAATTGCAACGGTGATATACTCTTTTCAATGGCTTCAACTGGGTCCTTAATTATCAAAATGAGCCCATGGAACTTTGGCCCATCCCTCGGTGGACCTATATACTATAAATCCACTTGATTGGTATTTGATTTGAGAAATAAATAATAAGAAAAGCCCAAATGGTTTGATTTGATAGTGTAGTCCAGCAAGTGGTGGAACAAACCAAGGTTTAAAGGGGGCCGTTATAACGGTATAATGGACTGAGGGTATTACCGCTTTTTCCGTTATAACGAAAAAAAAAAGCTCAGGGGCAAAAACGAAAAAAAAAAAAAATGGGAAAAAATGGAAAATATCGGAAAAAACAGAAAAAATGGCGCAAAATTTCAAAAATGGAAAATAACGAAAAAAAAAAAAGGCCATTTTTTTTCACAAAATTTTTCCGAAAATAACAGCCATTATTTCATTATAACGGCTGTTATTTTTCCCATTTTAACGGTACATAACGTAACGGGGGAGGTCTGAATTTGTTATAACAGCCATTTTTTAAACCTTGGAACAAACATCCATCCGTCAGTGAGGTAGAAAGAGTGTCACGTCGCATGCTGAGAGAGGGGGTGTCAATGGCAACTGCAAACTGTGGGTGTAAAGCGGGCTGGGCTGGGCCTGGAGAGGTCCAAGGTTGAGGCGGGCTGGGCTGCGGGCCGGGGCAGCGGTCCGGGCTAGAAATTTTAGCCTGATTTGCATTTTTAGATGTGTAGGTACCTGGACTTGGCGTGAAGCAAATCGAGCAGTGGATTTCATGGTTTCTTGTAATTTTGTAAAGAGATATTTGAGGTGTTCGCAGTAATACCTAATCACACGTGATGCTCACCCGAAATATTGCCATGTAGCACACTTTTTGGGCCCACTGACCTCATGAATATCTAGCTCACCCTTTGGAGAACTCACACGATAGGTGATTCCTAGCCATTGAATTGAAGATTCCTTCGTTATGGGCTTCGACCAATTTTTAAACCATCGGAGTCTTCATAAAGCCCATTATTAAGAATGCTCAAAGCCAACGGGTTATCAGGCAAGTCAAGAATTCATGGAAGGACTAGGGCAAAAACCCATTGGATTGATGACAGCTTTTAAGCCCAGGAGTTGTAATGGGCCAGGTTCAGGCCTGAGCCCAAACTATTTGTAGTGTCACACCCAAATACACCTAAAGATTTCACACCTAAAGATTTCTGCCCACACTAGGCCCATTTAAAAATTAAAAGGCTTAGCCCAGCTCATGGTTTTAAAAACGGCCGTTTAAGTGGTTGTAATGGCCGTTTAAACGGTAACGCCCCAGGCCCGTTTCCGTTAAAATGGTTTAAACATGTTTTATCGTTTTTGAATAAAACGGCCATTTTTTTGTTTTAATGGCCGTTAAAATTGTTTAAACAGACGTTTAATTCTGAAAAATTTTGTGAAAAAAACATCCGTTTAATTTTCGTTAAAATCCGTTAAATTTCATTTTTTTTTTATTTTTAAATTTCAAAGTTTGAATTTCAATGCCACTTTTCCATTTTTTTCCGTTAAAATCCGTTTAATTCTGTTAAATTCTATTTTTTCCCATTTTTTCAATCTGTTTTAACGACCGTTTAAACGGTAAACCCCCCCAGTCCGTTTAACCGTTAAAACAGCCTCCTTTAAACCTTGGCCCAGCCTACAAACTCATCTTGGGCTAGGTTCACTCATTATAACTTTTTATTATGACCTTTTATATCTACCTTTATATGGATTATCTATATTAAAGCTAATTAAAGCCAATAATTAACTTGAGCCACTTATTTCTCTCTAACTAAATTTAGAAATTTAATGTGAATCAAATACTATTTAAATATCCTAAATATAAGTACACCACTTTATATTGTGAGTTTCCTTATTAACTTCTCTTACTAGATTTCAACCAATACACCCACATGTCTCTTTTAAAATAACTCTCCCAACACACACTGTCTCTTTCCCTAAAACTTCACTATTAATGCATTATAAAGACTTCTATAAATTTTAGAAATAAACCCCTTTCCTCTCTCTCCCTAAAATTTAATTTATCATTTAATATAATTTAATATTTTCTAAAAAAAATTAGAAATATAAAATTTTAATAATGCAATTAAGGATTAGGCTTCGAGGACCCCATTTTCTGACCCCACTAGAATCCAACGGTGGTTGTCAGAGCTGCCAGAACAGAAAAAAGTGATGCCAACTCGGCGCTGACAACCACTGTTGGATTCTTGAAATCAACGACCGAGCACACAAACGCCAAGAGGGGTCAGACAAAAGGGGGTCCCCCTAAGCACCACCCTGCAATTAAATCCCTAAGAAAGTTATTGAAATGGCTATTATGAAAAGTTAAGAAAACATGTGAGATTCCAATCAAAACATCTTTCTGCTTTCTTTAATGTCAATAATTAACTAAAGCCAGTCCTTTCTCTCCAACTAAATTTAGTGTAAATCAATTGCTATTATATCCTAAATACTACAAGGCTACTTTTCTCATCTCTCTCTCTCTCTCTCTCTACTTAATATTTTCTTATTACTCTCCACTTAACAAAATAATCAATTCTACTTAATCTCTTAAAAACAATACTTACCTATTAGAACTTCTTCTTACATGCAAACAAAGGTTCCTAAATAAAGGGATTTTTTATTATTAAGAGTTCTTCTCTAATATGTATGTGGCTAGGCCCAATTCTAACCCCATCATGTTACAGATCCAATGATTTAGGCCCAAGCCTGACCCATCTATATATCTATACTATAGCAGAGAAGTGGGCAGCATCCCTCTCTCTTTTTCACATCAAGTTAACGTGTCACTCTCCTCATGCAGAGTGTCATGTCATCGACACCAAATTTTCTATCATCTATTCTTCCTTCCTGCATTAATACAATTAATGACTATATCGAAATTGAATTGGTTACATATTATTCTAAAACTGTTACATATTATCCAAAACGTCTATCTTCTCTCTTAAAACGACTATTTGGTTTCTTAAAACATCTTTTATTCTTAAAATGTCTCTTCATTTTCTTAAAACTTTCTAAAACTCTCCTTAAAACGTCTCTACGCTTTCCTAAAACGTCGATCTATGATTTTTTTTTTTTACCTAAAACTTCCTAAAATGTTTCTGCTTTTCTTATAAAATCTCTCTTTATTGTCCAATGGCTGAAACGTCTCATAGCAAAAGACGCATGAGCAAAAAATTTCTCTACATTGATGCGGGCTAATCAACTTATTGACCGTATATTTTTTTTTGCCTCATTGTATGTTTTTTCTTTTTTTTAGATTATTTTTTAATTATTTTTTTTCTTTTTCTGTTTAACTAGACAAAAATTGTACATGGATGAAGAAAACATTAGTGATATTTACACAACCCTCCACAAAAATTGCAAGCATGTCTCATCCACTTTTCATTTGAATTTATATTTTATTTTTATTTTTTTATCTATATTTTTTTTTCAGATTAATCGGAGCCTATTTAGATCAAGTTTTTTTCCTTTTAATTTTTATATAGTTATAATGAAAGTTTTTATTTTTTAAATTTTTTTATGAATTTCTTTATTTATAAAGAAATTCTTTTTAATTTCTTATCCCGTGCTTTAGCACGGGCCAATAACACTAGTTAATAGATATAGTTGGCTAGGGTACTTAGATGTGGGCCGCACCTGAGGTATTTTTGTTAAATGTTGAGCCCAAGGTTGGCACATATATTACGTGTTGTTGGCATTGTAACTGCAATGTTATAATCCTTGCTTAGGTGCATTAACAGGCACATGATGCACGTCACATTTTAATGTTAGTCAAATGATGGTTAAACTATATCAAGAGGGTAATCATAAAGTTTGAAAGCATAAGGGGGTATTACAAATTACTTCCAAATTTTAGGGGGGCATTACTAAAATACCCTTAAATGATCAAAGTTTCTGATGTGTATCTATTCTACTCTATAACGATCGAACGTGTCAGAAGGTAGTCGACCACTTTTATTCTTGTATATTTTATAGTATGATGGGGCCCACGTGATTTGAAGCAGTGGACTTTTGTATTTCTGGATTTGTACGAATGGCGCAATGTGATTGGCCACTGCTTCAAAAAATTTCTCCCATATATAACCCCACCCCAGCGTTCATACTGTATGTTTGCTGCACGCGCGTCTGCTTGTCCACCTAAAATATATCCAACTAATGTCATTGTCAACAATTACTCAACTGATGTGTACACATGCCCCTACTTAGAGACACGTGGAAGTAGAATGAGCTGTAAAGATATGACTTCCCTCAACAAATTGTCTATATAAACCGACTGGGGGCGTCACCGTTTAAACGGATTGAAACGGCCAGGGGCAAAAATGAAAAAAAAAAAAAAAACAGAATTTAACGGGTTTTAATGATTTTAACTGAAAAAAACGGAAAAAATGGCCTGAAATTCAAATTTTGAAAATTGAAAAAAAACAAAAGAAAAAGATTTTAACGAAATTAAATGGATTTAACAGCCATTTTTTTTCACAAAATTTTCAGAATTAAACAGCTGTTTAAACGATTTTAACGGCCGTTAAAACAAAAAAACGGCCATTTTTTCAAAACCGATAAAACGTGTTTAAACAGAAACGGGCTTGGGGCGTTACCGTTTAAACGGCCGTTTTTAAAACCATGGTCTATATTAATTGGGTCGTGATGTAACAAGGTATACCTGAGATCTTTTCATTTGTGGAAGTGGCATTTTTGGTAGTCACCACTGCCATCTGGGCCCGCTGACCGAATGGATGTTTAGCCCACCCCTTAATAGACATTCATACAAAAAATCAGCTTGTTTAATGATTTTTAGCCATTGGTTTTAGTACTCAAAAAATGGTTGCATTGGACGGCTATAAGAACGCCTTAAAAGGTGCTAAAAAGTGTTAAAATCTAATGGTTAAAAATTACCAATCAAGGTGATTTTTGGACTGTATATCCACCAAGGTGTGGGATAAACATCCATGCGGTCAGTGGGCCCAGATGGCATTGGCGACTACCAAAAATGCTTCTTCCGAAAATGAACAGTTTCAGGCATACCTTGTTACATCTTTTTCCATATTAATTTTTCCTTCTTCCTATCTGCAAAGTTTACAAAAAAAAAAGATGTAACAAGGTGTGCCTGAAAACTGTTCATTTGCCGAAGCGGCATTTTTGGTAGCCACCGCTGCCATCTGGGCCCACTGACCGCTTGGATGTTTATATCATCCCTTGGTGGATATACATACCAAAAATCACCTTGATTGGTAATCTATAACTATTAGATTTTAACACTTTTTAGCACCATTTAAGGATTTCTTATAGCCGTTGAATACAACCATCTTTTGAGTACTAAAACCAACGGCTAAAAATCATTAAACAAGCTGATTTTTTGTATGAATGTCTATTAAAGGGTCGGCTAAACATCCATGCGGTCAGTGGGCCCAGATGGCAGTGGTGACTACCAAAAATGCCGCTTCCCCAAATGAAAAGATCTCAGGTATACCTTGTTACATCACGACTCATATTATAATCGTCCCTATGTCTAGAGTCTCTAGACCATGGATTGTCCTCGGAAGTCACATCATAGCTAGTAATCTTAAAGAACATCCAACGGTCTAGACTTACGGGACGATCATTACTAAAGTTAGGACAATATTATCACTTTCCTTTGAATACGAGAATATAATGGGATAACATTTCCTTTTTGGGAAATAAATTCAATAAATAGAGCAACGTGGAGTCGTGGTCGTCGTGAAGAGACAGCTGTCACTAATTCACGGGTTCAATCCCGTTGAGTCAACCCGGAGAAAGTTTGACATCACATCATGTAAGGTTTAGAAAATGATCAATTAACATAAACAATGAAGACTGGTACGAACAGTTTAACCACTCGTCAACCAGCCAATTTGATCATTTTCAACAATCGGAGCCAATTTTTTAATAAAATTCTGGGCCAGATGTTCACCTGGAGCAGTTTTGGCCCAGTTCACAAAATAGACATTGCCAACAACGTCAAACGTTGTTGTTAATTGTTCTTATCAACTCTTACAAAAAGGTCGTATCTTTATCACCAAGAAAACATAAACCATCTTGTTTATTTTAACCAAAAGGTTTAAGGGGCAGTTTAGTCATTTTAAATTTTAAAAAAGAAAAGAAAAGGAATTCACATTAATTTCCTTGTTTTTAACAAATTCTACAAGACTAGCTTACCGCAGGTCTTTCATAATGGTGGCAAACAAGAGCACCCCACAAATTTTCAGAAATTGCGGAAATACCACCACTCCACTGCTAATTGAGGTTCTGTGCTCAATTTTCAGGAATTGTTTTGCTTCATGCAAATAATGTTGATCCAATGCAAATCAAGGGCCGTTCATTATTACATTTGGACCAACATGATTTGATATGAAAATATTTCAAGATGTGGTATGAGCTAGCCCACCTCACCATCACCCCATGTATTTATGAATGGCACTCGATCTGCATGATGCCCTTTGGGTCGAGCATTACGTAAGCTAAAAAAAATTCCGCGAAGGTGGTTACTGTTAAGTTGGGGGTGTTTGGATCACCATTTTTACACTTGGAAAAGTCTTTTTTTTTTTTTTCACAAAAAATACTTTTGTCAAAATAATAGATTGTTTGGATGACTATTTAAAAAAAAAAACATTTATTCCATAAAAATATATTTTTTAAATCAAAAAGTCTTTTTATAAAATATAGCTGAAAGCTATTTTCTCAAGTAAAAAAAAAAGATTGCTAGCTCAATGATTATAATAAACAAAGAAGTAGTTTTTGGTAGAAGACGCTTCAAAAAAAAATTCAAGATATTACAGTCGTGGGCCTATTAAAAGAAGATAAATACATTTTGCATTAATGATGATCTAAACGACCTTTTTAAGAAATATATATTTTCAGAATATTCCTTTTTTTTAAATAAACATTTTTAAAAAAATGGCGATCTAAACCCCCCTAAATTTTTTAAAAATTGATAGAAAGTCTTTTCTTTTTTTTTTTTTTGTTTTGTTTTGTTGAGATAGGAAAATAATCATAAGCTCGTTTTATTTAAAGGAAGAGAATGGAATGCTGGCAGTATTACAAATTTAATTAATATTAACGGAGTTACTATCGCATTGAATACAGATCGTTAAGTGGATGGGATTACGAAGGGGACCTCATTGTCAAAATAAAATAAAATAGCACTCCGTGTTACTCAGTGAAGGCGGGTTTTGAACCCCGGTCAATGGCATCATCACCCACAAACTTTACCAACTAAACAAGCTAGCACCTTCAAATACTCAAAGCCATCGGCTACAGCATGGTTCAAAGGTCTCGGCCAATCCCAGTTTGGATCGGGCAATCCGGATTAGGATCGGAGCCCACCAATCCCTTCCAAACTAGGCTCTCTCTCGCCCCCTGAGATCACTATTTCACAAAAGAGTCCCACTTTATCTCGGGCGAGATGGGCCGATCCTGTTTTGGATCCAACCGATCCGGATCGGGATTGGAACCCACCGATCCAGCCTCCGATCCCGAGATTTCCAACCATGACATGGGTTACAGTGCTACACCAATCAAACTGATTTTTTGGTGTGAAGATCGTCAATGTGATGGGGGGTCATTTGGACTGACCACGTGCTCTCATCTATGTTAGCCACTCTTCCCTTTCGAAAGAGTGCCACGAGGAAGGCATTAAAAGGAGTTGTCATTCTGCAACGTGCTAGAGGACTCTAGAGCTCAAGCTTGCCACATGGAGACGGAACAGGTAGATCTTCGGTGGTCCCACCTCCTTGGCTGCCACTTGTAAAAACAGTGTCACTGCAGGCTTCAAAGTCTGCACCAACAACCAGAAGAGCCGGTCTCCTCTGTTTTGTCTCCCCTTATTAATAACAGAAAAATTTTGGAACACCCAGTGCGGCACGCATGTTGTATGTTCCACCTGTCACACTCTTGGAGACCACAGACCGAATGGATGTTTTGCCCAGTGTGACACGTGCTACCTCTATCAACTATCACACAATGCATGTTATGAAATTTTCGTCTGAGGTAGATATCCGGGAAAATGTTTGCAGGCAAATTTTTGATAATCAAATGTTTGCAATGACAAACATTTTATTGAGAAAACATTCTTATAGTTAGGGGAGAAGAGAGTTGTTGGGGAGACCAAAGGAGATGAGAGTCATTTTTTTTTGCAGCTACTTTTTGGCTGCAAACACTAGACTACTTTTTGACAAAAAATATTTGTTAGATGTTGCGTTGTGCAAACATTTGTAGTGCTACCAAACAACTCGAGCTGTATTCCGGTAATTTCTAAGCAAAGGAAGTCAGAAAATCACACACTTACAACAAAATAATTTACAGAAAGCGAGGGTATATACGTCATTTCATTCGTAGGGGCATATTAGTGATTCCACAATAACAAGGACCCAAATATGTAACACGTCGTAATGTCGTATTGAATAACGAGTCTCTGTTTTGGCGGTTTCACTGGCACTTCATTCTGTTACGTTTTCGAGTAAATTTTCTTTGCCGGCAATTTATAGGTTTTTGGTTTCTTGTTTTTCTTCTCCTTTAATCTCTCTTTCGTCCTTTGTTCTTGATTTTTTTTCTTGCTTCTGTATCGATTTTAGTCAAGGAGATGGGATTTCTGAGTAGTTTACTAGGAATTATCGGTTTCGGATTGGGAATTCCTATCGGGCTTCTGGTGGGTTTTTTTCTGTTCATCTACAACGAGCCCAGAGATGTTAAGGTAATATAATACATATCTGTTAATCTTCGATCATGTTTTGTTAAGATCTCATGATACCATTTGATTAATAATGGGGAGTTTCTTTTTTTTTCTTTTTAATCTGGTTTTTGGGTGTTAATTTGAAATTCTTAGTTTTATATGTATTGGTTTCTGTTTGATCATGTACTGGATAAATTTTACTACAATATTTCTGAATTGGGTTTTTGTTTTTTGGGTTTTTCATATAGAGATATGGGATTTTTTCAATAATTTTTGTTTCTAGATTTCTAGATTTATCTGCTTTGTCATTCGTGTCTGCAATTCTATGTTTACAGATATTTCTCCGGATTCAATTTTTGTTTCTAAAATTCGGTGTTCTTAGATAGAGATTTGTTGGTCGTAAGTCTTATAAGAAATGAATCTCCAATTTAATGGCAGATAAATGTGGTGCATCGATCTTTTATTCGTAATTTTTGCTAACTTCATCAGGTCAATTTTATCTGAATTTTTTATTCTCATGGCATGCATTTTAACATTGATTCTTATGCTTGTAAGTTTTCTTCGAGTGGAAGGCCAATTAAGTGATTATTAGTTTGCGATTGGTTTATTTCGATTTCTTCCTGAATAGGCTCTGCTATATATTGATTAAAGGGCTTTTACTGAGTGTACTACTTTAGTCTTAAGGCTTGATCAGGATTAATGCCTTTATCAAATTACCGACCATCGAAAGGCATTCGAAGCACCATTACTCTCTTTCCAACTGTAAGCGCAAATTTTTTTGTTGTATAGATGTTGATTTTGGCATGATCCTGTTTGGCAAGCCTAGTAGCTATATGTGTAGAAATTAGATAAATGTACTTTCTTTTGAAACTTTCCTATGCTGATTATTTTCTCATGTATCCTTCTTTTCCTTTTTGGTTTGAACTGGCTATGAACTTCAAAAGTGCGACTGAGACTCAATAATTTGAGAAAATTTGTTTTCTATTTTTTTTTTTTTTTTTTTTTGGGGGGGGGGGGGGGGGGGGGTGGTGGTCAGCTTACATTGTATAATTAAGTTTCATTCTACATTTGCAGGATCCGATTGTTAGACCGCTTTACGAACTAGATTCAAATGCTTTGCATGATCTTTTACCCGAGATACCACTATGGGTGAAGAATCCTGACTATGATCGAGTGAGTATTGAAGTTCAAATCTTAGGTAGTTCTCTCAATTGAAAGTGGATATTACTTGCTTATGTTATTTTCTTCTTCTTCTTCTTCCTTTTATTTCCCTTCTTTTGTAGATATTTATTTATTTTGTATAATTTGTGCAGGTTGACTGGTTGAACAGGTTTATTTTTTATATGTGGCCCTACCTGGATAAGGTGCTTTACATTTAGAAAACATAATTGGGTCAGGATATTAATCTGTGTCATATTAGATGCATGTCATACTGATAAGTGAGGCATAGTTTCATATAAACTAGAATGAAAACTGTCATTCTCTGTTTGTTTAACATCCGTTTTACTTTCTTGTCAGGCAATATGTGGTTTGATAAGAAGCACAGCAAAACCGATATTTTCTGAGTACATTGGGAAGTTTCAAATAAAATCTATTGAGTTTGAGAGTCTAACTCTTGGAACTCTTCCTCCTACCATTCATGGTGAGTGTGCCTCCAAGTCCCTTATGGTCACATTAATTGGACATCCTTCCAGGCTTCCACTCTTTATAAAAAATATTGGCTCCTCCTATGAGTGGTCTGCCATCCGCTTTGCTAGAATTTTTGAAGACAACCAGTCTGGAAGAAGCTAGCGTAACCTCTTTGTTATTGTCTTTGAAGATCTCACCAATATCATAAGGGTCTGGATTACAGAGCGAGCTACCGCTAAAGTTAAACTTAACATTGCCTTCTAGTGATGCTTTCCATCGCTCTAAAGCCATCACATCTCTTTATCTCATTTCTAATTACTCTTGTCCACTCCCTAGTCATAGTCTTGCATGTTCATGCCCTGTAAATCTTTCCTAGTAATAGTGATGAATTTTCTACTCCTATTCCTGATTATCTTGATTATCCTCACAGTTGAAATTTCTTCTAGGCACAAGGCAAGCTTGAGAACACAATTCTGCAAAGGAATAATCTGAAGTGCCTGCCTAGTAGACTGTAACAGCATCACGTTACACTTGAGCACATTCAGGGTGTGGGACCTACCAATCATTGTCCCACCTAAATTTATAAATCTATCGAACTAACTAACTAACTAACTAACTAACTAACTAACTAACTAACTAACTATATATATATATATTTGTTTTTATTATGGGCAATAAAAGGCCATTTCATATTGGTTGCTTACTCAACCTGACAGGTGTTAAAGTCTATGAGACTAATGAGAAGGAACTAGTTATTGAGCCAATGGTTAGATGGGCTGGCAATCCCAACATAACTGTGGTGATGAAATTGTTGTCTCTACGAATCACGGTGCAGGTCAGGGGAGCTCTCAAACTGTAATACTTAACAGAAGAATGTGTTTTTTCTATTCCGATAGAAGGATGTTTCTCCTAAGAGATCGATTATTCTTGTTATCAGTTGGTGGATTTACAAATATTTGCAGCACCCCGCGTAACTTTGAAGCCACTTGTGCCAGCCTTTCCATGCTTTGCAAGCATCATGGTTTCTTTGATGGAGAAAGTAAGTGAAGAAATTTACCATTTTCCAGTAACTAGCAAACAACTAAGAACTTCTCTTTTGCCATCCTAGTTCAATTTGGTTGAATCAATGTGAAAACTTACCAATATTATGAATTAGCCTAGTATGTTTTAGAGTGACCTCTGTTACCTTGGATACTTCAAAATGGGTGCCATATCTCTCTCAGATACTTAAATATTAAGTGTAAATATCGTATCCATGCCGTGTCGGGGCCATATCCTTGGTGTATCTGGGTAACATTGGGTTTGTCTCGGTGGTTCAACTTGACTGAGTTTCTAGTCTATCCCCAAGATTTTTGGCCATTGAAGATGATTTCTCACTATTTCTAAATGTGGTTGACTGCATATTATCATTTCCATATTCCTCTGATGATCTTTTGTGATATATTTGCAGCCGCACATAGACTTTGGAATGAAAGTACTGGGGGGTGATATCATGGCCATACCTGGCCTTTATCGATTTGTTCAGGTGCCACGCTGGTAATTTCTTGTGGTGTTTGAGTTTGGGACTTTTATTATACTGGGGGGCACTATCATGGCCATGCCTGGTCTTTATCGATTTGTTCAGGTGCCACGCTGGTAATTTCTTGTGGTGTTTGGTTGGGCCAGTGATGCTATTCAGTTCTGAGCATTAGGCTGAATGATCTCCCTCAAAGCCAAACAATGAATTAATAATCCATGCAAAGAAAACTGTTAGAATTGAAGTTGTAAAAATATTTGAACTGGCTTATATTCATCTATGATCAGCTGTATTTCACATGTTCCAAGTTTTTCTTTATTTCTAAAACTGCATCTTTAAATTCCAATTTCATATGGCTCTTTCTGTTTTGTCCAAATGGATCTGCTAGGATTTCTCTGTGTAAAAAAATGACAACTTCAAGCTTGTATCTGGGTGTGCAAACTTAATAGTTTTAAAACTAGTTTCATCTAAGTCTCTTTTGTTGCTTGCAGGAAACTATTAAAAAAGAAGTTGCGAAACTCTATCTCTGGCCCCAAATCCTTGAAATACCGATTCTTGATGGTTCGATGTAAGCTTTTGTTATGAGATAGTATAGTATGCCTGGACATGTAAATATTATTCATTTTTTATTTTCTCATTATATCATTTTTCATTTTCAAGAACATCTACTTCTAAAACTTCTCGGTGAGTCTAAAACCTTGCTAATTGACTTGGATATCAGTTTTTGGGGCCTTAAGTATTGATTCCGCCTCTGATTTTATAAAAATAAAATAAAACTGAGAGCTTTTTATTGGCCTGGTCATTACGATCTCATGAGTAAAAAGACCAATTCCTTAGCCAAATTGAAGTTTTTGAATGTTGGCTAAATGAGGGTCTATATCATGATATTGAGCTTGGTGGAAACCTGTGTAACTTTCACCTGGACCCTTTTTTTTCTTGAATTTTTATCTGTATAAGAATGTTTTGCTAAAATCTTTCCTTTTTCCCCTTTACTTTATTTTCTTTTGATAGAGGGGCCACGAAGAAGCCTGTTGGCATATTACATGTGAAGGTTGTAAAGGCACTCAAACTTTTGAAGATGGACTTCTTGGGAACATCTGATCCTTATGTTAAACTCAGGTTGAGTGGTGAGAGATTGCCGGTAAAGAAAACCACGGTCAAGATGAAGAACCTGAATCCTGAGTGGAATGAGGATTTCAAGCTTATTGTGAGAGATCCCGAGTCCCAAGTCCTCCAATTACATGTCTATGACTGGGAAAAGGTTTAGCTCCTTGTATGCTTCTCATCTAATCTTGCTTAAATTCAAATTTTCAGTTTCTTCTTGTACTATCGTTTCACTCAACATCGAGTAAAAAAAAGAAAAAGAAAAACCTTGACTCGGCTCAATATTAAGACTTTTATTTTCAATTTTGACGATGGGAAAATGTCTATTTTTTCAAAATGACAACTTTGACTTAAAACTTGGGCCTAGGACGCAGGTCGATCGAGTCGACTTAGATGAGTTCTGAGTTTGATCTGCAAGTTCAGGATTTCACGTTCTGGTTTTGCAGGTTGGCACACATGACAAGCTGGGAATGCAAATGGTTCCACTAAGACCGCTCGTTCCTCATGAAACAAAATCATTTACTCTTGATTTGCTCAAGAACACGAATCCTAATGATCCTCAAAACAAGAGGCGAAGAGGGCAAATTGTGGTGGAGCTGACCTTCAATCCTTTCAGAGAAGACATCGACAGATTTAGTGGACCTTTGGATGGATATCGTAGGAAGGAAAGTGGGATAGGAAGCGTATCTGAAGAGATAAGTTCAAGCGGGGCAGGGTTACTTTTAGTTGTGGTCCAAGGTGCTGAGGATGTTGAGGGGAAGAGACACAACAATCCCTATGCTTTAATCCTTTTTAGAGGAGAACAGAAGAAAACTAAGGTGAGTTTTCATTAGAAACTTGGGTTTAGTTAAATAATCTGTCTTCTGACTTCAACTTGACTGAGTCAGTGAAATACTTGTTGACCTTATAAAAAGTGAGTTTAGTTGATCATTGATTCGGCTTCATGTATAAAGGATAATTTTGAACTTGACATGGGCAAAGAGCTGGCGACTGATAGGCAGTGGTTTGGTTAAGGGAACCCACTGGATCCACAGCAAAAACGGGTCTTCATGGGGCAATTGTCACTGCCTTTGGACCCGACCCTGGCTGATCTATCCATGATTGAGATGTTTGAATGTTGGTTTCTGTGAAAATTTTGTCAGTTGGATAGTACAATTGATCTTGCTTTTTGGCATCATACTCTATTAAATTAGGAGTCAGCTCATCCAGTTTTATCTGTTCTTGTTAACTCTGTATCTGATAAGAACCTAAATTTAAATGTCTGTTTTCATTTTCCTTCCTATCGTTAACATATAATATAGTTTATTTTTACCACAACTTAATGCTGTAATCATATTTTTCACAAGATGATCAAGAAAACACGGGATCCATGTTGGAACGAAGAATTCCAGTTTATGCTAGAAGAAGCCCCTTTAAACGACAAGATCCATATTGAAGTTATGAGCAAGCGTGCACACTTTAGTTTACTATCAAAGGTTGGATCTCCAATTATTTACTTTTATTGTTCTAATTTCCCTTCATATCTCTTCTCTGTCGTTTTTTTTTTAAATCTCATTTTGTCTTTGCATATCATTTAGGAATCACTGGGACATGTGGATATCAATCTTATTGATGTAGTGAACAACGGGCGCATCAACGAGAAATACCATTTGATCAATTCGAGGAATGGAGTGGTACATGTTGAGATACGGTGGAGGACAATTTGAGAAGAAGCACAGGAGGTACAATATAAATTCCTTGTTTAAAAGTAGATATTCTACTCAGAATTTCCAATTCTTTATGATTTGAATGAGTACATTCTTTGAATCACCCAAAACAATATTTATGGATGAAATTCATTAAATATATGACATTGTAAACTCCAATTTCCTCACCAGGAAAGGAATAACACAGACTCAAAGTTGAAATAAAACGATAATCCATCTTAATGTGCTTCATAAATTAGTGAAACATATAATCTGGATGGTGCTATTATTGCTGCAGAGAATGAGAACTGCTTAAAGCTTAAAATAATCTCTTTACGTGTACATCGATAACATCAAGAGTAAATGATACATCCTCAAGATGTTCTGGCAGTACATGCCTTATATTGCTAGCTCTTTAGGACTTTGACGGCTACGGAGGAAGTCCATGTATCGTGCAGTTAGAATTGTCTGTTTAGTACAAGTTCTGCATTGCAGTTCATTGAAGAAGAGTGTCATCAACCGATCGATTCTGATCAATGAGTAGGCGGTCCCGTGCACAGTATTGACTATTGAGTGATAGGCGGCATGTTATATCATGCGGCAACTGTCTCACATATTTCTTAACTTTTGGAGCACTTGTCCTTGTGGATGGTACTATTTACATGCTCTATGCTAGTTGTGGTGGTTCTGGGTACATGGCCCAAATGAATCATCAATCTGGACCATTCAATTGCTGAGCCATAGCTGAAAGACTCATATTATTGATCTGATGTATAAGAGCTTTCCCTTCAAAAGCTGATCAATCTTTTTCAAGGGCTTATCCCAAAACTCATATTTACTGCCTATGGTTATCAGACACACTGGTAAAAAAAAAGGGGTCAAAATCATATTATGTTAATATTTTTAATTTCTTTACATTAACATTGATAACTGTAAAATAAAGCGGACAAAATAATTATGGCCGTTATTTTCAAAATAACAGATGTTATAACGTTACGTACATTTTTCGATATCGGGCCTTTTATATCCAATTGCATAAAGTTGTCGAAGCGTTACCGTTACAACATTTTCTTAGATCATGAATTGAACTTTTATTTTGATGACGTGGCGTAAGTTTAATGCAGCATGAGTACCTCCATGTGTAACATTGTATTGCTCCACACTTGTTTGCTCAAAGACTCCAGACTTCCAAGTAGTTGGAATAATATGAGGTCGAGTATGCCTACCGCGGGGGCCTGACTTGAGTAGCAATGTTAGGCCTCCAAGTTGGGCTTGATCTTTAGGTTGTGGGCCTTGATCTTTTGGCCTAATCATTCAGAAGAAATTTGATTTGGATTCAACTTAGATCCGGTGCAAGCCTTGTTTTGAACATAAACGGCATCAGATGGGCCAAACCTGTTACGCCCATCCATGGCCAGGACCGTTCGGGGCTGGGCTGGGTCTGTTCTGATCTTTCAGAACTATGCCTGTGCCGGTGCTGACCTTTCTCGAATGTATTGTTGTAGAAGATTTCAATCCCTGCGAATACAAGGTTTTCACACTTAGCAGCTTAGGTGATGGGAATGGGACCAAGGGGTCTACCTGTGGGATCACGTCAACGAGTAGAACTTTGCTGAAGGGGACCATAGTATGAACCAAGTGGCACACTTTTAGAGACCAGTGGCCGTATGGATGTTTGGCCCATCCCTAGGTGGACGTACATGCCAAAAATAAGCCTGATTAGTGATTTCAAACCTTTTGATCTTTGTACCCTAAATAATGCTTGAATTCCACGGTTAAAAATCAACCTGTGAAAATGACTCCAAACCAACGCGTGGAAATCAGTAATCAGGCTAATTTTTGGTCTGTAGGTCCACCTAGGGTTGGGCCAAACATCCATACGGACAGAAATCTATGAGAGTGCGCCACGTGGCTCACCCACGGAGCAAGAAAAACCTGAATTTGACAGGGCATGATCATTCATACTTAAGGGCTGAGAAAAAGTTTTACAAAACGCCAAGGGAGTCTATAATCAGTAACATTTTAAACAATGATCTATGAGAGTCTGCCACGTGGTTCACCCAAATGGATGTGTAGCTCATCCTTGCTGGGTATACAAACCAAAAATCAACCTGATTAGTTATCTCTAGCCATAGATTTTAGTATTTTTTAGGATTGATTCTAGCCACTGGATTCAAGCATATTTTTTGGGAAATAAATCCAATGGCCAGAAATCATCAATTTATCCACGAATAGGTGGGCAGAACATTCACACAGACATTAGGCCTAAAAAATGATATATGTAGGATCACGAGAGCCCTCGCATGGTCTGCAATAGGACTATGAAAGTCCTCTGCATCTAATTTTTTTCCATAGCTTTAGATTATCATGAATAGTTGTTAAATAAGATTTTCTACTGTACAGAGTTAAATTTTTTTTAATTAATACTATATATATATTAATATGTTAAATATAAAAAAGGGGTCGATTATAAACTTGATAACAGTTAAAAAAATATTTTTTTTCTTCCAAAAATAGTGTCGATTATAAGTTACAATGATGTGTTATATTTTAAACAGAAAATTTCTAAAAAGAAAAAAAACTTTAATCTATTTACAAAAACAAAAATAAAATTTTGACAATGCCAAAAAAAAACTAAACGCCCTTTGAAAGGGCGTTTCCTAACAGAAATAAATCTCCTTACACAAGTAGCAAAAAGCTGAAAAGGCTGACAAAGGCCCTTTTAAAGAGCGTCGACGTCCTTTAAAAAGGCGTTTCCCATAGAGGAGTAAAACTTTTGTCCCAATACAAGCCACATGACACACTCTTAGTGGACGCTGACCGTATGGATGTTTGATCAGTCCCTTGATGGACCTGCAGTCCAAAAATCAGCCTGATAAGTAATTTACAACCTTTGGATCTTTGCACTCAAATAATGCTCATATTCCTACGATTAAAATCAACCCATGAAAATAACTTCAATCCAACGCTTATAAACCACTAATCATGTTTCTTTTTTGGTGTGCAGGTCCACTTAGTGATTTGCCAAACATCCATACGGTCATCATCCGATAAGTGTGTGCCATGTGGCTTGTATCGGACAAAAGTTTTACTCTCTATGGGCAAACGCCCTTTAGCGTTTGTCAGCTTTTGTCTGGAGAAATGTCAGCCTTTTCAGCTTTTGTCCTGGAGAAACAGACTGATCTTTATATCTGTAAGGGAGAAACGCCCTTTCAAAGGGCGTGTAGTTACTTTTTTTTGGGAATGTCAATTGTAAATAGATTAAAATTTGTTTTCTTTTTAGAAATTTTCTGTATTTTAAATAATGCAATGGGCATGTTGTGACCGAAGCCAGTAACAACCTACAATACGAGCCACGTGGCAAACTATTAGAGGGTGCTGACCGTATGGATGTTTGGCCAGTCCCTCAATGGACCTGCAAACCAAAAATCAGCCTGATTAGTGATTTACAACCTTTGGATCTTTGCACCCAAATAATGCTCAAATTTATACGGTTAAAATCAACCCATGAAAATAACTTCAATCCAACGCTCAGAAATCACTAATCTTTGTTTGCAGGTCCACCGAGGGACTGGCCAAACATCTATACGGTAAGTACCCTCTAATAGTGTGCCACATGGCTCTTATTGTGGGTTGTGACCGGCTTGGGTGACAACATCTTGTGACAGAAGTTTTATTCCTCTGGACGGCACTGAAAGACAAACTAGTCCTGTCGAACAAATTTTAGTCAATGTTCGACTTGGATGTCATCCACGTGTTCGAGCAGGTTCAAAGGTTAGACATTTACTCCTTCAAGTTTGGACCTTATAAAATTACACCACGTGGCACATACAAATCCACAGGTTTAACTTTCTACACACGACATTTCAAACTTGGAACTTCGAAGATGAGAGGAGGTTAGGGTCACCGTCCGATAGGGATAGGCCCTATTATTATTAGTACTATGATGATGACGGTGATGAGTAGTCGTGGGGCATTGATGGATTCAAGAGATCCACTCAGTTGTTGCCTCGTGGACTATAGATCTCTTAAATCCAATGGTCAATGGTCGCACGTAATTTTGTCCGGTTATAATTGGGATAGTATTTTTAGTTGAAAATATTGCCCCAACCCAAAGATGACAAAAGAAATGGAGCAATCAGGTCTTTCTCGAATGCCACGTGGCATTCCCTAGACTCATCTTTTAATTCCATAGGTTTTTCTTCATCAAGCATTGAAAGCGACGAAGAGAAACTTTTTTTTTTTTTTTCATTTTTTAGGGTTTTCTATTTTTATTTTGGCTAAGCGGCTTTCTATTTCTAGGAGGAGCCAATATTTCGCTCCTGGGTCAACATATTTCGCTGTGATTGAAGAAAGCAATAACAAATTAACAATGGAAAACCTGTAAATTGGAAAACAGGCTCCTCAAGCTTTTGAGCGGTTTTGTAAAACCGCTTTTGAGGGTTTAGATGATTTTCTAAATCTTGATGTTTTTTTTGGGGGGGTGGGGTATTGGCATGCGAATAAGTGTGGTGACAATAATCAAGACCACATGTTTTAGAAGGAGATATTCATGAAGCGGTGACCGAGGACCCCACCTTCCCCACCCCAACATGTGATCTTGATTAATCAAACCTTACCCTTGAAAGTCGTGTTGCGGCAGCCAACGTTTCTTTTCCCTTTCAATGGTTAGATCATTAAATAGATAGGTCGACAAGCAACCATAAAAGTCCTCTCATCACCTAATCCATTTGCAAGAAAGCTTGGTGGTTCTAATCCACTTATATGTGTCACAGTGGCGGAGCCAGGTTTTTGTTCAAGGGGGACACAATCCTTGTAGTATATGGTGGGTGTCCTAGATTTTAGAGGATTAAAATCTTAGGGGTTCACTTTAAAGAACTAAAATTTTAAGGTATTTTCGGATCAAATTTTTTTTTAAAGGATTTTGAAAGTTGGGGCCGAGCTCTCCCTGGCTCCGCTAATGAGTACGATAACAAGTACTCACCGATCAGTATAGCCACATTAGGGGTGTTTTATTGGGACCACACCTGCAACCATTGCGATAAAAGTACATTGTCTTAATACGAGATTTGCATTTTGCGTGGCAAACATGGTTTGTAGATGTGTTCGTGACTCGGAGTCGAGTAACTTCATTATTGGCATTTTATAATCAGGATTCCTTGACATTCGCAACTTACGGTCAAAAAAAGCTACTAACGTATAATATAAAGGGGAGATTTTCAGAACCATTGAACTTTTGAATTTTTATTTTTTATTTTTGGTAGGCGAGAGTGGGTTAGTGTTAGTGGTAATTAAGTGAAGGCGGGTTTTTTCATTGAACTTACTATGTATGTTTTGTGGGGTCTGATGGTGCTAGAGTACTATAAGCCACAACATCGCGGGTTGAGCTTTTTTGGGGAGGTGATTTTTCTCCTAAGGGCGTTTTCATATTTTTACATAGAGATACAGAAACTTTGGTTTTGTCTTGACGATTATAATTATATTGTAATTTTCTTTTGCTTCGGAGCATAGTGAAATCGGTGTGAATTCGTACACATAAATCTCTGTGTCGTGTGTGATTGCATCCTTGTGCTATTTATTATTTCTTCCAACATGTTGGTTATTTGCAAGTAAAGGGCTCTCTCTATATCTTATGAGTTAAATGTAATGGTTAATTTGGGTAAGTTGAGTTGGCTTAGTACCTTTAAGATGAGGTGACTCAGTGAGTCACTCAGTGTTGAATAATGTTTGGAATGGTGAGAGAAGAACAAGGGCATTTTGGGAACTTGGTTCTGTAAGACACCCTAGCATCTCATGCACAAGTACATATAGTGGTTGGGCATTGAAAGTTGAAACCCCATATGGAGAGAGCTTGAGTAGTGGAACATTTTCTCACCATTCACTTGTTAGGTATTGGGGCATTAAATGATTCATTTCTATGCTTTCTCTCAATCAGATTCTCAACTTGATGATCCACTACCTACACACACACTCATATATATATAAAAAAAAGAAAGAGAGAGAGAGAGAGAGAGCACACATGATCCTGACCTTTGAGTGGAGCTCTCTGTTCCCACTTATTTTAGTCCATAAAGCCCACCTTTTAAAAGGAAAGGGTCCATCTTTTAGATTTTAAAGTTATTCCTCCTCACAAGAGAACATGGACAAGGGACCAAGACAATGACTCCTTTTCATATCACTCTCCTTTTGAGAGCAAATATGCTTTCAACTTGTTTGCCATGGTGAAAGAGAGAGTGAAGAGGAGGAGGAGGAATGAGGCTTCATTACATTGAGTGGAGAACCATTAACAAAAGAATCCCCATGGCTCCATGGTGGGCTCATGGCTCCTTTTTTCTAGCCCTAAGTTTGCCAGACTTTCTGGGGCAAGTCAACATAAAAGGTAGAAGGCAGGCTTTTTTTTAGGGGAAACCTTTCCTCTAATGGTGACCCCATTTGGTGGATTGGGCCCATGGCTTGTCTAACACTGATGATTGTTTTAGAGCGTTAGTTTGTTCTTGCTTTTCAATAAACAACCAATCCAATACGATGCCTCTTATCGAATCAAGCCATACAAGCCCCTCGTGTCGCATTTTCATTGGATAAAGTCTACCTCGGACTCCTTGTGTTGGCCTGTGAGGAGCCTGAGCTACTCCTTATCCAATCAAAATGAGACATGAGGGTCGTATATGACTTGATTCGAGGGTTGCGAAATGTCCCATGACTTGCTATATGGACAGCATGTGTAGCATTGTTTGATCTTTAGTGTCCCAATGGTTTAGAAAATTTCTTTATTATTAATGACCTAGCTTTATGAAGATTTACATAGATCATACACAAAAGATCATGCAAAAAGAAGAGCATCTTTAACATTTATCGTTTTGATTCTTATGCTTTTGAGGATACAAGTGACACAATTTTCCTATTTGAAAAAAAAATTAAAAAAAACTGGCATTCCAGACAACTTTCTATTATATTCCATTAGATTATAATTATGACCTAAATCCATACATATCCACTTGACGGATCGTCTCATGTGTCAAGCTTGTCGATCTTAAGCGAGTCAAACCTAATCCATGTATGTATGTATGTATGTTGAACATCGGTACGTAGGTCTCGCGCGATGACATGGCTCACTCAATGATTGAACAAGGGTCTCTCAAAGTTTATCTGGTTGTTTGAAAGGCTAGCATATCTGTGATTTTAGGTCATGGGTGTCTGTGAGGGGGTGGTGGAGATATATATTTAAGCATGCTTTTACATGGATTTGACACATACATAAGGGTCTATGTTATCTCCTTAGGGTGATATTAGAGAGTGATTTCATAGAAATGACACTTAGATAAGGGAATCTTAAACTCATGGGTCCTCTTGGTGGCTGGCTGGGATTAGCTAAAATGGGATATAATGATGAGTGGAGATCATGGTCCCAATGGGGTGGGGTCTGCTAAATTGGTAAAGCACCTGTGTCATCAACCATGATAATGACTTTAGGGCCATTGCAAGCCATTCTTCTTTAAGGGAGTGCATGAACCATAATTATCTCACAGTTTCAAAGAAATTCTTGATTTTCAAAAGTTCGATAAGTCAAGTCTTTCAGAAAGTTCTTAAAAATGACAAAAAAATGATTTTTAATATTTAGTAAGAATATAAAGAAAGTCAATTAGAAATGTTGAATGTTCAAATTATTGAGTCGATATCTTACGAAATAATGGTGACAATGAAAAAAAAAATGTGTCGGGGCATAATCTTAACTTCGTGTTATCGTTCTATCTTATTTTTTTAGGGGGGGGGGGGGGCAAGTAGGAAATTTGTTAAAAACTAAGTGCGGCGCGAATGGATGTCTATCACGCCTATCCATAATAGTTATGCTCGAATAAAGTCCTGTTTTAAATTAGCGAGATAATCTGCCAAAATTTTGTGGTAACCATGGCGTCGACCACTTCTTCTTCTTTTTTCCTTTATAGCCAATGAAATAAAAAAAGAATGGGGTCATCATATAAGGATATGGCAATTTCTATGGTGGAGTACTCATGAAAAAAAGATTCATTTGGTGGAAATTAAATGGAAGGACTATTGGGTTTGGTCTTCTCTGTTTATGTAATCTAAAATTTTAGGGTATTTTAGTAACACCCCATTGAAATTTGAAAGTAATTTGTAATACCCCCTTATACTTTCAAACATTCGGATTGCCCCCTTGACCTAGTTTAACAGTGGTTGACTTGAGTTAAACGGATTTGAATTAGATGTCGTTAGCATTGTAATTGCAATATTATGATCCTTTCATAGGTGCATTAACAGGCGGATGATGCATGTCACATTTTAATGTTAGTCAAATGATGGTTAAACCAGGTCAAGGGGGGTAATCCTAAAGTTTGAAACTATGAGGGGGTATTACAAATTACTTCCAAATTTCAGGGGGGTGTTACTAAAATACACTAAATTTTATGAAGATGACAACTATGAAAACAATTCTTTTAAATAAGTTTCAGATTATTATAAATCAATATTTAAATGATCTTTTACCAAAAAAGAACTATATGATTTTTTTTTAAATAATAATAATTCAATATTCATATAGTCAAGTACCATCTCTAGATAAATAATTAAAAATTAGGGTTTAAATATGGTGCGTACGCCATTGTTCAGTTACGAACTTCCTGAAATGGGTATCAACAATAATAAAAAAATTTGCGGGGTAAATATAAATTAAAAGAATTTTTTAATGAATAACTCGCCTTTAAGGGCATATTGTTATTCGCCCCAAGAAATTGGCGACTCGGGATTTGATTAATGTTATCATATTTATACATAATTGTCAAAATGACACTATTCTCCTTTTCAGTTAAAAAAACCTTATTTTTAAAATTATTTGTATTTAAAATAATTTAGATTTTTATACTATTATTAATAAAACCTATGAATGTATTTTTATTGCACAGGTCTCTACTCACATCCGATTGACTTGTACGACTTCCCTAATTTGATCCAAACCATAATACAACAAGTTACTAGAATCATTGTTCTAAGCATTGGGCGATCCCCGTTGTATCGCACCATCGTCTCAGGTGGTATCGCCTTAGATAGGCTATTTATTATACGGTGTTGTGCCAAGATGGAGGCACTGAACGATCCAATGGCTGAGACTGAGACTTTCAACCCAGACTAATATAGTTCATGGTTTAATAACCAACTGTTATAACAAACAATATGGCCATTATAACGGATTCGGACCTCCCCCGTTACATTATGTACTGTTTTAACGTTCAGAAAATAATGGCCGTTATTTTCTGTTATAACGAAAATATTTACCATTATTTTCTGAAAAAAAATTGTTAAAAAGAGTCTGTTATTTCTGTTATAAAATTTATTGAAAATTTGAATTTTAGCACCGTGATTTTCCCATTTTTTTTTTGTGTTTTTGCCCTGTGCGATACAATCCGTTATAACGGAAAAAATGATAATGCCCGGTCCGTTATAACGGCCCCTTTTAAACCTTGATATATTTGAAGGTGTGAGAGATTTGATGAGTGAAATCCAAGACAGAAGGGACCCACAAGCAAGTTGGATGATGTAGTGCACGTGTGGATTACTCATCATATAAAAGAGAAAACATAATGAAGCAATCCCACCATTGATTCATATGCCCCCACAATCATACATCATGATGGGTCCATGCCAACTGAAGTCATCATAAATAAAGTGATCATGCTTAGCAAGAATAATAAATAAAAAATTAAAGAAAAAAAAAAAGAGTACTGATGGGGTGGTGGTATCGATCCCATTATCTTTTCCAACATATAATGAAGTTTTCAGAAAGTGGTATCATATAATCCACTAAACAAACAGTAGTAAAAGTGGTTTTGAGTTTTTTTTGCTTTCTCCCTTTTCTCATGTCAAACAGTACCCTTACAAAGCTTTGACAATCAAAAGGTTTTGACTAAATATATAAATGAATCAATGGCCTTCCATGCTTTACTCTCTAAAACTATTCCTATCTTCTAATACTTTCATACTGCGCTGATGTACACAATATATCTTACTTCTCTACTCTGCCACGTGTCATGTATATGCTTGTTGATCATAACCCCCCAAAACTTCATTGATCATTGGATTCTAACCATCCAATATATAGACTTCTCTTATACCATTTTATACCTTCTAGTTTTTTTAAAACAAGATTTAATTTTGACTTTTATAACATTAAAATTACAGATGATGTTACTGTTATGACCATAATAACGGTTACATCGTACTAAAATAATGGTCAAAATAATAATAGAATAAAAAATAACGACAAATCAAGATTTTTCTTTCATAATAACGACCATTATAACATGAAGTCGTTTTTTTACATTTTTTTTCTTTTTTGTAAATAACCTAATGGTCTTGGTGCATTACGGATTTAGGTTCGGGTCCGGCTCAGGAGTCCCCCCTTTTTTCTACTCCATCTGGGAGTCGTGTTCTCGGTCGTGGATTTCGAGAATCCAACGGTGGGTAATAGTGTTGAGCTGGTGCTGCAAAAATTGATGCAGCTCAGTGCTATTAACCACCGTTGGATTCACGGAATCTACAGCCGAGAACATAACTCCCGAGAAGGGCATAAAGGAGGAGCTTCGGAGCCTGACCCTTTAGGTTTAGTTGTTGACCATTTGGGTTAACAGGTTTTATGAGTAGTCAAAATCACTTGCGAGGATGTGGTGTTCAGTTGGTCGTCTCTTATTAGGACTTGAGCCGATTGTGAGGATTGGATTAGTGCTTTAATAAATCTCCTTTTTATCTTTCAAAAATAAATATAAATGACCAAAATCAAAGGCAATATGTGGACACGTGGCTGGCATGTATGGGATTAATGAATCCCACTTAAGATATTTATAGGGTCAAAAGACGGATGATCTCTATTATTCAATTAGACTGTTAAAAAGATTAGGATAAAAAAGTTTACAAAAGAATATCTACTAATCAATGGTTAAAAATCATTCGTCGTCCACGCTGATGTTTGACCTAAAAAGTCTCTTCGGTGGGGCCATTCTGTGAAGGGTGTAGACCCATACAGTGTGGTAGGAAACATTATTTTAATATTATTGAATGTGTGGTAAGAAAATGAAAGTCACAGAGTCGGAACTCTGTGTTCGCGGGATCGTCCAACTGGGTGCTGACAACCACCGTTGGATTCTTGAAATCCATAAATGGTCGGAGCACAGGAACACCAAGAGGAGTAAGGAAAATGGGGGTCCCGTAGCCCTACCGCAAAATGATCAACCCGTTAAAGAGGGGCAATTTGGGTTAGATTCCATAAAATCACATAAGATTCCATAAATTTCCCGCCAAGTGAATTGTTTGGAACTTGGGATGATGAGGAGTCAATGGGGATGTAATAATAAGCGAAAACTCTTTTTAAGTGAGGATCATAATCCCCATGAAACATTATTTTAATGCGACTTTCTTTTCATGCCACTGTATTGGCACTTTCATGGAGTGCACATTGAAGCTTGGTCCATGTGTCGTGCGCATTATTATAAGGATGTTTCACCCACCATTTCCTCCTCTCCCACTCTCACTAATTCACGCTTTCTTTTCCGATTTTACATGCTTACTATTTTTTCATTTAGTCAATTTCTGGTGGGACCATCAGACCATATAACTCAATGCCAGAAACGGCGGTTGTAATTAAAACATAACCGCTGCTATACTGGTGTTATGCCAAACCCCCATTCCATTTTTTCCTGTTTTAACACCAATATCAAAAATTGGGATCTGTTATAATGGCCGTTATGTTACGTTACGACAATAATAATGGCTCTTGTTTTATAATTTTTTTATTTTTTTTTATTGTTATTGTGATTTTTTTTTTAAATAATAATATTTTTTGACTTTTTTTTTTACTCAGTGAGTCGGGACCATAGTTAGCAATTTGGCATACCGGAAAGATTCGGAACAGGAAAAGTTCGAGTTTAATTCAATTTCAGGATATAAAAATTCTTTTATTGTTGTAATTTTATTTATTTTATCATTTTATAAGGCCGTTTAAAATGTTTTATTTAAAAAAAAATGCAAAACCCATGTATTGAACGTGAATAATACACGTTTTCTTTGTTTAATCTTAAAATTTGTGATTTTTATTTTTATTTTTTATTTTATACAGCTGTCTTAAACGTTTCTTCAAAAAACGAAAAATTCAAATATGAAACACGAATAATACACGAATTTACTAAACGTGATTAATGTACTGTTACAACGGACAATTTAAAACCTTGCTCATGTGATGGTTGTCTTTTTTGTTACATTGTGTGTTGTGGGTTACGGAGCTGAGATTGAGTTCGGTATATTTCTTCAATAATGAAATTTTTTTCCATTTACGATTTTATGAGAAGAAGTTGTACACGCCAAGGTTTAAAGGAGGCTGTTTTAGCGGTGTAACGGAAATGGGGGTGTTACCGTTAAAACGGCCAGGGGCAAAAATGAAAAAAATTTAACAATTTTAACAGAAAAAATGGCACTAAAATTCCAAATTGAAATTTGAAATTCAAAAATTCAAAAGAAAAAAAAAAGAAGAAATTTAACGGCCATTTTTTTCACAAAAAATTCCAGAATTTAACCGCATTAAAAATGATTTTAACGGGCATTTTTTTCAAAGCGTCAAAGTGCGTTTTAACAGTTTTAACGGAAATGGACTTGGGGCGTTAACGTTTAAACGGCCATTTTTAAAACCATGGTACACACAAGAATATTAATAAAAAATAATGTTCATAATAACTCAATTATTTTTAAAAATTAATCTCTGAAACACCTTGAACTTATTAAATTACAAAAAAAAAAAATAGTAAGAGAGAGGATTAAAACGTTGACAAAGTCACAATTTGAGAATTTTGTGAAGATGCAAGGTTTGACATGGAATTTGGGAGAATTAAGTACAAGGGTATATTGGACTTTTGGGTGTTATCCTTTTTCTCTCTTAAAGGATGCGCCGCGGGTGCATGGAATAGAGACGACGTTCATCTTGAACGACGTACAGCGGGGGAGCCTACTTTTTTCCATCAGTCCTTTATTTCGGGTTAAAATGTCGTTGCCCTCCAAAATTCAGCGCTTTATACCACTCTACCTTAAATACCCTCTTCGTTTTTAAATATTACGGAATCTGTTCCTTGGTGCGTCGTAACAGATTTGTGTGGACTAGACGGTGCAGATTAAACTGATGTTATCTTTATTGCTTTCAGAATGTGCACTACAGTATAATGTTGTACACGAATAATCCACTGGTCTGTTTGTGTGACAGGTGGATATTGATAAGTGAGTGGCGCCCACACCATGATTCATAAAAATTCCACATTAACAAAGTGAAATTAGTCAAACAGTAATAATCAGTGGCATTTATGAAAATATAAGGGTAAACTAGGAAATTAGAAATCAGAGTAGTATAAAACCCTAGCTTTCCTTTATTCAACCAAAGAGACGTTTCGCTCCTTCTCGGCTGTAAAAAAGGCTGCTGCTGCTGTTCTTCTCCACGAATGTCAAGATCAGTGCTCTAATGGCGGCCAAGAGGAAGATAGAGAGCCCGCAATTTTTTTTTCTACGACTTAGTCATTTTCTAGACTTAGTTAGGGTTTATTCAAGAACGTTGAAATAAAGCTCTTTGGACTGCGGATCTCTGCGACTAGTTCTCCACTCAAAGCTCTTGGTTTCTGTGTTTTATTTCTTTTTTGAAAGCTCTTCTGTCGTTCGCTCGTATTTAGATCTCAAAACTCTAACTGAAATCTCCTCAGTTTCGAGGATCTCTGCAAAGAGCGAAAAGAAGCGAAAGCGGAGCATTTGGAGATCTGGTTTTCTTCTTCAATCTTCATTTTCTCTGGTTTTGGATCTCAAAAACTCGAAGTGGAAGGTCTGGAGAAGGTTAGATAACGCTATTTGAGATTAGCTTTTTAGGTTTTTGTGTCTGATCCTTAGTTCGGTTCACGATCTCAAGACCCTTGAAGGGGCTCAGGTATCTTTGGTTTGATTGCTTTGTGAAGAACCAGTAGTTGAAGATCTGATTTTCTCATTAAAGGCTCAGATTTAAGAAAAATGGCAAGCAAATGGAGGAAAGCGAAGGTCGCTCTTGGATTAAATCTCTGCGTTTACGTTCCTAGAACTCTAGAGGAAGCGTCTCCGTCTGTCGATGCTGCTGGGAGGTTCTCTGATGCTGGTTCCCCATCTCCCTCACTTTCTCCGGCAGGCCGAAGCTCAGATTCTGGACTTCCAGCACCGACTACGCCTACACCGTCATCGTCCGGTCTCCGGTTGGCGAAAACCGGCAGCAGATCCTCGAAGGTTTGTATTTTCACATTACCATCTAGCGAAACATCTTCGGTTCTACTTGGGTGTTTAGTATTCCATTCGATTATCGTTTTTTCACCACTTCTTGGTAGATCTTATCAAGGGTTTCTCCAATCTCCATAGAAATCGGTTGTTTTGGAATCAATGTTTCTCGCAATTTCTTCTGAGATGAGGAGATGCCGAGAGAAATTTTTAAAGCTTAAAATGTTTTTGTTCCAAATCCCGGTTTCCCATTATGTACTAGAGAATCTCTCGTGTCTATTTTAATAGATTTGTAATGATATTGATACCATATTTCTCCAGTATTTCTGCTGAAATTGTATTTTTTAAGTCCACTGTTTGTCTTTTAAATCTTTTTTCTTGTCTGAATCTGCTCAAGTGCTAATCCTTGTGTGAAATTGTAAAGTAGATGAATCTTTTTATTTTCTTGGTTATAGTTTTTATGTTGGGAAATTGTCTACAATACAGATTAGAGGAACATGAACTATTGGGGCTTTACCTATCCCACGTGTGGTCACGCCAGATATTGCCATGTGGCACTTTTTGGACCCACTGATCCATGAATGTTTGGCCCACCACCCACCCACCCTTTAATGAAAATCTACATGCCACAAATCATTCCGATATGTGATTCCTAGCAATTTAATTTGAGCAGTTTTTTATCATGGGCTTTACAAAAGGCCCATTTGTGGAAAACATTTGTTTCAAGTCCATGATGATCGAATGGCTAGGAATCCATATCAGGCTGACTTTTGGTGGGTAGGTTCACCAATAGCCGGGTCAAACATTCATGGGGTCAGTGGTCCCAATTTTTTTGCCAGGCATCAATATTTGACCCGACCAACATGGGGGACGGGTATTAATGAGCAACACCTTATGTTTCCTCAACAGATAAATGAAATGTTCGGCTCTTCGTTGCTCAATTTTTGTGCTTTTTTTTTATTTTTCATGTAATTTTTTTTCTGAAATTAGGGGGCTGGTGTTTGTTGTGTTGTTGTTTTCACCCTTATGTGGCTTGTGGGGTTAAAGTGTCGCGCCTCTTTAAGGACCATTGTCGTTTGGCTTATTAGAAAAGGAAAACTACAGGGTACCTTTCCTTTTTCTCCTTCCCTTGAAGGGAAAGTAGGCTTCTTTGGTCAGCAACTACACTCTTCCATATGCAGTGTTCTTCTTTTAACAAAAGTATGTGGACCGTTAATTTCTAGCTTTCCAGCGGTAAGCTTCATCAAAAGAAAAGTGTAGAAGGAAAAAAAAATCTAGCAGTAATTCATGATTTCTTCCCTGCTTTTTGTGGATGGTCTGTGGTAATCTTTACTGATTGACTTGAAAGCCTTTCATCATCAGTGTAAGAGTCTCAATTACCCCTAGTTGTAAAAGGTCGCACCCTTCGAATATTTCCAAATATACCCTCCCTGAGCCTTTACTTGGTTTCTGGTTGGTGAGCTTGGGTGATTTTTCCTGGGAATGAATGTCCCAACTTTTAGTGAAATTATTTTACTGCATCTCCATGTAAGTGGCCTTTGTCTAATCTTCATATGATATTTTTGAACTTGGAGGTGGAGGCATGGGTTGGTTTTTCTAGTTATGATAATGGCCTTGTAAAAACTGTCAACCATTAAGATGGTGCGTTTTGTTTTTGACGACGTTGAAAGATATTAGACTATAGACATGCTCTTTTGTTTATGCACAATATTATAGGTTAAATTGAACAACGGTAAAAGTTGCATAGCTACTGTGCAATTTTAGTTGGTGATCTATTGGAATTATCGCACTTCTGTTATAGTTGTCTTATGCACACTCCTTCAAGAAATACCAAGCCAGTTACTGTCAGTTAATAATCTCTTGCTCTTTGATTAGTGTTCGAACGTTTGAGTGCTCACAAAATTGCTCTCCAGTTTGACTTGAACAAGACTCTGGAATTTGGTTATCTCAAAACCTTCTTAGCATTCATGAAACTTGTTTTAATCAAAGAACTTGTGAATCAGATTAGTTCATTAGTTTTCCAAACTAGATTACTCTATTGACTAAAGTAGACCAAGATAGTTATCTTCATCAGGTTTAAGTAGAGTTACAAATTTAGAAAAAAATTCTTTGGCTTATGATTGTGTTGGGCAATGGTATTTGGTGCTACAGTACAATTATTCTACAATGTCTTGTACTGTCCATTAACGTGCAGCTATTTAATCAGCTTGGAGAATGTTGATTTTGACAGAGTTTACTTCTAAACTGTAATCACCTCAAATTTTGCTGTAGATCTTTATAGAATTATCCTTGCTAATTAGATATCTGCAGAATTACTTTGAAGAACCATTGGGCTTTTTATTTTAGCACTTCTCACTATTTTCAGCCTTGCGGAACTTAAGTAATATGATTATTGGTTTGAAACATTCTTGGATAAGATTTTGTGTTGTTCTTCATGAGATCCTTATGTGTTCAAGTAATCTGTTATGTTGTTACAGTGAGCTCAATCAAGCTAGTTGTGGTCTTGAATGTAGTCAAATCTCTTTTCTTCATTTGGTATTATCCGAGAATCCTGCTTTCTCATCTGCATTTCTATTCTTTATCTTGCAGAGGACCTGTGCTATATGCCTGGGCACCATGAAACCAGGCCAGGGTCATGCCCTCTTCACTGCAGAATGCTCACATGCCTTCCATTTTCAGTGCATTGCATCAAACGTAAAGCATGGAAACCAAATATGCCCAGTTTGCAGAGCAAAATGGAAGGAAGTACCATTCCAGGGGCCCACTTCGGATCTCCCCCATGGAAGGGCAAGAATCAACCCAGTAGATTGGCCCCAAGATGATGCTTGGATGACCGTCTTACGCCGGCTCCCTCCCCCTCGTGCGGATACCAATAGGCACATTGCTTCTCTTTTCCAGGCTCCTGAGCCGGGCGTCTTCAACGACGATGAACCCTTAGACCACCAACCTGAATTGCCTGATAAGAACTCCACTAGAGATGTTGATTACAATTCCATTAGAACTATAGAGATCAAAACACACACTGAAGTCGCAGCTATTCAGCGGTCAAATTCCCAAGAGAACTTTTCTGTACTGATCCACCTCAAAGCTCCTTTGACAAGTTCACAAAATAATTCGAGCAGAAGCCAGGTTAACTTGCCACCAATCTCTCAAAGTACCCGTGCTCCGGTTGACCTTGTCACAGTGCTTGATGTCAGTGGCAGCATGGCAGGTACCAAGCTTGCTTTGCTAAAGCGAGCCATGGGTTTTGTGATACAGAACCTCGGTCCCTCTGACAGGCTGTCAGTCATTGCTTTCTCATCTACTGCCCGCCGGCTCTTCTCTCTCCGCCGGATGACAGATTCTGGGCGTCAGCAAGCACTGCTGGCTGTGAACTCTCTGATTTCAAATGGTGGGACCAACATTGCTGAAGGCCTGAGGAAGGGTGCCAAGGTCATGGAAGAGCGCAAGGAGAAGAATCCCGTTGGCAGTATCATACTTTTGTCTGATGGGCAGGACACTTATACAGTCAGTATTCCTGGAGGGGCCCACCCACGGCCGAATTACCAGTCCCTCCTCCCATTCTCTGTCCGCGGAGGTGGAAACTTAGGATTCCAGATTCCTGTTCATGCATTTGGGTTTGGTGCAGACCATGACGCTGCCTCAATGCACTCGATATCAGAGACTTCTGGCGGTACCTTCTCTTTCATAGAGGCTGAGGTTGTGATCCAGGATGCATTTGCTCAGTGCATCGGTGGGCTCCTGAGTGTGGTGGTGCAGGATCTGCGTGTAAACATCGAGTGTGTGCACCCTGATGTACGTCTTGGCCCATTAAAAGCGGGAAGTTATGCAACCCAAGTGATGGATGATGCACATACAGGCTTTATTGATGTTGGGGATCTGTATGCGGACGAAGAGAGGGATTTTCTGGTGAAGCTCAATGTTCCAGTGGATGATTCGAGCACTGAGACAACATTGTTGAAGGTGGGGTGTGTTTATAGAGACCCTGTCTCTAAAGAAACCTTAACTTTGGAAAGCCAGGAAGTAAGGATTGAAAGGCCTGAAATTGTCAGGGAACGGGTGGTGTCGATAGAGGTAGACAGACAGAGAAACCGGCTCCAAGCAGCTGAGGCGATGGCTAAGGCGCGGACTGCGGCTGAGCAAGGTGACTTAGCAGGTGCAGTGTCGATCCTTGAGAGCTGTCGGAGGGTGTTGTCAGAAACCACATCAGCACGAGCTGGTGATCGACTCTGTGTTGCGTTGGATGCAGAGCTCAGGGAGATGCAGGAGAGGATGACAAGCCGGCGTGTGTACGAGGCATCTGGCAGGGCATATGTTTTGTCAGGACTGAGCTCGCATTCATGGCAGAGGGCAACGGCACGCGGTGATTCGACTGATAGCTCAAGCTTAGTACATGCCTACCAGACCCCATCGATGGTTGACATGCTCACCCGATCTCAGACAATGGTGTTGGGTGGTCTGTCAGGTCAGCCACCCGTCCGGCCTGCTCGATCATTTCCAGTGCAACCTCAGCCGAGGTAATTGATTGGGTTTTCTTCTGAAATTATCCTCAAATTACATATTTTATTTTAGTGCCTCTTTTTTTATATTTTTATCTTTTTTGGGTGGGGGGTAAATTGGGGGAGATAAGAGGAGAGAGTATTGTGGGTGTTGCATGGTGGGTGAAATTCCAGTCTTGTAAATGAATAAAATTGGGGAAAAAGGTGGGAAAACTAGTTTTGGGGGGGGGGGGGGGGGAGAAAAGGTTTTAAGAGGGGAGGGTTTATTACATTTTTACTTGCTTCTTTTTGGGGGGTGGTGTACATAAAGAGAAAGGTTTTTTTCTCTTTTGAGAGGAGAGGGGGGGGGCTACAAGCTTGTAATTGTGGGGTGTATTCTTCACTCAATATATAAATATATCTGCTCTTGATTCTTTTTTGAACCTCCGAGCACAACAGGTATCTCCTTGTTTTTATTTGCCATAAAGCTCTCTCTTTCCCTCCGAGGGGAAGGATCTATGAGTTGGACCCCCGACCTTCAGAGGGGAAATTGTAAATGAGCAGGACATGTTGACTACATTGGACTTAGATCCAAACCTCTTGATCAGATAGTTATATTAGCGTTTAACAAGATCGATTTTTTTAGTAGTTTCAAGTACTCATCGGTAAGATTTGATTTATTATTATTATTATTACTAGAGGGACGACACGAGCGATGCACTTACACATGTCACACACTCTTAGAGACCCCTGAACTTATAGATGTTTGGCCAATCCCTAGTTGCAGACTTGTAGTGGCGGAGGCAGGAGGGGCTGAGGTCCACCCTCAACTTTGAATTTTTGCACATCCCTAAGTGGTTACAGTTTTGAGTCTTTTATGTTACCCCCACTCAACTTCAATGTTTGGCCTGTCCCTAGGTGGACTACAGTATTTGCCACATGCAACACACTTAGAAACCACCGACTGCATAGATGTTTGGCCCATCTCTAGGTGGACCTATATATAAAAAATGAGCATCATTAGTGTTTTCTAACCTTTGGATCTAAGTACCCCAAATTATGTTTCAATCCAACGGTTAAAAATACACCCCATGAAAAAGTCAAATTCAACGGTTAGAATGTTTTTTTTTTTTTTGTCTGTAGGTCCTCCAAACATCCATACGGGTCAGTGGTCTTTAAGAGTGTGCCACGTGGCCCATACTACGCTCCATCATTGGCATTAATAAATAGATTATGACTATTTTGATAGGCTAGTATTCATGAGATTGCACCATGCCACCATCACATTACATAAAGTAAGTCGTTCATGGACTTTTATTACGTATTTTTATGAAATCCCACGGTCCCCGTGAACTTCAACATAAATGTAGAAACAGATTATAGATGATTGGCGGTGTTTCTCGAAGAGTGCACCTGGGGTCCAACACAGTTGGACAAGTAGTGTCCAGCTGCAGCAGGAGAGATTGACACGTGAGTCCAAGTTTTGGAGGGGAATTGGAAGAACCAGTTTCTTCGAGTAAAACTTCGATGACAGGGCCCGGTCATCAAAGTTTTATCCAGTTTCTTCCTTTCCTCTACTATTTCGAATTCTTTCGTTTCAAGCGTACCTCCGCAATATCCCTTCTCCTATCGTGCTACCAATTTTTCATACACCTAGCTAGTTGCAGATACGACCCTCTCATCTTCTTCTTGTTTTGCATTTGCATTTGCATTTGCATTAGTTCCATTATTGATAGCACGACCATGCGGGATTTGTGGAGAACACCATACTGTCATTAAATTTATCTCAAAAATTATTGAGAGAGATCATTGCTAGGGATTCAAATCGGTTCCATCATTTTAAGGGTGAGATCTCTTAATGCTTCCCATACAAGGAAGGGATTGAAGTATCGACCATTTGCCAAAGCACCACTAGATTGCCAATGAAAAGTGAAACATGGGGAAATACTTCCTAGAAGGAATGAGAAAGAAAAAAAACGTTTGTTATACTACAATATCTACACATTTTTGCTAAGCATTGTACGTGAGACACATTGAAGGACCATTAACATTACAGTGTACTGTGCCACCCACACCCATAACTCTAGGATCGCAGCTTCTAAATTCTAATCATTTCATTGGTAGGTTATCTGATTAAACCAGTTAACGAAGGAAAAACTTGCAAGGGGAAGAAGACACGTCCTTGCACACGTAACTTGGTAGGTCTGTAAAAAATTCTCATTATTTATTTTTTGGACTTTTTTGCTTTACCCCCTTACATTATTGATGCAATTTGCATCTCACTCAATGTTTTTAAAATATTTGTGTCTCACCCTTTGACCATGGGCAGTCATTAACGGTCTTCGGATGGACATCCCAATAGTTTCTATATGACCACTATGACCTTGGGTGAGATGCAAATATTTTAAAAAAATTGGGTGTGATGCAAATATTTTGAAAACATTGAGTGCGATGCAAATTGCATCAATAAAAAAAGGGGGACCATGGTTTTAAAAACGGTAATGCCCCAAGCCCGTTTCCATTAAAATCATTTAAACACGTTTTATCGGTTTTGAAAAAAACGGCTGTTAAAAACGTTTAAACGACCGTTAAAATCGTTTAAACAGCCATTTAATTCTGAAAAAAATTGTGAAAAAAACAGCCGTTAAATCCGTTTAATTCTGTTAAAATTCGTTTAATTTTTGTTAAAATCTGTTAAATTCTATTTTTTATTTTTATTTTTGAATTTCAGCGCCATTTTTTTCGTTAAAACCCATTAAAATCAGTTTAATTCCGTTAAATTCTATTTTTTCCCATTTTTTTCTATTTTTGCCCTTGGCCGTTCCAATCCATTTAAATGGTAACGCCCCCAATCCGTTTAACCGTTAAAACGGCCTCCTTTAAACCTTGAGGGGGACAATCAAAAAATCATTTTTTTAAAGATTTTTTTTTTAAGTATTGTGATCTCAAAACCTTCTTCATTTACGTTTGGCCCAACTGTAGGTGGACGGTCCTATAACCAAAAATTAATCTAATTGTTAATTTTTAATCGTACAGATGCTGGGCCCATCGCTAGGTGGAGCTACATACCAAAGATCAGCCTGATTAGTAATTTCAAACTATTGGATCTTTATACCCCAATGCTAAAAAAATAACAATCAGATTAATTTTTGATTTGTAAGTTCACTTATGGTTGGGCCAAAAGTAAATGAAGAAATATTTTGAGCTCAAAATCCTTAAAAAAAAAAATCTTTAACAAATTTTTTTTTGCTTGTCCCCCTTACTTTATTGATGCAATTTGCATCGCTCCTGATGTTTTTAAAATATTTGCGTCTCACCCAAGGTCATTATGGTCATTTAAAAAAATATTAGGATGTCCATCGGAGACTATAGTAAAAGGGTGAGTCGCTAATATTTTAAAAACATTGGGTGAGATGCAAATTGCATCAATAATGTAATGGGGTAAAGCAAAAAAGCCAACTTAGTCAAAGCGTTTTGCACGTGCCTCTATCCACTTGTCACGCTCTTAATTTTATATTAATCGAGAATCAATTACGAGATAAAAAAAAAAAAGTTGTCAAAAAAGACTGAAAACATAAAGTTTGCATGATATGGGACATCCAGTTCATAATCCTCAATGCACCTGTTTAAGTGGCCAATCAAGTGATCTATGGAATTAGTCAAAAGTCAAAGCAATCAGAGGATCTCAACCTCCTGGTTAGAGCTAATAAAACGTAGTGGGCTTGCGTAGGGTATGGGACCACACTAGTGGCCAATCAAGTGATCTATGATGCTAAGCACACGTGGCTCGTAAGGCACTCCATGTATTGCGGTTACTCGTAGTAAAAGTAAGGAGTGCGCATAACACTCCCAGGATGACACGTAATCATCTCTCAAATATAAAAAAGAAGGGCGAAAATATTTTTTTACTAAATCCAATTATACGTTTCTATGAAGATAGAGAAGAAAGTGAATGAAGGTGGGACCTGGAGGCTGGAGCGGCGCCATCTGCTAATCGTAGCAGGCGCACAGCGCACTTTAGTTCCCACTCGAGGACAGAGCTCTTCTTCATTTGCAATTCACTCACTCCTTCTCTCTCTACAAATATTTGGTCTCAGATTTCTCATTTTCTCTTTCGTTTTTTTACTTTGCTACTGAACTCAAGTCTCGTCTGTTTGTGAAGAGCTTTGATCTGAAGGAGATTTTTTTATCAGGTAATTTCTTTTGAACTACGATTTCAAGTTCTTTTTGGTTTATCTCTCTCTCTCTTTCATTCGCGGTTTTCAAATTCTTCTGATCTGACTTACATTCAGAGATCTGACCTTCGGATTCCTCTTCATTATATTCCTTCTGAAATCTCCGGATCGATTATTGCAATCTCTCTTTCCCTTGTTCGGAAACCCTAATTCGGAAGACGTTGGAGTTTGAAAACTCTCTTTTTGATTCCTCAGTACTTCTGATGTTTTCTGAAAGCAGAGCCCACACTTGGGTTGGTGGTGGAATCACGATTATATTCGTTTTAACGCTTAGCTGAAGAGACGCCGTGCTCGAAGAATCTCAACACATCGACCTTTTTTGGCTAAGGTACCTCAATTTATCGCGTTTATTTTACGATATTTTTACGTTTTCACGATATCATACTGTGTAGTGGATTGATCAATTGAGGCAGAGCCGCAGAGGAAAGGGTAATAATAGGAGTAACAGTCAGCGAAGCCGCTGACTCCCACAATGTGAACCATGTGGCTCCGTCGTAGACGACGCTCATCGTATTGATGTTTGGCTAATCCCTAGGTGGACCTACAAACCAAAAATCAACTTATTAATCATTTCAAACCTTTGGATCCTTGTACCCTAATTATGATAGTCAATAATGCTTAAAATCCCACGGTTAAAAAATCCATGAAAATGACTCCAATCCAACGCTAAGAATCACTAATCAGGTACATTTTTTTTGTTTGTAGGTCTACCTAGAGATTGGCCAAACATCCGTACTGTTAGTGACCTCTAAAAATGTGCCACGTGGCTTATATTTGTGGATGGTCGGCGAAGTTACTCAAATAATAGAAGGAATAGAACTTTTGCTGACTTCAACGATACCGTACCATTTTCGTCCAAAGGTCGAGTAAAACTTGAAGTGGGTCGTGATGTAACAAGGTATACCTGAGATCGTTTCAATTGCGGAAGCGGCATTTTTGGTAGTCACCACTGCCATCTGGTCCCACTGACCGCATGGATGTTTAGCCCACCCTTTAATAGATATTCATACAAAAAATCAGCTTGTTTAATGATTTTTATCCGTTGGTTTTAGTACTCAAAAATGGTTGTATTCAACGGCTATAAGAACGCCTTAAATGGTGCTAAAAAGTGTTAAACTCTAATGGTTATAAATTACCAATCAAGGTGATTTTTGGTATGTATATCCATCAAGGGGTGGGATAAACATCCAAGCGGTCAGTGGGCCCAGATGGCACCGGTGACTACCAAAAATGCCGCTTCCGCAAATGAACAGTTTCAGGCATACCTTGTTACATCTTTTTCCAAACTGGAATTCTATCACAACAAATTGTAAAGGTCCCAACGATCGGATATTCTCTGAAATTCGTACGGTAGTCTTCGAGATTCGTGTAGTAGTCTTTGGAATTCGTGTGATGGGGATCTAGACGACTATGGCACGGTATACTACTAGTGAGGATGATAACGCTGGAGTCAAACTTCGGTCACAACGGATTGTGACCGAAGCCGGTCACAGCCCACACTACGAGCCACGTGGCATACTATTAGAGGTTGCTGACCGTATGAATGTTTGGCCAGTCCCTCGGTGGACCTGCAAACCAAAAATCAGCCAGATTAGTGATTTACAACCTTTGGATCTTGGCACCCAAATAACGCTCAATAATGCTCAAATTCCTACGGTTAAAATCCACCCATGAAAATAACTTCAATCGAATGCTTAGAAATTACTAATCAGGTTGATTTTTGGTTTGCTGCTCCACCGAGGGACTGGCCAAACATCCATACGGTAAGCGCCCTCTAATAATGTGCCACGTGGCTCGTATTGCTTCGGTCACAAAAGTTTTACTTGATAACACTGCTATTTCTAAAGTTTGATACATCCTTCCCCATCGGGCCCACTGACCCATGAATGTTTGGCCACGTTCTTGTGGATCTGCACACAAAAATTAGCCTGATTTGTGATTCATGGCAGTCGGAATTGAGTTTCTCATCATGGGCTTTTAACCTATCCATGGGCCTGTTCACAAAGCTGATGATGAAAGAATGCTTAAATACAACAACTACTAAATACCACTAATCAGGTTGATTTTCAGTGCATTTTTTATATCAGTGGGCCCAAAGATTGACATGTGTCAATTTGAGAGAAGGATTAGGAGTGTCCATGTGTCGGTTCCCTCTCAAAGATCGGTGAATTCATAATTTCATATGACAAGTAGACCCAGAGCTGGAACCATTCAAATTTGAAGAAGATGATTTTTTTTGAAGGTTTTTATTTTTTCGAAGAGGTCTTTTGGAGACCCTCTATGTTGGTTTCCAGGTCTTCTACTAGTGCATTGAGAACCAGAATCTATCACATTCTTCGGACCGGTTCCTACCAGGATCGGTCTTAACGGTTAAGTTCCAATATTGGATACATCAAATTTTTGAAAGATGTCCTATGTCCGTATCCTTGACGGGATCAGGTTTTTCGGGAGGGTCGGGATCAGGGGACTCGCCTTTTTGCACCCTTGCTCTTGGCTGTGTATTTCGAGAATCCAAGGGTAGGTGTTGGTGAGTAAAACTTCTGTCAAAGCGTTGTGACAGATGCTTATGTCACAACGCACAATGCGAGCCACGTGGCATACTCTTAATGGACGATGACCGTATGGATGTTTGGCCAGTCCCTTGATGGACTTCTAAACCAAAAATCAGCCTGATTAGTGATTCTAAGCGATTCGATTGAAGTTATTTTCATGGGTAGATTTTAATGGTAGGAATTTGAGCATTATTGAACGTTATTTGGGTGCAAAGATCCAAAGGTTGTAAATCACTAATCAGGCTGATTTTTGCTTTTAGGTCCACCGAAGGACTGGCCAAACATCCATACGGCCAGCGTCCACTAATATTGTGGCTCGCATTTGCTTCTGTCTCAACGCTGTGACAGAAGTTTTACTCGGTGTTGGTCGGTAGTGGATTCTGAAATTCCAACAACTCGAAATCCACGGCTGAGAGCACGATTGAAAAGACGAGTGCAAACAGGCGAGACCCTAGAGCCTGAATACACAAATTCTTTTCTGTAGTGTTCTTGCCACGTGGAGGGATAATGTAGCTGTTCTGATTAAGACAGGAGTGAATAATTCCCTCATGATTAGAGCCCGGATTTGCTTAGAACGTCTCTGGGCAACGCTCACCCATGTCTAGCAAGGTGATCACTAACCGTGTGGATGTTTGGTCCAGCTGATTGGAGATTATTATCCGTTGATCATACTCCCGCAAATGCTGGATCATACGGATGAAAATGAACCCATTGGAAAAACTAAACGGAAAATTGCATAAAGGAAAACAAACTTTAATCTATTTACAAAAAAGAATACAACTTTTCGCAAATCCCAAAAAAAAAAACGAAACGTTTCGTCAGATGTCAGTTGAATCAGTCGCCGACTGACTAACGAATGACTGATGGCTGACAAGTCTGACAAACGCCCTTTTAAAGGGCGTTTATTCCTGAGAAATGATTTTTTAAAAAATGTTTTCATGAAAAAACGCCCTTTCAAAGGGGGTTTGCCAGGCGACGACTTAAATTCCGCCTAAGTCGCTTTCATCTATTCTCCTGTCTCTCCTCTCTCGCTGTCACAAAAAACGTCATTTCAAATAACGTTTATCCGTTAGAACAGATCCCAACGGCCGAACGCCCTTTAAAATGGCGTTTGTCAGTGAAAAACGCCCTTTAAAATGACGTTTTCTACTGACACACGCCCTTTAAAATAACTTCTGTCAGTTGTCAGAGGTCTGACAGACGTTTTTTAAAAAGGCGTCTATTACTGAAAAAGTCCTTTAAAATGACATTTTTTACTGACAAACGTCCTTTTAAAGGGCGTTTTTTTGATAAACATGTGCCACGTAATGAAACACTCTTTGAAAGGGCGTTTCGTTTTCTTTTTTGGGATTTGCGAAAAGTTGTATTCTTTTTTGTAAATAGATTAAAGTTTGTTTTCTTTTTAGAAATTTTCCGAAAACTAAAATCCATTTATTATATTTTTTGTGTAATAAAAAAATCCAATTATTAAAAGTCACCAATTGGTTGATTTTTAAAGAATAGGATATCAGCACCCACCTTTTTGCTCAGAAAACCTACCAAAAAATCCTCTCCCCCTCTTTGCGTCTTGGTCCCTCGTAACCCTAGTTAGTAAATTCGCATATTATACACGTTTAACACCCGATTTTTTTATTTTTAAAAAAAATATTTAATACTGTCATGTAAAATAAAAAATCATGAATTTTAAGATTATACGAATAAAACATATATTACTCACATTTAATACACAAATTTTATATTTTTTAAATAAAAACGGGTTAAATAGCCGCATAAATTAAAAAAAATAGTAAAATTTTAGGTTTTGTAAGGCTAAACGAATAAAAATTTTAACAATGACCGAATTTTTGACTAGATTTTTTTTATCCTGAAACCGAATTAAACTCAAACTTTTCTCGTTTCGAATCTTTACCGTATACTGAATTGCTAACTATGCTCATGACACTGACCCACTAAAAAAAAAAAAAAAAATTTTGCAGGAAACAAAAAGATGAAGAAGAGGAGGAACCTCCACTGTTGCTGGTCCCTCTTCCTCTGCACTCTCTTTCTGTCTCTCTCTCTCTCCCTCTCCCTCGGGCCTCCTCTTCTTCTCTTTCTTTTTTTTGGATTTTTTTTTTTTTTTTTTTTTTTGCGTAAGTGGGTTTTCTGATGAAAAGGTGGGTGCTAATATCCCTTCCTAGGTGTTCTAGGGAGTAGGGATGTGCCAAACATTCATTCGCTCAGTTGTCTTTATTAGTGTGACACGTGGATATATGACGATTGAGAGTGTCCGTCCGTGAGCCGTGCTTGAGGCGTATAGTCAAACAGGTAGTTGTCGCTATATACACGTGGCGGGAAATGGATTTGTCGGTTGTGCGCAGTGGCTAACATCAGATGTGACATGATGCGATAGATGTAACCATGGATAGATGTAAGTTATGTAACCACGAGCCACGCGGCACACTCTTAATGACCGTACGGATTTTTGGTCTATCCTCAGGAGGACCTATACGAAAAAATCAGCCTGATTGTTGATTTCGAACCTTTAATTCAAGGTATCCCAGATAATGCTCGAATCATCGGTTAAAACATCAGCCCATAGAATAAACGGTTAGGAATCACAAATCAGGCTGAGTTTTGGTCTGTAGTTCCACTAGGGATGGTCCAAATATTCATACGGTGATTGGTCTCTAAGAGTGTTCCACGTGGCTCGTACCATGGTCCATCAGGAACTTTGATGACAGATTTTCGACATCAAAGATTTATTCGCGAGTAAAACTTCTATCACGGCGTTCTGACAAATGCTTCTGTCACTGCAAAACACAGGCCACGTGGAACACTCTTAGTGGACGTTAACCGTATGGATGTTTGCCCAGTCCCTCGGTGGACCTATAAACCAAAAATCAGCCTGATAAGTGATTTACAACCTTTGGATCTTTGCACCCAATTAACGCTCAATAATGCTTGAATTCTTACTGTTAAAATCAACCCATGAAAATTACTTCAATCGAATCGCTTAGAAATCATTAATCAGGGCTGAATTTTAGTTTAGAGGTCCACTGACGGACTAGCCAAACATCCATAAGGCTATCGTCCAATAAGACTATGCCACGTGGCTGTGGTTTTGCGTTGTGACAGAAGCGTCTGTCTGTGATGGAAGTTTTACTCTTTATTCGCATGGGCTTTGATCAGCCGATTGAGTTAGGTGTTTTTTCAGCTGTCAGCCTGTCACAATGTGGGGGGGTACCAACTTGCCTGCATGCGTGCGCCCTTGCAGCAAGGCAGTGAGGAGTTTTGAAGACTGATTCTTCCCATCCTCCTTTACTGACGACGCAAGTATTCGTCCTGTCCGAAGTCCTAACAGCCGACACTGGTTTGGTGGAGCCGGTGATCTAAATTCTAAAATAAAATACGTTGATATTCCTCTTCATACGTCACTGATAAAATCATACATAAATGTCTTTGAAGTCAAGTTTTTTATCCGTTGGTCTTGACATATTTGAAAATTCGAAAACATCCCTTTTTACAGCTCTTTGATATTGATTCGAAACGTATAAAGTACTGATTGAAGAAGCAGGATTAGAGAAAACAAAAATTTGGGTTTCAATCCGTATTGGTTAATATCTATGCTGATGGTTGGTGCGTCTCTATCGGGTTGAGAAATGGTTGCTTTCAGTGAGTTGAGTAATGGGGGGTGTTATTTTAGCTATTTCCATTTTAATATTTTAGAACCCCTCAATCTCTATCGGACTTATTTGCTGTCAGATGTCTGTTCTGCATTATCTCTTTTTATCTCCTCCGCCTATTAACGTTGATTGATTGGCTTGGTTTGGAAAGATCAAATCTTTGATTTTCTTGGTAACGTTTTGCTTTCAACTTAGTTCCTATACTTGATTTTTCTCCGTAATTCTTAGTCTCCTCCATTGATGAACTGTCGTTACAGTCTTAAGTTCTATGGGCAAGCTCATGGGGTTGTTGGTTTCACCTCTCTGTTTTTGAAATTTCAAGTGATGTGAGTGAAACAATGTCATTTTCACCAAGATAAAATGTATTATTAGGTTTGTGGGTTTCTCTGTTTGTCCTCCTTCTATGTTCTCGTTTGAGATTGCATTCTGTAAACCCATCAGAGAATATAAGGAAATATATATTTTCACTGTGTTTGACTGATATCGATGTCCTTGTATCATAAAAAAAAGGTAGGCATTTAGATCCAGCATCTCCATCTCATTAGAACTAGTTATTGGTAACTGTACGTGACTGATAATTTATTTGGAAAATATCCGCCAATATCTCAAGGTACCTTAGCAGTATAACTAAACTTTGTTCTACAATGCATTTTGCAGTAATTCTGGTTATTTTAAGTTGAATTCAATTTGAACCTACAGCTTTTTGTTGGCCAAATATGTGTTTTTTTCTTGATCAGTTGGCCAAACATGTGTTTAGCTATTAACAATTATTATTGTTGTTATTACTGTATATCTGCACGTGCATTTGTGTGTTTCAGATATTCTTCTCCAGAAATTTAGACCTAAAAACATGATTTTAAAATTTTAATCAAATTGCAGCCACTAAACGTTCTCCCACCTCCCCTCCTCCACTCTGAATATTTGTTCTGATGCTTGGACGGATTCATAAGTTCTATTGTCGTATGGTGCAGGTTGAAGGGTTTGAGACCAGAGTCATTTGAAGGTATCTCTTATTGCTCATAAAGGTCTAATTAGACTCTGGGCATGATTCCCTCTGCAACTTTTGAGCTGCTGATTGTAATGGATTCTTTAGATTGGTTTGGGGACGTATCTTTGATGCGAGGGTTTCATCAGAAATTGCTTAAAGTAACCATTGTTTGTCTTGTTAAATTGTTGAAAACCTGTTTCCTATTGATATTTGCCTGGATCGGCACTATTTATTTTCAGTAATGACCAAAATGTCAAGTTTTTTCAAGATAAAAGACTAAATGCATCACACAGAGAATGCACAATTCCCTCTGCAACTTTTGAGCTGCTGATTGTTCGAAGTGGAAATTTAGAATAAATGGATTCTTTATATTGGTTAGTGGCCGTGTCTTTGATGTGACGATTTCATCAGAAATTGCTTAAAGTAACCGTTGTTTTGTCTTATGAAATTGTTGAATAACCTGTTTCCTATTGAGATTCACCTGGATAAGCACTATTTAGTTTCAGTAAGCCAGGATGCCTTTCAGTTTTTTCAAGATGCAAAACTAAATGCAGGACAAGTTTTGCTTTTGTTTCTCTCAGAAAGACAAACCTTTACCAGTTATTTGCCAGTTACTTTTTTGCAACTTTAAAATGACTTGAAATAACACTAGGTCACTGATCAAGACTCTCTCATTATGGCTATAATTCTGTGCTGGTCATTTATAAACTGTTGGAATAGAAGTAGTTCTCAGGTGGTTGTTTCTTTCTAAAGTTAGCATGTAGTTTTGTAATTTGTTGGAAGTTCAACGTGATTCTTTCTGATACTAATTACTGAATGTACCTAACAGGCGTCTTTTGGTTTAGCGTTTGGACCAAAATAAATGAAGATCCAAGTGGAAGTTGCCCTTACATGTATCATTACCATTCTCTTGTTGCACTACATTTCTTGTGGTTAGTATGTTTGGCACTTCTCTCTAATAGTTGATCATTTAGCTAAGAGGAAATCTTAGGTTGCCTCCTATTAGACTGCAAGGACTGTCTTCCTACTGCTTGATGCTGCATGTGGAAAACATGTAGCACAGTGGTGTTCAACATTCAAATGGTACTAGATATGATTTAACACATTCCCTTTGATTGTCAGAAAGAATATGGTGACAATGTAGGAAAAAATTGTCAGATTGGATGGTTAGCCTCATCCAATCACAGTGATTTTTTTTTCGTTTGCCAAGAAATATCCTAGGTGGGACCCATTGAATGTTAGGTCCCACTGTTCTGCATGTGTACCACTATGACGTTGGTTGTTCAGTCCTATGTTCTGCTTGAGAGGCATGCATACTCTATAGCTAATTAGTCTTTGCAAATAAACTGTGAATGCTGTTTCTCTTGTTTCCATGAGTTTAGCATTAAAATATCTTCTGTAATGCGGCCCTCTCTATAGTTTGTGACATCTACGTAACGACCATCAAGCTAATATTTTTTATTGTTGAAACTCGTTGGTTACAGATGAAGTTCTGGAAGGGTCGGGTATAAACAAATGGACATGTTCATGTGCCTCTGCTCATCAAGGAAATCAGGTGTATTCTGTTGCAGCTAACTGTTCTACATCCTGTGATTGCAGTCCTGGTATGCTGCCGATCTATTTGATGCAATCATTTGGAATCTTCTTACCCTTTATTGATATGGGTTTGCAGTTGCTAAACTGCTAATGAAAATATGTGACTTGAAATCTAGTCTTGTTCCCTTGTACATCTGCTGTTTCTGAAGTATGTAAATTCTCCAATCGTAGTACATGGAATTTTCAGTATGATTTTAACAGAAGAATGAAAATTTGTGATAGAAAATAAAGTTGGAAGAAAATTGGTAGTAATTTTATAAATAACACAAGTATCGAGAAATTATAGACTATGTAGTTAACAGTTGTTCAACAATGTTGTAATGAAGTTTTGTGAATAGTGATTTTACAGAAAACTGTTAATAACATATTCTTTTTGAGACATTGGGATATGTAAGTTATTAAAAAGGACGCTTTTGAATCAATCCTTGTGATCTGCAAGGTGCAATATTGGGGCATAGGAATTTTCTGTGCTGTTTAGACTGTTGCCTCAAAATGTACAAATACCGCTGTATACCAACTTACTTTTTTGGTTCTCTTTCTGTTTCTACCATACATAGGCAAGGAAGTATTGTCTTATATAATCTTTTGATCATGCTAACTTTGTTAGCGTCTTATGGCAGAAGAGGCTGCAGGAGGATCAAGTGGAGATAGATGGACATGTCTTTGTGCTGCTGAAGGATTCTCCAAAGCACCAGGCAACATCCATGATGCCAGTTGTTTTACAGCCTGCAACTGCACATCCGGTAAAGGTTTCTTAACCTACGTGGAAGGTTCCCTTTTCAATATTACTAGTATTTTAGCCATATCTCTGTATTGGCATAACAGTACCATTACATAAACATATGCTGAAGCTTTGGGTTATGGTCCTTGAAACCATAACCCATACTGTACTCCTGCCCTATGATACCTGGACCCTTCTATTTACCCCACTGTACCTGTGTCGACAAACACGACACAACACAAGGGTATGGGTATAGGATCCGTGTCAGATCCACCAAATATGTGTCTGATTTTCCAAGCTCATTTTTTCTCTGTCAGGTACGTACCCAATTAGTCAGACACACTCGCGTGTGGCAAGAGAAGAAAGAGAAGAAAAAGAGGAGAAAGAAATTCACACTTACACCTATTAAGTTATAACCCTGACCTAAAAATAAAACTGCTTCATACTACTTGCATGATTCACTATTGAACTATACTGCTGCAATTATTATTAATATATCATCAAAGTAGAACAATTAAAAAGTTATAATAATAAAATATTAACTATCTAGTTGTGTCCAAGTAGACAAGTACCCCAAAATTTGGAAGTTGAGCAAGTGCGACACTTGGACACATACCTGTATCTGACACTCGTACTCATATCCAGGTAAAATAGCTCCTGTCCTGCCAACTTGGTGGTCAGGACCATCCAATTAGTTGGCTGCCTTTTGGATGATCCAAAGCCTGAAATTCTGACTATTTCTTAACTGGAGTTGAGGATAATAGTTAGGAGAAAGGTCCTTACTATAGCAGAGAAATTTTTACAGGGCCTAAGAGACCCTGATTGGAGGCCCAGGTACATCATTGGAACAAGATTGGGGTACACAAGTATCTCTTGGCTCAACCAAGGTGAAGAGTCTTGGATTTAGTGAATCCGAGGGCCCTGCATCTCAGATGGGACTTCAGCTTGTCTGGAGACCAGACCCTCGAATAGGTCCCATCTGAGGTCCAAGCCCTCGCATAGGTCTCATCTGAGGACCAGGTCCTCAGATAGGACCTGACCTATATGAAGTTCAGACCCCAGATAGGACCTATCTGAGGTCCTGATTCTTAGATTGATAAGAGCCATCCATGGTTCAGGCTCATGGATAACCCTCCAGTCCACCTTGAACATCTCCAATACAGGTTCGTACCTTCATATCAAACCAGTCTGCCTACAAATGTCAAGGACATCTCTCTTTAAGGAATACTCTCTGCCTCCTAGTATATTTAAAAATCTCGAGGATCTCATCCTACCAACATATTTCTCTCTTATTCAAATTCAAACGGGAAGGGAGAGTCGTCTAACACCCATATATAGTGAGTGAATTCTGTTCACTTAGCCTGTTTACGAGTAAGCGGAGCTATGGAAGTAAACCCATGATTGAGACAAATGAACACCCAAAAAGGAAACCAGCCATCTTTGGCCACGTCTAGACTTATATAAGCCTCAAGACAAGCCATACAAAAGCATGAGGAGTCAATCAACCATTGGAAATTAACACACTTGTCTTCTTCTAAAGCTCCCACGCTCCAAGGAAGGAGAAGATACACCCACACCTGGGGTTCTTGGTGATTGAAAGATTTAAGACCAAACTCCATCCAGTCCTCATCCTACACATCAAAAGACAGTTTCGACATAACAATCATCGGACACCAAGTTTCTAGAGTTGTCAAGATCAAGCCTCTATTGGTCCTCATCCTATAAACTTGCTTAGAGTCAGAGGTTACTCTGATAGAGTGTAAGGCTAAAGTGGTACCCACTCATTTTATAAAATTCAATACAAAGTTGAACTTGGTTGCATTTATTTTGTGTTACTGTCCTTATACACGAACTTTGTGTCGACATATACATTATGTGGGTAGTAGTGTTAGATTAGTCTGATTTCGGCACATCCATGAGATGGTCCTCTAATTGAAAGATTATACAATGTGGGGGAGTGTGCTAGAGAGAAAAGATTCGATGGTCCCGGGGTCCTTCAAACTTTGAAGGTTCCCCTGCCAAAATATCTGACACGTACTTCAAGGCCTAAACCAACCCACGTTAACCTCTTGGTTAGTTGGTTAAGGTTGATTAACGAAGGGTACATGTCAGACATTTTGGGAGGGGACCTTCAGAGTTTGAAGGTCCCGGGGACCAGAGATTTTTTTCTCGTGTGCTACATATGAGGCATGAAGGCAGTACTCGTTGAAGATGATAAACCTCAGGTTTACCATATATTTTCTCTAATATTCATGTGAAATTTGATACACTAGATATTAAGGGTGTCTTATTTTCACAATAGAATGATGTGTGTACATTATGTATAAAATCTCAATTTTATATCTATATTCATTGCTCACTTCTCCAATAATAGGTTCAAAACTTTCTATGGGTGCCATTTTAAATGCTTCTTATACAGGCTCTCCTGGTGAACCTAAAGATTCAGGGAAGCGCATTTCCAACAAATTTGTTGTGTACATTCTCTTACTGTGTGTGGTCCTCACGACTCTTGCATTTCTTGCTTCTCTGGGGTACTATGTCTATCGAAGGGACAAATGTCCTGTTCAACCACCAGTATTCTCATCAGATAATGACACAAGCTGCAATAGCGCAACCAACCTAATAAACCATGGGTCCACTTCAGTGCCAGAGTTCAAAGTTAATATAGATTCCCCGGTTAACCCTATCATAGGTAAGTCAGCATCTTTGAGTGTAAGTGATTTTTACTTTGAAAATCCTGAACTGAAGCCATGCATTAGGTTTACTTTTGAGAAATTTCCATTATTTCTACAATTGTAACAGATTTAAGTACCCGAATACTCCTACTTTATGGGTACCTTTTAATGTACTATTTTGGGGACAAACTTTGCTTTGGTACTCAAATCATATTATTGAGCTTTAATTTGTTTTCTGCAGGGTGTATAAGAAAGGTGTCTTTCATGTTTCGAAGCAAGAGAGGAACCATACCTGGGACAATTATCCAATTTTCATACTCTGAATTGGAGCTAGCTACTAATAAGTTCTCCAGTCCTAATCTGATTGGGCTTGGGGGAAGCAGCCATGTTTATCGTGGTCAGCTCAAAGATGGTAGAACTGTTGCTGTTAAGCGACTAAAAACAAAGGGAGGACCAGATGCGGACTCTGTGTTTCTAACTGAGGTACTCCCTCAAATGCCACTATGTTCCATTTAGTAGTTAAACAGACTCTTGTTGTCTCTGGATTCCTCAATTGACTAAGAAAAAATACCCTACTCTATGCCGTAGCCTTTAAATTTATCAATGCCCCTTCATTTCAACAGATTGAACTGATATCAAGACTCCACCACTGTCACGTGGTGCCGTTGCTTGGCTACTGTTCAGAATCCCAAGGAAGACATGTTGAGAGGCTACTTGTGTTTGAGTACATGTTCAATGGTAATCTGAGAGATTGTTTGGATGGGACTCAAGAGAAAGAACCCATGGATTGGGGGACGCGCGTTGGCATTGCACTCGGAGCTGCAAGGGGCTTGGAATATCTCCATGAAGCAGCTGCTCCAAGGATTTTGCATAGAGATGTCAAATCCACCAACATTCTTCTAGATGATAAGTGGAGAGCTAAAGTACGAATATTCAACGTCTCTATAGTTTACAAATACTAAATATTGCAGGAAATAAAAAAGTAGCCTAGGTCAACTATGAACTCATCCGAGTCAACTTGGTTTTTCTAGGTTTGGATGTTGAGTTCACAGTCTAATTTTATTGAAAAAAGTCAATGACTTCCATGGTTATAAATTTGGAATTTTTATTGTCTCAACCAAGCCAACTCAGAGATGTAGAGAACCATTTCTGAGTTGAGTTCAAGTATTGAACATTGGAGTATATTATATATGTAACTTATTCACTGGAATGGCACCACATTAGGCATATCACCTTTCTTAATGGTTCATATGTACATGCAGATAACTGATCTTGGTATGGCCAAACGCTTAAGGACTGATGACCTTCCCAGCTGTTCCAATTCCCCGGCAAGAATGCAGGGGACTTTTGGGTATTTTGCACCAGAGTATGCAATTGTTGGAAGGGCCTCTCTTAAGTCGGATGTTTTCAGTTTTGGGGTGGTTCTTCTGGAGTTGATCAGCGGTCGACAACCTATCCATAAATCATTGAACAAAGGACAAGAAAGCCTTGTCATATGGGTAAATTAAATTACTATTCTTTCTCTTAGGGGCAAAGCTTATCCTGATTAAAGTTCGAGCTTTCTGAGCATGAGGCGTATTTCATAATGCTCTTTCTTGTAAAAACCCCTATACAATGTCCAATTGGTGGACCATGTCACCAACCCAGACATGTCAATCAATAAGACACCTCTTAGTTTGGCAATAGTTCATGCAACTGCCGGATGATCTATACATCTGACATATATCATTCTTAAAAAATAAGCCATTGTTATTTACCATCCAAAACAATGCTGATTAGATGGATAGTAATATCTTCGTGATGTTTGGGTTATGGCCAAGCCAAGAGATGCCTCGTCAATTGGATTGTCTGGATTGATGATATGGCCTAGTTATTGGACTACACTGGATGTGTACATGTGACAAGAGGATTGGAGATGGGTGAAATGGAAGGGACATTTTTTACTTTGTTTGTTTGTGAAGCATGGATACTTCCATTTCCATATCATCTTTGTTTTTCATGAAACAAGAGAATATTGATGACTTACTGATTGATCATGTAACGTTGTTTGTCCCATTGTAGGCTACCCCTCGTTTACAGGATAGTAAGAGGGTAATCTCAGAATTACCTGACCCACTTTTGAAAGGGAACTTTCCAGATGAAGATATGCAGATAATGGCTTATTTAGCAAAGGAGTGCCTTCTGTTGGATCCTGACTCAAGACCAACCATGAGTGAGGTTGTTCAAATCCTTTCTACTATTGCACCAGAGAAATCTAGGAGGCGGAATTTCCCTGTCAATCTTTTTCAGGTAATATATATTTTCATCGTTCCTTATTGTTAAGTGCTTTTGTTATAAGTTTTACTTCATGTCCAATGTTGTGTTGTTTCTTTCAGTTTATTATAATGCCTATTTGAACATATATGATGAACTTGAAGTTCATATCCTGAGTAGATCCACCCCCAGCGCTTAACTGTGGTCCACTTATTCATCGACACAGGCTGCGTAATCAGTTGACCACCTTTGGTCTTGGATAGGATATAGACAAGTCTCAAATTCTAATCACTCAACTTATGTACCTATTACTGACTGTTAACCTTATCTCTTAAGCATTCCGAGTTCTAGGCTTCTAGCTCTAGATGAGAAGATTAAGATTTCCAGGTGCGTGTGCCCCATTCAACGAGTGTCCTGATTATATGGTCTGCATCAGTGAGTTAGTTCCATTTGTATTGTAGGTTCCAGTGAGGACGAGGAACATCAGGCCCATCATATATGTCCTATTATTTAAAGTGTCAATTCAATCATCTGTATGGCAGTCTCCCGTGTATAAAATTGAGTTCAGACTTGTTGCACAGTGCTCAGTCAGACTCGGCCAACCTTGTTCGGAGTTTTTAATCTTTGCTTAGCAAATTAGATCGTCTTTCATAAATATAATCTTCTCTGAAAGTTTGATCTGCACTGGAGAAGTGCCCAAACCTTAAATGATGCTCAACGTGGATGCTGGTCTTCCTGAAGAGGTCAACTCCTTCGAGTTCATCAACTCGGCTTTCTTCTGCTGAGTTTCCAATTCAGTGAAGTGACTTCATGCATTGCAACTTGCTCTTCTTATTCTTCCCATCCTCCATTTCATTAACATTACCATTTTCCCCCTGACCGATACATCTACTAGATCATTAATTTATGCTTGCATATATCATGCAGAGCCCATCTACACGTAGCATGGCAAGTGTAGCAACCATGGAGAGGCATTGGGAACAAGAACAAGCTGAGGATTCCATTGATGCAGAGGAGCTGAGGCGATCTATGTCCGTGAAATGGTCTGCTCGGTGTTCATTGCCACTAACTGTAGACCGTACTCAACGTGTTGAAGATAGCATCAAAGAGGGAGATACAGTTCTGTCAGCTGAGTATATAGAAAGACTAATCCTCTTAACTTCAAAAGCTAGGAGTTGGCGTGCCCCCGACGATGAAACAGTGGACTTGACTGAACCCCGGTTTGAATCATTCTGGCAGCCAAACGTTCAGTCCCTTTGATAAGCAATACACTACTACATTACACTGAAAAAAGAAGTTTGGCCAACAATTGGCAAAATGTCCAATGGATATTGATACCATGCAATGGCTAGGGAATCGAGGGTGTTTCTGTCATTTTATGGTGTGCCCTTAGACAGAAGTCACAGAACATGAAGATACATCCATTTGAGGGGGTTGGTTGTATCAAGGGGTGTTTTGGTAATCATCAGGAAAGTTGTACTTTCTCGTCGTATTTTAGTTCCAAGTGCTAATGTACAAAGAGAAGAAAGTTGGTGTCGAAATGCTGCAGGGGACTCACATTAGTAATTTTTACAAAAGGGAGAGGGAGAGAGAGAAGTTGAGAGAGTCCAGTAGTCCAGTTATACTCACGACCATCTTTGCTCACGGACGATCACCAACTTCCATATGAGCCACGTGGGACATTCTTAGGGATCATTGACCGTATGAATGTTTGGCCCATCCATTTGATAGACATTCGAACCAAAAATCAGACTGATTGGTGATTTCTGTCCGTTTATCTAAGTAATGTTCAAACCATGGTTTAAAATAACACTGTTAAAACCGTTAAAATGGTAATGCCCCAAAAATTTGTGGAAAAAAATGGCTATTATTTCCGTTATTTTTCTGGTAAATTTCATTTTTGAAAATTTGAATTTCAGCGCCATTTTTTCCTGTTATTTCTATTTATTTATTTTTTTCATTTTTGCCGGTCAGTTACAATCCGTTTTAACGGTAACACTCCCAGATCGTTATACCGTTAAAATGGCCTCTTTTAAACCTTGGTTCACACCAGGGATGAAAATCAACCCATTAAAATACTAATTCCTGTCCGTTATATCTAAGTACCCCAAATAATGTTCAAACCACGGATGAAAATCAACCCATTAAAAATACTAAAATCCAATCGGGCTGATTTTTGGTTCGTATATCAATCGATGCGCCAAACACCTAATGGGAAGGCTGTCAAAGGATCAGATCAATTTATTGATGGATCCGATAATATTGGCATATGTGTTATCGGATTGGGTCTGGATTTATAAGTTTCGATCCAATAAGATACCGGATCAGTTTTGGACCCACCCTGATTCAATCCGAATTCATATATGTTAATATAATTTTTTGTGATTGGAGTTTTTTCTTTCTTTCTTTGAAGGGAATTTTTGACATACTCAGACCATGTTTTGGGCTCACCCTGGTCAGTCGTGCATGAAACTCCGTTAGGTTAGCCACCTATCACTAGCAATCAACCTCTTGGAGTCTCATATTTTGAATTTTTTATACAGAAATCTCTCAAAATGCCACGCGGCACTCTTTTCCGGCCCCACTGACCCCATGAATGTTTGGTCCACATCAAGGAGGATCTACACACCAAAAACCAACCCATTAATGATTTCTAGCCATTGAATTTGAGCACTTTTTCATCAAGGGTTTCATGAACAGGTGGACCAAAACATTCCTGGGTCAGCGGGCGCTTTGCCACATAACATCGGACGGATTTCTGTAAAATATGATACAGAATTCCGTGGCCTTCTCTTCTTTCTACTTTTTTTGTTTGGGGCCGAACGAACAACTCGGGAGTAAAACTTCTGTTACAGCGGATTGCAAATCACAATCACAAGCCAATGAGTTCTCTGCACCTACACCTCAAAGCAAAGTACATGGTGCCTTACAAAAACGTACTTGGGTAGGTGCCGAGAGCTCATTGGCTTGTGATTGTGTGATTTGCAATCAGCTTTTGAAAGAAGTTTTACTGACAACACCGTACCTTCACAAATTTGATCGTGAGTTCGTGACTGTATGGATGTTTGACCCATCCCTAGGTGGACTGACATACTAAAAGTCAGCCTGATTAGTTATTTCTAACCTTTGGATCATCTGAGTACTCCAAAGAATGCTAGATATCCAACTGTTACAAATCAATATCTTGCTGATTTTGGGTCTATAGGTCCACCTAAGGATACGATCAGTGGTTTCTACAACGATGCCATGTTGCTCATACCGTAGTCCCTCGTAAAGGTTGATGAGGGACGTCCTTCAACAAAGATTGACTCACCTCTTTCTTCTTCTCTAATTCCTCACCGTTACAAAGCTTCGAATCTGTCATCCAACACCCGACGAGGGGGCCAAGCAAAATCACCCCTTCTCTGCCCAATCTCTTCTTCCCTTTTTTCTCCATTCCCTAGCATCCTACCTTACTGTCCTCCTCTTTGCCATGGGATGGGCCTGGGCTTGTTTTAATGGGTTTTCGGCCCATTTAGCCCATACAGACCGCAAAACCCTAGGCTACCTTAAAACCCTAAAAACTCAAATCTGAGTAAAAAACCTTCTCTCTCTGTCATCAGAAAAAATCTATCGTTTCTGTAATGAAGATCGATAAAACAATCGACCCATTTAAACCCAATTCAGATTCTCTTCATCTCTGAAAACCCATTTCATCACGGATCCAACTTTCAGAAAAAAAAAAAAAAAATCAATAACAATGGTCTACATCTACTCCTCTGTCACTAAACCATTGTCATGGAAATCTAGTATTCTCTCTGGAGTTTCTAGGGCTTTAAATCCTTCCTCTCTCAACGTCGTTCATGGATTTTGTTCAAATCCCTCTGCAGACCCCCCAAAGATCGAATCCCTCTCCGCCGAAGATCGAAAATCGAATCCGAACGAGGAAAATGTTGTTTCAGACTCAACGCCCGGGCTCGAACCAGCTCCGGCGATCGGAGAAGGAAGGATCCCTCGGAGAACCCCAAGAGGTAGGCATCCAAACCCAGAAAAAATAGAAGATATTATCTGCCGAATGATGGCAAATCGGGCGTGGACAACCCGATTACAGAACTCGATAAGAGCTTTAGTCCCTCAATTCGATCACTCACTTGTCTGGAATGTTTTGCATGGCGCCCGGAACTCCGAGCACGCTTTGCAATTCTTCAGGTGGGTCGAGAAGACTGGTTACCGCCATGACCGATCGACACACTCGAAGATTATTGAGATCTTGGGCCGAGCTTCGAAGCTCAACCATGCCCGGTGCATCCTCTTAGATATGCCAAAGAAGGGTGTTGAGTGGGACGAAGACTTGTTTGTTATGCTCATTGATAGTTATGGTAAAGCGGGAATTGTTCAGGAGTCTGTAAAGATTTTCCAGAAGATGAAGGAATTGGGGGTGAAACGGACGATCAAATCATATGATGCCTTGTTCAAGGTGATCATGCGTCGGGGACGGATTCTGATGGCAAAGCGGTATTTTAACGCGATGTTGAGAGACGGTGTGTTACCTACATTCCACACTTACAATCTCATGATCTGGGGTTTCTTCCTCTCGTTGAAGGTGGACACAGCGAATCGATTCTTTGAAGACATGAAGAACCGGGGGGTTGTTCCCAATGCGGTCACATACAACACTATGATCAATGGGTATTGTAGGGTTAAGCAGATGGAGGAGGCTGAGAAGTTCTTTGTGGAGATGAAGGGGAAGAATTTGATTCCGAATGTGATCAGTTACACGACCATGATCAAAGGATATGTTTCTGTGGGCCAAGTCGATGATGGGTTGAGATTGTTTGATGAGATGGTTTCGTTTGGAATTGAGCCAAATGATATCACTTACTCAACCCTGTTGCCAGGGCTCTGTGATGCAGAGAAGATGTCAGAAGCTCGAAAGCTTCTGAAGGAGATGGTGGACAGACATCTTCCTCCGAAGGATAATTCAATCTTCTTGAGATTAATCTCTTGCCAATGCAAGTCGGGTGATTTGGACTGGGCTGCAGATGTGCTCAAAGGGATGAATCGATTGAGCATTCCGACAGAGGCAGCACATTATGGCATCCTGATTGAAAATTTTTGCAAGGTAGGGGTGTATGACAAGGCCATAAAGTTGTTGGATAAGGTTATAGAGAAGGAGATCCTCTTGAACTCGAGGAGTTCTTCTGAGATGGAACCCAGTGCTTATAATCCAATGATCGAGTATCTCTCCAACCATGGGCAGACGGAGAAGGCAGAGGCATTTTTCCGGCAGTTGATGAAAATGGGGGTTCAGGATCCAGTTGCATTTAACAATTTGCTCCGTGGACATTCGAAGGAAGGGACCCCAGAATCTGCTCTTGAAATTCTCAAGATCATGGGAAGACGTGGGGTCCCTTCGGATGCTGATGCTTACAGGTTGCTTGTTGAGGGTTTCTTGAGGAAAGGAGAGCCAGCTGATGCTAAGATTGCTTTGGATGGTATGATTGAAAGTGGGCATCTCCCAGATCCACCACTGTTTAGGTTGGTGATGGAGAGTCTGTTCGATGATGGGAGAGTACAGACCGCAAGCCGAGTAATGAAGAGTATGGTAGAGAAGGGGGTGAAGGAGAACATGGACTTGGTTGCTAAGATCTTGGAGGCCCTTCTAACGAGGGGCCATGTCGAGGACGCACTTGGACGAATTGAGCTATTGATGAATAATGACTGTATTCCTGATTTTGATCGTCTTTTAGCTGTTCTATGTGAGAAAGAGAAGACTATCGCCGCTCTCAAGTTGTTTGATTTTGGGTTGGAGAGGGATTGTAACATAACTTTTTCAAGCTATGATAAGGTTTTGGATGCGCTTTTAGCAGCGGGAAAGACCCTTAATGCATATTCGATATTGTGTAAGATAATAGAGAAGGGTGGGGTCACAGATAAGAGTAGCTGTGAGGATCTGATCAGAAGCCTCAATGCGGAGGGGAATACAAAGCAAGCGGATATCTTGTCGAGGATGATGATGGGAGGGGAGAAAGCTAGTGGGGGCAAGAAGGGGAAGAGAGTTGCGGCTAATGCATATTGAGTTTTCTTTTCCCTTTCTTCTGGTCCAAGTTGAGGACAAATAGTAGGGTTTGAATTCTTCACCGAAAGTGGTTATGGGAAATCGTCATGTTGGGCCAAATAAGTTGTGATTTGTAACTGAATTCATTGTTTTTGGTCTTTTTATTTTGTTTCCTTTCTTATGATCAAACCTGTGGCAGGAACTTAAAAGAGTTTAATTTCTTGACTGAAAATCACTTGGCTCTCTTTTCTTATTCTTTGCCTTCTTTTTTATATTTGTTTTGTTTAAAGAAAAGCTTATTTAAGAGGAAAAGAGCTGTAAGGGTTGAGTAGCTCTTTTAGCCACTCCATCACTTTCAAGGGCATGTTAGAATGATGTTATAGATCAGATGGGTATGATTATCCTATCAGATCAGCTTTTAGTGAGGGAGTTTTCCTTGGTAGGATTGATCAAATGGTGAGTCCTTAGTGGAGTATTGGTTCAGTTTGCATGGGATTTGGAGTTTCTGGATGCTTAGATTGAGTTTCTCAAGTTCTTGAAAGTTGATGGAAAATTAATCTTCTTATTAGAGTCCAAGATTGCTAAGTCAATTGATAAATTTTTGGGTTTTCACATTTAATGTCTTATGCAGTTCTTGATCAACCAAGGTTTGATTTGTCCCACCTGAGTCAGTCAGCGAGTTTATTTCAGTTAATGCTCTCTTGACTGATTGTGATATACTTCATTATTCTTTTTGAATAGCTAAACCCCACAAAGCAAGGTCACAACATAGAACCTTGACCAATGAGGTATCACATTCAGGTGTTCATTAGATTCTTACTCCAGGAAGTGGGTCCAAGCAAGATGCGATCACTTTGCTGAAGAAAGCCACATGCTCTGGCATATCCCAATAATGGGTGCTACAAGACATCATTTTATACTATTTTTGTTTTATCTTCTTTTGATTAGTTTAGTGGCTTTAACATGTGTTCTTACGGTTGTTGTTTCTTTTGATTAGTTTGGATTTGCAGCTCCCACAGAAATGGGTTACTAACACTTTTATTAGCGTAACTGAATTTCATCTTCTCATTTAGAAGTCTTCAAGGTGATTTGTTCCACTGACCCAAAATGCATTTCTTTCGGGAACTGGAAGTAATATTGAGGTATGGGGATTTGATCGTCCATAAGGTATCATTGAGTATGACTGATTCAATTCACAATATTTTATGAGCAGGGGAAATGTTAAAATTTTAAATATAGATTCCTGATCTTTTTTTTTGATAAGGTGAAAACTTTATTGAAAAGCAAGACAATTACAAAGCTCACTCTCGACCTCCAAGGAGAACCAAAACTAGAAAAAGGAAGACACTAGCAACCCATACATAAAATGGACTCCCATCTAAAGACCATGTCTGCAAAGGTTAAGCCTTTACATTCCTCGAACCTCTTCGACCAGAAGTAATCAAGGGGGGTGGATTCTGTCATGATGTTTGCTTGTGTATTGTTTATAATTATGGGAAGACTTGGCTGAGAAGACTTCTCATTCAAAAGCCCAGTACAGTTGACTGAGGTCAAATGTCTTTCTTCTCTCTGTTTTAAAGTCCTATTGAGATTCCCTTGTAGGACTGGTTGAGCATCCTTCAACTTTAGCTCATGTTCCTACTGTAGTTTTGAACCTCCTTAATCATTAAATGATCACACTGCACCCTAAGAAATCTGGCACTTCTTTATTAGTTTTAGAAGTTTGATTTTTAAAAGTTTGGAATTGTTTACATAATTATAGGTTTTCACCTATTGTACAAGTAAATCTTGGTAAATTTGTTTTTTTGTCAAATGTTGGTTACATACAAGACCTTACATTCACAAAAAATAACTTAAAATGTCTTCAAAATCTCACTGCACCACCCTGCCAACCCGGTCTATATGGTTTGGTGAAGAACAAGAGTTGAATCTTTTTTTTTCCAGGGCTTTATGTTCAAATTCCAAACTGGAACAACTGTGGGTAATTCAATAAGAAAACTAGGTGAACTTAAAAAAAAAAGGCATCTTCGTCATCAAAGGATGGTATTTGGAGAATTTTACATTTTTTCTCCATATTTTTCTTTATGATTTTTAGCTTTCTTGGTTTTTATTGGTTATGTGAAGAAATTAGGGGTTCTTCTTTGCTTTTAAACTCCCACAATCAATTCATTATTGTTTCTAAGATGAAACTTCAGTTGCATGCATGTATACTGTTTTGTGTTTATTTGATTAAACGAAGTGAGCAGGAAAAATGAAAACACGATTTGTTTACCGAATTCTCAAGGAAACACCATTTACTGAATTTAATTTCTGTAGTGTACTGTGTATCTAGATTTCACCTTAATTTGGAGAATTTATGGGTTTACCCCAGAAATGTTTTAATTGCTCGTTTGACAAATTTGTTCTTGGTAGTTTTGTGATTATGTAAACCAAGTTAAATCAACAGAGAAATGCGACATATTCCAATAGTTTTGCCACTACATCCAATCCAAGAGTTTGTCCATATATTGGACAGCTATAGACTTTTATTGTTTGTCGAAAGAGAAAAAGAAAGTTGTGGATCGAAAGCCAGTTTCTAGGTCGAAGGCTCCATCAGGTGGAAGGAAGGTGATTGGGGCGCGCTTACTTGTGAAAAGAAAAATCTGCCCTATTAAATGCAATATTAACCATTTTTTTTTGTCTGGTTACAACCAAAGAAAAAAACCATTTTTCTGGTCAAATGCAACAAGGGCAGAAATAATTTGCCCGTATTAAATGCAATATTAACCAGGTAAAGCATTGTTTGGTTGAATTACAAGTTTTAAGCAAGTAGAAATTTACAGTTTAATGGCCCAATGCCTTGTGACTGATGCTTTATCGTTGATTGCTATTATGCATATAGCTTTTCGTTATCTGTGGGCCTGATAAACATTCTGTACTCATGCGAAATGGGTGATGTTGATGGATCCACTAGGTCTTTTGCTTAATTTGCACCTGTTGATTCTATGGGTTTTGAATTTATGGTCATATCAAAAAATTTGGATGATAGCTTGGTTAAATATTTCATGTCATGCATTTAATTTTTCAATATGAAGTTAATTTTGTTATGTTAGAAATGCCAAAGACATTATTTGATAGGAAAACAGTTCTAGGACATTGCTGGGGGTCTTTTTTGTTCTAGAATAGTTGGGAGTTTTACAGATCTTTAGATGGAAAGTATTGATGCTGCAGACGATATAACGGATGTTGTGGAGCTTTTGATCTCCCATTCATATAACCAGTTTATCCATGCAGGTTTAGGACATGCTGAGAGGATTTCTGTTGGAGGCAGGATCAGTATATTCTTGGATAGATTAAGGATAATTTGATTTTATGAATCAAAAAAGAAACCAGTGGGTGTTATGGCGCTGGTAAATGATGGCTACCTTAACTTTACCCTTATTACTAGTGAACTGAGGCTAGAATTGTGTGTTTCCTTCTTTTTTGAACAGCTCACTCTGACATGAACGTAGTTACCGTACTTGTTGGCAACAAGTCTGATCTCAAGGATGCCAAGGAGGTGTCCACAGATGAAGGCAAGGCCCTAGCAGAGGCTCAGGGAGCCCTTGATTCATCCAATGTCACTGCTTCCTTCCAGACAGTTGTTAAAGAGATCTACAACATTTAAAATTGGAAAGTTATCCTATCTCAAGAGCACAGAAGAAACAGGGTACGACATTGATAGGGAACAGGAAGACTGTAATTTTAGAGGGAGATGTGAACCACGAAACAGATTCGCAGCCTGGGAGAGGTAGGTGCTGTTCATCCTAAAGCTACGCAACATGTTAGCTTCAATGAAATCACCCACAATGGTGAATTCCAAACTGAGAATTCAACTCCATAAGAGACTTTACAACTCCACGTGGTATCCACCCGCCAAGACTCAAGTGTGTTCAAGTTCAATAGATTTAGCTCATCAATTATGCCCTGCAGGCAGGCATAAAATACTCACCAAAATTCTTCTCCCCTTGCTGGAGTGCAAAAAGTATATTGGGACAGTCAACCAAATAAAATATTTACTCTGTTAAGAGATGCTTGAGCCATTTTGTTTTGTCAGTGATCATATTCCAAACCCCAACTATATTACTCAAACAAAAAGTAAATCTAACGACTCCTTTTGCTATTTTCAAAGTACAACCTATTTTGATATCTTCCTCTTCCATGGTATACTAATGATCACTCCTGCAATTGATTCAGGTCTAAGGATTGCTGGTTCTGTTTGTTGAGCCCCACTGTGGAGTCGCATCTTATCATAAGCATAGGAGAAAATTTATACTGTGGTCTAGCTAAGGGACCACTAGTTCAAGACCATGTACTGATTACCTGTTAGGCTGTTGAGCATTCCCCTAATACTCATTTCTCTAGCCCAGGAGCAGAGGTAAGAGGCTTAGAGCTAGAAAGATTCAAAAGTGCTCTGAAGATGTATTTCAAGAACCAGGGCAAGGAAATTGTTTTCTCTGAGTGGGTTTTCAAACATGGTACTAGTACTAATCTTCAGGTAAAAAAAAGGTTTCTCATGTGCCTGCTGTTGATGTTTGAACTGTAAGGTGGATTGGTCGTTAGCCTTTCGGTCTATATTTAGGCTGGCAGCTTTACAAGAAGCTGCCATTAATCTTTATAAGTTCTCATTTGTGTAGTGAGCTAATGGCATATTATTTGTGTTCTCTGAGTTTTTTGATTTTTTTCTATAATCTTGTACATATTCCCAGAAAATTGTTTACTGGTTAAATATTTCATGTGCAGGCTATTCCCATTCCTTTGTCTAAATCATCTGCTGTTCAAAGGATTTTTAGTTTGGCTGCTGAAAAGTTGGGACTTGAATTTGTAACCTTGAACTCGAATAAGATCAATTGTTCTAAATTACTGTCATCTTCTACATGTATTTCTTGCGCAGTCTACACTACTTGGATCCTTTGCATCCTCACATAATGGGTAACAGCTTTCAGGGTGATTGGTCAATTTGCGTAGAGCTCCGCGCCCTCTGCACAATTCTGCTGTGATGAACATTTTCAAAGCCCATTAGGTAATCTGAAAGTAACAGGGATGGTTTGCTGAGTTTTGTGAAAAAAAAATTATATTTCACAAAAAAAACGCATCGAGTGCCTTGTTTCTTTTGGAGCGGTCTGAAACAATTTCAGGCTGTTCCTAAAATTACCCGTTTTACTGAAACCGAATCGAAATCGGAACTGAAAACACCGGTTTTGGTTCCACATTTTTGGGAACAGACTAAACAAAAACCATAATTGGAACTGAACCGAAAATAATGGTTCCAGTTTTGAGTAGTTAGATTTGGACACGAAGCCAAAAAGAACTGAAACAATATATAAATATAGTGTTAAAATTATAATATTATCAAGATTGGAACCAACATACCTGGAAACGAAGCAATTCTGGTTCTAGATCCATCATTTTGAGAACCGGAATCAACCCGTTGACACCCCCACTTGGATGGCCATCTAGTGGGACCTAACCATTACTCTTTAGGGCCCCCAGACTTTATGGATGTTTGGTCCACCCCTTGGTGGATCTATACGTCAAAAATCAGTTTATTTGGTTATTTATAGCCGTTGTATTTAATATTTTAATAGCATAATTTTTTTGGCAGTTGGATTTGAGCATTTTTTGGAAGTTCAAATATAAAATCATCTATCAAGCTGAATTTTGGTACTAGATCCACCAAGAGTGTACCAAAACATCGGGAACTTTGAGTAGGACTTGTCTGACCACCCGTGGTCAGGTACTGACCACCCACAATATAAGCCCACGTGGCAATTTATTAGAGGACACTGATCATATAGATGTTTGGCCAATCCCTAGGTGGACCTACAAACAAAAAATCAACCTGATCAGCGATTTCTAAGCGTTAGTTGAAGTCATTTTCGTTGGTTGATTTAAACTGTATAATTTCAGCATTCTTTACCAATATTTCCGTACAAAGATCCAAAGGTTTGAAATCACTACTCAGGCTGATTTTTGGTTTGTAGGTCCACTTATGGATTGGTCAAACATCTATACGGTCAATGTCCTCTAATAAATTTAATTTCCACGTGGCTTATATTGTGGGTGGTCAGCCAAGTCTTACTCTACAACTTTAGGTCAGTTGCCCTAAAATGAGCTCCTCGTGGCATTTTAAGATGGGGAGGAAGCCCGTGGGGACAGCCAATATTTTCTCTCTACAGGGTAACTTTATTCACCGTGACTTGTAAATAAAAGGATTGTTTTACCTTCTACGGTCATATACACGTGGATCACAGATCTCTTGAATCTGACGGTCAACAGCTCAACCGCATAGTTTTCTTTTTTAATCTGGATTTTGTATTGTTCCCCATCAGGTGTAAGCGCACAAACATCACGGTCTAGATGAGGCCATAGCTGGCCACGGTATATGACAAACGACACGAAAGTCTCTCTCTTCCCATAAATAGCTTTCGTTCTCTCGAGACCTCGAAACTTATCAGAACTTAGGAGTAGCTCAGCAGTAGCGGCCATGGCTTCGTCTTCTCTCGTCCTCCCATCTCCCTTTACTAAAACCCTAGTTTTCTCCAAAACCCGAAACTCTTTTCTCTCCGTTCTCCCTTCTACACTCTCTCTAGCTTCCTCTCTCAAAACGCAGAACAAACCCATTTCCATTTCTTCTTCATTTTCCTCTGAGAGAAGGTTCAACAGTGTATCGTCTCGTTTCGTCCGAAACATAGCTATTTCGTCCGAATTCGAGCAAGATGAGGAGTTCTTGAGCGAAGGAGACGAAAGGAGTTACTCCCCTGATTTGAAGCTCTTTGTGGGTAACCTTCCCTTCGGCGTCGACAGCGCTGAACTCGCTGGTTTGTTTGAACGAGCCGGAAATGTTGAGATGGTCGAGGTGGGTTTATTTTGAGGCTCTGTATGGTTTCTTTGAGTAAAGTTTTCTAGAAATGATTCTTGCCAATAAATGTTCATCAAAGTTTTCTGGATCCACACTTTTTGGCTTACAAATCGTTTTCTTAAAAACTTATCTGTGGTCACCATACAGGTCCTGGTGTTCAGGAATTTCTGAATTTTTTTTTTTAATTTTCCTTTTGGGGTTTAGGGTTTAAGGACTGTAGGGTTTTGGGGATTTTTTAAAAAAATGTAGTTTTCCATTTTATTTTAAGGTTCTGTTTGGGTGTTTGGACTTTGGACAGCTATTTTTGCCATATAAAGATTTTTCAAGAGCATTTCCTGTGCAAAAGAATATCTTTTCAAGGTAGAAAATTGGCAAACCAACAGACTCTAATTTTTTTTTCTTCTTCTGAATCGATTAGTGTGTATCAAACTTCAATGCTTGTTGTCTTATTTTAGTCAGACTTGATAGAGATACTGTTTTTTTTATAGGGGTTTTGGAAATTACTTGTTTTGAATCTTACCGGATGCTCTCTTTGATTCTTTGTCACATGTATGCTTGTAATTTTATGAATACATAATGTACATGGATACAGGACACGTATATACGGACACGTATGTGTGTGGCTATGGTTTTGCCGATACCCAAATTGAGGGAGCGAGGTAATTCAAATCCTATTTAAAATACTAAGGAATGTATTTATGCATGCATGATGCATTAGGTATGTAAATACATGTCTAGTCTGCATGTATGTTGGTGTTTCTACATATACATTTGCGCATGTAAGTATGCAGATGTATGTTACCTATACTCTCATAGTTACTTTCTTTCATTTCTTTCTTCCCCGTCGACCACAGCGACTGAAACGATGCGACCAATTCAGACCCGGAAAGGAGACCGGAGCTGCTAGGGCTGGTGGACAATCATTATCGCAATAAGCAGTACATTATGTGGTTTAAGTAGTTATGTATATCCACATGCCAGTACATATGAAATTGAACTGAATCAATAACCAAAAGCTTTAGTTATGCATGGGTGTGGTGTTGTTAATTGGATAATCGATGACCCTGCGCTGTGTATATACACTTGCCTCGTGTGTGACTTAATTGAATCTGGACCTAACTGTTATCAGTTTTGGTGTTGGCCAAGTCAGTACACAAAACCTTAGTTTTTACTCCGTATTATGCACACAGACACACTCACCATTACGTAGTCTGAAGTGGCTTCCCATGGACAGGTAATTTATGACAAGACGACTGGTAGAAGTCGTGGATTTGGGTTTGTGACCATGTCTACGGCCAAGGAAGTAGAAGCAGCAAAACGGCATTTCGATGGATACGTAAGTTTTTTTATGCTCTATTCTTCGTTTGATCTCTGTTAGTTTATAAAGCTTTCCGCTTTGAAGCTAAAGATTAGTAACTTCCTCTTTTCCTTGAAACACTTGTGTAGAAACTAGGCTAAGTTTTAATCGAGTTTTCAAAAACTGGAAATTGAATTTAATTGGGCTTTTCTTGAGTCAAGTTTCAATTTTATTGGCTGTTTTTATTCCAAGTGGCTGGATGATGCCTATTTTTCTGTATCAAAACTTCATGATTTGCTTAGCACTGCAAACACTGTGCTTAGGATCTCTCTAAGCTAGAAATTATGATGTTGTGGCAGGAACTCGAAGGGAGGCAATTGAGGGTGAACTCCGGACCTCCTCCTCCTAAGGAAGATTCATCTTTTAGGGGATCCCGAGGTGAAGGGAGTTTTGGTGGTTCCAACCGAGGAAACCGAGGTGGAGGGAGTTTTGGTGCTTCCAACCGAGTAAACCGGGGTGCAACGAGTTTTGGTGCTTCCAACCGGGGAAACCGAGGTGGGGCGAGTTTTGGTGATTCCAACTGGGGAAACCGAGGTGGAGCGAGTTTTGGTGATTCCAACCGGAGAAACCGAGGTGGAGCGAGTTTTGGTGATTCCAACCGGGGAAACCGAGGTGGAGGGAGTTTTGGTGATTCCAACCGGGGAAACCGAGGTGGAGCGAATTTTGGTGATTCCAACCGGGGAAACCAAGGTGGAGCGAGTTTTGGTGATTCCAACCGGTTACACGTGAGTAACCTTTCATGGCGTGTTGATGATATAGCACTTCAGACCCTGTTCAACGAGCAAGGAAATGTTATGGAGGCCAAAGTGGTGTACGACAGGGAGAGCGGTAAGTCGAGGGGTTTCGGGTTCGTCACTTACAACTCTGCTGAGGAGGTCGACAATGCAATTTCATCCCTAAATGGAGTTGTAAGTTAATGAGCACCTTTATTTTTTCATTTATATCCAAGCCAATCCTTGCAGGAATATTTCAATTTTGTATGACTTATGCTTGTTTATATAACCTTAGGTAAGTATGAAAAATACCAGTTCTGTGGTTAAGAAGAGAAAATTACTCTATTACTTTCTTTAGAATATGAAAATATTTTATTCTTTGAAAAATTCTGATATTTCTCTGATTTATTAATTAGTGTGTTTGGTATTTGATATTCTTTGTTATTATGATAATTTTTTTTTAATTTTCAAACTTAATTTGCTGCACAATTATTTTATGTCTCGAATTTGATGTATGTTGCAGGATTTGAACGGCAGACCAATCCGAGTAACCATGGCGGAAGCGAAACCAAGGCGCCAATTTTGACCATTGGATCTTTCCAGATTTCGTCAATCAAGAAAGTGCTTATGGTATGGTTCTAAAGCTCAATTTTGTACCAATTTTGTTCTATACCTTAGAAAGACTACTTGGTAGACATCAGTATGTATCTATGGATGGGAATCTCAGCTTCTGGTTCTGAAACCTACTAATGTTTTTCCTTTGGGAGCGAAACTGGTATCCACTGTGCCGTTTGCAATTTACTACTTTGAATACTTAAATGATGAATCATATAAGCAGAAGATATGCGACTCATCTTGTTTGACAGGAATCATACATGAATCCTGAGTTTGCTTGGTAATGGCTTAAGAGCAGTGATTGGATCTCCAGAGTGACATGTTTACCTCACTAATAGGTTCTGCTTCGGCCACGTGGAGTGGGGAAATGGGCTCTACCAGCTTTGCCTACTCCCAAACCCACTTGTTCAAAGGTTAAAAAAGAGGGCATTTTCTCCTTTGAAAAAGATTGTTAGTCAATAACAGTCAATGTAGGATGGACCGAGTCATAGGGGGTATGTCAGCTTTTTCAAAAATTCCTTCAATTTTTTTTTGTAATCGAAGTCCGCTCTATTGAATCCCACAGTTAACACTTGGTTTTTACTTGCATGACTTATACGGGGTTGGATCCAAATTCAACTTTGAATGCCATGATCCATATCTGAATTCGGGTTTGGATAGATCTGGGTCCCATGACACACTATCCAAATCCAAACCATTAGCAAGATGGAAGATGTGGATTTGAACCATATATGGAATATGGGCTAGTAGCGGGCTATAGGTCAGATACAACTCTGACCAACTACAAAATGCCCTTAAGGGAAGGGCGCACTACCCCCTAGCAAGCTCACCGCAGAGCTCGACTCTTACTCTAGTGACGATATTTTAGGATTTACTGATCACATCTCCGCAATTTTAGAAATGAATTATTACAGGTAAGGTAGACATTTGTTTCTGCGGTTGTCAATCATGCTGTGATCTTATTGAATTAGATTTTTGGACCCTTTTTTTGTATTTTAGTGACCTTTTAGGGTTTTTATATGTTTATTTATCGGTACAAAGTCCATATACTTTGTAGCCATCTTTGGAAAATATTATAAGAAGAAAAAGGGAAAAAAAAAACTAAAATAGAATGAAAACCTAAAATCTTTGTAAGTGCGTGCATTTTTAATTCACACATGATCAAGTAATCAATGTGCTTTTGTTTTGGTACATGGCACATCCATGGTTGACGAATAGCGTCTATAATGTATCTCTTACTAAGATTATAACCTGTCATATTTTTAAACCGTTAAAATATTGCTGATGGTCCATTAAAGATCAGATGCTTACGATGCGACCAGGAAAGACGTGGTCCCACTGCACCAAGTTGTGCCACATGTACCGTTTGGCATTCTAGTTTAATTTTTGTTTGATCAATGGAATTTAAAATCATGTTTCTTCATGGCAGTTCATAAGCCACCCAATAGTTCCATTATTATAGACACATGGGCCATCCATGCATCAATCCAAGCTGTTGAAATAAATGTCTCTCTCTCTCATATGGGCCATAATTGCCTCTAATAAATCATGCCACTCTACTGATCCTACTCTCTTAAAATGTATCAAATTTAAATCACATGCTCCAATAGATGGTCCACCAGATAAACGATCCTGACCTTTCACCGTCCCACATATGATGATGCCACGTGTAGGAATCTTAGGACAGCTTTTATCTATGAAATATGTGTTGTGAGGAGGAGGCGCAAGGCCTTTATTTGTTCGAAGCTGTTACCGGGCCGAGATCTCGCTGGCTGTCGGTTAGCTTTAATTTCTGTGTATAATAGAATTCCAACTTCCACAAATACTCTCATCTGTGCATGAATTTGCGAAAATGCCCCACCGTCACGCACGGGGTACTTCGTCACTGGACTCAGTCAAAGAACAGGATTCTCGAGTCAATCAAGGAAAAAAAAGACCAAGAACTATTCGTCGATGTTCAATTGCCCTTCGAACTTATCCGAAAGTTTGTTTATTTATACTGTGAGGCGCTGATATTTATAATCTATACATTGAATACTGGGACCCATTGATGGGTCTCAGCTAGGTCAAAAATCAAACTGATTGGATCATTCAACTGTGAGGGTGAGATTTTATCAAATAACAAATAATGATTGTTGCAAGTTTGTAAATTCACGTTTACCATGAGCAGTGTTGAGAATGATGTTGGGAAGAAACATCAATAAACAAACAAAGGACAAAGTTGCAAACAACCACAATGCAGAAATTTACGTGGTTACCTTTAGATTAAGGTACGTCCACGGATCTACACCAATTCTACTCTGCTCTAGGCAAAAGAAACACTCACAATACAATGGGATACTCGCCTCTGATCAACCGAGGTGTATATAACTTTAGGATGAGATTAGGGTTTCCGAATCTCTATGTAAAAGTATGAAAATGCCCTTAAAGTAAAAGTCCACCCAAAAAAAAAAATTGGTGGTGCTGCCTCCAAACCCCCTGTAACCACCCAGCCAATTCAGTGTGAAGCTGAGCTACGGTGTCGTGCCATCATGTACGGTACTCTAGCACCATCAGTCTCCACATAACATAACAAATGACGTGTATGATACACGGTGTATTGCCTACATAGAATGTGAAACGAAAGTTTGTAGTTTCCTCATCTGCCGTCAAACCTTTAGATCGTCAAATTGTTTGACTGTTCGGACCGTTTCCAGGTATGGTATTCCAATTATATGGTCTGGATGACCCACCCATTATAGATGGTCAACTAAGCAGATTTCATATCTTTTTCCCCTCCAGGACCTGATAAACGCGGTAAGAGAAAAACCAATGGCATTCCTGTAATAATCGACCAAGCTATGGGTACCATTTTCATGGTCAAATAGTTTTCAAACACCAAAGTAAAAGTACAAAAGAAAAAGAAGAAAGGAGAGGAACGAATACGCGAGACAAAGTAAAACCCAAATCAGAAAAGCAGTGTAAACACTTTCACACGTGTCAGAACCTGATTGCACATGAGTATACAACGTAGTCAACTCTCCTCGTAGGTTTAAATAAAAAAAAAAAGTCTCTTCCCATATGGTCCCTCCCTTTGTTCGAGTACCCAAGGATCCATCTCTCTGTCTCTCTCCAGTCTCCATACATTTCAGGAAAAAAATAAATTTTACTTCTTTAAACTATTTTTGCTGTCAGTTTCTACATATTCTGATAAGCTGAAAACAACGAAACCCATATTTTAGGAGAGAAGAACAAGAACGGAGATAGTTTTTAAGTTCTAACAGTAGCATTTACCTTTCCACCGAATCCTTTTTTTTTATTTTTCCAAAAATTTTTAGTTGGAGAACCTAAAATTCAGCCTTCTTCATACTGGGTTTCAATCAAAATTCTGAAATTTTCAGTTTATTAGGGGGGAAAGAGATTGAATATATGATCGATATTCATCGGCGGAGGTGGGAAAGTATTTGTAAGTTCTTCTATTATTGCCTGATCTCTGAATTACTCAAAAGTAATTATGTATTTCGTTCAGTGTGTGTGTAGTTATAGGGATATTTTCTTAATTGTTTATCCATCTCCTACATATAATCTTTCTTTACTAAGGAAAAACTAGATCTTTTGTTTTTAAATTTCTTAGTTCAAATTAAAATTTTAGCTAGAACCCATTTGTATCCAGTTTGTCGTTTTGATTTTCGATATTGTAAACCTGTTTTTGGACTCTAGTTTTCCTTGTTCAAGGTGAATAGCGGATTCCAGTTTTTGCAATATTTCTTGATTTTCTGCTTGATTGGATCCATTTGACCCTTTTCCTCTTTAACTAGTTGCTGTTCCAACTGAATCAATTCATGTTTTTATTGATCTTTTAGCAGAAAACTGTTTGTGACTTCGCAATTTTGAGTCTCCTTTCGTATTCGTAGATTACGAGGTTCGAATTCTGATATTAAAATTCAAAGATAAAAAATTGGAAATTTAGATTATTTTTTTTTTTGATAGTTATAAGCTGTAAGAAAGTCTTGATCACATGTTTGACCTGAGCCCCTACAGCTTCTTCTCCAAGTTGATATATATTTTTACTTTTTGTTCACATGGTTCCTGATGAAAGGAGTTATTGAAAGATCTTTTAGTTCTTGTGACTGAGTACTTGAATCCCATCGTTTTCTGGTGATCCATGCCCTGATATTTATAGAGCTCTGGCCTTCTTTTGCAGCAGATTGAAGCAAAGGTGGAAACTTTGTTGGAGTGCAATGGCTATGGTAGTTCAAGATCTGTAAGGTAGGTATTCTACACCCTCTGTAACTAGTTTCATAAATTGCAATAAATTTTTTTGTTGATCATGGGTTACATTTATTTTCATTAAAGGCTTAGTTAATCTGGAATAAGGAAGGAAACTAATATGAAGTTCGTCTTGATTTTAGTGTGCATAATATAGACTGCTCTGTTTTGTTCTAAAGTTCATAGATTTTCCATCTAATTCTGATTAATTTTTTTTTGAATCTATTTGTCACATAAATTTTCAGATTTCAAGATGATCTTGAAGTTCCCAAGTTCACAACAAGCAAAGTAGACGATGTGAGTAAGCTGATGATGTACAAGATTGATGGGAGACAGATACCTGAGCCAAGCTCTAAGAAGGCCAGGGAGGGACCGGAAAAGTTAGGCAGATCATTGAAAGCTAAAGTACTGTCTAGAGTCTTTTCTGAGGACTATGAGAGAGTAAAGAAGAAGATATTGGATCCTCGAGGACCCGTCATACGCCGATGGAACAAAATTTTCTTAGTTGCATGTTTAATTTCTCTTTTCGTGGACCCTCTATTTTTTTTCTTGCCGGGGGCTCAGAAGGAGATGTGCATAGATATAGGGATACCCCTCGAAGTAGCCCTCACGATAATACGATCTGTGGCTGATGTGTTTTACGTGATTCAAATTTTCATCCGGTTCCGTACAGCTTATGTTGCCCCTTCCTCTCGTGTATTTGGAAGAGGAGAGCTTGTTATAGATCATTCGAAGATTGCATCAAGGTACCTAGGCAAGGGATTCTGGATTGACCTCGTGGCCGCTCTACCCCTTCCACAGGTATGGGACTAACATAAGGATCTTTTGAGTCTAAAAGGATTGTTGTGTTTCCATTGATTTCCATAGTAGCATACTGCATTGGGTGGCCTGAAGCCATTCATTCCTAACGTCAGGAATGTCAGCCCATATAAAGACTAGGATAGAATCTCATTAAGCAAAGAACAGGGGGCATTTCTCTCTGGAGAGGACTCATTCAAGGTTGGATGAACATAGGCCCAATCCACTTCAGGATTTTCCTACCAATCTACTTTAGAACCATCACAGATCTATTTCGTGCCGGCCAGGTTTTGAAAGATCTGGTTCAGAGGAACTGGAAGATTGATTCTTCGTCACGATTTTATGGATAGTTTTCATTTGACATTGTGATGGAGGACATAGCTTACAATCATCAGTATTGATTATACCAATGGGCATTTGATAGAGCATTGCACAATGAGCCCAACACTTTGTCGCATCTCTTCGATACAGATACAATAACAATCATAGCTCTCACCAGGGCAAAGTACAGCATAGGGGTCCTTACTCTGTGTCTCTGCATCCTGATCACTTGTTGCCATTGGACCAGCAGGAGTGCCTGCATCTTTCTGTGAACTAAAATCTACTACTCAAAGACTCACATTTTTAGATTCCTCTGTTCTTGAAAACTGGATTGCCATTGGACTCGTCCAAATTCTTAATTGCTTTAACGGATAGAGTTTGCCGCATACTTGGTTTGATTTTAATTACAAAGACTTGGGTAATATAGTAAAATTTGAGAATGTTTTGGTATCTCAATACTTCGAGTTCAAGAAAAACCTTTTTACATATTGCAGGTGTTAATTTGGGCTGTAATTCCCAATCTAAAGGGCTCAACAATGACCAATACCAAAAATGTGCTTCGATTCATCATCATTTTCCAGTACCTCCCGAGGCTATTTCTTATTTTTCCACTCTCATCACAAATTGTCAAGGCCACTGGGGTTGTGACAGAGACAGCATGGGCGGGGGCTGCTTATAACCTGATGCTCTATATGTTGGCAAGCCATGTGAGTACCAAGATTGTTTTTTTCCTTTCTTCTATTCCTACTGGAAAATTGCAATATAATCATTAGGTTTACACATATGCTGACAATTGGTCCCAAATCACAGGTTCCTTGAATATACTATCTCTTATAGTATATAGTTCTGTCAAATATTAATTAGTATTGCCACTCTTTTGCCATAGTCGGCACGGGAAGCTTTAAATGCCAGACTGCAGATATAATATATACAGCTTGTGTTTTGAGGGCTTAATTGGTGATTAAAAACTAAAAAATTAAACCTTTCACCTTTCCCTAATTTGTTTTTGAACTTTCTCTGAACTTAAATGCTCAAAGTTCTTGGTAGAATGAGCTAACCATGTGAGATATAAGCCTGTTGATGGTATCTCATATTAACTGAGAATAATGAAGCCTCTTGGTACTATGTGGGTTTATTGGTATTTGATGGGTAGATTGAAAATGGGTTGGGTTAAATAGCATTTGATGAAACATTCAGCTTAGAGCCTTGGATCATTTTTTTTCCCACTTTTTTAGCCTATTTGTTGTGTTTTCTAAGCTTAAACCTAACTTTCAACCCATTCATTTCCCCTGTTCAAAAAGGTATTAGGAGCCTGTTGGTACCTCTTATCGATTGAGCGACAAGAAGCGTGTTGGAGACATGTCTGCAGTCTTCAGAATGCAACCTGTGGGTATGAATTCTTTGACTGCCATAAAATGGCTGACTCTAGTAGGGACACCTGGTTCAAATCGAGCAACATCACAGAGCTCTGTGACCCAAGTAATGGCTTCTTTCAGTACGGTATATATGCCGATGCATTGACTTTTGATGTTACATCTTCAACCTTCTTCAACAAGTACTTCTACTGCCTTTGGTGGGGCCTGAAAAACCTGAGGTAATATTCTTTTAATTCCTAGTTTACCTTCCATAATGGATATTATACTCCTAATAATATTTATACTCAACGGTGTTTCTATCAATTTGTGCAGCTCTTTAGGACAAAATCTCTCAACAAGCACTTATGTTGGAGAAATAAGTTTCGCCATCATCGTGGCAATTCTTGGGTTGGTGCTTTTCGCATTGCTCATTGGGAATATGCAAGTGAGTCTACTCAAGTCAAGGATATTTATCAATCTAAACTAATTCATTTAGTTCATCTCCATTCCCTTTTAGAGGAAATCAAGCATCTTAAGATCTCTTGCTTACTTCCTCTATGGCTCTGTATGGTTGCCCTGGATAAGTTTTCTAGAAATGAGTTTTGCATATAAATGTCATAAAACTTTTTCTGTATCAACACTTTCTAACATACAAATCCTTTTTCTGTAAAACTTTGTGTTGATCACCATACAGAGCCTATATGTTAAATTATACTTGATGAAAATAGTGGGTTTAAGATCTTTTCTGACTCTTGCCACAACACCTGAGCCATTACCTTCTTCTTCCAGAGGGTCTTTCTTCCTATTACACAACGTTTAGACCAGTGAAGAGGCTTAAGGCTTCAGCTCATAAACTATCTACACTACATAAACTATTTCAGAAACCCAGATCAACTTCTATAAGTTGGTTTCCTGGCATTACACGTTTGGACTCGATACTTGGAGCCAAACGAAACCTATCCCATTCTGCTGAGAGCTATATTAAACTATTAGTTGGATATGCTCTACACCCACCTTCTAAGATGAAACTTATAATGGGGGGATTAGCTGGAATTTTTATGAAAATTTGACATAGACTCTGTACTGGGTGTGTCAAAATCAAGGTAACTTGGTCAAGTTCGAAGCCAATCAATCAGCTTTTGAACATTATTTGGAGTAATACATTTTGAAGCTTTGAACTGTATTGGGTTCATTTCCATCTTAAAAATTCTAAATATTTATCTTAACTTTTCATCAACAGACTTACCTCCAATCTACGACAGTCCGATTGGAAGAGTGGAGAATCAGGAGAACTGACACGGAGCAATGGATGCGCCACAGGCAGCTACCACAGGAATTGAGGCAGTGCGTACGAAGGTACGATCAATATAAGTGGGTGGCAACCCGAGGAGTAGATGAAGAAAATCTTCTCAAAGGACTCCCAATGGACCTTCGTAGAGACATCAAACGCCACTTATGTCTTGATCTAGTTCGACGAGTAAGCCCAATATCTTCCCTTCTTAAAATCATTCTTAAATTCCTTTGGCAAAGGGACCCTGAGAAACTGGACACCTTCATGCAGTAACATGAAAGTGTTACAAAATATATTAAATTATACAAATATTAGTATTTATATTTATATATACAAACAGAAGATATAGCTCTAAATAGAGTTGAATGGCGAACTAAGATTCACGCTCCATCTATATAACAAGGGAGCTCAGTTGTCTCCCCCTCTTATAGGCTTCAATAGAGAAGGGCAGAGATCTTATCCTCCAATTGGACGGTGGATCTAAGCCACTCACACCCGATTTTGGCTAACGCTTTGTCGTAGAGTACCCATCCACTAGTGTATTTTTAAATGGCTACTTAAATACGGAGAATTAAAATTGGAACAACCCAATATATGCTAGGTTCGGGCCCATCCCATTTATTTAGTGGACCCCAAAAGTGGGCCCAAGTCAGACCAATACGCTGTAGATGCAGCCAAGCGTATTGAGGGTGTTTGTACTTTAAAAATTACTTTGATCTGACGTGGCATTTCTGATGTGGTGTTTTAAAAAAAAAAAAAACAGGTACCACTCTTTGATCAGATGGATGAGCGGATGCTGGATGCCATATGCGAGAGGCTGAAGCCCGCCCTATGCACAGAAGGAACGTGCCTAGTGCGAGAGGGTGACCCGGTGAATGAGATGCTCTTTATTATTCGAGGCAACCTCGATTCCTACACTACCAACGGTGGTCGTACCGGGTTCTTCAACTCGTGTCGTATTGGCCCAGGTGATTTTTGTGGAGAAGAACTGCTGACGTGGGCCCTGGACCCACGTCCAAGCGTCATTCTACCATCATCCACACGTACAGTCAAAGCCATCTCCGAAGTCGAAGCCTTTGCTCTCATTGCAGAGGATTTAAAGTTTGTAGCATCGCAATTTCGTAGACTCCATAGCAAGCAACTAAGGCACAAGTTTCGATTCTATTCGCACCAATGGCGCACGTGGGCAGCATGCTTCATACAAGCTGCGTGGCGTAGGTTTAAGAAACGGAAGGATGCAGCTGATCTCAGGGCGAGGGAGAGCCCAATGGCCATGTCTCCCGAGCCGGAATTGGAATCAACGGATATGTCAGTGACCCCACCAGGATCAGGCTTAGCTGTATACGCAGTACGGCTAGCAGCGAGCACTAGGAGAGGAGGAGGCAAGCTATGTGGGTCAGATTCTGGTGTTGTTAGCTCATTACAAAAGCCAGCCGAGCCTGATTTTACAGTAGAGGAGTGAGGGAAATATGCTGGTTGGTATTCCGTTGCATATACATGTGTGTGTTGTACGTGGAAACTTTTTATCTGTCGCAATGCGATTGCAAAAAATGTGGTTGCAGTAATCAAGATCACATGTTGAAGATGGGCCACAAGTATTAAAAATGAGATATTCCAAAAGTAATGTGGACCCCACCTCACCGTGTTTGCAGTCGCAGCGCCACAGCGAAAGTTTTCTGAAATGTATGTATACTTGTTTTCTTCTTTTTAGCTGATGGATTTTCATCTGATTTATTTATTATTATACGAAGAAAATATTATTTTATTTTATGACTCTATCTAGAAGGCTGATCATCCTGGAAGTGGTCTAAAAGGTCTTGATTTTCTTGATGAGATTGGTATAATTGGTCTTTCTTCCTTATTTCTTCTTTAATTATAGTTTTGCTTTTATTTTATTTTTTTGGGAACCGGATAAAAACAACCGAACCGAACCAATGATAACAGTTCCGGTTCTAGGTAGTTTGATACTGGAATCGAACCGATAGGAATGGGAATCGGAACCAATATATAAATATAATGTTAAATATATAAATATAGTGTTAAAATTGTTGTATTATCATAATTGGAACTGATGTACTGAAAATTGGAATCGGAATCGATCGGAGTCATACAATCAATTCTGGTTCGGGGCTGGAACTGATAAGAACCAAAATCTGTTAAAAAACATCGACAATATTGGCTATATTTCTGGGTACCTTAGGAACCGAACCGGAATCGACCCATTGACACCCCTACTTAAACCCCACCTTCCATTTTTTTTTTAAACTGCAATTACATGGCCTTAAGACATGAAATTGAAAAAATTGAGTTAAGGTAGTTTACCTCTAAATGTGGCTGATACATGGGAGGGATTCTTTTAGAAATGGGTGGGCCCACATGATTTGAAAAAGGGAATATTCCTAAAATATCTCCTCTCATGTATCAGCACTATGGTTTTGCCCCAGCAAATGTTTTTTCCAATTGGTGGGTGTGGGTGTGGGTCACCACTCGTTTAGTGTTTGGGGGCATCGGAGGATCCAAAACCTTCACATATAGAGCTAAAACTGGGAAGGCAAAAAGAAAAAAAGGAAATAAAAGAGGAAAGGTTTTTGTTTAAGTGCTCCAAGAGGATCTATATGCATAGACATGTCATTCAACAAAATTGCATGGCATCAATCACACTAAAATGATCGTAACTTTTTCATATAAACTCCGATTGAGACAATTCTTAAACAGTTGGAAAGAAAACGAGGAGAAGTACACGCTTGCTTTCCTAGAGGTTTTGGGCCTCTTTCAAGATTGTTTGCCCATTCAAAATTGTGGTTAAAGGTGCAGATTTTATTTATAAAATCTTTGATCGAGAATATCTCCATATCCATAGAGATTCTAAAGAGTTACGCCCACCCATGGTGTGTGTGTTTGTTTCCCACCCATCTAGACTTATTTTATTATCTAAATTTTATCTTTCTTTGTGTTGTTCCATTAGCACTCAAGAGTTGCAGACCGTACCATTTAAGAAATCCACCAATCTCCATTAGCTTCTACTTTTTGGGTGTTCACAAACTCTCAACAAAGACCAGTCCTAGACTACTTTTTAGGGCTGACCATGATAGCTTCTTTCGGCTGGGCACCCCACTTGCCCCCCTCTATCTCTCTCTTGGGATTTTTGCTCCCACTGAACTGTTGTGGGGATTATGTATCCCATGGCAGTTCAGCGCCGTGGGAGCTAAAATCCAGAGAGAGAGAGAGAGAGAGAGAGTTAGGGTAGAGAGAGGGGGAGAGGGAGTTACAGTAGAGAGAATAGGAGAAGGGACGGGGTGGGTGCCCAGCTGAAGGGAGGGGTAGTTTGGTCCAAGTGGGGTGCCCAGCTGAAAGGTGTGGACGTAGAGCGACACTAAATTTAATTGAGATCATTTTCAATCCTTTCAAGAAGGCACCAAAAAGGATATACCCGATGATTGTATTTTTGGTTGTATTTGTAACCAAACACAATTAATTCTATCTAATTTAAATAATGGGCTTAATTGAAGGCCCAAAAATAAGCCATTGATTCATCTTCTATGTGGGTACGCCAAAGTGGGGGACCCTGGAGTCCGACCCGTACGTAAAAACGGACTCAAAAGTAATTTTCCCTATTTTTTAAGTAGGGTTAGGTTGACGAAGACGATATCTTCTCGCTGCTAAAGAGAGAAAGGAAAAGGAAGACGATCTCCTCTCCGCCTCCCCTCGTCTCACGAAAATCTCCTGTGAGGGTTCCACCGCTTGCCGCCGTTATCTATCGTCACCGCCGGCCGTCCTAACATATTCCATTGGTAACACTGTCTTCGAATCTTCAGGTAAGTTCCTCTTCTTGGCAGCTGCTGCTTTTCTCCCTCTTTTTTTCTCTTTTCTTCTTTTGTTCTTTTATTAAGTTGCAGTTTTTTTTAGGGGGCCAAATACTGATTTTTATGAGAATGATCTCTTCATTGTGCCTACACACACAAAAAAATGCCTCCTCACTGATGTTTGCCAAAAATCAGCCCTGTTCGATATTTAATTATTTATAGACCTATGAACAGTAGATTACAAGTTAAATCCTCTTCACCGTTTCGTCTTCTTCCTCTCTTGTTTTTTGGATTCTCAAAATCTCACTCTCTTGGCTTTTTCTCTAAGTTCTATCTCTCTCTTATTCTTAATTTCTTCATTTTCAACAAATTAGAGTTGATTTTGGATCAATTTCCTGTTACAGTCTTTGGAGTTTGAAGAAATACTGCAAATTTTTTTTTTTTTCTTTTGGATTTTTTCATTATCTGTTATTTGTAATATGAGAGCATTTGCATGAACTAGGAACAGTGAATTTTTTTAATTAAAGAATATAGTTTGCTTATTTCTATTTGAATCTAGATGATCATTTGAGGCGAGTAATGCTCGTCTGGGTATATGTGAATTTTCTATATTGTTTATTGGGAAGTTTGAATTGGCATCTGTGTATGTAAGTTCTATCCCTCTCTCTCTTTTCTTCTCCTTGCTAGAATCAGAGATTGTGCGAATATGGCAGCAGTGTTGCAGTTCTTCCCGTCGTCGACGAGCTTGTCTGCGAAGGTTCACCCCGTTGTCATCTTCAATATCTGTGATTGCTACGTTAGGCGCCCAGATCAAGCAGAAAGAGTGATTGGTACTCTTCTCGGTTCGATCTCCCCTGATGGCACTGTCGATATTCGGAACTCGTATGCGGTTCCTCACAACGAGTCTTCCGATCAGGTCTGCTGCTCGTATTGTTGGATTTTTCGTTTTCTCTTATGTTCTGGGATTATTTTCTTCGATTCTTTTTGGCATTCGATGAGCGAAAGTTTTGGGGAAGTAATAGTTAGGGTTTATGGAATGACATCAATATCCATAATAAAATATGATGAACTTATCTTACCCTTCCGTCACTTTTTATTCGACATGGTTACAGGTTGCGTTGGATATTGATTACCATCATAACATGTTGCTGTCTCACCAAAAGGTGAATCCAAAGGAAGTCATCGTCGGATGGTAATTCCTTAGTTCTTATTGTTTATTCTCTAGATCTAGTTTAGTTTGTGAAAGCCACTCACATGAGAGTGTTTTTATAAACTTGTGGTTACCAGGTTATAGTTATTTTCCATTTTGACATATGCCATAAAAAATTGCAGCTAAGAGATCATTGTTCGAAATCGTGTAATATGATGCTGTTTTTACACTTGTCTATTAGGAATGATGAAGTTATTGCAGAGTTGAAGAGGAATAAAATGGCTAGTTTGCTTTAGATCTATATTGCTTGCCCCCTAGCCCCAAACTGTTGGAAGTTTAATTTGAAATGAATTACAAATGAACTAAGTGTCTACATACTTAAATGTCTACAAATGTATCCTTAAGCACTCCTTCTAGCTGGAACAAACGTTTAATACAAGCATACCCAGGTTGTCTAGTATGTTCTAAGCTCATTCCAGGGGATTTATAACATATATATTTTTTTCTTTTGGTAAGTGACAATTTTATCTGTTCTCTGCTTTTCTTGTTGGGTTTGAGAAACCCTCGTTCTAGCGAGAAATGCATACTACACTAACATGAGGCAATTGGATTGGTTGTCCTCTGTGAGTGGTGTCAGACCAAGGATCATTATTCTGCTTGCCGATCTCATGATTATACGTATGCATTCAAGTATCACTTTACTAGTTAACCTTCAGCCTTTTACATAACAAAATGCTGATAAGATTCTATCTGGATATGTTTATAGAACATAAATGTGTGGCAATGCGAACTGATTGTTGATGTTTATCAAGGTCTTCAACCACAATTTGACATGTTGTATTTGCTTTTGCATGTCACATGCATCATTAATTATCAATTAATTCAAAACAATTTTCTATCTGTCGTTTATCTTTAAAATTGCGTATTATACTTTTCTATGTAACAACCCTCCAATGAAGTGTAGTAACCAATGGTGGGATTGTTTATTCTCTAGAGAGCTTTTCCTATTGGAGCAAAAGAAAGATAAAATATTTCCTATAAACTGCCTCTGTGTGCAACTATAGAATATATGTACTAGCTTATTACATCAATATATCCCTATATAGTCTTATACAAGTTATGTAGATAAGTTTGCAAACTATTTTCTGATAAAGAGAAGTTATCTTTTCATTCTTTTGTAGCGCGCGTCTATTGATTACTGATATTGCGGATAGTGATTGACATTGCTTCTTTGAACTTGTTCTCGTTCATAGTTTTCCAACCCTAGGGAACCAAGATTTCTAAGATTGCTCTGGGTCATAAATTGCTTCTTCTTACTTATCAAAATAAAAAAATTGCCATCTTTTTTTCCCACTCATAATATATGCATCCTATTGCATATCCCTATGGAGGGTAAATGTGGATTTCTTCTTTGGAAGTCATCATGCAATAACGAATTCTGCACCTCCAACTAGTTAAGAAAATAGTGCATGTCTGATCAATGAAAAAAGAAACTTTACAATGTTAATCTTTGTAGTAACACCTTATAAAAAGTAATGATCTTTGCATGTGATGAATTTTTTATAAATATTTTCACTTTTTTTTATAACTGCAATTATGCACTTATCCCCCCTAAAAGGAAAAACATTGCAATATGCAAGAAGTTTTATATTGTGTTAATTCTGTATTTTTTTGATAAGTTTTCATAATACCCGGACACTTAAGCGTGGATGCCGAACTTGGGTAACATAGCTTCTAATAGATGTATACATCAATACATTAGCTTGCAACCAACTGGACATTCACCTATAGGTTGTTGGACAAGTTTCCCAGTACAATTCAATCATAAAGATGGTGTTTTCCTTCCTTTATTTTGGATGAGAATGGACATGCTTCAACATGAATAGAAGGTTTTTTGATAGAGAGAGAGAGAAAATAAATGTCTTTGAGGTAGAGGATGAACAAGGAGATCAAATGCTCAGTTACATTAGCAATATAAGAAGGTTAGTTTATTAGGAGTGAACAAAATTCAACTCATGACTAAGACCTCGAGCATATGAAGAGTCGGGAGAAATATCTTGTGTTATGAGACACAACTTGACAAATAATTGTTTATTTGAAAGATTGCACTTCCGTTTCTTGTTTAACACGGGTCTCTGTCAATATGAAAGCTTTTTGAGGTTGACTTATCCACTACTTTGAATCTAAGGTCCATGATCACTTATGCAGGTCTTTCTCATTGTAAGGAGGCAGCAAGTGGGGACTAGGTTTTTATCATCTGGACTAGAAAGTACGAGAAGAATTAAGCTACATATTCAGGAAGTCACACTGTTGCCCCAAATTTAGTTATCATAGGTAAATAGAAAAGCACTGATGATAAAGTAGTAGATAGTTTGTGCAACTAGGTGATAGATCGGGTGGTTTGTGAGATTTTGATCACATGAGGATGAATGATTGAGATGACGAGGGAGACATTTTTTATAGAATCGAAGAACTTTGATTTGGAAGAGGAACGAGGTAGTAGAAAGGTGTTGAGGATCAGGGGAAGAGGGAGAGGCTACTCCAAGTCCATCTTCTTCAATGAAGCAGGTGCGGTGTGGTTTGAGCAATTTTTGAAGGAGTTGTGTAATAAAGAGGAACGTAACTTTATGAGAGTTTCATAGTGATGGGAAAACCTAGATAACAAAGAGCAAGACGAACTCCAGAGATAGGTTTGTGAAGGTGCTGGAGTTGTTTAAAGGTACATAGTCTAGTTGGATTATCATTCTTGAAGGATGGCACAAAGGGGGTTGGAGTAGTATGTTGGAGGCGATCTGTGGTTGCTTTTCTTCCCTTTCCGAACACTTCCAAGTAGGAGGTTGACCTAGCCTACTGAGCAAGGGAGATTTTGGTGGGGTGAGCGCTTCAGTGGTGAAGGTTGGAAGAGTTCCAATGTTGAAGACAGACTATGAGACGACCTTTGGTTGTTTTGGTATGTGGAACCGAGCTATAGTGTGCGATGTTTGGGCTCTTGAGATTCTTTTGCAAGAGGTGGACATGTCTCACATGCACTCTCCCAAAGACTTTGAAATAGCTGATGTTAAACAGTTTGGAGAAGGCAGGCTCATGTTCTTTGCTTGTGACACAGTGGATGTCTAGAAAATTTGCAATATTGCATCGATCAAGGTGGGAATTGTGAAGGGGGTGGCTTCTACATTGTTGGTGGCCATCAATGAACATGTTTCACAGAGATAACCTGATTCGTAAGAGATGGATCCTTGTGAGAAATTCTGTTCCATCTATGGTCTGTTAAGTTTCTAGAAGCCTTGGGTGACCTTTTGTGGCAGTTTTGAGGAGTTTGACCAACTTTTGATCTCCTTTGAAAACCTAGACTATGTCCGTATAAGGTTCAAGGAAAGCAAGGTTCACGATATTCCCAGATTAATCAACGCGTTGGACAGGGTTGTGACATTCAATATTTTGGTGGAGATCGAAGATGTTAAAAGCAGGAATGGAGTTTATGTTCAGAGGGCCGAAAGTTGAATTTGTCGAATCTACCTATTAAATTCGCGATTAATTCACGTTTAATCACTTTAGGTGGTAACCGTACTATACGGACGTACACAAAAAATATGAATAATTCGTGATTTTATAGGTGTTCACGAATTGAAAGCGAATACGACTTTTTAACGAATAATTCGGCCAATTGAATCGGGTTTCAAAATGATGAAAAAGGATTAAAAGGAAATAAACCTAATGGTCCCTACGGACCCTACCCCCTTTTACTCCCATCTCTCTCACCTATCCCACCTCCCTCCCCGTGCAATCTGTAGCCCCCACTGCACGGCTCCACCTGCAAGTTGCACTTCTAGTCTACACTGTCATCGGTTGTCGATCAGGTTAGTGCTCTCTCTTTCTCTCCCCCCGTTTGGCCCACACAACCACACTACAGTGACCAGGCCTACAACTCTAGTCTCTCTCATAGTTCACACTTCACTTTTAATTTCTAATTTAACTATACTATGCGACTCCACACAAACTTAGATTAATCATTTGTCCATTAGCTGGGGACCTGCCAATAGTCATAAACTTTAATCTCTTCTAAGTCTTACACACTTTTATATTGTGGTTGCGAATTTTCAACATCGAAAATTTGGATTATAGACCTATTAAACACAAATAAATATGGTTTATGAAGTTTTATCGTTCATCGAATTTTTGGCCGAATTATTGTTCAAATTTTTTAAGCTCAGAACAAAATTATACTCGAATGTTTCCCGTCCCGAACTTTTGCCGTATCTGAACTTAATCGCTAACTCGAATGTTGAGGTACCGAAAAAGCAGTTTTTCAGGAGATGGGATGGTAGAAGGGAGTATATTGTGTATAATGAGAGGTGGGCAGAACCTAAGTACCCGTACAAGAACAGTTTTCTGGCACATTGGCGATTTCAGACAAGCCATCGTCTACTTATTTGTAGGAGGGGAAAGGCAATTCGTGTGGAGCAAAGTACTCTTTTAACCCTTTTGGACAATGATGGGAGGTTAATGAGCAGGGAAAACCCATCAGAGACGAAGCAACATATCAAAACATATCATGTTTCTCCTATTTCACATTGGACGGTTCTAAAGATAAAGAAGAGACAGAGGAAAATGCACTTGAGTTACAAGGAATCATCTTTTGATTGTCCCACAAGTCTTTTAATCCTCTCATCTAACCATGCTCTCTGTTAGAAACTGATTCGGTGGAGAAGTTCATTTCCATACCTTCAGCCTCTTCTTTTCCTCCTCCCTTAGAAGGTGTGAGCCTCCTAGCTTGGATGGGTTGATATCTCTTGGCGGTGAGCTTCCCAACTGTAAAGGGGGGAGACTGTTGGGCGATTGGGGGGGGGGGAGCGGAAAGAGAATATTGTCATTGATGAGGACGTCAAGATGTCCCAGAGTGTACTAGAGAAGAATTGGACCTATTCCTTTGTCATTGTACTTTGATGACTTCTATATGGGTCCCAGTTTGAGTTCTCCATGATTTTGGGAGCGGAAGACCCCACATGCATAGTGTATCTTGAAGACTCCCCATTGGAAAGATGCTCGTGGGCTGCATAAGGAGTTTATCGATAGTTTTATTTGCTTTCTAGTAGTAGTTTTTATTTTTTTAGTTGTTTTGGATGTCTAAGCAAATAGCCAAAAGTTTAGGGAGTTTATTGATAGTTTTATTTGCTTTCTAGTGGTCGTTTTTATATTTTAGTTGTTTTGGGTGTCTAAGCAAATAGCCAAAGGTTTTGGGGTTGGCAACATTGCACGGTTCGATTGTCAACATGATCCCCAACGGTTCATCATCATCATCATCATCTACGCCTTATTTCAAATATTTGGGGTAGGCAACATGAATCCTATTTCTCTATTCAGCAGTTGATTTATATAATTTTTGTTGAGTGATAATAATAGATGGGCTAAAGAGAAGGAAGATAGTTCACCGAGACTCGCAAATACCATATATTATCTTAGAGAGTCGACAAGGGGTTGTCTTCTCTCATGCTATTAGACACAAATTCTATTTGAATCCGTAGCTAAGAGTGGTGTATATAGAAATCGTTTGTAGGTAGGGAAGTCTCTTCCCCAGACTTTTGTGCCTTTTTTTCTTTTTCTTTTCCTTTTCCAGTTGATACAGTATTTTCTGTAAATTATTTTAAGAAACGTTTTCTTTTGAAAACTTGAAAAGTTATTTAATTTGATGTGCTGTTGTGCCACTTGAAATGTGAACAGGTATTCAACAGGCTTTGGGGTCTCAGGGGGGAGTGCATTGATCCATGAATTCTATTCAAGAGAAGTACAAAACCCTGTTCATTTGACTGTTGATACCGGATTCAGGGATGGAGAAGCTACCATCAAAGCTTTTGTTACTGTCAACTTGTCTCTTGGAGATCGGCAGCTTGCTGCACAATTTCAAGAAATTCCTCTGGATCTGCGGATGATTGAAGCAGAGCGAGTTGGATGTATGTATTTATCCTCCCACCTGTGGTTCCTGTTTTCACTATTTTTTTTTACTTGAGCTCACTCATCATTGTTGCCTCTTTATGCATGGGTATTTTATAAGTCTTCATTTTTTTATTTGTGTTGCTGAAGAATGTTAAGGGAACTAGGGCACCATGGACAGCACGAGGGAACTTACTGACAAATGTGTAAACGTCACTCATAGGTCAAGTTTCTAGACATAGCTTCCTTAAAGAACCTTACTCGTCCATATTATACCTAGAGTATGTATGTGGAACATACCTGGTACAAGTTGTATCATACGACTGAATAGTCTGAGAATTGTATCCTATCGCAAATGTTTCATGAGATTTTGGTTTTTGAACTTCAATTAATGAAGTTATTAAGTTTTTTAAATATCTTTACATTTACCTTTGTTTTCTTTTATAGTTTCCTCAATATTTTCGTGATAAAAAACCCTAGTAAAACCAAAAGTGTAGAACCTCCCAAGAATTACTATTGTCAAACAGATCCTTGAAACAAGATTTGTGACCATGCCCAGCTATTCTCCATACAGGTATATGATATTAAAAATACATAATACGTAACGTATTTTTTATTAATTTGGAGGTCATTTGAAGATCAAATATTACTTCATATAACTACATAATTGTAAGGAAAAGAAAGGATGAAATAAGTGTATGTCCTAGAAGCCGTGCGCATGCCCAACCTGTCTCTGATGCAACTCCAATTTGCAACAAGATTTGCGTCGACAGGTGCCAGGGATGGTCTTTGGGACTTGAGATGTGCATACCTGGTTTCGCCTAATCCTCTTATGTGATGTTTGAGCTGTTTGAATTTTGACAAACAAGAAACATAGGGGGTTAAGTTCCTGTCCTAGAGTTCTAGAAGTTAGTAATTATATTATAAGTTATATGTTGTACCACTGCCTGGCGCTGCATTGTGGAGGTAACCATTGCTAGCAAAGTTTCCTAGATATTGTGTTTATTTTTTCTGCTAAGTCGTATACTTTGTCCCACATTGAGTTCAGATATTTTGTAATTCCCAATTCATGTATCAATTGAACTCTTAAAGTTATCTATCACCATGTAACCCATTGACATGAAACCCGTTTATGGTTATCAATGCAAAATCATTTTTTGAAGGTTTCTCAAAAATCTGTTTTGCATCATGGCAGTTGATATTCTAAAGACGACAATGGTAGATAAGCTCCCTAATGATTTGGAAGGAATGGAAGCCTCTATGGAGAGGCTGCTTGCTCTCATTGACAATGTCTACAAATATGTTGATAATGTTGTGGTGAGGAAGCCTACTCTGCCATCTTTTCCAATTTCATTACCATGACTTCGTATCCAAATTCGATAACCATTTTCTTTCTCAGGAACGACGTGTTGCTCCAGACAATAAAATTGGAAGGTTCATATCAGATACTGTAGCTTCCGTTCCGAAAATGTCACCTGCAGCTTTTGATAAGCTCATAAATGACAACCTTCAGGTAGGATAAATCAAATATATTTTTAGTTAGGGGAAAACAGTATACTCTGACTAAAACAAATCCAATCCTGTTTTATCTGCCTTTGATATTGCTTATTTTTGTCCTTTCTGTTCCTTTTAGGACCATTTACTACTACTATATTTGTCGAGCCTCACAAGGACGCAGCTCGGCTTAGCAGAAAAGTTGAATACAGCTGCTCAGATTCTATAACTTGAAAAGTTGAACACGCTTATCAGTGAAGGAAAGCAGGTAAGACCTTATGGGGTTGTCGCTAATTGAGCTGTTCAGCTGAGTGATTTATTTATCTTGACCAAGTGCTGGGACGGGCATTTTGTTTCTGGCACAGGTTGTCAAATTTTACGCAGTTTTTCAGTAGGTAGGTGGATGTATGAGCCCGAAGGATATTACGTTGTGGTTGTTTAGTTGCAAACAAAAACCCTCTCTAAAAAAATTTGGGCGGTGACAGTTTTGTTCTCCTTTTAATGGTTTTTAAGAGAGCTACTATTATTGCTTGTTCAGTCTTTATATTTGACATTAGCAGTTGTTCCAAAGACTCAGTAGAGTAACCCGAAAGGTTGCTGGTGCTGCCTTTAACAGTTCAATTACGATGCGAATTGATGGGACTGAGGGGTGTCTACTGCCGCAGGAATGAGTGAGATTCTATGAATATGCATCTCATCGTCCATGAAGAGTGGAAACCTGTCATCTTTGGAAGGCAATTTTTGTGGTGCATTCGTCTGCCTTATCCACTCACAAGCGAAACAGTGGCGAACCCCGGATTGGGTTATCCAGACTGCCGAAAAGATGAAACATCTCCTATTCCTTTGCGTGTCAAATTGAGCAAGCATCAATGCTTGAGACAAACCGCCTAAGGCCCTGTAAATTACAAAAAAAATTAAAAACCGCAGGGGAGGGGAGAGAGTTTGGTTATAGTTATAAAAAGTCGCTTTTTTTTTCTTCCAAAAACTCTCAACTTCAAAAAAATCTGAAGTAACTCCACAAAATTCAGCAAAAAGAAGTCTAAAAAATTTAAAAAAAGCCCCAAAAAAATGCAAAAACTAGAAAAAGAAGAATTTCTCCCCTAACGAGTGGGGACCCCGTCAGCGTGAACAATGTTCTCCTTTAGGTTGCGGTAACAACAATTTTAAGAAGTTCAGTAGTTTATTTCATTATTTCAAGAGTTTTTTTTTATAAAGTAGAATATATGAAGAGCAGGGAAGGAACCAACAAGGACCGTTAAGAAGACGTCCTAAGAACAAAGAGAAGAAAGGGATTCCTAAGAGCCTCTAGACAAAATGGAGTCCCATCTAAACATCAAGTCCTCGAAAGATAGACCTTTACATTTCTTGCGAAACTTGGACCACGAGAAAAGAAATGCCTTAATGGACAGAGAAATATCAAAGATAGAAGCCTCTTTCCTCTCAAAAGCTCTCATATTTCTCTCTTTCTAGATGCCCCACCATATCGCAAATGGCAGGATACTCCGAAGTCTATTGTCGCACGGCGGAAAGCTTAGGCACTTCCAACTGTTCAAAGTGTCTGTGACTGATTCAGAAAGCACCCAGCTGATGCCAAAAGACCCAAAGACTGTGCCCCAAATCTTCCAAGCAATCTTGCAATGTAAAAGCAGATGATTAATAGATTCCCCAACTTGCTTGTACATGTAGCAACAGTTAGCCAATGCCCAATTCCTCTTCATGAGATTATCCAAGGTAAGTATCCGTCCCAAAGTAGCACAAAGTAGCACACCACACGAAGAACACAACTCTCAAAGGGACCTTAGATACAATGGCTTTCGGGAAAGAAAGTCTGACTGTAGTATCGTCAGGCTTGTGATATGCTCTCCGATTCTTGTCCAACATCACATAGAAAAAGTAAACAGCGAAAACCTCATCAGGCCTACCAATCCACCTAATGACATCCTCTTTAGAGCTAACAAGAGACTCATCTTCCAGTCTCACCAGGAGATTAGCCAAAGCTGGGATTTTTCAATCGTTCAAATTCTGCCTAAAATAGAAGTCCCAAGACGGATCACTACACACCCCCTACCTGAAACTGTTGAACCGTGCCTAGTTTGTACTTTACAATCTCGAAGAGTTGAGGAAAGTCGAGCCTTTACGCCTTGTCACCACAACAAACATCATGACAAAATCGGACCCTGTCCCAAGTCCCACTTTGAAACTGATCCCTGCCATGAAAAGGGGAAGTAACTTCATAATCCCTCTCAAGAGTTTGATTTTTAGATATAAATGATAATTAGTATATTAAATAGATATTAAAAAAATATTATTTTTAAGATATTTTTGCAGTCTCCCCTAAGAAATCTACTATGTTGCACTATTGACTACTCCCTTCTGGTTTCATTCTTTTGGTCTTGCTCCTGTTAGAAACATTAACCCTGTTACCCAAAAAAAAAATGAAGATTGTTGTTCGTTCGATTAGTCCTTTAATGTTTCTGATTCGGTCAATGATAGTCAAAATACAGTCAAAGGGGGCAAGCCCAAAAGAATGAAACACAGAGGGATAACACAAATATAGCAGATTTTTCAGGGATACAAGAAAAATACCTTATTTTTAAAAATTACAAATATATGATATATTATTTATATATAATTAAACCTTAATATTTTTTATACCATTTGATTATTTAAGGAGCAGAGATGAATCAAGTTCATTTATTTGATTATTATTTACTAGGAGAATCATTTCCCGAATCAAGAGTCCGTTGCAAATAAGTTCGGGTTTCTGTCAATTTGAATCACTAGTCCAAAGAGCTCCCAAGCTAGAAGCTTGGCCTACGTAGGAATTTCCTGCAACTAATGGTTTGGTTCTCTGTTCTCTTTGTGCTTTATTTTCTTTCTTTTCCTTCTTTAAGCTGTGTGTTGCTTTTCCTATCGTCATTAAAATTGCTACTAACTAGAAAATGAGAAAAGGTATAGAGGATCAATGGAGGAGTAATTCTCATCATCAACCAACCATCTTATAAGAATGTCAAACAGACAAAACGATGTATCCCGCATATAAGTTGTTTCAAAGAAGAAATGTAGGATATATTGCTCATCTCCAAGATCAATACAGTATGAATGCACTATACAATAACTGTATAAAGGATATTGATCTGGTATCGCTTACTAAAAGGATTTCGGATTACTCGTTGAAAGGAGAAATAGATTATGCAAGAAAAATCTTTGATGAAATGGACCATCGAGACACTGTTGCTTGGAACGTGATGATCAAGGGGTACATTGAGAACCGTAGAATTGGAGACGCGAGGGAGATGTTTGACAAAATGCCTGTGAGAAACACTCTTTCGTGGAACACCATGATCATGGCCTACACCCAAGAAAGAAAGATGCACAACGCATTGAAGCTCTTTCTTTTCATGCCTGATAAAGATGTTGCCAGCTGGACGATTATAATTTCTGGGTTTTCTCGGGATTTGCGAATTACAGATGCATGGCGATTTTTCAAGGAAATGCCCGAGCCTAATTCCATTTCCTGGTCTTCAATTATATCAGGTTTCCAACAAAATGGTTTACCAGCTGAAACCTTGTTTCTCTTTAAGGAAATGTTGTCAGTTGGAACTCGACCAACTTCCCATTCATTTACTAGTGCTTTGACTGCTTCTGCAGATTTAGCTGCACTCTCCTTTGGCCAACAACTTTACTCTCAACTTTTTAAGGGAGGATTTGAGAGTAACACTCACGTGGGAAACTCTGCCATCTCTATGTTTATAAAATCTGGTAGTTTAGATAATGCGAGGTGTGTTTTTGTAGGTATGCCTCGACCCGACCTTGTCACCTGGAATTCCATGATTGTGGGTTATGGGCAACATGGTTATGCTGCGGAAGCGATCATGGTTTTCCATCAGATGCAAAAAGCCCGGTTTCTGCCAGATGATATCAGTTTCTTGGGTGTTCTTCAAGGGTGCAGCCACTGCGGATTTGTAGAAGAAGCAATGCAGTATTTTAAAAGTATGAAGATGTATCATCGGATTCCCCCAGGACCTGAGCACTATGCGTGCATGGTCGATGTCCTTGCACGTGCTGGATTGCTCAAAGAAGCATCTAAAGTGATTATGGAAATGCCCTTTGAACCCATGGTTATCTCTTGGAGGACATTGCTGAACGGGTGTAGGATTTGGGGGGATTTGAAATTGGGTATTTATGCAGCTGATCGGATTTTAGAGCTTGAATCTTATAATTCAAGTGCATGCTTGATGGTTATGGAGATGTATGCATCTGTTGGGAGATGGGCAGAGGTTGTGGAGATGAGGAGACGGATGAGGGAAAGAGAAACAAGAAAGGAATTGGGTTATAGTTGGGTTGAGATTAAAGGCAAGATACACTTGTTTACTACAAGAGACGAAACTCATCTTGAATCGGTTAATATTTACATGACCCTTAATTTGTTATCTTGTGATGTTGCTGAGCGAGTTAGGATTCATTTGCAGGGATAGCTGTTACGCTATGTCTCTTTTCTTCCTCCCATTTGCTGGTCAGTAAGTTGCAGTCATGGATGCCAAAGCTATGAAACCATGAGGACTGCAGACAGGAAGGTTTTATGGGTCCCTGTTTCGGTGCAATGAAACGTAACAACATGGACAGGTGTGTCCTTGTTATGGGTCTGTTTTCTGTTAATCCCATGGAGTGGACAGTGGATGAGCAAAGGCAGGCCCCCCGTTAAGGGGCTTTATCTCCAGAAAGAGGCGTTCCAGAGGAAACCAACCTCACCAGTCTCTGGTTGGATTGATCTAAGATGCAAAAAGTGGAAGCAGGGGCAGCAAATACAAATAAGCTAAGCTAGGACCGTAAACTTAAACATCCACTATCATGTAGAAAGCAGTGTGACATTACTAGTTTTGGGATCCTTAATTATCAGAAGATGCAGGCAGCAGGAGCTGGTTTACGCAGTAGAAGATGGATAACTTGAAATGGTAAGTTATGATTCTTAACTTGGAGTAGAAGTTGGTCTAAGCTAAGATTGGAACTGGACTTGGATGTTCTTTAGTGACGAACATGGCTATCTGTTCTCCTTGTAGGCCTTGCTTGGTAGCACTACAAATGTTTGTGCATGCTTGATGGCGCCACATTCTACAAATATTTGCATTATACCGAATCACGTTTTGCCAAAAAGTGGTATAATGTTTGCAGCAAACAATAGGCAATGACTCTCTCATCCCCCTTGCTCTCCCCTCCCCAACCATACAAATATTTTCCCAACAAATGTTGGGTCATTGCAAACATTTGATTATCAAATATTTGCCTATAAATATTTTCCGACAGGATAAGGGCCGTATTGACAGATTTATGCTGTTTTCTTGGTTTATTGCAGAAATGGTCAGACAGCTTCATGGACGTTGCGAGGGGGAGGCATAATTAAAGGTGATCAGTGAGTAAATCATTTTACGCATTGAGTTCAACAGCTTAAAACACATCGGTGATTACAGAGCTTCTAGTTTGGTTGTTTTAAACGGCTTGAGTGAAAATTTTAGCAGCAGCTTGGAATCCACCCACAAGTCCCTGGGTTGGGCCTGGACCTGAATTCAGGGAGGCCCAAGATACCCGGCTGCACTTTAACTTAAAGATATGTTCAGGCCTGTATGGGTGGACCCAGTCTCTATCCTTGGGCCTGAGTTGTTTAGGCCCATGATTCACAAAAAGTTAGACAATAAATACAGTTCAGACTTCAGAGTGGACGCGAGGCAGATAAGAAGAAAATTCTACTCATTGTGGGGAAGAAAAATGGGAAAGATGAATAGTGTGAGGCACTCTTTCCAGTAAAGTTTTAAAGGAAAAGCGCCAACACCCTTTTTATGCATACTTTCTTCTCTCTTTGAACTATTAACTTTCCTTTTCTTGAGTCTTTAGACTAGGGCTGCAACTCGGGCGGGTTGCGTCGGGTTGGGTCAACCCGAGGCCAACCTGATCTTCAAGGTTATGAGCCCAAGCCCAACCTGATCGGGTTAGTTGGTATATTACTCATTTTTTATTTTTTATTGCTAGGTAAGGTTGGTAAAAAAAATTTATATTAATTTCAAATATAAAAATACATATTAAATTTTTTATTCGTCATCTTTACATACATAACAGGAGATTTTCGTTAGAGGAGGGGAGGGGGAGAGAAGAGATCGTCTTTGTTGGGCAACCCTAACCCTAATGTAACATACATAGGCACACATGTATGTGTGTGCGTGCGTGTGTATCTGTGTGTATTGTCGCACTTGGGTTGAGTCAGGTTGTCTAAAGCCTCAGCCCGAGCCCAACCCAATTTTGATGAAGTTGTCAAATCCAACCCCGAACCAAATCCGAGTACTGAAGGGGGCCAACCCAACCGAGCCCAATATCGGGTTGAACCTCTCGGGTTTAGATTGAGCCCCCCCAAGTTGCAGCCCTACTTTTGACGGTGGATCCGATTTTGGCTGTCTAGACATGGAATACCATGGCTATAGTGGCGTCATCGTAGTGGTGCAATGACCCCCTTTTTTTATTTATTCCCAAAGCTCATCCCCAAGGAAAATGGGTCCCAATCTCTTCTTGGAAGATTTTGTTGAAATGTTTCACGTTGCTTATGTTACACGTTTTTTCTTCTCTTTTCTGTGATTAATAATAGAGAAGATGCCGGCGTGTAGTTTGCACGATAATCACGTAGTTGAATTGGACGGTCTAGATTAGGTGTTGTAGACTTTTTGGACTGTGTAGATTAGGGATGACAAGGGAGAAAAGACAAGTTATGTTGCACCCACCAATTAAACCTCTGTTTTTTAGTGCAGTAGTGACAGTATTGAGTGGTGGGATTGAGATTTATGTTGCCTAGTTGCATTGAATTATTAGAGTTCTAAGAGAAAACGAAAACTCATGTTGTAAGCACTTTGAAGTGGAAAAATGGGAATACTTGGTAGTGGGGGGGTGGCTACATCATTTTTCTTACTTTATTGATTTCCTTGTTGGCAATAGACTGTTTCAAATGGAATGCCAAGTGGCTTTCCCATCGGTTGACAAGTGGCGTAACGGCAACATATTTAGTAAAGGATCTGAACCAATTGTTACTCTTCTTTGAATACCAAGTGTGACACATGAAAGTGTGAAAACAGAAAATAGTCGAAAATGTAGGTCGTCATCATCGTCATCATAAGCCTTATCCCAACGAGCACGAATCCTGTTAATCCATTCAAGGTTGTCTAAAGCCATCTCTTTCATTAAAGCGTGTCTCTTAAGAATCCCCTCTCCGAACTTTATTCCACGTCTGTTTCGACCTTTCTATCATCCTTTTAAACCTTTCGGCTACCACATTCCGCCTCCCTAGTGCTGTTATCAGTGTTCTCCTAGCTAATTGCAGAGTAGAATCTATTTTACTTGGACAAACTGCTGTTGCGTAGTTTTCATGAACTTCGTATTTTAAGTTTAGCTCCGCTAGTATAATGGGACTCACCCCTTTAAGCCATGAGCCAATCCCTTGAGCCGTTGTCTTCTTTGCTAATCTAAAGCACCCTTGCACATCTAATAATAGATCACGGGCGTTTTTGTCGTCTTCTTCAGTCTCGTGCATCACATGTGCCCTCCCAAGTTTAAGTACAAGGTTCTCGATTGGATGGTTCAGATTCATTTAGATTTTGGCTTGTGATCAATCCAAGTGAAATTTTGAAGTGGGCCCACCCAGCATGGGAGCTAGGATTTTAGTCCAAAAAAATAGGCAGATTTTTAGATATATATGGTAGGTTTTACAAATGACAAGATTCACGAGGTGCAAAAGAGCCGAGCATTCTAAAAAAGTGTTTTTTTTGGTAGGCAAGTGGGTCACTGGTTAGTGGTCAGTCGGTGAAGGTCAAAATGCATGTGGCATACTCTTTCAGGCCCAATGACCATGAATGTTTAGCCCAACCTTTTGTGGACCTACACGCCACAAATCATTATGATTGATGATTTCTAACTGTTGGATTTGAGTTTTTTATTTTTATTTTTATGTCATGGGCTTCATGGGGTTGGAATTCATTGTAGGCCTAGTCATGAAGCCTACGACGCAAAAAAAAAAAAAAAAAACAAAGAAATCAAACCCTACATATAGAAATCATGGATCAGGCTGAATTTTGGTGTATACATCCACCAAGAGGTGGGCCCAACATTCATGGGGTTACTGGGCCAGAAAGAGTGTGCCCCTTGTCATTTTTGGGATGGTTCCTATCAAACTCTAGACTCCCTAAGAGTTGGGGCCCATATGAAGATGTTATATGGTGGTTTGTAATATTGAAATGGACTGATTTTGATGATGGTAATCGCCATGTTGCGAAAAACTCACTCTACCGTTTGATCATCGAACATGATCTCCATGTGCCCCCAACAATAATTTAAAGCATAGGTAGTGAGATTATGGAAAAAAAATTTTAAATTTCTGCTCAGACAGATGAGAGAAGTCTCCACATGCATGTTGGGTTTTCTCACAAGTGACGGCCCATAAGGGGTCCATGCATCTTACCCAATCCACGTGGAAAGTTTCAGCCCAATAGGACTCTACCACACTAAATTAAAGGCAGATTTTGTGTTAACTTTTTTCTATTAAAAAAAAAAACCATTATTCTTTATTCTTTTTGGTAAATGAAATATGATTCTTTCTAATTAATGACAAGCATGCTTACTTTCGCCATGTGGTGGAGGATTATTAGCTGAAACTCGCCACGTGGTTGGAAAACATGTGGACCCTGTGGGGACATCCACCTCAGCAGCTGGTAAGAAAAACCGGAAAGTGGAGAATTCTCTCAAGCTTTTTTGAAAAGTGGTTTGAATGAAGTTCATGACTTAAAGCCAAAGAAAAACGGCATTATATTATGGGTAATAATTTTGTCATTGAAATCTTAATGCTACAAGCACTTCAAAGTTCTCCAAATCAATTGGGAAAGTCAGTGCAAATGGAAAAAAAAAAAAAATCAAATAAATACCCCCCTTTTTCTTCACTAAATTAAAGGAACACCAGGGCTTGGTTCGAGCCATGGTGGGCCCATATATACATTTATTTGATTCATATTTGACACATCTATATAACACATAGATGGCGGGCACGTGGGTGTGCGTTTGTACGTGATTAACGAGCAAATTATTAAATTAATTGTAGGAGTTGTTTTGGAATTTTTGGCAATATTCGTCTAATTTTTTTGACAATTAGAGAACTAGAGGTTCGTGTTTTAAAATGTGTTGAAGTAGAATTAGAATTTCCAAAACGGCTCCTACGGCATAATAATTTGGATGTTAATCATGTGTAAATGAACACTCATGTCCCACTAGTATGTTTAAGACAAATGACAAAACATATAGGAATAATTTACAGAGACATTACAAAAGCAAGAAATCGGTGGAGAGCAATCAACTTTCCCAGTAATGACAAATGACTGGCGTGCATGCTGTAAAGAGCTAAGGATGTATCGAGACGAAGTCTAGAAACTTTCTAACTGTTAGATGTGTAACCCATGATTTAATCTAAATCGTGCAGGCTTGGAGCTACATAAGGAGGAATCCCCGTTTAAAATATTTTGAACTGTTAGCAAGCTTATATTACTAACTTTTTGTGTGAAAAAACTGATTCCATCAGTTAAGACCCTATTATCAAATCCCTAGACAAGCTAATAGATAGGTCCACATTTTGTCAAAAAAAGGAATGTTGTTATTTGGAATGTATGACCTTTTCTTGTCTTGAATGCACTTTTATCTTGCTTACCCAAAAAAAACAAAAAAAATTGCAAATAAACTCCTTAGCAAAATCAATTCACTTTACTAAGAGCATCTCCAACAACTATCCATAGTGAGCATCTCCAACAGCTATCCATAGCTTTCTTTATGTTTGGCTAACAATCAGCCCTTTTTACCCATGAGAACTTTAACAAAAAGGTGTTAATTCCATCAACTTCTTCAAAATAGCCAAGAAATCTAACAAAATGATCAAAATACCCTAATATTTTTAGTAAAACACAAGAGAGGCAACCAAGAGATGTGGACACACGACGCACTCTTAGAGAAAATTGACCGTATGGATGTTTGGCCAACCCTTTGGTAGACTCATTGATTAAAAATCAGCTTGAATGGTGATTTCTAGCCGTTGGATTTCAGTATCTCTAATAATGATCCAGTTAGAAGGCTAAAAATCAACCCATGAAGAGATCAAATACAATGACTAAAAATCATCAATCGGATGATATGTCCACCTAGGATGGGCCAAACATCTATACAGTCAGTGGTCTCCAAGAGTGTGCCACGTGGAACATGCAAGGAACTTTTGTTTTAATGTTTTTATACTAAAAGGGTAAAATAGTAAATGTCTCATAGCTAAGGAGATACAGCGAAGAAAATAGATCTCCATATTTAGAGATGAGAGGAGTGCTTTTAGCTAATCTTCAAATATGACTAAGTAGCTGGGGACATTGCTGAAGAGCCTTTTGTCACTTTATTTTAAAATGGCTAACTAATATGGATAGATGTTGGAGATGCTCTAAGTACCCATATAATTTCAGCTAAATATCAAAATATCTCAAGTTTTGAAGTGCTCTATATTATGAAAATAAAATAGTTTAGCCAATATATTAATTGCAAATGAGCGAATAAAATAAATAATTAAATTATTAAAGCGTAACCCAATAACCCTAGGGTAACTTACCCACCAGAAAAAAAATAATAATAATTATACCTCTTCAAAAGTGTCCTTAGGGGGCGTTTGGGAACTAGAAGTAAAAGCACTTCTACTTGTAGTAGAAGTTACTAGTTGATTTTTACCTCCAAAAAAATCATAAGAATTAAAAGCGTACGTCAGGAGGCTTACTAATTTTTGAGAAGTAATTTCTCTTAGAAGTTAAAAGCTAAAAAATTTAGCTTCAATTTTAAGTTAGTTTTTTAACTTTTCAAAAGTTCATATATGAAACGCATCCAAACTAACTTTTTAACTTTGTGGCTTATAAAAGTCAATAAGTTACTTATTTTTGTGTTGCCAAACGCCCCCTAAAACTGGTACTTCCAAAGAAGATAAAAAAACATTAAGGCAGGCTTGTAATTATGTCCGATGGAATCTAACATGATGATTAAAATTACATTAAGGAAAAAAGTTAAAAAAAAAAGTAACAAGCTAGTTTAGCTAGAAGGAAGAATGGGTAGTAGAGGTAGACCCATTGATTGGGGGGGTGGTAAAACTACTAAAACACAAACTAGCATAGACAAGTGAGACAAAATCAATAGAAGGAACAAGAATGGCGCCAAACCCTACTTAAGTAATCTCCCATGTTCTTCTGTGTAAGACTAGGGTTGGGTCCCACATGAAAGCCATGTCTTTGGGGATGAACTAAGTCAGTAGACAGGGACCCACTTTGACAATTTGCCTGTTAGTCTCAAAGTGTTAAAAAGGAAAGAGAAACAGAGACATGAAAGTAGTAGAAAGCCTAATTTTGAAAAAAAAAAAAAAAAAAGTTAAGGGGGGAACTTAAGAAACTTAAGCATGCATGCCAAAAGGCAAAGTAGAAAATAAAGTTTGAACAAGTTGGTCATGTTCTGTCTCATTGTCAACATGATTCTCAGCTGTGAGAATTTTCCAAAGAGAGGCATTCATTAAGCATTGGATAAGACAATTGAGATGAGTTATAAGGCCACATTCATGGGATCAAGTCCCAAAGGAATCTGTATTATGTTCTTGACTATAGCATCCAACAAAGTCCAATGGATTGACCATCTATTTATAGATCATGTTTGGTTACAACCACTGTCAAGGCAGGTGCGATGCACGTGATGTTTAAATAATCGAATTGTTCATATATATATATACTACATTTTTGTGTCAGTGTGATGTAAGATTTATCGTTTTCTTGGCGGTACGTAAGAAAAATCAATTCTAATGAGTGTTAAGTCTTAACCATTCGAAATAAGTTGATGGATGAGATAGTCGATCATTCAATTAGGTTGGTTTTTGTGTGTATCATGGGTCCTACTTGCCGGTAAAATGTCCCTAGGATCTAACAAATACATGTTCTTACTTGAGTCCGTCTGGAGCTACACCCATTTCTTACATCGAATTCTTACACCCGGGGGTAGGGCCCACATAGAGATCATGTTGGACAATCCAACCATACGTATATTGAGCTGTTCTTGTCACGATGTTCGTCATCAACAAAAATCAGTTCATTTTGACATTGCCGGCCATATTAAAGTCTATTTTTCATTAGGTTATAAGGAATGTTGAATTTTTCTGATTTTTTGTGAGGAGAGTAACTATATCATGAAAACTCACTGTGCAGTTGGATTGTCCAAAATGATCTTCATGTTGGCCCATCCCTCGGTTGTAATTAAGAACTGGATGTAAGAAATGGGTGTAGTTCTAGACAGACTCTTCTTAGTTTGTTTTTATGTATGATGGGATTATTTAGATAAAAATAGTAGATAATTTATAGAAATAATAGATATGCAGTCAAGTAAATAAATTTTGCAAAATTATTTTCTAGATTATCAACACGAAGGAATACATATGTGTGTGTGTATATATATAAAAAGAAAAAATCTTAAGTTTCCGTAAATTTTGACAAACCGACAATGTAAATTTTATTTGAGCTTAAAACTACCACAAATTTCATATTTGATCCTATCAACATTTTCTCATCTATGATTTTCATCGAAAATAACAAATCTATTGTGTAGATTTCCTGGTTAAAAACCTCGCGGATCAATCCTCAAGACCTCAGAGCCCGTTTAGAAGATTTTTTCTTTAAATTCTAAATGTAAATATAAATTTTCTTGTTATTTCTTACTACAAATTGATAGATTAGATTGTAAATACATTAAGTCTATGAATCTATAAGGTGTTTACACTAAATTTGTGCACAGACAGAAGATCATTTACCTTTTTTATTGGAAACACCATGGTTCTAATATGAATCTGAGGTTTATATTCATTTATAGGATCCCAACAAAAGTATTCTTATCGATATAAACACATACGTACATACAAACAACAAATCAAATAGAAAAAAAATAAAAAGAAGATTCAAAGGGGCTTGTAACGATCAACATAAAGCGGAACGATTCATTTTTTTATTTTTTTCATTTAAGAAATTTGTCATGACTCGTCCCTTACTTTTTCTTTCTGTTTTTTCTTGTTTTCAACGTCAAAGGTTTTGATGAATCAAATTAGAAAAGCTCCAATAGGTGCCGACATGGACATGATGCGCGTGAGTTTAGCGCGTAGTTGTAGGCTTGTAGCATTCGAAAGATCAGATTCTCGTTATAAGCAGCGTAGAGATAGGCTATAGCTAGGACTTGACGTCATGGGTCCAGACTCCAGACCACCATCATGAATAACACGTAACCTCTTGTTACCGCCTGTCAATCAACATGTGTCGGTCTAGAGACAAAAAAAAAATGTAGGTGCATGATAGGATGACACTTGGTTAAGTCACACTTGTGTCTCTACCATTTGTCCAGGTGGCATTGGTCAAAACACACTCGATTATCATGCAGAGTGCGATTCAACCGAAGATGATGATGACCCCAAGTGGCGAGGTCTCAACCTCAAACCTCCTCGTCGGCCATGGCCGTCATTCTTGCCTTTGATATGATCATGATCATCATAGACTCTCTGCCTCTTAAGAGACTCAGGAGGAAAGGGTTCCCCCCAATCTCTATTCAACAGCGAATCTTGCAGGACCAAATGCAGTCAAAAACCGAAAAAGCTCCCCCTCTCATTATAACCAAGCCCCACCCCATGTTCATGCCACCATGTGAGAAAAAACAAGAAACCCACCCAACTACCTAAATCATAACACTACTACACACCTTGTTTTGTGAGGTTGGTGATAAATTGTCACTTCGATCTTCCCAAATTTTTTTTTTTTTTTTGTTTTTGGCTACAGCAGTAGAGCTAGAGTCTAAGAATAGAATACCCAGATGAGATTTTTAATTTATCTTTATGTTTGAGAGAGGGTTTTTCTGCTTATAAAAAAAAAAAGGGTGGTGGGAAGTTTTCTAAGTTAATTAATGTGGTGGATGAATGGGGAGACAAGATCATGGGGGAAGCAAACCAATTGGTCTGGTGACCCAAGGCTTGGGAAAATTTAGCCTGGGGAGCACTTTGAACCTACCCATGAATGTTTGGCCCACACTTTAGAGGATCTACAGAGCAAAAATCAGCCTGATTAGTGATATATCATGACCATTGGATTCATGTAATTTTATATTGGGATACTCAAATTCAATCTATCAGGCGATTTTTGATATATATATATATATAGGGTCTCTCCAAACGGAACCTAATGCAAGTTATTAATTAATTAATCTAAATTTTGTAGGTTTTTTTTGGGGTTACTAGGGATTTTAATGTTTTCTGTTATGAATGACGTGATGGAAGAGACAACACCTAGGAGGAAATTATTTGACTTTGGGTATGGACAAAGGGAAAAATGAGGTCGGGCTCTCTTTTTGTGGTTTGATTGGATGGAATTGAGTCAGGTAGACAAGCACTAGATTGACACAAGTATACAAAATTGACACGCCTTAACTTCCATTCTCCCCTAAAGTCATCTACCCCCCCAATCTAATTATGGGCTCGCTGACACGTGGCTAAACTTAAAAAAGGATGATGTTACGCCACATGGGACACTGAAGTCTCAAAAATAGCTAGGATGTTCGGGAGATCTACCTGTTCATGCTAGATCATGTGAGATATGCCATGCAACAAAGAAACCGGCTAAATTTACGCATAAATCGTCTGTTAACTGTCATCGATTTTGACAAATGGCAAACTTTGGATTGTGACGCGTGTCAATTTGAGAGCATGGAGCATGACTCAGCGAGTTGACTCACTGAGTCAATGGGTGTCGTTTGGGAAGATTGGACCCACATGTTTACTGAGCAAAAGTACAGCCCTTTATCCCAGTGGTCCAATCCCCATCTCCTTTCCACCTTGCTGATGTGGCACCTAATATTCGGGAAAAAAAAGAGAATATCTCCAATACACCTTAAGACTTATCCAGTCTCGTAGAGTTGCGTATCTAATTTTCTTTCCATCGATCACTAGCTACAAGAATAGGACAAATATATTCAAGGATTGAATGGAAAATGACAACCTATAAGTACAATCCAGGACACGTGGCAGGCATGCATAGATCAAGACCCTAACATTTTTTCGCCAACCCACGTGGAGATAATAAGTTATTTGGACATTTTGAGTCTAATCAAAAGTGGATTACAAGTTAGAAAATTTATTAATAGAAGAATGCCCAGCCCTTATTGTGTGCCTCGCGCTAAACCCTCAATATTTTCGAAAATACCGCTATTTTATTTCTTTTGTGTTCTTTAAACTATTCACATAGAAAGGGCTCTTCATCCAGTCTTTTTGGTGTCAAAACACATGTCGTCCCTGTCTTTTTGGTGTCAAAGCAAACCTCGTCCCTGCAAGCACACATCACCCATGGACCTGTTCATAAAGCCCATGATAAAAAGTAATGTTCAAATCTAATGTCTAGGAATCACCTGTCAGGCTGATTTCTGAGTAGGATTTCCACAATGCAAAGGGGGTTCAGACTTTTATTTAAAATAAATTATGTTTTAATTAAAATATTGTTGTTTATATTTATATTTTTACTTTTGGATAATAAGAAATTGGCAATTTAAATCTTTTGCTGAACAAATTAAATATATGATTAGAAAATTTTAGTTACACCCCATGAATTGTGAACGGGCACCCTGACCTGTTGAAAGCACTCTACGAATTGTGTTTCAATTTGGTTAATTTACGAAAATGCCTTCCACAAGTTAGACGCGAGAGATTACCGCGTGCAACTTCATGCAAGTGTTCAGGGACCCACGTGGCACACTCTTAGAACTCTCTGGCCGTATGGATGATTGGCCAATTCCTAGGTGGATCTACAGACCAAAAATCAGCCTGATTAGTGATTTCTAGGTGTTGGATTTGAGTTACTTTTTCATGGGTTGATTTTAACCGTGGTAATTCGAACATTATTGACCATTATTTGAGGTACAAAGATCCAAATGTTTGAAATCACTAATCAGGCTGATTTTTGGTTTGTAGGTCCGCGAAAGGATTGGAAAAACATCTGTACGGTCAGAGTCCTCTAAGAGTGTACCATGTGGCTCATAGTGCGCATTGTCATCAAAGTTCTACTATGAAAAAATCAAATCTTATATTTGTTGTCAACATAAATGCGGATTGGATTGCAAAAAAATAAAAATAAATTATGGGATGAATCTTTAGTTTGGGTACCCTCACAATTCAAGGGGTGCAACTAAAATTTCTCTATATGATTATGTAAATGACCAAATTACCCTTATTTGGGGAGTAAAAGGGTGCTTTTCAGTGGTGGGGTGCTTTTTAGCATATTGACCATCTAACCTTTCTGTCTGATCGTTTCCATCCAATACCCTCTATTCCCAATCTTGTTCAAGGCCCCAAAGCCCTTTGAGCACATAAAATAAGGGTATTTTTGGTAAAACAATAAAAGTCTCCACTCAAAGGTTTTTGTGTAACACCCCTCGAATATTGAAAGTATATAGTAATAAACCACTTTAACACGGGATTAAAATGTTTCTGGAATATTTTAACCCAAGTTAAGTCGGGTGTACGTGTTAACAGGATGGTGGGGGGTAGGCAAGTATTGATTGGACGGTGTGGATTGACTAAATGGCCAATCAATTGCCGAGTGGCCACTAGAGGGTTCATAATGCAAAGTTCTACAGAGGTACAAAAAAAATGGACATGGAGGTGTGCAAGTCACGAATTAATGGGTCAAACACGAAACAAGCGCTTGGCCGGCTGATAGATGTGTTCCCTCCCCTTGTGGGAGGTTATGGTTCAATTTCAATCCAGTACGAATAGGTTCCCCGCTATTGCTTTTGTGCTATGTGGTGATGTCCCCTGTTACCTTCTCGATTGAGCTCTGTCAATGACTTGGTTTGGGATCACCTCATGTCGACCTCACATACTCGTTTTACCGTTATAAATAGCGGCTACTTTTTTTAAACGATGATATAACTTACGATATTTTCTTTAATAAAATTCAGAATTTGAATTTCAAATTTTCATTAAAACATATAACAGAAAAAACGAAAATTAACAGAAAATATTTCAGAAAATTTTCCACAACGGCTGTTATTTTGTTATAACGGCCTTTTATTTTAGAAACACACATTTTAATAACATTATATATTCGAAGTTGGTCCTACCTGCGGGTATAGTCGGCCTTGCCTTGCCAAATGGTCTTCAGGTCCAAGCCTGAACCGCCTTGAAAAAAAAAACGGAAGAAATTAATGGGTCAAATGACAAAAAAATATTGACCCAATTGCATGATCTTAACCACCGAAATTATATAATTTTTTATCAACTTTTTTTTTTTTTTCAAACTTTCCTTGACTGCTTAAAAGAATCAGCATGATCAAATGGTTATGATGGTCTAATGAGGCTAATTTTTAACATGGAAGATTTCCAAAGTGGGGTCCTGTCAATATTAGTCTTTCTAGTCAGTAGAAACAAAAGACAGATTGCATGCTCATCGAAAGAACCAGTAGATGAAAAAGTTTCAATAGAAAACCTTTTTTTCATCTTTATATTTATTGTCAAGATCAGGGGACACAAAATTTCAAACCAAAAAATTGGCGGGGCCAATATATAAATTATAAATTTTGGAATGGGATTATTTTTGGTGAGATCACCCTCACAAAAATTCAAATCATTCTGATATTCATAGTATGGTTTTCAAGTTTAAGAATTATGGACTGTCTATTTTTTACCACCCACATTCGATGGAGTTTGAAATTTCAGAATGGGCTGATTTTTTGTAGGGGTGATCTATGCGGCGAGTATAATCAGCCATCGATTTATCTTCCATGTGGGTACACTAAAATTGGTGTGAAATTTTGTGTCCCCTGATCCTGACCCTTATATTTATGGTTGATATTGAAGGTGTAGCAAGCTATGGGTCTTTAAAGTTTAAACCATGAAGCATTGGGAAAGGAGGCAATAAAGGTTGAGGTCGGGCGTTAGTAAGACTAAAAGTATCTTCCCACCTTTGGATCAGTACGTTGTAGAGACAAAAAACTCCCCCCCACACACACATATATATATATTCTTACTAATGGACATGGGGCCTACATGTGGATGAGTTAAGGGATGATTTTTGGTGATTATATTCTTCTCAATGTGGCTATCAATTGCCCAAAAAATCAGCCCGTTCCAACATTTCTAGCCTTGTGAAAAGTAGATTGCAAATTGAAATTTTTTGGACCATCCATTTTCACCGTTATATATCGGGCTGGGATAGAATGACTAATGAAATTCTTACTAATATTCTCACTAATAGACATGGGGCCCACATGTGGATGAGTTAAGGGATGATTTTTGGAGATAATATTCTTCTCAATGTGGATATCAATTGCCCAAAAAATCAGCCCGTTCCAACATTTCTAACCTTGTGAAAAGTAGATTGCAAATTGAAATTTTTTGGACCATCCATTTTCACCATTAAATTTAGGTGCGTATTTGGTTGGGTTAGAAGTTTTAAAAATTACTGATTATTGGTGAGGGTGATCTCCATTGTGAAGAGATCACCCTCACCAAAAATCATCCCTTAACTCATCCGCATGTGGGCCCCACGTCCATTAGTAAGAATTCCATTAGTCATTCTATCCCAGCCCATATACATATAAAGCTCCGATACCGTTTAAGTTATTTGCCAAAAAAGGGCCAAAACGAAAAACCATGACTTAACATATAATTGCTGTTATTTTACCATTTCGATGTTATTCGGAAAAATAAAAAATGGATAATATGATTTTAACTAGATATGAGTGTAACTTAATTAGTTTCAAAAGAAAGTAGATAAGCGTGTAACTTAGTTTTTCTGCGTCGTAGACTAAAATTAAAAATATATGTACACATATGTACGCATAAACACGCAAAGACGCATGCGTGTGTAACTTAATTTTTCCGCATAGACTGCATATTAAATATATGAACACATATGTCCGCATAAACACAAAGACGCATGCACGCACGCATGCAAGCATGTAAGCACATAACGTATTTTTATATATTAAATTACGCCCCATTTTTATATTTTAAGAAATAGTGAATTTTAAATAATATTCTCATGGATATCCAATGGAAGACAGACACAAAAGATGAAGGTATGGGGGATTGGGGATCACAAAACAATATATTTTTTTTGGATAAGCAAACTTCACAAAACAATATATTAATATATTAGTTTAAGAACATGGGTTCAGTTCCAGCAATCCAGGCTATGGAAATTAGAACAAAATACAATAATAAAAAATAAAAAATAAAAAAATAAAAAAAATTGAGTAATGGGTTTCTTAAATTTCAATTTTAAAATGTGGGTTTGGAAGAAGGGTATGTCATGATAGGAGGAGAAGAGGCAACACAATTAGTAGAGAGGAAAGGGTGGGGTTGGGAACAGCATGCTTGACCCGGCAAGGTTGGCAATTTGGGGAATGGGGAGCGTGTGAAATAACAATACTATGTTTCCTATACTTGCAACAAGTGTGTCCATTGTGGGTACAAGGAGATAGGGCTCGAACCCCATATATGTTTATTCAATCATCAATGCTCTAGCATCATGTGAACCTAGCTAACCTATATTACAATCCCCTCTCTCGATCGAGGGATCGATCGGGCGATGGACATCCACATGTGTGTAGCGAAATGAAATTGCATTAGGACATTCATATATGTGCGAGTATCGCTTGATTGTGATTGGGTGTGCGGTTCGAAGTACTGGCCTACTAACTTGAATTATGTCACCATTTGATACTGATTGGATGATGATGAAATGTGGAATTCATTAGAGGTGACCTAAGTTGTTTTTTTTTCTAATGCAAGTACCATAACCGTTCGATTAGGATCACATGATCGATTCTTGCAGTATTTTGTTTTTGATATGTTGAATCAAACAGTAGATTGAATAGGCGCACTATGTACTCTTTGTTGATACAGTTGCAAAAAATTATAATGCATTTTTTATTAATTAAAAAAATGCAAGCTTATTTTAAAGCCTAAATATAATATTTATTTTGGACAACTTCATTTTTTTAGCTCTCAATGAAATATTTCCAATGATATTTATTTTCCGACTATTTTTTTATTTAATTATCTATAATAAAATTATTTATTTAAGATTCATATAAAATTTATAAACTATTTTATAACTAATAATTAAGTTAAAAAGAGTAATTTTATTGTCTAAATTATCCGCTTTCAAAAAATGTTATATTATTTTATTTCCTATCTATAAAAAAAGCCAAGGCATGTGGGCTTAATTTTATCTGTTATCCACATATTCTAAAAGTGATGATGTGGCGCTCTCTTCATTATTTTTGCCACCTCAGTATTTTTTTCCAAAAAACCATTGTCACTTTAATTAATGTTATTAAATAATAAGTGTATATTAGACTTTTTAAGAACTTTAATTAAGTTTTAACTTCAATTACGAGATTTCAACCAAAACGTCTCTCCTCTTCTCCTTCGATTAATTATGAACTTCTAGTACGAGATACCAATATATACCAAAACGTCTTCCCTCTTTCCATTCAATTATATTTTGGGATAGTTATATGTTGACATTAAATCAAGGATTCTAGAACATTAAATAAATCGTGAATTCGATATTTGAATAAAAAGTTATGCCCTTATTATCGGAATGATCAAGGTATTCCTATGGGGTGAAATTACCAAAAATACATTCAATATGCCTTGTAGGGTTAATTACTAATCGTGCTTACAAAAAAAAAACCATTTGCTCCTCATATAAACTTTCCTATATGCCTCTTTTCCAGAAAATGTTCCTCCTTGCTCACATTTAACTCACGGGCCGTTTACGAGTTGAAAAAAAAAAATGGGTGCATATTCGCACACCCCATTTCCTGTTAGGTGGCGTTTGGTAAATTATGTTATCAGATCCAAAAGCTTAAAATGCTTAGCCTAATAACTTATGTCTGAATTAGATTTTTGGTAAAGATCTTAAGTCTTAAAATTAAATCAAGGGCATTGTGGGTATTTTGAAATGTTCATTAAGATACTTTTGTAAGTTTTTAAAAGAGAAAGGACAGTGTTAGTATTAAAAGAGGATCTGAGAATCTTTTTTAAAGATTCTGTCACTTACAAAAAATAAGTGAAGAGAGGGTCAATTTTTGCTTTTCACTTAATTTTAATGATTTTCGTGATAAGTGCTGAAATTAAGTCATTTAATAATCACCACTTTAGCACCAAAATCACTTAATTTCAGTTTATTCAGACTTAAGATATGAGAAAAAGTTTACAAATGCCACCTAAGTTGAGTAAAACTTGGCTGACCAGCAACCGCCCACAATATGAGTCACGAGGCACATTTTTAGAGGACAATGACTGTGTGGATGTTTGGCAAATCGTTAGGCAAACCTACAATCCAAAAATCCACTTCATTAGAAAGGTTTGAAATCACTAATCAGGTTGATTTTTGGTTTGTAGCTCCACCTAGGGATTGGCCAAACATCCAAACTGTCATTGTCCTCTAAAAAAGCGCCACGTGGCTCATATTGTGGGTGTCAGCCGGTCAGCAAAGTTTTATGCATCTTAAAGAGAGATTTTTATTTTTTAGGTGTGCCCGACTTGGGAGTCCGCCCCGACAGGAAATGGGGTGTGCAAATATGCGCTCCAAAAAAAACTCTTCCTTCTTCATTTTGTAACTTCAAACGTGTGGGTGTACGCGTGCTGTATGTACGGACGTCAATATATCCGTTTATATATGCGCAGAGAAGGCGCAATTAAAAGTGGTCAAGGAAGTAGTGGATATTTGTAGTGTGCTGTGTCACTTATATAAGGGGAGCAGTAGACCAGAGAGCAGAGAAAACAAGAGAGAGATGGAGAGAGAAATGGAAATGAGGGAATCCAAATTCAAGAGGATTTGTGTGTTTTGTGGGAGTAGTCAAGGAAAGAAGAGTAGCTACCAAGATGCTGCTATAGAACTTGGGAAGGAGCTGGTACTGCTTCTTGAGAGTGACTCTTCTGTCTCTGTTTAAGTTTGTTTTTATTGAGTTTTGTGTGTTTTCTGTCTCTTTTTTTTTCAATATTTTCTTAGTTTTAAACTTGGGTTCTTCATAGAAATTGGTCTTCTCTAATGGGTTTTGCTAGAAACTTTGTTTCTTTCACGTTTTCTTATGGATTTGGGATCGGTTTACTAGAAATCGAATGCAAGTTATTTAAATTACGTTTCTTTCCTTTGTTTCTCTCTTTTTTCTCTTTTATGAATTGGGTCATGGGCTTTTGCTTGAAGATTGGCTCTCTTAATCTTCTTCTGGATATTTGCCACACAATTGGTTTATTGTAGTGTTCTTTATTGTTGTTGGAATTGTTTCTGGCATGGCTTTCTTGAAATGTGCTCCTGTTCTTCTCTATCCCATGTTTAATGAACTTGTTCAAGCAAAACCTTCAATGTTCTTGTCTTAGGCTCTCTGCGAAAACAGGGAGAGAGTTTGGCAAAAACAGAGAGGTCTCTCTCTCTCTCTCTCAAAATGTCTGTACTAGAAAGTAAGAGAGATTCTAGTTACATGCCTATCTCAGAGATTGGAAAAGATGTACATTTCCAGTACTCATTTTCCAGCTTATATTCATTAAATCTGTTTCTGTTTTACATTGGGTTACTTTCAGTTTCCCCAATTTCCCCTTTTGTACACCTCTCTGTCTTGTACATAAGTGTACTGTGCTCTTTTTGTTAAATGTGTACTGAAGAACCCATTTTCACCACTCTCTCTCAAGTAGACTAGAAGAAAATGTTGATGGGTACTTTGTAAAAACATGTTTGGAGTTCATTTGAACCTTAAAGTTATCATCTTTTTAAAGGTGTCTGTTCCTTTCTTGGTTAATTTGGTTTGGTTTGTTGTAGGTGTCAAGGAACATTGATCTTGTTTATGGAGGGGGGAGTGTAGGATTGATGGGTTTGGTTTCACATGCTGTTCATGATGGTGGTCGGCATGTTCTTGGGTTCGATTCTCTTTTTCCCACAATTTCTCAAAATAAATGAACAAATAGATTAATTTAAGTGGTATGTTCTTCAACACAACTGATTTTTGTCATGTTATTGTCTCCTGCAGAGTTATTCCCAAGACGCTCATGCCTCGAGAGGTATGTCTGCTCTAACAAAAAAGTCCTCAAGCTTTTCTCTCAAAAAAAAAGAAAAAGAAAAATAAAACGAAACTAGAATAGACAAAAGGGAAGAAAATAGATTCTACATTTCTTTTCTCTTATCTGTGATTGGGATTTTTGTATTTGTTGTGTTCATGTTTTTTCCTCCCCTTTTCTTACTTTTTCTTCCCTTTCTTACCTTTGGTAACGGATTTTCACCTTGTTTCTTTTGGTTTTATTCCATATGTGATGCTAAGAAAAGTTATAAAAACAAGGGATTTTTAGAATTTTTAGTTTTCTTCATATTGAAGCTTGATAGACTTATCCATCCACCACTTGGGTTACTGGGGTTTCACCATTTTTGTTTCTGATAGCTACTGTTTTTATTTCTTTTTGTCCTGTATTTTTCCCATCTTTTTCATCCTTTACTGTATTTTTTCCCATCAAGTTTTAATTTTTTGGATATTCTATTTTTTTATGAGAAAAAATCCATTGTTTTTTTTTTTGTTTTTTTAAGCTGGCTTGAATACTTGAATAACTTGAATACACTCAATATAGTATCTTGTTCATACTCGCCGATGAATTGCCGAGTTCAAGATTTTGGAATAAGCCCCCTGCCCTGCCTACCATCCCCTGCAACACTCATCATTGTTTCTCTGCAGTCTGCACCCTGCACAGCACCCCATAAAAAGTTTTCTTGGAAAATTTGGCAGCCTTGACAAAAACACTCTCCTTTTCTCAATCTGGTCAACCTTCTTTCCTTCTTCTACTTTATCATTTTGTTTTCTTGTCTTTTTTTTCTTGGTACCCTTTCACAGATAACTGGTGAAACAGTAGGGGAAGTGAAGGCAGTTGCAGATATGCATCAAAGGAAGGCAGAGATGGCTAGGCAGTCAGATGCTTTTATTGCCTTACCCGGTTAGTGTAAACTCTGTAAATTTCTCATCCAACACTCCCACTAACATCCTAATTCAAATCAAGAAGGATTAAGACCCTAAAAATGTTTCAGTAACATACCCATGTTTTGATTTTTCTTAATCCTTACTTGCCACCTTAAGAAAAGGCAAGATCTTTCGATTTTGAATTGCAAATCAAGAACTCTGATGATAAGAAAGACAAATAGAACCCTAAAAAGAGAGAAACTCTATTGCCTATTGAATATTTTACTATTTATCTATGGTACTGTTGTGAAAGCAACTGTTCCAAGACTTAATAATCACAACTGTTTGAACTTGCTCTCACAGAACCCCAAGTCCCATGATTAGAGAGCAACCCTTCAAACCGTATTTCCTGACCCATCAACGTCTGACACTGAAAATTAGGGCTTCTGAAGAATCCTACTTCTGAAAATTATGCTTTTTCTTTTCTGGGATAAAATAGTTTTCACACTGTATCTATTTACCAAATTGAGGAAGAAAAACCCCATTAATGCTTTCACCACAGAAGGCTTGCCAACTATTATCACCTGCAGGTGACAGGAGATCATGTTCACTCCCTTAAAAGGCTGATTTTCTCCCTGAGTTTTTAACATTTAGTAAGGAAGTAGAGAGGATTTGCAGGGGCAAACAGTCTTTTTCTTTTGTAAACCCTGGGATATTCTCTAATCTCTATGCAGTTACAGTTATAGGGTTCCTAGTTGGAAGCTCTATTACATGGTAGCATTAAATGATTTTTTTGACATTTAATGCGGTGGCATGAAACTATGTTCACCCCCATTAAAGGACATATTTTGCCCTTGTGATTTTAAGGATGGGTGCCATGAACACTATTTTTTGAAAATGCAGGGTAAGTGAGTCATTTGCTCCTTCATGAAGCATCCCATGAAATCATAAGGTACCCAAATCATAAGCTTCATTAAGATGATTACATGAGGGGTGATGGACTACTTTACCACTTAATTAAGCTCATTCTAATAATGACTAGGCGAGGAGGCGACGGATAATCCTATAATTCTCACTAGCAGTAGCAGTAAATGTGTTGAAGGCATAATTCTACTTAGATTCTTCCATCCTCCATTGATTTCTACTCCCGAATAGTTGTGTTCTTACTACTATCTATAAGAAATTAAGACTTTGGCAGTGGCTTAGTAGATCGATAAGCTTACATGATGTACATGCAGGTGGTTATGGGACTCTTGAAGAGCTACTCGAAGTGATAACTTGGGCTCAACTAGGCATACATGATAAACCGGTAATGCCCGCAAACGCACTTTCGAAGTTCTAATGTTCACCAATGAACTGGCCCTTATCCTCAACACCTCATATAGGTCACTTAACTGGATTGACAGGATTGGGTGACTAACTAAGGTTCCTAAATTTGCTACACATATTTCAGGAACTTTATGTCTGTATATCCGGATAAGAGAAGCCACTTTTAGTGTCCTAAGTAAATGTTACAAGTAATGAAATTTTTTAATATGTTTTTGCAGGTGGGATTGCTGAATGTGGATGGGTACTACAACACCTTACTATCTTTCATTGACAAAGCCGTGGAGGAAGGTTTCATTAGCCCAAACGAACGCTATATCATTGTATCTGCCCCAACAGCAAAGGAGCTAGTGAAGAAATTGGAGGTAATCTTTCCCAAAACCTTTTATCCGATTAACAGGTATGGAATTATTACATTGTTTTCAAAAATATGTATATTAATGGCATTCAGAACTTCTGATATTTGAAAACCTGCTCTGTTTAGAAGTTCAAAAATTTGAAGCATCCTTTGCTTTGTAATCACTTGTTTCCACCTGAAACCCATTTGCTTAGAATTTGTAGTGAACACTTTCCTCTCATTAAGATCTGTAGGGTCTTAATTTGTTTCTTACATTCTTATGTATGAGTGTAAGTGTATATATACGTACATATCTTAGAGCGAATATATGTACATCCTCGCATGTACATGAATAAATTCATGGAGAAGCATGATATATACACATACATAGATGCATGTACATGTACTTGAAAATCAATATGAACACAAGGCATCCATGTATGCATTCATGAGTTCATGGATATAAGTACTCTATAACATATCAGCTGCGCATCCCAAAAAAAAAAAAAAACAGAGGGAGTGAGAATATGATATTAACATAGCGTTCTTGTTATCTCATTACAGGAGTATTCCCCCCGCCATGAAGGAGTTGCTTCAAAGTTGAACTGGGAGATGGAACAACTTGGCTACTCCCCAAATTATGATATCTCTAGGTAAGAAGAAGAATGGGCGTGTGCAGATAGAGAAAGAAAGAAAGAAAGAGTGGAGATGGATGGCATTTTGGCGAAAGAAAGCGACAAACTTGGAAGACCAAAAATTTCCACAATGGGGGAATTCTTTTTTGTAAAATACAACAAATGGCTTCAATATATGAAGTATAAAATGCTTTTGAGAATATAATATCAAAAAATTCTACCTTCAATATGGAAAATTTTTTTGGCAGTTATAGGTGGTTGCTGCTCTATATCATGACAGCTTATTTAGAAGAAGCTTATATAAGTAACTCTGAATCTCACCTGTATGATATATCTCTTTGATAATTAATCCTCACAAACATAATCAAGAAATAGAAGCCTGCTACAGATCGTTTACCATGTTAGGCTCTTTATGGTTATATGGGAGGCGAAAAAATGATCACGTCGACAATCTCCATGTTAAGAGGAGACTCTTCCTTAGTGATTGTTGATAAGCTTACATCTTGAGGTCTCAGAATAGCTGAGATTTTCTTAGTGAGGACTTACCAGCCTGACTCTGATACTGATTCACTAAAGTACCAGTCTGTCAATTATTGGAGTATGATATTACTTTGATTCTAAGGAATCTTGTTGATGAAGCTCAGTAGAATTGAATCTTCTTACGTTTGGATCTCCTGTGCTTGTATGGTCCTATATTTCCTCTGTTTTTATCAAATGAAGCTTTCTCTGACTTTTATACAATAAAATGAACATGGTGACAAAAATTCTGTTTGTAAACATCTACAACTGTAAGGTGAAAGCAGCAAGCCAATGCAGTGTGTCAATTGGAGACAAGGAAGGGGCCATGCATGTCTGGACAGGTTGTCGAAAGGTTAGCATGTACTAATGTACTGCTAAGGTTTGAAAAGACAGACAATATATAGATGAGCAATTACAACAATGGGGAACGGACGGGCCGCATGTCATCAAATAGGATAATAACATGTAAGGGAAGGACCACGTGTTGTGTTATCGATTGAGAGGGAGGCCAAGAGGGCCGTGTATCATGGACATTTAGAAGGGCATGTACACCTTTGTTTCCATTTACCTCGTCATTTTTTTTTTAAGATTTTCAATTTCTGTATTTTAAAAGGCGTTTGAGGCTTACGCCTTGAGGCTGGCCTTACAGCGAAGCTTTCCCAAAACACCCTGAGGGTTTCTAAAAGAATTATGATTCACATCTTTTACACCTTTTTAACGCCTTGTGTTAGAAGCATGTGCATCACATGCATATGCCGGTGGGGCAACAGTACCTTAAGAAATTCAATTTATTTCCTCCAACTCATAGTTAAATAATTATGAGCTATTCTAGATTAAATAAAAGAAACAAAAACATCTATTTTCCCATATGGGCAACAATACCTTAAGAAGTTCAATTTATTTTTTTATTTTTTTATATATTTTTCCTCTAACTCATAGTTAAATAATTATAAGCTATTGTAGATTAAATAAAAGAAACAATAAGACCTATTTTCCCATATGAAATGGATTAATCTTATATTTTCACAAATTTACTTAAATTTATCTTTTTTTATTAAATTATTCTATTATTCTATTATTTTTAGTATTCATTTAAAACGGCATGCTTGTGATGCTTATATTCCACACTTTGTAACTTACGCCTCACACTTTAAGTTTGATATAAGGGAATGAGATTTATAGATAAACTAGATGATTACAATGACCCTAATCAAGAGTTTGTAAAAGATAACAAAATCTAATGATAGAAACTAATCTTAATCAATCTAATATAATATCCTAATTGATATTATCGTAATCTTGACAACTATTTGGAGAATGTTTGATGAAATACACGGATACCTTTGGTGAAGATATTTTTGACTTGTTCTTGTTGACAAAGGCTCTCTTTAGGTTACAAGCTTTGCACTTAGTGATTTTGACACCTATTTTCCATGGACTTGAAGGATTTCGAGTGACTGAATTCAATGACTTGTCTAGATTTGCTCATAAAGATGCACCTTATATCCTTCTTCTCAAGCTTTGCTCGAAAGTACTCTAACACAGTAGATACACCGAAATACTCTGAAGTATGAGATTGTCGGCTTTTTATTGTACAAAATTTGATAGGATGAGCGAAAACCAAGTTTTACTTGAGGCAATCTATTGATAATATGAGTTGTTCACATGAATCATGTTTCGACAGATTTTTCTCAGATGATGCCTATTCTTCCTTTCAGCAACTCCATTTTACTACGGAGTATTGTAAGCTAAACTGACGATGGATCTCATGCTCCTTCATTCGAATAAGCTTTAAACTCTCTTAGGATCATCAAGCATCTAATTGTTTAATTGAGTTCATTTTCAACTAGGCATTTTGAATTTAATAAACTCTTAAAGTACTTGAGACTTGTTCATCAATAAATACACCCACAATTATCACGAGTAATCGTCTATAAATGTAAGCATGTTCCAAAGACGTCGTCCGAATGAATAAGCTCTATCGGTCTCGATACTCATACATTCAATTCTCCAAAGAGTTTCTTGTGTGCCCATGTGCATACTAATTTGCCGCATAATTCAAGGCAAAGAAGACCACACACCTATTTTATCTTCATTATTACTTTCAACTAATTATTACTCTCTACTATTTCATGTTGACAAGTTTTGTCTTCATCTTTATTCTTTCCATAGGAATATCAGCATGAGCATCTACATTCGCCAACACATGCATTTACATCTGTTAGACAGAAAAGCATATAGTATCTAGAACATGATAGACATAATTCTCTGAGGCATTAAAGTCACATTTTAGGGGTGAAATGGCTAAGTACGTCGCACACATGATGCAGTGTTATCTCTTGTGAAAACGGCGTCTCTACCTTTGTACTTCCGCAGCTTAAACAACTTACTCATATCACTGGCCAAATGAAGTGAGCATCTAAAATTAATTGATTTCATACTTTCTTGTCAGTTATACCGTTATAACTGCCCTGCCCCTTTTAAACCTTATATGCACCTTAATTACCGGATGAGACCCACCTGGATTGATTTTGTCTCGGGACGTACATGAACCAGAGGTCGATGTTGGAAATGAGTTCCAGTATGATTGGCTTCAAGTTTTGATGTTTCGATCGGGATTTGTGACCATGAAATGTTCAGCACATATATTAACGTTTTAGAATATGAAGGCAGAAGCAAGTAAACAATAGGGAAAGGTCCACGTCGTTAAGTGGGAGACGAAAGAGGGACCATGTACTTGTTTACGGTAAGGTTTGAACAGACCAAGTGAGGGAAGTGACAGCTACGTGCATGCTGTTGATTGGGAGGGGCGAAAGGAAGGGCCACATATTGTTTGCTTATTGCGAATAGGACAATGACAAGTGTGGTGAAGGGCTGCGAGAAAACCTTCGCTCACACCTGTGTGTGAGCAAAGCCGATCACACATCACAATACTAGCGTGGCACTCTTATAGGACGATGAGCGTATGGATCAATGTTTGGCTAGTCCCTCGATGGACTTGTAAACCAAAAATTAGCTTGATTAGTGATTTCTAAGCGTTGGATTGGAGTCATTTACATGGGTTGATTTTAACCGTAGAATTTATAGCATTATTGACCATTATTTTGGGTACTATATCCAAAGGTCTGACATAACTAATCAGGCTGATATTTGGTTTGCAGGTCCAACGAGGGACTGGCCAAACATCCATACGGTCATCGTAATCTAAGAGTATACCACGTGGCTTATATTGTGGTGTGTGATCGGCTTTGCTCACACACATGTGTGAGCGAAGGTTTACTCGAAGGGCCACATGCTTATTTAAAATTTCAATTTTTGTACAATCTGTTCGGAAAAAAAAAAATTGGTAGTTGAGGAGTCATTCAGAATGGGTCATGGACTTATGGTTCACATTGGTCTAAACCAAGGTTTAAATGGGGCCATTAGAAGTATAACCGACTGGGGCGTACCGTTTTTATAACAGACAATTTTTTTTACAATTTTTTTCAGAAAATAATGGTTGTTATTTTTGTTATTTTCTGAGAGTTAAAATGGTACATTACGTAACGGGGAGGTCCAAATCCGTTATAACGGGCCGTTTTTTAAACATTGGTCTAAACTCTAAACCATAGTTACTAGGAAATTTGTTTCTCATTCAAACTGACATTTCTTAGGAAATTCGTTCCTTGTTCTCACGGCACGGCCATGCTCGCCGGGAGGAATCTTTGATTCATGGCCGGAGATAAGGCATAGATCGGTCCGAATCAAGCAGCAAGCAACAGCTTAACAGCTTATGGTTCACATTGGTCTAAACCATATAGTTACCAAGAAACTTGTTTAATATATATATATTAATATATATGGTATTAATTAAAATTTTAACTATTCAACAACCACTGTTGGATTCTCAAAATCCACAGCCGAGAAGACGAGTGAAAGGATCCCGAGTCCTGATCCTAGTTAGCAATTCGACATATTGAAAAAAATCAGGACCAGAATAGTATGAATATAATCCGTTTTGAAAATTTTGAAATACGGTAAAACACGGACAATTAAATGTTAAATGAAAAAAAATTAAAATAAAAATAAACAACAGTTCGAGAATGATTCGTGAATAATACAATTTAGTATAAAGAGTCCGGTACCAAAATTTCGTGTGTATACATACAGACCAAACATTAGCAAGATTAGTGTTTTATATCTGTCAGATTCTAGTTTTTCCGTATGTTGATTTTCAACCATGGGATTGGATCGTTATTTTGGGGTTGGTACAAAGATCCAATGGCTAAAAATCACCAATCATGCTGACTTTCAACCAAGATTGGAGATCACTCCTATAGAAGAAAGTCAGGTCATTGATCACTAAGAATGTGTCAATGGATTTTTTTCCCACACGTGTCAAATTTGAAATATTATTAGAAAGTTTTATTGAAAAAAATGGAAATACATGTTCTAATCGTTTTTAAAGAAAAAAAAATGGAGAATAATCGTACAGTTCAATGCATACGGTCGTTTAAAACGTTTTTTCAAAACAAAAAACCTTACTATTCGGGTATAATGCGTGTATAGTATGCAGAATTTCTAACTAGATCCTGACCCTAATAGAAAAATCTTTATTGAACAACTATTCTTGATCATAAAAAACCAAGGGAAAATTTTAGATGCAGAGGAGGTGGCCCTACATAGATCAATTTTTGGGCCCAATGACTGCGTGGACGTTCAGCCCATCTATTGGTGGATAAACACATTAAAATCAGCTTGATTGATGATTTGGGGCCTTCTCTCGCTTATTGGGCCCTAGGCGACCGCCTAAATAGCCGTTATAATAGACAAAACGGCAGCATTATATGTCTGTTATAAAGATATAACGGACGTATTTAAATCTTGCTTTAAAAAACTAAATAAAGAAGGAAAAAAGATTATTCTAAAAACGATTTAAAATAGGGAAAAGTATGAATATTAATCCCATCATGCTTTTAATGATGATCGGAAGTTGGACCAGAGATTGATTGAGATTCACTTCTGCCTAGATTAAATATTCTTGGCATCGTAAGATGAAACACGCAAATGGACGGCAGAGAACGTTGGAGCGTATCGGAGTCAATTGAGTCCACTTTTGACCATGGATAAGTTAAGAATTTATCTTCACTCTGTTCCAAGGTTTAAAATTTCGGTTTCACATGCCATTTTGGTGAGGCCCGAAATCAAAATTTCAGTCAAAACGTCGAAATTTCGTGTGAGATTTTGAAAATTTTGAAATTGAGATTAGTAATGAAAATTTAGAAATTTCACGAAAAGTTCGAAATTTCACGAAATTTGAACAAACTGAAAATATCCGAAATTTTGAATTTTAAAAATTTCGATTTATATGGCTTTCGATTTCGGTGTAGCCCGAAATCGAAATTTCAAACTTTTCGACGAAATTTAAAACCTTGCTCTATTCTGGTTTAGTCATTGGTGTTGTATGACTCGAACTAGACTAGGAGGTTGAACTGATGGACCGGCAAACCGTCACCCAAAAAGTCCCAGTCAGCATCGACCCGGAGATTAATTGTAGTTAAAAAGAATAGAGAAAAAAAAAATGGAAAAACCCAGATGGGCTGTCTGTCCAACCAACTAGTTGAACTAGTGAACTGGTGTGTCAGCTAGGCCACCAATTTGGTGGCTGGTCCAAGTTTAAAAACATTGGTCCTAGCATAATGAGTTGGGCCAAGCCCAGTCTGTGGCTAATTCTTAGTTGGGCCCAAGCCCATCCCAAACTGGCCAAATTTGAAGGCCCATCGTAGGGAATTTGAGTTTAATAAAATAAATTTTTATTTAAATTATATTTTTTAGAAAATTTTACGTATATTCGCTAAAATTCTGAAAAGTTAATTTAAAAAGCCTATCAGATGGAAGTTTTACCAAAACATCTTTACAAAAGATTTTTATTTTGATCTATTATGAATTATGATAATTTTTAAAAAAAATTTAAGAGTATTTTTTTTTTTTTTTATCACACCCTAGATCTTGAGCAAACAGATCATTTTTTAGGCATTCGGGTCGGATCCGAGGCGTGACAGAATGGTGTCGATCAACTAATGCTTTGTATAGTTACTTTGCATAAAGGTAACCAAATTGAGCTTCTTCAGGCTCACTATTTCAACATAAAATGGGTGTTCAGGACTGATTTTTAGACTAACCTCTCACTGCATTCAATTACACACTGGTGCACCGAAGTGTGCTACTCACAATTTTCATCAAGGAAATATTGATTCTTGTGTTATTATTCATTCACCATTTCAGTCTTACACTTTATATATACTAGGGGAACGCGTGCGATGCACATGCACTTTATACATAGAAGTACCTTACACGTGGCACACTCGTAGAAATCACTGACCGTATCGATGTTTGACCCATCTCTAGGTGGGCCTATATGCAAAAAATCAGCCTGATTAGTGCCTTTTAAGGATTTGATTGGAGTCGTTTTCATGGGTTGATTTTTAACCATCGATTTCAAGCATTATTTTGGGTACTCAAAATCCAAAGGTTTGAAATCACTAATCAGACTGATATTTGGTATATGGGTCCCCCTAAGAATGGGACAAACATCCATAAGGTCAATGGTCTCTAAGAGTGTGCCACGTGGCTTATACTATTGATGAGGGACTTGGGCGTGCTAGACAACCTAAACTGTGAAGGGACATTTAATGAGGGAAGGTTTTACCTTTGAAAGTAGAGAGGCCTTCAATTATGTCACGTGTGGCAACCCCCGTTGTTGCTTTATAATAGTATAGACTAGTGGGCCGCATGGGCGTTCTAGAAGTAGTAAAAGAAGAAAGTTTCAACCCAAACGAAGGGCTGCAACTTGGGCGGGCTCAACCAGACTTGGGCTCGAGTTGGATTGTTTTTTATCAGGCTCGGGCTTGGTTGTTAGAGCCTGATCAAAACCGGATTGGGCTCGAGCTGAGGCGTTGGGCCGCCTGTCGGCTACAGCTACACTCATTTCTTACATTCAATTGTTACACCCAGTGGTTGGGTCCACATAGAGATCATGTTGTACAATCTAAGCATACATTCAGTTGTCCTTATCATGATGATTATTATCACCAAAAGTCGGTCCATTTCGACATTGCTAACCTTATAAAAACTGACCCAAAAATAACAATTCGTTGGATAACTTGAGTTGCAGTTGTGTTGGTAGTTACAAGAGCTTTTGCATTTTTGCTGACGTCGCTCAACTTGAGCAGGGCCATTTTGTTTGGTCTGTCCGGCCCTGGCGCATGTAAGCCACAGCCGGTTGGATTGTCCAAAGTGATCCCTATGTAAGCCCTAACACCAGATGTAAGAATTGGGTGTAGCTATAAACGAACTCATTAAAAACATCAAAATTCCGAAGTTGTCTATGTAGAATATATGTAGTTATTAAGGGATTATTTATGGAAACATAGAAGAAATTGCATTGAAAGTAATTAATTTAAGGAACTAGATCTGAACGATATTTGGGCCATCCAGATCAGATCGGCACCCTCCGAAACTGAGATTTTGAACCATGAATGTAACCCATCTACTAATACACCACTTCATGACACCCAACAAGGCAGCTCAAATGGTTGGTGTGTATCCACCTCTTTCGGGAGATCGTGGGGTCAAACCCACGCAGGCAGATTTCCTCCTTTGAGCAGTTGTGCCAGGAGTAGAAGTCCCCTTTACCGGCTTGACCGGGTTCAGGTTTCACCTGACTTAATCTGCGGGGCCCTCCCACGATGGTAACTACAAAAGAAAAATACACCACTTCATGGACATTGGACGCTTATAAATTATGATTGGGCTAATTTTAGTCGCACCCCACAAAATGTGAGGGCACCCGAGACCCTTAGTTTTTTACCCTATTTTTTTATTATAAAAATACCCTTTTGAAAAAAAATTTACGCACCCTCTTTCCAACTGTTTTCTCCGCAAAAGTTTTAGTTGCGAGTCTTGTGACCGAATCCAGTCACAACCCACAATAAGAGTCACGTGGCACACTCTTAGTGGATGCTGACCGTATGGATGTTTGGCCTGTCCCTCGGTGGACCTACAAACCAAAAATCAGCCTGATTAGTAAATTCGAAGTGTTACATTGAAGTCATTTTCCTGGGTTGATTTTAACCGTAGTAATCTGAGCATTATTTGGGTGCAAAGATCCAAAGGTTGTAACTTACTAATCAGGCTGATTTTTGGTTTGCAGGTCCACCGAGGGACTGGCCAAACATCCATACGGTCAGCGTCCACTAAGAGTGTGCCACGTGACTCCTATTGTGGGTTGTGACTGGCTTCGGTCAAATCTATTGCGACAAAAAGTTTTACTCGTTACACTTGTGCTGAAATGGGGAAAGGGTGCCATCATAGAGTTTGAAATCTAAGTGGGGTGCTTTGAGCCGGTCGGCTGCCCTCACATTTGGTGGGGTGCGACTAAAATTACCCTCATGATTGTTGCCTTTTATATGACTTTCCTCAAATGGGTGGGCCACGTGTATGGTTTGAGGGCAATACTACCATGTTTCATGCGAGTAAAACTTCTGTCACAATGGGATTGCAAATCACACAAAACACAGCCAATGAGTTCTCGGCACGTACGCCTAAAAAGCAAAAGCACATGGTACGTTGCAAAGCACTTGTGTACGTGCCGAGAACTCATTGGCTGTGTTTTGTGTGATTTACAATTTCGTGTGATGGAAGTTTTACTCGTTTCATGCCCTACAGCAAATCATGAACCACGTGTGAACTGAAAATATTCCATTTGATGGTTTTCTTTGGTTGCAAGCAAGGAATAAGGTTTGAAAACATCCGTTTGACTTTTAAAATCCGTATACGATGAAGTCATCGTCAAGGACAAAACCACGTGGGCTTGCCCCAAGGTGTCCCTGTGATTTTTGAGATACGTTGCGGAATCTTTTTTACTGTACACTCTCTGCATCCCTGGGGTTCAACTTCAACTTAAATTTCCTTTAGAAAGAGAAGACCTTCCACAAGGTTTAAAAGGGCATTTTGGCGAACTGAAACGATGAAAAACATTTATTTCTACTTGTCGACATATGAAGACCATGGATTTAAAAACGGCCGTTTAAACGGTTTTAACGGTAACTCCCCAAGCCCATTTCCGTTAAAACTGTTTAAACACATTTTAACATTTTTGAATTTAGCGGCCATTTTTTTTTGTTTTAACGGCCGTTAAAATCGTTTAAACCATGGTTTTAAAAACGGCCGTTTAAACGGTAACGCCCTAAGCCCGTTTCCGTTAAAACTGTTTAAACACGTTTTATCGGTTTTGAAAAAAATGGCCATTTTTTTGTTTTAACGGCCGTTAAAATCGTTTAAACAGTCGTTTAATTCTGAAAATTTTTGTGAAAAAAAACAGCCGTTAAATCCGTTTAATTCCGTTACAATCTGTTTAATTTCCGTTAAATTCCATTTTTTTTTAATTTTCAAATTTGAATTTCAGCACCATTTTTTCTGTTAAATTCTGTTTAATTTCGTTAAATTCCATTTTTTCCCAATTTTTTTTTTCATTTTTGCCCCTGGCCGTTTCAATCCGTTTTAACGGCCGTTTTAACAGTAACGCCCCCAGTCTGTTTAACCGTAATGGCCGTTAACAGTAACGGCCGTTAAAAGGGGACCGTTATAATAGTATAACGGACTGGGGGCGTTACCGTTTTTTCCGTTATAACGAAAAAAAGCTCGGGCAAAAATGAAAAAAATGGGAAAAAAACGGGAAAAAATGGCTCTGAAATTCAAATTTTGAATTTCAAAAATGGAAAATAACGGAAAGAAATGAAAATAACGGCCGTTTTTTTTCACAAATTTTTCCAGAAAATAACAGTTGTTATTTTCGTTACAACGGAAAAATAACGGAAAATAACGGCAGTTATTTTCTGGGCGTTTTAACGGTCCATAACGTAACGGGGTAGGTCCGAATCCGTTATAATGGCCGTTATTTTCATTATAACGGCCGTTTTTTAAACCTTGGTTTAAACAACCGTTAAATTCTGAAAAAATTGTAAAAAAACGGCCGTTAAATCCATTAAATTTCTTTTTTTTTTCAAATTTCAAAATTTGAATTTCAGCGCCATTTTTTCCGTTAAAATTCGTTTAATTCAATTTTTTTTTCATTTTTGCCCCTGGCTGTTTCAATCCGCTTTAACGACCATTTAAACGGTAATGCCCCCAGTCTGTTTAACCGTTAAAATAGCCTCCTTTAAACCCTGATGAAAACCATGTATTAAAAAATGGCCGTTATAAAGAAGGTAACGTTATAATTGCCGTTATAACAGTACTGCCCCGACCCGCTTTATGTCATATCCCGTAATAATGTTATAAATCGAAAGACGGGATCACCATTACAACAGAGGCTAACCATCTTCTGCTGTTATCAAGTTTTTTTTGGAGAAAAAATAATACAAAAAATACAACATATTATCACTTTTCCATAAATAAATAAAAATTATAGAATTAAAAAAATTATTTACATTATATTTTGGCAATCAATGTTAATATTCTTCGAAAAATTTCTAATACCAACAAATTTTCTGATTTTCATAAAATTATCCTACTTTCATCGCATGTGGCCCACATCCCACTTGATAAAAAAAATTACTGAAAATGGACAAAAGAATCCACTTTCACACCAAAAGAAGACAAGATCAGCGACGGAATCGAAAGATAGCCATAATTATTTGATTGTATCGATTGTCGGTGTACTTAATTAAGACTTTTCTAGGACCCGGCCCTATTAAAATGATCTAGAAATGACAGACATGCTACATCTATACTATATACTACTATACATCGATGGCCCAATCTGCGTCTGTGTAGGATTCTGATTCACACACCCAACATGGCAGCTCAAATGGTTGGTGTGTATCCTCCTCTTTCAAGAGCTCGTGGGGTCAAACCCACACAGGTAGATTTCCTCCTTTGAGCAGCGCCAGGGGTAGAAATCCCCTTTACCGGCTTGACTGGGTCAGGTTCACTTGTTAATCCGCCCTCCCACGATGGTGAAAAAAAAAAATATTCTGATTCACATACGAGTCCTGTTCCCTTGCCCGTTCCGATACCAAGGACGAAATGCAGGGCAAGCTAGTTAATTAAAGAGTGGTCCATATTCAAGAAAGAAGACCCCTGTTTTATTTTTTTGGGAATTTTTGACATACCCCCATGTTATCTTTAAAATTTGACATATCCCCACAATTTGAGAAAGCTGACATACCCCTATGACTCGGTCCACTGTCATTTGACTAATGTTGACCCGAGTTGACTTTCGATTTTTTTATTAAATGATAAAAATGTCCTTGTCTTCAAATTTATAACAAGGGTTTGGGTTTAGGCCGTTATTATAAACGACTTCTTCTGGCTGTTGAGACACCGTTATTATAAACGACTTCTTTTGGCTGCTGAGTCTACATATCATTCCTGTTATAGAGTCTACTTATCGCCCAAGTATATATTATATGTAACTTCTTTTGACTATGATACGTTGACACGTACACCTAAACCGCTAGACATATTTCTTTTTCACTGGAGTAGTCGGGTTTTTCCTTTCGCATGTGGCAGCTGTGGTGGCCCACTTGTTTTGGTTTGACACCTTAGAAACCCAATAGACTGTCATTTGGCATCTTCTGTAAAAAAAAATGGGTCGTGATGTAACAAGGTATAGGGCGTCAGGTAGCACGTTTTACTCACCGCTGCTGTTTGGGCCCATTGACCACATGGATGTTTAGCACACCCCTTGGTAAACATTCATACCAAAAATCAGTTTCTTTTATGATTTTTAACCGATGGCTTTAGTACTCAAAAAATTGGTTGGATCCAACTGTTAGAATCACACCTCAATAAGTTCAAAAATCAAATGGCTAGAGATTACCAATCATGGTGAGTTTTGGTGTGTATATCCACCAAGGGGTGAGCTAAACATCCATGCGGTCAGTGGACCCATAGGGCAGCGGTGAGTAACAAAGATGGGCCAAAAAGCATTAGGTGTGCCTTTTGCAATACAGGGAGCATGATAGAGAATTTTTTAAGCAGGGGGGATTTTGAAGCAGCGATCATGTGCCCAACGATCACGCACCACATATACCTGGGGTTTAGGATTTGGTTTTAAAAAGTACCATGGTTATATGTGGCACGTGATCATTGGCGCATGATGGCCGCTTCAAAATTCCTGCCGCTTCAAAAAAAATTCTCCATGGTAGATGGATGACCTAGATTGACCAAGTCAATCCCCGAGGGCGAAGAAATGTTCCACCACTCCGGTGAATAGGTCTGGCGAAATTTCAAGGAATTTGAGGTTCTGTGTGGTTTCGAGTAAATTCGAAGTTTCTCCGTTTCAAAATGTCAACCAATTTTGACTAAGTCCATAAACTTCTAGAACCTTGACCACGTTTTTTAGATGCTTATATACACCGATTTATTTTGTTTTACAGTTGCGATTATGAAACTGCTAATTAGATACGCACACAAAAAAAAAAAGGTATACCTAGCACGATTTTTGTTACTCACCGCTGCTATCTGGGTCCATTGACCACATGGATGTTTAGCCCACCCCTTGGTGGATACACAAACCAAAAATCACAGTGATTGGTAATCTTTAGCCATTAGATTTTAGTTATTTTTGAAGCGTGATTCTAGCCATTGGATCCAACTTTTTTTTAGTACTAAAACCATCAGCTAAAAGTCATAAAACAGGCTGATTTTTGGTATGAATGTGTACTAAGGGTGGGCTAAACATCCATGCGTGCAGTGGGCCCAGATGGCAAAAGCGTGAGGTTTACCTTGTAACATCACAGACCCAAAAAAAAAGAGAAGTTTGAAATGAGTACCTTCGCTCACAGCCCACAATACGAGACACACGTGGCACACTCTTAAAGAGATCTGACTGTTTAGATGTTTGGCCAATCCTTCGGTGGACCTGCAAACCAAAAATCAGCCTGATTAGTGATTTACAACCTTTGGATCCTTGCTCCCAAATAACGCTCAATAATGCTCAAATTTCTACGGTTAACATCAACCCATAAAAACAACTTCAATCCAACTCCTAGAAATCACTGATCAGGTTTATGTTTTGTTTGTAGGTCCACCTAGTGATTGGACAAACATCCATACGGTCAGAGTCCACTTAGAATGTGTCACGTGGCTTGTAATGTGGGCTGTGATCGTCTTCGCTCACAGCAGGCTGTGAGCCAAGGTTTACTCGTTTGAAACCTACCTCCGACGGGGTGTAGCGTAGGAAGGGCATTAGCGGGAATAAAGAAATTCCGCAGACTTGTCCACGGCACGGGCCCACAGCCAACGATCTTTAAGAAGGTCACACCGTCACAGTTCAAGATCTTCTGGATCGCACGTATTAGATTTTATATTATGTATTCCATGTAATGTGGGCCCACGTGCTTGACATCATCGTCTCTTGTTAAACTCCAGCAAAGCATGACGTTACCCCGTTGGATCAGCGAGACGGTGCACATAAATGAAGTTAATGAACTACCGAAATTATCCCTTGTTTCGCTCTATTCATTCCAAAGACCGTATCTGCAATTACAACCGTTGGATGGTTTTTGAGATTCGCTTAGTGTGAACCTAGATGCAGATGGCCCCTCTCTACGAATCTCAAGGTAAAGGGATCCAACGGTGTTTTCCTCCGAATACTAACACGACCTTTTATGGTTCGCGGATCCCAATACTACGTTCGATGCACATGCCCGTCAGCGTTCATCCTGACGATGACTACGAACATCCACTCCCAAATCCCAATCCTAACTAGACGTTTAGAAGTCATTTCAGGGGTAGAAAAGTAAATCAAGTAAGTCAAGGGAATTGATTTTTCCGGTGAGCTGTTAGCTTTTCGAGTCAATATTTTTCACATTGGCAGAAATACCCCCATTGCTTTTGATCATTTTATATACCTGACGTTTTGTCGAGGGGTAGTTTCGTCAAATAAGAAAAATATTGACTGGAAGAAGAAAAAAGTTCAATGGAATAATCAATTACCAAAAGTCAACTTTAAATTTTAAATTTAATCAAGAAAATATTGTGATTATCTAGATGGGTTGACAAAAGCAGTAACGGAGTTAGTTAACGGAGACGATCCAAAAAGCAAAGCGATTTTTCCGCCTATAAATAACCTAACTCCCTCACATCCGATCCGACACGGAAGAACGTAAAACCTTTTGTCTCCGTTTCTGGTCTCCCGTCTCACTGCCGTTACTATTTCCGTCAGAATGCAAGGGGCGCTTAATCTCAGACGCTCCCACCTACTAGAAGAATCCAACCGGGCCATGCAGCCATGCAATCTTGTCCCTCACTCTCCGTCTGATTCTTCGTTGACAGACTGCAACTCCCCTGATTCTTCTCTTTGTCCGGCGTTCAAGCGTCGGAAAATCGACGGATCAGATTCTTCCGTCGAAGAAGAAATCAACGGCAACGAGGACGAGAAATTCGTCCAGAGCGCCTTAGCCTTCGATTGGGCCGAAGGAGGATGTCTCGCGTTTGATGCTGATGCTGATGCGGACAATCACATAGCAAAGAAGAGCCGTCCTCCTCCACCATTAAACTTACCAGTCCCAGTCCATTATCATCATCATCATAGCGGCAATCCGGTAACGATGTTAGATTTTTCTGGTATGGCCGTCAGATATAACGGCTCTTCGAGCCCCTGCTTTACAGGCAGTTGGGGGAAGCTACCGTTAAACGAGAACGATTCCGAAGACATGGTATTGTACTCAGTCTTGAAAGAAGCCACGTTGAGAGGTTGGCAGCCGGTCACGCCGATGACTCCTTCCGTATCTACGACGGATTATGCGACTCCAACCGGGCTGAAGCCGAAGCCAAAGCCAAAGCCTAAGCCGAAGCCAGAACCAGCAAACGAGACCGCTACCGAAAGGGGAACGAAGAAGAAAAGAGCCGGTCCGCATTATCGAGGTGTGAGGGAGCGGCCGTGGGGGAAATTCGCGGCTGAGATTCGTGACTCGGCGCGCCAGGGAGCTAGAGTGTGGCTTGGAACGTTTGATACAGCTGAGGAGGCCGCAGTGGCTTACGATCGAGCCGCTTACAAGATGCGTGGGGCCCGGGCCCTGTTGAATTTCGCAAGCAGTGCCAGTGACAATGGCTCGGAGGCAGTAGCTGGTCGAAGCAGTAACAGTGGCTTGGCTACGAGTCTACCCCGTTGTGATGAAGGCTCATAGACATGTCGAGCTTGACTTGATGCTGATGTGGATCGACCCCGTTAGTAGTGGAGAGAAATCAAACACCCAGAGAGGAATGGAGATTTTCGTAAATTTGGGCAGTTTTGGTCCCACCACACAGCCTCATACAAGTGGTGGTGGTCCCACATTTCTATCCACTTAATATGGCAAAAATAGTGCCACGTGTTTGAATATAGTGACTTATGACAGTTTGCCACTTGGCAGGTTCTTGCAAAGATTGGCTAGGACGTGTTTGGTTGTATATCTACAGTTTAATGAATTTCGAGGATTTAGATTCAAGTACATCTCTCTCACTAGCTCCTCCCAAACACAAATTGCTTATCAAAGAAAACGAAAACACAAAATTGCCAATCTTCATTTAACCTTCCAAACACATTCATTTTAGGTACCTGCAATCTTCATTAAACCCGTGTCAAGATCGGCCCCACACCACCGACAGGTTCCCATGTTAAATGCACCCACAGTCTCATTGCTAATCTTCATTTGTTTTTCAAAAGATCTTAATTAGTGATTTGATATCTACAATACTAGTTTTTCAACGACTTCAATTCGTGAACAGCTCATATGGATGAGGATTTTCAAGATCACAATCATCGGCCCCACCGATACATTTTCGCTGCTCCTGATAAGATGGGAAACCACAAGTAGGATATCTTGTTGTGGGTGAATACTCAAAAATGGTAATAACAATAATAAAAAAAATAAAAAAAAGATTAGTAAAATATAAAGAGGATTACTATAGGGAGGTGAAAGAAAGTGATCCCCAAAAATGTTTCTCTTTTCACATAAAATGGATTCTTTTGGACTGATAAAGGTGCATAGGTTGGAATCTCTTAGGGTTTAGGCTTCACTTTAAGAGGGCTTACAACTGGCCATTTTGACAAGAACCTACCTGTCTTCTCAGATTTAAAAACCTCCGACGAAACCGAGTCGTATCCACCACCAAACCATCTCAGTCTCAGGGCGGCACCAAATACTGATACTGAGTTTGCAGAAAACTTAATGCAAAAGTGACAGAAACTCACCGAGTTGAGCTTAGTTCACTGTCAACCGAGTTGTTTGAACTCTAATTTAAACCCCATAACCATGGATATGGATTTCAACGAATGGAAAGTAAGCTCAATTGCAGGAAAAATCGGTAGCGCTCGATAGTCCAAGGCTCTGCCATTGGACAAATATACAGAACCCACCTATGTATTTGGTACTTTTCATTCTGAACCATTGTTCATGATTGATCCAACACAAGGCAACTGATAGGATGATTAGTATCACAGCTTAAGACTGGAATTTGGTTTAGGAGGTCTCTTCGGTGGGCCCATCAAATCGACTGTATGGATTAAAAAGCATTTATAGTAAATGTACAGTAGGGACCCAGCTTATTCTCGCCCGTTCTAACAATGTGAATCCCACAATCAAGTGGTCTGGTGGGGCCATTACAACAACAAAAGAGTGGCTTGCAATTTATATGATTATTTCCCTGAACTTGAAACCAGAACAGGAGAATGGAAATTTGCAAGTGAAAATGGAAAAGTCAATTACAAATGAATTGAATTACAACTACCTTCTAAGCATAGAAAGTTACAGTTACTCTAGTTTTCAACTAGTCAACAAAAAAAAGAAGAATCACAACTAACTAGCTCTCAACAGGTAGGATGAAAATTGAAATGTTGAAATAATGTTATTTTGTTAGTCTGAGTTTCAAAATTCAATCAGCCAACTCACTGTTTTCGTGATTTTGTTGTCCATTCGCAGGTGGTGTTGGTGATGGTGGTGGTGCTTTGGAATTGCAGGGCTTTGATGCTTTGCAATTGTCGGGCTGTGATTTTATAAACCCAAATGTTCTCGAAAAGATGTTCCAACTACTTTTTGTCTTTCCCAGCTTTTCAATTTTTTCTTTCATGCTCAAGCACTCCTTCTCGAGCTCCAACACCCGTACCCTCATGTCCTTGACGCCCACAACTTGGTCTTCCTTTCCATCATGTGCAGGGATTGCTTGGGTTGACCCATCATTCTTGGGCAGTGTAAGGTTCCCATTCGGGCCCTGCGAATTCTCGAGGTTGTCAGATACATAGAACCATCCAGCGATCGATGTGCGGAGCCGAAGCTGTTCGAAAAAGAGGACTTGGACAACAACTCGAAGAGGTAGCCTCTCATTCTGGGCAGCATGGGTGGAGGCCTCTAAAGAGAGCTTCTGGCAGTTCATGAGCCTGCAAAGCTGCTCCCTCTCGGAGTCTGTGAGCCACGGATGTGCCTGAATCATCAAGAAATGTGTTGTCACTTGTCAGGAATCAGAACAACCAAAATTGAAAGCCGGGTCCAGGTATGAATTTCATGATGTGCATAGGTGTGCATATGGTATCCTAACATCTTACACTGTCAATTGTTATGAGAAAATCTTGAGACATGTTAATGTGCTTTCAAGTTAACAGTGAAATAGACGGTCCATATTAAACCATCCCTTCAATCATCTCTGTGCAGCCCCAACATAGCCATGTCAAAACCATGTCTTAATGTATGCCTGTATGGCACCCCTTGTATCAGTTGTACGATGGTATGTACATCCATTGAATCATCCCCATGTGGGCCCCACTTAGTCATGTAAAAATCCACGTCAGATAAACCATGTCAAAAATATATGTAACAAGTAGAAACCAGGCCTTGTATGTGTATATTTCTTAATGCATGCATGTACGTGTGGCACCCCTTGCATCAGTTGTACTAAATTATGTATGCATGAATGAGCACATATATGTGTCATCACACATATGATGCAAATAGAAGCACATGTAATCAAGATCTTAATACCTTGAGGTATATATCGATTGCACGGTAGATGCCATCATCAAGTGGCCTAGCATAATCAGGGATGACAGCTGCGAGTGACTGAAATTTTGGGAGCTTCAAGTTAACATCCGGTGCTACCTCTGCAAGGTACCCATCCACTAGCTTGGCCACCATTGTCATCGGGGTCAGTGGTGCGGACCCATTCATCAACTGCCCCTCATCAACTATACAAGGAGAAGACCCAGCTGCAGTCTGATCCACTGACATAAAGTGATCAAGAATCCGCTGAATGCAATCAACATCATAAAGGGTCTCCACCGAAAATCCCATGTTTGGTATGAGAAGATCTTCCAGTGCAGCTTGGTCTAACTGGACCCCCACTCTTTTCTCCAAATTCTCTCTGCATGACGGGCTCGCATGTAATACCATTGCAATGTGAAGCAATCTGAGCAAGAACTTGGTCAATGTGATTCCCTTCTTATTGGGCAGTAGCTCCACAATCTCTTCAAGGAGAAGCCGTTGATCTCCCTCTGACGGCGTCGAAATAGTAGAACCAGGGTTAACACGGTTTATGTTCTCCTTATAGCTCGATTGCCTACTCAGTCCTGGCAGATACCTTTTCGCATAGAACATGAGGGAGCCAGCAATGTTCTCGGGCTTCATCCCTCTTGATTCAACAGCCAAAATCAGCCTCTTATACAGAGGCAAACTAAGGAAACAGACATCCTCATACCACCAATCCTCACCCACAGATCGCGGCTTAGCTCCTGTACATATTCCATTCCACCAGACAGTGCCCCCTGGGCTCTGCGTGTTATCGCGTCCTGACACAGGCCAACCAAATAAGCTCGGATCTGCACAAGCTTTCATTGCCAAGGAATTGATGCATCTTGAGACGATGTGGACCTCTTCTGCATGTGGGAGAACCTCCTCGCATGTTTCAAGAGCTTTGATCGAGTCGGTCCAATTTCCAAAGACTTCATTGAGGAAATCCTCCGTCTGTTTGATGAGATTTCCCTCTCCATAAGCTTCGTTCATCTGAAGGTGATCGGCAGCACATCTAAGACTGACTACATTCAGGGCAGTGAGTTCTATTTTAACACCATAACAGAACTTGGCTACAAGTTCGAAGGCTTTAGCTCCACCGGGTATGTCATGAAGCTGCAAAACACAGTTTGGCCCATCCTCGCTGGAGAAATCTTCAATTATCTTTTCTAATACCCCACTTCTGGAAAGTAACGGAAACTGTGAACAACAAAGGAAAACTTTTAGGCATGTCCATTCCAGTGAATCCAATCACTGGAAAACAAATCAAACATGCTAGCTAGTACAAACATAAACTACATCCATGGATACAAATGTGCACAAATACAAGAAAAACATGCTAAAATAAGCAAAAGAATAAAACACCTTGTGAAGGTGAAAAGACATTTCTCCAACTTCGACGACAACATCACTCGGAAGTCCGGTTGTGCAAAGCCTGAAAAAGAACTTGTTCAAGGTTGCCATCATATAAAAAAGGGGAAAGAAAGATAGACAAACTAAATTCTAATTGGAGCAAGCCTTATTATTATACTTTGTGTGTTTTAGGTTTCTGGGGATGAGTTGGATGATATGATATGTTGTTTGGCCCATCCGATCAATTTCAAGTGCTTTCAAATATGAAAACAAGGTTTTAATTTTGATTTTGGATATGTTTCACTGTTTCAGTTACCTTGGAAGTGAAAGTATTTCGTGTAAATATTTCAATCGGTATGGAAATACTATAAATTTTTTGGAAATTATGGAAATTTAGGAAATCATGGTAAAACATAGGAAATATGCATTGAAATTTTAGGAAATGATAAAAGAAGCATGAAAATACACCCATAATCATAACAACCATTTAGAATAAGAAAAGCAAGATCAATAGTGTTTGGAACGTTCCGACACAAATATATGAGACTCAAACTTCAAGATTCAGACACACACACATAATATTATAATCATGTTTACATGCATAAAAGCAGAAAACAACTATCTTACAACCTGAGGAAATCATAACCATATGAATCTACAGATCTACAAGTCTCCTATTTTCTTTAATTTTTATTTTCTTTTTGTTTACACATACATAAATTAGGCAGACTGTAGCTCCTTGACGCTGGATTCATTACATTGTTTCAACCTACCTTGAGTTTAAATAAGGAGAGTGTTTAGTGATTGCAATCACTTCTAGGTGTTTGCCTTTCTTATCTCCACAATCTTTGATTCATTTCTAGTCAGTTTATCAATGAAGTGGATTTGCAATGTAAAATATGTATTATCAGTATCCACCTATTTTGTAAAATAGTAGTACTTTTCCTTTTGTTTTTATTCACATAGATGTTTGATGGCCCCTTCCCCTGTTTCTCTGTCTCTTTTCCTGATGATCAGTCTCAGGTCACTTGGATATACCTTGCAAAATATAAGGACGAGTTTATACCTATCCAAAAGATACTTCAGAGGTTTTTTTTTTTTGACAGGTACAATGTTTATGAAACGATTCAAACCCAAGTAAATGCAAGAGTTGGGGCCTTGAGATCTGATAATGAGCCTTGAGATCTTCAAGAGAATGGGATCTAGACTCAAATTAGTTGTCCCTACACTCTAAAACATAGTGGCCAAAAAGGAAAATGAAAAAGATCAGTCAAATGCAGTTATAACTGCTGGCTATCTTTTCAACCAGATGCCTTCGAGAGTTTTACAAAGACAGAAGTTACAGGCATTACACTTGCAGCCTGTCCTGTTGCATTCTATGATCCAATCTTCTTCAATTCTTCCTTCAAGCCTGTTTGATCCCTATTTGCTTGTTGCACTGCATACATGAAAAAGAGCTTGTAAATCTCTCACTATCACTTCTTTTTCCGACGGCATTTATCCCCTTTCCTTCCATGGACTTTATTACTTCTATCTCTTCATCTTATATTCCTTCTGTCCTTTGGAGATTTTTTATGCATCCAATGCAGAAGAAACTGTGATAGAGAAAGAAGTGTCCGAGAGAAAATTTGATGCCTAAGAACTATTACATCTTCATAAGAAGAAACACTTATTAGACACAAGTGAGAATATACTCTGAAATGTCTATTAATAGATCCAGGGGAAGGTTTCTAGTCCTAGTAAGGAGTTTCACTCAGACTTGTAATATGGACTGCCAAGAGTCATTTGCACCAGTTGCAATACTAAATTTAGTAAAGGCGATACTCTTAGTTTTTCTGAATAATAAGTCTTGGCAGTCAGATCAACTAGGCAAACAATGAGTTTCTAACAGTGATCCATCAGGATACCATAGGACTACATCACATGAAGTCTAGATTCAAGGTAAGAAGTCAAAGTTTGTTTTTGGAAAAAAGGCAATTTCAGGACTCCTGAGTAGTGGAATTGATTCAAACAAGAAAAAACTGATCAAGAAGGTAACTTTGTTCCTATAAAACAGCAGAAATCTATGCTAAGTAACCATGTTTTTATTAAAGAGAAATTCAATCAGTACTTGAAACCCAACCTAGTAGTAATAAAATTCAATTGGGTATTAAGAAGAAAAACATTCGAATATCGAACTTTAAGCATGGAAGGAATGGAACAGTGAGAGCAGTACCCGAGTCTACAAACACACGCATAAATATTTGAGTAAGTGTTTATGCGCATACATGAATCACATACAAAAATGATCAAGCAGTTAGTCTGTTCATTTAAGTAAACACCCACCCATACACTGTACAAACAAATATTCATACAATTTGTGGTGGCAAGTGTTTGTGAATCAAATGTTTGGTTAAATTTTTCCAAAAAGTTCTTCCAAATTTGAACAGGTGGGTATATGCTGTTTAATCCATAAACATCAACCTTGTGTTCTCAATAATTAACATATCAGACTTTCCATAAACAGAAATTCTTCTGGAGGGTAAGATCTAGAATTGAAGCCATGAACCCATGACATCACATACGACCATGCTAGCTCACAGGCATACACACACTGTTACATATACATACACATACATCACCAAGGAGTTAAATGTGCACATTATATAATACCCATTATGCTTATAAAAAAAACGTGCATATTATATAATGTCCAATTTTGGATTTCGGAAAAGGAAAAAAAAAAAAAACCATCTCGTTTTTCCTAATTTTATCACGACCCGTCAACCAGAATTACCATGAAACCATGAAAAAACCTCAACAGAGACTAAATTGTGATAAAATATAGAAGTGGGTACCAGGTTTGGCCTTCACGTTGAAAGGCTTCAGATTTGGAGCCCAGCTTCATGCATGCCATGTATTGTTGTTATTCTGATTTGAGCAACCTCAGAACTTCTGTAAACATAGAGAAACCTCAGAAGAAGAAGAAGAAGAAGAAGAAGAAGAAGAAGAAGAAGAGAAGCAGAGGAAGGATAGAAGAGGAGTGAAAATATTTCTCTTTTTGTTTTGATTTACTTTTCTTGGGCAATGTGGGGTTAGGAACTTAGGAGAGATGAATGGGGTCCGAGTCTAAAGGGGAAGTGAAGGAGAAAAATCAGTTTCTGCTGTCACGTAGAAGGCAGTTTGCGCTTCACGTTGGAGTTACACCAATTCTCTCAATCTCCTTAAAATTCTCCTCAGTAGATTCACACCCTTTTACTCAGTTTTTTTTTCCCTCGTTTCCACCTTCATTCGCTCGTTAATAATTCTGGGCAAATGGTTTACTGGAGTGACAGTTCAAAACACTTCACTGTGGTGCAGGGCTTTCCTTTAAATAGACAGGATGAATGACCAATCCAGACCATCCATTTCACAGAGGATCTCCTGGATTGGCGATGTAAGCAGTTACCTTTTTGTATTGTAATTTTTGCAAACAGATTGCAGACATGGAAGTTTTATTTCTTTACACTTGAAAAAGGCAAATCTAGACCACGTTTTGCCATGTGGCAGATTTCTAATGGAAATTAACTTTTCATGTCGGGGAGATGCTGAGGTTGCAAAATGCGTGGGCCCTTTTGGGCTTGCCACCTCGGCCGCCACATGTATAAAGAATCCCACCACTCTTGAGAAGAGTTCTGGAGTGCAAACCCCGAGAACCGATCCCCATCTTATAAAAAAACGTCCACAAAGTTTTGATGAAAGTGAAACGTATGGATGATCTCCAACGTAGTTTTAATGACTTTACACCAAAGTATTTGCCAGATTTTCTGCTCTCTTAAAGACCATCCCGAATATAAATGTACCGCCCGAATATAAATGTACCGCCAAGTACGATTCACGTACACCTTACACGTGGCACACTCTTAGAGAGATTGCTGATCGTATAGATGTTTCGTCCATCCTTAGGTGGACCTATGTACAAAAATTCATCCTGATTAATTATTTCTATCGGTTGAATTAGAGTCTTCTTCATAGATTGGTTTTTAAACGTGGATTTTGATTATTATTTGGTCCATGGCTGTTGGACCATGTGATCATTACTGTTTTAACAATGGGGTATGTTGGAGTAACTTAATTAACCTATTTTTTTTTTTTTTTTTGCAAAATGTCCACGTTGATGATGGACCATATTATGAGCCATGTGGCACACTTTTAAAGATAACTGACCGTATGGATATTAGGCCCATCCCGATGGGGACTTACATACCAAAATTCATCTGGATTAGTAATTTCTATCCGTTAGAACAAAACCATTTAGGTTTGGGCCGAAACCCTAACCTCAAATCAAATGGCTGTGGTGGTTGGCTGTTAAGAACCAAACAAATACACCAAAAGCACCTAGGCGATGGAAGTGCATAAAAGCATAGGTCTTAATCATTAGGATCCTAAAATACCACCACATTTTAGTGGCTGACATTCTCGGCGGCCTACTTTGTGGTCCAAGTAACTTGTCCAGTTGTCCTACATGGCAACTTTCACTCTTACCTCTTTTTTTCGACAAGTTGCTCCTTCCATGACTTCAACCTGTGACGTGGAGTTGGCCCTAATACCAAATGTTAAGACCCAAACTAATATGCCAAAATCACCTAGGCACCAGAGGCAGATAAAGCCAGGTCTTAACCATTAAGATCTTAACATTGGATTCATAAATGCATATGTTGAGGTGCATGGATGACTTGGTGTTTGAGTCTATATTTGCTAAGTTTCTTTATATAGTTTTTCTTATTTTAGAAGTTGTACGAGATAATGATCTCCAAGATTTGCTTTTGTTATTTCCAGAATGATCTTAGGAAGGTTATAAATAGATTGTAAAGTCATATAGGCAGCAAGTAAGATTGAATAAGGAGTTTCTTTGGTGGTAGATGTCCAATGCAGCAACACAAGGAAGAAATCACACTATATATTACTAGGGTGCATTAATAGGCCCACCAAGTCGAGCCTATGCTTTTAAGGCCCACTAAATAGTTAGACACGGTTTTGGACTTTTGGTTGGCTTTTAGTAAAAAGATATGCTTAATTAGGCTTGTCCTTGCAATGCTGGGCTTTGTTAACTATATTTCAGGTTAGGCTTGGATAAAGCTCGGCCTGACATGAACCTGGCCCATTAACTCCCCCTAAGACATACCCTTTTAAAAAGAGGTGTTGGTTGAGGACCAATTCCTACTTTGTCTAGCAATGTTATCACGTAGGAGGTCCATCATTAATGTTGATGACACGACGGACAACAATGTGAGCCACATGGTACACTCTTAGAGACTACTAACCGTATGGATGGTTGGCCATCCCTAGAGTGTGCCATGTGGCTCACATTTGGTACCAAAAATCATCTTGATTAGTGATTTCTAACCTTTGGATCTGAGTACCCCAAATAATGCTCGAAATCCACAGTTAAAAATTAACCATGGAAAAGACTCTAATCCAACGGATAAAAGTTAGTAATCAGGTTGAATTTTGGTATGTAAGTCCAACTAGCGATGGGCTGGTCTCTAAGAGTGTGCCACGTGGCTCATCAATGTTGATAATACCCTATAATTGCTCACGTGCCGCCCCTAGTAACAACAATAATTCAGACTGCGAAACTATGTATTGTGTCAACGATACATACAGGTGCTTCACGGGTTCATCTGAATCTGATAAAAAAATTGGGGGAATCGAGCATGAGTGGGATTCGAATAAAAGGAAATGAGTTATATTTTAGAGGATAATGTATTATAAAACCAACTAACTCCCCAACTTAAGTGACCTTGTCTAATAATAAGTGGGCTTGTTTGGTACTTAACGTACGGCACCCATTTTTGAGTTTCCACTATTTCTAGGGGCCCACGTGAGTGTTATTGTGACTAGTTCACTATCATGTATTTCCAAGCTCATGGGCCCAACTGCTGGCTTAAAATAAAGCTCATGGGCCCAACCACTTTGTCATTATTAAGCTCCTTATGTTACAAGGGAAGTGATTTTTCTAGTGAGCTTTTTACCTCTTCCCCTCAATATTTTTCACATTTGATAAAAATACCCTTTTAACAAAACTGTCGAGCATGGTTAAAAATAATGCCGTTTAAATGGTAACACCCCAAGCCCGTTACGTTAAGAACCGTTTTGATGCTTAGAACTGAAAAAAATTGTGGAAAAAACGGCCATTATTTCCATTAAATTTCAGTTACTTTCTGTTTTTGAAAGAATTTTGAATTTCAGTGCCATTATTTCCGTTTTTTAGCATTAAATTCGTTAAAATCCTTTTTTTTTTCATTTTTGCCCCTGTCCGTTACAATTCTTTTTAATGGGTTTTACAGTAACACCCCCAGTCCATTATACCGTTAAAACGACCTCTTTTAAACCTTGCTGTCAAGGTAAGAATGGTATTTGTGTCAAATGCAAAAATGTTGACTGAAAGAGGTAAAAAGTTCATTGAAAAAAGCATTCCTTTGCTACAAAAAGCCTTCTTAGGGCTTCTAGAAGAAACCTGTTTGGGTGAGTCCAATGAGAGGGAAAGATAGAGAGAGAGAGATATGGTTGAGTCAGCTAAGTAAGTGTGCTATGGATAAATTGATTCCATTCCCACTAAGAGGGCTTTGGTGATTCACATTGACACAACAAAATTTTATTCTTCTTTGATGATTAAAATAATGACAAACTGAATTGTGAATCACAAAGAGAGAGCATTGCATGAATTTTATATATTTGCATGTTGCATGTTGACTTATGCTCATTGTGCAACCCTCATGGAATCCCTCACTGTGTGATTTTTATTTTTATTTTTATTTTTTTCGTCGTTCAACCTAATCAATGCATGCGCTGAACTCGCTTATATATGCTCAATTAAATAAATATAACAAGCTGCATTATGATTTAGTAGGTAAGGATCAATTAATTATGCAAGATTACTGATCACTAGCTAGGTCTTTTTTTTTTTTTTTGTTGATAACGCAAGTATCCCCACACACATTGGTGATGGGACTAGTCCTACATTTGATGGTGGTTCTCCTCTCCCTCTACCCAAAGTTCAACATCAAATCAAAGAAAATTCCCACATTACCTCATTTTAAGTTCAAGTAATCATGTAGTTAAATGTGTCATCGTCTTCCTCTAGTTGGCTTCCCAATAATTAAGACACACAACAACTACTATTATATAGTTCCTGCTTTTTGTAATCAATATATGTTTGGACCTTGGACTTATTACTCTCAAAGCAGTACATGAGGTTCTACATGTTATGATATGTGGAGCCTGAAGGTGTTAGAGTACTGTACATGAAGGCACGACACCGCAGCCCAGCTTTGTGTTGAGCTGGCATGGGGTTAAAGGGGGAAAACACGCCCCCTGCCAACCCCATGTGATACTAGGTGCTATATTGGAGTATTGGTTAGTTCCTAAAATTTTGTATCAGAGCCAACCCCATGGTACTAGTTCAAATCACAAGAGGGATGACCTGAAGAAAAGGCTACTAGGGAGCTCGCTCAAAAAGAGAAAATAGGGGTAGCGGAAAAATGTTGGGGACCCGCTCACAAAAAAGTGAGAAAGGGGGGTACTAGAGTGAAAACCGCCTCAGAGTGTACTAGCAACGTGGATGTCGACCTTGAAAACGTGGTGAAATGTTATGACACAATTAACTGTATAAGAGCTTAGCTTTCCGCTCCACTATCATCTAAGTGCTTTTCGAATATTGGTTAGGTTCCTAACATCTTTCTTTCAACGCTACAACGTGCAAGGGTTCTACAGATGCAAATAAGCCCGCCATGACGAGAGTTAATTCGCATACTAGATGTTAATAAACAAAAAAATATCATGTCCATTTGTTTACATACTAAGCAAGGATCGAGGTACATGTGAACCTTCATTAATGTTACAAATATTTCTGATTGATATGCAAGATCCCCATTAACAAACAGATTCTCTTTCACACAATGGTCAATCTGCATTTCTAGCTTGGTATGTCACAGCTGGAAGCCTAAAAGTTATTAATTTTGCAATAAATAAAATTCTTTCAAAGAAGATATTTGAAATTAAAAAAAAAAACCCATTTGGATTTTTAAATCTTACTAAACATACTGATGTCGGGTTGTCAGTTCGTCGAGAAATGTCGATTATGTTTAAAGCATATCGAGAAAATGGGTCTCTCTTAATCTTGCAAATTCGCAAAAAAAAAAAAAAGAAAAAAAAAAGAAGATGTAGGGCTGAATATCATCGTTTCACTTTGAGATGATAGCCTCCACATGAAATCCCTTAAGTGTAGGGCTGAAAAGTCGTATATGGGTGTGAAACCCCTTAATTACTCTCCTTGGAAGGGACACTAAACCATGTGCAATGCCTTTGACTACAGTCTACACACAAAAGAATAGTAATAGAAGACCGGATCTTCTTATTCACTATGTCTTAGACAAAGAATATGTAATTAAGGGAAGGAGCTAGCTGCACATGGTGATCCTTACACTTTGCCCACTTATAGACTTCTCTCTACTTGTTAGGTCATTTAAAACAAGACCCATTTTCTTTTGTCTACCAGATGGTTTAGAAAGAAAAGAAAAAACAATCCTCTTCTTGCTAGCTTATGTCGCTCCCACTAGATCTCAGTCGACAAATCTTTGATGCCTACCAAACTTCGCCAGTTGTCCCAAGTCAAACTCTTTCTAAGTGCCATCTGATGTGGGAGGGGTCCATCCCATCAGACCAAATCAATGACAATAGGGAGATTGACTTTTCCTTTTGGGTTGACATATTTGACCATGCATGCCTCTTAATCAAGGTTCTCATGATTCTCTTAATGATTATTGACACGTGCATATGTGTGATATCTCACGTGCATGAATTGCATGGCACGTGAGGGGTACTGTTAATTACACCCCATGAGTTAGATCCATACAACATCTATATATATAAAAAGCTCAGCAATTATGGTTAGATGTTAAAATTGATACATGGAACCTTTATATGGTCTAGATGGTCCAAGTACCAACAGATCACCCCCCTTGGACATGCCATTGATCTGATGTTTTTAACCGTTTGATTAACAGACTTTTCTTCTTGCAAACTACAAATTAAAGGTTTTATCCAACAAAAGAAGCCCATCAATGGGTAAATTCTGTGTGTATATAGCATGTAGTTGTTACGTGACGTACCTTATCGTCACTCCATTTAGAAGTTGACCAAAGAAAATATCTAAAACATAAAAATAATTTTATTATCAATGAGATATATTAGCTCAAGTTTAAACTATTTATATGGCAATCTTTTATTAAAAATCATAGATTGAGAAAACTTGTTTAGCCTTACCTAACGGTGTAACGGGTGTACGTGTACGTGTACTATTTTTCATTATTCTGAAAGTGCCTCTCAGTCTCAACGCGGGATACGGTCTCTGCAAAGACATATGAGAGAAGAAGTCTCCACCGCCGGGTGTTCGATCTCAACTGAGATATGGTGGATCAAAAGAAGACATGCGTGGCAAGTTTCAGCCTATATCCCTCAGGCATGTGACTAAGAGATACATAAATGTTTTTTAAATTATGAAAAACCTGCCTTTTTATCACGTGGCAGTCTTATTGGGGCTGTTCTTTGATGCAGCCTTCTGTATCAAACTTTTGATGCAGAAGTCCCTCAAATTGCAACGCTCGGGCCCACTTGCCACTTGAATGTCTGTCCCACACTATGATAGGCCTACACACCAAAACTCAGCGTGATTGGTGATTTATAGCTGTAGGATTTGAGCACTTTTTCATCATGGACTTCATGATGAAAAAGTGCTCAAATCCAATGGCTAGGAATCACTAATCATACTTTGGTGTGAGGGTCCACCAAGATGTGGGCCAAATATTCATGGACGCAGTGGGCCCGAAAGAGTACAACGTGGCAAATTGAGGGACTTCTGCATCAAAATTATCATAGATTTTTTCGTCTTATTGAACTAAAAATTGCCGCATGGAGATTTGAAGAAATGCTGAAAGAAGAAATGCTGAAAGCCTGAAACATCCTTTTGTACCGCCATCTCAGCTTCCAGTTATAAGAAATTGAAACAGTAGAGACATCCAAGGTTTAAAAGGGGGCTGTTATAACGGTGTATAACGGACTGGGGGTGTTACCATTTTTTCCCGTTACAATGAATTGTAACGCTTAGGGGCAAAAACGAAATAATGGTGCTGAAATTCAAATTTTGAAATTTGAAGTTCAAATTTCAGAAACGAAAATAACGGAAATAAAGAGGTGTTTTTTTCCACAAAAATTTCCAAAAAATAACGGTTGTTATTTTTTAAGTTTTTTAACGGTGCATAACGTAACGGGGAGGTCCAAATCCGTTGAACGGCTGTTATTTTCGTTAGAACGGCCGTTTTTTTAAACCAGGGAGACATCTTCTCTCACCTGTCTGTGGAGAAAACCTTTTCCTTCAATATACTTTTGGCGAAAATATCCGTTTCGACAGTAGCATCCGTTATTATAGAAACGCGCCTTTTTCAAAAAGAAGTTAGCATCTCTTTCCTCTCTTTCTCTTATGAAACCAAATTACCATAATGCCCTTAAAATTAGCAAGGCTAATGGGAGAATATTTGGTTAATTTAGTCTCTTACCGACTCCTCTGTTGGAGTAAAACTTCTGTCACAACAAAGTTGCAAATCACACAATCACAGCCAATGAGTTCTCGGCACGTACACCTCAAAGCAAAAGCACATGGTACGTTGCAAAGTACTTGTGTACGTGCCGAGAACTCATTGGCTATGATTGTGTGATTTACAATTTGTTGTGACAGAAGTTTTACTCCCTCTTCATCCGAGAACGAAACTTAATTAGTAGTTTTCTTTCACCAAAAAAAATAAAACTAAATTGTTAGCAGACATCACCCATTATTTAATCAATTTTTGAAATAGCTCCTCTATTTTTCCTCTAAATTTATCCAAAAATTCTAAATTTCTAACTGATCACCTGCCACCGTTTTCTTTAAGTGGCAGTTGGGATTCTTTTCTTCAATTTCTCATCTAAATTTATCAAAGCCCAACTAAAATTAGAAACCCAAAAGTTTATTTTTGTTTTTCTTTCTTCTGCAACTCTAATGGCGAGTCGCTTGTAAATGCCTTGACTTAAGAGGAAAAGAAGGTAAAGTGTTTTTCTTCGATAAGCAATCATCTGCGAGCTAATTAAGCCGTGGGTTTCACAAATTATTCAACTTGCCTAAGTTCGGCCAAAAGGCACTACCAGAGACTGCTGAGATGTTCTTTCATACATTGAACTTCAAGCTAAGTCAACACTACAATTTTTTTCTGTTTAAATATCCCCCAAAACTCCATCGTTTTTTTTCAAATGTTTTCCTTCTCTGCAACTCCACGCGGCCTTTCGAGATCCAATAATGGCGGTGGGGTTGAGGTTTTAACTTTATTTGCTGAAGACAAGAAATGGGCTTTGGTCGCGCGGATTTTTGCTTAATTCATCAAGGTAGAGATAGGAGCTGACTCTAAATTTTCAATCTCTTGGCATAAATTACTGTTCTTGGGATTTGGATTTGACGGATTTTATTAGATGTTTAGGGCTTTTGGGGATTTGGGTTTTGGTGACTTCGAGTTATCCAGAAGAGAAAGAAAAGTACGGTTTTGGAATTTCAAACTCAGGATTTGGGAGTTTTGATTCGTTATTGTTTCTGGGTTTGAGTGACGTTATTCACTTTCTGTTGAAAATCATGGATTCTGACTGTCGGTTATGTTTAAATATATGTAAAATTTTAGGTTTTTAGGGCAACCTTCAATTTTTTTTAAATAAAAAGGGTTTTGAATCTTGGGTTCTGTTCACTTTTCAGGAAAACAGGAGTAGGCATATGGGTGAGATTTCGAACAGAATTAAGGTTTTAGATAATGGGTATCAATCCAATTTTAGAACTAACAAAGTCCCTGGTTGAGTTAAAATAAAAACAAAATAAGTCCCTGGTTGAGTTTCTATGGATTTTCTGCAAATTTTATGTAAAAAATAATAATGGGATCTCTTCAATTTCCAGAGAAAGATAATAAATAAAAAAAAATAAAAATAAAAAAAAAGGGTTTTTACAGGCTTGTTTAGATTTTTGACAACGAAAAGGAGAAGTTGGTGGTGGGGGTAAAAAGGAATTAACAGAAGGGTAGAGAACTGTGCTAAAAACGCAGGGCTTGCCCTCTTTATCGCCATCAAAATCGGCTTTTTAATGGGGTCGGAGAGGGGAAATGTATGAGAAGTATTGAATGTAACGCTTAGTTATTTTAATTAGTGTCAACCCCATGTGACCTTTGATGCATTTTTCATGGGGTTCCCTTAACTTTACATATATAAACCTTTGGCACAGGAACCGTTGCTTTCCAAAAATTGATCAACCTTCTCCTTTCATCTATAATCTCATCTGTGTCCCTTACTTTTCCTCACTCCACTGTACTTCCTTCAAAGCCATCTTTGAAGGCAGTGTTTTCATCTTCACTGTAAATTGGGATTCCTTCTAAATTGTTTTTGCCTCTATAGGTTTGTGCGGCGTCCTGTTGGAACTTGTGTTGTTTATGGTTTTCTGTGTTTCATGTGGTGGTGGTCTTCTTGTTTCATAGAAGTTTGGGTTTAGAAGGAACTGAGATTCTGTGTTAATGAAGCCTTAATTGGTTCTGCACTTAACAATCCATAGGCTTTTTGTCCTCCTAACTTCACAGACTGATTGTTCTGTTTATTTTTGTTGGATTTGGATTGTGGGTCTAGTGAGATAATCAAGCTTGAATTCTTTTTAGATTTCTTATGTTTCAATCCGGTTCGGGTTGTTAGCTTTAAGTGTCAACACTGTTTATTTTCACTGAACATTATACTCTGTATTGCTTTGTAGATCACCTTCCTCTGTTTCAATTCGTGGTATGAGTTTAGTTCGCAAACCCACTATGAGAAGTAGGGATTACTTGGAAGGGATGATCAATGAGTATGTGGGTGGAAAAGCCAAGATGAGAGCTCACAAGAGTGCTTCAGCTCGCCTCGTCACTGCTCTCACCTGCCTCCAATTTGCCTTTGCAATCTATGCTACCTTCCTTCTATATTACATGAGCCCCTCTGTAGATTTACACTCCAAACCGGATTTTGCATGGGCTAGCAGGATTGCCCAACACTGGAAACAGTTCATTATATCACCTCACGTGCTTAGACGGTACCAAGAAGCTTCTTCCATCATTGGAGCTGAAATTCCCCCGATCACACCATCGGAGGTCTGTGAGCATGAGAAGATTGATTTCCAGCAGAAGAAATCGAATGATGCCCAGATGATCAAGATGAAGAGGGAGCTGTACGATGAGGTGTTGGAGTTCCAGAGCAAATCCCTTGGGACAGAAACGCTCTCCGAGTTGATGGCAATGAGCTCGAAGTGGAATTTGCGAGGCCCAAATATCCCAAAAGTAACTGTGATTTTAAACCATTTCAAGAGGAAAACTCTTTGTTCCCAGCTTGATTCCCTACTTCATCAGACCCTTCCCTTCAACAGTGTCTGGGTGCTCTCATTTGGGAGCCCAAACGAGGTTTCCCTGAAGAGAATTGTGGATAGCTACAACGATTCAAGGATCAGCTTTATCAGTTCTAGCTACGATTTCAAGTATTATGGAAGGTTCCAGATGGCCCTACAGACAGAAGCCGATTTTGTATACATCCTTGATGATGACATGATTCCTGGCAAGAAGATGTTAGAGATACTATCTCATGTAGCAGGGACTGAGAAGTATAAGAACTCAGTGTTGGGCAGCATAGGGAGGATCTTGCCTTTCAGACAGAAGGATTATACATTCCCGAGCTATAGAAAGTTCCGATCGAAGGAAGCAGGACTCTACTTGCCTGATCCTGCATATGATATAACTGTTGACAGGATCGTGCAAGTCGATTTTCTGTCAAGCTCATGGTTTTTATCAGCAGAGCTTGTTAAAACACTCTTCATAGAGACGCCCTTCACTTTCATGACTGGCGAAGATCTGCACCTCAGGTACATAATCAATTGGAACAGGATCCATTTCAATATTTTTCTTTGAGTAATCACTACAAAACAGAAATCTTCAACGAGTTGATGAAACAACTTAACCTTTAAATTCAACCTGCGTCTTGACTGAATCGAGTTAACTCAGAAAGACTTGAACCATAACTATCAACTGTTAGAAGGTTTACTAGAAGTAGTATAATTCTTATTCCTTGATCAACAGTTTTTATTAGATATAGTGTAAGAGTATATGTTTAATCTCATTTATATGTTTTCACCTTAACAAATATCTCAATTACTTGGGTTGGTTGGCTATTCACTTATCATATTTGGAGGGGATTTCATAGCATACACTTCATTTATGATATTAACCAATAAATTCCTAACTATGATTATCTTAAACATTTGGTTTTTCTGTTGGGTTGTTTTATTTCCAAGGCTTCACATCTGATATCTTTGACTAATCATTTGATTTTACTTTATGGTTTAATTAAAAATAGATTTTCCCCTTTACCTTGTCTAGATCGAGTCGAATCTTCTCTGCAAGAATGTCAAGCACTCAATTGAGTGTTAAACCAATTAGATGATACTAGCCATCCAATCTACTAAGTATTTTCTGGAACTTTGCCGTATTTATATGACATCCAAAAAACTGTGATAAATCTGATCAGTTCAAGTTTTGGCCTAGAAAATCTCTTAGATGGATCATCATCGGTTCCACCCCAATGTATGTGCACCATGTACTGATAAACATATAGTAGTTGTCCTTATGATCTACCTAATGGCAGTTTATACATTATCTATACTGCTTTATGATTTTGCCTCATTGTCTAACGGTCTCAATTATACACAAAATCATGCAGCTATCAGCTTCAGAAGTACAGAAACACAGGTTCTTTTGTGCTTCCGGTTAACCCAAAAGACAAGGAAACTTGGGGTGACAGTGAGCACAGGCTCGCATATGTGTCTGAGACCACAGTTATCTTCAAAGATATTGTGCAAGTCCGAGATGATCAGTGGTGGCGAGCCCTCTCGACAGGTTATGTGACTCAGTGGGCTGCAATGCATCCTCAGAAGATAGACACGCTCTTCTATGTCCATTCTATAGAAGAAGTGAAAGCACTTGCACCCCTTCTAGAAAAATTCAGGTCCACCATTGGCAAGAAGGCTTATATTGTTGTTTCGGGAGGCAGGTTCTGTCCTTGCGAAGAAGCTGCAACTGCTCTGAATTGGCCCAAGTCAGTTTGTCGAGAGAGAAGATTCAAAATTTTCGATTTGGGAATTGGGTCTCTCTCAGGGATATCTGATTCAGAAGTGCCTGTCTTACAAGCTGTGTACTCGAGCATGAAAGGCTTGATTAAAATTCACAACCCCAGTGTGCTGATCACAGTGTCTGATATAGATGCAAACGTGAAAAAAGCTCTGAAAATGGCATCAGAGACTAATTCAAACCGCTCAGTGCTGGTTCTTCTACCAAGGTCCTCTGTATCGAAGGTTCTCTGGATGGCCGATCTACGATCAACGGCATTGCCAAGTAAGAACCGTAATACTTTTCTATATTATGTTCTGATTATCTCTAGTCATAACTTATGAAAAGCTAAAACCAGGGAAAAAAGACCAAATGTTATCCTAATGGAGGTTTCAAATGTCAAAGCTTGAATTGAATTTGATAAGGAACCAAGTCCATGTTGACTAGAAACTGGGCCAAGTACTCTGTTGAGTTCTTCAAGTACTTGATCAAGGTTCTGAATCAATCTAGTTATTCAAGTACTATGATCAAGATTTCATGGGTGGGTTCCATATATCTGAGGTACCCCTTTTTTGGACGGGAGCCTTGATTGAGTTGAGTTGTCCCGCTGAGATTTTTGAGTACTAAGTCAAGTTTTAAACTTAATCCCAGGCATTTTTTTCAAGTATTTGATCGAAGTTTCTGGAGCAATCTAAAAACAATGTACCTCTTTAACTTGATCACACAGATTAATTGAGTCAAGTATACCTGCAAAAATTATCCATTACCAAATTAAGTTTTGAAGCTTTGCTCCTATTTTTCTGTTTTGCATGACTGCAATCAAATTTTCACAGGTTCCATAGAAACTGATATAACTTGACCTGAGATATAATCAAGTCAAATTTGTGATCTGGGTTTCTGAAATACTTAATCAAAATTTTAAACCTTTGATCTTATCCATTGTTTCCAAATACTCAAGTTTTTTAAAGTTCCGTTGAGCAGAGGTACCCATTTAACTCAACTAAAGTTGACTGAGTTCTCAGAGTTCTGAATCAAACATTTCAACCCCGAGCTCTGAAAGTCTTAAGGATTCTGTGTTTTTCCTCTGTTCATTTATTGTGGAATTATCTAAGCATTTTATCTTATTACGTGCAGATTGGAACAGGATGCGGATCTCTATAAACATTGTCACCCAAAACCGTGCTCCTTCGCTCACAAGGCTTCTCAAATCTCTCCGTGATGCCTACTATCTTGGGGATGAGATCCCTCTCAGCTTCAACATGGACAGCAAAGTAGATGAGGAAACTATAAGGCTCTTGAACTCATTTGAGTGGCCCCATGGCCCCAAAACCCTCCGAAGGAGAATCATCCAAGGAGGGCTCATCCGAGCTGTCAGTGAGAGTTGGTACCCTTCGTCCGATGATGATTTTGGCCTCCTACTCGAAGACGATATCGAAGTCTCTCCATACTATTACCTGTGGATCAAATATGCCCTCCTAGCCTACCACTATGACCCACAAGTGTCCTTCCCTGAGCTCTCCTCAATTTCTCTCTACACTCCACGATTAGTCGAAGTGGTGAAAGAGAGACCAAAGTGGAATGCGACCGAGTTCTTCAGGCATATTCATCCAAACACACCTTATCTCCACCAGTTACCTTGCAGCTGGGGTGCAGTTTTCTTCCCCAAGCAATGGAGAGAATTCTATGTTTACATGAACATGAGATTTACAGAAGACGCCAAGCAAAACCCAGTTCAGATTCCAAAGTCTAGAACCAACGGGTGGCAAGCTTCATGGAAGAAATTTCTGATTGACATGATGTATCTTAGAGGGTACGTTAGCCTCTATCCAAACTTCCCAAATCAAACAAGCTTCTCGACCAACCATATGGAGCCTGGGGCTCACATTAGTGCAAAGGATAACGTCGTTACCCATGACAAGGCAGACTTCGAAGTGCCGCTAATGAAGGAAGACTTCCGGAGATTGTTGCCAGGTGGAAAATTGCCTCCGGCCTCAAGGCTGCCATCCCTGAACCTCTTCAACCAGGCAGTCTCTCTGAGGGGGCTGAAGGCGGCAGGAGCGAAGCTGAGGCAGGATGTGATCGGGTGCAATGCGACAGAGGTTGTCATTGTTGACCATGAGACAGGCCTGCCTAGCCGTTGTGCAAAGTTCTAATTTTTGAATTGTTGTTAATGATCATTCTTTTTTTTTGTTAGTATACTATTTTGTTTTTATTTTGGGTGGGGGGATTGGTTTCGGATTCTGTTGATAAATGATTATTGAGATGAGGGAAGAAGACAGTGGGAACTAAAAGAGTGCACTGTTTCTTCTTTCTTTTGATTCCCCATGTAGAGGGTGGATTCTTGATGGGAATGGCTGATGTTTATTGTTGTTCAATATGCCCTTTGTTGAAGGGTATTTTCTTCGTCATGCGCGTGTTTGCACCATGGATCGAAGTCCTGGCCAATCCTGTTCTGGATCAGGCGATCCGGATCGGGATCGGAGCCCAGCAATCCAATCCATTAGTCTCGCCCCGAGATCACTGTTTCCCAAAGGATGCTCAAGTTCCGTCCTTGAGGTTGAATTATGGTGCGGGAGATCTCCCAAGTGGGATCCATCGGGGGTGGGTCCGACTCCACTCCAAAACATATATTTGAGTTTGAAGATACTTTTAACTGTAATGTTAACTGTAATGGTACTTTTGATATTTCAAGTACGGAGAAGGGCATTTTGGTCGCATCACAAATCGTCTTCTAAAGGTGCATCCACGGGCTCTCACCTCTTTAGGTTGAGCACCCACTCTCTCTCCTCTTTTTATTACAAAAATGCCCATCTCCTATTTTGGGCACCCACTCCTCTCTCTTTCCACGCACTCTCCACGACACACACTCTCTATCTCACCCTCTCTTCATTGCTTTTTTTTTTTTTTATTAAAAAGAGGATATTGGCACCCACCTTTCGCTCAGGACACCTACTTAATCACTAAACTCACATAAAATCTCTAACTCTTTACACCCAAGTCACTCTTGACACCCAGCTACTAAAATCAAAAGAAAAAAACTGTCAAAACACAAAGCAAAGAAAAAGAAAACGAGGAGGATCATCCTCCACTGCTGGTCAACTCCACCACCACTATCTCTCTCTTCCTCTTTCTCACTCTCTCACTCTCTCGTCCTCTCTCTCTCCCTCTCCCTCTCTTGCTCGGCCTCCTCTTCTCTATTTTTATTTTTTGGGTGGGTGGGGGGTGGGTGGAATGAATGAAAACAATAGATATTTTTGTAATTTTATTTTTTTATTAAATGGGTCTACTAAGCGAAAAAGTGGGTGCCAATATCCTGTCCCTAAAAAAATTTCAAACTGCACATGTCATAGTCAGAGATGACTTGGCTTTCGAACTTATGACATGGCCAAGGTAATGTGTTGGCCATTTTTGTTGTGTTTCGGTTTTGTTATCTAATTCGTATCACTTGTGGCTTGTTTCAGATGGTGCCCATTCGGTTTATTTTTTGTCATATATAGGATTAGGGGACAACAATTTCATACAATATTTTTTACAACAAAAATGGGCGCACGCCAATGTATAAATTAGAAGTTTTGGAATTGGGTGATTTTTGGCGATGATGGTCTCTATGGTGAGGAGATCATCTTCACAAAAATTCAAATCATTCTGAAATTTGTAGATCGGTATACAAGTTGAAGAATTATGGACCGTTTATTTTATCATTAATTTGAAAACCACATTTGATGGGGTTAGAAATTTCAGAATGTGCTGATTTTTTGCAGGGGTGATATATATGATGATGAGATCATCCTCATAAAAAATCAGCTATTGATTCATCTTCCACGTGGGTACGCCAAAATTGTTGTAAAAAATGTTGTATGAAATTGTCGTCCCCCGATCCTGACCCTATATATATATATATATATAGAGAGAGAGAGAGAGAGGGGACCATGGGGTGGGTGCCCAAACAGGAGTAGGGTTTTTGGTAAAAAGAAAAAAAGAGAGGGAGAGTGGGTACCCAGCTGAAAGGCAAATCGATCCCATTTGAAGAAGTCCAATGACTCATCGTCCTTCTTAACGACTCCCCAACCTCCACCTCTCTCCCTCTCTGAAAACGCTCGACGAGACTCGTAAGCTCCTTAACCCTAATTTTCTTAACATTCTGGTTCTGATTCGAGTATTTTGATCTCTGATTAGTTCTTTCCAGACGACCGATCTGTGAATTCTAAAGTCTGATATGCGTTTTATCGTTGTTCTTGAACGTCTAGGTGTTTATGGAGTATGTTCTCACTGGTCATTTTTTTTCTTGAATTTCTTACAGTTTCTGGAGTTCTCTTTCGTTTTATTTAATGTAATTTGAATTGAGTTTCGCGTTTCGTTTAATAATTTACTGTGCAGTTGAAGCACTTTTTGTCAGAAATTTTCCTCGAGTTTCTATGAATTTTAGTCTCAGTGAGTCGCATTTGCTTATCATTGTGCGGCGAAACTTTTGCTCAACTACAGTTGAATAACTATGGACATTTCTCGAGATATGATGGAATTTCTTTTTAATTTATGAGACCCACAATTTGGAAATTTCTGGTAGAATTAGTTGTGTTATTGGGAAATGGTTTGTATGTATCTTACTGGGAGTTAAGATTTTTAGGCCGATTTACCAATGCATGGATGAGAAATGATTTTCAAAAGCGCATTTGACACTATGGCACAAAAGATAGAACTAATATAGGGATTAAGAAATTAAATGTGGTTTGAATTCACGTACCTCGTTTGAAAATTTTGCCTCATTTTAATGTTCTTGATTTTATGCTTTTCTTTCGCATATCAGATTAGAGTAATCTCTAAGTCGAGAGTTTATGAAGATGTCGCATCTATGTTACTAGACCTATTGTCATTATTACATGATGAGCACCTATTGATATATACATATTGCATTAGTGGAAGCATCAGAATGTCCTCAAATTAATTTGAGATATAGAGTCCACAATTACATTTTTATGTGTAGCATTAGTAGACATACCAGTGTGTCCAATGAACTTGGGATACGAAGTTTTCATTATTGCCCTAATGCCGAAGCTAAAATTGCAAGTTTATCTTGTCAGGGCTTACCGTGCCTGCACTCTGTACAAGATTACTAGTGCAGTACTCATTAATGAAGAATGCTGTACTTGCTTCAAAGCCTACTCAAGGGCTTCACACAAAATTCTATTGCTGCTAGTTGTGTGACTTTTTTGAGTTGAGTGGATATACCAAGATGAGGACCATCCACCGCAGGTTTGTACAACTCATATGCTGCTGAGCTATATTTACTGCTATATATATATAAATATACTGCTTTCTGCTTTGGTTCTAATCTGCTAGTTACTGTGCACGTTGCTTTTTTATTACTCTCTTTCACTCACAAGTTGGGCTCTTGGACTGTCGAGGGCCTTTCAGTATAATTGCTCCGTTTCGTTTGCAGTGGAGTTCTTAAAAAATCAAATGACAGTGCAAGACTTATTGTCGTAACTATTATGGGAGTTGTCTTTGGATTTATTGTTGGTGTTTCATTTCCATCTGTTTCAGTTGCCAAGGTATTTTGATGCGAGTTTATTCATTGTTTATTTACGGTGACACCAAACCCTTACTGTGATCTTGACTCATTGTGAAATCATGTAGGGCCTTTTATCATCCATTGATGTGTCCATTGGTGATGACAATAGATCAGTCAGAACTACGAAGCCATTGCAATCAAGACCTGATCTAAATAGATCAGACAACAGTTCAAGGGTAATTGTCCTTTTCGCCATTTTCTTATTTTTACATAGTTTGCTCATTTTTCTTTTGCATGAGTTATATGGTCACATCAACAAATCTGTGATCTACTATATCCTTTTAATCACTAGTGACTATGAATGACTGGTGACTATGAATCAAAGATAATTTGTCCCGGTGCGTTGTTTGTACATATTTGTCATCTTAATATAAATTAATTGCTGTTTTTGAATCTAGAAAACAATTATTCTTAACAGAGTCGAGGAATACTGTTTCTTAGCCAAGCAGGTTCTCATTTAATCTCAAACTGTCAGAGACAGTATTATATATTCTTTATAGGGTATTTGGAACTGGGATTTTTTCTCTCTCTCTCTATGCCATAGACTTTAAATAATCCAAACTTCTCTAAGCCTTTTAGGCTGTGTTTGGTAGAGCGTCTTCAGTTGAAGACGTGCGTCTTGAAAGTCTACGTCTTCAAGGTTCATATCTTTAAAGGTCAAGATCGACGTTTGATTATACACACCAAGCATGCCTCGAAGATGTGCATCTTAGTTCTCTTGTATTTGATTCACAAATGGAGTAGATGCACATCTTGGAATTGTGTGGGCCACACATAATAACAGGAATTTGATAGAGATCATGTGGACCCCACATAAGAACGAAGGGAGATAGATCATGTGGGCCTTACCTAATAATGAATTTGATAGACATGTGGGCCCTATATAAAAACGAAGGATAATAGATTATATGGGTCCTACATAATTATCGGGTTAATAGATCATGTGGGCCCCACATAACGATGGGTTGATAGATCACGTAGGCGCCACATAAGAACAAAGAATGATAGATCATGTGTGCTCAACATAACTAGAGTGTGCCGCACATAATAACTAGAGTTGATAGATCATGTGGGGCCCACATGTTAACGGGGTCGATAAATCATGTGGGCACATAAGAATGGAATTTGATGGATCAAATGTGGGTCCCACATAATAGAGGTGTGCTGATAGATCATACATATGCTATATGTCAAGTGGGCCCATACATCATTAGTGGGCCATAAATTAGGTGGGCTATGCCCATTTGGGGTGGAGGGTGAACCTTCAAGGCACACATTGGTGCGTCTTCGAAAACTCAAGGGGGGAGGTGAACCACTGTGTCTTCGAAGGTGTGCGCCTTGGTATGACCCAAACACTTGTTATCTATCAAGGCGTGCACCTTGGGCCAAGACGCATGCCGAAGACACGCTACCAAATGCAGCTAGTTATCACATAACTAGAATTGCTTGCCTTTTCACTTGTACTTGACTAACTGCCAAGTCATTTATATCTCTTTTTGCTTTTGGGTAATTCTATTTGAGTGTTTTTTTTTTTTTTTTGGGTCTGGGGTGCTTTTGGAATTTCTGGGGTGCAAATTGAATTACCCTTACCCAATTGGACATTTTCTTGGTACCGTAGTTAAAGAAAAATTAAGAAAAACCAGGACCTAAATTTTAGGAGACCTCTGCAGTAAGGAATACATGTTGGATATTAGTGATAGTTTATTCAGCGCTCAGGTAACTTAGAATCTCACATGTGAAACCTTTTACTTAGGGCTGTCAATGGACATGTTCGGATCGCATCAGGGGGGATCCAGAACTGATCCAATAGCTTATCGGATCACATTCCTAGATCCAGACCCTATCCGATAAACTATTGGAACTTATCGGATTGGATCGGGATGACTCAATAACCGAGTCAATCTTATTGATAAACCTGTTAAATTTGCTTATAAAAAAACCTGTTAAATTTGATTTAAAGAAGATAAAAGTTGCAAATCTGAAGTCAAATAACAAAGGTAAACATACATTTTTGTGATATAATATATTTCTTTTTTTAATATAAATTGCGTATAATAAAAATAATAATATAAATTATATATTTATATAAGGGTCGGGCTCCAGTGACCGCCCTAAAATGACAGGCTCCGGTTACAGGGCACAATATGAGCCATGTGGCACATTCTTAGAGGACTCTGACTGTATGGATGTTTGGTCAATCCCTAGGTGGACCTACAAACCAAAAATCGGCCTGATTAGTGACTTTTAGGCGTTGAATCTTTGTACCTCAAATACTGCTCAAATTCCCACAGTTGAGATTAACCCATGAAAATAAGTCCAATCCAACGCTTATAAATCACTAATAGGCTGATTTTTGGTTTGTAGATCCACTTAGGGATTGGCCAAACATCCATACGGTCAGAGTCCTCTAAGAATGTGCCACGTGGCTCATATTGTGTCCTGTAACCGGAACCTATCATTTTAGGGCGGTAACTGGAGCCTGAGCCTTTATATAATACATATTCCATTAATAATATTGGATCGGGTCGTTATTGGATCAGATCAAGGTTGATCAAGAACCGATCCAATAGCTTTTCAGATCACTATTCTTAGATCCAGATCGCTGGTAGATTAAATAATCAGGCGCGACTTGATCCATTGACAGCCCTACTTTTACCATTTAGGTCAGTCTTGAAGTTGCCTTAACATTTTTTTTTAATCTTGGGAATAAAATTGTTATATTGATTCACTTTCAATTTTGAAGCCTCGAGCAGTACAGGCGCATGCCAGGATGATGACAGTTCTTGGCTAAATGAGTTGATGTATGATATTCCTAGTCGTTCAACAATTGCTGTGAGTATCAGTTGCTGGGGTAGTTCACTGCTAAAAAATGATAGTATTTGCTCACACTGAAGAGCTTGTCAACTGAGACAGTTGGTTAGTGAGGAATTATTAGCTATTTAGCTGTAAGAATTCCTGGATATGCAAACTTCTACCTTTCAGAGACTGTAAAAAAGCATTGATTAATTGTTTCTGGGGTGCATTGCAAGTGCTTAAGATCGTACAAAAATGACAATGCAAAAATTATCAAGAGAAAAGTTTCTGGTTTATGGCATCAAAATGATCATGGTTGCAAATGTTGCTAAATCAGGTGTTTCTTGCTTTATCTCTCACAGAGACACAGCATTTCCTGCATCTGTTTCTGTACGTGGCAGTTATGGGTTAATCAGTGAAATTTTAAACAATATGCCTACTGGGTGTATGAATTGCCCCATGTTGTGGGCAGTTTAAGTCCTCTCAAGAGACATTGTGGTTAGACCGGATCAAAACCAGATGTGGGCATTTTTTAAGTCCTTTTCTTCTCAATAGATATTGTGGTTAGGGTGGATCCAAACCAGATGTTAATTGGATTTGATCTTAAAGAACCAATGATTAACATTAGGATTATAACAAAAATAACCTCATGATATCTTCTAGCGAATTATGAACCCCTTGTCAAAAACTGCAATGCTTGAAATATGACCATATCAATGTAGAATATTTGATTGATTTTGTGCTGCGTTATATTTTGTTTTGAAAATTTAATACAGCTTTTATCTTCTCAAGTAATTTATATATTCTTCGAGTTTAGATATCTGATTCAGAAGAGAATCAATGTGTATGCATTATGTCCATATTTTACTAAATTCATTCATCTATTAGTTGTAGCTGGTATCATCCAACTTTTCAACAACATATGCTTTTGTGTTCAAAATAATTTGTATGCAAATGAAAGAAATTTCAATGGGAGGACAAACTTACTAAACTATTAAAATTTCTGTTAAACACCACAAGCTATATGAAGTAATGCATCCTTTTCTTGCCTAGTTGCTGGTCATTATGGTTGTTCTGCGCTTCATTGATACTGAACAACTACTTAAATACAAGACTAGTTGCCTCCTTAGCAATTGCAGTGGCTGGTTCTGAGTACACTAATTGTTCATGTTTATAAATAGATTGGGGCTGCTAACTTGCTTGCACCTCATTTATTTGCTCCAGATATATGTTGCAACAAATCCTCATGGTGCAGAGCTATTACCTCCTGGGATTGTTGTGTCTGAAACGGATTTCTATTTGCGTAGATTATGGGGTGATCCCAATGAGGTATTTTTTTTTTGTTTGTAGCATTAGTTGTTTTCTCAATTTTGTGGGCGTTTTGTTTGTCTAAGTTTCTTCTTACCTGGCCTCATTGTGTGTGCGTGCCTGCCTGCATACACCTCGCCTGAAGGGGGTGTGGGTGTGTAGTTCGAGGGACAAGTGGACAGGGTGGAAATATATGGTTGTGGAAGATAGCATTTTTGTTTCATTAAACCATTATCAAGCTCTTGTCCCTACAATTTGGGGTCACCTACACACACCATGTTCTTCGTTCCATGCAGAGCCATATCTTTTATTAAAGTATGTGTTTCCAATATTTTCTCACTACCTTGATCCACATCATTTTTCGGCCTTCCCTCATTATTGTAAAGGATGGTTTTATTTTGGTTTTGGAGTTTTCGAGAAGACTAAGAGCCTTTGAAGCTTTTCCCTTGGCCATCGTTGATGGTTCTCACTTTTTATGGTGATTTTTCTGATTTTATTCCTCCTTTGATTTTTTTAAATTTTTTCACAAGTGTCATTTGATTCCCTCTCAGTGATTCTTCCATCTCCTCGCCACCAGGCATCCTCCTCATTTTCTTCCACCTTCTGGGTAATAGAGCCAAAATTACTAAAATGGTTGCTATGGGGTATTTCCTAACCATCAATCTTAAATGTCACCTTTGTCTCCATGCATTTCTTTACTAGAGTTGCACTTTTGTTACTCTATTTTGTTCTGACTTGTAGCAGTACTATTTAGCTAAATAAAATCTGTGCACATATATGCGGGCAGGCAGGCATAAATGGTTATGAACTATACACGTTTCTATGCTGTATTTTGTTCCAACTTATAGCAATTATGTTTGGCTTAATAAAATGTGTGCATGTGTATGCGGGCAGGCAGGCATAAATGACTATGAACTAGATAGAGATCAGGAGATTCTAGCTAAGGGCATCCATCTATTGTGCATGTGGGTGAAAAGTCTAGGTAATGGGATTTTTTTTCATACAACTGTCTGAAACCTGCAGGATCTGAAAATTCGGCCAAAGTACTTGGTGACATTCACAGTTGGGTTTGATCAGAGGAACAATATCGAATTGGCACTTAAAAAGGTTACATGAATGGCCCATATTATCATTATCTTTAGTCTTCTTGTTTCTTTTTCAAATGTTTTGAGTTATTTCTTTTCTTTTTTCTTCCATTTCCTGGTAGTTTTCTGAGGATTTCACAATTTTACTTTTTCACTATGATGGTCGGACAAGTGAATGGGATCAATTTGAGTGGTCAAAGCGTGCAATTCACATTAGCACAAGGAAGCAAACAAAATGGTACTATTTTATGAAGTTTTGCATATTTTTAGGTTCCTTGCTACTTGATCATCTTCTAGGTGGAAAACTTGTCAAACAAAATGTAATTAGGTCTTTAGAAGTTTTTGCGTTCTCCCGTAGAATCTACACCATTTCTCGGCTTTATTCGATTTGTTGCAACGTTTGATCTAGCATATGGGAAATAACCTTGTGCAGCCTGTTCTGACTTCCCACATCTTTCTCATCTTCATAGGTGGTATGCAAAACGATTTTTGCATCCAGATGTAGTAGCAGCATATGATTACATTTTTATATGGGATGAAGATCTTGGAGTTGAACACTTCAATGCAGAGAAGTAAGTGTTATATTTTTCTCTAATTAATCAAGGTTCCTGGCCGATTGTAAAACCATTGAAGTTTGACATGTTCCCTTTTTAATTCATATTTTGTTCAATGGTGTCAGGTATATTCAACTGGTAAAGAAACATGGTTTGGAAATCTCTCAACCAGGTCTCGAGCCAGATAAAGGATTGACATGGCAGATGACTAAGAGGAGAGGTGACAGTGAAGTTCACAAGTAGGATTAATATGTTACTGTCTCTATGTCAATAATTTCTTAATTTTGATTTAAATATTGCTATACTATTGGGGTGAAAATTGGTTCAGTCCAGCCTTCAAACAGTTGTAAATTGTTACATATCTTGATTGTGCTCAGGGAAACTGAAGAGAAACCAGGCTGGTGTACTGACCCACAGCTGCCTCCATGTGCAGCGTATGCTCTCTCTCTCTCTCTCTCTCTCTCCGCGTGTGTGTGAAATAAAACCAGAACCCTAGCACTAGCATTTTATTATATATGCTTTCTTTTTTGTTTCTGATTTAATTACTCTCTTCTGCAATGATTCAGTTTTGTGGAAATTATGGCCCCTGTATTTTCTCGGGAAGCATGGCGTTGCGTGTGGCATATGATTCAGGTATCTTAGCATTTTTAGGAACATACTGCCTCTGTATATGGATTCTTTGGCTCTCCTATTTCAGGATCCTAACAGTTGAATGCTCTAAGTTTTCACCTTCTAGTAACACAAAATGTTGGTTAATGTGCTTGTAGAATGATTTGGTGCATGGATGGGGATTGGACTTTGCACTAAGAAGATGTGTAGAGGTCAGTTTGTCTGTTCTTTCTGAAACATCTTTTTACCCCACACACACATATACATAAAACCTAAGTTAGATGACCTCTATGACCCGATCTTTTGCATGGTTTGGAGCCAAACAAGAGCACTGTTAAAGGCTGACAGAAACTGAACTTCAAATCATTGAGGCATCCATTGGATCTGATTACTGGTTCACAGTCTAAATAAGCAACTGAAATGAACTTGAGAAATACTTGGGTATATTTTGGTTGGTATTGAAAAATTAGGCCATCTTTTTTTCCCAAAGAAACTATAAATCTTGTTTTCAACCGGTAATGAGCCAATCAAGTGTCCATTGGTCAATCTCCTATCAAACCAAACAATTTTCATTCCGTCTTTTAGATCACCCTGGCAAACACTTTTCTATCCCACATTTCACTCATTTTTCTTTGTGATCTGCACAGCCTGCACATGAGAAGATTGGTGTGGTTGACTCGCAATGGATTGTTCATCAAGTCATACCTTCTCTGGGAAACCAGGTGGGACTTCATTCTTAATGAACTTGCAACATTGTTTGATTGATGCCTTTATGTACTTTGTGAAGTTATGTTAAAGTGCTTAATTTGGCAAGTGATATCCAATTAAAATCTCTCTGTATCTAGTGGTGTTAAAGGGACGAATTGGCCCCACAGGCTGGGTTTGGGATCTATTTTAAGGCTCACTAAATAAATGGGCTGAGCTTGGGCTTAACATTAAAAAAAATTAGCTTAAGCCCGACCGGGCCTAATGGCACGGCCTTTTATATCTATGATTTTGCGGGGATTGGGCGTAAGTTGTGCTCTTACCAGGCCAGGCTGGGCTTAGGCCTAGCTGCTTATATCTTGGGCCCGGGCCAAACCTAGTACATTAATACCTCTATCTATGTCAGTTTGTGTGTGTGTGTGTTTATATTTTTACAATATGTGTACACCGATACAGATATTAGGCCCACAATCAAATGAACACAAGCATTACATTATACAACATGTCAATTGTCTTAAAGAACACCAAAATGTATAAAACACTACGTAGACTATTCACTATGACGTTGATGTATCTTTATATATTTTTCAATTTTTTTGTTTTGTTGTTTTGCATCTTTTCCATCTTTTTAGTTTTGATGAATAAAATACTAAAATTTCAATTAATTAGAACATAAGCAATTAAAATTTCGTGCTAACGTGCTTAGAATTACATCATATATGCATGCATTTGATGCACTGAGGGATCTCTAATTTTTCCAATTTTTTTATATTTTTACTTACAAAAATAAGATTACAAATGGATGGTAAATCAAACAGAATTCATTTTTACTGATGATTGAATTACATATAATTTACATGTTTGATAGTTATTAATTTACATATTAAATTGAAAAGAATATTTTTGCTAAAAAAATTAAAATTCGACCAAGTCGTAAATTGGGTAAAGCTATGCCACATAATTCAATCATGCATAACCGTAGATGTTTAAGGCGGTAACAAAAGAAACTGGGTTAATTCCCTAATTTTGGAATTTCTACCCAAAAAATTCATGAATGTACACAAATCCAGTCTAAATGCATAATAGATTCGTATATTTGATCCCAAATTGCATCCTTTTAGAATTGGAAAGGGAAAAAGAAAAGATATGCAATGATATAATAAGGAACTTGGCTACTTACACGTGAAAGATTATGAGTTCTATTCATTATGAGTTCTATTCCCAATCTGGTTTGAGTAGGGAAGATGTTCTCTTTATATAATATAGGGTAATTTAGTAATGGCCCCGACTTGCCAAAGTAATTCGTAATACCCCCTTAAACTTTTCAACTGCAGCAAGACCCCCTTTGACCAAATTTTACCGACAGGTATTAGAACGTGACGCACATCATGTGTTTGTTAATAATATTGCAAAAGACAAAAAAATACCCCTTAATACACACATTTCCATAGAGAAACTAAAGTTTAGAAAACCCTAGAAACCTAAAATCCGCTATTTTTTTTTGCGTGAGAGTGCAAGATTAGAGAGAGCGTAGCAGGGGGGCAATGTATGTGATCTCATTCGGTTTTATCCCTCAAATCTGCATCTGAGAGAAGAACTCAAGGGCATCATTAATGGCAAGACCATTCATGGCCAGTCCAACAATTATGGCAATCCAATGACTTGTTAAACATTCCGTGGAAGAATGTACCATCTTACCGTGATCCAGTCCAACATTCCATGAGATTTTCTGCAAAACTCAGTTAAGTCCGAAGCAAAGGAAAATCGATTTTGAAAAACATTAACTCAAAAGATAGACCGATTTTCAATCTATTTTACTAAAACCCATGAATCTGGTAAAACCACCTGTTTGGCAAAGAAAAGAAGAGATAATTAAGAATAAGAAACAGAAGACAGAACAGAGAGAGAGAGAGAGAGAGAGAGAGATGACATAATGTTGGGGACATCTTCCCATACAGGAGAGATGCCTCTAACCACCCTGTCAAGATTGTGACTGGCAGGGCTCATTATCTTGAAAAGTGATAAATTGTGGATGTGAACAATGACACTGTATTTTCCATTGGAAATAAATGGAGAGTCAACAGCGTCATTTCACCATCCATGTTTGGGAAGAGCTTTGCAGGGTACAGGTTCCTTGGGCACAGTTTACCAACTTGTGTTCTATTCATGCACATGATCAGTTTGTCTTTCTTCCCTGTCATTTACAGATTATGATTCTTGCATTATTTTTCTTTTCTGTAATTTTATCATATCATCATGTTCACAATTATTAAATTTTGCTCCAACTTTTGTTCTCATGACCCCAAACGTTCACAAAATTTGCAGGGTCAGTCAGCGAGTGGGAAATCGCCATGGGAAGGGGTATGTTCCCTGGTCATTTCTTATTTCATATATTTTTTCCCTCCTGCCAGATTTTTTTTCAAAATTCTTTGGTTTTCTTTGTCACTAATTAATGCAAGAATAACATGTGCTGTCAAAGTCATCACTTTGTTGCTTCTTATTGTACAGATTAAGAAAGAAAATTCTTAGCCTTTTCTACTAGATATGAAGTTTAGAAAATCTAAATACGTTCTCGTTCTTTTTTCCTTTGATCCAGTACAAGATTCTCTAAACCAGCTTTTTTCTTTTCTGCCTAGCACAGGTGAGAGAGAGGTGCAGAAGTGAGTGGGTGGAGTTCCAAAATCGCCTTGCCGGTGCAGACAAAGCATACCTTGCACAGATGGGGAAGGGTTAGAGTGGATCCTTCTGTGTACTCATTTCTTTTCCCTCTCTTTTTGTGAATGGCTTTTGTCTTTTATCCTTCTTGATGGCTGTTAAGAGAGTTCAATTCTTTTAAGTGAAAGTTTTCTTCAATTAAAGGCTTTAGCCCACATTTCACACAGTTGTTGATATCCACAATTACAGAAGGGAAGAAAATTTCACTTTCTGTCCATAAAACAGCCCCTTAAAGTAGAAGTGTATAACTCCATCTAATCTCTCTCTCCCACTTTCCCACCCCCTTTTCTGTTTTTTCTACCTTTTTCCCCCAGTTTTCATTATAGTTTAATGTCCATTATGGTTACTGTTATAAAGCTCTAGTTTCTTAATTCTGCTTGTTTTATTTGCAAGGACATCCAAAAGTTATACACAAGTTAGAGCTGTACTGCTGTACATGATAATATGATCATGGATCCAGATCGTCAAAATGCTAGGCCAACTGTTTGATTGGCCAACGTCCAAAATTCACACGGTTTGGGAAATCCTTTTTTAGAATATAGTCTATAACATTCACTGTGGATGTCAAAGAAAATCATGTGTGCATTGTATGAAGTGTTTGATCATCAATCTGAACTGTCCTAGCAGTAGACTGCAGCTTGGACTATTTGTCCAGTCCTTTGAGTGGTTAAAAAAGTAGGAGTCGTACATTTTGCCCTTTCATTATTTATATTATTTTAAAAAACAAAACATGGTTTAAGTTCGCAGCGGTCATTCCTGCCTGCTTGTTTCCACACACACACACCTTGCGTTCTGAAGTGTTGCCCTTCCTTCAGTCGAACCGTACTCCGACTTAGATGGAACATGAGCTCTGCCACAACTAGGATCGCCAATTTGACCGTTTATACAGACCTTGACTGCCACAAATCCAGTCTTATACACCCTATAGATAAGTAATAGGGGTTAGCAAGCAGGTGGTCCATCTTTGCCAATGGCCAACAGCTACTTTGAAACTGAGTCACTGACTAGTCGGACATAGATTCCAAAGTTGGCTATAGTGATCCAGAAGTCCCTTGTGGAAGGGTTGTCGCTCATCAGATCAAAGGTACGCCGAGGATAACAGGCCGATGACTCCGAATAGCTCTTATCGACCGAGTCATTTAGCACCTTGATGTCAACACATCATGAGGTTGAAGATGGTCCCATGGGTTTGGTTGTTCGCAAATCCTAGTGGTACCGTGAGTTGGGTTTAGAACATCTTGAGACAGTTTGGTTCCTATCTACAATTGGTTTTAAAAGAGAGGACTGCAAGGAACCAACCCTAGTACGAGAGGACTGGGTTGGGCCAACCTATGTTGTACCAGCCGAGCAGTTACGTTGGTATGGAAAAACTGTTGCATCACATGTTGTACTAGGTTTTTTAACAGAACTTTGATAGGTGAGATTTAAAAACAAAACATGGTTTAAGAAATATGTTTTCTGTCATAAATACCCAAAATCCCAAAACGGGGGATCCATTAAAAAACATTGTTTGAAAAAAACCAAAATGTGACTAAACAAAAATATTTATGGTTATTATTTGAAACAAAACTACTTTTTAGATCATGTTTTGTCTTTAAAATAATATAAGTAGTTAAAGAAAGTAAAAGAAGGAATTGAGAGAAATAGGACTCACATCCACATGTCATCATTTATGTAAAGGCAATTCATAATTGTCATATTTTCAAATTACTAGTAAATATTTCTTTCAAAAAGTTGTCCTTTTCAGCATTTCTCTCTTTTATTTTAAGAGAAATTTTTTTGAAACAGTGGCCAATCACATCACATCACAATCCGCTCTTCAAAAAAATTCTGGGTTTGTGGCGTGATGTGATTGGCCACTGCTTCAAATCCTTCTTTAATATCATTTCTTCTCGACTTAGAAAATGATAAAGTAAAAGGCAATTCTTAGTTGCCATATTTGTTTACCACCATCATTTGTGGATGTTTCATTGAAAATGTTTCCCTTTTTTTAGCAATTTTTACAAGAAAATATAAGAAAAACAACAGCAGCTCTAGATTGAATTGGGTTTGTGTTGGAACCCTAGTTAGTAAGAACCGGACGAACCAAACAACATCCTATTCAAAGGTTTGAAAAATTCACTCATTTTTTAACATGATTCACGAACTTTTCTGGATTATTCAGTTTTAAACATGACAAATGATTTTATAAGACAAAGTTTTATTTTTTAAATTATATTTGCGGAACTTTTTGAATGTATTTTTAATGAAAAATTCGAATTGTACTCGAACATTTCCCGTACAGTATTTTTGCATTGCTAACTAGGGTTGGAACACATGATGATAGTCAAATCATTTAATGGATTCTGTTGGCATATAAATGTACTCCGGCTTCAAAGCCTCCGTTTGCTTTGCTACGCTACTTGCTGGAATTGGCAGACAGCGAAGCTCCGAGGTCCATTCATCCACAGCTACTCATGCCCCCACATCATTGGAGATCTCTTATGCCTAAAGTTGATGTGATCTTTTTTATATTTTTGAAAAACCACCTTGACCTCTAGTAACAAGTGGACATTGATGCCGTAGCACGGCAGCAAGTTAATATAAATATCATGTAAAATGCAAGCAGTTGGCTAAGAGATTAATGGTGTCATCATACCCTTTATATGGTGTCATCATTTCAGTATCCAATTGCTTGCATTCACGTGGCATTGTATTAATTTATAACCGGAGATATCACATCATTATAAGTCGTAACAAATTCCATACGTGAGCCTGTTATGTTTGTACAAATACACCATCCATCAATGTTTTGAAACCCAGACCAGCCATTGACCCCGATTGATTGGCCGGTTCACTGATTCAACCGGTTGGTTAGATGGACAGCACGTCCGGGATTTTATCTTTATTTCTTATTTTAAATAACTAATCTGATCGGGACAGTTTTGGGGACCCGTTTGCTGGTTCAACTGGTCGATCTGGTCCGGCTCTTACGACATGCCATCATAGACCGTATTTACTTCCACGGAAAAAAATTGCTCCTCCTGAGTCCTGAGGAGGTCAAAAGTTTGATCCACCAGCCCATCAAAATGCCAGGTGACGAGTAAGACTTGGCTGATTGTCAGTGAAGCCGCTGACCGCCCACAATATAAGCCACGTGGCACAAATTTAAAGGACACTGAATGCATGGATGTTTGGTCAATCTCTAGGTGGACCTACAAACTAAAAATCAACCTGATTAGTGATTTCTAAGCGTTAGATTAGAGTCATTTTCATGGGTTTATTTTAACCGTGTGAATTTGAGCATTATTGATCATTATTTGGAGTACATGGATCCAAAGGTTTGAAATCACTAATCAGGCTGCTTTTTGGTTTGTAGGTCCACCTAGGGATTGGCCAAACATACATAAGGTGACATCTACTTTTGGGCCCACTGACCCCATGGATGTTCAGACCACCTCTTAGTGGCCTTACACACCAAATTTGAATTCCGTGCCCATGATTGTTCTTTGATGCAGACTTCTGTATCAAAAATTTTGATGCATAAGTCCCTCAAATTGCAACAGAGTAGACTCGTCCTGGCCCACTTGCCCCCTGAATGTTTGGTCCACACTCTGATAGACGTACACACCAAAAATCTATTGGTGATTTCTAGCAATAGGATTTGAGCACTTTTTCACCATGGGCTTTATGAACCGGCCTATGAGTTGGTTCCAAGCCCAAGCTAAAAAGTACACAAATCCAATGGCTAGGAATTACTAATCACACTGATTTTTGGTGTGTGGGTCCACCAAGGTGTGGGCCAAACATTCAGTGGACCGAAAGAGTACTACGTGGCAAATCTAGGGACTTCTGCATCAAAATTTTGATACAGAAGTCCGTATCATAGATTTTTCCGGTAGAAATCACTCTGATTTCTGATGTGTAGGTCCATCAATAAGTGGGCCAAACACCCATTGGGTCAGTGAACCTTAAAAAAAGGAAGCCACGTGGCATTTAGAGGGGCTTTGTGGATCAAAAATTTGTCCTCCATGGAGGAGCAAACTTTTTTGCTACTATTAAACAGGGACTATGTTTAACCACTAATTCCTGTTAATAAAATATTAATTCTTAGCGTAACATCAGAAATTAGAGATGGCTAATAACATGACACCTACTCGTAAAGATTTCTTGGTCTTCGTTGCGACAAATGGGTGAAAAGGAACAGAGAACACTCTAATTTAATTTTTGTTTTACTTGTTCTTTAAGTTTATGCAGAAATTAGCTATACAGTCTCTCTCATCCCCTTGTATGTAACGCCAAAATTCTTTCTGACTCAAAAGTCAAGAGAAGACTTGAATTTTTTTATGACCTATATACCTAATAAGTCGATCCCCAATATTTTTTTTCCCGTGATAGATGTAGACGATGCGCATGACCACCAACAATTTGAGGTAATCTGGTATTGTTAAATAACAATTTACCCCAAAAGATCGACCTAGTAGGGAAATGTAAAACAACTATGTATACCAATGGGTCATCAGATCAACACAACACATACGTAGGAATACACCATTCGCTACCAATATTGTTCTTTCCAATAGCCAGCGGTTTCTCTACCTATTTGATCGACCTCAGATTAGAAGCACACTCATGTAAATCCACATTGACCCGTAATCCAGTCGACTGCTACCATTTTGACAGAGGAAATATCAACCATAACATTTACATTCGATGTCTAGGATATGATGCTCGTGTCGGCAAGTTCCGAGGAACAATCTAATATCGCTTACAAAGGTTTGACATTTTTATTTTATTAAAATAAAATGATGATTAGGCACTAATCAAGTATTGGGTGCACATTTTTTTTTTTATCCCATAGATTAAAATATGTAATCACCTCATCATCCCTCATTAAATTCCTAATTTTTTTTTTCTTGGTGCAATATTTGGGCCAACAGATGGGAGTTAAGCAGGTGATGAAGACATGTTTGAGTGAGATTGAAGTTTCTTTTTGTTTCACCAAACACTTTTAATGAGTTTGAGAGTCCAGCAAGCTTTGCTTGCACTGGCAGATATCTCACATAAAGAAATGTTTTTCTCACCTTCCTAACTTGTGTTTTAAGGTTCATTTCTGTTCCCACATAACCTAAAAACAAAGCAGGTGAGTAGGTAAAAGTTAACTAGAGAATTTATAGGACATAACTGGACTATAATACCCTCTTGTCTTTTTGACTCATTGAATTACCCACATCTAAATACCCAATTTCCTTAAATTTGCTCTTTTAATCACACTAATATCTTTAGGCGCTGACAACCACCGTTGGATTCAAGAAATCCACGGTCGAGCACGCAAACACCAAGAGGGATCAGAAAAAAGGGGGTCCTCAGAGCCTGAGCCTTGCAGCTAGAAACACTTCTAGGAAGGTTTTAAATGACAAAAATACTTTTGTTGGAAATATTGTAGGTTGGAAATAGCATTAGCAGAAAAAGATGGGATTTGGGGTTCTAGCTATCAATCATGAAAAAAAAATTCAAAAAGTTTAAAATTCAGCACTCATTCACTACCAATTATGAATAGTAAAAGATTTACTACACTATGTTACACTACAAAATACCAATTATGAATAATTTAAGTTTCCGGGGTAGTGAGATTGAACGTGTCACGCCCCGAGTCCTGCTACTAAGAATTCGAGCTGTGATCGCCACTCGTCCTGGTTCTAGCACATGAATCTAAGACAATCATCAGTATTAGTGGTAGACACAAGTCATAACCTCCCGTCCATAACAAGCATGGAGGTCCAGGTTATAGGTCTACCAATAAACATGCAATATAAGATCCGGTTTATATCAATTAATCATCTTTTCACTTTGTTTAAGGATGGTCATCTATCTTGTAAGTTTATTTGGATAACTAGAAGTACAACCCAGTTTTTTCACCACCCTACTATGAGGTATCTCATTCATAGAACCATGATTTATTCGATGCTGATCAAACACAACTCATTTATACGCCGAGTCTAACACCTTCAATCCAGAAACCCATTTCACGGGTGGTCAGACATCGACAACTGCAGATTTTCTAAAGATCCAAAGAACTATCCAGGGCGAGTAACGATCATGATTCGGGTTCCTAGTTGTGGGACTCGGCGTGACAAAATGCGTTACCTTCAACGAGAGGTGGGTACACAGCCAACATGGGGTTGTTAAAAACAAAATAAAGGAAGAGGAGGACATTATATACATGGAAAAGTAATATTATTGGCATTCTTCAAGAGTTACAAGGGTATTGTAGTCACTTGGGTCCTAAATTTTACTATAGTAACGGCCTTGGAAAAAAAACAGTTCTTTGCTTCTTCTTGCCGTTAACTTCCTTCTCGAAGAGGTCTCGTGCGGAAATACAACCAGCCTCAATTATTGACGGCGTTTATTAATTTGGTGAATTTGGTGAGTATATATACTGACGGAGTTAGTACCAACCTCAGAAATCAAAAATAAAAAGGGCGCAAAAGCTACATTCTCATATAAGCCACGCCTTCCTCTCTGTCAAACGTTCACGTTCGAGCTCTTCCGCCACCCCTACCTGATTTCAGCAAATCTCGGCCGTCGATTCCCCGGCCGAGATTTCACTATCCTGCTCAACCCTCTGTTCAATACCTTCAATGGAATTGTAAGAGCTATAGCTCTCTCGTAAGAGAGTTTCAATATTTCAAGGTGAGTCTCTCTCTCTCCCTCTTTCTCTCTTGTGGGTTTTCTTGAGTTTTCTTGTTTTCAATGATTTTCATTGGAAAAAATTTCTCTTCTTCGTTTTCTTCCTTCCCTTTTTCTTAAAAAATAATTTGATATTGAGTTTTGAATTGGGTTTCTTTGTGAATTTTCAGGGCTCAAAACACTCCAAGATTGTTAGTTTCTTGAAGGTAAATTGGGTACTTTAGGGACGCATTTGTCATTTTAGAATAACCCAAACTCGTTTTTTTCATGTTCACAAACATGAAAGGATGAAACATGGAAAATATATGATTAATTTCTATTTTTTTTAAATAAAATTTTCTAAATACAGCAAAAAAAACGCTCCTACAATTGTTTTAGGACTAATTTGCTAACAGGAACAGTTTTAGTTGTATTTAATTTTCTCTATTGGTATCAGAACAGGCGGCATCAGAGGTGTAGATGTTAGACCCACCATTCAACGGGTCTTACTAAGAAGTCTCCTGTATTTGAAAATAGAAAAAACTGGATGACTGTAACCATATGATCTGCAGACTTTTATCCAGAACACTTCCCTGATTTTTCTAACCTTCTAAAAGAATGAAACAATTCGACGGTTGGGATAATCCTATCACATTGAATGGTGGGGTGGGTCTGAATAGCCTGTATGTGCACCACTTGCATGATATTACACTTATTTTCACGCCCATGATACTCAATTATCAAGAACAGCTAGTGTTTTAAGACTATTGCTAAGTCTGTTGAGTCGAGTTGACTCCGTGACTCATGATTCAACTCAGCAAGTCATAAAATAATTATTACTAAAATTAATATGATTATATGAAAGACTTTTAAAAAAGGTATTAAAATCTCATTTTTTTTTTATGAAATTGATTACCTCAGAAAAATGACAAAATCCCATTTTTTTATTTGTGAATCGACTTAAGTCGGCCATGTTCCAAGTTGAATCGAACGTGCTTTAAGTTAACTTGTCAATTAGCTACAAACCAAGTCTATAAATCAAGTCTACCCGAAATCTTGTCTAGCCAACTCGGTCAAGTTTCAAGTTGAGTCGAGTTTTAAAAACATGCTCTAGAATATGATGGACTGCCAAAGCTAATTTAGCATGTTTTGCCTTATATGTCCTTGAGATCCAGGAATTGAAAAAGGGAATTTTCATCGTCACCTTGGTGATCTTAATTTAGCTGTTACAAAGTTTTATTTGTTAGTGACTTATGCATGGATACTATGGGCTGCCTAAGTTTGAATTCATAAATGATATTTCCACAAAATCATAATTTATTACTCTTAGTTAAATATTATATATTATCTTTCTACTCAACAGGTTTTCTTACAAGAAAGATGGGGGAAACACCTGGCTTCCATTTGGGGGTTATTGGTGCACTGGCTCTTTCAGTTGCATCATCAGTGGCCATTGTCATCTGCAACAAAGCTTTAATGAGCAATCTTGGCTTCCCATTTGGTAAGAGGTTATTTTTGTTACTCTCTCTCTTTCGAATATTTGGGTTGCGTTGTCTTGTTCGATTTTGTTACAACATCAGGATTACAACAATGAAATTTTTTGAGGATTTTCAACCCTCTCTCTGCTAAATTAGGATTGAAGGTAATCTCTAATTATGGGGTGAGATGCAATGAGGATAACGGTATTCCCGTTTTGGGTTTATGTGCATCGGTATCTGATTGACATATGTCAGTAGCTTGAATGGACATTGTTTACACCCCAAACAGGGGTGAATTAGACTTTCTTCGATAGTTTAAGGATAGGGCCCTCACAGCTTAACCCTCAACCCTTACTAGTGGAGCTTAACATAACTTCATCTAATTAATGCAACATTCAACAGCTATAATTCAATCACCAAATTTGATTCAATCATTCTACAAAGAACTCTCCAAATTTATAGAAATGGTCAATTCAGATATAGTGGTCGAAACTCTACTAGAAATACTCAAACTTGATCGAGTTTTGAACCATCTACGAGTTTTTGAACACTAACTAAAGATGCTTATTGCACATTTGCAGCTACCACATTGACAAGCTGGCATCTGATGGTTACATTTTGCACTCTTCATGTGGCGCAACGCTTCAACGTGTTCGAGACGAAGTCAATCGACATGAAGACGGTGGTGCTCTTTGGCTTCCTAAATGGTGTGTCTATTGGACTTCTGAACTTAAGTCTTGGATTCAACTCCATTGGCTTCTACCAGGTCAAGTTCACCAACCTTAAGAATGAGATACCTGTACTGCTATAGTATATAATTTTAATCCAACAAAACTATGATTAAGGAAACCAATTCTATAAAATAAAAATAAAAATAGATTGGCCTAACCAAGAAATCTTGGTTATTGTAATGAGAAAAATAACAGAAACCACCAATAAATTTAAATAGCAATGAAGTTCGAAAGTTATGTACCAGTGTATTTACTTTCAGTGTTGATTTTGCAGATGACAAAACTTGCAATAATACCCTTTACAGTATTGTTGGAGACTTCCTTCCTTAAAAAGCAATTCAGGTTATAAGTTGAGAAGTTAATTACTTATGTATGCTAAGTGGGGTTTTCAGTACTCACTAACTTCTCTGTTTCCAATTTTTGCAGCCAGAAGATCAAGTTATCTCTTCTTGTCTTACTACTTGGAGTTGGAATTGCATCAATAACTGATCTCCAACTCAATCTTCTTGGGTCAATTCTCTCTATTCTGGCGATTGCGACGACATGCGTTGGCCAAATTGTATCCTTTTTCTTCTGTTTTTCTTTTCCTCTCAACTTCAGTGGTCAAACCCAATCAATCCTATAATAGAGCCAAGTGATCAATATCTTCTAGTTTGACAGTGAACAAACAGTGTTCCATCAACTGGATGGTCCGGATTGATGGGCTACCGGCCTAGTTTGTGGGGGGAGAAATATATAACCGTATTGGGTATAAGGCTTGGAAATAAGTTTACCTTTAACAATGTATTGAATACAGCTGACAAACACCATACAGAAGAGGCTCAATGTGTCCTCTACGCAGCTGCTCTACCACTCCGCCCCATTTCAAGCAGCTATACTTTTTGTGTCCGGCCCTTTAGTAGATCAGTGCCTCACCAAGCAAAACGTCTTTGCCTTCAAATATTCTCCTGTGGTCTTGGTATTTTACTACTCTTTATTTCATGAGATATGATCTACATTGCATGGATTCTTCTAAATAGGTGTACTACCCATATCAAACATGTATCGCATTACAACACTGCACAGATTCTGGTGTGACACTTCCAGATTTCTTTTATTTATTTATTTCTTTACTTGATACTTGATAGTAATTAATGTTTATCATAGGTTATGAGTTTTACCTTGTCAATTTTTGAAGTTTTTATAAATAAAAAAAAAGTAAAATTGCATATATTTATTTCTCGTGTATCTATTACTATTTAAAGCCAAAACTTGCCTATCACACCACACGACGTTCACCTAGCACCTATTATTTCATGTTTTTCTTTGGTGAGCAACTTATTAGTTCATTACGTGTACCTTTACCATACTCACCCATTATTAAAGCAAATATTTTGGTTTCAAAAAAATAACTAGCTATTGAAAAACAGCCTTATTTAACTACTTAATTATTTCGCACGCCATTAATCATATTTCCAATACAGCCCATTCATAATCGCTAAATTACTTACCATGCCATTTATCCATATGTTCAAGACGACCTCTTTTAACCACTTAATTTCTTTCCATGCTGTTTCTCCTATATTTCCAAAATAGTCCCTTATAGTTACCTAAATGAAGATTAGCAAAACAACCATGCTTCACTTAAATATACTTTCAAGAAGTTTTGTCTTCATTGAAAGTTGAAGGAGTTTGTTTAGCTTTTGATGTGGATTTCATCTTGGCTGTGAAAAATTATAACCAACATGCACAAGCATGCATATAATCATAGACAAACAATGGGGAGTTTCATTAGACACGCAAATGCATACATGTGAGGATGTACACCCATGTGCATTGATTTCATCTGACCATTTGATGTGTCTGATCATTGCAGGCATTCATCATCCTTTCATGCTTGATTTCTGTCTCTGTAAACTTTAGCACCTTCCTAGTGATTGGCAAGACATCCCCAGTAACATATCAAGTGCTTGGCCATCTGAAGACATGCCTTGTCCTTGGCTTCGGTTATACACTACTACATGACCCCTTCACAGAGAGGAACATTATTGGCATTTTAATTGCCATTTTTGGGATGGGCTTGTACTCGTACTTCTGCACACATGAGAATAAAAAGAAACAGAACAGCGATCTCTCACCTGCGTCTCAGGTACACACCTCCCTCTCTCTTTCTCTCGTAATGCATACCCTAGCTTCTTTTAGTTTGAAACTCAGCATTGATTTGATGTTATTCCAGATTAAAGATAAGGAGACTACACCACTTTTAGCGGGTATGAACATGGGTCACCCAGACAAAGAAAATCATGAAGTGAAGAAATCTAATGGGATTTCAAACAAGGATTCTCTTGTTTAACTAGCATGCATATGAGGCTTCCTAGTATTAAGGTCTTCCCTTTCAGATACTTCGATGAGTGTAAATGGAATTCTGATTCTTTAAATAAATTGTACAACTTTTTTTTCTTCCAGTACAGAGGAATTTTTCTGTATCTACTTGGTTTGGTTTATGGATGTAGAGGGAGGGGAAAAGAAAGATAGATCCAATGTTGGGAAAATTTGATTTTATTTGAGGGCGATAGAGGTCCTAAGGATACTTTAGTAATTTGAAAAAAGACATCTGGTTATTAAATTTCTTTCAATCATGTAGAGAGTTGTCAAGAGACTTTGGTCTCTTTAAGGGCATCATCCTCAATTCACAGACTTGATTTGTTTGATTTGCCTTGTGTACTGCTTAATCTAGAACTTTAAGTGTATTTACTAGTTCTTAGAAATCAATTACTGTACCTATCACATGCTTGGATCAACCTCCACAAAAGAAAAGACCATAAACAGGCCATGATTTTTGTTGGTTGTATCGTTGATCTGGTTGGCTTTTCTGGTGCCAATTGAGCTGGTTGCTCTGACACTAACATTCTATAAATTGATTCTGTATCGTTCATAGCAATAATCCTCTCTCATGGTCGCTAAAATGCAAGCATGCAACTAATGGTTTCCAAGTCCAGTGCGGAAGCCAAGTATCAAGATTCAAACCTGTGCTATGGCTGCAGCTGAACTCCTCTGGTACAAGTACATGCTTCAAGATCTTCTTTCCACAGCTTTACCGCCCGTGTAGTCTATGCTGTGATAATGTGAGTGGAAACTATATAGTTGCCAATGTTTCACGCCCGTACCAAGCATGTCGAAAATTACTATCAGTATGTATGGGAAGGGTGGCATGTGGTGACATTAAAGTTCTGTTCACGAGCTCAAAAATTAATACCAGTATATTTTCGTAAAAGGCTTGTCCAGCTCTCTGTTCATTCTTCTTCATGACAGACTAAGGCTCACAGACCAGCACCATAAGTTTGAGGGAGCCATTCAACCAAATCAATCTTTCATGTTGAATTGCATAAAATAAGCAATTTCCACAATAAATTCTATTCTGTAGTTGGACTCTGGTGCCTTGCAACTTCAGCTTGGCCGACCACCACACGCTAAATTTGTTCAAGGTGATTTGACTGATAATGAAGCGGTGTTTGGTAATTAATGTTAAGTTTTGCACATCCCGGATAAATGGGAGCAGCATTGAAGAGTTGCTTTTAATTGATCTTTTGGCTGGCAACTTGATATCCCTTGGGAAAACACTCTCAGGAGTCGGGACTTGTTTGGAAACCCAAAAAAATGGGGCCACTCCAAGGTCAGTCCAGGTACAGTTATTCTTGCCTGTGTTTGGTAACCATGTCTGGCCCATTTTTTGGGCCCCGTTTTTCCAGATTTTTGTCCTTGGGAGTATACCAGAGTTGGCTTTCTGAAAAGAGGTTATAACTTCCCAGCTTGGCTGGGCTAGGCCCTGAAAGCGTAAGCTTTTCAAACAGGCCCTCAATGTTTCCAAGTGTTGGCGAAAATGCTAGGAAAATTTTTAAATGCAAGGAACTTTGGAGTTTGGATGCAGAGGACTCCCATGGCCCTACATAACGCATTTTTATGGCCCACTAACTGCATGGATATTGCCCACCCATTGGTGGATATATACACCAAGGTTTAAAAGGGGCCATTATAACGGTATAACAGACGCGGGCGTTACCGTTTTTTCCGTTATAACAAATTTTAACGCTAGGGGCAAAAATGGAAATAATGGAAATAACTGCTATTTTTCACAAAAATTTCTAGAAAATAAGGGTTGTAATATTCGTTACCACGGAAAATAACGGTCGTTATTTTTAGAGCATTTTAATGATACGTAACATAACGGGGGAGGTCCGAATCCGTATAACAGCCTTTTTTAAAACCATTATATATACTCAAAATTAGCTTGATTGATCATTTCTAGCCATAGAGTTTAGCAATGAATTAGGATTGATTCTAGCTGTGGATCTCTATGAGCAAGGCAGGTTCTCGTGTGCACAAGCATGATATCACTTAACTTTTACAATAGGGATGTGCAATGTTCCTGTTATGTCCGTTTGAGGGTGGATTCGACCGTCTGGAGACGCTCTAATGGCCATTGTAGCAAGTCACGTTGTAGCAGAAAACGGCCTATTCTTTTTATTTTTCTTCAAAATAACATAAATAATAGAAAACTGCCGTTATTCTCCGTTATAAAGTTAAGTCCATTTTTTCGGTTTTTTTCGGCTTTTTTTTTTTTTGCAAATAAGAGCATTACCGTTAGAACAGGCATAATTTTTTTAGAACATGGTGGTACTGATGATGCGGATTGGGACTGGCCATCCAATGGGTCACACCTAATGCATCTCATGCTCTAATGTCTAAACTGAAAACGGATGTCTCAACCATCCATTTTTGGACTCTTGAGAAGAATCTAAGCACATAAAATTTCCATAGTCGCTTTGATATTTTACTAAGCAGTCTTCTAGGTGGGTCCTGATACTCGCATCAGTGCCACGTGTCATGATACTGTGTTTATTGATAATGATTTTCCATATATAATACTCTAGGGCGGGCGCAGTGTGGATTCTCCTTGATCTTACAGCTTGGTGTGAATTATGATGTTATTGTATACTAAGTAGGAGTGTGGATAGCTAAAATTTCAAATCCGCATTCAAATAATCATATATTATCCAAAGGTTCTTGATATCAAATTCAGATTCGAATAATTTTTTATATTGGAATACGGATTCGTATTTTGATATATCCACTCGACGATCTCCCATATATAAGTAACAAATTTTAAACTCTAGTCCAATAAGCATGTGCCGGCCAACAGGCCTATTCGATTTACTTATTGGATGAATCACAAATTATTGGATATCTGATAAATTAATCGGATCTGAATTCGAATATTGATTCATAATATCTTTCGGATTTCCAATTGAATTCGGATATCAGTTTTTTTTTTCTCAGATATATTGTATTCGATTCGGATAACGTGCATTGACGGCCCTATGAACCCGGGGGCATATCAAGTCCTTGCATAATAATCCACCTATACGAGACTTAAATATAAACTCAAGGTTTAAAAAATGGTCGTTATAACGAAAATAACGGCCGTTATAATAGATTCGGACCTCCCCCGTTATGTTACATACCATTAAAACACCCAGAAAACAACGGCCGTTATTTTCTGAAAAATTTTGAGGAAAAAAAGGGCTGTAATTTCCGTTATTTTTTCATTTTTTTCCGTTATCTTCCATTTTTTGAAAATTTGAAATTCAAATTTCAAAATTCAAAATTTGAATCCGACGCCATTATTTTTGTTATTTCCGTTTTTGTCCCTGAGCGTTATTTTTGTTATAACGGAAAAACAGTAATGCCCCAGTCCGATATACCATTATAACGGCCCCTTTTAACCCTATAAACTGTCTAAACGGCATAAAGGTGCAAGAAATATGGGCTCAATATGAATCCAACTCCTTGACCAATTCCAGCCAAACAGAATCTTAACCACTCATACCAGGAAAACCTGACCGGAGTAGAGCTGCACTGCATCCAAACATGCTCTGAGAGTCTCTTATAAACAAAGTCGTCCGAGTCTCCATTACAGAAGCAGCAGTCATGGAAGGTCCGATTACAGTTCGAGTAGCCCTAGTTTTCTCCATTCTACCACTTCTGTCCTTCCTCGCGACCGCTTCGTCTGCATCTTCTTTGCACGAGCTTCAGATCATCAACGCCGAACGAAGAGTAAGTTTTCAAATCGATCGAATTTCTCCTCTTTATGGTCATTTTTCCATGTTGAGTAGAGCTGATAGGTATACAGAGCGCTGATAGGATTTTTTGTGGTATTTGGAGGTAATCTGCTCAGTTATCGGTCAGATTCGTTGATTTTTTTTTATGTGTTTGAGTTTCTTGTTGTTTTGTTTTGGATTTGAACTATTTTCTTTAGATTTTGAGCTTTCTGCGTGGGAATTCGGTAGTTAGGGTTTCGGCAAGGTAATCTGTTCAGTTATCAATTAGATTTGTAAAATGTGACTCAGCGATAAGTTAGATGATTGAATTGGAGCATTTATTGTGACATAATGCGAATTCTAGATAGTTTTATTGGCTTTGGATTTCAATCTCTGGGTTTTTCGTAATCCACTTATGTTCATAGATTATAGATTTCACATCGATTCTTCTTATAAAAGAAGCAATTTAGATTGATTACTCTCTCTGTCCAAACGGAACAAATTTGGATTTGGTCACTTGAGTTCCCCTGCACCTCGTAGCCTTGTCTAGAAAATAGATTTACTCTGATGTTAAAAAAATACATTGGCACAAACAGGGCCGTCTCGATACAAGTTGAGGCCTAAGGTGAAAACTCTATATAAGGCTTTTCTATATTTAATATACATGGTATTAATTAAAAAATTTAACTCTCTATATAATAGAAAATATTTGTTTAACAACTATTCTTGATAATAAAAAATTACGGAAAAGATGCAGAGAACTCCTGTTGCAGTCCATGCAGAGGATTCTCTTGGCCCTACATCAAAATGCACTATAAATCAGCTTGATTGATGATTTCTAACCATTGGATTTACTACCCAAAAAAACATGCTTGAATCGATCGGCTAGAATCAATCCTAAAAAGTACTAAAATTTGTGGCTAGAGATAACCAATCAGGTTGATTTTTGGTTTGTATATCCAACAAGGGGTGGGCTAAACATCCATGTGGTTAGTGGGCCTGAAAAAATGAGCTATGTAGGGCCTGGGCTCGGGGTCTTCTCTCACCAAGGGGCCTTAGGTAATCGCCTTAATGGCCTTAAGGTAGAGCCGGCACTGAGGACAAACAAAGAATGCCATCTATTGATCAATGTAAATGTTTGGCTACTCAGTGAAGATTTTGACTTTTTATTCCTCATAATGTGTATAGTCCAATTATTTTGAGTCCAACCATTAATCTATTTGTAATTGATGCAGATTGACTTGACCTCTCATATCGTAAGGGTTTTCTTGACTTTGAAGGTATTTTATTCCAACTTTAAATCCTATATATGATCTACATTAGAATTGCATAGTTTATACGGTAAATTAACGAAACCTCCATGTTGTGATTGAAACCTCTATGGACACAATTACCATGGCATTGATGGCTTTATTACATTCTCCATGATTGCCATCCTAAGATTTTCATATGTTTCAGTTTTATATTTGATGGATGGATCTCTTTCAGGTTGAAAATACAGGGACATCTCCTGCTTCAGAAGTCCTTCTTGCTTTCCCTCCTACCCAAGTTGAACATTTAGCGCTGGTCAAAGCGTCAGCAACTGTAGGGAAACGGAAAAAGAAAACTTATGTGCCACTTACTGTAAACCCCACCGAGCTACCTGATGCACCAAATGGAACTCAATTCTTCTCTATCTCTTTGCTGAACCCATTAAACACTGGTGAAACTGTAACTCTGGAAGTGCTTCTTATACTAACACGTTCTCTAGAACCTTTCCCAGCAGAGATCAGACAATCAGAGTCTCAGTTTGTCTATTACCGTGATAGTGCAATAATTTTGTCTCCTTATCATATTAAAGAACAGATAACATATATTAAAACACCAAGTACTAAGGTGGAATCTTATACGAGAGTGGATCCCACTAACCGTGTGAATACAGAACTACAGTATGGGCGGTATGATCACCGTCCTCCTTATTCGTTTTCTCCCATAGTTGTTCATTTTGAGAATAACCATCCATTTGCGGTTGTTGAGGAACTCATACGTGAAGTGGAAATATCTCATTGGGGCAGCCTTCAGATTACAGAGCATTACAAGCTAGTCCATGCTGGTGCTCGACACAAAGGCATCTTTTCAAGGTTAGGTTAGCAGTTGCTTCTATTTGTTCTTTTTGTTAGTATCTTTTTGAAGAGTGGTGAAGATGTTGGATTCTTGATCAATTATAATGTCCTGATTTCATTAAAATGGAGAACCTATTCTCAATTGTATGCAAAATTTAGTTTATAAAGTCAGAGAGTATGTCATCTTAGAAAATATATCTCCTTCAAAGAAAGATACAGGTATTGATTTTACTGATGTTTTTCCTATAACTCGACCTGCAATTTCTTTTGATTAATCAGTTCATAAGTTCATTACAAAGCTAAGTGGACAAGTCATACATTTACAACAATAAAACCACCCTAATGGTCTCCCGGCATTTCATTTGAGAATGAAATTTCCTGATTTTCCAACTCATGAGCCAAAGATTTTCCTACGAAACATAGGGAGCAGGAGACCATTCATGAAAAAGATCGAAGATCTTTTTGAAAATGTCAACAAAATTATTTCAGGAAAAGAGTCCCAGTCATCAATATATGACTAGTCAACCTTAATCTATATAGGACATTGATGAAAACAAAACAGATGCAAAGTTCACACTTATAGAGGGTCATCATTTTTTAAATTAGGAGTCTCTACTACCTTGAGAGCTGGCATATCTCAGAACTAACTCCACTTCCTGATACGTAGTCGTAGTTCCAAATTTCCTTAAAGTGATGTTAAAGTTTGAACTTTATAGAACCAATATGTGGAAACTAGCTATCAATAGTTGGGTGCAAATGCTGCCACAAAGGAAAAATGAGGAAGCAATTAGCATACTTAGCAGTTTTGGTGCTCCCCCAGGCGCCTATAATTGAAACATCTAATTCCGGAACCACACCCTTAAAATCTTTCTGCTCTAGGCTTCCGGCATTTTCAGAAGTCAAAGTGATGAATGACAACCTGCCTTAAATCAAAGACGGTAGAGAAGAATGAGCAGGCTATTTGGGAGGGAAAGCACTTAACAATATGTGAAACTATTTTAGGTCAGCATATGAAGAAAGAATAATTTATGCTCTTCAAGTTACTCATTTGTTATAATTGTTCTTTTTGTGAAGACAAAGGATTTGAGACCTACAACTGAGGAATGTGTTGAGCTCATCCCTCTTTTGGTTATTCTTGAAAATCGCTATAGTATTCTTTTACGGCCATACATATTGATGAATTTATTTTCTTTTTCTTTCCTAATTTTAAGTTCATATGTATCCTGATCTTCTGAAGCTTCCTTTTGGCAGGGTTGAATACCAGTCAAGACCATCAAATAGCGGCATATCTTCATTTAAGCATTTGCTTGCAAGACTTCCCCCTCGTGTGCACTCTGTTTACTATCGAGATCAAATAGGGAACATCTCCACATCACACTTACGTACTGATTCTCAAAAGGTACTTACAACATCTCATATTTTCTCTTATTTAGAGATATTCATAATGATTATTGACATGCAACTAACTAAATTTACTTTTATCATTTATCTTGGAAAGGTCCACTTATTAGGCCCAGTTTTTTCATGTACTTAGACTTCTGAAGTAGCCACCCTTATTGCACCTAATGTGGCTCAATTTCTCAACATCTTAATTAAGAAATAGCATGTAAGCATCCACATGCTTATATGGTGGTAATTCACAGAGATGAATGGGCTAAGCATTGCAGTAGAAGGGTGTAATAATTTCATCATATTAAAAGCTCCGTACTCGTCAATAAATATCAACCTTCTCATCCCATATCCCAGAAAAAGATGAATTTACTCTTCCCTTCTGAACTCCTTCATGGTTCTTCTTAGATCTAACTTTATTCCTATGTAGCACGTGTTCTTCTAAATGGGTGAAGTACCCATGTTGGAGATGTGTTGGATTCGTGACACTCCACGGGTGCTGGTGTGAGTGACACTTCCGGATCTCTTTTTGTGTTTTCTTTCCTTGTGACATATTGATTACATCTACCATAGATTAGTTTTACATTTTCCCTTTGAAATTGGCAGTGTAGCAATATAACATTACATATATGTATTCTCTTATCTATAAGTAAATGATACAAATCATATGATATCCCACTACATAATCCACTATTATCTTTATTATTGGAAAAAAAAAAATCTTTTTTTATATATTTAAAATATACTACCAAGTCCATGAATCTGATTTTTTAGGGTTCATCAGATTCAACTCTTCATACCCGTGTTGGACTCTAACATGCATTGCTGAAGTCCACCCACAAATACCAATCCTGTCGGCCCATTTAAATTTAAATGTTATCCAAGTACTTTCTGTTCAATCCGAACAACTGAGTCTTCTCAAAGAACTACATGGGTTTTCTCATTGTTTATGGGAAGATCAGTGGAAATTCATCCATTATTTCATTTCCAATCTAGAAAAGATTGTTTTGGTATTGTTGAAGAGATTAGGAACCTTCAGAAACTATCGGAAAGATATCTCAATATTATTGCTGGAAAAGACTCTTTTTATATCAAATTATTCTGACTTGAAGCTTCTGGTTCTGTACAGTCAGAACTTGAAATAGAACCACGGTATCCATTATTTGGAGGTTGGAAATCCAGTTTTATCATTGGTTATGGGCTACCTTTGCAAGATTTCCTCTTCGAGTCATCTGATGGCAGGCGTTACCTTAACTTCAGTTTTGGATGCCCTCTTGTAGAAACAGTGGTCGACAAGTTGACTATAAAAGTAAGTTTACTATTTTTGAGTTTGGAGTGACATATCATTATTGAATCTTCAACATTCCTTTCTTCTGTGTTTTGGTCAAAGATGCTTGAAGCAAACATGCATATGAACGACTTTGCATTAAGCATTGACTGAAGCACTAACCCTATTATGTTTTAGGTGGTTCTGCCAGAGGGATCAAAAGACCCACATGCCATAGTTCCTTTCTCAGTGGAACAACATCTAGAGGTAATTGTTTTCTGACATACTAACTTATCAAATATGCGTGTGTTGACTGCCACTAGGTTTTCAGGAAATCATAAAAGTTCTTTTGTCTTGTCATGGGATGTCTGAATTGCTTTAGAAATTCATTATTCAATCGATTCCATAAGAATGTATTATTGTGTATGTTTGTGTCTATACATGGCATTTTATATTGCATTTCAATCTTCTTGACTAAAATATCATTTTCACGTGGGGCTTCTGCAGACAAGTTATTCTTACCTTGATGTTGTTGGAAGGACTGTGGTGGTTCTTGAAAAGGAAAATGTAGTTCCCGAGCACAATACTTATTTCCAGGTGATTTTTCAACTCATCATATGGACAATGATTAAATACTTGAACTTGACTTGGGAATTGGTCTTTCAATTTCTGAGTTTGACTTGCCTGAGGCAATGCAGGTCTTCAGATATATGAAGATTGCTGGTTAGACTTCATACTCAAAGCCCAAAACCAAGTTGTCTTAGCTGACTTTTGAGTTTGATCATCATCATCACCGGAGCCTTGTTCCAACTGTTCCGCTAGACAATTCCTTCAGTGCCATTACATTCGATCCAAGGCCATACCCTCTGTTAATGTGCAAACCTTCAAATATATATATATATATATATATATATATATATATATATATATATGGGATCGCTTGGTTTCCTAAGTGTGGGTTGGGGGTCGAGGTGTTGGGTGTTCTTGTGCTTTTTTGTAGTTCTTTCGTGCTTTTGCTGTATGCTTTTTGGGCCTTCTCAGCCCTCCTTTAATATATTTCATTTACCGATCAAAAATATATATATATATATATTTGATAGGTAAAGAAATCACTTATTAAAGACCTTGGAGGCTGAGAAGGCCCACCAAGCAAAAGAGAAGAGAACAACAAGACGCAAACACACAAAACAAAATACTCCCAAAAAAACTCCTCTCCCATTTTGGCACCCCCACATACACCTCAATCCCTCCCAACCAAAGATGACCAATTGAACACCACCTCCTCGAATCTAACATCCCTCCTTTATACATACAATTTGACTCAAATAAAAAACAAGACCTCTAATTTCCACCAAGAGAGCCTCCGGAGAAGTACTCCTACCCTCAAATACCCCACTGTTGTGTTCTCCCCAGACTCCCCACAAGATAGCCAATGGAGTTCTGACAACCTCTTTTCGAGACCCCCAAACGCCCACGCCACTCTACAATATAGGAATAGGTGGTCATTGGATTCCCCACGCTCCAAACACATGGGACAATGATCTATCACCCTGATGCCTCTTCTCCATAAGAAGGCCATAGTCTGAACTCTACCACGGACCACGCACCAAGTCAGGAAACGAACTTTAGAGGGAGCTCTGCTGCCCACACCCTAGCCACGGAGAATTCTTTTACCTCACTATCTTCTAATGGCTCATAAGAAGAGTGCACATAAAATTTACCTTTGCTATCATGATTCCACCATTTAACATCTTCCACATGGCTAAGAGAGGGTGTATCCTCCCCTCTCACTAGGAGATTCAATGCTTCAAACATACTTCTAAGCTTCCTGATCCATAACCCACCTTTCTCTTTAGGCCTCATGACAACCCTCCACCCATTAGCGAACCTATTATTGATGTTGTTTGAGCTGTTTCCCTTTTATACATGAGCTACCTTTTGGGCTATGATGCATCACTTTTAACACCATGATCAAACAATTAAATAGCTCATGCGATTCTTGGTTGGTCCTCATTTCCAGTTATTGATAATTTTATACATACTTATATTTGGTGCCTTGCTGTCGTTATAAATTTTGTTTTTTATTTTTATTTCTGGTTTTTTTGCAGGTTTATTACAAGTTCAACCCAATTTTCATGCTTGCGGAGCCAATGATGTTGGCATCTGTTTTTTCCCTATTTTTCATCGCTTGTGTAGCTTACCTACACATCGATCTCTCCATCCGCAAGTCATAAAATCAATATCGTGCAGATACCCAAAGGTTAGTGTTGGTAAATTAGTAGGAATACTTTTATACGAGGAATTCTAATCTATCTCATTACCAGGGAGACCTTTCCCCCTTGTATCTCGTAAACTGGTGCATCATATCATTTACTTTTTTACGTAGACCAGATGTGACAATAAGCTATAGACTTTTGTAAGGTCGTGTAAAGCAAATTTTGGTGAACTTTCCAAATTTTGAATTTTGAATTTTGTTTAACAAGATTAGGTATTGATCAGGAGTTCTTTTCATTTGTCTTGCTCGCTCTCCCTTTAGCCATTTAAGACTGATGCTATTGCATCTCCATGTGGGCCCCACTCTCGGGTGTAAGAACTGGATGTAAGAAATGGGTGTAGCTCTAGACGGAATCTTTCTTAAAAGGGTCGTTTGGATCATTTTTAATACAAAATGTCTTTTATCTTCTTTTAGTTGGCCCCACCAATATAATGTCTTTATTTTTTTGGAAGGGGACTTTTACCAAAAACTGCTTCTTTGTTTATTATGTTCATTGAGCTAGCAAAATTTAAAAGTCTTTCTTTACTTGAAAAACAGCTTTCAGCTGTATTTTTTATACAGAGACTTTTTGGCTTAAAAATAGATTTTTTTATAGAATAAATACTTTTTAAAAAATGGTCATCCAAACATTTGGAAAAAGTCTTTTTGTGGAAGAAAAGATTATTTCAAGTCTAAAAATGACGATCCAAACACCCCCTTAATCTTATTCTCTGATTTGTTGTTTCTATTATTTTTTCAGGGTATTCTGTTTTGATTGTGAATATCTTACTTTATTAGTTCTCAAATTTTTTCCCTCAAACTTCAGCCTTTGCTCCCCAATTTTTTGTTTCGTGAGAAATATGGAGCTATGGTTATGATTATGTTATATTCGTGGTATGAAAAAAATATAGCCGTGTGCTGTTGCATTTGCTGTCCCATTATTCTGCGACCAATGAAATTGAGGGCCCTACCCATATCTAGGCCTAAAAGGTTGAACACCACGTGTCATACCATCCCATGTCTCACAGTTTTGATGATTCAATAGGATGGCTTCTACTGAATCAAGCCATACAAGCCTCTCATGGCTCATTTTCATTGGAGTCAGGATTCTAGTGGGTGGCCTTTTACGGTCCTGATGGGGGTGTTTGGGCGTAATTTTGAAAATATAAGTCATAAAATCAAGGCAGGCATTTTATTCACAGGCTCCGAAGACCCCCTTTTCCTGACCCCTCTCGGGAGTTGGACTCGGTCGTGGGGATTTCGAGAATCCAATTATCCACTGCCAGCTCAGCATTATCAGCCACCGTTGATTCTCGGAATCCATAGCCCGAGTCCGACTCCCAAGAGGGGTCAGAAAAAGACGTTTTCTTGTGGGTCGGGCTCGGGGGACCCTTATTTTTTACACTCATTTTGGCGTACCCACGTAGAAGATGAATCAATGGCTGATTTTTGGTGGGAATGATCACCTTGCCATATAGATCACCCCACCAAAAAATCAGCCCATTCTGAAATTTCTAACCCCATCAAATGTGGTTTTCAAGTTACACGGTAAAAATTGATGGTCCATAGTTCTTCAGCTTCTATACTAGTTTACGAATATCAGACTGATTTGAATATTTGTGAGGATGATGGTGAGATCATCCTCTCCAAAAATCAGCCATTGATTCATCTTCTATGTGGGTACAAAATGGGTGTCCCCCGAGCCCGACCCTTTTCCTTACGGTGAACAGGCAAAAATTAAAATGGGGCATGGGTGTCAAGATGTCGGTTCCAGTTCAGGTACAATTATATGTAGAATCAGACCCTTTTGTATACATCGGATCCGGTTCTGGTTCCTACTGGACTCGATTCTGGTTTTAAAACAGGGAGTTAGAAAATGAACCCCAATAAATACATAATATCCCATTGGGTATTGGATGACCATTTGTGAATCCATTGGGTGACTGAATCGGACCTAAACGGGAAGACCCGAGTTGAACCTGATCTTATTCTGTTCAAAATACATAAAAGATGGACCTAAGTCCTACTAATTGGAGTTGGGCCATTCAGGTACAATCAGTTGATCGAGTACCAATGACGTTTTCCCCTAGAGCTTTGTTCATGGTCTTCGATTCTTATTTTTTGACCTTCTAATCTACTTTTTTTTTTAAATTCGCTATGTTTTACTATCTACCAAAGTGTTGTTGAACCAAAGACTTTAAAGACCTTGAAAAACTGAACTAAAAAAGAACATTTGAGGCTAAAGGGGGTTGAACTCAAAACCTCTTAGGCTGTGTTTGGCATTGCGGTTGGCTAAAAAGAAGTGCTTCTTAAAAGTACCTTCTTTGTGGATAACTTAATTTAAGTTATTTTGGGTGTTTGGCTCACCCAATAAAAAAAGTGCTTATTTTGAGAAGAAGAATTGATACAGCGTTTAGTTATGTAATAAAAAAAAGTGCTTTTTCTACGGACATTAAAGAAAAACCTTACTTCTATAGACATGTTGCAGTTCCGACTAGCAAGCAAACATATCACTAACGTGGCAACCACTGCCATTTGCCCCCCTACCCCTTTGTTAATTTATAGTTGGTTTGAGCACTAAAAAAATGTTGAATTCAACATCTAGAATTACGCGTTAAAAAGTACTAAAATCTAATGGCTAGAGATTACTAATCATGGTATTTTTGGTGTGTATATCCACCAAGGGGTGGGCTAAACATCCATGCGGTTAGTGGGCCCAGATGGCAGCAGTGAGTAAGAAAAATGGTGCTAGCTTACACGTTTGGCGTAGGCTGCAGCTTGTTACATTGCCACTGAAATGAAAAACAGAGGAATACAAAATTTACAATCTCCACTACATTCACAAACACAGAGATCTAATAATCAGGAAAGATTAATAAAGAAAATAAAAACCATTTCACTTTAACATATAGATTTCTTGTTTATTGGTCTGATTGTTCAGGGAGAAGAGGCCATAGGAGTACTGGTGATGAACTTGAATGGTATTGAGGCAGATGGTGATAATGATGAAACTCTCTCTTTGTTCTTACCAACAACGATTGTGATTAGAAAAAAGAAAAGCCATCTTCCTCACTTGCAACCATTGATTAAGCATGAGGAACTTTCACCCTACCATCTTCAACTGACTCGTTGGAATTTTGGACCTTTATTTCAGTGTCTTCCATCAGTTTTCTTTGGTACAGATTCTCCTCTGCATCTTTCAAGAACCTGACTTTGGAGGAGGTGAGGCTCTTATCCTCCCTTGTTTCTTCTTTAATGGTGAAGAAGAATCTTGGAGGGCCTGAGAGATTATGCAGCTTCATCAGTTCTCTCCACATCATCCTCTCCATAGAGTTTAGCATCAAATCCTTGCTTGAGTTTGAATGCAAGTGAAGTTGGGTGTTTGGTTCATGGTCATGGCGTCTGTGATTCTTACAAGGTGAGAAGCGGCAACAAGAGAGAGACGGTAACGGGAGAGAAATGGCGACAAAGAGTACTGTCTCTTTAGATTTCTGTGTTTGTTGAAAAAGATAATGGCTTTTTAGAATTTCTAAATGTTTAGAAGGATAAATAGGTAAAGATAATTTTAAGAAATTTGCGATCCGCAAACGCAAAACGTATAAGCCGTTTTGAAACAGCTTCTGCATTTTGTCTTTTTTTGGCTTATAACGTTTTTAAAAGGCTGTTTTTATTTTTTCGCCAAACGTCACAAAACGGCTTATAACGGTCCGCAACCACTATAAGCCAGCTTATACTTCTAAACAGCTCTCCCAAACATAGCCTTAGTTTTAAACATAGAACTTTTGAGCCAAACTTTAAAGAATATTAGGGCCTGCTTGGTACGTGAGAAAAAGAGTTCCAACGTTGAATATTTAGCCAGACAAATATTATCTTCGCTAAATATTTGTGCGTGTCAATATTTAGCAATGTTTGGTACTTGTATTCGCTAGCTTGCTTCATTTTCTTTCAATTTGTGTGGGTCCCACATATCAAAATAAATCAATATGGGTTAGGTGAGTGTGGGACCCACATATTAGTTTAGAGGATCCAAACGGTCTCATTTTATATATTTAAAAACTCTTTTATTGAAAAGAGTGATTTTTCCTCGGGGGAGGTGATCAAATATTTTTCCGTCGCGGTGGGTAAATTTGTGGGCCTGACTAAATATTCGGCGCGGGCAAATGCATGCCAAACATACCCAGGTGAATATAAGCGCACCCAAATATTTTATTTGCCCGCTACGGTGGCCTACCAAATAGGCCATTAAATAAAAATTTTAGAAGAAAATCTTTGGTGGGTTTTTTCTTTCTCAACAAATCCTTGAATCCCACATTGTTTGTGGGATTCTAAAACTTTTAGAAGAAAATCTTTTTAGGTTTTTCTTTCTCAACAAATCCTTGAATTTGTTTGTGGGGATTCTAGTTTATATATATATATATATATATATATATATATATATATATATATATATAGAGAGAGAGAGAGAGAGAGAGAGAGAGAGAGAGAGAGAGAGAGAGAGAGAGAGAGAGAGGATTGGAACCTAGGGTGGGGCCCCTAGGCATCTCAATTTTATATCCCATGGCTTGGACTTGGGCTATCAAAAAGCCTGTGTTTTTTGAAAAATCGGTTGTTGGTTTTCTCGCACAAAAAACACGTGTTATTTATGCTCTTTTTTCAAAATCATCTGTGCACATTAATACAAATTAATTTGTTACTGTTTGAGGGCCAAACAATTCTTTCTTCCTAGTTCTATACAAGGAGGGGAAGAGGAGGCTGAACACACAAGCCTTACAAATTTACAAAAAACTCTTTGCTACAGACAATTCTTCTCTCTTCTTCTACTTCTAGTGTTTCTACAATATTTTGCAAGTTCCTTATTTTTGTTTGAGGGTTCGTTCACTATTAATTGCTGGTACTAGAGGTGTCAGAGTGTTGTTTACCTTTAGTCGGCTATTGAATCTTGGGGGCAGTTGTCGATCAATTGTCAATAACATTCATGAAGTGCAACGGCAAAATTAATCTGCCTTAGTACCTCAGCCACTTCTAAACTGATAAGTTATTTGTCTCTTTTATAGTTATATTTCTCGAATTAGTTCATATGTCGGTGATTTTGTAAACAAAAAATTTTAAAAAATTTAACAAATTTTAATGTATTAATAAAAAAAGAGTAACAACTTTTAAAAATTTATAAAAAGATAACCAAACGCTCTTTCAAAAGGAGTCTATATGGGATTACCAAAATACTCATATAACTGTGACAAACGCCCTTTGAAAGGGCATCTATAAGCCGTAGATGCCCTTTCAAAAGGCGTCCATAAGCTTCAGACCTGTTCATTTTTATTTTTACAAATTCTAGAGAACGATCCTAAAATAAATCATGACAATTACTCTAGATTTCCCAAAATAAACCATGTAAATTACTTTAATCATACGAATAAAAATTACAAATCAAGATGATTTTTACTATGGGAATTTGACCATTATTTGGGTACAAGGATCTATAGGTTTGAAATCACTAATTATGTTGATTTTGGGGTTGTACGCAATCTCGAGGTATAATTTTGGCAAATGACAAACATTGATGATGGTCATGTATCCCTCTTAGAGACCAATGGCCATATGAATGCTTGTCCCATATCCCTAGGTATACCTACATACTAAAATTCATCTTGATTATTAATTTCTATCCGTTGGACTAGAGTTCATACGCCCTGAACTCTAATACCAAAATGGTGGATTTATTTCTTTTCCTGACGGCTTAAGTCTTGTTATTGTTTCTTGAGATCATCTCGATCTCCTTTACATACTATCGTTGACTTATCAAAAAATGAAAAAAAGAGAGAAAAGAAATCAGATCAGCCTACATAAAACCGCTACCAATTCAAGAGGATAATAGGTGGTTCCGACCTGAAAAACACCGGATTGGATCCAATCTGATCATCCATCGACAGCCCTAGTGTCATCACTGTGGAGTGAACCGGTAGTTAAGGTGGACCCCTCTTGTCCTGTTTCCGTAGGGATTGAAGTTTGCCGTGCTTCTTGACATAACTTTTTTTTTTTTTTTTTATATAAAATTACTAAAGTTTCAACGGAATCCGTTGACAAAAGATTAGCACGTTTGATTTAGGATAAATTCACAACCAGAATACCAATGGAGGATCTTGCAAGCTGATCTCTATCACATCCTAATCTACGGTGCAAATTCACTTAGCCATGATTTTCGTATAATAGTGTCAGAAAGTGCGTCGGGCCCAGCACTGGACTATTAAACAGAAGGTTATAGGAAGTGGTGGGGTCCAATACCGCAATACCCATATAAATTATTGAGCGTCATGGACGGAAAAAGACACTTTTTCAGCTTTGATTCATATTAACAGAAAACAGACAATAACAGACGTCCGAACGAAAGGATATTTTAGTCTTTGGTCAATTTATTCAGACAAACATCTAAAATAAGGCGTGGGTTGGAATTTGGAGTACCAGGATTCTCGAGCTTGAAAACGAACTCCCACGGCGCACGTTATCGAGAAAGCGCGCGGTTACCCTTTTACATTTTTGCCCCAACCCGGGAACTCACACGGACCTATTTGTTTCAGAGTTCATAAACAATTCAGAGTTCGGAGAGACTCGAGAGAGAGGTGTTCAAGATCATTTACGAAGGCAGGGAGAAGAGAGAAATCTAGGGTTTTTATGTTGTGAAATCTTGGTTTCTGGTATGAGAAATTGACAATATGAGGAACTCTGGAAGATTCCGTAATGGATGTTTCTGTGGACCCTTTGATTGTGAGCTTGTCTGGTGGAATTCCAACACAACTTGGTAATTTATGAGCACGAGATCTCGGAATTCGAGACAGGTAGGGAAAACCAAAACCCACCATTGAATTTCGCTATTTTCTGGCGTTAATGCCTGTCTCTATTGTGGTGTGTTCTCATGTAAAAATATTTGAATTGTTGTTGCTCTGGTCTTCTGTCATTGGTTTGATTAGGAATTTTTTGTGGGTTTTTGTTCTTCTGTGTTTGTGTTTTGGATTGGAAATTTAAAGGATTTTTGTTGGGTGTTTTTTTTAATTTTTTTCTGTTGGGTCTTGTTGTTTTGATTTGGTGATTTATAAGTGCTTCAAATGTTTGAATTTTAATGTTTTCGTGTTTTTGGATTAGGGTTTTGGTGGGTTTTTTGTTTTGTTTTTAGGAATTTGATTTCTTTTGCCTTTTTGTGCTTTTTCTTTGTTGGGGTTTGTTTTTATTCAATAGTTTTTTGGTTCTTCTGTTTTCATGTCTGTATGTTGATATTTTTGTGGTTTTAGTTGGAATTCTGAAAGGAAGAACTTTGATTAGATTTTGTTTTATAGGTTGTTATTGTTTTTCTTGGGTTTTGTTTAGTGAATGTTCTGGTGTTTGGATTGGAAACTGGGAGGAATTTGATTAAGGCTTTGGTTCGTGCATTATAATTTTCATGTTTTATGGGAACTGAGATGCTCTCTTTCTTCTTCTTAATGTCTTGCATTGACACTGTAGTTCCATTTTACTTGTTTTTGTTTGGAACCAGTTGGATTGGCAATGAGGTGGATGGCTCTTGCTCGAAAATTAATCTTGTCAGTGATGCTTCTTGCATTGTGTACGTGTGCATAGACTATATTTTCCTTTCTTTCTCGTCTTTCTTCTATATTTTACCATGGTTATGTTGAGAAACTGCAGCTAGCTACTGGGTTGAATTGCATGTCCGACCCTAAGTTTTTAATCCTTCTGTTCTTTGGTTTAATCCCTAAATGGTTAGTTCTTCTGTTCATTGGTTCAACTGTCTCCAGTGAGCTCTTTGATGCAGCATACCTAAGTTAAACCTTAAACCTTCTGTTTAGAAACTAACTTGGTTATGCTCCCAAATGGGGTTGTCTCTGTACTGAATAGTCACATTTCACTTTATAAGCCTTAGAGTGGTTTCTTTTGTCATCTTTATCACTTTTGGGTATAATAAAACCTTATTCTGTTTTTGATAAATGTGAGCATTGAACCTTGTACTATTTTCCAGTGCCTATATCAATTAGTGCCATTCCTAGCGAGGATGATTTTGTGCACTGCCAAAGTACTGTCAGGAAGTGGGCAGCTTCTTCACTTGATGAAGAAGTCAAAGAAGACAAGAATACGCTTCAGGCCTTGCTTTTCTTTCTCCATGTCCCCAGGACAGGAGGACGCACATATTTCCACTGGCAAGTTCTTTAACACCTTTGACACTGAGAAGAACATTTTCTCTATCAAGGTTGAGTCTTATTATTTCGCTGATGATTATTATTTACCCGCTTATGGCTATTTGTTGTCGTAGCAGCTTTTTGAGAAAACTGTACGCTAGTTATCTGGAATGCCCCCGTTCTTATGACAAGTTGCGCTTTGATCCAAGGTAGTTAGTTACCCATTTTTCACTCATTAGTCTGTACAAGATTTTTTTCTCTTTTTAATTAACCATTTCTTCATAGGAATTTCCATGCAGATTTTAATTAACCCTTTTCTTCATGGGATACGTTGACTCATGCTTTTGTGACTCATAAAATGACTCATGGACGTGCCTACATGCAGATGAATTAAGGGGTTGATTTTTGGCAATGATAGTCTCAACATGGACATCAACCTCACGAAAAATCAGCCCATTCCAACATCTGTAGTCTTATGAAAAGTGGATTGCAATTTGAAAAATTTTGGACTGTTCATTTTTACCATTAAATGTAGTTCCATAGAAGTTTAAGAAATTGCTGATTTTTGTTGAGGAGATCATCCTCACCAAAAAGAGCCTCAACTCATCTGGATTGGATTCCCACAATCGCATGTCATTTTGTAAGTCAAAAAGCATTAGTGACTTTATCCCAGCCCATATATATAAAGTTAGGATAAACTTACATTTATTTCTTACATCCAAAGGTGGGGCCTACATGGAAATTATGTTGGACAATCATCTTGGTGAAGTCTTTTTTTCTTCTTTTAGCTTCACAAAATATAATCTTAATTATGTTTATGAGAATTCTTCTTGTTGATAAATAACAAATATATTGAAAAGGAGAAAAAAAAAATACAAAGTGTAGGGCAGGGAATTTCCTAGATTCAAAGATGGCCTATTAAGGAACACTGCATTGAAACTATGTTCCAATGCTCTAAGAAATGCTAATTTATTATACAAAACCAAAGCATGACATTATACTTTTTGTTTTTTTCATCAAAAACTTAATCACCAAGTTCAATTATTTTTTGTTAAATCATATTATTTGATTCTAGTAAAGCTTATGCTTTTTTTTTTCTTCTTAAAAAGTATGAACATTTACCAAAATGGTAGTTAGATTAGGACACAATTAGGTTATTCTGTTGTCATATACTGATTATACATGTGGAAAACTAAATTGTCGGGCTCAAAAGATAATATCAGCAGCTTAATTACTGCAACAATAATAAATGTCATTATCTTACAGTAACTTGAATTTACCTTTTTCGACAGCCTACTACTGGAAACCTGTTTTTTTTGCTTTTATAAGGAGTTTTGAATGGCATTATTTGGTTTTGCATGCAGCAAACCAAATTGCAGGTTATTGGTTACTCATGATGACTATAGCATGATGTCCAAGCTGCCAAAGGAGAGAACTTCAGTGGTAACAATACTAAGAAACCCAGTTGATCGTGTCTTTAGCACTTACGAATTTTCAGTGGAGGTTGCAGCTAGGTTTCTAGTGCATCCAAACTTAACTTCCGCAACACAAATGACTGGACGAATACGTCCAAAAAATAACGGAGTAAGTACTCTGGATATTTGGCCATGGAAGTATTTGGTTCCTTGGATGAGGGAGGACCTATTTGCTCGGGTATGCCTTTTTTTTTTTCATACTTTCTGATGTAGATGTGTCTATGAATGTGTGTCTTCTCATTTCTTTTAGAGCTATCCAGTCTGCTCTCTTTCTTCATACAGGGATCCTTAATTGGTCCTTCAACCCATTTGTACTACCACAAGAATTCTTGTGACCTGTTACCTTTATTTCTTGCATGGGTTAAATTTTCTCATAGTAGGTGTAAAAAGTCTACACTTTGAATCTATTCATTTTTGTGATGGGGTCAATAAGTCCAATCCTTTGTTCTGAATGTATAGTAGATCTATTTACTGTTTGCTCTTTAATATACTTTACTGTAACCTATTTTCGTTTGGTGATAGTATATCTGGTTTAATTTAATGGACAGAGAGATGCCAGAAAACGTGGGGATTTTACAGATATTAAAGAAAGCAATGAGTCATACAACATGGAAGAGATTGTTATGCCATTACATGAATTCATTAACAATTCTGTAGCCCACGACATCATTCACAATGGTGCTACTTTTCAGGTATCTTAGTCTCTGAATCATCACACATGTGAGACCAATTCATGCTGTCTTCATCTTGCTCCACTTGTATTTTTCAGTTCGCAGTAATATTTAGAAGCATGACTTAAAAGATCAAATCATTTTCTTCTTTTCTTTTTCCTTTTTTGATAAGTCAATGTAAAAGTTAACTAATAACATGTCAATTATTAATGAACCCCTGAGTCATTCTGGGGCTAACATAGGCTTGGATGAGTGCACAGATCTTCACTGGTCTCATGAAGTAAGCGTGGACCTATGGGAGTGATGGTAGAACTCAGAAATTCCCACCAACTCAATGTCAATACAATCTTTAGGCACCAAGTTATTAGATGTCGGAGTCCTGGTTGAGGAAAATCCTCAGATACAAAAAAAATTGTACCTCTTTGAATTTAATGAAGATCTCTCGAGAACTTCTTAGTAATTCTTACTGTATTAAGTCTTGTGGTTCATCTAGAAGAGCATCACCAGAAACTATGTTCTACCTCTGGTGGTGGAATATTAGTAGAAAAGACACAACTCATGTCAGTAGACTGCTTTCTTATAAATAATTGCTGTGTCAGACCCTCGAAGGAAAGTCATAATTTACCAGTTCTATTTATTTCTTCCAAAATGGCAATACACTGAACAAAACAAAGGAAAATATAAACTGACTTATAGGGGAATTACGATATAGGCATGTTATCCCACACTGATGGAGAATCACGAAAACCTCCCTTATTACCTACCTTATCAGCATGGGATTTTAATTTTCTGTGAACACGACTAATTACCACATCCCCTCCATTTCTTAGAATAGAGAGAAAATGCTATGGGTAGCCAAAGAAAACCCCATCTGGTTACCTGTCTTAATTTTGTGTATTATTTCTATATTATTTGTTTTGTTTAAATGTTCTTCTACTGATTTATATATATTTTCTCTTTTCACATGCTTACATAAACTATTTGCTAGGTTTTAATATACTGTGAATACGATCACGTAATTGTACAGATATTGGGTCTCCCAAGTCATTGTATTTGCCACAACGTCTGTGTCTAAGTTACAACTTAGGTTCTAGTTGTTTCATTAAAAATACACATTCCTAGAATTTTTTTTCCTAGGTACTGATTTTTCCTGAGAGGAGTTGTTTTTCCCTTCAAGTTTTTATTGCCATTTGGTTTTGTAATGAAAAATCCCCCCCCCCACAAAAAAATATATATATGTTGTCTTGTTTGATTCACATTATAAACCTGTAAGAAAAATAACTATGTGGCTCACCCCTTGATTCGAGGAGCCCACCTGACATGTGGAGTCCTTATATGTGGGGCCTACAAATATATGGGGCCCACATGGCATTGTGAGTCTGTGACTTTGATATGTGTGCCCTTACATGTGGAACCCACTGGGATGCGTGGCCTTGATAAGTGGACCACCTGATGTGTGGAGCTAGTTGACATATTATAAGGCCACCCAAGGGTTAAAGTATTGTTCCTTCCTGTTGTCTCGGTAAGCTGACAGAATGAGACATCGCAATTGAGACGGAACCGCGACAATGTAAAAAAGCAGTATATGTCTTGATAATGTTAGACCTTTTTTTAATGTTTCTTTAGGCTAAAAAATTATTTCTCTAGCACTATTATATGTTTTAAAAGATATATATACAATGAAAAATATGGTCCTAAATCATTTTTAGTACACAAATTAGTCTTTTGGCATGATCCACTACATTCTCATTATATGTATCATCTCGGTAGCCTACCGGAATGAGACGTCTTGGCTGAGATGGAACTAGATTTTGAATCATGGGCCCATTTAGCACGTTTGATCTTGATATGTAGGTTAATTGACACATGGGGCCCTGATATGTAGGATCCACATGCAGGCAACGATAGCAGCATTATGGTTTTGGTGGGGAGGAAGGCAGGAAGTGAAGAGTGAAAATGAGAGTGTTTATTAGAAAAATGACAACCCATTTATAAAACGATATGGTATATTTTCATTCTTTGGCTATTGGGAACAGTTTTTTCCTCAAAACCTCCACTTTTCAATGAAAAACGTAGGGAAAATTCAAACCAAGGAATTTTTTTCCCAATGCGTGTTTTTTCCGTGAAACAAAAGGAGCCTTAGTACATAACCTTCTTTATGCTTATTTAATTTCTTAAGAGGGCAGTGATCTGATGCCGGCCACACACTGATACCCCCCTCCCTCGTAGGGCAGAAGCACTGAATGACATTGAAATGTGGAGTCCATGCAAACAGGCAGAAAAATGACCTAATATCCATGTCGTCCATGCCCCGCCTCTAGACACTTTAATTTCTTGAAATCATTTGAAACTTTCCTGGCACTCATGTCTCGATGTCTACACAATAAATCCTGAGGATGGATTGTTACATTACTGGTAAAAATCGATTTTATTGATAGGTTGCAGGACTGACAAACAACTCTTGTTTAGCGGACTCACATGAAGTGCGTAAATGTGTGAGGAAGTATCAAACTCTTGGCAAATTTGTGCTTGATGTTGCAAAGGTACCAAACTGGAGTTCAAAATAACACATGCTATTGTGTCACGAGCTTCTTTGCTTTTTTCCCTTAAAATCGGCAATCAATGTAGGTTCCTGTAAATTTTGCAGAAGAGGTTGGACGATATGTTATATGTTGGACTTACTGAGGATCACAAAGAATCTGCAACAATGTTTGCAAATGTGGTTGGGGTACAGGCGCTTTCCCAGTTGCAAGCGTTGAACTCCAGTATCGAGCAAGCTGCCAACAGCAGAACGGGTGAGAGTTGCTAAGTATATTTTTGTCAACCTCATTTTTAGTGGTAAGCTCATATGATAGTCAAATGGAAGGGTACAAACTGTATGATAATCAATGGAGACTTACTGGTTAATGGGAGTTGAACAAAACGGGATTTGAACTGTTTCTCTCCAAAACAAAGGGATGAAAAGAAAGGTCATAACTCAAAATTTTATATTTCATGTTATGTTTAGTTTAATTATTTTGTTCCTTTGTCATAAAGAGGAAAAGTGAGAAGGAAACACAATGGAAACATGTATTAAAACTAGTTTCAGACAATTGATTACACACACAAATATAGGATATTTGTGGGTTATCTAACTCTAATGCAATATGCCTTGAGTTGAAAATTTTAATGAATTAAGGCATTTCTTACTTCTACTATATGTGTGTTACATGGGGTGTTTGTTCATTTTCTGCAACGGCATTCAAGGTAAAATTGCATGGCAGCAGCAATTTTTTTTGATCGGTATGGTAGCAGCAATTTTGTTGTTATAGAAGTTACATTTTTGGCTTGTTCTGAAGCAACATGTGGAAATAACTGGACACAAATGTTTTCCATAGTCGGTTTTACTTTTTGGAGTGCATTACATGGTAGTCACTAGTTCCCTGCAATGGTAATGCTGCTATTTGACATCTGATGATTACAATTTGAATATTGTCTAAATTTACATAGAATACCCCCACTAGAAAATAAATATCTGATGTGTGATGTATACGGACCCTTAGTTATAAATAGAATCTTTAAGAAATTTGCTTTGATATTTTAGCTCTAGATCAAACCCAAAGCGGAACAGTGATATCTGAAAATGTCAGTCTCATTTTACCAATATGCTCTCAGGAAAAAATAAAAAATAAAATCAAGTGCCTGAAATATTAATGTTTCCAACTTCTGTTGCATTGAAATTTAGATAAATATCTCCTAATTTTTATTTTTTATATGGTTGATCTTATGAGAACATAGTTTTTATCAGAAATCTGATACTTGTGCTACAGAACTTAGCTCTTCATTTCCAGATTCCGAGCATGATAGTAATCACCTTCAGGTAAGCTGAGATAAACTTTGCACAACTTGATAGGTGTAGTGTGAAATGCTTTACTCATTTAAAGCGGGAATTCTTACCACAATATTTTGTGTGCATGATAGAATAGCACCAACAACCAAAAGGCAAGTGATATTTCCTCAGCTGAAAATGTTGAAACAACAAATGGAACTGTAAGACCATTTTCAGTCTGGTAGAAATTTTAGCTTCTTATTTGTAGATATTAAGATTTGATTTGTTCCTCCTACATTGAAGAGAGGTGTTTTTCCCTTTGATTTATTTATTTATTCATTTCTTGATATGGACCTCTCCACCATGTCAGATGACAGTTGGAAAACTGATGGAAGCTTATGAAGTGTGTATTTCTAGTTTACGAAAAGCCCAAGCACTTCGTCACACCTCTTCTTTGAAGAGAATCTCCCCAGCAAACTTTTCGAAGGAGGTAAAATTCACATAAAATAGAAACATCTCCAAATGGTTATTGGTTGAAGATATGCTTACCTTTTGTCATCTGTTATGATATTTGTTGTTTGAGTCATTATCTTTGAAAACTTGGACCGTTATTTATCCACAAGTTATGGTTGCTTTAATGGATTTATAATCAGGAAATTAGAACACAATAAGTGACACTGGTATTTCACAACCATCCACTATATGGAACAAGTTCAATAAGGGATCGAAGATTCTTACTGTATAATCTTTCAACCCCATAGTAGTGTATATATATATATATTTTTTTTTGAGAAGGTGTATATATTGATAGAGGCAAAAGATACAACCAGAAAGAAGGAAAGTAGATGTCGAGAAGACCTCCACAAACAAGGAAAAACAAAAAACAAGAAGCAAGAAAAATCAGCTAGCCCTTATACATAATGGAGTCCCATTTAAACACTAAGTCTTCAAATGACAGCCTTTGCACTCTTCAAACAACTTAAACCAGAATAGGAGAAGTGCCTTGATGGAGAGGGTGATTTCGAAGAGCGAAGCCTCCTTACCCTCGAAAACTCTTCTGTTCCTCTCCTTCCATATGCCCCACCAAATAGCAAATGGAAGGAGGCTCCAAATGCGTTGGCCACACGGAGGGAAATTAAGGTACTTCCAGCTACTCAACGTGTCAATGACAGATCCAGGAATAACCCAGCACAACCCAGAAGAGGAAAAGAAGATGCTCCAAATGGCCCAAGCTAACTTGCAATGTAGTAGCAGATGGTCCACTTACTCTCCATCATTCTTGCACAAATAGCAATAGTTAGCCATCACCCACTTCCTCATGATGAGGTTATCCATGGTAAGAATTTTCCTTAATGAAGCACTCAAAACCAAAAAGGCCACTTTGGAGGGAACTTTAGAGCCCATACCCTCCTCTTAGGAAAGGAAAGGCTCCTACAAGGAGTAAGCGAAGAGACTGCACTCGTCGAACTATCTAACAGCTCATAGAAAGACTGAACTGTGAACCGCCCATTAGATCTACCATTCCAACGAATAGCGTCCTTTCTAGATCTGTCAAGAGTCACACCCTCCAATCTGAGGAGAAGGTATGCCAAGCTCTGAATCTCCCAATCATTCAAGTTCCGTTTCAAGTCAAAATCCCAAGCTAGAGTGTTCCCCTCCCCCAAACTCATCTCTAGAACCATATTGTGCTTCTTGTACGAAAGGTTGAAGAGTTGAGGAAAGTCCCTCATGAGGGCCGAATTACCGCACCACACATCTCTCCAAAAACGAACCTGGTTGCCGGCCCTCACCTCGAATCTGATGCCGGGATAGAAACAGGAGGACAGTTTCCAATTACATTTCCACACGCCACATCCATACGAGGAGACGGCCTTTCTGCTAAACCAATCTAGGGGTTCACTCCCATGTCTGGCCACAATCATATGCCTCCAAAGGCTGTCCGCCTCCTAGGCAAAACGCCAATGTGTTTCAAATTTACGAAGTTTATAAATAAAGTAACTTTTGAAAAGCTTATAAGTTAATATATTTAATAGTTAGTACTTTTCCAACACAAATGGTAATTTGGCATAGTGGTTCCCTCACCTCTCTCTTGAGGATATTTTGGAGAGGTCTTAGGTTCAAACCTCCCCAATCGTGCAATGTGCGCGTGTGTGTACGCAAGAGGCGCTTGAGGGCTCATTTTGCACTTTGCATGTATGCTTTGTCGCGAAGTCGCAATTGGGGTTGCTTGATCTTTTCTAGATGTGTGACTGCGTGATGCGAGCTCGGTCATCCAATCTTGGGTAGCTTAAGGGACGTTGGAGGTGTTTGTCGTGTATCGTACGAGTGACAATTCATATATTGTGTCTCTCATAAATGGATGGTATATCATTAAAGAATTAGAAATTCATCTCGCATAGACATGAAATGAGCGACTCATTGCTATCCGAGATGAATTTCTAATTCTTTTCAAGGAATTAGACATGGATGGTATATCATAGGCCTAATTTTTAGAGGAACCTTTGAAAATAATTTAAAATTGAGGTTTAGAAAGGATTAAAAATAATCCGAGAATTATTTCTCTAAGATGAGAAGAAAATAATAGACCTCGTTAGATTATAGTATTGTCTTAAAGAATTGTTAATTCCTAAATAAATGAGTTTGAATAAAGTTGGTAAAGACAACTTTGATCTTATCTCTATGAAATCTCAAGAACGAGATGTTCAATGAAATGCGAAAGGCTAAACTTTGCAGCAAAATATTACTCGTAATTGAGATATTGAGAGGTTTTGTAAGATATTGGTAGATACACCAATACACAAGCCTAAATCAGATAATAAGCTGATTATTTATTTTTAGTATGGAAATTTTTCCATTTGAGTCACTTTATTGTGACAATAACTAAAATTATGTTTCACAAATAGCATTAATCAAGACAAGAGTGTTTGAAGTATGAAGTAATAATTGCTCAAATGGAGGATATATATGTATCTTCACCAAGTTAACTCTAGTATAATTATCTGCATATATGTGAATGATATGCTTATCCTTGGGACAAAACATGGATTATGTCAATAGTGCTAAGAAGTTCTTAGTTTCAATGTTTGACATGAATATATGGGAGAGATTGATGTTAGGAAGAATGTTGGGCTCATTCACACTAAATCTAGTTATATCAAGACGATTCTCAGGACATATGAACAGTTTGACTGAACGGTGCCTACTCCGTTGGATCCCAGCTTCAAAATATTGAAGGACAAAGACAATTGTTTCTCAATTGGATTAGTCTCATATCATTGAGAACCTTATGTATGCTGTGTACACTGTACTGTACTAGGCCAGGTATAACATTGTGATCAGCACATTGAGCAAATTTATTAGTAACCTCGGTGTATAGCATTCAAATGCTTTGACCAGAGTATTGATATACTTGAAGGGGATTATATGTTATGGTCTTCAATATGAGGATATTACTAGCAATGATTGAAGGTTACAATTATGTGACATAGAATCTTTCTCTGGAACTTAGAGAAAGAAGAGTCCAAGTCAGTGATAGCCTGGATATTCACATTTGGTGGAAGAGCAGTCCAAGTCAATGATAGCTTGGATATTCACCCTCGGTGTTGGAGTAATTTCGAGAAAGTCAAAGAGACAAACAATTTTTACTCACTTTAGAGTGGAGTCTGAGTTTAATGCATTGTTTTCTGCTTCACAAGCATAGTGGATCCGACATATTATACTTGAGAAGCAGAGTGACTCTATATTAAAATGAGTTTATTACATTATCTTCTATTAGAGTAGCAAAGCAACTCAGATATATTGGTTGATAGACCGATATGGAGCAAATTGGTGCCTATATATATATATATATATATGTATGTGTGTGTGTGTGTGTAGTGATAGGTTGCTATACTAAGAGCACGCAGTAAGAGCTATAATGGCATAATAATGTGAGAGGGATCTTGACTGGTGGAGTAATTTTCATACAGTAATTATGGCCAATTTGGCGAATCTACTCTTTGAGGGACTTGGCAGAGACTTAGTGTCTCATACATCGAGGGGGATGGGATTAAAGCCTATAAAATAGTTGTGCATTACGACAACCCGGCCTAGTGAGAACAATCTTGGGTTCAATGGGAAGAACAAGTATTCTAACAACTGAGAGAAACACAATGAATGAAAATTCTTGATCCCTCCCTATGGTTTGTGTGATTATCCTATTAGTGAGGGTTTGGATTAAGTTGTATTAATGAATCTATAGACCTATGTTGGTTGGGGTGTTACAGAATGCACCCTTGACGGATTCCCCAAAAACTCCTGTGATGGTAGGTTGAGATTAAATTCTCTTAATGAGTCTGTAGACCCACTTTTTGGGTTGGGGTGTCACAAGAGAACCGCTGACGGAACTCATCCATCTAAATGTGAAAATGGGGTCGCTTCTCATAAGATTTGGGCTTTAATCCTTAGAGTGCTCAAAATATTGCGATCAGAGTACATGGCCGAAAGATTTCGAAGCTACATTGTACATATTATCTCTGAAAATATTGTGTGTGGCATTCCTGATTTGTCATTTTGGGGTATTATTTAAAGACTTCGTTCACTGAACACCTAGATAAATCTTGAAGTGTTTACACTATGTAGATGTTCAAGTCCAAAAGACACCTTTACTTATGCACATGAATTTACTAATTACCCTGTTTTCAATTAAGAATTTGAAATAAGTGGGAGATTGTTAGGGTGTTAGGGTGTGTTTCAAATTTACAAAGTTTTCAAATAAAGTAACTTTTATATGGTACTTTTGAAAAGCTTTTAGGTGAGGATATTTTGGAGAGGTCTTGGGTTCAAGCCTCCCAATTGTGCAACGCGCTCGCGCACATGTGTGCGCTTGTGGTGGCGCAAGGGGCGCACTTTGCATGCATGTATTGCGCGTTGATCTAGAGTGACTATTCATACACCGTACAAAAATAATGTACCTAGATAGGTTGCTGGACAAAAACGTGTTCAAGGTACTTGGGTCTATAAGAACATGAGTACTGAACTGACATGAACAAAACAATTTTAAGAGAAACAAAATCCAGAGGACTGAGTTCATGATGTCGTCCAAAGCTATACCAGAAACGGACCGGACCATAGTTTTGTTAAAAACTCCAACATTTTAACCTTCTTTCTCTTTTCTTCCTTGATTTAATCATCTACACAGTCATTTGATGATGTATAAATTTACAATTGATCATCTATGTGGTCTTTAGATTGTATATAAAGCTCTGGGTATTTCGCTAGGATTTTAACTTGGTCTTCGATTGGGTTTTGATTTGACAAACAGGTTTTTTCCAACAAAAATTCTGTCAAAACTGTTTTCTAACCTAGAAAACTTGATTTGTTTTCTAGAAGAGAACCTAGATTTAATCTTAAAGTTGGGTAATCAAACAGAGGTTCGTATATGGTCTTTGTAGAGTGCAACTCTGGGAGACTCAGATTGGATGTGGGCTTGTTTTATACTAGAGATAGTGTTGCCAGAAATTCCATGTTTGCACGTGTGAGGAAGGCTTTAACTATCTTTAAGAAAGAGAAATTCCACATTTGCACGTGAGCAAGGCTCTAAATATCTTTAAGAAAGGAGACATTTCGCCTCGAGCCTAGAAACAATAGATTCTTATTTTTTTGAATTTTATAAAATTGCAGGAAAATTGGAATTTACTCACCTAACATGACATCCATGCAAGGGTGTGACCCACAATATCCAAGGCTAAACTCATCCAATCTCTGACATTCTTTTACATGGTCAGAAACAATATGACAAACAATACTGAAAAATGTTGATAAACCAGATGGTCATGATCTCCCAGGTAGGACACATCAAATGTGGTGGGTCACACCCTATGCATGTGCCCCTCATGTATTGCCATGTTATTGGTAAATCTATCTTATGGTCTACCAGACCATACCTGAGATTTCCTCATTTAGTAAATTTGGAAATCCTGCACTTTATGGAGTTTTTCCCTTTTCTTAAAATAAGCTTTATGTAGTTAATTTAGAATACATGTCTCTGTCAGGGACATGCACAAGATGTCATACATAGTGAGGATCCTACCTCCACCGTGATTGACAAGTCCATACAATTAGATAATAACGTTAGAAGATATATTATTTGATAAATATTGTACAGTTCTGGCTCAAAACTTTGGGAGCTTTGATTAGAGATGCATGCCTTTTGTTGTCTTTTCCCCGTTATTGACTTCGGAATACACAGGCACGCCTTCAGGTTCCTGAACTGGTCCTTCGGCAAATAATCTCACTAAACAGCCTTGATGTGGAGCTCTATAAGCATGCCCAAGACATCTTTGCACAGCAGAGGAAACATCTCGCGGAAAAGTTGGTTGAAATGGTTAGTCCTCATTCTTTCTAAGACTCTATAATCAGTTAAGGTTCACACTTGGTGTAGTATCATATTTCATCTATTATGTAGTGCCTAATTAAACTGGCCAAACTTTCGCTCAACTGGTCCATAGAACCAGGTAAAGAAAATCAAAATTTGATATGCGGTCTAATTGCGCTTACAGTGCCCAAACCAGCTTTATTATATGTTGCATAGATAAGAATATGAGTGTCAGAGTCCGACATGGGTGCCGAGTGTATGATTCGGCGAACCTTGAAAAACAAGATTCATGGACTCAACAGTATATTTTAAATAATGTGAAACAAAGTAATTGTCTTTTTATACAATAATGAGAATAATAGTGGATAATGTGACTTTTTATCTTTTGATTTGTATCATATACTTATAGACAAAAGAATACATATATGTTGTATTTGTTGCATAGAAAACTACAATTGCAAAAGCTAAAACGCACAACCTATGGCAAATGTTATTTAGTACCTTGCAAGTAAGGACAGAAAAAACAAAACAACATTCGGAAGTGTAGCACCAGCATCTGTATCGTGTCGGACTTCATGGTTACTTAGCTTATGTAGAAGAATCCATTCACCATAGGACTTATTCTTATAGATGCATTTAAGAAGACCATTCCCAATGTTGACCATAGCCTTTTGAATTTGTTGTAATTTGTAATTATAGCAGCCAATAGCAGGAAATGATTTGTGAAATAAATTGTAATGTAAGCTGAATGTAGAACCCTTCCTGACAGCAGATACGTTTCGGATGGGAAAATTTGGTAGCAAAAATAGCAAGTAACTTTGACGATGGAGAAGGTATTAGAAACTAGTAAAATGTAGGATAGTAGTACAGATCCAGGGGGGTTGAAGTGCTCCCAATGTACAATAGAATGGCATTAGGCTAGGGCTTGTGTTCTATATTTTAGAATGTAATTCGAGTGCATTGGTCTTGGTCTGCGAAGTACGTATATAAAGTGGGTAGACCATCCATTGCTGATTGTATAACTATATATGTACCTTCTTTTGGCAAGATGGGTATTTCTTGTGAAAATATAAGATTCAAATCTGTTTCTATCCTTGTAACTTGTAAGTATATCCACCTACAATGATACATACACATGCATGTACAAAATGTAAATGATTTATTGCTAGAGCTTTTTTATAGTGCGCGTGGCTCACATGCTTGTCAATCCAGACTCTCCAAATGATCAAAACATGCAAAAGTTTTGAACTTTTTTTTTTTCCACCTCTCGAGACTGTTTGATTGGATGGACCAGAAAAGTACAATGTTTTGGATAGGTTGAATGATCAGGCTAATTTCCAAGGAGGGGACCATCATTTGGGTGGATTGGACCAGCAAGCATGTTTGCCTCACATGAAGGGTGTTTGTACTTTATCGGAGTGGTTTTAAGTGTGGTATGCTAAATCTATGATGACTTATTTTCAAAATTGCAGGAGAGGCAGAAGAATGTGTTCAGCGATTCATATGGAGCCACTCCTTGGAAGGTCTTCTTGTCAGGCATCTCAGTTCTCTTACTCCTGGTGCTCACCTTGCTGCTAGTAAATGCAAGAAGAAGAACTTCAAAACTCAAAGTATGAATATGATTTTAATTACAATGTAGGGATACAGAAAGCAGCTTTGTCAGAATTGGATGGAAGGAAACATGTTCACGTTGAGCCATGCTTGAAACATACATCCATATATGGGCACTTCGTAGCCCCAAATATTAAAAGACAATGAAAACGACAGACCAATTTTTGCGGGAAAAAGAAAAGTGGGTCGTTTTAGAGTGGGAGAATGTATCATGTGGTCTATTTCTTTGGCCACCCCTGCGTTTTATTTTTGTTGGGGATGATCGTGTTTTTTTTTGGGTCAAAGAAGTTGTGGGGGTTTTGCTGTTTGGGACGGTGAGAAGGAATTGGGGAAGATAGGGTTACAAAGGCTGTACAATGCCCTTCTGTGGGCTTATTAATATTTTAGTGAAGGCTCTTTGCTTACCAGATTATGTGCATGTCAGTGTTAAGTGTACGTTAATTAGCATGATAATATTATCATCACATGGTCTCCGTATCTATGGTATTGATTATAATCAGCAATTTTTTCAATCCCTAGGCGGACCTATAAACCAAAAATCAGCCTGATTAGTGATTTCAAACCTTTGGATCTTTGTACACCAAATAATGGTCAATAATGCTCAATTTCCATGGTTAAAAATCAACCCAAAACGTCGCTATGAAATCACTAATCAGGCTAATTTTTGGTCTATGTGCATCGTGGCTCATATTGTGATCAGTCAGCAACTTTAGTGACCCACGCTGGTAAGCAAAGTTCTACTCCTCATTTTGGACATGAAACTTTAAATAGAGGTAGGGTAGTTAGGAGCAAGGTTTAAAAATCGGCCCTAATAACAAAAATAATGGCCGTTATAATGGATTCGGACCTACTCCGTTACGTTACACACCATTAAAACGCCCAGAAAATAACTAACGGCCATTGTTTTCCGTTAATTTTCTGTTATAATGAAAATAACGACTTATTTTCTGGAAAAAAAATGTGAAAAAACGGCCATTATTTCTCATTTTTCCCATTTTTTCCGTTTTTACCCCTGAGCATTTTTTTTTCGTTACAACGGAAAAAACGGTAACGCCCCCAGACCGTTATACCGTTATAACAGTCCCTTTTAAACCTTGGTTAGGAGATCGATTATGATTCAGGTACTGATGTACCCCCAGAATAGGAACCTATTATGCATGAGGGTTTTGGTTCCAGTTCAAATCGATCCCCGTTCTGATATTAAAATAAGTGGATCCAGAACCAAAACCGATAAATATCTCATTTTTTCCATCTGATATCGGGTACGTGTATCATGTATAAATAATGTAAAAAAATAATAAAATAATTAGTGAACAAATTGGCACTATTTTTCGTTATTGGTTCCAGTTTGATCCGAGTAGTAGTGGAGCTAGAAGGCTAGAACAAGAATCTATTATATATTTCTGGTCCAGTTCTGAACCAAGATAATGGATGGGTATCAATTATTTCCCATGGATCTAAATAATGTAGTTGAATCATGAATGACCAACCATTTATGTATATTACCAAAAACAACCTTCCAAAACTCCATGTTGCATGTCTAAAATCGTCATTTCAACCATGTCCCCACATAAATTAAATTTCTCATCACATCCTATTCCCATGCATTGATGAATGAGGCCCCCCACGTGGAAATATTTCTGTTTTTCATCCTCTTGTTGATAGCAACCTATCTAATTAATCTATGATACTACCTAGCCTTCATGTTAAGACGTGATTCTAACCGTTGGATTCAACCATTTGTTTGAGTACTAAAATCAACCACTAAAAATCATCAAACAAGCTGATTTTTTGGTATGAATGTCTACCAAGGGGTGGGCTAAACATCCATGCGGTCAGTGGGCCCAGATGGCAGCGGTGAGTAACAAAAATGCACGTCAGCTACAGCTTGTTACATCACGACCCTTAATAAAAGATCACATAGTGACACTGAGAGAGACTATATATGTTTTGACCTTTATTTTTTAATAATTTCACATGCAATCAAGCTTCGATATCACGCTCCTGTTCAAGGCGCCTATAACGGTGGTCACAAGACCAACATATTTTAATAGGGTCGGACTCCAGTTACCGCCCTAAAATGACAGGCTCCGCTTACAGGATACAATATGAGCCACGTGGAACATTCTTAGAGGACTCTGACCGTATGGATGTTTGGTCGATCCCTAAGTGGACCTACAAACCAAAAACCAGCCTAATTAGTGATTTATTGGCATTGGATCTTTGTACCTCAAGTACTGCTCAAATTTCCACAGTTGAGATCAACCCATGAAAAGAAGTCCAATCCAACGCCTATAAATCACTAATCATGTTGTTTTTTGGTTTGTTGATCCACTTAGGGATTGGCCAAACATCCATACGGTCAGAGTCACCTAAGAGTATGCCACGTGGTTCATTATTGTGTCCTGTAACAGGAGCCTGTCATTTTAGGGCGGTAACTGGAGCCCGACCCATTTTAATATTGGATCAATCAAACCTTATATTCTATTTTGTTAAGGAAAAAAAAAACAATATATTGGGAGAGTGAAACGTGGACACCAGCAAATGCTGCGAATTAAGTTCTTCGTTTACAACATGTCACATGGCAGCGTGTCGTACTCGTACTCATCTAAAATAATACTCGTACACGTATTAAAATACTATTTTAAATTAATAATTATTCAATAATGTCAACCGTCGAGAATCCGGAACCCTTCGACATACGTACTCACATCTCATAGTCAAAAAACAACGCACCGACGCGGTTGATTTGATTTCGGTGCTTTCTCTCTCTTGCGTGGATTCCAAGAGCCGGCACGTGCCAGTTGCAAGTGCAAACGAATGAAACCTGTGTAACGGTGTTTTCACTTTTCATCCAATATACCGGGTGAGTTTGTCGGTGGTGTTTGTGTCGGCACCGACACACTAGATAAACTCCCGGTAAATTCTTTTAATTTAAGACAATGCGCTTTCGCTTTCGTTGCTTTCGAGTGAAAGTGACACTTTCTCTTATCAAAATTACCGTTGAAATTAATATCATTGGTAGTTCGAAAGCTACCAGATCCAGAGAAGTCGATCCCCACAATCAAAGGGCTCAATTTTTGTCCCATGGGGGTAGACCACGATCGAAATTAGGAATTCTTACATTGAAGTGCTGCCCCTCCCGTGTATGCTGGTTTGTAAATGGCCGTTATAACAGTAAGGCCCCGTTACACTTTATAATGCTATTTATTCCCCCAAAAAAAAGGATAACCGTTATATGACTTCTATTTTTTGAAGAAAAAAACCCATTTTTAACAATTATTGAATTTTTCTAAATTAATGAAATATTAATATTCTGACCTTTTTGCACTGAGATGTGACCCATCATAACGGACCGTTACACCAATATAGCACACCATTTAGAAGTTTGGTTACATGTCCTTCTGTCGTTAATGCTTACTTTTTTGTTATTTTCTCTTTTCCATGCTGTAAAAATAAAGTTTCTTTTGGTATTTTCTCTATTCAAAGATTCGATGAAACTCGCATTTTTTATTAGGACAAGTGGTATAAACATATTGTACGCGAATTATTCTGAATTATCAAAATAATAATTTGTAAAGCTAATATTTCAAAGATCGTGTTTTGTTTTTTTAATTTTACATTTTGTCAGATTTTTTAATTATAAACTCGAATTATAGTTGAACTTTTCCCGTATTATATTTTTGCCTATGCCGAATATTAACAATGATCCCAAATTGGCTGCATACAGCAATTTTACAAAGATGTAATAAGGCATACCTCACGCTTTTTGGGGTGTTACTCACTGCTGCCATCTGGGCCCACTGACCGCATGGATGTTTAGCACAACCCTCGGTGGATATGTACAACAAAAATTACCTGATTGGTAATCTCCAACCAGTAGATTTAGTTACTTATGAAATCATGATCATAGCCGTTGAATTCAACATTGTATTTGAGTACTAAAACATACGGTTATAAATCATCAAAACAAGCTGATTTTTGTTATGACTGTCTACTAAGGGGTGGGCTAAACATCCATGCTGTCAGTGGGCCCAGATGGCAGCGGTGACTAACAGAAAATCGTGCTTCCGCACGCCTAAAAGCGTGAGGTATACCTTGCTCCATTTAGATATGACACGAACATGATTTGACAATAAGATATTCCAAAAGGTCAAAAGTGATGGCCCCCACAATACATTACCAGACTATCAGTGGTCGGGCAAGTTTTACTCTGTACATACGGGTGGTCCTGATTGGACACGCGTGTATACATGGAATTCCAACCAACATAAAATTGTTTTTTTCATTGTCATATGGAACAGGCTCCCAGGAGTAAAACTTGTGTCACAAGATGTTGTGATGGAACACGGTCACAGCACTCAATACGAGCCACGTGGCACATTATCAGAGATCTTTGACCGTATGGATGTTTGACCAGTCCCTCGGTGGACCTACAACCAAAACTCAGCCTGATTAGTGATTTACAACCTTTGGATTTATGCACCCAAATAGCGCTCAATAATGCTCAAATCCCTACCGTTAAAATCAACCCATGAAAATAACTTCAATAGAATCAGTTAGAAATCACTAATCCAGCTGATTTTTTGTGTACTAGTCCACTGAGGGACTGCCCAAACATCCATACAGTCGTTGTCCTCTAATAGTATACCACGTGGCTCGTATTGAGTGCTGTGACCGTGTTCGGTCACAACATCTTGTGACACAAGTTTTACTCGGCTCCCAGGACTCCCTTGTTCTGACACTCCTCGGGAGTCGGACTTTGAGCCGTGGATTTAAAGTGAATGCCAGCTCAGTGCTATCAACCACCGTTGGATTCTCGGAATCCACGGCGCCGAGTCCGACTGCCACTTAGACAAAGTATAAGCTTTATTCGAGTTGGAGTCGTAAAGCAAAAGTCACGTGCCATGTCCAGCTGTCATACTAATGCCAGCTGGTAGTACTTTGGGGCAACTTGTATGGGCCCAAATTGATTCACATGCCTTTACTGAAACGTGCGCTGGGCCTTCCGGAATCTACATACATAATACGGAGTAGACCTTCGCTCACACCTGTGTGTGAGCAAAGCCTATCACACACCACAATATGAGCTACGTGGCACACTCTTAGAGGACGATGACCGTATGGATGTTTGGCCAGTCCGTCGTTGGACCTGAAAACCAAAAATCAGCCCGATTAGTTATGTCAGACCTTTGGATCTAGTACCACAAATAATGGTCAATAATGCTCTACATTCTAAGGTTAATAGCAACCCATGCAAATGACTCCAATCCAACGCTTAGAAATGACTAATCAAGCTAATTTGTGCTTTACAAGTCCACCAAGGGACTAGCCAAACATCCATACAGTCATCGTCCTCTAAGAGTGTGCCATGTGGCTCATATTATGATGTGTGATTGGCTTTGCTTTGGTCACACACAAGTGTGAGTGAATGTTTTGTCCATAATAGGCTTGGACGCTTGCACGCTGCAATTCTGACCCCCGCTTTTTGCGGCGGATACAGTTAAGTCAGGCCTACAGCTACAAAGTACAAACAACAAAAAAATTTCTTACCCAATTACAAAATGACAGTAGTACCCAGTAGTGTTACGAAGTAGATTGGGACCTCACGAGGGTACTTTAGTCAGTGGAACAAATATAGGAAGGTTACATGGTCGTTTTCATTTATCAATCAACACCTAAGACAGCGAGGACGAAGGACAATGAAATAACAACTACCTACAAAAATCTAATTAAACAAATTAAAATTAAATATCCAATTCCAATCTTTAATTTTTTTAGAGTCAAATTAAGTCCACCTTTTAGGAGCCTCTTAATTATTTGAACCTACAACGTACATGGTTCGAATTATCGGCGGATCCTGTTCTGAATCGGGCAATCTGGATCAGGATCAGAAGCCACCGATCTGAACGATACTGGGGTCATCTCGCCGATCTGAACGATATTTGGGCGATCCCGACAATGACATAGCTTTGCTAAGTAGTGTTAACTGAAATATAAAAGAAAATTAAGTTTTCAAGTTTTGGATTTTAAATGACACAGTCCCACCATTAGGGTTCAATGTCATGTGCTCTCCTTTCTTCGTATACGACCCCATTTTCCGTGCCGACACATGGAAGGTGCGGGGCAAGCGATCGACAAGTAACACTTGGCAGGGATTCACAGAAATATCATTTTCCAAATGCGACAAATCCCTATCGCTCCTGTAGCATCAACTAGCCCGAGTGTAATGCATGTCATGTCGCATTGTGTCGGCATTATCTTTCAAGTTCGCCTGATTTGCACTACATGTTGCACTCAACATTTAAAAAGTTTGTTTTTGTACTCACAATTTATTTATTTATTTGGTTGGTTGTATATATTAAAGGGTTGATTTTGTATCCTAACAACCTGCTTACCTAAACAGATCTCCAATACGAAACCGGTGTTCGAATAGTAATTAATTAATTTAAAAATTGATTTGATGACCACCTCTTTTTTTTAATAATATAATCAAAACTTAGGTATTTTTCATTACCAATAAAAGTTAAGGGTCTTTTTTACTGAATAGTGACAGCGTAACTCATATTTTTTTCATATTTATGCAATATTAATTATTACCAAATTATCCTCATTTTTCTGATAGAAGTTCTTGATTTAATTTAAAAAATGACGACCCGGCCCACAACCGATTACGTCTGTAAAACTCCATTGTTATGTTTATGCTCATTTTTAGAATGTTTTATTTGCCATTATAATGTGAGATATTAAAACAAATTATCCAGGGAAAAATTATTCAAAAAATTGATTTGAAATTGATGAACAAGTCTTGAAAGCACGGCATTCTATTGCTTAAAACGCATGTACGATGTGTTGCGAAAATGAGGATTGACCACAGATTATGAAAACACAAAAACAAAAAAACAATCACATGCATGCGCAAGATTTTGCGTGATGAATTCAGCAATAAGGGCTAATACCCCCATGGGTGTCGGCGATCAAGAGCTTTTCAGTATATGCAAATTGAAAAGTTACAAAATAAGTCTAAAACAATATATGGCTTATATATGGGTCGAATTGAATAACTTGACCTGCGTCTTCATTCAACAGTCTCTGCTCACCGTCTTAAATTTGCGCAAGACCATATAGAATTAGAGATACCAATGAATATTGTGTTTTATGGTTTTTTAAACGGCCGTTATACCAAAAATAGCAGCCGTAATTTTCTGAGCATTAAAACCAAGGTTTAAAAGGGACCGTTATCAATAACGGAAAAAAAGGCACTGGAATTCATATTTTAAAATTTGATTTAGTTTCAAATTTTCAAAAATAGAAAATAATGGAAATAACTGCCGTTATTTTTTGGGCGTTTTAACAGTACATAACATAAAGGAGGAGGTCCAAATCCGTTATAACGGGCAGTTATAAGGAAAATAACGATTTATTTTATGAAAACAGCCGTTATTTGTGTTATAAATTTAATGGAAATTTTGAATTTTAGCACCGATTTATTCCATTATTTTGTTATTTTATCGTTATTTCCCAAATTTTCCTCGTACATTACAATTCGTTATAACGAAAAAATGGCAACGCCCCCAGTCAATTATGCCGTTATATAACGGTCCCTTTTAAACGTTGCTGTGTTTTATGGGGTGGTTTCAGGTTAAATATACCATCCTAGCATTTATTTGTTCTTTTGAGGGATAGATAATAGAATTAAGGACAATTAAGAAAAACTGTTGTTGGTATATTGAACCCTAGCTAGGCTCATCATTGCAACCCTTATGATCACAACTAAAACATGAAGCTCAAGCTTGATTGTGTGTGTGTGGTTGTTAGAGAGAGAGAGAGAGAGAGTATTTTAGAAGGAAGAGATGCAAAGAGTGCAACACAAGTTAGTTAAAAGAGAAAGAAGCATGTTACAAGGGATGGATGCAAAGAGAGAGAGAGAGTATACAAATGGGTTTCTCTAAATTTCCAGAGAGAGAGAGAGAGCATTTTACAAGGGATGGATGCAAAGAGAGAGAGAGAGTATTTTACAAGGGACGGGTGCAAAGAGTAGACCTGAAGTTATTTTTAAAAAAGGAAGGGGAGGGAGATAGATTTCTGGGGGGGCCAGACCCAATGATTTCCATTAGGTCCAAAACAAAGTAAACTTCCGTTGCGCAGTCACTTTATAAACCTTTAATTGGTCTTCCTTTCCTTTTTCTTCTATTTCATCCACCCTTGTTTTCCTTTTCGGTAGACCAGCTTCGAGCAACAACATGTGATGCACCATCTCGATATTCGTTTGGTGCTTGTTTGCAATCTACGAAACGGTTTAATCCATTATTAAATAACCGGTTATAACGTCTGTTCTAACGTTAACTCCTCCATGGTCCCTTTATACCATGGGTAAAATAGTAAAAATCAAAACAGCCACTTGTTTAGGGTGATGTCCAGAATTTACGTACAGCATTTCAGTGACGACAAATATGGGTGACCCACGTAATATATGAGGTCGGTCCCCACTATTCCCGCATGGGTCCTGATATAACAAGGTATATCTCGCGCTTTTTGGCGTTAGGAAGCACGCTTTTTGTTACTCACCGCTGCCATCTGGCATGGGCCCACTGACCCAATGGATGTGAGAAGACCTTCATATCATACCAAAACTGGATCGTCTCGCCCTGATATCACTATTTGCCAAAGGAGTCTCACTTTGTCTCGGTGACATGGGCCGATCCTGTTCTGGGTCGGGCCGATCTGGATCAGGATCGGAGCCTCTGATCCGGCCTCCGATCCCGAGATCTCGAACCATGGTTAAAAAAGCGAGAAAAGTCAGTTGAAGCTGCCCATAGTAATGCAAACAGTTAGGAAAGACAAATGAACTGAAGTAGGGGCCTTTTGGGAATAAAATTATGAGTACCCGCATAGAATGCCGAAAAATCTATGATACCGACTTCTGTATCAAAACTTTGATGCAGAAGTCCCTCAATTTGTCACGTAGTAGACACTTTAGGGCCCACTGGCCCACACCTTGATGGACCCACAAACCAAAAATCAGTGTGATTAGTGATTTCTAGCCATTGGATTTGAGCACTTTTCATTATCAGCTTGAAACCAACTCATAGGCCGGATCATAAAGCCCATGTTGAAAAAGTGCTCAAATCCTATGGCTAGATATCACCAATCACGATGATTTTTTGTGTGTAGGTCCATCATTGTGTGGGCCAAACATTCGGGGAGCAAATGGGCCCAAACGAGTCTACTAAATTGCACTTTGAGGAACTTATGCATCAAAATTTTGATACAGAAGTATGCATCAAAGAAAAGCCCTTTCTTTATAAGCCCATGTGCTTATTGATTAAGATGTCATGTAGGGTGTGATCCTCTCTCATTTACTGTTTAGGCAACATGGATGATAAATTGGAAGTAGTAATGTTCTCCTCAAAGAGAATGTCCTCCCTAGGGTCAGCACATTTGGACAATTCTTGAAATTCGTGCTACGTGAATTTCGCAGACCATCCTACGGTGTAGGGACAGAGATGTTGTCTTCCTCAAGACGATAGCAACACTGCCACCTCGGAAACAGGGGCAGTTAAAAGTCAAAAAAGCTCCACTCCCCTCCATTCTATAAGTACCTTTTCTCAATCCCTTATACCGAAGTTTTACTCCTTAAACCGAAACCCGACGGCGAGGAGTAAAACTTGGTTAACCGGCGACGGTTACTTGACCGCCCACAATATGAGCCACGTGGAATAATTTTACATGACGCTGATCGTATGAATGTTTGGCCAATCCCTAGGTGGAACTTCAAACAAAAAAAAAATCAACCTGATTAGTGATTTCTAAACGTTGGATTGGAATCATTTTCATGGGTTGATTTTAATCATGTGAATTTGAGCATTATTTCGGCTACAAGATCTGGAGTAAAATCACTAATCAGTCTGATTTTTGGTTTAGAGGTCCACTGAGGGACTAGCCAAACATCCATACGGTCAGCGTCCACTAAGAGTATGCCACGTGGCATGTGATTTTCATTGTGACAGAAGAATCTGTCAGAACGCTGTGATCTTGGCTTCGCTGACCAGCGTTTTACTCCGACAGCGAGCGAGTGAGAGTCCCCGTTTTCTTTCTTCCTGCAACTCTTTAAACTGCGGTAATCAATCCGTGAAAGAAGAAAATTTTGACAAAGAAAAAAAAAGAAAACATGGTGCGGTGGAAGGGCGTGGGGCCCGTTTTTGCTTTCAGTCATTAGAGAGAGAGAGAGAGAGAGAGAGAGAGAGAGAGAGGGAGAAATAAAAAAAAGGTGGGGTCTGTTGGAAGCCTTCAACATCACGACAGTGAGTAGATCGTAAAAGACAGCTTGCAATGAAGGGGGAGGCTCACCTACCAGAAGTAGAGACCGTATCCTCTCCTCACGTTCTTTCTCCTCTTATTAGGGTTTCATCCATGCTCTTCTCCCTCCCATTCAAACTTCGTCTTCATTCTCTATCTATTCCTCAATTCGTTTTCAGTCTTCTTCGAGGATTAGGGTTTTAAGTGTAGGAATTAGGGTTTTGCTTCTTGTTTCCCGGTTCTTGTCTGAATCTTGATTCGAAAGGTTTCCATTCATTGTTTGAGAGATTCTTGGGTTCACGTACTGGTTTGTTACCATTTAGCTTGCTTTTGCCTCTGTTTTTTCTTGTGTTACTTCGAAATTTCGGTAGGAATTGGTGTTAGCCTTTTGGCTTTATAGAGGATTAGGGTTTAGGTTTCTCTCTGTCTTATTGTATCCATTTTGCAAGTTTTGAGAGATTTTCTTGAATTTTGAGGAACTAGCATTCTTTTCTATTGGATTATTGGAGATAGATAGTGGTGTAATATCTCATTTCCGGTTTTGGTTCTGTTTCACAGGAGTTCGAAGAGGTTTCTAGTGTTCCTTCAAATTTCTTCATTTTCCTCTGCAGTTCCACTCAACTTTGAAGAGTTTAGTGTCATTCCTTCAAATTTCGGAGTCCATTAGCTTTTGTGCTAGGTATTTCTTCGTTTTGGTTACGGAATCTATCTTGCAAGTTTTTTACAAAAATCTAGAGCCCGAGCTTGCATTTTCTTAGTTTCATCTCTCCAATTCGATTTCTCAACTTGAAGAGGTAGTGTCGTCGCTCCTCTCATTTCCCAGAGGTCATAAAGGGAGAAGCAGAGTCGATAAGCTTCTCCGGGATAAACCTTCTGTGAAGAAAAGAGAAGCTCTGCACGTTCCGAAGGTTTGCTTCAGATAACTCATTTCTCTTTTCTATAAATTTCCATTTTAGGAGATCGTTTTTTCATATTTTTTTTTTTTTTTGGCTGTATGAATTTGAAAGAGTCCTCTTCAAATAAACGAATTTTTTCAGTTTATTACCAGCATTTGCTAACTTGCGCCTGGGGTACAAGCATTATGGAATACTTCTTTAATCATTACAATGTCATGACTCATGCGTTCGGTTTCTCTTTCTTTCTTGGGTAGTTTGTTTTTTTCAAAATTTGGTCGATTTAACTGGGAATTTTTTATATAAAGGAACGGGGAAAAGCTTTGCTCCTACCGCATTCCAATGTGCTACGTTGCTCACACTCTTGGTGGACCTCTACACACCAAAAATTAACCTGATTGGTGAATCCGTTTGTACCCAAAATATTATTCATTTGAAACGGCTAGAAATCACCAATCTGGGTGATTTTGGTCTATATGTCCATCAAGAGATCAGATGGTTATAGATCACTCAATTGTCTCCATCTTGTATATGGGTCGGGTTCCGGTGACCAACAGTTCTGACCAACATTTTTGACCAACACCTTGGTGTACCCGCATAGGATGCTCTCCTCACCATACAGATCACCCCCACAAAAAATCAGCCCATTCTGAAATTTCTAACCCCGTTAAATGTGGTTTTCAAGTTACACGGTGAAAATTGACGGTCCATAATTCTTCAACTTCTAAACCAGTCTATGAATATCAGAATGATTTGAATTTTTGTGAGGATGATCTCCTCACCGTAGAGATCGTCCTCACCAAAAATCAGCCATTGGTTTATCTTCTATGAGGGTACACCAAGGTGTTGGTCAAACCGGAACCCGACCCCTGGATATATGCTAGGTGGGGCCCATTGAGTTGTTTTGCCCGACTCTTCTTCAGGTTCCATATGCACGGTCATTGTACCGGTTGTAGACGGCAATTAGTCATTTTCTGAATTTTCTTCTATGGAATAGTCGAGTTATGTAGGACGGTTTGTAAGTTGAATTCCTTCAGTCTCGGCCTCAAGTCATAAAAATCTACCGTTGTGATCTGATAACGGTCACTTAACGTTACTGTTATGTCCATCAGTCACATCTTATGCGGAAAATAATGCCCAAATCCAAGAAAATGAGCTTAAACAGTGTATCCACCATTAAATGCTCCTTGAAAAATGTATTTTTAATTTATAAAATATATATTTTTTAAAACATTGAAATAACACATTTTTCAAGGGACATCCAACGGTACTGACACTGTTTGTATGCGAATAGTTGCATACTAAGGGGCGATTTTTAAAAAATGATTTGTTCGTTGAATGGGAAATAAATTACCTAAATTCTGTCTAATTGACCTCGAAATTTTAAAAATATTAATAAAAATGTAACAGTTAGAAACCATAAATGCTAACATGTGCAACGCGGTGTATGAGCTGGGAAAGTGACGGACACAGGTTAAAGAAAGCGAGGGACACCGTGCCTCATGGCGCGCATTAGATATTATACCCATTTGAAGCGTGAATAAAGCTTTGAAAACGTATCTATAAAAACAAATGAATTCACTGTTCTCAATTGACTGAAATAAGAGGGAACCTTTTTTGCTTCATCTATCTTCAGGAAAGCATGATCGGGTCGGGCTTCATCGATGAATTAGACGCGGATATCTGCGGGGATTTCTTTGACCAAATTGACGATTTGCTTAACTTCCCAAGCGAAGACATCCAAGAGGGATTTGTTGGAGGAAAATATGACGGCTTCCAAGGTGTTTGGCCTGCCCCACCTGATTCTTTCCCTGGTTCTGCCTCTTTTTTCTCCGGCAACTGCACCAACAGCAGTTCAGAACTTCCCACGGAGTTCGCTGTTCCGGTGAGTCTCTTGCTGATCGTCACTAGATTCCGATATGTGGTGCTAAAATAACTAAAATTTAGGGTTCTTTTTCTTGTTTTTTAAATTTGTTATCCTCGCATTCTTGTGACATCCGTAATCCGTTACCTCTGTCGGTTTAAAAACTTTGCATTTGCCGTTACTAATTTTATATGATAACATGGATTCAAGAGATCCACGGTCCACCATGCGACAGATATTTTATCATTTGAGATTCTTGCCTCGTGGGCCGTCCATCTCTTGAATCAAACAGTAAATGGCCTCAACCGCTCATATTTTTGTCCGGTTAATCTTTTCTAGAAAACTTTTGTAATGTCAAGTGAAATGAGTGTTTTTGGCCCTGTGGTTTGGAAGTTCCGAGTATGGCCCCAATTTTACTTGGGGAGTGCAGAAAATTTCAAGGATATGATAGTCATTTTGATAATGTGGCGTGTCTTAATTATTTTTATTACTATTCACGAATCACGCCGGGTATTGCTGGATATTTTCTGAAAAAAAATCTTTATGGACGTAAATACTGATTTTATGAAGTCATTAATCTCGTATAGAAATGAACGTTACCAGGAGGAGGAGCTTCCCGTGCAGCTTTAATTAAATTAAATAAATTTCAATGGGAGCTTTAGATATGGGAATGGAATTCATGATGTCATTGTTGTGAAATCTAGTGGCTCCCGTGAACATACGAATTTTAATTTTGAAATTACCGTTACCCTGCATTATATTGGGGCCCACCTACCAATTGAATCTGTTGGCGCTTTTATGGGCCGTATGCATGATGAAGCCCAATTGACCAGTTGTGTCATTGTTTAGATGACGACGACTGCTTGTGCTGTGGCCCCCAATTGACCAAGGAGTCACTCTCAAGCGTCGCCACCTACACAACAATGTTAATTGAATTTCGAAATTACTTGTCTTTTGGTGGCCAAGGTGAATTTTGTGAGTACTTGCTTCAACTTTGATGCAAGTCTGGTACATCAAATGTTTACTACATTCTCCATCAAAATTTGATAGTCTACACAGAATACCCTCAAATTCCCACGTGACAAATTCTTCCAGGCCTACTGATTCATAAACCTTTGGCTCACAACTTGGTGAACCTATGGTGATTTCTCGCCATTGGATTTGACGACATTTTCATCATGGGGTTGGAACCAAACAATAGGCCTGTTCCTGAAGTCCACGATTAAAAACTGCTTGAATCCAACGGGAAGAAATCACCAATCACGCTAGTGTATCATTTTTGGTGTGTAGGTCAACTATGATGTGGATCAAACATTCATAGCCTAGTGTATCAAGCATTACGTGGCATTTTTTTATTGGTGGCAATTTGAGGGACTTGTGTATCAAATTTTGATAAAAAATTCAGCGTCATGGAAAGGCTGTGCAGCTTTGGTGGTTCGTTAGTCTCTCAATTATCTGATCATCTATACTTTTTTCTCTGCCCAGTATGAAGAGATTGCCCAGCTGGAATGGCTTTCAAACTTCTTCGAGGACTCCTCTCCCGGAAGCATCCCCCTCGACAAAGACTCCTCCTTCTCCGCCGGAAGTATCCCCCTCGATAAAGACTCCTCCTCCTCCTCCTCATCCTCCTCCATTAACAACAAGAAGAAGAACACCTATCCGTTCCAGACCTCCAGCTCCGTATCTGTCCTGGAAAGCAGCAGTAGCAGTAGTAGCAGCAGCAGCTCCTGCTCTGAAGGAAAGATGACGCCGCTTAATCCTGAAACTCTTATTCGAGGCCGCGCTCGGAGCAAGCGCCCGCGTCCCGCAACCTTCAACCCTCGTCCCATGATCTCACTCATCTCCCCCACTTCCTCCATAACCGACCTCACCTCCGAATTACCCTCAGAATTGGAGAATTTTGCGGAGTCCCATCCCGCAACAAAAATACCGAAACCCGCTGCCACAGAAAACAAGAAAAAAAAGAAAAAGAAGTTGTTACCTCCGTCAGGTGCGACGGAGCAATGGGTTTCGCCACAGCCTATCGCGGTTAGGAAATGTTTGCATTGTGAGATAACGAAGACTCCGCAGTGGAGAGCGGGTCCTATGGGGCCCAAGACCCTATGCAACGCATGTGGGGTTCGCTACAAGTCGGGTCGGCTCTATCCAGAATACCGGCCCGCAGCAAGCCCAACGTTTGTTGCATCGTTGCACTCCAATTCCCACAAGAAGGTTTTAGAGATGAGGATCAAGGATGACGAGAAGATGACTACAGCTGCAACTGTGACGACGCCACCACCAGACTTCATGCCCAATAGCAGTCATTTGCTTGATTACATTTCAGGATGGGAGAGAGAAAGTTCCTAGTTCAAACTTCTTTAATATTTTTTTTTCCTTCCATCTCACTGATTTTTCATTTCTTGGGCTTTTTGTACAGAGGTGGGGGATAGGAGCAATAGATGAGTAGATGACCATATTTTAGGTAGTGGAGAAAAGAAAAAAAGAAAACCTGGAAAGGGTAGAGAGAGAATTGATGGTTAGGGTTAGGAAGCTTATTTCTTTTATGGGAATTCTTTTTGCAGATGATTTGTTTGTAGGAAAATCTGAGACGTGTTTGAATTTTGATATTTCATATATCCATTGTCATGAGCAATATTACTGGGTGCTCAATACTAGGTGTTTCTGTCATTTAGCTGCTCTTGCTTATGAAAGCATCAAATCTTTTTGGCAAGTTTATAATTTTTTTGCAGTTTTTGGTGGATATACTCCCAAAGGGCTCTAAGGAGGCTGATTGGTTTTCTTCAGGTGTCTTGCTAGTATTTTGAACATCTCCCTGTCTTTCTTGTTGATTTCTTTTTGTTTTTCTAGACAGTGTAAAAAATACTGTAGCGCGTAGCCCAGCGGGCTCAAACTCTTTATCACCCTTTGGGGCTGGACATCATCTCTTCCAGATTGGTGGTGTTACCATTGCCTACCTATGTCTACCTCGCTGGGTTTGGCTTTTTGTTCTTGTTTGTTGCTTTCTCTTTTTATTGGTTGGCTTACAAAAAAAAAAACTTTAGAACTGTTAAAACGGCAACGCCCTAATCCCGTTACGTTAAGAACCATGTTGACGCTTAGAAAAATTGTTGAAAAAAATGGCCGTTATTTCTGTTATTTTTCTGTTTTTTCAATCTTGAAATTTGAATTTCAGCACCATTTTTTCAAGTTTTCCCGTTATTTCTGTTAAATTCTGTTTTTTCCATTTTTGCCCGTCTCTCACAACTTGTTTTAACAGCCATTTTTAACGGTTTTGACAGTAACACCCCCAGTCAATACCGTTAAAACTGCCTCTTTTAAACCTTGGTAGTTGAAAGTATGCTTCTTACGGTACTCGGTACATGACTTGTCAAAGGACTTGAAATTGGAGGCATTGTAGAGTGACTCAAATATTTCTTATTATCTTTTGTTGATCGATTGCAACTCATCAGTCCTCCTAAGTTGCCAAGTGTATTGGAGAGGGGTCTTTAGCATTTAGTGTGTATATCCACACGGGTGAGCTGAACATCCATGTGGTCAGTGGGTCCAGATGGCAGCGGTGACGCCAAAAGCGTCAGGTATACCTTGTTACATATTTTTCCCCATATTATTACTCGAAAAATACTGCCTAGTCCAGTGTCAAAACCTTACAATGAAAGCTTCGTCTCTGCTCTGTCTGTTCAAACAACCTGTCCCCAAATGAATTTCAAACTTCAATTTTTGTTTTCTTATCATTCCTCGCCCTACCATCAGTTTTCTCTAGCAAAAATGTAGGCGTAGCAAGGACAAGATGGGGCAAAGCCCACGTTGGACTTTCCGTCAGCACATGTTAGTTCACGGGTCAGGCTTGGGCTTGACAAACAAGTAAAGATTTAACCCTACTTTGCACTAACAACAAGCGATAGGCCGTTTAAGGTGTCGGGCCCAAAACAATTAGATTCGAATAGGGCATGATGTTTAAGATGGGTAGGGGGAATAAGATTTTATTTCTCGAGAATAGATAGTGTATGGAAGGTAATCTTAAATCTGAGTTTCATGATCTCTTTCTCATTTCAGATAAGAAGTCTGCTATTGTAAGTGAAATGCAGGTTGATATAGATAGTTTATCGAGTTGGGAGGTTAGTTTTCGTCATCAACTTTACAACTGGAAAGTGCCTCGATTGGCAAATCTTATAACTAAAGTAGGAGAGACTCATCTTCTTAGCTCGAGGAATGACACCAGGCAATAGACCCATGATAGGAAAAGTATATTTTCTGTACAAAAACTTAATGGGTCTTTGAAATGACAACTATAGAATTAATTTTTCTACTACAAGGGTATGGTGTAATAGAGTTCCGTCTAAAGTGTGGTTTCTATGTGTAGTCCGAGGAAGACTTCAGACAATGGATTTTCTTTGGAAGAGAGGAGTGAGAGTACGGGATCATTGTCCACTTTGCTTATGCAATGGGGAATCAGTGAATCACTTGTTCTTATATTCTAGAAGCACGTGGAGGATTTGGACATGTTTTTTCAGAGAGTTTGGGGTGTTCTAGGTTGTTCCCAGGACGTTGTAAGAACTATTGGGAAGCATATGCGGGCATTAACTCTTTTGGTGATTATTTGGGGTTTGTGGAACAAAAGGACTAGAGTATTTGAAGGTAAAAAGTCTTAAAAGGAGAAGCAGTTGGTGGTTGAGATTTAGTATATTTGGGCAAAAATGTACGATGAATGAAAAGGTGTAGCTTTCGAAGACATGGTTTTTAAATGGCCAGAATTGGTTAGTGCGAGAGACTAGGAGTGGGACGTGGAGAGAGTTTTGTTTCGTGCCGTTTCATTTGATACATATTCTTTTCCTTTGTATTTGTTATAGCTGTTTTGGCAGGCTTCCTTAGCCTCCATGGCATTTTTTAATAAAGCATTTATACTTATCAAAAAAATAAAAAGAAAGTTCAGGCCTAATCGTTTTAGTCACACAAGGTTCAGACTTGGCTGACCTAGTAGGACTCAGCACACCCAAGTGTCTCCTTAAGCCAGAAACTGTATATGTGGTAATGCCACATAAGCACGGTGACCTAGCCATGTCAGCGCATAAAGGAATAAGCTGAAGTTGGAGACAAGCTTCTCAATCGAGTCTAAGCTTCTGAACCTTGTAATTTCTTTCTCGTTGATGAGGTGACATTGGGCTTGAAAAGCCAAGCTTAATGGGCCTTAAATACATGGTACGACAAGGCAATGTCCAAAGCCTCTATAAGTCAGCCTGATTGAGAATGAGACTTGGTAGAGAGGGTTGGGTGGGAAACGGGCTACAACCCAACTCTAGACGACTTTGTGGGCCTGACTTGAGATTAGCTTGGGCTTGTAAATGTAACCACGGGTTAGTCTTAATTCAAGACCAACAAGGCTTTAAATATCGAATATAACGGGGTTATGGGCGATGACCGTTACACCCGTGTATTTCTTTTCTGTTTCTCAATCATTTTTCCATTATATTTTATGATTAATCGTGACTATAAGGAGTAATACATGAAACTTCAGCCAATGAAAATTACTCGAGTCAAAAACTCGAATTTAAAACGTGTTAAATACATGAAAGCCAAAAGCAGTAAACAAGACATTCGGGTTTAATAAAAGGTGAATGTTTAAGTTTGTGTTGGACTTGGGTTTTTCCATCAAAGACTTGCAGGATTTGAGCCCAATTGGAAAAAATTCCCATCAAAATGTGGCTTGGGCCTGGGCCTGGGCCCATTTTTAGCTTTGATGTTCTCTTTCGTTGCATTTTGGATTCTCCTTTCTAGCCTAAACCATTATGATTAATTGGTTTGCAGGCATGGCGAGATGTGCCGATCCTGTTCTGGATTGGACTGATCCGGATCGTGATCGGATCCATCGATCCAGCCTCTAATCCCTAGATTTCGAACCATGACTAGATTTAGGCTTGGGCATGCTTGCTACTCGAATTTGCCTAAATATACAGATCTGGGCCTGGCTCACGGGCCGAAGGTTGTTTGTGTTCTAATTCAGGTGTAGACCAGTCTTCGATTAATTCCAATATAAGGGTTATTTGTAATTGGCTGGTGGGAATTATGGGGATTTTAGATCGGATGGTTGTAATCATCAAATCGGATTGACCTTTGACCTATGAGATCTTTCTTTTGGTGGTGCTAATTAAATACTTCCTCACAAAACAGTTTACACCCGTTGACTGGAGATTGATCCCACCATTCGGATCATCTTAACCATCTGTTCTCTTGACTCTTATTTTGCGCATTCTTATGTTTTATCTGACCGTCATAAAGAATGTTCTTTATATATAATCCATCCAATCAAACAAAGATTTTTTTTATTTTAGTGCAAACTTGGCTGACCGGTCACTGAACGCTCACAATATGAGGCTATGAGCCACGTGACACATTTTTAGAGGACACTGACCGTATGGATGTTTGGCCAATCCCTAGTACCTACAAACCAAAAATAAACCTGATTAGTGGCTCCTAAGCGTTGGATTGGTGTTATTTCTATGGGTTAATTTAACAGCGGGAATTTGAGCATATTGACCATTATTTGGGGTACAAGATCGAAAGGTTTGAAATCGCTAATCAGGCTGATTTAATATAGTCAGCGTCCTCGCAAAATGTGCCACGTGGCTAATATTGTGGGCGGTCACAGCTTCGCTGACCATCGCTAATCAGCCAAGTTTTACTCGTAAGGTAAACCCTCCTTACAGTGTACCTGAATAGTACTGTGGCATGACATCTCTGTTTTTTAGCAGAACTTTGATGATGACGTCAGTCATCATCGTAGATGATGGACCACAATATGATCCACGTGGTAGAATATTAGATGCCACTGGACGTATAGATGTTTTGGCCCATCCCTAGGTGGACCTATATACCAAAAATTATCCCGATTAGTGATTGCAAACCTATGGATCTTTGTACCCCAAATAGTGCTCAAATTCAACGGTTCAAAATCAACCCATGAAAATGGCTCCAATCCAACTATTAGAAAGCGCTAATCAGGATAATATTTGGTCTGTAGATCCACTTAGGATTGGGCCAAACATCCATACGGTCAGCGATCTCTAAGAGTGTACCACGTAGCTCATACTGTGGTCCGTCATCAGAGCTCTACGCCTTTTTGTTGGGTGGGCAGTGCGCATAAGTACACCAAGCGTATTTTAGGGAGAAGCAGTAAGTTCGCAGGGCGCGCAACAGAATCACGGTAATCCTCCTCCCCAGGGTTGACTGGTACGAAGTTCGTAACTTGCAAGCGAACCCACCAGCCGCGGTATACACGCGTCACATTAATGGTGATGGACCCAAAGCCACGTGGAAGCAATTTATTGCCTGCTGTGCTGACCCTATAACTTTTGCTGCTTCGCAGGCGGCCAGACAACAACTACCATACAAGCTGGCCATATGGCCAACCCAAACTTAAATAAATAAATTATTTCCAATTCTTAATTTAATCATGAAATTTTTCACCCAACAGTAATTTTTATTTGTTACTTGTTAGGAATTAAGATTCAATAGAAAGAAATTACCCTAATATTTTAATTATATATTTATGGAACTTTAATGTTTTCTTTAACAAACAAATTATACATATAACAATAAAAAAAGAAAATAAAAATAAGGTTAGGGCTCAATGAAACCGGACCCGACATTCTTAGCACAGACACGGCCGAGTTAGATTAGTGTTGATCCAAAAAAATTTCCGTACTGCGATGCTTAGGAGGCTGATCATCTTCTCGGACAAGCTACATATCATCTTCTTTGTAAGCTATTGTCTCACCAACTAACTAATGAGACGCATGCCCCTCCTCTTAGTTAGTAAATTCGTGTATTATACATGTTTAATATCTGAATTTTTTATTTTTTTGAAGAAATGTTTAATACTTCCGTATAAAATAAAAAATCACGAATTTTAAGGATACACGAATAAAAACAAGTAATATTCATGTTTAATACACGAATTTTATATTTTTTTTAAAATAAAAACATATTAAATGGTCGCATAAAATGAAAATTTGGTAAAATTCAAGCTTTTTAAGGATAATCGAATATAACATTTCAACAGTGACCGAATGTTTTTATCTCGAAATCGAATTAAACTCGAACTTTTCCCCTTTCGAATCTCTACTGTATACTGAATTGGTAACTATGCCCCTCCAGTGAGGCAATAGCTTAGCCACACTGGGACTGAGACACGGCCCACGCTCCTACGGGAGGCAGCAGTGGATAATTTTCCGCAATGGGTGAAAAGCCTAATGGAGCAATACCGCTTCTAGCCGTTGGTAATGGACTCGAGAATACCAATTCGGAATTTCGGTTTGATAGATATCATTAGCGGCAGCCCTAGACAAGTGGGAAGTTGCTGGTGACATGAGTATGGAGTGATGGGTAGGTGGGGTTCTCTCATTCAATTGTGCCTCTAGTAAAACACCCCATGATTTCTTCATGTGACCCTTTTCCTCTTCCTCCTTTTCAAATTGCAAGTCTACTACATGCTACACATCTTTTTGTTGTGACAAAACATAAAATTTTATCAAACAGTGATGAGTGGAACACCTCCAGTTGATGCATGTACTCTTCTTTTTAAGTGACAAGTGTCGCTGTCGTAAACTCACCATGTGTCATCGTCTCTGTTCATTCAAGTGCTTTGCAAGTGACCAATCCTCGCCATACCTGTCTCACCTGTCCTACAAATTGCTTCATTAACATGTTTAGTTGGATGAGTCAGACGATATGATGTCTAGTCAATTATATCTCTCAATGTTTCTTATAAGGTCACCGGTGGTTGCACGCTTCAACTGTCCAACACTATTAAGATTCTGCCATATGAGAGAGAAGAAAATGTATTTTTGTAAACCCCCCTTTAAATTTACAAGTAATTAGTAAGACCCCCACAGCAAGTTAGCAACAACCATGAGAGAGAACTTTCATTGTACAAAAAGAAGTAAATTTGTAGTCTTATATGTTTCATGAAAAACATGGTTGACCATGCTAAGATCAAACTTGCATATTTAGAATGAATGTTGGTTTGTTATTTATAGAGTTTGTTTTATTATATTCTACAAGGTTTTTTTATTCAACAAGCAAGTTTTGAACCTTAGACCTTAGTGTTGGGCTACATGGCTTGTATTCTGCGAGAATTACTATTCTGCTAAGTGTCTTATTAAGCCGCGGTTTTTTTTGCAGATTCATATTTAATGGTGTCTGTACAAGTCCATACAATTCATGGGTGGGTACAACTTATATTGCGGATACTTTGGGTATTTCTTTGCATTAGAGATTTGTAGATATTATATAAAGAGGTGTTTGGATTTTCACTTCTACATTGAGAGAGTGAGAGAGATAGATGAAACTATTGTAATCCTAATTCTTTCGACATTTCTTTGCATCAGAGATTTGTAGATATTCTATAAATGGGTGTTTGGATTTTCACTTCTACATTGAGAGAGTGAGAGAGATAGATGACACTATTGTAACCCTAATTCTTTCGACAAAGTGCATGAAAGATCGGTTCTTTTGACTCATATGTGGAGATGCGCGTGAGCACAATGCTGAACTATACAAATCTGTTATATCCATGTGATTGATATTTTGATTCTTTCTATCATTTATCTTTGATTTTGCTTAATAGTCTTCCCGATAATATCTTGCTTTGGTAATTCTTATATGTGATCAGCGCCAGCGGAGATGTTTTTAACGGAAAATCCTTATTTAACTTTTCTGAACTCTGTATATTTTGGTAAACGTCTTTGTCGTTATGACGTTGACATAGTTATCTGGTATGTGTCTGTCTGCCCGTCGTTTGTTTTAGGCTAGACATGTTCTGTAAACTACACTTTCCGGGCTTATGATGTCTCTTTTGGGTTGCTAAATGCACACCCTGCGCTTCTTAGTTCTTACCAGAAGAGTGGAGTCGAGTCGGAGATGTTGGAGTACTCGACTCAGTGACACGAGTTTTGAGGTCGTCGTTTCATACTGTCCTCTCTGTTGTCGTCTCCTCTCAGACAGACAGAGAGGACGTAGCGACAGAGATTCGAGAACTGGCCATGCGGTGGGACCCATTAACAGTGTTACATCCCATCAGCGCCGTTGACGAGACATCTCCGACGACTTTTACGTCATCCCACCCCCCGGTGCACGTGGATTATCTTTTTCTTAACGTCGGATTAAAGTCATTTTCATGGGTTGATTTAACCGTGGAATTTGAGCATTGTTTGGGATACAAGTTTTACCCGGATCGAAAGGTTTGAACTCACTAATCAGGCTGATTTTTGGTTTGTACGTCCACCTAGGGATTTGCTAAATATCCATACGGACGTTGTCCTCTAAGAGTGTGCCACATGGCTCATATTGTGGGTTGTAAGGGGCTTCCCTGACGGTCGACGGGCAGGTACTCAGTATTCAGTCTTGGGCTGATGCAGGGTTGTCTTGTAGCTGTCAGGTTGCCAATAAATATTTGATGACAGACGTCCGCCATCGTCACGACGGGACACAACATAAGCCACGTGGCAATTCTTAATACTATAGGGAGGTTTGGCTTATCTCTACGTGAGCCTACTTACTCAGCCTATTAGTGATTTTCAATCTTTGGATCTGACTAATACTACCCATGAAAACGATTATAAATTACTAATGCAGCTGATAATTTGTGTGTAGATACACATGGGACAGACATCCATACGGCTAGTGGTCTCTACGAGTGCGCCACGTTGTCCATCATCAAAGATTTACAGAGGGAACGTACGTCCAAGCCTAAACCCAACCCACGTGAAACCCTTGGTTAGTTAAGGGTGGTTAACAAAGGGTACGTGTCAAACATTTTGGGAGGGGTACAAAGATCCAAAAGGTTTAAAATCATTAATTAGACTGATTTTTTAGTTCGTAGATCCATCTATGGAAAAAATTTAGACGCGGAGGACTTTAGATAGAGTCGATATAGAGGGCTATCCTGGCTCTACATAGCTCAATTTTTGTGGAGAAATTTTTTGAAGCGGTCGATCATGCACCAATGATTGTCCGCCACCTATACCCATCGTTTAGGTTTTGGTTTTAAAAAGTAACCAAGGGCATAGGTGAGGGGCAATCATTGGCGCATGATCGCGGCTTCAAAAATTCCACCCCTTCAAAAAGAATTTTCATTTTTGTGGCCCACTAACCATATTTTTTTTTTTGATAAGTGGCCCACTAACCATATGAATGTTTGGTCCACCCCATACATACCAAAAATCAGTCTGATTGGTATTCTGTAGCCATAGATATTTTAGCACTTTTTAAACATTAGTTCCACTGGTTGGATTAAAGCATCTTTTGTGTTTTTTTTGGCATATTTTAGGGTACTTAATCCAACGCTAAAAATTATCAATCAGACTGAATTTTGGTATGTAAATCAACAAGAGGTGGGTTAAAGCACTGGCACTTGACAGAACGAATTCAACCTAGTAGAGCGCTCGTGTGCGATACGGAAACATCCATGCGATTGGTAGGCCCAAAAATAAAGCTATTTGGGGCCACGAGCCCTCGGCATTGACTGCATCCGAAGTACTGCATCTAAAAATTTTCCTCCATCTAAGGATGGACCAAACATCCAAACAGTTAGTGGTCTCTTTGGTGCTGAGCACCAAAGAGTCACTAATCGCGGGGTGTGCCACCCTCAAGGCAAGCACTGGGAAGACCATCCGAGAATGTTTGAACACCTTCAATTTAAAAAGTGTTACCACTAGAACTCTTGTAATTTCAATACTCCTCTTCAAGAGAAAATTGAAGTCAATTTGTAAAGACCGGAACCTTCATAAGAGAAGGAACCAAAAGAGCTAGCTTTAGTTAGATTTCAGGCTCAACTGTTCGGCAAAATTGCAATCAGAAAAAGAGCAAATAAGGGCCAAAAGAGTCAGCTACGCTGTTACCGGACTATAGCTCGGACATCTTTCAAACTGCTCGGTCACAAGTGCAATCCCATAAAGCAAGAAAGACAAAAGAGCCCTCCCAAGCTCAGTTTGACAAAGCCTTAGTATCTTATCAACACGTCGTCCATTAATTTTTTTTTTTTCTTCTTTCTGATGAGCGGAAGTTCCAGTACGTTGTGTGTGCCTAGTTCGAATGAGAAGGTTCGCACACCTTCACGTGTTCTACACAATATCTGTCTTAGCATGTGTTGATCTGACCCAAAAGCGTGTAATCTGGATGTCTGTTTTTGCATAAGCATAAAGTGGGTATTTATAATCATTCAGGGCATGTTCTGAAATCTGCCTAGTAGTACAGAAGAACCAATTCAATGTTGCAACTAATTTTCAAAATAAAAACACACGCACACACATACACAGGTCCTGTTTAAGCACAAAATCTGAAAATACAGGGAGGAAAAAATGGACCCCCCATGGTTACCTACTTGAAGGACCAGACATGGACTGACCCCCATCTGGCTCCATTTTTTGGCTTTCCAAAGAGGCCCATAGATAACTTGCATAATCAGACCTATAAAAAGTTAATTAGACAGTTGGGTGCAACTTTAGGTTCATGATCTGTGTTTTTTTTTTTTAACAATTACACTAAAATTACCCTTTCACTATGAAGAATTAATCAAATTTCAAGAAAATGAGGAAGACAAGAAGACCATAATTTTCGACATAATGTCGTTAGCGGTTAAGACGGGTTAGAAAGATTATTAAATGGTCCAAGAGCAATAATTCACTAGGATACATAGATATCAAAAGGGTCGTTATTGGAGGACCACTTTAGGAAAGACAACCCGAAGACAATTGCTACTAGAGACCCAATGTGTCGGGACCCGGGGTTGGTTAGCAAAGAGCAAGTAGGTCGTGGGTCGTGGGTTGTGGGTTGTGAGTTGTGAGTTAATTTATAGCCAGGGGTCTAAGTATTGGAAGGGATGGGAGAAAAAGCAAAGTCGATTGATGTGGGTCGGTTGAGTTGTAAAGTAGTTAGAGAAGAAGGGGATGGTTATGGGGTCGACGTCGTGTCGGTTTCGATGTTGTTGTTTCTTCTCCAACCACTCCCTCTCATCTTGATGAATCTCTCGCAGATGAAATGTCTGATTAAGGAGTCTCTTTCTTTGTCGCTCTAGAACAATTAGGGAGATTTTTTGGATTGTCTAGCAAACACCACACGAGTGGTTGTCGACAAAATTATTACAAAACCAGTTGGATTGCTTTCTCTTGCGGGATCCCTATGTTTGGTCCACAGTACTCTATCGTTTATGTCAACTCTAATATTATCTTAAGGAACATAGGCTCTACGGACTCACCTTTTTTGCACTCGTAATTTTCACTCATGCTCTCGGGAATTGATTCAAGAATTCAACGGTTGTTGATAGTGCTGAGTTGGCATTCACTTTTGCAAAAGCAAAACCAATCCAAGGGTGAGATTCTGAGTTCACTTTTGTGGGTCCCGGATCCCTACCCATCGATATGGATTACAAGACATCCACATCCGACACCCTATTAAAAAAATATAAAAAATAAAAAGAGAGGATTGAAAGGCAAATATGATGAGAGAAACAAAGTTTTAGCTATACTAATATTATCAACGGTTTTTTTTTTCTTTTTTTTTTTGTAGTTAAGCCTGTTTTTAAAGAGATCAGTAACTCAGCGAAGGCGGGCTTTGAACTCAGGCCTCAAAAAATTTATCAACTGAGCAAGTTGGCATCTTTTTAACATTATCAAAATTCCTCGGTCACAAAAATGTTTTAGATTTTTTTTACCTTAGTGGGTCTTTTTATTTATATTGTGAATTGTCCATATATTCACTCAGAAGATAACACCCCCTACATCTCTAGCGCTTAAGACAGCAAGCCAAGGGGGGGAGTCCTCGAAACAAAAACGCGCCTTTTCGGCAATAGAGTCCGCTGTTACATTACAATCCCAAAAAACAAAAGAAGTTTGTTCTTGAAGCAAACACGATGAAGCTAAGATATCCACACCAATGGCACTCAAATGCCAGTACGCTAAGAAAGAACTGCTGCACGTCAATTGGTTAATCAAAAGTCGAGCATCGGATTCCACTATCAGAGCTCGAATGCCTAAACACAAGGGTCATGGCCTTCTTGATGCCCCACTTAATAGCTTTAGCTTCGGCCTCTTCTGCAGAGTTGGCTTGTTCGGGGCCACCCCTGTCAAATTAAACTTGTTAGAATCATCACGTAACAAGAAACCCAGACCAACCTTCTTTGAGATAGGGCCACCCAGACCAACCTTCTTTGAAATAGGGCCCCAAGCTCCACCAGAATTCATCCTGGACAATACTGTAGAGGCCATCTTCAAAAAAAAAATAAAATCAGTTCATTTAGACATTCTTAACCTAATGAAAAAATTAACTCGAATTTAAAAATTAAAACCATCCAATAAACTGTTACTTTATAATACATTTTTATATAGTTAATAATATCAGAATAAACTTGAGTTTTGATGATTATCATCATCTTGATGAGGACAGCTTAATGTGTGGTTAGATTGTACATCATGATCTCCATATATAGACCCCACCACGGATGTAAGAAATGAGTGTAGCTCTTGAGTGACAGACTCATTTGTAAAACCCTTAAAAAGGAATGTAGTTTTTCACAGCCAATCTTTCCTGTTCCACTTTTGTCTTTTGGTCTCAAGAGTCCTTCACTTCGCGTAAAACTTTGCTGACTGACGTCCGGACTACACTGATGGATAAGAAATGTTTTTTTTTTTTGAAGCGGTGGGATTTTTTAAGCCGTGATCATGCGCCTAATGATCGGGCGCCACATATACCTGGGGTTTGGGATTTGTTTAAAAAAAACTTCGGGTCGTGATGTGGAAGTGCATTTTTGGTACTCTCCGCTTCAATCTATGCCTACTGACCTCATGGATGTTTAGACCACACCTCAGTAGATGTTAACATACGAAAAATCAGCTTGTTTGATGATTTTTAGCCGTGTGTTTTAGTACTCAAAAAACATGATTGAATTCAACGGCTATAAGAACGCCTTAAAAAGTACTAAAATCTATTTAAAAAGTAACCATGGGTATATGTGGCATGGATCATTGTGTGCATGATGCGTTGGGTGCATGATCGTCGTTCGAAATCACTAGTCGAGCTGATTTCTAAGAGAATGCCACGTGGCACATAGGATGTCCGTCATGAACGATTATGACGGACGTTTGTTAGCAAAGTTCTACTCCTACACTTCAGGACTTTGGCTCACTCCAAAGTGGAACCAGGTCCAAAACTGTCTGTGCGCCCAAATCTCGTCGCCCGACCAAAAAAATGGGGAAGAGGTTATAGTTAACCCCTGGTTACTTAGCCTGACCAGAGGTTAGTTAACCCTGGTTAGCTGAAGCGTAGCACTGAGACAAAAAATTAATTAACCACGATTAGTTGCCTGGTTAACAACCGCTTGGGTTTTTGGATCAGTCTAAAGACGTTTTTTTATTATTTCTCGTAAACCGCGATATCTTACAAATATCGCGTAAAATTGTTATCGTGTTCTCGTTAAGAAGCTAATTTTTAATTAATAATTAAATGTTGATTTTATTTTCATTTACTTTTTTGAAAAATCGATGCTTCCCTTACTTTAGATTTTTGGTTTGTTCACTCCTGACGAGAGAGAGAGAGAGAGTTCTGTTTCAGATCTGAGAAGGAAAAGATAAGAACGAAAATCTGGTAGGAGATCGGATCTTAAGCTTTTGTTTTGGTTTTTTGTGTTCGACAAGTGTCCGAGAAGATAAATCTCTGCTTCAAATGGCGTGGTGGTTTCTGCGATGAGTCTCAGGTGTGCGAGAGATGCCTCGGATTGAAGCTTTCGAGAGTTGAAGTAGCAGGCGAAGAATAGAAGTGAAATTTTCACTCTAAGAGTTTAAATTTCGACGGGATTTGTGACGATTCTTTTTTTTTTTTTTTCTGGGAGGTTTTGTGTAATATCTGCCAAATATAGCATTGGATGAGTCTTTACGGGCTGTTGATTTTGTGAAATCGTTGGAGAATTTGGAGAGATGGGATATTTTACTCCTAAACTTATAATATTTCAGCGATTTGTATGAAAGGAACAGAGAATCTCTGCTTCAATTCTATGAATCCCCCGATTCTCAGATGTTCTGCTTAGAAAATCTGTAGAGATTCCAGTTGAACAAGGACGAAGAAACTAGGGTTTCCGTTATAGATAAATTCAAGTACGAATAGTAAATGTGCAATACATGCTGTTAAAGGAGGAGAAGAAGCTCAAAAGACGGTCTTTTCTGAAAATTAGGGTTTTTTCTGCGACTCCGGACATGGTCAGTGAAGAGATTAAAGTGGAGAAAGAAGGGAATGGAGCTTCTGGAGTTGAAAATTTCTTCTGCTAAGTTGGGATTTTCAGGAAGCACATGGTTCAACTAAAGGTCTTCTTCTCTGTGTGTCTGGTCGAGTTAGTATAAGAAATGTGTTCTTGAAGAAAATCGGAACTGAGAATCGTGCTTCTCCACTTTTGGCAGAGATTTTCCCCCAAAAGTTCTCTTTTTCGGGTTTACAGCTTTGTGTAGGAGATATTTTGTTGCTGGAATTTTTGTTGGTGAGGTGGTGAGGAAGGTAAGAGATTTCTAGTTATACGCCTTTTTTTACAAATAGAGAAAATGATTTCTTCTGTTTTCTATCGAAGTGGATCTTTCTTTTTTTTGTTTTTTGCTTTCTTTTGTTTCTCATTTGATGATCTTAATATTTTGCCTATAATTTGTAACCCTTTCTACCTACAGCATTTACTGAGAAGTAGACATCCAGAGGGGGTTTATTGCGTTTATGCTTTGAAGCCGAATTGCTGTTTGTTATCCCGACTGAAATGATCACATTTACGGACTCAGCTAAAGAAACAATGAAGGAGACGGAGAAATGCTTGGATTCTCAACTCTGGCATGCCTGCGCAGGAGGGATGGTGCAGATGCCACTGGTGAACTCAAAGGTTTTCTACTTCCCGCAAGGCCAAGCGGAGCACGCACATGGAAACGTGGATTTCGGAAATTCCCCAAGGATTCCTGCGTCAATCCTCTGCAGAGTTGCTTCCGTGAAATTTATGGCGGATCCTGAGACCGACGAGGTTTATGCAAAGGTCAGGTTGATTCCTCTGAGGAACAATGAGCCTGACTACGATGATGATGGGGTTCTTGGAAGCAACGGATCTGAGGTTCCAGAGAAACCTGCGTCTTTCGCAAAGACGTTGACGCAGTCTGATGCCAACAATGGTGGAGGCTTCTCTGTTCCTCGTTACTGTGCGGAAACAATCTTTCCCCGCTTGGACTATTCAGCAGATCCTCCCGTCCAAACTGTCCTTGCAAAGGATGTTCATGGTGAGATTTGGAAATTCCGGCATATTTATAGAGGGACCCCACGCCGTCATCTCCTAACAACGGGATGGAGCACTTTCGTGAACCAGAAGAAGCTCGTTGCTGGGGACTCAATTGTGTTCTTGAGAACAGAAAATGATGATCTCTGTGTTGGAATTCGACGAGCGAAGAGAGGGATTGGTGGTGGGCCAGAGTCCCCATCTGGGTGGAATCCAGCTGCTGGAAACTGTGCCTCACCATATGGGGGATTTTCTGTCTTCTTGAGGGAGGACGAGAACAAGCTAATGAGAAATGCTAATGGTGGGAATTCAAACTCCGGTGGGGCTTCGAGGGGGAAAGGAAGAGTGAGAGCCGAATCTGTTATTGAAGCTGCAACTCTAGCTGCCAATGGACAGCCCTTCGAGGTTGTTTATTACCCGCGAGCCAGCACTCCGGAGTTTTGTGTGAAGGCCTCTTCTGTGAAGACAGCAATGCGGATCCAGTGGTACTCAGGGTTGAGGTTCAAGATGGCATTTGAAACTGAGGATTCTTCACGGATAAGCTGGTTCATGGGAACCATATCGTCTGTACAGGTTGCCGATCCTGTGCGTTGGCCGAATTCACCGTGGAGGCTTCTCCAGGTATCCTCGTCTCTCTTGATCAACATCTGTTTGTTTAAAATCTTATCTATTCCATATATTGCAATGATAGAATGTTGACTCGTTCTACATTTCTTTCTAATTTTGGATTATTGCTGTTTCTCAGTTTGTTTATCCTTTTGAAATATTATCTCGAACTTTTACATACTTTCATTTTTCATGCCACAAGCACTCAGATTCTGATATTTCATGCTGGTACATGGTAAATCAACACCTTTGGGCAAGTCGGATATTCTCTACTTGTCTGTTTAGTACATGTGTGAGTGCATGTTTTCAGCCAGGAACCCCTTCTTTTTTTTATTACTATTGATTCCTCAAGAAATTTTATTTGTGGTCATTTCTGAAATATTCATCCACGAGCCTTTTACTCCCAACTTCTGAATTAAGAGCACCTATGTCGAGATTTCCAGCATCTTTACACAGCCATCCGCCTTATCAAGAGCTTCTGAACTTAACTTGTACTGACATTTGTTCTTATATCCTCAAAACCCTGACATATCTTGGATATTATGTCTGAATTTTACATGTCAGGTATGGTAAATAGGCTTAACTTAAGCCAAACAAAACGAGTGCATCTTAGCTTGCATATAAGCATTGGTTTGCGTTAGAGAACGTAGTAAAAACAAGGTTGGAAGACTGTCCTTTGGTTTTACAAACAAGTATCTTATAGACATCATACAATTATATTCCAATGCCCCACTTAAGAGATTTTTATGCGAAAAATGCCATGATCAGACACAGATGAAATATAGTTACCTCTCAAATCTTGAACAGTTAATAATCAGTAATTCACCTTTTTAAATGAGGAAATATGAATTACCTCTCAAATAGACCACAAGGACTGTCTACCAAGTCCATTGCACTACACATGGCACCCATGCGTAGGGTGGAATGCATAATTCAATGGTTTCTACAATTTATATCTTATGCTAGAATGAATTTGATTGGGTGGCCATTTATAATCTGATCTATGTCACTGACACTGTACTTTCAGTAACTGACAACCTTTTATTTCCACCTTTAGAATGTCTGCCAAAGATGCTGCAGGTAATTCTCAGATTGAGCAATCTGTGACTTAGAGCGCTTTTTTTATAATCGTTCAAGGGCATAGAATTTTGGTGTGTCTAGGTTTAAGAATATTTGATCTTACTGTTGGCATCTCTCTTTTCTCACCATTTCTTTGCTAAATCCCATATTGTAGGTGACATGGGACGAGCCAGACTTGCTACAAAATGTGAAGCGTGTCAGCCCATGGCTGGTCGAAACGGTATCAAACATACCCTCCATCCATCTGTCACCCTTCTCACCGACGAGGAAGAAGATGCGGCTCTCGCAACACCCAGATTTCCCCCTTGATGGCCAACTTCTAATGCCGTCATTTTCAGGCAACACCCTTGGGACCAGCAGCCCCTTGTGTTGTCTATCAGACAACACTCCTGCAGGCATACAGGGAGCCAGGCATGCTCAATTTGGTATATCTTTATCAGATCTCCACCTCAACAAACTGCAGTCGGGTCTATTTCCAGCCAGTTTCCAGCGGCTTGATCACGCTGCCCCAACATCCAGAATCCCCCATGGCCCCATCATGGGAAATCACAACGGCGATGAGAATGTATCTTGCTCACTAACCATGGGAAATTCCACCCAGAGTTCAAAGAAATCTGATGAAGGAAAGACACCCCTGTTCGTGCTCTTCGGTCAACCAATACACGCCGATCAACAGATCTCTCTTTGCTGCTCTGGTGATACAGTCTCACCAGTTCTTACTGGAAACAGTTCATCGGATGGTAATCCGGAGAAGACAGCAAACTTCTCTGATGGTTCTGGATCTGCGCTTCATCAGAACGGCCCGCCAGAGAATTCATCCAACGAAGGTTTTCCATGGTACAAGGATCGCCGGATGACCGAGCTAGGTTTGGAGACTGGCCACTGCAAAGTTTTCAGGGAATCAGAGGATGTGGGTCGGACTCTTGACCTCTCAGTCCTTGGTTCATACGAAGAGCTATACAGAAGGCTGGCCAACATGTTTGGCATTGAAAGATCAGAGATGTTGAGCCACGTGCTCTACCGGGATGCGACAGGTGCAATTAAACACACTGGAGATGAACCATTCAAGTGAGACTTTTTGTCTTGCTATTTTCCCACCAATTTCTATATTTTTGAAATGTCTGATTCCCAAATCTGATAGTGTGGATGGTTTCCTTTACCAATTGCAGTGAGTTCATGAAAACAGCAAGGAGGCTGACAATTCTAATGGATTCAGGCAGTGACAACAGAGGAAGGTAGAGAAGAAAAACCCCACTTGTTAAATGTACAGTTGGATGACCAAATCCTTTGTTCCAATGCTCTGACTCTTTTACCCCCTTTGATCCATTTTTGGTTAATCTGATATTTAAGTCTGCTAGGGCAGCTTTTTTTTATGCCGAAACGGCATCTAAATTTTAGACTTTTGTTTATGTCAAGTTCATTCTGCAACTTTTTGTGAAATTTCCAGTTACATTCAGAGAATTCCTACAAATATAGGTTGAAAATCTTTTTGCAGGACATGGATCACGATGGTTGTGGAATGCAGAAAATGGACTAAACTCTGTTTAATAAGAAGGATCTTATTAAACGAGTTTAGTCCTAACCATTGTTAATATGTTTTCTTGATCTTATATCATATAAATCTCAAGTTATCTGTTTGCCTTGTTGTAACAAGCATTGAATACTGAATCAAAAGTTGCAAATTTAGATACAGCAATCCTTCTCTAGGACCCTTCATACACATCTGCAGACACCCATTCAACCTCAGGTGCCTACTCTGAATAGTAAAATGTTATCAATCGGCATGTTCCGTCCTGTTAAATCAAACTGATCGTATAGTCGAAACAATTTCATTTGGCTTGACACAGTTATCGCTTAAATGATGGTATTCCCAAAGTAAAGCAGATGCCTTAGATTGACAGGAACTGAACTTGGCTGAGTCAACTCAGTGGTCCAGGCAAGTATATCGTTGACTCTTTAGAGTCAAAACTCGTTTTTTTTTTTTTTTATTTCAGTAAACAAAATGCATAAAAATGTGCAAGATCCAAGTGGGAATCGAATTTAATCTTATTTTTCTAGTAAGGAAATCACAAGAGTCCATTTTAGAATCAGATGGTTAAAGATCACGACATGGGAATTCTTGTAGGTGGGATGTCAACAATGAGCACCACTAGATGAATGCCACGTTTACTGACATTTTAGTAGAAAAAACTAAAACAGAATAATTGACAAGGTTATGAGGAGAGTTTTAGAGGGGGAGTAGAGAAGCCTGAGCAGCTGGACACACGACAGACCAACAATTATAAAAAGATATGAAATAAATAATCAACACAAGAGAGAGAAGGTTTAATAAAAACAATCAAAAGCATTCGATACCTATTTCTTAACGATCCTCTCCTTGTGCCGTAAGCGTGGGGTAAATTAATTATCGGGATTATTAAATTTATTCTGGTCGTGATTGTGAGTCACACGGGCAGCTTTGTAAATGCTGCCTCGCTACCCGCTGCGGAATGCCATTGCTCATGTGTAGAGGAGAGAGAGAGAGACAGAGACAGCAACACTAACAAAGATTCCAAAAGTCGGTTAAAACAGAGTTAAACTTTGCGGACCGCCCACATTATGATCCACGTTGCACACTTTTTAGAGGACTCTTGCGTATTATGAATGTTTCGCCAATCCCTATGTGGACCTACAAAACCAAAAATCAGCCTGATTAGTGATTTCATACCTTTTGTTCCTTGTACCATAAATAATGATCAATAATCCTCAAATTCCTACCGTTATAATAAACCCATGAAAATGACTCCAATCCAACGCTAAAAAATCACTAATCAGGTTGATTTTTTGTCTGTAGATTCACCTCGGGATTGATCAAACATCCATACAGTCAGTGTCCTCTAAGAGTGTGCCACGTGGCTCATATTGACCCTGTCATCGGCCTTGATGACCGGCCCATCATCAAAGTTTTACTCTTCCACGTGTGAGTAGGACCCAAAAGAGTCAATCAGTAGTCACGTGCGGCCACGTCATGGGGTGCAAATGTTGCGCCGTTTTGAGGGCCGGGCCCTCGTCGTGGTTGACTACACCCCGCCTTCCCATCTCACCGCCAAAACACCATATTTTTCTCCGTTTCCTTTCTCGTCCTCGCTCTTTTCCTTGCTTTCTAATTTCGCGCTTTTGGAGGAAATCCCAACAACCCATCGTTAAGATAACACTAAAATCTCGTGTAGCGTCTTAACGATATTCGTAGTTACATTTATATATTACAGTGTAGCATAGCTGAGCCGAGATCCTATTCCTAACTCACGCGTAGTGCGCAGTACGCAACTCACTTATGTGACGTCATACGTAACCAACAATCAAACAAGCATATCTTGCGATGTTGGCGGATCACGTGCCTTGCGGAAGCCGTTCAGATGAATGAAATACAATAGATTTAAGTAGAGTAGATTCAACCGATAAAAACTGATTACCAAGTCTACGTTACACAGGTTAACCCATTCTAATAACCAAACACCTTTATATATCCACCACTGATGTATCCAGCCAGGTCAGCTTTGTTCCTGAAAAATTGTAATCCATCTCAGAAAAAACAACTCTATGGATTATGTGGTGGGACCTTAATTTTACTGCGGGTTCATCGAGGCAAGGTTTTAAATGGTCCATTATAATGTTATATAAGACACTTAACGTTACCATTATGTGAACAAACGGGTCACATCTGAAACGAAAAAAAAATTCTAAATTATTATATTTTTTTAAATGACCTCAATAAAGTTAAAATAACGGATAACCACTAAAATTATCGTTCAACGGCGGTTATATTCTGGCTGCCATTAAAAGTTAGTATTAGCGGCGGGAACCGTCGGTCAGTTCCCGCCGCTAATAGTGTTTTCGAAAAAATATATATATATATTAGCGGCGGTCAGAATTTAACTGCGGCTAAGAGATAGTATTAGCGGTTTTTGCTCTCTCAAACATATCTGTAATAATATATATCCATTTAGGGCTCTCTTCTTTTTCAATGCCCGCAAAATTGGTATATGAAACTCTGCACTCTTTTCATATAAGACTGAAACCTATGGGTTTGATTTTCATGATCCAAGCAACTAAAAGTCAGTTCTATAAGGCTAATAATGATCCAAACACATGCACTTTATCATGTCTAGATACTGGAACTACCACTTACATAGGTAAAAAGTAAATTAGAATTTAATTTCTTAACCTTAAACAAGAATACAGGTAATCCATAGTTAAGCATGATAGTATGACCTAAATAATTTAACTTCATTTTTCAACCTTAAATATTAATAATCATGACGAGCATAACGTAGGTCGTCCTTTCTTTGCATGATAATTTTTTCTAAACCTCGATACGATCTAAGCATTACCATCAGGCTTTAAAACTACAAACCATTTAACACCATTTAGTCAAAGCTAAGACCAACCAAATCATACTAACACTTCAGTTATGTAAAAAGATCGGCATTTACAAAATTAGCATTTAATCTGATTCGAAGCTTGTGGTATCTTGAATCACTAAACCTACTCTCATACCTTGGCATCTTAAATCTTGGTGGCGAAAAATGATGGATATGTTGAAAGAATTCGAGTACTCTATTATGCATATCTACCGAGAGTCAAATGTAGCAGCGGATTACCTGGCCAGGAATGGGTTACTTACTAGAGCCTACATGGAATTTAGAGATAATGGCCCTTCGAGACTTGTTGGATTTATTCGGATGGACAAAATTGATACGCCTTACATTAGAGCCTAGTTCTGATTTTAGTTGTATTGAGGTTCTTTTTTGCTTAGTATTCTCACCATTTTATAGCATGGGGTAAGGTATTTACGTCCCCCCTACGTAGGTGTAAACACTTTTTCCACATCAATAAAGTTTTCCTCCCTTCGAGGAGGTTCAAAAAAAAAAAAATCATACGGACAATAGGTACCTAGAGAAAGGGAATTCAGACATCAAAATATCGGTTTAAAAAAATTTGTGGATGATTCAATGACTGATAAGCATGCAATGGAGGCGTATGCTCTCTCTCCTTTACAATAGAAGCATGAGAGAGAGAGAGAGAGAGAGAGAGAGAGAGAGAGAGAGAGAGAGAGAGAGAGAGAGAGAGAGGATCTAACAGATCGTTTCCTCTACTTTGTATCTTTGTCTGTTATTAATGCACTAGCAATGACGGTCACAATCCGTCGTATATAGGTAAACAAAGTTTTACACTGCAATTATTTGACAATGGTTTTAATCCGTTGCTTTCCGTGCCTTTTTTGTGCCAAGTTAGTGTGACAATCTATATATTTCGATCGAAAATGGAAATCCAATGATTCAGGTGTACATTTGCAGTCAAATACCAACCTCATATAATAAGGTAATGGGATTGGGCATTACCATTATAACCGCCGTTATGACATCTCTTAAACCATCTGGTCGTGGTGGTACTGACTGAGAAATTCTATGGTCCATAACTTGCACCGGATGCGTAATGCGCACCTCACCCCACCCATGACAAATCACCCGTTGGTCTATACGGGCTCCACACGGGTCCCATTGCACTACTGCTGCAGGCACGCCGAGTCGGGCCTTGAGATTGGAACTTATTCCCAGTCATAGACGCATGTGGGACCATCTGTACTAGTGACTAGTGAGTGCGTAATGTCGCACACTCGCACCACACGCAGTTTTAATAATCTTCTCAAATTCTCATGATATATGCGGAAACCGAGAAATTGAAATAGAAATGATTTCTCAGTCAATAAGTCAAACGGTCAAAGTAGAGAGAGGAGACAAAAACAGCGACACAAACAAAACACCTTTCCCAAATCTTTTATTTTTCTTCCTTTGCTTTCAGTTCCAACAAAAACCAATAAAAAATGGAAAGCGCAAAAAAATATAACAAGGTATACCCGACACTTTGTGGGTAGCGTGATTTTTGTTACTCGCGGCTGCCCTCTAGGCCCACTGACCGCATGGATGTTTAGCCCATCCCTTGGTGGATATACACACCAAAAATCACTATGATTAGTGATCTCTAGCCATTAGATTTAAGTACCTTTTCAAGCATGATTCTATCAGTTTGATCCAACATGTTTTGAGTACTAAAATCAACGGTTAAAAATCATCAAACAAACTGACTTTTTTGTTTAAATGTCTATCAATGGGTGGACTAAACATCCATGTGGTCAATGGGTCCAGATGGCAGTGGAGACTAATAAAATTGCTCTATCCGACGCCAAATACGACCCGAAAAAAAAAAAAACAAACCGACCTAAAGTTTGCAAACTTTTTCAATTCCACCCTCCGACATGTTTCTTTCCTACCAATTTTTAAAGAATAAATTCCAATCTTAATTTAATTAATTTAATTTAATGGGGTTTGTTTTTTAATCCTTAATTAATCTTTGTTAATTAATTAATTATTATTTTTTGAAGATCCAATGTCACGGGGAAAGGTGTATGGCGTCATATACACGCGATGATCACGTCATCAATGCCTAGGATTCTTGTTCCGTCCTTTCTGACTTCTGTAACTTCAGCAAGATCCGGCAGCCGTTCCGCCGCATTGCTTGCTTACCCTTCGAAATTCCACCTCATCTCTTCGAGTAAAACTTCCATCACAATGGGATTGCAAATCACACAAAACACAGCCAACGAGTTCTCGGCACGTACACGTAAAAAGCAAAAGCACATGGTGCGTTGCAAAGCACTTGTGTACGTGCCGAGAACTCATTGGCTGTGTTTTGTATGATTTACAATTTCGTGTGATGGAAGTTTTACTCCATCTCTTCTCTCTTTGGTCTTTTAATCTTCTCACGGATTAGTTAATTCAGTTTCTTTTCCCACGTACCTAGATCACCAGTTCATTTGATCCAGACCGTTCAGAATTCGGCCACTCAAGATGACTGTTCATAACTACACCGTGATTTAAAGCTTGCACCCATCTTTGAATTGGATAGTTGATATCCTTAATTGGTGGGCCATGTCTAATTCGATGCAGTGGATCTATGTTACATCAATTATCTTCCAGCATTTAATGTGGTTTGTGTTATTATACTAGTGCTAGCTGGGCTTCTATATAAATAAGGTTCATTAATAAACTTCTTCTCTTTCATTGAGAGAGAGAGAAGTTTTTGTGACACCCTTGAAGAGAAGTTTTGTGCCCCCCCCCCCCCCCCCCTTCTTGACCCATCTCGAGAGTCATGTTCTCGGCCATAGATTTCACGAATCAAACTGTAGTTGAGCACTGGCAAAAAGTGAATGCCAGCTTAGCATTGTCAACCAACATTGGATTCTTGGAATTCACGGCCTAGAACAAACTCTTGAGAGGGGTTAGAAAAAGGGGGTCCCTTGAGCCCGAGCCTTTTAGGTAAACCCCCTGAAATTTGAAAGTATTTAGTAATAACCCTTTATACTTCCAAACTTTAACCATCATTTGACTTTAAAACATGACATGCATCATGCGCCTATTAATGCACCTACGAAGGGACCATAAAATTGCAAGTACAAATGCTAAAAACATGTGATCCAAGTTCGTTTTAAATTAATTCAACCACGGTTAAACTAGGTCAAGGGGGGTAATCTTAAAGTTTGAAAAGTATAAGGGGGTATTACTAATTACTTTCAAATTTCATGGGAGTATTACTAAATTACCCTTGATAATAATACCCCTTAAACTTTCATTCTGGATTCTCTTCCTCAATATTAAGCATTCCATTGCTTACGTATCAACGCTCCACGAACAAGGCACTCATTAGGTTGAATTCCGTTTTCTCCCCATCGGTCCAAGATTACTGAGTTGCAACAAGGAAAAAAAATAGAAGAAGCATCTTGACTCTTTCACGCATGCTAGCTCCACTTAGCTTAGGCAGGTCCTGTAGCTTTAGAAGGAACGCAATACCTTTGAAATTATCAAAATATTGAAAATACAACATTAATGACGCGTGATTCAAGTCGATTTTAAGTTAAGTCAACCACTATTAAACTAGGTGCAGGATGGTATTCCTAAAGTTTGAAAGTAGAAGGAGTATTACTATATACCTTGGATTTTCAGGGGAGTGTTAGAAAAATACCCCCAAAAAGGATTGTCAAATCCCTGTCAATTAAATCTTTAAAAACTTATTAAAGGGAACAGCTAATGGAGTAGAGAGTTTTGAAGTAAGAACAGGTTTTAAAATAGTTCAAACTTCAAACTTCAAAGGGCTTCTTACCCTAAGTCTACGTTCATGAAGGTCAATTTATTAAAGTAAGCTGACACATTGGAAGGGCAAATACATGTAAATTACCAAGATCCAAGAATCCCCCTCCCTGAAGATAATAATAAATTAAAATCTACCTTGATTTCAGCTTTCAAATCTTATAATTCCAACCTGCTTTTAATTCTAGCATTTTTTTTTTTAATTTTTTACTTAGAACACAGAACAAGGACCGATAATCATGTTGATGCTTGTTCCAGCTCAATACCCTGCTGTCAGCCTCAAGAGGACGTCAGTTGTATAGTTCTCGATATATGTAACTCCCAATCCTGATGACCATCCAACGGTTTGGAGACCTTGGGAGAGACTGACAGCTCGTTTTCTATCACTTTTTTCAATGGGAAATATTTATTATGTCATTTTGACGAGGATGTCCTCTAGGGTCCAGACCATTGGATGGTCTTGTGTGGTGTGACGTGAAGAGTGAAGACAACTAGCGTCTGGACCGAGGGACGGTTGTCACCTAAGGATGATAGCAACACTGACCAGTTTCAATTGGGTCAGGGATATGTCTGTCTTTTTGCGATCGGTGCTTGTACCACGGTTCGACCCAAACGGTAACGGCTGGTTTTGGGCGGGACGGGACGGGAGGGGAGGGGAGGGAACTTGAAGAGTACAACTTTGCTGACCTGCGCCGGTCAGCAAAGTTACTGACAATCACAATACAAGCCAGGTAGCACACTTTTAGAGGACGCGCGCTGACCGTATGGATGTTTGGCCAATTCTTAGGTGGACCTAAAAACCAAAAATCAGTGTGGTTCGTTATTTCAAACATTTCGATACTTCTACCTAAACAATGGTTAATAATGCTCAAATTCCAATGCTTAGAAATCACTTATTAAGCTAATTTTTGGCTGGTATATCCATCTAAGGTTGGGCCAAATATCCATAAGGCCAGAGATCTCTTAAAATATGCCACCTGGTGCATATTTGTGATTGGTCAAGATGTAAATATTGGCCGTTATAACAGATTCGGACCTACCACATTATGTTATGTACCGTTAAAATGCTCAGAAAATAACAGCCGATATAATGAAAATAACAAAAATAATGACCGTTATTTTTTGGACAAATTTGTGAAAAAAAAAGGCCATTTTTTCTATTTTTGCCCCTGAATGTTTTTTTTCTCGTTATAACATAAAAAAATTAAAAGGTAATGCCCCAGACCGCTATAACAGTCCCTTTTAAACCTTGCTTAAAAGAACTAATTTACCTTTCCTGTTGTGAAAATCGAGTAACCCACAATATAAACCACGTGGCATAGTTTTAGAGGACGATGACTTCATGGATGTTTGGTCAAGTGGACCTACAAATCAAAAATTAGCTTGATTAGTAATTTCTAGTCGTTGATATGGAGTCATTTTCAGGGTTGATTTTAACAGCAGGAATTTGAGCATTATTAACGATTATTTGAGTACAAAGATCCAAAGGGTATAAATCACTAATCAGGCTGATTTTTTGTTTTTTGGGCCTGTCCCCACAGATCAATGTCTTCTAAAAAGTGTGCCACGTGGCTTATATTGTGAGCGGTCAATGAAATTTTACTGGTGCAAATCCTTTGTCTACAGTAAGTAATGTAAGGGTAATTATCGTCTTTTGGGACGCACCGGTGGAGTTTTGAATTGAAGCACGGACGGGGTGGCAAAGTTAACGCACTGCAGCCTCTTATGGAAGCCACGCGTACGGTTTTTTTTTCTATTTTGTCGTTTTTTCCTCGGTGAAGTCTCTCGCCTAAGGACAGAGATTCGGTGACGTGCCGTGCAGGCCCGCTCGTGCGGTGGTCCCACCTATGTCACGTCGTGATCGTTCCCCGACCGACATCCAGGTAAGGGCTTAAGATACACGTGGACGTCATATAGTAAAAAGTCAATGCCAACTCAATATTACACGGCTGTAATCAGTTCGGATGGGACTAATCCATTTGTCAAGTCCACGGACGGGAGTTAACCCTGGTTAAGTCAAGCACTACGCGACACATTGAATCTCTAGATCTCTGTAATCTCGTGACAAATTAATTTCTCGGCTATTTCTCCCATTAATTTTTTTAAGATAAAAATGGATATTAGAAATAATTTGGAGTGATTTTAATATGAGCTAAATTGGCGACCGCAGAAGTTTGCCAGAGCGGGTCAACCCGGTTCAGCTCTTAGATTGTATGAACTATTTCAACGGGTCAACAGCGAAAGCAAGGTTTAAAACGGGCCGTTACAACGGTATAATGGACTAGGGGACATTACCCTTTTTCTAACAAACGGGTAAAAACAGAAAAAATAAATAAAAACCAAAAAAAACCAAAAAATAACGGAAAATAACAGCTCTAAAATTTAAATTTTCAATAAAATTTATAACAGAAAATAACGAAATTAACGGGCTTTTTTTAACAAATATTTTTTCAGGAAATAATGGTGGTTATTTTCGTTATAATGGAAAATAAAGGCTGGTATTTTCTGAGTGTTATATAATGTAACGCGGGAGGTCCAAATCAGTTATAACGGCCGTTTTTTAAACCATGGTAGGAAGGGTTTTCCAATTTAACAGGCCCCGCCCGGTACGGTTTTCAGGACGGTCCACAATCATAGTCGGCAAATGCATCATATCAGACCAGTTATAAGGTGGACCAGCTCCAGGATGAGGGTATAGATCAAAAATTGGGGACCAAGTTTAGAGTATTAATCATCAAATTTAGGGCTAAACGTTGTATACATGAAATGAAAAAAGTTGGTAGGAAGTCATTAGATTGAGTAGTTAAGTGTGAACGATTAATATGACTTTGGGCTATGCCCCCACTCCAACGGTACCCGTCAATTGAATCGAATGGATTGATGGGGTGGGATGTAGGCCCTATGACCCTTGATTGAGCTACCCTTCATCATTTATTTTCTCAAATTTTATACATAAAATAGTCGATTAACCTTCCTTTTAATAAATATTTAAGAATTTTTTATTGAAAATAGGGCGAAGTATTTGTGAAGGAGAAAAATTAATTAAATGTTTTAACAAAAAAAAAAAAAAAAAAGATAATCACACTGATGTCGCCATTTGAATGATGTTTTTTTTTTTTTTCCTTTTCGGATAAGCGCCATTTCAATGATGTGTACAAAAGTCGGCAAGTAATATGACATCTTGATGCAATGACAAAAAATGTCGGGACAAGCGTCATCGGCGTGACCCAAATGAGTAGGATGCGTAACTTCTTCAAACCACCTAGGTCACATAATAACTCCATAATTTTTAATCTTGTACTTAATAATCACTAGCAGAAAATAGTTGGAATTACTGTTATTACATTGAAGATAACTTTTAATATTCTATTTTTAATAATTAAAAAAATAATTAGAGATACAAATTGAGATATAAGCTTTTGGAAGTAATTCAGTTCTTCTTGAATAAAAATGAATAATTATGCAATAGATAAATTTAGAGGATAAATGAAATGAGAAATCTATATAATAAAACAGGACGGTTGTCTCCCCCTCTTATCCGGCTTCATAAAGGATGGCCGAGATCTTATCACACCAAATAGACGGTGGATCTCAGCCACTCACACCCAATTCTTACAAATGCTTTGTTGATGAGTGCCGTGGGCACAGGTCACCTACTATTTACCTACATATAAGGAATGAAATGGGTTGGATTTACATATAGCCCAAGGGTCATGCTCAGGAGCCCCACATTTTATGCCTCGAGAGGGGTGTTACTGTTAAAACGGATTGAAACGGCTAGGGGCAAAAATGGAAAAAATAGATTTTAATGATTTTAACGGAAAAAAGCGGTGCTGAAATTCAAATTTTAAAATTTAAAAATTGAAAATTAAAAAAAATAGAATTTAACAGAAATTTAATAGTTTTCTTATACCCCTCTTATCTTATGTGGCTTCAATAATGAGTGGCTGAGATCCACTATGCTTCATATCGATGGCTGAGATTAACTCCCACGCGATTTTGACAAACACTTTGTCAGAAAGTGCCGTGGGCACAGGCCAACCACGCATATATCAAGACAACTCAATTGTATTCTCTTATCTTATCCATCCATCTGATGTGGACGGTTAGATAAAGAGTGGTTGAGATCAAATCTATCGATCTAATGTGGACGGTTAGATTTCAGCCATTCAATTTGCCTCATTTGACCTCAATTTATTCAAAATTTAAATTTCAACACCATTAGTTTTTGTTATTTTTGTTATTAATTTTTCCCATTTCTCCCACTGTGCGTTACAATCTGTTATAACAGTTATAATGGGAAAAATGGTAACACCCCAGTCCGTTATACTAATTTTTGCAAATGCTTTTGTTGGAGAGTGCCGGGCATGGGCCATTTACTATTCTATATAACAAAACACATTGGTTGTCTCCCTACTTATACCCCCTCTTATAAGCATCAAGAAAGAAGGGCCGAGATCTAATCATCCCCCAAACGGTGGATCTCCACCACTCACCTGATTTTGGCAAATTCTTTGTCGAGGAGTGCCGATGGCACAGGGCACCCACTAGTTTATATGACAAGTGACAGTGGTCGTCTCCCTACTTATACCCCATCTTTTAGGCTTCAATAAAGAAGGGCTGAGATCTTATCTCCCAACTGGACGGTGGATCTCAGCCACTCACCCTATTTTGGCAAATGCTTTGTCGGGGAGTGACGTGGGCACGGGCCACCCACTAGTTTATAATAAAATATAGAAACTCCACCTAATATGGTACTAATTTGAATTATGTGAGATGTGCTCGTCAGAGACTATATTACTAACATCATCTCCTAATGCAAAATAAATATAAGTTTAATCTCTAATATATAATAGAACGAACATTTTTTGTTAGACATTCAGAAGATCAAAGGCACTGGATATGTGTCCCTCCACCTCATCCTCGGATCAGATAACTTATAAACAGTTTCATCAACTATCTCAATTTTATAAATAGAGCTCCAGAACTCAAGGTATTGGAACTTTCTCAGATCTATTTTTGAAAATATCGCAATTTATTCTACTATTTCAAGATACTGACTAAATCATTAGAGAATTTTATACAGGTATCCCTTAGCGATTTATACAATTTGATCGAGGATTGAAATCAAAGTATAAAAGTGTGTAATTAAGATTGCATAGCCCAATTTCAACCTCAGAATGCCTTAACACCATGGCACCCCCCTTGGCTTAAGCAATTGCGAGCAAGCGATACTTGCGTAAGGTGTCAGTTTTAAATGATGTTTTCTTTTTCTTTTTCTTTTTCGTTTTGGATAAACGCCATTTGAATGATGTGTACAAAAGTCGGCAAGTAATGCGACATCTCGATGCAATGACAAAAAATGTTGGGACAAGCGTCATCCGCATGACCCAAGTGAGTAGGATGCGTAATTTCTTCAAACCGCCAGCCCAGAAGGTCACATAATAACTCCATAATTTACAATCTTATACTTACACACAAGATTTAAAGGAGGCCGTTTTAACGGTTAAACGGACTGGGGGTGTTACCGTTTAAACCGTTAAAACGGATTGAAACGGTCAGGGTCAAAAATGGAAAAAAAAATGGGAAAAAACGGAATTAAATGGATTTTAACGGTTTTAACGATTTTAACGGAAAAAGTGGTGCTGAAATTCAAATTTTGAAATTTAAAAATTAAAAAAAAATAAAACGGAATTTAACGGATTTAAACGGAAATTAAACGGAATTAAACGGTTTTAACGGCCGTTTTTTTCAAAACCGATAAAACGGGTTTAAACGGAAACAGGCTTGGGGCGTTACCATTTAAACGGCCGTTTTTTAAACCATGCTACACACACAAGTGAGTAGGATGCCCATGATTCTTGAATTGCTCATTAAGTTTGATCCTCAATTACACACATTAAGACTCTTGCAAGGCTGCAACATTTGACGGTTGTCCATGTCGTGTAGTCTCACTTGTGACGATCTTGCTTGTGGAACATGAACCGCTCCTTGATGGGTTCTTGCTAAGGAGATCTCGTGATCCAAAGTAAACCTAATTAAGTGCTTGTAATCATCCAATCTATTAATATTGATAGATTGTGAAGTAGTAGCCGCATATGGAACCTTTCCATGATGGGAAGAGGGGTGCTATTCTAATAGGATAGATTAATCTGGTCCATTCGTTATAAGATTAGATCCAACAGTTACTATTAGTTTCAAGGTTTACGGCTTTAGTTTTTTTCTACCTTAGAGGGAAGCATCCACACAAGCAAGTGTGGACAAAGCAAAAGCGATAATCAGAGACCTGTGTTTTTTAGTAAACAGCCGCCCAGGCCTAGTCAATTCGACGCCCTTTGTGAGGCGCACCCCTTCTCCCCAAGTTACGGGGGTATTTTGCCGAGTTCTTTAGAGATTGTTGTCTTTTTTGGTTAAGTGAATGAGGAAAGTTTGGATTTTAGGGCTTCTTTTTGTCTTCTCTTGTAAACGAAGAGTAAGTCTGGTCCCTTTGTTGGTTATCTTTCATTCTCAATAGTAGACCGGTTGCAATCTCCATGGCCGTAACCCACATCCGATGAACCATGTATATAAAAGTAAAATGGTTTCATTAAAAGTAAATGGGCACCATCAACTTTTCCAACTTCAATATTTTGCTTTCCTAACTCTCCCTTTGAGTTGCCACAATTTTCAAATTTGCGCTTCAAATGAATCTTCCAGAATTGCCCCTTCAATTGCAAAATTGATAAAACTGTCCCTATTTTGCCCGTGCTTCCAAACTGCCCTTTCAGTTTAAACCTTCATATTTACCATTTCTTCCAAGAATGCCCCCACGATCACTCACGTGCAACGCATGTGCTACCCACTTAGTTAAAAATTAATCGCGAGCACCAGACTCATTTATTAAGTTTTGAATTATACAAGGCCAGGTGGTTTATCTTTCTCAATCTCTAACTAGATCACTTTTCTTCTGTATTGTCTGTTAAATTTTATTCCAGAGACAAACAAGTTTAGGGAGCAACCCAACTTGGTAACAACCGAACAGACTTTGCATCTATCAATCTTTACATTAGAGTATACGTTACCATCATCAGTGGCGGAGTAAGGGGCGCACAACTTTGAAAATCCTTTTAAAATTGTTTTTAATTTCCTCACCAAAAATCAGCTCTTAACTCGCCTGTATATGGGCCCCACGTCTATTAGTCATCTATTAGTAAGAATAGCATGAGTCATTCTATCCCAACCCTCTTTAAATTTAGTGTTCCCTCAGTTTTTTCTTTTAGTTTAGTGCCCCCTTAGTTTTTCATTTTCTTCTAGCCTGCAACCGTGCGATTTCCTTCAATTGATTGTGCCCCCCTTGAACAAAATCCGGGCTCCACCACTGACCATCGCAATAATTAACCATATTCAAATTTTAACTCTTTGATTGGAAATCATAGAGCTCAAATCAATGTGATTTTCAAATAATGGCCCACCCCAAAAAGTGCTTTCTTTCAAGCCTTCTGATCCATGAATGAATGAATGACCAACCACATGATGGACCAACACTAAAAATCAGTCTGATTTGTGATCTTTAGCCTTGGATATTCAAACATTCTTCATCAGATGACTTATAGGCGTTGGATTTGAACATTTTTTGGGTATTCAGATTCAATGACTAGAGAACACCAATCAGGCTGATTTTTGGTGTGTAGATCCATCAAGTGGTGGGCCATTCATTCATGGGTTAGTGGGCTTGAAAGATTGTCAAGTGGTGCAAGAAAAAAGAGTGGTCTACATGAAAATTTTCTCCTTTGTTGTAAGCCCATAAAAGAGTTAACAGGATTCACTTTCCATTTCTTGAACAACAACCCAACAAAAATGCCTTGGCAGAAGGTTTTTGTCTTCAATTCCCCTTTTTGAACCCAGCCTAGAGGATTGGACAAACATGTCCAATGAACAAAAAAAAAGGATTAAATTCTTTTTTTTTTTAAATTATGTAGTTTCTTTTTGAGTGGTTCTGGTGATAGATGTGGGTCCAATGTACCAAAGCTTGTTGGTGGGTTTGTTTTCTTTTTGTGTTTTTGTTTCTATTTGCTAAGGTGTGTTAGGCCCACAATAGAGACAAGTTGAAGCAAGCCAAGTCCTCATTCCTTTTCCACATCTATCTCAACACTGACTTGATCATCACGGAAATGTCTCCAACCATCACGTCCCCACCCTCCATCTAATCTTTATCTTACCATTATGTTTGTCACTTCTCCTATCCACCTTCTCTTTGTATCGTCCCTTATCATCCTATAACATATAAAAAGGATGTCCATAGACCCTAATGAACGTCTATGGCCCTAAGTGGGACACTTGTAGGTTGACGATAACCCACTCGTTGATTGGGTGATGGACTCGTTGCCGTCTTCTTTATTACCCACTAGTATAATGTGATAGATTGGAACGTTACAAATCAATCAGATTATGTGCTGATAGAGAGTGATGGATGGTCCTCACTTATCAGCTTTGCTATTTTTCAATCAATTAGAGAATAAGGAAATTTGTATCTCATATCTGCATCCAAACTGTGGGTACGTGCTACTATATTCGCACCTTCCACGTGGCCTGCCTGATGGGAATGCGTGGATGGGTGACATGTGTTGGGCACATACCGAGATACACGTGTGCCACACATGTACCTTTTGTTGGACCCAATGGCCGAGATGGGTAGTTCTTGGCCACAATGTGACCAAGCTAAGAGTCCTCGGCCGACGATGATCTTGTTTGGCGACTCTGGCCAACAATATAGGTATTTGACCATGATCTCAAGAACCGACATCTCGGCCGAAGGTTCATGGATCATGGACCATGGTGAACCCGAGAAGAGGTAGAGAGAGTTGGCTATGCGAGGAGTGCCGGCTACTAAGCTGGTCAGCATTTCCCGTAGGGAGACTTTGTGTCACTAACCCCCCCTGACTAATGGGACATTTTCTACTTACTTGAGACATGATTGACCTAACCACCGTGATTAAGGAATCGATCAATCAAAACTACCTACACACACTAGGATGCATACCTGTTCTGACAGACCATACTAGAGGTGCTAAATGAACTAATAGGCACTTAAATACAACCCTTTGATAACTACTTAATTACTTACCATGCCATTTTTTCTATATTTTCAAAACAGATCCTTAATAGCAACTCAATTACTTACTATGTCATTTATTCCATATTTCCAAAACAACTCCTTAATAACCACATATCTAATCTACATTGATACTTAGAGCATCTCCAATTGTTAGACATATTTGCCTTTATGCCTAATACAGTTCTCTAATCGTTAGGCATAAAGGTAAATATACATATTTTTCTACCGTCTCTTGCTAGAACAAACCGCGTACTATTCACACTCTAAAAGTGCATGACTTTTTTACATCTAACAATTTCACATAGTTACTTAAATTATTTACACTCATGTCATTTACAACTGTGCCACAATGTTTTTATTCTTCTAAAAGTGCATGAAATTGTCAAAATGCCTTTGAATGAAGGAAAATAAGAAATGAAATTTTTGACTATTATTTAATTTTTGCCTAGCCAACGATTGGAGGGACTTGCTGACGTAGCTAGGCATTTTGAGTTAAATGCATATTGAGCTAAACTCACGGTTGGAGATGCTCTTTGGAACCTATTAATTGCTTACTTACAACTTGGGTATACCACACAATGTTCACCTAAGCACTCATTAGTTGCTTACTATAAAAAATAGCCATTCTAATGCCATTAATTATATTTTCAATACAACCCCTTTATAAATACTTAATTATTTTTCCTATCATCATTCTTATTTTCAATATAACCCCTTGATAACCACTTAATTAGTTACCATGCCATTATTTCCATATTTTCAAATCAATTCTTAATAATAACTCAATTACTTATCATGTCATTTCTTTTATATTTCTCAAACAACCCCTTAATATCTAAGTATCTATTTTACACGGACACCTATACTTATTAGTTGCCAATAAAAAAATAACAAAACATAGGCACCTATTAGTTCATTAAATGCTCTCTCTGCCAAAAGTTCGTTAAAAGTCCCTTTAACATACTCATTCTCATGCAATTAATTATATTTTCAATACAAGTCTGATAAATACTTAATTACTTTCAATGTTATCATTCTTATGTTCAATTCGGCCCCTCGATAACTACTTAATCACTTATCATGCCATTATTTCCAAAACTTTCATATTTTTTTTTGTAATCTCTAAAACAGTTCCTTATAACTTAATTTCTTTCTTTGTTATTTCTTCCATATTTCCAAAATGCCCCTTAATAACTACATATCTATTTTACACAGACAATATTAACAAAATTATTTTCCAATTGTGCCTAAGTTGCCACAATTTATATATTCACCCCTCCAAATTAATCTTTCAAATTGCCCTTCGGGTTGAAACTTTCTTATTGTGCCATGCAGTCACTTGCCACTAGTCCATAAAATCTGCCATACCCAATGAGTAGTGTGTGTTTTATGCACACGCAATCATAAAATTTTTGAAATGTGTGGAAAAAATCAACATAGTTGTAAATGAAGAAATTAATTACATTAATAAGAATAATGAACCAGTCAAAATATCTCTTTTACCCTTTATTCATTTAATGAAACAATTGGTGCAGAACCGGTAATTTTGTTATAAAAACAAATAGGCTTATTCTACCTTTCATTTTATATTCCGTGTTGATTTTAGTGTAAAAATTAAACCGGTTTTGATTAGAATAGTGATACACATCATTCTGCCCGTTAAAGTTCGGAGTGTTTTGATGGAAACATTCATGTTTCAATCTTTTTGCTTGAAGTTTTCACTCCTGATACGCTTGCATGTCTTAACCATTCCTTCTATAGGGTGTGTTTGGTTGCTGCCCCAAAACCCAAAGTCTATTCAGGATAGACTTCCACGCTGCCAGAGCTTTCTTTGTTTGGCTTGCAAATTTATTTTTGAGGTAGAATTTCTAGCACCTCCAAAAGGTTGCAGAAATGCCTAGACGGGGTAAAAGCAGTAGAAAGGATGCTCTTGCTGCGGTGATCAAGTCTCCTTAGAATAGCAGTGCACATGGGGGCACCTTGGGGCAGGCCATGGTCGGCCCAAGCAGGTTTGAAACCCAAAGAAACAGGAAAAAAAACCAGCTTGCCTCAGAACAACGAAAACAATTCTTAGTCTGAGCCCAAGCCCGAGGCTAAGTATTTTTTCAGGTTTAGCTTTTTAAGTTCGAAGTCAGGTCTGGGCCGGCCCATCCACTACTGGGATTCAGTTTATGCACAGGCCTCTTGGTGCAGCCTAAACCCAGCATCAAACAAATGACGCTCGGGTACCAATTGGGCCAGCCAATGGACCTAGTAATGAAGGATGCCTGGGAATCTATAAAGGATTTTAGAGTTTCTTCTGGCATAGATCCTAACAAATTAGAGAAAAATTTTGAAGCAGCGGGATTTTTGAAGCAGTGATCATGTGCCCAATGATCGCACACCACATACACCTGGGTTTTAGGATTTGGTTTTACAAAAAAACTTCCTAAAAAATAACATTGGTATATGTGGTGTGCGATCATTGGGCATATGATCGCTGCTTCAAAAATCCCACGGCTTCAAAAAATTAGCTAACATGCATCATCAAACAGATTTCAAAGGCCAAATCATCTATATACTTGGATGGTTTCATTGAATTTATTACAAACAATCGATCTTTGTAATCCAGTAGGCTACTAATACATTAGAGGGACCTGGGAAGCTATCATCCTTTAGCAAGGTAAATTGGTACATCCACACTGTGCTAATGACACAGTTCTTTATCCCCTTCATAATTCCCCTTTGTTTCATTTTTCTTGAATAATATCTTGTTAATGGCCCACGGATCACTATAGCTTCTAAGCCTGCATATGATTCTTCTATTTTTCCAAATTATTTCTTGCTGAGGTGAGTCACTTCAGACTGCAGACCAACCAAAACCCATATTAAATCAGTAACCTCGAGCTCTGTATGGTTGCCCTGAATATTTTTTCTAAAAATGATTTTTGCATATAAATGTCATAAAACTTTTTCTGTAAAAACACTTCCTGACATTCAAATCCTTTCTTTAAATCTTTTTGTTGATCACCATACAGAGCCTCCTCAGCAGGTGGAAATTTCATTTACCCATTTCTCTGGGTAATCTATTATCAACAACTTCTTTCCCGACTAGCCTCCCTAAATTAGGCACCCCTTGCTCCCTCGCATTAGGCACCCCTTGCATCGCACCCAAGGAGGGCCTCGATAACCTGCATAGAATCCTTTTAACAATAACGAGGGGGTAACAGAAAGATGATAACAAATCCAATTGGCTTGAACTCCTGAAGGTGCTCTGTCAGCAAACCTTAGGTCCGCAAGTTCTATCCCAACTTTACAACAAGAAAAATAAAATAAGACACCAATGTTTAACAGTAAAATTCAACAATAGAGCTGTTTATTTGCATTTTCCTCATGGATCCATGCCAATCTGGAGGAATTATTTATTTCCGACATGCAACACAGAAAAACCAACAGAGAGAAACCAATTTCATCTTTTCCTCTTTTAGGTATAAATACAAGGCAATTTCGGATTATAACTCAAGCCCTTAAACAAGTACTTGCTAAAGTTGAGCTTAGCTTACCAATAAAAGGAAAATGCAGGTCACAGAACATAGAAACCAGTGAGTGATGAAGAACAGATTATCCACAAATTCCACACTATTAAGTAGGCATTCAAAAGTTCAGTTGGAAAATACATACTAGTACATATGTTTAAGAAAGTATTTTATCTGTAACATATGATATTCTTATATGGAAACAAGAATTACCAGCTAAGACACTGTCTAGTAAATAAGATAATCATCTTTCACTGGCCAAACCACAATGTCACAATCATCCCGCTTCCCAATGCATTTCATCTGGCATAAAAAACCCAAAACCACAAAATAGACAGCTGATGAGATTCTAATCACAGCAGGCAAACATATTTTAACAGAACCGGATGTATATGGTAAACAAAAACAGACAAAAAAATTCTTTACTAATCAAAAAAAAAAAGCAGACAAAAATAGATGAGGAATGCATATTCAACGACAAGGGGCAGGACAAAGCCTCCTCCCTACTTGCCATACACATGGACACACAATCTGGGGTTTTTAATGGCATCATTCAATGGTTCATCATCCAATTTATTGAATTTTTTGCTAGAGTTATTTTTTATCATTTTCTGGCATTCAGGCGGTTAGGTTTGACACAGGAAATCTCTAACAGGGGGGGAACAACAGTCTGACTCCGCTGCACATGTCCCACAAACAGAAAAAGTAGGCTGCGCAGATTTCATATCTTGGCCATTGTGAGACAAGTATCAGGGCTAGAATAATAAAGGCCGCATGCATATTACAATAGCAGGAACAAGAGGAAGGTCATCATACTTCTAGACTGAAAGATATTTCAACCAGCATAGAACAAGAAAGCTGTCTGTGGGATGCAAGCAGCAAAATAATTTCTCAAAAAGTCATTGAGTATGAAACTTGTGGTCTATGCAAAGGGAAGCCTCCAACAAGCTCACCAATCACAATATATGAACTGAAATCAGAAGTTAAATAGCTGATTATCATCGCAAAGGCCACAGCCACAACAACAGGGAATTTCAATTTTAACATCGATGAAGAGAATGTATAATTTGCTGTTGTGCAAACTTTACCATTTAAAGCAATATCAGGCTTAGTTGTCCTAAGACGCCACCCCTAATTTTAGGAATCTAATTACGAGTTTCAATTTCTTTATTTATATATTTATGTATTTGCTTATATTTTTATGATAGATTGATAGCAAGTACTAGTCAATTAGTTGACTTACTAGTTCCCTGTAGCCATATAGTTAAATCATACCATCAAAGTGCAACTTCATCACCCAGGGATCTGATAACTTACAAAGAAGCGAGATGGGTCTCATTTGTCCCACCGTCCACGACTAATCTCCAATGCCTCATAGGTTCCTCAAACCTAAAGACATGAAAAGTTTTCAAAATGGAAGCACACAAGACAATATTGTTTTTTGTTCCTTCAAATAATGTTGTACCAGAAAGAAACTTTTCCACTCAACGTCCTATTATGCCACTATTTGCAAACTCCCCAGCATAAAGCATAACAAAAGGTTCTCCAAAGTTTCTTGCTTCTACTTCCAGAAGTACTTGATAACCGATCCTCTATTAAAGGAGACTCCCTAGTCCACATAAAATGGACAAAATAATGATTCGCCAGCTCCTCCACAAATAGACACATATTGGGGAGAGAAAGACCCAAAGAATGAGAAAGTCAATATTCAGAATTTATTTAGTAATCCTGTCCGACTGAAGCATCAACATCAGAGGAACATGTACGCCCAAAACCGCAGTGCGACACGAAATACCATAGCTTCCCCCAACAATACCCCATAAAAGATATGGCGAAAAAACTAAAATGACCTCCAGCTTCCATTTCCTCCCATCCAACACATTCTTAGAAATACATTGCCACATAAGAAGGCTAAATGGGGGTGCATATTGGACAATCTCCTCAGTTCCTCCTAAAAGTACATCCACATTGACATTACTTGGTTGTCAACTACTTTGTAGCACTCCTTTGCATGTTTCCAAAAGCCAACCTATAAAACACTTAACTGACATCCCCACAAACTGAATTACTTAATTTTCCCATGGGTAAATACATAGCACACCTAAGGCGATCCATGCACTCAACTGCCTAAGGAATTCAATCTGAACATCAATTTTTCCAATTGTAACTAAAAAATTAATTTCCTAAGCTAAACGATCATGTTCATGTGCTTCAATTTCCCTTATAGAAACTGCACAATTCAATTAACCATACATATCAACAGAGTAGATTAAACAAACTAATCAGAATCGAAAACCAAACAAGATACAATATTAATAGATACCAATAGCTATAAAGAAACTGAAATTAATAGCCTAGCCATAGACAGAATAAGTAAAAAAAAAAACCTAATTGTAGTAGAGTTCGAGGCCCATGCCGTCGTGGATCTCGTAGTCCTTGAGAGTGATGTGGTCCTTGTAGATATTGTACCACTTCTGAATTCGGATCTTGTCGGCTCTCGTTCCCGTCTGCGCTGCGACCAGCTTCTTCAGATCGCCGATTGTGTCGTCATCGTTGCACTTCACCCTCACCTTCTTCCCCAATCGATCGTTCAACACCACCTCGATCATCTTCACCTGCTCCTTCTTTACGAGAGTCCAGTAACAGAAACCCTAACCCTAACCCTAACCCTAACCCTAACCCTAACCCTAACGTCAAGAACAGCGGACTGGAAAGTTGGAAGGCAACCTACGTTCTATTCTTCCGCACCTCGATAGAATATAATCATATATACGTACACATTTTTAACGCGTAAAACTTGTGTCACAAGATGTTGTGACGGAAGCCGGTCACATTCAATATAAGCCACGTACTATCAGAGGACAATAACCGTATGGATGTTTGGCCGGTCCCTCGGTGGAACGGTACACAAAAAATCGATTAGTGATTTCTAACCGATTCCATTGAAGTTATTTTCACGGGTTAATTTTAACGGTAAGAATTTGAGCATTATTTGGGTGCAAACATCTAAAGGTTGTAAATCACTAGTTAGGCTCATTTTTGGTTTGTAGGTCCACCGAGGGACTGGCCAAACATCCATACGGTCAGCGACCTCTGATCATATGCCACGTGGCTCGTATTGAGTGCTGTGACCGGCTTCCCTCACAACATCTTGTGACATAAGTTTTGCTCTTTTTTAACCAACTTTTTTTTTTGTAAATGAGATTATTGAAATTTGACTTTTAAATTACCGGAATGCCCTGATTTCTGGTAGAGTTGTATGCGGTTCTTTGGTCATTTAAGTTAGTTTACACCTTCATTCAAACCGCCCATTCTTACCATTTGGACCTGCTTGGGAGTGCTTCTGGAGGAGCCTTGAAAACCACTACTAAGAAATGCTCTTTTCTAAAATAGTATTTGGCAAATCACAATGGAGAATGATGGTCTGTGTATGGAAGTCAATATTGTTGTTTGGCAAAACCAGCTGTGAGTTTTTGGATTCTGTCAAAATATCAAAAATATCCTTATTGCAATTAGCATCCAATGAACGGGGAGTAAAACAAATCCAACCCGAAAGAACAAAAATTTGTAAATCAACTAATAAAAAAACTTATATTTCCTAAAGCCAAAGCCATGGGAACTCATTAGATAAATATATTAATTTACAAACAAAAAAAAACAAATAAAAAAATCTATTTTTCTTCCAAATGCAACTAAAACAACGCTCACACTATCCAAACCAACCTAATCACTCAAATTCTTGAACAAAACTTACTCACCCCCTTTCCACACTCTCATTGTGGTTAAGTTTAATTACTTGAATGAGGCAATCAAAATGAGTAATAGTGCATATCACTTTCCATCTAAAATATGTTGCTGATTCTTTGGGGAATCTCCAATAGAACCTCTTTTGGTCACTTTGTCTGAACAATTATGTTTCATGTTCTACTTGATTAAAGAAGTCTGAAAATCCATTACAAGTCCCTTTATCATAAAGAAACATAGATAAAATTTCCAAATTTCTTAATTAAAAAAAAAATCTTAGACAGGCTGATTTTTGGGTGGGGAGTTTAACTAACCAAATAAATTCTTAGACATTTGGGTGGGGAGACTAACTTAAACCTTTAATTCCTAGTTTAAAAAAAGAACCCAAATCCTCAAAATTCATAATCTATGACATGACCGAGTTAATGAAACAACTTGAAAAAAAATAAAATGGCGCAGACATTGTGCCGACCGTGTGGAAGAGAGTAGAACTTCCGTCACAACAGCTTCCCATAATACGAGCCATGTGGCACACTATTAGAGGGTGCTGATCGTATGGATGTTTGGCCAGTGCCTCGGTGGACCTGCGAACCAAAAATTAGCCTGTTTAGTGATTTAGAACCGTTGGATATTTGCACTCAAATAACACTCAATAATGCTAAAATTCCTACGGTTAAAATCAACCCATGAAAATTACTTCAATCCAACGCTTAGAAATCACCGATCAGGCTAATTTTTGGTTTGCAGGTCTACCGGGGGCCTTGCCAAACATCCATACGGTCAACGCCCTCTGATAGTGTGCCACGTGGTTCGTATTGTGGGAAGCCATTATGAAAAGTTCTACTCTGTGGAGGAGCCTCTTCTTTGACATGGATTTCGATCAATCAACAGGCATCTCGACGATGAGGTGAAAGAAACCAATAGAGATTAGAGAAAGTCTTCTTCTTCTCTGTGGATTTTCTTTGTTCGTTATTTTCTATGTTCTTCGTCTGCTTGGTTGGAGATCAATCAAGAAGAACTTCACAACCCGATCTGCAACCTTCTTTGAAGATGATGATGAAGCTGAAGAAGTTACATAAGATCTGGCGAATACCGCTTTTGAGCAGAGAGAGATCGAAGAGATTCGAGAGATTTGGGATGAGAATCTCCGCAAACCAGCGATCACCATTATTAGATTTTTCTTTTTCAAGCTTTTCAAAGGTTAAAATAGAAGATTCTTCAGAGGTTAAAACAGAAGATTCTTCAAAGAGGTAAAAAATGGAGGGGAAGGAGAGAGGTTTTAGGTTTTCTTTCTCTATCTTGATGGTGCCTTTGGGTCTGAGATTGGTCTTGAGAACATCCTACAAGCCCTTAGCAACATTGATGTTCACGTGCAGAGCACAGATTTGTTCAAAACTTCAGCATTTGGATTCAGAACTCTACGAGACATCTTCGTTACGGAAAGAGAGAGAGAGGAAAGCAAATCAAATGGTGTTAGTCCCTGAGAGTGTTCAAACTTCTGACATTTGTTCAAGGGAAGAAGTGAAGAGGGTTTCGTGAAAGGCGTGGCAAAAATGTCAAAAACACAGAGCCGTTTTGACGGTAATATGCTTCCGCAAAAGCGTGGAAGCACTTTTTTACGCTTCTAGCTTTTTTAGGCTCCGGAAACCAAAGCGCTTTTGCAAACTAAACACATGTTTATACTAAGAAAGCACTTCTCAGTGCCAAAAGCTAGAGAAGCACTTCTGTAGAAGCGTTCCCAAACAATACCTTGGTAACCGACTCAATATTTTAAAGGGTTGGACTCAGGGACCCCCATTTTTTACCCCCACTTTAGTGTACCCCGCATAGAAGATAAATCAATGGCTGGTTTTTGGTGAGGATGATCTCCTCACCATATAGATCACCCCTCCCATTCTGAAATTTCTAACCCTGTCAAATGTGGTTTCAAGTATCACGGTAAAAATCGACAGTTCATAATTCTTCAACATCTAAACCAGTCTATGAATATCAGAATGATTTGAATTTTTGTGAGGATGATCTCCTCACCATAGAGATCATCCTCACCAACGGGAAAATGGGAAAAAAAAACTGAAATTCAAAATTCAAAATTCCAAATTTTGAATTTTGAAATTTCAATCTCAATTTCAAATTCTCAAAAAATGAAAAATGAAAAATAATGGAGAAGGGAAATATAACAGAAATAACGGCCATTTCTTTCACAAAAAATTTTCAAGCGTCAAAACGGTTCTTAACATAACGGGCTTGGGGCATTACCAAACGGCGTTATTATAAACATGGTTAGAGCTTTAAGGACATATAAAATTACGTTGTTGGAAAATAAAAGATAAAAAGTCCGCACCATTGTGAGGGTACACAAGACAATTTATGTTTTATGGAATTCAATGTTTAAGTAATTAAAAAACAACATGTTTATAGAATGTAGTCTATAGCGGAGCCAGGATTTTGTTCAAGGGTGGGCAATATTGTACAAATTTTGTTCCAAGGTGGACAAAAGTGTATTTTTTTGAGGTGGACAAAAGGCTACTTTGAAAGAAGAACAAAAATTCCTTACTAGAACTTTTAAAGTTAAGGGTGGGCGCACCACCCTCACCCCTTCTTGGCTCCGCCACTGAATGTAGTAGTAGAGATAAGGATGTTGAGATTGATGGGTGTAAAAATTAGGGAAGACAAAATCATCAACGCACATTCTAAGAAATCTGAGAATATTCCCAATTGGAGATAAAGAAAGCCAATGGTGATAGTTTACGTACATACAACAATGAGGAATATTTTGGTACAAGCTGAAGCATGGTTCGAAGTCTCAGTCTATCCCGTTCTAGATCGGGCGATCCAGATCGGAGCCCAGCAATCCAATCCAAAAATAGATAGTCTCGTCCCGAGATATCTGTTTCCCAAAGGATGCACACGTTATCTCGGGCGAGATGGCCACGGGCCGATCCGACTTCCGAACCAGAGATTTCGAGCCTTAAGCTGAAGGGCAAAAAAAATGTTAAAAAAGGTTAAAAATAATATGAAGTTAATAAGAAAAGATTTGAAGACATATACTTTGAGAAAAATATAACAATTACAAGTCAACGACGAAATAGGATTCATGTTGCCCATTTCAAATAATTAGGGTAAAGTGTAGACGATGCCGATGACGACGACGACGATGTCTTTATGGTAAAAATAGAAGATATCATACTCATATCGAACAGCCAATATAGTCGTGGTACCATATTATATTGTCACCGGGTTTGTGCTATAATTTCTGTGGTTAGGTGTACGCACAAGCAGTTTGGTTTCCACGCTGGCTTGAACACATGCGAAATGTTTTCTATATTCTTTTTGCAAAGAAGGAGAAAAGGTTTTAGGAGCTACACCCCAGAACTCTTCCCTGTAATGCCAAGTTTTTTTGCTACGTGGAGTGGTGGCGTGACCTATCCAAACCCTCCATTTATAGTTACGAGTAAAGCTTCTATCACAACGTTCTGACAGATGCTTCTGTCACAATGAAAATCACAGGCCACGTGGTATACTATTAGTGGACGCTAACTGTATGGATGTTTGGCTGGTCCCTCAAGAAAAAAAGCTCAAATTTGCCTTGTGACGAACTGTTATTGGGCTGCAACTCGCCACACGAGGAAGTCAGTTAGATGATTAAATGACTGACCCCTTATGGTTCGCCAAACCATCTTCCACGTGTAAAGATAACCCCGCCACTCCGGAGAAGAATTCTGGAGCGTCGTTCCAGGAAACCCTTCCACTAAAATTTTAACAAGTTAACAACTACTGGCTTTTCTGGTGTTTCCTTAGTTTCTCCGCTCTTCCTAGTTTCCAACTACTCCGATTTCCAATCTCGCCCTCATCTTCGTCCTTCGTCGAGAAAGCTGCACATTTCGCTATTATACGCTTCAAATGGCAGGTAAATTTTATTTCTCTTCGCTCCATTACATCTTCATTCGTGATTAAACAATCTATATTTCCGTTTCTTCGATCCATTAGACGTTGATTTGTTATTGCAATTTAGTGTATCAGTTTATTAACTCGATGAAGACTATATGTTGTTTAGCTTATGTTTCCGCTACTACAAACCCTAGAAATTCTAATCTGATTATCCAATTTAGACTTCTGATCTCAAAATCGTAATTCCTACAACGTTTATATTTGATTCCTTAAGTTACTGATATAACTTTTGAGTTGTTCTTCGATTGCTTATGTTCCTTGAAATATGTTAGCCACCATTATCCGTTTAGTTTATTAAGCTTGAATCATTTAATGCCTCCTATACCTCCCCGTTCTCACTTTTCCTCTTACCTGGATATTTGCTTTCAAAGGTATGGGAAAGGAAATGTGGGATTCTCCATTTGGAACCGTATAATTTATGTTTTTTTATAAGTATAAGCTTTATCAAGGCGGCAGTCACAACAAGATACAAAACACTCCAAGGAGGTCGAGGAGACCTACAATGGAGAAGAATGACATCGAAAGAAAAAGAAAAGGCTAATCTCTTCTATGCATCAGTGAGTCCCATCTGGACACAAAGTCGTCAAAAATCAAAAAGCCTAGGCCACAAAATAAGAGAACTTTTACTTTGAGGATAATACATTTCCACGAGCCCCAACACACCTCAAAAGGGAGAATGCTCCAAAGTATCTTACTCGAGGGAGAAAAAGTATAAGAGAACCAGCTGCTAAAGGTGTATGTGACCGACTCTGGCATCACCCAACGCATGCCAAAGAGAGAAAAAATAGTACCAAATTCCTCTACCCACTAGACAATGTAGAAGGAGATGATTGACCGATTCTCTACTAGCTTTGCACATATAACAGAAATCCACCAAAATTCTATTGCGTTTGATCAAACTATCTATAGTCAAAATTCTCTCCAAAGTCGCTGTCCATACAATAAAAAGCCACCCTATAAGGGATCCTAGAACCCCAAACATCGTGGCTTGGAATGAGTGCACCGAAAGATGCCATTACGATTAAGCTGCCAAATATGCTTGTACTCTACACTGGGGAGAATAGAGACCCCCTGAACCCAACCAAGCAACATAGAATGGACTCTTTTCCCCAATCGTTAAGATTTCTCATGAACCCGAACTCCCTAGAGGAGTGAGAACCATTCCCAGTCAAAGACTGCGAAAGAACTTCTTATTTCTCCCTCTCTCAGTTTTTATTTATTTATTTATCATTTTGGATGCATAGTTTTTGTTTGTTCAAGTGGAATCATTTAGGGAACTATACGTGTTTTATTTGCCAAGTGAAAGCTTGTCTTGTTTGGAGTTTCTTTCAAAGTGTCCATTTGTTTCCATAAACTTAAGTCAATAAAAATTTACAAACTATCAGTGCCCTGAATTACAAGGTGAAGAGAATTCTGGGTGTTAATACAGAAATCATCCTTCCTTTGAACTAGCCCGATAGAAATAAGCTCATCAATGAGATCGGTGATAAATCACATTATAGTATACCGGCTTATTGATAGGGCTTTGTCTGTAATGTATGCAGTGTTAAGGTCCTAATGTTTCCCTCTGCTAACAATAGTTCAACTTTTTTTACCGTTACTTTCTGGGGTTCTTTGTCTACGTTTCACTGTAATAACATGATCTACACGGGAAGTTCAAAGTTTTCAAATAAAAAACCATCACAACTAATCGCTGAAGTCATTTTGCATTTTTGGTTAAGCTCAAATAAATTTTAGATCTGATAGATGTTCAAATCTGTATGCAGCAACATCGGGGAAGATTGTTCATAATGTTTTGGTGGCACACTGTTGCCAACGGAATAGGCAGTTGGACACCCAATATCGCAGGGACTATTGTGCCCCTAATATCCGCAGCTCACTTCCCTTTCAAGCAGGGAAGTTGGCATGGACTGGCATCTCAGCCATGCAGTTGCGTACCTTTGCAAAATACCAGAGTGGTCCTGGGTATCGAGGACGTGTTTATTGCAATGGTCTGTTCTAGACTCTATCCAGGTTGATCTCAAGTGCAACCATAGTTTTTTTCTGCTATCCTTGAAATACTGCATATTTGTGGCCATTCTTATATTGCACTAACTTTTGTTCTATTGTTTTTTATCACTATCTTTCTGTTTAAATTTTTGCCAGGAAAAATACTTTGGACTTTTTTTGGCTTGCTTTATTCTAGTCAAGTACAACTAGTTATTCCTTCATCTTATATGTTTTTCTCTTTGGGATGTCTTTTGCAGCTGTTTCGGCTACTAGTGCATCACCATCTTGTGAAAAAGTTGATTTTCGTAAGCTTCAAAATGGCAGGTACAGAATTATGCTTTGATTGCATTTTTTTTATGCCGGGGTATCCGGGCCTCTTAGAGCACCCGACTAATCCCACGGGGCACAGTTGTACCCCTTCCACACGTGCCAGGTAAAACTAGGATAAATCTCAGGGGTGGCCCCAAAGGGGGGATTCGAACACAGAACCTCCGCTTCCTGGGGCGTGGTCCTGGCCAACTCAGAATTATGCTTTCTTTGCTTGTAGTGGAATCAGAATCTCTCATATTTGCTCATTACAATAACAGTTGCTGGCATTATTGATAGCGACTTCCCAAAGCATTGTTGCTTAGTGTTAATGTGTGATCCTTGACTGTGTATACTGATGTAGTAGTGCAGAATCGTTGTTTGGATTTGCAATTGGTCGTAGGAACTTCTCAAAATTAGTTAATATAATTTGTGGACTGGTTTAGACCTGGAAGTTAATTTCTTTTTCTCATAAAAGACATTAATCAATACAATGTTTTCCAATATGAGAACCATTTGTGAGGCGTTTCAGGCCATATACATCAAGAATTGGCTGACACTGGGTAAGTTGGAAACATGAATACCTTCAGAATTCTTGTGCTATGCATGGGATACTGGGGGTTTGAGGCCACAACACTAGATAGAGGGGACCCACTTATTGCCATATGTTAGCTCAGTCAAAGGTCCTGCCTTTGAGATGGTTTCATCAATATTCATGGAAACTAAGGAACTTCTCATTCCTCTGCAAGGCAGTGTTCTTATATCTAGTGTGATGATTTAAAAAAGTCAATAAATTTGCAAGGCTAGTGTTTACATTTATTCATAAACGAAAACGTGTCCGATTTATGAAGAGTTTTTGTTTCATGGAAGCTTGCGTACCATTTTTGCAGCGTCTATGTTTAATACATATTTTTGAGGAAAACATAAAATCCAAATCTCAAATTCCTTTTTTTTTTTCCGCTAATCAAGGTTTTAAATAATGAAAATAACATGGGAAACAGCCATAGATCTTGGACCTTACTGTTATAACAGTTATATATGGCTGCTGCAATTCCCCCCTAATCTTTTACTAGGGGATGCCACGTGCGATGCACTTGCACCTTACACATGGCACACTCTTAGAGATCACTGACTGTATGGATGGTTGGTCCATCCCTAGGTGAACCTACATGCAAATAATCAGCCCGATTAGTGATTTCTAAGCATTCAATTGGAGTCATTTTTAGGAGTTGATTTTTAGCTCTGGATTTCAAGCATTATTTGGGGTACTCAGATCCAAAGGTTTGAAATAATTAATTGGTATATAGGTCCACCTAGAGATGGGCCAAACATGATGGCATGAAATGTAAATAAAAATTTATCAAGGGGCATTTACTAATGGAGTACATAATGTACTTTTGTCCCTTTTTTTTGTAGGCAAGTGCGTGTGTGCGTGTGGCTTGCCCCAACCCCAGTTTTGGCTTTATAATAGTATAAATTATTATTTGTTAAAAATATTCCTTTATTGTATAACCTAATTGGAATATGTAATAAAATATCATTGTAAAGCTATTAAAATGTATACAGGTCCTAAAATGACATGATAAAGGCCATTATACTGAGGTATAACAGTAACTATTATAATATTATGGCCATTATTAGGAGTATGTAACATAAAGTAGAGGATCGAAAACTGTTAAAACACCATCCATTAAATATATCTGCATTGTTGTTTGTATTGTTCATTTGTCACTTGTCACTTGTTGTCGTCCCCTGTTACAAAAAATGGTGTTCCAGAAAGAATGCTCCTCTCAACACTCGTGACCCGACTTGACCTTCAAACTTTGATGGTTAGATAAAATTGACATGCATTGGAGTGGTAATGATATGCACTGAACTTAGAGATGACTGTCGATTAACATGAAGCTTGTCCTATGGCCTAGTGAACTATCAATCTTGGTTACTGCATTTCTTACACTGCCAGTGTTTATGTGCAAGTCTATATATAGAGTTGAGTGGAACATGATAGATCTGCACAGAATCAAAATAGTGATATTGATAAGGACCAAAAAACTGATATTGAGGTTATTGCTGAGACCTGATTCAGCCAAATGTGATTTTTCTGATCCCTGATTTACTTATGAAATTTATTAAATAGGCATATCATGGAATTTTGGACTAAATCTCATCCATGCAGTGATATTCGAGGTGTTGCTGTTGCTGGTGTTGAGGGAGAACCTGTTAGCCTCACCGAGCCAGTTACAGAAGCAATAGCTGCTGCCTTTGCTGCATGGTTATTGAACAAAAAGAAAGCAGATGCATCTAGACGTCTGAGAGTGTCCATTGGCCATGATTCTCGCATTTCTGCACAAACACTACAGGTACTTTTTTTTTTCTTTCTAATGTACATCTGAGCAGTTTTAGTGGAGTTGTTTATCTTTATCAAAATGAACTGATTTGATATCATGTTCCCAATGTTTCTCTGCCAAATCCTTAGGCACTTGCATGTTTTTTGTATTGGTCTGAAAGAAGGCTTTCTTTATCTGTCGTATTATGTTTGTGAAGAATTTCCAAACTTGTAACCTATAAATATCTGTGCCTTGGAATAATGGGTATCAGGTTAAGCATTAGTAGCGATGTGAAGACACTGATACTGAAAATATCCCCTGATGGATTCATATTTCAGATAATGCTCTCATCGTGGGTTTTGGGTTGCTGGGGAAGACCTGTGATTAGTATGTCCTATAGATCCTGTTGTAGTTCAAAAACAGGCAAGGAGAAAAGGATTATATTTTAATGATTTCTCAAAGGCAGTTAAGCCCTTGCCTTTAACAACTGTTAATTTTCATCCCAATCCATTTGGGCATTGTTGTGTGGTTAAATAGCCAAAATAAGATAATAATCCTTTTCTTAATCTACTTTATCTTTGTTACTGAGAGTTAGATGATTCAATTTTCAGGATGCAGTTTCTCGAGGAGTTACTGGCGCTGGCCTGGATGTTATTCAATATGGGTGAGTAATAATTCTAATATCTATCATATTGTATAGACCGTTAATTTGAGATTCTCTTAAAATGATTCAGAAATAATATGGTATTTCTATCTTCTGATTACTACTTTTTAGATACCATCTTCAAGGAAACTTCTGTTGTTTTTCCCTATGATTTGAAATAACTGATATCAGATAACCGGGCCATGCTTATGGGCATTGTTCCCTTTCTCTGTAGATTAGCATCTACACCAGCGATGTTTAACAGCACCCTTACAGAAGATGAAGAGTTTCTATGTCCAGTTGATGGATCCATAATGATAACAGGTATATAATGACATAGTGTCTTTGTTAGATCATATGACATTTATCTTAGATCCTATCAGAGGACCAGGGGCTTTTGATTATCAAGTCATCATTAAATCATATTTGTTTACTAATAATAAATATCTAAGATTGGAAGTAAAGTTGTTTATTCCAATGGATGGCTTTTTATTACTTTTCCAAACTTGGCATATCCTACATAATTTGCTCACACTTGGGACTTCCAATAACGCCAAGAAATTTCCCGTATGCAATCACTCATCTAAAGTGATAGTTGACTGATGTATTTCTGCAAACAGCTAGCCATCTTCCATACAATCGGAATGGGTTTAAATTTTTCACAAATTCTGGGGGACTGGGGAAAGCTGACATCAAGGACATCTTGGAGTGTGCTGCAAATATATATGACAAATTATCAGTTGAAGGTTTACAAAATTCAGAACCAGCAACTTCTACTGTACACAGGGTGAACTACATGTCTGTCTATACATCCAATCTTGTAAAGGCAGTTCGTAAAGCTTCAGGGAGTGCAGGTAATATTTTTCTGAGATGTTACACAGCCTGTTACATGTCTTGTATTTGGGGTTTTAATTTCTCTTTCTCCCATAATGAGTTCTTGCCAAAAAAATTACCTTTCCAGAGTAATGTTACATAGCACTAGTTTTTGTTTTAAAGATGTCCTTAAGTGTTTGATTTATTCACTCTGGTTCATTAACTTTCAGAGAAACCATTGGAGGGGTTCCATACAGTTGTTGATGCAGGGAATGGAGCAGGAGGGTTTTTTGCTGTAAGTTTAGTCCTTATTCTTAATATGAAACTGGAATTTTTAGGTTGAAGATAGTACACAATTACGTGAAACATTTCACATACAAAAGTTATAGTTTAAAGTTTGTCAATATGATCTTTAGTTATCTGACAGTGGGGAAAATTTCTAGAAGAAATTCATTTTGTTTATATGAAAACTTCTCTAAAGGCATCTTCAACCGCTGATGGGAACAACATAACAATGAATATGTCATTGCTCTCAAGAGTAATGGGGAGTAATGGGACATCTGAGCTTGTCATCTTTCATTAGGGAAAATCACGGCTGGTTATAAATGTGTATTGATATATAGTCAAGGCGCGCGCCTCAGGCTCCAGGCACACCTAAAGCGCCTTAGAAGGGTCAAGGCGAGGCACGTTTAGTAAGGCGCACGCCTTGAGCAGAAGGGTCAAGGCGAGGCATATTTAGTAAGGCGCGCGCCTTATGCTCAAGGCGCTCGTCTCAAACCAGGTTCCAGGCGCGCGCCTCACTAAAATACGTGTTTTTTTGTAAAATTTTTGTTCTTTGGCCTAATATATTAAACATCGGTATGATAGGAAAGATACAATTGAACCTATCTCATTGAAAGACATTGATGAAAGCAATGAATGACTACTTGGGGAGATGGAAATAGAAGGTGAAGTAGCAGAAAATGAATTGGTGTTTGAGGATAATAGCTTGACATGGAGTATTGTTGCGAGAGTTGGTGAATCAACATCCAATACTAGATCACAATCAAGGTCAAGAGTAAGAGCAGGGGCTTTAATAAGGGAGTCGGAAGAGGAAGAGACCAATTCGGAGGAGACAGAAGAAGAATATATTGAGGATGCTAACACATTTGATGATGATGGGATGGAGCTAATGATTATATTTTAAATGATGGTGATGTTAACTAGAACTAATTGTGGGCTATTTGAAATTTTGAACATTTGCTATCTTATATGTTTTATGATTTTTTGGTTACTTGTTTTGTATTAGATAATGACAATGTTAACTAGAACTGCTTTTGGGTTACTTGAGATTTTCAATATTTGCTATCTTTTATGTTTTATGGCCTAATGATTACTTATTTTGTTATTTTATGATGTTAGTTTTCTTTATTTTTTTATATTTCTTATAACTTTTAATATTGCGCCTCGCTTCAATCAGGCGCGTGCCTCGCCTTGCGCCTCAGGCGCTAGAGGTCCTAGCGCCTTAAGTGCGCCTTGCGCCTTTAACTACCTTGTTCATACTCAGGAGCACAATATAGATTATGATAGTACCTGGTCCGAGGGACATTCTCTTTCCATCAATATCCTATGTTGTTATATTAACTAGCTGCAATTACTACATATTTCCCAATTTGATTTTGGATGTTTTATTTCAATGGTTTCTCAGGGAAAGGTGCTCGAACCTCTAGGAGCTATTACTTCTGGCAGTCAGTTCTTGGAGCCGGATGGTAATTTCTGAAGCTGCATTTTGAAAAGACCAGTCAATATGGTATAAGTGAAAAAGTTGTTTTTTGGCACCAGGTTTATTCCCAAATCATATTCCTAACCCGGAGGATAAAGTGGCAATGAAAGCCATAACCCAGGCAGTCCTTCATAACAAGGCTGACTTAGGCATCATCTTTGATACAGATGTTGACAGGTGATAATTTCTACCACCCATGTGTTCATCCAACTTGCATATTAGGCTGTCCGAATAATTGTTTCTTTTAGATCTGCTGCTGTGGATTCTACAGGTTGTGAGTTCAACCGCAATCGGCTGATTGCTTTAATGTCTGCTATTGTTCTTGAGGAAGTAAGATTTCTCTGAGTTTTCAGTTTCCCCAAGTGACTGTTGCATCTAATTGTTACCTTTTTCTCGATGTTAATCTTTAATTTCATCTGCTTGTGTTCTTACAAGTAGCATCCAGGAACAACTATTGTAACTGACAGTGTGACTTCAGATGGGTTGACTACATTTATCGAAAAGAAACTTGGTAAGATGGAATTGGATCTCATAATATTCCCTATTCCTGAGGGATTGTTTTCTCATAACTTTTAATTTTCCAAAGGAGGTAAACATCACCGGTTCAAAAGAGGCTACAAAAATGTCATTGATGAGGCTATCCGCTTGGTGAGATTTAGTTTTACTTCACTTCAGTTCAACTACATGTCCATGAGCATGAGCTGTATATATATTGTTGCTTGATGAAAAATTTCCATTTGATTTGATTTTTTTTTTTCAGATGAACAAGTATTCACCTTCATTCTTTCTGCTAGTTGTAATAATTGAATTTTAGTTCACCACTTCTCAACAACAGTACATGTAAGCTTTACTGAATATTTGGATTCCTTTTATCACGAAGAATCTACCAAACACACTAAAAGTAGTACGAGAAACAGTATGTAGTATAATTTGGCTACGAACCAAAAGTAAACCATTGAAGCATGCTTTTATAGTGGGAAGAAACCAAGAGGGATTCAATGTTTCATGCCACAATCCAGAAATGATAATTGCACTTAAGTGGAGAAATTCTCACTTACCAAACTGTCTTTGCCATGTAATTTTTTCTATGGTCGTAGTTCACCCTTTGAGTTGCTTCGGGCTGGCACATCAATGCTTCTTAAATGAAGAAGCACATGAAGATAGCATGACCGTGTGCCTGTTCATGTCTCTCAGTTTTCTATGTAAGGTTTTAGGCCTTCTCTCAGAGCAGGTTTTAAATTTCGTCGGCATGCTCAAAATTTTGATTTTGGGCTGTATCGAAATCAAAACTCAAAAGAATTTTAAAATTTTGGCCCACTATTAGAAATTAATGGAAAAAGAGATAATTAACACCCTCCATTAATAAAAGCACAATTAAGATTTTCTTAATCTTAGGAAGATAATAGAGAGAGAACGAGATAAGATTTGATTTTATAAATAAGGTGATAAAAATCTTACCATTTGAGTGTTTTATAGAATTTCACTGAAATTTCGAAATTTCAGACGAAATTTCCTCTCTTTGGGGATCTGCCATAGCCCAGCTCAAAATGTTCCGTTTTGATGATTTCGTTTCCGGTGGGATCGGCTGGTTTCTTAATGTAGCTTCCCCTCTTTGGGCTTTTAGGCTTTGGGTGATCAGGGAGTCTATTTTTCGCCTTTCTTTTTTGCCCTTTTGTGTTTGTACAGTTTCTTTTTGGGGCTTTTTCAGCCCTCCTTTAATATATTTCACCTTTTACCGATCAAAAAAAAAAAGACGAAATTTTGGTTTTGACGTGGGCCGAAACCTACTCGAAATCGGAATTTAAATCCTTGTCTCAGAGTGTGAGAGATTCTATAACTTTATTGATGTGTATACATTTATGATGAATTGACAAATGTGGTACGTTGTAAAAGAAATTTGAGCCAAGTGGGAGTGAGAGCGAAAAATCACCATGGTGAAGCATGCTTTTTAATTTGAAGAATATCAGTTTGGAGTCAAGCAATATCACATCATGCTTAGTTTGTGAGGGAAGAGACTTTTTTTCCTTTTTCTTATTTAAATCCTAGAAATAATGTAGTTATTCAAGATCTTCTAAATTAACTGAGTAGGTACTAGGTAATGTGAATGGTATCATCAAGTAAATGAGGAATATCCCAGGTAATATTATATCGTCAATATAAGAAAAATAATTGTACCTAATGAAGAATATTGACAAACATGGGGGAGATGTTTGTATGGGAATGGAGTAGAGATGCATTAAAGAGTATGAAGGAAGAAGGTTGTGAGGAGAGGGAGGCGTTTTGAAAGGTACAAAGGAAAGAGGTAGTAAGGGGGGAAGGAAGGAGTGGCTTTAAGCTAGGGTTGTCAATGGTTCGGTATGACCTGATGTGAAAACAACAGGTCTGGATTGAGGTGTTAGGTCCAATGGATCAGGTCTGGATATCATGATCCAATAAGCTATTGAGTCGGTCGAATTGGTTCTGGATTGATACCCGATCCGATCCAATAATGACCCGATCTGATATATATTATGTAGGTTTTTTTTTCTTGACAATTTGTAGGTTTTGTTTTCTCTACATCCTGCTTTGTTGATCAGATCGGATCAATGCTAGGTTGGCCTGATAGGATATGATATCCCTTGGATTGGATCTGGATCCCCATCCATTAAAACCTTATAGTGTCTAGATCAAGTGAGCCTACCATTGGATTGTTCCGGATTTGATCTGAGCCCAATCCATTGACAGCCCTAAATATAGGGGATAAAGGAGAAAAGTGGTAGCTTGAGATTAGGATCCACGGTATGAGGAATGAGTTGTTGAAGGTTGCTTAGAAATACTAGGACAATTAAGATGCCATTGGTGAGTTATAAATCCAGATAAAAGATCTACACTGCACTCTTCAAGTCAACTGTTCCTCCTTTGGTTCTGCTTCCGGTGAGCTTTGTCGGGATTGTCAAGTGTACACTGTGACGCTCAAGTCAGTACTCCGGCAACATAAGAATATTCAAGGAGGATTGAATGCTTATCTTGGCGGGTTGAGGCAATATTTATAATAGTTCTCCAGTCCTGTAGTGCGTTGGTCATGCTCAATCATGGGTGAATGTGCTCTGTGGTCTCAAGAGTCAATAAGATCTGTTTGCTCGTTCTGTCCGTATTGTGCATTTACCATAACTGACTCCATCTACCATTCTATAAGGGTCTAACAACAGCTCTGTCTCAGAAGTCTTAATTGGCACCATGCCTGATGTGTTAGATCATGTTAGCCCGCTCGACCATAAGATCCGAGATCACTCGTCTCTTTTCTACGTGCTACGTGTCTTTAGTTAAGCATTGGTCGGCTGGTAGGATTGAGAGTCTGCCCTTAATATATTACGTGTTGTTTCTTCATGAAAGTGACACATGTACGGTACAGATTGATTTGCATTTTTATGCTTACACCATGTTAGAGTTGGTGATGCTTCTTTCTCACCTTATATACAAGTGAATCCTCTTTTATTTTAAATTCTGCCATTGTAATTCTTGATTTTGACTTTATGAGAGCATATTATCTCCTTTCATTAGTTATGTGTCATTCTCTAGAAATTTTTAATACCAATGATGTCTGTGATTGATGGTTTTGCCAAGTACATCAAATTGAATGGAGGAGCATGATTCACGTAGGTGACCCCATATAGTTAGGATAAGGCTTATGATGATGATTATTATTCCTATCTTGGTTATAGGTTTCTGTTTGATTCTTAGCACAAATATAGGATACATGGTCAGCTTTTTGTCTCCCATAACCTATTTATAATTGTAAAATCAACTTCATACTCCCATGCACTACCTCGAAGGGAGAACAGCAGAGGTTTCTTAATTTAGAGCTCCAATCTCTAATTATAGGCATTTTCTGAGGCCAGTTTTAATATGTGCACCTCCTTGAACTAAGTCCATTGTATACTGTCTTGGTAACATCAATTATGTATTGCTATATCTTATCTGTCACGATGCATTAATTGTTTATATTGCCTACCAGCTTCAATCTGAATGCTCTGGTTTTGTTGTCTGATTTGATAGCGCCTTTAAACCATCAATTCCATCTGCTGAAAAATTCCTAATGGAAGTAAAATAATGCTGACAGAACTCAGTTGGCGAGGAATCACATCTGGCTATTGAAACCAGTGGTCATGGAGCCCTCAAGGAGAATCACTGGCTTGATGATGGTGCATACCTAATGGTAGGCATTAACTGCCCATATCCTTGTGGAGGTTTCGTCTCACATTGTAGATTGGTGGTCCATTAGAGTCCAAGGAAATCAATACAAAATGTGTGGACATTATTCACCTCGCATGGTCATTATCTTATTTTCTGTTTGCTTTCTTTCTTCTATTTGTGGTACTACTTGCAGGTCAAGCTCTTAAATAAACTTGCTTCAACCAGAGCTTTGGGAACAGACAGTGGCAGCAAAGTGCTGACTGATCTGGTAGAGGGTCTGGAGGAACCAGCTGTTGCGGTCGAACTGAGACTCAAGATAGATCAGAATCATCCAAATCTCCAAGGAGGGTATGACAGATGATCCGCCTGCTGTTTCTTTTAACTTAATAGCGTTTTAGTGTTGTGGATCCAATTAAAATTGCTGCTTACAGATCCTTCCGGGACTACGGAGAGGCAGTCCTGAAACACTTGGAGAACACGATAGACTCAGATCCAAAGCTTCAGAAAGCCCCTGTTAACTATGAAGGAGTAAGTTCAGAAACCTAGAATTTGACACTGTCAAGCAAAAGTGGTAGATTTAGGATTTTATGTTAGCCTATTCAGTTCTGCGTATGTTACAAGTCAAGAGTATTCGCCCAATGTTTCATTGCGAGGTTAGCAGCAGAGTTTAAAAAGGCAGGGGCATAGCGTGAGGCATTGAGACCTTGAGAAGTGTCACACTCCCACATTGTTTAATAAAAAATTATAATAAATGAATTGGACATATATATATATATATATATATATATATATATAGAGAGAGAGAGAGAGAGAGAGAATAAGAGGACAATATATAAGATAGATGTATTTATGAATGAGGTGTACGCTTTGAGGAGTGCCTTAACACATGTTGCGTACGCATGCACTTCATTGTTGCAGACATGCTATTCACTTGGGACACACCTCAATGCATTTTGCTTTTATGCCTTGCATGCCTTTTTAAACAATGTTTAGCGGATAAAAAATTTTGGACTCAAAATATCTATGTACACTGAATGGGCATTTTATTTAGTTTGCTTGTTATAAAGTTAGAAAAAATGGAGAAGTGGAGAGGAGAAGAGGAGAGGAGAAAAAATGGAGAGAGTCAAACTTAGCTAGTTCGGCCTCCTCATCCGTGTATGTACATTACTTAAGTGCATAACCTAATAAAAGATCATAATACCCCTAAGAACAAGACACACTCTAACACTCCCCCTCGAGCTAGAGCATAAAGATCATGCATGCCCAGCTTGTTACATAATAGCACTGAAACACATATATCAATGCTGGTTGCCTCTTTCGTCATATTTCTATGTAATTTATGTTGTTATTATCTTATTTATCTGATTATTAATTCCAATTTCAATGCATAAACCACCATTAAATGGGTGTGGCGTCTCAAGGCAATCCGATGACCCAACAACATTGTCCGAAAATCCGCATCCACATTTAACTTATCATTCTTACAGATGGTGCCAAAAATGTGGTTCGAATTTGGTTAAAGGATTTTCCGACCAAACACCTCAATAGTCCGACTTGAATAACCGACTAATTGACCTTGGTGATGAATTGCTAAGTCAGGTATGAATTGGTAAGAGAGAGAGATCTTCTCTAAGGTCTCGATTTTTCTTCCTCTTGCACAGTGAATGGGAGGCCTCTATTTATAGAGGTAGATGGTATGTGTTTATCATGTGCCGAGCATGACTGCAATATGGTGTTGTCGGCTGCATTGCCGACACCTGTTTCAATCCTAGGAGGGGTCTCCACAGTATAAATAGGGGGTAAATTCCCTCACTTTTACAACAACTTTTAACCACGAGGGCTCCGAATTTGCGTTCTCGGCCGTCTGTTTAATCCCTTAGGCGCCAACTTAATTTCTTTTGAAAAACATAACTTTCATTTTGATTCTTTCTCGGCCTCCTTCCGACTTAGTTTACTTAGGTTAGAACAATTCATTCTCCTTCTCGGAGAACTAAAAATGATACCCTAGAGGTTTCATCAATATACCGACCTGAGGTTTCTAAAGGAGGCCTTCTAGATTCCAGACAACATAGGTGTCTGATTTGGAACTATGTTGGGTGAGAGTGGATGCTCACCCGATGAGACTAGTGTAGAAATAGGCCACCTGACCATCGGATTAAGGTTTCCTTTTAACCCACTAGTTCAAGAACTCCTGGCTTTCTACCAGCTTCCCCTAGGACAAGTCAACGGTAATTTTTACCGGTTAGTCGATGCCATCTATTTGAAGAATCTGAAGGAAATGAAGAACTATGGGTTTCCTGACGTCCGAGCATGCTACAAGTTGAAAAGGTGCCCTCTGCATCCAGATAGCCACCCTTCTTATTTCTTGGCTACTCGGAACATAGTTTAGTCGGAGAAATGTCTTACTTTTCCAAGTATTGGACGAAGAATCCAATCCTCATTTCCGGTCCTTGGGAGTTTGGGGACGTAGAGCCTGAACCTAACATATCTAGGGTTCCACGGGAAGCTCCACCTTCGAGAGGGGGCTAATGTGTGTGCCAAAATCTGGCACCTCTAAGAGCACCGAGTTCGGTGTGTTGGTAACACACCATATCACCTCCTGAGAAGTACTATAACCTAACCCAAGGGTTAACCTCTCCCACATGCCACTCAACTTTTCCCGGTCACATTAAGAGAGAAGTCTTCTCCTCTTGACATGTGGCAAGGAGAGAGGACTATAAAAGGACAAATGAGAGGAGATTTAGAGGGGGAAGTTTTTTTAGAGGATTTTTACGGAAGTATGGGAAGAAGAGAGAGAAGGAACCGACTTACTAACTCGGCTCAAGGAATATGTATCCAAAAAAAAATGTAACCGGTCATTTGGTCAGTGAATTTCTAGCCATTCAATTGGCCCTCCTATAATGTAGCTGTCATCATCAATCCAACGGTGAACCACATAATCAATGTTGGTTGCCTCTTTCTTCTTGTTTCTATTTAAGTTGTGGTATTTATCTTATTTATCCAATTACTAATCCCAATTTCAATTTCAATTTCAATGCATAAACCACCATTCAATGGTGTGGTGAGGGTCTCGAGGCAATCCGACAACCTAGCAACGTTGTCTGAAAATCCGCATCCACAATAACATAATGTAAAAAGACAATAATACCCCTAAGAATAAAACACACTCTAAATCTTATTATTAATTTGTTGTCATTTGCATACTCCTTTCTTTCTCAAAATGATGGATCCATAACCGGAACCTATTATGTAGTTTCTATCGGTTCTGGTTCCGGTTCCTATTGGTTTCGGTTCCATATTAAACTACCCAGAACCGGAACCATTATTTTCGATTTGGTTCCGGTTCTCTTTTAATCGGTTCCCAAAAATGTGGAACCGGAACCAGTGTTTTCGGTTCCGGTTAAACGGGTAAAATTGACACCCCTAATGGTGTAGGAGGAAATTTACAATGACTGAGTAAATGAACATGAATCTTTGTTTAATAAGAACAAATTATTTAGGCCATCTGTCCAATAAAAAAGAATTGGAGAACGATTAATGTTCAAAAACAACATCAAACATTAGCTCTTCCCCTATAACATAATTATACATATTTTTATTCTGTAAGTATTTTGCATTCTCCTTATACAAGGTCTTTCTATTGGTATTGCAAGGTTTTGTACATTTAAATTTGTTATTACAATCTCAATATTGTTCATCTTAGGTATAAGAACCATCTCTATTTAGTGCAATTCATTTCAGATTGTAGGTTGTACAATATCCTGTTGAGTTTAGGATTCTTAAGAAGTCATCCTGAAAAGAAGGCCTGCATTTTATATTTTGGTCTAAACATTTTTATGCTTTAAGCTGTCGTTTCTCTTTGGGCCCGATGGCTTACCGTAAAATTTACAAAAGGGCATTTTTTGTGAAAGCCAAGGACCTCAGAGCTAATGTCTAGACTTCTCAATGGTTTGAGGGTTATGTAATTGGTGTAACAATGTTCCAGACTACTAAGTGGCATTTCCTTGTTCCCTTTTCTCGAACAAGAGCAAGCAAAACCTCACTGATGGACAGGTTGCCTATGTATAGTTATAGAATCCAAACTCTGATATAGGCTTCTCTGCTGAGAAGACTACAACCAAATAGGGTGTTTGGGAACGTTTTGTTTTTTGGGTTCCGAAGCATCACAATAACTGCTTCTTCCCATGTTGCTCTTCGTGTCACCAGATTCGAGTCTCTGGCTGTGGTGGGTGGTTCCTTCTGAGATTATCCCTTCATGATCCTGTCCTGCCCCTTAACATCGAGGTAGACAAAACCCTCTAACCGCTTCAGGCTCTGAGCAATTACCCCAATATACCTCCATTAACCCATGATAACTTGCAGGCACCGAGCAATGAGGATGCAGTGAAGCTTGGACTTGCTGTGCTTGCTGCTGTTAAAGAGTTCTCGGCTTTGGACACATCTGCTCTGGACAAGTTTGTCCAGACATTGTAAGCTCAGGAGCTTTACCAGCAGCTCCCTGCTGTTTTTCTGTGACCTGGTAATAGCTTCCTTCTTTTATTTGGGGATATTTTAATTGGAAAATATATGGGTGGATGTTTAGGTTCTTCAGAGATGCCGTCAAGTCTCAAGAACCCTAGTTTTGGAATTTTGCAATCTTGCTTCGCCAACCGCATCAGCTCAGGTTGCCACTTTGAATTTGACAAGTTTCTCTGTAAAAATTAAATATTGCAGCGAAATAAAATTCCACCTGCAACATTCATGGATGTAGTAGCAATGTTATTGCACCATGTTGATTGAGATAACCCAGATTATGATTTAAAACCACTGTTGCTAGCTGGTCGTTCTTGTAGTACGTATTAATACGTAAGTGAACCACAACACCCATATGGGATAATTTGGAAATAATGTTTCTTCATGACCTTTACTAGAGTTTATAAAGGGCCAATGACACCAGAGCCCAGTATTACATACAAAAGGAACAGACCATTGGCTTTGCTTGGGAGGGACTAGAACTTGAATTTCCTTCTTGGTTATTCCTATGCTTTGAAGCTATGTTATTTATTTTCTTCATAAATTGTATCACAGTTTTTGATTGTGTTTAGGTTCGTCCAAGCATCTATTTGTTCTATTCGTTTGCCATTGAAGTGGTATCTGGATATTGGGTGAAGGTGAACATCAGCCAACAAACCTGGTTCCAGACCCCTCCTTTTTTGGATACTTAACTTTATAATATCTGATTCCCTGAAGTCCCAATCCATTTAGAGCTGATCTAACTGATCCTTTTCTAATATCTAGTTATATTTTTGTGGTTAATGTGATGGCTTGATTAATTACTAAAAAAAAAAAAACCAAAGTGGCCATTCACATTAAAAAATGGTTGGCGGACCTAAATGGGTTGAGCATCGCCTGACAAAGCTATTTTTATTCATTATTTAGATAAATGAAAATGTAGATCACCTGTGATTAAAAGTTAGGGATGCAACTTGGGCGGGTTTGGTTGGGTTGACGGAAGCTTCAAAACACCCAATCCAAAAGCCAGAGGATGAGACAGTGGTGCTCAACTGAGTTGCTCGTTAATAAACCAATCAGCCCTAACCCGCTTCAGGTTGTCACAGGGCAAGCGCATGGTTAGGTCAATCAAAATTTGTTCTTCACACCCAAGTAATTCAATTTCAAACCCTGAAGAAATGAAGACCCACAACGAAAGCACCTACCTACAACCCTTAACCCAAGCAATAGACACCGTCAAAGATTTGATTCAACAATGGGATAGTGGTACACGTATGCATGCATGTGTAGGACCTACCACTCCATAGGCCTCCCATATGCGTTGTGTCTGAAGAGGTGATGATATGTTGCATCAGCTGGGGCACAAGGATCTCAACCATAAATCAGTGGGTTACCTATTGGACTGACCAGAACCCACAAGAAAAGTACAATTCTCAATCGTGGATTAAAAAAAAAAAAAAAAGGATGGCCCCCGATGGAGTTTATCATACAACATATAAATAATCCCGCGAGGGATAAACAATACAGGCCATTAAATATAGTCCTGCGACTATCCCCATCTGTGTACGTATATACACGAGCTAATCCAATTCCTCTTTCTTACCCTTTTTAATCTTTTCAAGAAGAATCAAGTTATGGTGGGGGTTGCTAGGAGCTTCATCATGAAGCTGAATTGGATGTTTGGAGAGGTCTTGGGTTGGGGCCAGTTTGCTCGTTCTGGTACCTTGACACTTTTGAAACCCTGGCTTTTGTACAAGTGTGTGGCTGCAAGGTTGTTCACATCGCAGTGCAACGCAATGGCTCGGCAACCCCAGCTCCTGGCTTGAGCCTCAGCCTTTGTGACGAGCCTCTTGGCGATCCCCTTGCGTCGATCCCTCTCTCGGACAGCGACATTTGATACATACGCAATTCCTGTCCTGAAATGTTACCATTCATGCCTCACTTGTGAGGAAGAGATCCAGTTATAAAAATAAAAGAAATAAAAGTGGGGAATCTTAGAAAACATACACATATTAATCACTTTTGAGCATAGCTTAGTGCTTGGTTAGTTTTAGGATGACTTGGACTCATAGACGCTTGTAGAGCCAGAAATCCGAACTGAGTTTTTAAACATTGCTTCCCACCATGGAATCAGGACATTGGTTGTACCCTCCGTATATAAAGGATTAGGCTCCAGCATGCCCTCTAAACTAAAAGAAAGGCCTACAATGGCCCATACTTCCAAACACATAAAACTCATTTCTACGCTATCTGCCATAAATTACCATTGTGGAGCACAAACTTCAGCAAAATCCTAATGAAAACCACTTTTCATGAACCGATCAAAAAAATAAAATAAAACCACTGCTCAGGGCAGCAAAAGAAGGTAAATTTTCCTCTCTCTGTGTCTGTATGATGCTATGTTCTTTTGATCCTTGGACTTTTTGACAGTTTTGAGCTTTTCCTCTGTTTTTCCATATAAGGGAATTGTTTATTTAGCCTGCAATAAACCAAACCAATCTTACTGAGTAATTCATGTCTCATTCTCCATGTCAGAAATATTTTTTCCATTCTGGCAGCTAATGCAAATTTCCCAAATCTCTGGCAAATACAGCCCTTTAGATCATTTCTTCGCATGTACCTACAGTAGCATTCAAGCATCCTTTTGTCTCACAGAAGTTACAACATTGTACCAAAGCAGAAGAAATTTGACAAAAAAATTGGCATGGCTGGTTAAGCTTGAAAATTCATACGTCACGTTTTATTTTCTTTTTTTTGTAAGTGAAATTTGAGTTATATTGAATGAAAGCGCTGGTACATCATCAACAGTGCCTTATCCCAACTATTTGGAGCAGCATGAATTCTGTTCCGTCATTCGATTCTCTCTAGATTCAGATCTTCTGTTAGAACGTATGCCTTCAGATTTTTGTCTTATTTCCTCAATTTATGTCCTTCTCTGCTGCCTCTCATCCTTAGAGCCTTCAACTGCACCAAAGCACTCCTCCCTAGTGCGTTCATTGCTCCTTGTTCATCTCAACCAACTTTCTTTTGTTTTATCATCTATTAGGGTCACTGTTTCTACCAAATGTGCTCATTTAGTCTTTCTAGACATCCAGATGATTAAATACATGAGAAACCATCATTAGTTCCAATGTAACATGGGCATTCCGTTTAGAGAAGTTTTCATTTCAAACACCTGCTTAAAATCCAAATATGGCTACTACTATGACAAGAAAATTTTTAATTGTTACTTTTCTTGTTTTCTGGTACAACTTATAAACTATCTATAAAATAATTATCCTATGTCTTTATGAATTAATATTATAAAAATAAGTGTTTTCCAGTGCTTCCATGTAATTGCATGGACATGAGAGGCAGATTTTTTTTTTTTTTTGATAAGGTGAAATTTATTAAAGAAAGAGAAGGAATACAAAACGAGCAATGGGAGGTTGAGAAAACCTTCACTAGATGAGAGAACCTCTAAGTTCCTCTATGCATGATCGACTCCCATTTAAAGACCAAATCCTCAAAGGCCAGCCATTTACATTCACCATACAACTTCGACCAAAAAAATAGGAAAGCCTTGATCAATAAGACAATCTAAAAACAAGACTCTTCCTTGCCCTCGAAAATCCTTATGTTCCTCTCCTTCCAAAGACCCCACCATATCGCGAAGGGCAAAAGGCTCCAAAGTCTGCGGCCACAAGGAGGGAAGCAAAGGTACGTCCATCCCCCAATAGTCTGAAAAACAGTAAAAGGGAGAACCCAAAAAATGTCGAAGGAGCTAAAGAAGAGACCCCACACTTCCCGGGCTAAAGAAGAGACCCCACCATATCACGAAGGACAGAAGGCTCCAAAGTCTACGGCCACAAGGAGGGAAGCAAAGGTACGTCCATCCCCCAATAGTTTGAAGAACAGTAGAAGGGAGAACCCAACAACTGTCGAAGGAACTAAAGAAGATACTCCACACTTCCCGGGCTACCTTACAATGCAACAAGAGAGGCAGAAGAAATGCTTTCAACCATCTAAGACCCTGAAGAATTACTGAAATCTCAGACTGAATGACAACTTATAAATCTTGTCAACAAATATTTCATGCAATAAGCCATCAATCATGGCTAAACCTAGAATGAGGGTGCCAGGAGAAGTGCACAGGTCATGATTATCCCTGATTGGTATAAAAAATAAATAAATAAATTATCCCTGACAGTGAGGTGGAATTGTTGTTATAGTACATCTACAGGTGACACAAACACTAATTTACAATTTGCATATAATTCTGCTTCTTAATGGATTATACACCAATAGCATAAAAAGGTATGGTATAAATACTACTTCTGTTCCAAAAGTTTCATGATTAAGTTACAAGTATACGGACAGCTTAACACAAGGGTCTAGTGAAGGTACTGGAAGCAGAGACAATTATACAAATGAGAACAATTAATCAATAATCATGTTCTATAAGCATCTATGCATTAGATGTGGTTAGACAAACAATTACCGAAGGACTTGAGAGAAAAGGCATTCAGCAAAATGAATTTTTTTCTTCTAATATACCAGATAAACAGATGGCGAAGGCTATAAACAACACATATCATAAAGGGTTCTGAGTCGGTGAAGGACTCAACTTTTGTGTTCTTCATCAGATAGCGTACACTTGGTCCGTTGAATCATCAATCAGGAATGTTCAATTGGTTGATCACCTACTGGATGCACCATATCAACTTTCCAGAACATGTTAAGTTATAGCTTTTTTATTATTTAAATCTGTTCAAGTTTTTGCTATAGATAGAATAGCTGAGATGACCGATGAGAAAGGTTTAAGTATGATCCATCCAAATGAAGTGATACACCAATTGAATGGTAAGGACTATTGCATAAGAGTAAAACATATAAGATAAGGGGCAAAAGCATTCGTCAGACACAACTGTCTGAAACATATATTTAGCAATCAAAAAATCTTGATAGGTTAAAACCAAATTAGAGTTGTCATGTTATTGATTTTGATGGCACACATTTAATCTAAAATCTACTTATATTTGCAAGATAGACTGCTACCTTTTATTCTGACAGAAAAAGCTTTGATCTTTCGACTGTACAGTAAAAAAAAACTTAACTCACCTTCTCTCCCGCAGCGGTCCTTTTCTTGGAAGAAAATCAGCCACTGTATCCACCGTCAATATCCCAGCAACATATCCCCTATTGAAGCCGAATTTCCCTTCGAATTCTCCGACTTTAAATTCTTCGCTTCCAGAGAAAATGTTATCATCAACTGAGCTACTGACAACAGCAACTAGGCATGTCCTTCTGCAACCATTTGGTACAGAGAATCCCGATAGCATTGCCACCAATCGATCAATCCTCAATGCCAAATCCAAAGGGAAGGAGTAGTCTGGGAAGAAGGAGCTACAATGAGTCTCAGCCACTTCCCAAGAGTCCTCTATCCTTGCCTCCCGAACAACAATCTCAGGGCGGCATACAGGTGGAAATAATTCAACTGCTTGACTGGCTCCGCAAACTCCTACACCAGAAAATGGAACCACTGAAGGAGAACTGGATCACCAGAGTACCGCCACTCCACTACTTGGCCTCACAGACCAGAAGGAATCATAGCATTAAAAAAAAAGAAGCCTTTCTTAAAAACAGGTGAAAATTCATTCAACCGGCTGATTAGGAAGCAGAATTCAGGTTTGTCCCAATTTTTCCCAGCTTGACGAGCTACGGCGATTTACAGGATGTGTGAAGAACATATTTCTCATACAAGATTTTAAAATTCATGACATAGCTTAATCAAATCTCAACAGATATTCCAATAAATAAAACAGATAATATAAAAAACTCAAAAAATACTCCATAAGCATCACATATCGGCAAGCAATCAAATTCTCTAAAAAACAAACAGACTCAGTTTCTTCGAGAGTAATCAAAATTCTAAGGCGTCAACAATCATCGAAAGATTCGAAACTAAAAGCCCTAGACGATCTAAAAAAAAAAACCCACAAAATTCTTGCCTTAGCAACTCAATTCTCAAAAAGATCCCAATTCCAAGACTTCATACTGAACACAAGAAACCCTAAAAATACTCAAAACATCGAAGAGTTCAAATGCTGAAACTAAAATCACAGGACACGAATGAGCGAACGAGAGGATCTAATTCGGTTTTACCTGATTTGGGCGAATTGCAGAGGGAAGAAGGTCGAGAGGGTTCATCTCCACCGCGAGAAATCTTAGATGGGACCGAGAATCTCTTGAAGTGGAGAGAGTTGGAAATTGCGACGTTGTTGTTTGAGGAGTTTAATAAGGTGGGAGAAGGAGATGCAGTTGCAGTTGCAGAGAGACCCAACGGTACGGTCGGCATCTCTGAAATTTCTCTTTCTCCAGATACAAAGAGAGAGGGGGAAAAGATTCCACGCCTCCCACTCTCACACTAAGAATCTTCTTTTATACGGCGTAACTGGTAAGTAGTAAGTTAGTAACTAACTACCTCACGTGCTGGTCGTACTTCTTTGGGGCCCACCCTTGTGTGACTTCCTCTTAAATTTAGCCCCATTGCTGATTTTCATCCATTAGATTCGAGCATTTTTCATCATGGTCCAACTGCTAATGAAGCCCATGAAAAAACCACACTCGAATTCAATGGGTAGAAATCACCAATCAGGCTATTTTTGATGTTTTAGTCCACCAAAGAATGGACCAATCATTCATTGGGGTCAGTAGGCCCGAAAGAATGCTACACATGCCACCGGAGAAGTAACTACTAGTTTGCTAATAGAACTTGCTGACGGCGCCGGTCAGCAAAGTTGCTCATATGAGCCACGTGGCATATTCTTAGAGATTTCTGACCGTGTAGATGTTTGGCACAACATAGATACCAAAAATTAGCATGTTTAGTGATTTCTAAGCGTTGCATTGGAGTCGTTTTCATGGGTTGATTTTTAACAGTGCTATTTGAGCATCGTTGACCATTATTTGGGGTACAAAGAATCAAAGGTTTCAAATCATTAATCAGATAATTTTTGTTTGTAGGTCCACCTAGGGATCAAATTTGGTGCATCTTCCCTGTTTGTCCTACCAAAATGTCAAGTGGTTCTCTTTTGGGGGCCACTAACCCAATGGATCTTTGGCCCACCCGTTGGTGTATCTACACACCAAAAATCAGCCTAATTGGTACTTCTAGCCGTTGGATTTGAGTATCCCAAAAAACTATTCAAATCCATTGGCTAAAATAGCCTTATAAAAATGCTAAATTCCAATGGCTAGAAATCACTAATCGGGCTGATTTTGGTGTGTAGATCCACAACAAGGTGGGCCAAATATCCATGGGTCTGTGTGATCGAAAGAGTGCTACATGGAATTTTGGGAGGGGAAAAGTCTAAGCAATTTTAGAACATAAAAATTTCTCGTGAAACATACGATCCATCACATTCTAATGCGTACTGAACCAGGTAGCGGGCAAAGCGATCATATTTAAGTTTAGCCATAATTATGGTATCAAGATGGGAACATGCAACGATTTTTGTTAGAGATGAGTGCAACGCCAAAATACACACTGCCAACTATTGTGCCTATATGGGGTCGGGCTCAAGGGACCCCCTTTTTCTGGCCCCTCTTGGGAGTCATGTTCTCGACCGTGGATTCCGAGAATCCAACTGTGGTTGATAGGGCTGATCTGGCATTCACTTTTGGGTTGCGTTACAAGCTTATGGGGTTGAATTGGGCATAAACTTGGAAGGTCCATTGCATAAAAGACCAGATTGGGTTGTGCCTCGTAAAATATGCTTGGTCCCGATATGAAACTTATGCCCCACAAAAATATCTAGCATTGGGCCGCTCATATTTTTTAGTTTCCGTCTTCCTGCCTTTCGTGGGCTGATGGAAGGCAGACTTGTTTTTGGTGTCTTTTTTGCTTCGGAAGGGGAGTAATTGTTTGGGCTCATAACAAGTTCAAAGGTGCTCCTGCATATCCCATCACACGCCAACCCAAGCATGCGCCAAAGCCAAACTCCCTCCACTGAGCCCAAGCCCAAGCCCAAACCCACCCATGCACAGACAATTGAGACGCATGGGGTTCGGCAAGACAAATAACCACACGACTGTTCCTAAGTGGTCTATGATTGGACTACCCTTCGTTATATATGCCGTTCAAATGATGCACGGCTGCAACGTAGTACCGTTTTCTTTTTGTCCACATGCAATGCATGTGCTATCCACCAGTTCAAAACCCCCTTCATGGCATCTGATAACTATGACAAGCATATATTGGAATAAAATGGGAGGATCTTACAATCTTATTATACATCAAAGCTCTATCAATTCGAAAAAATAAAAATGAAAAAAAACAAAACAAATTTCAATGTGAAACATTTTGCAGCTAGAAATCAACAGGAAGGCTACTTAAAAATGCTAAGGTGTAGGGTGAAGTCGATTTACCAAAGAGAGAACACCAAGGAGGAAGCTTGAGAAGAACTCTTTCAGCTTTAGGTGTCCGTCTGTCCACATCTGTTCTTAATTTTAGGAGTTGCTGGTCCCCTCCCTGTCCCTGGGTAGAATTTTTCACCCAGAAGAGAGTCAGGTCAAACTTAGTAGGAGCATTCTTCCCTCCTGAAAACTGAATTACATGCCATCCATCAAACCCGGTCTTGTTGCCAACTGGAACTAATTCTTCAGAATTTCCTGCAATCCAGCAGAAATTTGGAAAAAGATGTTAATTAGATGTTATTATGACAAGTCAGTCCATACAATGTCGTTTAGGGTGTAACAGCTTTTTTAGGCATAAGGATAATGTGAGTGTACATCTATATTGTGCGATAATGCGAGTGCAACAGCTTTTTTAGGGGTCCTGATGTCATTAGTCTCATGCCTGTTTCTGGAGAGGGGAAAGCCTAACGAACAAACACTACAAAACAATTTTGCAAGAAACATTTATTACCTTCGAACTTGAAATCTTCAATTTCCTCAGTATTGATTGCAAGTGACCAGCGTGTAGAAACTTTTGTATCAATCAAAACCCGAGTCACCCGGCCATACCCCTTCGTATCACTTTCAATATGCATTGTGGGAATGTCTGATTCGCTCCACCCACTTCCAGTATCATCAGAGCTCCAGCAACCATAGTTAACAGTAAAAGTAACAAAATCCAACACTTTCTCTCTTCCACACACAAATCCTTCATTCTTAAAATGTTCGACCTCCTTCGTCAATTTGCCAGGGGTCGTAGAAAACAAAGAAATATATGAAGTAGGGTTTTGGTTTTCGCCAGATCTTCCTGTTGTCTCCACAACATGCACAACCTGTGAACCATAACATGTTTGTAGCAATGTAGTTAGCATCAGCTTGGTAAAAGTTCAAAATGGTCACATTTGCTTATCAGAAAAATCCCCCATGTTGGGGAGAAAAAGGGGGCAACCAAATATAAATGGATAAACAAATAAAAAAATTAGCCACAGACCAACTTGAAGTAATAATGACTTCTTGAAAACCAACCTTAGAAATCTATATAATCAAATGAATGACCTAAACATGTTGACAATAAATCCAAAAACGAACTGTTCATTGGAAACCACAAGGAAATAACAGTAGGAAAACTCAGAAAGTTGATTTTTGACTTGGTTGAGTTAAACCATTTAATGGCCTACCAAGTCAAAAAGCCAGGTGAGCTATGATACCAGATACCTGTATATGACCCAAGTATCAGTATCAACACGATACGAGACAGATACGGTAGCATACTTCAGGTATTTATTTATAATAAATGGATAATGAAGTAAAAAATAATATATTGATACTAATATTTGTTTAAATCAATATTCGAGCACTATTAATTTTATAAGTTACAGAAAATGAAATATTTTATAGCACTTATCAGATTATCACATTTATTTTATTGTATCTATATGTGTACGGCATACCCTTTATAACATTATATGTTAAAGTATCAGTACCATAGATTTTAGGAAATGGGTAAGATACCCGTATCCGTATTGGCGTCTTTAATTTTGGAAAATGTCCTGCTTCCTGTATCCGTATCTGGCCACATAGAAGGTGAATCAGCTATAAGTTTAAAAATGCCCCAACTTGGTTGATTTTTGCATAATTCTGCTGAGTAAACAATGACTCACCTAGGTCATGGCATTTTTCATAGAAGGGAATACAATAAATGCCTGGTGAAAGAATAGGTAAAGTTGGTATTTGAGGGAAGTGGTTTGTGTCAATGGAGTTCTGTCCTTCATGCTAGTTGCTACTAAAGCATTTCTTCAACCCCCTCCAGCTCCCACCCACCCACCCACTCAAGATTTTTTAATGGATTGGCAAATAGCCCGAAAGTTTTATAAATTCAACAATCCTAAAATTCCAAAACAATTTTTTTTTAGCCTACTTGCGCTTTAATCATCCAATCTTTTGCTCTTGAATAGGTGGTTAAGATAGTTGATCAATAACTCCCAAGGCTGTGGACTGATGCATAGGTGAGCCACATATACTGTGTAGGTCAAGTACATGCAAAAGAAGTACTTTGAAATGCTAGAGAAAACTTACATTTACAGCTCGCGCAATATCTTCAGTAAATGGTGGGACGATACCAGCCAACACTGCAGAGAGTGTGAGGACAAACAGAGTACAACTTGCCAGGATAACTGATCTTTTTGCACCTACAAGTTCACGAGAGTACACTCTTATAGATATAATCATGCATTAAAGATGATTAGGAAAAAAATGTACATGAGGTTCTGAGCTTACAAGAACGGAAGAAAAGGATGGCCACTCTTACAGTAAAATGTGGACACTTGGCAGAGAATATAAACACGTTTTAGTCTAAGATGGAAACCAAAGCCTATGTTCCATCTATGACCATATCCATCCTCGTCACCAAATGATCCAAAACACCCACAACTGAGGAACCGGTAGTCTGCTACTAGCTGCCCAACCAGTGTATGTAATATCAATCCAAACCGCCCAATCCAACAACTTAATGGACCACTCCTCAAAAACCAGAAATAAGACGGTTCTAACCATCCATTTAATCGAATTTTTAGATGGTCATGAGAGCCATGAGAATGGTCCACAAAATATTTCATTATTGGGATCATCTGATTGAATTTGGGGCTACGTTCAAGAGATGAACCATCAATTGGACAGTTTGGAAAGTTACCATTAATAGCAGACTGTATCATTTACAAAATGGCATTATACCCTTTTTTATCCTTGTTCTCACTATAAGGAGCTAGATCAGTAGCAGTATAATGGCACATGTAACCAAAAAATGCAATTGAGATAAAATGAGGACCTGAAAAATGAACATATGAAAGGAGGTACACCAGTGTAAGGCAAATGATAGCAGCAATAAATACAGCAACAATTACATTTCCTAGCCACTCAGGTGTGCCACCAGGGATCCTGCACGCCAATGCAAGATTAGGTTAGTACTCATCTTTTTAGTGTTGCGTAGTTCAAGAATACAAAATGTTTAGATTTAGAACAAAAGGCCTTATCTTCATCATAAGTCTTATCCAGTGGTTTGCTATGAAACAATTAAGCAAAGATGCATATGGCAAGACAAAGGCGTATAGTCACAATCACTAATTGTAACCCCATATTATGCACAGAATAGACAGAATAATGAATACAAGTAGGACACAGAATATAACATGGCATATCGAGAATATATCAACATGTGTATGGGTGTAAATTGAATACTAGGTAAGACCTATACAGTTTACCAATGAGATTATATTAGGATGCACTAGATAGCTTCATCATCATCATCCGCTAACACCTAGTTGTCAATTTTAATTGGCAGATCATCTCTACGTGCATCCTTACTAAAATTGCATTAGATAACTTCAAGTGACAAATTTTGCTACCTTGGTTCTATTCTTCGTAAGGAATGAGAGATTGAGGATGTTGCCCATAGAATTAGAGCGGGGTGGCTAAAGTGGAGATGTGCTTCCAGAGTGCTATGTGATCGACGTGTGTCCATCAGACTAAAAGGAAAATTCTATGGCAATAAAACTGATGATGCTTTATGGAGCAGAATGTTAGGCAAACAAGAAACAACATGTTCATAAAATAAGCATAGTCGAGATGAGGATGTTGAGATGGATGTGTAGTAAGACAAGGAAAGACAAAATTAGAAATGAACGCATTCATGAAAATATAGGAGTAACCCTAATAAGTGACAAAATGAAAGAAAGTCGATTGAGATGTTTGGTCATGTACAACAAAAACCAACGACAACACTAGTGAGAAGGAATGTGCAAGTCGAAGGGCATAAAAGGGTGAGGGGAATGCCAAAATGGGTGGAATGAGGTTTTGAGAGAAGATTTTAAGAAACTTTCTTTAATGGAAGAGATGGATTTAGGTAGGATTGAATGGAGAAACATGATTCGTGCAGCCAACCCCATACCGTTGGGAAAAGACTTATGATGATGATGATGATGATGATTATGCTTGTATGAACTACTACTCATAATAACATTGAAACACGTAACATGCATAGCTAACAATAGTCACAACAGATAACAATCTCATGTTCCACGGCTTACACAGTATATCTTCTTATATATTTTGTACATGGAATATATACATAAACCAATAGTCAAGTCAAGACAAGCATGGTGGGCGTACGGTGTTATATGAACGTGATTTTATCACCACTATCAAAAAACCTATAAACTTACAATACAGACGTGATTAAGAAAAGGATAAAACATTTCTCGATTTCTTTTGTACTCTTCAGTACCTACTTTTATTATAAATTGACTCAGGTAAGTGCCAACTTACTCAACTTGGTTAACGCATGACTGCAGAAGCAAATCTTGGCTTTTTAAGATTTTTGGTGATAACCGATGCAACTCATAGTAACATGCACTTTTTGCAAGGCACGTTTTCTAAATATTCTTACTTAAGATTCTTAATAATATCTCTTAACTTAATAATATAATAAATAATATTAATATAATAATTGAAATTAAATTAAATATTAAATATATATAATTTTAATTCTAAATAATATCATGTGGCAGTTTTAATGAATAATCCTATCAAGATTTTATTCGTAAGCTCTGTATGCCATAAAATTGAAAAAAAAAATTGTTATGCAACCGTAAAATGAAAAGTTACACTTATTAAAACAAAAAAAAAACTCAAATCAAGGCTACTGCAGCTATCTAGAAGTTGATTTGCATTTATAATTATAACTAAGTCAGAAACCTTACCTATCAAATCGAACTACAATCCCAGTTATTGTGCCCGTCAACCGAATAAACATACCAGCAGAAATTAAAACCGGAACTGTCAAACCCACCAATAAGGTCACAATTTTGAGCGGCTTTGGAGATCGCACTGGAGATAATGTTGCTTCAATCAAGCCATCTGGGTATTCCAGAGAATAGTATAAGGGGAAGTATAAGCTATCAAGATACTAAACATTAAATTTGTGGAATGTGCTAAGATAATTGGGGTGTGAACTTACATGCAAACGCAGGTGCGACTAGCCAAACAAGAGCTATATAGGAAGATCCCGCATGATAAAAATTTCCCACTATCAGAACAAAAAGCCACTGAACAAAACCAGCTTTAAAGAGCCATCTTTCAGCCTCAAACTTGATTGAATCATCTTGAATCACAGATTGCTTCTGCTTTCCCTTGGAAGAAACGTACCTCAAATGTTTTAGAAGAATGAGATAACCCACATGTTGACCAATAAGTGCTCCAAGAAGAGCAGGAGCAACAAATAAGCCAACAACTAACCACGGACTCGCAATGTAGGGTACTGGCGAGGAACAGATGACGGGTAGAAGGAACGCGACAAGAACAGAGAAGCTTAGTGAAAATATCCACATGAGCAGAACACTTAGACATGATAATCCCAAGGATACTGCAGCTGAATAACCACCCATAAGCAGTGATGTTGTCCATATTAGAAGTGCCTGCAGTATCACTGAATTGTGAAGCGTACTTGCAAGACGTTGACGGTACACGACCATATACATCCCCTGCAAAGTTGCAATAAGACACATCTCATTAGAGGACATCATGCAAGCTTTATCTTAAGGTAATGCAATGTTCCACCCAAGAAAAGAAAACTGTGTAACAACATTAATGAAGTCTCAGTAGTACCAGAATGTCAAAAAATACAGTCTGGTCTAGGCTTGTGTCTTCATCAGCTTCCAGTGCTTTGCCTTTTGGAAGATGAGATGAAGTAGCAGTCTGAAGCAGAAAGGCAAGCATATTTTCTCCAAGGTGCTGAAGTGAGCCTGGCTTCAAAAGCTTCAATTTGTCATTCTGCATTGTGGAAGCAGTAAAAAAAGGATCATTCAATCAAAATTTATATTAGAGCAACATTTTGTATCTTTTTCCAGTGGTTTTTGTATTTTTTTATTTGTGGGTTAGATTGAAGTTAATAACATGGAAATAAATATGCAGTAACTAATTATATGTATCATCATCATCGTCATAAGCCATATCCGAACTATACAGGGCTGCATAAATCCTGTTCTCTAGTCTATTCTATCTAAAACAATGTCATCCGTTAAGGCAAGTTTCTTGAAATTTGCTCTCAATACCTCAATTCATGTCCTTTTTTGGTCATCCCCTCACCCTTTTAGAACCTTTAACTTGCACATTCCTTTTATTTGGTGCTGTCATTGATCTTCATTGTACATGACAAAACCATCATAATCGGCACTCCATTATTTATTCCATTGGGGTTGCCCCTATATTTTTACAAATGCGTTCATTTCTGATTTTGTCTTTCTTAGTTTTTCCACTCGTGCATGATCCATCTTGGCTACACTCATTCTATGAACTTGTTCTTGATTGCCCGCCATAAAGCAATGCCAATCTTATTATCATCTTATAAAATTGTCATGTAGTTTAATTGGTATATGTCGATCACATAGCACTCCAGAAGCATATCTCCACTTCAGCTACCCACTCAATTCTATAGGCAAATCTTCATCAATCTCTCCCTACTTATGGACAATAAAACCAAGATAATAAAAATTGTTCAAGGTATCTCTAGGTTATCAAATTTAATTAGCGCATCATCTCTAAGTGCGTCGTTACTAAGTTTCACTCCATATACACTGTCTTCGTCCAACTTGTTTCAAATTCCTTGGACTCCAAAACATTCCTCGAGAGTTCTAGTTCAGTATTTACCTCATCTCTCGTCTCATACTCTAATCAGATAACACTGTGCCATCTGCAAATAGCATACACCAAGGGACCTCTTCTTGGATATGAACAATCTATAACTAGAACAAAAAAATATAAACTTTAACCCGATATTATGGAAAAAATATTATGGAAATTCTTCCTTTTTTCTTTGAACGTATACATCATTTGTCGTAGTAAGAAGATTGCCTTTAAGGTTGATGTAAGACATATGGGTACTTTCATTTATTCTGGGTATGTTCTTATGTACGGGATGTATCTTGTCCTGTAGGTCCATTATCTCTCTCCCTTCTTCTCTCATTCTTTCTTCTCCTTTTTCTACATGGTATCAGAGCCTCCGAGGCTCATAACTCCATGAATACCTAATTCAACTACGCAAAATCAGAGGGGTTTTACTCGTGAGACTGTGATCTACAATTTTGTACCACTCAACCCTACATCCACCATGTCATCCACTGATGTCATCATGCGGTATGGCTGACATCAGCGTACTATACCAATTGAAGCACACATGTTCGTCTTGACATCCTCTATTTTTCTGGTGATTTTTTGGGACTTTGTATGGCCATTTGAAGTGATTTTATGGGTTTAAAGTTTGGATTTTTGAAAAATCAGTTAGAGCCAAATTGCATTTGATCTGAGATTTGATCTTCATTGTTGGATGTTTCTGGATTTCGTTAGAAGTTGATAGCTCTTTCCATTGATAAATGGCTAGCCATGAGTTTTGCATTGGTTAGAGAGTACTACTCCATCTTTTGAAAGACACTTGGGCTGTTTTATAGTAGTTTTAGATATTTTACGACTTGGCAGGTGCATATGGGTGTTGTTTTCTTTATAAAAGCATGTTACATTGTTGTGATTCTTATTTAGCTTGATAAAACACACATTGGACGGTACCTTTACTAACAGTTGAGTCAATTTGGATTATTAAATAATGGATTGTGGAGTTGGAGACTTTGTTTGATCCCACTTAATTCGTGATTCAATGTATTGGTACCTTGTTGTCTAAGTGTTTATGAATGTTCCTCTTCGAGTGATTCTCTCTAATTAAGTCATGGCTGAAGAGATTTCTTCATCCATCACAGCATATATTGGTGATATAATCTTTCTCTGTTAGTGGATCAATGCCTTTGCAAATTACTATCATGACGTTGAATGGATCAAACTACATACCACGGTCACATTCAATTACGATATTTCCCACTTCAAGGGTGTTGATGGGGTATGTTAATGGCAAGGTTGTTAAACCCTTGGAAAGTGATCCTAAATTCTCAGAGTGGGAAGTCATAAATAGTGGTGTTGGGTTGGCTTCTTAACTCAATGGAACCACATACTAGTAATGGACTTTGGGGGATCCCTACTACTAAAGAGTTATGGGATGTAGTTGCTCAAACATATTATTAGCAGAACAATATTGCTCGAGTATATTAGTTGCATAAGCAGGTGGCCTAGTTTTCTTAGGTAACAAAGCTGGATGTGATTACTACATCCCTTTACAAGCTATTTGGGATGAGATTGACTCTTTGGACCCTATGTCTGCTCATTGTGCACATGACGCAAAGAAACAAAGATGACACCTTGAAAAAGGCATGTATTTGAGTTACTTGGAGGTCTTAGATATGAGTATGAAATTACACGTGCCCAGATCCTTAATCAGTCATCGCTGCATATGCCCAGCTTCAAAGTGAGGAAGAAATGAGGATATCCATGAGATCAGTTTCAGAGAAGTTCGCTCTTATGGTTGATTAGGTCAATTATACTCAAGTTGGATGTACATAGGTAGTAATCCAACAAGGGGAGATAGATCTGGTACTGGAGGCCACAGCGTTAGTGGTAGAAGTGGTAGAGGCCAAGGAGATCAGATATGGAGCACGTATTGTAGCAAAGTCCAATCACACACGAGACATGTTGGAAACTTCATGGAAAACCAAATTCTAGGAGTGCACACATGTCATCTACTCAGGGGAGTATTGATGCTCCCACACCGGCTATTACCATCTATAGACCCCATTAAGAATGAATAGCATGTACCCTCCACAATTCATTTGGAAGAGCAGTTGAGAAACCTTACTGCTAGGATTGCCCGTATCGAGGGGTCTTCAACACCTTTCGGAGGAGCAGTTAAGAAAGCTTACTGCTAGGCTTGCCTGTATTGAGGAATCTTCAGCATCTTCTTCGTCATCACATGCATTTGCGGGCCAGTTAGTTTTACATGTTCCCAAATTAGCAAACATGTTAGAACCACTCATCCTGCTTTAAATGAAATCAAAAGTGATGGGCCATTTCACAATGATGGAGCTTACATGGAGATCAAATTGAGCAATCTAACCGCACAGTGAGTTGTTAATATCGTGGAGACGATTTTCCCCAAAAGCAGTCCATTTTAACATTCCTAACCTGATGATAAATTGACTTAAATTTGAAAAATCCAGACATTCCAATTAAACTGTTAAGTCAACCTTTCATATGGTTAGTAATGTGACTACTAATGTCAAAATGGATTACGTTGAGATGATGATAATCATCACAGCAAGGACAAATCAATGTCTGGTAGGATTGTCCAACATGATCTCCATTTGGGCGCCACCACCAGGTGTAATAAGTGGGTGTAGATTTACTTCAACTCTTTACTAAGATAGCCATTATACTGACTACTACACCAATATTTTAAAACCGTTTTTCGAGATGGAAATTTTAATTCTATTAGGAGTTGATTCACCACTATTAAATCATGTTTATGTATGAGATCGCATCATTAAACATGATCACACAAGATATTCTATCTCTCAATATGAGTGAAAGCCCATTAAACATGAGCACTGCATTGCAAATTTCTCGTTTAAAAATATAATAGCATCGTTAGAAAACTATTAAAATTGTTATTATCACTGCATTGCAAATTTCTCGTTTAAAAATATATAGCATCGTTAGAAAACTATTAAAATTGTTATTATCACTGCATTGCAAATTTCTCGTTTAAAAATATAATAGCATCGTTAGAAAACTATTAAAATTGTTATTATCATGCTGAGATTAAAATTTTAATTTCCATTTGAGTTTGATCCACCACTATTAAATCATTTTGATGTATGAGATCATACCATTGAAAAGGATCACAAGAGATATTTTCTCTCATATTATGGGTAAAAGCCCAATGGTGAAGCGCATAAACACTTTGGACTTTGTCATTTCTTCGGCTATAAAAAAATGATTGGCATGTGGTGCTCCACTTCATGGGCCAGCAGACATTAGTGTAACATGGGGTGGTCCCATAAGCATGGACCAACCTTGTATGGTGAGCCAACACCTTTTCACTCAAAAAACTCTATCACCCCATGAAGTGTAGTGCACCATCATAGTTTTGCTCTTTTTTGAATATGAAGATAAAATATATTATATTTAATAAATAAAATGCATTACATGCAGATTGAAGGCTCTAAAAGGGCAAGGGGAAGGCCGAAAAGGACATTTATAGAAGGTGAAAAAATATTTGAAGACATGCATTAACAAAAGATATGTCTCAATAGTCGATAGAATTGTATGGAGGAAAAGGATTCATGTTGCCAACCAAATAGTTGGGATAAGGCTCTGATCACTATGATGATTTAATAAATAAAATTTTGAAAAAGTAATATATGAAGTGGGAAACAAACTGTTATAACAGTCACTAAAATCATTATAACCTTGAATAACGGTCAAACTCTACTCTGTTACCCCAATACTTTGTCGTTATTAAAAAAAACCTTGCCAAGCACCGTCCAAACTCTGTTTTTTATTTTTTTTTAAAAAGCACCCAAATTATCACTTCTCAGCTGGTTCAAACGGAAAAATTGGAAGTCTGGTTTCCAAACCAAGTCAAGAATTGAACTTTGGAAAGCAAAGAAAGGGCATCCAATTATGTCACTTGGGATAGAATTTTCTTGCGTTACTGGTATATTAACATAACGGAATGCAGAAATGCATATTTTACAACAATGAAATGGCTTAAAGGGAATGTTCAACATCCAGTAACATATACAAAGACCAACCTTTGTGTGATATACAGCACTAGCATCTGAATATGCAAAATCAAGCCCAGAAAGACCAGCAACTTCTTTGTACACTTGGAAATCCGTTGTAGATTTTATTACTCCAGAAAGAAAGAGATCCTGCAGCAATAATGTTTCTTGGATTTAATTGTTACTACAGAATCCCAAGGAAGGTATCTAGATATGAAAAATCAATGAACATAATCTTATAAAAACACCTATTGAGACATGTAACATTTAAACAGACCGACTCTCCTTTCCCAAACATAAATAAATAGATATAGATAGATGTGTGTGTTATATGAATGCATATGTGTGTACGTACATTGTGTACATGTATACCAAAGACTTCTTGTTTCTTACAAGGGATTGATGGACAAGTACAAGACGTCAGTTTGAATCCAGGTCAGAATCTTAGTGGCTTTCCAAAAAATTATTAGAAAGCTTTAGGACTCCTTGTAAGGGAGGATTTCAGAAATTTTGTATTACTTCGATAATTTCACATTTGTTAAGGATTTGGGAGAGGTTGCAGATCTTGCAGGATCACAGACAATTGGAGAAGGCAAGAAATGGATGCTTTTGCCCATGGAAGAAACAGATAGAAAACCAGATATCCAAAGAAAATAATTTCCTTTTTTGGAAAAATAGGAATAAAAATATATTTGGTTGAAGCAAGTTGAACACACTTGGAAATCTCCATTTTACTGGAGTTTCCTTGGGAATAGTCTATTATGTTATTTGGGTTTTAGGGTCATAAGGAGAAAAGAGAAGAAGAAGAAGAAGAATTAATAAAAATAAAAGAATCACTAACCTGTGCAATGATTTGGCCAGATGGATACTTCGCTACCATGGCGAAGTTTTCGATAGCCCATGGATCAGGACCACTCTGTTTCCATGCATGTGGTTTAATCTCAGTCACATGAATAAAAAAATAAAGACAAAAGAGGGCGAACACATAAAAAAAGAAAGTGATCAACAAACAATCTGTTGAGAGAATTGGGAAAGACTAAGTGACTATCAATTGCTAGAATGGTGACCAGTTTACTTTAAAACAGAATCACTGACCCAATTCTTAATACTTAATAACAAAAGATATAGCATGGGAAGCATATAAAAAACAGATTAAATTTCTGTGAGAATCTAATACCATTTAGTAGATGGTCGGATCAGCTATTTTCCATTCAACAGGCACATGTTATTCTTATCAGGATCGTCTAATTGATGACCCACCTCTTCACACTGAACACATAACCCAACCATCTGATTATTTGCTGGATTTTGGACAATCATTAGAGCTATGGAAAATGGTCCACAAAAAAGTTCATTCATCAGGAGGTACCATCAAAGAGGTAGATCATTGATTGGGCGGTTTTATCAGTGGCATGTAGACCTATTGCACAGATAGTAGCAGATTGTACCATTAACCAAATGGCATAAGACTCTCACTGATTCTTTTTCTTATCTCGAAGAATTTGACCTGAAATATGCTGGACACCCCTCCAATACCCATGGCCTCCAAGTCAATAGCCAAACGAATAGTATCCTTCCATGGATGCTGCATCAATAAATTCATGGGTTATTCCTTTCATATACTATAAACTCTACTTCTCTTGAAAGAAATGCACTCAATGTTCTAAATTGATTGTTCCCTTATTTTTTTTCTTCAGTACCTCCTATAGTGAATTGCATTAATATGCGAAAGAAAGAAGGTGGTACATGAACCCGAAAAAGGGTAAGAGTTTGAGTATACATCAAGAAGACGAGAAATATTTCATTAAGCAAAATTGCAGAAGTCTCATCTCATCATATTATATTTTTTTTCTTCGAGTCATATGAGAAAGCAAGCGCAAATGATATAAGAGTTTTGAATACATTACATCAATACTAATTCAAAAACTCTAAAATCAATTCTTCAGAAACAATACTTGAAGATATTTCCCATCTTGACATATTGAACTATTGAATAATCTCTAACAATGAAGGATAAACCTAGAAAAAGAATGAGATAAAGAAGTAAATCAGTATTTGACGGACATAAATGCTCCAAACCTGTGTTATAAAGCTATGAGCACCATTAAGACCCTCCTCTTCCCCAGTATTAAACAAAAATATAACAGCGTTCTTAAATCCATGAGCCCATTGAGAAATCCCTCGAGCAAGCTCCAACATAACAGCAACACATGAACTGCAATCACCAGCTCCCTCCCTGGAAGTCATAAAAGCAGTTTCTACTTACTCAAAGTAACAGATATTAAGGGTGAAATTAGTCAAAAAAAAAAGAACAGAAAATAAAGGGTAAATAATTTTTGTGTTTATTTTTATTTGGAATGGCTACATAACAATATCTTATAAGGCTGTAAAAATAATCAAGGGCAATAACTGCAGCTGCATTGGTTTAAAGCAGTGTTCGAAACCTCAACTCGACTCGAAAGTCTGCCGAGTTGACTTAACTCGAGACTCGACTCGAAGCAACTCATCTCGACAAATATATTATTATATAAAATATATTTTTAATAAAATAATTATTATTTCTTTACAGTGTAATTTACATTAAAAAAGAATAAGTAAACTCCTATTTTTCAACATGCTTATGTAATAAATAATTAAACATTTATAAAAGAGAGTTTGTTTAAAAATTCATTATTATTGTAGTATTTATACTTTTATTAATAGAACTATTAAATTAAAAGGGTTCTTTGTTTTTAAAATGATAATAAGTAAAATAAAAAGTGGGGGATTCTCATTAAAACATGACAAAACTCAAAAGAGGTTTTTGACCTAAAGAAATGGGGTTTTCATTAACTCCAAAGTCCAAGCCCGTTGAAACCCAAGAAAAGACCCATTTTCAGTTATGAGAAAAAAAAACCATTTTTTTTCAAACCCCCGTAAATCTCTTCCTCGATTGTTGAAGAGTAACTGAGAATCCAAGAGAGAGAGAGAGAAAGAGCACCTTGGGAAGGAATGACGGAAAGGCAGGGCACTTTGGATGACAACTAAGCAGAGCACAACGGACAATGGTGAAGGCAAATGATGGCAACAAAACAATGGGGGACGGTCATGATTGGGTTTTGGAAGACAAGGCACAAAGAGAGGTAGGTTTTCTCTTTCGTTCTTTATTTTTTATTGTCTCTTTGGTTTGGTATTTATACTTTCTTTTTTAAAAAATATTTTACTCAATCAAGTCGGAAAATCGACAAGTCAACACACAACTCGATCAAGTTCTTTCTTGCCCAAGTCCATCCCGAATCAAGTCAAAAATTGGCCAAGTCGAGTCAACTCACCCAAGTTTCAAGTTAACTTGACGAGTTTTAGAACGCTAATTTAAAGAATAAGCCCAGTAATAAGTCATAACAGTTTCACAGGGTACTGATAAGAGCACTTATGTAAGCAACCTAGTGGGTCTTACCAAACTTCTTATAAACCAATACCAGACATAGACTGGCAATTGAGAGAAGCTTGCTAAACTTATTAAAGATAAAAACTTCAATTTCAAATGGAATAAGACTAAATCAATATTAGAACGTCAATGTTGTCAACAAAAAAATCATAAGTGCTAGTATGCATGCATGAGCGCTCGCATGCAAGAAGTCACAAATACATGATTGCTCACATGGATACATGCACGTGGCACGCGTCTGTTAATACTCAAATAATATCTTAAAAAAAGTGATTGTGTCTTATGACAAAAATGTGTTTTATCCATGGTTGAAAATCTCGTTTCCTCTCGTTCCGTCTCGGCTGAGACTTCTCATTCCGATAAGGTAAATGTATTGTCTCGTGCCAAAAACTTAATGAAGTAGTAAAATTGGTTTAGAACCTTATTTTCATAGTATATATACTTTTATAATACATATAAATGTTAAAAAATAAAGTAATAATCTAATTAAACATTAAAAAATAGTTTAACCTTATCGAGACATATAGTGTTTATCTATTGTTTATCGAGACATATACTTTTATAATACATATAAATGTTAAAAAATAAAGTAATAATCTAACTAAACATTAAAAAATAGTTTAACCTTATCGAGACATATAGCGTTTATCTATTGTCTTGTTCCATCTCTTTCCGCACGGAACGATACTTTAAACCTTTGTTTTATCATGGTATAGATACCATTTGCAATAGCTGCTCTACAAGCAATAGTGGTTCATCAAAAGATTGATTAGCAAGAAAATGAAAAAAATTAAATGCCAAGAGAAACTGCAGAAGCTCCTGGTGGATAACTATTAAACTTATTATAACTGGTCTCTGTTCCAGTGATATGGATATAGGTGCGGAGTGTCCAATTCGGCGAACGAAAATAGGATTCCTGGACTCGCGTTATACTTTAAATAATATGAAACAAAGTAATTATTTTTATATACTAATAAAAATAATAGTGGATAATGTGATAGGATATCTTATTAATTGTATCATATACTTACAGACACGAGAATATATATATATATATATATATATATATATATATAATGTTATATTTGTTGCATATAAAATTGTAAAAGGTAGAACTCATAACGTATGACAAATTTTAGTTAGTATCTTGCAAGTAATGAAAGAAAAAATAAGCAGTGTCAAAACAGAATCCGTGTCATGTCGGATTCCGACACGGGTACTTTGCCCTTTTAGAAGAATCGATGCAACATAATAACTGGTTTATCACTTGACCTAATAACCTAATAACATATCAAGAGAAGTCATGTTACACCCTCTAGTATCTAATACGTTTAGATGGCCCACACAGGATACAATCTGCAATGTGCAAATGAAACACCTAAGAATTCAATATGTCTGACACTCACAGCAGCAATTGTTGCAGTTAACATTCCTTCGCAAAAGAATTCCTCGCAATGTATGGGACAATCATACAACTGATAGGTGGAATTCCATAAGCATGAAACAAGGCAAACTTGCAAAAGTGGACCAATCACAATATGACTCATGGTTATAGTATAAACTTGTGCTCCAAAGCAATGTTGTCATTTCAGGAAACGTGCTGCCCAAATATTACTGAGAGCGATAAAATTCTAAGATGCAGTTGTAATATCAATTAGGAAAGCCCCACTAATATATGTGGAGCTGTTGTAACTATTCCTTTCTGTTTAGACATTTCACTTCTTTCCTTTTTTTTCTTTTTTTCTTTTTTTCTTTTTTTCTTTTTTTCTTTTTTTCTTTTTTTCTTTTTTTCTTTTTGTTTGGTAAAGCATGCAATTTTTACAACAAGATTAACACAATTACGTAGGGGTTAAGAATTTCCAACCATATAAAAAGACAGAGACATTGGAAGCATACGTTGAGAAGACAGTATCAATGTGAGAAGAAACCAGAATTGCATTTTCCTCTGCTTCAGGTAGATATTTTGGCAAGATTCTCAGGACCACATGTTTCAGATCTGAATACAAAAGCGTTTTCCCCTTAAATAGGCCACTGACAAGACGATTTGCACCAGATTTTGCATGGAAGAAATCCACTTGAACATCAACCTCCCAGTGGGCCATTTTCTTAATCTTTTCGGATGCTGCCAAAACATACTGTGGTAAAAACATGTTAAAAGCAGAACTCCTTAAGTTGATTACAAAGAAAAGAAATTAGCCTAGCTGTAATATTCTATTAGATTAACAAAAATACAATGAATATGAAAATGTATCAAGACTGAAAAACGAATAGATTAGTCAGAGCATATATACAGATAATATTTGAAAGAAAGAACTACATAGTTTGAGATTGCTCTAATGATATGAGTCGGGCATAGACAAGCCGAGCAGAACTATCCAAAAAGCAATGAATGTGAGGGAATATACATGCTCCTTTTTAATCTAATTGACCCCCTTAATGCAGCTGCCACTTCCATCCAGGAACTCAATTCTAATGTGCTACGAGATCCTTTCGGGCATACTAAGCGTGAGTTTCTAGTGTATATCTTGTTTTGCTAACAAGCAACTATTGCAATTATCCGACCTACCAACGTTGTTGTGCTTTTTCTTTTGTTGAATTGGAGAATGGATTGTTCCATATTTTACCTGACAGAATTTACTTTTTAAGTTCACATTTAGTTAATCATTTGGGGACAGACAAACCAGAGGTAAATCAAATTAAATTCTTTTGGAAGATATGTACCATCAGAAAAGGCATTATCATCCTCGTACAAGCTTGGTTTTGATCAACATGGAACATGAATGCAAAAAAAACAAAAAATAAAATAAACAAAAACAAAGATGAAGAAAGAGATGAACGTTTCGTTGAAGGGCCCTTCCTCCGTTTCCTTTAATTGATCAGGGAATCCCTACTTCAATGACGTCTAACATAGTATTTTTCAACTCAACGTTGTTTTTCCACTTCATATGGCTTAGGTGTGCCACTTTCAAACAATTGAAAATTGAGAATCCTGTTAGCATTTGTTATACTGTAATTGTATCATGCATGGGTTTACCAAGGCAATAACATCCTTTCTTGTCACAAGCTTGGGCTATCGATTCGGTGGAACCAGAGCCTTCAGGCCTTATGGGGAACTAGGACTGGAGGGGCACATATAGCTATTTGCTTTTATCTACCATTTTTTACTTGTACAGATTGTAGAAAATATGAAATGACTGCAGAAATCTTTAGAATATGATCAAACCCATACCCTCACTGCATTTAATATGTATGGTAACTGTGGGTGCAATATTAGGTGGTACAACAAAGAACCTCCAATTCCGTAGAGAACAATGCACATTTTTTGACGAAATGGATGATATCCTGGCCCATTTGAGAATCACGATGGGTACTCATCTACAAGGAGACCAATAACGCTATTAACAGATCAGTACGCTATTTGTTTAACTGTGTGGAAAATATGAGAATGAGACCGATTGCCAAATATAAAGGCAGGATTAGGCTTGGAAGGCTATTTCACCTCATTAAACTCTGTTGTAATTATTTTAGTTTATTATAGGGCTTTCCTATGCTTATTGATAAAAAAGGCGAAAGTAACTACTAATTTCCCACTTGGAGATTAAGAAAATAATCTATGAATAAAATATGATATTTTTGGGTAGTTCCATGGCGTGTTGGCATTTCTTCAGCTATTTTCGGGCCAACTAGAAGAGTTTCTAATCGCTTTTAATATGCTCAAAGGCCCCATGGCCAAACGAACAACCCTCGCCATTTTGAAAGCTACACCTTCACAGTAGTCAGAGACTCATAAAGAAACACCAAGTGATAGGCAATAAGGCAAGGGAGTTTTATAGTTTTATAAATTGTAGTGCAGTTAGATGTTTTTATGAAAAAAAAAAATGATGTAAGCCAAAAGAAATTCCTCAAAAAGTCCACAGATGTATAAAAATAGTTCATACGGTTGATAAAGGGAACAATCAACAATGGAAGCATTGAACGATAAAGAAAGACAGCAAGAAGAATCTGTAAAGAATTAGTAAAGCTAAGGGTACCTTGTGGAGTCTTACCACAAACCAGGTTGCTGGAAATTTCCAGACCCAAGAAAAGAACCATTGCAACAACAGTGTACTGCAGCGTAAAGAAGAGCAAAACATAGTCCACAAGTTGTATTATTCAATTAACTTAATGCCTTTACAACATGTGGGTGTCCTCTTAATAAAGCAAAAGACAAAAACTAAATCCTATTCAAACAAGGAAACAAAGAAGAAGGAAACCCAAATAAACCTATTGGAAACAAATCTTCTCCCAATCCAAGATAACCCAATTTAACCAAAATAGAAAGAACCACAAAAAGAAAGGAAAAAAATCCTAACAAATTCTTTTTGCGCCCACGACTTTCCCCTTTTTGAAGAAGCTTCTGCATCAATTCCTCCTCCCTCTGAGAAGAACTAGACTCTGTTGAGTGAATAGCCATATATTGCTAGTAAAGGTCAGAGTTGATCTTCTTGAAGTCATCCACAATTCTGAATAAATCGTCGATAGAAAGTAGCCAATACATGGATAGAAGTAGGAACTGGCCACTCTACTATAGCCTTAATCTTTTCTAGATCCACCTTGACCCTTCCGAAGATGCAATAAAACCCAAGAAGACAACTTGACTATTCATAAAAGTACACTTTTTTGGTTGACATGGAGTTTATCTTAACGTATAGTTCTCATCATCCCACATAAGTGTTCTTCATGTTCGTCCATAGATCGAATATATCAAGATATCATCAAAATAAACCCAGGAAGTTTCCAATAAAAGGACGTAATACTTGGGTCGTCACGTACACAAGTACTGGGGCGTTGATTAGCCCAAAAGGCATGACTAAGAACTCATATAATCCGTCCTTTGTCTTGAAAGTTGTCTTCCACTCAACCTCTAGACAGATGCGAATCTGATATACCCGCTGTAAAGGTCAATCTTCAAGAAAACAGTGGACTCTGTCAACATATCCAACATATCATCAAGCCGAGGTATAGGAAACCGATATTTCATAGTAATTCGATTGATGTCTAGCTATTAGCATCCATACACCAAAAATATCCTTCGGAGTTAATAAGGTAGGAACCGCAAACATACTACTGCGAATGAATTGTTTCACCTATAATTCTTCAACTTGCTTCCTTAATTAAACATGCGTAGTGGGACTCATTCGATGCAAGTTAAGTAGATTTGCTCCGGGTATTAGACTAATGGCATGTTGAATGTTGCACATAGGGGGAAGTACCTTTGGCAACTTCTTAGGAAGTATATCAGAAAAAACAAACATAGCCTTTGAATTTGCAGTGGACACTCATGTTCCTATAGCTTAGTCGACTCTACATTTCTTCCAAATAATGCGAATACAACATCATGGTCTCGACTCTCTTCCTCAAACCGACATTGAATCAAGGCCAAAGGGGATATCTGTTAACCCATCAATCGTTTCAAAGTCTCCATGTCTCTTTTAGGCTTCACTAATATGGTTCTACCATAAGTATTGTGTTTTACATGATGATCATACAACCACGGTCTCCAAAAAGAAGATGGCAAACTGTCATGCACATCACAACATACCTCATCAGAAAAATGATTACCTATGTCAAAACTAACAAGAAACCGATAAGTTACTACAATCGAATAGTCATTGAACCAAGCAACTTTATAAATCCATGGGTGTCTTACCATCTTAAGGTGTAACTTATCACCATCTCTTGGGATGCAACATTTATACCACTTCCCCCGTCAACGATAACATTGCAACCCTTTCCTTTGCACGTTACTCTCATTCCAAAAATATTGGTTTCCAACCAATCTTCTTCCTCTACTTTTGGCATAGCTAGTAGAGGAAGAATAACCAATGCAGAGAGTTCGACACCTTTAAATTCATCAACTAGCTCCACAATGTCTTCTTATTGAGCTACTTCATCTTCTAGTTCTTCTAATTCCCCTTCTGCTAGATTCAATTGTCGAATAGGCACTGTGAAGAGACGTGTCTCTTACCCTCACATCCGAAACAAGTCATAAAACCTATAACTGTAAGAGAAGAAGCGGCTACACCCATACCCTTATTGTCGCTATTGTTGGATGGAGCTGATGACGGCTTCTTAAAAGAAAGATCGGGTCCTTGCTTTAGAGTTGGAGGTATTACGTATATTTAGCAGAATGAACTAGTCTGCGTACATTGTGAAACTACCTCACTATCTCAAGACACAAAGTGTCAACCATAGATATGTTGTTCTTCTACATTTAGAGTGATCTGATGCAGCTCATCCACACTCCAAGCCTGGTACTAAACCATTTTCGTTGGATATCGGAACCAATCCAACCCTATATCATGCTACTTGTTGTGCATATGTATTTTTTTTTTTTTTTGATCGGTGCATATGTATTTTGAACTATCATGCAAGTAGATAATTCGAAGAACTCATCCGCAAATTCTTCCACTGATCGAGCACCTTGCTTCAACATAATCAATTTTTAGAAGATGGATTGCTCATAGTCAAACGGAAGAAATCTCGACCTTTAATTTGAGCTTCATATCGGTCCAAGTATCAATCGGAGGTCTTCTTACATGCTCCAGCTTTTCTTCAATTGTTTGCCACCAAATTTGAGCTTGCCCCTTCAATTTCGCTTTCGAGAACCATATTTTTCGCTCTTCAGACATCTCATACCAATAAGCAACAAAAATAGTAATTCGTGCTTGATAACCAATTAAGGAAAACATTCACATCTAGCTTTTCATATGCTCCATCATCTCGTCGATCTTCGACATGGTCAAAAGCTCTTTCAATAGCATATCGCTAGTCTAGTGGTGGATGTTGATTGCCCAACCTAGGCCCCGAAAGGTTTTCCACCTCCTAGTTGGTGTCTACGTTGTGCTGTATAATCATGATCATGTGGAAGGGACCATTGTTGAAGGACCTCTCTATTATTATAGATTGTTTAGTGTCTTTATGGTTTTATTTTCTTACTTATGTAAGGGCCCACACTTATTAATATAAATAAGATTCATTGGGGTGTGTGTAGGGTTAACACACGTAACCCCTCTCTTCTCTCTTCTCTCTTCTCTTTCCTCTTTCCCTCTGCAGTACAAGACTTGATTTCAACTTGGTATCAGAGCAGATCATTGTCGGATCCATATCAAGACATACTCGGAAGATCGTACACACCGTGGAGGAACCCTAGCACCCTTGAGACTGCTGCTGTCATCGCTGACATCATCCAGCCGTACGGCTGACGTCATCAACCGTACGGACAGGGTGCTCATGGAGACCTGAAACTCTACCCCCTGGTAGATCTTGATTAATCACGATTTTTAGTGATTTTTGGAGAATTTTCTAAGCCCTAGTTCGATGTCTTTGGGCTGATATTCGAAAAAAATCGAAAAAACTCATTTTTTCTTCTCGGATGATTGTGGAGCCATCCGGCAACTTTTTCTGGGGATTGTTGCTTCGTTTTGGTCCCCCCATATCCCCTCTACAGATCCATAAGTGGATCTCTTAGATCCATCAAGTATTGAGGTGTGTGGGTTGATTTTTCCCCCCGGTGCTGTCCACGCACTACCCTACCTTATGGATCCTCAAAGAATGTCTTCTATGGTTTCTTTGATGATGTTTGGGTGTTGTTTAGGTGCTGCATGGTGTTCCCCTTGCTCCGTGGCTTCTTAGAAGGTGTTGTTTGCCTCAACAAGCCTTTTCTCTCCTTCAAGTGCCCTCAGGTTGGTTCATAAGTTTTTTTGTTTTTGTTAGTTGTGGTTTATTGCGTTTTTGTTACTGCTGGTTGTTCTTTTGGAGCGGTAATGTCGACTTTGAATGAGTCGGGCAAGTCAGATGTGTCCTCCGGGGCTCCCGTGACTACTATTTCAGCCCTAATGCCGTTTGAAAACCCTAGTTTGCAGATCACCACTATCAAGCTGGCTGGAAAAAATTATTTGGAGTGGTCTAGAGCTGCAAAAATGTTTATTGGTGGACGCAGGAAACAAGGGTACATTACTGGGCGATTACAAGCACCCGCCGAGACCGATCCTACATTTGAACAATGGGAGACAGGTAATCTAGCGGTTATGTCATGGCTACTCAATTCTATGGAGTCCCACATTAGCAGAGGATTCATGTTTTTTTCCACGGCCAAGGAGATCTGGGATGCAGCAGCCCAGACTTATTCACAGCAGCAGAATGTCGCCCGTGTGTATCAGTTACGCCAGAGCATTGCCACTTTTCGTCAAAGGGATTTGCCCTTGGAGGATTATTTTGCTAGGCTCCGTGGTATGTGGGAAGAACTTGATTATTATCAGGTCTTTACCCCTAAGTGCCCAGAGGATGGTTTACAGTATCGGAAGTTGGTTGAACAAAACCGTACATATGAGTTCCTTGTCGGCCTGAATGCCGATTTTGAGTTAGCCCGTGTTCAGTTACTCAATAAAGACACCTTGCCATCCCTCAATCAGGTATATGCATATGTTCAGAGTGATGACAGCCGCAGAGATATAACGTCTCCTTCTCCTGTTCATAAAAAGTCCGACTTGGCTGCCTTCCCGCCTGCTTCCAAGCCTCCTAAGTCTACAACCTCGGTCGTCAACGGTGGCACCAAAGGGGGTCCTCCACCTACTTGTGCTCGTTGTGGCAAGAAAGGCCACACCAGGGATCGGTGTTGGAGCTTACATGTTTGTGGGGGGTGTGGTCGTAAAGGCCACAGCAAGGATAGGTGCTACCATATTCATGGCCGACCACCACAACTACCTGGGACTCCCACTACTGCTCACAGTGCGACTATGGATTCTACACCGGGGTCTCCGCCCCCCTATACTGTTGCGCCTCAACCTTCTGCCTCCACAGCACCCTTCTCTAGAGATGAGATAGAGAACTTGCGACGCTTTATGGCCCAACTGGATGGGCCTGCTGCCACTTCTACGTTCGCACAGTCAGGTATCATCAGCTCTGCCAACCTTGTCTCTGCTTCCGCTTCCACTTCTAGTTCACCCTGGATCATTGATTCAGGGGCTTCAGAGCATATGACCGGTATGTCATCCTCTTTTTCCTCATATTCCGTTTGTTCTGGTGCGGATAAAGTCCGCATTGCCGATGGTACTCTTTCCTCTGTTTCGGGGAAAGGTCGTGTCACCCTCTCTTCTGGCTTATCTTTATCTTCAGTTCTTCATGTTCCCAAATTTGCCACTAACCTATTATCCGTTAGTTCTCTTACGAAGAATCTTAACTGTTGTGCAACCTTTTTTCCTTCTCATTGTGTGTTTCAGGACTTGGCCACGAGGAGGACGATTGGCACTGGACGTGAAGTGGGTGGTCTCTATCTCTTGGATGCGACTCCTACAGCCTCTGCAGCCCTTCAGTCTAGTAGTCTTAGCAATAGTGTCAATAAAGAGCATATTATGTCTTGGCATACTCGTTTAGGTCATGTTTCATTTCCTTATTTACGCATGTTATTTCCTGAGTTGTTTAAGTCGGTGTCCATTTCAGATCTTCATTGTGAGGTCTGTGCATTGTCCAAGCATTGTCGAACGACTTTTCCCCCTCGTGGTAATAAAAGTTTATCTATTTTTGACATTGTTCATACTGATGTTTGGGGTCCATCCCCTATTACTTCCTTCTTTGGCTATCGATATTTTGTTTCTTTTGTGGATGATTTTTCTCGCTGCACATGGATCTTTGTTATGAAGTCAGAAGATGAGGTTTACTCTATCTTCAAACAGTTTCACAAAATGGTTCTCACTCAGTTTAGAACATGCATCAAAACTCTTCGATCTGATCAAGGCGGAGAGTACATGTATGGGGGTCTGCAGACGTACTTGGCCGAACATGGCATTGAACATCAAAATTCATGTGCCTTCACTCCACAACAGAATGGCGTTACCGAGCAGAAAAATAGACACTTGTTGGAAGTGGCTCGTGCCCTTCTGTTGTGGCACCATGTTCCTAAAACATATTGGTCTGATGCAGTTCTCCTTGCCGCTCACTTAGTCAATCGTATGCCATCTCGCTCTCTCCAATTTCGTACTCCGTACCACTTGCTGCGTCCTGAGTCCTCCTTTTCTGGTTTCCCCAAAGATCTTCGGCTGCGTCTGTTATGTTCACATCCTTGGTACGAATCGCACCAAGTTGGATCCAAAAGCCTTGAAGTGTGTCTTTTTGGGTTACTCTTCGACCCATAAAGGCTATAAATGTTTCCATCCCCCCTCTCGTAAGCGGTTCATCACCATGGATGCCACCTTTTTGGAGTCGGTCTCTTATTTTCCCAGTAATACTCCTGCCTTTCTTCAGGGGGAGCATCTTAGTCGTGAGGGAAGGCATGTCTCATCTGATCCTGTTTCTCTGCCATTGGCTATGGATGCTCTTGACAATGGTCCTAATCCGACCATGATTGACACTATTGACAGGGGTACTGACAAGCAGGGGGAGCTGCAGGTGTACTCAAGGCGTCGTCTGACAGGGAAACAGATTACCACTGAACTCCAGGGCCAACAGTCATCCTCAGAGGATCTAGGTAACCCTACTTCTAACTTTGTTCCTTCCTCTTCTTGTGATAGTGGCTCTGACCTTCCTATTGCTCTTAGGAAGGGGAAGAGATCTTGTACCCAACATTCAATTGCTAATTTTGTTTCGTATGATAATCTATCTCCGTCATACAAATCCTTTGTTACCTCGTTATCCTCTGTTGCTCTTCCTTCATCTGTAACAGAAGCTCTGAAGCATCCTAGGTGGAAAGAAGCAATGTATGAAGAGATGAATGCGTTAAAAAAAAATAGCACGTGGGAGTTGGTAGACTTGCCAAGAGGCAAGAAACCCGTTGGATGCAAATGGGTTTACACTGTGAAATGCAAGCCTGATGGTTCAGTGGATCGGTACAAGGCAAGATTGGTGGCAAAAGGCTACTCTCAGACTTATGGGATAGACTACAAGGAGACATTTGCTCCTGTAGCTAAGCTCAATTCCATCAGGGTTATCCTTTCCCTTGCCGCAAATCAGTCTTGGCCACTATTTCAGCTCGACGTCAAGAATGCTTTCCTTCATGGGGATCTTAAGGAAGAAGTGTATATGCTGCCCCCTCCTGGCTTTCAACTTTCTGGGGATGAACAGAAAGTATGCAAGCTTCAGAAAACTTTGTATGGCTTGAAACAATCACCGAGAGCGTGGTTCGAGCGCTTTAGTGGGGCAGTCAAACGAATGGGGTATAGTCAGAGTCAAGTTGATCATACTTTGTTCATCAGACGTGACAGGGAGGCTATGACGGTTTTGATTGTATATGTCGACGATATCATTGTTACGGGTAATTGTATTGCAGAAATAACCCGATTGAAGGAGTTCTTGGCTTTGGAATTTGAGATCAAGGATCTGGGTACATTGAAGTACTTTCTGGGGATAGAAGTTGCGAGATCCAATAAAGGAATCTTCATCTCACAAAGGAAATATATGTTGGACCTGCTGCAGGATACTGGTATGCTAGGGGCTCGACCTGTTGACACACCCATTGAGGCAAATCATAGACTTGATGGTCAGTCAGGGGAGTCTCTAGAGGATGTGAGTAGCTTTCAGTGATTGGTGGGGAGACTTATATACCTAGCTCATACTCGCCTCGATATTGCATATGCGGTGAGTGTAGTTAGCCAATACATGCATTCCCCCCGTACTACACATTTGGAAGCCGCATACAGGATTTTGCGGTACTTAAAATCTTCCCCAGGCCGTGGCTTACTATTCAGCCATCAGGGCCACATGCGTGTGGAGGGTTTCACAGATGCTGATTGGGCAGGAGCCCAAGATGATAGGCGCTCTACATCAGGATATTGTACTTTTGTGGGAGGAAATTTGGTTACATGGCGAAGTAAAAAACAACAGGTTGTTGCACGTTCGAGTGCCGAAGCTGAGTTCCGATCAATGGCCCATGGGGTCTGTGAGTTACTGTGGCTTAAACTGTTACTTGGAGAACTCGGTTTCCCCGTAGAAGGGTCTATGTCATTATACTATGACAACAAGGCGGCGATAAGTATTGCCCACAACCCAGTTCAACATGACAAGACCAAACACATCGAGGTGGACCGTCACTTTATTCGTGAAAAAGTGACATGGGGAGTGATCTGCACACCCTTCGTTCCTACATCTGATCAACTAGCAGACATTCTTACGAAAGGCGTTGCAGCAGCTCCGTTTACCGAGTGCTTGAGCAAGTTGGGCATGATTGATATCTACGTCCCAACTTGAGGGGGAGTGTTGAAGGACCTCTCTATTATTATAGATTGTTTAGTGTCTTTATGGTTTTATTTTCTTACTTATGTAAGGGCCCACACTTATTAATATAAATAAGATTCATTGGGGTGTGTGTAGGGTTAACACACGTAACCCCTCTCTTCTCTCTTCTCTCTTCTCTTTCCTCTTTCCTCTTTCCCTCTGCAGTACAAGACTTGATTTCAACTACCATATCTCTCAAATTTCGTCGATGAACAATGTTGTAATCATCTTCTGTAACTCCATCATTATCAAACCATGCTCGCCTTCCAAGTGCACTTTAGAACCCTCACATTCATAACAAAGTATATGTAACCGAGGCTCCATGTCATCTACGTGTTGAGTCACAGCTAACAATAACTCTTTGATTTCTTCTAAAGGACTTCAATGAGAGTTACTACCATAATGGCGACCACTTACAGGAGAAGACACTGAAGGTATTCAGTGCTTAAAGCAGTTCTTACAAAGACAATTTCATACTAAAGACCTAGGAAAGCTTCGGTATTTTCTAGGCTTAGAGGTTGCCAAATCGAGCCATGGGATCAATTTGTCTCAACGGAAATATGTACCTAATACTCTTGAGGAGACATGTTTATTGGGGTCAATACCAATTGATACACCGATGGACCCTAATACGAAGCTTGTATGTGATCACGGTGACTTGTTCAATGATTCGCATCAATGTCGGAGATTTATTGGCAAGTTGAACTATTTGATTATTACCAGACTTGACATCTCCTTTGCGGTGAGTGCGATTAGTCAAATTATGCAATCACCTCGCGTTCCACATTGGGATGCAGTTGTTCGTGTAGTCAGATACTTAAAAGGTGCTCCTGGTCGTGGTTTGTTGTATAGATCTCATGGTCATCTCAGAGTGGTTGGTTATACATATGCTGACTGGACTAGTTCACCGTCTGACAAAAGGTCTACCACGGGTTACTGTACTTTCCTTGGTGGAAATCTAGTGTTATGGAAGAGTAAAAAGCAATATGTGGTTGCAAGATCTAGTGTGGAAGCTGAATATAGAGCTATGGCTCATGCGAGTTATGAGTTGACCTGGTTGAAGTATCTTCTTCAAGAACTGGGTGTTGGAGCAGAGATTCCTATGAAGTTGTACTGTGATAACCAAGCGGCTATTCATATAGCCTCAAAACCAATGTTTCATGAACAGACAAAGCACATCAAGATAGATTGTCACTTTGTTCAAGACAAAGTAATGTGTGGTGACATTTTGACTCCATATATGAAGATTGAAGATCAGTTAGCAGATATGTTTACAAAGGCCTTATTCAAAGCTTGTCTGAATCTAATTTGTTCCAAGCTAGAGATGCACAATGTTTACTCTCCAGCTTGAGGGGTAGTGTTAGATATTATTTTATATGGGTTTTGTACAGAACGTAGGGGGGGGGGGGGGGGTTGTAGTAATATTGTCCTTTCATGTTATGTTTTATGTTGCAGTGAGGTGTATATATATATATGAGTGGTACAGCTAGGCTATTCTAAGCCTAAGACGTCAACTCTTCTCTTCTCCAATAATTCTCTCTCCTCCACTATGAAACCCTAAATATCTAACATCAACAATAGAAGCAAGGAACAATAAAGATAGACAGCAAGAAGAATCTGTAAATATAAGTAAAACCAGGGGTACCTTGTAGAGTCTCACCACAAGCTAGGTTGCTAGAAATTTTGAGTCTTAGAGAAGAACGCAACAACACCGTACAACAACATAAAGGAGCAAAATATAGCCCACAAGTTGTATTATTTAATAAACTTTATGCCTTTACTAAGATTGAGTGTCCTCTAATTTATAGACATTAAGGACTCTCTAAAAGTAAATCAGACTCTTAAATAAGTAGTAAAGCAAAACAATAGAAACTAAATCTTATTCAAACAGGGAAACAAAGAAAGAAAAACCAATAAACCTATTGGAAACAAATCTTCTCTCAATCCAAGATAATTCAACTTAACAAAAATAAAAATAACCAAACAAAGAAAGGAAAAAATTCCTAATTAATTCTTTTGTACCCACGACTACCCTTTTTTGAAGAAGCTCCTGCGCCAAAAGGTGTTGAGCTATTGTCTTTGGATCTTTTTATTCTATAAATCAATTTGTATTAATGATATAAATAACCTTTCTTCAAGTTCTAATAAAAGAATCCATCAACATTAAGAACATTGACTAGTATGCACAAACCACCTTTAAGAAAGAGTACACTATCAACTTGCTTTACAAAGGAATCATCTATTAAAGATCACAAAAGCTATCAAATCACGCACATAGGATCAATTGCACCCTATGTGCCCAAAGGTGGGAGCAGGAGCAAGAACGAAAGTGGGAGCAAGAGCATGAGAATGACAAATGAAGAAATACCTTAGGATCAAATAGCTCTCCGAAGCACACGCAAAGACAACGAAAGGAGTTTCACCACCTCATCCAGCATCATTTTTAGCTCGAGATCGATACCCAACCCATCTCCGGGAGTCAATCCCGCTTCTATTGCCACTTCGCACCTATGGAGCAAGGAGGACAGTAGTCACTTGGGTGGGGAAGGAAGGAAGTGGTTGAAACTTAGGTGTAGGTGCTAATTCCTCCCACTTGAATACAAAACCATCATGTCCTTCGGGTGTGGACTCGAGCTCAGGCATTCCCAAAGTTAGGTCCAAATTCGGCTACATAGCGTTGGTCGAGCTACTCCGTTCCTTTCCTTTATTTTTATTACCTCGAGTCATTGACATAGTTCTATTCGTCAACATCTAGCCAGTAAAACATGGCTCTAATTGAAAGAAAGACCACTTGACATCGAGTGCATCCCTGGCCCTCACTCGTCTCTAGTATCCGATTGAGTTTCTTTTCCCCTCTCCCTATCAGCCGAGTCACTCAAGTCAACGAGCGGATGTGAAAAAAACAAGCTTAGGCTGCTGAGAAAGAGAAGGGGAACAAGCGTTGAGTGCGTTTCAAGTTTCGCAACTGGAACAAGCTATGGCTCTCCAATCGGAAGGTATGCAGTGGGCCTAGGAACTTGATATGGCACATGTGTATATAGGTCCCAATTTTGCTTAAAAACATTTGAATTGTTCTTTTTAGTTTTTTGGAGTAGCACCAAATAAGAAATTTTAGTGTTTCTCATTTTTGTCATTTTGTTCATTATTAATTTTAATCTGTTTTCTTTTTCCTTCTCCCACGGTTACACCCATGTCCATAATTTGATTACTTTTCTAGTCACCCTTGCTATGGCCCAACAAATATCATTAACATCAATGCTCACCAATTTCACAACCTCCAACATACTGTGGGTACCCAGATTTTGGCCATGACATGTGGACACCTCGAGACACCAGCCAAGGCTAGTAGAACCCAGATCAACAGCTTGGATGAAGCTAACGGCTCACTGCCCAAGCGGCCCTCCAGCAAACAGATCTCAGGCAGATGGGCCTAAACCAAACGGATTTCCATCAGACAGGTCTCGAGCAGACGGGCCTAAACCAAACAGATTTCCATCAAATGGGTCTCGAGCAAACGGCCTAAACCGAACGGATTTCCATCAGATGGATCTAGAACTAACGACCTACTAGACATGCTTCAGGTGAACGAATCTCTGACCACCACTCTTCAGTAGATGGGTCACAAATTATCGGAAGCCCATACAAATGGGTCGGCTCTTGGCAATTCAACCCGAGAGTCAACAAGCTCACAAATCGCATCAGCCGACAGGTTCACTCGCTTAGCCGAAATCATTATCATTGGGCAAGCAATGAACCTCGTCTACACATAGAACAGCCCCCTCTTTAGAGGAGATCAAAAAATTTCCCATCAAATAAAAACAAGCTCCACAAGGATGAAATCTCTCACCTCTCCTTCTATTACTTGCCATTTGCCATTTATGCGCATCTCCTGACTTGATCGTCGGAGTGTCTTCGGCAGGTACCCCACCCCACTTGCCATCAAAGGAGATCTTCAGCCTCACTAAGCTCGCAGCAGCAACCTCTACTTCAGTAGAGGAAATCTTCAGTCCTAGCAAGCTCTCAGGAGCAAGCCCTATCTCGGCCGAAGAGATCTTGATATCCAGTGAATTCGCAATAGCTAGTCCCATCTTGGTGAAAGATATCTCCATTTTTATAAGCAGTTAATAGCAAGTAACAAGATAAATCGAACCACCATGGTCACTTCGATCCGAGCATCAGCTTCCTCGGGGATTGTGTTGGTGAGATTAGATACTTTCCCCCCACACATACCACCGCCAAATAATTCTTGATCAATATTATTACTCATTAACAAGAAGTTTATAAGTTTTATCTACAGCTAAAATATCCTTTTGTAAATTGGTGGTTTCAGTTGTTGTAATCTATAATATCAACAGCATGTTATGTTTTCCAATCTAATCATTGACGTCATATGGTGTAATAATCACTAATATACCAGTACAATCGTTGCTTTCTCAGCACAAAACACCAATTTTCCAACCACATAACCTTGTAACAAATAGGTAACGATAAGAACAAGATTTTTTTATGTTCACCTTCCTAGAGAAAGAGAGATTGGACAACAAGGTAGGTGGAGCACAGATTCAAAAAGTCAAAATCATATTCCCAACATTTCCCTGACTGTTGAACCACAGTTCCCGAGCGGGAGTGGCACCCCTAGTAGGAGGCTCTATGCACTCAGATTCAGCTCGTGCAACAACAATTGTCACTTGGATGAAGCTATAAGTTGATTGATAGACACTCGATATTCAAATTCATCAACATTTGGAATTAATAAGCATGCATGAACTAACATTTTTGGCGTACCATTTGCAAGAGAAATAATCATTTTAGGAAAGCATTCTACAGTTTTATATCTCATTTCTACAATTGACGAGTTCTTAAATGAGGTGTTTGAGCATCCAAAATAAGAAACAACGTCAAAATTTAAAAGCAAAATATCAGACAGAAGAACTCATGATAAAAATATGACGAAAAGAAAAATTATTCTAAAGACCCAAAATCCAGACCTCCAAGCCAAGATCAAGAGCATCAGAACCAACAGGATGAGGACCCAATTGAGTCAAGGCCTTGACATGCTCCATTGCCTCTTGTTCGGAGAAACCTCGTTTGCCTGCCTGGTGAGCATCAAGAGGCACAGGCATTTTCTCAAACTGATAATGATGAACAGCCCAGGAACCATTAACAATCACAACAAACAAGGCTAGCCATAGAAGTGCGGATCTCTTCGGAATTTCTCCATTGGAATGGAGTTTCTCATCAACTGTAGATGAATCAACTGTTTCACGACTGGCTGATGATTTAGATGTCGACGAAGGGTTGTTGGACCTCCGCGGCATTTTATACATGTACAAATAAGTAAAGCGCCTAATCAATATGGAAACAAACAAGAAATATTAAAAGTTAAAACCATCAACAAAAGTAACAAAAAATAAAGGAAATTTGCAAAACGAAAAAGAACAGAGAAACAATCTATGAACAGCATAGCAGCACTAGTAAAAAACAGATTACAATGAGCAAGATAGAAACAATCACCAAAATATCCTCTCTCTGCTTTTGGCGGGTAAGATGGACCCCTAATCCCTATCAGGAACTAGCAAGATATGATAATTTACAATCTTAAGTAAGCACAAACTCTAGCATCAGGAAGTTATTACAAACAGAGGAAAGGAAATCACCGGCTCGACTCAATTCTCTCCCGATATGAGATCTATCTCAAAATTTGATTTTTCTAGCACGCCAAAAGGCCAAGGAGGTGGTTTACGTAAAATCGGACTTTTTTTTTAAATCCAAATGAACTATGAAGAGATGTTATGATCTAGGGGCCGATTTGCAGATACTCACCCAAAGACGGAAGACAAAAAGATAAAATTAAAAGGAAATAATAGAGATATTGTAGTAGGGTAAATCAGTAAATCTACAGTGAGAGGATAAACTCATCAAAAGAGAAGAAAAACCTTAACTGCGATCGATGGTGTGATTTGGATTTTCGACAAGGTGAGAGGAGTCAGGTTTCTACAAGTGTAGAACTTGAGGTAGGGTCAGCTGTTTGACTTTACTGAGGAGCGGAATGATGTTATGGCCATCAATTTAGATGAAATATCGAAAACACACCTATTTGATGGATTGGCCCTTGATGCATTTGGGGGTAGAACTACAACGATAAATCCGTTTGATTTGGAATCGGAATTTCCTTCCTCCAAGCGGGCGGGAGCACACTTCTGCTCAATCTACACCTTTGTTAGACACGTACCCCTAAACCCATCTTTCAACCAGGGTTGATAAACATGCCCACCCATTGTTTAAATTTGAGGGAAAAAGTAAAAGTGAAAATTCCTAGCCGATGGTGTACCGGCAGCCGGGGAAAGCCCCAAGGCAGAGTAAACCTTCGCTGACACCGCAGCAAGGCCGTCTCGACTCCAGTTACCGCCCTAAAATGAATGGCTCCGGTTACATGACACAATGTGAGCCACGTGGCGCACTCTTAGAGGACTCTCACCATATGGATGCTAGGTGGACCTACAAACCAAAATTTTGGCACAACAATCTGGAATGGAATCTACCGATCCATCTAGTGGCTCAGACCTCACTGATCGGTTGGTTATGGGCGGGGGGTTTGTTTGGGAACCAGTGTTTATATATAGATGTAGGAGGATTTGTTTGGGAAGAAGCCCCTTTGACATCTCTTGATATGCAAAGAGTTCCCGACGTGAAAACACAGAGACAAATGGCTGATCTTTGAATAGGAAAAAAGAATGGATCTACAGGTCCCAAATGAATTGGCTTACAAAAAGAGAAAGCGATCAGCAAGTTCAGATGTTGATGAGCTCTCTTCGGGATTGGACTAGTCGAAATGAAACTAATACCAAAGAAAGGGACCCGAGTAATTACATTGAGTGTTGAGTAATAGGTACTTAGTACAGGACTATTGCTAGGGCTGTAGACATCTCCAAAAGGGGGTCTGGATACCATAAAATATAAAATAGTATAAAGCAGTAATACGAATTATCACCACCATAAATCGAATGAGGTGGAGGGATCGACATTGACAAGGTTCAAAGAAAGGGTGGACACTGGGAGTGCTTATCCAGCCTGCCATTCCTGGAAAGGAATGGGATAAGGGCCAACCGCATGAGCTAATGAGTTACTAGCTCTCTGGACTTTGACCGTATGGATGTTTGGCCAATCTCTAGGTGGACCTACAAACCAAAAATATCCTGATTAGTGATTTCTAGGGGTTGATCTTTGTACCTCAAATACTGCTCAAATTCCCACAATTGAGATTAACCCATGAAAACAAGTCCAATCCAACACCTATAAATCACTAATCAGGTAAATTTTGGTTTGTAGGTCCACCTAGAGATTAGCCAAACATCCATACGGTCAGAGTGCTCTATGAGTGTGCCACGTGGCTCATATTGTGTCCTACCATTCTAGGGTGGTAACTGGAGCCTGAGCCTTGATATATAAACTCTATATAATTGGAAATCTTTATATAAAAACTATGCTTGAATCCAACGGCTAAAATCACGTCTTAAAAAGAACTAAAATCTATGACTAGAGATAATCAATCAGGTTGATTTTTTATTTGTATATCCAATCAGGGGTGGGCTAAAAATTTGTGGTTAGTGGGACTGGGGTGGGGTGGGGGCCTTCTCTCACCGAGGGGCCTTAGGCGACCGCCTTAATGGCCTTAAGGTAGAGCCGGCCCTGCACTACAGTCAGCGGTGCCACTGAATGCAGCCAATATGAGCCACGTGGCACATTCTTAAGAGGACATGGACTGTATGGTTGTTTGACCAATCACTAGGCGGACCTACAAACCAAAAATCACCCTGATTAGTGATTTAAAACCTTTGGATCTTTGTACCCAAATAATGCTCAATATGCTCCACCTAGTGATTGGCCAAACATCCATACAGTCCATGTCCTCTTTAAGAATGTGCTACGTGGCTCAATACTGGCTGCAGTCAGCTGCGTCGCTGACTGTAGGCATGTTAAACCCCATTATGAAAAAGTAACCTCAGTCGAGTTTAAATTAAGTCCTAGAAATGATTGCCTATGTAGTTTAAACTTTAAATCATGTTCAACCAGTTACCTTACAGATCCTTTTCTGGAAGACTATGCTGTGGTCACCAAAAAGGGCCTTAAGTTAGAGCATTTCTAAGAATACAAATCCTGCAAAAGGGAACCTTCACAGAGTGTTACTGCAAGTAGACGTTTTGCAAGCTTAAGCTGTTACTGGGTATCATTGAGAACAATACACTGCCACATATACTGTCTACGTAACTTACTGATCGCTCAATTTCAATTGATGGCCAACTTCTGGATCGCTCAATTTCAATTGATGGCCAACTTCTGGTTCTGGATGGGTCATATCTCTAAAGTCAAAATGGATGCACACTTCTAGCCACTCAATGCAGCTGCTTTCCAGAGAACAGTGCTGGTTACCGTCCTTAACTATGCCCCGTCCAATGCAGCAAATCATTTCAGTCGTCCAGATTATGTTTAGATGTATTGAGATGAACATCATATCCAACATATTTTTAGGCCTTTTGCTATATAAAACGGCTGCTTAGAGAAATAGAATGCTGGAGAACACACGCAGGAAAATAAAGAGTCCGTGCTCAGAATGCCATCCACTCAAATAAGTCCTAGAGCTACATTATGAAAATTGGACAATTTTTAACAGCATCCAAAAGAGACCCCGCCTACATTATGTGATGGAAACGAGAAAACCAACAAACAAAAATTGGACAATAATGATAATAACAATAATAATGACAGTAATAGTTATAACAATAATAAGCATAACATGACCTACCATTCAATCCTCACTTGGAAAACTACTGTACATATACATCTTCTAGAAATACCCTTGCCGCCAACAGCAATGACGTGTTTGATCATTGCTCCGGCTTTTGAGGTCAGATAACCCAAGAGTATTGACCCCTCACTGCTGAACAACAGCCAACTCTTGATCAACCCTCCAGTAGTTCATATCGTTGAACTCCAACATCCCAACCCCATCTCCCTCGGACTTCTCTGGCACTGTTGTTGCAAGGCTCCTCTTTAGTGGTCCGGCTTCTCCGACTATCCCTTCTTTCAGAGCCTGTTCCATTGCCTTCTCTGTGCCCTCTAATTCCACACCAACAAATTCCACATCCTCTTCGAACAACGATGGCATAGTAGCTCTGTGACTTCCGTCCATATCCACCGGCCTGTCACTGGAATCCATAGGGCTTGTGGTACCGCTCGGCCCTTCAACCTCTCCATTTGACAGTGAGTTGGTAGTGGGCCCCAGAGCCTCAATAGGACCAGAATGATCGACATCAGGTTTCCTATTGAATGGATTCCCATCTGACCCACCAACCTGCAAATCTGACGACTCTCGCCATCCCACCCAATCAGGTAATGGTCGATCGCTAAATGAGTCACTGTTGTCTGTTGTCTTGTACTGAAAGAAACCCAGATCACCAGGAGTGCTTGCCTGATTCATATCTCCCCCATTCATGGGACGATTTGCAGTAAATCCATTTGAGAGACTTGTGCTCGATCCGGATGCCCCATTGACAGAAGTAGCGCTGTCTACCAACTCCTCATCCTCTCCAACCACCACCTCATCATCAGAACTACTGCTGCCACCATTTGTAGTTCCGTTCAAATTGATCTCGTCCAACTTCTCTGAAGAAGTGCTCAGAGGCTCGTTACCAATTCGGTCATCTTGGAACGCAAACCAGTTGGAATTCGTGAACAAACTGCAGCAATAAGAAACATGCAGGTTTTATCAGAGCCATTAGCAATGAGCTAAAGAGTTCTGTTTAACTTCTTTGGACTATAAACAGATGCTTAAAAACTAGCTTGAATCCAAAATCAGCTTTTTTGGTCTCTGAGCCTATTCAGGATGAGTCAAATGTATAGCTCTTGAACTTCTTTTGACAGTTTTTTAAGTAAGACCTATTCAGGATGAGTCAATGTACAGCTCTTGAACTCTTTTGACAGTTTTCTTAGCAGTGACTGCCAAGTTCAAGTCAATCAGTGAGATTTTGGGTATTGGTAGGAATACTAATAATAAAGTGTAGCAAATTTTTCTTTGAACAAGGAAATCTAAGATCCCTGTTGGGGATGACTTAGTGGTAATGCGGCTCACATTCAGAAAGGGGAGACCCACCAATCCATGTGTGTCACTAGAATCTCCTAGGCCAACAATCAACCCAATCGGATGCAAGGATAATTCAATTGGAATTTAGCCTACGATATCTAGTGGAATCCACTGAGTAGTGGGTCTCACTCCCCTGCTTGTGCACCGCGTGTATTCCTTATGGCTTTGGTTGACCACCAAATCAATGGGCAACTTAAATTTCCTCTTCTCTGGAGATGCACCAATGGCTTGGATACTCTACCTCTCCTGTTCATCACCAAGCCTCAGTGACGAGATCACAACTTCAGCGGATTCATCGTCAAAGTATACATCCTGCATTTAAATTATCAAAATACACATCTTAAAATCAATTATAAACTAATAAGAAAGACAAGTCCAAAGATTCCTTCCCAACTATTTTTCTTGACCTTCCCATCATTAATATGATCAATACAAGTGGCGTTAGTACACATCCACAATCCCCTCACTTTACCCTTCTTCCATCTTCGCTTCTCTACTTAATGTGGTCCCGACATGATTAGCCCAGTAGTGTCCATAAATGTATTGCATGTATGTAGATACATTTTACCTAGACATGCATAAATGGTTTATAATTAAAAATATTACCTCCTCATCTCGCTCAAGAGATCCATGAACCTGCAACCAACACAACAAGAACCACATAACAATCACAAAAATTTAATACATGAAATGCATAAAATCAAACCAAAAAAAGGATGCATTTAATAAATCAGCTTGTTTAAGTGGATGCAGTACTCAATACCTCTTCAGCATCATCATTTTCATACATGCTATATCTAAAAGCCTGACTTAGATTATTTGCTAGTGCCGCTACGTCGTAATCTCTGTCATGGAGTTCATCCTCGTCACTATCCCTTGTCCTTTCATGCAATGCAGTTGGGCGGCTGCATGGAACAGGAGAACTAACAAGGTTTAAAATTCCACACACACATATTTACACACCTGATCACCGAAAGTCTAAGCTAACATTTACCGAAAATAATACCATTTGGGTGCTAAGAAAATGAAAAAAGGTCACATGCAACCAAGCAACACTTGCATACACAGTATAATTGCGAAAAAAAAGGCATTTCCTCAAAGCATATTACCTTGATTGCAATCAACTAAATAAATAAAAGACCTTGTCTAGCATTATGTTCACAATATTCTTTCTTCTTTTTGACTGATGATAAAGCCCAAGCAGTTCAGCTATGGGTTCAGCCTCAATTGTAATTGTATCTGTAATGGTATTGTAATCTGACAAGTCTTCTATAATACTTTGTACCATCATACAATGGGGTCAGAAGCATACCCACAAGCCCATCGGTAAACATTTTCCACGGTATTGCGCTCCTGTAGAACAGTAGCTTGCCAATCAACCCATTCACCATTTTCCTAGATTGAACAAACGAGCCGAGTCAACTAATGTTCCATCAAGAAACAAAATGCTACTAATAAGGATGTGACCCATTAATTGTATTTCCTCCATGTGCACCTTTGCTTAATTGAGAAACAATTAGCCACATACAAATATTTAACCAGCATAGAACTTATTAAAATTAACTTTAGTTATCAAAACTAGGTTCAGAAAGTAATGAAACACACATCTGTAAATGATGTATAAAGTAGAAAGAGGAGCTAATATGAGACTATAGCGATATGGTAGAGTGAGAAAGATTCTACGAAACTTCTTGCTTAAGCTTTTGATTGATATTGGAGCATTTGGAAGGAAAGAAATAATCACATATTAGAAGATAGACATGCCATGGAGGAGATAATAGGGAAAATGTGGTTAAATGGGCTTCTATTTTTCAGGCATTTCAAGACGTAAAAACGGTAAACTTTAACATTCCACAAAGAACGTCTATCCTGCCAGGGGTTCAAAAGAAAGAGAAAGTGTCACCACTACGGTAAACTCCAGCAGCTAGTGTTTTTAAACTGGACCCGGCCAGTTGAACCGGTGAATCGGTCCCCAAACCGGACCAGGTCGCATCAACCGGGAATTTTGAATTTTAATTATAATTTAAAAATTAAAACCAGTAAAACCCAGACAGGCCGTCCTTTTGGCCAACCAGTTGAACCAGTGACCTGGTGAACTGGCACTCCACCGTGTCAATGGCCGGTCCAGATTTAAAAACACTGCCAGCAGCAAGGTACCCAAAACCATAACTTTGATAGATGCTCATGGGGAAATCTGAGAACTTGCTGAATCTGGGAAAACTATTAAAGATGCGTGGTGAGATAATCTAAAGGTATATCCCATGCCCATTGGCAGAAGTCTCAGTTGAATCAGAATCCTAGCTCTCTTGAAGGGTTTATTTTAGAAAATACTAATTTTCAGTTAGTAACTGAATTTAAAGCATTAAGAGCCTGAACAATGATAGTTATCTTGCAAGAGATACGTCCAACCTGTAGATATGCCTGAATGTGGCTGTTCCCATTTCCCAGTTGAACAAGTTTGTTAGAAATTCGTGTAATGTGTCCAAGGTTGCCTGCCCGGGGTGCTTGCTTTCCAGAAGCAGATAACGTTGGCTGCAGAGTCAAAAAGAATAAATTCACTCATTACAAAAATGACACAGATAATTGTCTATGAGACTAGATAATGCTATTAAATAAATCAAAGATCTTTGTGAAAGACTCTCTCTTCATTTTTACTACATATCTTGAGAGGCCAATTTCAAGGTGTACACCCTTAAAATTGGAAGCTAGCAGGGAGCCAATGGGGACTGGGAGTTTACCACATCTTGAGAGATGAATCTCAAAGTGGATACCTTGCTATATAGGGAGCTCAGAGTCTGTCAATAGGATTCGCTATGCACATCTTTTGCATAACCATTTTCCCCCACCTAGGCTATCTCAAGCTGAGTCCCCTCCCCCCCCCCAATAAAAAAAAAAAGAAAAAAAAATAACGATGGAAGAATACATCATATAACACAATTATGATTTTTTTGTATTTATAAATTAATTGTATGAGATACTATACCATTGTATAAGAATATGAATTACCTGATTTGAATCGCCTGAAAGAATGGGGTGTCTATCTGTCTGGAGGATTTTTCCGACTATATTACAATCTCGAAAGAGATGATCAACAATGGTATTACTCTTGCTCTCCAAACATGATATTAGGATACTTTCAACGTGATGATGCAATGCGTTATTGAATGGGTACCTGCATCCATGTTAATAACGTATAAAACTACTGGTGTTTTGTGTATGTTTTGCCCAAAATTACAAAATGAAGTAACAACTTACTCAAAAAAGAGATCTAGGATTCTCTGGATAGCACCCGAGCTAACCAATTCCTTCTCAGCAATTTCATTGCCGGTTCTTAATAATACTGCAATGAACTCCACAACCTAAAACCCAATGGCAAAATGGAATAAGAAAAGGAAGTTGAAATTTACAAAAGATCTATTGTATCTGTATTTAGTGCATTCTCAATTCACTCCAGCATCAACCCTTACAAACAGCCACTGCCACAAGACCCATAGCCAACTTTTATGCTCATGAAACCCAACCAACGTACCAAACAATCTGATGTTGGTAATTGGTCAATGCAATCTTCAAAAGCCTAACAACCAAATTTAAACTCACCGAAGTAAACACCAAGTAAAATCTATTATTGATTCCTATGAGATCAAGTGTTGGAACTCGGGGAACATATTAGCCGAGGAATCTTCTTAAAAGGAAAGCAACAGGAATAAAAGACCTTGTGCAGCAGAGTCCAACTCAACTAGTGAAGTCTTAACATTCTCAACATAGGCCGGCAGATCGTACATATGGCAACACTTTTTCTCAGTTTTATGTTTAGTTTCGCAGACAAAGAGCTATTTTCAGAAGCTAGAACAACAATATAACACATCATATGTAACAACGTTGTACTCCAGAGAGAAACAAACCTTTAGGCGATGCTTCCCAAGTGGAGGCCTTAGTTCGCCATACGTGGTGGGCAAAACCTTCTCATCAGAGGATACATTCAAAAGCATAAGCAAGTCACCTGTACCATAAGATGGAAAATGGCATGATCATTGATGCGGTAAGAGAAACGCCACAGAATAGAAACTAAAGTCCTGCTTCGAAAAAAAAAAAAGAATAGCTCGTTTAGAAGTCCCCCACCCACCATGATAGGTAACAGAATCAATGTCAAAAAGTTTTAAACCAATAATGATTTTCTTAAGAATTGGATAACCATTTCCTAGATAAATACATTAAAAGAATGGAATATCTATAATGACTTCTATATTGATGGTGAAATGGATGGATGCATATCCAATATTTGAAGTACCAAAACTTATATAAAGCAGTCATAAGGTTGACCTAGACCTTATGTCATTCAAACATTTTTTTCTTTTCAAAACAATCTTGTTTTGAGTCAATTTAAGACAAAACATCAAATACACAAGAATCTTCTATTAAACCCGGATATCAGATCCTGCCTCAGTATGCTTCCACTAGTTTTAACAAGTAAAGCTAGCAATCAAAAAGAACAAGAAGATTGGGCCTTAAGTTTCGAAGAACTAGAAATTAGAAAATTTCTTTAAACAAACCAACAGAAAAATATGTTTCCCAGAAGAACATAAAATAGGAAGCAATACACTAGAAATACAACACTTTTAGCTCAAAGCAGAGAACCACCAAAAGGCAGAGCAACTTACTCCCAACATTTTCAAAGAACACAGAAATTCCCATTTCTTCCATTTCACACAGTAACTACAGAACTGAAAGAAAAACAAAGACTTAAAATCCTATTGCAACTCAATTTTACATCAACAAATTACAGGATTCCACACAAAGACATGCGCAGCATCTAGGCATAACGGAAGTATATAGTCCGTAGCAATATCAAGAAAGTAGCTTACATAACCTAAATGAGTTTTACTGGTACTTGGAAAAAAGAAAGTCAACAGAGAATTTGCAATTTTACATTAAAATATAAAATACTGATCACAAGATTCACAACCAAAATAAGATTCAAAGAAGAGCATAACAAGTTATTAGAAGACTAGCTCATTGCAAATAAATATTCACAAACTTACCAAGTTTTGGCAGCATGGCACTAACAGTCTCAGGATTGACTGGGATAGATGGTTCATACAAATGTTGACTTCGTATAGAATGAAACAACGGAGAAAAAGCTGATCTTTTGGGATCCAACAAAGAGATACAGACAGATAGTGAGTGAACAAGACCAGATTTTGATTGTGAATCTTCCAGTGCATGATCAAATATCCTTGCAACGAAGCTGCATACGAATAAAAAAATTAAAACAACCACACAGTCAATATATAAATTTTTCCTGTAAACAGAATTCTGAGTACAGGGACTCCTTTAATAACTGAAATAGGCAAAAAACTACTGACCTTGGGCTAGAGAGTTTAGCAGCTAGAACTGAGGGAGCATTTCGAGTGATAGCACAGAGTGTTTCTGCTGTGTTGGCATGAACTTCAGGAGGACTCTGATCCATTTAGAGAAATCAATCAGGGGCTACCAAGTCATTCACTAATTAGCCAGAACTCATGAACTCAGAAAAAAAAAATGGCATGCATTACACTTTATGCTTAACAAGCATCATACCAACTATGAAAGCGAAAAACTAAACAGGTGACAATATGAATAATTGTGATTTGTGATGATACAAGGACTTAGTGACGTGCATTAAGATGCCAAGTCGAAGTCTCTCAGAAATTCAACCAAGGGGGTTTCTCTGCCAGAGGCAAAGACTAACTTCTTATACCAGAACCGCAAAATATAATATGCACTATATAGGAGCATCAAACAATGTTGTACCCACCCAATATTGATACCCAGAGCTTGAAATTGATTCGCTGAAGTGTCCATGTAATACAGATGATATTCATACAACAGTTTAATTTATAAAGCATCCATTATTTTTCATGGAAACTCTTCCATATTCAAATGAAGCACGCAATTTTGACACTTACGGATGGGTTCAACTTATCCACAATCATCTCTAGCAAATTGCTATCAGCCAACCACTGCATCAGATCTATAAAATGGGGATACATATGGTCATCAGCACCGACAAGTCGAACCAAAACCTGTGCAGAAAGATTTTTGTCAGGAGAAGTATCCTTTGCAAAATAGTAGAATCCAAAAATCCAAAAAATAAAAATAAAAATTGACAATTAATTAAAAAATCAAAATTGACTTGAAGGGAGCTACATGCAAGACATTTAGTGAAAACATGTTAGTTACTGACCTCCATGATGGATGTGATTCCAATCAAATCAACCAGCCGGCGGAAAATGTCCTGATGGGCCTAATAAGGATCAACCAGAGGATAAGTTAATGTAGTCATAAAAGAAAAAAGACAGAGGCAAGCAAGTCAACCATAGTTTACTAAAAGAAAAAAAAAACAAATTCTGCATGATCAAGAGCATTTCAATGCTAACCTCATAAAATCCAGGAATAAAATGGAGACATTGGGGGCAGTTTTGTGAACAACCTATGAAACAGGTGTCTCTTAAGTGACTCCCGTACATGAGTTTGATATAATATTGGTGGGTTACAATCTACGATTTGGGTTGGTATTTCTTCATATAAGATCTGCCAGGAGGCACCAATCGAACAGTGAGACACTTTAGGTACAAGGATGGCAGATCATACTTTAGGTCTACCTGCGGGAGACTAGATGGATTTTTGTAGAAAAGATTTCAAACATTTAACAATTATCACCAAATCACCTTCTTATTTTCAATAAGTTTACTTACAAACAAGGAAGTTAAGTTTGAAATAAGAAACTGAGGAGACTGACTGGAAACAAATCAAAAAACAAAATAAACAAAAAGGGAGAGAAATAAGGAACAATGGTGCCTCTTAGTGATAGGGGTAGTTTTGGAAGCAGACATGAAGTTTAATGTCAAGTAAGCGGTAAACCTAGAGGCGAACCTTATATAATTAGTTAGCACTTAGCAGTTAAATATATCTGGTATTCAACAATTTAGATGAATGCAACTACTAATTAATAACTACTCTCCCAAGTTTAACTGAATATGTAGACTTAATTATATTTATGGCAACTTTTAGTGGAATAATCACCAAGCAATATTGTTTTTCACTATTCAATGAAGGAAAATTTTCAAAAACTCGACTGAGTCACGAGGGGCTTGTCAAGTCATATCAGTATTGCCAATTGAAGCTGGCAAGTACAGTATGGATAATAGTATTCTCAAACTTTTAATAGAATGGGGTAGATTAGGGAAGTCCTAATAAATACTCATTGCTGGAACGCACTGCCGTCCACAATTCAAAAGATGCTTGAAAGTTGTTATACAACATGGGAAAAGAGAAAAATAAACAATTGTCTACGACAGAAAAAGGTAAGTTCAAAACATTTACTTACTTGCACATAATTCATAAGTGGAACAGTCTTCCGTAACATTAGGCATACAACAACCTAACAGGCCACAATAATTACATTAATCAACTTAAACATGCCCTAAAAGAGCGTCACATGACTAGGTGAATAAGAAACGAAAATCACAACATACCTTGCTGAAGTACCCAGCTAGCAAACTGCCATGAGGACGGTTTGGTTCCAAGAAGGAGAAAAGTAAATTCATCAGCTGCAAATCACACGATAAGCATACAAAATAAATAAGATAATCAACCATTGCTAAAACAACTTTCATAACTGAAGAAGGTGCATGATCAATGAAAAGGAAGGACAGCTGCAAATCACACAATAAGCATACAGAATTAATAAGATAGTCAACCATTACTAAAACAACTTTCATAACTGAAGAAGGTGCATGATCAGTGAAAAGGAAGGAAGCACATACCTCATCTTCCTCTACTAAGGTCTTAAAGATAACATCAATTTCACAAGTAAATATCTCACAGGCAATGAACGGAAACCTAAATCATGAAATAAATGAGATCAAAGAGAAAGCAAAATAAGTACGAAGAAACCCAAACATCTACTTTTAACAGTTACGGCACTAAATAAAAAAAAACTGATTTTCCAGCAAGTCAGAGAATATACTTGAAGGCACGTTTGCTTTCAGTATCCTCTGGAGCTTCTTCCACAATATACCGCAGCAACTGCTCTACCTGACTTCTATCTCGTAGACTGAAAACATATAAAAACATAATAAGTACCTTTCAAGATCAACTTCCAAAGTACTCTCTCTGCCTGGAGTCTTTATCATTTATGAAAAGTATATCAATTTCTAATTTTCCATCCAATTTTAAATCTCTATAGGGATCCTTTTTATTGGGGACGGGTAATATAAAACTACCCTCCAGAACTCTTTGCAGGAGTAGGGTTCATGGCATCTGAGCTGGCAGGCTCAAAGGCGCCCATCGTCTAACCACCTCAGCATCTCCCCACTGGCAAGTTTCAGCCCAATATTACTCTGCCACGTGGCAAAGGGATGTTTTTTTTCATTCTTCTATTCAAAAGTTTTTTTAAACTTCAATGGCTACAATTGTTAGGGGAAAAGTACAATACATGGTAGGGTATATGCATGATATGAACAAGGGCACTATTCATGTCGCCAATCCATTGAAACCCTATCATATGGGCAGTCTGGATTGGTCACGTCAGACTTCCACTTGTAAGGAAAACTTTGCACTACAATGAAGAGTTCTGGATTGTCACTTAGGAAAATTGTTTCCATTTTTTTATGTCAATTTCCAACCGATTTTAGGTCTTCTTAGAAGTTCGGAAAATAAACTTATGAACTTTAAACTTATATAACATTTTAGCCATGCTTTCTTTCTGAAGGACCAAAACAAAATTTTCAATTTTGCTCCAAGTACTAAATATTAATAAACACAAATAGTTGTTCATGTAAGAGTACTAAATATAATACAATGCATCCAGTGACTGATAAACCAGAAATTGTGCAATAGAAAGCACATCTATCGAGGAGATGAAAGTGGCTACAACAAAAGACCAAGAAAAACCAATCTACATAATTGGAGTAGCTGTCTGCTTAGAAGCAAAGAGGAAATACATAAGTGGAAAATGGAATTACAAATTTATGAGGCGACTGTTAAGAGCTTTGCATTCTTGGATTATTTCTTCCTCATCTAGAAGCTCTTCCAAAGTGAAATTCTCCTTGTCTAAAACTGATTCCACCTACAAAGTGAAAAGAAAATAAAAGAAAAATCATGTTTATAAGCCCGAGAATACAGAATATAAACAGAACGCAAATAAACAAAAGCAAGATGATCTGGTCTTCCTAGTTTTAACCATCAAATAACATGTCTTCCTGGATAAAACCTAACTGCCAAAAACAGAAAAAATAAAAATAAATATGAAATCAAACCAAGTAGTATAATATTGGCATAAAACAAATAAAGAGCAACTGAGACAGAGATAAAACGCTTATAATTTAACATTACCAGGTGAGGAGAAGTATTGAGAAACCTTAAATAACCCAGAAATAAAACCCTATAATTTGCTGAATTTTTTGAACAATCAACCGCAGAAGCTACATAACATTCTTGCGAAGGGAATTGTGACAAAAAATGCAGACACATTATCTAAGGTTTCCAGAACGGTGAAAGCAGTGACCAAAAGTAATCTCCATGTACAAACGGCACGATCCATAGAAAAAAAAAGTATTGAAGAGAACCCTAGTTGCCATTAAAAACCGAAACCCTAATCCAAAACCAAGAAAAACAAACGAATAAAAAGAAAGTCTACTTCCTTCCACTGAATTGTAGAAAACAAGAAATCACAAACAAACAAAAAGAATTGCCATCTACGATGTGAAAGAACAAGAACAAAGAAAGAAATTGGCCAGGGTTTCCCTTACAGGAGAGGAAGCAGAGAGAGCAGTCATGCGCCAGAACATCTTGAGAGGCGTATTTAGCAGAAACGCGAGCTCGAAGCAGCAGCTTTGAAGATCTGTAAACACTAAGAACCAGGAAATCTGCTCGAGCAAAGAGAGAGAGAAACAAAATGGCCTGGAGATTTAAGAGACCGAGCAGTAGCAGTGGCAGCAGCGATATGTTTGAAGTTTGAATCAAGAAAATGCCCTAATTCTCTCTCGTAGAAAGAAATAGGGCAGGCCGACCCTCAGAGATCGGAAGCCCCAAAATCGCTGCTGCAGCGTAGTCTAAGCTGGGAGGGTGCAAAAGTACAAAAGAAGGTCGGAATTCACAAAACCAAATGGGACGGACGTGTAAATTATAGGGTTTTGTTTTGTTCCTCTTTTTTTAATTTTTTTTCCTGCGCAAAGAGTTTTGCTAACATGCACGGCGGAGGTGACAGTTTAAAGTACGCTACTGTAAGTTGTCGAAGAGTAAAACTTCTATCACAAGAAATTGTAAATCACACAGTCACAAGCCAATGAGTTCTCGGCACGTACATAAGTGCTTTTCAACGTACCCATGTGCTTTTGCTTTTGAAGTGTACCTGCCGAGAACTCTTTGGCTGTGATTTGCAATCCGCTTGTGACAGAAGTTTTACTCGTTGTGGAATGCCACTCCCCTCCGAGAGCGAGCCGAGAGCCGAGAGCCAGAGGTTTGGAGTAAGACTTGCCGACCACCCACAATATAAGCCACGTGGAAATTTATTAGAGGTTATTGGCCGTATAGATGTTTGACCAATCCCTAAATGGACCTACAAACCCAAAATCAACCTGATCAGTGATTTCTAAGCCTTAGTCGCATTTTCGTTGGTTGATTTTAACAGTAGGAATTTGAGCAATTATTTACCATTATTTCCGTACAAAGATCCAAAGGTTTCAAATAACTAATCAGGCTGATTTTTGGTTTGTATGTCCTGAATTTTAGTTTGTATGTCCACTTACATTGGTCAAACATCTATTCGGTTAGTGTCCTCTACTAAATTTCCACGGGCCTATATTGTGGGTGGTCAAGCAGCTACCTGAGCAGCACGGGTGGTGGTGCTCGGGCAAGTCTTACTCCAGCCTCTTATAGATCTTTGACCGTATGAATGTTTGGCCCACCCATCCCTATGTGCACCTACATACCAAAAACAGCCTGATTAGTGATTTCAAACATTTGGATCTTTGTACCTCAAATAATGCTCAAATTCCACGCTTAAAATTCAACCTAGGAAATCGTTTTTCAAAAAAAAATAAAAATTTTTCAGAAAAAATCAACATTTAATATTGGTTTATGATCGTTATTAATAATTTATTAGAATATAATATGTATATAAAATTATAAGAAAATAACTTTTTGACTTAATTCATGCCAAACTAACTTCTTTATTCTTTTACTTATAAATCAGTGTTTCTCTAAATAACTTTTAAATTTAGCAACTTAATTTAGAAATTACTTTTTGCTTCCATTAGTTTGCCAAATGGGCCCTAAGATTGATTTGGCCCTAAGATTGATTTTTGGTCTGTAGATCCCACCTAGGGATCTAAGGTTGGACCAAACATCCATGCGATCAGTGATCTAGGAGAAAACATTTGCTGCCTACGGGGGACTTCCAAGTTTTGAAGTCTCCCCACCCAAAATGTCACGTACCCCCAATCCCTTAACCCAACCTGCAATGAGCCCTCTGTTAGTGTACTTGTCAGATATTTTGGAGGGGGACTTCAGTTTGAAGCCCGAGGGGCCAGCGAATTTTTTTTCCCATCTACAAGAGTGAAGTAGGACTTTGGTTATGGATTTGACTACGGATCACAATGTGAGCCACGTGGCATACGTTTAGAGACCACCGACCATATAAAGGACCTACATACCAAAAATCAGTCTGATTGTTTCCATTGTTAAAATTCAACCATCAAAACGACTCCAATCCAACGCTTAGAAATCACTAACCAGGGTTGTGCCAAACATCCATATCATCATTTATCTAAGAGTTTGCCACGTGGCTAATACTGTTCGTCATCAACGTCCGTCAGCAATGTTCTACTCCCGGATTGAAGTCCTTCCCATCATATACATGGCACTCAAAGAACCATGGATTTATGGTTCACCTCCTTGGTGGAATTTCACATTAGTAATCCGCTTAATTGGTAATTCCTTACCGATGGATTTGTTCAATTTATAACAGGGTAATTTGTGGTCATTGATTTTAACTTGTTTTTGGGTACTTATGATCTAACTGATCGAAAACACCAATCAAGAGGTGGGCCAAACATCCATAAGGTCACTGAGCCCGAAAGAGTACACTTCGCATTTTTGGAGGGTGGAGACTTCAAACTTCGAATCCTAGGCAGGGACACAAAATTTTTCCTCTCACGTTGAGTTTTTTAAATCAATAATCGCGACAAAACGTTTGAAAACCGAGCCTGATTTTTCTTTCTCCCCTCCCCACATGCTTTATCTAAAATACGCCCAGTCCATAATGCGCACCGCTTGCTTTTGCGACCTCCCCTGTGCCAATAGATTGCATTGCAAATTGAAGAAATGCCCCTAGATTTCGGATAAAATGCTCCCAGCGTCTATAATCTTTTGTGCGTTTCGTTGCAAGTCTGTTCTTGGCACGTGCGTATTGGATAGTGCGCACCATTTGCTTTTCAAGAGGCTCACTTTTGGCTTTAGCACGAGCACGAAGGGATTAAAAAGATAAAGGAGTGGGTAATCTGTATTCTGTGGTGTGGACTGGTGAACAGAGGGAAACAGCCCACCTCACCGTCTATTGATGGACGGCACTTGATTTGCGTGACACCCTTTTAGCCAAGTATTGCCAGGAGAAGAAAAAAATTGTGAGTAGAGTCCAATAAGCCTCTGCCATGTGGCAATTTGAAGCATTTCTGTCGTATCAAAATTTTGATGCAAAATGCACCTCCACTAACCAATCTAGTGGTGCCTTGGGCCTCAGATGATGAGAAAAATTTTGAATCGGCAATCATGCGCCAACGATCGCACGCCACAAATACTTATGGTTAGTTTTTGAAAAGTTTTTTTTTAAAACCAAATCCCAAACCCCAGGTATATGTGGCGCATGATCGTTGCTTCAAAAAATTTCTCTTGATGGTCTGGATTGGCCAGATCAGGCCTCCACCTGACACAAAATTATGGATCATTTAGAGAAAAAGGGTTGGAAGGAGCAAGAAACTTTTCCTAAAGATAAAACGACATCATTAAAAGGTTAGTACAGATAAAAAAAGGACCTAAAAACATGTAGAATTATGAGAGGGAAATGATTCTTCTAGTGAGCTTTTTTACCTCCTCCAGTCAAAGTTTCTCATTGACGAAAATACTTCTCTAATAAAACTATCCTTATGTCCTCTCAGCGGGCATTTCCGTCAGCATATGACAAGTTTTGGCTACAAGGGGTAAAAAGCTCACTGAAAAAATAATCCCCTTGTTAGAATGCATTTCTTATATGAGCAGGGCGGGGCGGGGCGGGCATGGGCCAAGTCACCATAAAACTTAAAACCATAAATTTATAACTGGGCCAGTGGACTCAGAACTTGGACGAGTCAACTCAACTCAAGGGTAACCCAGGTGGGTTGGAGCGATGGCTTGGGATCACGCCTCAGTAAGTGGGTTGGAGTGATGGCTTGGATCATGCCTCAGGAAGTGGAGACCCCGAGTTCGAAACTCCATACGTAAAGGGCCACTCGTCGGGAGTTCCTTTCATGTCTTACCAGGTACGTGTGGTTGACGTACCTTCTTTATTGAAGCCCTGAGGGATTAGTCGGGTGAACTCCGGAAACCCTTGGTTAGCTAAAAAAACTCAACCCAACGGTGGTTTGGAGATAGTTGGGGCTACTGACTCTATTAGTATTTACTTGTCAAGTTTTGGGCTTCAAATTTTCAATACACCATTTTAAATGCTTCCCTTATCCAGTGGAAAATCCTTAACAACACTCATAATTGTAGAAAAACATTTCAGATAGTACTATCTTCAGAGAAAAATGTGAGATGTGAGGCCCCCCTCCTTAATATCCTTATATACTAGTGGGTGGCCATGCCAATGGCATTCTCTGACAAAACGTTTGCCAAAAACGGGTGTGAGTGGCTGAGATCCACCGTCCAGTCGGGGGATAAGATCTCGGCCCTTCTTTATTGAAGCCCATAAAAATGGAGTATAAGTGAGGAGACAACCACTGTCACTTGTTATATAGATTTTTTTGCGAAAAAAAACCTTAACCTGCACTAACTAAACATTAGGAACGGGATCGGGTGTTTTCACGTCTCACTGTAGTGTTGGATTTGTCTTGATGTCTGATTGATGAACAAGAACGAAACTTGGATTGGATTTTTTTGACTCCCATGACCCCCTCTGTACTTGCAACACATACTCAGACAATATTCCTTATATCGTACTATAATAGCATGTGGAGCTAAGTTTAGTCTCTTATACACTAGTTTTGGGCAAGGTTTAAAAGGGGCTGTTATAACGGTACAGTGGACTTAGTGCATTACTGTTTTTTCCGTTATAACGGATTGTAACGCACATGAGCAAAAACGAAAAAAAGGAAATAACGGGGTTAAAATTCAAATTTTGAATTTGTTTACAATAAAATTTATAAAAAGAATAATGGTTTTTTTTTTTTTCGACAATTTTTTTCAACAAATAACGGTCATTATTTTCATTATAACGGAAATTATTTAAAAAAAAAAGAAGCCATTATAACAAAAATTACAGCAGTTATTTTCTGGGCGTTAAAAACAGTACATAACATAATGGGTGAAGTCCGAATCTGTTATAACAGCCATAATTTTCGTTACAACGGACTTTTTCAAACCACGGATTTTGGCACATACCAATTTGGGTTTTGGCAAAACCCGTATTCACGTTTTGGCTTTAAAGGGTAAAGCTGATTATTTTGTCCTCTTTTTACACATAAACCATCCATCAGTCTGATAGAAAAAGATCAAGTGGTGGGCCCACCCACCACTTGGATGGCTGATGACCAGCACACATCGATCCTAAAGTATTATCCAATTTGTTGTCTTTTTGTTCACCAGTACCGAATCACTTTTACTGTTCGGGTTTTCGTTTGTTTCCTGTAATGGAGTCCACAATTAAGATAGTTAATTTATCAAGTCTATCCCATCCAAGAGGATCGAAGAGTCAAACTCGACCAATAGGTCAAAGTGTACAACAAAGGTCAAGTATAAAACTTCAGAAAACGATACCTAGGTGCAAACCGATGCTCATCGACTTGTGCGGTGTAAATCATCAAGTTCACCAACAAACAACGGTAGGGACAGCGGGCACTAGGGATGATTGCAACACTGCCCTAAAATTTTTCTATAATTTTTCTATCTTTCCAAGACACAAGTAAAACGATATGACGTTGTAGTTTTACAGCCTGTCTAAACTCCAAATTCAGGGACAACATTTTTTATAATTAATTGGACAACAAATATAATTTTAGTTGTTTGGATTTCTAAAAAATCAAAATTTCTTTCTATCTAGGTAAGAAAAATGTCATCTCGTGCATGTAAATAGTTTATTGTAAACCTTCAAAATAATAATATATTGTACGTGCATGTAAAAATGTCATCTCGTGCATGTAAAGATATTGTACCTACTTTAACATTAAACAGATAAAACCTACGTGATTTTGAAAAATAATAAATAAAACTGATGTTTTTAACCTTATTTTGATAAGGTTAAAATAATTAGAAAATTAAAGATAATAAATAAGATTATTTTGATAATTATTTTACTATGATTAACCAGTGTCAAAATCTCAATGGCTAGAGCCCACGTGGCACATGATGCAACAAATACAGATGTTTGTCATCAATGTTTATTTATCAAATAAAATAAATTGAATCAAACTTAGAGACACGCGCGTATTCGCTTTTGAAGATAGTTGGAACCTCTACAAAGATGCAACGAATTATAAATAACACTATATTTGGGATTCCCTGAGATAAAAAAATAAAACAACAAATATAAACTGTCGAATTAAAATCAAGTTTCAATAAATATAATTTTGTTTCGTATAGAAACAAAAAAAACTAACCCAAAATTCAGTAAATAAAATAAATTTATCGCTCGTAACTTTAGGAGTTTTGAGGCTTCCTTTAATGAGAGAATCTTGCTAAAATCACTCTTATTGCTTTATGATGTGAACTCCAAGTGTTGATTCGTATGTGCTTTTCGATGGTCTTGTACAAATTACTTACAAGTGACTTACGAAAGACATTATTTAAATAAACCTTTAATTAATTTAATGTTAACTACTAATTCCATTTAATTCTCTATGTAACTCTTACATGAGAAAAATAAGAATCACGTGGGATAAAATGGTTGCTATTGATTGTTTTTAACAATCAAATAAATCAAATTAATTCAATAAATATTTTGATAAATTATTTTGAAACACATGATTCCAACAAAACATTATCAATGGGCCAGAGGGCGGCGGTGAGTAACAAAAATCCCCATAGCTCTACCTTGTTACATCATTTTTCCTTTTGAACTTTTAAATTTATCAAATCACGTTGGGCCTAGAGGTTCAAGATTAAGCCCAACCCAACATAAGTGCAACTCGGTCCTATACCTCGATGGGCCTAAAAGCCAATAAGACCAGCCTAGCCCACTAAGGTTGCAATTGGCATTGCAGAAAATATATCAAAAAGCTGTTTTTGACTTATTTTTGGATTTTCAAAACAGAAGTTCACGGGTTAAGGAGAAGGATTTTTTCAACTGCTTATAATTTATTCTCATGGTGAAAGCAAAACAATGGCTGGTCATCAGTACATTGGCCACATGATTTGAAAACACTATGAAAAGCTTCCTACACACGTTAAAAAACATAAATCCTTCAAAATGACATGTGGCACACTCTTTCTGGCCACTGGCCCACCAACCAATGAATCTTTGGTCCACTTCTTGGTGGTGGAATTACATACTAAAAACCATACTGGTTGGTGATTTCTAGCTGTGTGATTTGGGCACTTTCTTATTATGGGCTTCGAACTCATATGTGGGCCATTTCACGAAGCCCATGATGAGAAGTGCTTGAATCCAACCACTAGAAATCAACAATCAAGCTGATTTTTGGTGTGTATGTCTACCAAAAATCTGGGCCGAGCCTTCATGGGTCTGTGGGCCTGTGGGCCAGGTGGCATTAAAAAGTATTTTTTTTTTCAGGTTTTCGATACACAGGTAAGTATCATAAAAGGGAGTTCACTTTTGCTCAACTTTTTGAGCAAAAATGAATTCTTATCTCCCAATGTACTGATGAACGGGGAGCTGGAGTTTGATGTTCCTGAGAGACTTCAAAGTTTGAAGTTTCCCTCCCAATGACCTTATCGATGTTTAGTCCGGATCTACATATCAAAAGCCAGTTTAATTGATGATCTCTATCTATTTGATTTAGCATTTTAATATCATGATTTCTAACCGTTGGATTTGAGAAATTTTTATGCTAAAATATAACTGCTTGAGATCATTAATCAAGAGCGTTTTTGGTTTATAGGTCCACCGAGATGTGGAACAAACATCCAAAAGGTCAGTGAGCCCTTAAGGGTGCTCCACATGGCATTTTTGAGAGGGGGACACTTCAAATTTTGAAGTCTAGCGACACCAAATATGTTCTCATGAACGGCATTTGATTTGCGTGACATCCTTTACGGTCAAGCATTGCTCCAAAATTTGCCTTGCCTCCTTCGGCGGTGGGGCCATATGATTTGATATTTCAGAGTGCTGTGGGTCATCTTTCCATGTATTGATAAAAGGCCCCTGCTTTGGGTGACGCCCACACAGTCACGCACTGCGTGAGGCAAAATTTTGCCCCTTTCCTCCATTGGCCCACGTCAGATATTGCAGAAGTTATACTGTTGCTATGACCTCCGTTATTTGAGTAAACCGATACCGCAGTCACCGATGCCGCTCACTGCAGCCAATATGGGCCACGTGGCACATTCTTAAGAGGACACTGACCGTATGGATGTTTGGCCAATCACTAGGTGGATCTAAAACAAAATACAAACCTGATCAGTGATTTCTAAGCGTTGGATTGAAGTTATTTTCATGGCTTGATTTTAACCGTAGGAATTTGAGCATTATTTGAGTACAAAGATCCAAAGGTTTTAAACCAATAATCAGGCTGATTTTTGGTTTGTGGATCCACCTAGTGGTTGGCCAAACATCCATACGGCCAGTATCCCCCTAACAATATGCCACGTTGCTCATATTGGCTGCAGTCAGCCGCGTCGCTGACTGCAGGTGTCATCAAAGGTTTACTCCCGTTATTTCTCCGTGAGAAGTACCAACTACCAAATCCAAATTTCATTAAAATGAGCCACGTGGACCTGTTTGGCGCTGACGCAGCAGGAATCCCCGGAGTAAAACTTTGATGACAGGACCCTGTCCTGTCATGAAGGCCGATGACAGGGCGTAATATGTGCCACGTGATACACTCTTAGAGGACTCTGACTGTATGGATGTTTGGCTAATCCCTAGATGGATCCATAAACCAAAAATCAGCCAGATTAGTGATTTCTAAGCGTTATATTGGAATAATTTTCATGGGTTGATTTTAACCGTGGGAATTTGAGCATTTTTGACCATTAGTTGAGGTACAAAGATCCTGGTTTGAAATCACTAATAAAGCTAATTTTTGGTTCGTTGGTCCAGCTAGGGATTGGAAAAACATCCATACGGTCAGAGTCCTCTAAGAGTGTGTCACGTAGCTCATATTGCGCACTGTCATCGGCACGATGACAGGGCCCTGTCATCAAAGTTTTACTCGAATCCCCGTAGTGCACAAACTCGCGCGTACAGAAAACTACCGTTCATCTTCTCTCTCTTGAGCCGTTCTTTTGGTATCTATCTCTCCTGCACTCTCACTAGCTTCTGCTTTGCTTTCTCTCTTCTTAAACACTACTTTGAAACCGATACTTCTCGATCGATTGATTGATAAGGAGACGACCTTCGATTTCAGAACGAGGGGTCTTATTAGGTCTGTTCTTACTCTGCACATAAACCTGGCGAATTATCTCTGAATCCGGAGTTTTTACCCCAGAATCGATCGAATTAGGGTACTAAGTCTCCAATTTATTTTCCTCAAATCGGTCGAAGGTTAGGTTTTCTTTATCATTCCTCTGCAAATTGTTGAAATCAGGGCTTTGAACGAGTGATCCTCTTTCTTTTTTGTTACTATAGGTGGAGTTAGGCTCGTATTGGGAGATTTTGTTCCAGTTTGTTTTTGGCCCTAATCGATTTAATTAGGGTTCATATTCGGAGGTTTTGTTTCAAATTCGATTCAAATCAAATGGTTTAGGACGTCTTTTTTCCTTTGTTCCACGTGTTTCGTGGAATTACTCTACGAATCTGCTTTTGTTTTTTCCTGTAGAAATTCGTGCCTCTGACTAAGAGATGGCGATTGTCTTAATTTAATTGAGATTGAGAGCTGCACTTTTGAGAATCAACGCAACTGGCGTGCTGAGTTAGGAGATCATGGTTCCATTCTAATTATAGAGTTTCGAAGCCGAGACCACACACTTCTTTGTTGCCAGATATACATGAACATCGGGCTATAAATTGAAGGTTTGGAGCTGATTTGCCGAAGTGATGAATGTGAGCCATCCTTCCGTCCACCCAGTAGAAGCTCCACCTTTGACTGATGGTGCCAACAATGCACAGAGAGTGAGGATGAAAGACATCCAAGGCATGCCCGGCACCCCTGGAGGCCTTGCCTTGCGTTTATGTCAATTCGTGTTTGCGGTTGCAGCGCTTTGCATCATGGCTTCGACCAGCGATTTCACCTCGGTCACAGCCTTCTGGTAACACATTCTTTGTTGCTTTTATTTTTGTTTTTTCTGTTTCAGCATTTCTACCTTCATTTTTAATAATTCTGGATTTTTTAGATTCAGAGTCCTGAAATATATGAATTTCCTTCCATTATATATTTGACAGACAGTCGATAAAGTATTGCTATTCTGTAAATTAGTGTGCCCCATTTTAAGTGTCAGAACAACTACGTATGTAGCTTTTAATATAGGAGTGGGGGCTTCTGGTGTTTGGATGTGGTCTTACATGCACCCAATGTGTTGTTATTTCAGTTTGTAGGATAAGATGTTGAAATTTGTTTTATTTTTAGGACTGGGTTGAACCCCATGTGGCATTGGGGCTCCTCAATGGAAGACATTGATCGCCAAACAAATTTGCTATTTGACATTGACTTGATGCTATTCTTCAATTTAATTGACTTAGCTATAGGTGCAGTTGGTTCAAAATGCATTTATTCTAGGCTTATCAAGAATATAATATCAAGGGTGAGAGGTAGAAATTGCTATAGGAACGATTTCTTATTGATCTGATGTGTATCTTTTGTCACTGTGCTCTTTTCAACTAGAGGTGGACACCTGGTAAATGATCAGGCAGGTTGTCCAATCAAACACGTTCTCGTGTCGTGGGTGTATTCAGTTATTTGTAAGTGATCCTTTAACAATAAATGAATTCCAGGAAAGTTGGCCAGGAAATTTAAAATTGACGGGATTAATACCTCTTTTGGCATCTAAGTGCTTCCACAGTTCCACTTAGCTTAGTTGAGGATTGGAATTATTTTGTATATGCACTAACGTTAACTGATGATGCTGTAATTACTTTTTGCTTTTTGCTGTGGATGTATGATAGGGAACCATTGATCCACCTATATTGCCATTCAAACTTCATGTTTTCTTCTGATTATCGGTGTGGATGCATTGCTGAGGATTATCATGCATGCATTTAACACGTGTAGCAGATGGTGAGCAGGTGTGTAACTTGCGAGGATCTGTTTATGGTTGGGCATGCACGGGTTTGTGTCTTGTGGCAGATGGTGAGTGGTGTGACATGTGGTGGGGATCCATTTACGGTTGGGATTGAATTTAGGACACATGGGTTGAGAATTTGTGGGCAAACGATGCGGTAGGAGGTAGAAAGGAAGGTGTCTAGCGACACCAATATCAGAGGGAAGTGTTATGCCTTGGCCAAGATGGTATGCTCACTGCTAAAGCTAGTTGTCATTATTAGACCACTAAACCATCAGGATCACGCTCTTAATTATAGGGACCTAGTATGACTTTGCAACAGATACAATAAATTGCACCACATGCCATGACCCTTACCTCAACATTGTTAAAAGCATTGCATCTTGTAGCACAGTCCCTTTCGTAAGATCTGCAACTTTCGAATTACAGTAAAGTATGAACTGGAATGGCTGTCATATAACCATTCTGTACTAAAATTGCATGCATTTTTATAGGAGCTCCCTGCAGGCAGCCATGGAAAGTGCAATAGACGTCGAACCTAAGTGGTAATGAAAAGTGTCACCGATGTGAAGGCTTTTCATAAGACACACCAGAAGATAGATTGTAGTTGGGTGAAGGAGATGGATTGTAGTTGAGTGAAGAACTTGCCAACGGAGCCTTGGAGGAGAGAGAGGCATAGAGCACTTATGAGAAAGATTGCTTGATTTTCTGATATTGGATATAAATGGTATTGGATAAATGGAACAAGGTGAAGAAGATGGATGGTATTGGGGCGAAGAGTGATGTTAACCATGGTTAAAGTCTAAATCATAGCATCTCAGGTCACTCATGGTAGTCAATGTACGGATGGCCAACTTATTTTAAATTAATACGATGAAAGAATGACAGTGCTTCGACGCATCAAATAGACCTCTATGTGCATATTATATGTATGATTTTTTTTCAAGTCGTATTGCTGATACCTATTGGTATCGTAGCTGGTTGATATTGAGCATAGAAACATGAATCTGAGATTTGACCTACTCCATACCTGTTTTAAGTAAATATGAGCCCTTCAAATAGGATATATTGTAAATATGGGTTGGATATGGTACATATATAATGGATCTGACTTGATCTAGATTGAGTTCGGGTTAGATCTGGGTTTGAGCTGTGTGCTCGGTTGGATCTTTGATATGTAGCTTAGTAGAAGCTATATATTTAATATAGGCATGTAGACCGATCCCGCCATAACGGAAGAGATGGATTTAGAGAGGATTGAATGGAGGAACAGGATTCGTGCAGCCGACCCCATACCATTGGGGAAAAAGGCTTATGATGATGATGTAAACCGATCCTGTATATGGCTCATGGGTTGGGGTCAGCTTCAGATCCTGGTTCAGATATGGATCATATGTTGTGGATCTGAATATTGGACTGCATTTATGAAGTCAGATCACAACCAGATGGACCTGGAATCAAATCCGCAGATTCAACCCTTTTCATGCCCTAAGCAAAACAGCAGGTGGCTTGATGTTGCCTGTGGCTAAACGGGGCTGGGATGGGGTCTGTCATGAGATGACAGATGTGACAGCATGTAATGAAATGGCGAGTACTTATAAAAAATAAAAAAAGTAATGAAATGGCAGTGGCCTGACGGCAAATGGTGATACGATGGGCCACTCACCAACTCTTCCGTGGAAAAACAATGACGCATATATGGTTATAAAAAATTTACCCCATCAGGAGGTTGAGCACTTTAGCTGCCCAGTGCAGAAACAAAGACTGCCCAAGTTGATTAGAGCCGTTAGATAATGAAATTACTCAAAGAGGTCAATATATCATAGAAGTGACTTATTAGTTTCTTTTATCTTGGGACCCCAACGAAAATGGGATCGTAGTAATAATGCACTCTGGATGTTAAAATCAGCTCGGTGCACATAATTGTCCTGCGCATATAGTTTTAAAATGAAACATTGTCCTGCACATAATTTCTTTCATCTTGCTCGCGTCTGAATGGTATCAAATGAAGAGTGTGATAGTTAAAGTCTCAGGAATTATATGTCATTTCTTCCTTTCGTTTATTGGTTTTGATTAATTGAACTTTTAGTTTCTTTAGCTGAGACGGAATTATGTAATTAAACCCATTATCCCGCTAGTCAAACTGCTCAGAATGAATATTAATATTCCCCATTGTTCCACTAATCAAACTATATTATTCATATAGTTTTAAAATAAGGCATTCCCCTTTGACGTTAAAAAAGACATCCCTTTTTTAACCTTGCTCACCATTGTCCCGCACGTATAATTTCTTTCATCTTGCTCACATCCGAATGATGTGAAATGAAGAGTATGACAGTTAAACATCCACCTTGAATATTTTCAGATAAATAATGCATAAAAAAACGAGTGTGATGGTTAAAGTCTTCGGTATTTTATATGTCACTTCTTCCTTTTTTTGTTGGTTTTTGATTAGTTGACCTTTTAGTTTCTTTAGCTGAAAAGGATATTATGCAATCAAACTCATTATCCCACCAGTCAAACATCTTGGAATGAGTATTAAATAGTTGCGTCTCAAACTCAAGGTCTTCTTGCAGCCAATTTTCCAAATCTATTTTGGGTATCACAGATTCACAGGCACAATATCAAACAATAGGTCTTGAGGATTGAGGTTTTCTTAGATTGTACTATTTTAGTGTAAACAAATTGCTCTTAACCCGATTTTAGAATAGAAGAAACTTATGTTGGTGTACATTTGTGATACATTCTACTTTAAGCTAATCTTTGTCTCATTGCTTATATTTCTACTTCTTACAATGCTTGGATATGATATGTTTTCTTGTTTGTGAATTTGGAAGCAACCAGTCTTTCTGTTATTTGCTGTTTCATAACATAAAAGCTTGCTCCATATTTGCTGTGTCAGCTACCTTGTTGCCGCAGTCGGCTTGCAAAGCTTGTGGAGCCTATCGTTAGCTATTGTTGATATATATGCCCTTCTAGTGCAGCGCTGCTTGCGGAATTCTCGAGTTGTCAGTTTGTTCACCATCGGCGATGGGGTAAGAAAAACTATGATTGATAGTACTTTGTAGAGATATTTTTCATTCTTAAAGTATATGGTAATTAGTGATCCAGCCATTCATAGGTGAGTTTGTTGACTCAATATACCAACTTATTTCCAATCACCCGAGAGCCATGGTTTACAAACTTTATACTTGCTCCGGGTTCGATGCATGCCAGGACTAGGAGAGGACCCAAGTTGACTCAAAGCTAGTCAAGAACTCCATCAAGTTCTTCTGAATTTGGTGGATACTTTCAAGTACTCAAAAACTTTTCATTTTTCTTCTTTAAATGCAGCAAGAGTCTTGAGTGGATTGAGTTTTTTCCCTATTTTTCCCAGTACTTGATTTAGTTCTTGAACACTGTCCAAGACTAATTGACAATTCTCAGATTAGGCATCTTTATTCATGTGTCATCAGGACACATCTATATTGTACTGATGTGCATACACGTATATAACTCTATAAATGCTTACACACATGAACACATACTTTATTCTGATTATTGATAGTTATCCCAGATATAAAATTTGGAGCCAGCCTTCCCTATGTATGGGTCATGGGAAAGAATTTCTAGGGCCCTCCCCTTTCACAATATGTGTCCCTAAACCTGCACTAACCCCCAAAAACTCAACCCTGGTTACTTTTTAACATGGGTTGGGGCAGGTTTAGGGACACGTGTTGTACAAAGGGTATGTTCGTAGTAACAGTTTCCAACAACTCATCTGTAGGATGGTTGTTCCTAACAATGTATGTGTTTTGGGTGAAATGTGGCTCAGTTTGGTGTATTTGTGTGGGATTCGACCATGTTGTATTTCACAAGGCCCCCTTCCTAATGTTCCCTGGCTTATTAAAACTGGTGTTTCTCAACTGCAGATCACATCCACTCTAACATTTGCTGCAGCATGTGCATCTGCGGGCATCACAGTCCTCATCGGCAATGATCTCAATGAATGTGCCAGTAACCACTGTACGAGATTTGAGACTGCCACGGCCATGGCCTTCATAAGCTGGTTTACTGTTTCACCATCTTTTTTCTTGAACTTCTGGTCACTGGCATCCCGGTGAAAGAAAAGCAGGGAGAAGCCATTATTTACCAAACTGTTTCTTAGCTTTTGGTGTGATCTCATGGTTGTTTTCCTCTCTTACATCCCCATGAATCAAGATTTGATCGGCTATGTATATATTACATAAATCAGGCAGAAACTTGTCATAAAATAGATAACGCTTGGAGTACTACATGTATTCTTTGCAGGATAGTCTGGAGACTTGAGTTTCAAGGTTTGGTTTGTAAGTAACAGCTACATTGCTAGGAAAGGCAACTGTGAGAGACCGAGTACATGGTGGAATAAGCTGTCCTTATTGAATGATCCTAATCAAGTGACAGCTAAGTACTGTCCTGATAATTGGGCTTATTATCCAACAGTCCAAAAGAATTCGATAGATATGATAATCCAATTTGATCATCTTTAGGGCCAGTTAAATGAAGGGTGGTCCTGCTCCCTGCTACCTGCTTGTGCACCTTTGCTTACCATTTGGCATTCGGTACTATTGAGTTTGTGTTCATTGATCCATCCAAAATATTAGGCAGCCCCATCAATTAATTGTTTAATTTTGCACAATTGTAATCGTTCGAAGAAGAGCCTTCATCTGGACAGTCAAAGTGACGTCCCACAAATTCATTATGTGGATGGCTAAGATCATCTAAAAGATGTTCAGTTCATGCCATGTCCAATCTAAGAGGTGCCCGTTGTGTGGGATCCGCATCACTCCGTCCAAAATAAATAACCGTCAATGATTAGTGCGAATTTCTGAGTTGTAGGTAATCCAAATTTGAACCGTCTTTTGATACAGAAGTCCCTAAAATTGCTACCTGGCATTGTGGTCCGTAAAAGTGTGGGCCAAACATTCGGGGGGTTAGTGTGGCCGAAAGAAAGTGTGCCACAGGGACTTCTGTATCAAAAATTTTGATACAGAAATTTCGATAATAGATTTTTCCATCCAAATTGTGTCCTAAACGTATTGAGTGGCCCAAATGGACAACCGTGCTGCCATGTGTAGGGCTTTGAACAACTCCAACAATCACCGCCCCCCCCCCCTCCCAACCCCCATTCCCTAATCGTTCCAAGAAACTTCAAGAGCCAAATACCCATAAAAGAAGGGCAAATCGGATGGTAGAGATCATCTGATCATATTGAATTTTCTCCTAATAAATTAGGCTCGTGTGTGTGTGCGCGCGCGTGTTGGGGAGGTACACATGAACTGGAACAAGATACATCCTCGGAAGGCACATGATCGCGCATCTTGGAGGTCCGGTCCGACTCCATCCCAGCCTGTGTTTTTAATAACACATGCACGTGCATCAAACGTGCCTCTCCACTAGGGCACTAGTTATTTAAATTATAACTACGCATGCTCTCACACAAGATGTAAATTTGTAAAGGGTCAGACTCAGGGGACCCCCTTTTCTTACCCCTCTCGGGAGTCGTGTTCTTGGCAGTGGATTCCGAGAATCCAACTGTGGTTGATACCGCTGAGATGGCATTCACTCTTTTCATTTTTTGCCAGCACTCACCGTTAGATTCGTGAATCCAGCGGCTGAGAACACGACTCCCGAGAGGGGTCAGAAAACAGGGTTCTCGGAGCCTGAGCCATTTGTAAAAGGTCAAAGTGTATAACATTTCCCAACACCTTTTCAACGTGGGATTGCACATCTCATTTCATAGTTGTTTAGTCCCAGGATCCATACAACCTTAAAATAAGCTAATTGGGCCTGACTTGCTAGGCCCGCTTCAACCGCAAATGTATGTCCAAACAACCAGCCTGCAACTCCTTCCCATTTGTGCTGAAAATGCAGAAATTTCTCAGTAGACTTCACCAACCTGTAATTGATTTGTTTCTTAATTATCCAAACGAATGTGAGAGAAACTTGGATTGGTTAATGAGCTTTGACCAAGAGAGTTGGACCAATGCAAGGCAGAGCAGGGTGTTTCACTTAAAATACACAGGTTCTTAATAATAAGTTGCAGACTTGTCCTCCCTCTATTCTATCTTCTTGTGCCCATCCTAACGTAGAATATATGGGTTTCTAATTAGCTGTAAGACAGTACAATGATTTGTTTCTTAACTACTCAACTTGAATTCTGGCAAAATCATTGGAAAATTTACTTTTACCACCCTAAAAATATAGAAAAATAACCTATTTGATTGTCCTTACTGCGGAAATGGTGGCCACAAAAGAGCCTTCTCTGGCGATCATGCAGCAAAAAGTGTAGCTTCAGGTCGGGCTCTTCTAAATATTGTAAAGCTTTGGTTGGGCTGAAGTCCATCAGGTGCTTGAACTAAGGTTGGTCGCGCAATCCTGATTCCTGTTCTAAGTATTTCAATAAAGAACTTCAAGTCAGACCCACTGAACATTTAAAAAAAGAAAAAGAAAAGAAGCAGATCCTTTTCTCACTCCTAGCAATGCTGAGTTCATAGATCTGTTTACAGAAGATGAATCTTCAAAGAAAAGAAATAGAAAGGATTTTCATGTTCTTGAGCATAAATAAGCAGAGAAGACTAGCAGTACAACAGCATCATCGTTCCTTCAACATTTTCCACCGCCAAGCCAAGCAATTGGTAGTAATGTACAAAACAATTGGTGGAAGAATACACATATCTCATCCAAAATTACATTCTATGGAAAACAGATGAGAAGGCAATTAACTCATAAGAATAAAACACATGCTCAAGAAGCACCACCTTTTTAGACCACATGTTAAAAGTAGGTTGTAAAATTGAGAATTACACCCACAAAGGTTCACAGGTGGAGTTTTTTGCACAAAACAGTGGCCTTACCCAATCAAACCTGACGATCATCCGAAACTATCACAAGCTGCACTTCAACTTCTCAGTTTGGAGCTCTTGCGTCAAGGACTCTACCCGGTCAAGCAAACCAATGTTTTCCTGATCACAAAGTAAGAAAATGGGTTAGAAGAACAGGTTGAGTTGGGTGCGACTCAGAAAACTTGGACGAGTCGAATCATGCTTGTAAGTAAATCAACAGACTCCTAGCACACTTGGCCGGACTCGGTATTTGTGGTGTACACAAGTGATATACAAAAACCAAGTCTTTCAGACCTTAGGGATAACTGCATCAGAATAATAATACAAAAAAGAAGAAGAAGAGAACCAAGAGGGATTGTTAAGCAGTCACCTTTTGTAGCATTGCCAATTTCTTGTTAATACTGGCAGCTTCCTCCATCTTCTTCTCAAAAACCTCTTTAACCTGTCAAGCAGAAACACGCTCATTTAACCCCACAGTAAGGAGGTGATCAAAGATCATCGCCAAGTGTATTGTGTGCAAATAACACAAAGAAGCCTCATTACAGCGACAGTCTTCATTAAACTCAGGAATATTAGTACGGTTGAAAACTTGGAATGCTTTAAGGGTGCCTTAGTACTAATTTTTGCTATTTATTACTAGAGTATATATCCGGTTGGATTAAGATTAGTATTGTAATAAATTGTATGAGATGCATCATATCATCATTGGTGTATCTCATCAAATATTCTCCGGGTTGTCAAGATTAGGATGAATTAATCAGGATAATATCTAATATCAATTAGGATATTAGATTAGATATATTAGGATTACTTTCTATCTTTAGATTTTCCTATCTTTATATAAACACTTGATTAGGATCAATGTAATCACTTAAGTTTTATCAACAAATCCCATTTCCTATCATGGTATCAGAGTCATTGTTCTTCTGAGAACAAGCTCTCGATTCTGTGCTCTATTCCGACGGGCGGCTTACCGTTGTCCGCCCGGTAATCATCGCCCACCATCAACCATCGTACATCTCCAAGCCAACCTACCACTATCCACGGCCAAAAAAATCTGAATCGCTGCCTACCTTTATTGCTATATTTTCAATAAAAAAAAACAAGTTGGCCACCTCTTTTTGCCATCTTTTCTCGGAAAAAAAAAAAACCAAATACATTTACCCGCATCCCTCTCTAACCTCTCATCAAACGCTCATCAAAGTCCTTCAAACTCATCATATTTTATTTACTCAAAACATCTCCAATGAGAGTTTAGTCGCACACTCCGTCTTCGATAGCTTCTGGGAAGAAGTCATGACTGATCTGATCTAGTGGGCCACCAGCTCCAATAGACTCCAAGATGAGTGGGATGCGACAATGATGGATTTCACAGACAGATGATGACCACCATCAAGCACACAAACAGAAGTTTCAGCCATTTATCATATTCACTTCATGAAGACCAAGTGCTCATATTTCTTGTAACCAATCACATGTTCCTTCTTCAAAGGGACATGTTATTGCAAGGGGGTATTAGAGTACATATCCGGTTAGATTAATATTAGTATTGTAATAATTTGTGTAAGATGCATCATATCATCATTGGTGTATCTCATCACATATTCTCCAGGTTGTCAAGATTAGGATGAATTAATTAGGATAATTATCTAATATCAATTAGGATCATAGATTAGATCTATTAGGATTACTTTCTATCTTTAGATTTTCTTATCTCTATATAAACCCTTGATTAGGGTTAATGTCGTCACCGAAGTATTATAAATTAATTTCATTTCCTATCATTTATTATTCTTGTTTTATACGTGTTGAGGGTGCCAATTTCATCATTTGTATATTTCGGACGTATACATATAGTCATATCGATTTATAAGTTTCGGAATAACCCAATCTTTAATTCACGCACTCTTCATACTTATATGAATTTGTAATCCTAGTTAATTGAGCCCCATGCCTTCAACTTGGTTTTTGTTAATCTATGAGTAGATCTTGAAGCATGAACCTAGATTACCACCAAACCTTAAAGAGTATAACCTTCCAATGGATAATCAGATCAACGGTGAGAATGAAGGAGACTTGTGCATTTTAAAGTAAAATGCCCTAGGGAAAGGTGATCCAAGAGTAGATATAATGGAACAATCTCACTAAACATCTGGGTTCAAGCACCCAACTGTAGCTGTTATTGACTTGAGATCTAAACATTGAGATTGGTTTGGATCCTAACCTACATGAGCCTATTCAAGACCTATTCCCATTTCTTCCATATTGGGGTAAGAAAGGAAGAAAATTATGATGAAAAATTTCTTCAAAGTCCCATAGTAATAAAAAAACCAATTTTGGATTGTCAACTCATTTGCTTAGAACATATATAGGGTTTTTTGTAACGCCTCCCCTCAATAAATCTTCTATATTATAGGAATTGATTTTCCACCATCTTACCTATTTAAGTCAATAATTTTCATATTTGACAGAAATGCCCCTCTAACTTCACAATTGATTTTTTCAAAAGATAGATACAGTTTTTTTAGGAGGGTATTTTGGTCAAATGTGAAAAATACTGATTGGAAGAGGTAAAAGTTCATTGGAAACCAAAGTTAGCGAATCTCCCTTTAAAGCACGTCTTTTAAAAAAAAAAAAAAATTCATTTATGAAAAAAATGTTTAAAACCTTTTCAAAACATCGCCAAAAAAAAAATTATTCAACACTTCAAAACAGCGCCGTAATTTTAGAATTTTCACAAAATCGTTTGAATAAAACTCTCTTGCTTTACAAAATTAATTTTTTTTTTTATAATATACGTTACCTATATTGTGTTTGTAAAAATATTTTTTAGAAGAAAATAAAAGATTGCTAGACCTTGATTACATTACTAGATTTAAACGAAGCGTTTTTTGGTACTATTATATTTATATTCTTACCCAGTCTATATTACATCAGGGTGTATGCAGTGGCAGAGCCAGGGGGTGAGGGTGGGCACTCAACTTTAACTTTAAAAGTTAAAAAAACATTAGTAATAATTTTTCAGAAATTCCCTTTTAAACTTGGTACAATGCCCACTCGCCCACCCTCAATTTTGAAAGTCAAAAAAATAATAGTAATAAATTTTCAAAAATATTCTTTTAAACTTAGTACAATGCCCACCCTTGAACAAAATCTGTACAATACCCCACCCCCACCCCCCACTAAAAGTTTGAAAATTAAAAAAAAAAAAAAAAAAAATCTAAAAATACCCTTTTAAACCTAGTAGAATGCCCACTGTTGAACAAAATCCTGGCTCTGCCACTGGGTGTATGCACATATATGTACACGTTTTTTTGAGTAAGTAGTTTTGAACTAAAGAAGTATTAAACTTGAAATCTTCACTTATCAATCCCTTGACGTTCTCATCTTTTTTATTCTACTTTTTTTTTAACTGCAATCATTTTACACTCACATTTTTCAATGAACAAAGTTTTCCCGCTTCACAATTTGCTAACAATGCTGGAAACCCTTTGAGTTCTCATTCTTTTGGTCTTCCCTTGTTACGATCCTAAAGGTTAAGACTTAAACTTCCCGCACCTCTATCACCTAGGTGCTTTTGGTGTATTGGTTGGGTCTTAACATTTGGTATCAGAGCCAACCCTACGTCATGGGTTCAAGTCACGGGAGGGGCGACCTGACGAAAGGGCTACCTGGGGGCTCGCTCAAAAAAGAGAAAATAGGGGTACCGGAAAAAATGCTGGGGGCTCGCTCACAAAAAGTGAGAAAATAGGGGTACTGGAGTGAAAGCCGCTTTAGAGTGGGCCACCGTGGACGTTGGCCTTGAAGCGTGGTGGAATGTTACGATCCTAAAGGTTAAGACTTAAACTTCCCGCACCTCTATCACCTAGGTGCTTTTGGTGTATTGGTTGGGTCTTAACATCCCCCTTGACCTTTTTGTTGACCGAGTCAGAAACATCAACCCCGTCACCCAAAAATTGAAGATTGTTTATGGTTTTATTGGTTTTTCTATTTTTGGGTGATGAGTTATCGATTCTGACACAGTCAATGACGGTCAAAACCAGTCAAGGTGCAAGATCAAAATAATGTAAACTGAGGTTTCACTACTACAGAAGATTTATCAAGAAGGTGTTCAAAAAAACCCCATTCATTTTTCGGTATTTTCCCCAATCTTGAACATATATATATTTTGTTAGATAAACTGATAAACGTAAGCACTAAGGATTATTACTTAACATTGATGCTTATAAAAAAAAAATCTCTTACATTTATGATTTATGAGATGAAAAGGCATAAAGATTTTTCTTTTTATAAGCAAAGAGAGTAAAAAGATAAAAAGGAGAAAGCAAACCTCTATCAGCTCCTTCACACACTTAGTAGCCCTCTCCACCTCCTCGTCAAATTTCAGTCTCCATTCTGCCGATTCATCCATTGCTTCCTTGTTAGCAAGATCGAATTGTCTTCTGCAAGACGGAGGGAACCCATAATTTGGACATTCGACACAGAAATTCAAGATTACTAAAAAGGGAGAATATCAAGCTTATCGATAAATTACTAAGAAGAAATTCAAGTAGAAAGAGTGATATACATTGACAAATTAAACAAATTACAGAAAGAAAATCGGGAATCGAACCTTACGAAATCTCTGTCTTCAAAAGAGAAGTCGTTATCGATCGCCCAAAGCCTGAAGTAGACGGCGAACCCCAAAAACATAACCAACGCCAACCCAATCAAGATTGGCCTTCTCCCTCCCATACCCATTGATTCTTCTTCCACCTCCTTCTCTCTCTCTGGAGGCGAGCGAGCAGGACGTACCCGAGTTCACTTTGATGGGGAGTCATTCTTTTAATTGTTTTTTGACAAGCAAGGTTCGAAGTGGATTTATAATGACGTAAATGACCCTGGTATGGTAGTTTTATACCTATCAAGTCATATTAAAAGATCTGAGAAAGTCAATGACCAAAAGGACCCTGGCCAAAAGAGCTTTTTTTGTTAGATTAAAAAGCGGCGTTTGATAAGCTTAAAGCTTATCTTAAGTGCTTACAAGAAAACTGCTTATTTTCTAAAAATCCCTTCCATAGTGTTTGATAAAAAGTGTTTTTTGAGTGGCAAATACCTATTTTACCTCTAAAAGTAATTAAATGCATAGTTTAAAATAACTCCATTTTAACGGGTAACGCCCAAAGCCTGTTACGTTAGAAACCATTTTAACTCTTTTCTAGAAAAAAATGACTGTTATTTCCTTTTATTTTTCATCCCCCCCTCTTTTTCCGTTAAAATCCATTTTCCGTTTTTGCCACTGTCAGTTACAATCCGTTTAAACAGCTATTTTAACGGTAACGCCCCAGTCCGTTATACTGTTAAAACGGCCTCATTTAAACCTTGGTTAAATGAACTTAAAAAATTTTAAATTTTAGTCCTATTTCAAAAACAACTACAACTCATCGCAATTTGAGAGCGTATTAGTTTTTTTAATAATTATTTAAAAACCACTAAATACTAGCTTATTATGATATTTAAGCTTACCCAAATGCAGCATAAGAGAGCTTCTTTATGAACAGGCCTATATGAGTTGGTTCCAAGCCCATGATGAAAAAGTACTCAAATCCAATGGCTAGGAATCACTAATCATACTGATTTTTGGTGTGTGGGTACACCAAGATGTGTGCCAAATATTCATAGAGTCAGTGGGCCCTAAAAAGTCTACTACGTGGCAAATTGAGGGACTTCGGCATCAAAACTTTGATACCGAAGTCGGTATCATAGATTTTTCCGTTTCCCAGCAACTATGAGCAAATCATCACCAACATGGAATTTCCAAAGCATGATGTGTTTTCCCGCTTGTTTGCGTTTTCAATGGACCCCGTGTAAAAGATCTCTCCTCAAACAAAAATCGCCCATCCATCGTGATCACCATCGCTATTAACACATCATCGATAACATTGTTGTCCTAGTCATCCTTGATAATATATCGCTTATGTGGACCCTTTTTCTAGGTGGAGCTGTGGAACAATGTCAAATGCTGCTATTTGTACGCGACAGAGTGCGACCCAAGTGATTTGACAGAATATATTTTAAAAAGTTACAATATTCTACTTGCCTTGTACAGAGTAAACCTTGGCTTACTGCATGATGTACATCCATACAGTCAGCGCTCTCTAAGAGTGTGCCACGTGGCTCGTATTGTATGCTGTGATCGGCTTCACTCACATCATACAGTGAGCGAAGGTTTACTCCCTCGTAGAGGTGGGAGTTCTATTGGTGACGGTCCTCCATCTGCAAAGTTGACGACGGACGGACTGGAGTATGAGTCATATGGCACACTCTTAGAGATCTCTGACCGTATGATGTTTGGCACATCCCTAGGTGGACCTAAAAATAAACCTGATAAGTGATTTGAACCTTTGGATCTTTGTACCCCATATAATACTCAAATTCACGGTTAAAAATCAACCCATGAAAATAACTAAAATCCAACTCTAAGAAATCATTAATCAGGCTAAGTTTTGGTCTGTCGGTCTACCTAGGGTTGGGGCAAACATCATACGGTCAGAGATCTCTATGAGTGTGCCACGTGTCTCATATTGTGGCCTGTCATTATTTCTGTCAGTAAAGTTCTACTCGAGAGATGGTTCCACAGGTTCTCACAGAAAAGGGGTCCACGCAAAAATGTTCCATTCCAAAAAAAAGTCACGTAGAACACGTTCTGGCCCATTGACCCCATACGACGTGGACCTACACACCAAAAATCAACTTGATTGGTGATTTCTAACAGTTAGGGGGTGTTTGGATTGCCATTTTTAGACTTGAAAAGATTTTTATTCAACAAAAAGACTTTTTTCAAAATAATAGATTGTTTGGATTGACATTTTTTAAAAAGTATTTATTCCATTAAAATATATTTTTCAAGCCAAAAAGTATTTTTATAAAAAATAGCTGAAAGCTGTTTTTCAAGTAAAAGAAAAATACTTTTTTAAAATTTGCTAGCTCAATAAACATAATAAATAAAGAAACAGTTTTTGGTAGAAGTCCCCATCTAAAAAAATAAAAAAAAATTATAGCGATGGAGTCCACTAAGAGAAGATAAGACATTTTGCATTAATGATGATTAATGATGATCCAAACGACCTTTTTAAGAAAAACATATTTTCAAAAATATATTTTCAGAAAAACAATTTTTTTAAAATAAATATTTTTTGAAAAATGACAATCCAAACACCCTTAGATTTGAACATTAAAAAAATAATAAAAAAGATCCAAACGGCTAGAAATGACCCGAATAAAATGCTCAAATTCAATGACTAGAAATCACTAATTAAGCTGATTTTTTATGTGTAAATCCATCAAGAGGTCCACACAAACATCCACGGGTCAGAGCCGGAAAGAGTGCCACGTGTCATATTGGGAGGAGGAGTCTCGGGGAACAGAAAGCTTGCTGGACCACCACCATATAAACATTGTAATCACCATGATTACCATTATGATCATCGGTAAGGTAAGATAATTGAATAATCTTAACCATCTTAAACTGTTTTTCCTAGATGGCAAAAAGACCCCACTAGTGTAAGTTCATTGTCATCTGGTTAAGATCATAGGGATCAGACAGGGTTGCAAATGGGCCGAATTTGGCTCTTGCTTTTGTTAAATTTTAATAGGCTTCAGCCCAATGACCCACATAATGCAATTCAAAAACTCAGGCTTGAAACCTCTTATGAGCCAACCCATTTGCAATCCACGATCTAGGGAACACACTTTTTACATGGGCTCCACTGGATTAGCAAGGATGTGCGCATATATTCTACTTATTAACGAGCGAAAAGGGTTCTTGCGTTTAATACCAAAATCCCATAATTTTCAAAATGTCTATCATTTCATTCTTGTCTTTTTTTTAAGGTTCGGGCTCCAGGGACTGGCCTTTTTTGACCTGCTCCCTTTACAGGACACAATATGAGCCACATGGCACACTCTTAGAGGACTCTGGCTGTATGGATGTTTGGCCAATCCCTGGGTGGACCTACAAACCAAAAATCAACTTGATTAGTGATTTCAAACCTTTGGATCTTTGTACCTCAAATACTGCTCAAATTCCCATAGTTGAGATCAACCCATGAAAATAAGTCCAATCCAACGCCTAGAAATCACTAATTTCAAATAATAAGCAAAAGACCCTAGTTTCAAGATTTCTACAGTTTTGGTTACATAAAGAAAAAATCTGAGTTTGAAATGAATCAGAGTGATTGCATAATCAAAACTATCGATTTCTTCCCTCATTTCCAGAAATTGCCAAAAAAGAATGGTTAGGGTCATCCAATCACGTACCTAGATATATCCCACCTCCTCTTGCAGTTGTAGGTGAGCCAAGCTTACTAGAGGAGTGCTAGATGGTAGAATATCCGTAAAACTTCTGTCACAACGTTCTGACAGATGCTTCTGTCAATGCAACATACAGATTACGTGGCACACTCTTAGTGGATGCTGACTGTGGATGTTTGGCCAGTCCCTCGGTGGACCTACAAACCAAAAATCAGCCTGATTAGTGATTTACAACCTTTGGACCTTTGCACCCAAATAACGCTCAAATTTTCTACCGTTAAAATCAACCCAAGAAAATAACTTCAATCGAATCGCTTAGAAATCACTAATCAGGCTGATTTTTGGTTTAGAGGTCCACCGAGGGACTGGCCAAACATCTATACGTCAGCGTCCACTAAGAGTGTACCACGCGGCTCGTATTGTGCGTGCTTCTGTCACAACGCTTTGACAGAAGTTTTACTCCTAATCAGGCTGTTTTTGGTACGTAGGTCCACCAAGAAATAGTGTGCCACGTACTGATATTGTCAATGTTGACGACGGATGTCGTTTCAGGAAAAATCTATGATACCGACTTCGGTATCAAAATTTTGATGCCGAAGTCCCTCAATTTGCCACGTGGTACTCTTTCGGGCCCACTGACTCCATGAATATTTGGCCCACATCTTGGTGGACCCACACACCAAAAATCAGCGTGATTAGTGATTTCTAGCCATTGAATTTGAGCACTTTATCATCATGGGCTTGGAACCTCTTCATATGCATGTTCATAAAGCCCATGATGAAAAGTGCTCAAATCCTAGGGCTAGAAATCACCAATCACGCTGATTTTTGGTGTGTGGGTCAACCAATATGTGGGCCAAATACTCATGGAGTCAGTGGGCTCGAAAGAGTATTACGTGGCAAATTGAGAGACTTCGGCATCAAAATGTTGATACCGAAGTCGGTATCAAAGGCAGCCCTTAGAAAAGTTTCGCCCCCTGACCCACTCTTAGGCGAGGGCCGCGAGGCGAGGACTTTGGAGAACTGTTTGAATGTCACGCCTGTACGGCACTCGGGCGTGCTGTGAACGCACTCCTGTGTACGCAACGCGAAAGGTTGGGTTGGGGATTCCTACTCATTTGAATTGAAGCTACAAGACAAACTACTGCACTGCACGTTATATAAGCGGATAACGTTGATATTTTTGTGAAGGTCGTGGTACTATCGTTCCTGGGTCCAGACCGCTGATGGTCTTCGGGATTCATAAATCTCGAAGATCATCCAACGGTCTGGATCCAGAGATGATGATGCTACAGTTTCGTCCTTGGGACGATAGGAACTACTACCCTCCATTATGTCGTTCTTTCGTCAAACATTTCTCTGCCACTCGTATGTAAATGGGAGTAAAACTTCTCACAGGGTTCTGACAGATGCTTCTGTCGCAATGCAAAAAAATACAGGCCACGTGGCACACTCGTATTTTGCGTTGTGACATAAGCTTCTCTCAGAAGTTTTACTCCCTGATCAGTGATTTCAAATCTTGCGAATTTTGTACCCCAAAGTGCCCAAACATCCACACGGTCAATGGTATCTACGACTGTGCCATGGACATTCGTCAGCAAAGATGTTCGTGACGGAAACTGGACACCCCTCAATTTATTAGGTTCTTTCTCAGTCTCTTACATCGCTCGTTCTTACATCGCTCGTGACTAACTAATAAATAATGGGTCAGGCTCAGAGGACACATTTTCACACACAATTTTGGTGTACCCACATGAAAGATGAATCAATGGCTGATTTTTTGTGAGGATGATCTCCTCACCATAAAGATCGCCCCTACAAAAAAATCAGCCCATTCCGAAATTTCTTACACCATGAAATGTGGGTTTCAAGTTAAGGGTAAAAATTAGACAGTTCATAATTCTTCAACTTGTAAACCATGCTATGAATATCCGAATGATTTGAATTTTTGTGAGGTTGATCTCACCAAAATTCATCCCATTCCAAAACTTCTAATTTATATATTGGCCCCCCACGATTTTTTGTGTGAAATAGTGTCTGCAGAACCCATAAATAGAACTGGGAACGTAGGCACTGAAGCAAAGAAAAGAGACTTAAAAACAAGGGGCCTCTTTTCCCTTTAGTTCAGTACCATTGGAGATGCGCTAGGCCGCAGTGGCTGAGAAGTAAAGAGTACACCACTGTTCTCAGCCAAAAAAAATATTTGAGGTCGTTTTCCTACACTTTTTTATCTGATAAGTTTTCGGACCATTTTAATATTTTTATAATAAATTAATAAATGCAAACAAGGATATTTTAGTACAAAACTTTCCATTTTTTTTATATATATTTTTCTTTTGGGCATGGGATTGATAAATAAATAATGATTACACAAAAGACCAGTTGATGAAAGCGAAGGCAATACAGTGGACGGTGTTCTCTTCGGCCAGGACTTTCCAGGCAACGGCTTGCTCATATGATATGTGGCGCCCCATTGTTGAAACACAAATCCCAGCTGGCAGATAAGTAAAACCCTGCAAAGCATAAAAGGGAAACACCACAAGAAAGAAACAGTTTGTTATTTTTTTAGTATTTTCGATATAAGGATCTTACCAACTATGATTAAGAAAAGAAAAACTAAAGAAACATGTTTGATCAACTTCAGATGGTAGTGGCCGTAAGTGTTCAGAACAGTTTTGAAATAGCAGCAACATTTCGCTATGCATTACCTGTTGCATTATCTTGGCCAAGTCGGTGCACAATGATTTCTGCCCAGGCTCGTCGAATATCTTATCCAATGTAATGTCCTGTAGAGCCACCAGTGTGGTCTCCAGCATATCAAGGCCAGCTTGGTTGGCGAACGTGAAGACTGGCAGCGACTGGAATCCAACCAAAATATCTGTTAACTCTCACTGACCACCTCGGAACTCTACCAAGTCAACTCCATTAGGATATGCCTTGGTTCAGTGTATCAAATCCAAACAATAGCTATTTCTTTATTTTATTTTTATAAAATCCAGTTGGCAGATTGTGTATGAATCTGAGTTTTGCGAACATGAGGTGTGTATATGTCTCTGGAATGAAAACATTAACTGCAATTTCTCCTCCATAGTAACTGTGCTATAATGCGACTGATGGTGCTATAATCGCACCATCCAGATTATAGCAAATCTCATGTTCGCATTATAGCACATGTCAAATTCTTAACATATATCCCCAGTGGAGGCAATTTTCCCAAGGAGCTGTAACCATACCTTCAAAGAGCAGCACAATATGGCATCTGGATGGTGCCAGAGCAGTTTCAACATGGAGTCACCTCCCTCGCTGTCAGACCTCAGCAGTTCTGCCCCTAACTGGCAACTGAGAATAAATAAAAGAAAAGGAACGGATGTTTAGAAGCCAAAAGAAGAAAATTTCTTAGCCAGTCCAACTATAATGATGCTAATTCAATTTTTCTAAAAATGTATAAATGAGCCCCCATACACAACAAGATTTCTTGAGCTTTGGACAACTCAAAAAACTCGGAAGCAGGACTGGTTTCTAATTTTATCTGAGCTTTTCAACAGGAATCTAGTACTTCAAATTTAGCAGAACTTGCCTATAGCTCTGGCAGATCCAGTGAGCAAGTGTATGAGCTTCTGGAGAACCCTTCGACCCAATATGCTGGCCGGGGCCAGATGGAGCTATGGCCATGGCAACCCTCTGCACGGAGGAAATCACACTGCGAACATACTGTCGAGCCATTGTCGCAACGCTATCGCGGAGATGGTTCTCGAAAGGAAATTGGAAGGCAATGGTCAACACCGAGCGCGAGTTATAGGAATTTTGAGATGCATCTCCAGCAGCCCGGTTTGTGGTTGGGCCCACTTCTAGGCTGGATGCTAAATCCAACGTCCGATGAGCCGTCAATGTGTCCTGTGTTTCACACTGTGTAATAGCAAGCATTAGTTTTTGAGGTAAAGTATTATAGCATCATCTAAAGAATTCTAGTTATAAAATGGGTGAAGTAGCAGGATATATTCCTTTTTTTGAGAAGTACAAGTAGCAGATATATTTTCAACATCTAAGGACTCCGTTGAAGGTCAATTAAGTGGGATCAGTGAAAAAACTTGTTAAATTTACAACACTGGAAGTTTGAGCTAGTAAACCTGGAGAAGCAGAGTAGGCTAACTTAGTTTCAAATCAACCAGTGGATGTTACCTAACATGACTCTTAACTACTACCTACAAGAACACGACCGAAACAGATTGTGGCACACTGGAAAGAGTACGAGATTTTGGAACATCACCGAGACTTCTGTCTTGAAGAATAGGATGAGCACTTATATATACTTCAGAATACTATTTGATAAACAATCAGCAACATAGCCGATTTATAATGTCAGAAACCGAATCAATCAAAAATTCTAATAAATATAGGAATTCACCCTCTTGGTCAAGTTGAACTCCAAAATTGAAATATTTTTTTTCAAGTTGAACCGAAATTTTGACAGCTCTGCCCAACCCCCCGTAGATCGATTACTGGGAAATGATATAATCTATAAAAAGATAAGAAATAATGAAAAAGAAAAAGAAAAAGGAGGTGTGAATTGAGAAATTTTAAACTCAACTGTTTTTGCATCCAATGGTATGATCCGAAAACCAGAGGGTAGCAGGGGAGCATCATCTGGAAACATTTCGTCAATTGGGGCAAAAACAAGTTCAGAGCAGGCCCCCACAGCATTCTCGTCCACTCCACTAAAAATCTGCCATACAGTACCAATCAAAAAAGTATAACAAGATAATTATCAGTGATTGTTTCTAATTATATATAAATAGCACAATAAAAATTTTCCTCTTTATCTTTTTCCATAACTTTTTAAAATATATAAATTCTACACCAAACAAGTCATAAGCATATGACTAAACCAAGTAAATGATTAACCTGCCTGCGTCATGATTTCAGGACAAATGAACTACATCCAAGTCCTAATTTCTCAAAAGTAAAATACTTCTGTTTTTTTTTTAAACTCAACACTAACAATATAACAAATTAAATAAGCCCAATGTTTAAAAAGGTGGGAGGCATCAGGACCTTGAGAAGCATGACGCATGCGCGTCCCATGTACTTCACGGGTGGAGGCATGTGCTTCACTAGGATTATGCCCTTTTGGCTAGGTCTTGAGGCATTTTGCTAATGCCTACGCCTCGCGTACCTTTTTAAACACCGGATAAGCCAATAATAAAACAAAACTACAAACTCAGAGAGCATAATTCACTGACTGAAGAGAAACCTGTAAGAGATGAATATCCCTGGATAAAACAGCCTCTTCTTGAGTGAGAGCTTGACCTTCAAGTCGAATTACTTCAAGCAACTGAAATATTATCCACCAATAAATAAGAGTCAGTGCACGAAAGGTGAAAGAATATATAGGATATGGTAGCATTTCTCATCCTCTTTGATCTGTTGAAATTGTCTACTAACAAAAGAAAAAGCACAAATCTTTCTTTCGGAAGTAGGAATAAAAAGGCATTTCCTAGAAGAATTTAAGAGAAACATCAATCGCATTTCGGTGAATTAATGGGGAAGTGATACTTCAAAGCCTCTCTTTATTACATTCTAGAGAAAAAAAGAGGAGGATATATTGCCTCCATGAGCATGCATTGAAGAAATCTTACAATTCTTCGTACCATTTGAAAAGTCAATGGTTTAGTAAGTCTAGGTATTCTCGATATTCTACTTAAAATATTTTCTCCCAAAAAATATAGAGAGATCATCAAAATAAATTATGCTAGAGCACGAACAGACCTCTTCATGCTCCACTGTGTGACCAAGCGGCATGATGATTTGGCTCCCAGTGAACCTGGTGGGCCTCAAGCCCGGAAAAGCATATGAGCCAGCTTTTAATGATGCAGCAGAATAGGCATCAACGTTGTAATCAGCCCACTCAGATCGGTGTTCCCTCAAGAATCGAACCAGCAATGCAGGAGGAACATTCTAACGACAGGAAAAAACAATATCTCATCAGTTTATAAACCAACAGAGTATTCCTTATAAAATTCAAATTATAAATAAAATTTGAGGTTGCAAATATTCAAAAGTCAGGCTTCAACTGTAATGGCTACCTAGATTTTCCAGTTCTACTCGGACAAATCAACATAAATACACCAAATTCATGAAAAGTGGAGTTTGAGTTCATTACAAGGAGCCCAGCCAAAAAATTCAACTTGTTGGAAGTTTCTCGGCAGCCCTAGTTGGGCTGGGTAATAAGCAAGAAGAAATGATCTACCAATGTCCAGAAATCCGGGCTCAACAAAGAATCAGTATTCTGAGTTCACCATTGACATGTTGCGGAGACACATAAATTTTAATTGCCTACTAAGTCAATTTTTTACAGTATCAGACATCAAACCAATTGCTCAGAGCTCAGCCGGGGTTCTGAATATTTCAGAAAATAGCTTTTCAAATTCTAATTAGTAATATTTCCTCATTCGATGATTCAGTTGTTCCCAGCAAACTAATACGGTTTCTTAATGCCTTTCAACACTTCAAGAGTTGTGATGGTAACGATGAAAAAGATGATAACACCCAAAAAATTGAAGGCCACAGTAATTATAATGATAGTTTAACTCACTTGGAGTAGCATGGATGCCTTCACGCACAGGGTACCTCCGGGCAATGGGAGTGGATTAGCAGGATTGGCAACAGTTCCCATGTTCTTGGTGGAGTTAACAGCAATTATTACATCTTCAGCCCCATCACAGTTCATCAATGACCAGCCATCATCATTGAATCCATTAACCGCATCATTGAATCCCCTATAAAAATTAATAAAAAAACAAAACTAAAATAAAGCTCCAAGGTTACGAACTAATGTACACAATTTTTTGATAAATATGCTATACGTACAGTGGACATGTATATATTTGTGTGTCTCTATACATATGCATAAGAATGAGACAGCAAGATACAACATGAACCATAGAGATTACCTGCTCAATCTTTGACTAAAAGTTCGCAATACAGCAGGCTGCCTACCCAAACCATATACCACTTCGCCACTTGTCTCCTGAGCTATTTGCCTGATGTGGCGCAGTGCCTTTACAGAAAATGCTCAATCAGTTCCCTTTTTTATTTCTTTGTCCTTTGAGTATGAAATGAATAACCGTTACTGAAAGCTAGAATTCAATACTATGCTGGGCTTTTGAAACATGCTTAGTTACCTACTCGAGATGTTAAAAGTAATAAATCAAGTACAAAAAGCAAAATTTAAGAAAAAATACAAAAAAAGTAAAGAAAGAAGTCCTTTGAGAAAGTTGGTCATGATCAACATAATCCAAACTGAATATAATTTGTAAATACTTCATTTTGTAGCCAAGATCCATCATCCTCAACGAAAACTAAAGACCATATAATCACATAGCCCACCAACACACTTCTTGGATATGGCATAAACCAAAAAGACCGACTAAGCAATTTGAACCACCTGATCTGCGAATTCTTTCCTGTCTTTAACCTTTTATCTGTGTTGTCAACCATCCAAGTTTTAGCTTAAGGTGTAATTTCAAGTTATGCCCCCATAAATGGCCAACCAATTAACAGTTAAGGATCGATTAGTTGATGGCCATGTGTACGTATAGAATAGGGTTCATTTGATGATGATGGACATCGCATTCATTTTATATGTTCTCTATTCTATAAGCAACCAATTTCACAACTAAAAGCATAATCAATCACATTTGTCATGTTCAGAACACCATAAACATTTCATTACTTACTGAAATGGTCATTTTCTGAGCTACAACTTTTGATGACTGATAAAGCGGTCGCAACACCTCAGGCACACTCCATGCCTAAATAAGTGGGAGAAAAAGGAGAAATTAGTTTTTAATGAAGGTGGATTTAGAAAGCTATCCTTTAGAAGTCAAACCTCAAGATCCAGGTGGTCGACAATGTGGATGATTGATCCTCCCCCCTCACATGGCCGAATCAAATAACCACTGGGCAGCATCTCAGCTCGAACAAATTGGGAAGCAGTGGATGCATTTGGGCCAGCACCAGAACCAGACACTGATTTCTCGCAAACCTTGAGTTATTGATACCAGACAAATAACAAAGAGCATAGTAGATTAGGACTGGCTATGCCATGCTAAACTTTGTGAAAAATAAAATCGACAGAAAGAACAGAGAAAACTTAAAAATCAAGTTTGATTATGAGGAAATTTAAGGTATCCGTAGTAGAGTCTACCATCGTGCATCAGTACATGAAGCACACAGGGGATGGGCCAACCTTTAGATGATCCTACAAAAATGATCTACCATGCTAAATTCAACCATTTCGGGTGATCATAGCCATCTTATATATAAAATCATAATGACGATAAGAATTTACATTGTTAACAATCCACAGAAGAAAAAGAAAGAAAATTTACACGAACAGATGGCTAAAATTACCGAATGGGTTGATTTTTGCATATATGATATCCTAGGTAGATAGTAAACCACCAAGTAATGGGTCACACCCCATGCATGATGTGCTCCCCTCTACTATATGCTATTGGGAGACTGTCACACTACTTGATGGGTATCTTAGGTTTCCATTTGATTATTTGCAGAAGTCCTGGTTGCCTGTTAGCTGGAAAGCAACAAGGACTCGTGCACAAATTGCACGCAATCAAATGGTACCCTCCAGAAAATTTTTTAGAACCCTAAATAATTAACACCTACAATATTAAACAATCACGTAAAAGGCAGAACACAAAACTAACATAATTACATACCACAAGACTGCCATCTTCCAAACTCGTAGTATATCTCAGAGTCCAAAAGTCACGTGCAGGAGCCAGTGTAGTTGGAGCATACATCTGAAAGAAGCTGCGAGTTAGGCGATTCATGTGGACAGAAAAAGAGGTTGACCATTTTAAAATGGTGTCATGGTAAGTCCCAAAACTCAGATAAAGAGTTAAAAGTTTCCAAGTACTCTTACTCACCTGCATGTATAACAGTTCAATTGTCCCTCCATTTCCAGCTGAGAACACGCTGAAGACTTCAAGGCTCCGACAATCTCGGAACCAAGATGGACGATCTTTCAGGATCTCTGCAATCTGTCAAGGAACGAGAATCAAAATATTAGCTGTCAAGCAACTCCCTAACAACTGCAAGGGGGACTGAAACAACCTACAGTGAATTGATGGGAGACCACCTAGAAATTTTAAAATTGACAAATTGTTTAAAGTTGCTTTCAGTCAACCTTTTGAAAATGCACACTAACTCTAGAAACTAATGGTAAGCCCTTCAAAGCTGTCTTGTAGTCGATTAAAAAATTTCAAAAAGACCATTCTCATTTTCTACAGAAATAAAAGTATTCAGTTTGATAATGCCAACGCTTACCTTTGTAGGTTCTAAACTTACTAGACCGCAGGCTCGTGCTGCCACTCCACTACAACTGTGTGAAATGGCAACAATCCCAACCGAATCCGGACCAGGCTGATCACAAAATTGAAACAATGAGAATATTTAAATTACATAGAGCAAGTAAAATTACATACTCAAATGGTAATATCACAATACAACATGCATATGTACATTGATTATGAAGATTGAGGATACAAAAATAAATGATTGTTGAAAAAGAAAACAAGTGGTTGGACCTTCATCCCAGGCATCTGGACCCAATCAACAGCAGTTCCTGTAGCCTTTGAAAGGAACTCTGCCAAGGTCTCCTCTGCAATTGAGAGGAGTCTGCCAAAACCATAAAAGAAACAGAGATCAGAAGCAGCAATGGGAAAATTGTTGTCATCTACATTGGTGTGTGGGGAGAGAGAGAGATTTCATTGTCACTGGTATTCAAGATTACCCAGCGGGGTTATTTGCATCCCTAAGAGGATGCTGAGGAGTGGTAACAACGGACTCACAGCTTGCATCAGTAGTCGCCGCAGATGCCTGCAAAATAATTAACTATAGAATAGCATCAAGAAAACACAGAAATGTCTCCAAAGAACTCTTGACAGTCGTCTCCTGTGGACGTAGCCCTCCGTGGTGAAGCACGTTAATGTGGTACATTTGTGCGTGTGGACAGTACTTACGTTTTGCAATTGCTGCCGCATGTACCCGTTCTCATACACCAGCTGCGACACCTGTTTCTGGAGGCGATCATTCTCCTCCATCAACAGCTTGTTCATTGCAGTCAACTTTCTGTTCACAGTCTGAAGTCGAGAAGCTTCTTTCCTCTGCTTCTCACGGCACCTGCAAGAATTGTTTTTTAAAGGATCATCTCAACTTCCAAGTCCAGTTTCTTTCTATCTCTAAGTAGGTTTGAAGAGAAGAGGAAAAAAAAGAATTCTTAAAACCCTAAAGTCATTGTCGTTCTTTGTAGAAGCAGATACTAACTCGCTGGGTAAGCAAATCAGCCGGACTGTTGGACTCGATGAACCAAAACCCACATTCAAACAAATGATTCTCGGGAGAAATATGAACAACTTCCTCGCTACATTTGTTTTTCAAGAATAAAATCTTGGAAAATGCCATAAAAACGAGGCAAATAATAATGAGCTCTTTCGTTGTAGGTTTTTTTTTTCTTCATAAACACCGCTTATTGTAAGAGAAAAAGGAAGCAAACTGATAATCGAGACAAGTTAAAAATCTTGCTGCGGTTTTTCAAGAAATCCCAACTAGCTCTAAAGGTAAAACTCGACCACATCGGTCGATTGACCCAGCCGAGTCTCAATGAATTCTAAAAGTCAGTATTTTGCATGAACAGGAGTTCCTGGGAGAAGAAACGCTCACAGACCCAAAAACAGACACTACATTCACAGAGAGAAGAAAAAAAACCAATAAAATAAAGGTGAGCGATCATTATACAAGTTCTTGCCTGCGATTCTGAAACCAGACTTTAATTTGCTTGGGTTCGATGTTGGAGAGTATCGGACACTCGCGGATGAGTTGCTGCCGACGCATCGAACTCGGCTTGGGACATTCTGCGTAAACTCGTTCGAGAGCTTCAACCTGCTCGGCCGTGTACCGGACATACTTTCCGGCGTCAAGATGCTTGTTGATGCTGCCACTGCTGCTCTCTCTGTGTGGCGCGACGGCCATCGCCATTTCTGCCTCGCGAATTCGAAATCCGCTATAGAAAAGAAAGAAACAGAAGTAGAAGCTATGGGCGCCTTATTTAGCTAGCTGTAATGCCCTTAGATTCTCTCGTAAACTCCGTCTTTGCTAGATAAGGGCTAAAAACATGCGTTGATAAAGAGCTAAGCGGATTGGGGAAAAAAGATTCTCCCAGACAAAAACAGCTTTTGAAGGTTCACTCTTCGACCTTATTTAGCGAAAAAGCTCTAACAAGCTTCGGTGAAAAACGGAGAGGAGCTCCTTCGCGACAAAATCTCCTGTCCTTGCTCGATGAATTTGCAAAGAACTGCTTCGAAGAGCTCCTTTTAATGGCGAAAGTACCCAACTTCCAGTTCGCACTAAAATCTCTCAACGTTTTGAACTATAATCAGCTGATCTCGTCTTATACACCAAGGAAGAAGAGACAGTTCTCTCTGTTTCCCTTCGTAAATCAGTTCTAACTTCTGAATCCTACGTTTAAAGCATAAGTTCTTGCTTTCGCTATCCTGGCCAATACCCCGCAATTTCAACCTGGACACGGAATTTCCTTCTCCGACTTGATTCCAACCTAAATCTCCACGTTCCGAGTGCAGATTCGAAGAAGAAATACTCGAACAAGCTTCTTAAACACACAAATCCTTCATCAAACTCGACTGCGACCTAGATCCTCAGCTTCCGAGCTACACTTCACACAAAATCCCTCAAATAAGCCCCTAAAACAAAAGAATCCTCTATCTTCCTCGATCCGGATGGAAAATAAAAAAAGAACGATACAAGCTCTAAATAAAATTTCTCAAAACAAGCTTCACAAGCACAAGAAACCGTTATCTCCCCAAACTTCTGCTCGAATATCAACACCTCAGAAAACCTCTTTTACTCCGTTTATGTTCCAACCTCAATCTTCACTTTTCGAGCTTCGATTCACAGAGAAAACTCGTTTTGATACTAACACGTCTAAAACCCATGAAATCACTCCAAATTTCATCAGATAAGAATAAGATCGAGAAAAAAAATCCTCTCGTAGCGACGGCGCTCTCAACGAAGAGAGCCTATTCTCTCCCGCATCAGAGAGCTAAAAAAAATCCACAAATGAAAGAAAGTTTGTGGAGAGAAACTGAAACCCTAACCATCCCCGCAGAGACGCAGCAGTAAAGTAAGAACACACGAGGGAAATGAAGATTAGGAGGAATGGGAGCTTAACCTACTGTACTGTTCGGCTTTTTTAGAGGGGACAGGGACGAGAAGAACAGAGCAGCAGCAAGTTCTCAGCTAAACAGTAGAAAAGAACTTCCTTGCTCGCACATCGAAAATCTTATGCCTCTTAAACTTATAGGGGTCTAGTTTACGTGCTTGTCCCTAATATTTTTTAAAATGACAGATAAAACCCCGGTGTTCGAAAGGTATTGTCAAATTACCACCATCTCCCTTAGGGCGTGTTTGATTGCCAAGTGGGAAAATTGTTTTTTCCTTGGGAAAACAACTGAAATCTGTATAATTTTCCTACCAAAGCCTTTTAAATCTGGATAATTTTACCCACTAAGCCTAGAATTCATTTCCCATCCAGATAGGTGAGAATTCATTTCCACCTGAAAATATGTCTTTATTTTCTTACATGATTGAAATGTGTTCTTATTTGCAATCGATCAGCCATTTTCAGGTATTTTCCAGACGTATTATCTAGGGAAATTTTTTTGTGCAATCAAACAAACCCTTAGATTTTCAAGACACCCACGGCTTGGTTTGACTGCACATAAAATTTTCCTGCCCTATAAAAATTTCTCCTGTTAAATACATCTGATAGGGCTGTTTGATTCCACCCAAGAAAATATGGAATTTTGAATTATGTGAGAAAGTAAGTGGATTTTCGAGGGAACAGAAATGAATTCTAGGTTTGGATGGAAAAATCTCATATTTTTGAAAAAAAAAATCTATTTTAAAATGCCTATGAAACAAGGGAAAATTGGCAATCGAACATGCCCTTATTAAATCGATGGGGCAGAGTTTGTTTCTTGATAAGAACAAATATTGAAGTAAATGCCAAAGGGAATTGATTTTCCAATTGGATTTTTATTTTCAGTTGTTAATAGTTCATATTTTGACGGAAATACCTTCTCACTGTTAGGAAGAAAGAAAATAACAAAGATGCAGTCACCCACAACATGGAAGTTTACGTGGTTCCCTCTAGATTGAGGTATATCCATGGATCCACACCATTTCCAGTATGTTCTAAGGCAAGAAAAGAAATATACAATACAATTTGCAATTAATAATCATCTTTGATCAACCGATGTGTATATACAATACAAAATTAGGGTCACCGAGATAAAGCTAGGTCACGGTGTCGTGTCTTCATGTACAGTACTTCTAGTACCATCAGGCTCCACAGATTACACTTCATAATAACGTTGAAAAGACAAGCAAGGGCAATTTTTTTAGAGGGACAAATGTGAAAAAATTTAACAAAAGCTCACCGGAAATCAATTTCCAATGCTCAATTGATGAGCTTGGGGCTGAAACATTCATATGCATTTGGGTTTTGTCCCATTGAGCTCTTAAATCTCTGGCAGAACCTTTTTTATCTTTCAAATAACACTGAACTGGGGAAATTTTGCTCACACTTGGCTTGACAAAAAGGGCGTCACGCACGTCAGTTATGGCCATCGATATATTGAGAAATGTGGCCTACATGATTTGACAGGATAATAATCCAGAAAGTGCCATGGACTCACCTGTCATGTTTTGTTACGCCATTCATGATTTGCTTGGCACCATTTTTTTCCCTCACAAATGTTCAAAAGACACAAAATCCTTCAAATAAAATCATCTATCCAAACAGAAAAAAAATCGAAGCCAACCATAGTGTCACCAACAGTCTCGGGAAAACGTCCTCCTTAGGCTCCACACTGATGGATGGTTCTCAAGATTCACACCACATTCATTTTCGAAGTCCATCCAATGGTTTGGATCATATGGAGGTCATCTTCCTGTGGTTGACAACATCATTGTGCATAGCGTGCAGATGTTGCCGCTCTCAGTTAAACCAAACGCGCCCTAAATGATTGAAATGTCCTTGACGATGTTGGAGGAGTTATTTTAATGGCTACTTGGTCAATGAAGTTTGTGTCAAAGGTCCCCCCTGATGAAATGGTGATGACTCGTTAATGATGGCGAAGTCATTTTGAGAGGAACTTGGTCTTTGAGAAATAGTGAATGTTATAGACGGAAAACAACCATCTATTAAAGACGCATGACACGGCACAGTTTACGGACTCGTGATGCACAATTTGGAAATAAAAATCTTCCTGGCTTGTGAAACTTCAAAATTTGAAGTCTCACCCTCCCAAAAATGACATTTCCAGCTTATTTTATGGCCTACTGACCTTATGGATGTTTGGACCACCTCTTGGTGGACGCACATACTAAAGATCAGCTTGATCGGTGATCGATAACAGTTATATTGTAGCATCCTAAGCAAAAGGCTCAAATTCAACGGTCAAAAACCACGTTATTAAAATAGTAAATCCAAGGGCTATAAATCACTAATTATACTGATTTTTGATATGTAGATTTATCAAGAGGTGGACCAAATATCCATAAGATAAGTGGACCCTAAAGAGTGGAGGGGGGGACTTCAAAACTTTGAAGTCACCCGGGGCCATAAAAAAGGGGCTCCACAATTTGGTTGGACCAGACCAAGGTCAAAAGTCAACGGAACCGCTACAGTTAGTTAACAGTATTCATTAGATTCTTGAACAATGTTTATTTACCGGACAGGGGTATTTCGGTCATTTAATCGAGTACGTGGGTTAATTGGTTACTTCGCTTGATTCATGGCATTTTCGTGATTTTCTAATGCGGCGGGGATAATTAAGTCAATTTGATTAGGGGACCACAGATCATCCAATTTATTCAAGGCGGTTTCTCAAACTCAAGGAGAAACAGCGAAAAAGCAAAGCACAGGAAAGTGGAACAGCAAATTGGAATTCTTCCGCGCAAACCGACGGCGCACATTAGCCTTGGTCGGTGATATTTGGGGATTTGATAACGTATTTAATGGTGTAATAATATATTTAAAATTCAAGAAAGTAATTTAAATATTTTTTAAATATACCATTTTCATGTGCTTTCCGCATGCGAAAAAAGCATTCTCACGTGCTTCCCATCTCAGAACTTGAAAGTTGAAACCTCACACGCTGCAAAAAATCTAATATTAGATTATTATTCATATTAACAAATAATAAGTCATTCGCTAATTAATCCGATGTTTTCGCGAACAAGCAAAACACATTAGTAAAATAATAAGCTCTGAAGCCGAAAGGAAGATTGCAGCCTAAGCGATGGAAAAACAAATATAAAAACAAAAAACAATGGGCCACCGTAAATTCTCTTTTCTGCCCATACTTCAATTCAATCTTATCCTTTTAGATCAAACTTATTTTTCAGATATGGCACCGGTATTTTTCTAGTCGCTATAGTAATGCAAACAAATTAATATAATTGCTTGAATGATATTTTTTTAATCAAATGTGAAAACGGAATAATAATGTTGTGAGAAATGCAATGCATGGCGCATTCGAGACGTGAGCAAAGCAAGTAATAAATAAGTTAATTTCTTCAAATCGATTGTGTTAAACTTCAATTTTAGGTTTGTTGGCTGTTGAGAGGTAGCCCTAGCAATTAGTCCAACCAAGGACCAAACACTCATTGGCTTTAACCATTCTTAAGCATATATTGATAGATTGCTTAGTGTCGAGTCTGCCGACAATGAAAAATAATGAATTTAATTCATGGGGAAGAGTTAGTTGTGCCCCTTCTGTTAGCAGACGATGTGTTCCCGCAAATGTGTTGTGTTAACATGACGACCCATTGGTATATATAGTTGTTTCACATCTTCTCAACAGGCCGATCTTTTGGGGCAACTAGTTGTTTAACTTTAACATGGTATCAAATCCTTAAGGTTTGGGAGGTCATGGGTTCAAGTACCATGTTAGCATATGATGTGTTAGCCCGACGACCTATTGGTATACATAGTTGTTTCACCTTTCCCAATAGGTCGATCTTTTGGGGTAAATAGTTGTTTAACACCTTCCAAATAGATTTCAATCGTACTCACAGCCTCCGTAAGCAGTGACGAGCAACCCAATGAGAATCAACAGGAGATTAAGAGTTTTATCAGCATTACATGTAATGTCAACTTTGTCAATAATGATTTGAAGTCTCGGCCCGATCCCATTCTAGATCGGGTGATCTAGATCAGATCAACCCCCACCGATTTGAATGATATTGGGGTTTTCTTGTTGTCAATCTTATCAGATTATAGAGATTTTTTTTTTTTTTTAGGTTCACTAAGTTTGTTAGAATGTTTCTTTTCAACTTTTTGGTTTGGAATTGACAAAAGAAGAAAATAAAAAAAAATGGTCAATTTTTTGTTAGAATTGATAAAAATAAAGTTCATCACTAGTAGTAGGAATGAAGCAGAATTTCAAAAGGGGAAAAAAATAGAGATTTCCTAAATCTAGTTCACCTGACTTTAGATCTACTCAAGTGAAACATGCCAATGAGATAAAAACATGTGGAAAAAAAAAAAGAAAAAAGAAAAGTAATTGACTTTGCAGACATTGAAAAGGCTTTTATGCGCCATATATGGTGTTGTCGGTATTATTGCGTGTAAGCACCTTGGACATAATCCTTTAGACATTTTTTCAATTTTACCAGTACAATCAATGGTTTATGATGAGCTCTAACCAAGTCAATGGGTATATTTTTTTCTTTTCTTGGTTGATGAGGATTAACATCCTTCCACTTTGTCTCCCTCCTCCCTTCTTTTTCTTGCTTTTGTTTTTGTTGATATTGGTGGAGGGTTCCTATCTCCTTTGCTTTTAGCCATTGCTTTTCTCATAGGAAAGGAATAATGCTAGTGCTTCCTTAATCCCCTTTGGGCCCCTTTACTTCAATCAACTTCCCTCCTCTGGTCCCACCTGTCTGGGGTGACTCTATATGTTGCGTGAATTGGTTGATTGTCGATGTGGACGTTGCTTTCAGGGGTGGTGTCGTTCCAGTGGAGACTTGACCCCACCATGTTAGCCACGACTCACTCGCTGAATTACAAAAGTGTTCAGTGAACCGATACGTCTCTCTCTCTCTAGATCTCTCTCTCTCTTTACCTTTGCTTGTTTAGCACACTTGTTTTACTACCTTCTTTACATCATTGTCCATCCCAGACAAAACCTTCGATGACATCTGCTGCAGTCAGCGACGCCGCCCACTACTGCCAATATGAGCCACGTGGCACATTCTTAATTAAGAGGACACTAACCATATGGATTTACAAACCAAAAAATAAACCTGATCAGTGATTTCTAAGCGTTGGATTGAAGTTATTTTCATGGGTTTTGATTTTAACCATACGAATTTGAGCATTATTTGGGTACAAAGATCCTAAGATTTTAAATCACTAATCAGGCTGATTTTTTGGTTTGTAGGTCCACCTAGTGATTTGGTTTCATCGCATATGCCACGTGGATTATATTTGGCCGCAGTTTGCGGAGGCGCTGACTGTAGGTGTCATCGAAAGTTTACTCCCCCATCCCATGCTCTCGTCTTCTCAGTTCTCACTCTAAAAGTTCCGAGTCACATATGGCCCCTGTTTGTTTGGTGGTTAGGAATGTTGCTGAACCAAAAATAGTCATATGGTTCTTGGGTCACTGGTTCAAGATCATGACATGCTTTCTAATCTGCTCCTTCATATATCATGTCAATGACTTAACTGCTTGATGTAAACCGTCGACCTAATACAACATTTTACGGGATCTTTTTTACGATGATTATTATTATTATTATTATTATTATTAGTGTTATTATTTTGGCGATAAGGATGAACGATTCGATTAATAGCTCTTATATAACGTATCGGCGAGTATTGCGGTAATGTGGGTGCTTTTAATGGAATAAAACATATGGGACATGTATGGGTTCCACAGCTATAAATGAAGAGGAACTAATCACGTACATGTTGAGGTTCCCACAAGTTAGGTCCATTTCCATTATTTTCCTGTTTCAACATTTATAGAACAGAGAAATACTCCTAGGAAGTCTCCTAGTCAAATTCCATGTGACCCCAACGTACATTAAGGACGGCGTGTTATTGGCCTAGTCCTTGTCAGTATATGGACACATAAATAGAGGTAACACTTCAACATGTTGATGGTTACAAATTTTATAATTTGTCTCCTCCACCCACATTATAGGCGGTGACAATGGACAGTGTACTATCTTTTTTTTGGGTGGGTGAGATAGAAAGATAGAACCTTGATGAAGCCAAAGCACGTAGTCCAGGCCCAGCCCGTGACACACTTAGAAAGCCCAGTAGTGCTAGCTAAGTCCAGCGGCAGCCTACCATGATCTGGCTTTGGTTTTAAAAATAAACCATGGGTACGTATATATATGTTGCTCGCGATCATTGGCGCATGATCGCCGCTTCAAAAATCCCGCTGCTTCAAAAAATTTCTCGCAATAGTCTAATTTTGGCACGTTTGACGAGCTAGTTGTTGCCACAAAAGCCAATACTGGGGAAAATTTTCATCGCTGAATTTCATATCTTGTTTGCATCCGAGTTTGGCCTAGAAATATAAGATAATTCTGAGAGTTGAGAACAAGATCGGTTGTACTGTTTTCTCCTGGTTCTGTAATCCTTTAATTGCAGGCATGTTTGGTAGGCCACCGCAGCGGGAGAATAAAATATTTGTGCGCACTAATATTCGCCCGGGCTTGTTTGGCATGCATTTGCCCGCGCCGAATATTTAGCCGGGGCCACAAATTTGTCCGGCGCGGCAGGAAAACATTTGATCACCTCCCCCTATTTTCACACCAAATAAGCCTTGGTGGGAAAATTTTATTTTCTCATGGTAAAATCACTATTTTCAATAAAAATAATTTTTTTAATATATAAAAAATATAAAAATGAGTTTTTTTGGATCCCGTGACCTAATACGTGGGGTCCCACACTCACCTAACCCATATTTGATTTTGATATGTGGGACCCACACAAATTGAAAGAAAATGAAGTAAGCTAGCTAATACATGTACCAAACGTTGTTAAATATTGATATGAACAAATATTTAGTCAAAATAATATTCTTCTGGCTAAATATTCACCAGTGGAACTCTTTTTCTCAAGTCCCAAACAGGCCCTTAGTGTGGGAGTAACTCCCTTGAATAGTGAATCATGCAATAGAAAAACTAAGTAGAGAAAAAAAAAGTTGCCCTAAGCGCATTTGGATGTAAGGTTTAAATTAATGCTTCAACCTCTATTTTGTTTTGAGGGATTCCATCTCTCATAGTAGTTGAAGTTGAACCATAAAATTAATGAATATTGAAGTTGAATCCAATTCTATACGACCCTGCAGCCAACAAGGGTTCAAATGCCCTGTCAAAGTTGAGTTCTGTCAGAGTTAGACCTAATATATGCATCCAAACAACTCTTAGGCTTCGTTTGTTTGTTGAGAAATCAAGTTTGCACAACTCAAAAAGCGTACACAAGAAAGTAATTGTAAATAATAATGAATATTGCACTACTTTACTTTAGAGCACTGTTTGGTCGGACAATGAATAGTTGCAGACACATGACGCGACTAAATGTTCCAGTAGTTTGGTAGACCATGTGAATTAACTTTCAAAGGTTATTAAGTAAATTAACCCTGCTTTAAGAATCATAGTTACCAGGAAACTCGTTTCCCATTCAAATTGGCATTTTCTAAGAAACTCATTCTTGTTTTCGTTTCCATGCATTTTTTTGGAGAACCCCTTCAGAAACCCATATCTTAAATGGATAGAAATTCATTTCCCTAAGCGTGGATTGGAGTATTCTTCATGGTTTATTTTTAAGCGTAGATTTTGGGAATTATTTGGCCAATAACAAAACAACACCACAATGCACCATGATAATGTCCATGGCCATTGAACCATGTGATCATTACTCTTTTAATAATGGGTATGTATGTACATTTAATTAACTTTTTTATTTTTTGTTTTGCAAACATCCACGACGATGATGAACCATATTATGAGTCATAAGGCGCACTCTTAGAGACCACTAACCGTATGGACGTTTGACCCATCCCTAGATGGACTTACATACCAAAATTCATCCGAATTAGTAATTTCTATCTGTTGGATTAGATTATTTTTCACGCTTTATTTTTAAGCGTGGATTTCAAATAATATTTGGCGTACTCAAATCCAAATGTTGGAAACCACTAATCATGCAGGCTGATTTTTGTAATGTACGTTTACCTAGGGATGGTTCAAACATCCATATGGCCAATAGTCTCTAATAGAGTGCCACATGACTCACACTGTGGTCCATCATTATCGTTGACGATGATGATTTTATCCTTAAGAGGATGTCTATCATCCCTAGGTACAAACTGCGGAGAGGTCCTTGGGATTTTATCATGTAAAAAATTCGGAGGACCATCCAGCGGTCTAGACCTTAGGATGACATTCATCTAAGGATGATAGTAACGCTGACTCTATGAAATCCAGTTTGAAGAATTTCAGTCTTCTTCCAAGTTGGAGGGAAAAGAAGAAGAAAAAATAGATAAAAGTAGTGAAAACCTGCTAGTGTTTCAATTCTCAACAACTCGTCGGGTAGCTCTTGATGAGGAATCCCGCACTTTGAAGATTGATGGAGACCTATCGGGGCTTATCAAGTGTAGCAAAATCCCTAATTTAGGTGTCTCGAGACCCTCATTTCAGTTCTATTTAATGGATGGGAGGGGAAAATTGAGAAAGGGCTCAACTTTGAGTCCCATGCAACGTGCGAAGTTGCACAACTTGTACAATCAAACATGTGGAATAAGAACTTGCGTTTCTGTGCAACTCCCTTGAGGGGTTTGCTTGCTAGCATGCCTTTAATCATATATATTGTCCATTGTCCATGACTTTGTGTCTCTAAAAATCTCTTTCTAAAATGATATTAGCATGTGAAGATGGTTGTCATCATCTCTGGGTACACACTGTGGGGTGGTATTTTGTAAGGGCTGATTGGCAACACCAAAAAAGTTACCTTTTTTACTTCCAAAAACAAGTTTATTTGGATGCCGGCCAATTCCAAATGTAAAAAGAATAATTTATATTTGAAGGTTTTTCTTTTTTTTTTTTTTGCATTTTACATCCGGTGTAATTCAACATGTGCGCAAAACCAACTTAAGTGAGTATTTTATATTGACATTTATGCCCTTACAATTCTTTAGTAAAAAAAGTCTCACTCCTTCCTCTACCATCATTTGCTCTTGTAATCTTTTGACATTTTGTTTCATCCATAAATAAATGAGATAACACATTGAAAATACTATAAATGTCTTCATTTTTATAAAATATATATAATTTTTGAATATTATATGTACATAAAATTGTAAGAAAATTACTTTTTGACTTAATTCATGCCAAATTAACTTTTTAACTTATAACTCAGTGTTTTACCAAATATATTTTTCTTTCAGCTAACAACTTATGTTTGAGAACAAAGAAAAATAGCTTTTTGACTTAATTAAGTCAAGAAGTTTAAAAAATAGTTTGGATTGTGATTATGTTTTAACTTCTAGTAACTAAAAATTGACTACAAATAGAAACTATTTTTTTAATTTTTTTTACTTCTTAAGAAGTTACTTCTTGCTTTCTGTTAATTTAAGTACATGTTGAATTTAAAATTTATGTGAAACTTTTGTAATTTGTCCATATTTGTCCATCTAATCCTTAAAGACAAATTATAAATGACCACTTCAACTATTTTTAACAATAAAAGTCATTTTAATCTTTGACGCTGATGGTAAATGGCCACTTCGTCATAATGAGTAACTTTTTTTTCTTCCAAACATACTTTCACTTCTATTATCTTTTACTATAAGTAGAAGTGTATTTGGCAACACGGAAAAAGGAAATCTTTTACTTATTTAAGTGAAAAATAGTTTGGATATGATGTTTTTTATTTTTTATTTTTTATTTCTAGTTGTTAAAAATTGACTACAATGAAAAGCTAGAATTTTTAGCCTTTCATTTTGAACTTCTTGCTTTTCAATTTAAGCACATGTTAAATTAAAAACTAAATTGAAACTTTTGTAATGCCATATGTGTCCTTATAATCTTTTACGACAAATTATAAATAACCATTTCAACCATTTTTAACGGCATAAATATCCTTCTAAGTCATTCATATACATCATAAATGACTACTTCGTTCTTCTGTATCAAAGAAGTTACTTTCTCTCCATTCAAGCATACTTCCAACTAGTAGGCAACTTTTATTTCTAGTAACTTTTATTTTTTCTTTCCTAAGTAGAAAAGTAAAAGTGCTTATACTTCTCGGAGAGAAGATTCGCTGGTCTGAGGACCTTCAAACTTTGAAGGTTACCCTCCCAAAATGTGTGATATGTACATTAAGGCCTAAAACAAACCCATGTTAAACCCTTGGTTAGTTTGTTAAGGGTGGTTAACAAAGGGTATGTGTCAGACATTTTGGGAGGGGACCTTCAAAGTTTGTAGGACCCTAGGACTAGGGGATTTTTTCTCATACTTCTCGTCCCCAAACCAAACGGGCAACAACTTAATTTACAAGTTACTTTTTTTTGACTTCCATTATATTTCCAAATGGCCCTATAGCTGTATGGACCTAATTAGGTGAGGATGACAATAATACTGCTCCTGCGTAAATTCTAATTCGAAGAATATCAGGCGGCGTTTGGTAAATTAAGTTATCAGATCTAAGATTTTAAAGTAAGTATTGTGTATACCCAAATTTTCAAACATCAATCTTGAGGTCTAATTGACTCTTATTATAGGTCTTGCTACACCATAGCCTCTCCCGCAACACGTTGGATCAACTCCCCTAACTGTATACAGTTACACTCAACTATTTACAGTTAGCTCAATTCTTTGAGATTGTTTTTTATAAATATAGACCCCTGACACCGTTAGAAGGGGTTTGGGATCTCAGATGTAACTCGAAAGATTGTAACAACACAATATGATTATAGTGGATTGCCTTCGACATGGCCGATGACGTAGTCATCGGAGCTCCGGTGACGAACATCGTAAATAGGTTGTCTTATTCTTTGTCTCTCTTACCTCTCTCTCTTTCTTGATTCCTTATTGCTCTAATACTCCTTAGTGATTGATCTTTATGAGGATGTAACATGTTTGCTTGTGGTGCGTCCATCCGATCAAGATCCGACGGCAAGACAGGATTGACCCCCGCACAAGTATGATTGCTTAATGACTTATATCTGAATTAGATTGTTTGGAAAAGTCTTAATTCTTAAAATTAAGTCAAGGGCATTGTGGGTATTTTAAAATATTTATTATGACACTTTTGTAAGTTTTTAAAAGTGAAAGCTTTAAGAAAATGGCATTATGGGTATTTAAGAGAGAATCATAGAATCTCTTTGAAGATGCTTTTTGCTGAAACCATTTACCGCATTAATTGATCCCAGCTCATTTTTTGCTTGTCTTAATTTCACTTTTATTCAGACCTTAAAGACCTGTTTCGTAAGCCACCGGGTGGGAAAATAAAATATTTGTGTGCGCTAACATTTGCCCAGGCACGTTTGGCACGCATTTGCCCCTCACGGCGGGAAAATATTTGATCCCCCAATAAATATTTTCACACAAAATAAGCCTTGGTGAGAAAATTTTATTTTCTCGCGGGAAAATCGCTATTTAGGGCCTGTTTGGTACGTGAGAAAAAGAGTTCCGACGGCGAATATTTAGCCAGGCGAATATTATCTTGGCTAAATATTTGCTCATAGCAATATTTAACAATGTTTGGTACGTGTACGAGCTAGCTCACTTCAGCTTACTTCATTTTCTTTCAATTTGAGTGGGTCCCACATATCAAAGTAAGTCAAAAATAGGTTGGGTCAGTGCGGGAACCACATATTATGTCAAAGAATAAAAAAAAAATCATTTTTATCTTTTTTATATATTAAAAAATTAATTTTTTTTGAAAATAGTGATTTTCCGGCGAGAAAATAAAATTTTCTCACCAAGGCATAATCGGCGTGAAAATATTTTCACAGGGGGGGGGGTGATCAAATGTTTTCCCGCCGCGGAGGGCAAATATGTGGGCCCGGCTAAATATTCGCCAAGGGCGGGTGGCTGCCAAACACCGCCGGGCGAATATTTGCGCGGCTAAATATTTTATTTGCCCGCCGCGGTGTGTTACCAAACAGGCCCTTAGAAAAAAATAGAGTTTTTTGGTTTCTGTTATCTAATACCACACTCGCCTAACTCATATTTGACTAACTTAGATATGTGGGACCTGCACAAATTGAAAGAAAATGGAGTAAGCTAGCCAATACATATACGAAACGTTGTTAAATATTGAGATACACATATATTTAGCCAAGATAATATTCGCGTGGCTACATATTTGCCGTTGGAACTCTTTATCACACGTACCAAACAGGCCCGAAGTTGTTTACCAAACGCCACTTAATCACCGAAATCACTAGTCTTCCTCCATCCTGAAGGGAAAAAATAATAGAAGAAGAAAAAAAACTGAAAAAAAGAACATAGAAAACCTGTTAACGTTTCGACTCTCACCGACTCATTTCCTCCCTTCCATCCAATGGAACTGAAGTTGGGGTCTCGAGATACCCAGATTATGGTTTTCGTTGCATCTGATGAGCCATGACAGGTCTCCACCGATCTTCAAGCGCTCCCATGAAAAACGGTCTTCCTCCTCAAGAGCTCCTTGACGATCTCCGCAGGTCCGTGCGAACTTTCTTCTTTCATTTTTGGTTCCAAAAGTAAGCTTTTGATTCCTTTTTTTCTTCGTATTAGTTGTTTCGGTTTAGTGGAATTGGGACATAGATGGAAGAAAATCCTTTGTTGGATTTTCCTTTCGGGTGACTTCATTTGAGAAATTTAAACGAGAAATTGGAGAAAATTTCTTTAAATTTAGTTTATATCAATTGAAATGTAACATTTCTAGAGAAATAAGCTCTGGTTTCTTCCAAATATTGGAGGTAAGCATCGATTGCGTTTTTTGAATTGTAGTTGTAGCCGAAACTACGATCTTAGAAATGTTCAGGAACTTAAAGAAGAAAGAAGTAGAACGTCCAAATTATAGGGAAACTTTTTACCAAAGGGGGTATACAAAGCACAACTTGACACGTTATTAGGGTCGAGAGTTGAAGGCTTTTCCAATGAGTTTACACGTTTTAGCAAAAGTGTAACATTTACGGGCACCTGTAAAATTCTAGACCTAGGACGTGAAAAACATGCCTTTCACTGGTTGTTGGTACTGAGCAGCACAGCATTTTCCAATTCCCATTTAATAAGGGATTTAAGCCATTTTCAAAAAGTAGTGTTATGGGTGCAAAAATACATGCTATTGAAGTGTACAAAAAAACAAACACTCAAATTGTGGGTGTGGGTTTCTTGGATGCCAAAGACAGTCTGTAAATGAAAAGGGTGCTTACTGTGCATTTATTCAAGTAGAAGGGACTCGGGCATTGAACATGGGTAATATACAGGGCTCATGAATTCAGCCAGGAAAGTCTACTTTCCAAGCCTAAATCTACTTACCTTTATTTTTTCAATCTTCATTCTATGTTATGAACATATGACCTGGTTTAGTTGTTTATGAGTTTATACAGGTAAACAGGTTTTGCTACCCTGTAAAAATGCATTGGTCATAAATTGTGTTAGTCCATTTTATGAATAGTTGATTATCGATTAAAAATAAGATGTAGTGTTAGCCTTTTGACGGAACTGCTGGACTAGTTTTTGTATCTGGCCCAATTCCAATTTCTAAATTTCGAGGTGTGAAAACATGGGAGTACATTGAAATACCTTGAAACATATAAGCTTCGGCACAGGGCACAGTAACGGAATGATTTCATTATATTAACTAAACTGTCACATGATTTTTTTTCACATCTCCATACTACAAAATGGAGAAATGAACATTTAGACCTCCTTAACTAACATACATCATTTCTATATCATACTAAGCACTAAAACGTACTGAGAGGCACGCATGCCCATACAAACATAAACAACACAAAGTCTTCGTCTCTTGGAGAATTACAGCTTAACCTGCAAATTATCAATTGTGTAAGCTTGCAAAGGTTAGTAAGCAACTAGCATATTTCTACTAGAAATCAATAGCTATAAAATTTTCAATTAGAAATCTAAATGCAATTAATCAGATATATACGAGGCTAATTATATAAACAAAATCAATACTATGTAATAAATTCGTTAAAATCATCGAAGATATATTAAAATTGGACCATTGTATTGAATGATCGTTGAAAAATTTGATTCTTTGAAATTTTCAACTAATAAACAATTGACCAAATACCTTTTTAATCCTGTAGTAATACTTTGGTAAGTCATCAAGCCATTAAACATTGTTGCCAAGGAAGGATAATCCCGATCCCAAAGGATACATCCAAAGGTCTCAACATTAAATCCCGAGCTGGTGCTCTGGCACACCAGAATACTTGCCTAAGATAATCCCGTAGGATGCACTTAGAGGTTCTCAATTGATTGGTACCAGAGGTTTAGAGTCTTTCACCCAAGGGACTACCGCGTCTCTTAGTTAGCTTGCATGCACTCTTATTGAACATTGAAAACTATTAACTGCAGGCCTGAAATCATTAACATTGAGGACTATTAAACGCAGATAAGAAATCATTAACATTAAAGACCATTGACTTCTATACATATAAGAATAATATAATGAATTAATAGACTTTTAAGTCGTTTAGTTAAAATATCAAACATTTGGTGGCTGACCATCAATAGATATGTGCTGACTTGAAGCTTATGGCTATCCAGAAGTCTTCTTTAAAAATTTAAAATTAAAGAAAAAAAGTTCTTAAACCTCTACAGAAATCAAGTTCATTAAAACATCCTATAGAGAATAATATGATCACAAATTCGAACCATCGACAGCCCGTACTAAGGTTATGTTTGGTAAAAAAAAAATTTAGACCTTAAGTCTGAAATAACTTATTTTCAGTGATTTCTACGAAGTGAGATTGTTTGGTAAAACTTATTTTCAGTGCTTAAATTTCAAAATTCACTGAAAAGCAATGATTTTTTTTTCGTTGTCCCCACTTGACTTTTTCTTTTATGTCGCAAATCACTTAACACGGTAAGTGATGGCATCTTTAAAAGATTCTAAGATTTTGTCATGAAATACCTAATATACCCTGTAAACCTTTTACAATACCCATTTTACCCTTTTCTTCAAACAACATTTCGTCTTCCTCAATCATATCTTCCCTCTCCTCGCACGAAGGAACCCTAGCCCCAAAATCCTGCAATCTCCATGGCCGGCAACAAGAGCGTGTCAGGATCCATCTCATGTGATTGATGAGATGTTCTAAACATGGGCATAGCCCCTGATCGGCGGATTTGAGCAGTCGTTTGAACCTTACAACCACAAACAATTCCTCCCCTACACCAACAACGGGGGAGGACCCGTCCGTCTCCGTCTCTCGGCCTTGAATTCTCAATAACGGGTTTTAGGCTGTTGATTTCGCAAATGAAGCTTTATTTTTGCGGAAATTGTCTGAAATTTTATTTTGGGATCGTTTATTATTAATCTTCTTGTTGTTAATTTGTAATATAACATTTTTTTATTTAGAAATATAGCTTAACTCTCCTTATTTGTAATCTCTCTACATTGAAAATTAGGGTTCATGTTATGTATTTATAAATAAAAAAAGTTTTTTTTTTCTGGTGGAATTCTTTTTTGGTGGATTTGATTGGGCGTTTTCATAAAAACCGGTGCCCTTGTCTTATGAATGAATCGAACTGACTTCTATTATAGTTATAGCAAGGGAAAACTTGGTTGTGATGTGGAACATATTTCATCTGTGATATCGTGCTTTTAACTAGTGTTCAAAACTTGTAGTTGTCTTGAACTCATCTTGGTTCTCAACAATGAGCTGAAACGGGTGTTAAATTTCAAAATAAAATTGCAATTTTGTAGTTCTATGCAAACATTAACCAAGTTGACCATCAATTTTGTTGAATTTTGTAAAAAGTTGACAAGTTGATAATTGACTCGCTGACTTTTTGAAGAACTTCATGAGTTTACTAGAAGGAAGGAAAGAAAAAGGGTTTAAAGGCTCAACTATCCTAGGAAATTGATATGCTAATCTCAAGTTCGACTAACTTAGCATTAGATTTGAAAAATCTTGTGTTTGGTCTTATGGAAAATATAGAGGAAGATATGGAAATAATAGGAAAATAAAAAAAGTTGTGGCCATAGCTTGAAGTTGAGGTTTATGTACTTTTGAAAAAGTTATTGCGACCGTGTTGTGACACATGCTCACTTTGAATAATATACATCATGGGGCATTTCATTAAAATTATTTGATGCAGGACGAATGTGATGGCTTCCAACTAAAGGCTGAGATTAACAGAAAATTATTAAGAACAATGAAATAGAAAATTCCCATGCTAATCACACGCAAAGAATCAGATTTAAGCAAATAAATTTATTAAAATTCAAGGCCTTCACACAATCCCACAATATTAGACCTGTTGCTTTAACGGCGATGATCTAATGGAAGGTGGAACTTCCAACAATCTTAGAGAATCAGTTAAAGGCTGAAACAGATCTTAAATGGTTTCCTTTTTTAAGAGATTCTAAGTTCTTTAAAGTTCAGGAAGGTTTCTGGCAAGTTTCAGGGCTTTTTGACAAGAATCAGATTTTAGCTGGGTTTTGGAAGAAAAAGGAGAACTGTGGAAAATTAGGATTTATGATGGGTTAGGGATTCCTATGGTTACCGCAAGGATTTGGAAGTGTCTGGGGGTTGTCGTAAGGGTTTTGGGAGGGTAAGGTGCCGTAGGATGAACTGGTGTAAGGAAGTTACTATTCACGTCACTATTCATGTGGCACTATTCACAGTGTTGTTCAATCTTAGGGTTTAGAGATGGAAGAGATATAGCTGGGTTTTTCTAGGTCAAATTTGATCTAAAGAAATTGAAAATAAAGAAAACAAAGATGAAGAAAGATAAGAGAATAAGAGAAGAGATACAGATAGAGATAGAAGAAGTTACCTTCGGATTTGCACCGAGTAGCTTGGATTCAAACCAAGGAAGCTTGGATTCTCATCAGGGAAGAAGAGAGCACTCCACAAGAGAATTTTCAATAGCAAGATTCAATATATTTCATCATTAATTAAAAATTACAACTAAAAGTTTATTTAGTAAGTCAAAATATCCTAATCTAATCTTAGCCGTCCATCTAATCTAATGGCTATAAAAAATAACTTAAAAAACTAATCAAAATAACAATGAACCCTATAACTGTGGGCTAATTGTAAAGATACCTAAAACTCTAACTAAGCCTAGAAAACTAATAAAAACTCTTAAAAAACTCCCTACGTAGCCCACATGCATCTTTCCAATGTGGAGTCTTCATGATGCATATGCATGTGAGGTCTTCAAAATCTTCTTCCTTGTCTTCCACTAGTAAAACCCATGTGATGCTTTGATGTCCGCATCACTATTCCTCTTATCTTTATTTTACTTGGACTCAGACTTATAAGGTAATGTAAATTTGGTTCTTGTATTTATTCATGGAAGTTATTGAAGTATATAAAATAAACAAGCTCCGCTTCATTTAGCTATCTATTTGGTGCCGTATTTTGTGCTCACTTGCTCGATTTTTTCCTGATGAGTTTTTATTGGCGTCAATTGCTAAACAGGTTAGTGAAGAAGTTGAGCGTGCTCTTGCAAAGTTAGGCCCTGCTAGGATTAGTGGAAGGTGCGACATCGCTAGAATCATCTTCAAAAGACAAATGACTTTAGTGGATATATATGTTTTCAGTTGCCTCGTGAATAATGTATTTGCTACATTTTATGAAACATATAGCATGGCATGTTCTTTTTACTTATCTGTTTTGAAATGAAATTTGCTCATGACATTTTGTTTCTTACTACTATTCTTTGTTGTTAAATGGTCCTACGGTTTAAAACTACACAAGCACACCTGATATCAGGTTTACATGAGAATTAGGTTTGGTTAATTTCTTGTTGTCGTTGTCTGATAGTTTTGTACTCAAGCAATTCCGAATGTAGCAATATATTACTGAATTCCATTAAGGTGATTGGCAAATCAAGAATAGAGATTTGTTAAAAAAAAACAAGAATAGAGATCGGTTAGCCTTTCTTGGGTGCTTATAGAAATCCAAAAACAATAGAAAGACTTTGATTATGCAACATGGACAAGTCTAATGAGAATTTTTTTTTACCGTTCTTTTAATTGAACCTTGATGAATAAAACTCTAGCAATTGGTCTTTTAGAACACTACGTTTCATTTATCTATTGCTTTGACGATTAATATTTCTAAAAGAAAAGAGGATGATATTATGGGCTCTTGATCCTATGGTAATATACATCCAAATAATAGTACTCATCCAAATAAAAGAGGATGATATTCTGGATTATGAGTTGCCAGCAGTTGAAGCCCCCAACTCTTTTGAACATAGTTTAAAGTTTCGGTACATGCCGATACAAGATACGGGTTTGTATCGGAAAACTCAAAGTTTCGGTAGTTTCGGACCGAAACCCACCGAAACCACCGAAACTGTGACTGAAACTACCGAAACTCTTTCATTTGGTTTCACCAAGTTTCGGACTGAAACCACCGAAACTTCCGAAACTACCACCGAAACTTCCGAAACTACCGAAACTACCGAAACTATGACCGAAACTACCGAAACTCTTTCATTATGGTTTCACCAAGTTTCGGACCGAAACCACCGAAACTGCCGAAACGTTTCGGTTTCGCCCGCGACCGAAACCGAAACGAAACCAACGACTTTGAACCATGCTTTTGAAGGACTTAATTGAAAGGAGTACTCACTATAATTTTTTAATGAAACATGACATCTGGCTTCTCATGGCTAGAATGAATGTCACATCGTGGCCCTTGCATAAATGATGGCATCTGTTGATTTTCCTTCAAAATCTGAAATGGGTACGACATCCATTTTGAAGTGTCCGGGTAACATACTTTCACTTGGCTCACTTGGGTAGTGGCTAGACATTTGTGCCTGTGCTCCAATTGAATGGGCTGTTGCTAGTGTTCAGTAGCTGCACAGGGAATTGAATAATTTGTCGGTTTCTACCAAGGAAATAAATTTCGATTTCGAGGTTTATTTCGACCAGCCCAGAAATGGAAATATTTCGTGGAGTGTAGAAATAATACATTTTTCATGGAAATAATGTGGAAATGATGGAAATATTGTGGAAATGTTTGTGGAAAGTTTGGGAAATGATAAAACAAGCATAAAAACAAACTCATAAGCTATCAAACCAAGATATAAAACCATATGTAGTGTGGAAATGAATGACCATAACGATCTTTAATAAGTTGAGGCAAGTATCTGATAGTCAGTCAAGGTATAATTTAATTAGATAACTATTATTCAATTATTTATTATAAAAAAATTCATAAATCAATGTACTAACGAATCTTTATTCACTTACATTAGTGTCTTCTTTATTATGTATAATTTTAGAAAACCTATTTACTATTATCTTATTTCATTCACTTAATTTTTTGAATGTTTAAATAATTTTAGGAAAAACTTTAACCCAACCAACTTGTAGATGGGCTGAGTAATGCAACATATAATCAATTTATGCACAAGTATGGATGTTTAGGGTAAAAACCAATAAAATTGAGGTTTTCCCTAAATTTCAAATTTTCACCCTAAATGATCTTCAATCTGTGCACAATCAAGTGTAAATGCATCAAAGATTTGACGCATTTACACCTCAACTATCTATTTGTAGCAAGAAATTTTATAGTTACGTACATTTCGAATTTAAAAAAAAACTCCAAATGGGATTCGAATCATCCTCACAATCAATCCGTGAACCAAGAAATCTACAATGGATTGATCTTTTTTATAAAATAAATATATGGAAATGAGTTAAATGGATCAAATATGGGGATTTGTGGCGGTTTTCAGCTCAAATGAGATGTTTCCTACCTTCAATAGAAATGTTTCCATAGATTTCGAAACATTTCGATTGAAATAATACCTATTTACACTGTCAATTGATCAAAATTTAATGTTTACGCAAAATATTTCTACATGTATGGAAACATTTCGTGTATGTATTCTTTCCTGTCGGTAAACTAGAAATAGAAAATATTTCGCGATAATTTCGCGAAATTTATTTCCTTGGTTTCTACTATGGAGTTGAAATTAGATTTTATTGCAACTAAGGGATCTTGGGATTTTCTTGAGGTTGATTGATGAAAAATGTTAGAGAGTTTTGGATTCGTATGCGAAGATCTATTCTGAGAGTTAGCGTGGTTGATGCCTTGCATGTTGATTATGTTTGTGTTATTGCTGAGTTTGGAATAGATTTTTAGGTTCCTTTAGTTTGTTCCTTTTTTTATTACTTTGCAATGGTTCCTGAGGACACTTCTTTGAAATTATTTTTTTGATAAGACTTCTTTGAAATTATTGTTCATCTTTCAGCAATTAAAGAGTAAAAAAATGTGATTTTAAGGACTGTAAGAGACATCTGTACATTACTGACCAAAGAAAAACGAATACAAAAAATCAGATGATACACCTGTTTTACAATTTAGATTAGGAATTCGCAGACCTCTAAACAGGTGGTGTTTTTTTTGGATATATTTATCTGCTCCATCCACATGCAGCTTGATTTAAAATATATTTTTCATTTGCACATGTTTTCCCTTAAAGACATGCATAGAGATAAGGTATTACTAGTGCTTAAGGTAGATGGCCAGAAGCACCTTACCTACCTAAAAAGAAAAAAAAAACAAATTTGCAATTGAAGGATTGGTTAATGTGCCATTGTAGTGCATTTTACACTGCATTGCTAGTCCCAACTCCCAAGCTAAGATAGAAGAGGATGCTGTCAAGTTGACTGCCAATATAAAAATTGTACCAGTTTTCTTCACATGAATCCAGATTGGTCGATTTTAACTCATACTAGAGTGTTCTATAATAAGGAAAATGTACTTATCAAAAAAACAAAAAAAGGAAAATGTATTCCAGACACAGCTCTAAATAGATTGAATGGCAGAAAGGATTCATATTGCCGATACTCAACAATTTGGGATAAGGCATAGAAGAAGATGATGATGATGCATATTCTAATTTCAGTATATTTGACTACCATAAGAGTCTCACAGCTGTAAATTTTATATGATTGATGTGGTTACTCCTTTGCTAAAGTAACTTATTACCGTAGGCACAAAACAAAAGCAATGAGATAAATTTTTCTTCTAAATTTTTTGTTTGCTTAGTTTAGCGTACAAGATTGAGTGATGTTTATGAACTGTTTGTTTTATGTCTTGATTTATTATTTAGGACATATCTACATAGGGATGGCTCCGAGTGGGGATACGGGTAGGGCAAATTGGAGTGATCCAGTCTTGAGGAAAACATTTATTGATCTTTGTCTCCAAGAGGCAAACAATGGTGGCAGGTCTGGTGGAACATTGAAGATTGCCTCTTGGAACAGAATAATCGTGGAGTTAAAGGAAAAGACAGGAAGGAGCTACAACCAGAAACAATTAAAGAACGGTTGGGATTATATGAAGAAGCAATACGTGATATGGAAGAAGCTTACTACCACCACGGGACATGGGTACAATGCAACAACACACACAATAAATTGGCCGAATGAGAGATGGGAAGAGTACTTGAAGGCAAACACTTTAAACCACTATTTATGTTGTTTATTACGAAATATATCTATATTTAATTAATATTTTAATTATTAATTAATGTTTTTTGTGTCACAGACACATCAGGATGCTAAACAATTTCGGTATAAGTCATTGCTTTATGTAGACGATTTGGCGGACTTGTTTGATGGGGTGCTGGCGACTGGATCCTCCAACTCACGTCCACATACGGATGGGTTGCCCTCGAATATTGACTCACCTGATATGCAATCGACACAGGAAGGCCTGCAAGATCATATTGATTTGAATTCTCAGAATCCGTCGACATCTACCCCGCATACGACATCCGCCCCTTCCTTGTCGATGAACCTTGGAAGTGATACAAAAGTGCAGGTTCATGAAAAACGTCGCAAGAAGTGTAAAAGGTTGGACACTCGAGCCAAAATAGAAGCCATTTTGAAGATGTTTGCCAAGGAAGTTGATGATGGACCCACCATTGAGGAGTGCATGCTCTCCTTACGTGAGATGACAACACTATCTTCAACAGATCGCCTGTATTGTGTTGCAGTTACCGCCTTCTGTGATAAAAAGGAGTATAGGCAAGCATGGATGAATTTGGAGGGTGAAGAAGTACGGAAGGCTTGGCTTGCATTCATTGCACCTAGACTAGGGGCATGAGAGCCATTTTTTGCATTTATTAATATGTTGGAAGGACATGTTGCATTTGGACTTCATTTTATGTTGTTTTGAACATCAAAATTTCTTTTTGTTTGACTATAGTGTGTGTTTGCTTGGATTATAATCTAAATGTTTTTAATGGATTTGAATATAGTGAAATATTTTTGTTTGAATATGATGATGACATATGGTTGTAATTATTGATTATGTTAACGGCATCTATGATGCCAAAGCAGAAATTATTGAAGATTTTGTTTCTGAAATTATTATGCAAATATTATGATAAAAAATGCATTACTAGTGAACCAGCTAGTTCATTATCTCTTTCATGCGCAAAATTTGTCGAAGAGCTCTTAAATAGCTCTTTAACGGTATGCTATGAACTATGGAGGATGGAGAAGCATGCCTTTATGTAACCGCTTTCTAGAGAGGGTGGCTTTCAAATAGTAGATATTTGGCCGTTGAGGAGAAGATGACAATGTTTCTTATAACAGTGAGTCATAACCTCCGAAATAGATTCATAAAACATCAGTTCCAACACTTAGGGCACACGGTACACAAGTATTTTCACGAAGTCTAGGTGGCTATGTTGCATTTTTCCAAATAGATGATTGTCCCTCCATCCTTCGATGAAAATGTGGATAAGATACGGATCCATGGTCGGTTTAGACAAGCACTTAAGGTATAATTTCATTAAAAAATATTATAAATATCAAACTTTTAATTATTTTCATCCTACACATTAATGTTGGCCTTAATTTTTACATGGTTGGTCCATTCTTGACTTGAGTCCTGACATTTAAGCTTGATGAGATCACCTTAAGGTTTTCTTTGTTGGTTTTGGTTTTGGCCAATGCTTATGAGATTTAAAATCTTCATGCAGGTCTCAAAAAGCATGGATTTCAGAACATCAGGCCCCCACAGCTTAGAAATCAGATACAGATTTCAAAGGTCCTCCCTCCTCTCCTTAAATGAAATTTCTTGTTTACTGCCAACTTGTTAGGACCCTATGTACTTAGTAGTGTATGCTTCTACGAATGTTTCAAACCTCAATCGTAGAATCAGGAATCAGTCTCAGTTAAGAGTTCAACTTACACGAGTTGATGAAAAACTCACTGTTTTTACTACGTATGAGTCATGTTTCTGACAATTGAATTGAATTGATTACAGAGTTTTTGATTAGTTTTACTTGTGTAAATCTATGGTCTAAGTATTATTGGTGGTAGTTACCACAATGGAATATCAAGACAAATGGTGCAGGGTTGGAATACATCGTTTGACTGTTACCACCTTTAAAATCTGGACATCTTAAAAATCAACCAGTTCTATCACATCTTTCTGGATAGTTGAAAACGATATGCAGTATGGTCAACAAAAAGAGAATGTTATTGATTGGATGATTTCTTTGATGTTATCTAATTGCCTTTTGTTTTTAGGTGGGGCATTGATCAAATGATGGCACCAACTCCTTTCATTACCAATATCATCATCGAATGTACTATTTTTTTGACAAGTAACATCATCCTTATCATCATTCACAATGCCTTATGTCGGCAAAACGAATAATATTCTTCTATTCAGTTCTATCTAGTGCTGTATCTTCTGTTAAGGCCTGTCTTCAAATCTTTTATTGCTATTTCAACCCATTCATATTTTTGGCCTTCCTCTCGCCCTTTATGTCGGCAAAACGAATACTATTCTGCTATTCAGTTCTATCTAGAGCTGTATCTTCTGTTAAGGCGTGTCTTCAAATCTTTTCTTGCTACCTCAACCCATTCATATTTTTGGCCTTCCTCTCATCCTTTAGAGCCTTCAACGTGCACCGAGTCGCGCCTTATCACTGGTTCTGTCATTGATATTTGTTGTACATGTCCAAATCATCTCATTTGACTTTTTCTTATCTTATTCCCTATTGAAGATACTTATAGATTCCCTTGGATGTGCTTATTTCTGTTTTTTCCTTTTCATCCTCTCCACTTGTCTATCATAATATCCTCATCGCTGCAACACTCATACTAAATATGTTGTTTCTTGATTGGCCAACATTAGAGCAGAGTTCTTATTGCTCTCTTGTAAAAAAAATTTGTAGTTTCGCCAATGATCACATAACATCCAGAAATGCATCTCCACTTTAGCCTCACATCTCTTCATGGATATTGAATCTAGATAACAAAAATAGTTGTTTTGAGTTTTTCTTGCCCATCAATATTAACTAGTGTCTCATCCATTTGTGTATCCTCATTGAAGTTGCATTGCATGTACTCTACATTGATCCTACTTATTTTAAAACTCCACTTTCCAATGTGTCCGTCCGTTCTGCATGCTCCCTCTCTCATCCCATCACTTAACACTACATCACTTGTAAATAAGATACACTAAAGGATCTCCCATTGAATATGAGTAGTTAATTCATCTATAACTATTGCAAAAAGATACAGACTTCAGGTGACCACTAGTGCAAGCAGGGCCGGCTCAACCCGTCTCAACCGCCTAAGGTCCCCACCTCAGTCAATGCCCTTCGCCCATATCAGTCTTCTGCTTTCTAATTCTTTTACGTCAGCCAAAAGCCCCCAAATCCGATGTTCCTTCTTTCTAGCCCCTTTTCTTTTTTTTACTATCTTAAAAACATGCCTTGAGTTGTAACAATTTTCATTTTTGCCCTTCTACTTTCACCCTCTCTCTCTAAAGTTATTTAAAAGCCCCTACAAGCGTTTATGTGATTTAGTTCGTTACATATGAGTAAAATTGTCTTTTAATTTTATAAGATTGGTTTAGTTAAGAGAGAAATGTGGGGTGCTCCATATTCTTCTCTCTCCTTGAAAAATGAACAACACTTTTTTAGGGAAGATTTTTTTTTTTTTGAAATCTTCCTAAACTAATAACTTTCAATTGCTAAGTTCATTCACAATGAGAATATATCCATTAGAAATCCTATAATATCAAATACTATATTTTTTTTTTTTAAATAATATTGATATTTATATTAGTTTAAAATCCTATAATACCCTTATAAAATTGATTTTTTATGCTTAATAATGAGGTACAAAAAAGTAATAACCTAGTTTTAAGTTGTCCACTGACTCCACTTACCCTCACCAAAAAAAGAAGTTATACAGTTACCATTTCAATAAATTTACTAGTTTTATAAACGTAATTTTTATTTAAACATCACGTGAACTCCGTTAGGTGGCCTTTTGCTGGTGTTTTTTTATTGGGACCTCAAAGAAAAAAGGCTAGAAACGTGTGATTTGGTGGCTTTGGCTGACTTATTTTTTTTTATATATTATCGAGATTTGAGAGAAAATTGAGTAATTTTAATTTATATTAATATTTTAAATAAAATAAGCCTCAATTAAAGTTCACCTTGGGCCTCAACTTGTATTGAGACGACCTTGGGTGCAAGCACACTGTAATTAAAAACTCACTTATCTCACTACCAACTATTCTCACACTAGTTACTGCTCCCTCATATCTACTAAAAAACTCCTTGTGTCTCCAATATCCATGTGGAGTTTCTTTCTCTTTTCTTGAAACTCATTTCTTATTTGTGTAAGTAAGAAGTTAGCCTCTATGGTTGATCTCCTTGACATGAAGCAAAACTGGTTATTTGAAATCCTTGTTCCTTGCCTTAATTTTGGTTCCAACACTTACTCCTATAATTTCATACTTGATAATAGGTGCAATTTTGTACAACTCCTTTGTTCGTGTACATAAGTACTCACAATATTGTTATTAGATTTTAAAATCTTGTTGACAATTTAGTTAATTAGGACAATACAATTTCTCCCATGCACGTCCACACCTCGATTGGAATATCACCTGCATCTAGAGCTTATCCCATCTTCATCTTTACCGAAGCCCCAACTCCCTTATTTGTGTACCACATATCTAAAATTCCAGTTGTAGGCAGTAATTATTATATATAATGCTCGGGCTATGATTTACCTTAATGCATTTTCATGATAATGAAGGAACATAAGGGATCTTTTGCTCGGAAACTTGTGTGGTTGAGTTAACGATCCCACGTGTTTTATTGATTAGCCCTGGATAATATTGTCAAGGAATATGCGAAGAACAGCTCTAAGGGGGCACAGCGACAACATAGAACCAGTCGACTAGACCTGGATCTGAAATTCATCATCCCATCTCCGGCCCTGGGAAAAGCTTCAGGTTTGATTCTGCTTTGATCTTTTAAAAGTAATGGAAGCTGCCTTCACTGTTGAACGTAAAAACATAACTCTGCTTGTTAAGATAGTTTGATCAGTTTCTGTTATGCCCCTCGTATATACCTAAAACTGTACGGGACCTTCAGGCCTCAACTGGAATGCACGAGTTGTGTATTGTAGTTTCTTTACCTTGTGAAAAGAAAATACAGGCTATCTTTATTCTTTTATATTTTTTTTACCATTATGGGTAAGCTGGAATACTCTCATTTGATTGTTAGAATGTAACTCAACCCTGACCAAAACTGATGCAGCGTTTGATTGGTTAAATTTGTTAGACAACTTTACCCGTTGTGTGCCCTCTTATATACTCCTATTTTTTTAATGTCTTAAAAAATATAAAAAATAAATTAAAAGAGAAAAGTTCAGAGGGATTTTAGAATCAGCCTGCGGTGGATTTGTGTTGAGGCGTACAGTGAGGCAATGACCAATGAGTAGGCTACTTTTCATTTCACCAAAAACCTCAATGCAGACCTCAAATAGACTGCAGATGATTGTTTTAACCCCGAAGATTGTATTGGAAAAATTTCAACACCATTGCATACACGATGACTAGAATAAGGTATCCCACAAGTACATGCAGATGAGTGGAACGCATCATAAAGTGTGATAAATCAGATGATTGTGCACATTTGATTGGGTAGGTTATTGACAATGTAGGTCTCATTAGTGAGCCCCACTGGATGGATGGGTACTGTTCTGCTTGAGTGGATTGGCATTTGATTGTTGCGATCATGAGCTTTAATGCTTGTATGACAGACAGGCATGTTGAAAGATATTGGCAAAAAATGGTTGGTTCATCCTCTTACTGTTTTTGAGTATGTTTTGGAGAAAGGAAATGTGTGGCGGCGATGCAGTGGTCACACAATGCGTGACCCAAAATACATGGGGAGAAGGGGCCTACTTCACCTTGACTGATAAAATATCAAAACATGCTGTGATGTGTAGGTAGTGGTTCCTTAGCTTGCGACAGCTTTTTCTTCTTGCTTTGCAGTGTTGTATCATCTTAGTAATTGGATGAGCCGTGGTTGGTTCATAATAAAAAAATTGCTGGGTTTGGATGATTTTGATTCTTAGTAATCTGAACAATCGTTTTCCTCCTGTAAAGTCAAAGGAAATTTATGAACAAAATGCATGCTAATAGAACAGTTAGCATCACTAGTTGTGCATAGACTATTGAATGGAAGGCCCTGATTGGTGTGTGATGTGGGCCACCGTGACAACTGATAGATTCCTGCATCCCTCGAGAAAGAAAGAAAGAAAAAAGAGAAGCTCCAATGACCTGGATGTAAAACTGAAGATCAGATCAAATTTTCCTTCAGACAGTCCTGGATCTATACCGTGGTAGCCATTTGCCTCGTGTGTTGGGCCGGTTCCTGAGAGGGCACAGCCTGAAAATTGGGCTGATTGTGTGATCCAAGCCATCTGATGTGAGTGTTTTGATCCATGTGCCTAACCTAGTTTTGGAACAGGCAATGAAGAAATGCATGATAATTGGCCAGGCCCAAGAAACTAAAGCACTTAAATCCAACAGCTGGGGTCATTCAAATGAGTGCTATTTTTACCATTTAGACCTAATCAGGTGGGCCCAACATTTTTACGGGTCCAAGTGAGGCCACTAACTACCCCACGGCATTGATCTAGGACTAGCTTAGGGCGCCCGCAGCACTGCACTTGGCTCACGAGCTCATTAATCCAATTAAGTTTTAGCTGTCCATGCATTTGGAAGCATTGCAATCAAACCTGGCACTGCTTTTGAATTGCTGTGAAAATGAGACTGCTCATGCTAATGTAACCTAAGACAATGTAGCTTTCTCAAATGATGGGCTAAAAAGGCAAAAAACACTCAGAGAAGAAGATTAGGAAAGACCACAAAACAAATTAAAAGCCATCACAAAATCGAAAACAGTTCCTTGAGGATTCAAATCCTTTCCTGCCAAAATCAGATTCTGAGCTGTTCCAAGCTCTGTATCACCACAGATTCTGGCAGGTTGTTCCCTGTTGCATTCCCAATCTCCTCTATCCGAACTGATGACCTGCTAGGCGGGGGAGGAGAAATGAAAACTGGTGGTTCCTCTATCCTAACAGGCGGTGCAGCAAACACTGGTGCAGCTTGCCTGATGCGAACTGGTGGTGCAATACACAAAGGAGGTGGTCCCATTATCTGAGGAGGTCGGTTGACTGGTGGCGGAAGTGGCGGGGCAGAGAAAACTGGTACTGCAGTTCTTATCGTCACCGGCGGTGCTATTCTGTGGTATGGTGCCCTGAAATGCCGGACAGGTACATATGGTGCTGCACCTGCTGCAGGGAACTTCTGGGGGCGAGTCCCACGGTTTTCGGGTAGTGGAAATTGTGATGATTGGGGGCTGTCATTTGCAGTTGTGGATACGGGCCTCCGTGGAGCTGTCTTTGGGCGAATTAAGGGGAGGATTTTCGAGGTGGTAAAGGGGGGAGGCTGTGCACTTGATGGTTTTGGATTCTGCATTGGGAATTTCTTGGGGAATGGCGATGGGGCATTAGGTGAATTTGCCATCGCCAACTTCTCCTTCAAACGGTAGTTCAATAGGGCCCGGGCTATGGTGATCTGTTCCTGCTCATCATTGTTCTCTGTCTCTGATGACGAGCTTGCAGCTTGCTGTGCCCCTGGTCAGAAAACAAAAGGCATGTCAGTTATATGTAAGTGGAAGTTCTCTGGTTAAAGTTTAGCTAAGATCCTATAAGTTGAAGTCCAGAAGATAAACAGCAGATTGTTAGCACAGGAGGGTCGATGGCTAGACCTATAACTGGCCCACCAAATTTATCTTTATTAATGCTTTGGCCCCTAAATTTCATTGAAGCAGGACCTTGGGAGCGTATTTCATGACGTTATTGATAAAAAATCAAGTTCAGCCTAAGATAAATGGGTTTTGATACGTAGACCAGCTCAAAAAATAATCTAATGAGCATACCAGGTATGGAGCCGATTATTTTTACAACTATAATTACAGTGAGAAATTGTTTAAACAAAAATCAAAAGCAAAATATTTATGTGCCACAATGTAAAAAAATAAAATAAAAATTAAATGCATTAATTTGTGAAAGGTTTTAAAATATCGACAACCACAGAATTCTTCCTAGGGGGAAATGATGGTATGATGCGCCACCCCAGCTATATGCCTCATTCCAGACCTAACTGTGTTTCAGTGCATGTGCCCGTCACCGTGAGGTTTAATAATTTCAATTACCAAAATTTCAATTAGACTACAACTTGACAAAGGATCGGAATCCTAGTCAACTTGAAACTCACAAGTTATTTGAGCTTAAAATGATTATATTGTAGTCTAAATTCGAGCAAGTAAGCAATTGAGAATTTTAATTAGTAGATGAATTTATTCACATTGGTTTTAGCTGTGACAAAAAGGAATTGAGATTTGTTGGTCATTAGCTATTGGCTGGGGTACACTATATATAGCAGACCAAATGCATCCCATAATTCTTCGCAATAACTAAAATGCCCTAATTCTTTTAACTAATAATTATACACACAACACAGATAAGCTCCTAAAGGTTACACTCAAATGAGGGAACTTAAATACCATAATCTGAATCTGTATTGGTATGCATTCCATTGATCAAAGCATTCAAGCTTTCGATCAAGGGACTTGGAACAATAGGGGTTTGGGTCTTCCCTACTCGAGTGAGTGAATTACAAAAATTCTACCCTTTGCATACACAGAGAAATTTAGACGGGGCTCACATTGTTTTAGAGATGACCATGCTGCCATGGCTGCATTCTTCTCTGCTTGCTTCTTGTTCTTGGCTGGTTCGCCTGTGAAAGTGATTCCAGCCAGCTCAACTGTGCAAGTAAATACAGGTAGGTGTCCAAGGCCTGATCGAAAGGTTGTATATTGAGGCAGTGCCGCTCCAACTCTTTGTGCAATCTCCTGTAAGAGGTTCTTGTAAACCCCTGTTTCATCCTGTCCAGAGGAAAGGAAGGTTCGCATCAAGGAGGCAAAATTTGTGGCAGCTACTAAAATGGTGAATCGAAATCGAGGCACATCAAGGAATCTATATACATGTATATAAATATTGTTAATATAATTTTAGAAGGGTAATGCCCTAGAGACATACAACATACCACTAGAGATTGTTATAACTGTACAAGTAATCCAAATCCAATATTTTTTTGTGTTTTAGAGAACGTCATCCTATAAAGTAGGCTCACAAAACTAAGCTGTGGTAGTTGAAAATGAGGAAACCACACACAATGCAAGCTTATGTTCCTTACATATAATGTCGTGCGTAAATTATTTCACAATGCATGCGTATTACATGCGAAAAATGAGTATGAACTTGTCTTTCCAAATTTCCTTCATCATCATCCATGCCAATCGTATTTCAACATTCAACTCAATTTAAAGCTATTTCTTTTCTCAAAGCACGTCTTCAAATCTTTTCTTGCTACCTCCATCCATGTAATTTTCCTTCTCTTTGCAAATTAATCCTTCTTGATTTTTGTAATTATAAATAATAATCCATCTAAAGGATTAATTGCATGTTCTTTGTTACTTTTAACTGTTTATGTATGCTCTTATAGAGACTTCATATTCATATTTCTTCCTTGGTTATATTTGAAGGCCACAATTTTATACAAGCTCGACAGGATTTTAAATCACTGCCTTAATTTCATTATTACAAAAAGAGAAAATTACTCCAAGAAGTTCCCCAAGTCTAATTAAATATAAATATCTAATAGTTAACTAATCATAGAAGAGAAGGTATATCTCAAAACTCAGGGCCTTTCCAAGAAAACTAAAGAAAAAAATATTTATTATCTAGAACAACTCTGGTGGCCCAGATAATGGTTTTTTTAATTGAATGATGAAATATGAAGGTCATCACTGTCCTGGAAAACCTTGGGACATAGAGAACCATCCAACTGTGACACGGTTTAATGCTGATGTATACACAAATGAAGTAGCTCCTACAGTATTGAAACACAATCTTAAGGGTACTAGAGTGCCACCCAACTAAACTATATGCTGAACACTACCCATCCATCTGTCCTGCAAGACCTTGAGATATAGACCATCCAACTGAGACATGGTGTTATTCTATTCCGGGTATTACCCATCTGCTGGGAGAGTTTATAAACAAATACGTCGTGCTATTCTAAGTAGAATTCTTAAAGGATCCATGAGGGAAAGATCATTTATACCGATATTGACAAGATCTGATGTACACACAAATGGGGTAGCTCCTATAGGATTGAAACACAGTCTAAAGGTTGTAACACAAAGTCCTGCCTGATGAAGCTGTTCGCTGACTCTATCCATCCATCCATCCATCCATCTATCTATCCCTCTGTTTGTCTAGGTAGGTAGGTATAAGCTCAGGTTGAAGCTGTGGGAAGGCGTGATGCCTGCTAAGTTCATGTTGTCCATGTCCAAAAGGTTTGTCCAGATAAGTAGGAATAAGCTCAGGTTGAAGCTGTGGGAAGGCATGACACCTGCTAAGTTCATGTTGTCCATGTCCAAAAGGAATGACTTGCTGTATAATTATTGGGATACAAGAGTGATGTAATTGCAGTACATGATAAAAGGTTAAAAACAATCAACTTGAACTGATTGAAGTATGTGGAAGCTTGAAAACTATTTGCTGGTGTGTACACCATAGAAGATGGTGATCTAGAATACCACAGACTGTGTGGCCCAACAACTCACCAATTGAAGGGTGATAAACCAATAATTATGCAAATCCACCAATCCTAATTATCTGGTTTCTGACATTCTCTCCCAGCCGTCAACTTCTAGCCCTTGGAATAATCATGATCATATGATGGCTATTGGCTACAACTTTTATTGCCAATCCAAGGAGAGGTGGCCCACCCAGTTTGGATGGACGATTCAGTGGGCACGTGTATGGCCTTACATGTTATTGAATTACCAAACAGATGTTTACCCACGTTATGTACATTCTAAAAATGAAAAGTAGAGCATACAAGACCTCTAGAAACATTACCATTATTGGGTTATTTTTGTCTTTGATTTGTTTCATACCCCCATAATAAGCCATCGATATTAGTAAACTTCCACTGTGTTTTCACTTTTCATTCTTTTGCTCTTGCCCCTTGATTGTGTTTTGACCGAGTCAGAAACATTAACCAGGCACCTGAAATTAAAAGGACCAATAGAACTAACAACAATCTTCAATTTTTTGATGACAGGGTTAATGTTTCTAACTTGGTCAACGACCACCAAAACACAGTCAAAGGGGGTAAGACCAAAAGAATGAAAATACAGGGGGTTCCACTAAATAGGAGATTTATCAGGGGCATATCAGAAAAAAAAAGATTATCATTTCCGTTAATAATGATTATAATATAAAAGTAATTTAAAAATAAAAAGAGAAGAAAGGAACTATAACGGCAAATAGACTCAATAAGAGACATGAAAGAAATATAGTTTAGTATTATGTACGTAGTATTTTCTACACGGGAAAGTAACGGCCCTGATTTTCTAGACCTAATCCACAGTCCTAAATACAACACCCCTCGTTCTCCAAATAATTACACTAATACCATCCACAGCTGTTCTCATCATAATGACAACAAAAAATAAATGACTTTTTGTGATGCCTTCTCAGAAACTTCCCCAATTTCACACTTTCCTAAATTTTGATGTATTTTCGTCAGCTTGTCAGAAAATCCCACTGGTTTTTAGCCATTCCTAAAACAGAACAGGGGCATTTTAGTCATTCAATATACCAAAAAAGATCGTACGGACCTAATCTCTCCTTTCATCCGGCCAGTGATCGGCGCCGGGGAAAAACTCGGCGAGGTCTTAGAATATAATTAACCACGCGAAGTGGGGTGTGCGCTCGAAAAGCCTGCGCGCTTACCCGGCGCACATTAGTTGATCGACGCCGGAAAAGAAACTCGCGAGTCTCGCGCATATCGAACGAGTCCCTCTCTGCCCAATCGGCGCCTATCAGCTGATCGTGGCCAGAAAAGTCGGCAACGGCTTCAAAATATCGAGCGTATGGAGAGGGGCGTGCTCTCGGTAAGCTCGTGTACACCCCTCAAGCGCACATTAGTCTAGTCATTTTCTTTCTTGTCTTTTTGGTTTTTACTGCCATGTTTAATCAGTGAAAATGAAGGAACTAGAGTCGAAGCTACTAACGAAAATGAGAGTAACAGAGACTATAACGGAACTAAGGCGGAACCCTAACGGCAACCATAGAACTTACTTACCAGGATCCTCGCAGCTAGCGAATGCGACGGCCCCCTGTTCGAGAGCGAATTGAGCGCCACCTCGGCCGCCGAGTGCTCCGCCTGCCTCAACGTCGTGCAGTAGTTAGGGCTCTCGAAGATCTCACCGTTAAAGTTAACGGTAGCCTTGAATCTGGGCGCGTGATCGGGACCTTCTCTTATACATGAATACGACGGAAGGTTAAAGCAGCTCCTCTGCGCCAGCTCTTGAAGCTGGTTTTTATACATCTCTACCTCTCTACCTCTCTACCTCTCTCTCTCTCTCTCTCTCTCTCTACTACCCCTCAAAACTGCTATTGATCGACTGTACGCTCGGAAAACTCCGTCGCTAAACAGATTTAGAAACACCAAGATCCGATCGCCGGTTTCTCAGCTGAAAATGCGGTAAAAATTAGGGCTTTTGGACGGATTATATCTGAATAATGGTCTTCAGGCGCGATCGGAGGTTTTAGGGTTTTTGCTCGAGAGAGAGAGAGAGAAGACGATCCGAAGCTGTGGAGTAGTGGAAACGGGATGAATGGACCTTTTCTAGTGGAGATGTTTTTTTAATATTTATTTAATTATTAAAAAATATATTTATATTTATTTTATTGATTCACTGTGGTGGGTCAACTGAACGTTTGGTTGCATGGATGTGATCTCTTCTTAGATTTTCTGTTTTTCTGTTTTTCTTTTTCTTTTTTTAATTTATAATTCTCGTCATTATATTATAATTTAATTAAATAGGATTATTTAGTTAATTTTCCGCTAAACCCCCTTTTGACCCTTCTGAGAGGAACTTGGAATCGCCTACACCGACGAAGTTAGATTACCCAAAGTGGCCACGAATGTACTCTCGACGAAGTCGCCTTTCTTTCTATGTACGAGGGTATTATCGTCACTTAAAAATTCACTACACCGTCCATCTCTTCGGCTACGGACAGTGGGAAGAAACATTGGGACCTCCGAAACTGACGAAGTTCCTGCGATAAAACACCAGTAGAACTTTGCTGGCGGACCATCTATAAGCCACGTGGCACATTCTTACAGGACTATAACCGTACGGATGCTTGGTAGCTGGACTTACATATTAAAGATCAGCTTGATTAGTGATTTCAAAACTTTGGATCTCTTATCCCTAATAATGCTCAAATTCCACGGTTAAAAAAATGAACCTATGAAAAACAACTCCAATCCAACGCTCAGAAATCAGTAATCGGGCTAAAATATGGTCTGTAGGTCCACCTAGGGTTGCGCCAAAACATCCGTACGGTCAGAAATCTCTAATAATATGCCACGTGGCTCGTATTGTGGTCCATCAGCAAAGTTCTGCTTATAATATGCCAGGTATTGTTGGGAAAAAACTATGATACACAATTCTCTGTGAAAACTTTGATACAGAGATTCTCAAAATGCCACGCGGCACTCTCTCGGGTCCATTGACCTGCCCACACCTTAATGAACCTACACACAAAAAATTAGTCTTATTGGTGATTTCTGATTATGTGATTTGAGCACTTTTCATCGTGGTCTTAAACCCATCTATAGGCCTGTTCACGAAGCCCATGATGAAAAGTACTCTAGTCCCAAAGGCTAGAAATCACCGATCAAGCTATTTTTGGCCCACCTAGGCGTGGGCCCATTCATGGTGTCATGGAAAATGTCACGACGCATTTTCCCGGATTTCTATTAAGTGATGATTACAAGTGAGGCTTTTACCTATTCCGGTCAATATTTTTCAAGTTCAACAAATATGCGTCTAGCAAGGATTTTTTGTCAAATATCAAAGTTGACCGGAGTGGCTAAAAAGGGAACTGGAAAAATCAATTCCCAAAACGAATCCACATTGAATCTCATTGATTTAAAGTGACTTTAACAGCCGTCATGGTTTATAAGTGGACGTACAAACACTGAAATATTCTCAAAACTCTACTGAATGTCGATCCGTATTTGCTTATCCAAGAAAAAGAAAAATAGGGATCCATATTTTTAAAGATTGTGGTGAGTAAAACTTAATTTCAACGCTAAAAACTTAATGACTTATGTTTGAATTAGATTATTCGGAAAGGTCTTGTGTGGAAGTTAAGTCAAGGACATAATTAGTGTTTTAAAATATTTATTAGGACACTTTTATAAGTCTTTTTTTTAAAAGAGAAAGCTTTCATAGAAGAGCATTTTCAATATGGGAGCGTATCTACTCGAGTTGGAAGAAGAGCTACTAGTCATTAGTCCTGCCATGACCGATATTTGATCCACTTACGATGTTCTGACCCTCAGTTGAAGTTGTGCTTTTTCATCATGTATCTCTCGATGTTCCCTGATTATTTGATCATATCAAGAAGAGATCTTTGATCTATTTGTGGATTGGAGAAGGCTTCGTGGAAGGTGAAGAAATTAAGCGTATTGGAGAAGATTATTTCAAAAGTCCGCGAGGAGTCACCAAAATATATGACAGCTTCTAGAGTCCATCTAGCATCTGAGTTATATGAGGGTCTTAGATGTCCGAGCGTGTCACACTTTGAATAAGTTACCGTCAAAAGTGGAGAGAGAGATTTTTAGGGGGTGTAATCCGACCAGAGTCCGACCCAACAGGAAATGGGGTGTGCGAATATGTGCTCCCTTTTAGTATTAAAAGAAAATCTCAAAATCTTTTTTAAAGATGCTTTCACTTACAACATTATCATTTGGTAAATTGGATTAAACCTCTCTGTATTGGAATCAATATGATTTCCACTAATTAATAAAAGAAGTTAAAATGACAAGTCTTAAGTTGAAAAAATAAAAAACCCTTAAATTTTTCTTTTCAGGTTCTTCTATACATAATGCCATTTGTGGCAGTCGCGGAGCCAGGATTTTGATCAATGGGGGGAGGGGGGGCAAAATAATAAAAAAATTGTTCAAGGTGGGGTTAAATTGCAAAAAAAGGAAAAACCAAGGGGGCAAACCAAAGGAAAAGGGTACTTTAGGAAGTCAATTTTCATCATCTTGATGGGGTTTAATTATTTTTTTTCTTTTTATTGATAAGTAATGATATTCACTCCAGTTTAAGTGTTTTACATTGGATCAACTCTCGTTTTAAAAAAAAGAAAATTAAATAATTACATTGACTTAATTATAAAACAAAATCCTACCACCCCTCATCTTGCATGGACGGTGACGGGAATTAGAGTAGAACCTTCTAATTAAATCTTAAACGTATGACAATTTGTCCGCTAAATATTTAAAAAAAATCATACGGTTTGCATGCGTTGATAAAATCATCAAATAAACAAAGGATTAAATGAAATAAAATGGTTAGGTGAGCAATAACTACAAAGGACAAAGATAGCACATGGTTTCAAGTTTCTATATTTGATGGAAGTTTCCTAATTAATCCCCACACGTTTGTTTGTTCCATATGTATGAACTATAAACTTCCTTTTTTTTTTTTAATTAATTTACTAACTGTTGATGATTTCTTATGCAAGTTTCAGTGTTACCTTCTTTTCAATAAGTTATCTTTGTAGATAACAAGGTTTAAAGGAGTCCGTTTTAACGGTTAAATGGACTGGGGACGTTACTGTTTAAACGGCCGTTAAAACGGATTGAAACGGTCAGGGGCAAAAATGGGAAAAATGGATTTTAACGGAAAAAGTGGCGCTGAAATTCAAAATTTGAAATTTGAAAATTAAAAAAAAAATAGAATTTAACGGATTTAACGGCCGTTTTTTTCACAAATTTTTTTAAAATTAAACGGCTGTTTAAACGATTTTAACGGCCATTAAAACAAAAAAACGTGTTTAAACTGTTTTAAAGGAAACGGGCTTGGGGCGTTACCATTTAAACGGCCGTTTTTAAAACCATGGTAGATAATACGTCAGTCTCGTGTTTTAAAACTCTGTTGCGTGCTTGAAAGTCTCGTCTGTAGATTGCCTTCTCACTGTTCAATGAATGCTCAAGAACATTAGAAAACCAGATTAAGTAGTTGAAATCATGGTTTAAATGGGGCCGTTATAATTGTATAACGGACTGGGGGCGTTACCGTTTTCTCCATTATAACGAATTGTAACGCACAGGAGCAAAAATGGAAAATAAAGGTGCCAAAATTCAATTTCAAAATTTCAATAAAGAAATAACGGAATATAACGAAAATACTGGGCTTTTTTTTCCACAAATCTTTTTTTTCTAAAAATAAGTCGTTATTTTCATTATAATGAAAAATAATGGCCGTTATAACAAAAACGGTACATAACGTAGTGGGGGAGGTCCAAATCCATTATAACGGCTGTTATTTTCGTTATGATGGCCGTTTTTTAATTCTCAATTTACGGGCTGTTTGGAAACCCTAAAAATGGGACCTACCGTGGTTAGTCCAGGTCCAGTTTTTTTGACCTGTGTTTAATAACTGTATGGGGCGTGTTAAAAATAGGATCAAAGTTGGCTTTTTGAAAAGTAGTTGTACGATTGAACTGGTTCCTTGAAGTGGGGCTAGGATAGTACTGACCCTGACAATATGTTCCAAACAGTAGTAGTGTAAATGGGCCAGGCCTGAGTTTGGCTTTTGGTAAAATTTAAATAGGCCTGAGTCTGAATCCCATTATGATATAGGCCCAAAACTCTAATAGGCCGGTCCATTTACACACTCATTAGAGTCTATCCAGCTGAGCATCGAGGGCGGACACAGTAAGCAAAAAAGTGGGAGGAAATGTTCCCTAGTTTACAGAAAGGTGAGATGCATACCAGTATAAGGCTAGGTATGGGTTTCAAAGGAAAATTGGAAAACAGGCTTAATGGTGAAAATGCGGAATTGACCCTTCAATATATAGCCCGTGGGCCTAGGCTCATCCAATATTAAAGATGGGCTTACATGTTCAGACCCTATTGAGCCCTTAAGCCTTGGGTACTTGGTAGGGTATGAAATGGGGCAGATCTGACCCGATTCGAATCTGTATTTTACGGGTTAGGATCTTTAAAACATGATTCAAATAGTTGTATGATCATTAATGGCTAACTAATGGTGTGGCTCATCCTATTTTAAGTGACCCATCTCACCTATTTTGGCAACCCAATAGTAATGATAATTGTTGTTATTAATGGTATTAATATTGACCATCATTATCATGATGGTGTGTATGGGTAGTATGATTGCCACATGATCACCTATTTTTCAACCCTTAATTTATGACCTTTGACTTAGGTGGCGTTTGGTAAATTAAGCTATCAGATCTAAAAGCTTAAAGTGCTTAAGATTTGGTAGCTTAATGACTTATGTTTGAATAGGTTGTTTGGCTAAGGTCTTAAGTCTTAAAATTAAGTCAAGGGCATTGTGGGTATTTTGAAATGTATACTTTCGTAAGTTTTTAAAAGAGAAAGGTTTAGAAAAAGGGCATTGTTGGTATTAAAAAAGAATCAAAGAATCTTTTTTAAAGATTCATTCACTTACTGCAAAAAGTGAAGGTTGGGTCACTTTTTACTTTTGTTTTTTTTTCCTTGAGTTTGGTGATAAGTGTTGAAATTAAGTCGTTTACCAAATGCAACTTAATCACCAAAATCACTTAATTTCAGCTGAATTAAACTTAAGGTCTGAAAAAAAGTTTTACCAAACGCTACCTTAGTGAAAGCACCAAAGAGTGCTTAGATCTTAATTATTGTTTCTCCCATAAGAAGGTATCAGATCATTTCTTTAATTGAATTGGTTATGAGGGATTCGCCTTTTTGCACTCGTAATTTCACTCGTCTTCTCGGGCGTGGATTCCGAGAATCCAACGGTGGTTTGCTTTGGTGAAAAATGAATGCTAGTCCAATTCCATTTTCAAAACATTGCTCCAGATGGCGGAGCCGAGGGGGTCGAAACCCAAACTTGAAAAAATCTTTTTCAAAAAAATATTAGACCACCCTATTTGAAAAGCCACCTCCGGTCCTCAACTGACCATCCAATTAATTTGGAAAGTCTGATATTGGGGCCAGCCAAGGTCAGTCTCGATCTAGTTTTTCTAGTTGATATTTAGTAAACGTGTGGGCCTCATCTTTTAGGGTGAAAAATATAAAAAAGATCGGCTTTGGATTTGAAGCAACGACTTGATGAGGAGGCGAGGGCATCCATAAACCTTCAACAGGTATTGGTTGCATTGTAGAAGCAATTCTCTCTTACCTAAAATTTAGTAATTAGTAACACCCCCCTGAAATTTGAAAGAAATTAGTAATACCCTCTTATACTACCAAACTTTAGGGTCCTTTCTTAGGTGCATTAATAGGCACATGATGCATGTCACATTTAAACGTTAGTCAAATTATGGTTAAAATAGGAAAGGGGGTGGTCCTAAAGTTTGAAAGTATAAGGGGGTATTACTAATTATTTTTATATTTCAGGGGTATTACCAAAATAACATTTTTATAGGAAAAGATGGTGAAGGACTAGGTTTGTGGGTAAATGTGAATATAAAAAAAACGATGGACAAGACCCGTTGTTTATTGTGATAATGGTAAATGATGGACCCGCCATCATCTAATGCGACTATGATCAAAATTGTCATTTTTATCAATAGTTTTGGCCCATTTTCGAGAGAAAATTGATCAGGAGAATCAAAATCTTTTTTTTTTTTTTTGATATGTAAGCCTGATTATTAAAGAGACCAGTAACTCGGTGAAGGCGGGTTTTGAACCGAGGTCTATGGTATCATCACCCACAAACTTTACCAACTGCCCAAGCTGGCACCTTCAGGAGAATCAAAATCTTATTTTGAGATAAATCTCTAACAGTAAAAGTTCAAGCAGTAACATAACAAACTCCAGAAGGAGAGAGAGATAGAGATTATAGTTGTCGTACTATAGTTGTCACTTGTCACCGTTGTCGGAAGGATTGGGCAGCCGGGAGAGAACGAACTTGGAAGAGGGTGGGTTCGTCTTTGTTTGGCAGGGGAAGAGGAAAACGAAGAAATTCCTCACGGTATATTTTATTTCAAACTATCAGTCCCTCACCAAAAATATTTTGATCCTGGCGTTTTTTTATCGAGACATCCGGGCCGTAGCTAAAAATGCCACGTGACTTCCTATTAGAGAGATGTTTGGCCCATTTATATGTGGACGTACAAACCAAAAATCATCGAAATTGGCGGTGTATAACCATTAGATTTGGTCTTTTTCATGGATTGATTTTCAACCGTGGCATTGGAGCATTATTATGAGGTACTTAACGGCTAGAAATTACCACTTAGGCAGATTTTGGTCTTTAGGTCTAAACATTCATATGGCCATTAGTCCCTATGAGTGTGCCACGTGGTGCTTTTAGGTGCGGCCCAGGCGTTGGATAAAAAAACGAGAGAAAAACTTCTATCGCAGCGTTCTAACAGATGCTTCTGTCACAATGAAAGTTACAGGATATGGATGTTGGGCTAGTCCCTCAATGGACCTCTATACAAAAAATCAGCCCGATTAGTGATTTACAACCTTTGGATCTTTGCACCCAAATAATACTCCAATTCATACCGTTAAAATCAATCCACGAAAATAACTTCAACTTCAATCGAATCTCTTAGAAATCACTAATCAGGCTGATTTTTGGTTTAGAGGTCCACTGAGGGACACGCCAAACATACATACTGTCATCGTCCACTCATAGTGTGCCACGTGGCCTTTGATTTTTATTGTGACAGAAGACAGAAGTTTTACTCAAAAAACGACAAGATAATTTTTTTTCTAGTCCTTAGGTGTCAAACAGATTATGGTCGGTAGTGTGCTTGGACCAAAAATAGACTGATAGTTGACCCATGGGATTGGTCACCCGACCGTGTGCTTGAGAAATTTTTTGAAGCTGCGGGAATTTAGAAGAAGCAACCATCCTCCAAACAATTTGCGCCAGGTACACGGGAAATGAAGTAAAACTTGTCATAAGATGTTGTGACCGAATACGAATCACCTGGCAAATTATTAGAGGGGCTGACTGTATGGATGTTTGGCCAATCCCTCCATGGACCTGCAAACCAAAAATCAGTCTGATTAGTGATTCATAACCTTTGAAAGTACCATGTCAGAATATAATAATTACTTGCACAGTTGAGTTGAAATGTGAAAGTATTGAATGACTAAAGCACCTTTGTAATTTTAAATTTTTTTAAAACATTAGAATAGACAATTTTTTTCAAAATAAAGGAATTTGAGGGCATATTAGGAATAAGGATTAATTTTACTGTTTTAATATTGAATGAGTGGGTGACTTGTGCTGACAGTGTGACGCGTTCTTTGACACAAAAAAGATCGAAAAACCCCTATCAAGTAAATAAAATGAAAAGAGAAGAAGAAAAGAAACAAAAAATAAGGACATTTGTGAGATATTGGGATCTAGCGTAAGGCACGCAATAAACCCTTTGTCCATTAATAAGTAATAAGTAGAATAGATTTGTGTATATTCCAAGGATTTATGTGATGGGAATCTTATAAACCGTTACCTGTGGATGAACTCATTTTTGCTCAACAACGATAAGCTTCAAGGACGAAGCTGGTGCCTCTACATTGACATTTACTCTTCAAAATTATGCTTTCAATAGAAATTAAAATTCAAAAAACAAATCATGTTGACTCAGGAGTAAATGTCGGATGCAGAGACCATGAACTTGATGCTGCTGAGTGAAAATGAACTAAGAATGCAGTAACATTGTTAATAATTAGTCGTCACTCAGGTGCTAATAGTCCTCGGATTTCACACCACACAAATCCTTAAGATGATCTAAAATTCTGGACCTTAAGGAAGGGGTCATCCTGAGGCGGATACTACTATTTTCCTATTATTCGCGATAAAGAAGAGCAAAGAAGGAACCACGTGGCGTACCTTTACTACTACCCCTTTCGTATCTAATGGTCCACATTCCCTCCAGTTGTTCAAAACCAGGCATTTCTTATAGTGGGTGCCCTGTGCCATCGGCACTCCTCGACAAAGATTTTGCCAAAATCACGTAAGTGGCGGAGATCCACCATCCTTTTGAGGGAGGATTAGATCTCGGCCCTTCTTTGTTGATGTGCGCTTATAAGAGGAGGTATAAGTAGGGAGACAACCAATGTGTTTTGTTATATAGAATAGTAAATGGCCAATGCCCACGGCACTTTCCGACAAAAGCTAGCGTTTGCAAAAATTGGGTGCCTTCGGCACTCAAACGGTATAACAGACTGGGGCGTTACCATTTTTTTCCATTATAACGGCTGTTATAATGGATTGTAATGCATAGAGGGAGAAATGGAAAAATAACAAAAAATAATAGTGTTGAAATTTAAATTTTGAATAAATTGAGGTCAAATGAGGCGGATTGAGTGGCTGAAATCTAACCGTCCACATTAGATTGATGAATTTGATCTCAACTACTCTTTATCTAACCGTCCACATTAGATGGATGGATAAGATAAGAGAATACAACTGAGTTGTCTTGATATATGTGTGGGTGGCTCATGCCCGCGGCACTTTCCGATAAAGTGTTTGTCAAAATCGGGCGGGAGTTAATCTTAGCCATCGATATGAAGTATAGTGGATCTCAGTCACTCATTATTGAAGCCATATAAGATAAGAGGGGTATAAGCAAACTATTAAATTTCTGTTAAATTCTATTTATTTTTAAATTTTTAAAATTTGAATTTCAGCACCACTTTTTTTTCCGTTAAAATCATTAATTTTTTTTTTTCATTTTCGCCCCCGGCCGTTTCAATCCGTTTTAACAGAACACCCCTCTCGAGGCATAAAAAGTGGGGCTACTGAGCCTGGCCCTTGGGCTATATGTAAATCCAACCCATTTCATTCTTTATATGTACGTAAATAGTAGGTGACCCATGCCCACGGCACTCACCGACAAAGCGTTTGTCAAAATTGATTGTGAGTGGCAGAGATCCACTGTCCATTTGGTGTGATAAGATCTCGGCCATCCTTTATAAAGCCGGATAAGAGGGGGAGACAACTGTCTTGTTTTGTTATATAGACTAGTGGGTGCCTCGTGCCATCGGCACTCCTCGACAAAGAATTTGCAAAAATCAGTTGAGTGGCGGAGATCCACCATCCATTTGGGGGAGGATTAGATCTCGGCCCTTCTTTGTTGATGCTTATAAGATGAGGTATAAGTAAGAGACAACCAATGTGTGTTGTTATATAGCATAGTAAATAGCCCATGCCCATGGCACTCTCCGACAAAAGCGTTTGCAAAAATCGGGTGCCTTCGGCACTCAAACGGTATAATGGACTGGGGCATTACCATTTTTTGCATTATAACGGTTGTTATAACGGATTATAACGCAGAGAGGGAGAAATGAGAAAATAATAGAAATAACAAAAAATAAAGGTGTTGAAATTTAAATTTTGAATAAATTGAGGTTAAATGAGGTGGATTGAGTGGCTGAAATCTAACCGTCCACATTAGATCGATGGATTTGATCTCAACCACTCTATCTAACCGTCCACATTAGATGGATGGATAAGATAAGAGAATACAACTGAGTTGTCTTGATATATGCGTGGGTGGCCCGGGCCCGCGGCACTTTCCAACAAAGTGTTTGTCAAAATCGGGTGGGAGTTAATCTCAGCCATCGATATGAAGCATAGTGGATCTCAGCCACTCATTATTGAAGCCATATAAGATAAGAGCGATATAAGAAAACCATTAAATTTCCGTTAAATTCTAATTTTTTTTTTAATTTTAAAATTTGAATTTTAGCAGCACTTTTTTTTTCCGTTAAAATCTAATTTTTTTTCATTTTTTCCCTGGCCGTTTCAATACGTTTTAACGGTAACACCCCTCTCGAGGTATAAAAAGTGGGACTCATGTGCCCGACCCTTAGGCTATATGTGAATCCAACCCATTTCCTTCTTTATATGTAAGTAAATAGTAGGTGACACATGCCCACGACACTCATCGACAAAGCTTTTGTCAAAATTGGGTGTGAGTGGCCGAGATCCACTGTCCATTTGGTGTTATAAGATCTCAGCCATCCTTTATGAAGCCGGATAAGTTGGGGAGACAACCGTCCTATTTTATTATATAGATAGACTAGATTAATCCGCATGATGATAATTTTATATGAAGAAAAATGATGAAATTTTCCTTTGCTAGCAATTGTAGTGGGGCCCCACCAAGGGACTGGCCAAATATCCATACGGTCCCATAAACACTATTTTAAAGGGCGCTTTGTTACTTTTCTTACAAATTTTGAAATTTTATCTTTTTTTATAAATATATTAAAAGTTATTTTTGTTTAACAAATTTTCACTGAAAAACTCGAAAGAAAAAAAAGAAAAAGAAAAGAAATGACATTTACAACTTTTTTAAAAGCACGACAATGGTAAATATGCCATTTTGCATAATTTTTAACTTCAAAGTTCAGATGTCGTTGTCCTATGAAATCTATTTCCAAACCCACTCTCATTTTCTGAAAACTATTTTCAATGTCCTTTTGTCTTATATAGACTATAGACTGTAGCTTTCCTACCCACCAAAGTCCTTGAAATATTCGCTGTTCAATATCTACTTCAAAGTTCGAAGTGCGCTCTTCCAAAAGTAACACGTGGAACACCCTTTTGGATCCACCGACCCAATTTTTGGCCCAGCCCTTCGTGGACTTGCCGGCAAAATATCAGATTTATTGATAATTTCTAGCCATGATTAATTGAGTACCCCAAAAAGAACTCATCCAATGTCTGTAAATCACCCCATTAAAATCTTCAAATCCTACGGTTGGAGATTACAGTCCACAATACGAGCCACGTGGCACACTATTAGAGGGTGCTGACCGTATGGATGTTTGGCCAGTCTGTCGTTGGATCTGCAAACCAAAAATCAGTTTGATTAGTGATTGAAAACCTTTCGATCTTTGCACCAAAATACGCTCAATAATGCTCAATCCTACTGTTAAAATCAACCCATGAAAATAACGTCAATCCAACGCTTAGAAATCACTAATCAGGCTGATTTTTGGTTTGCAGGTCCACCGAGGACTGGCCAAACATCCATACGGTCAGCACCTTCTAATAGTGTGCTACGTGGCTCTTATTGTGCATTGTGACCGAGGCTTCGGTCACAACCGGTTTTGACAAGTTTTACTCTGTCTACCCCACCCCACGAGAAAATTTTTGAAGCAGCAAAGCAGTGGCCAATCAAATGGCCACAGAGTGCTCGGCACGTACGAGAGTGATTTTTAACACGTTCTCAGGTGAATTTGTTTTAAGATTTCTTTTGTAACTTTTTATTGAAAAGCAAACAGCAATTGGGCTGCCGCTCTCTGAGTAAACCTTCGCTCACTGCATGATGTGAGATGGCACACTATTAGAAATCTATGACAGTATAGATGTTTGGCAAATCACTTGGCTGGACCTACAAACCGAAAATAAACCTAATCAGTGATTTATAAACGTTGGATTGGAGTTATTTTCATGGGTTGATTTTAACCGTAGGAAGTTGAGCATTATTTGGGAGTAAAAATCCAAAGGTTGTAAATTACTAATCAGCCAGATTTTTGGTTTGCAGATCCACCGAGGGACTGACCAAACATCCATACGGTCAGCGCTCTCTAAGATTATGCCACGTGGCACGTAATGTGTGCTGTGATCGGCTTCGCTCACGTCATGCAGCGAGCAAAGGTTTACTCCCGCTCTCTAGTTCCGGCACGGGGACGGGTCGAATAAAAAAAAAAAAAATATTCCGTGTATGACCAAAAAGTCAAAAACTAACTCGACTCAAGTTAACTAATCTAAGCTGAGTTAAATATGCTTTCATGCTGTGGACATGGCATCTTTCTATTAGCCCCACAATGACACACCTGCAGCAAAACAATTCTCAGTAGCTGCTTGTCAAGCAAAAAAGGAAAATAAGAAAGGTACAGCGAACCAAAAGTTTCCTTTAGCCATAATGTCCCAACTCCTAACGTAGAATTAGTTTAATATAGACGATAATTTCTTCAACCGACCCAGTTGAAAAAAAAATGTAAAGACGACGTCCAAGTTTTCTCTTCATATTCGAATATCATCTCTAAGTTGGAATTACATTCATGAATGATGATCGAGGATCAGACCCAGTCACCAAGAAAAACATAGATAACAGGAAGAAAAAAGCTTGTAAAAATTGTCTATAAAAAGAAGGAAATAATGGAAATCAAAATTGAAAATTTCCGATAAATTTTAAACCTTTTTACTGTATTGGGTTTTTCATCGGCTAATCTTCAAACCCAGTTTTCTCCCAAATTGCGTCTCTCACCCTACTCAAATCCCTGCCTTTTAGAGTCCTCCCAATCCCTTCATGAACAGAGAAAGAAGCGATCCGGGTCCTCCCTAATTGCCTCGCTAAGAACTCGTGAGGAGGAATCCTGCTATCTTTACCATCTCCGTCTGTTTCGTCGACGTCTTCATCGTAGTCGTCTTTGTCGTATTCCCTCCGACTCTCTCTGTAATCCTCTCTAAGGATCTTCGACCAGTCGGGTATGTTCAACGGCAACGACTTGGCAGATGCACCAGCCCGATCGTCGTTCTCGATCCTTTTCGTCGATTTCTTCGAGAATCGCGAACTAGGTATCAATTTTTTTATTTCCGGAGATGCGACGTGATTCGAATTCCACACGTCGGCTTCGTCGAATTCGAACATGGGCTCAGAATGAAAGGGCTTATCTCTCTCTCCGGATAGAAATCCGTATGCGGGTTTGGCGAGATAATTCTTCCCGGTGGCCATTAATGGAGAAAATTCGGGATTGATAAGTCGCTCTGTTTTTTTTGTTTCTTTTCTGCGAGAGCCCGTTCTTGTCCTCTGTTTGGTTTGCTGCCTTGCTCTGCTTTATAAAGGCGTAAAAGGATAAGGTTCCTTCTCTCTCTGTCTTTTTTGACTTATTTTGTACGACCTACTGTGCGAAGAGAACTATAGAAGTTACTAAAACCCCCTCGACTTTTACGGGAACGACACAGTTTTTTTTCGGTTTTATCCATTCGGAATTTTATTTCTTACTTTCTATATCCAGGCCACCAGATTCAAGCATATCGCGTTGTACATATAAAAGGAATCCCTTTCGTTGGTGAGTCAGTAGGGACCTATCCAATAAGCGATGGACCTTTTCATTCAGGATCTGACACGTATATACATGCAGAATAAGGACCGTTTGGTCTAACCATATGATCGTACCTTTGGTAACATTACAACGTTGATATCAGATTCTCAAGAAGTGCATGTGTCCCCCGTGTCGTGACAAAAAACGGCAGTTGGGCGAACGACGTGGACAGACACGACGGCATCTGTGCCACGTGTCACACTCTTGGAGATCACTGTCAGACTGTCTGCATGGATGTTGTCCACCCTTTGTTGGACCTACAGACCAAAAATTAGCTTAAGTAGTTATTTATAGCCGTTGAATTTCAGTTTTCTCCCAGGTTTTGGAAACAAAAATCCAACGGATAAAAATCACCAATCAAGCAGATTTTGGTATGTAGATAAGGTGGGCCAAAAACCCGTAAGATCAGAGTGTTATCTAAGAGTATGACACGTGTCATATAAGCCGTCGTTCAGGAAATATATATAGACTGGTTGATTTAAGATTTCAGGCAAAAGAGAGAGAGGGATATTTTGGTAAATAAAAAATGGTGTAATTTTTATTTTTTCTTTACTTTTCTTCTGGTTCGAAATTTATCGCGAATCGCGATGCAAATGTTCACCTGGTTCTTGAAAAGAGGAGGGGTGGTCCCGTTGAGGTAATCGAGATGAAGCCACGTGTCCAGATACATTGTATAAGTGACACGTGCTACTGTAGAGTTTCGCGTATTCGGGGACGTGAGGGCACGTGAAGTAGGGCCCTACTCGGATCTAGCGCGCCCTTGCCAGCTAGTCTCGGCCTGCTTGTTTCAAGTTTCAACACTCTACTCCAATATCGCTTCTTTCAACACTCATATATCGCGAATAATTTAATAAACATTCAAAAAAAAAAAAAAAAAAAAACTCATACATTTTATTTTTAACTCTATTTCCTGCCTTGAAGCAACATCGATGATAGTAGACAGCTAGGGATGTCAACGGGTCGGTTCTGGTACCGGAATCAAGACAAATTGATCCAAATACTAGGTATTGAGTTGGATCGATTTTGCTTCGATCCCAATACTAGTGTATTAAGAATTGGAACCTATTGCTTTTGTTTCGAGTCCTATTAGTTCCGAATTTTTTGAATCATGTTCTACAGTGGCTAGACCCGTGAATCGTGATCTCGTGACAGGCTCCTATCGGATATGGGGTAATTGGGTACGTACTTGCATCAAACGTTACATTTGAAAGGATTCGATTATATTAATTGATCCCTGCTGCTACCTTAAAATATCCTTCAAAGTAAATTAAAGTATCCTTCAAATCAATTGGCCATGTTAATGGGTTGAGCCCAAGACTAGGGGCTGGGTTTTTATAATTGTGGGTTATTTAGAGAGAACGCGTATAGAATAATTGAGTGGTGTCACCTAGTGTTTCACTCGCAAGATGTGGGCCCTAATTGTATCATCTTGCCATCGTCGATAATGATCGGATGGTGATGGGAGTGTTGTCTTCTTGTACAGTGAGTCATGGTGTACTCTCCAGAGTCCAGACTCCTTAAGAATTACCTGAATAATATAAGTATTGATATCGGTACGTACGTAATAATCCCTAAGCTTATCCTATTAAATTATTTTATTTTATCTTCACACGCTAATAGCTGTCATTGCACCAAGTATGAAGAAACTTAAAGCTCCACGTCCCCTTATTCAATGCGTCTGCTTCTTCTTTATTAGTAAGCTGTGGGCATTAAGAAATTAAAGAAATTGATGAGAGAGAGAGAGAGAGAGAGACTTTAATGGTTTGTAATTATCGTCTGGAAGAAAAACATGTCCATGTGAATAGCAAAGCACCCTATTGGATGACATATGATCCAATGTTTAAAATGGGGCCGTTATAAATGTATAACGGACTCGGGTCATTACCATTTTCCGTTATAACTGCCGTTAAAATGGATTGTAATGCACGGGAAAAAATGATAAAAATAGAGAAATAATGGAGAAAAAAGGAGTTAAAATTCAACTTTTCATTAAAATTTATAACAGAAGTAACAGGCAGTTTTTTTACAAAAAATATCGGTCGTTATTTTTGTTATAATGGCCGTTATTTAAAAACAAATTGTTATTACAAAAATAGCGGCCTTTAAACGGTGTATAAGGTAATGGGGGAGGTCCAAAAAAAAAGTCGTTATGATGAAAATAATGGACGTTATTTTCTAAGCATTAAACGGTTCGTAACGTAACAGGGGAGCTCTGAATCCGTTATAAGGGCCCTTATTTTTGTTATAACGACAGTTTTTAAACCATGATCTATTGCATTCTTTAGTAGTAAAAAAAAAGGGGATAGTAAATTGTAAAGGAAAGTGTATTAATTGGATGGTTCTGATTATTTTCCATCCAATTGATTTTATATTTTGGAGATCTTCACAGCGGGACCATTGGATGGAGTAAACCTTCGCTCACACTTGTGTGTGAGCAAAGCCGATCACACACCACAATGTGAGCCACGTGGCACACTCTTAGAGGACGATGACCGTATGGATGTTTGTCCAGTCCCTCGTTGGACCTGAAAACTAAAAATTAGCCTGATTAGTTATCTCAGACCTTTGGATCTGGTACGCCAAATAATGGTCAATAATGCTCTAAATTCTATGGTTAAAAGAAACCCATGCAAATGACTCCGATCCAAAGCTTAGAAATCACTAATCAAGCAAATTTTTGGTTTACAAGTCCGCCGACGGACTAGCCAAACATCCATACGGTCATCGTCCTCAAATAGTGTGTCCCGCGGCTCATATTGTGATGTGTGATCGGCTTTGCTCACACAAGTGTGAGCGAAGGTTTTCTCCATTGTATACTCCTTATCCTCCTTTTTAATAACAATAGTTTATGTAATATACAAGCGCAGCCCCACTTAGATGAGCAATACTAGCCTGACACCCGTGGTGAGGTAGCTACCTGACCACTCCCAATATAAGCCACGTGGAAATTTATTAGAGGACACTGACCGTATAGATGTTTGGCCAATCCCTAGTGGACCTACAAACCCAAAATCAACTTGATCAGTGATTTCTATGCGCTAGTTGAAGTCATTTTCGTTGGTTGATCTTAGCCGTATGAATTTGAGCATTATTTCCATATAAAGATCCAACGGTTTTGAAATCACTAATCAAGCTGATTTTTGGTTTTTAGGTCCACTTACAGATTGGTCAAACATCTATACGGTCGGTGTCCTCTAATAAATTTCCACGTGGCTTATATTGTAGGTGGTCGGGCAAGTCTTGCTCCACTTGGTGACTTGTAAGTTGTACGATCGTATCAACTTCCGAGTAGTCGTGTCTTCATTAACCGACCAAACAATTTTGTGAATTTGAGGTCAAAAAATGCAACTATCTAGAAGATTTTATAATTCTTCACGTGCAAGTTATTTTTATTTAAAGAAAGCACGTGCAAGAGTTGTAATACGAATATGTACCTGAAATTCATCGCAGAAATCGAGGATCAACCACAAAGAAGAAAGAAAAACAATCACGCGCACAATAAACATAAGATTTAGGTGGTTCACTACTGAGGGTGGCTATGTCTATGGGCAACGAGAATTGAGAACTTCCATTGTATAAGAATTGAAAAGATACAAAATAGGCCTAAAAAAAAAGTAACTTCTATATGAGTTTCAAACCCTAATCGCACCGCCGAACACAAGAAACTAGTAGGCAATTTCACAAACGGAATCTTACATATTTAAAAAGTCGAGCCATAGGCGTTCCTCCCCCCACCAGAAGCTAAGGTCTTGGCGAACGGGACCCACCTCCTTTAATTGGGTCTTAACGTTATTATGTGGGCCCACCTACTATAATGGCTCCACCCCCTTAATTGGGTCTTAACGTTATGAGGTCCCACCTACTATAATGAGAATTCGAGACATCAAATACACATAAAAAAAAAGTGTCGGGCTCGAGGAACCCCCATTGTTGACATCCATTTTGGCGTACTCACATAGTCTATGAATATCAGAATTTGAATTTTGGTGAGGAGATCATCCTCACAAAAATTCAAATCATTACGATATTCATAGACTAGTTAAGAAGCTGAAGAATTATACACCGTCGATTTTTACCGTGTAACTTGAAAACCACATTTGATGGGGTTAGAAATTTTAGAATGGGCTGATTATTTTGTTGGGGTGATCTATATGGTGAGGAGATCATCCCCACCAAAAATCAGCCAATGATTCAACTTCTATGTGGGTACGCTAAAATGGGTGTCAAAAATTGGGGTCCCCCGAGCCCGACCAATAAAAGAAAGGGTCGTGATGCAATAAGGTATACCTGAGATTTTTTCAAATGAGAAGCGGCATTTTTGGTAGTCACCGATGCCATCTGGGTCCATTGACCATATGGATGTTTAGTCCACCCCTTAGTAGACATTCATACCAAAAATCAGCTTGTTTGATAATTTTTAGTCGTTGATTTTAGTACTAAAAACAATAGTTGCATTCAACGGCTATAAAAAAAATGTTAAATCTAATGGTTATAGATTACCAATCAGGGTGATTTTCGGTGCGTATATCCACCAAGAGGTGGGATAAACATCCATGCGGTCAGTGGGCCCAGATGACAGTAATGAGTAACAAAAATCATGCTTCCCCATTTGAAAAAGTTTCAGGCATACCTTGTTACATCTTTTTCCTAAAAAAAGAACTTAACACTTGTTCTATTATACCTTTAATCAGGAGGAAAACTAAAGGAGGTCGATGATGGCTACCCGGTACAAAGTGGTGCGCATGCAAAATGTGGAACCCATCATTCAGTGGACTGTGTCTAGAAGATCATAACCTACTCAAGTGATCATAAAAGCCGTCAGTTCTATTGCTTGGTGAAAATAAAAAGAAAAAGGAAAAGAAAAGCTAACAGCTTTCTCAACGAGTAGTAGATCACCCACATGATTTTAAAGAGAAATCTGTTTTTTGACAAGTCAAAGCCCATTAAAGAAGGAGATGGGGGAGATCTCAAAAAGAAAACAAGTACAGAGTGCGAAGAAATATTGCCCAATGCGAAGAAAACACAAAATACATAAATCTCTACTAGCACTTTATAAGAGCTTGAAACCTAAAAACCATATCTCTAAAGAAGGTGCCCCTCATTTCAAAAGAGATATTACCCCAACTAAATAAGAGAGACTTGATACTCAATCATTTCCTCGAAATAACATTCCTTCCCTTTAAAGATTTTCCTATTTCTCTCTATCTAAAACTCCCCAAATGATGGTTAAAGGTATCAATCCCCAAATGATGATCCCCATGGATGATGCTTTAATTTTGGGTCATCCTCGTGAGAATGTCCCAATAGACTCTGGAAGAAGACCTAAGTGAGACTTCGGCCTGCTTGGTTCACAGCAAATTGAGTGCAATGCGCTCACTTGCCACGATTTTGGGATTGCAAGTGATTGATTGGAAGTGCAAATGAACTGCCATGCAAGTGGGTTCCAAGTCCTTGCTCTTAACAAAATAGATGCAAGCAAGTGTAGCCCAAAAACTGATGCAAATGGGTGCATTGTATTAGCTCAACATTTTTTCTTCTAAAAAACAACAACAACAACAACAATAATAATAATAATAACAACAACAACAGTGATTATTTTTTATTATGATCATTTTATTTTTATTTTTTTATATAATTGGTCTAGGCCACCTAACCCAAGTTTTTCCCTAAAAATAATAATAATAATAACAATAATAACAATAATAATTTTGTTGTGCATTTTTTTCATAAAATTATCCATTGCATTCTTTTGCGATGCACTACGAACCAATCAGCTAAACTTCGTTTGCATCTATTTATAAGGCGTGAACCAAACAATTGTAAGCCGTGGCAGAGCGGGCGGGGGGGATCTGCCCCACTTTGACAAGTAAACCTTCAATGACACCCGTTGAGAGTGAGCGATGCTGCTGATTGCAGCCAATATGAGCCACTTGACACATTCTTAAGAGGACACTGACCGTATGGATGCTTGGCTAATCACTAGGTGGACCTACAAACCAGAAATCAGTCTGATTCGTGATTTAAAACCTTTGGATTTCTTACCTAAATAATGCTCAAATTCCTATGGTTAAAATTAACCCATGAAAATAACTTCAATCGAACACTTAGACATCAGTGAACAAGTTTATTTTTGGCTTGTAGGTCCACCTAGTGATTGGCCAAACATCCATACGGTTAGTATTCTCTTAAGAATGTGCCACGTGGCTCATATTGACCGTAGTCAGAAGCATCGACTGCATGTCGTTAACTTCGCTTTGATGGTCGCTTGCCCCCCGGAACAAAATCCTGGCTCTGCCACTGGCTGTAAGTGACTTGCGTTGTAAGTGATTACAACACAAGTTCCAACCTAAGTATATATATGGCGGTCCAAAAAAGCCAAACATAACTTTTGATTTACGGCCTGAACATCAAATTAGTTCTCCCTTCGGTGGGAGACATGTAATTGGAGCCGAACAACAAAATAGTTGCCGTGTCATCGAAAGCACTATGTAAAAGACTCCGAAGAATTCACACGGCATCTGGTGCTAAGTGTGTGAACAGGTTGGTTCTGGTTCGGATACCAATTAACCAGAATCGGAACCTATTATGTATGATGGTTCCTATTGGAAAATTCCGGTGCAAAAACGAGTACATTCAAAACTGGATTCGATAAATAATTGGTATTTAATTAGATTCTCAATATTTGAAAAGAATGAGTATAAGAAGAGAGGAGCCGTGGGGGTCCCCCTGGACCACCTCGATCCCACGGGTGAATAAAAAGTTGGATATAGATCGATTCCAGATTCTATTTGGTTCCGGTTCGGTCCACGTACTAGTTTACTAAGAACTGGAATCTATTATATACTTTGGTTTTGGGTCCTATCAGTTCTTGATTTTTTAGGCTTGGCTTCTGAAATAGTTACTTTCGGAACTGGGATAATTTGGATCGGTTTCTATCAGGTATCCATTGACACCCCTATCTGGAGTACGTATTTGGATGTGTGGTTTCGACTTGAACAAAGGTGTAGGCCGACAATATAATACACCAAAAATAAATTTACAAAAGCCCAAGCCCGAGATCAGACTTATCAATGGCAGGCTTTACTTTTTTTCTTCACGGCCCTCCTTAGCAAGCTCAAATCAAATGATTCCGAAGTGCAGCCCAACCAATTACTTTTAGAACATAGTCAGGAGGGTTGATGGGCTGGAGAGGCCCAATTAGCATTAGATAGTCGTTGTGTGTTCAAGCATGGGCTGTACTTGTTGGCCCAGTGGCTCTGGGGGTAAGCTTTTTTTTTTTTACAAAAGTCTTATAGCCCAAGTCCAGCACATTTATTTATAAGCACTCTGAAGTCAACAATCCAAGAAGAAATACTCAGATAATCATCTCTTTTATTTACTTTTTTTTTTTTTTTTTTTGACGTTTTGAGAGTGGTTGGGATGTACGTATATATTTTTTATCTTGTGTTTTTAGATTAACTCGGTGACCAGGTTGAGTTGACTTGGTCAAGTTGAAAAAAGAGGATAATGATGTTAGAGAATATATATCATAATAAATTGTGTGAGATACACCATATCACTATTGGTGTATCTTATCACAAGATTAGGATAATATCTTAAGATTATATTTGATCCGCTTAGGATTTCTTTCCTGTTTTGAATTCTTGTAATGATATATATAAGAGCTTGGAGCAGGTCTTATGTAATCACTAGAGATATGGTTGAAACACCAAGGGATGTCGAGGTGACTTGGGCGAGTCAACGTGAACTCGTCCAAAATTTGTTATGGTGGTCTTGTTTGGATTTAATATCTTTCATTAAAATTAACGGCCTGTTTGGATCGCTATTAATGTGCAATAAAAAAAGTATCACAAAAGGTTATTTTCAAAATCAAAGGATGTTTAGATCAAGGTTTAAAGGAGGCCGTTTTAACGGTTAAACGGACTGGGGGCGTTACCGTTTAAACGGATTGAAACAGCCAGGGGCAAAATTGGAAAATAGAATTTAAAGGAATTAAACAGATTTTAACGTTTTAACGATTTTAATGGAAAAAAACAGAAAAAATGGCGCTGAAATTCAAATTTCGAAATTTGAAAAAAAAAAAAAAAAGGAATTTAACAGATTTTAACGGAATTAAACGGATTTAATGGCCATTTTTTTTCACAAAATTTTCAGAATTAAAAAGGCTGTTTAAACGATTTTAACGGCCGTTAAAACAAAAATACGGCATTTTTTTCAAAACCGATAAAACGTGTTTAAACGGTTTTAATGAAAACGGGCTTGGGGCGTTACCGTTTAAATGGCCGTTTTTAAAACCATGGTTTAGATGACCATTTAGGTAATTCCATAAATAGAATTTTCTAGGTCTAAGGCCTTTTAAAAAAAAATATTTGGACATGCTTGGATCTTTTTTTTTGGACCCGAAAGTCTTTTATTTTTTTTAATTTATCTCAAAAAGACTTTTTTCAAAATAATAGATTGTTTGGATGGAAATTTTTCAAAAGGTTTGTATTCAATAAAATTATATATTTTAAAAGCCAAAAATTCATTTTATAAAAATACCTACATGTTGCTTTTCAAGTAAAAAAAAAAAAACTTTGCTAGCTCAATGAACATAGAAACCCAACTCCCACCCCTCCTCCTCTATCACTCGTCAATCATAGTGTTGGGCCAACCAAACGAAGATAAAGACATTTTGCATTAATGATGATCCAAAAACTATTTTTAAGAATACATTTTCAAAAGGATTAGGCTCGCCTTTTTGCACTTGTCTTTTCACTTGTGCTCTCAACTGTGGATTTCGAGAATCCAACAACCACCATTGGATTCTCAAAATCCATGGCCGAGAGGATGAGTGAAAAGAATAGTGCAAAAGGCAAGTCTCATGATCTCGACCCTTTTCAAAAATATCCTTTGAGAAAAGTCATCTTTTAAAAATATTGGCATTGGGTAAATTAAGTTGTTTGACCTAATTGCTCAAAGTGCTTAAGGTCCGATAGCTTAATGACTTATGACTGAATTGGATTGTTTGCTAAAGCTCTTAAGTCAAGGGCAATGTGGGTATTCTGAAATGTATATTAGGACAATTTCATAAGTTTTTAAAAGAAAAAGTTTTAAGAAAATGACATTATCGGTATTAAAAGAGAATTTTAGAATCTTTTGAAAAGATACTTTCACTTACCGCAATAAGTGAAGGGAGGGTGACTTTTACTTTTCACTTAATTTTAATGATTTATGTGATAAGTGCTGAAATTAAGCTGTTTGTCAATCGCCACTTAATCACCAAAATCACTTAATTTCAGTTCATTCAAACTAAAGGTCTGATAAAAAGTTTTACCAAACGCCACTGTCATTTTCAAGTAAATAGACTTATTTTGCAAGCTCAATAAACATAAAAAACAAAGAAACCCAAATTCTCAACTTGGCAATTTGGTCTGTCGGGCCTAGTCTACAATGTCAGGTTGGCCCAAGCCAAATTCCAAGATGCTCGGGCCTTGGGTTTGATTAGGCATGATATTAATGTATAAAAAATGTAAAAAAGTAGTAAATTTAAAAAAAATTTGAGTCATTTTGGATCGAATTGGGTTAGTTCTAGTTGGTTTTGGGCTGAGCATTGGCCCATTGGGCATGGGCCACGGGCCAAAATTACAAGTTGATCTAATTCCACCCTTCTCCACCTATCATTCTCGTCAATTCTAATGGTAGGGCCCACAAAGAGAAGAAAAAGATGACCTCCGCCGGGGGCCACACTCATCGACAAGAGTGAAAGTCGTTGCGCTCGAGTCTCTCTTGTTGGGAGTCCCTTCGCTTCACTCACCACGAAGCAAGACTCACTTGTAGCCTCCATACAGTGCTTGGGAGGTGAATTAGAGCGGGCAGGGGAGCCCTTGGGGGTGTTATAGTTACTAAGCCTTATGTCAAGCAACACACACAACATTCTCCGGAAGGAACTGTGCCTTGAGTTCTCTCAAAAAATCCTTCCATATATCAACAATACATTGACCATTTTGAATATCGTCATAGCCAGTCCTCCACCACAACTTTGCATCCCATGAGTCTCACGTTCCTATTCCAAGTGTGAAAGGAGTCGGCTGAGAGTGAAGCCCAAGAATGGTGAAGGCATCTGCGTGAGGACTTTTTGTGCGTGTTCACAATCGCGCTATGTGAAGCCTTATACAAGTTCTGGTTAATCACGTTGTCAGAGAACATGAGTGGAAAGACGAGCCAGAAAAGACGAATTTCCTAAGCTCGACCCAAATTAAAAGGGCTTTTAGCCATAAAAGACCCAATAGTGTATCGGGGTGAAATCGGCTATGCTTAGAAACCCATGGTTATTTTTGGACCATTGTACCAGCGCGCAGATCGAGGGTTGATGAGAGAGGTATTCTCTCATCAGTCGCAGGGCAGGGCGTTTACTCATGCTATTCTTACTAATATAATCACTAATGGATGTGGGGCCCACATGTAGATGAGTTAAGAGCTGATTTTTGGTGATGATATTCTTCTCAACATGGATATCAACTTCACAAAAAATTAGCCCATTCCAACATTTGTAGCCTTATGAAAAGTAGATTGCAAGTCGAAAAACTTTGGACCGTCCAATTTCACCGTTAAATTTAAGTCCATATTTGATGGGGTTAGAAGTTTTAGAAATTGCTAACTTTTAGTGAGGATGATCTCCATGGTGAGGAGATCTTCCTCGCAAAAAATCAGCCCTTAACTCTCTCGGCCTCCTTCTCCTCACTATTTCTCACCCTACAGTTGGCTACCGTAGCAACTCAAGTGACAATCCACTGCTGCAACTCCGCTCCAAAAACTGTTGATACTATTAAAAGGATTGTTTTATGGCTCAGGTTTCGAGGATCCCCTTTTTGTGACCCCTCTGAGAGTCGTATGCTCAGCCGTGGATTTCGAGAATCTAAACGTGGTTGAGCGTTGGCAAAAAGTGATTGCCAGCTCAACGCTATCACCCACTGTTGGATTCTCAAAATCCGTGGCCGTGAACATGAGTCATGTTTTATTTGGGTGTTGGGATTTTTCAAAGTGAATGCTTCTTTAGGGTGTAAAATGGTGGTATACATGGCATGTGCTACATGCATCTTTTTGTTCTTTCATATGGAAATGGTCATCGGATCATTTTAAAAATTATGGAATGTATGTTCTTCTTTCATAGAGAAAATATCTTTTAGAATAAATACTTTTTAGAAAGTGGCCATCCAAACAATCTGAAAAAAGACTTTTAAGGTCCAAAAATTGCAATTACAAAAAAAAAAAAAAAAAAGGTCCAAAAATTGCAATTGAAACAGAAGGAAATGCCTATCAAATGGGTTTTAAAAGTCCTCTCTTTTCTTTTATTTTTTAAATACCTTTGATCAAATAATTTTTTTTTATTTAATTTGCAAGCTCAATGAATATAACAAACAAAGCCAACAATCGTGTGTTGGTGATCAAACTTAAGTTTCTATCTCTATTAATTTCATCCCCATTTTGCACTCATTCGACACTGAGGCCCTGCTTGGTTCGCTGCACTGGTATGCATTTTGTAGTGTAGCAAACCACTGCTTCGAATGGCAATGCACCCACTTGCCTCGGTTTTTTGGCTGCACTTGCATCAATATTGTTAAGGAGTTTGCAAGGGCTTGGCAACCACTTGCACGCCCCAACTAGGGCTGTCAACGGATACTATTCGTATCGAATACAAGCATATCCGAATCCGAAAAAATAAAAAATTCGATATCCGAATCCGATCCGATATTTGACGGATATTTTAAATCAATATTCGAATTCGAACCCGATTAACTTATCGGATATCCTATAGATATATAATATATTATTATATTTATATAATAATAAATATATATGTAAAATAATTATAAATATTATTTAATATAATAAATATAATATAATCTATTTATTATAAATATAATTATTAAATAATATATCAGATCGGATATTATCGAATCAAATATATTAATATCTGAATCTGTATCCGAAAAATATTCGAATCTTAAAAAGATATCCGAATCTGATATCCAAAATTTTTGGATAATATCAGATTTTTTGAATACGGATTCGAATCGAATTCGAATTTTCAACTATCCATTGACAGCCCTAGCCCCAACCAATCATGTGCATTCCAAAATTGTGGCAAGTGAGTGCATTTGCATTCCAGTGCAGCGAACCAAGCAAGGCATGAAGCACTCTGACACAAAACTCAACGAAATTCAGTGTATTGGTATTCTGTAAAAGAAAAGGGATATTATCGTCTTTAAGAAATTGACAAAATTACCCTTAAGGAACTACACAAATGAGGTTGTAAACAATGACATAACCGTAATTTTACCCTACCCTCGAAAAACCCTAGTTATATAAAAACTACAAAACCTCACGGACGCTTTTCTCTCGCGGCGCTTGTCTACCCCCTAACCCTAACCAGCGCCGGAAACCTGACTTTTCATTAACAGCCATGCCGCCCAAGTTTGACCCAAGCCAGGTGGTCGACGTGTACGTCCGAGTCACCGGAGGTGAGGTGGGTGCGGCGAGTTCACTAGCTCCGAAGATCGGACCACTCGGTCTCTCTCCGAAGAAGATCGGAGAAGACATCGCGAAGGAGACTGCGAAGGATTGGAAGGGCCTCCGCGTCACCGTGAAGCTCACTGTGCAGAACCGACAGGCGAAGGTTTCCGTCGTGCCTTCGGCCGCGGCTTTGGTCATCAAAGCTCTTAAAGAGCCCGAGCGCGATCGCAAGAAGACTAAGAACATCAAGCACACAGGCAACATTTCTCTCGACGATGTGATCGAGATTGCAAAGGTTATGAAGCCTCGATCAATGGCGAAGGATTTGTCTGGAACAGTTAAGGAGATCCTCGGTACATGCGTTTCCGTCGGGTGTACGGTGGATGGGAAGAATCCGAAGGATCTGCAGCAGGAGATCTCGGATGGAGATGTGGAGGTACCACAAGATTGAGGATTTTGAGTGAGGGTTACCCGTTTCGATCATTACATGTTCTTTTCTTTCTTTCTTTCTTTTTCTTTCTCGAAAGCTGTTTCGAACGTAGCGATTTTTGATTTTCCTGTTTTAGTCTAATCGCCGTTTTTAGAACTTCAGAATACTTAGAGAGGTGATTTGGAAAATTTGTTGAAGAACGAGATGCAAGTTTGATGTTAGAGATTGAATTATATATTCTGATCGTAAATTTGGTTATATATCGCCTTTCACAATGCTTTTGTTTGTTGTCTTAGCTATTTATCGGTGTATAATGTCCTGATTTTTCTTGTTAATTGGATATCGGCCAGAATGCAAGTTCAATAGTATTTTCTGTAGTTAATTGATCTGGTAAGATGGTGCTTTTGTGTTCTATTATGCTCTTTGTATATGTTGATCCAATTAAATCAGTTCAAATGCAAGTAATGGACGCTTTACATTGTTTACTGGGGATTCACTCTGCTTCTAGAACATATTTTTTTTGTTCGTTTAGTTTGTTCTTGTTTCATCGAAACCTTAGGATAATGATGTGTATCTACTGAATTATGTACAATTCTTCCTTTCTATTCTACACTTTGTCGGTGTGCACCCAAAATGGTCCATCAATGCTGTTTCTAACTAGTCTTGGTATAGAATCATAAAATGCCCAATATGTTGGAAGGGGAGGCCCCATTGTGATATAGCAATTACATTCCAAAATTGACTTCCTTGTTTGATATGTTAATTTGTTGTGGGCATGCCATGATGTAGATTATTGGTTAGTGGTCCAAGTGTTGGATTTGTTCGGCCCTGAAATATGAAGTGCAGAGAATTGGCTTTGAGAGATTTGGGTACCATTGATGTACAAAATGGATCCATACACATACCCATATTATGTTGGGAGATGTCTGTGGATTCAGGCATCTGAAGGAACCTAGTACAGTGGTTGGTTGAATTTCTAGGAGAAAGAAGTCTGTTCTGGGAATGATATAGAAGTCTAGACTTACAGACTTTGTTTGATGAAATGTACAACTTAAGATTTATCATGAAAACCTGATGCGTGATGGTTGCTGGAATGAGAAGATATTATTTATTTACAGTGGAATCACTTTCTTTTGATCAACTCCCTCTATAATGATGATGTGTAGAGTACGATCTCAAGGTGGTGCTTTGATTATCAATAGAACAATTCTTGGCGAATCTTGGTTGATTCACATCTACTCATTGTTTTCTATAAAGGTAAACCCAGATGCCGGAATAGTTAAACATGTTGGTTGATGAATGACAAATGCGAGTTATGACAATTTCAAGAAGATATCTAATGGATGGCTGATGCTAAGTTTACCATTGATGTAGTGCATTGTATACATGATTGGTGAATATAATGTTAGTAAACTTATCAAAAAAAAATAATGTCAGTAAAAAAAATATGTGAAATAATATTATCTATAAACTTCTTTATCACAAAAACTTTTTAAGGTATTCATAACGGTATGGGGTCAGCTGCATGAATCGTGTTCATTCAATCCTGCCTAAAACCATCTCTTTTGGTAAGGCAAGTTTCTTAAAATCTCCTCTCAAAACCTCACTCAACGTCTGTTTTGGCCTTTACCTCTCCCTTTTAGGCACTTCGACTTGTACATTCCTCCTCACTGGTGCTGTAACTTGTTTTTATTGTGCATGAACAAGCCATCTCAATCGAGGATTATATATTTTCATGAGTATGTTCTTTCTAATTTTGCATTTCCTTGTCTTACCACGCATCCATCTCAACATCCCCATCTCAGTGATTGTCTAATATTTTGCTCCATAAAGCATTGTTGGTCTTATAGTCGTTTTATCGAATTTCTCTTTTAGTCAGATTGACACATATCAATCACATAGCACCCTGGAAGCACATCTCCACTTTAGCCACCTTGCTCTAATTCTATTGGCAACATCTTCCTCAATCTCTCATTCCTTATGAATAATAGAACCCATGTAACGAAATTGGTCACTGTGGAAACTCCAAATATTGGTACAACAGTTATTTTAACATTTGAGGTTCTTAGTAATTATTTAGTTTAGATGAGGTTTGGGTAGTGCCTTTGTTGTTTCGACCTTGTTTTCCCAAAAAGCAGTTGATATTTGGATTCCTCAGTTGTGTAAAAATTTTGCAAGAATAATCACGAGGAAAGTATTGTGGTTTGAATGTGTTAAAACACTTGATAATGAATGATGACAATAAGAGAAAAAAATACAATACAAACTTTGAGCTTTTTGTACGGAAATTAATGTGGACAATTTAAGGAATCAGCTTGTTCCTCATCTTAAAGCTTTTACAAGGGTCATTTGTTGAGGGTAGTTTCAACCTTTCATATTGAGAATATAATCAACTTGATCTTTTTGTAGCCTTATTACTGAAGTTCGGGCACATCAATTTTGAAACACATCTTGAAAATTGCATGTGTTTCGTGTGTTCAAGGAGGAACTCTTTTCTTGTTGTTGTATAACTATTCAATTCAGTGTATTTAGCTTGGTTTATAGTGTTCCTTTATCTTAGCTGTCCCCAAGTGCGTGGAGAGGAAGCATGTGAGCACTGAATTTAAAAATGCCTTGGGATTGGGAGCGCGTCATGTGTTGTGAATGTATTTTTATATACGAGTTCCTATTTCACTTAGACCGTGTGGCAAGGTGTTGTGACAACAACTCTTTGTTGCAGGTTATCATAATGTTTGATGTGTTTTGAGCTTTATTGCCATGGAGTAGCTGTTGTTCGGTTGATAAGATATCATAGACTAATGGGACACTACTGGATAAGTTGAGATGGCAATACTTGGTCGTTGAGCTCACATTGTTGTTGGTTCCAGTTCTACATGTCATTAGTTTACCTATTCATTGCGTTGGTCTTACTGTCATTGAGGATTGGACATAATTAGAGGAATTGCAATATGTAAATGATTTGATAATTTGCTTTTTGGGTTCTTATAAGTTGGTGAACTTCAATGTTGGATGACGAACTCTTGTCATTGTGAGAACATTTACTTGGTGATACAGAAAGTACTAGAGGTTTGTTTGCGCAGACTTGTCTGCTAGTATAACGAGAGTATGAGAAATCAGACAACTAAAACATTTAAGCGTTTTTTGGACAGTATATGATATGATTAGACTTTTAACTATTCTTTGAATGCTCTCCCTGTTGTGTCATATTTAACTTGTTATGATGAATGTACATGTGTGTATTATTGTATTTACATAATTTTATGTGATTTTCTATGTAATCCATTACTAATATTTGGAAACAGGATATGATGACAAAAATTAGTCTACATTTGAGATTGCTAAACCTTGGTAAGTTAGTCAAATCTTTTATACTTGCAGCATCACTGAGTCACGACAATCCGGAGATTGGGCATTGTTTTTAGTTTGGGAGTGATCCCATATTTCTACTGGTGCTATTTGTTCATTGTGGCTTTCCTGCATTTGATGGATATACATCTGCAACGATTGCATCCAAAGTCCGCTGCATCTAATTTTTTTCCAATCACATGGGTCTGCTTTAGTGGGACCTTGAAGTGAAGACTATGAGCCACGTGATCTAGTGTATGGCTGCGTGTGTTGCTATAGATCACCGAAAGGCAGCAATAGGTACTTCTTGATGGTAAACGTTTTAACTCAATGCCTGCATGTGATAGATGGTGATGGGGGAATCCATTGTTTTTTTTTTTTGTGCCGAAGAAAGTTGGTACTTCAATTATAAGCAGGCAGGACTCGGGATGGCTATGGGCAATTGAAATAGTTCAATTTTGCTCAACAGCGCTTTTGAGCAACACTGCACCTGCATATGTTGAGAAAGTTGTTAATACTTGATTAAAGGTAATTATATATGAGAGCTCCATATTTCTCTGGATTGTTATAGGGTCACCTCTGGTTTGGACATTTAAAGCAACTAGAATTATCATATGAGGAAGAGGTTGAACCTGCACCTGAATGTGGTAGTGGAAGAAACCATTGTAGATTCAACTTCCCTTTTCAGAATGGTGACAATGGGGATCGTGAATACCTTGTTTTGATTCCTTGGTGATGTCAAACCTTTGGATCCTTGTACCTCAAATTCTCAGGGTTGAAATCAACCCATGAGAATGACTCCAACCCAACTGTTGGAGCAACTTTTGATTTACTGCACGGCTCCCTATTCTGACAAAAAGTAGTTAATAAGGGGAAAATTATAACAGTGGGATGATTCTATCGAGCAGTTCTTTGATGAGAATTCTGTATCAAAATTTTGATGCTGAAGTCCCTCAATTTGCCAGGTAGAGTACACTCTTTCAGGCCCACTGCCCCCCATAATGTTTGGCCCACACCTTAGAAGACCGAGAGACCAAAAATCAGCATGCTTGGGGATTTCGATTTGAGCACTTTTCATCATGGGCTTAATGAACAGGCCTGTGTTGGTTCCAAGCCCATGATGAAAAAGTGCTCCAATCCAATGGCTTGAAATCATCAATCACATGGTTTTTTGGCGTCTAGGTTCACGAAGGTGTGGACCAAACATTCCGTGGGGCAGTGGGCCTAAAAGAGTGTACTACCGTGGCAATTTGAGGGACTTCTGAATCAAAATTTTGATGCAGAATTCTTATCATAGATATTTCCGATTTTAACGATCTAATAAGTGGACTTCAATTCTTGGACCGCCTGGGTAACAAAAAAGAAAGGCTATAGTTAGGGTTTATAGAAATCTAAGAGGTGGTCTAACAATTGGATCCAAATATGGGCTTTGATTTTTATTTTCTCATTGTGAGTTGGTTTCAAGCCCACGATTAAAAGAAAATGCTTGAATGGAACGGTTAGAAATCACCAAGAAGGCCAAATTTTGGCGTACTTGTCAACTAAGGAATGGAGCAAACATTCACGAGTCAGTGGGCCCAAAAACGTATGCCACTTAGCATTATCAAAACATTGTTCTACCATGCTTGAGGCTCCTCGGATCAAAACCACAATTCTAATCATATATATACCAAGACCATAGAAATAAACAAGATCTGGAGAGAGAAAAAAAGGAAGCTTAGATTTACATCGAAACAAATAAAATTATTATACAAATCCATATATTATTATTATAAGGGTGTTTATCCTTGTATCTCTGCAGGAATTTTCTCCTTCCAGCAATGAATTATCTCTACAAACTTATGGTCCAGCCACCCCTCTCATGAAAATTCTCCACACACCAAACCCAGATTTCCATTTTCAACATAAAACTGAAATAGAAAAGAAAGAAAACGAAAAACCCACTCAATATGATTACTACTCTTCGTTATCCTCTGCTCCCTCTTCCGTGATCGTCTCCAATCTCGGAGAACGAGAACGTTTTTTAAGAGAAATGAGGAGGGTTGGTGCCACCTCAATCCATGACTGCAACTTTCTAATCTCCTTTGCCATTTAAGTTCAGATAGAACCTGCGCGACCTCACGAATGAGAGATTAATTGTTGAAGCCTTTTCCAATATGGAATAAGGATTTATTTTACAATCTTTCCAATGGGTGTGGAGAGAGACGCAGATGCAGGGAGGGGGGCAGTCTTATACAAAAATGGGGGGTGGGGCCGGGCGTGAAACAAGGAAACAAACAAGAAAATTATCAGCTAGTGGTTTGCAATCAAACTAAATTGACGGTAGTCAGCTAATACACGTGGACAACGTCTTGGAACTAATATATCCTAAATACGTGCATCAGGACGACTTATTATAGGGATTGTAACCTAATTCTCACCAACTAGTGGGCAGAATTAACGTGTGGAGGTGATTTTCTCAATCCACTGAAGGGGTATGCAAGAGTAAAACTTCGAAGACATCCAATGAGTTCTCAGCACGTAACCTTATGTTTTTTTGCTTTTCTAAGAAAAATTCAAATAAAATCTTAAAAAATACTCACATTGGTACGTGGCAAAAAACACTCAAAGTACATTCCGAGAACTCATTGGCTGTCTTCGATGACAGCACGCTGTCATGAAAGTTTTACTCGCAAGGATGTATTTGTCCACCAGCGTGGAGCATTCTTTTGCGCCCATCGATCCATCTTAGTGAACCTACATATCAAATATCAGCATGATTGATGATTTCTAACCATTGGATTTGAGCACTATTTTATGATGGGCTTCGTGAACAGGCCTATGGGTTGGTTCCAAGTCCACGAGACAAAATTGCATCATTCATGGGGTCAGTGGGTCTGAACGAATGTGTCACGTGGCATTTCGAGGGATTCTGTATTAAATTTGACACAAATTTCTGTAACATAGTTTTTTTTTACCTGTGGGTATGGGGATGGAAACCTTGATATACAGGCTGCGTTTGGTAAGCTTAAATTTTATCTTAAGTGCTTATTCAAAAGCACTCATATGTGAAAGTGCCTGAATTAGGCTATTTTTACCGTTTGGTAACCATACAACGATACAAGAAAAGTGCTTCTTTTCTTAAGACCTCATGGTTTTTGGTAAAAAAAAAGAGTGCTTTTTCAGTAAACAAAGAAAAAGAATAGGTTTGGTATTACAAAAAATTTAAAGTTCAACTCGCAAAGAAGTTTTTTTAAGAATGGTTTCTTGCAGAAGAAATTAGCAGAAGCCATATCTACTTATAGCAATTTGGGAGCTTATTAGGATTTAAAGAAGGCTTTTTTTTTTTACTTATACAAAATGCATAGTTCTCCGATAAGTGCTTAAAAACCGCTAAGATCTGAGCATACCAAACACAGCCTTAATCTCCTAACAAAGGATTAAGATGTTGTGGCAAATGTTTATTCACTGAAAGGAAAATATTCTAAACTCACTTGCCATATACAGATGGCGGCACCTGATTGGTACAACTCCCAATTTTACTAGATTCCTTGAAGCTTTATTAAACACCAGGTAGCTGCAAGAGGAATGCTAGTGGTAGTATTGGCGCTAAGTTCAGGCTTCTCTTCCTGCAAACCATCACTACATTCTGATACCTCCCTCATAAACAACACCACTCAAACATTTGCCAGAGCACCCTTTTGGATCACCGTTCAGAATTTACATCACACCGTTCAGAATTTACATAAAATCTGAATATTGATAACTCGTACATGACATAGCACTTCTTTCATAACTGTTAAGGGTATGCACTTAATATGACAAACCTGTTTCGTCCCGAAATGGGAACAATGCATTAGCCGCATCCATCGTGACATCCGAGCATCCATACGGGCAGCTTACTCTAAAAATGTGCCACATGGCTCATATTGTGGGTGGTTAACGAAGTTTTAAAGTAGAGAGTCTCTTGGAGTTGTACAAGCCGGACTCTCTATCTTAAAATAGCTTCCACTACTTTTCTTTAAAAAGTAAGGAAAAAATAGGGAGCCCTCTTGGATTTGCTCTTAGTTGTGGTCCAAGATGAAATCTATGTTTCCTTGGGAAAATGTTGATGCAGTCAATGGGTGGCTCTACCCTACAGCATGTATGTTTAGTTTACCACTTGATGGATGTACATAAAAAGGCATATCTACTTGATTGATGATTTCTAGCCATTGGATTTACTGCCCAAAAAACATGTTTGAATCTTATGACTAGAATCACTCCTTAAAAAAAATGCTAAAAAGGCTATAGATAACTAACCAGGATGATTTTAAGTGTGTATCCACCAAGGAGTGGGATGAATATCCATGCGGTCAGTGAACCAAAAAAATACGCACGTGCTACGCAAGGCCACTCAAGGATTGCATCTAGTAAGTATGAAAGGCGAATCCTCAGAGCCTGAGCCTATAAAAAAATATTACTACCTTCCTTGAGGGTGAGAAATTTTTTATGTGCAATGATGCGAGGTTTTGGATGCAATCAGGGGCTGCCATATGTACAAGGTAGAGTGAGACTACCATCTATACACGGTAGAGTGAGAATATTAGAACTTTTTTTATAATTCTCACGTGGGCCTCACTTTGCCGTGACAAATGGTGGCATGATTGCGTCCCTATAGCTAAAGTCGAGGACGTAGTATTCAAGACCACAAGTAGATGTGGGACTTACATGTTTTAAAAGGTAAATATTCCAAGGTGATGTGGATTCCACGTATATATTTACCAACTCCCACATCTCTTTGTTTGTACGTACGCCATGTTTTAGCTAGGGATCAGACCTAAAAAGCATAATTAAAAACTGACTTTAAGGAAAAGTATGTATAAACAGAGTATAGACATGTGATCCAAGAAGTCCCAATTCACATGGTCATAAGCTTTTTTCAGGCCAATCTTACATATTCATCCTGATGACCCTTGCCTCTACCTCGAGCTGAGTGAATGCATTCGTTGGCAATGATTACCCATCTAGAATCTGTCTACCTATCAAAAATTTCCCTTGCTCTCTTTAGATAATTTCACTCATCACCTTTTTTAGTTTGGAGGCAAGAACTTTGGCGATTATCTTGTAAACACTCCCTATGAGGCTGATGGGCTTAAAGTCTTGAATATCAACTACACCTTGGATTTTAGGCACAAGTGCAATGTTTGATTGCATCGATCCAAAGTACATAAAATTCTTTAGTGGGCTTTGTCCCCTGACATCTCAAAAACAACTGATCTCACCTCCTCAATCACTGAATCCTCTCTCTAAAACTTCTATAGAATCCGTACTTATGCCATCGTATCACTAAACCCTCTCTCTAAATATTCCCAGGTGATGTGGTTTCCACTTCATAGAATCTTGAAAGACAACAACATGGGGTTTGATCATTAGGATCAACTTCTTCATAGTCGATGTTTTTTCTCTACTCACTAGACCTCTCATGTTCCAAGATAGAATATTAAGCGACATTGATAACAAAAACAAACAACCCACCCTAGATACTAAATCTCTATAAACGCCTGACATGCGAGAGTGGTCTAAGAACTACTACAAAACCACATCTACCCTTAATGTCCCGCCTGAGAGTCTAATTGAGTCTGCACGTTGTATGGGAATATTGACCAACTGCTTCTCCCCTCTTCTAGCTGAGGAACTTTGAAGCTTCCTTGGGGAGACGGGATATAGAAGGGACCTTAGGCTGCTCAGACTATAACACTACAGGCACTTCCACTTCTCCTATGGGAATAGGGTGTTGGGGATCCTGAGGACACACTCGCATTATAATCGACTTGATTGGATCTCAGGCTCATGCTGAATCACACCCTCAAAAGACAACCCCAAAGCATGACCCACTACCATGACAATGGGGGGCGATACAAACCCCACATCTAAATCCTTTCCGAATATGCTTGGCGTTGTGGTTTAATAAGGTATTAAATTTAAATTTCATCTTTATTTTTTTAATCTTTTGACGTTCTCGTCTTTTTTTTTTCTCACTCAAACACTTTTTAACAAAAAACATTTTGAACTCATTTTTAATGGAGAAAGTTTTGCTGCTTCGCCATTTACTAAATATGATTCTTCCAAAGCTCGCCACAGTTTTGATAGTGGCTCCTATAAAAAATGATAGAAGCTTCTCCAAAGGTCGCCATGTGTACAACAAATTAAAATTAAATACAGAAGTAGACAAAATTAGGTTCTAACTATATGGGTCGGGATGGGGGGAGTCGGGGACACTCATTTAGGTGTTCCCTCATAGAAGATGAATCAATGGCTGATTTTTGGTGAGGAGATCATCCTCACATTTATGTGATGAAGTTTGCATAAAATAGTAAAATACTAATATGTGATGACGTATGACTGTCAACACGTGGCATGATACTTACCAATAGTTTTTCTTATAAAAAAAAATACGTGTTGGGGGTCGGTGAAAACAAGATTAAGAAAAACTCTGTCCGTATGGATGTTTGACCACTCACTAGGTGGACCTACACACCAAAATTAAACATCATCTTTATTAGGGTTGGATTGAAGTTATTTTCATAGGTTGATTTTAACAGTAGGAATTTGAACATTATTTGAGTGCAAAGATCCAAAGGTTGTAAATTACTAATCAGGCTGGTCCACCTAGGGACTGGCCAAACATCCATACAGTCAGCGTCCACTAAGAGTGCGACATGTGGCTCGTATAAGGAAAATAATAATTAGGAGTTAGGACGGCACGACTAATAAATCAAATAAAACAACTCATTGGGCATTATTGGGAGGAAGACTGGAAGTGGGGGCGGCATGGAAACGTGACAGGACATGATTGGTTAAGAGAATCGATGAGTTGAACCAGCTTGGATGGTCGGTGGTGGGGGCGGTGGGGGCGGTGGGAGTGGGGTTTGTGGTGGTTGGTTGGTTCTTCAATACACAATCACACAACTTCCACGTGAACCACGTCTCACGCTTGCAGGTGGGGCCGCCCATTTGCTTTTAGCAAGTGTTTTAAGGCAGGGCCCTGTCATCAAAGTTTTACTCCGTTTGAAGCACCAAAACAAGAAGAGGGATTGTCGCAATCCTCGTCTCGTGAGTCGTGTAAAAAACGCACACGTTGGATGCCACTGCCGACCCTTTGACTCTTCATTATTTGGCCCACCTGATGGACATACACTAGTAGACTTTGCTTCGACCACAATATGAGCCACGTGGCATTTTTAGAGGACGATGACCATGTGTGGCTAATCCCTAGGTGGACGGACAAATAAAAAATCAGCCTGATTAGTGATTTCAAACCTTTGAATCTTTGTACCTTAAATAATGGTCACTAATGCTAAAATTCTGCGGTTGAATTCAATCCATGAAAACGACTCTAATCCAATGCTTAGAATTCATTAATCAAGGCTAACATTTGGTCTGTATGTCCATCTAGGGTTGGCCCAAACATCTGTAGGGTCAGAAATCTCCAAAAAAAATGCCACGTGGCTTATATTGTGGTTGGTAAACTTTGCTGACCGATGCAAAAAAAAAAGGTTGAATACAACGGAAGAAACACCCCATGGAAAATACTATTTAACCGGTATAAACTATAAATCACCTACATAGTTGCTTTTTGGTGTGAAGGTCCACCAAGAGGTGGGCCCAAAATTGATGGGTTGATGAGATGCCACGTCGCTCATTTCATACGAATCCAGTATCACGACAAGAACGATCGTCAACGGCAGAAATTTAGAGGCAGCGATCATGTGGCCAATGATATCACGCCAGGTACACCAGGTTTAACCTGGCGCATTGCCCCACATTTGGGTATACCTGACGAAACATCATTGGCGCATGATCGTTGCTTCTAAATTTCCGCCGCTTCAAATATTTTCTAACGACAAGAGCGATCCTCGGCAAAAAAAACAAAAACTGAAAACGAGCGTCCATAAGGGCTCAGGCTCCGAGGAATCGTCTTTTCACTCGTGTCCTCGGCTGCACGAATCCAACGGTGGTTTTGCTTTGGCAAAAAGTGAAAAAATTGAATGCCAGACATTTATGGGAGCCCCCCAAATACCGTCCAACTGTGCACTGGCCCCCTCCTTCGAGTTGGGTCAAACTGAATACCGACGGGGCTTGAAAAAATTCCCCAAAGAAAGTTGGTATTGGATCGATCTTACGGAATGCTAATAAAGACTTTTGGACAACATGAGAAAATAGAATCTATGCTGAATCTGCAGAAGAAGTCCAAGTTAGAGCAGTAAGTTGGGGTCTCGAGATAGCCAATGATTTAGAGATGAAAAAGATGGTGGAATCAGATGCAAAGGGCCTTATGGACCATCTCTTGAGTCGCTTATCAAATTCATGTTGAATGATGCACCTTTGTTGTCTTATCAGACATCCTTCATTTTTTAAGTTTTTTTTAAAGAAATTTCATTTTTTGATTCTCCTTTAGAGACAAACTCTGTAGCCAACTTATTAGCCACTAAAGACTTGTATTTGATTGCACAGATAGTTTTGTCGAGAAAATACATCTCAGAAATGCCTTAAATGGTTGATTGATTGCAACTGAGAACACATATTTCAATCGTGTGAGAGAACACAGGCGTATTTTCAGACGGAAATGAATTCTCACCGATTTAGATGGGAAATGAATTTCGAGTTTAGTAGGAAAAATTATCCAAATTTAAATGGCTTGGTAGAGAATATTATACAGATTTTAAATGGCTATCTAACAAAGAAGAATTGTGTTTTCCTAAGGAAAATGCAATTTTTCCACTTGGCAATCAAACATCCTTCATTTTTGTACTTTTTTTTTAAAGAACTTTCTTTTTTGTTTCTACTTTAGGAAGGCAAACTCTGTAGCTAATTTTTTTTTTTAACTTTTTAATCGTATATATAGGGATGTCAATTTTACCCGTTTAACCGGAACCTAATCGGAACCGGAACTGAAAACACAGGTTCTGGTTCCACATTTTTGGGAACCGATTAAAAAGTAACCAAAATCGGAACCGAACCGACAATAACGGTTCCGGTTCTGGGTAGCCTAATATGGAACCGAAACCGATAAGAACCGGTACCAATAAATAAATATACTGTAAATATTTTAATATTCTCAAGATTTGGCCCAATATACCCGAAATTGGAACCGGAACCAACATAAATACATAATCGGTTCCGGTTCCGGATCCATCACTTTGAGAACCGGAACCGTTAAGGAACCGAACCGCTAAGAACCGGAACCGATTGTTTCGGTTCTAGTCACCTTAGGAACCGAACCCGAACTGACCCGTTGACACCCCTACATATATGGTTTAATTCTCCTCCCTCATGGCTCATCAAGCCAATTTTAAATAATGGAGGAAAAAGCAAGAGTTATCATTTTTCTTCATAATACAATATGATCCTGATTAGAAAGAAAAAAGACAGAAAAGGACATTTACGGGTAAGAATTGTTTCTAGAAAACTTTTCTCATGGCAACCAAATCTGCATCGTGAAATGAGAAAATATTTTAAAATTAAGTGGCATTGGATTCATAAAGACTTGAGTGACATAATAGATGATGACACTTCAGGGTGTCTGTATATCAGAATGTGATCTTTCTTTTATCAAGGTCAGGTAGGGTCCGCCAAACCCCAAGCTTATCTAACAAAAAATTATAACTTAAAATATTTTGCTTTTGTCACAAAAAAACAATAATATTGGGTAAATTTTAAGCTTACTCTAACACAAGAGGTGGGACCAAACATTTATATATAAACCTCATTTTGCACGCATTGTAATGGCTGTGTCGCATCTGAGAGGAGAAAATTCGGATTTTTCTCTTTGCATTCTTATCAAGTGCAAAAGGGTAAAACCGCAGGCTCAACCTTGTGATAGCCCAACTATAGTTATGGGTATTTTAGTAACACTCCCTTAAATTTGAAAGTAATTAGTAATACTCCCTTATATTTTAAACTTTAGGATTATCTCCCTTGACCTAGTTTAACCATCATTTGACTAACGTTAAAACATGACATGCATCGTACGCATGTTAATGCACCTATGAAAGGACCATAATATTGCAAGTACAATGCTAACAACATGGGGTTCAAGCCCGTTTTAACTTAAGTCAACCACCGTCAAACCAAGTCAAAGGGGTAATTCTAAAGAAAGTATAAACGGTATTACTAATTACTTTCAAATATCAGGGGGTGTTACTAAAATACCCTTTAGTTCTCTTTGGGGTAAAATCCTATTGGCCAATGTAGCAGTCAGGAAAAATAAAAAAATTAGTGTGAAAGCGATAACTCACCGCGCGTCGTGTAGACAGTGGCTGAGACAGGGGGCAGTTGCACCGCTCAAAACTACCTCTTTTTTTTTTTTTTTTTTCATTTTTTGAGATTCCGCCCCCTGAATAAGTTTTTATGATTTTGGCCCCTGAACAAAATCCTGGCTCGGCCGCTGTCTGGACTGGACCCATCCAGCGAAAGGAATTTATTTTTGAGTGCGGATGTGGTCCAATTCAACTTGATAACCCTTGTCCACCACGTGACACCAACATGGTGCCCACCCAACCATGACACCAACATTATCTAAATAATTATATCCTACGGTTAATAATAAACGAAAAGTTATGCTGTTGAAGCCATTGGCCATTGGATTCATCGTCCCCAAGGCAACAACTACAAAGCCTAAATTAGTTATTTTACATAGTGGACCGTGGATCTCTTGAATCCAACGGTCAATGTCCTAAAGCGCACAATTTTTTTTTTTTTTTTGAGATTAACGTGGATGATTATAACTAGACGATTCATCAACACTTTTGTGAGCCAGCGAGAGGAAATCAACTAAATTGAATGGTTACAATAATGAGTGGAGTTAAAATGATCTCTTATATGGGACCCATGTGAAATATGTGTAGACCATGTGACATGTTGAAGTGGGGTCCACATGTTATAAAAGCAGACATTCCTAAAGTGGTGTGGACAATGGACCCCACCTCAAAAACGTGGTCTTGATAAGTGGGACTTCACAATTGAAGTGTAGTTGCGACAGCCAAAGTTATATCCCTTGTTAAGAGGCTAGGGCTTGAGATGCTTTGAGACAAGAAGCAAAGGTTAGGGAGCGGTCACGCTTAGGTGACCAGAACTTGTGCTGTGGGCCGCTACAATACAAATACATTTGTTGGAATGATGAAGTCCCTTGTCTTTTTTTGCGTTTTCTTTTTATTGTTTATTACGCGGTGATGCGCATACATGATCAATCATCTGAACGGTCCGAACTTCATCCGCGCGCTCCCTCCTCCTCCACATCTCTGCATTTTCTTGCCTGCAAGTTCTTTCAAGACGTCATCCTCATAAGTCATAATAAGTGAAAAATTCTACAACCTTATCAAATCCCAAACTTCCTATTGTGTTCTTAAAGTCAAATGACTATTGTGCCCTTTCCACTTGATTAGGTAATTTGGCTAAAAAAACATTTTATAAATAAATGAAAGGCAATTTTAATAAACAATTTGGTTTATATGTCCACCGAGGGATTGGCCAAACATCCATACGGGCAGCGTCCACTAAGAGTATGCCACGTGGCCTGTGTTTTGCATTGTGACAGAACTTCTGTGAGAACGCTGTGATAGAGGTTTTACTCATCTAATTGTATGCAGTGTAGTGCAAAGTTGCATCAAATTGGCGATCTCAGTGGCAGAATATAAAATGGATTAGACGGTCGAGATTGGTTACCATATAAAGTCTTTTGTATAGCACAGGTTTAGGGAGAGCACTTGAATCATGATCATCTTGACAGAAAGGACCACACCCCGAAAAAAGTCAACAGTGGAAGGGTATTTTAACGTTTAAGCAAAGATTATTGACACATCAGTCATTTTATATTCAAGTATAGACTACTTTACACTGAAAAATGATATCCCACGGATAGCCGGATAAAAAAGTATACGGTTGAGGCCATTGACAAGAGATCTACCGGCAATAACTACAAAAGGTAAGTAAAATAGTTGTTGCCTCGTTAACTGTAAATTTCTTGAATCCAACGGTCAATGGCCTGACCCGCACATATTTTTGTCCGCTTATCCGTTTGGTAACAGAACTCATTTAAATTTAAGGATCATCAGAAAGATAAAAATAACCTCTATCAGATGAAGTGAATCCTGTCGGACTCCATCCACGGTGTCGTCATTGAGCCTTTTTTTTCTCTCTCATCCGTTCCATCGGCAAAGTCCCAGAGTCCCCGGTAGGACCCACTTTCCAGACCCTTCCGTTCTCTCCAAGTCTAGTAAATCTTACCTGACCACCGCTGGTCAGGTTAGTTTTACTCGCTACCTGACCAACCACAATATAAGCCACGTGGTAATTTCTTAGAGGATACTGACCGTGTAGATGTTTGGCCAATCCATAGGTGGATCTATAAACCCAAAATCAACGTGATTAGTGATTTCTAACCGATAGTTGAAGTCATTTTCGTGGGTTGATTTTAACCATAGGAATTTGAGCTTTATTTTCCATTATTTGGGTACAATGATCCTAATGTTTGAAATCCCTAATCACGTCGAATTTTGGTCTGTAGGTCCACTTAGGGGATTGGCCAAACATGCATACGGTCAGCGTCCTCTAAGAGTTTACCACGTGGCTCATATTATGGGTGGTCAAGGCTTCCCTGACCGTCGGTGGTCAGAGAAGTTTTACTTTGCCGTTCTCTCCAAGTCTAACCACCAGGTGATCGAAGCCCTAAAATAATACACGCGTCAGAATCTTCTTTACTTGAGGTCAGCTTCCTTATTCTTCCGCATATCACTCGCCTCGATATAAACAACAGGTTGAGAATCATCCACGTGTCCCCAGAATAAAGGCTCAATTAAGTCACTTACCTTTGGCGTCTTTTATAGGCCAGTAGAAAGCTGGCACGTATGTACTTCTCTTCCTAATTTTTGAGTAAAACTTCGGTGACAAAGTGCTGTGACGGAAGTTTTACTCCTCAATTCTTACCAGCAGAAGTGAAAAGTAGGACGGGCATCTAACGGTCTGAACTAGGGGCGACGGTGGTCCTAGAAGAAGTCTCTAGTCTTTCGTGGGTGTAATGAAGGGATTTCATTGGAACACGTGTGCAGGATAGTGACGAATCTTTGGATTAGATTAGCTTGACTTTTTTCTGCTCATTTAGCATTTAGCAAGCTGTCAACCAACAATGTAAGCAAACTACCACTAATATAATTTCTAGAGAAATCGGGAATTTTCGTCTTGAGAAATAATCTAATTATTAGACCGTTGAAGGATTTTATAGCCGTTAAAGGTGAAGAACCGTGTATACGTTCGTGTTTCCAAATAAATATACCCTTAACGGACATGCCCATATTCCAAAACTACCCTTGTATGTTGTTCTTCCAAATAGCATTTTTTTTCTTCTTCTTGGGACTTCTGTAAGATTAGAGAATACCCACTTAGCTTCTCTAAATAGCATCAACCTTGATGTAAATGTACCACGTGGCCATCAAACTTATAGATCATGACCGTTCAGTAGTTGGACAACTCTATATAATCGTAAATAGCTCAAGAATTCTTTGGTGTGATTCCATGAGGATTCCCATTGTTTGAAAGATCTGGACCATCGATCTAGAGGGAATCAATGGGGAGGTTAAGATTGTCATTTTACAATGCAACGTTCATAAAGTAAAATAAACTCGAAAAAGAGCTCTGTGCAGATTGTAATAAAAGAGGAAAATTTTGGTCGCGTGACGCAGAAGACCGACGGGTGAAAAGTGGCAAAAAAAAAAAAAAAAAAAATTAGTAAAGAAATTGCGTAGGAGAGGGGAAGATATGAGGGTGTGGGGCCACGAAAGAGAAATAGATGGAAATTAGTGGGGTTATGGGCGGCAAAATTATGTTAATAAACCTAATCTTTCTTCTCACAATCTCCCAATAAATACCCTTCAGTCTTATCCCTACTCTTCATCAACCTAGAGCACCAAACCACAACCTGCTCTCTCTCTCTCTTCTCCATCAAACAAGAGCTCTTCCTTCTTCTGTTGGTGTTTCTGTTCGTTGAAGTTATCTTATAGGCGGCGATATGGGGAAGGATGTTGAGGTGAGTGAGCAAGGAGAGTTCTCGTCGAAGGACTACCATGACCCACCTCCAGCTCCTTTGATCGACGGTGAGGAGCTTACCCAGTGGTCCTTTTACAGGGCTCTCATCGCCGAGTTCATTGCGACTCTTCTCTTTCTCTACATTACGGTCTTAACCGTGATCGGTTACAAGAAGCAGACTGACCCGAACATAAATGGTACTGATTGCGATGGTGTGGGTATCCTCGGCATCGCATGGGCTTTTGGTGGGATGATCTTTGTCCTTGTCTACTGCACCGCTGGTATCTCTGGTCCGTATTTTCTCCTGATTCTTACTCTTCTCCCCGAATTTCCTTTACCTCTTTCTCTCTCTCTCTCTCTCTCTCTCTCTAATCTCTAGATGTTACTTATAAATAAGCTTTGATTAGGAGAAAAATTATGTGTACTACCCCCAGCCAGTTCTTTTATTTAATTAGAAAACGAAGAAACAGGAAGAAAAATCCGAAAAAAAATGTTATTTTTGCTATATTTTATAATAAATCGTTTTCCTATCAGATTTCTTTCCTCTTTCTGATGGAAAGAAATCGTTTTCTGGGGAAATTTCTCTATTTCAGATTTCTGTTAGATTAATTTATCCGAAGTATAGAAAGTCGTTATCTTTTAGCGAACTTTTTTTCTTCTTCAAAATTTCCTGAATTTCCTTTCTTCAACTATTTATGGTATGCCTTTTTTCTGTAGTAAAGCTGTAATTATTTAACATGTTAGCGTATGATAGCATGTCCTTGATGATTTTTTTCTACCATGCGCAGGAGGACACATTAACCCAGCGGTGACCTTCGGGCTGTTCTTGGCACGCAAGGTCTCGCTGGTCCGAGCGGTGATGTACATGGTGGCTCAGTGTTTGGGCGCCATCTGCGGTGTTGGGCTGGTGAAGGGCTTCCAGAAGTCTTACTATGACCGATATGGTGGTGGAGCCAACGAGCTAGCCCTAGGCTACAACAAAGGCACCGGATTGGCTGCGGAGATCATCGGTACCTTCGTCCTTGTCTACACCGTTTTCTCCGCCACTGATCCCAAGAGGAACGCTAGAGATTCCCATGTCCCTGTAAGCACTTTATCAATCCTCCCTTTCTTTCAGTCATTCACATGCCCTCAAGTATTACATGTACACTAACATGCTCACCAGTGCGTCCTACCGATACCCCTCCCACCCATTCGTACCACCACTATCCACTGTTGAGATGGTAGGAATCTGACTGTAGAGTGGTTTCTTATCCGGGTTTGTGGTGATTTTTGGCGTTAGTGGTAGTTGGCTTTGGCCCTTTGCCCTTTCCGAATTCCGAAAGATGGTTTCTGCGTTCCGCTTTTTCTCGTCTTGAGGCAGTGCTGTAGTTTTATTGACTTTTCCGGTTTTTCGACCCATGTGTTGGTTTGTGACCTGTGTCTAACGTGAGCGTGGGGTCCTTTGCTTGTCTGGATTGAACCATTAAAATCAAACTGGTTTGATAGTTATCCGAGTTTGTTCGTTTCGGTTGGTGGGTGATGACCTATTATTGATTGGTAAACCAGGTCCATGGCACATGTTAGCGGATCCCACTGTTATTGAAGTGGAATATGGCGCACTTTAATTATTGGATTCGTTCCCCCATTCTTCTAACAGTTGGGCCCTTGTGGCTCTTCTTCGGTTCTTCCAGCCCGGACCGGCCTGTATTTATCTTAGCTGTAGGTGGGGAGTGTTGCAGTCCTCTACGTACCATCCAAGTCTATTACCTAAGATGGATCGGACGTCCTCTTCTTAATGACAGAGGACGTTCTTCCTTTTCCAAAAAAGAAAAAGCGGGTTTTAGCAAATTGAGCTGTAGTGTCCAGCGTCCAGCTTAAAGGAGAACCTCATCCCTAGGACTCAGATCCATTGATGATCTTCATAATTTGAAATTTTGAATGATGATCTTCATATTCAATGGTATTGATCTAGGGTGGACGTTATCCTGAATCTGTGGCCACACACATTATTGAAAAGAAAGGGGGTTTGGTGTGGGGTTACGTTTTACTCTCCCCTTTACTATTGAAATTCCCCGAAAAGGACAGTTCATCAAGATGCGGTAACGAGGCCTTAAAGCTAAAGGCTAAAGCTAACCTCTGACTGTAAAATGTCGAATATAGCCTTACGTTTTTTTGAAAATTTCTGTTACGAAAAATGTAGTAGTTTGTTGATGATTAACACTTCACTCTAAAAGCTTAAGATGTTAGAGGGAGGCTTAACAATGTGTGTATCAAAGGATCCCGGATATACACACCGACCGCACAATTCCAGCACACACGCGCGCAACAACATTGGTGTTACAATAACATCTATACATTATGCATTTAATTGATTAAATTAAATTGAATCAGGTATTGGCACCACTCCCCATTGGATTCGCTGTATTCATGGTTCACCTGGCGACAATCCCAATAACGGGTACGGGTATAAACCCGGCTAGGAGTCTCGGAGCTGCTGTGATCTACAACAAAGACAAGGCATGGGATGATCAGGTATATATGCTGCTGCTGTAGTTATGAAAGGCAGATTTGGTGATTTAATTTGATGGGAACTATTGTTGAAATGAATGTGTGTGTGTGTGTTGCAGTGGATATTCTGGGTTGGACCATTCATTGGAGCAGCCATAGCAGCAGCGTACCACCAGTACATCCTGAGAGCGGGAGCCATTAAGGCACTAGGGTCCTTCAGGAGCAACCCCCACAACTAAGAAGAAGAGTACGTAGAGAGGATCGAGTGAAATTCAGTGTGAAGAAGGGTGGAGGAAGAAGCATGGAGGAAATGTAGATATAAAATCTCTTTGTGGGGGGGGGGGGGGGAGGGGGGGGAGTCTTTTCTGATTCCTTTTGTTTTCTTTCTTAGCACTTGCTTTGTATGTATTAAGTGTGTTGGTGTCATCTTTCTTCTCTCTCTTTGTAATCGTGATGCTTCTACATTAATCTGCCAAACTGGTTTGTCTTTGTCTTTCTTCATGTGTCTCTATCACACTCCTATTCAATTGGCACTAAGTCGCCAATTGAATTTTTAATTATTTAACTATGGGTAATTTGTGTTTATGTGATTATGTGACAAAAGCATTTCGAATATCCGAATATGTTTCTAGGGCGTGTTTGTTTGCCAATTTTCTGTTGTCTGATTGACATTTTAATTCGGGAAATTACTCCCGGTCCAAGTCCAGAATTCGTTTACACATGAAAATATATATACCCTTTATTTTCTCACATAATTAGAAATTTCTTATTTTATCGGGTGCAATCAAAAAGCTATTGAAGGCATTTTCATTGAAATATACAACTTTTTCGAGGTAAAAGAAAATTCACGCAATCAAACATGCCCTAAATGATATTGTTTTTGACTTGATTGCTTGCTCTATTTAGCCTTCATTGCTAAGCTTGAAATAAAATGAAGACAAGTCGGGCCCCACCAAAATTCAATATCAACCTTACCACTCTCTCTCTCTCTCTCTCACTCTCACTCTGATGCCTATCTTGTCAATCATGGCTTCATTCTAAACATTATAATACTTATCATCATCTAACGATAAGCTTATTAAAAGTCTTAATAAAAATAGTAGCAAATGAATCGCAAAGGAGAGATGATGATGAGTTGGATGTTGTAGTGGGGTGGTGGGGGTAGGGGTGGTGGTGGTCCTTCTCTCATTATTTTGATTCTTTAAAGCTTTTTCATGTTGACATTTTCATTAGAGGAGCTTCTGATTCCTTTGCTTTTTTTTTTTTTTTTCTTTTTTTAAAGCTGGGTGTTACCCTGCTTTCATGTTTTCTATGATCTCATCGTCCTTATCATCTCCTTCTTTATGTCCTTCTGCCCATTTTAATAAACTTGGGTAATGGGTAGGTAACGTTTTATTTTTAACTGTTGATCGATGAAGCAATTTTCTGCTTTAAACTATGGGGTGGTTGGCGGGTTTTTGTTGTTGGTTCTATTTCAACTCAGAGAGAGAGAGAGAGAGAGAGAGAGAGAGAGAGAGAGAGAGAGAATGATTGCTAGTTACACTTTCAGCTGTCCAGGTCCAAGTTTCATTCCACATGGGGTGGTTTTTACAAAGCCCATTGAGCTATCCAGCCCATCCACATCCCTCTATGTAGCTGTGGAGTCTAAATCACCTTCCATCTAGATTATCCAAATTGTTGGGGCCACAACCCTATAAGTACTGTTTTTATTTGCCACCCTAAATTTTAGTTCTTTATGGATAGCTAAAATCATCCGAATTTCACATTATAGCCCATCTTACAATTTGCTTAACCAAATTGACGATGGCCCTATTTGCCATGTGTACCAAGGCTCCTAGTGTAGGCAAAATTTGATCCATGCTTCAAAAAATGTCGTTATAACGAAAACATCGACTGTTATAATGTTAACGCTCTGACCCTGTTATGTTATTTCTGATTTAACAATGAAAATGTAATCCATTATTTTTTTTTTATAGAATTTTAAAATAAAACATCCATTATTTTCTATTATTTAAGAATTCATTTTTTATTTGAATTATGAATTTGAATTTAAAATCCATTATAAATCCTCACAATTTAACTTGTTATAAAATCATTATGACAAATATAATGGTCGTTATTTGTGAATATAATATAGGGGATGTCCAAGCATGTCGAGTTCATAATAGATCAAAATTGATCTACTTAGGAGAAATTTGTCATCTACTAAATATATAGAAGATTTGATGAGAGAATAGTGACTAGCTATTATGCACGAGTAAGGCCCATATTGGTGGAAAGATATCTCCACACCTTCTAGGCTTTTTATAGGCCATGTGGATGGTGGTTTGGTTCACATGAATTGGACCATTTTGATTTTATGCTTGGATTGCACCTCGGGGCTGCACACGTCTCAACCCCCTCCTCAAGTTGAACATGTAAAGAGAGATAATGTTCAACTTGCTTGTAATTATTTTTAAAGCTGTATGCTAGCTTAAGTCTTTTGGTGAAAATATCTCTGCAAGTTGACATTCAACATGAACAAACCAAATATGAAAATTACCATAGACTACCTTTTCACGAACAAAGTGATAATCAAGAGCTACATGCTTGGTTTGACATAGAAAAATTGGAACACAGTTTACATGAACAACACCCATATATTATCACTAAAACTATTAGGTGTAGAGAAACGAATGTCAATATCTTGGAGTAGAAAGCTAATCCAGCTAATCTCGACAGTAGTGACAACAAGAGAACAATATTCGACTTTAAGAAACATTGGATATTGCTTCTTGGTACTCCAAGAGATAAGATTACGGACGAGAAAAATTGAGAACCCCGAGGTAGAACGTCGAGTGTTAGAACAATCGACATCATCGGCATTAATAGAGTAATTAAGCAGCAAGAATTAAAGAGTTTGACACAAACAAAAACCCAAATGTCAATATGAATTAAGTCAAAAAGTTTATTACACTTGTTCTCATTTGATAAGTAGAGCAAATAGAAGACTCTGACACAAACCGGCGGGGCGAAACTATACTAATATCACCATTTTATTTAAAGACGACTCTGTAACACTAACTGATGGACATCCAAAACATTGATACCATTGATCATTGGATGCCTTAAGGGATTGTCCCCCCATTGTATTTAAGTATTTCCTTTGAATAAACAGGTAGGGGGGTTTGCATAACCCCCATCTCCTTTGGGTGATTTAAGAAAACCCAGGTCTACGGATAACATTTGTTTTGGTGCTGTTATTTTCCTTTATTTTTGTTATTTTCCGAATGTGCCCGTCTGTTACAATCCATTTTAACTGAAAAAACGGTAACGCCCCCAGTCAATCCGTTATACGGTTATAATTGCCCCTTTTAAACCTTGTTTCTATCTACATAAATTAATCTAATGTAATTTTTCACTCGGGGAGCACCTTCAGCTGCACAAGTTTCTTAACAGTTATCTGTTATTTTTACGTTTTTGTCCGTTAAAACATATGAATGTTATAATAACAAAAATAAAGATAACGCGCGCCCCTCTATCCGTTATACTTGACCTTTTATGAAATATAAACTATTCTTGTGAGCTCTGGCTTAAAATGTGAGTTGTGAGTCCCTAAAAAATGAACCTGTACAAGTGTTGAATTGGGACTCGAGAGTTCAGTGAGACAGGTCACCTTCACAGAAAAAGTAAAGTGTGGGGGCGCAAGGATAAGGAAGAAGCATGAGTGTCGTGACTTTAATATTAGTTGGGAGTGGGCACGCATTGATTTCAGCTCAGCATGCGTTTACTGCTTTGCAATAATGTGTAGGCGAGGGGAGAGAATGCCAGCCATTATAATTACACATCAAAATCTCTTCATGCCTTTTCTGCCTCAACAAGTAATAAAAGACCCCTCTGCAAGCCTTTATCATCCCCATCCATTTCACATGCTGCTAGCCGTCTCCCTTTTCTCTCTTCCTGTACTTCCTACCCTACGGTGTACCCACAGCAACACAACACTTACTGCGGGGTTGCTCCTTTGCAGGACACGTATAAATAGCACTCGCATTGAAATAAAGGGTGAAAAGTGAAAACTGTCATTTTACCCGTCATTTATTTTCTTTGATAAGGCACTCTAGTGGAAAGCCATGATTTTAGAGCCACATCGCTATTTAACCCCTCCTAGTGAGAATGGGGCGGGTTCTCTGGTCAGATATTGACCCGACTGTTCATTAATAGGGTCTTAAAGATGGACCCAGACCCAGACCCAGACCCAGATTTGGTCTCTCAGGATCGGCCCGAACGGGTAACTATTAGAAAACTTGTATACTGGTGTGTTCAGCTCACACCCGACTGTTAATTGGGTCCAAACTGATGGGGTTTGTCTCTGTCATCATGTAATCGGGTACCAGGTACTCATTAACACCATAGGCGATTACTGTTTCTCCACAATATGGATAAAACTTCGCTGACTGCAGTCTGTAAACGAACCTTCTGACTGCCACAAAGTCAGCTACACGTACCTGAGTGCTTTTGCTTTTTTAAAACAAAACTAGACAAAATGGCAGAAAACAGGACGAAATGAACCCCAAAACGGGTTTAAAAACCCACGTGTCGCTGAGTTTGTGGCAGTCAGCAACTTCGTTGACCCGCAGTGAGCAAAGTTTTATTCGAATTAGGTGGGAGTATCATCACTTGGTCATTATTTATTTTATTTTTTTTGATGGGCCAGGAAAGAGTATGATCACTGGGCTTGAGAACATTGTAGGGACATCTAGGGAAGCTAAATACATAAAAATATAAAATCATTCTTCTATAGGGATCACAAGAACACATGACCATCATTTTGTTCCCCCATCCTAACCGTAAAATTCAAGACTAAGCAACAACCACCTCCTTATCCCTTATAAAAACCCATCAAAAGCTTCAAGAGCTTCACACCCACACTACTACTGCAACTACTACTACTCTAGTACTCTTTTATCTTCTTCAAGGAACTGTCATCCATGGCTACCCTCTTGCTCTTCTTCCTCTCTTCTCTTTCCTTTCTCTCCATTGCTCAAGCTCAAGGTCGAGCTCCCCATGGCCTTATTTACGAGAACCCCTTAGTAGCGTTCTCTCCATCGGCTTTCGATTTCTTCCACCCTAATTCACCAAGCACCAATGCTGACACCCCTTGTATCGAATCGGATTGTGCCCCGTTGCCACTGCCACTATCGTCGTTTTCTAGTAAATCTGAAGTGGTACAATCGACTGAAGGGCATGAAAGCAAGCTATCAACCACTCAGACGAGTGCGAACGGAGTAGGAGCTGGAGGGATTGCTGGCATTGTGTTTGGTTTTGTTTTCGCTGTTCTTCTAGCAATGGGTGTCTACTATGCCGTGATCACACGCCGAGCTAATATTAATCGAGCCAATTCTGTTCAGCCTGATGCTTGATAGGGCGCCTTTGTTCTAAGTGGCTCAGTATTTGAATCGATCGCCTTTTTATTTAATTTTCATTTTTCTTTTTTAAGGTAGGGGTGTTATGAGATGTATCTGTAACCTATATTTGTGATTAGTTACAGATCCCTTTTAATTAGTCAACTTGCTTAAATTCTGATCTTCCTTTTGAAAAGTGATTTAAGTCAACCGTTTAAACTACCACATAACTACTGAGATGAACCAGCTCACATTAGAAAAGGAAAAGTGAAAAAATCATTCCTCTTCCAATACTCAAAAACTAAGCAAGAATTTTCTTCTTTGTTTTTTAGAAGCTTTAACTTGAGATACAATCATTAAATCTTCTCTCTTTTCCACTAAAACTTTGCTGACAGTCTGCAGTGCCAGTCAGCGAAGCTCATTACAGCCCACAATATGAGCCACGTGGCATATTCTTAGAGAACACTGACCGTATCGATGCTTGGCCAATCCTTAGGTGGACCTACTAACCAAAAATAAACCTGATTAGTGATTTCTAAGCGTTGGATTGGAGTCATTTTCATGGGTTGATTTTAACCGTGGTACTTCTAAGCATTATTGACCATTATTTGGGGTAGTAGGATCCAAAGGTCTGAAATTACTAATCAGGCTGAATTTTTTTTTTCGCATGTCCACTTAGGGATATTGGCCAATTCATCTATACGGTCAGCAGAGTGTTCGGGGTGGCTCATATTGTGGGCTGTCATCGTATTTGCTGACTGGGCTTTCAGCGAAGTTTTACTCTCTTTTCCACCTTTATAAAATGGTCAATCTGGCGGAATGGCAATAAGAGGGTTGACCTTCCAACAAAAACCCACGACAGGGTCCATCTCGCAGACCCGAGTAATAATTGGTTCGGGTATATGTAAACTGGAGTTCGAGCTGTTGGCAGCCCTAATAATTAATTACCACGACTAAGATAGGGAGTTCAGTGCATTTGACAAACCCCCCCATGTTATCTTTAAAATTTGACATACCCCCCTATGACTCGGTCCACTGTCATTTGACCAGTGTTGACCCGAGTTGACTACGAAATTTTGCACTAAAGGACGAAAGTGCCCTTCTCTTCAACTTTAGAACCAGGGTTTGGGTTTAGGCCAAAGCCCAAACCCCAAATCAAACATGAAGAGAGGAGATTAAAATAAAAATTAAAACCCATATAGGTAAACTTGAGATTTTTTTTCTGATTTTTTGATGAATTAAACGAATATTGAGACCCCTCGCCCCCCAAGAAAAATAGATAAAACTTATGAACGGTTATTTTAAAATTGCGCGAACCCATCTTTCCAAAATCCATGTCTCAAAAGCTTAAAATATAAATTGCTTTTCATTTATGTTAAAAAAAAAATTTTAAAACTAAAATTTTATGCTATTTTTTTTTTTAACCTTGGGTTTTAAATTATTGCCGAAGTGGTGGCCGGCTGACCATGAGACTCCGGTGGGATGGTCGCCGGAGATGGGCGGCCAACCCATTGGAATCCCTTGGCTGGCCGTCCACCATAGCCGTTTGTGGGGTTTGGGTTTTTTCTCAAACCCTTGTGTCAAACGTTGAAGACAAGGGCATTTTTGCCATTTAATAAAAAAATTGGTAGTCAACTCGGGTCAACACTGGTCAAATGACCGTGGACCGAGTCATAGGGGGGTATGTCAAAAATTCTCTTAATATTTTCTAACCCCACATTTTACTATCAAACTTCTCAAAAGCTTTATATATTTTCTATAAAGCAAGAAACTGAGTTGGCAATGACGCGGGTTTCACGAAGCACTCATCTAGACTAGTTCTTCTGCATGCTGTCATCCCTCATCAATGATGATAAGGGACCATAAAGCTACTCTCAGGTCTCACTACCTAACCCATTGATCTTTAGGTCAAGCAACAAAAAAATAAGTGACATGAAGTGGATTCTTTTAAGGATATGATTGCAAACGGACCTGTTGGAGGCCCGAAATAGGCCCAGTAGCCTACTAGCTTGCCCCAGCCCAGCCCAAATCAGACCTTCAAATGTCTGATGCAGGGCCGAGTCAGAAGTGGATAGAATCTGCCCAGGCCCATCCTAGTCCAGACTTTAGACAGTTCAGACCCAGTTCTTGATGACATTAAGCCCGGTCCAGTCATAATTTTACTAAGGTGGCGTTTGGTAAAACCTTTCAGACCTTAAGTCTGAATGGGCCGAAATTAAGCTATTTCGGTGATTAATGGCATTGGGTAAACAATTTAAGGTCTGAATAAAAGTGAAATTGAGACATAAGTAACAAGTGAACTGGGGGTCACTTAATGCGGTAAATAATTTCGAAGAAAAGCATCTCCAAAAGAGATTCTATTATTCTCTCTTAAATACTCATAATGCCCTTTTCTTAAAGGGTTGCTCTACAGGCACTCACCTCTTTAAGCCGGATACCCACAAAATAAACTAATTTTTGAGGACCAAACGACCCTTTCCTATCCCTTTACAGTTTTGTTTGGGCACCTACACTTATTACCTCCATTTGCTAAAAACGACGAAGCTACACTCCTCTTTCTCTCTCTCTCTCCATTTTTCATTTTCTTTTCCTCTTCTTGGTCGTGATGGTGATGGTGATGGTAGAGTGATGATGGTGGTGGTGGTGGTGGTGTTGGAATGGTGGTGATCGATGGTGGAGTTGGTGATTGCAGAGTGGTGATGGGGTGGTGCTGTAGTGGTGATGATGGTGTTGGTGGAGTTGGTGGTGGTTGTGTTGGAGTGGTGGTGATGGTAGAATAGTTGATACAATGTCCTTGACTTAATTTTAAGACTTAATACCTTTACCAAACATTCCAAATTTCAGACATAAGTCATTAAGCTATCAGACCTTAAGCCCTTGAAGCTTTTAGATCAAGAACTTAATTTACCAAACGCCACCTAAGTCTTAACCCAAAAGTGAGGTTGAAAAGGAATGAAATCTAGCCATATAGACGTCACAAATCTGTGTAGCCATCCAAACTAGTTTATAACAAACATTATCTATCGATTCAGAATTCCTTACATTATCATAACGGTGGTACACCTTTAAATAAATATTAGTATTTCGACATTTAATGAAGAACATGAAATTCGACACTCGATGTTCAGTCCTTTTTATCCACAAGGAAATGGTCTAGGAGAGGCAACCAATAAAATGCTCCTCGATAATATGAAGAAGTTAGAAACAACAAAAGGGAGGTGGATAGAAATTTTGAATGAGCCGAGTCAACCAATTGGCTGGTCCTGATACATTCAGACTCTTCCTAATAAAAATAATTTACTTGTCATCATCTCGTTCATTCTTTCATATATTAACAACATAATACTTGGAATAGTTGGTAACCACCTACTAACCTACCACATGTTCAACATGCATAAGATTCAAAATACATTATACCGACGACGTATGTGTTCCTCTACGGCTCTACCTCATCTTCGGATTAGGGTAACGAGTCAATAAGGTTGACATGCAAGTATGGGGATCTCTCTCTTTTTTTTCTCTCTCTCTAATTCGAAGGTCAGTATCGTAATCAAATGATTGAGGTGTGCAATTAAGATCATCTATCTAAAATCCAACCTCACAAAAATATAGCTAGTTAAGCTTGGACAGACAATCTTATAATGTCCCATCGGGGTGGGCTGTCCAAGCCAGGCCCAGATCCTACTTGGTTAAGCCATTAGGCCTTTAAAACCAAGCCCAAACTTGGCCGCGGACACAAATTTTTAGCCCCATTGAAACACCCACCATCCCCTTCAAAATGCCACGTAGCATTTTGTATTTGGCTAGATAGAGAATGTGTACGGCAAATGCTCCTCGACACCCCTATTGGATCAGTAGGTCCGATAGAGTGTGCCACGCCCCACGTGGCATTTTGAGGGAATTATATGCGAAACTTTTGATACATTTCCTCGAGGAAAACTTGCCTGACCACCTGTGGTGTGGTATCTACCAAACCATAGGCAAGGTGCTTGCCGCGTGGCTTACGTACGGTAGCAAGTCGCATCCGCACGAGCCATAAACTCATCCTCTCTTCTTCCGGTAAACCTGCTCAGGTTTGGTGAGAGCAAAAGAGTAATTTCCTTTTTTCTCCCAAAATAAAGGTAAAGTAACTCAGTTACCTTTTACAACCTAGGATCTTTGCACCCAAATAATGCTCAAAATTCATACGGTAAAAATCTACCCATGAAAATAACTTCAATCCAACGCTTAGAAATCACTGATCAGGTTTATTTCTGGTTTGTAGGTCCACCTACTGATTGGCCAAACATCCATACGGTCAGAGTCCACCTAGGGATTGGCCAAACCAAGGTTTAAAGGAGACTGTTTTAACGGTATAACAGACTAGGGGCGTTACCGTTAAAACGGATTGTAGCGGATGGGCAAAAATGAAAAAAAATAATTTTTAATGAATTTAATGGAAAAAAAATGGAAAAATGGTGCTGATTTTTAAAAATAGAAATTTTGAAAAATGAAAAAAAATAGAATTTAACGGAAATAATGGCCTCTGTTTCACAAATTTTTTAACAGCCGTTAAAACGAAAAAAAGCCGTTAATTTCTAAGCATCAAAACGTGTTTTAACAGTTTTTAACGTACTAGTTAGCAATTCAGTAAAGATTCGAAATGAGAAAAGTTCGAATTTAATTCGATTTCGGAATAAAAACATTTGGTCAGAAATTCGGTCATTGTCGAAATTTATATTCGTTTAGCTTTAAAAAGCTCAAATTTTATCTATTTTTTCATTTTATGCAACCATTTAACATGTTTTTACTTAAAAAACATGCAATCAATCTATTAAACATGAATAATACATGTTTTATTCGTATAATCTTAAAATTCGTGATTTTTTCTGATTTTTTATTTTATACGGTAATATTAAATGTTCCTTAAAAAAAAAAAACAAATCGTGTATTAAATGTGTATAATTCGCGAATTTACTAGCTAGGGTCAAAGTCATGGTTTTAAAAACAGCCGTTTAAAGGTAACACCCCAAGCCCGTTACAGTAAAATCGTTAAAATCCGTTTTGAATTTAATGGCCATTTTTTTTTCATTTTTACCACCGTTAAAATCATTTTAACAGCCGTTAAATTGTGAAAATTTTTGCGAGAAAAAAATGGCTATTAAAATCCATTTTTTGAAATTTTCAATTTCACTTTCAGTGCCATTTTATCCATTTTTTCTGTTAAAATTCGTTAAATTCTATTTTTCCCTTTTTTTTCTTTTGTTGGCCCTGACTGTTACAATCCGTTTTAACGGTAATGCCCCCCAGTGCGTTATACCATTAAAACGGTCTCCTTTAAACCTTGGTTTTACCCAAAGTTTAAAGGAGGCCGTTTTAACGGTTAAACAAATTGGGGGCGTCACCGTTTAAACTGTTTAAATGGCGTTAAAACGGATTGAAACGGCCAGGGGCAAAAAATGGAATTTAACAGATTTTAACGGGTTTTAATGATTTTAACCGAAAAAAATGAAAAAAATGGCACTGAAATTCAAATTTTAAAATTTGAAAATTAAAAAAAACACAATTTAACTGACATTTTTTTCTCAACAAATTTCAGAATTTAACGGCTGTTTCGTTAAAACAAATAATGGCCGTTAAATTCAAATACGTTAAAACGTATTTAAACGGTTTTAACGGAAACTGGCTTGGGACGTTCTCGTTTAAACCGGCCGTTTTTAAAACCATGGGTCCAACATCTAAAGTCAGTGTCTTATAATAAATTGCCACGTGTCTTCTTCATGTTGCTTTACATTTTTTTACTTTTATTTTTTCTCACTTTTTTCATTTACTTCATCAACCTGAGTAGGTCAACCAGAGGATAGGATGGGTTTGTGGCTCGTGCTGATGTGACTTGCCACCGTACAAAATCCACGCGGCACGCAGCTTGTCTGTGGTTTGGGTATCCTACCACACCACGGGTCAGGCAAGTTTTACTCCATTTCCTCTTTCTATTCTCCTTTTCCACCTTTTTCGAGTAAGACTTGCCTGACCACAGGCTACCTGACCACGCACAATTTATGCCACATGAAAATTTATTAGAGGACACTGACCGTATAGATGTTTGACCGACCCGTAAGTGGAGCTACAAACCAAAAATCATCCTGATTAGTGATTTTAAACCTTTAGATATTTGTACGGAAATAATGGTAACTAATGCTCAAATTCCTACAGTTCAAATCGACCAACAAAAACGACTTCAACTAACGCTTAGAAATCACTGATCAGGTTGATATTCGGTTTTTAGGTCCAACTAGGGATTGTCCAAACATCTATACGGTCAGTGTCCTCTAATAAATTTCTACGTCGCTTATATTATTGGTTGTCAGGTAGCTATCTGACTACGGTGATCAGGCAAGTCTTACTGTCCTTTTTCAACGGGTTATTTCTTTTTTATTTTCTGAAATATATGTTGATTCAAGTTCAACTTCCAAGTTTCAAGGTATCTGATTCCGTAGAGAGAAAGAGAGAGAGCAATGCATCTATGGCCTTCTCTGAGGATCAGAGATTCATTCAAGATCGCTTACCTGAAGAAGCTCGAATGGAATCTCCATAGAATGAATAGTGAGAAGGAATCTCAAAATAATCAGAAACTGCTGGCAAATGAAAGAGATGTTGATGGGAAAGGAGAAGGGTCTAATTCAAAGATTCCTGGAATCGTTGTGCTGTGCAGAGAGTTGTTGATGATACTCTCTTGCTGTTACTGTTGCTTCTGCTGTGGAGGTAACAGTTCCATTCTTCTCCAAGTCTCTATCTTCATCTCTCTCCCTGTTTTGTTAGCTCCTTTACGGGGGTTTTGTGTTCTTCCTCTTATATTTGATTTGGGTTTCTTTTTCAGAATTTATTGCTTTCACCATTCTTTGGTTGAATTTCACTTCTCTTTATTGGGTTTTTAATTTATTATATGTTGAGCTTCTGCTTCTGTTTCTTTAAGTTGGGTTTTGATTTGCTTCATTGGGTTTTTATGAGTCGGTTAATGTTTTGATATAATTGGGTCTTTTGTCGCACTGGGTTTTATTTTTCTCTATTGGGTTTCTATGAATGATTTTATTTTGCTCTTCTTCTGGTGGGGAATCATGAATTTTGCCATAGTGTCGTGTTTATTGAGGCAGGCAAAACTGTGTAAAGGTATAAATATATGCAAGAAGCTATCACCAACTGGATTTAAAACACTAGGTTCATAAAGGGCAATGGCAGTGTAAAATTGATTGGGGGTTGAATGAAGGGTTCCAAACTGCCATATTATTACAGAAAGCTGCTCACACTAGCCTTTGTTTTTAGAGTTAAAACATAGTCGACAACAGCGGAAGTTGTAAGGGAATAGTTGGAGTTCTTGAATCACTATTGCGAACATGACAAGGATCTCCATTTCACTAGGCAGAGATACAAGAAGTTAGATTGTAACCCGAGAAAAGACATAAGAAGCCAACAAAGAGAAGAAAGACCTAAGAAGCCAACAAAGAGAAAGGGATTAAAGTATGCTCTTTATATCTGTTGGATAGGGTTATTGAAGTCTACTCGTTGTAATTGTTGGGAAGAAAGAACAATAAACAAACAATAAATCGAAGATGCACACAACCACAACACAGAGATTTACGTGGTTTCCTCTAGATTGAGGTACGTCCACGGATCTACACCGATTCCACTATGCTCTAAGGCAAAAGAAATACACACAGTACAAGATTAGGATACTCATCTCTCACCAACAGAGGTATATATAACCGCAAGACGAAATTAGGGTTTTCATATATCTATGTGAGAATTACAGAAATGCCCTCAGGAAAAAGTCCTCCCAAAAGCATAGTGGAATCGTGCCTTCATGTACAGTGCTTCAAGCATCATCAGTCTCTACATAACACAACAGTAGTGTGAAAGTCTTTTACATCAACATGAATTAGAGGGAGAATATGGATAATGGACTACAAGAACTTTCTAACTGCTGATTTGGAGGTACCCACCACATGATGAGTGACAAGATTTTAGCCAATTAAGTTTAGCAAGTAATGCACTGTAGCTCTAAATGTATATGTATATTGAAAGCCTGATGTCGAGATTCTCTCCCTTTGAGCTTCACCGCATTTGGAGAGAATAAAACTGAGCAGCAGATTTTCTTGCATATTTTTTAAGGTAAATACTTAAATTTCTTGTATCCTCATGAGATCCCCATGTCCTCTCTTGTATCCTAGTGAGGATGCTCGTGGGTGTAGATACTTGAGTTTGTAAATTCTTTTTGGTACGTGCCTGGTCAAGGTCCTGCCAAACCCAATCTTACCGAATCAAAACAAGTAATACACTGTTATTCAGGATATCAATGGGTCATGGAGATGATGTTGTCCCAACCTCCACGAGACCTTGATGGCTCAACCACGATTTTTACTTGTCGGTATATTAGATGTTTTGAGGATTGATTACCTTTAACAGACTTTTCTTGGAGTCATGCCACGGACGTGTAGAGATGTACAGAAGCATCATTTCCTGGTATTGGAGACAGTAATTTAAATATGCCTGTAGTTGGTGGTGCACTTTTCATGATTTGTTGGCACATGCAGGCAACATTTTGTGGAAGTGGTCTTACATCCAGGCTCCGTGATTGGTCAGAACTCAGCGTACACAAGATGTCACATCATGGAGGTTGTGGACACACTGATGGTGAAGAAGATTGGGGACTCATAGCCCTATCCCATGTATTGAGATATGGGGGTGACGCATTAAGTTCATGGACTTTTAAGACCTTGGATAAGTTGTCCGGTTTCTGGTTGTGTTGGATATCTAGAAACAAATTAGCAAAGCACCTCTCTTGACCTGAACCCCCACGGGAAGGAGGAGCACCCACCCAAAATTTAGTTGACTGAAAGTAGGAAAAAGAACATGAGTAGGGAAGTGATGTTTCAAAAAGTCACAAAGCAGGACTGGCTGGATACCGTAAGTACCTGTATTTTTATTTAAAATATAATTTACTAACACACATAACATTATATGTGTGTTAGCAATAACACACATGGTCAACAGCTGCTCTGCTCCCATTTTTAGAGAACTGGACTCAAGTTGGAGTAATAATTTGTTTGATGCAATTTCTACTTTAACGTTTGTAGGAAATTGGTATTTTGGTTCTATTTTGATGTTTCTTCTAAAAGTTGGTTACAAGTTATGCTAAGACTTGGAATTAGAAAGGGTAGCTAGAATCATGGCTTTTGTTTATTAGTGAGAAAGAGGATTGAAGAATTTTTGTACTTCTTTCCTATTTCTTCTTCCTATCTTTTACTTTCTTCGTACTAGATTTCTTCTCCTGGTTCTTTTATGTGTTATGTACTTGTGTATCATTTCCTGGAATCAGTCACATTTAAGGCAACATATTTTGGTTCTGCCCACTTCGATTGCAATTGGGTTCTTTCGTTTCTATATTGCCTTTTGTTTTGCTTTCTAGAGTTTTCTGTTATTTTGGTTGATCTGCTATGTCGGGTATTTTTGGCTTTTCTATAGGTCTTATATTTTACTGTGCTGGGCCTTTTTTTTTTAATTGAAATTCATTTTTCTTCCCGTCTTCTCATGATTTGACTCTCATTTTCTCAACAAGGGTTATCTTGGACTGGGTTTTATTGTGCTATCAAGTTCTGTTAAAATATTGAGTTCATTTGCTGTATTAGAATTACTTATCTTGAATTTATCTGTTGCTATACCGTTTTATCTTGTTATGAAACACATGTTCAAGCTCAATATTCTGTCTCCCTCGATATGGAAAATAATGAAGATTCGTTTATTACTAGAATTTCTATGCTGTTGAAAGATCTTGAATTAGAATTCCCATTTTCTGATAGTGGGTTTCCTCTTTCAGCATGCGTTGATCAGGAAGAGAACTAATACTGTAATTTGGGAGGAAATATTTGTGATTGAACCCACTGTTGAACTTACAAGAATATAAAACTTGATTAGTTACTGATCTTCTGTACAGTTCTGATTACCAGTGTTTATGGTGGAATGGATTAATAGTTCAAATTATATGGTGTCTCTGATTCTGACAGCACAGTAATGCTGTTTCATCTCTCCTAGAGTCCGGACTTTGAGAGAGAGAGAGAGAGACCCGAGTCACTGATGCAATCTGTAGACCGTCCACTCGTTCTTGGTCGATATTCCAGAAGAAAGCATAATGATTGAATGGCTACAATAGATCGTTGTCTGTGGGGCCTGTTTCCTTAAACAGCTAATTGCTGTAAAAGCTGATTAAAATTTGCATCAAGTGCGTTCAACTAAGCTGCAGTGAAGTATCTTGAGTGGTTGATGTTGCTCGATCAAGAATTCGAGTATTTTCTTTTCGCTTACGCATTATGCAACTAAGTGCATCATTAATCAGTAGAGATGTAGAACGAACTCTACAACGAAGCCTTTGGTTTTAAGTTCATGGTGTGGAGTCAGAAATGGAATGGCATAGAAGCAGTCAAGGGCTAGGATTTTATTTCGCCCACCAATGCATAAATTTAGGCCGTTCGATTAGTGGATTACCTTATGGATAGGCCAAGACGATCTTAACCATCTAATTTAAGGCTCTTTTAGATTACCAAAAGAATATGATCTGGTGGTGGGGCATAAAAGTTCCATCTTGTAGGTTGCCGAAGGAATAGCTTGCTGTAGTGATTCCAGCTTGTGTGGGGCCGGGTTCGGTACAAAGTTTGATAGGATCCCTCTCCAAATGCCACATGACACTCTTTGGCCCACCTCTTGGTGGACCTGCCGTGCATACAAAAAACCAGCCTGACTGATGATTCCTAGCTGTTGGATTTGAGCTTTTTGTCATCGGCTTCCTAGGGTCGTCACCCTTAGGTCTGTTATGAAGCCCACGATAGGAAAAAGCTCAAATCCAACTGCTAGAAATCATCAATCAGGCTGATTTTTTATGTGTAGCTGTGCCATGAGGTGGGCAAACATTCATGGGTCAGTGGAGCCGAAAGAATGTGCCACGTGGCATTTTGGGAGGGGTCCTATCAAACTTTGTATATAACCCGATCCTGTACAAGCGGGACTTTGGTGTGGTCTGGGTAGTATATAGGGTAATTATAGTCAGAAAATGAATTATTAAGTCTTGCGCACTGGCGGTGTACTCATCTTCCATTGTTGATGGGGATAGATATCCACTAAACCACAATAAGAAAAATCATGGTTAAGATCATGATTGAACGGTTTAGATCGTGGTCGCACCTGATGACTTTTTTTTGGGTATGGAGGGGAACAAACTACTTTTAAGCAAAACTTTGCGGCAAGGTTGCAACCCCCATTGTGGAATATCATCCTCATTGGGATTCTGTATCAAAATTCTGATACAGAAGTCCCTCAAAAGTGCCATGTGGCACATTCTTTCGGGCCCAGTGACCCATCAACGGTTAAAAATCAGCATGATTAATGATTTCTAGCTGTTGGGTTTGGACGCTTTTTATCATGGGTTTGAAACCAAGCCGTAGGCTTCTTCATGAAGCCCATGATGAAAAGTTCTCATACCCAATGGCTAGAAATCATCAATTATGCTGATTTTTGGTTTGTATGTCCACCAAGGTGTGAACCCACCATTAATGGGGTGTTGGGCTCAAATGAATGAACCACGTGGCATTTCAAGATTTAGGGACTTCTGTATCAAAATTTGGATACAGAATTCTGTATATAGAACCTAGCCAATAAATTCTCAAATTATTCGGGAACGTCCTATTCAAAAGTTTGAAAATTTTTGGGATTTTTTTTAATAATTCACCAACTTTTCCAAATTATTTCAGGATTATTTAGTTTTGAACATGAAAAATCATTCTACAAGACAAAAAGTAGTTAATATTTTACTATATATTTTATTTTTATTTTTAAAAATTATTTTTACCGAATTTTTGAACGTATTTTGTATGGGGAATCCGAATTGTACTCGACTGTTTCCCGGATCGTATTTTTGCCACACTCTGAATTGCCAACTAGGATATAGAACAGCTCCTTTCCATTGATGCGTGAAAGCACTCAATGACCGAACCCAAACAGTCCCACTATCCTCAACCTCAGTAATTAACATACGAAAAAAAGACGGGGTCGGTGAGTGGGTCAACCGTGCCAGCGGGCGAATAATTACCCTCTTTAGTTCTCCATCACCCATTCACAAGAAAGAAAAAAAAAAACAGTTGGAGGAAGAAGCATTCAGTACCAGGTATTGGTTGTGCTGGACACCATACACTCTACAACATGCATCAACATCTCATTAATGACTTCAGGACTTTTCTCTGAGTGGAAAAAAAAAAGATTTTTCATGGGCCCTAACTGAAACTTAGTGTGCCCAGCAGATTGTAACCCGAGTCCAGTTTGGACACGAAGATTATACGTTCAACAGAAGGCCGGGATCTTAACGGGCATGATCGATCTCCGGGCCTGACCTGTTTAGATCCCGGCTAGAATTCATCAATCAAGCTGATTTTTGTGTGTATATCCCACCTAGGCATGTAAATGGGCCAGGCCTGGGCTTGAATTTTTGTAAATTTTGAATAGGCCTGAACTCGAGGCTCGATCAAATACAGTTCAAATCTAAGCTCGAAACTTCTAATGGACCGGTCCATTTAACAGGTGGCCAAGCATTTGTGGTAAATAGACAACACTCAATGGTCACTGGCCCCACCGTAATAATTTCGAGGTTGTGTATCTACCTACCTGTGAGACTACAATAAAAAAAAACAAGGGTTTTTTGGACTTATATCCCTGAAGAATGATGCATATTAGACATGCCTCCCTATGATAAAATGACAAAATTATCCATGTATTCTTGAATTTTAGTTTTTATTTCGAACCTCTCACTGAGTGCAGAGTCTGCAGACCCAAACATCCAACCACCAGGGGACAGAGTCCCACCTGATTGTTCCCTAGTCGATCTGATAGCTATAATAAACACGAGATCTGTTAAGCTCTTTTGAACTGTACAGGGAGGCATTTCTAATATACCACATTATCCAGGGAGGTAAGTAAAAAAAACCTAAAAACAAAGAACACGTGCATTCAACCCTTATTTTACGTTAGAGGGTAGAGAGAGGAATCAAATAGAATCCCACGTTCTAATTTGAGAGAGAAAGAGTTCAGCAGATGGTGCACCCTGTATCCGAGGCGAACGACCGGAGCCCGTTCGGATTGCTGTCCCCCAACGAGTTCTACGATCGCCACTCCGTCTCCCACTCATCCCACTTCATCACCAATGCAAGAGGCATAAAGCTCTTCACCCAGTCATGGACCCCGCTCCCCCCAACCAACATCATAGGCACCGTCGCCGTCGTCCATGGTTTCACCAGTGAGTCAAGCTGGATCATCCAGCTCACCGCCGTCCTCCTGGCGAAATCAGGATTCGCCACGTGTGCCATCGATCACCAAGGTCACGGATTCTCCGAAGGCCTCGTTGCACACATCCCCGACATCAACCTCGTCGTCGATGACTGCATCACCTTCTTTGACTCCTTTCGGGCCCTTCATTCCTCATCTCTACCGTCCTTCCTCTACGCCGAGTCCCTCGGCGGAGCAATCGCACTACTCATCCACCTTCGCCGTGGGCCCAGCCGACCATGGGACGGCCTCGTGCTAAACGGCGCCATGTGCGGCATAAGCTCAAAGTTCAAGCCTCCCTGGCCGTTAGAGCACCTCTTGCCTGTTGTTGCGTGGGTGGTCCCAACATGGCAAGTGGCCTTTACGCGTCGGCCACTACTGGACATATCGTGCAAGGAGGAGTGGAAGAGACGGCTGGATGTAGCGAGCCCACGGCGCAGCATAGCGTGGCCGAGGGCGGCAACGGCACTGGAGATGATGAGGGTGTGTACGGAGATGCAGGAGAGGTTCCATGAGGTGGACATACCGTTGCTGATAGTGCACGGTGGGGACGACATGATATGCGATCCGGCTTATGCGGAACAGCTGTACGGGCGCGCCGCAAGTATGGACAAGACCATTCGAGTCTACCCAGGAATGTGGCACCAACTGGTCGGTGAGCCCGAAGAGAACGTTGAGTTAGTTTTTGGAGAGATTCTAGAATGGCTTCGAGAGCGAGCCGAACGAGCAGCGACTGTCCACAATGCTGCCGGACCTGGCGGTGGTGCTGGTGCCTCGGTTTCATCGGAGATGTCTCAATAGCGGCACACGTAATGGGTCCACTTAAGTTTGCTTTTTAACACTGTTATCCGGTCATATTTATCAGTTTATATTAAGTTTTATTTGGAGATTGGAGACGTATATTTGAAATTTGTTAATGAAATCCCTTGTATAACGCCCAAATCGGAAAAAAAAAAATGAATATCCATTATAACGGCCGTTATTTGTGTTACATGCCCCGTTTTTGGGGAAAAAAATCCCTTTTTACAGTTATCGAGGTTTTTTTTTAAATATTAAAACAACATTTTTCTGAACAATGTTTTACTAAGACATGACTGATTCAATCCGTCCGTTATAACAGCCATTGTAACGGTGAGACCGTTACAATGTTATAATAAGTCATTTAAAAGCTTGATCTAAGGAATATAACAGTCCTTTTAACGTTACCAAAGATCTTTATAAAAGGGTCACATCAGTCACAACTAAATAAAAAAAAAGTTAGAAGTTATATTACATTTAAAAAAAGAACTTGACAAAGGTAAAAATAAAATAAAGTCGTTTCTGTTATAACAGTCGTTATATTAATGAGCATTATACCGTGAAATGACGTAATGGGTTTGGGCTGTTATTCTCATTATAATGGCCGTTATTTTCATTATAGCAGATATTTTATAAAGTATGGTTATAACTTCATTATCCGGGGAAAATTTTGCCTCCCCATTTCTTTTCGTGCAGGCATTACACAGACCAAAACATTTGACAGGAGAATATTCCCAAAGTTGCTATGGGCCCACCTCGTCATGAAGTGAATTGACGGCCCTTGAGTTATTGACGCTCTTTGTGCTGTCTCTAGTGTTTGGTAAAACTTGTTCTCAGACCTTCCGTCTGAATGGGCTATGACGTGATTTTCGTGATTAAGTGGCGTTTGGGAAACAACTTAATCACGGTGGGTCACGGTGTCTTCTATCCGCACGTATTCAATAAAAAATGTGTGGTCAGGAATTAGAGAGAAAACCGCTGCAAGTACTATCAAAATTTGCCACATCGATCCAAACTTGGGTTAATTTTAATTAAATTAATTTTTTGTTTTTCTTAGTAGGTGGCTAATTATGGGAATGCTTGCATTGAATTTTGCTGCAATTCCTTTATACGATGATGTATTAGGAATTTTGCTGCAATTCCTTTATATGTTTTTGGAAGCACAGCTCACACAAGAGGGGGCCACTTAACCACCACCATTATGAAAAGATGTTGAACTTTGCTAACCGGGTCAGCAAAGTTGCTGACCGATCATAGTATCAGCCACGTGGTACGTTGGATTGAGTCGTTTTCATGGGTTGGTTTTCAATCGTGTAATCTATTGACCATTATTTCGGGTACAAATATCCAAAGGTTTGAAATCACTAATCGAGTAGTTCCACATATAGATTGGACAAACGTACATAAGGTCAGCATCCTCTAAGAGTGTGACACGTGTTTCATATTGTAGTGTGTCAGCAACTTTACTGACCGATTTGTCCGGAGGGTCAGCAACTTTATTGGCCAGTCCCTCGGTGGACGTACAAACCAAAAATCAGCCTTGATTAGTGATTTACCACCTTTGGATTTTGCACCCAAATAATACTCAATAATGCTAAAATGCCTACCATTAAAATCAACCCGTGAAAATAACTTCAATGGAATCGGTTAGAAAACACTAATCAAGCTGATTTTTTGTGTACCGTTCCACCGAGGGACTGGCCAAACATCCATACGGTCATCGTCCTCTAATAGTACGCCATGTAGCTCGTATTGAATGCTGTGACCAGCTTCGGTCACAACATACAAGTTTTACTCTCAATAGCGGAGTGGCTCGCACGAAATTGCAGGGTAGTGTTGGAACCGGACAAATCTAATCCAACCGTTTACAGACTTAGGGGGCGTTTGGCAATGAGAAGTAAAAGCACTTTTACTTGTAGAAGTTGCTAGTTGATTTTTTACCTAAAAAAAGTCATAGAAATTAAAAGGATAAGAGGCTTTCTAATTTTTGAGAAGTAATTTCTCTTAAAAGTTAAAAACTAAAAAAATTAGCTTCAGTTTTAAGTTGGTTTGTAACTTTTCAAAAGTTAAAATATGAAACACATCCAAATTAACTTTTTGACTTATTAAAGTCAATAAGTAACTTATTTTTGTGTTGCCAAACGCCCCCTTAAAGAGTATGCAAACATTGTTAGTACTGTTGGATGCCCCTTGAAAAATGTGTTATTTCAATGTTTTCCAAAAAAGTATTTTATAAATTAAAAGGTCGTTTTTCAAGGAGCATTCAATGGTGGATACAATGCATACTTAAAACTAAAAGTATGTAAAAGGATGCAGACTAGGTTTGTCCGAAGGAACCCCTTAAAACATTTAGGGTCGGGCTCCGTAGACAGGTAAAAAATGACAGGATTCTGTACAGGGACACAATATAAGCCACGTGGCACACTCTTACAGGACTCTGACCGTATGGATGTTTTTACAATCCCATGGTGGACCTCCAAACCAAATATCAGCCTGATTAGTGATTTAGTGGCTTTGGTTTGGACTTATTTTCATGGGCTGATCTCAACTATGGGAATTTGAGCAGTATTTGAAGTACAAAGTTCCAACGCCTATAAATCACTAATCAGGCTGATTTTTGGTTTTTAAGTCCTCTATGGGATTGGACAAACATCCATACGGTCAAATTACTCTAACAGTATGCCACGTGGCTTATATTATGTCCTTGTACAGAATCCTGTCATTTTTTCACCTGTCAACGGAACCCGACCCAAACATTTAATGCAGTGCAAGCTTCGACGACGGAAAATAGGAGGGGTCGTGATGTAACAAGGTATACTGGAGATCTTTTCATTTGTGGAAGCGGTATTTTTTGTAGTCACCACTGCCATCTGGGCCCACTGACCACATTGATGTTTAGCCCACCCTTTAATAGATATTTATACAAAAATTAGCTTGTTTAATGATTTTTAGCCGTTGATTTTAGTACTCAAAAGATGGTTGTATTCAACGGCTATAAGAATGCCTTAAATGGTGCTAAAAAGTGTTAAAATCTAATGGTTATAGATTACCAATCAAGGTGATTTTTGATATGTATATCCACCAAGGGGTGGGATAAACCATGGTTTTAAAAACGGCCGTTTAAACGGTAACGCCCCAAGCCCGTTTCCGTTTAAACCCGTTTTATCGGTTTTGAAAAAAACGGCCATTTTTTTTGTTTTAACTGCCATTAAAATCGTTTAAACAGTCGTTCAATTTCTAAAAATTTTGTGAAAAAAAGGCTGTTAAAAATGTTTAATTCCGTTAAAATCCGTTTAATTTTCGTTTAAATCCGTTAAATTCATTTTTTTTTTTAAATTTCAAATTTCAAAATTTGAATTTCAGCACAACTTTTTCAATTTTTCTCGGTTAAAACCGTTAAAATCCGTTTAATTCCATTTTTGCCCCTGACCATTTCAATCCATTTAAACGGTAACGCCCCCAGTCCGTTTAACCGTTAAAACGGCCTCCTTTAAACCTTGAGATAAACATCCAAGCGGTCAGTGGGCCCAAATGGCATCGGTGACTACCAAAAATGCCGCTTCCGCAAACGAACAGTTTCAGGCATACCTTGTTACATCTTTTTCCAAAAAGAAAATCTTTTATGACGGGACGTCGACAGACGACTGACGAGTCACTAAACTCACAAACAACTGACCGTATGGAAAAGGGTCCTGATGTAACAAGGTATACCTGAGATCTTTTCATTTGCGGAAGGGGCATTTTTGGTAGTCACCACTGCCATCCGGTCCCACTGACTGCATGGATGTTTAGCCCACCCTTTATTAGACATTCATACAAAAAATCAGATTGTTTAATGAGTTTTAACCGTTGGTTTTAGTACTCAAACGATGGTTGTATTCAACGGCTATAAGAATGCCTTAAATGGTGCTATAAAGTGTTAAACTCTAATGGTTATAATCACCAATCAAGGTGATTTTTGGTATGTACATCCACCAAGGGGTTAGATAAACATCCAAGCGGTCAGTGGGCCCAGATGGCAGCCGTGACTACCAAAAATGCCGCTTCCGCAAATGAACAGTTTCAGGCATACCTTGTTACATCTTTTTCCTATGGGAAACTGGCCCATCCCTGCGTGGACCAACTGTCACCAACATACAAAAAGGAAAAGAGCATTGCAAGGTATACCTGAGATCTTATAATGGGTCGGGCTCGAGTGACAGGTAATTGTTACAGATATAACTACAGGAAGCTGCAGCTATAGATGGTTGTCTAATCCCACGGCTAAGAAGAGGGATTCAATTTCAAAGAATATTAATAGCTCGAACCGCGCCAACCCGCGCCCAAGAAGACTCTTCATTTCGTTTCAGTGGCATTTAAAGCGTGTTGGACACGTGGCTGAAACTGAAGGGGCAACTGTAGCGACATCAGCGACGTCCCTTCTCTCTCTCTCCTTCTCCCCGGCAAACCCCCATGTGAAACCAAGAGAAAACCAGTGGAAGGGGAAAAAAGCTCCCATTCTCAAACCAGTGGAGAGAAAGAGACGATCTCCCTTTTTTCTCTCCCCAGCAACCGGATCCTTCACCATTTCAGGTTGCGTCGGTCTCTCACAGGTAACATCTCTCTCTCTCTCTCTCTCTCTCATACTAAAAATCTACTGGTTTGAAAGCCATTTTTTCCGTTTTGTCCATTTATTTTTCGTTTCTGCCCTGAGCGTTACAATTCGTTATAACGGCCGTTTTAATGGGAAAAACGGTAACGCCCCAATCCGTTATACCGTTATAGTGGCCCCTTTTAAACCTTGCTCTATATAACAATATTTAAAGCCTGGTATATTTGCATGTTGTAATGGTTATGATCATGAACTCTTTCAAAAGAAGATCCTGACCTATATATATATTTCGGGGTCGTGCTCCAGTTACCACCCTGCTAAAATGACAGGCTCCGGTTACAAAACACAATATGAGCCACGTGTCATACTATTAGAGGACTTTGACCGTATGGATGTTTGGCCAATCCCTTGGTGGATCTACAAACAAAAAATCAGCTTGATTAGTGATTTCTAGGCGTCGGATCTTTGTACCTCAAATAATGCTCAAATTCCCACAGATGAAATTAACCCATGAAAATAAGTCCAATCCAACGCCTATAAATCAATAATCGGGCTGATTTTTGGTTTGTATGTCAACTTAGGGATTGACCAAACATCCATACGGTCAGAGTCCTCTAAGAGTGCCACGTGGCTCAAATTGAGTCTGTAACCAGAGCCTCTGCTATCTTTCCTACTATTGTTGTGATGACACAATATGAGCCACTAGGTTCATCATTAAAGGGAAGGATTGGTTTGGAGTTCTTAGAGAACAAGTGGGCAATATTATCTTCAAGCCTCTTCAATCATGAGAATCTGTTCGATGAGCATTAAAATACCTTGTCAATGTCAAGTAAAAATAACACTTGAAATATGATGGTTGTGCTGATTTTTAAGCACATTCCAGGCAAAAAAAAGAAAAAGTAACAGGAATTATCAAAGGATTTGCACACTCAAGAGTCTGATGCTCCTAGGTATTAAATGTTAATACTGCTACACTTAATACAGATTATTCAAGAAATTTCAAAGTAATGAAAGTGAACACCACTCTGATTAAGAAAAATTTACAGAAATCAACATATCTTTCACTTGAATATGACCTTCACCTCAATCTTCTTATATTATTTTTCCTTTTTTCACCGCAAGAAACAAGCTAGGGTTTTTTTGGTATGGAGTCGTGGAGAGTGTTGGAGTGAAAGAGTGAGGAGGGGACACGAGGATTAGGGTATAGAGAGGAGGAAGAAGAAGAAGAAGGTTTGCTGTCGAAGAGCAGAGAGTAGGCTAGGATCATAGTCCTTGTGGACAGACCTGGAGAGAGAGAGAGAGAGAGAGTAACCTGTGAGAAAGGAGCGAAGAGTCTTCCTTTCGTTGCCGACTTCTCCTTTCAGGTGAATAGGACTATGGTAAAAGGTAGGGTTTGCAGTGAAATGAAGAACAGAGGAGACAAGACGAGACGTTGGCGCAGAGAAGCCTTCTAAGGCCCTGCCACGTGTCGAGCACAATTAAACCCCTTTTGAAACGAAAGAACTGCGCGGCTTGGCGCGGCTCCAGCGGACTCAAATCCTATGAGGTAAATCACTATTTTTAGCCGTAGGATTACACAACCATCTATGGCTGCGGCTTCCTGTAGTTATATCTGTAACAATTACCTCTCAACGGAGCCCGACCCTCTTTTAATTTGCGGAAGCGGCATTTTTGGTAGTCACCACTGCCATCTGGGCCCACTGACCGCATGGATGTTTAGCCCAACCCTTAATAAACATTCATACAAAAAAAGCAGCTGGTTTAATGATTTTTAGCCGTTGGTTTTAGTACTCAAAAAATAGTTGCATTCAACGACTATAAGAACGCCTTAAAAAATGCTAAAAAGTGTTAAAATCGAATGGTTATAGATTACCAATCAAGGTGATTTTTGGTCTGTATATCCACCAAGGGGTGGGATAAACATCCATGTGGTCAGTGGGCCCAGATGGCAGGGGTGACTACCAAAAATGCCACTTCCGCAAATGAAACAGTTTCAGGCATACCTTGTTACATCTTTTTCCAAGAGTAAAGTAGTTGATGCCTCGTACCGTGGATCCCTTGAATCAAACGGCCAAAGGCCTATGTCCGGTTATGGGTTGTTAGCACGACTCTACCCAAAAAAAATAGTCCGATAAGTGATTTTTGACCGTTGGATTGGAACATTTTCATGTTTTTTTTTTAAAAACTTGGGATTCCAATATTATTTGGGTTACTAAGATCCAAAAGTTAAAAATCACTAATCAGGCTGATTGTTGGTACGTAGGCCCGCCCATTGGGGATGGACCAAACATCCATACGGCCGTCAGTGGTCTATAAGAGCGTAGTCACATTGGAACAGTGAAGGCAGAGGTTCCCCTATTCCACATGTATACGTGGGACCCACATGATTTAAAAAAGCAACTACATGTGGTCCTGACTCCTGATTCTTGAATACTGCATGCTCACCTTCAAATTAGTAGCAATGTGAAAGCGAAAGTTTTCTCAGGGATGGCTAAATGTAACAACGCGAGTATTGGATTTGTTATCAGGGGGCTGTGCGTTGCACTTGCACGTAGGGGCTCCATCAATTCGTTAATGATGGACTATAGTATGAGCCACGGGGCACTCTCTTACCGAACAGATGTTTTGCCATCGCTTAGCAGGACCTACATACCAAATTTCAACCTGACTAGTAACTTCAATCCGTTGAATTAGGGTCTTTTCCATGGTTTATTTTAACATTTGATTTTGATCATTATTTAGGGTACTCAGATCCAAAGGTTAGAAATCATTAATCTGGATGGTTTTTCGTATGTAGGTCTACATAGGGATGAGCCAAACATCTATACAGTCAGTAGTCTCTAAGAGTGTGCCAAGTGACTCACACTATTATCCGTTCATTGACGATGGACCTCCTACGATGATAACGAGTAAGGGCGTGCCAAACTTAAGAAGTTCTTGCATGCATTTAATGAGGTAGAAAGTGAAACCGGTGTGGATGGAGTAAAACTTGTGTCACAAAGTATGCCACAGCATTCAATACAAGCCCCGTGGCATACTTTAGAGGACGATGACCGTATGGATGTTTGGTCAGTCCCTCGATGGACTGGTACAAAAAAAATCAGGTTGATTAGTGATTTCTAACCGATTCGGTTGAAATTATTTTCATGGGTTGATTTTAACGGTAAGAATCTGAGCATTATTGAGCGTTATTTGGGTGCAAAAATCCAAAGGTTGTAAATCACTAATCAGTCTGATTTTTTGGTTTTTAGGTCCACCGAGGGACTGGCCAAACATCCATATGGTCGGCGCCCTCTAATCATGTGCCACGTGGCTCGAATTGAGTGCTGTGACCGGCTTCACCATCTTGTGACACAAGTTTTACTCGTGTGGATGGCAACACCAGTTTTGGCTTTGTAATAACATAGATACATTGCATATTTTTAATTCCAGAGAAAAATAAAATTACAGTCTCTACCACGCAGGAGGGCAAAGGGAAGCAATAACGGGCCCAGTTTCTGGTCCACAGCTTTGTTCCAGATGTGTGAGAACTCCGAAGTCCGAACAGGCCTTCTTTCCAAGTATGGTGGCTCTCCTCTAGAACAAGTTTATAGTTTAGAGTTTTAAAACTTCGTGGACAGACGACAAAGTTCCAAAATTTCCTCTTTCCTGTAGCGTTTGGAGCACAAAGAATATGAAGATGGATGATTTTGAGAAGAACTTTTCTGACATGTGTATATGTACATTAACCGCTGCACTCTCTATCCCAATGACCTGGCAATATTATTGAAGTTTTCCTTCTTCTTTTCCTTTAATTTTTCATTATAGTGATTCCATTGATAAAGGCCATGTTTCTACCTTCATCCAGCAACTCAGTGGAAACGATCTTAATCAAATCATTGCAGTTTTGAAAGGCGTCCATGAAAAAACCATCAGGGCCTGGTCCCTGGTTCTTATCTCCACCAAGGTCAAAAATTTCCTTCTGATTAATTTCTTCTTCCATGAATTGTACTCCAACCATGAAGCCCTGTCTCCAAGAATGACTTAAGGGTCACGTACCCTATCCAAGCTCAGCTAGATAGAGACCACATAAGCAGCCAACAATCTCCTTAGCCATCTTACCCAGGACTAGCATTGACCCATAGATATCAGAATTTGGTACAGACACAATGAAAACGGATAATAAGAGGTGAAGTAAACTAGCCCATAGGTATCAGGAGTAGAAGCATCAACAGTAGCAAAAAGAGCAAAGTCATCGTTAACACGTCCAAGATGTTCTATAACATCTAATTCCATTGAAATTATATGTTCTTTTGCTCAGCAATTTCATAAGAAGCTCCTCGAGGCTTAACCACTAGCATGAATAGTTCAACTCATGGAAAAACCGATTCCAAGTTGAATTTTTTTGGCCAGTCATTTTCACTGTTATAAATTTAGTCCATATTTGATAGGGTTATAAGTTTTAGAAATTGCTGATTTTTGCGAGGATGGTGTTGTTCTGGATATTTACCAACATGTGGTCTCCATGGTGAGGAGATCATCCTTACAAAAAATCAGCCCTTAACTCATCTGCATGTGGGCCCCACAACCGCATGTCATTTTATAAGTCGAAAAGCAAGCTCAACGGACCCATATTTTCACACACAATTTTGGTGTACCAACATGGAAGATAAATCAATAGCTGATTTTTGGTGAGGATGATCTCCTCACCATATAGCTCACCCCTACGAAAAATCAGCCCATTCTGAAATTTCTAACACCATCAAACGTGGGTGGGTTTCAAGTTAACGGTAAAAAAATAGACGGTCTATAATTGTTCAACTTGTAAACCGTGCTATGAATATCAGAATGATTTGAATTTTTGAGAGGGTGATCTCCTCACCATAGAGATCCTCCTCACCAAAAATCATCTAATTTATATATTGCCCCATGTCCATGTTTTTTTGTCTAAAAATATGTGTCAGCTGAGCCTGACTCATGCTATTCTTACTAATAGAATGACGAAGTATGTAGGGCCCGCATGCAGATGAGTTAAGAGCTATTTTTTGGTGATGATAATCGTCTCAACATGGATATTAATCACACAAAAAATCAGCTCATTCCAACATTTGCAACCCGGTGAAAAGTGGATTGTGAATTGAAAAATTTTGGACCATCCATTTTCACTGTTAAATTTAGGTCAATATAAAAATTACTGATTTTTTGTGAGAACGATCTGTATACTGAGGAGATCATCATCACCAAAAATCAGTTCTTAACTCATCTGCATGTTCATTAGTAAGCTATTAGTGGCAACTAGAGTCAGCTTTGCTCACGGAGGATCACAAACATCCATAGGAGACACATGGCACACTCTTCAAGATCACTGACTGTATGGCCCATCCCTAGGTGGAGTGGACCTACATACCATAAATCGAGAAGAACTTTGCTGATGAATCAAGTATGAGCCACGTGTCATACTTTTAGAGACCACTGACTGTATGGATGTTTGGTCCATCCTTACGTGGACATACATGCCAAAAATCAGCCTGATTAGTGATTTCTAAGCATTTGATTGATTAGGGTCGTTATCATGTGTTGATTTTTAACCGTGTAATTTGAGCATTATTAGCGGTTATTTGGGATACATAGATCGAAAGGTTTGAAATCACTAATCAGGCTGATTTTGGTATATAGGGCCACCTAGATGGACCAAACATCCATAAGGTCAGTAGTCTCTAAGAGTATGCCACGTGGCTCATTCTGTAGTCCGTCAGCAATTTTGCATCCGTCTCTACTCCCAAAAATCAGCCTGACCCACGGGTCTCCTCCCTAACTAACGGGATTAAAGATAACAGAATTTCAATTGTGTGTGCGCGCGTGTGACAATGAGAAAAACAGAGATGCAGCAGAGAGAGACAGAGAGCAAAAATCAAAGCAAGATCTTCGATTCATGGACGTGTGGACGTTGTAATCTCCAAGAACAGGTCATTTTTTTATTTAAGATATCCGTCGATTCATCAAAAAACTATATAATCACTTTCACAGCAAACATTCTCATCTTTAATATCCATTTCTCTGCATCTTTGACTGTTTCTTGTAGAGGTGCTCTCGATTGTATGTCAAGCGTGACAAGTGCTCGTTCTGGTTAAATGTATTTGTTAATTTGAGTTTATAGAATCAAAGAAGGTGAGGAAATGGATGAGTTCTTAGATGGATTGGATGGTAGATTAAGAGTGTCGGGAATGGTAGCCGATTCGATTATGATGGGAATTGTGAATTCCGCCATGGAAGAAGCCTTTGAGAATGTCTGCTCTAAGGAAGGAGATATAGAGCGCTTGAATGAGAAATCGAGGTTCTACGAATTGGCGGTGATGCAATTGGAGTGGTGTTTAAAGTTTTTACAGGAAGAGACAGACAGCTACGTAGTAGTCGAGAGCAGCTGCGAACGCGAAAAACTGGTTTCTGATTTGATGGAAACTAGAGATCGGATTCAGAGACGGCTCGATGAAACTGAGTTTGCCATTTCAGAGAAGGATAAAGAATTAACCGAGAGATTCGAAAATGAATTGAAGCTTAGACAAGCTTTGGAATTGAAAGACAGAGAGATATGGTCTTTGCGTACTAACCTCGAGCTTGAAAGGACGAAGATCGAGGGAGCACCGGAACTTCTTCACAGCAATCGGGTCGGCGGGGATGAGGGCAGAGATGGTGATTTTTGTGAATTGAAGAATTCCGTTGATCTACAGTTCTGGAATATTAAACAAAAACTTGAGGATGAACGGATAAATTTGACAAATGGGATGAGGAAGATGAGCCAGGGAATACCCAATGCAGTGAATTTTGAATCTGATTCAAAGCTGGTGGAGGAAGGAAATTGTAACAGCGATAAGAAAGAAATTGAGTTATATGAGAAAGACAAAGGTTGTGAAATCGAACCCCCAGATTGTTCCTTAAGGCCGGAACTGAACACAGGATTTGAGAAGATGGGCTCAGATATTGACATTTTGAAAGAAACTTTGGATCTTGCTTTTGGAATGATGGATAATACCATTTCCTTGTCTGAGGTGGGGCCGATGGAGCAGCAATGGAAGTGGACCATTGAGAAAGGCACAATTGCTGTCATGTTTAGGGAATTCCTGAGGGATGTCCAAGAAAATCTAAAAGCAAAAGTAAAGGAGGGAAAAAAGCAAGGTCCTCTAGCCTTGTTGGGTGAGAATTGGTCTGAATTGATGGAAGAGATTACAAGCTTGCGTCATGAACTTGAGCTGTTGGTTAGTCAAACCGATGATCAGGTGAAAACCGTCATAGGCCATGATTTAGTAACCTCCCCACCCCAAACAGATGCTGGAGGTAAGATTATTTCCCAGAAAATGAATTGGTTAGGAGGGAAGAATTCACCTGAAGCTAATCATGGTTCTTCTGGACCAGACAGGTATGGAAAACATGGCAATACTTCCTCGAAGGTTAAAGAAATTGACCATTTGGAGGAGCCATCTAAATTGGATCCAGATGGGCAAGGAAGTCTTGTTGCTGAGATGATAAAAAGTCATGAGTTTATTATACGGAAAAAAAATGAAGAGCTGAATCGGGTGAAGGGAGAAATTCTTAGAGAAAAGGGTTGTTTATCGTTAAAAAAAGATAAAGACCATGAGATCCTGAAGAAAAGGTTGGAAGACATTATTATAAGATTGGACAACATTATCGAAGGGAATGCCAAGCTAGGTGCAACTTATGATGATGATGTTATCAGTAGATGTGTTCATGAGAAGGATTCAATCAATGCAGACTTAAGTGATGAGATAAGAGAACTGAAACAAGAAAGAGAAGATTCAGATTTGAAGAGTGCGATAATGGAAGAATTCTATCTTATTCTTTTCAAAAGTTTGGTGAAGGAACTGCACCTTGAGTTACATAATTATGATGCAGAGAGCCTAATAAGAGAAGATGTATGCAAAGTTCTATTCAGGGAGATGTTCAATGAATGGAATAAGGACAGAGAAAGCTATAACATTGAAAAACACATCAGGGAAGAGATATGTCACAATGTCTATAGTGAGGCAGTGAAAGATACTCACTGTTTCAACTTAACAGAATGTCAGCTGAACGGGAATGAAGACAACTTTCTGGAAGATTCACCATCTTCTAATAAGAGTTTTGAAAATGTAAAGGGCCTAATAAGGGACGATGTTTGTACAGTTTTCTTGAGGGAAATGGTTAAGGAATGGAATCATGCCATAGAAAATTACGACATTGGGAGTCACATAAGGGAAGAGGTATATCACATTGTCTTCCGTGAGGCAGTGAAAGATATCGACTGCACTCACAATTTCACCTCAATAGAATGTCAGGGAGCTAGAAGTGAAGGTAATTCTGTGGAAGACTCACCATCTATCAACAAATTGTTTCAAAATTTAGAGGGCCTAATACAGGACGATGTTCGTACAATTTACTTACGAGAAATGCTTAAGGAATGGAACCAGGCCCAAGAAAGTTATAGCATTGACAACTTTGTCAGGGAAGAGACATATCGGATTGTCTTCAATGAGGTAATCAAAGATATTGGTGCTGCTGCCAAAGTCACGTTAACTGAATACCAGGAAGCCAGAAATCAAGATAATTTTCAGGAAGAATTACCATCTACTAACAATTTGTTTCAAAGTTTAGAGACCATGATAAGGGAAGATGTATGTACAGTTTTCTTCAGGGAAACGGTTAATGAATGGAAGAATGAGATAGAAAGTTATAACATTGAGAGTCTCATCAGGGAAGAGATACATCAAATTGTAATTTGTGAGGCAGTGAAAGATATAAACTTCTGCTTAACAGAATGTCAGGAGGCCAGGAATCAAGACAATTTTTTAGAAGACTTACCCTCTGGTCATAAGTTGCCTCAAAGTGTACAGGTGATTGACAAGAAGAACTTGATACAAAAACTGAATTCTCTATCAAAAACATTTGAAGTGGAAGAAGATATGATGTTAAGTGAAAGTTCTGAATTAATGGAACGAAATTTGCACATTGACCTTGTGGATCTGGAACACGAAAAGTTGGATGAACAGAAGATCCATTTCGAAGGGATGTTGATTCAGAGGGATGAGCTTTTGGGTTCAGTAAGTAACAATCTAGAGGAGGCTTTGCAGCAGATAAATATGAGTAAGGCGCAATCGAGAAAATTGGGATCTGGTTTAGGCATGGCAGTTGGAGATTTGGACGAGGTGCATGATCAAATGACTTCAGTTGAAGCAATTATACAAGACAGAGAGCACTCCCTTTGCTTAGCCGAAAAGAACGAAGTGGTGCAAGTAAACCCGTTGGGCTCTATGATCACACATATCACGGAATTTTCGAAAGCAATTGTTGATTTTGAGTGCATGGTAGATGAAAAAATAGGGCTGAATATTTCAAGGTACTTTTTTATTATAAACCTGTATTGTTGAATAAATATGTGATTATCTTATTAGTACATTGGTTGTAGTTGGTACCTCGAAAAAATAGTTATGGATAATTTTAGCCAGTAGCCACCCTCTAGTGCTTACATCATATCAGTTTCTTCGAAATAGGCCAGATAGGAATAGGATAGGTCGCAAACAGTCATATTAGATGGTCTCACATGACCCAAAACTCACCAGTTTGTAGTGGCCTCTGTCACAGATATCTCTGGTGTTTTGATAATCCCATTGTATAATTTGTTTTCGATAAAACTTCAATTTCTTGTGATGAATTGTATATCTTGCAAGTAATTAAATTTTTTTATTCATAGTGAAAATCTTGAGATTGTCATGAAATTTTGATGTTTATGATCTAATGAAGAACCACAGCACACGCAAATAAGAACCGAGAGCGTTTCCTTTACAACAAATTCAAGAGAATGGTATTTTTGTGTGGTAGTCCTGACATGAATGTATATAATTTTAGTAAGATTTTCTATGATGTGTAGTGCTATCTAAAGCTGAAAATTTTGGATTCTACAATGCATTTAATGTCAGGTGAAGTGTTTCTCATATTTATACTTGAACACATTTGCTTTTAGAACGAGCAACCTGCAATAGAAAAGATCAGGCAGACATTACCACAGATTACTGTGTGAGGTCTGACGTTCTGCAGATTACCTTAAAAAGTTTTTCTAAAGTTCATAAAAGATTAATTCTTTCTTCTGTTGTTATTATTATGGACATGGTAGTGTAAAAATAAGTATTAGCCTTCTAAATTCTGTTGAGTGCTAGTGTTCTAAATTGCATTTTCTAGAAAATCAAATTATCAATACAAGTATTCTGATTGTTATGTTACTCTGTTCCAGGTTGGAAGAAGTGAAACATCAATTAGGCCCGTGTGTTGAGCATGTGACCTCATTAAGGAAAAAGGAATTGCTTTACAGGAAGGCTTTTATAAGGAGATGTTGTGACCTTCAAAAGGCAGAAGTTGAGGTTGTGGAAATATTACTGTTCAAATTTTCATATGTGCAACTATTACTCTGTTTGAAGAAATGGCTATAATTAGAATTGAATGAACAGGATTTATGTTGCCAATCCCATATAGCTGGGATAAGGCTTATGACGACGATGAACTATTACTGTGTTTTAATACATGAAAAGATATCAAATCGGTCAAGTGGTTGCTGTATATTTCTATTCCATCTGGTCTCTGCCTGCACCAAATGAAAATAATCTTGTTTGTTGGAATTCTCCTGAATTTGTTACCCTTAAACTTCTCCGTCGCTCATTTCTTTGCTGAATTTGTTATCGTTGAAATCCAGGTGGATTTGCTGGGTGATGAAGTGGATGCATTTATACGCCTTCTTGAGAATATATACATAACAATGGATCACTATTCACCAGTTTTGAAGCATTATTCTGGGGTGAGCTGGTTTCCTTTCTTTATGGAAATTCTTGCATGCATATGTTTGTATTTTCTGTTGATTCTTTGATATTCATATATTTTCTGTAGTAGTAGGTTCCCTAACCGATACGAGACATCTTATTAACCAATAAGTATGACCAAGACACTTAAAATGGAACCAGACCCATGTCAGCAAGTTCGCATTGAAGTGAAAATTTTCTTATCTGTGTCAGGGTAACATAGACACAAACTACGTAACAAGGACGCTACATATACGCCTGTCGGACACATGCCATATTAGCTTATGTAAATACATTCTTTCTATCTTAACATGTAGAGTAAGGTGTTCTGATGTGTCGGTGTATCGGGTTTGTGAGGGTCAATGTGTCTGACACTTTATATCAGTCTTACTGATTCACATGTTCATATATTAGTCGTATGGGATGCAAGTAGTGGTGTTTGAGGTCGAGTTTGTATCTTTGCATAGACTTGTGGCCCATGGCGCACTCCCCAACAAAGCATTTGCCAAAATCGAGTGTGAGTGGCTGAGATTCACCATCCAGTTGGGGATAAGATCTTGGCCCTTCTTTACTGAAGCCTATAAGAGGGCGAGACAACTGAGCTCCCTTATTATTATCTTTGCAAAGATACAAGTCATCTTAGCTCAAACACACTTATCATCACAGATTTAATTTTCGATATTATGTAGCAGATACTGGTTTCAGTACTGGGTACTTATTTTGTTCTGCTCTTTTACAGATCATGGAGATCTTAAACTTGATCAGGAATGAATTGAATCGGGCAGCGGCTTGTACACCATGTTAATAATATAAAGGGACTAGTGGTTTTGAAGGTACCCTTATGTACAGTTTTTCCCCCTCAAAAAGATGAAATTCTTTCAAATGTCTCGAGAACATTTTTAAATGTGGGTTTTCAAGAAGCACAGGTGCCCGTCTGTGGTCTAATGTAAGTTAGACACATCGTCCAATAAATTTCTTACACGTACTCTTAATTATGCAAAAGTATAGGGTCTGCTCTCTGGGGCTTCACATGGGATCGGCTTTGTCAGTATAAACCGTTGATCTATCACATTCATTTTCGGATGGCCAGGAGAGCAAAGTTGATGTCCAGCCACGTGGTACACTTTTGGGACCATTGAGTGGACCTACACACAAAATGACAAAAAATCAACCTGATTGTGATTTCTAGCTGTTGGATTCGAAATTACACGGGTTGTGGTCATTTTCACTGGTCTGTTTTGTGGGTAGATTAGATGGTTTCCTTGGTGGGCTACTCATGAATGGAAAAAAAAATTGATGAGGCAAAATTTCGATGTGACAATGAGTGCCCCTCTAAAAATTGCCATGTAGCACTTTTGGGCCCACTGACTGCATGAAGCGTATCTTTGATACAGACATCCTTCCCTAAAAAGACAAGTCACTCTTTCGTGCCCACTGCCACAATGAATGTTTGACCCACCCCCTGATGGACGTACACACTGAAAATCAACCTGAATAATAATTTATAACCATTGCATTTAAGCATTTTTCATTATGGGCTTCATGAACAGGCCTATGGATGGGTTTAAAAGCCCATGACGAAAAATTCTCAAGTCCATCAGCTATGAACCGCCAATCAGGATTATTGTTGGTGTGTAGGTTCACCAAGAGTGGGACCAAATAATCTTGGGGTGAGCTAAAAAAGTGTGGCACATGGTATATTTGGTGGAGGATGTATCAAACTTTGAAACAGCCTTCCCTATCAAAGATTTCTTCGACCGCATTGGATGTTTAACTTAAACCTACCCCTTGATGAGTAAAACTTCTGTCACAAAATGTTGTGACTGAAGCCGGGCACAACCCACAATACGAACCACGTGGCACACTATTAGAGGGCGCTGACCATAAGGATGTTTGGCCAGTCGCTCGGCGGACCTGCAAACCAACAATCAGTCTGATTAGTGATTTACAGCCTTTGGATCTTTGCACCCAAATAAGCCTCAAATTCCTACGGTTAAAAATCAACGGATGAAAATAACTTCAATCCAACGCTTGGAAATCACCAATCAGGCTGATTTTTGGTTGCAGGTCCACCGAGGGACTGGCCGAACATCCATACGGTCAGCACCCTCTTGCTCGTATTGTAGGTTGTGAATGGCTTCGGTCACAACATCTTTTTTTTTATTTTATTGGTAGGCAATGCGGTTGAGGCTTGGACCGCTAGACCAGTCACATCGTGGGCGGACACCACGGGGGAAGCCAGGCTATACCTGAGCCGGTCAACGCCGGGTGAAGGGATTTCAACTCCCTGGCACAGCTGCTCAAGGAGGAAACCTACCTTTGTGGGATTGAACCCACGACCTCCCACAAGAGGAGGGTACACACTAACATCTCAGCTAGGGTCACATCTTGTGGCAGAAGTTTTACTCCCGCTTGATGAACACCAAAAATCATCTTGATTGGTTCTCCGGACCCTAGCCATGTGATAGTTAGGTATGAGGACGGCAGAGTCTTCTTTGGGTCTAGCTCACAAGTACCGTGAAGGCTTAACGTACGAGCGTACTTGTAGCCTGAGTTGGAACAGTGTTTGTTTCTCAGCTGTTGAGGGACAAGATACAGCGCAGAACCCAGATTGGCCTTGGGACATGGTAGCATAAGTTAGCGTGTTTAATGGTGAGCCGATCCATCACGTGACCTGCTACTATAACACCAACGGGAGGACAGCCACTCATGTGACAGTCGCTGCAACCTTGAATACGACCTCACAAGATTTCCTGACGACTATCGAGTAAAACTTGTGTCACAAGATGTTGTGACGGAAGCCGGTCACAGCACTCAATACGAGCCACGGGGCACACCATCAGAGGGTGCTGACCGTATGGATGTTTGGCCAGTCCCTCGGTGGACCTACAAACCAAAAATCAGCCTAATTAGTGATTTACAACCTTTGGATTTTTGCACCCAAATAACGCTCAATAATGCTCAGATTCCTACCGTTAAAATCAACCCATGAAAATAACTTCAACTGAATCGGTTAGAAATCACTAATCAAGCTGATATTTTGTGTACCGGTCCACTGAGGGACTGGCCCAACATCCATACGGTCATCGTCCTATAACAGTATGCCCCGTGGCTCACATTGAGTGCTGTGACCGGCTTCCGTCACAACATCTTGTGATACAAGTTTTACTCACGACTATCCACTAAAAATAGGTGGACCTCTTGGGTTGACTGTAAACCTGACTTAGATTGGATCATCCAAACAATCTAATATATTGATCATGTTTTTTTCAAATCAATGGTTAAGATCGTCTTACATGATCTTTTGGTAATTTATGGATATACTATAAGAGTTATCTAATAACGAAATTGCAAGGGATGAGATGCTAGTTAAGATTGATGGGCAGATAATACGGAAAGAAACCATTTTTTTTTATTTAAGTTTCATTACTCACAAAGATATTAAAAGCCGATAAAACTAGAACTAGGTGGCGAAAGTGGATCCATACGCACTTTGCAGTAATATGTCACCAATGCGTAACAATCAAATTAAAGGGATAATCTCACAGGACAATGGTAATAGAACAAGGGTCCGGCTCAGGGGACCCGCCTTTGGGTGTTTGTGTGCTCCGCCGTGGATATTAAGAATCCAATTGTGGTTGTCAATGTCAAGTTGGCATCACTTTTGTTGGCGCTAACAACCACCATTGGATTCCTGAAATCCATGGTGAACACCGAGAGGGTCAGAAAAAGGGGGTCCTCGGAGCTTGAGCCATTAAACAAAGGTTGGCCTCAGGAGCCTCCCTTTTTCTAACCCACTGGGAGTTGTGTTCTTGGTTGTGGATTCTGAGAATCCAACGGTGGTTGATAGCGTTGAGATGGCATCAAGAAATAAAAATCAATAACAATAGGCCAGCTAGAAAAGGAGGTACTTTAATGGTAGTTGAAAGATATAAGAAGGTCGAAAATGATGAGGATTGAGATAATAAGAAATAAACTAAATGCATACCCATATTCTGAATAAAAGACACACCTCTGGGAATAATTGAAGAGCGTATTGTTAACCCAAAATAGTTAGGATAAGACAATGTGAATGATGATGACTGATAACGAGAGATCACGTCTAGACCGACAATTTAGCCGAATTTTAGGTTATGTCTGAGGGTAATGTTCCATGAGGTTCTCAAGACAGGATAGACTCGAACCAGTTAGGTCTATCACATTATTTTGGACAGTCAAAAACCATGGCAAATGGACGATTTGAAAATTTTGTAATGATTGTGATAGATATAAGCTTTCTTTGACTAAACCATGGTATTAATAAGAGTAGAAAAAGAAAAGTTTAAAAGTCTAAAATACCGTCAAGTGCATAAAAATAAACATCAAGTGTAGGGGTAATTTTAGAATAAAGTGTCAAAAACATAGGGCTCCACATTTGACTTATATTCATGGTTAGTAGCAAAGAGTAGAGAGTAGAGACTAGAGAATAGAACTTGCAAGTAGATTGACCCCATATACATCAAGACTTTGGCAGATCTTGAACTATCCTTAGGTTGACCTGCATGCCAAAAAATCAGCTTAATTGGTGGTTTCTAGGCATTGGATCTGAGCACCCTAAAATAATATTTGAATCCCATGGTTAGAAATGAACCCATGAAAAAAACTCAAATAAAGCGGTTAGAAACCTCCAATCACGCTGATTTTTGGTATGCATGTCCATCTAGGGATGTTTCAAACATCTGTACGGTCATTGATATCTAGAGTGTGCCACGTGGTTCAAAAACCCTAAAAAATGCAATTAGCACACGATATAGCATATCTTAAATTTGAGAGCTCGTATGGTAAAGTGTTTTTGGCCGTTATGTTAAATTGGGGCTACTACATCATTTGCTTATTATTATTAAGGCGACCAACCCACCGGAGTCTCAAGGCCGACTTTGACCCCACCACTTTGGCAATAAAATCCACAAAAAAATTACATTCATTCATGAGTTTTATTTATTTTTCGAGGTTTTTTCTTCTCAATATTTGTTTAATTCATCAAAAAATTTAAAAAAAAAAAATTATCAAGTTTACCAACATGGGTTTTAATTTTTATTTTTTATCTCCTCTTTTCATGCTTGATTTAGGGTATGAGTTTTGGCCTAAACCCAAACCCTTGATCTAATGTTGAAGACAAGGCACTTTCGTCCTTCAATACAAAATTAGGTAGTCAACTCGGGTCAACACTGGTCAAAGGGGGGGCGCTGGGGGCGTATGTCAAAAAATAAATTCCCTATTATTAAAAGAAGGATTCCCTATTATTAAAAGAAGGTTAGCGAATAGTGAGAGTGTGAAACCTCGGCCGATCAAACGTGGAATTTTTGAATTTTGGGCTTGTGTTAGCTGGAGCGCAATCATTCATTCTATCGGGGCTAGGATCCAGAGGAGTAAACCTTTTCACAGCGAAGCCGATCACAGCACACAATAACGCTCAAATTCCTACGGTTAAAATCAACCCATGAAAATAACTTTAATCCAACGCACATAAATCACTGATCAGGTTTATTTATGGTTTTTAGGTCCGTCTAGTGATTGGCCAAACATCCATACGGTCAGCGTCCACTAAGAGTGTACCACTACCACGTGGCTCGTACTATGTGCTGTGATCGGCTATCATGCAGTGAGCGAAGGTTTACTCGATCCAGAGAGCCGCTTCGTTAAATATAATAAAACCTGTTTCAGTCAGCGGTCTTCCTTGTCTAGACTCCTGTGTCCAGTGTCTAGGGGAGTAAAACTTGTGTCACAAGATGTTGTGACGGAAGCCGGTCACAGCATTCAATAGGAGCCACTTGGCATACTATTAGAGGATGATGACCGTATGGATGTTTGGCCAGTCCCTCGGTGGACCGGTACGCAAAAACTTAGCTTGATTAGTGATTTCTAAACGATTTTATTGAAGTTATTTTCATGGGTTGATTTTAACGGTAAGAATTTGAGCATTATTGAGCGTTATTTGGGTCCAAAAATCCAAAGGTTGTAAATCACTAATCAGGCTGATTTTGGGTTTGTAGGTCCATCGAGGGACTGGCCAAACATCCAGACGGTCATCTCTCTCTGATCGTGTGCCACGTGGCTCGTATTGAGTGCTGTGACTGGCTTCCGTCACAACATCTTGTGACACAAGTTTTACTAGTGTTTAGGGTAGCTTTCGCATTCTGTAGTCAGGTTTTGCTCACGGACGCTCACCAACGTCAATATTAGCGACGTGGCATACTCTTAGAGACCAATGACCGTATGAATGTGGACCCCCAGAACAAAAATTAGCCTGATTGATAATTCCTATCCGTGGGATTTAAGTACCCCAAATAAAACTCGAATCCCACGGATGAAAATTCAACTGTTAGAACTCACTTGGTAAGCTGATTGTCAATCTCCAGCTCTACCTATGGATGAGACCAACATCCGTACGATCAGTGGTCTCTAAGAGTGTGCCATGTGGCTCGGCGTTCGTAAGCAAAACTGGACTCCGCATTCTTCGGCTTTTTCTTCTCTTTTTTCCTTCATTGGGGTCAGCTTCAAAGTTGATGCTTATATTGTTCCCGTCTAGGAAAAAGACTAATTTGCCCCTGTGGGCTTTGTGACGGTTAGTGCTTAAAGTGATTTTGTGAAGGACGCACTAATAAATAATAATACACAGGGTCCTTTTAAGTTTTAACGTGGTCTTAAATAATTAGGAGGAAATGACTTATAAATCCCATCTGAGAAAACTTTTCTTTGATCGCCAAGCAGAACCTACGGGGCAAATTTGTCATTTGATAATGTAGTGAACATTGAGTGTACATCACACCGCCATGTGAACGATAGCCGAAAAAGCTCTATTAAATGAAGAAACGTCGTCTAGCTAGCCATTGAAGAAGAACGACACTCTACCTGTAAATCTTTGCCATTTAATACATTGTCTTTTGCTGCTTTTTTCGGAAGTCTTGTTCAATGCAAAGGGAACTCTGCGAACTGTGAAAGAGACTCTGGTGAGTAATACTGCTTAGGTTTTTTTTGGCTGATTTCTTGATCTTAAATAGCTTGCAGGGCAAGAACATTTTAATGGTGTTTTCTAACGTCTCCTCTCTCTCTCTGTTGGAGTCAGTTTGGCCCTTTTGGGCTTTTACATCTGAGCTTGTACTACCTAATATCTGGCATTGGAGAGAGCTTTTCCTTCCTGGTTTGCAGGAAAACTAGTCCTATAATGTTGAGTCAATTTCATTACTCTCACTCTCAGTAGTTGTTGCATTGGCACAAGCAATATGTGGGATGTATTTTCAAACATGCTCAGGACATTCTTTTAGTCTGCACCTTTCAAACTCCATTGTTTTAATTGGAAATCAAAAACTTCATGAAGTTAAAGCCTTTAAAGAAGAAAGGCCAGAGCTTTTCTTCAAACATTGAGGATGATCGTTTGTGTAGATTTTTTCCACATCATGTCCAGTTGTTTCATTGCAAATTTGGATTTTTAAGAGAACCCAGAAGTCTTTTGTGATTTGAGGTTCGAGTTGGCTGGAAACCATGAAATTCTAGAGTTTTAGCACATGAAAAATAAGTAAAAAGGCGAACCCATAAATCATTATGGGTTTTGGGACTCAATTTGGTTTTTGAAATTAAAACTCGTGAAGTTTGTTCGAGCCTCTGACAAAAAGCAGAGCTGTTTTGTTGCGACTTGCAGATCTTCTGTTAAGATTCTCTTCGTTTTCCTCATTTCAAAGTTTGGACTTTTAAGAGAACCCAGAAATCTATTTGGATTTCTGATTCAATATAGTGTTGGAAATCAGAAATCCATGGAGTTTCAGACGCTTTTTGGGTCTTCTGCTATGCTTTTTTCTTTTTCGTGGATTGTCTTCGTTGCTTTCATTGAAAGTTTGGCTTTTTGAGGGAAGACAGGAATCTTTTGGGATTTGAGATTCGATTTTTTTTTGAAGTAGGAATTCATGGAGTTTCTGTGTCCGTAAAAACCAGAGTTTTCTTTCTCACATTAAAAAAGATATTCAGTTAAGCCTTTTTCTAGGTTCTCTTCATATGTTTCATTGCAAAGTTAGATTTTTTTAGAAGAGCACAAAAAAACTTTTTGAGATTTGGGGATACAATTTGGTTTTGGAAACCAGAAATTGAAAGAGTTTTAGTCTGTAAATAACCAGACCTTTTCATTCACATTGCAGAAAGTCTCCTGTTATGCTTTTTCTAGAAATTCACTGACTCTTTTACCAAGATTAGATTACTAAGAAAACCCACAAATCATTAGGGATTTGAGGCTCAACCCTGAAATACACCGTGCTTCGGAACCTGCATTGCAAACCGGCCATTTGGGTTTCTCTTGCTTTATATTGTAGATTCGCCGTGTTATCATGTATAGTATCCCATGTTTAGATTTTATTAACCTTCTTCATTTCTTCCGAATCAATTTGAGTTTTGAGAGAAACCCACATATCCTTATTAACCTGTCTTCCTTTCTGGGAAACATCTGGGCTTTTCTCATTTGCATGTTTTATGAACATCTTGGTTGTATTCGCAACCTGTGGCTCTTGGGTACACCCAGAGAGCATTTCTTACTGCGTAATTGTTAAAATTACTGTTGCCCATGAGATTTATTTCAGACTTCACATATGTGCTTTAAGGTTGAATGTATAGCCCATCTCACTGTAATAAGTTTACTTGTTTGTTCAAACCAGTTTAGGGGCAATATAAGGGCATTTAAGGAGTGGGCTTGATGTCATCTCTTGTGCAAAGACCAGAAGATGTTAGAAGGGGTTAATCAGTAGTTGGGTGGTTCACAAGAGTAATGCTTATTGACCATGCGGTGGTTGTGGTGGCCACAGCTGCCATTGCTTATAATAATTCAGCTTTTAAAACCAAGTAAGTTGAACCAGAAAGTTAACTGTAATGCTGTTCTTCTTCCTGTTTTTTTCCTTTTTGCTTATTTTATATATTTATGTCTGGGTATTCTCTAATAATGTGTAATGGTAATGGAAGACTAGATTTGGAATTGCCACCCTTAGTAGCTTAGATAAACAAATTGTCTTAGTCATTCTGATGATTGTACATGTTCTGGTATAACTTGGAAATCATCTTTTGGTTTTTGGAGTCTGACTTGGCTGAGTCAAAGACAAATACTTCTTTTCTTTAGAGATTGGATGCTTGGGGCTTTGATCACTGGTTTAGAAATTTTGATTCTACAAATGATGGGCCTATGTGACCATTGACTCGACCATCTTTGACAAGTTATGTTTGATTGGTACCAAGAGCTTGTGCCAACTGAGTTGACGCGGCCAAGTTGTGTGTTCACCGCTGAGTTTTTTATAATATTTGCTCCATTACTCAATGTTAACATGTGTGGAGGAAATAGGAAACTAATTTCTTTGTTATTTCTGTGTTACTGTAGCTGAAGCATTACTTGCTTTCAAGAGTGTGGTTGGCAATACTCAACAGTTAAGTAGTTGGTTTGGGAGATACCCATGCTTGAGACCAAGGACAGGTGTTAGCTGTGCTGAGAAATCAAATGTGCCATCTATTTTTTCTCTGTAAGATGCTCTTGCATTCTCTCCGGTGTAACTTGGTTCTGCTATTCTACAGTTTTGACATATCTATCTCTTCTTTTTCTCTGAATAAACCATAATCCAATAGCAACAATATGTAGATGAACGTGGTAATTTATAAAATTGCATCTTTTTCTAGTCTTCATTGGACAAGGATTAAAATATCTGAATCAGAGCATTTATAGGCGACATTGGAGAATGCAGTGTGAACTTTCTTGGATGAAAATTGAAAAATTGATTAGAAAAGAAAACATGGACGAAGACAGAGGGATAGAAGTAAATGGTAAATACTACTATATATATGTATATAGTATACATAGACACATGGTTATACATAAAATTCATCAGGAAGACCAATTTCTGACTCAGGCTTGTTTGAATCAATCAAAAGCTTGCTGTTTCTTCAAAACTGGCCATCAAAACAAAGCTGACTTGGTTAGTTATGGCGCACTATCAACGAGTTTCTGAAATTTTTAATAATGGCCTTGAACGATTAGAGGTTGTTTCTCCTTTTCACTTCCCTTATTTTTAAGGATGCAACTTTTCTGGAGCTACTCCAAAACTCTTCTCAAGAGTGTTGGGGCTTTCTTTACATGTGGTAGCTGGGGTGGCAGACCAAAGGGCCCACATGTTTTGCCACCTCAACATCTCCCCACATGGCAGGTTTCAGCTGAACAGCACTCCAGCACATGGCAAAAGAGGCATGTTTCTTTTCCTTCTCTCTTTTTGAATTTCTTTTTTTAAATTCAACAGCTAGAATTCATAGGGAAAATATACAATCTTATAGGATCATGTATCAGATGGACTATCTGTATTGGCCACCTCAAGTGTAAAGAAAAGCCGCACACGACAGTGAAGATTTATGGAGTGTAGCTCCAGAAAAAAAATTTCCATTTTTAACTGGAATTTTTTTATAAGTGGCACACTATTCCTATTGTTCTGCAGGTTGCCTGGGACACGTCCGCTTTGTCAACAGAGTGAAACAATCCATTTCTCACCTTGTGCTTCGACTTCCTCTTCCTCTCAAAATTTGAATCGATTACGAGCCGAATTCTATAAATCGAGAAAAACAGGGATCACAGCCACAGTTGGTGGGGTCATAGGAGTTCCAACCCTGACACCTTCACAAACTGCTCATATTAAAAAACCAAAAAAACAAAATATAGCAGCTGTGGTCGGTGGTTGTGCTGGTGCAATTCTGCTTGTGGTTGTCACCGTATTACTTGTGTATGTCTGCTTGATGCGTGTTAAAAGGTTTGTGAGGAGAACATCAGAGACGGGATCTTCTCTACCATCTCCTACTGGTAATTCAAGCTTTTAGTTTCATAGGAATTTTCATAATGATGAACTTCTTGTCTAACATGGACACAGCAAGTCATTGATACTATATTGTATATGTGGCCTGCATCAAGCCGGACTGTTCAATTGGCTGGCCACCTCCAGGAAGGGGCATGGCCCAAGATCATACTGATCATCTATCTTAGCCATCCAATCAAGAGCTAAAATGACAGAACGCCATAGTTAAAATTATCTGGGAAAAAAATCCAATACATGGACTGTTAGGATTGTCCAGTTTACATGACTTTGGGGCTACCACCCATCGGCGAGGTGGCTCATCGATTGAATGGTAAGGATTGATTCATAGGTTGGACATGTATGTAATATACATGAAGGTTGCAATTATTAGTATTGTTAGTGTTGTTGTCATTGTTGTTATTACTTTTACATTATTATTGTTTCCCAAATACATTAAACATTTTTGCTTATCTGCCTTTCTTTCCTTTCCTTTAGCTGAGTGGGCAAGAGAGAATGGATCTCCCCATATTGGTGCTTTATCTTCATGTCAAACACAGAATCTTCAGCAGTTAACTATGGTGGAGTTGGAGCATGCTACATCCAATTTTAGTCAAATAAATGTTATAGGTGAAGGTGGTTTTGGCTTAGTTTACAAAGGAATGCTTCAGGATGGGTCTATCGTGGCTATCAAGAGACGCCTACATTACCCGAGTCAGTATTTTGTTCAAGAGGTAAAACTGTTATTGGATGGATGGAGAGATTCTTTCTTCTCGAGCATTGAGTCTCTAATTTTTCTTCCGTGCTCTAAGCAAATATGGACAAAGAAAAGCTAAAGGTGATTAAAGCATGCTTTTAGGAGAATCACCATTTTCTTCCTTGGGAACTTTTTGGCCAGGAAAGTTTTCAATTTAAAGACCTTTAGCTTTGTAGGGGTCTTTATTTAGAAGATCTTGGATAGAATAAAAGACAAAAAAAGTAAAATAAATATTGCACATTGTAATACTTAGATGTTTCATTATTAAATGAAGTGTTTAAATCTTCTGAAAATCTCATGGTAATTTTGCAAGTTCTTGGTAAGAATATCAAAATAGAAATTCAATAGTGTGCGAGATTTCTGATGCGAAAGTGAAGTTATTGTTTCTTGAAAACTTGAATTTTAAAAGAGATTTTAATGACAGTGCTCATGAATTAATTGATTTCACTCAACTTCATTTTATTGTTTGACTCAGGTAGAGAACATAGGTTGTATCTGCCACGAGCATCTTGTCAAGCTTATTGGTTATTGCCAAGAAAGCCATCAACAGTTGCTAGTCTATGACTATCTCCCTAACGGAAATGTTGGGAATCATCTATATGGTGCTCTCTCTCTCTCTCTCTCTCTCTCTCTCTCTCTCTAACACAGGCATTGCGCATTGATTTTGCAGACGGGGAAGGTTTACCCATTGGAAAGCTAGACATCCGGCAACGGTTGTCCATAGCTCTTGGTGCAGCTAAAGGTAAGTGCACTCTTTGAATAAAGCTATATTTTTGTCTGCAGTTTCCATCTTTCATGGAAAAAATTAGTTTGGTTTTGGTATAGTATTTGTTTTGTGGTGTTTTCTTGATAGAATGGAACATAATATAATACCTTTTCTATCTTATAAAATGCAACCAGGACTGGAGTATCTACATTGTTTGGTACCTCCTTTCCCACACATGAACTTCAGAACGCGCAACGTTCTTCTAGATGACAACTTAGCTGCTAAGGTTTCTGATTTTGGACTGTCCAAATTAATGGTTGAGGGTAACCGCGCTGGATCATCTTTCGGCATTGATTGCTTTCTTGACCCAGAGTATGTACTTTAAACTTTCTTAACCATGTAGAGTAAGTTCTCTGTCAAAGAAGCTTTGGCAATTGAAAAACTGTTGTCTGTGAAGCACAGATAATATACCATCTGGACCAATTTACCAGTGGGTCACCTCTTAGGATGCACAGTCCAAACATCTTTCCAATAAATCTACCCAACTGTTGATGATCAGCTTGGTTCTCTAACTGTTAAACTGAATTTTTTTTCCTAGCAATGCGAGTTTTTACTCATGCACAGACAGGTAAACTTTTGAATTTTGGCACATTGGAGGATGTGGCCAAATCGAAAGATCATGTCTAGGTAAGCTACATTAAAATTATAGTACAGGGATTGTCACTCATGAACACAAAAATCTAGCCCTTCTTAATTAAATGGTTTTCTTTGTCAGGATTTTAAATTCGAAACATCGTTCAAAATTTTGAAATTATTTGAGTTCCTGCTTCAAGTCCACTTGAAAAAATTGGTTGAGTAATGAAGATTTAGAACTTCATCAGGCTATTCTTAGGTCTGAAATGTTGAGTTGCTCATTCAAGTCTCAGTCGTGTTGAGTCGACTTGGCTAGTTTGTCCAGTTCTAAATTGAGAATTGTCAGTACAGTTTGTGTAGTCAAAGGTGGTTGCATCTAAATTTGAAGTTTATCTACGTGAGCATCTTACGTGAACCCTTGCTTCAGGTTGAGATTATCAAATGAGTTTTCCGAACGAAGTGATGTGTACAGTTTTGGGGTATTCTTACTGGAGCTGATAAGTGGACGTGAAGCACTTGATAGGAGTCAGTCAGAACCACAGCAGAATCTAGTAATACAGGTACTTGGTTTTGTTCTTGAAAATATAATCAGGCAATATATTTCATCTAGAAAATATTAGAGATCCATGACACATCATAGAGTATTTATGGGTCCTAATTAAATATTTTTGTTTGTGAAGGCTAGGGGTATCAATGATCTTGATGGGTTTGTCGACAAGACATTAAGGGAGAACTCAATGGACTCCGTGCAACGGATGATGGAGCTGGCATTGCAGTGTATAGATACCTGTATAAGAAGACTGACAATGAAGATGGTGGCTGGGGAGCTTGAACTGATTCAAAAAAGAGAAATGGGTCATCAGGGTATTGGTCTTGGTGAGGAGATTAGTGTTGTAACTCTTGGGAGTGAGCTCTTCAAGTGAACCTCTCTCTCTCTCTCTCTCTCTCTTTCATGCCTTACAGTCATTCTTTTATTGGATTAATTGATTGTATTTGCTAGCCCCAGAAGACGATCAATTATAAAATTTGAGTAAATGAATTAGGGGAAAATAAAAAAATTTCATCAAAGAAATTGTATTAAATCATCATTTTGTGATCTTTTTTTTTATAAAGGAGGTTAAGAATTTTCCTTTAGATGCTCCATTTGAGCCAAAAACTAATAATGTAGATTTCAGTTGTGGGCTTTTCTTTTTTTCTTTTTTTTGCAAATAACGTAACAGGTTTGGAGCATTAACATTATAAAGGCGGTTAAATCATGGATAATAGTGTTCCACCTAGGGGTATAAACGGGCCGGGCCGTTGGATGGCTGGATTTAAACAGGTCAGGCCCAGGTTTTATATTAAATTCAGAAAAGTCTAAAAAAAATCTACTAAAATCCAGGAACATTTTTAAATTTATTATAGTTTATGTACATAGACATTACAAGATTGAAGAAAGAGTGAATAACATCAATAACTTTATTAAATTTAATTTTTTTTACAATGACTTGTAAATAGGTTGAGTACATCTATTCTAGGGGGAAAGGAATTGCTTCATAATAATAGGTTTACATCCCGACTAGGTTGGCACCCACTCATATCTCTCATGTGCACAACTCTGTTCCAAAAATGAAAAATAACTAACATCTAAAAGTTTTACATAATAAAAAAAATGTAAAAAATCTACAACTCTATTCTTTCTTTCCATTTTCTCTTCAAGAAATTCTTTGTCAATTCTATCTTTATCCCTCTTTTTAGCTTGAACCAATCCCTCGAGCATATGAACACTCAATTGCTAGCGTCATCAGGCTCCTATAGTTATCAAGTATACGTCTACCTCTACTAAATGCTAACTCTAAAACAACCGTGAACACATGAACTGTTACTAACTCACAAGCCATTTGGAAAAACAAGAAACCTATTTTCATGTCCCTTCCACCAGGCCAAAATATCTAAATCATCAAAGCGCTTTAGTTCATATGAACCATCATTCGTCATAAAACAGTTTAAACGAGCTTTACGTAGCCTTCATGCTCCATCATGTGCTTGCGACGAACTAGAGACAACTGCACTACATGCTCTTACATTATTACTAGCTATTTGGGATCGATATTCTACAAATAATGTTCTTAATGTTGATTTAATTGCAGAAATGTTCAATATCAATACCACAAACATTTTGAGCATTTTATCACAAATTAATCTTCCTAATTTAAACATGAGACCCATAACACAAGCTAACATGAAAAGTTGAGTAATTTGTCCCCAAAATTATTAAATATAAGTTCCATTTTATAAATTTCATTAAAATCTATGGTTTATTCGGTAATTTGAAAACACTAAGCTAATATTAAGTAAAAGGCATAATATTGACATGAAGTTGCATAGTAGTAAACTCTAAAAAAATAATTTGTTGAATTATAGAAAACTTTTAAAAACTCTCTACTTATTGTTGTCAGATTTCAATCCTCCCGCTAATTCATATTCAGTGTTTTCTTAAAAAGAATTGCTTAGTTATTCTTTAATAAGGAATTGTCGTGTTTGGCATTAATTACTTTGAATTCCATAAGTGTCTAACATCTATAGACAATTTTATACATTTTGCACTTAAGGCTTAAGCCTAGGCCTAGACCACACACCTTGATGGGCCTAAAACTTCAATCTCAAGCCCGAGCTAAGAATAAGAGTAGCTGTAACAAGCCCTCAGATACAAGCTGAGCCTATGCATATTTATACTAAAAGCTATGCCCAAGTTGGACCAATTTATTTAGCGGGCCTCAAAGCAAACATGCCTACCTATAGTGGCTTGGACCTACAAGCCCACTATTCCTCTTGTCAAAAATCTCTCTCTCTCTCTCTCTTTTCTTTATCAGAGCACATTCCCATCAGCCTAATCAATTGAATAGTGTATAACAGCTTCGTGGATCTTGATTCTTGACAATACAGACCAACCAGTTTTGCTAGCATCACCCATTTGGTTGGGGCATTTCCTTGACCACTTCCCATGTTGTTACACGTGGAGGAAAATGATAAATGTAACCTAAAGAACAAGATGAGTTTAAAAGAGAAATAAAGAAGTAAGGTGGAAATTTGATAGTAAAGGAAATTTCTCAGTCCAATCTTTCTACGAGGCTCTCGAGGATTGTGGGATTGAAGAGTTTTTGACCAATCAAGTCTGAGGTAGCAAGGTGCCTTCGAAAGGTATAGACATCGTTGATCATTGTCCTCTTTGTTTAGAGAGTGGTGAGTCTAGCGACCACATCTTCCTTCTTTGTAAGTGGGCTTGGGAGATATGAACAGTGTTTTGGAGCAGCCTATCAATTAAGGAGTTACTCTTTTCGTGAGAATGCAAAGGCTTTAGCAGTTTGGACAAAAGGCTTTGGGCACTAACTCCGCTTGCAGTGATTTGGAGCATATGGAGAGAGCGTAATAACATGGTGTTGAAGGGGAGAAGTATGTGATTGGAAGCTTTACTCCTAGAGATCAAATGACTTTATTTTTCTTTGTGTCAAATTGTATAGGGAGGGGAGATGTATTTTCTTTGAAGACGTGGTGTTCAAGTGGGTCTCGTTGATGTATCGTGAGTAAGGGGTGTAAGGGGTGTAAGGGGTGTGTGGGTGTGTGTTTGTTGTTGGGAAGGGCAGGGAGGGGTTGGAGTTTGGTCTTGATTTGTTGTTTTTTTCTTAGTTGCTTATTAGGAAGCCATCTCGTCCTCCTAGCATTCCTTTTTTAATTTTTTTTAGTGTTTTCAATATTTTTATTCTCTCTTCTATCAAAGGGTCAACGCGGTTGGGACGCAAGCAAGCGTATCTCACTTTCCTTCTATTATCTCCCAAATAAAATAAAACAAACAACTTAACTATTTTTTAATTTTCAATCCAACCGTTGAAATCACTCATCAGACTGATTTTGGCTTCTATGCCCACCTAGGGATGGGCTAAACATCCATGCGGTGAGTGATCTCTAAGAGTAAGCCACGTGGCTCATCTGTGGTCCATCGTCAAATATTTACTCGGATGATAGCATGATAGCATCATAGCAACACTAGTGACTAGTCTTTAAATAAGTGAATAAACGGATAGGACGAACGAGAAGATTTTCGTCCGAGGTTCGACGGCGTCGTCAGATCAGAAAATATGACGAAACTGCCCTTACAATTTTGTTCAATATTCTAAAATACCCTTATTATTTTCCTTTTATGCCTACTACTACCACGCTGCTCTTTGTCAAACCCCGGGACCTCCTGAAGTAGGAAGTCGTGAGTCACTTATGACACGTGGAGAATTTCAACTCGTTATTATACCGTAAACACTACTCTACTGAATCGGAGATTTCCACGTGCCCTGTAGTATATCTGCGTACACTGCCAATGTAGAGTTTGGGACACTATTTTATTGTGTTTTATTTATTTTTATTTTTTAAGATCTCCAGATCGGAAAACCCTAAAGAAGCTTATCTCGCTCTCACTATCTGCTGATTCTGCTCTGTCTGAAATCGCCAAAGCAATGGCGTTTCGAATCCTTCTCGTTCTCTCCATCTCAGTTCTTCTGCTTTTTAATGGCTTCTGCTCTGCAACTCTCTCAAAAGAATCATCAAAGAAAGACGAAGATCTCGACGATGATCTCAGTTTCCTGCTTGATGACAGCGACGACGAAGCTCCGATCAGCAAGCATTCTCCAGATCTAGATCAATTCGACGAATATGACGAAGATTTTGAGAACTATGACGACTTCGAGGGCTCGGAATCGGATCCAGATCAACAGTATTCACCCCCAGCAGTCGACGAGAAGGACGTCGTCGTGCTGAAGGAGGGGAATTTTAGTGATTTCGTGGAGAAGAATCGGTACGTAATGGTGGAATTCTACGCGCCGTGGTGCGGACACTGCCAGGCTCTTGCTCCCGAGTACGCAGCCGCTGCGACGGAGTTGAAGGGAGAGGCGGTGCTTGCAAAGGTGGATGCGACGGAGGAGAGCGAACTGGCGCAGAATTATAACGTGCAGGGGTTTCCGACTGTGTATTTCTTCGTCGACGGAGTTCATAAGCCTTATCCTGGCCAAAGGACCAAGTAAGATCCTGGCATTTTTTTTGGGGGGGGGGGCAACAAGGTTGGAGCTTGGAGGGGTCAATTTCTTTGTTCAATTGAAGATGCGATGCTTCTTTTCAATTTCAGCTACACTTTTTAAAGAAGAAAAGAGAAAAATTTCAAGTTCTTCATTGTTTATCTTTATTTCATGACTCGGAATGTAGAGTTTGATTTCTTTTCTCTTCGTGAGAATTAGGTTGAAAATCCAAGTAAATAATCAGCTTTAGAGTTGTTTATGTTAGAATTAGATTTTTGCTTTGAGAACGTCATTAGTATGAAAAACCTTTGTTTGGTTTTGATGTTAAAATACTGAGATTGCATATATACCTAGAAGGAGGAACAAGAGCTTGTTATTCCATGTAATAGTTGGTGAGATTGGATTGTTTGTTTTACATATTTGCACATCTGGAATGCTGATACTTTGGGAATTTGCTCCGCAGAGATGCCCTTGTGACTTGGATTAGGAAGAAAACAGGACCTGGAATTTACAACATAACCACGGCTGAGGATGCAGAGCACATATTGAATACTGAAAGTAAATTGGTCGTGGGCTTTCTTGACTCTTTGGTGGTACTTTCTTATTCCTGTTTGAGTTCGCCCTGATTAAAAAGCAGTTTAATTTGTGTTACAGGCTTAAAGTTAACGCCTCAAGAATATAAGCCACAAAACCATTCTCTGTTGTGCTTGTAATTTGTGAGTTGAAAATGTTTTTGTCATTAGGTTTATTTTATTTGAAACTGCAGGGATATCGTCTGTTTTTTGGTATGCCTTGTCAAATGACAGGTGCAGAATATATCAACAACTTTTGAAAAGTTCAAACCTGATGAAAACTAGCCTGCCAATTTATTAAAGGACCAGGCTCCGTTGACAGAGTTTAAATGACAGGATTCTGTACAGGGACACAATATAAGCCACGTGGCACACTCTTAGAGGAATCTGACCGTATGGATGTTTGTCCAATCCCTTGGTGGACCGACAAACCAAAAATCGGCCTGATTAGTGATTTATAGGTGTTGGATCTTTGTACCTCAAATACTGCTCAAATTCCCACAGTTGAGATCAGGCCATGAAAATAAGTCCAATCCAAAGCCTATAAATCACTAATCAGGCGATTTTTGGTTTGTAGGTCCACCAAGGGATTGGACAAACATCCATACGGTCAGATTCCTCTAAGAGTGTGCCACTTGGCTTATATTGTGTCCCTGTACAGAATCTTGTCATTTAAACTCTGTCAACGGAGCCCGACCCTTTATTAAAATGGAAAACATGTGAAATTTTGGATACAGACGTTTAATGGCCGTATTATACGGCTTTTTGTATATTATGTCTCAAAACAACAACCATATAAAAGACTGAAAAGAGAAAAACCAAAATCTCTCCCCTCTCTCAACATTCAAAAATACAGTAAAAGAGTTAGTATAATTCAGTTTTGACATTTACTAATAAATTGTCGAATTGTCAACCCTCCCTAAACTGATCCCCTGAAATTTCTTCTAAACCAAATCCCCCCACCAACAACCTTAATTCTCTTTCCTACGTGATCAATGCTGCTCGCAATGGGCACTGGTTGTCATTCTGTTAAATCTGGAGGTTGTAGGATGCTTTTTGTCAATTTGTTTTAGTGACAATCAATATTTTTCTGTTTGACATGGATACTGGTAGAGATGATATGGTTTGGCCCTGCTGAGAATACAGAGTCTAAGCTCTGGTTTTTTTAGAAAATTGGCCCGTTTGGTCATCAACTCTACAACTTGCTTGCAAACTTGGCTTACTCAAACTCTGAGTTGAAAGTCCAATTTCCGACTCTCGGTAACATTCATCTGTTTAGTCTCCTAGATACTATAATAAGTAGGTTCCGGGAAGCTACTTCTTCATCTTAATTACATAATACATTGCATACATTCTTCTTCCATGATTTTGTGGTCTCTCTTCAATCCAATTTCTTCAAATACTACAGGGTCCTGAAAGTGACGAGCTTGCTGCTGCATCAAGACTCGAAGACGATGTCAACTTCTACCAAACTGCCAGTTCTGATGTGGCAAAGCTTTTCCACATTGATCCCAAGGCTAAACGTCCTGCTTTGGTCATGCTCAAGAAAGAGGCCGAGAAATTAAGCCACTTCGGTTAGTTCCCTCCTTGACTTCTTTGCAGCTTAGGTTCTTCAAAATTTTTAAAAATCAAAGAGTGTTACTTTGACATTTGCTTTTCATTTTACAGATGGTCAATTTACTAAGTCTGCCATAGCTGAGTTTGTGTTTGCCAACAAACTTCCTCTAGTGACCACATTTACTAGGGAAAGTGGTCCATTGATTTTTGAGAATCCAATTAAGAAACAGGTAATTCCATATATTAGTGTATATATTTTTATTACTGTGATTGTTATAATACAGTATGCTCTTGGATTTGAGGATTTTAACTTATTCATGGTTTTTTGCATGTCCTCCGCTTTGTTCTCAGCTTTTGCTCTTTGCCACTTCAAACAGTTCGGAGAAGGTTATTCCAACATTCGAAGAGGCAGCAAAACTTTTCAAGGGAAAGGTAACTTTATAATTTACTTCTTAGAGAAGCACTCTTCCAGTTACTGATGAAATTCATTTTACACTTTGGTCAACGGAACAATTTGCCTTCCATTCAAAACTCGGACTCGCTCTGAAACTGATCTTTGGCTTGCCAAGTTCCATTTGGCTGAGTCATTCAGTCTGAGGTTCATGTTAAACTGATCTGACCTGACTGAGTATCGAGTTGAGCAGAAAGTTTAAGAACATCGTTCACCAATTTGCCATTGGTACATCCAATGTATAGTTTTGATTTCCATGGCCATTCTTCCTTGTGCACTAGAAATCTAATCTGAGCTCCTCTCCAAATCAGTGGCATCCTGCTCTTCAGAAGCCAAACCTATAAAAATATAGCCTGGTATTTATTTTTTGGCGGTGATTGCAGCTTATCTTCGTCTACGTGGAAATGGACAATGAAGATGTTGGGAGACCAGTTTCAGATTACTTCGGTGTTACTGGAGACGCTACCAAAGTAATCTAATTTTATTTACTCGATCTCCTAATTTTATTATTTGTTTCATGCATTTGACGAGTTCATTTTAAATTACTGGCGGACATAAACTTTATGATGGCATCCATTTGCATTCAGGTTCTTGCATACACAGGAAATGATGATGCCAAGAAGTACGTACTCGATGTTGAACTAACCTTAGACAGTATTAAGGTTGGTATTGTTTTTCTTTTTTCTTATCCTATTTTATTCTTATGTCAGCGATGACACAGAGGAATAACATGAATTTATTCAACCAACTTATTTTGATAAATTTGGAAGCTAATTGGTTTAATATTCGATATATTTCAGCTAATGTTCTTATCTGTCATCTCTCAGGCATTTGGGGAGGATTTCCTGGAAGACAAGCTTAAGCCTTTCTTCAAGTCTGACCCCATTCCGGAAACTGTAAGTTTTTGGACTTAATTTTTCTGGTGAGTGATTTGCTATCTCATTTCTCTGGTCCAACTTTCATTTATATGTGGATTGAGACAGAATGATGGGGATGTGAAAATCATAGTTGGGAATAACTTCGACGAGATTGTGTTGGATGAGTCGAAGGATGTTCTTCTTGAGGTAGTAATCTGCATCCATTGAATGAATCTAAAACCCATTCATTTATTCCCTGATTTTCTCCTTTTACTGGTACAATTCTGATATATTGCTTTGAACTAGATATATGCTCCTTGGTGTGGGCATTGCCAAGCTCTGGATCCCACTTACAACAAGCTAGCCAAGCACCTGCGTGGCATTGATTCTCTGGTTATTGCCAAGATGGATGGAACCACCAATGAGCATCCCAGGGCCAAGGTATGGTTCATGAGCTTTCATTTATAATAATAGGTTCATTATGCCAACAACTTGGAATTTGAATGTGAAGTTGCGCTCTTGATTTCCGTTTTTGACTGGGTTGAGGCAATGTCAATAGATGCCATGCTGATTCTGTGCTAAATTGCTGTTTGGACTCAGCATCACCTTTATGCTACGGAACATGGATAACCCTCTATTGTAGAGACATCATTTAATAATCAAGTGGTGGACATATTTTCGACTTGGTTTGCAGACAAAGCCTTGTTATATTTCATTTTTCTCTGTTTTTGGGTATATTATTGTCTGACGGTTACATAGTTTTGATTTATTTCTATTTAAGATGATTCAAGTTGTGTTTTTATAATTTAACGAACTTATGTTTGTATGGCTGTTTAGCATTCAATATCACCTTGCAACCACAATGATGTTTAATGCCTCATGTTCGTGTCCATCCACTTTGGGAAAAGCAAAACACAAAAATGAAAAAAAACATAGTAAAAAAAGCGCTTGGGTGAACATGTTCTCTTTTTTGCTTTTGCAGACTGATGGGTTCCCCACACTTCTCTTCTTCCCAGCAGGAAACAAGAGTTTCGATCCAGTAAGTAGATTTCAGAATTCTTATTGTTTTCTCCGGTGCTGTTGTTGCTTCAGTTCTTGTTATTGTTACATTAGATGTTATAATGCAATCTAAAGATATTTGACATTTGTCTTATACAATGAATTGTTTTCGGATTTGGGCAGATTACTGTCGACACTGATCGGACGGTAGTGGCATTCTACAAATTCATTAAGAAGCATGCATCAATCCCTTTCAAGCTCCAGAAACCAGTCGCAAAATCAGAGGGTGTCGATGCCACCAAGAGCCATGAGAGCAGCACTGACGACGTGAAGGATGAATTGTGACAGTTTTTTGATGTATTTGTTATCTAATTATCAGATCAACTAGGAAGAGTTGTTGCTCACACATGAAAATAGAGTGAGTGAGAAGGGAGTCAACCTCAAATCTTTTAAAGTTTTGACTGCTCTGAGTCTCCCCTCGAGAAATCTAGTGAAAAATAGACAATAAAAGTTCCTTTATCTCCTATTTCTTTTGACTAATATTCCATTAAAGGTGCCTATGGTTGATGATCAAGCTCTATACACCAAAGTGGGGATACGCCATCCACCACTGTTTCTCATAAAGCCCAGCACTCCTCTCACCTGGTTTCCTTCGTTGCAAATCTTGAGAAAACGAGAAGTGAATAGTGGATCCCCACTTCCCTGATGAGCCATATTATGGGTTTTCTTCTGTTTGTATCTTGAAAATCGCTCCATTTCTCAGTAACCTAAGCGTCTGAAAATGTACTAGCAAGTCGGGTTACCAATTGACCTGGCCTAGCTCTGCCCGAGCGCAGTACGAGATACAATTAGATAGGCCCAAGCCCTGTTGACTATAGTCTCCAAGTTTTAAACCTAAGCCCAGCCTGTTGATATATAACGGGCCGGGCAGGGCCGGGCCTGGTCTAATGTAATTTTATAAAAATTGAATGAAATCGGGCTTAAAATGATATGCAGACTCAGATCATTAAGCCCAGATCCATTAGATCCGACCCAGAAGCCCTTCAAGCAACCTAGCCCATTAAGACCCCAATTGGTAAGTAGGGTAACCAGGAATATTGATCACTGGAACCTCTCCTCAAGGTTAGACAAACGAGGGTCACAACGTTGTGGTTGCAGATTCAAATCCCAAATAAGCCATATGCAATGTAAACTGTGCTGCTCTTGGGCTCCCTCGGGGTTAGAATAGCGGATCGACAACTGAATAAAAAAAATGGACCTTCTTACTAGGCATCTGTCATCACTTCAGTCAAAGCTGGAATTCCGATGATCATATACTAATCGTACCACCAGTTCTTCCATTTTTTGTAAGAAGAAAAAATAAGATCTAAATTTTGTTTCTTTTATGCCTAAAAATGGCATTTCAAAGATTCAAACAGACCATTAAATTCAAGATTTCACCTTTTAGGTGGATATATGGGATCGTCTAATGATCTGATTCATGCAATTTGAACTTTCACTAGCTCTTTAATAAGGTTGTGTTGAGGGTGGTGGGCCTGGTGAAGGTGTTGTAAGATCCAGACCCGACCGGGCTAGTTGAACTGGTCCCCAAAACGGTGTATGTCACCATCTACTTGGAAATTTAAATTTTAGTTATTTTTCTTAAAACCCAGATCGTCTGACCAGCCACTAGTTCCTCTGCCCTTTTTAAAGATGGATGGGATTTAAGTAGAGTTGTTAATGATGTTGGGGCCTAGGTTGGGTAGGGGGGTAAAACCAGATCTGATCATTTATCAATGGGTTTGGTTTAAGAAAACAGAACAGGTAAGTCTTATCTGTTTTGAGTTGGAACTATCAAAACCCATGTACTAGAGGAGATGAGTCAAGCTCAAATACTTATCCCATTTATTATTAGCAAAAAGAAGAAGAAATTAATAAAAATCTAAAGTCTTATATTATTGTAATCACCTACTAAAATGTTAAGCAATTGTTCTCATCCATGGTTTATAACGTAAACAACGGCCATTACAATGGTAACACCCCAACCCGTTACGTTATTTAAAAAATAATGCCCATAACTAAAAAATAAAGGACTTCGTGTTACATTGGCCATTATTTTTAAAAAACATATTTTTTTTTTTTACGGTTATTGAGGTTATTTTCATAAATAATATACTATAGTCTTCTGCATTTTTTTGGGTAATTTAGTAACACCCACCTGAAATTTGGAAGTAATTAATAATACCCCCTTATAGTTTCAAACTTCAGGATCACCCCCCCTTAACCTACTTTAACAGTGGTTGACTTAAGTTAAAACAGACTTGAATCACACGTCATTAGCATTGTACTTGCAATATTATGGTCTTTCATCGGTGCATTAACTGGCGCATGATGCATGTGACGTTTTAACGTTAGTCAACTGATGGTAAAACTAGGTCAAGGGGTGTATTGCTAAAGTTGGAAAGTATAAGAGGGTATTACTAATTACTTTCAAATTTCAGGCTGCGATGTTACTAAAATACCAATTTTTTTTTTTTTTTATACTTTGGATGTAACCTGTTATAATGGACGACTTAAAACCTTGATGTCATCGAATCGAAAAGAAAAAAAAATCATTTCCCAAATAAAAAGTTCAACAATAAGAAAGTTTATAAGCACAAGTCCTCTAAATCGTCGATTCGTTCAAGTAGAGATACTTGGTACATACCATATGACAAAAAATAATTAAATCCGAGGACAAGTCCATCCAATATATTTTGGACTGGACCTGATCTTTCTGTCAAATTTGCGAATCATAACCACACATCCCTTTCTTAAGAGGAGTGTTAGCATTAGCATCATCGTCCCAAGGTCCAAACCACTGATGTTCATCGAGATTCCCACCACACTTATTGAAAGTCCACCCCACAACATTACGCGGCCGACCTGGACGATAACCCAAGATTTTGTACTAAAATTGAGTAGTGATAGGGGCCCTTATCTTAAATAAGCTTAAGGGCCTTCCTGTAAAATTTGCCACGAGATATTATCAAGGGAGAGTTAAATGACTTGTTAGAAGCATATTCTTCTCAATGGAACACAAGGCGCTTATCCTAGACGTGTAGCTAATTCGACTGCTCATACTATTGTCCGTGGGGCTCGTGCTATTATTTTCTCTTGATTTGGATTAGGGTGCCACTCTCTAACTTCGGGCAGTCATTGAGCGTCAGATCCAATCTAGGGCTGATGTGTAAGGTCTGTTTTTTACGATAAATTTAACTGGCTTAAAAAAACAAGGGCTTATCAGAATAAATAAATAAATAAAAAATCATCAAAAAGACGAAAAGGGTGAGACAAGACGAAAAGGGATTTGGTGTAGGATTCCGTGAGGCGGCCATGAAAAACAATAATCTAACTTTTCAGGAGTGCGTAGGTTAAGCTCCTCACAACTCTTATAGAGAGAGAGAGATAGAGATTTGGTTTGCTTAACTAGAGTGGAGCAAATATTTGATGACGGACGTCCGTCATTGGTATGAGACACATGGTATATTCTTAGAGATTACTGACCGTATAAATGTTTGGCCCATCCTAAGTAAACCTACCTGCAGTCTACAGACAATAAATCAGCCTATTAGTGATTTCTAATTGTTGGAATATTGGAGTCTTTTTATGGGTTGATTTTTAACCATGCATGGGATATCTAGGCTTTATTTGGGTAATCAGGTCTAAAGGTTAGAAATAACTAATCATGCTGATATTTTGTATGTAGGCCCACCCATGGTTTTAAAAACGGCCATTTAAATGGTAACACCTCAATTCCATTTCCGTTTAAACCGTTTACACACATTTTAACGTTTTTGAATTTAACGGCCGTTAAAATCGTTTAAACAGCCGTTAAATTTTATTTATTTTTTTAAAATTTCAAATTTGAATTTCAGCACCATTTTTTTCCATTAAAATCCGTTAAATTCCATTTTTCTATTTTTTTCTATTTTTGCCCCTAGTCTTTTCAATTGGTTTTAACGGTAACGCCCCCAGTTCGTTTAACTGTTAAAACGGCCTGCTTTAAACCTTGGGTCCACCTAAGGATGGGCTAATATGGTCATTTGTCTCTAAAGCCCTGGTTGGTTCAATGCAAATCGGATACAATACACTCACTTGCCACTGTTTTGGGATTAAAAGTGATTGGTTAGGGGCGTACAAATGAGCTGGAGTGCAAGTGGTTGCCAAGCCCTTGCAAACTCTTTAAGAAAATGGATGCAAGCATGTGCAGCCCAAAAACTGTGGTAAATGAATGCAATGCAACTCAAGGCATTTGCATTGGAGTGCAAAATGCCTCCCAGTGCAGTGAACCAAGCAAGGCCTAAGAGTTTTCTCCCTTAGCCCATTTGTCCCTCAAGGCATATTTTTAGAGATATTGTGTGGATTTGTTGAAAAATGATTTTGAGAGTATCCCACACTACCCTTGAAGTGGAGAGACGACCAAGAACTTATTGGTCGAACTAAGTATCCCACGTCGAATGAGGACCACATCAACCACGTCGATTCAAAAAGGTTTGCTTTTTTATTGACCCCCGCGTCAATCAAAATTTGGCAAATTCGTCTTGCTTGCAGTCTTGACCCCGCGTCAATGAAATTTGGCAAATTCGTCTTGCTTGCGGTCACGCCGGACTTGAGTTTCTTCTGGGTCAGGAAGTCATTAATCGCCACATTATCCGTCTTGACCACGAATCATGACCTACCTCCACGTTCTTTGTCCCATTTCTGGATGATTTCCAATCCAATCGTTAGAAATAACTAATCAGCCTTATTTTTGATCGGCTGGGATCCACTTAAGGATTGTCCAAATACGGTCAGCATTCTCTACAAGGGTGCCACGTGTCTTGTATAGGTACGTTCGTCATTAAAGATTTTATCACTTGTGGGTGTCTCATCTTCGAGTAAAACTTTGCCGGGGGAGTCCGTCGTCAACGTTGACGAAGGATCATAGTACGAGCTTTTGGTCCAATCGTAGGTGGACCCTACGTACGGACCAAACATTAGTGTGATTATTTATTTATGGAAAAAGATGTAACAAGGTATGCCTGAAACTGTTCATTTGCGGAAGCGGCATTTTTTGTAGTCACCGCTGCCATCTGGGCCCACTGACCGCTTGGATGTTTATCCCACCCCTTGGTGGATATACATACCAAAAATCACCTTGATTGGTAGTCTATAACCATTAGATTTTAACACTTTTTAGCGCCATATAAGGCGTTCTTATAGCCGTTGCATACAACCATTTTTGAGTACTAAAACCAACGGCTACAAATCATTAAACAAGCTGATTTTTTGTATGAATGTCTATTAAAGGGTGGGCTAAACATCCATGCGGTCAGTGGGACCAGATGGTAGTGGTGACTACCAAAAATGCCGCTTCCGCAAATGAAACGATCTCAGGTATACCTTGTTACATCACGACCCTTTATTTATTTATTTTTAATGTTCTATAAAAGGTCACAGACTCGGATGACTCCTCTTTTTGCACTAATAATTTCACTAATGTTCTCCGGGCGTCGATTCCGAGAATACAAAAGTGAATCCAGTGAATTACAACCACAGTTGGATTCTCGAAATCCATGGCTGAAATCATTAGTGAACTTATTAGTTCTCTTTTGTTGGTCCCCTGAGCCTTGGTTTTAACATTGGAATTTTACCATTATTTCGGGTACAAGTATCAAACGGTTTAAAATCACTAATCAGGCTAATTTCTAGTATTTAGGTCCACTCAAACATCCATACGGTCAGAAATCTCTAAAAGCGTGACACGTGTCACATAATGTGTTCTGTCATCCGTAGCTAAGTCTTATTCACGGCGTAAAAACCATCAAATAGGAGTACAATTACAACCATCTGTTGCCTCGTTGTTTCCGTCCCAATACCGGCCTTTCTCTTTCGCTGAAGAATCACGACGATTTTTGCCAGCTGAGCTCCCCACCACTCACCACTCACGACTCACGAGCATTTGTTTTTAGGGAGAAAGTGAGTAAATAAAGAGAGACGAAACCCTAGCAGCAAATTGTAGGAAATCCATCCATCCCTTCCCTCCGTTCCCTCTATGCAATTGAAACTAGAATATTAGGATCTTCTCTGTTCTCGCCTTCGTTTATTATAACATTAGATTTTCAGAATTGAAACTAGGTTTTGGATGCACGTTTATTTCGCTTTTCCCGAGGAGCTTCCTTTTTAATCGCTTTGTTTCCGTAGATCTACGACTACGAGTGTCTACTTCGTCTTTTTTTTTTTTTTTAACTGATTTCCTGAAGTTTCGGATTACTTGAATCTGGAATGTACTCTTAATTTGGAGTTTATTGGGGTGTTAAACTGCAGATCTGTGCTTTCTCCTACTCGGTTGTCGAGATTTATCAAGAAAGCTCGAACGAGTTCGATCGGTTCTCTCTCCATAATTTCATAAGTTTTTTATTTTAAAGATTGGAGAAAGCTGTGGCCATGGCAAGACTGGTCAGACTGTGTTTCTCCCTCATTTTAGTTCTTCTTTTGGCAAATTTCGCTATATCTGCAGATCCGCCTAATAATTCACCAGCTCCAACTCCCGATAACGGGGGAGCTTCTCCTAATTCACCAGCTCCAACTCCCGATAACAGGGGAGCTTCTCCTAATTCACCAGCTCCAACTCCCGATAACAGGGGAGCTTCTCCTAATTCACCAGCTCCAACTCCCGATAACAGGGGAGCTTCTCCTGATTCACCAGCTTCGGCTTCTTCGCCGACTCCTTCACCGGAATATCATCCTCCATCGGCACCTCCACCGTCAAATAACACTCCTGGTGACAATAACAACACGCCCAGAGACAATGAATCGAAAAATTCTTCAGGCGGATTGAAAGGCGGGCAGAAAGCCGGAATCGTAGTCGGAGTCATCGTCGGCGCTGGTGTCGTCGGTTTAGGAGGACTAGTGTACAAGAAACGGCAAGATAATATCCGGCGTTCGCAGTACGGATTCGCGGCGAGGAGAGATATTCTCTGAGGTTTTTTTTCTTTATCTAGTTTTTTTCCCTAATTACCCTTGTTGAATATATCTTTTTTTAATAATTTTCATGGATATAAGGTTGGGGACGATGATTCGTTCTATTCTTTATGAAAAAGAAAAAACTGTCAGGCATTTATTCGATCTTGTACTTGTGCTTCTATAAATGGAGTAAAACTTGTGTCACAAGATGTTGTGACGGAAGCCGGTCGGTTGTTAATATGTTATTAGTAATTAACTTCCAACTGTATTAAGAAACGACGGTTGTATGAAACAGAAGGTTCTCTACAAGCCCGGCTGGATCCATCTGCTACGGTTGATCACAGAAGACTTGTGATTGATGGGTCCTTGGACCAACCAAAGGTTCTAACTGGATGTATGACTCTTGTGCCACACCCACTTTGCAATTGGTGTGTCTACATAAATTTTTTCCACAAATAATGGTAAAATTGCTACTTTGCAATTGGTGTCCCTGCCCCTGACCACTCAAAATATGAGCCACGGGGTACAACTCTTAGAAAACACTGACCGTATGGATGTTTGGCCAATCCCTAAGTTGACCCACAAATCAAAAATCAGCTGATTAGTGATTTCAATCCTTTGGATCTTTGTACCCAAATAATACTCAAATTCCTACGGTTGAAATCAAACCATTAAAAAGACTTCAACTAACGCTTAGAAATCACTGAACAGGTTGATTTTAGGATTGGGTCGGGCTCAAGGGACCCCCTTTTTTGACCCCCATCTTGGCGTACCCACATAGAAGATGAATCAATGGCTGATTTTTGGTGGGGCTGATAACCTCACCATATAGATCATCCCAACAAAAAATCAGCCCATTCTGAAATTTCTAACCCCATCAAATGTGGTTTTGAAGTTACACGGTAAAAATCAACGGTCCATAATTCTTCAACTTCTATATCAGTCTATGAATATCAGAATGATTTGAATTTTTGTGAGGATGATCTCCTCACCATAGAGATCACCCTCACCAAAAATCAGCCATTGATTCATCTTCTATGTAGGTAGGCCAAGATGGGGGTCAAAAAAGGGGGTCAGAAAGGATGGTCCCTTGAGCCCGACCCTTTAGGTTTATAGGTCCGTCTAGAGATTAGCCAAACATCTATACAGTCATTGTCCTCTAAAAATTGCCACGTGGATGATATTATGAGTGGTCAGGTAGCTACCTCGCCAGCTGTGGTCACGTAAGATTTACTTGCTTTGGAAGAGTCTTTCTGATGATGCAGAAGTCCCTCGAATTGCCACGTAATACACCATTTCAGGTCAACTGCCCCCATACACCATGGTGGACCTATACACCAAAAGGTAATTTCAAATTGCCACGTAGAACACACTACACATTACACACTTTCGAGTAAAACTTCTGTCAAATCGGATTGCAAATCACACAATCACAGCCAATGAGTTCTTGGCACGTACACCTAAAAGCAAAAGCACTTGTGAACTCATTGGCTTGTGATTGTGTGATTAACAATCACACAATGGCTGGGAATTATCAATGGGCTTCATGGGTTGGTTCAAGCCCATGATGAAGAAGTGCTCAAATCCAATGGCTGGGAATTATCAAGGAGAAAGAACTTTTATATCTCCCGACCGTGACCTCCTGCATACATGAGATTAATATTATGAATAAAAAGAAAATCACCAATGAATCTCCCAACCGTGACCGTGATCTCTTGCATAATACATTGGAACGTTTGGGATGTACGTGAGAGGAAAGGACGTGTTAGCATACGGAGAGACGTATGTGGAGAGGGGAAGACATATTTGTTCAGGGAGACACGTCTTGGAATTAAAGGATTTCCGACCCCAATGACATGGTGCTATTTTTTATAAAAAAATATTTAAAATGAATTGGCGCTCTGTGCATTTAATCAGGTTGATTTTTGTTGTGTATGTCCCTCAACTGGTGAACCAACATTCATGTCTCAGTTGTTCGCCAAAAAGAATGTTATGTGGTGCATTTTATGCGCTCAAAAGCTCCACATAGAAAGATGGTCCACATAAAGAATGAAAATAATTTTTGAAGTGGTTATCTTTCCTTGCGACATTATGAGTTGCATAAACTGTTGCATGTGACGAACTTTTTTGAAATTATCTGAATGTATGGATTTTTGACCGGCTCTTTGGTGGACTTACAAACAAAAAATTCATCAAATAGTTATTGGATCCCATGGCTACAAATCAACCAGGAAAAAGGCTCAAATCTAACTGCTATAAGTTACTTACAATATGATATATTAACATGTAAACCATATAGCAAAGCATTGTAAGTAATATTAAAGGGTTCACAAAACCCATATAGCAAAGCTTTGTAAGTAACAAAATCAGGACATCAATTGTTTAATTTCTTGGTGTATAAGACTGCATGACAAAGACCGGAAATAATTATTGTATTAATAATAATGTTGGGGGAAATATCTCACTCAGTCATTCTATCGAACAGTTGAAGCGCGTCCTAGGTCTTCTCGAATGCACAATATCAAATTGGCATTACATAATTAACCTTAAAATCATGTAGATTATAAGATAAAAAATAAAAGATTTTACCGGTAAAATTATTTATATATAGAGAAATTAGGAGGATAGATTGATTTTTGGGATACAATAAACGAAGTTGGACAGAGGAAATAAAAAAGAGAAAATTACCCACTTTATCATATCTTTTAATCTCTCAAATTCTCGTTAATCGCGAATCGAATGTTCATATCGAAGACCAATTGGAAATCTACGTTCATCCCCAAATCTATTATTCTAATGAATTGGATCGAGAAACAAAGATCTTATCCTTTAACTAATTGTGGCTGAACATAATTACATTCTCCTTTATAAAGCTCCCGCTTAGATCGGAGAGATGTGCCATAAAAAAATAGCTCTAGACAGACTTTTTTATACTGCCTCTCTAGATTCAGAAAATTTATGGTTTGCCTTCCTTTACTATCAATTGACTTTAACAAAGTCTAATTAAATAGAAAATGATGAAATTACCGGTGCACGTGATTGAAAGAAAAGTAAAATTTTAAAAAATGGGGATGCAAATGGGCTGGGCCTGGCTTTGTTAAATTTTGAATAGACAAGAGCCCATGGCCTGAAATAATGCAATTCAAATTCAGCTGAAAATCTCTTGGGCCAGCCTGTTTGCAACCCTACTAAAAAAGACACTAGTACTTTGGCCACATTAAGTGACTTGCTCAGTCAATGATCAAACGAGGCATTTTCTAAATCTTTTGAATATAGGGAGGCATGTCAAAATTAGGTCATTGAGAAGAGAGTTAAGTTAGAATAACCCATTAATTAATGAAAAGTAGCAATCTAATTTTAGGTATTTGGCTGAATTCTCCAATGTTCTAACAATTCGAGTTTTTTTCTTTTTCAATTCAAAGTGGTAGAGAAATCACGAGGATACTACAGGAAAAGAAGCCAAGTATAATTAAGGAATCAATATCGACAAGGGAAGACTCCACTTCACTATGCTATATACCTCATCATCTGGGATGGATCGAGCCTGAGAGCACCTCCAAGAGGGCTCCCTATTTTTTTTCCCTACTTTTTAGAAAAAGGTAGTGGAAACTATTTTAGGATAGGGAGTCCGGCTTGTATAACTCCAAGAGATCACTCTATACTTTAAAACGTTGTTGACCCGAGGAACCAAGATCCTCTATAGTGGTAAAAAGAACTCAATTTTATGAACAAAAATATCTCGGCAGTTTGGAGATAGATATCGATAGCAAAGATCTCAGTTTTTGGAAGTTAAATACTTTTTACCTTGGTTTTTAACTAAGATCTTTGCGAGTTTTTGTAAGTAGTGCCAAAAAAATATGCTTGAAAGCCAACTATTAGAATCAATCCTAGCTAAAAAGTACTAACATTTATGGTTAGAGATAACAAATCAGGCTGATTTTTATAGAACAACAAGTGGTGGTCTAAACATCCATACTGTTGGTGGGCCCAAAAAATGGTTAATAATTAAAGGTGTTCAAATGAAAATATTTAGATGGGAATGTTATGGATAAACTTTTATGTTGCTTAAGGAGTTTAGATGGGGATTGTGGGTGTCGTATTTTCTGGCAAGTGGTATGATGACACGTGTACTGGCTATATACGTGCGAAATTAAAAAAAAGACGCGTGGTATTATTCGTCGTGCTTGAGTAAATGCGCCGAAGACATCAACATAGGTCATGGTCATCTCATCACTATCATGCAACTTCCATTAATGGAAGTGTCACGTGTCAAGACGTGATGATCAGAAGAGAATAAAATCAGTAACAGAATGCATTAACACTTCAACCATTAAATATGTTAGGAAGCATTCAATCTTGCCCGACATATTAATGATTGATCTTATCAACGGGACAGATATACAACTGACCCTGACAAGGTCCATTGGCCTATATCATACAAGTTAAGATCTTGACGGGATTTTAATTCATATACATCCCGACGAGTATATCCCGACAAGGCGAAATGATTTACTTGACGGGATTGATATCCATCTCTTCCCGACGAAGTTATATAGCCTGGTTGACAGATTTGACATTTATCTCATCTTGACGAGATCAGAATCATACTTGCTGGGAATAGATTTCTTTCAATCCCGAGAAATATACCAGATTCAACAAGATAAGTATTTCGAATGAGTATTGACCATATGGCATCTAATTGAGCTATCACAGTTTTGACATCTCCTTATTTCGAATATCTGACACGAGAAATGCTACCTTAGTGTCACTTCAGTTATTTCAGGTATAACTGAGTCAAAGAAGTTAAGATCTAACAATAAGATTCTGTTTTATAACAGAATCCATCTAGACCATAACTGATTGATAACGACTAGACACGTGGAAGGTGAGTCACGCCAGTTCTAAGGGTATAAATACGAGACCCTCAGGACTGAGTAGATGATCTTGCTTCTAGATCCAGATAGTCTAAGCTCTGAAATATTTTATTTGTCTGAACCCTATTACCATTTCTAAGCTGACTTGAGCGTCGGAGTATTGTCAATAGGTACAACCACATCTCATCTGGAGATCATCCTATCATTTGCGGAGGAGAAAGCAGTTTCACCCTGAAACATCAGAACAGTCTGATCATCATCAAGATACGAATCGTCTGACCTCGAAGATTGTGTAGGTTAGATTAGATATTTTTTCTCCTCAGAAATTTTATGAATAAGCTTTTATGCGGCCTAAAGAGTTTAAATAAAGAATTTATGAATATGTTTTTATGTGGTCTAAGGGTGTTCATGTTCAAATGGGATGTTTTCATGTGATAGATAAGCTTTTATACCCCATTACAAGAAAATACGTGGTCTAAACATCCCTAGAAATTGCTAATAAGGGTGTTTAGATGGGGGAACGATATGGATTAGATTTTGTGCGGCCTATGGTGTTCAAATGGAGATTTTATGGATACGCTTTTACGCGGTCTAAGGGTGTTCGTGTTCAAATGGGATGTTTTCATGTGATGGATAAGCTTTTATACGGTGCAAGAAAATATAAGGTTGTCATTTGGTGGACAATGAATAATACAGCATACGTACAAGAGAAAGACCCCACCCCCCAACTCAGACAGGTCTCTACGTTATATCTCTCATCTCATCCATTGGATCCATGTGGACTATTCAGCACATGTTTCACGTGCATTGGATGATTGCAATTCATTTGATAGAGGCTCTACATAGACCCCCCCCCCCCACCCCACCAATTGAAATAGAACACATGCATTTAGAGGATAAAAGATGAGGAGGATCTACCTAAACCAGGACCCTATATTCCCCGACCAAAAGACCCTTCAAAATAAGGAGGGAGCTAACCTACAGAATGGGACGTTCCGTTTAATAAACCTATGCACACACTGACACACAGACCTTCCCGAAAATTGAAAGCTCACTTGTACGTAGGTTGCTGATTTGTCGTTCTCTCATTGACTGTGACATCTTTGAATCAAGGACGCAAGAGGTAAAATCCAAGCTCTTTAACTTTTGAATCACCTACAAAACTTCATCCATCTCTAATGTGGGATTAAATAAAACACAAGAAGTAGAGAAACTTTCTAAGTATCCATCCATAATTTTTATTTATTAACTGAAGACAGATTTTAAACAAAATCAATGAATCTCAGTTGAAAACTCTTTCGGTTCAAATAATAACACTTTATTAACATGTTTGGCCATCCCTAATGGACCTTTGGACCAAAAATTAGCTTGATTGGTTGTTTCTAGCCGTTGGATCTGAGTGCCAAAAATGCTCAAATCCCATGGCTAAAAACCATCCCTAGAAATTGCCAATTGAGCTGTTTTTGTTCTGTAGGTGATCAAAAGATGGGCCAACCATCCATATGGTCTGTGGTCTCTAATGACGTGCCAAAAGCCTCATACTATGGTCCATCATCAACTATGGACGTCATCGAATATATATTCACAGCATTACTATTTTTCTTCTGGGTCAGGAAGTCATTCGTCGCCACATTATCCCTCTTGACCACGAATCATGACCTACCTCCACGTTCTCTGTCTCATTTCAAGATGATTTCCAATCCAATCGTTACAAATAACTAATCAGCCTTATTTTTGATCGGCTGGAGATCCACTTAGGGATGGTCCAAACATCTATACTGTCAGCATTCTCTAAAAGTGTGCCACGTGTCTTATATGGGTACGTTCGTCTAAAGATTTTATCACTTCTTGGCATCTCATTTCGAGTAAAACTTCCATCATACGAAATTGTAAATCACACAAAACACAGCCAATGAGTTCTCGGCACGTACACAAGTGCTTTGCAACGTAGGCATGTGCTTTTGCTTTTTAGGTGTACGTGCCGAGAACTCATTGGCTGTGTTTTGTGTGATTTGCAATCCCATTGTGACAGAAGTTTTACTCCTCATCTTCGAGTAAAACTTTGCTGAGGGAGTCTGTCGTCAACGTTGACACGAAGATTCATAGTATGAGCTTTTCTGGACCCTACGTACGGACCAAACATTAGCGTGATTTTTTTTTTAATGTTCTATAAAAGGTCACACACTCGGATGACTCATAATTTTGCACTAATAATTTCACTAATGTTCTCCCGGCGTCGATTCCGAGAATACAAAAGTTAATCCAGTGAATTACAACCACAGTTGGATTCTCGGAATCCATGGCTGAAATCATTAGTGAACTTATTAGTTCTCTTTTGTTGGTCCCCTGAGCCTTGGTTTTAACAGTGGAATTTAACCATTATTTGGGGTACAAATATCAAACGGTTTAAAATCACTAATCAGGCTAATTTCTAATATTGAGGTCCACTTAGGATGGAGCAAACATCCATACGGTCAGAAATCTCTAAAAGCGTGCCACGTATCACATAATGTGGTCTGTCATCCGTAGCAAAGTCTTATTCACGGCGTAAAAACCATCAAATAGGAGTACAATTACAACCATCTGTTGCCTCGTTGTTTCCGTCCCAATACCGGCCTTTCTCTTTCGCTGAAGAATCTCGACGACTTTTCCCAGCTGAGCTCCCCACCACTCACGACTCCCGAGCATTTGTTTTTAGGGAGAAAGCAAGTAAATAAAGAGAGACGAAACCCTAGCAGCAAATTGTAGGAAATCCATCCATCCCTTCCCTTCCCTTCCCTCCGTTCCCTCTATGCAATTGAAACTAGAATATTAAGATCTCTGTTCTCGCCTTCGTTTATTAAAACATTAGATTTTCAGAAAAAGCTTCGACCTAGGGTTCGCGCTCTTACCCATTGATTGTGAACTCAAGTTTTACATTCAATGTCATGTTTTCAAATTCTTATATCTCTTAGACGTAGAATAGAGAAAACTCAGTGTTTGTAACATTTGAGTAAAAACAATTCATGAATAGTGAAACTACACACACACACATACATATGAGTTATGATTCTGTACCGGAATTGAGTGACCATGTTTTCAGGGTACCACTTATAGGCGTTGGATTTTTAGGCCGATCTGAAACCCTCAGTATCGATCATGAGCTAATAGACATTGAAACAAGGTGTTGCATCACTCCCTTTATCTGTTCTCTCTATTTTTCTTCTATACCCAAAAGTGACGAAACCATTTTATTGAAATTCCATTTGATAGCATAGAGACCTGAAGTTGTAGGCGACCATCTGCCTTATACATTAGAACCTCAAATCCAATCCAGATGTGAATATGTATTCTCTGAAAAATGGAACTAGCTTTTTCATCTTTAGTACTTTGCTAACAAGACTAATAAAGCACATGCTTCTCCAACCCTGCATTTTTTTTTATTGATCGACTTCTTTCCTACCAATGATTCTTAATGGTCACCCTAATTCAGATGCTAATCACAATAGTTTTTCAGGTCATTTCAGATGTTGCTTATTTTTATATTCATCTAATTTAATCATTCATGCACTGTGCTACATTTGCCTAAGAAAAGCATTCTTCTCCTTATAAGAGCAGGTGAAGAACTACATGAGATTTGTCTACTATCCTTAAGGTTTGATTGTTGCACCCTTGCTCTTATTTAAATTTCACTTCAATTTAATTGTGTTTCTCTGGGTTTGATCCCTGCTTACCCATTAAACAATCTTTTCTTAATTAAAAGGAAATTTGTTTTTTTGTTGTTGCACCCTAGCTCTTCCTTGTTTTCTTTGAATCTCTGTGGGAGAGGCATGGGACCTGATCCCGTCACATTATATCAGCTGTGGGTTAAAAGGATTTTAAATCCCGTGTGAGGAAATTTACCTTCATTTTAATACACACTCATTTAAAATTTTAAAAAATGTACCATCTTTTTTTTTTCAGTGTTTCATAACAGTTACGACTGAAATTCATGGGGTTTGTTTGGGTTTGAATGTGGTCTGAAATATCCGACATTTCTTAGTTTGCGATTTGGGTCGGAATCGAAGTTTTTTTTAGTGAAATGGTGTTTAAACTCAAATCAGATTTAAGCATCTTGCATGGTTTGCAGATTTATGACTAACTCAAAGATTTAAGATTTATGACAAACTCCATCAGATTTAAGTATCTTGCATGCTTAAATATGACAAATTCAAATCAATAATTTTGAAGCAATCTGAAATGCAACCCAATGTGTGTTCAGATCGTATTCGTGCTCATCTTGCAAACAGATTGGGTTGCATTTCAGATTGTGTGTTCAGATTGCATTAGAGTTATGTGAATCAATCTGAAATGCAGCCCAATCCGTGCATATGCGTGTTCAGATTGTAAACATTGTTATTGAGAACATGTTATGGGACATTGTTTTGGTCTCATTTTCTAATCTGCCATTGAGGTTTTCAATTAATTTTCATGCCTAAACATGCAATAGTTGCATATGATGAGGTGTTTGATGTTTTGTTTCTTAAGGTCACGAGTTTGCTGTTTTGTTTACATGGTGTGACCATACTTTCTCCTCTAATCATTTTGTTCACAATAACTTATATCCATTAAAGACTCGCCACCCCTTTGTTCAAGCTGCTCTTTGTCTCCAATTAAGCATGCTTTTCTTTTGTCTCACGATGCATATTTATGAGCACATTTTAATGACTTTCATAGTGAATTATTGATGAAGCTGAATTTCTTCCAATGGCCTAGGCTGGCTTGGGAATGAAGGCAAAATTGATAGTGCACGGCATGCTTTTAACTGCTCGTGAAATAAAATGCAGATCATATATCATTCATCAAAGATTTAGCTATAACTCGACCTCCTGAACATCTGCAGTGTTTGTTGACCTCCTCAAACAATAGGTAAATGTTGCTCAACTTCTTTGTCATCTTTCACGTCCACATTGTTTATCAAAGATTCTACTATGTATTTGTGTTGAACGTCTAAAACATTCGTTCTTTGCTTTCTCATTCAATTTATAAGTACCTGTTTTGTTTATTCTATTTTCATAAATGTACCTCTTTTTTTGTTTATTCCTCTTAATCTCACTTAATTGGACACGCATGCTTAAATGCACACATACATGCAGTGTGCATGCCCACAAGCATGCAGGCAGTCACGAGTTTGGCTTAAAATATACTAATGACAATGCATATGCATGACCATGTAATATGATTATAAGCATTATAACCATGATATCCCCTAAGTGGTGATCACCTTTGTTTCTTATCATCTCAGGTTAGAAAGCGAAGCAAAGGATTGAATGTAATCTTGCAAGTTGAGGGAATTAGGTATGTTGACTTGAAGAAATCAAAGAGCTCTTACTTGAAGAAATGAAACCGTGTAGTGCAGCAAAGTTGATTGTTGATGCGCTGCTCAGCCTGCTCCAACTTTCTTCCTCTTGATAGGCGAAACAACCCAGGCACAGGTAGAAATGTTGCGCTTTTGTATGTTGTCTTGGCATGATGATCGGATTGATTAACCTCTAGATATCCCAATTTAGATTTGATTATAACTTTTTTTTTCATCTTAAAGTCTATCTGTTAGATTACATTTTGCAAATTTCTATTCATTTGTCTTATTTTGTGCTTTTGAGCCTAGCAGTATTGCGTGTCCTAAGGTAGTTTATTTAAACAACTTTTGTCATGGAAGTATCAAGCTTCCACTATTGTTGTTTCAATTAAATTTTATGTTAAATGTTAATAACTATTATAGCATTACCTTAAAGTTGGACATGCTTTTTAAATGAAAAAGGATAATAGTTTTTAAGTATTGAAAGCTATTATATTTATTGGACTGTCTTTAGTGGACCGTCTACATTAAAGTCAGCGTCTTAAGCATCCACTGCCCCCCTGAATGTTTGGCTCACACCATGGTGGACCTATACATCAAAAATCGGTGTCACTGGTGATTTCGAGCCATAGGATTCAAGCACTTTGTCAACAGCCCGTGTTGAAAAGTGCTCAAATCCAACGGCTAGGAATCATCAATCACTTATTTTTGGTGTGTGGGTCCACCAAACCTTGGGCCAAACATACTACAAGAAAGAATTGTATACTACATCTACTTGAGGGTGGCAATTTGGCCTGTCAGGCCAGGCTCGGGTCGAAATTGAGTTGAGTTGGGCTTGCCAAATTTTTTGAAGCCCAAGCCCAGCCCACGGCCCGATGTGAGGTTAGACCCTTGAACTGGGCCTTGGGGTAGGACTAGTAGGCCGGGCCTATTTTTAAAGAAAATTGAAAAAAAAAGATTTAGAAAACAATAGTTTTTAATGGGGGGAGTGGAGGGGAAATTTAAAATTTTTAATTTTGGGAGAGGGGGGTATTGTAAAATTCAAATTTGAGGAGGAAGGGGTAATTTTAAACCTTCAAATTTTTAAATTTGGATTTTATGGGCCACTTCACCGGCCAGACCAGCTTAGCCCACACGATTCTCTTCACGGGTCGGGCTGGGCTGCGAGCTCAAATCCTAAGCCCATCCCCGGCCCAGAAGTGTAGCGGGTTAGATCGGGCCGGGCACTGGCCAAATTGCCACCTCTATGTCTATTCTTGATTGTCACCTCGGCGCCATATGAATGTAGTCATCATTACGACAACATGCAAACCAAATGAAAATCTTTTTTGCATCATCTCGATCTTTTTCTATTCTTCTTTTCCATTTAGAGTGGTGCTATCCCACGGACAGTTTTGTCAGAGATGATTATTCATTGTATTGTGAGTGCTTTTTTTGCCTCAGAACATAGTGGAATCTGTACGAGTCCATGTACGTACCTCGATCTTGAGTGAACTACGTAAATCTCTATGTCGTGTGTTTGCATCTTTGCTATGCATGAATTTATGCAAGCCCACTTATCCGGCAAGACTTTGATGGGTATTTAAAGTAAAAAAAATGTCCAACTCTTTTGTTAACATGGTTGTTAAGCCCACGCAGTGCACGTGATCATGACTTTTAACGCCACGACTAGTTCAATAATTTAATGGTCATGTGATTGACATATACGGAGGATCATGAATCAATAATGGGTCCCATCTAAGAGTTCTATAGGGCCAAAATCAATATGATTGGATGGTCTCACCTATTCAAATTTACACTTTCTTTTGCATGGCGAAAGAAGGAAGTCTACATATCAAATGGTCAATAGTCATCCAGTCATGCTAGTTTTTAGCAAAGGAAATCTCACGTGGAGCCCATTTGATAAGGGCAGTAGATAACACATTATGGAAATTTGATTAGGGCACCCACTTTATGAATTAGCAAAACAATTTAAATCTACCAAACATGCAAAAAGAACGGAACCGTGCTGGATGGGCCCAGCAGTCCAGCCTGCGATTATTTTAAGGTCCAATAGAAAATTTTGCCAAGCTTGGGCTAAAATATTAACAAAAAAATGTCTTAGGGGCCAGACCCAATTTATGGCCCAACTGTTATTTCTATTATTGGGTCATGCTTGGGCCTGTAAGAGACCAGGATATCTAGAGATTGGCCAAACATCTATACAGTCAGTGTCCTCTAAAATTGCCGTGTGGATAATATAATGAGTTGTCAGGTAGCTACCTCGCCAGCTGTGGTCACGTAAGATTTACTCGCTTTGGAAGAGTTTCTGTGACTATGATGCAGAAGTCCCTCAAATTGCCACGTAATACACTCTTTCGGGTCAACTGCCCCTATACACCATGGTGGACCTACACACCAAAAGGTAATTTCAAAGTGCCACGTAGTACACACTTTCGGGTCAACTGGCCCCTGACACCATGGTGGACCTACATACCAAAAGGTAATTTCAAGCCCATGACGAAAAGGTGCTCAAATCCAATGGCTGGGGATTATCAATCACACTGATTTTTGGTTTGTGGGTCGACCAAGGTGTGGGCCAAACATTCAATGGGCCCGAAAGAGTGTACTACGTGGCAATTTGAGGGACTTCTACATCAAAATTTGGATACGCAAACACCATTCCACACCAAGAGGTGTGTGCCATTATGGAAATGGTGTGTGCAATTAACGCCACACTTTAAAGTGCCGTGGATTCCAACTTTCAACCCTCGCTTAACCACCTGCAGTTTACTTAACATGGGCCCGCCCCACCCAGTGGTAAGGAAATAAGGACCCTATTAAGATCTACATCTTCTGCTAAGTAGGCATGTAACTAAGAACTGCCATCAATTTATCATTAATGAAATTCCTAAACTACCCTTGCGGAGGTGGTAAATGCACCACCACTTGGGGAAGTCCATGGTGTTTTGGCAACTCTGTATTATATCCTTTCTTTCTGGGGGTCCATGGTGATTCGATGACAAATTTAAGTTACATTTATGTATCATAGAGTTCACATGGTTTTATCCTAATAGTGAAGCAGGCCTAACCATTCCTTCAGCTTATGACCTTATTTTGACCATCAAATCCCTTTTGTTGATCGGATATCCATACCAACTGTGGGCTAAGCATCATCCAAGGGGTGCTACACTGCTTCTACTCTCAATAAAAGCGCATAATTCAGTCTCATATTTGATCATATCTAAATAAATTTGTTCGTGACCTACAAAATAAAATTGTGGATGAAAATTCACTTCAAAAGATGTCAACAACCAGTGTTCAAATCTTTGGAGTCAACTTGGAAATCGCCCTTCCTATAATTAAATGAAAAACACACAAACTTTACAGGCTGGGCTGATTCTCTAGCTTATGCCATTTTTTTCTGAACTCCTATCGACGGTTCTTGAAGCCAGACAAGACTAAGTTTACTCAGCCAAGTTCAGGGACACTCTAAGCGAGTTGTGTACAGAATAGACATGACATACGGCATATCCTTGGGTTGATTTCAACCGTACGAGGTACAAGGATCCAAAGGTTTGAAATCACTAATCAGGCTGATTTTTGGTTTGTCCGTCTAGGGATTGGCCAAACATCCATGCGGTCAGGCGTCCTCTAAAAGTGTGCCATGTGGTTCATATTGTGGGTAAAGAGTATAGATAGCCTATTGGAGTTATGATCCAATAGCTTCTTACTCTAAAATAACTTTCGCTACTTTTCCTTAAAAAGTAGGGAAAAAATAGGGAGCCCTCTTGGAGATGCTCTAACCGACATGGAACTCTCCTTAACAGTTGGACACTTAGTGTCCATCGACAGGTGACCTTAGAACAATTCACTTTTTATTTAAAAAAAAAACAACTTCATTTAGTTTTGAATATACCACGTAGCTGGTGTGTCGTTTTTTGGAAAAAAAAAAAGATTCACTAAGTGTGATGTTTTATAGAATATAATTTAAAAAATAAATGAAACATTGATGATTTGGTAAGGGCTAGGAGGGTTGGGTCCCCTTATACATATTTGGGCCCAACCCTAAGGATTTAAAATTTATATTTATGCTATTATAAAGCAAAACCCGGTAGTACCACCCACCGTTGTCACAATTAAAGGTCTCTCTACTTTCAAAGGCAAAACCTTCCCTCGTTGAATGCCCTTCACTATTTAGGTTGTCTGGCATGCCCACATCATCATTGATGAGGGACAATAGTATAAGCCACGTGGCACACTTTTAGAGACCACTGACCTTATGGATATTTGTCCCATCCCTAGGTGAACCTATATAGCAAATATCAGTTTGATTAGTTATTTCCAACCTTTGGATATGAGTATTCCAAATAATGCTTGAAATCTATGGTTAGAATCAACCCATGAAAATGACTCAATCAAATCCTTAAAAACAATTGATCAAGCTGATTTTTTGCATATAGGTCAACCTAGCTCAGGATGATCCAAACATCGCTACAGTCAGTGGTCTCTAAATGCGTGCCACGTGTAAGGTGCTGCCAAGCGTAAGATGTACGTGGCGTTGCCCTAGTATATAATAAAAAAAAACCTTGGGCTTTCCCCTTACAAGAGGGGGATCCCCACCCCTGCCCTCCTGGCTCGGTCCCTGATTGTGGGTCCAATAAAGATATGCCACGTGCACACCAAAAGACAACATTAACTCAGGTCAGATGAGTAGTTTGGTTATAGTGTGCACGTGGCATGTTTATTCGACCATCATACCACAACGAGAAAGCCACTGCAGCAATAGAAATTCCCTTCCTCTCCCAAATAAAAGAGCTCGAGTTTGATATCCCTTGAAGTCCCCCTCCAGAAATGCCAAGTGGAGTACTATATAGGGCCCACAGACCTCATGGAGGTTTGATACACCTCTTGACGGATCCACATGTAAATACCAGTTCAATTGGTGATTCTATCCGTTGAAGTTAGCATTTTAATAGCATTTTTTTGACCGTTGGATTTGAGCATTACTTTTTTATGCTAACATATCACTGTTAGACATCATTGATCAAACCAATATTTAGTATGTAGGTCCAACAAGATGTGGACCAAGAATCCATAAGATCAGTGGACCCTAAAGTGATCTCCACGTGGCATTCATGGGAGGAGAAGACTTCAAATTTTGAAATCAACACGACAAATATTTTCTCCCACGAAGAGATTAATACCCACGTGACAAGCTTTTATTGGCTTTTAATTCAAGGAAACGGACGTTGTTGTCAATTTGTAGACTACAAAGGGTATATCAGTCATTTAAAATTCCATTGTTTGGCTCAAAACTTGTAACAAGTAGAGAAAGGTCTTCGTGTCCCCCCCATTCACGGTTGCAATCTCGTCGCCGTTTCCGTGGGTACGTTTCCATCAGAAAAATCTCACTCTATCTCTCTGTAGAAACCATTCTGTGTAGTTCCATTTCTGATCTATCGCTGCAACAGTATATTAGTATTCTCAGTCCAATAGATTAGATCTTCAGGTTCAATGGATTGTTAGCTTTTCATCTTGCCTTTGTGATCCGATGTTGATTTTCTTTGCTTTCTTACTTTTTTTTTGTTCTTTGTTTAGTTAATGTTGCGAAGAACTTTCTGAACTTGGGATTTGAATCTAGTTCTGTTTCTTTCTTTCTTTCCTGCTAATCAGACACTACCGAGTTCATGGATCTCTGAGGAGAAACTTTTGACTTAATGGGTATTGGTTGATGTGAAGGGATATGATCCTTCTGGCCTAGATTTGATGGTTTATTTGAACTTGGGTTGTTGCCTCCAACTTCAATGGTTATCAAGTTTTTCAATATTTCCTTGGTGTTTCTCTATTTCAATTTTTCTTTTTTCCTTCTCTGTTGGGGCCGCAGAGAAATGTAGAATTTTCTAGAATTGGATTTTATTGCTATGTTTATTTTTGCAGTCAGGATTAATACTGTAGTTCATGGATCTCTGAAGTAAGAATTCACTTGAAGATCTTAATGGGTGTGGGTTCAGATGAAGGGATTGACTATTTTGGTCAAGATTTTGATAATATTGTTAGATGGGTTCTACTTACAAATTACAGTTAAGCCTGGTTGACTAATTAAGTAGATCTTAGCCTTTTAAAACTTTATGTTATTTGCAAACTGCAAATCATCAATTCTGAGTTTAGAAATCATCGATTCTTAGTTTTTATGCATTATGGGTAGCATCATGGAAGGCATTCTCGTTTGACCACCCAACTCCAGTTTTTCAGGTTTAATAAAATCCCGAATGATAAGTAAACCCTTAAACTGCTTTTTTTTTTTTTGATAAGTTATTTTGCTTTTATTTTTTCCCAATTTTGTATTTAAGTGTTGTTGACAAACCTCTAGGGTTTTAGACAGTTTGACCCTAGACCAAATTGGGTTCATTATAAGCTAATCAAGGTTTGGTGATGGCTATAAGCATTGAAAATTTGAAAGCTTAATAATAATCAAAAGACACTTTTCTTAGAAATACTGTTTCTATTACCCAATCATATAGGAGCCATGGCTAAAATCATGGGTTCTGGATTTATAGTTTGCATATTTCTCAACGTTCAGCTTGATTATGGTTGTTGTGTCAACTTCACATTCTTCAGTTCCACATATTGCAGGATGGTTAGTCAGTGTTTCTCTTTTGGGTTTTTTTTTCCTATGAACTCTAAAGATTGCCATCCTAAGAAATCATCCCTTTTCTTGGGCTTTCCATAGTAATTAACCTCTGTTTATACCTGAATATCACAATAGATTAGTACCTTTGCCACCACCAGGTGCCATTTTGGATTGGAAGTTTGTTGACCTTATAAGACGATTATGTACAGATCACCTGAAATTAGTTTGTCCTATGAATCTTGTCAGAACAGAATTTATAGGTCCAGGGTGATCGCTAAATCGGACTTTGCCCTGGTAGTGATGACCCCAATATATTAACACTGAGATCAGGGCCCCATCTTGGCCTACCCATCGATATATGAAACAATTGTAATAAAACTAAGTATACGATTGTATACTGTTCGACTTTCACTCAGTATAACACAATGCATCGTGAGTTCAGCTTTAATGAAATGGGGATAGTCACGGGGATGGATCACTTCTGATTCCCTGAGATGGGAATTATGCTAAGATGCAACCCAGAGGCTGACCAACCAGATGAAATTACGTCTCTTCAACACCATAAAACCAAAATTGTTTCAGGCAGTCTGTCTGTCAACTCTGCCCAATAGATATTGTTTTTTTGTTGTTCGTGGTCAAGGTAGTCTTGAAGTCAACCTGCATGATTACATTGCTGTGGGAAGGGTTTTGCTTCTGTGTTCTTTATTTATTATCTCAATCATGTTGATCTTATTTTTAGAATTCAGTGTAACATTTGCAGGAAAATGGAATCCAACAGGGGACAAGGTGGCATTCAACTCTTGCTAGCTGCCGAACAAGAAGCTCAACACATCGTCAATGCTGCCAGAAATGGTAATCATTTCCCGACCCTTCTATCTTCTATATATTTATGTATATCTAGATTCATATATATATATATATATATATATATATATATATATATATATATATATATATATATATATATATATATATATATATATATATATAACATTCTACCTATCATACATTTGTATGTATATATCTCCGTTTTTAATAACATATCTCCATTTTCAATAACATATCTCCGTTAACGATCAAATGACACGCACACATACACACCCACCATTTAGGTGAAGAGGCCCAACCTTCAGTTGACTCTTTTACACAGTTAGTCATGTTCAAACACTTAGTCATATAGTGAATTTTTTGTCAATTAACCAAAATTGCAGTCGCCTTTATGTTTACTCTCTTTCACACACAGCCGCAGCCCCTCTCCCCCTCCCCCACCCAGGAGGTTGTAAGAACTAAAATTATGGGTACCAAGTTTGGAAGATCTTCAGTTCAAGGGCTAAAACTGAGTTGAACATTGTGGGTTATAGGGATTGCAAATCATGGGTTTCAAGGGCTGAAATCTCATGTTGTTGGAGGCTAAAAATAATAGGGTGGGGGACCTGAAGAGGGCAACTTGTATGAGTTTAAAATAAAATTTTCAAAGGCTGAAAGTTTCAGGTTGTTTGGGCAGAAATGCAGGCGGCAAGGCCTGAAAATCATGGCTAAGATTGAAGCTTGTAGGGCCTAAATGTTTTTGGGTTGGAAGGGCTAAGAATAATTGATTGGAGGGAGAGAGGGGGTATGATTTTGAAAGTGGAAGACATTGCGAGAGTAGGGGAGTAGATTGAAATTGGGTAAAATGACCGAATCTACCCATGTAAGTGAAGGTTAAACCTACACACCTACATGGTGAAGGTTTGAATAAATATATCAAAGAAATTCCAGTTATTAAGAAATTATCTCGTTAGTTACACTCCTAACATATCAATGCAGTTGCTAGGACAAAGTACTACGTTATCTTTTGTTCTTAATTCCTGACACTATCTATGGACTGTATTGTTTAAATTTATTTCCTTTTATCTGGATAAACTTTTTGTATCTTTTACCTATAGAGACTAATTATATTGTAGTAGTAAATATGCTATATTACATTGGTATGGTTATGAGTGTCAGATTCCAGCATCTATACCAAGTGTTGCATTCAACTCTCAAAAATTTGGATATTTTAACATTTAGTTATGCAGATTTGTATTTTGTCATTACACTTCATGGCTGCATCTTGAGTTGCATAAATGGGAGGTATGACCCCTGGGTTCTGATTTCTCCTTGTTTTGATTTCTGCCTTCAGCCAAAATGGCTAGGCTGAAACAGGCCAAAGAAGAGGCCGAGAAGGAGATCATCGAATACCGTGCCCAAATGGAAGCTGGGTTTCAGAAAAAAGTTGATGAGGTAAATCAAATGTCAATTGAACCCATTTGTTATGAGTTGTAGTTAAGTGTATGAATCATCTGCCATCATTATTTTTTTTTTCTTTTTTCTTTAATCGAAAAAATGAACTGACACTGTTAAAAAGAGAGGTAAACCATCATGTTTGCGTTGAGTTTCTTGGTGGGACCCACGAATGATAAGCGTGAGTTCCACCATGAACCTCACTACAGCCCTGAAATAGACAATAGCTGATCTGTGTGCATATTGGAGGAATCTGCCCCAGCTCGATTCTATCAGTAATTAACACCATCTTCGCATTCTTTTGTTTTTTGGGTAAGCACTCATCTCTGTGTTCTTAATGTGCTAACTCCTGTCATTCTGTGGCAATCAAACAGAGCAGCGGGGATTCAGGTGCTAACGTGAAGCGTCTCGAACAAGAGACCGAGGCAAAAATCCATCACCTGAAATCAGAGTCCGCAAGGATATCCCATGATGTTGTCAACATGCTCCTGAGGCATGTGACAACTGTGAAGAACTAGGTTAACTTTATCGAAGGTGTTATTTTGCAAATGCCTAGCTCCTGATTTGCAGACTCCCCTGCCTAGTTTTTGTATTGGAACTTGGAATACCCGCCTGATGAGGGAAGGGTGGTGGTTATTCTTCCGAATTTCATGCGTATTGTTTGTATTGGTTGATTTGGGTCCTGTGCTTGATCAAATAAATCATTGTGTTCTATGGCAGTGTTCGACATTTATAGATCTCTTTTATTAGTATTACATGGAAAATATGTCTATTTTTGGGCGATTAATTTCAAGGATATGCCGTATGTCGTGTCTATTCTGTACTGTTTATATTTATGGAACCCAATGCTCAACAACTAGCTTAGAGTGTCCCTGATCTTGGCTGAGTCAACTTAGTCTTGGCTGGCTTCAAGAACCGTCGATACGAGTTCAGAAAAAAATGGCTTAGCTAGATAATCAGCCCAGTCTGTCAAGTTTGTGTGTTTTTCTTTTCATTATAGGAAGGGCGATTTCCAAGTTGACTCCAAAGATTTGAACACTGGTTCTTGACATCTTTTTAAGTGAATTTTCATCCACAATTTTCTTTTGTAGGTCACGAACAAATTTATTTAGATATGATCAAATATGAGACTGAGTTATGCACTTTTATTGAGACTAGAAGCAGTGTACCACCCCTTGGATGATGCTTAGCCCAAAGTTTGTATGGATATCTGCTCAACGAAAGGGATTTGATGGTCAAAATAAGGTCATAAGCTGAAGGAATGGTTAGGCCTGCTTCACTATTAGGATAAAACCATGTGAACTCTATGATACATAAATGTAACTTAAATTGTCATCGAATCACCATGGACCCCAGAAAGAAAGGATATAATACAGAGTTGCCAAAGCACCATGGACTTCCCAGTGGTGGTGCATTTACCACCTCCGCAAGGGTAGTTTAGGAATTTCATTAATGATAAATTGATGGCAGTTTTTAGTTACTTGCCTACTTAGCAGATGTAGATCTTAATAGGGTCCTTATTTCTTACCACTGGGTGGGGCGGGCCTATGTTAAGTAAACTGCAGGTGGTTAAGCGAGGGTTGAAAGTTGGAACCCATAGCAATTTAAAGGGTGGCGTTAATTGCACACACCATTTCCATAATGGCACACACCTCTTGGTGTGAAATGGTGTGTGCATAGAAGCTACACAGGAAAAAAAACCCACCAAGAGAGAAGAGGACCACCACCAGGCGTTATGGGAGAGAGTGAGTGGTGGTGATAGCAGTAGAAGAAGACAATGGTGGAGGTGCAGTTGTGGTGGTGGTGAAGAAGAGGACGGTGGTGGTGGGTTCCTCTTCGTTCGGTTTTTTCTTCAACTTCTCGTGTGTAGGTAAGTTTACCCAAAAACCACGTTAACACGAGGATAGTTGAAGGGAAGAACATGTACTGTTTTTACAACCTTCAAAATCTGCACCTCAAATCATTCTCTTAGTTACACAAATCGCTCATTTACCCACTACTTGGCTTTAAGAAATCCCTCTGATAATCACAACAGAAGCCAATGGATGAGAAGAACCAAATGAGTGCAGGACCATCCCACAAAAACTACAAACAGCCCAACTGGCTCTCTCTTGCCATTTGAATGGCTGGTGATAATCTGGACCATTAAATCAAATCAGTCAGCTACTTGGATATATTTTACTTTCTTTTCTCACTCGCTTGTAAGAAACTGGCCCTTCTGTTTTTCCCGATGAAAGCATGTAGTTGAAGGATGACGAAGTTTGATCAGGAGATGTATCTATCCTGCTGCTCCTGCAGAAGTCTTGCTGAAGATTTTGCGTCCAGATACAGAGCACTCACCTCCTCAAGATCCGTCTTTGAATTGTACAAATAGAGACAAATTTAAGAGTTAAACACAGAAAATTCTTAATGTCAAGTTCTTGAAAGAGATTAGTGTTCCCAACCCACTACAGAAGGAATGGTGAATTTTCTATGTACCTTGCAAATGTTATCTCGACCATTCATTCGAGCCACAATGCTGGCGGGTGATAAGAGCTGAACAGCATGCCTGCAGAAACAATATCATAAAATTAAGAACTGCTAGCCCAATAATTAATAAAGTAAATTAGATGATGATGGGAATGACTAATAAGAACTGCTAGCCCAATAATTAACAAAATACATAGATGATAATGGGAATGACTAATGACCATAAAACCATATGTGGGTATGAGGGTGTGCTTATGCATACAGAGGTGTTTGCAGGGTGCACAGTGCATGTCCATTATAATGGACAATAATAAGCCCATACATATGGAGGGATGCATATGTGTGGCCACTTTGGTAGACATGCATGTGATGTAGGCAGGACCTAGGGGATCCCTCATTTCATGTACTCACCAAGGTCTAGACTCTAGGCCCATAAGTGGCCATAGAAGATGGAGAGCATCATAGAATGGTACATTACTGGATTTGTGAGGGTTATTTTGGGCTCTATTAGAATTTGGAATATGTAGGGATTTCTTGTCTTTTGGGGGCTAAATTTGTCATTGTTACTGGTGGGAATATACTTGTAATTCTCTAAAAAACGGAAGTGTCTGGGACTTCATGTGGTGATTCAAGGGTCAAGTTTAGTTTTAGGGCAAGGGTTGGCTATAAAAGCCATCTTTTAGGAGAGAGAGCTCTTAATGTATTTGCAGATCTCTCCTTAGCGAAGAGAAGCTTTGAAGCTTCCTCCCATGGTAGTTTGGTGGTCTTGCACAGCTATCAGCCAGCCATTGATTCATCTTTCATGCCGTTACGCCAAAATTGTTGTCAAAATTTTTGTTCCCCGATCCTGACTATATATATATATATATATAGAGAGAGAGAGAGAGGGGGCTGTAGGAGTCAAGAGTGTGAGAATGCATATCATATGGTCATGAATTTACATTATGATTACCCAGTTGAGGATAATTTGAGGGGCAATGGTCCCTTACAGGAACTACATTGCCATGAAACACATACCATACATGTACTTGGCAATTCAAAATAAGCAGGAAGGATACAGTACAATGATCTTAAAGTGAAACCAGACCTTAAGGACGCCTGTTGCCCGATATCTCCAAGGTGAGCCAGACTTTCTTCATCAATAACCAGTTCCTCCACCTGTGCACGGATTGCTAATATCTGGAAGTGACAACCAGCAGAAGGTTCACCAAAAAGGAAAAAAACAACCAACAGAAAAAGGGAAAAAATTTTAAATACAATTCCGTATTTGCTCATAGCTTTCACAGAGGGCAGATGATTGATAGAGCACCAACCTGTATCATTTCAGCAGGTCCATACGTTTCTGTCCGTATAATAACCAGACGGTCTAGCAAATCAACTGGTATGCCATGAGGACTACTGATATCAGTTCCTCTGCAAACAAATATCAGTACGTTTAGCATTGACACCACAATTTGCCCATATCAGTGCTGAAAAAAGGACCTACAGGGGACCATGAGCTTAGCAAAGATCAACAGATAACAACTGACCAAGTTTTAAAAATTACAATGTAAGACAACCATGTTGGACAAATGTCAAATTACCTATATAGGTACTAGAACACCTGAACAAGTCCTCTCTTTCTTTGATATTACTCGGTTTGTATTGATATTAGTCTAATGGTTTCGTATTTCACGTTCTTCTATGTATCATTCTTTTATGAACTAATATTTTGAATACATATGGAGGACAAATAATGGACCAGGGGCTGCCATATTCAAGTCCCCATAGTACCAAAGCTTAATAATTCAGCCATGTCAATCCATACTACAATTAATTCATAAATCAAAAAGTTTTTTTATTAACAAAGCTTATTCAAACCCAAGTCTGATTCTTGAACATTTGCACAGAAGACTAGAGCATCATACCTTACATTACATATTCCTCTATTTGTAGCAAAAATTACTATTGGAGATAGCGAGCTCTCTAGAGCACGGTTCAGGTATGAAAAGCATTCCACATCCAGCATGTGAACCTGCAAATTAAAATTGGATAAACCTGATAAACAAAAAGGCCAAACCAACCATTCAAGGAAATACAAGAGCTGTGAAAGTAAAAGGCACCTCATCAATAAATAGAACTCCAGGGACAAGCTCTGCCACTCCTTCATCAATATACCGGTTAACAACCTGGCATCAACGCAACTTATTCAGTTAAGCCATGCACATTTCAACCCTTACTTTGCTTCTTAAATTCAAGATGCTGAAGACTAATATGAGAAAACACTAACAAAGTTGTAATTTGCCCAAAAATCAAAGAGCAGAACCTTGTTTATTTCTTGCCGTAGCTTATCAGTGATCTCAGTCTTCCTGGGTTTCATCATCTGGCCCATTAGAGATAATATATCTTGTCCGCCTTGTGGCCGAGCATTTGCCGCATCCAGATCATGTAGTGTTACATCCTGACGAGGAAATGAAGACGCAAGAACCAAGAGATAATATCAGCAAAGGATAACAACCCACACCTCAAAAGCCATTACATACTCAATAATAAAAAGATGCACCAAGGAATTTCACCCTGTGTCTACTCTAAGAACAAGAAGAGAGAAAGACTAGCCCACTTTGTCTGTACCTTGCATTTTACAATAAATGCAAAATCTGACCTTTGTACTGAGTCAATTGTCATGCAGGTCTGACCCTACTCCATATGGAACCTTAGCCCATAGACAGTTCCACCCTTCCGGTGAAGATTTGTACACTTAGACAAACCTTTCAATACCATTACCAAGAGCCTCAGAAACATAACAAACCAGCACATCACAAGGATGGCATGCTTTAGACCCAACTTGAAGATTCTGAATTTTCTAAAATATGATGATAGGGGGAGTTCCATCCTTGACATATCAAGGAGCACTCCATTAGCCAGAAAACATAGAAGAATTGTTCCCACTCCCTACTTTGAGTGAGATGTGAAAAGATCTAGCTATTTGAACTCTTATGTGGAGCTGCAAGCCTCACTATCCACAATTATATATATGAGTAATTTAAGCACACTCTAAAAGCAAGTATTAGCTACAAGATTTATCCCCACTCAGTACTTAACATGAGATGTGAATTGATCGAGATATTTTATTTCTTATGCGGAGCAACGAGCCTGACTACCACAAGTACACACACGGATAATGTAAGCACACTTAGTTGAAATGTTCAACCAAACAACTCCCAGATTTGTGGAAACACTTAGACCTTAAAGAAACCCTCGATGTTCTTCTAATGATATAAGCCTTGATTTGCTATCCTCACAGATAGATGAACCAGGAAGAGACAGTTACCTCACTGAGTTAACTGAGAAAAGGAAAAAAGATGCATTGAACCGTAGATGAGATCAAACAATGAACATGGTAAAAATTACTAGAAGATCATAGATCACAACATGAAACGATTGAATATTACCTTAAAACCACCATCATCGTGAAAATATTATTAAATAACAGAATGGAAGGTTCCAGCACATATTGAAAATAAACCTGAACTATCTCCTTCTTCTTGTGGACCTCTCCTTTAGGAAGAGGAACATACTCTTCTGCCTCAAGGTCGAATTCCGTAGCAAAAGCATCACTCCTACCCACCCTTTTAACTGCTCCACTATTTGCTTCAATGTATATAACGTCTCCAACAGTGACCTGAAGTTCGCATTAGAGATGTTAGGAAAGATCAACCAACAAAAATTTTCAATTTGGACACATACAAGTACATTGGTTCCAAAGACAGCAACCCTGGAAAACCCACTTGCTTAAACATCCACAAGATTATATGATATCTGACAGATATATGCACAGATATTTATACATAAAAGCTTAATACAGAGTTTACTGAAAAATTGATACACTAACCACAAGAAAAGCGAACAAATCAAAAGGCCTTACCTTTTCCTTAATTAAAGCATCATAAATTGTTGGATCCAACTTCAGTTGCTTGGTCCCCTTGACAGTTTTTAGCCCAATAATTACGTGACTAATGCTTTTTCCATAGCCACCTGTCATGCTCTCGGTTTCTTCTGGTGAGAGTTCGGTCACCTAAAACAGTAGTAGATTCCAACACATTAGGAAACGTAGAGGCAAATTCCAGACGAAAATAACTCAAACACTTTCTTATAAGAAAATCAAAGAACAAAGAAAGTGAGTCCAACTACTCTCTTCCAAAACAATAAAATAAAATAAATATCTTGCCTCTCCTTCATAGACCTCCTTATTCTCCTTTATACGTAGACCAATAGCCCTTCGGAAATTTTCCATCAGAACCTCAGTTTTCTTTACTTCTGATGAGTATACTTCTGATCCAACCATTGGGCAAAACGGAACCTGCAATTCAAATGAAATAATGTTTCTACAGACCGCCCCACTAGTGAAGAACACATCAAAGATCCAAATTTGAACCTAAAACCAAATATTGTGCAAGCCCACTGATAGCACTCATCATAAAAAATAAAAAATAAAAATACAAACCGACAACTTTTACCTTAGAGATAAGGGTGACACAAACGGTTATGAAACAAGTGTCGTAAAAAAAGAAAAAAAAAATCTCATTGGAAAGGCGAAGAAACTGTAGTCACAAAATAAGAGAAGGCGAGAAATACCTTGCTTCCAAGCTCCTGAGATATTCCAAGGGCCAATGCAGTCTTCCCAGTACCAGGAGGTCCGGCCAATAGAAGTGCCCGACCAGCCATCTTCTTCTGCCGAATCATATCAACAACAAGACCAGCTGCTTCCCTGGCCCCAATCTGACCCACAAATCCAGCAGCCATAGGAATCGCTCTTCCATTAGCCTGGAATCACATCCATACCAAAACACACAAGATTATCAAAGAGTGAATTTCAAAAAGAAAAAAATCCAAAAAACTAATGCTGCATACATAATTATAAAAAGGTAGAACAGGAAATTAATGCATCTATTAATACAAATATTCTTGCAAGAAAAATCGAACGATCTTAAAAACGTTGAAAGCTCAAATTTCCCAAAAAGCATAGGGTATGTAAAACCCACCACATTCAAATTCACAAAGTACCAAAAAACCCTAGAAATCCAAGAAACTGAAAACACAAGAGAGAGGTGACAATTTAAACCCTAAAACTGAAGGCCCAGATCGTTTTCACCCCACTAAAAGGTCTCAAAATAAGAATGCACTAAGCTTCCACCTGAGAAAACCCATTAAACACTGAAAATACAAACTGGGTAAGTCCAGAAAATACAAACCGAGCTCTTTAAGTACAAGAAATTGCAAAGGAAGAGCGACAATGTTACAGAAAATCCAAAATCCGTATAAACCCAGAAACCAAAGACCAAACAAAAAGACTAAAACCCTAAAGCCACTTCTTTTATACCGTGGAGAAGAAGAGGCGAACGTTAATAAGAACCCAGAAAGTCAAGAAACCAAGTTAAATTGAAACTAAAGTATAAGAAGAACAGACAGAGGAGGAGGAGGAGAGTACCTCGAGACCAAGGCCTTTGATGTGAGTATGAGTAGCTATTCTCTGCTTCTTTGTAGTGGACTGAACCTCTTCGATCTTCATCTCGCCGCTTTCTCTCTCCCCTTCCTCGCGCCTTTCTTTTCTTCAACAAAGCAACCTTCCCGGCCTTTGAAATACTCGAGCAAGAGCAATTATAATGTACACCACGTACCGCTATTATATTTACTTCAAGAACGGTAGTCGGTAGCCCTAATTCACGACAATTTGGCCAGTTTGTCACTGTGTACTAAACAAATAAATTTTTGATGCCCGTCATCAAAGTTCCTGACGGACAACAGTACGAGCCACTTGGCACACTCTAGAGACCACCAATGTCACAGCACTTACATTTCTCTGATTGTAAATATTTATTTACGTAAACAATTATCAAATTAGCGCCTGTAGCTCAGTGGATAGAGCGTCTGTTTCCTAAGCAGAAAGTCGTAGGTTCGACCCCTACCTGGCGCGCTAACGCCAACTTTTTCCAAAAATAACCCCTGCTTGTTTTTTCAATGCTTTTCAACGTCCATACCACTTTTTCTCAAAAGGGTCGGGCTCCGTTGACAGCCCTGAAATTTCAGGATTCTGTACAGGACGCAAAATGTGCCACATGGCACACTCTTAGAGAAGACCGTATGGATGTTTGGCCAATCCCTAGGTGGACCTACAAACCAAAATTCATCCTGATTAGTGATTTCTAGGCGTTGGATCTTTTTACCTCCAATACTGCTTGAATTCCCACAGTTGAGATCAACCCATGAAAATAAGTCCAATCCAACGTCTAGAAATCACTAATCAGACTAAATTTTGGTTTATAGGTCCACCTAGGGATTGGCCAAACACCCATACGGTCAGAGTCCTCCAAGATTGTCCCACGTGGCATATATTGTGTCCTGTACATTTTAAGGCTGTCAACGGAGCCTGACCCTTTTAAAAAATACCCTACAATATTTGGTCATTGAAGATTCTTCAGGCTGAAAATGATTTTCTTCTTTTTCTTTTTTTACACTCATTCTGGGTATTCTGTATTCACCATTTTTGGTTTTTTTCAATGCTTACTTTCCTGAGTTGAAACCATGGTTCGAAGTCTCGGCCGATCTCGTTCTAGATCAGAAGCCACCGATCTGAACAATACCGGGGTCATCTCGCCGATCTGAACGATATTTGGGTGATCCGGATCGGCTTTTAAACTTTACCTATTTTACCACTTCTCCTCAAAATACCCGTACAATATTTAATACAATGTGAACTTCTTTCATGCTGAAAATGATTCATACAAATCAAGTCGACCCTGATCAGTGAACTATCTAATATTAATCCAGATTCACTCGAGGAGTTTCTTCTAGTTAAGAAAAGGTAAGCTAGAATCTAAGACAAAGCTACAGTTTCTTCCATGTCCAAGTAAAAACCATCCGACAGATCTTCCGATGCCCAGAAAAAAATTCAGCCTGAACAGTCTAATCGAAGAAGCAAGATGACTGTGTATCACTCCTGACTTCTCTCAAGGACCTTTTTCTTCTTCAACTTCCTCCTGTAGGGAGTATCTCTTAAGGGTTGTCACAGTCTCTTCCATGGCACTGCAAATACAAGGCAAAACGCATCACAATTATAACACTGGTAGAATAATGTTTTAAGAGAATGCCAAATAGCTGAATATTCGTCATAAGTAAATAAATAAAGTATTAGATTAGTGATAACCTACCTACTACTTGAGAGTTTTATGCATTACACATATCATCATCATAATTGACACCACCTTATCCTAACTATTTGAGGTCGGCAAACAAAAATCTTGTTTTGCTGTTCAATTCTATCTAGAGTTATATCTTCTCTAAAGGCTTAATTCTATCTACAGTTATATCTTCTACAAAGGCATGTACCTTCAGATATTTTCTTACTGCCTCAATCAACAAATTTTTTTGCCTTAATGTTACCCGTTTAGACCTTCAACCTGCACCAAGGTGCTCCTCACTAGTCTCCCTTCCAGCCCCCACAGAAAATGAAATTGTCTAATGCATGCTTTCATTAAGCAATAATGATGCCTCGTTTACCTCATTTTATTGAAAGGAAGACGACCGTTTGTTGCACCCATATGCATATAGGATTGCATGTAATAATGGTATACCCAGTGAGACCGAATTTATCCAACCATGCCAAGTCATGATACGGTAGAGTCAAACTCAACAAATTCCCAACTAAGATCCTAAATCTGAGATTTCAAAACTAGCTACAGCCAAAATGATTCATTGTCATTTTTGAGTCGTGCGGTGCATGTAGTGCCAACTAGTGGAGATTGGAGAGTAAAAGCATAATGCTTAAAAACTCAACTGAATTCTCGAAACTCACCAAGTCAATTCAACCCAATTGAGATATGGTTAAGGGAGTAATTTGGTTTCCACAGGACCTACCGAGAAAGGTTGATATAGTACTTGGAGAACTTGACCAAGTATTCAACTTAGCTACAAGCTCCTATTCGGGCCTCTTTGAGAACCGCTTCAGGTTTTGAGCTTTTAAACCACAAATCCATAGGAACAGAATTCTAAATCAAATCACTTGGATTTACCTTCCTGGTCTAAGGATCTTATACTTTCCTAGCCTTGTGAGGTCCACAACAGTTGATCCAGCACGCCCTGAAGGAAGCAAGCCGCCATCATAAACATATGCACAGTGCTCCCAAAGATTCTCAAAGTCTTTGATGCATACACTACTAGGCTGCCCACTTAGGTTTGCACTGGTAAGGGCTAGTGCACTTCCAGAACCACGGGCAATTACTCGAATAAAATTGGAGTCTGGCACACGGACTCCTATACTGTCCAATCCTGGGTTCAGGGACTTCTCAAGGATACTAGACTCACCTGCAATTAAAAGAAAGGAAAAATTCCATTAGTTCCAACTATGTATGGAAAATGTTTAACAGTATACCGGCCCCTTAAGTCCTTAAATCACTATGAGAAAATCTAAGATACCAGTCTAGCAGTTTGTAACAGTCTACTAATGGCATAGCAGTACATGCAGCACAGCTGCACACATGCAAGAGGTAGAATTTCTCCTAGGCTGCAAATCAACCAGAGTAGATGATCTATTGGATTATTCTGGATGGTCAGAGAAATATGGCATGTATACTATACCATCAGTCGTCCCTCTTAACCATCTTCCAGAAGGGTACCTTACATCTCGTCAATTACAGTATTTCTTTTCCTTGGAATAATTAATACATAAATAAATGTATAAGCAGCAAACCTCGCCTCAGCACAACAGTGACAGGTCCTGGAAGTAGATTATCAAGCAACCCAGCAGGTATATGGTCTGTGAGAGCAAACCGCTCTATGTCCAAAACATCCCCAACACAAATAGCTAGAGGGCTTGTTTGTTTACGCCCTTTAATATCATAAATTCTATTAACTGCTTCTGTAGAACTGTAACATGACACAAATTGAAATCATAAATGAATAATATCTCAAAGTGAAGAAGTGCAGAACTAAAACAGCTAGACCAGAGTAAGCATTCCAAGAGGGTGCAACATATATGTTTCTTGTTCTAATAACATACTTGAAGATCACACTCTTAATCCAATTTGAGAGAAGCTAAGGTAGCAAACTTGTTAGAGAGATAGCATTGAATACAGATAATTAACATGAGTATCACGGAACTCTAGAAAAAAAGGTGAATTTTAATTTCTCAAATTATGATAAGTGGTTTGAGTCCTCGGCAAGGTGCTGAAGGAGGGTGTTGCTGGAGTGAGTTGTTTGGATGTGAGGCCAGCACTCCACCCCTGTTGGAACCTTTAATGTACATTGTTACGCTTCCCTCTAACAGCTTAAGGTTTTGGAGTAGAGTGGTTGTCAACATGGTATCGGAGAGGGAGGTCCCAGTAGGTCACTTGTTTGAGTCCTCAGAAAAGTGCTGAGGGAAGGTGTTGTTAGAGTGTGTTGTTTGGCTGTGTGGCCAGCACTCCGCCCCTGTTGGACCCTTTGATATACAATGTTACGCCTCCCTGCAACAGCCTACACTTATAAAGTAAAGTGATTGTCAACCTAGAAGTCTGAAAATAATTTTTTTTTTCAGTAGGCAAGCGGCTTAGTAGGTGAAGACAGGCTTCATAACCAGATTTTTAACTCAAGTCTATGGTATCAACCAAGCTGGCATCTTCCAAAGAAACCAAGCGACCATAATCGCCATTCCTCAACAATGCAAAAGAGCATAGTGTGCCTCAAATGTCATGCATGAGGCCAATGCCCAGTTGGGGTGACTTGATCTTAAAAGGAAAATGCTAGTTTCTTGAGATCCTAATCCCTTCTTACTTCCCGTTCAAACGGTCAGAATTTTTTAACTAAGATACTGATCTCCTTGGTTTAGAATCTCTAGATTCCTTATGAATAAAAGGAAAAGGTTATTTCCGTCATTTCAGCTCCTTTGCCCTTTTCACTGAGTTCTAATATTTGGGTTCTATATTTTGTCTTTGATAACCAAATTTTTGAGTATTATATGATGTTGAAGTTTAGGGTTTAGGTTAAACCGCATATTCAAACGAGGGAAGGAAGACCATAATTTTAGTGAGAATTTTCATAAAAATTATAAGTTCTCCATAGTCCATACTTCAAATAACTTTAACCAAGAGGAACCAGATTCTACGTCATACCAGGCATCACAAGCGAATCCGTAAATGGTATCTGTCGGCACAGCGATAACTTTCCCTGCTTTGATCGCTCCAATCGCTTCTTCAACGTGAGCTTCTGTAGCTGGAAGAACGACCCTCGTTGTAATGTCTAGACCCAGATCGCAACTCCTCACATTCCAAGCCATTTTCTTGCAGGGACCCCCTACAGTTTCCCTGTTTTGATGCAGAGAATGAAAAAATCCCAACTTGGGCAATCCTGAAAATTTTAAAAATTGGCATTAAAATGGGTTTTCAAGTTCATAAATAACAGCTAAAGAACGAGTGAAAACGATCTGGTAGGATGGGATGAGAAGATAACAAATAAAAAATAAAATAACCTAACTTGAGAAGACCTGGAAAATCAGGTTATCGCCATGAAATCGAAATCTGAAACTGATAAAAAAAAATAGTTCAATAGTAGAAGAAGAAAACTCAAATGGGATGGGAAAGTTATTAAAGCCTAACTTGGGTAGACCATAAAATTCAGAAAAAAATAGCTTAAAAGTAGTTTTTGGAGCTGGGGAAACAGCAACACAAAGAAGAAAGAGACATAAACACGAACTGATGGTTTTATAAAGAGCACCTCTGGAAGAAGGTGATTGTGTGAATCGAGTGTTGAAAAGAGGCAATCTTTCTGCAATTCTAGCCGGAAAATTCATCCCTCACCCGAGAGAGATAAAGAGCGCAAGAGACAAACGAAGAAGAAGCTAAAGTCATTCTATTCGTTTTTTCTCCCGCCGTTCGCTTTACCAAGCTGGCACGAAAGGAATAGATGCCGTTAGAGGTCAACTTTCACGAACAAAGGGTTTTTTTTGGCCGCGCCCACCTCTTTAAGCTGCGCACCCACGTAAAACACAAGAGATTTTGGACCAAAATACCCTTACGTTTTAGTTTTGGGCACCCATTCTCACCCCACGGGCCCACACCCCACATCCTCTCTCCCCCATATCTCTCTCCCTACTGCAAATGCTCTCTCTCCCTCCGCCTGCCGACATCACCTTGTCTTTGTCAGCAAAGCCGCCAACACCACCCTATCCATGTTGGCTTTGAACTGTCGACATGGCCAAACGTGGGCCTTAAAATGAAAGTGGGTGCCCAACTTAAAGAGGTGGGCACCCGTAGAGCTACACTTTTTTAGGAAAATGTCACAAAGGGTGGGGACAACATCGTAACCCACTATCAAATGCTACAAATATGGAAGGCCTGAACTAGATTAGCTCTAGCCCTAGTTTCAAGAGCCAGGGTTGGTTCAGGACCTAGTAAAAGAGCTTTATAAACTTTTTTAAGTAAAAAAAATGAATGCTTGAAGAATGCATTAGGCTTTGTGAACATGTTCCCTCGATTTAATCTGTGAATATTTCAATGAATAATCCTAGATTTTTGCCGTAGGTGTTCATTGTTAAGGGTTTTTTTGAAAATGAAACTTTTAATCTTTTTAAAAACCTTGATAAAAGTACTATAAAATCTTTCCTTACACACATGTCGCCAATTTTTAGGAATGCCCAAAACGTGTATATATTATAATATATATAATACAAATTATTTTAAAAAATATGAAATTAAATCAAAAAATTTATATTTTTTTTATCAAAATACTTCTATTTTATTTTTTTAAAATACCAAACTCCCTTTGAAAGGGCGAAAAAGCCAACCAACACCCTTTAAAAGGGCGCTAGCCAAGCCAGACTTTTGAAAATGCCCTTGCCTAGCCAACACCCTTTCAAATGGCATCTACAAAGCTGATGCCCATTGAAAGGGTGTCGGTAATACAAGTAAACGACACACCAAGTGCATCATTTTCTACGGTTAAAAATAAACCATGATAATATTCTAATCCAACAAATATAAATTATTAATCAAGATAAATTTCGGTATATAGGTTACCTAAGGATGAGCCAAACATTCATATGGTCAATGTTCTTTAAGAATGTACCACGGGTTCATATTGGTGTAGTAGTGTACTAGACTTAAATAATTAATTAACTAAAATGACACCGCCATGCATCATTATAATGTACCTGGACCCAACCCATGTGATAATTGCTCTTTCTTAAGGATATTAATAGACATTTAATGATTTTTTTTTTAATTTTTTAGGAAATATTGAATTTTGACACAATAATAGGTGCCACATTGATGATGGACCATATTATGAGTCACGTACCACACTCTTAGGGACCACGGGACCGTATAGATGTTTGTGCCATTCCTAGGTAGGTCTACATACCAAAATTCATCTTGATTAGTAATTTCTATCCGTTGGATTAGAGTATTTTTCATGGTTTATTTTTAACTGTAGAAAACAATGCACTCGGTGCGTCCTTTTCTGAAATTATTAAAAAAAAATAGAGCGTCTACAGCTTACAGATGCCCTTTTGAAAGGGCGTCAATCAAGGGCATTCCAAAGAGGGTGGGCTTTTGCCCTTTCAAAGGGCGTTTGATTTTTTTTAATAAAAGTATTTTTTTCAATTTGATTTAATTTCACATTTTTAAAAAAAATTTCCAATATATATGTAGACCTAAATTTAATGGTGAAATTGAACAGTCCAAGATTTTTTAACTTGCAATTCACTTTTCATAATGCTATAAATGCTGGGATGGGCTGATTTTTTGTAAGGTTGATATTCATGTTGAGAAGAATATCATCACCAAAAATCAACCCTTAACTCATCTGCATGTGGGCCCCATGGCCATTAGTCACATATTAGTCACAAAAGCATCAGTCCACATATATACCAAAAATGCCGCTTCCACAAATGAAAAGATCTCAGGTATACCTTGTTACATCACGACCCAGTAGAAAATGTTTGGGCATGAAAGGTTCATTTCGAGTAGAAAAAAGTTTGCGCATGAAAGGTTCTACAGACTACAATCTATATAGTCTGTCGACCAATATTATTTGAATCGAATATAAACATATGCCAATTCAAATAAAAAAATAATCCAATATTGGAATTTGATTCGAAATCCGATGAATATTCTAATCAATTTTCAAATTCGATATCTGATAAGGTAATTGGATAGGGATAACCTTATGAGGGTATTCCATAAGGTGGCCTGTTGGCATACACTTAGTGGACTGAAGTTTATACATATATAATTATTATATTTATATAATATCATGGGATTGGATATATCAATATCCAAATCTGTAGTGAGGGATTCAAAATATAAAAAATTATCTGAATCCAAATCCAATATCCAAAATTTTCGGATAGTATCCTTTTATTCGAATTTTCAACTATCCATTGACACCCCTACAATCAGTCAACTGGATCTTGTGTTTCTTTCCCTTTTCATGTTTTAAATCTTTAACTTCCACATAACAAAAAACTTGTGTCACAAACATGGGAAACTCCTCAGTGGGGGAACCCATCAAACGGGAGACCCTGATACAGAAGTTTCAAGTGGCAGTGGATGGAGCTCGGAGAGAAAAATGCATTAATTTGATTCAATCTGTTTCTTAGACGATTTTGCAACCCAATTCTGCAATGTTAATAAAGAAATGCGAAGCACAGGATTCAATGGAAAGATTACAGAAACATTTAATGTTTCTTCTGTAGTTACTGTACAACCAATCTCATCTGAGATTGATATCATATAGTTACTGTACAACTAAACTCATCTGAGATAAATATCATTTAGTTACTGTACAACCAAACCTTCTACCCTGGTACTACCAGCAATATCAACATTCAACCATCATACAAATACCAATTCAGCTCACTCGCAGAGTACCTGAAATTTCAATTTCAGTTTCGTGGTGGTCAGGATGGTCTGTTTGGGGTGGATATGCGCCTTCTGGCAATTGATCTGGATGCGACATTTCTTGGGAACCATGAAGATGATCTGACTGAGTGCGCTGTCTTCTTCTCCACTTCAAGAACTCAACAAGAATTGAATTCCCACTCATTGCAACACCAAATCCAGCAAGCGTGGCAAGGAGGATGGATACAATAACTTGCACATGAAGCTGTCGATCCCACACCCAACAAACACATAAAATAAGTTACATTGGCTGGATCGTAATTGTTTACATATTGAATATTCTGTTAGTATATCAACAATGTTCAGAAACTCACAACGCATCCTGAGACTCTGACTAATCAGCTTAGCTGAGTCAGTGTAAAACTCGAGAGTATGGGGGTATCGATGGGTACTTGATTACAGACATACTTGTACAGATTAGTCGGTTCCAGGTCCATCTTTCCGGACCAGATTATCAATCGACTCTGATCTGGGTACCCTAGCATACAAGTTTTCTATTTGGACCTGATAATCTGACGTGATCTATTTGGCCGGGTCTGGGTCCATCTTTCCAGACCCAATTAATGGTCGGGCGACATCTGGATACACTGATACCAGATCCTGTCAACATCTCTACTCTATAAGTATGGGTAAGTAAAGAAAGCTAATAATGGGCTGGGTCTGGGCTCACCAATTCCGAATCACAACAAAAAAATGATTGATCACCAAGAATGATACTTGAGTTGGGCTAACTCAGTAGATTCTAGTTTGTGTTAACTTGGAAAGTTCTGAAACACCAAGGGACAAGAATCTCCTACTTACCAATGAATAGAAAAGATGAGCAAAGAGAACCACCAGTGCAAATTGAATTGAAGCAAAGACCCAGACAAATCTTCTCCTCACTGAATGCACCAATTGCTGAGACAACTTAGTGGGCATCAACGAGAACAAAAAACATACGAGGGTAAATCTGAACTCCAACTATTATAGAACATAATTGTCTAGCAAAAGAATATCATGACATGTAAATATACATGTGGTCAGAACACACTATTTGATGAGTGCTGGCTAGGAGATTTTCCTAGGTCAAATTCAACCTGACTGAATGATCACAACCATTCAATTCATGACACATTTCAGGGCCTTTTTGCTTTATTGTTTGGTCGTTGAAAAATAATGCGATAGACTAGATTGTTAAAATCATTTGATTAGGTTGCTATTCGATTTAGGAAATCTATTGGGTGGCACCCATCAAATGGCTGGTCCCAAGACTTCCAACCCAAGGATATGTCCCTTGATTTTCTTATTATAGATGGTAACTTCCATCTATAATACTCTTATTACAGATTTACCCAACTTTCTATCGTCGGATTATAGCCTACTTACCCATGGTTGATGATGTCATTGATGCAAGAAGACCCAGCATGCAGGAAAACGGCAGTGATACAGCAATGGCACCAGTACCCATTTTGGTGACCTGCCAAAATGTAGATGTTACAAAGAGTAACCGTTGAGAGATGTGGGGAAGCTGCTAAAAAAGGTTGTTAATCTTACCAGAAGCTGTTCGAGAAAACAAAAGTAGGCAAGCATGCTGATAATGATGAGAACAGGCACATCCTGCCAAACCCTGATAAGATTTGCATAAGGTTCAGGCAACAATGTCCAGGGAATGCAATGACAGTAAATCATAAACAAGGACTGCTGGGTAGAAGAAATTTAAGATCTAGTTATGGTGTGAGAGTTTCAGTTCTTAAGTTTATATAAATTAACAGAAATAAACAGATCATGTAGTATAAAGACAATAATATGTTGAGTACTTGGTTGAGTGTATTGAGTACTAAATCATGCCTTATTGGTTTACGCAGATACTGAGTTACATCTTTGGCTCGACCCAATTCCGACCAAGTTGACTTGACAGGCTTCTTGGTTACTCAGCCAAGCTTTTACAGGTTAAACTTCCCTTAGCCTCTTTAATCATTGAATCCAATATAAAATATAATTGAAACTGAAGTATTGAAATTAATAACGAGATGAAAATATGAAAACAGAAAATAGGAATAATGTCATTTTCTCAGGCATGGCAACAATAACTAATCTTTTTACAATTATACTTGCCTGTTTTGCTGAACTGCTGTTTGCCGAGCTCTGTTTCCTTGTGCATTAAGGGTTTGAAGGTTTTGGATTCGTAGAAGGGTAACAGGTAGGTTCTGAACTTCCTGCTTACATACATCGCAGTTCTTGTTACCCTTGATGGTGAACCATTTTACAGCGCATTCTTGGTGGGCCAGTGCAAGTTCACCTTTGCAACTGCATTCCATCTTGAGGGTGTCAATGTCTTCACCAAGTTCGATCAAACAAATTCTACACACAGCCTGTTCTTCAGGTATATTTACACCATCAGCAGCATTGTTCTCTGAACCACAGTACTAAGGTAAGACCATAGTTAGCAAATGCCCATTTAAACACGGCCTTTTGAAAAACAAAACTCATTTTTTTGAAATATGTTTAAAATCCGGTGTTTTAATAACATCATATGAAAAAATGAAATATTCCACTATCCGAACAACTGAACCACCCTATAATTTTACAGTTTTCAAAAAATCTAATAAAACATACTTTTTCTTTTTAAGAAAATAAAGAAAATTCCTCTTTAGAATAGAATTTATCTATTTTTCGTATTTAAATATTTAAATAAATAAAGCTCTGGAGACCTGGAGAAGTGAGTTATGCTTTGGAAACTGTGAGAGGTGCTATTATTACTAGATTAAGGGAAGCGTTAGATGGTTTCATTGCTGTAATACTTATATTACTACTTAATTTATATCACATTACGAGTGTATGTACGTATAAGAGTTTTTTTTGACTTCGTATTTAAAACTGAAATAGTAGTAAACTCATACTACTTTTGTCATTCCACGTATTGCTAAGTATGGATAAGACGTAGGTCACTTATCTCAAGTTGCAGAGAACAAGAGACAAAGTTATAGCTGAAAGCTTAACAATGCAAATGACAGTAAAATACCAGTGTTAAAAAACTCAGCTATTTACTTGGAACTTGGGCAAGTTGACTTTTATTTTTCAGAATACTTAGGCTGAAAATGAGTTTTGAAGAATTGGGCGAGCTTTTACAAAGAGTTTCCAGTATTTTCAACTTGGTTCAGTCAACTGAAAAAGCCTTTTGAGTATTCAGAGTCAAATCCAAGTCTATGAACATCCGGAAAGCCTTTGAGTTAAACAAATTTCTAAGATTTTTAAATTTTCACGATGCAAACATGGATCCGAAATAAGATGATAAAGAGAAGGAATATACCAGCATCTAATGTTGTAGTAGCATTCGAAGTAGCACCACTCCCTTCCATCACTCGTGGAGTTGAAGGAATTACACGAAATACACCCCCTAAAGAATCCGTTCGTCTTATGCTTCTTATTTTGTTGTTCATGGGGACTGAAAGTGAACGAGATATGTGCCACTGGGCCCCTTTTTTCTGTAAAGTGCAAACTCTGTAAGAATTGGGTAGAGAAGTAGATAAACTTATCACATGGAGTACTCAAACTAGATGAGGGAAAGACAGGAGTATGTCAATCCTAACTGTTGGGTACACTCAATGCAAATGCAATGGGACTTGACCCACCATCATTTGGTAGATTCCACCTCGAAAATCTAATCCAACCTATGCAACAATGACAATATTTTCTAAGAATTCGTCGTGTCGAACACTGTCATACTCATGTGTCAGACACATGCTGACACACTTTACACATCCACCAAAGAAAATCTAATCCAATCTATATGCCTATGTAACAACAACAATCTATTTTCTAAGAATTTGTCATGTCGTGTCGAACACTATGTCATACACACGCGTCAGACACATGCTGGCACACTTTACCAAAGAAATCTTTACTTTATTCAAATATTTTGTTTCAGCTATTATTTATAGGATTTTAATGTATATCAACTTATCTAGATACATTTTTTTCTATATTGTTTACCTAACTTGAACTAAAGTATTTTAAAGAATATATCTCTCAACGTGTGGTATAAACTGTACGAACGTGTCATCATATTGGGTTTGAGGGATCAGTGTGATGTCCGTGTCTTAGTTACATACAATCCAACAAGTGACCTGTTCAGATGATCATAATCGTCCAATCTATCTTATCGCTTTGGACGGTCAAGAAAAGTACAACTAATAGTAAATCAAATGACTAGGATCAATTGGATCGGGATGAATTTCGGCCCAGGAGATTGAGGTAGGATCCATTGAAAGGTGGATCCTGAGTCCACTTCATATGTTCTATTGTATTATGTGTCTTTTATTTCTGCAACTATTTTACAGTTCATTAAGCCACATCTTTTACACAGGTCCAACTTGTATTGGGGGTACTTTGGTATTTCATTGTACCAGAGCTTAGATATCTATATTCTCTAAAGGAGTGTTGGGGTTTAACTAGCACATTGGACAGTGAGAGAGAGAGAGTAAACTATTGAAACCTTAATTCTTTAGAGATAGTGAAAGGGCTCTTCTAATGTGGATGTAGGCATATTACTCAACCACGTAAATCTTGCTAGTCTGTGTAATTGATCTTTTTCTCATTTTTTTCTGGTTCGTGGATGGACAATTTTCAACATGTTCCATGTGTTTAAAACAACTTCCTCACATCCAGCTGTCCTGACGTGTATTCCAGTATTCCCTATTTATCACAAAAGCTTAAAATGATGCCTATGAAAGTCGGTAAACATGTTGATATCTATACCACTGTGAGTTAAGTTATTAAGAGAGAACTAGACTAAAGTAGGAAGTGAGGAAGAGCCGAGATTTTATTTCTTGTGTGTTTGTGTGTGTTTCTGCAGATGTGCAGGATCAGCAATTAAAAACTTGTAGGTGAAAAAATCATCTCTGGCAGAGTCAACTCAGTTGCACATGCACTGAACGCTGAGTCCAAAGACCAGTTATTAAAAAATGGCCAAGTTGATGATCAAAAGACAGATTTGATAATCAGTTGGTTATAAATCCAAAGGCCATCCTTCGGACTTGGGAATCGAAAGACTGATATGATGATCAATCTAGGAAAGGCACCAATTGATCAGATAGAAACTACACGAAATATGTAAAATATAAAGAGAGATGCCAAAAAGAGAGTAAGAATATAGTCTTCAACTTAGTAGAGAAAAATTAAGGTACCTATTAATGTCTACCAACAGCCTAATCGGTATATGTGCTACACATGCAACCATGCAGGGTGGCAGGGACCAGTATTTGACTGGCCCCACCCAAGACCAAGAACTAACCAGATCCTATGATCATAGCCATCTTCTTTTGTGACATTATTCAGGATAATAAGAAAAATCTGACGAAGCTTTTGACATAGACCTAGGCAGAACTCTTAACATACCAGTTCCCAACCACTCAAGTGCACCACGTGTACACCAGACGTTAGACTGTTTTCATGATTTATCCAAAGGGTAGCTTAGATGTTCTCAAGTTAATAAGGTGAAGAAAACTTACAGTTGAATTCATCAGATCGAACCCGCTTCCTCCATGCACTGATTCCGGGTTTGAGTGTGCAATTGGGGTAACAGGGAGGGACGATGTTCTCTTCATCCTGGGCGTAAATATCTTTGTAAGAGAAAATGACCTCGAGACAGAAGGCTTCTCATGTGGCCCTGCCGGCAACGCTCCTACTGCTAGTATGGCTGCCTTCTCAATCTCTAAAGTCGAATTCCGGTACTTGAAGCTTAGTCGTGGCAAGAGGCCTTTTATGGATGATTTACCTTTAGAAGAGGAGGGACCTGGGGATGCATTTATTCTTGCAGAAGTAGGGCTGGGAGTTAGAGGAAAATTTACTATTGTGGGAGTGTAGATTGGTGTTGGGGGCATGTTTATTCTCACAAAATCCTGAGATGAGACCTCCAAAGTTCTTGAGGGTATCTTTAGGAAAAGGTTCTGTCGTCTCCAGTGTTGAACGGTTGGGGTTTCTTTAGTTATTCCAAATGAATCTTCAGCCTACAAAAGAAGAAGAAAAAAACTTGCTATAATGAAATAGAAAAATACATAAATTAACACTCACTTCTTATACTATCTTACTCAACTCAATCTCCAAGCCAGAGCACAAGCTAGTCACCCTTATATATACTATTCATTAAGAAGCTTTGAGGCTTTCAACATAAGCTACTCTAGATTTCTCTAGATCCTTCCAGGAACATCTAAATTTGCATAATTAGAGATAAACAAAAGATTTGGAAGTCAGAATTATACCAACATTAAACCTGAACCCATAACTATGTGTCACCAGCTCAAGACATTAGGCAATGATGTAAAGGGAGGAAGACTCCTGCAACCTTGACAATGCTCCCTGAAGAGTTGAGGAATCAAAATAATTTTTCATAGAGCGGGTTGAAAACAAATGATTACAAGTTTTAATATGGTATAAAAATTCTCCTTTTCTTTTCATGGGTAAGTTGGGATGGATCCCATGATCTCATGGTTAAGATATAAAAAAGAGGGTCATGTGTTTAGCAACTTTATAAAGAGCTATTAAAAACTCTAGACTCAATCCCCACTCTGTGAAGATTCATGTAAAGTTTATCAGGTAACTCAGCTTTTCCAAAATGGACAACAAAAAGGAACAACTCGGTATTTGAAAATCTCAATTAAGATCTCAAAAATGCAAATGCAAAAGCAAAATCTGATAATAGTTCAAAATTTCAAACTCAAAAGGATTAATTGAGTGGCCAAGTGAGTTTTGAATAGACTCAGACTCTGGCCCAAAGTGAATTCAAGGAAAGTTTCAAGTTTTTAGGCCTCATTTCAGAACTGTTAAACAAGAAGATTCCCAGTTATATTAGCCTGTTTTTACTACAAAACCACTAATCAATTAGGCTTCATGTGCTTTTATAAGTCCAATTTCGCACATTTTTATTATTATCAAGTAGGTGCTTAACTCCACTCAAGACCACAAGGTTGAGGGGCAGTATGTCAACCAATTCAGCCACGGGGTCGAGCCCATTGGAAATTTGTATCCTTCATCCATATGAAGAATATAAAGTTTAAGGTGCATATAATAGCTCGAGAAAGTGAAGCTGGCGGACTTTTATGAAGTCTGCAAGTTTTCCATTGGCTCGGCTGAGTTGGAACTCACTGATTTCCAGCTTGAGCCAGGACTTTTTGTTAAGTCAATGTGTAGATTTGGCTCCTCTTGGAGCTACCAGGCAGTTCACATTGGAGTGCCCACGACTCTGTTTTTTGTTCTAAAACCACTGCACTTTTCGCATAAAATTCATTTGTGTTTGGTTATGATACATGCAAACTTACACTCCCTAAAGCCCAGTCCCCCTATCCTTCTATCGGTTTGCCAAATTCTCGAGTACGGACGCTCAAGAATTATAAAAAAAAAAAACAGAGATTCCCAACAAAAGTTTTTGCATTTGTTTCCTCATATAGGGTGCTGTAAAATTGAAAAAAAAAAAAGAACCCTAGAAACCGCACGAACAATAAAGCAATTTCTAGATACCAAAAAGATCCGTATAGTTTGATTCCCAATAATCAAAAGTAAGAGATGACCAACAAAGGTTTTCATGCTAAAATTACTATAACTTCACCAATTTGATGACAGAAAACCTGAAAACACATGAAATGACTAAGAAAACTAGAAAGAAAATTCCAACAAACCAAAAAATAGAAGAAAGAAAGATAGAAATCATATTTATGTTCCAAACAAAGAATCACCAAATACCTTTTGGTTTGGAAGATCAACTGTTATGTTGCATGAACCTTGACCATGCTCCTCAGAAATAGATTCCTTTTCAGTTCCCATTATTTCACTCCTGCTTCTGCAAAACCCAGAACCTCAATAACCCATTCAAAACTGATAAAGAAAGAGTTTCAATCGACAAGATCTTTGTCAAAAACTCTTCCAATCGTAGTGCTTATAGGCCTCAAGAAATAAAAAAACAGAGAATCATTCACTCGAGCGGAGAAATGGGAGAGGTGTAAATCAAGTTATGAGTTGAAGAGCAGCTAATTGCTTTGTTGAGTCTCTTTTATGTCAAAAGCTGGTGTGAAGCGTAACCTCCTATGTACAGTGGAGTTCGCATAAAACTTTGCTCCCTAGTGTTGGAGGAGAGCAGAGTTTGGTACACCACCTTAAAGATGCCGTGGAAAACTATTTTGGGCCCCCTTGACCCATGAATATTTGGCCCATCTCAAAAAATTAGCATGATTAGTGATTTTTGGCCGTTGAATTAAATTTTTTTTTTATCATGCGCATTATCAACAGGACCATGGTTGATCCAAATCCATGACGGCAAATACTCGAATCCTACGGATGGAAATCACTAATCACGCTAATTTTTGGTGTGCGGGTTCATAAGTATGCAGGCATCATTCATTGCCATTGGGCTCGTGAATGTATGAACCACGTGGAACGTTATTACAGTCTAATGACTGCATGGATGTTTGGCCTATCCCTATATGGATGTACAGACCAAAAATCATCTCGATTGGAGATTTCTAACCGTAGGATTTGAGTGCTCTTATGGGTTGGTTTTTATCCCTGGGATTTGCATATTATTTGGGACACTCAGATCCAAGGTTTATAAATTACCAATGAGGCTAATTTTTGGCCTGTAGATCCAACTAGTGTTGGACCATACATCTATAAGGCCATTATTCTCTAATAATGTGCCACGTGGACTATACAGTTCGGTCACCAAAAGCAAAAGCAAAAGTGACTGATCCGCGACTTCTCCCAATGAACCAAATTCGCACGTCTCCCGTCACTAGTTGTTTGCCTTCCAGGGCACGTACGACCGGACAAATCTAGTCTACAATTTTATACAGACTTAAAAGTATGTAAACATTGTCGGTACTGTTGGATGTCCATTGAAAAGCGTGTTATTTCAATATTTTCAAATTATATTTAAATTTTAAAAACACGATATTCAAGGAAAATTCAACGGTAGATACAATATTTACATATTTTGAGTATGGAAACATATGCAGACTAGATGTTTCCTCGTACGAACGAAAAGTTATTTACACAATTACACCCCACGAATTTGCAAGCACCCCCGAGTAAAACTTTGCTGACCGCCCACGGTAGGAGTCGTGTGGCACACTTCTAGAGGACGATGACCGTATGGATGTTTGACCAATCCCTAGATGGGCCTACAAGGCAAAAATCAGCTTGATTGGTACTTTCAAACCTTTGGATCCTTGTACCCAAATAATGGTCAATAATGCTCAAATTCCTACGGTTGAAATCAATCCATGAAAATGACTCCAATCCAACGCTTAGACATCACTGATCAGGCTGAATTTTGGTTTTTAAGTTATTCTTCAGTTGGACCGTTCTGAAGAATGAGATAGATCAAATGGTCAAAAATAATAATCTTTCTTGAGCACCCAATCAACTGAAAGCATCTTGGAAGGCAATAGTCCGTCAAGTCAAACAACATTAAGTAGAAGATCTCAGGCATAGCCTAGGTGATTGATATGGGATCAGAGGGTTAGAATCAATATTCTTGAATGATCACTCATTGAAGAGTTGACTCATCCTCTCAAAGTCATCTAGCGATGAACAAAGAAATCTCAAAGATTATCCAACGGTCAGGACCTAGGGACGACGGATACTACAAGATCATTTTTGTATTAATGCACTCCAGCATCGAATTGATAATATAGGCTTCACACGATACGAAAACTCAATTATGATATCCATGTGGGTCCCTATTATAGATATTTGTGTTCCCCCATCTAATCGAATATTAAGTCATTTAATATTCAAAGGCTGGGGTTTTTTCAAAATATTTTTATGGGGATTGGCAAAAGTTATTCCCATGGAAAGGTTAAAGAGCATTTAAAAACTAATAAGAACCTCAAACTTCTAATAAGAACCTCCAACTTTTTCTCCAAGAGATGCTGATTTTGATTTGTGTAAACAAGACCAATATTCATTGTCACCTTTGAGAGAGACTATTTCAAAGTTAATTGGAACCTTTTCAATACACGCACACCCACACGCACACGCACACGCACACGCACACGCTTGCATAGCATGTAGTTGGTGCATCGACCAAGGTTTTAAATTAGAAGGTAACCTTACCGCCGCGCCCGGTATGACGGTTATTATAACGTACCACATCACAGTAAGAAATGATTAAAATATTATTATCTTTTCGATTATTTTTCAAATGGTAAAATAATGTGGATAACGGACATTATAACGGCCGTCATTTACAAAATGGGGTATTCAGAAATGATAATGACAGTATGTTAAATCTTTTATTTTTTATTTTTTGGATAAGCTAGAGAGAAGCTAATCTTAGGGAGATCCCCATGAAACAATGTCTATCAGGTAATCATAGGGTCCTCTGATTATGTTATGATCAGTGGCGGAGCCGGGTGTGGGCCAACATCACGTTACGGAGCAGTGGCTGAGCCAGGAAGAGGCAAGCAATAGCGGAGCCGCCCGCATGATGCCTTCCCCCCCCTGACCAAAATCATGGCTCCGCCACTGGTTTATGAATATCAGTATAATTTCTATACAGAAGGTATAGAGTTAGAATTTCTTTTATTATAAGAATATTGTTTAAAAGTATTGTAATGGTCGTTATCACCGTAACACCCCAACCACATTACATTATTTGGAAAATATCGTCCAGAACAGAAAATAACTGTCAAAAAGGTGGATTCGCTTTTTATATATACTAGTGGGTGCCCCGTGCCATCGGCACTTCTCGACAAAGAATTTGCCAAAATCAGGTGAGTGGCGGGGATCCACCATCCATTTAGGGGAGGATTAGATCTCCACCCTTCTTTGTTGATGCTTATAAGAGGAGGTATAAGTAGGGAGACAACCAATGTGTTTTGTTATATAGAATAGTAAATGGCCCATGCCCACGGCACTCTCCGACAAAAGCGTTTGCAAAAATTTGGGTGCCTTCGGCACTCAAACGGTATAATGGATTGGGGCGTCACCATTTTTTCCTTTATAACGACTGTTATAATAGATTGTAACGCACAGAGGGAGAAATGAGAAAATAACAGAAATAACAGTGTTCAAATTTAAAATTTGAATAAATTGAGGTCAAATGAGGCAGATTGAGTGGCTGAAATCTAACCGTCCACACTAGATCGATGGATTTGATCTCACCACTCTTTATCTATATGTCCACATTAGATGGATGGATAAGATAAGAGAATACAACTAAGTTGTCTTGATATATGCGTGGGTGGCCCGTGTCCGAGGCACTTTCTAACAAAGTGTTTGTCAAAATCAGGTGGGAGTTAATCTCAATCAATGATATGAAGCATAGAGGATCTCAGCCACTCATTATTGAAGCCATATAAGATAAGAGGGGTATAAAAAAAAACCATTAAATTTATGTTAACTTCTATTTATTTTTAATTTTCAATTTCAAATTTAAAATTTCAAAATTTGAATTTCAGCACCACTTTTTTCCGTTATAATCATTAAAATCCGTTAAAATTTATTTTTGCCCCTGGCCGTTTTAATGGTAACACCCCTCTCGAGGCATAAAAAGTGGGGCTCCTGAGCTTGACCCTTAGGCTGTATGTAAATCCAACTCATTTCATTCCTTATATGTAGGTAAATAGTAGATGACCCGAGCCCATGACACTCATTGACAAAGCATTTGTTAAAATTGGGTGTGAGTGGCTGAGATCCACTGTCCATTTGGTGTGATAAGATCTCGGCCATCCTTTATGAAGCCAGATAAGAGGGGGAGAAAATCGTCCTGTTTTGTTATATAGACTAGTGGGTGCCCTGTGCCATCGGCACTCGACAAAGAATTTGCCAAAATCAGGTGAGTGGCAGAGATCCACCGTCCATTTGGGGGAGGATTAGATCTCCGCCCTTCTTTGTTGATGCTTATAAGAGGAGGTATAAGTAGGGAGACAACCAATGTGTTTTGTTATATAGAATAGTAAATGACCCATGCCCACAACACGCTCCGACAAAAGCGTATGCAAAAATTAGGTGCCTTCGGCACTCAAACGACATAACGGACTGGGGCGTTACTGTTTTTTCCATTATAACGATTGTTATAACGGATTGTAACGCATAGAGGGAGAAATGGAAAAATAACATAAATAACAAAAAATAATGGTGTTGAAATTTAAATTTTGAATAAATTGAGGTCAAATGAGGCAGATTGAGTGGCTGAAATCTAACCGTCCACATTAGATCAATGGATAAGATAAGAGAATACAACTGAGTTGTCTTGATATATGCGTGGGTGGCCCGTGCCCGAGCACTTTCCGACATTGTTTGTCAAAATTGGGTGGGAGTTAATCTCAGCCATCGATATGAAGCATAGTGCATCTCAGCCACTCATTATTGAAGCCATATAAGGTAAGAGGGGTATAAGAAAACCATTAAATTTCCGTTAAATTCTATTTTTCAGCACCACTTTTTTCAGTTAAAATCATTAAAATCCTTTAAAATCTATTTTTTCTATTTTTGCCCTTGGCCGTTTCAATCCGTTTTAACGGTAACACCCCTCTCAAGGCATAAAAAGTGGGGCTCCTGAGCTTGACCCTTGGGCTATATGTAAATCCAACCCATTTCATTCCTCATATGTAGGTAAATAGTAGGTGACCCGTAACCACAGCACTCATCGACAAAGCGTTTGTCAAAATTAGGTGCGAGTGGCTGAGATTCACTGTCCATTTGGCGTGATAAGATCTTGGCCATCCTTTGTGAAGTCGGATAAGAGGGGGAGACAACCGTCCTGTTTTGTTATATAGAAAGTAGGTGACCCGTGCCCATGGCACTCATCGACAAAGCGTTTGTCAAAATTGGGTGTGAGTGGTTGAGATCCATTGTCCATTTGGTTTGATAAGATCTCGGCCATCTTTTATGAAGCCGGATAAGTGGGGGAGACAACCATCCTGTTTTGTAATATAGATTAATAGAAAAAAACTAATTTATGAGGGTATTACAGGAATCTTAATTTGATAAAAATATGAACTTATAATTATATAAGAACATTTAGTAAATGGATTTCCTTGGAAAGATCTCTATGAGATACCATTTTTATTGCAAACCAACTAATGAATTGAACTTTAGGGCGTGTTTGGATCTCCATTTTTAGACTTTAAAAAGTCTTTTTTTTTTTTCCAGAAAAAGACTTTTTTCAAAATAATAGATTATTTGGATGACCTTTTTTTTAAAAAGTATTTATTCCATAAAATATATTTTTTAAGCCAAAAAAGTCTTTTTATTAAAAACAAAATAGTTGAAAGCTGTTTTTCAAGTTAAAAAAAGACATTTTAAAATTTTGCTTGCTCAATGAACATAATCTATATAACAAAACAGGGAAGTTGTCTCCCCACTTATACCCCCTCTTATCTATTTAGACAAAGAAGGGCTGAGATCTTATCCCCCAAATAGATGGTGGATCTCAGCCATTCACACCCAATTTTGACAAACGCTTTGTTGGAGTGACATGGGCACGGGCCACCCACTATCTATATAACAAGTGACAGTGGTTGTCTTATCTTATATGGCTTCAATAATGAGCGGCTGAGATCCACTATGCTTCATATCGATGGCTGAGATTAACTCCCACCCGATTTTGACAAATACTTTGTCGAAAAGTACCGCGGGCACAGGCCACCCACGCATATAACAAGACAACTCAGTTGTATTCTCTTATCTTATCCATCCATCTAATGTGGACGGTTAGATAAAGAATCGTTGAGATCAAATCCATCGATCTAATGTGGATGGTTATATTTCAGTCACTCAATCCGCCTCATTTGACCTCAATTTATTCAAAATTTGAATTTCAACACCATTATTTTTTGTTATTTCTGTTATTTTTTCATTTCTCCCTCTGTGCGTTACAATCCGTTATAATGGAAAAAACGGTAACACCCCAGTCCGTTCTACCGTTTGGGTGCCGAAGACACCCAATTTTTGCAAACGCTTTTGTAGGAAAGTGCCGTGGGCACGGGGCATTTACTATTCTATATAACAAAACACAGTGGTTGTCTCCCCACTTATACCTCCTCTTATAAGCATCAAAGAAGGGCCGAGATCTAATCCTCCCCCAAATGGATGGTGGATCTCAGCCACTCACCTGATTTTAACAAAATCTTTGTCGAGGAGTGCCGATGGCACGGGGCACCCACTAGTCTATATAACAAAACAAGGAAGTTGTCTCCCCACTTATACCCCCTCTTGTCTATTTAGACAAAGAAGGGCTAAGATCTTATCCCCCAAATAGATGGTGGATCTCAGCCATTCACACCCAATTTTGACAAACGCTTTGTTGGAGAGTGCCGTCACCCACTACCTATATAACAAAACAGGGAAGTTGTCTCCCCACTTATACCCCCTATTATCTATTTTGACAAAAGATGGTTAAGATCTTTTCCCCCAAATGATGGTGTATCTCAGCCACTCACACCTGATTTTGGCAAATGCTTTGACAGAGTGCCGAGGGCACAGGCCACCCACAATAAATATAACAAGTGATGACTGTGACTTTCTTATACCCCCTCTTATCTTATATGGCTTCATTAATGAGTGGCTGAGATCCACTATGCTTCATATCGATGGCTGAGATTAACTCTCACACGATTTTGACAAACACTTTGTCGAAAAGTGCCACGGGCAGGGGCCACCCGCGCATATAACAAGACAACTCAGTTGTATTCTCTTATCTTATCCATCCATCTAATGTGGACGGTTATATAAAGATTGGTTGAGATCAAATCCATCGATCTAATGTGGACGGTTAGATTTCAGCCACTCAATCCGCCTCACTTGACCTCAATTTATTCAAAATTTGAATTTTAACACCATTATTTTTTATTATTTCTGTTATTTTCCCATTTCCCCCTCTATGCGTTACAATCCGTTATAACAGCCGTTACAATGTAAAAAAATGGTAACGCCTCTGTCCGTTATACCATTTGAGTGCCGAGGGCACCCAATTTTTGCAAACGCTTTTGTCGGAGATCGAGTGCCGTGGGCACGGGCCATTTACTATTCTATATAACAAAATAATTTAGTTGTCTCCCTACTTATACCTCCTCTTATAAGCACCATCAAAGAAGGGTCGAGATCTAATCCTCCCCCAAATGGACGGTGTATCTCCGCCACTCACTTGATTTGGGCAAATTCTTTGTCGAGGCTCGGGGCACCCACTAGTCTATATAACAAAACAAGGAAGTTGTCTCCCTACTTGTACTCCCTCTTATCTATTTCAACAAAGAAGGGCCGAGATCTTATCTCCCAAATGGACGGTGGATCTCAGCCACTCACACTTGATTTTGGCAAATGCTTTGACAGGGAGTGCCGAGGGCACGGGCCACCCACTATCAATATAACAAATGATTGTGATTTTCTTATACCCCCTCTTATCTTATATGGCTTCAATAATAAGTGGCTAAGATCCATTATGCTTCATATCGATGGCTGAGATTAATTCACACCCGATTTTGACAAATACTTTGTCGAAAATTGTTGCGGGCATGGGCCACCCACGCATATAACAAGACAAGTCAGTTGTATTCTCTTATCTTATCCATCCATCTAATGTGGACGGTTAAATAAAGAGTGGTTGAGATCAAATACATCGATCTAATGTGAACGGTTAGATTTCAACCACTCAATCCACCTCATTTACCCTCAATTTATTCAAAATTTGAATTTCAACTCCGTTATTTTTTGTTATTTCTGTTAGTTTCCCATTTCTCCCTTTGTGCATTACAATCCGTTATAACAATCGTTATAATGAAAAAAATGGTAACGCCCCAGTCCGTTATACCGTTTTGGGTGCCAAGGCACCCAATTTTTGCAAACGCTTTTGTCGGAGATATTTAGGCGCATTGAAGAATCCGCCTCATTTGCCCTCAATTTATTCAAAATTTGAATTTCAACACCGTTATTTTTTGTTATTTCTGTTATTTTTCCATTTCTCCCTCTGTGAGTTACAATCCGTTATAACAGCCGTTATAATGGAAACAATGGTTACGCCCCAGTCCGTTATACCGTTTGAGTGCCAAAGGCACCCAATTTTTGCAAACGCTTTTGTCGGAGAGTACCATGGGCATAGGCCATTTACTATTCTATATAACAAAACACATTGGTTGTCTCCCTACTTATACCTCCTCTTATAAGCATCAACAAAGAATGGACGGTGGTTCTCCGCCACTCACCTGATTTTGGCAAATTCTTTATCGAGGAGTGCCAATGGCACGGGGAACCCACTAGTAATAAACAAAGAAAAGTTTTTGGTTGAAGTCCCCTTCCAAAAAATAAAGACATTATATTGGTGGGGCCAACTAAAAGAAGATAAAGACATTTTGCATTACTGATGATCCAAACGACCTTTGTAAGAAAAACATATTTTCAGAAAAGTAATTTTTTTTAAATAAATATTTTTTGAAAAATGACAATCCAAACGCCCCCTTAGTGTTTGAAAATTTTCAAAAGGAATTTTTTCTTTTCCTGAGTAATTCTTTTCCTTAGTAAGAAGACTTCAATCAGTTTTGTAAGAAGAAAACTTAAGAAGCACCCCCACTTTTATCTGCTCTTAAGTAAATAAAGTTTAGACAAAAGATTAATGTGCTCTTTAGATAAGTTATGTAACTAACCCAAAATTTGGTCACGAATCACAAACACGGGATAAAGTTCCAAACTTAAATGACAATAAATTATTCTAGGAATCGAAATCAAGTTGTAGCTCTTGTCAGAAAAAGGGAGGAGGTCTTTTTTCACATTTAACAGAAATGCTCCTATTAGAATAACATTTTGTATGGTTGAAATTATAAAACAATAATTAAAAGTGTGTTCAAGGAAATTTCTGTCAAATGCAAATAAAGACCCCTGAAAGAAGTAAAAAATCTGGAAAAATCAGTTCCCAAAAATATTTGTAGTTTAGTATTCACACCTCAAGATTCGTCACAAGAAGAATCAATGCGACAATTAAATTACCTGCCAAAGTGAGGATATTCTAGGATTCCCCTATCAAACCTATCAAAGATTATCTTAACAAGGCCAAGTTTGGTTATTAAATCTGGATAAAATGTTCCAGCCTTTTAATGATAAGGATGGACCAAAACCATCATCACAAAATCCATGATACCAGAGAAAGCAAGCTTGACCATAAAGATAATAAGAATACATGGAAGCAAATAAGTAACATCAAAATTTCATTCCTCTACTTAAATTAAGTACAAAAATTAGTGTGATTTCTATTAGTTTCCTTTGAGAGCTGCAGCTTGTAATATCAAAATTTTGATGAGCATGTAATAATTAGATAAGTTTAAATAGACTCAGTGTGTTTACCTCTCCAGAAGCATCACCATTTCACAATGTGGGGTGTGTGGGAAGAGATCGACAGCCATGACTTTGATGGGTTGGAAAGGCTCCGAGTTGGGCATAGACTTGGTTCTATGCCGGGCCAGACCAGCGCTGCTCCTATTCCTCCATCCCCTATTGTTCTTATTCCCTTTCTCAGTTTTATCAGTGGATGGTGTACATAGCTCAATAGCATTAGCCACTAAGCTTTCAGGATTACAGGAGATGTAACTGAAGAAGAAGAAACTGCATAAGATTAATATTCTGACAACGCTTATCTCTTGATCAAAGAAAAGAAAGCATTACTCAGAATCCAACGTGGGATCTTACACAAGTCGCCGCAGACGTGGATGAGTTCTTAGAGCTTTGATCACCTGCAAGTCATGCAAAACAAGCATTAAATACATGAAAACCATCAGCCAGTTTAGGGGCATGGAGGCTGATGTCAACATTTGGGCAATCAAGGAAACACACAACAGAAGAAACAAGCAAAGGGATCATTGAAGCGAGCCAAATTTTGGGTTCAGATCCTATTTGCTCGAACTGCATGTGCAAAATCTTCCTATAATGACTGTTCAGATGTCACTTAGATCAAAACTTGACTGAGCTGACTTGGTTTGATTGCACTTATATTCCAGCTTCAATTTTATGAAAAATGAAAAGGCGCAGTGTATTAAAATTTGCATGCTATATCTGGCCCCTTAAGACTAGGAAGACTGAATGCTCCAAACCTCAAATATAATCCAGAATGTAGCAATTCCCATTTTGTCGTCCTCAAGGAGACGGAACAAGATGGGCCAACATCTAAATTTATAAATTCCATTGAGGTTTGTACTTAACAAAGTCCAAAAACTAAAACAGGAACTTGGAACTCAGGAGTTGCCTCAGTTTAGTCAGCCTCTGGGTACCAAATCCATTTGCATAGCCAAGTCAAACTCATGAACAAAAAGACTCGTGTCTGAATCAAATCCAAGTTCTCAAAGACATCCTACAGCCTGCCCCCAACAAGAGCAGAAATGAAATTCAAATAGGAAAAGAAATATGCAAATGATAATATAACACAGTTGGCAATAACATTAGGAAACTTCCCAATAAACTCAAGACTTGGGTTAGCCAACTTGATTGACTTGCATGACCATAAACTCAGGAAGTTCAGCAGAGTCGAACTCAAACGTCGAAAGACTGATATCTGTATCAGGTCTGAGTTTTTTAACATTTGGTAGTGTTTGGGTATCCCTCTTGTAATTATGGGAGAAACCAAGAAAGGAAACTTAACGCATAACTTAAAGCTTAACCAAGAAAGTATTGGTGAATCTAAGTTGAAAAGTTGCTGTCAAAGGTAACAGTGTTAGACTCACTAACATGGTATTTTCTGAAACTGATTCAGCCAGGCCAATTGCAAACTTGTCAACTTTCTAAATAAACAACCAAATAAATCATCCGGCTGATCCTGAAAATACTAGAGTTTAAATTTGCTTGAAAGTCCTAATAGCGAGTAAGCTTGTGCAAGTTCTGGGTGTGATAACCAAGTTATCCAATATTACAATACACGACTAATCATACATACAATAAAAAGGAGTATGTTACTTACGACAGGGTGAAGCCCAACCCGAGGAGGATCGACAATGCAAACAAAATCTTCGTATTGCTGCACTGGAGTATCAACTCCTCCATTCTTATCTTCTGAAATCCTACTCTTCTGACTTGGGTCTTTGAGTTCTTCCCCACTATTTTGAGGACAACCAGACGCATTTTTAACATCACTACTTTCCTGGTCCAAGTTCTCAAGATCTAGTTTGTAATCGGAGGCACCTAATTCTTGATCATCAGTATCCTCTTTGCCATTGCTTTCAGAGATATGTGGGCTTTCTTCTTGCTTGAGTGGCACATTTAGATACTCTTTCAGTAGAGACCCCATTGCGTCCTCTGCCTGTTACCTCACAACGTTGGCACATAAACAAAAAGAACAAGGATGAGAAAAATCTGCAAAGCAGAGACAAACAAATAAACGGCATCAAAAACTTAAAGTTTGAAACTCTCAACTCAGACTCAATGAGGGCCCAAGTCTGAGTCAGCAAGAAACTTGGTCGAGTATTTGATTAAGTTTTCTGAGTTTGAAAAGTTTATCTTGCACCCGGAATTTTTCGGTATTCTCGGGTTTTATACAACTGTGGTGCCTCTTTACTTGACACAGATCTTGATCGAGTTGAGTGACGAGTCTTTAGATCTCAATGGATCATGCCCAATGGGACAAAAGCATCAATCAAGAGAGGTCAAACCAAATCATCGAATATGTAAACACCAAAATCTCACCTTTGCACAGACAAACCTGCAGTTCTTTATGCCGTTAATTTCTGCATTCCTTTGAGCATCTGAAACTGCAGAAGCATTCATTTCAATGCCAACAACCTGGTAAAATTCCATGGTCAAGCCAAGTCAATCATTTGCAAAATGAAAAAAATACTAGGGTCATTTCTTCATAAATAAATAAAATGGAAATGAGAAAAACTAGGAATGCTGCTTATAATCAGTTTAAATGTGTGACCAATACTGAATTTTTTAAAGACAGTGTCCTTGTCACATTGGTATCAAATGTCTATACAGTTCCAAAGGCATGACATCTTTAAAGAAGAAATAGAACATCGAAACAGGGATTATAAATATTACCATACCGACGCGGTGTGCTAAAGTCAGGCCAATTGTTCCGGTCCCACAGCATATATCGAAAAGCAATGTATTGGGACCCAGACCTGCCCAATCCCCAGCAAGGGAGTACAGCTTCTCTGCAGCAAGGGTGTTAACCTGCAGATTTGGGAGAATTGGAAAACATACTGTTTTAATTGCAGAAACTTTGGAGCAACAGAGATGTATAAGAGTGGAAAGCCCCTAACTTGAAAAAATGCTGTTGGGGATATGCAGAAGCGAAGATTGCTTATGTAATCATGAATCCTTGCTTCTACAGCATTATTCCCAGCCTCCGGTACATAACCACTTTCTGCCTTCGGTATGGGTAGTGGTTGCAATGGTGCATCCGCAGGTGCTGCATTTGATATTCCTTTGTGGTCCTGCATGAGAAACATCCCACCATATAAACAAAGAGATGGCAGTTTGAAAATGAGTCCCAAGTATTGATGCAAGTATCAATAACATATTAACATCCCATCCCTCCCCTCATTCTGTACAGAGATAATCTGAGATACTGATTGGGTAGACTGTGTAAATGATCTACCAATATGGAATAGCTGTACATCTCACACACATGCATAAGGGTTAGTACAATCATTCAAGGAGTCTCAACTAGGAATCTCCTCTGTCAAGGATCTACAAATTAGATGATCCTAACCATCCAGTCTATCTACTTTTTTCTTGACAGCATGCCATATTTTTTTTCACTTAGGAACAAAAAATATGATCATTTATTTGACTCAAATGTTGTTTGGTGACCACACCAACTTTGAACTCTTAGAGATCTCAGACACTATGTCTAAGACACCAATTTCATCTCAGTAGATCTTGAGATGACTGGAGTCAGAGCACTCCGTGTCGAGAATCCTTTGATCAATTCGATGCCGATATCTCAGGGTGAGGGACTCATGAAAAATCCGCACACTTAGAGAGAGAGAGAGAGAGAGAGTAGTTCTATTTTAAAACATGTTTTAGAAAAGCAAGTCCCATTACTGAGAGAGAGAGAGAGAGAGAGAGAGAGAGAGAGAGAGAGAGAGAGAGAGAGAGAGAGAGAGAGAGAGAGAGAGAGAGAGAGAGAGAGAGACCTGCTTTTTTGCCCGGAAGTAAACTAGTTCTATTTATAACATGTTTTAGAAAAAAGCACGAGTCCGTCCTGTTTTAGGGCCCAAATCCGTATGTGAGGTCCAAAAAGTGGCTCCGCACCATTACCAAGAAATAGAGAGAGAGACTGTCTCAATTTCCCCCCCGAAAGTAAACTAGTTCTATTTTCAAAACATGTTTTAGATAAGCAAGAGTCTGTCCTGTTTTAGGGCCCAAATCCATACGTGAGGTACAAAAAAGTGGGCTGCACACCATTACCAAAATAAATTAAACTTCAAACCAAATTTTCAAGCCATTTAATTTGGATACAGGCACGTGTTTCAGTGTAAGTCAACAAACAGCTGTTTCAACACTCCTAATAAACTAACAGATCCTTACAGCATGACTAATAAAATATAGAAGAAAAGTAATATTCGTCTTTAAATATAGAAAATTGATTTGGTATGACATCAAGGAGGAGAAACAGATTAGAAATTGCGACAGTAGATTAAATTGGTCGAATCCAAAACTAAACACAGTCTCTAGATAAATTCTTGGGTTACAATAAAAAACAATAGAAATATTAAAACAAGGCATAGTGTGAGTCAACAAACAGCATTGGACTAACAAGATTGCAAAAACCACAACAGGTTAAAAAAGTTGGCACCTGGACTACCAATGACGTTAGAGGTAGAGGTGGAGAACTTGCACCAGCTCCTTGAGCAAAAACTTGAGCCATTCTCTGAAGTTCACTTTTTATTAGTTCATCGTCCAAGCCCACTGAGCAAACCTGCAGATTGAAGCAAAAGGAAAAGGGTGATAAAAAAACTTAAGTGTGGGAGAAAGTTTATTCCAAACTTGACTTGGACTTGATGATGGCTCAAGGCACAGAGAATGTGGAACTTGTCAAGTACTTGATCAAACTTTCAAGTTGAAAAAATCTACTCGCATCTGAAATTCAAATTGTTCACTTGGTTTCGTTTTCAAGTGCTTGATCAAATTCTTCTTGTGGGTTTTAAAAAATTGAAGTTCCATTTGAAGTTTAAATTGATCCATGTATTGATCAAGTTGAACCAAATTTGCCAGGTTTTCAAGTGTTTTATGGAATTCCTGAGACATTGTTTCGCTAACAGGTTCTATAGGAGAACACTAACACTGGTCGCACTGCAAGTCTAATAGCATTAGACACAGACCTGAACCATAAGCATGACCTCTGAGATATTGGCTTCAAGATTCTCAACCTCAACAGCCTGACTTGGATTTCTTCCTTCTCGAACCTAACATAAAAGAATAAGTGAGAGAATGTTAAACTTAACAGATTAAGGAAATCGCTTCTTTAACCCGGTCTATCATAACTAGTATAAAAGTTGAGTTATAATGCAATAACTACAGCTTACAGTTCATGAAAACCAGAAGAGCTTACCGTCAATTGACGCCAGAAGCCAGTATTATTGATTCTATTCCAGACTGGTAAACCTGAATGCTGTAGAAACTCTTGAAAGATTGAAGCAAACTTGCAAGAAATCCTAGAAACATTTGGGCAGTCCACCGGTTCCTCAACTGCTGTTACGCCCTCCCTGAAATAGCGGAGTTTTACATTTTTCATAAATTAATACCAAGGAAAATAAGTGCCTCTAAAAAACTGAGGATGAGACTGGTGGTGCAGTTGGCTAGCACGTAGGTCTCATAGCTATTGAGTGATCCTCAGGTTGACAGTTCGAGCCTCTCATCCCATTTTCTCAGACTCTAATCACTGACAAAATAAATAATCCCGAGGTGATGTTGATAGAAAATGCAGACGGTGAAGTTTCCGACTGAGTTTTATCTAAAATCATGGCCTTCAGCAGTTTTCTAGGAGTGGTATTATCTGAGGAATCAATTTAATATTTTGAGATCAGTGTTTGATATGTGTTTGAGATCACTCAGCTAAGTCTTTGATCCGGTTTTTACCTCAACAAAGATTTTATGATGTCGAGACTTATAGTTTTAGGTCGGATAGGATATGTAATGTTGGCTTATTGCCATCAAGGAAATTTCGTCTATACCTACATCTTTCCTTTAGTAAGTATGTTGGACATGTGTTTTCATCTTATTGGGTGTCCAAGTTTTGATACTCATAATCGCCCCCTTTCCGATTAATTGAGGTTAATAATCTCAGCTGGTCAGAAATTCTCATCTTGATTATAGGATCATGTCATTGAAATATTTGAGAGAAGACTTGCTTCCTGGAAGAAGATTTATTTATCTAAATGGAGTACGGTTACCCTCGTCTAAAGAACATTAACTAGCTTTCCAATTTATTTCATGTTTATCTTTTCCGTTCTTGCTAGTATTGCCAAGAGATTGGAGAAAATCACGAGGGGATTCCTTTGGAAGGGATGGATCTCTCCTAAGAACCACCTTGTTGGGTGGGATTTGGTGTGTCAGCCTAAGAAATGGGTGACCTTAGGTTTGAGACACTTAAGGAATTTCAACTTATTGGGGAGATGGCTATGGAGCTTGTGGAGGAAGGTTATTGAACAAATATACGAGAACAGAAATAGTAGGTGGGACAATAATGGGGTCTATTCCTCTTATGGTACTAGGGTGTGGAAACTGGAAAGGTATCATGAAGGTGCAAGATGAATTTTCCTAGGGGGTTCCATTGAAAATTGGGGGCAGAGACAGGATGAGGTTTTGGGAAGATGTTTCTTGTGGGAATAATTGTCTTCGTAATCGCTTTCCAACATTTGGTCATTATCCGATCTTCATGGGACGCTTCTCAAAGAATGCTACGTCAAGGGTGAAGGTAGCCCCTCTTGGAACTCTGTTCTCAAAAGAACACAGTATCGTTTCGGTATCATTCATGGACGATACCAAAACGTATCGGAAGTATCATTCGGTTTTGGATGAAACTTCATGAAACTGAAAAAAATGTTAGTGCAAATTTACACATAAGATGAAGTATCATTCGGTTTCCAACAAAACCAACCGAAATGTATGTTGTTTCGTCCTACAGCAAAGCTGAAACGAAACGGACGAATCGATTCGATTTCGACCGAAACTTTGAACCATGCAGAAGAAACATTAATGACTAGGAGATGAAGGAATTGGCTAGTTCGTTAGCCTGTGTCCAAGTTGCGTTCTTCGAACCAGTGTGTTTAAAGGCATGCGAGGCTTACACCTCGAGGTGCGCCTCGGGGCAGAGCTCTTAAAAAACTCCCTGAGGCTCAATCAAAAGGCGTTTACATATCTAAGGCATACGCCTCACTTCAAGAGGCATTGATGAGGCTTACGCCTCTCAGTGAGGCGTACGCCTCAGATGTGTTCTTTTTTTGGCATGTTGTTTTAAAAAAGAAATAAAAAAAGAATGTCAAGATATTAAAAAAAATAGGTGTCGAAGGGACTCAACATAAAAAGAAAATAAAAAACCATAAATTTTCTATTTCAAAGGGACCCAACATCGATTGATCTACAATTGATTGATGACGAGATGCTGAATTTCGACTTGGACTATCAAGAAGAGGATGTTGTTCATATAATTGATGAAGACGCATTTTATTTAGTAGAAGATTGAGTCTTTGATTGGTGTTGTGCTTTTTTGTTAGAGCGGTTGGAACTTGGAACTTGGAACTTGGAAATATGCCTTGTTTTTTGAATTTTTGCGACATTTATTTATAGATTTAAATACTTATCTATCTAAAAAATGTGTGCGTGTGAGACTTACGTCTTACGCCTTGAGGCTTACACCTCAAGGCTTTGGCTACTGAAGCGCCTTGCCTCACGCCTTAGTGTTTAAAAACACTGCTTGGAACTTCAACCTCTTGATAGGAGTTTTTTTTCTATCAAGTCATTCTATTTTGCCTTTTCTGAGGAGGAATCCTCCACCTTTCCAGATGCTAGAGTTTGGTATAAAGGAGTGTTGTCCGAGGTGGCATTTTTGGTGTGGATTGCAGTGCATGACTAATGCAGGGGCATTTTCACACCGGGCTCGAGTGGGGCAGCCTGTGTAATATGGAGCACACTCGGGGTGGGGTGGCCTGTGTGATATGGGCCCACGAGGGGGTGGCCTGTGTGATATGGGCCCACGAAGGGTCGTGTCGATCGAGAACCTAGATAGATCCTATGAGATAAAGGAATTTAATCTCACGCTACCAACAGTCGCGGCTTTTGGGGAGTATTGGTCAAATGTCCTGCATCAAAGTGGTATCAGAGCGGAAGGTCTCGTGTTCGAGTCTCCTCACCGGGGGTGATTAATGCAGGGGCATTTTCACACCGGGCTCGAGTGGGGCAGCCTGTGTAATATGGAGCACACTCGGGGTGGGGTGACCTGTGTGATATGGGCCCACGAGGGGGTGGCCTGTGTGATATGGGCCCACGAAGGGTCGTGTCGATCGAGAACCTAGATAGATCCTATGAGATAAAGGAATTTAATCTCACACTACCAACAGTCGCGGCTTTTGGGGAGTATTGGTTAAATGTCCTGCATCAATGACCCAATTTTGATGGCAAATCATCTGATAAGCAGAGACAAATCCTGCCTAACATGTGTTTTCTTTGTAGGGTCAGTGGTGAAACAGTGGAGCACCTGTTGATTCATTACCATTATGCTAGAGAAGTGTGGTGCAATTTTTTCCAGCATTTTGGCATAGCTTGGATATGCTTGAGTAATGTTAAGGACCATATCCAAGGTTGGACTTCATCTGCCCTCAAAACCCGAGGTAAAGTCTTATGGTGATGGCTTCCCTCAGCTATTTGGTGGTCCATTTGGAAGGAGAGGAATAAGCGCATTTTTGAAGATAAGGAGGATTCGCATACGTTGGTCTTTACAATCTTAGCTCTTCTCTTCTATTGGTCGTCCCCTCTTTGTGATTTTAGGGGACGTAGAATTTATATTTAGATGGTCCAATATCAAAAAAAGCAAAAACTGCATGAACTTGCAACTCTTAGAAATGGTGATGAGATCGGCACAAAATACCTAAAGTTTCCCAGCATAAACCCCACAGTTGGTTTTCCCCGTAGAGAATATCCCACTGAGAATTCGCACTTGTTCCGGTATCCATTTACAAGTGGTGACTCAAGTACACCTTCGAATTTGCATGGAAGACCACCTGCAAGATTTAAAACGAAAACATGACTAAAGATGCAATATAAATTCCTACCATCCCCATGTGACTTCATTTCTATTAGTGTAAGTATGGCCCGTTATGACAATTGAGCAATATGGCATAAACCACTGCTCTCAATGAGAAATTGCAGGGGACTACAAAATAGGGTTGTTAATGGGTCACATATAACTAGATGGAAGCCCAGCCCATCAGGGGACCATATAAATTAGTCCTAAACCCAATCCAATAATAGGCAAAACAGACCAGGACATTAGAATTGGACCCATCCTATCCTTATTTCTATTAAAAAAAATAAGACTGAGCCTGCCCATTTATTTAGTGGGCCTTGTAATAAAGCCCAAGCCCAACCCTCTGGACCTATATATGCACCGCAAGCCTGGGCTCATAACGCATCGGGCTTAATAGCCAATTGAGCCATCCTTGCCAATTAACATCCCTACTGCAAAACCTTACTCCTGCTTTGATTATTAACCAAATTGGTGTCTCAAATTTTCTCCTTATCATCCCAAGTTACGAGATGCAGGACTGAGGCAGGAGCAGCAGCTAAATGGGGAAGTAAAAATTTTAAGTGACGAAGAATGATCAGGAGTGGCACCTTGAGCAAAACACTCAATACAAATATGCACTGAACACAACATATTACGAATGAACAACATAACTCCCTATTAGACGATCAGCTTGAAGTATCATATGTACAAGTTTAAGAGCATAACCTATGTCCCTAGACTTGAGGATCCATTCTGGAGGAGAGACAGCATCTGGACAAGCTTTACGTGCATTTCGAGTCTACAAGGAAAAGACCCACAGATCAGTTATAAAGGGAAGCAATGGACTGCATAATTAAAGCTAGAAAGAATTATTTCCATTAATTATAAAACCCAAGCATGCAAGCAAAGTTTCTCTCACAAGTCTTTTAAGAGTTTGCGCAAGTGAGTTCTTCTTGTGCTCCAATTGATCACTGTAGGGCATATGAGCAAGGGGAGTCACTACATCACGGACACTTCTTGCCCTTGGAACCGAATCATCAACTGTGGAATTGTCCTTCTCAACAACATCTGCAACCTTTATATTCTTATTGCCCATAGATTTTCCATCTAGTCCCTAACACATCCGAGCATATAAATGATGATAAAGCGCCTGCAAGTTTGTAAAACACATATATTCTACTATGTGGTACAGGGGATACCTCAATTGCATTCTTAACCTGATCTGTAGTTTCAAAGCTCACAAAACCTACAGTCATACCCTTCTTCTTCTTCGCTGTCTTATAGAGAACTCCCTGTCAAACAAAGTAATATACCAGTCAACCTACAATCATACAGTACTAGGCCTCTTCTGTCAAATACCAAAGATATCAGGTTTCACATCAGAAAGGAGAACTGGTAACCTAGTGGAACGGAAAATATAGAAAGGTAAAACTGTGAGCTCTTCTGATAACTGGGTATTTCAGCAAAGGCCGGCCACAGAGCAAAAAGACCCAAACTTCTAAAATAACAGATACCTTTAAATCACATAAAATTCAATAATCAAGCTATTAGTCAATTAACTTAAAAGCATATGACCCAAATCACAAACACATCATCTTCAAAAGAGAAAAAGAAACTAGAACTTTCAGATCTTGGCATTTAACTCTACTAATACCCAATCGGTATTAAAAGATTTAAGCCAAATACAGAGGACATGAAACCCTAGTTCTCTAAAGGTTGGATGGTAATTTGGCCGCTTAAACAATCCAATCAGGATCCAAAGCCGTCAGATCTCAACCCATAAACAGAAATCATGCACTCCATTTGGCAGCTTTAATAATGCATTTCTTAAGCTATCCAGCCGATGATCAGAGTTCGGCAATTCAAAACTGATAAAAGAAATTGGAGAAACCATTCAGTTAAAAAATCACAGTCATCTCAACAATTTGTTACATAGCTACTGACTGAGGATTAAAACTGAAGATTGCACCACAATTCTTTTGAAATTTGAGAAGTTGCAATAGTTGGGATGCTTAAGCTGTCCTACCAGCAATCCAGGCTGAAAGCATTTAACTTGATAAGAAAATGCATAAAAATCAATCTCTAAAACTAAGAGTTTCAATAATTAGGTGCTCAAGTTATGAGAATCAATTATAAAAGCTGAAGTTGCTAAACATCATATACAGAAACCAAAGAAATCAATTTCCTTAGCAATCACATAAATCCCAGTAATTCACAAAAATCCCGGTATTTGGTACTTAGCCTATCCAACTAATGATTGAAATGTGGGCAATCAGAAAAAACAGAGGAACTCATTCTTTAGAAATCAATGGGATGTTTACATTCAGCTACTTGAGCTGTAGGACTAAGGACCAAAGCTGTAGCCACTCAACCAAATTAAAAAAATCGGGTAAACCCTTTTCTTCCAAACATAACATCATAATTGTGCACATAAATGCCAATGGACGAAGCTATAGGCATTCAACCCCACTTACAGAAAGCAGAGAAACCTGTTTCTTAAAGATTATAAGAACACTCAAACTATTCAACCAATTACTGAAGCAGAAGGCTTCAACCTGAATTCACAATTTCAGTAATTAAACTATCCAAACATTAGTTAAAGATGAAGGCTGGCATCTACCCCAAATGCACAAATTATAGAAACCCATTTCTTTTAAGTTCTCAGGAATTATAACAATGGGGCTACTTAAGCTGTTCAGGGAATAATTCAATCACACGAGGTAATTTAAAAACATTATAAGGGTCCATTTTTTTGGAAAATTGCAGTCAAGCTGAGAAATGTGCATGTAAGCTATCCAAACCAGAGTTGCAGGGAATTCAAATACAGTTCAAAAATCAACAACGACTTGCCTGATCGTCGAGAAAGCTCCTCAAATTCTCCGAAATCCATTTTCGTGGGAGATGCACTAAGCATTTGTTAAGGGCGGGATCCGACGAATCGGAAAGAGCGTCCGTCATAAGCACATCTTCCCTCGGATCCAAAGTTTCAATTTTCTCCCCGTTCTCCGATTTCAGAAGCTTCTTCGCCCTCTCAGAAGTTGGGTCCCACAAATTACCCGGCCGAGGGCGCAACTCGGCTTCCCCGTGAGCATACCGACAAGTTTCGCCATGGCTGCAAGACCCAGATTGGCGTCTGAAATAGGAACAAAGGCTCGTTTTCCACATAGGATGAAGAACACCTTTAGCTTCTCCATTCTCTTCCTCTGGGTCTTCTCTCTTTCGTTTCTCCACTGAATCCTGACTGTCCGTTGACTGAAGACTCGACAATTGGACTTCTTCATCGGCAGATTCTCTCCCTTTTTCTTCTCCCTTTGTTGATGCTTCTTCCTCTTCTTCATTGGGGGGTTTTTGCTGCAGTTGCTCGATGGAATCTCCGCCGTTCGTTGATTGGAGATTAGACCGTTGGATTTCTTCCGAAGTAGGGTTTAGGTTTTCAGCTGCAGAGGCAACGTTTTCCAATACTTCCGCCATTGATCTTTCAAGGTTGGGTGTAGTTTAAGTGGGAAACCCTCGGTACAATCTGAGACTGAATGTGGAACAAAGAAAGAAGATCTCTTTCTATCAGTCGTGGAAATCCAAGGAGGCGTTCGTACGAGAAATTTTTTATAACACGCATTGCGTGACCGAGGGGGAGTAAAAATTTACTGAACGCCCACAATATGAGCTACGTGTCACACTCTTATAGGACATTGGCCGTATGGATATTTGGCCAATCCCTAGTTGGACCTACAGACCAAAAATCAGCTTGATTAGTGATTTCAAACCTTTGGATCTTTGTACTTATTTGGTCAATAACTCCAATCCAACGCTAAGAAATCCCTAATCAAGCTAATTTTGGTCTGTATGTTCCTTTAGGGTTGGGCCAAACATCCATAGGGTCAGAAATCTCTAAGAATATGCCACGTGGCTCATATTGTGGGAGGTAAGTAAGTTTGCTGATATTCTACTCACCCAGCGGCGTCACGCAATGCAGTATGTGCCACATCTCTTGGAGACCATTGACCGTATGGCTGTTTTGCCCACCTGTTTGGTGGACATGCAGACCAAAACCAGCCTGATTGGTGATTTCTAACCGTTGGATTTGAGTATCCCGCTATAACCCTACGACATGAAAAACTCAAAATCAACATCTATATAAATCACCAATCGGCTGATTTTTTTTGTCTGTAGGTCCCAATAGGGCTGGGCAGAACATCCGGTCAGTAGACTCCAAGAGTGTGACACATGGCACATAAAGCATTGCTTGAAGCCCTTGTGTCGGGCAATGCGTGTTATAAATTTTCCACTTCTTATCAATATAACCTAAATTTTCGTCTCGTACACATTTGAGTGTGTGTGGGCTTGGGATGCACTTTTAGGCCCATCAAAACAATCAAGGAGAATTTTGGGGGCCCATCCAAGAGAATGGGCTGGCATTCTTATGTGGTCCAAGAGAGAGAACTTACAATGAAGTCCACAAGCTTTGCCAAGTAATCTGGAAACTGGCGGGCATCACCAAAATGTTTTACAGAAAAAGGATTTGTATGTCAGAAAATGTTGATACAGAAAACGTTTGATGACATTTAGGCTTTGTATGGTGGTCAATAAAAAAGTTTTACAGAAAAAGATTTGTATGTTAGAAAATGTTAATATAAAAATAGTTTTATGACATTTAAGACTCTGTATGGTTGCCCTGAATTAAGCTTGGCAATTTCACCCGCTGGGTCGAGCTCGGCAGAGCCTAAATCAGGCCAGGCCGACCAAGCCCTTAAGCACTCGGGCCAGTCCTAAAACAATTTCCAACCTCAGGCCCAGCCAGTGGCCTGGTCTATGGTCGGGCCGACAGGCTTGGTCACGGGCCTGACCGTGGGCTTGTTGTTGTTGGGTTTTGGACTTGTGTTTCAGGCTTGGGTTGGGTTCGTTTTTTGGAAATACGATTTTTGTTACTCTCCGCTACCATCTGGGCCCACTGACCACATGGATGTTTAACCCAAGGTTTAAAAAATGGCTGTTATAACGAAAATAATGGCCGTTATAACGGATTCGGACCTAACCCGTTACGTTATATACCAGTTAAAACGCCCAGAAAATAATCCGTTATAACGAAAATAACGACTGTTATTTTCTGGAAAATTTTGTGAGAAAAAAAGGCCATTATTTCCGTTTTTTTCCGTTATTTTCTATTTTTGAAAATTTGAAATTCAAATTTGAAAATTCAAAATTTGAATTTCAACCCCAATATGTCCGTTATTTTCCCATTTTTTTCATTTTTGCCCTGAGCGTTTTTTTTCGTTATAACAGAAAAAACGGTAACGCCCCCAGTCCGTTATACCGTTACAACGGTCCCCTTTAAACCTGGGTTTAACCCACCCTTAGTAGACATTCATACCAAAAATCAGCTTGTTTGATGATTTTTAGCCGTTGGTTTTAACACTAAAAAAAAAATGGTTGAATTCAACTACTACAAGCACGCCTTAAAAGTACTAAAATTTAATGGTTTGAGACTAACAATCATTGGTGTGTATCCACGCCACCAAGGGATGGGATAAACATCCATGTGGTCAGTGGGCCCAGATGACAGTAACAAAAATTGTGCTTGGGCAATTGAAAATGTTTAAGGTGTACCTTAATAAGAGAGTAAAACTTCTGTCACAAGATGTTGTGACTGAAGCCGGTCACAAGATGTTCCACAGTACAAGCCACGTGACACACTATTAGAGGGCGCTGACCATATGGATCTTTGGTCAGCCACATGGTGGACATGCATACCAAAAATCAGCCTGATTAATGATTTGCAACCTTTGGATTTTGCACCCAAATAACGCTTAATAATGCTCAAATTCCTACGGTTAATATCAATCCACGAAAATAACTTCAATCTAACGCTTAGAAATCAGTAATCAGGCTGATTTTTGGTTTCCACGTCCACCGAGTGACTGGCCAAACATCATACAGTCAGCGCCATCTAATCGTGTGTCCTTGGGTCCCAATTCCACGAGTAAAACTTCTGTCACAACCCACAATACGAGCCACGTGGCACACTATTAGAGGGCTCTGCCAGTATGGATGTTTGACCAGTTACTTGGTGGACCCTTAAAACAAAAATTAGCATGATTAGTGATTTCTAAGAGTTGGATTGAAGTTATTTTCATGGATTGATTTTAGGGAATTTTTGACACACCCCCTATGTTATCTTTAAAATTTGACATACCCCCCACAATTTGAAAAAGCTGGCATACCCCTCTATGACCTGGTCCACGGTCATTTGACCAGTGTTGACCTGAGTTGAGTACCAAAATTTTTACTAAATGGCAAAAATGCCCTTGTCTTCAACCTTTGACACAAGGGTTTGAGAAAAAACCCACACCCCACAAACGGCTATGGTGGATGGCCAACCAAGGGATTCCAATGGGTTGCCCACCCATCACGGGCGACCATCCCACCGGAGTCTCATGGTCAGCCGGCCACCACTTCGGCATTAATTTAAAACTCAAAGTTAAAAAAAAAAAAAACAGCATAAAATTTTAGTTTTAAAATTTTCATTAATATAAATGAAAATTAAAGCAAGACAGAGCAATTTATATTTTAAGCTTTTGAGACATGAATGTTGGAAATATGAGTTCTCTCAATTTTAAAATATTCTTTCATGAGCTTTATCTATTTTGTTTGGGGGTATTTTTTCTTTTCAATATTCGTGTAATTCATCAAAAAATTAAAAAAAATCTCCAGTTTACCTACATGGATTTTAATTTTAATTTTTAATCTCCTCTTTTCATATTTGATTTGGGGTTTGGGTTGGTTCTAAAGTTGAAGAGAAGGGCACTTTCGTCCTTTAGTACAAAATTTCGTAGTCAACTCAGGTCAACACTGGTCAAAATGATAGTGGACCGAGTCATAGGGGGGTATGTCAGCTTTTTCAAATCGTGGGGGGTAGGATGCAACTAATAAGAGGTTATTTTTAAATCGGGCTTGGACTCGGGACGGGCTATAGTATTGGACGCAGGCCCGACCCATCTCTTTCACGGGCCACATCGGGCTGGCTTACAATAGGGCTGAGCCTAGCCCGATTTAAACCGGCCGGTCCGCGGGCTGGTGCTAGTTATTATCTGCCTGTAATATGCTCAAGTCATCTTGGGTTTATGTAGACCATAGCCCAGCCTTTTTTTTTGTGGGGCAATAAGAAATTCGAGGGGTGCAACACGGGGACTTCCTAGGAGGTCACCCATCCTAGTACTACTCTCGCCCAAGCGCTCTTAACTACGGAGTTCTGATAGGATCCGGTGCATTAGTACTGGTATAATCGCACTCATCCATAGCCCAGCCTTATGTATTCATAGATTTCAAAACATTGATGAACGAGTGCAAGACTCCGTAACGCCTTTGCTCAATTGGGGCCTGCTTCACATGACACGTACCTTAATTTGCGCCAACCCAACTTAAATTCAACCCTAATTACCTTTTTAATATGTCGGGGCAGTTTTAGACATAACGCGTCGTACAAAGAGTTACCGTGAGGCTAGGAAATTTCCCAAATCAAATTAGGCAAGAAAACACTGATGGAGAATAAGTACTTTTACCTTAAAACGTGGTTAGGCACAAACTGCCCATCATTCAAAAGCCCCGAATCCCAAAATTCTGTTGCCGCACATTCAAAAATAGTTGCAATTGTGTTACGGGGTCCGTCCAAATGGCGTTTTAGACGAGATATACTGTTAGAAAACGTTGTTTGGTGGTCACATTGTCTTGACCAAAAAGCAGTTGACAGAGTTCAGTGGGAAAGTTCATTTGAATCCCATACGGAAGTCATTTTCTGCTTGCCAACCCCACGAGGAAGTCATTTTCTACTCGCCAACCCCAACTATCAGCTTATCAAAAAAAATTCCAGTGGTGATCCGAGTTAGCTAACCTACTCCCACGCTTCTTTGTTCACCACGTATTTCTCTTTAAAGTCAGTTTTTAATTTTTTTTAAGCCTATAGAACACGGAGTACATGGCCCTGGGGGACTTCAAACTTTGAAGCCCGCCTCCTAAAATGTCTGACAAGTACCCATTGTTAACCACTATATTAGAGGAGGATTAATTCTTCCCTATCCCCTTTAAAGTCCTTGAGCACTTGAGTAGCCTCCTCTCTATTAAAATGTCTACTTAAAATATAATCCATGTTGACCCACCTGGTTCACTTTGCATTCTTCTAGAAAAATAATCATGCTGCTTCTATTTTCTGTAGAACTCCTTGATCATCATGAATACCCTCTTGTGTTTGCTTTCTTTCCGCAATCAAAGTCCTACCTTTTGAATGAGTCTTCCTAATTAAGCTCTCCCTCTCTCTCTCTCTTTCTGAAAGCCGCGTCATGGGTAGATTTTGCATAAGGTCTTCGGCTGTGTTTGGGTAAGCTTAAAGCTTATCTTAAGTGCTTACCCACACGTAGTAATTATATGTAAAGTGTTTGAGTTCAGCTATTTTAACCATTTGGTAAATCATACAAGAAAAGTGCTTCTTTTCTTAAAAAGCCCGGTTAAAGTGATATTTCACTTCGTTTAAAAGCAAAAAACCCTGCCAACTATGACAATGCCAACAAGGCGTGGATTTCGCCATGTCAATATACTTACTAATTGAATGATCAAGAGATCAGGGAGAGCACAATAAGGTAACAACTGGACTCCCTGCACCAATGTATTAGAACGGTAGACTTAAGTATCTCACTTCGATTAGAATGGCAAGTTCCCCAATCCCACAAGGACTCAAAGACAGACCTTCTCGAACAGCTAAACGGAGTTGAAGACTTAGAGTCCGTGCATAGAAAGTCCTTGATGGAGTCTTTGTCATTAAGCTATAAATATAGGTGGAAGGCAAAGGTATGATCATCCAATCCCAGTTAGATCAATACAATTTATTTTCAATATCCGTTGATCACTTTCTACTTTCTTACTCGAGTGTTGGAGTGTTATCTACAAGTATCCAGGTTGCAAAGGATCTAAGCCTTTGTCTCATCAAGTCAGGACCATATCTTGAGGATCGTGCAATGAATAGAAAATTTCCCCACAATAATATTAAGACAATCTTGAAGATCCCATGAATTTGAAGAGGTTTTATGTTAGAATTCAAGCCTATATGTGGTCTAGCATCGAATCCAAACCGGAAACTCTGATTTGGGTTCATTATCAAGTTAGAGAAGAAAATGAAATGAATTCCAACTAAAGTTTGTGACAACATAAAGATATAAGTAATGGGTATCTAGGAATGGACCAAACATCGATACGGTTAGTGATCTCTAAGAGTGTGTCACATGTAAGGTGCAAGTGCATCGCACATGGCGTTCCCCTTAATATGGCCTTGAGCATGAATTACTGAAATCCCTAATTCAAAATTTTGTGTTTAGACATTATCCAACATTTATATTTCTTGATCTCCTTCTTGCTTCCAAACCAATAACGAAAATCTAGAAGCCACAAAAGTTTCCTTAACTATGATTAAACTGTCTCTATCTATAGGATTAAACTGTCTTGTCTTTTTTCTCCATTTTCTTAGACTTCTTAGAAGAGAAAAACAAAGAAGTTAATTAAACTAGCTAGAAAGAAACTAGAGGATACGGTAGCCGGTTCCCCTCGTTGCTTTGCGTCACAACTCCAGTTTGGGGGATCTAGCTGGGTCCCTGTGGTTGTGGGTGAGGTGATCATTTTACATAGAAACAGTGTACAAAAAATGGCCATTAGTTACAGTGTGCTAGAATTACCTTTCAACGGCTACTGATAGATAAGCTATTATAAGGATCCCTCGTAAACCATGGTTAAACATTGTCGTTATGACCCACCAGGTGACGTGCCTGTATTTAATTGAAAAGCATTAATTTCACGTACCGAGGCGACAATATGGGCAGCCCCTTACCCTCCAGGGATTAAGATTTAAGAGAGAGGGAGTCCTGGGGCTGTTGTCAAATCTCCAACTTGGGTCATTTTGTTCATTGTCTCGTCACACCGACACCCAAAGCCAAAGACAAATCTCCCACTTGGATCATTTTGTTTACTGTCTCGTCGCATCCGCACCAGAAGCCAAACATATTAACCCGCACGTGCGCATCGATCTTCACAGCTGGTCCAGTGAGTTAGTAACTTGCAACTTGTACACCCCCTCCCCCTCGAGTAAACCTTCGCTCACACCCCGGTGCGAGTGAGGCCGATCACAGCACACAGTACGAGCCATGTGGCACACTCTTAGTGGACGCTGACCATATGGATGTTTGGCTAATTACTAGTTAGAACTACAAACCCAAAATAGACCTGATCAGTGACTTCTAAGCGTTGGAGTGAAGTTATTTTCATGGGTTGATTTTAACGGTAGGAATTTGAGCATAATTTAAAAAGATCCAAAGGTTTTAAATCACAAATCAGGCTTATTTTTAGTTTGTAGGTCCACGGAGTGGTTGACAAAACATCCATACAGTCAGTGTCCTCCTAAGAATGTTCAACGGCTGCAGTCAGTCAGCGAAGGTTTACTCCTTCCCCTCTCTCTTTCTCTCTCCCCCCTCTCTCTTTCTCTCTCTCTCGGGCACAAACAACAATGAAAAGAGGTCAATTCAAGCGTAAAACTTCGCTGTCACACTCTTAGAGGATGGTGACTGTATGGATCTTGGGACTATCCTAGATAGACTTGCAAACGAAAAAATCAGCCTGATTAGTGAATTCAAACCCTTGGATCATTGTACTCCAAACAATGGTCAATAAATGCTCAAATTCCCACAGTTAAAAGCAACCCACGAAAATGACTCCAATCAACGCTTAGAAATCACTAGTGAGCTAGATTTTTGGTTTGTACGTCCACCTAGGGATTGGCTAAACATTCATGCGGTCAGAGTCCTCCAAAAATGATCCACATGGCTCATATTGTGGATGGTCATAAAAAATATACTAAGCAACTACGCGTGCTCTTATGATCCTCTTATTGCGTCAGGGTAGAGTTATGACTGCAACCAGTAGGCTCTGTTACCACAGATTTAGTGTGTTAGACCCCACACATATAACAAAACAAAACAAAAAAGAAAATATTTCAGGGTTACCCTATTCGATAAGGACCATTTCTGTGTAATAATTAAACAAATGTGCCTCAACCTAATTAAGAACACCCATTATAATACATCACAAACATAATAATAGCTCATAAAAGTAGGAGGGTGGGCTCCTGAAAGGGCATCTTATAATATCAAGTTATGAACCAAGGATGTTGAGGATTTAAATTTAATTTTTAAATAAAATGTACACGTGGCAAAATGGTAGGTTGAAACCTGGCAATCAGAGAAGGAGCAACGTGTGATTATATTATAATCCGCATTCTGTAGTACTCACCAATGATTGCTGTGGTTTCTAGCCCCCGCCCCCGAATATATGTTGGGTGGTGCTACTAAATAAATGCAAGTGGGAATAAAATTTTGCTTCAATGCACGAGGGTTTTTTCAATGCTACTTCAAGTTTTATTTTATTATTTTGCAGATGGTTTTTATCCAAAATCTGTGACGAAGCTACTTTAGATTCTGTTTGTCGGGCTGACGGTGTTGCGATGGAGGATCAATTGGTAAGAAACTTAAGAAACAGAGATTGAAAACGCCAGTAGAAAATTCAAAAAATAAAGAAGAAGAAGAAGAAGAAGAAAGCTTTTTAAATAGCTAACGTGCGCCACTTGAGTTGAGGAGATTGTTGATTTCTAAGTTTGGATTTGGGAAACAAATTTACTGGTTGGCTTGGAGTCCGCATGGCGCAAAATAGTAACACCCTTACGCGTTTTGAGGATTTATTAGTTTCCACATGGTGTGCTCGTAGTTGCTTCCAAAAAATGAGTCCGTAAAACAGTCGTTTTCAAGAGGTCATGGGTGCGAATCACGCAGCTATGAATGATTGGCCCACCTCTCAATGGACCTACACACCAAAAATCAGCTAAATTGGTGATCCCTAGCCATTGGATTGGAGCATTTTTCATTGGGTTATTTTTAGCTGTTGGATTCGAGCTTTATATAGGTACTTAAATTAAATAGATATAAATCATCAATCAGGCTGATTTTTGGTCCATCAATAGTTGGGCTAATTTTTTAGTCAGTGGGCCGAAAGAGTATGCCAACATGCCAACGTGTTTTCAAGCGACCCGCAAACTGCGGGCAAATTTTTTAACCTAGACATAGGTAACAGTGGCTACTGTGGAAACACATGGCACCCATGTAAAAAGAATCAATGGACTCTTTTGGAATCTGGACCCCATCAGATGATTAATCCGACCAACTGGTTCTCTTAAGTCAAAAATCAACTTAAAAAGGTCAAGACCATGGCTTAAAAAACTTTTAATGCCCCCAACCCCATTATGTTATTTTCAAAACAATGCCCAAAACTGAAAAAAAAAAAAAAAAACAGACTTAACATTATAATGGAATATTGGAAATAAAGGCCGTTATTTTAGGGAAAAAAACATCCATTTACCGTTATCAAGGTTATTTTGAAAAAATAATAATTATTTTATCATTTTCGTACTCAGATGTGACTGATGTGACCCATTATAACGGCCGTTATTATTATGGGCAGAAAAAAAACCTTGGCCAATCAGATTTATTTGCAACAACTAAAAACAAATAGCAAAAAGTCCCTAAAATAGGTTAATTGATTTAATGCTAAAGAACTTACGAGCATTACGTTGGGTCAACACGAGGGACCCATCAAATGTATGATCTCGATTCTCCTTTGCCTGTGCCACCTAATGCTCACTAATTTCAACCGTAGATACCTCAAGCATGGTTTAAAATGATGTTGTAATTGCTGTTATAACACCCATTTAAAAAAAAATGGGCTTACTGTTGTAATGGAAATAATGATGTTATTCTGTTGGTTATCTTGTTATCAAGGTTATTTAAAAAAATAAATGGGTGTTATATTCATATTGTATTTATATCAGATACTTCAATTTCGAGTTTAGATGTCGTATTTACATTGTGTCAATTCCCATATTTTTCTGTATCTCGGTAACATAGACACTTAGCACATTCTCGGGTCGGGTTACGTCCTTTCTTCTTCTTGACAACCACTAGAAAGTCATGTTTTGTTAGTACCCTAGCCCCGCCGCTGGGTACGGACAATGAACGGAAAAAATGGTCCAAGATAGGTGTTGGAGTCGGCTTTGACTCTAATTCGTCTTGGGGTGATCAAGGCAAATTGGCTTGGCTTGGCTTGCGAAAGAATTGATAGTTACTGATTTTCGGCATTAGAAGGGAAAGAATGATTGGAAGTATAAGTTGGAATATTTGATATATAGGAGGGTAGCTGTCACCCTCTCGAATAGGGCATTAGGGGAAAGGCCAAAGTATTAGAAGTGGTGCTAAAAGCAAAAGGGTCGACTTATCTATTCTACTATATAACAGACGAAGGTCCTTCTTGCGTGCTTCACGCTAAACCCCAAATATGTCCAAAATATCCCTCTTTTATTTTTTTTCATTTTCTTGATTTTTTTTACTTTGGAAGGGGTTCTTCGGTCTTATTGGTGTCAAAGACACATCAGCCCTGCAACTCTTCAATGCTCTATTTTATTATAGAAAATAAAAAAAATCTTATTCTTAATATTACCCTTAAGTTCATTAAATTGACAAGCATTACTTCTTTCAGGTGTAAAAATTGTTTTAATTGATAAGGGTTCTTTGGTCATTCAGTATTTTCACATTCTAACACAGTGTTCAAACAATCATTATATTTAACGTGCCACTTAAATTATTCATAGAAAAAAATCAGATGATAAATCCGTTATCAAAGTTGATGATCGACCTACATTGTAAGCTATATAATACACTATCGGAGGATACTAACCGTATGGATGTCTGATACATCCCTAAATGAACTCATGTAACAAAAATAAGCTTGATTAGCAATTTCTAACATTTTGATCGTAATTCTTGAAATACACGGTGGAACATAATCCATGAAATCCAATGGTTATAAATTACTAATCAAGGTAAATTTTGAAACGTAGATCTAACTATGATGGTAAAAACATCTATACGGTGAGTGATATCTAAGATTGTTCCACGTGGGTCATAATATGGTCCATCATCAACTTGGATGTTTTAAACATAAAAACAATATCAAAAGCTACTGTACATATTTCATTATTAAAATAATAATGATCACATGGTTCAAGAGCTATGGGTATTATCATGTTGTATAGTGGTGTGATTTTGTCACTAGCCAAATAATGCTCAAAATCTATAGTTAAGAACAAACAATGAAAAGGACTATAATCCAATGGACAAAAGTAACTAATCATGATGAATTTTCGTATGTAGATTCCCCTAGGGATGGATAAAATGTCTATACAATCATCGATCTCTAAGGTGCTGCCATGTGTAAGGTGCATGTGTATCGCCCGCTGGCGATCCCCTAGTTCCAATAATGGATCAGATTGTTCTAATACCAATCTCAATTTATCGTTATCAAGGTTATTTTGAAAAAATAATAAATATTTTAACATTTTCTTACTCAAATGTGACCCATTATAACGGCCTTTATTATTGTGTGCAGATAAAAACCTTGGCCAATCACATTATTTGAAACGACACAAAACCAACTAGCAAAAAGTCCCTAAAATAGGTTAATTGATTTAGTGCTAAAAAACTTAAGAGCATTACGTTGGTTCAACAGAGGGACCCGTCAAATGTATGATCTCGATTCTCCTTTGCCTGTGCCACCAAATGTTCACTAATTTCAACTGTAGATACCTCAAGCATGGTTTAAAAAGATGTTGTAAGCGCAGTTATAACACCCGTGTAGGAAATAGCGCTCGAAATTGACATTTTTAGACGTTCTCAGGTTGGATTTACATCCATATTTTTTCCTGTATCTCGGTAATATTGACATTTAGCACATTCTCAGGTTGGGTTTACGTCCTTTCTTCTTCTTGACAACCACTAGAAAGTCCTGTTTTGTTAATAGCGTTGGGTACGGACAACGAACGGAAAAACCGACTAGGCCAGGAGTTGGAATCGGCTTTGACTCTGATTCATCTTGGGGGTGATCAAGGTAAATTGGCTTGGCTTGCGAAAGAATTGATAGTTACTGAATTATCGGGGTTTGAATGGAAAGAATGATTGGTAGTATGGGTTGGAACATTTGGTATATAGGAGGGTAGCTGTCAACGTCTCGAATAGGGCATTAGGGGAAAGGCCAAAGTATTAGAAGTGGTGCTAACAGCGGAAGGGTCGACTTATCCCAGTAATGGATCAGATTGCTCCAATACCAATCTCAAGTCTTCTAATTCCAATTTGACTCAGATGTGACTGATGTAACCTGTTACAATTATAACAGGTAGAACGGTAAGTGAGTGTCCGTCCGTTGTAACGGATACTTTAAAGGGTCAGTATCAGGGGACACAAGTTTTGACTCAAAATTTCACACAAATAAATTGGTGGGGCCAATATAAAATTTGAAGTTTTTGAATGGGATGATATTTGGTAAGAATGCTCTATACGATGAGGAGATCACCCACAGAAAATTCTATTCAGTGATATTCGTCGCCTGGTTTACAAGTTGAAGAATTATGTACTGTCTATTCTTATTGTTAACTTGAAACCCATGTTTGATGGGGTTAGAAAATTCAGAATGGGCTGATTTTTGTAGGGGTGATCTATATGGTGAGGAGATTATCATGGCCAAAAGTTAGCCATTGATTTATCTTCAATGTGGGTAAACTAAAATTTCTAAAATTGGTGTGAAATTTTGTGTCAAAATTTGTGTTCCCTGATCCTTAACCTAGTTTAAAACATTGACCTCAAGTTGCTTGTATTGCAAGAATCTTTAGTTCACAGTTGATGTGTGGTAGACTACTCTTTATGGTCTATCCTACTTTCAACAACTAAGAATATAGCCAACCGATCACCTACCTGTTCGTGCGTGCAGGCAGGTATGCTATTTGATTTTGTCAAGGGTAGGCAAGACGGCAAGCGAAAAAAAATGCTGTAAATATTACTTTTTAGGGCCCAATGACCTTATGGATGGTTGGTTCAACTCTTGATGGATCCATATATCAAAAATCAGTTGAATTAATGATTTATATATGTTGGATTTAGCATTTTAATATGTATTTTTTGGCCGTTGTATGTGAGCTTGTTTTAGATGCTAAAATATGGGTCGCGCTTGGGGGACCCCCATTTTTAACACCCATTTTGGTGTACCCACATAGAAGATGAATCAATGGCTGATTTTGGTGGGGATGATCTCCTCACCATATAGATCACCCCAACAAAAAATCAGCCAATTCTGAAATTTCTAACCCCATCAAATGTGGTTTTCAAGTTACACAGTAAAAAATAGACGGTCCATAATTCTTCAGCTTCTAAACCAGTCTGTGAATATCAGAATGATTTGAATTTTTGTGAGGATGATCTCCTCACCATAGAGATCATCCTCACCAAAAACCAGCCATTGATTCATCTTCTATGTGGGTACACCAAAATGGGTATAAAAAATGGGGGTCCCCCGAGCCCAACCCCTAAAATATAGCTGTTAGAAATATCGATCATGCTAATATTTGGTATGTAGATCGAGCAAGAGGTTGATCAAACTCCATACTGTTAGGAGGCCCTAAAGTGAGGTCTACGTTGCATTTTAGGGAGGGGAGACTTCAGATTTTGAAGTTCCTCGGGACAGCAAAGATTTTCTGTCAAAGTTGACTAAAAAGGGTCCCACCTGAGGAGGTCCACTATTCAAATTCAAATCAATACATTGTTTTTTGACCATTAGTAAATTTGACCAATCGAAGTAACTTTCAATCGTGCCATCCATCCTGAGCTAAGGATTTTCGTCCCCGTGATTTAAGGCCAATTGAATTCGTTTTCCGGGTTTTCCCGACGAGTTTTATAGCATCAATGATATCCACGGTTTACGTTTACCGGATTACATTTGCTTACATTTGGCGGGTAAAGTCAGATTTCAAAAGAAGAGTTTGCTGCAGTTTCCCTCTTGTTGCAGCTTTGTTTAGATTTTGGCCCACACCTTGGACAACCTACTCATCAAAAATCAGCCAGATTGACGATCTCTAGCCATATTTCAGTATGTAAAAAGTATGTGAAATTCAACGGTTGGAAATCACCCCATGAAAAATGCTCGAATCCAATGGCTAGAGATCATCAATAAAAAGTTGATTTTTGGTGTGTAGGAGTAGGACCAAGGGGTGGGCCACACATTCATGGATCAGTAGACCCGATTGTGGTGCATTTTCAAGAGACGTGCAACGCTGTAATGAGAACGAACTACAGCACACTTTTCATAATTTGGGTGATGAGGTGCGCCATCCCCACGGTCGCCGTAAGAATTTGGTGGGTCCACTTTTTGTCACGAAAAAATTAGCATAATTAGTGTGGTCCTTCTTTTACCAACGAATTAGGCGCTGGACCCCACACGTAGGTAAGAGCGGGAGAAAAATTTGCATTTTGGCCGTTAATCTCGGCAACACGGCGGGAACGACGAGGAATTAATCTAGACCGACGGATGGGATGGCGTGAGTAACCGTCGGTGACCTAGGGGTATATAAACCACGGTTAAGAGGTCGTACCGTAGTTAGGCGAACCCGTTGAGACTTCAGAGACTTTGAGAGAGAGAGGATAAATGATTCCAGAAACCTCCGAAACCCTGAACGTCTTCGGGTTTTAAAGCTAGCAGACACGCTCTGCAACTCCTGCCCTTTTGCCTCCCCTTCGTCTTCTGTATTTTAGTTTAATCTCTTGTTGTAATTTTGTCGTGCTTTGTTAAAAAGAAAAGAAAATTTCGGAAGATGAACAGATAAGTTGAATGATTCTTGGCTAAGGGAGGATGGTTTCTTTGAAGATAAATTCCAGAAAGATGAGTTAGAAACGGTGGTAAGAGGACGATTTGCAGAGAGAAGGTTTTTTTTAGTTTCTCCATCGAAAAAAGATTGCAGAGCACTAAGGATTTGAAACAGGAATGTTCGAGAGCTCTCGTCTCGTCATCGAATGAGCAGATAGCCTGATACTGTAGGGCACGAGATTCGAAGGTAGGAAATCTTGCTGGAAAATTTGCAGGAAGAACCGACCGGAGATTCGAAAGGATTTTCAGAAATTCGTGGAGTGAGAGCTTCGAGGCCAAAATAATCTGCTGGATTCGTTCTAAAGTGAGCGAAATCTGCAATTTATTCTTGAACAAGCTAAGTTTTGGAGCAAAATCTGCAAGAGTTCTCGAAGGATGGGATATTCGAAGTAAAAAGCTATAGATAGTGGAAATTATAAGCAAAATCTGCTGGAACCGTAAAGGTATTGAAGCTTGGAGCTAACATCTGTATAAATCCTCAAAGCAGCTGCGTTTCGAACCTAAAAATCTTCAGAAAGCCCTGAAACAGCAGATATTCAACGCCATAACGAGGAGCAAGGTTTAAGCATACAAATCATCTGCGCCTTGCAGGAAAAAGGCGCGAAGAGGTAGAATCGTATCGAACAAAGCTCTGCAACAAAGAACCACTTTGCAGCTTCTTAACGAAATGGCTTGTAATCCGTCCGAAATGCAAGAGCCGAGCATCGACACTGACAAGCTCAGCTACGAGATCTTCTCCATCCTTGAAAGCAAATTTCTCTTCGGCTACGAAGATCAGAAACTCTGGATCCCGAAACAGATCTCTCCAGCTACCGAAACCAAATTGGAAACCGTAGCGCCAGCAGAGACCGATAATAACGTATCGGCGATCAAGAATCAGAGAGGTAAGGTCTGCATCCTCAGCATTGATGGAGGTGGAATGCGAGGGATTCTCTCAGGAAAAACCCTAGCTTATCTCGAACAAGCTCTGAAGACAAAATCCGGCAATCCAGACGCGAGAATCGCTGATTATTTCGACGTCGGCGCCGGAACCGGCGTCGGAGGGATTTTCACAGCGATGCTCTTCGCCACCAAAGGCAACAACCGTCCGATTTTTCGAGCTGAGGACACGTGGAAGTTCTTGGCGGAGCAGGGGAAGAGATTCTTCCGACCGTCTTCTGGTTCAGGCTCCGGTGGCGGTTTTTTCCGGCGTCTTTTTAAAAGCAGCGCCGGCGGTGCAAGCGGTTCAGCAACGGCCGGACTGGAACGGGTGATGAAAGAGTCGTTTATGGACAACGGCCGGAGTCTGACGCTCAAGGACACATTGAAGCCCGTGCTAATACCATGTTACGACCTCTCGAGCTCGGCGCCGTTTCTCTTCTCCCGAGCCGACGCGCTCGAGACAGACAGCTACGATTTCCGGCTCTGGGAGGTCTGCCGGGCGACCTCTGCCGAGCCGGCCTTGTTTGAACCGGTGGCCATGCGGTCGGTAGACGAGCAGACTCGGTGCCTGGCGGTCGATGGGGGATTAGCGATGAGCAACCCGGCTTCGGCAGCTATTACGCACGTACTGCACAACAAGCAGGAGTTCCCGTTCGTGCGAGGGGTTGAGGACCTGATGGTGTTGTCTTTGGGGAGTGGTCAGCTTCTCGAGGGTAGCTACGACTACGAGCAGGTCAAAGGATGGAAGGCCAAGGAGTGGGCGAGACCCATGACCCGTATCGCCGGCGACGGAGCTGCAGATTTGGTCGACCACGCTGTAGCCATGGCGTTCGGGCAGAGCCGGAGCAGCAATTACATCCGTATCCAGGTACCGTTAACTGTTACGATAATTCTAACGTGCGCCATGTAGGTGAACGCTTTTAACTTACACCCGTCCTTGTATATTTTTGGATGTTTCAGTTTCGTTTGCTTATTCCAGTTTTGCATGAAACGGCGCCAGACTGGCTTCCTGCCAGCGGTTAAACCATCATCTTTACTCTTTAGTCTTTACTGTGGATGTGAAGAGTGAATGGCTAACGTGCGCTATTTCGGTTTATGCAATTAAACCGGACCTCGCCCGTTACGCTTGCCTCGTTTATCGTGGCTTCGGTTAGGGGGTGAGTCGGGTGACAACTGGGGAGTGGTAAGGGGACACGTTCCACCGTTTGTCTGCGTTGGTTTGTGCAGCCAATAAGCGTGAACGCCAGTTCTGAGCGGTTTCCATTCCCAATCCCATTGGTGTGCGTTGAAAGTTCCACGTGATGTTTGTGGGGTAGTTTCCGTTGCCTAGGAATGTATGTTGGTGGTCTAGGGCAGTTGGGACGCTCCGGTTAAACGAGTGCACTTGAGGTTCAAATTAGTTATGGTCCCATTCTTTTAATTCTTTCTTCTTCGACTCAAGAGTCAAAACTCCAATGCCCCTGCAACGGAAATTTTAGTTTGCCGGTTTGTTTGAGGAGGTTTTACGCTCTTGGTTTTCCATTACGTATGTTTACTTATTTATTACACAAAATCTATCAGTTTTATCTTCTAGTTTTAGCGTTCAATGGGAGAGGAAAGGGGGAAAAAAGGACGACGACGGAGGAAATATCTCTCCAAGTCGTTCTGACTTTCTGAGACAGGTGTTTTCCCTACAGTAATTCAGAGCAGGAGTATAAGGGTTTGGGTCAGTCAGCCTTTGCTCCAGAGTAACCCTAAATCAACTTACTTAAAACTTGGGTTATTTTTCAACTTTGGGTACGTGTCCTACGAATGGGGAACCCGGACCAACATTTTGCTTCGGGTACACTTCAACGGAGGCTATAATGGCGACGAGGACTTGTAGTTTAAGCGGTCCAGGTGTTATGGCGTTATGTTTAATACTTTAATTAAAGGAATACGCAACTTTCATCATAGGCCGATGATGGTACTAAGTGTGTGCTGTCAATGTACTCGGATGCGACCCTGGTTTTCATCACTCGGTGTCACATTTATGTATTGAAAAAAAATATTGGAGAGAGAGAGAGAGATTAACCTTCAAATGGAAGGAGACCAAATTGGGATGCGAATGCCAATTTTCCAAATAAATGTGGAATTTACCTTTTCTTTGATAAATTATAACACCATCTGGCCCAACCGAATTGGCTCAGTTCAGATGATTAGGATATAACTGTATCTTTGTAATTGGATGGTGACATGGTGTTAAGCACAATTCTGATCTGGTGAAATGTTGCATTACAGGCAAACGGATCCAATTTGGGTCGGTGTGGGGCCAATGTGGATTCTGACCCCAGTCCTAGCAATGTGAAGATGCTGGTAGGAGTCGCGGAGGAGATGCTGAAACAGAAGAACGTGGAGTCAGTGCTCTTTGGGGGGAAGAGGATCGGGGAGCAGACCAATTTCGAGAAACTGGATTGGTTTGCTGGAGAACTTGTTCTTGAACATCAGAGGAGGAGTTGCAGAATAGCTCCCACTGTAGCATTCAAGCAAGCTACCCCAAAACCCACCTGAACTATTAGGAACTGAAATGAAAAGAAAAAAAGTAAGTACGTTCCTCCTTAATCTCGATCTCTATTGCTCAATTTTGCTAATCTCGTCAATTTAACTCTTTTAACTTTTTGACTTCGTGCTTCTTTGAGCATTTTGAACAATTTTAAACAACAGTTGAGGAAAATTGAATTTTCTTGAAAGAATTGTTAATAGCTACATATTTTGTGAATCAAAATGTGTTAATGTTCTTGTCTCCAACCCGTGGGAGTGCGGACGTGTGGAGAGAAGGGCCTTCAATCCTCCCTCCCACAATGCAACGTGGAGTACTCTTTCTGGCCCACTGACCCATGTACATTTGTCCTCCCACCCTTGGCAGACCTACCTACCAACGAAAATCAGCGAGTGATTAGTGATATCTGGCAGTTATATTCGAGCAATTCGAAAAAAAAAAAAAAAAAAATGAAGCTCAAATCAACGGCTAGAATTCACCAATCAAGATGATTTTCAGTGTGCAAATCTACCGAGGGTGCAGGTCAGCGAGCCCAAATGAGTTGCCACGTGGCATTTAATAGGGGACAGCAAACTTGCGCCTTGTGGGGACAGAAGTCCGCTGCTGTCGGCGTACCGACAGGGATTCTTACAAAGGCTGGGGACATTTATGGTAAGGGTCCTAAAGATTAAGGGTGTTTTGGTCATTTAAGGCCAAAAGCAAATTATTGTGCTGCTGGGACATGTCCGTAGTCCGGATTGCGGAAAAAGTTCTTCCCGCGGGAGTGTATGATGATAAGGTTGTTTGACTGTGGACAAAGGTTTTCTCTCAATGCCCGGCCTACGAGACGACGACCGAGCGTTTCTTTTCTCCGCTGGGTCATACACACGCCACGTTAACAAACTCACACTTTGCACATTATTTCCAACTCCAAGTCGCCAATCGCCATTCAGTATTTTGACCTATTCATGCCGCCTGTTTTACTTTTCTTCAAAGGTAACCATTGAGCTCCAAGCCTCCAAACCAAAATTTTGAAGCAGGGACTTAAAGGTCATTTTGTTGAAACCGACTCTACTTCTCCAACTTAAACTGAACTTCTGTCATGAGAAAAGAAGAGAAAGTAAAAAGCCTCGGTCGAGCTTCAAAAATCTTACCATGTCTCTTACAGTCTTTTTTTTCTTCTTCAAACGTTTACTCTTTTTACAGAAAAAATAATCAATTAATTTTCTGATATATCTACTTTTGATGATTATAGTCAGTAATTCTGTTGGTTGGTCGAAATGCAGGAGGAGAAAAATAAAGAACCGAAAAAGGAGAGAAAGTGATATATAGTAGCTTTTGCTTTTGGAAGAGAAAAGGAAAGAGAGGAAGTGGAGAAGAAATCAGGGAATTGTGAGTTGAAGCCCACTTGTTGAAAAAAGGTTTTGAGATCTCCCTGGGGATATTTTGTCCACCAGAGAACCGGCAAATGTGGTGTCCCCTCCACCTTTCGGACCCTTGCGCGCTCGAGAATGAGAGAGAATGGGTGTTTAACGTTTGAAGTCAAAATGAATCAAGTTTGCCTTCATTCAAATGAGAGAATTAGAGAAGCCGCTTTACCTACCCTGTGTCTTTTCATTCATCCCCTCGTTAACCTTTTCACATCCAAATGGTCAGAATTTGGGTGGGGTTCCACTACAGAAAAAAAAAAAAACACAAAAACGTAGTCCCCACAAGCCCCATTTTTTTTTTTTTTTTTGGTTGTGGCATTTTTTTTTTTTCAGTATAATTTTAGTGGTGCAGAAGAGATAGAGTGTGGGGATCTTTTAGCAAACCGACCATATCTCGTGAGAAGTGATTGCTTGATGTTTGACGGATTGGAGCTTTGTGAACGAGTCCAAGGAGAGGAAGGACACTTAAAAAAAAGAATTTAAATTTTCTTTTCCTTTTTAAAACCTTTAATGGGGGCACTTTTTACATTTTCATTGTTTGACATGTTCATGATCTTATGATTGTTGAAGCCAAAGAACTTCTCTTTCTCCCTCTATTTGTAACTTTTCTATCTTACAGTGACGGTGGTGGTGGGTGATGTTTGTTTTTCTTGTTTGTATCTATTGGGTAGCCTATCTTTTCCTTTTCAATTAAATGCCCCCAAATGAGTAGTTGGTTGTTGTGAAATTCTCGCATGCTTTACCTTTACAGACTCGTGCTTCACGCCTTCAGGTCTGGTTTGCCTGCCATGGTCCTACATGAACCGACGACTATTCAAAAGGAAAGGCGTCCCTCCTTAGTGGCTTCATGTCCTACAATTTTAATTGACTTGCCCTATCCGTCGGATCTCCCAGTCTCTGTTCTATGGCTGGGATCTTTTTTGGATATCTGGGGAGAAGGATCAATGGCAATTGGCAAGTAGAAGTTCACCATCGCTCCCAATTAATCAATAGGGGCTTAAGAGGCGGGCGTAAACCAAGTAATTCCTTACTTAGAAGCTTACCCCATTTTCTAGAAAAATTAGGAAAACAACATCCTAAAATGCCGTAACTACTTGGCTTACATATCTGAAGGTTGGGGGATCAGCTGCTACATCAGATCAGACTTAACTTTTTTGTTAAAATGGTAAGTGGTTAAGTTAAGACAAGTAGTGAAACAGTAATCTCAAAGCTGATAAATCGATAACGAGCTAACAAGAATTATAAGAAAATGATTGATTTTCAATCTCATCTCTATCAGGAACAGTAAAAAAAATTTCTAATGGGTGTTCCCCACTTTGCAGGAATGGAATATTGTTATTTAACTTTCTTACGTCTGTTATAACAGTTTTCTGTCACACCCGTGACACCGGCGCTAAATAAGATGATCATTATTAATCATTAATCATTATCCCCTTCATTATTCTAGTAGGACCTAGATGTTTTAATGATATTTAATTTATTTTCCTTGAATTTTAAAATAAATAATCTCATTACCCCCGATATTTTTGTTATTTAAAAACACTGGTCTTGTTTGGTAGGGCAAATGAATCGGAGGATAAGATATTACAGACCAAGTAATTACCTTGGATTCCATTTTTTATATTGTGGTAGGTAAAATTGGTTGTAGTACCACTGACACCTAATAATGAAATCTCCCACACACGAGCGCAAATAGATGCTTCTTCAAAGCTTCCTAAAACATGTCTTGAGTCTCTCCAAACCTTCCATTCTTGGATACCATGCACCATTTTTATGTTGCTGCCTACCCCAAGGAATTTATAGTTGAAACAGGTTTTCTGTTAATCAGCTGATAAAGCCACAAACATTATAGTGCATGAGTTGTACCAACCATGGTTTTAAAAAAACGTTATAACGACTGTCATAAAGGAAAAATAAACCAAAACGGACTTATCGCATTATAACCGCCATTTTATTTTACAATTATCAATGTTATATAGTTTTTTACCACGATGCGAATTATTATAAAGGCCGTTATGTAAAATTTGTCGACCCAAGTTTTCCTATTAGGTTTATAGATGATATAAAGTACGCCGCTTTCCGTCCTTACGTTTTATTAGGCAACTCAGCATTTTTAAATTGCTTTAGTCCTGCCTCATCTAAACTTGGCAAAATAAAATAAAATAAAATAAATAAAATATTAAAAGCGAAAAAACGTTAGAGTTTCCTCATCTCACCTAGCACGTAATGCACATCATGGTGCATAATTTTGGCTCTTTTATAATATAAGCTTTGACGAATATCCCTTTTAACTTTTTGTATATATATGTGTCCACTATCATCTTTTATTTTTGTTTTTGTCTTTTATTTATTTTTTTCTCGGTTGAGTTCCTACCTTTCTTAGGCCAGGAATCTCCTTTTTCTTTTTTTCCTTCATTATAAATACCTTATCCTTTTGGCCATTGGACAATATATATATGTGTGCGTATAATTCATGATTAGAAGTTGTCAAAAGGAAAGAAAAATGAAGCAAAGAGAAGAAAAATGTAGGGCACTCAGCTTTGACACGCACTTTAGGGTCCAACATTATGAGGTTACTTGTTTATCTTAATTAATTATTATTATTTCTTGGTGAGCTATCTTAATTAATTAATTTTTCTTTCTATTGTGGCAAATTACGGATAAGCACTGCGTCGACCCCGTGGATACGAACCTAAAATTAGACAAGAAGGTAGGTGTATGACATTATTGAATGAGTTTTATACTTTTATATCGGGTTTTCTTGAGTTGAAATGGGTAAAAAGGACAAGACCCGGTTAGCGCATATTGTCAATGTGTTAACCTGTTCTTGTGGAAGGTCACAAGTTCAAGACATCCCTAGTCCGGTTCAGTATCCGAAACAAGATGATCATGACCAGATTCGATTGGGTATCAGTTAATCGGGTATCCATTGACAACCCAGCTGGTAGCTTCCTCCAGGTATATCCAGACCTCTCTATGGGTGCAGCTTGTCTTTGCCAGCTAGTTTTGTGGTCCAAGCCTTCAACCATTTTTGCTGATCCAAAAAAATGTAAAAAGGAGGCCACGTGTATATACGAAAAATATTGATAATAATATGCTTTTTTTAGGTAGCTGTATATCTCTACTAGTTGTTACAAACACATTGATTTTGATGACCCATGTATTTTGCCATTTTTTTTTCAAATATACCCAAACATTTCCTCTTGCCACTTCTATGAACTTAAGGGTATTCTAGTATTTTATGCTTTGATATCTCTACTTCTTATATATCGAAATATTTATATTTTAATAAAAATAAAAATAAAAACCTAGAGGGCTCACCGCATAATGCCGACTATTATATACAATAAGAAATTTATAAAACAGCCCCTTTATTGCTCAAGTTTCCAAACGGGCTCGGATTATATGCGCCAATGGCATATTCGCAAAATAGATCGACCCCACAGTTTTCCTCACGTCACCTCAATTTAAAAAAAAAAAAAAAAAAAAAAAAACGACTAACCTGAGTCGCGTTTGTGTTGGTAGTCAAAAGAGTATTTACTTTTTGCTGACTTGGCACAACTTGAGCAGGGCCATTTTGTTTGGTCTGTGCGGCCCTACAATCCGACCCCTTTCCAAACAGTCCTCTACCCTTATAGGTTTTTAATTTTTTTTTTTAAAAAATAAAAAAACCCCATGTTCAAAGTTGGATAACTTAAACACTATATCGACTTGATCATCATGCCATGCGCCTCAACTAGTCAACATAATAAATGATCAATGTATATTATTTTCCTATAACCAGATTTACAATTACTACAAACAGACGAGAGACTAATTGCAAGCAGACCAAGATCATGAGTACATCAACATAATGAATGAAAGTAAGTGCCAGCTTGCTAAGTTGGTAAAGTTTGCGAGTGCTGATACCGCGGTCAAAACCGTACATTCGCCTTTGAGTTACTAATCTCATTAAATCATGTTTAACCAGTCGCAACGCAAATGGGGGATTTCAACAGAGAGGGAGCATAATTGAGAATGGTTAGAAGATCTAATCATTCAATTAAAGAAAAGATGATGTGCTTAGGGCTGTCCCTTTAGTCAGACTTTTTAAGTACAAGAGATTTTCTAAGTGGGGTCTGTTTAATTAGTTGGTAACATTTTATTAGTGAGCACGTGTACATGTATGGTATGATATGGTATAGATGTGACTACATACTTGATTCTATTCTTTATATACTATTGGTGGGGGGGAAGGAGGGGTTGAGGTTTCATGAATGGTTGTTGGTTTGGTATGATGTTATAAGGTTAACTGAAATTGACAACAATGTAGAACATGAATATCATGCGAAGTATACGGCTTTCTGGATGTATATGATGATATGTATATAGAAATCCCTATCTGTCGAATCACTCATGGTATGATCTTCTACATCCCGTCTTTAAACTTGGATTACTTGAACATTTCACAATCAATAATGTGCATGAGTGACCAATTGTTAGGGCTCGGACTTACTGGTTCGGACCTCATAGCTCAATTGGCTGATGTACTGCATTGCAACCATGGGGTTTAGGGTTCGATCTCTATTTAGGCAGCGTCCCGGGATCAAAACTCTCAAATGTATTAACATTTACTCTTTTCGGTAGGGTTTAAGCGATGTGATTAGTAGGATAGTGGGTAAGTGACAAGGTCATTATATCAACACCCGACGACTTCACCCAATTATCAAATTGAAACACTTTTCTTTTACATATCTTTTTTTTTTTTTTCGCCATAGTGATCCAAGTCTATGGCTTGACTCCACAGCTGGATCGGCACTGTGGCAACCTTGTCCATGTCACACTCTTACCTACCATAACTGCATATTTCATGGTAAAGACAGCCCTGAAACTTGCCATAAGCAGAGGCCATGAGGTGGTCCACAAGGTGCATGGACCCCCTTTTAGGTTCCTTCGAATCACCTCCCCTAAATTAAAAGGATAATCCTTGCCTACAGTGTATCTGCACCAACACAACGCGACCGGGTTCGTCCTGCATAGGACGACATGTACCTTAAGAAAACCTAATCCTCTGTCAAGTTTAAATTGAATTAGAGCATTTTTTAGGAGTGCATGTCCTGCAAAAGGGAACCCTGTTGCATGGTATTGCTGCAGGTACATTGTAGGAGTAGCCTCGCTGGTTGGAGGGAACAAAGGATAAAACTTCGAGAGAGTGTCTTGCAAGAAGCATTATGAAGACTACAATAACCACAAAAAGGCATGTATTGTGTCTTCCTCTTTCAGTGACAACTAGATGCTTATCCACCAAAATCCTCCCTTTATCCCTGTAGCCAAACTCACCCTTTAAGTACTAAAAGGTGCATGGGCCAGGTCCAGGTGGGTTAGTCATCCTAAGCCCATACAAGTCTCAAAACAAGCAAACAGAGGAGTTGATTTTCTTGTCAAACAAGAGATGCATGAAAGCTTTTATCCACTTTTTTTTTGCTTCATCCACACTCCAATGTTTTAACATGTTTGGACAAAAATATCTTTAGAAAAGGTTTTCAATTTTCATTTCTCAAGTGTCTAAAGTCTAAACTACCATTATTTCTTTTCAAGTGAGAAGAGTCGTGAATGAAACAAAAGAGGGGAGTGGAATCCCTCTTCCTCTTCGTCCAACAACAGGTGACATTACAATTATCCTTGTTTACTATGTATTTTGTTCCTGAACTTTTCGGATCGTCACACTTACCTTGGGCTTGGTTTAAGGCCCAGTGACTTAATGTGCCAGGTACAGCCCTGACAAGCCAGGATAGGCTTTTATTTACATGTCCAAATGCGATGATTTTTCATTGTGGGCTTGGACTGAAAACAACTTGTGTTTAGGCCTGGGTTGGTAGGTGGTTTGTAGCTCAGCGAAATAAGGGTTTGTGTGTTGTGTTTGGGCTGAAATATGGGCTTGAGCTCATGTTGTCAGGGGCCATTAAGGCGGCAGCCTAAGGACCTTTGGTGAGAGAAGGCCCCCAACCCGGGTCCCACTAACCACATGGATTTTTAGCCCACCCCTTATTGGATATACAAACCAAAAATCAATTTGATTGTTCATCTCTAGCCATAGATTTTAGTACTTTTTAGGACATGGTTCTAGCCGTTGGATTCAAGTATGTTTTTTTTTTTTTTTATAGTAAACTCAATGGCTAGAAATCACCAATCAAGCTGATTTTTAGTGTGTTTATCCACCAATAGGTGGGCTGAACATCCATGCAGTCATTGGGCCCAAAAAATTATCGATCTAGGGCCGCGAGAGTCTCCGCACTGGGAATCCTTTGCATCTAATTTTTTTCCTTAGTTTTTTTTTATTATCAAGAATAGTTTTTATATAAAGATTTTTTGAGAGATTAATTTTTAATTAATACCATATATATTAACATATTAAATATAAAAATGCCTTATATTGAGTATTAGCTGTAGGCCTCAACTTGTATTGAGATGGCCCTGATGCTGCGAGGCAGACCTTGATGGGTGACAACGGGAAAAAGCAATCGCTCTTAGGGTAGAACTTGCGGTTAGAGTATAATCATGTTTACAGGCCGGGTTTAGGTTGTATTCATTAGGCCCACATGGGGCCCATGCCAATTGTTGCAAACCAGGCTTGGATGGACTTTTTCTGGCCCAACCAAACTTATCAATACCCCTGAGGGCCTGTTTGGTCAGTCATGCTTTCAGGCCTAGCCCAAACCTTTCCTTGAATAGCAAAATGCCAACTCTAGTCCTGTTTTGAGGACAAAATCTGGAAAAGTGGGGCCCAAAAATTTAGGCACCATATGGTTACTAAACACAGGCCAGAACAACTGGACCTGGACTGATCTTGGCCGGACCCATTTTTTTGGTTCCTAAAGAGGTCCTAAACATCTGTGCCGTATGTGTGCCTGTTAATGCATCTAGTGGAAGGGCTTAACGAATCTACAGGTTTTGGGATGGCCCATTTGTGTAACAAGCCTAAAAATAAGCATAATTATGGCCCAAGTTTAGGTAAATCAAAACTCAGGCCCCACTCAAATGGGGGTGTTAATAGGCCAGGATAGGGTTGGACCATGCAGCAAGCTCAGTTGGCCCAAGGACAGTCCGGCCCGATATGAGCCTAAACAAATGAGACCCACCCAGTCCAAGTGTAAAGGGATGGTAAATTAAGACGTTAGTTTTGGATGAGCCCAAGCTTATTTTTAAAAAGTAAAGCCCAATGCCGGCTCATTTCAATAATGAACCAAAAACTAAGATTAGTTCCAACCCACTAGGTCTGCTAGTGGAGTCCAAGCTAGGGTTCGTAGGCTAGGCCTTAAGGTCCACTGGCCCATCGCAGCCCATGAACACTCCTACTCAAGGCAGACACGCGTCATCCTAGCAGGGCCCATGTGCATCCCCAGTAACAGCCTTCTCACGTGCTTATAACATGTTTTTTGCAAATTGAATAAAAAAAAAGAGTCCGGCTTCCCTCAACCAAGAGGAGATACCTCAACCCCCTATCTTGTTGTGACACGTGGAGGGGTGGCAAGGGCCACTCAAAGAGTGAGTTACATGTACAAGATCCTTATTTTTTAATATTTATTTTCTCTCTCTTGTCTTTTAAAGTCAACTAACAATATTTTTCATTTGTTTACTTTTTAACAAAAAAAAAAAAAAAAAATTGCATATGTTGTTTAAATTTGAAACACGTCATCTCAGATTAATCACACAAGTCCATCAATCTAGACCGTCCAAACAGTAGGTAACCTGATAGGATAATCTTGACCCTTCATTTAATCACACAGATGATTAATGATAACCTGTCAAGGTTAATTTCACAAAAATGGTCCGCCGAATAGTTGGATCAACAATAAGATGATCTTGGCGGAGGCGGTGTGTTAGCAATAGGCACAAAATGTTTGGCTAATTTAACATCGATGTAACAAGCAGTAGCTTAATCAAGAAGTGTAAGCTAGCACCATTTTTGTTACTCACTGCTGCCATTTGGGACCTACCAACTGTATGTATGTTTAGCCCACCCCCCGGTAGACCTTAATACAAAAAATCAATTTGTTCGATAATTTTTGGCAGTTGGTTTTAATACTTAAAAAAATGGTTGAATTCAACGGCTAGAATCGCGTCTTAAAAAGTATTAAAATTTAATGACTAGAGATTACCAATCATGGTGATTTTTGGTATGTATATCCACCAAGAGGTGGGCTAGCTACACATCCATGTGGTCAGTGGGCCCAATAACATCATTTGATCATTTCCAGTGGTAAAAGTTTTTTTTTTTTAAAACCATGGACAAAAGGTCTAAAGTATAGATTATCAAGTGAAAGAGTGAAAACCAGATCAGATCAAGTTGAAAAATAATCATCTCCTTCAAACTTTCAAAGATCTTGGGCAGATAGAGGCGTGTAGATAACCTCGTTTCAGGTTCAATGATGACACCAAGATGAAACACCATTTTGGAAATGGAGGAACAGTTTTATTAAAGAGAGAAAATTGCAAAGAAATAAAGAGAAAAAAAATGAAAAGTAATAAAAGAGAGAAAGATTGCATAAGAAAGAGGTGAGCAAAACAAATTCTCCCGGTTCCCCTTCAGCTGCCCTCCACATGTTAAAACATGATAGGGGGTTGAGGAGAGTTGAGGCATCTCCTCAACCAAATGGGTGAGGAAAGGTTTTTCCAAAAAAGAGAGAATAAACCTTGCCTCACTGCTTTGGTTGAGGCATCTCCTCAACCCCCAGTCATTGAGTGACATGTGGAGGCCAGCGTACGGGCTGATCTGGCCTTTTTAATTAATTTTCACCGTCAACATAACTCCGTTACCAAAAATTGAAGACTGGTTTTAGTTCTATTCATGGTTCAAAGTCTCGGGCGATCCGGATCGGGATAGGTGGCCATCGAGACGATCTGAAATGGGGTTGTCTCGCCCGAGATGCACTGTTCTTCCTCAAACCTCATGTCATCTCGAGCAAGGTGTGCGATCTACCCTCCGATCTGGATCGGGATCGATGCCCACTGGTCCAGCCTCCGATCCGGAGATTTTCTACCATGGTTCTATTGGCATTTTCACATATCAAGTCATGGGTCGATGAGGGCTAAAAAAAAGTTTAGGGGGCAAAACCCAAAGAATGAAAACTTTGGGGTTTTACAAGAATTATTAAAGGGGATAGGGGTTCTACAAAAAAAACCTAATTAAAATGTGATCTCTACCTTGATTCTCTTTATTTATTAGCCTTTAATTTGATTCCGCCACTTGAAATGCTGCGTAGGAAACGTCGGTGCATCTTCATCTCATGGAAAGCCTAGACCCTGCCGTAGAATCTCATTTTCTTTGAAGGTGCCAGCTTGCTCAGTTGGTAAAGTTTGGGGGTGATGGTACCACAGAACTGGGTTCAAACCCCGCCTTCACCGAGTTACTGGGTTCATTTCGACTTTTTTTTTGAGAATTCTTTCTCTGATAACTCAAATGAGGAAGCGGCATTTTTGGTAGTCACCGCTGCCATCTGGGCCCACTGACCGCATGGATGTTTATCCCACCCCTTAGTAGACATTGATACCAAAAATCAGCTTGTTTGATGATTTTGAGCCGTTGGTTTTAGTACTTGAAATGTTGTTGCATTCAACGGCTATAAGAGCACCTTAAAAAGTGCTAAAATCTAATGGTTATAGATTATCAATTAGGGTGATTTCTGGTGTGTATATCCACCAAGGGGTAGGATAAACATACATGCGGTCAGTGGGCCCAGATGATAGTGGTGAGTAACAAAAATCGTGCTTCGGAGCATCTGAAAAAGTTTCAGGCATACCTTGTTACATCTTTTTCTGTTTTTTATTCTGTGTTCCGTAGGTTTGATTGTTAGCTGTGGGATCTGCATTATTTAGGATACCCAGAATCAAACGCCTAGAAATAACTAATCAGGCTGATTTTTGGTTTGTAGGTCGGTGAGCCAAACATCTACACTATCAGTGGTCGTGGAGGGTGTGCCATGTGGCACATAACAGGTTCGAAAAGTCGGAGTGACATGGCCCTATAATGTGTTTGTCGTTCGTATTTCATTTAGTGGGAATCTTGATGAAAACAAGTGGTCTAGGCCTATGGATGACGTGCTCCAGTATCGTCCGTCCGGAGTAAAACTTGTGTCACAAGATGTTGTGACGGAACTCGGTCACAGCACTCAATACGAGACACGTGGCACACGATCATGGGTCTTTACCGTATGGATGTTTGACCAGTCCCTCAGTGGACCTACAAACCAAAAATCAGCCTGATTAGTTATTTAAAACCTTTGGATTTTTGCACCCAAATAACGCTCAATAATGCTCAATAATGCTCAACTTCTTACCGTTAAAATCAACCCATGAAATTAACTTCAATAGAATCAGTTAGAAATCACTAATCAAGCTGATGTTTTGTGTACCGGTCCATCGAGGGACTGCCCAAACATCCATACAGTCATCGTCCTCTAATAGTATACCGCGTGGCTCATATTGAGTGCTGTGACCGTGTTCAGTCACAACATCTTGTGACACAAGTTTTACTAGTCCGGAGGAGGACGATGCTAACATTGCTTTCAATAATTTTGTCTTGTACACGTGGCAATCGGGAGTTTCCTTTTTGAAGAGGCTTCTTATGAAAATTTTAATAAGGGTCGGGCTCCGTTGACAGGTAATTGTTACAGATATAACTACAGGAAGCCGCAGCCATAGATGGTTGTCTAATCCTACGGCTAAAAATAGTGATTTACCTTAGGATTTGAGTCCGCTGGAGCCGCGCCAAGCCGCGCAGTTCTTTCGTTTCAAAAGGGGTTTAATTGTGGGCTTAGAAGGCTTCTCTGCGCCAACGTCTCGTCTTGTCTCCTCTGTTCTTCATTTCACAGCAAACCCTACCTTTCACCATAGTCCTATTCACCTGAAAGGAGAAGTCGGCAACGAAAGGAAGACTCTTCGCTCCTTTCTCACAGGTTACTCTCTCTCTCTCTCTCTCTCTCTCCAGATCTGTCCACGAGGACTATGATCCTAGCCTACTCTCTGCTCTTCGACAGCAAACCTTCTTCTTCTTCTTCCTCCTCTCTATACCCTAATCCTCGTGTCCCCTCCTCACTCTTTCACTCCAACACTCTCCACGACTCCATACCAAAAAAACCCTAGCTTGTTTCTTGCGGTGAAAAAAGGAAAAATAATATAAGAAGATTGAGGTGAAGGTCATATTCAAGTGAAAGATATGTTGATTTCTGTAAATTTTTCTTAATCAGAGTGGTGTTCACTTTCATTACTTTGAAATTTCTTGAATAATCTGTATTAAGTGTGGCAGTATTAACATTTAATATCTAGGAGCATCAGACTCTTGAGTGTGCAAATCCTTTGATAATTCCTGTTACTTTTTTTTTTTTTTTTCTGGAATGTGCTTAAAAATCAGCACAACCATCATATTTCAAGTGTTATTTTTACTTGACATTGACAAGGTATTTTAATGCTCATCGAACAGATTCTCATGATTGAAGAGGCTTGAAGATAATATTGCCCACTTGTTCTCTAAGAACTCCAAACCAATCCTTCCCTTTAATGATGAACCTAGTGGCTCATATTGTGTCATCACAACAATAGTAGGAAAGATAGCAGAGGCTCTGGTTACAGACTCAATTTGAGCCACGTGGCACTCTTAGAGGACTCGGACCGTATGGATGTTTGGTCAATCCCTAAGTTGACATACAAACCAAAAATCAGCCCGATTATTGATTTATAGGCGTTGGATTGGACTTATTTTCATGGGTTAATTTCATCTGTGGGAATTTGAGCATTATTTGAGGTACAAAGATCCGACGCCTAGAGATCACTAATCAAGCTGATTTTTTGTTTGTAGATCCACCAAGGGATTGGCCAAACATCCATACGGTCAAAGTCCTCTAATAGTATGACACGTGGCTCATATTGTGTTTTGTAACCGGAGCCTGTCATTTTAGCAGGGTGGTAACTGGAGCACGACCCCGAAATATATATATAGGTCAGGATCTTCTTTTGAAAGAGTTCATGATCATAACCATTACAACATGCAAATATACCAGGCTTTAAATATTGTTATATAGAGCAAGGTTTAAAAGGGGCCACTATAACGGTATAACGGATTGGGGCGTTACCGTTTTTCCCATTAAAACGGCCGTTATAACGAATTGTAACGCTCAGGGCAGAAACGAAAAATAAATGGACAAAACGGAAAAATGGCTTTCAAACCAGTAGATTTTTAGTATATGAGAGAGAGAGAGAGAGAGAGAGAGAGAGAGAGAGAGAGAGAGAGAGATATGTTACCTGTGAGAGACCGACGCAACCTGAAATGGTGAAGGATCCGGTTGCTGGGGAGAGAAAAAAGGGAGATCGTCTCTTTCTCTCCACTGGTTTGAGAATGGGAGCTTTTTTCCCCTTCCACTGGTTTTCTCTTGGTTTCTCATGGGGGTTTGCCGGGGAGAAGGAGAGAGAGAGAAGGGACGGAGCTGATGTCGCTACAGTTGCCCCTTCGGTTTCAGCCACGTGTCCAACACGCTTTAAATGCCGCTGAAACGAAATGAAGAGTCATCTTGGGCGCGGGTTGGCGCAGCTCGAGCTATTAATATTCTTTGAAATTGAATCCCTCTTCTTAGCCGTGGGATTAGACAACCATCTATGGCTGCAGCTTCCTGTAGTTAAATATCTGTAACAATTACTGTCACTCGAGCCCGACCCTTTTAATAAAGTGGGACCGAGTTGTCCACCCTTCCAGCCAACTAGTTCCGCAAACTCTCATCTTGCCATGTGTCTGAATTTATGATTTTGGGATCAGCAAGCAGGTTGCAGTTCACTGCTAGATCCACACTTCCCCCTTTCTCTCTCTCACTCTTTCTCTCTCTCTCTCTCTCTCCGAGACCTTAACATAAAGCCTAATTTCTTTGTTTCTAGGGTTTGTTTCAGACAGAGAAAGCAGGAATGTAGAGATCTCGATCAAATGCGGTACAATCCTCCGAAGATGGTTCCGACGTGGTACGAGCCGATGCCGCGAATGGTTCCAAAGAGGGTCTGGTTAGGGTTCCAAAAATCTATGGGCGTCCTTGTGGGTGGAAATCACACCTCTTCCAGGTTTTGCACTCGCTAATCTCTTTCATTTCTGAGATTATCCGTCTTCTTTCAAAAGATCTGATTATTCCCCCGCAAAGCCACATCACTGAGACCTAAGCTTCGGGTCGAGGTAAGATTGATCATTCTCCCCTATAGTTCTTCGAAAGATCTGATTTTTGTGCGATTTGATTAAGAGAAAGGGAAACAATGGCTTTCAAGGTCTTGAAATTGCAACTCCTTCGTGGATCCATAGCTAGGCGTATGCTCCTCCGTGCTTTCCTTTTCACATCGGCTATAGCAATATTTCCCTTTCTGCATTTTTTCTGTGACATTGACCCGATGGAGCTCTTCACGGTGAATTCTGATGGTTGTGACCTTGATGTTGCTTCTAATCGATATATATTTCCAGGGCGGTTTCTGAAACCTGTGACCACTCATGCATTTCCACTTTTACCATCATCTCTATCCATGCCATGTAAGGAAAATGCTAATTTCACGACCCATGTGTTTAGAGAGCTAATGGATGAGAAATTGTTGTATTCTGGTGCGAAAGCTCTCTGTGTTGGGGAGGGATCAGCCTCATCTGTTTCTGCATTGCGAGAATTAGGATTCACCAATGCTGTTGGGGTGAACCCACACCCATTTATGCAGAAACGTTCCATTTACCGTCTCAATTTCAATGACAATTCTTTCGATATTGTCTTCTCCGGGGCTCTCGACAGGGTTTCTGTCCCTGCTCTTCTTGTACTCGAGATTGAGCGTGTCTTGATTCCTGGTGGCATTGGGGCAATGCTTGTGGTTGACCCTAGTTCTAACCCAGGTAGCTTGATAAAGTCTGCTACCCCTGTTTCATCGTTCCTGAAAAGCTCAGACATCGTGCATGTACGTTGTATCCAATCGTTTACATTGGTTGTCTTCAAGAAAAAATTTGATGGTGTCAATCCCTTTGAACATTACCAGCTCCCGAATGAGTGCCCATCTATTACAAACAACAAGCCATTCATAAAACACTTGGAGCCTCTCATGGAGAGAAAATCAGTAGGAATTGAAGGAAGATTTTCGTACTTACCCAAGTTCATGAACATCTCAACTAGGAGGCAGTTCATTTATATTGATGTAGGGGAAGGGCAGTTCAAGAATTCCAACATTACAAATTGGTTCCTCACCTTCTACCCTGTACAATCTCGAGCCTTCAATGTTTATGTTGTTGACCATGACACATCAATCCTCTCTTCTTATGTGAAAAAGCCTGGTATCACCTTTGTTTATCACCCTGGCCTGGCTGGAAATAAGGCTTCTGCTGGCTTCAATCCCATTGAAGATTTGAGTCCACCATTGGATGATGAAGGGTTTGATTTTCTTGCCTGGTTTAGAGAAACAGTGGCGGCTGGAGATTTCGTAGTCCTGAAGATGAATGCAATAGGGGTGGAATTGAAACTCCTCCACGAATTATTCGAAAGTGGAGCCATATGCCTTGTTGACGAGCTTTTCCTTCGCTGTCCAGACAGTATAGATGGCCAAGGCGATATGCGTGGAGACTGTGTAGTCCTCTTCAATGGTCTCCGGAGTAGTGGTGTCTTTGTTCATCGATGGTTGGGGGACTGAGCTTCCATTTGAAGTTCGCAGAACTTTGTGAGCTTTCTTTCATATTCGAATCTTAAAGATTCTAGACCTATGTTTCACTTCCACTGTTATTTGTTTAAGTTCCTTGTTTAGGCTGAGGAGAAAACATCTACTCCCCTATGCTTTATTATTGTGTGAACTACGTACTTTACTTTTTGTTCATGAATAATGTTGTGTGCTTCTTATGTTGTTTTGTTTGCTGTTATGTTCATTACAATCAAGATGCACGTGGCCTTTACCTTAGAAAACACATTCACATAATCGTTATTCTGTGTTGGTGCACTTATTGATGTGCTTCGTTGCATATCTCATCGCACAGGATGATTTTCATTTAGTTGGTGGAAATTTTGTTGCAATATTGATATAACATGCATTTTAATGTGGTAATGACATAAATTGTTGGATACTTTATAATATATCTGGAAATTAACACATGCTACATCTCTTATATCAGAAATAAAGTTTTTTTTTTTTTGATAAGTAGAAATAAAGTATGTTTTACTCCTTGTTGCTTTGATTTGGCTCTAAATAGGTATTTTGTTTTAATCACTGAACCAATTATTGGATCTCAGAATAGCAATTGGCCTCAAAATAGTAGGTTTAAAAATTTGGAACCCAACTAGGAGATGGCAAGGAGCTGAGTCCAATTCAAAACCCAGTCAAGACCTCTTATGTTCTAGAGAAGCTTGTTAGTTTGCTCTTTTGCTTGCTTTCTGTTGTCCTCTTGCTTTAGTCCTGTTTGGATCTTTGTACCTCAAATACTGCTCAAATTCCCACAGTTGAGATCAACCCATGAAAATAAGTCCAATCCAACGCCTATAAATCCAGTAATCAGGCTGATTTTTGGTTTGTAAGTCCACTTAGGGCTTGGCCAAATGAACTCGGTTGCATTCCCTTTTCTTTTGTCTTGATATTGAGAAATCATAGGCAATTGGTTACCCACTATGGAGGAGAACTCTCAACAAAACGAAGCTGGAACTGATCAAGATCAATAAGAAGAGGAGTTAGCTAGGAATATATTGACAAAGTTCATGCCACGATGATCTATATGGAAGGGCAGTTTTGTTGATGCATTTTTTGGTTTGTAAGTCCACTTAGGGATTGGCCAAACTTCCATACAGTCTGAGTCCTTTAAGAGTGCCACGTGGCTCATATTGCGTCTTGTAACCAGAGCTTGTCATTTTAGGGCGGTAACTAGAGCCTTCAATTTGCCTTGCCACGGCCCTTAATGTTTGGCCAACACCTTGGTGGACCCAAACTGAAAATAAGTGTGATTAGTGATTCCTAGCCATTGGATTTGAGCATTTTTTCATAATGGGCTTGGAACCAACTCATAGGCTGGTTTATAAAGCCCATGATGAAAAACTGCTCAAATCCTACGGCTAGAAATCACCAATAATGCTGATTTTTGGTGTGTAGGTTCATCATAGTGTGACCAAACATACAGGGGGGAAATAGGCCCAAACGAGTCTACTACGGTGCAATTTGAGGGACTTCTGCATCAAAATTTTGATACAGAAGTCTGCGTCAAAGAACAGCCTGGCTGTTTAGGGTCAACTGTCCAACTATGAATGAGACTACGTCGGGAATCTAACCCTCTTTTTTGGCTACCTTAGGTATATAAAAAAAAGGGTGGCGTTATTTGCACACACCTTTTTTTGAGTTACACCCACCCCTTGGTGTGTGCAAATAAGTTACAAAAAAAAAAACAAAAACAAAAACAAAAAACTCCACCACCGATAGAGAAGAAGAAGAGGAGGAGGACCTCCTCCTCCTCTTCTCCCAGTAACCTCCCCTTCCTCCTCTTCTCCTGGCGGCCTCCCCTTCCTCCTCTTCTTCTTCTACTCCAAGCGGCTTCTTCTTCCTCTTCCTCCTCCTCTTCTTCTTCTTCTTCTCCAAGCGGCCTCCTCTTCTTCTCTGAGAGAGAAAGAGAGAGAGAGAGAGAGAAGAAGAAGAGGAGAAAGAAGATGAGGGAGGGAGAGATCTCTTTCTCCCCCTCTCCGTAAAAAAAATAAAAAAAAAATTCGCTCTGTATCGATAACGCAGGTGGACATGGCTTTGGCCATATCGGTACGGGTACCGATATGGCCAAAGCCATGTCCACCCTGTATTACCGATACGGAGTGAGATTTTTTTCTTTTTTTTACTGAGAGAGAGATAGGGAGATGGAGATGGAGGGAGGAAGGGAGAGAGACACACACACACAGGAAGAAGAGGAGGAGAAGGAAGATGAGGGAGGGAGAGATCTCTTTTTCCCTCTCTCCGTAAAAAAAAAATTGCTTTGTATCGGTAATGCAGGGTGGACATGGCTTTGGCCATATCGGTAGGACGATTTTTTTTTTTTTTTTTACTGAAAGAGAAATAGGGAGATGGAGGGAGGAAGGGAGACACACACACACACAGAATAGGAGGAGGAAGAGGAAGCTGCCCAGAGAGAGGAAGAGGAGGCTCCTCGGAGAAAAAGATGAGGAGGCCTACCGCCCACCTACCAGGTAAGAGAGAGGAGGGAGGGAGTGGTGGTGGTGGTGAAGAAGAAGAGGACGGTGGTGGTGAATTCCTCTTCGTTCGGTTTTTTTTTTCCTCACAACTTTGGGTATGTGCAGATAAGATGTAGGTGCCACTCACAAAAAGGTGTGTGCAAATAACGCAAAAAAAACATCCAAGGGGAAAATTGGTTGGGACGGTTTCCTTGGAGTACAGGTGCTACTGCTTCATCATCGTTGGACACTACAATTATCCAAAGGACAATTAAAATCTATATAACAAAATCGGGAAGTTGTCTCCCCCTCTTATACCCCCTCTTATATGTTTCAAAGAAGGGCCAAGATCTTATCTGCAAAATAGACAGTGGATCTCAGCCACTCACACCCGATTTTGGCAAACGCTTTGTTGGAGAGTGTCCCCCACTATTTATATAACAAAACAGGACGGTTGTCTCCCCCTCTTAGCCTGGTATATAACAAAACAGAGAAGTTGTCTCCCCCTCTTATATGTTTCAACAAAGAAGGGCCAAGATCTTATCTCCAAAATAGACAGTGGATCTCAGCCACTCACACCCGATTTTGGCAAACGCTTTGTTGGAGAGTGTCGTGGGCACAGGTCACCCACTATCTATATAACAAAACATGACGGTTGTCTCCCCTCTTATCCAGCTTCATAAAGGATGGCCTGAGATCTTATCACACCAAATGGACAATGGATCTCAGCCACTCACACTCAATTTTGACAAACGCTTTGTCGATGAGTGCCCTGGGCACGGGTCACCTTCTATTTACCTACACATAAGGAATGAAATGGGTTGGATTTACAAATAGCCTATGGGTCAGGCTCAAGAGCCCCACTTTTTATGCTTCGAGAGGGGTATTACCGTTAAAAAGGATTAAAAAGGCCAGGGGCAAAAATAGAAAAAAATGGATTTTAACAGATTTTAATGATTTTAACGGAAAAAAGTGGTGCTGAAATTAAAAATTTAAACTTTGAAAATTTAAAATTAAAAAAAAAAAGAGAATTTAACAGAAATTTAATGGTTTTCTTATACCCCTCTTATCTTATATGGCTTCAATAATGAGTGGCTGAGATCCACTATGCTTCATATCAATGGCTGAGATTAACTCACACCCGATTTTAACAAACACTTTGTCGGAAAGTGCTGCGGGCACGGGCCACCCACGCATATAACAAGACAACTCAGTTGTATTGTCTTATCTTATCCATCCATCTAATGTGGACGGTTAGATAAAGAGTGGTTTAGATGCGGACGGTTAGATAAAGAGTGGTTTAGATCAAATCCATCCATCTAATGTGGACGGTTAGATTTCAGCCACTCAATCCGCCTCATTTGACCTCAATTTATTCAAAATTTAAATTTCAACACCGTTATTTTTTGTTATTTATGTTATTTTTCCATTTCTCCCTATGTACTTTACAATCCGTTATAACAGCCGTTGTAATGGAAAAAATGGTAACGCCCCAGTCCGTTATACCGTTAGTGCCGAAGGCACCCAATTTTTGCAGACGCTTTTGTCGGAGAGTGCCGTAGGCATGGGCCATTTACTATCTATATAACAAAACAGGACGGTTGTCTCCCCTCTTAACCGGCTTCATAAAGGATGGCCGAGATCTTATCATACCAAATGGACGATGGATCTCAGCCACTCACACCCAATTTTGACAAACGCTTTGTCGATAAGTGTCGTGGGCACGGGTCACCTACTATTTACCTACATATAAGGAATGAAATGGGTTGGATTTACATATAGCCCAAGGATCAGGCTCAGGAGCCCCACTTTTTATTCCTCGAGAGGGGTGTTACCGTTAAAACGGATTGAAACGGCCAGGGGAAAAAGTGAAAAAAATAGATTTTAATGATTTTAACAGAAAAAAGTGGTGCTGAAATTCAAAAAAGAAGAAGAATTTAACGGAATATATAACAAAACAGGACGGTTGTCTCCCCCTCTTAACCTGGCTTCATAAAGGATGGCCGAGATCTTATCATACCAAATGGACGATGGATCTCAGCCACTCACACCCAATTTCGACAAACGCTTTGTCGATAAGTGTTGTGGGCACTGGTCACCTACTATTTACCTACATATAAGGAATGAAATGGGTTGGATTTACATATAGCCCAAGGATCAGGCTCAGGAGCCCCACTTTTTATTCCTCGAGAGGGGTGTTACCGTTAAAACGGATTGAAACGGCCAGGGGAAAAAGTGAAAAAAATAGATTTTAATGATTTTAACGGAAAAAAAGTGGTGCTGAAATTCAAAAAAGAAGAAGAATTTAACGGAAATTTAATGGTTTTCTTATACCCCTCATATCTTATATGGCTTCAAGAATGAGTGGCTGAGATCCACTATGCTTCATATCGATGGCTGAGATTAATTCCCACCCGATTTTGACAAACACTTGGTCGAAAGTGCCGCGGGCACGGGCCACCCATGCATATATCAAGACAACTCAGTTGTAATTCTCTTATCTTATCCATCCATCTAATGTGGATGATTAAATAAAGAGTGGTTGAGATCAAATTCATCGATCTAATGTGGACGGTTAGATTTCAGCCACTCAATCCGCATCATTTGACATCAATTTATTCAAAATTTAAATTTCAACACCATTATTTTTTGTTATTTCTGTTATTTTCCCATTTCTCCTTCCGTCCATTACAATCTGTTATAATGGAAAAAACGGTGACGCCCCAGTCTATTATACCGTTAGTGCTGAAGGCACCCAATTTTTGCAAACGCTTTTGTCGGAGAGTGCCGTGGGCATGGGCCATTTACTATTCTATATAACAAAACACATTGGTTGTCTCCCTACTTATACCTCCTCTTATAAGCATCAACAAAGAAGGGTCGAGATCTAATCCTCCCCCAAATGGATGGTGGATCTCCGCCACTCAACTGATTTTGGCAAATTCTTTGTCGAGGAGTGCCAATGGCACGGGGCACCCACTAGTATCAAACAAAGCGCCAACACCAACATCGTTGGACACTACAATTATCAAAGGGATAATTATAATATCCAACAAAGGGTTCAACACCAATAAAGTTGCGCCATATGTAGGGCTGCAACCTTCCAACTTAGGTCAGGTTTGGGGTCAACCTAAGCTTAACAGATTTTGAGCCCAAGTCCAACCCAACCTGAGGTCGGGCCTAGAATTTTCAGCCCAAGACTTACTCAATCGGGTTAGTAGGGTTGACCCAGTTAGTTAGGTTGGTAAATTATTCAATTTTTTGAGTTTTTATTGCTAGGAAAGGTTGGTAAAAATTTTATATTAATTTCCATTATAAAAATACATATAAGAATTTTTTATTTGTCATCTTTATAAATATATATATATACACAAACACCGTGGTGTGTGTATGTGTGCGTGTTGTCGAGCTCGGGTTGACCAAAGCTTCATCCCGAGCCCAATCCAAGCCCAACGTCAGATTGAGCCCTGGGTACAGCAAAGTTGAAACTTTTCAAAATCGTACTAGTGTTGGACCTTTTAAATGTCCAATAACAGGTGACCATCGACAGTTATGGAAGCTGCTGAGTGCCCACAATATGAGCCACATGGCACACTCTTAGAGGACACTGACCGTATAGATGTTTGGGCGCCAATCCCTAAGTGGACCTGCAAACCAAAAATCAACGATTAGTGATTTCAAACCTTCGGATCTTTGTACCCCAAATAATGGTCAATAATGCTCAAATTCCTACGCTTAAAATCAACCCATGAAAATGACCCCAATTTTGTATATCCACCAAAGGATTGGCCAAACATCCATATGTTCAATGCCCTCTAAGAATGTGTTACGTGGCTCATATTGTAGGAGGTCAGCAGCTTCCATGACCAAATTTTAATCATGGGCCCTAACCAGACTTGAGGCCGTGCTTGAGCTGGCATTTTTAGAGTTTGGATTGGGCTCGGGATAGGATTTCTGAGCTCGGCTAAAGTCAAGTTGGGCTCAGGTTGAGGCCTTGGGCAACCTAGTCCAAAAATCACGTGTCGTTCCACCCACATGTGCGTCATTAATGCTGGTAGTGACATATGTATGTCTGGGTCCACTTTGATTAATTGGTAGGATATGGTATCACGAGTAAAACTTGCCTGACCACCTGTGTGTGGTCCACGCGGCAAGCAGCTTGTGTGTGGTCTGGTAGCACAGGTGGTCTGGTCAGGCAAGTTTTACACATCGCCCCCCATTTGATACGACAATCAGACTAAGTTAACTGGGCGTATCAAGAATAATCATTTGCAACTTACCTTGGAAACGGGGGAAGTTGGTATTTTTTCTTTTCCCAAAAAATTCGTACTGATTGAGGTAATAATGGTTCACTACTTATCAATTAAGGCAACTCTGCAACGATCGAGATGATAATATAAGAACAACCCTGTGACTATGTTTGGGGTAATTTCTGACCATTAGATTAGAGCCTCTGTTTTTTTTTTTTTTTGGAGCAAAAAAGTTACTTAGTTATCACCAATTAGTGATTTCTAGCCATTTGGTTTGAGCATTTTAATGAGGTAATTTCCCAGCCATTGGATTTGTGCTTTCCTTTCCTTTGGGAGCATATGAACTGAGCTTGATTCACCTTAGGAGAGATTATAGAGAGAAAAAGATAAGAATTTGTTTCTGGGTCCGTGCTCCAGTGACAGCCCTAAAATGACAAGCTCCCCTTACAGGAACCAATATGAGCCACATGGCACACTCTTAGAGGACTCTGACTGTATGGATGTTTGGCCAATCCCTAGGTGGGCCTACAAACCAAAAATCAGCCTGATTAGTAATTTCTAGGCATTGGATTGGACTTATTTTCATGGGTTGATCTCAACTGTGGGAATTTGAGCACAATTAGAGGTACAAAGATGCAAAGGTTTGAAATCACTAATCAAGCTGATTTTTTGGTTTGTAGGTCCACCTAGGGATTGGCCAAACATCCATACGGTCAGAGTCCTCTAAGAGTGTGCCACATGAGCCTGTCATTTTAGGGCTGTCACTGGAGCACAACCCAAAAACAAATTCTTATCCCTTTCTCTCTATAATCTCTCCAAAGATGAGAATATTAATTTTTGCCATTAATAATAAAAGTAAGGCCTTGGTAGAGAAGTTCTCTTTTGATATTAAACAACCTATATAACTAAACAGGGAAGTTGTCTCCCCCTCTTAAAGGCTTCATAAAGAAGGGCCGAGATCTTATCCCCCAACTGAACGGTGGATCTCAGCCACTCACCCAATTTTGACAAATGCTTTGTCAAACCTACTAGTACTATTAAAGAGAGATGGATTTTTAAGGATTTCGATTTTGGTCTAGCCCAAAATCTTGAAATCAAAATAATACTCTTTTGCAATAGTCAATAATCAATGATCTTGATCAAGATTGTTTGGTCTCACACTTTCTTACAAACAATTGTTTACTTTCAAGAAAATAAACAATTTTGGTGTCAAGCAAAGCGTCAATGATCTTGATCATCTGCTATGCATGATCAACTTTGAGAATAGATCTCTCCCATCCGATCTAGTTTGATATGGATGACAGAGATCATATCGGGACACCTTGCCCCCACATCAATCTGGACTGTTTGACTACACCCCAAAGAGCGGGGCAAAGTTCTTTGAAAATATTGAAACGGGTCAGGTAGATACAAGCTCTTGAGCAAGCTTGACAACCAAACTTCTGTAAAGACTGCTACCATATGGCTAGATTTTTTTCCGAGATCAAACATGCTATATGTATATTGTGTATGAAAAATTCAAATGATCAAATACCACCCTCACGCTTGACTATGTGGAACACATAAAGTTATTATGCTACAGTCTTCCTGGTGCACTGCCTATCTCAATTTCTAGAAAGGCTACACCCCAAAACGGCATACCATGTCATACTTCCTGTCTAATTATTTGAAAGCCACGGAATGGAAAAAAGGAAAACACGGAACTTTACAAGCACTTTTATCGGAGAAGCACATCATCTATTCAATCATCAGGTCTGTTGTTGACCTTGATCTCCAGGAGCCGCTCAACTGGCTGACGGCAAATGGGGCATCGGTTCGTCTGGAATCTCAGAACTTTTGCGCACCCACTGCACATGCACTGCACCAAAACAAAACCAACCCATATTTAGCCACGAGTAAATGGATTCACTAACATGCATGTCAGATACTGTCCAGAGACTCCAGACGACATTCTTGTGTAAACACTTAAAGAGGATGGGAGATGACTTTGCTGTCTGTGCTGTCAACATGGACACATGCAGGGGGTTTTTGTGACCTACCATTCAATGGATCCACTTAGGTGGCCTCTAAAAATGTGATCAAATTCAATGATCCAAGCTTATCAAGGGATTCAATGATGCCAACCACCAGATCTAAAGGCTCTTTTCTGGACCCTGCTATATTTTAGAATGACCCAACCAGGTTAAGTTTAGGCCAAGGAGATGTATGTGGGAACCATTGATGGTAAACAACAACTCCCCTGCATATTTGTCATATCTACAGCACAAGCAGGGGGGACAGCTTCTTCATGTGCCTCTATCCTGACCACAAACCTTGAAAGAGGGAAACTGAACACTGTATTTACCATGTGCCGGCAGGGGAGGACAGTCGTGTCCCGCGGTTCTGATAGGCAGATGACACATTCTTTCCCTGGGTCATTTCCATCGAAATCACTGTCGACCGAATTCCCAATACCATAAATCTCCTGTAGCTCATACCTCATCCCATTCACCCAGAGGATCTGCTTCGCCACTCTCACTTGGTACTCACCCTTCTCCTTCTCGAACACTGCCTGTGTGATCTGAGAATTTAATGCTCTGGGCATTGGGTTTCCCCCCTCTGACCCATTATTGTCCAATGGGGATGCCTCTGCCTTCACAGCTAGGGGATACACTTCCATATCTCCCTCTTTCAGTAATTCTGACTCCTCAAACATTGAGAAGTCAATTCCAGTTCCCAAAGGTTGCCTGAACATCTGACCCAGACCTTGTTGGAAAGATACTGTGACCGGTTCTAGCATGCTCTCTTTCATAGGTGTCAGGTTACAATCTGCATCTTCTTTTGCAAAGAAGATAAGAGTGATGCTGAATCGCAAAAGAGGACAAAATGAAACATTTAATTGATGAAAATTTAGTTCGAAATATTACATAAACAAATAGCATATTACATGCAAGAGTTCTTATTTGAAGGTGCAAATTTAGAGGGCGTATGAGCAGGAAAAAAGACCACGTGCTAATATTAGGTAAGGTTTTAAATTTCGATTTCATTGTATCTTTGAGTTAGCTCAGAAATGGAACTATTTCATCAGTTTGGAAATATTGTAAAGTTTTTGGAGATTGTGAAAGTCTGGAAAGACATAGGAAACATGAATTGAGATTTTAGGAAATGATAAAATAAACATGTTAATACACTCGTAACAACAGCAATAAAGAGTAAAAAACAGCAAGATCAATAACCTTACATGCTAACACAAACTGTCTAAGAGTCAAACTTACACATTTAAGTATTCATAATCATGTCATTTAAACCAAACGATCCACCAATATATGGGTCTACAAACTTTTTCCAAATTTTCAGTTTTTAATTGAAAATAAATTTTTTTAGTTAGTTACAATAATTAGATTGTATACGTTGTTCACACATTGAAGTTTACATTTAGTAGAAAATTATTTATAACGAATTCTCCATTACATGTTTTAGTTAGTACTATTTACTACTTTTCCATATATTATTCACGATTATCTATGTAACAAGGACACGGCACTTTTAGGGACTTTTGGCTGTGTCAGACACGTCAACACACAGACACACGACTTGACACATCCCAACACACATATGGACACGTACGACTGTGTCACTCTTTATTTTAATAATTTTAATATAAAATTTATTTCTAAAAGAGGGTTGGTGTGTTCCATCCTCCATACAATACTTTTTTAAGTTGTTAAACATAGCTATGGTTATTTAATAGTTTTTTTTTTTATAAATCTACTTATATTTAATGTGTTAGTCGATAGCTCTATGGTTTATAGAAGTGTTCTCTTTTACTTTTCAAATATTTCTTTCCTTATTTTTATTTAAAAAACTTCTGGCTTAAATATAACTAAAATATTATGGTATAATACATATGTATGGATATGCTACGTATTGGGCTTCTTAAAGGTGCCATGTCAGACACGTCGTATCTGTGTCGGACACCGACACATGTATCTATGTCATTGTTACATGCACGATTATTAATTATTTTCTATATCTTTCAAGAAACAAAAATTTAATTAAAAATTATTTTGTGGAAATGAAAATATTCCAATTAAGTTTCCTTTTAGTCCTAGTGAAAATGGAAATATTTTGATATATTTCGTGGAAATATGCGGAAATTGAATATCATGATATTAGAATCCCAAATTGCTTGAGTAAAAAAAAAAAATAGAAGTATTAAACAAGGGAACACATTCCCCGGGGTTGATGAGCTTCCACCACAGAATGATATCTTTGCATGTGGGGAAAGAAAGCACCTCATGATCTGATGTTGGAGCAATTTCTTTGTAAACCCAGGGTCAGAATTTGCTTTGAGAACTATCCTTCAAGAACATCAAAGCAGGGAAAAGCTAGGGGAGAGCGTCATTCACATGCCAAATGCATCAGTTAAACCATCCCCTCAGTTGGACTTTCCCTGGTTCCTTTATATTTCAGAAAAAGGACTCAAAAGCAAGTGGGTTGATTTCATTATCCCATGCGAAAGGGCACTACACTAGGACGTTTTCCTGCTCTTTCCTACAATGGTACATTCAAGAGAATCACTTAAGGCTGCTTTTGATAGACCTCCTCCTAAAGAAATAAAATAATCTCAAATTAGGCTTGCCATGAGCAAAAGGTCATAGACTTTATGTTTATCCAAATCAAGGTGGGTTTTGCAATGGGAGCTAGTCCTTCGACAACGTATTACTTCCACCCTCAATCTCCAATGTGTAAAATCAACTTAAACCAAAGGTAAGACCACGTGGCAATCTCATACTTATTCATAGGCTCTTCTCAACATTTAGATTCTTAAGTAACACATCTACAAAATTATTGATGGTTCAGATTGTGTAGAGAATTCTAGGGCTTATTGCTTTAGCTGAAAAAAAAAAGCATTTGATTGAACTTCTACTTTTCCACAGTAATAAACATCCTTTTTTAATTGAAGTGCAAAACTTTTTGTACATGGAGAGATATCCCAATAGTACGGATTGGTGCATTGCTAATCAAGTCAAGGTATAGACTGTTCCATCAATGACTTGGTTGTGTAAATAATTTCTTTTGTCTTTGAATATTCAATACCACTACTGTTATCAAAGTTCAAGTGTTGTAGTTGTAGTATTGACATCAACATGTGGAGGATTCATTCTATTTTCCTGCATCGATTTAAAACTGCAGATAACATTTCATCCTCAAGATGAATTGACATTAAGAACAGTAACTGGGTGTTGCTCTTAAGAGTCCTATCCATAAAGGCACAAGGCATATAAAATATAGGTATTGCAATCTAAGGCTGACCTTGATAAGGGATCTAATTTGTTATATCTGAACAAAAAGTCCAATCTCTTTGGATTTGAGTGGTCGTGAATGAAATGTATCATATATAGTGAAATTACGACGCAGCCAAATGTTACTTTTGCGACATATCCTGGCAACATGTCTTGATCTAAGTCTTCTCTGCTGGATGTAGCCTATGGTGAGATTTATTTTGATTTTTAGTGTCTCCATGCATTTCTTCCATAACAAAGAAAATGGTAGAGATTCTTAACACTCTTTTTGAGGTGGATCCTCGATGTGCATTGCATATCAACCATATATAGCTGGTGGCCAACTGATGATTTTAGTCACTTGTTATGTTTGTTTTTTGGATAAGTAAAGTCACTTGTTATGTTTGTGCTAAGTTCTTTTCAAGTGAGAGAAGATTGCAAGACATCTGTAGCGGTTCCCTAGATTTCCACTAATGCTTTTTCCCCATCTATTTTAGATGAGAAATCCCTGCAAGCAATCTTGATTTATTCAAGAAGGATTAGACCGTTTTTTTTCTTCTAAACCTTGATATTTTATTTTTTGCATACTTCAAATTTTCATTACTCAGAAAGCCAATAAAGAATAATTTCTTGACAGAGAAAACCCTCGCCTCCATTTTCAATATGTTGACTTGAGTGTCCCAAGCCTCCATCTGGTTCCTTTAGAGCCCTCTATTTCAGTGACATAATTGAGCACCATAAAGATGAACAAAATTTATCATTCAATTCCCTGATCAGGAAGTCTATGCCCATCAAACTTCACCAATTATACTGATTCTTTTTCTTTTATCTCAAAATTTAAAACCTCTGGAAAAATCTAGGATTCCAACATGTCATTTGTACTTATAAAGCCACGATGAATGTCTTCCAGGAGTACTCAATACAATAATATATTTTCCAGAAATCCACAATTTACAAATTCTCTGTGTAAAGTTGGCCGGGGGAATTTTTTTCAGAAAGGGAGACACATCTGGATCAGAACATTGAAAAGCTTTCCACTACAGAAGATAACTCAAAAATTCCCAAGAGAAACAAAGTAAATTCGGTAGAGAATCAGGTGGATCCTCAAATACTAGATACAAGCCTTAAGTATCCTATTCATTTGACCCCTTATAATTTGTATATCCAACATTCAAAACATAAAACTTCTGTTATATGAACTATGACTATACGAGACTACCTATCTTCCTCACTTCATAAACTACCACCAAATTTTATTAAGCCAACATCATGCTTGTAATCTACGTCTCTAATGCAACCATAAGAAAAGCCCAATTGGATCCTTAGCAATAAAAAATGGGATCAGGACCTGGAACTAATTTTGGTGAAACAAGAGGGAATCAGCCCTTCTTAAAATGTAGGAAGCTGAAGCGCACAAGAAGCTTGTGTATAAAAGAAGACTAAAACATATACTTCCACACGATGAAATGTAAAAATTAACCTGCTTTGAGAACTTGTCGATAGAAACATGTAATCTAGATTCAAAAATCTAAAAAAACCAAACAAAGTATGGCTAATTTTAAATCGGTCATGATGAAATCATAAGAGGCAGTAGCAGGTGTTAGAGTGGGAACAACTGAATTCTGGAGTAGGAGGCACACCATGTGTAGAAGATTCCTACAACTAAGAATGAATCAAAGTGGTCAAAGCCCCAAGGCCTTAAACAGTGGAGCTAAAGAATACAACACACGAGAACATGAAATCCACCCAATTCTTGGGTTGAGTAGAACAAATGAGTTTGTTACAATCCCTTAAAGATGATCAATAAGCACAAAGAGAAGATTCCCACCTAAGATGATGTTTAGAGCTATTATTAAAGAAGCACAGTTATCTTTACCCAATGAAAAGGTATCCGTTGCGGACTTAGAACTATTATTATATTCAGAGGGTCCATGGATGCAAAGGTTTCTAGATATGATTTAATGAGTGTAGAGTAGGTCTCTGAATTAGTGTTGGCAAGCCGAAGAACCACTGTTCTCATGTTTCAGAGACACAGTTGGCCACACACAAAATCAAAGCAAACCACAAATTATACAAGCAATGAATTCAGAACATCAATTCAAAACAACCATATAATATACAAACAATTGCTAAGTTGGTAATAACTGTCTTCACCACCTTCTTGCCACTAAAAATAAAATAAAATAGTACAGAATGATACCAGATAAAAAAAAAGATGTATTTAGGTTTTGCTACGTCAAGAATCTCTTAATGACCACTGTTTCCATGTTTGACAGACACTGGTTGATGAAAGACAATCAAAGCAAATCTAACATGACTAGTGACAACATATTTGTACAAAATGTACTTTATAAAATCAGTTCATACACATAGAATGTACATGTAATGAAATCAAAACATACAGTTCCTTAATACCATAAAACCTTATACAATATAAATGATAGAATTGGAGTTTTGATCAATCAGGACCTTGTTATAGAGCTTCTGATATGTTGGACCATTCCATTTTCCATTATAATCTTAAAGATAGCACAAGTTTTGTAGCTGGAAGCCTGGAACTTCTCAAGAGAAAAGATTACGGAACCATGCCATACACATTATACCTTGGGCATTGATTTACAGTGGACCAGGAAACCTGTTAATCCTTTTTGTTCCAGTGCTTAGGATGTAAAATGGAATTTTCAGCAAGGGCACAATTGCAAAAAACTTTTATCACCTAGTTCCGGTACCCTAAATAATTCGCCGAAAATATTTAACGGCACACTCAAAATAATGCAGCAAAGAAACAAATCTGTAAAAAAAAAAAAAAAGCCAGCAATCCTCCATAGAGAGAAGACTTGAAAGTCATCAACATGTCAAAACATCTATTTAGAATCTTCAACCAACTCTTGATTAAAACCATTATCAACAATTGCTTATAGTTGACTTCATCAGGTCACATACTCATAGGGTCTTCATAGAATATTTAAAAAGCAAGTAAACAAACAAACAAACAAGCAAAAATGAAAAGAACACTTCATATGTAAGTCAAACAATTTATAGAACAACAATATGTCATTGTCAAGAAATACTGTTTACTTCAAGCAAGTTCAGTACCAAATTGAATCCTTGACCTCTAGCATTTCGGACACATTTTATACATCTTAATTCTTAAGACAAGGCAAATTGTTATGGAAATTTTCAAATTCAAACAAAACTTTACCTTCCCGCAACGGTGGCATCAAAGGTAAATGCAACAAGAAAATGCCCAGGGTTCTCTTCATCCGGCTCCACTCTCAGAGTTTCCTTCTTGAGATTAACATCATTACGGATCGTGATGGCCTTCTGATGCTCAACATAAGGAGCAGGGGGGAGGGGCACAGGACCACAGGGGTACCGCCCACCAACCCAATTTGCATGGGCAGGATCGATATGTGGACCACCACCACGGTGGTGGTGATCAAACGGAGCAGGCAATGGAACGGGCATGGACGGTGGCGGAGGCGGGTAGTACCCTGAGTACTGATAGTACTGAGGTGGATTTGGGTTCGGGTACTGAGGCGGGTAGGGAGTGGCAGCTGCGAAAACGTATCGGTTTCCGGTAATTTCAGGCTGGGGATGTTGCGGAGTCGGAGGAGGTGGGTGGCTGTTATGGCCCCTATGCCTCCGTCTACTGCCGCCGCTGCTTGCGATATTTCCCATATTATTATTATTTTGGTCTTTTTTCTCCTTCGACAGGGAATCAAAACCTTAGAAAACCTTCAAAAAAAACCTAATTTTTGAAGAAAGAACTAGTTTCTTTCTGTTCTTTAAAAATGAAAGCGAATCGATATATAGAAGAAGATGAACCAAACACTGATAAGCTTTGTTTTGCGTTTCTCTATCCTTGCGGACGAAAAGAGATACAAGGAAACCTGCGAAATTACAACTTTGAAGAAGATTTCTCTCGCTTTCAAGTTTTAAACAGAGAGGCTGGAAATGATTGAACCTTCAAATGAATTGAATCAAAATGATGAAGGTACAGAGATTAGTAACCTTTTCCGATGATGAAGAGAAACCCTAGCAAAGCTTGGAAAAAAGGACAAAAAAAATATTGGAGGAAATATTTCTTTGTTCTTCTTCTTCCCTTTTCTTTGAACTTTTGTGGTTACAGCGAAGTAGGAGAGGTGAAGAGATACAGAGAGTTCTGATTAGGTTTCGAAGCGTGGAGAAGATGGATTTGGTCTGGTGTGGAGAGATTGGGAGGAGAGGAATCTTTTCGCTGGTTTGGCAATGGGTAATGGGTAATGGGATTGCGTAACGTTCCACCCACACCAGCAAGGAGGGGTTATGCTAAAGTGAGCCGCTTTTCTTGTTTATTTATTAAGAGCTAAGGCATCAAAATTTTATTACAAAAATCTCTAGATATTAGAAACAAATGACAGAACCGTCCATATTTAATGAAGTTGGTCCGTCCCTGCACTTTATCCCAACTAACTCACGAGTAAACCTTTCGCTCACAACATGGCTGGAAAGCCGATCACATATCACAATATGAGCCACGTGGCACACTCTTAGAGGACGATGACCGTATGGATGTTTGGCTTGTCCCTCGGTGGACTTGTAAACCAAAACTTAACTTGATTAGTGATTTTAACAGTAGAATTTAAAAGCATTATTGACCATTATTTGGGGTACTATATCCAAATGTCTCACATAACTAATCAGTCTGAATTGTGGTTTGCAGGTCCAACGAGGGACTGGCCAAACATACATACGGTCATCGTCCTCTAAGAGTATGCCACGTGGCTCATATTATGATGTGTGACGGCTTTGCTCACACACAGGTGTGAGTGAAAGTTTACTCTGTTGTGAGCGAAGGCAATCACAGCCCATAATACAAGCCATGTGGCACAGTCTTAGTGAACTCTGACCGTATGGATGTTTGGTCAATCACTAAGTGGACCTACAAACCAAAAATAAACCTGATCGGTGATTTCTAAGCGTTGGATTGAAGTGATTTTCAGGATTGAAGTGATTTTCATGGGTTGATTTTAACCGTAGTAATTTGAGCACTATTGAGCATTATTTGGGTGCAAATATCAAAAGGTTGTAAATCACTAATCAGGCTGATTTTTGGTTGCAGGTCCATCGAGGGAGTGGCTAAACATCCATACGGTCATCACTTTCTAAGAGTGTGCCACGTGGATCGTATTGTAGGCTGTGACGCTCACAACATGGTGTGAGTGGAGGTTTACTCCTAACTCCCTAATTCCGAATCCCCAAGACCGAGCAAAACTTTGATGACAGTGGCCTGTCATCGAATCCTGTGACAGCCAATGAGTTCTCCGCGTACCCTGAGTTTCTACGAGTAAAACTTGATATCATGGCTTGTAGTCGAGGCCGATGACAGCGCACAATATGAGCCACGTGGCACACTCTTAGAGTACTCTGACCGTATGGATGTTTTTCCAATCCTAGGTGGACCACAAACCAAAAATCAGCTTGATTAGTGATATCAAACCTTTGGATCTTTGTACCTCAAATAATGGTCAATAATGCTCAAATTCCCACGGTTAAAATCAACACATAAAAATAATTCCAACCCAACCCCTAGAAATCAATAATGCGGTTGGTTTTTGATTTGTAGGTCCACCATTGGCCAAACATCCATCTGGTTAGAGTGCTCTATGAGTGTGCCACGTGGCTCATATTGGGTGCTGTGGATGTTTGTTCCATCCCTAAGTGGACCTATATACTAAATATCAGCCGGTTTAATGATTCCAAACCTTTGGATCTGAATACCCATATAATGCTAAAAATCTACGGTTAAAAATTAACTTGTGAAAATGACTCCAATCAAATCCTTAAAAATCATTAATAGACTTCTTTTTTGCATGTAGGTCCATCTAGGAATAGGCCAAATATCGATAAGGTGAGTGATCTCTACAAGTGTGCTACGTGTACGGTGCATGTGCTTTGCACATGGCGTTCCCCTAGTCTCATAAAAAAACTTCATAATGGTTTTCTTTCAAAATAAAAGCTTGTATAGCATATATCTCCTTTTTCAGTTAAAAAATAATGGCTTTTTTGCTTTACCCCCTTACTTCATTGATGCAATTTGCATCTCACCCCCTTACTTCGTTGACTATAGACGGTCTTCGGATGGACATCCCAATATTTTTTAAATGACTATAATGACCTTGGGTGAGACGTTAATATTTTAAAAACATTGGGTGTGATGCAAATTGCATCAATAAAGTAAGGGGGACAAGCAAAAGAAAAATCAAGTTTGTTTTGTTTTTATTTTTTATTTTTTGAGGATTGTGAGCTCAACCTTTTTTTGAGGATTGTGAACTATAAAAGGAACTAGGAATCAATAGCCCGTGCTTAGCACGGGCATAGTAAAAATAATTTATATGAAAATAATATTTTTTAATGTATATAATTCTATTTTCTTATACTTATATAATGAAATAATTTTTTTATTATGTTCGAATAGGAATAGTTGTGAAGAGGTAGAGAGAAATGAGGAAAGAGATTTAGTTGTAGAGGGTGAGGACTAAGTATTCATGAAAAGATTTTAAGAAATAAATAAGAAAACATTTTGACTTGGAGATTAAAGAAATTTTAGTCGATGTGGAGAGATTTTAGGGTTGTGGTGTTAGCTAAGGATAAGAGGGAAAAGGGACAGACATTATGGATAAGAATTTATATATATTAGATTTTTGCAATTACAGGTAAAAACGTATGACTTCTTAATATGAGGTTGAAAGCAAGGACTAGGATAGCAGCCACTCCCTTAAAATTATGTTATTATTTATATTTATCAAAATTTTAGAAAAGAAAAAATCATCAAGATTAGTGATTTATAACCGTTTGTTGGAGTCTTTTTCATATCGTTGATTGGAGAAAATCTTCTTCATTAGTGATTTATAATCATCTTAACGTTCCTTTTTTATACCATTGCATTCGAACATCCACATGGTCAAGAAAGTTATATACATATTATGTTGGCATTTGTGCTTAAGGCGAGATTATTGTCTAAGAAACCTTAATATCCACCGATTTAATCAAATGATCGGTGATGTTCTGTCAAAGACGTTATCGATGCAAACACAAAACCCTTTGTAAAATATGTATATACTGTTATTCCAAATTATAATATATTGGATTAATTAACACAATTTATGTAAAAAAATGATCACAAAAACTCCATGCACACAACATATTTTCATTTGTTGATTTAATCAAATGATCGTCAGCTTCGATCCTCTAAAATATTGATGAAACAGAAAAGCATACCAAAAAAAAGTGACAAAAATAATTAAATGAACTAAAAAAATTAGAACAATAACTAATTTCTTTTAACACATCAGAGGATGCTAACCTTATAGATGTTTGATCAATCCCTAGATGGACCTATAGATCAAAAAGCAACTTGAGTATTATTTCAAACGTTTTAACACATAGAGGACGCTGACCGTGTATTGATATACCATAAAATTTTTATATTTGTGCTGAATACAAAAGCATATATGATATATGACGAACGAGATTTTTAAGATTTTAATAATGTAGTCATTGTTTAAATCTCAATCAATCAACAATTTTATATAATACTTGCAACAAGAATATGATTAGTACAGTGGCAAGTAAGAGTCGAACCCACAATGACTTGTTGAAAATCTATTCCAAACCAAAAATTAATAAATAAACTAGGATAAAAAGTCTCCGTAGAGATAATATGAAATTTACACTAATTTACTACCTTTAATTAAAACAAAGCAAAATCAATTAAAGATAGTAGAATAAATAAATAAATAAAAAGAAAATTAGGGTATTGAATTCCACAAAAAGTAAATATATATAATTAATAAATTACTATCTCTAATTTATTTTTTCACTTTTTTAACTCAAATCATGAATAATTCAATATTCTTGATTGGAAAGATTTAACTTTTGAGAATAATATTTTTTTTCTAAAATAAATCACGTTTAATGATTATATGTCAACCGTAAGCACACACCATCAAATATTATCTAAGCATGGCGTGTCAATGCTTCGAAAAAATAGACTTTATAATCACGTTGTAGGAATTAATAAACTAGAAAAGTATCTAAAAATTAAATACTTACCTCGGTGAAATCCTCAACCTTAGTAGGGGAATTAGCCAACCATTTTATTGAAAAAAAAAAGATATGAATATAATAAAAATCTTATTTATTAAATGCTACACCACTTCTTCTTCTTATCACCTTTGATCAATGAAGCTCGGTTCTTCTTGGCCAATTACAGATAAAGACAAATAAAAAATTAATAGATGGAAAGAGAAAGATAGAGTGAGAGAGAGCTCCAGGCACTCAAATGAGAGAATACTAGTGTTATTGTCCCGTACTAAAGCACGGGGTATGAAATTAAAAGGAATTTCTTTATAAACAAAGAAATTCATAAAAAAATTAAAAACAAAAACTTTCATTATAACTATATAAAAATTAAAAGGAAAATATAATTTGACCCCTTATATATAAAAACTACCTACAAATTTAACACTATGTTCTAAATATATTTATTAAAAAAATCTCCAAAAAATATATAGAATAATTATATTACCGATCACGTCCTTTAAAACGGTAATATAATTACGTAAGACTAAAATGTGTTATTGGTGACTTCATAAATAAGATCTTTAAGATAAAAAAAAAATTACAATAATATACAATAAGCAAGACATCCTTATTAGTTTACAATTTTACATTATAATTCTTAACTAATACAGCCATATACATCAAATTGATCTTAAAAAAAAAAAGACAATCTTTTTTTATCCACATTCGTACGTCTATTCGTTCTTAAGAGTGTTTCTCGTAGTCGAGAGCAAAAATTATCTCAATTTCTTTTTCTTTGGCTTGATACGCGACTTCTCAAAGCTCCGGGTCTTCAAAAAATATATTCACCCGCACTTCTGAAATTCTGATAAGTGATCATGCTACAAAAGATCAGCCGATCACATTATTCTATATTTATTTGTTGCCTACCAAGCTCTATCAGTCCAAGCGGGTGCTAAAGAACTCAACAATTGCTGTTAAGAATAACAGATTTGTATCGATTTATTAGACTATTTTTAATATGTTATATACATATAGAATTAGATATTTATTTATTTTAGGTGGATGAAAAAAAAATTGATCTAAATAGGTTCCAATTAATCTGAAAAAAAAATATAGATAAAAAAATAAAAATAAAATAAAAATTCAAATGAGAAGTGGAGGTGACATGCCTGCAATTTTTGTGGAGAGTTGTGTAAAGATCATTGATGTTTTCTCGGTCCATATACAATTTTTGTCTAATTAAACAGAAAAAAGAAAAAAAATAATGAAAAAATAGTCTAAAAAAGAGAAAAAATATACAATAAGGCAAAAAAAATATGGTCAATAAGTTAATTAGCCCACATCAATGTAGAAAAATTTTTTGCTCCTGCATTTTTTGCTAGAAGACGTTTCAGCCATTGGACAATGGAGGGAGAGATTTTATAAGAAAAGCATAGACATTTTAGGAAATTTTAGGTAAAAAAAACATAGATCGACGTTTTAGGAAAGCGTAGAAACGTTTTAAGGAGAGTTTTATAAAGTTTTAAAAAAACAAAGAGACATTTTAAGAATGAAAGATATTTTAAGAAACCAAATAGACGTTTTAAGAGAGGAGATAGACGTTTTGGATAGTATGTAACGGTTTTGGAATAATATACACTTAATGTAACCAATTCAATTTTGATATAGTCATTAATTGTATTAATGCAAGAAGGAATAATAGATGATAGAAAATTCGGTGTCGATGACATGGCACTCTGCATGAGGAGAGTGCCGCTGCCCACTTCTCTGCTATAGTATAGATATATAGATGGGTACTTTTTTATAAGCCAAGTAAGGTGGTATGAAAATAAAGAAACATGAAAATGATTCCTAAAGATATTATGGCAAAAATGAAAGAGATTAATAACAAAGGAAAAGAAGGAAAGAGAATAAAAAAAGAATAACAAATTTAAGAAAAGAAAATAAGGGGAGATTGTGCCACATACGATGAGAATTGTGGAAAAAAAGTTGGGAGGAAAGAGAAAAGATTCTCTAAAAAATGTGATCTTTGGCATTACAACTTTGCCCCTGATCTCTTGTGATCGTGGGCTTGATGCATTCCTCACTCTGGAATTTTGTGGTCAATTGGACCCTTATGTGGTGATTGTCCTCCTCAGGCCTTGTTCTCGTTATCTCATCGGAATACTTGGTCTTGATCATGATGATGATCATTAATGTTGATGGATGTGATCTAGGCTTCTTTATGGCCTTTGGATCTTGAGAATTAGGCCAAAAAGTGATCCTGCAACACGTAATTAGAATCTTAATCAGAATGACTTTACATGTAGGTCACCAAGATTCGATAATTCTTATTTTAAAGATGATAATTATACACTTTTAAGAATTATCAGTATACAAAATTTGTTATATCTATTGTTACTATACAGTCATTAAGTTAAAGAAATAAGTTACTATATAAGATACAGTAACCACATCTAATGTGTATACCTCATCTATTATAATAACAAAGTATCAAAATCACATTCTAGGGTATACCACATCTCAGATCCTTTATCGCCTTCTTAAATGATTTTTAAACGTGTCATTCTTTGATGGACTTAACAGTAAAATTTTATTATTTAATGAACGCTCTTTTGGTTTTGAATGGTTCGGATCATCTGATCTGTTCAATATTTAGCCTAAGAGGACTCCTACGTGGGGCCATTCAATGGTGGGTCAGAATCGCATTTCACAATGATAACAAAGTGTGCTATTTAGGGCAGCCACAATAAGTTACAATTTTTATTTATTTATCAGATATTTCTTATATAAATTAGGTTCTTATTCACTTCACTCTTTTATAATAAGTTGGATTTCCTCATAGTTTAAAAATTCAGCTAATACTTCATAGTTATCTACTCTCCAACCAATTTTTTTTATTAAATATCATATTTACTAAACAAATTTAGATGAAAAGTGTATCATTGTTACTGCTTATTTTTAGGGTTTAGGGTCCGTTGTAGAGAAATTTTTGTTGTTTCTTCAAGATTCGTAATGGAGAAGAAAACGGCAAAGGGAAGAAGTGTGAGATTGAGAGACTTGTTGAGTTAGTTATTTACTTCAAGGGGAGAAATTAAGTATTCGAGGATGAGAAATTAAAAAAATAAATTAAAAATTATTAGGAGAGAGAGAGAGAGTTGTTTATGAAAATAGAAGAAATTTAAGAAGGAAAGGAATGGGGCACATTGCAAGTTACAAAGATTTGAGAATTTTAACTAGTGAAATTCAAGATTGACAATAAAAAAATGTTTTTCAATACTCCAATAATTGAAATTTGTGAAAAGTGAGAATAAGGTTTTAAATAACCCGGCATAACGATCTCATAACATTACCATATGGTCGTTAAAATGGGGGCACTTTTTTGTCATTTCTATATAGGAAAAGTTGAGAAAATTAGTATTTTATATATTTTTTTTTCAAATTAACTGCATTTATAACAGAAATAACGGGTGTTAGAATGGATCCCATTTTTCCGGTTTTGTACATTACAATCAGTTTTGGGCGTTACTAAGAGGAAAAAATTTAATAGGGTCAGGGGTGTTACCCTTATAACTACATTTCCATTATAATGACAAATTTTAAACCATGGTGAGAAGTAATTTTTGCAACTTGTAGGCTTTTAGCTACATCACATAATTTTAAATTTTCTTATGACATTCAATCCATCCGTCTATCTTTCTACAAAATGGTAAGGGACCCTCCATCCAACAGGCCTCACCCGAGTAGATCTTCTAGGTTAAAAATTCAACGTGATTTGCTAAATGATCATAACCACATGTTCTAGATTTCTTTTGAAGGGTTATATTATTTCAAAGAGAAGTCTACAGATCATCTGACGGTTATGATACCTTAACAAGGTCAATTTTGAAAGTTTAGTCCAACTTACATGTGCATCACGTGGATTGCGGAGGGTGTAAGCAGCGTCACGTATGGCAAGTGACCTTTTCAAATAGACTAGTTTAAGGGCCTACCGTTTAATGCTTCACCAAGTATCACCATGATGGGATGATCAAGACCGTCAAAATAATCACGTTTGTTCTAAAATACTACAATTTGATGGTTGTGATCATCATCCATGTGTCGGCTGATTTTTAAAAGGCAAAGAACAGTGGCACTGGCTTTTCAACGATCATTTGCTTGTCTTTCCCAGAGTGGTGAGTGGATGTGCTATAATCTATATTAAATTGAATGCTGCATCAAAATTTTGATACAAAAGTCACTAAATTTGTTACACACCAACTGTTATCGTGGTTGGTGAATTTTAGCCATTAGATTTGAGCATATCCACCAATGAGTGGACTAAACATCCATCCGGTCAGTGACCCAAAAATGTGGACCTAAATAGGGATAAGAAAGGCCAATGGATGGAATGTACAAAATGAATTAATTATAGTAAAAAAATTCCACCGATTGTTTTGGATAGTTGTAATAGGTGAAATACAAAAGTAGCTAAAAAATTTAGCACCAATGTTCAGATCTAGACCCACGCTATCTTCTTGCAATCCTCTGTTGACATTTTTGGTGCCTGTCTCCTCGGAGGGGCTACAGGTAGTACAAAGAAGAAGAAGATAAGTTGAAGCAACGCAGAGCAGAGCACCGTAAAAAGGTGCTCTGGGGGCTCTCTTCGGTGATCTCTGGTGCCCTTGGATCGAAGGATGATGCCGTTCATGAAGACGTTACCAACATTGAGTGGTTCTTCCTGATCTCAATGACTAATTTGTTCATCAACGGTTGTGGGCTTCATAGTCAAGCACTCAGTTGATGAACAAATTAGTCATATCATATTGCACTCAGTTGATTAAATAATATCGCTTCCAACAAAATCCATAATAGAATGTAATAAATTAATTATTCTCCTCGCCGGGATGTTCATCGTCGAAGATAAAAACATGACGTGTAGATGGAATAAGATGTTAAACCTTTATAAGTCCGACAATGTTAAAATAATCTTGTACAAAGCGGGGAGAAGATAAAAACATGACGTGTAGATGGAATAAGATGGAAAAACCTTTATAGTTGTGGAAGAAGATGGAAAGGCCATTGGGGCAATACGTTTTTTATGGAAGAAGAGACGTTTTGGTGTGAAGGATACATCTTAACTGGAATGATCACAAACGTCAATCGACATATGTGTGTAAATGGAAGGTGAGACATAAATGGAAAATGGAGAGGTGCTGTTGGAATTGGAAAGAGTTGTTGTCGTTTTGGGAAGAGAGGCGTAAATTGAAGATTTAATGGGACGGTTGGATATGTAAGATTTTTATTACCTTTTCTCTTAGAAGTTTTTGAAAAGATAATTTTTATGAAATGGAGAAGAGATTGCATATTGATAAGGGTATTTTTGAAAAAATCAATGGAAAAAAGATTGTGAGAGCGTCACCTCAGCAGGGTCGAGCTCTAGTATAGATAATAGATGTCCCTCACAATGTTGACGAGGGACCACAATATGTGTGATGTGGCACACTCTTAGAAGTCACTAACCGTACAGATGTTGGGCCCATCGCTAGGTGGAAATACATTCTAAATATCAGCCTGATTAGTGATTTTAAACCATTGGATCTTTGTACCCCAAAAAGGTTCAAATTTGACGGATAAAAGCAACCCAAGAAAATGACTCTAATCCAATGCTTAAAAAGTAACAATCAGATTAATTTTTAGTATGTAGGTCCACCTACGGTTGGGCCAAAAATAAATGAATGAAGGTTTTGGGGTCACAATCCTAAAAAAAAAAAAAAAAAATCCTCGAAAAAAAAATGATCTTTTGCTTGTCCCCCTTTATTGATGCAATTCACCCAACGTTTTTAAAATACTTGCGTCTCACCCAAGGTCATTATAGTCATTTAAAAAATATTGGGATGTCCATCAGAAGACTGTCTATGGTCAATGACATTGACCATGGTCAAAGGGTGAGACGCAAATATTTTGAAAACATTGGGTGAGATGCAAATTGCATCAATAAAGTAAGGAGGTAAAACAAAAAAGCCCAAAAAAAAAAAATTACAACCGGATATTTTACCCTTATATTCGTTATAATGGCCATTTAACAATACCCAAAACGGCAACAAGTTGAACTGAAGGAGACGTTTGGTAATCAATCGACACAAGTACATTCAAGATAAACATCCACGTAGGACAAAACTATCAGCCCTTAGTTTGCTACCTCCAAACTCTTTAAACCTTTTTTTTTATAAAATTTTATCTTAACAACTCTCCACTCGACACGTTACTCCACAGCCTTAAAATTCCCTTATGTCGACTCTCTTGCTGGCGTTTATTCCTCCTCTCGCGGTCGCCTACAATAACGACACCATTTATTTTTTTTTGCTTTGATAAGTATATAAATTTAATTGAAAAAGCTAAACTAATAAAAGCTAGGTTCGTGATGTAACAAGGTATACCTGAGATCTTTTCAAATGCAGAAGCGCATTTTTTGTTACTCACCGCTTCCATCTGGGCCCACTGACCGCATGGATGTTTAGCCCCCCGGTTAGTAGACATTCATACCAAAAATCTGCTTTTTGATTATTTTTAACCGTTGGTTTTAGCACTCAAATGGTTAGAGATTAATAATCACGGTGATTTTTGGTGTGTATATCCACCAATGGGTGGAATAAACATCTATGCGGTCAGTGGGCCCAGGTGACAGCGGTGAGTAATAAAAATAGTGCTTCCACAGTTTCACGCATACCTTGTTACATCTTTTTCCTAAAAACTATAGAAAAAAAAAAAACAAGGTGGGTTGAGAAGACCACCCAGAACACCAAAAACAAACAAGAAAGAGGCAACAGATAATAAAACCAAAATCTCCAACAGAAACTCCCACGTCAAGATGAAATCTTCAAAGAAAATGCTACTGCATTCTTTGAAAGCTTTAAGTTTAAACCAATGAAATATTAAAGTTTTGATTGATAAGATGATAGGATGACGGAGTCCATTCTATCTTTGAACAATCCTTTGATTCCTCTCCCTCCACGTGTAAATTTTGATGACAGTGGCCTGTCAGTCACAGAGTTCTCGTCTTGTGGTTTTTGCACGGGTGAACCACCTCGGCATGACCAAACACCTACTGATCACACTCGTGAGTGTTTTTTAAGATTTCTTTTTTAATTCACTTGGGTAGGTGGCAAAAAGCACTTGAGTACACGCCCATTCTCATCAAAGTTTTATGCTCCCTCCACAACCTCACAGCACCACAAACAGTAGAACACTCCACAACTACCTATCCCATGTGGAGAAAGCGAACATATATACAAGAGAAAATTTTGGAGCGGCGAGATTTTTGACGTGTAGTTCATTGCATTAATGATCGTGCGCAGCATGTACCCATGGTTTAGGATTTGGTTTTAAATAGTAACCATGGGTATATGCGGTACGCGATCATTGACGCATGATCATTGCTTCAAAAATCCCTCCACTTCAAAAAATCCAAAATATATCTCTTCTGCTTTATCAAATTATCACATTTCTCTGCTAAGATAGTAATTTATTGCAAAGAAATGAAAAAAAAAAAAAAAGATACAAAAACAACAGGGTTAGGAACTGCATCACAATGAAAGACATCCCAACAAGGTAATTGGCACTCCCTCCATCAATCTTGTGCACAACTCACCACAAATCCCCATTAGGGATCAAATCAAAAATACAATCTATGACCATAGCTTACAAGAACGGCGGTCTTTGGTCCCACCTGGAAGACGCCCCACAACTAAGCCCATGCCAGCTCCCTTCTTAACACACTGATCAACCCCAAAGTTGACCTCCCACCAAATGAAAGATATCAGCCTAAGGTCCAACAAATGAGAAACAAAGTCCCAAGCAGGTCTAAACTTCCAACAGTTCATCTCCTCTCCATTCTTATATCCTCTATCTCCTCTTTTCTCTTTCTTCTCTTAACCCTACCTCTTTCCTCCGACATTTCCTCTCCTCGATCTACATTGCTAAATGGGTTAGACTGCGAATTTCTTCACAAGTTTTGGTTCCTCAGATCCATTGTTGCACAAATAAAATTTGGGGATTCCTTCAACCATTAACATTATTCTAAATCAAACCACTATTCTAATTAATGTGGAATAATGCGTAGCTACAAATCGCCCACTGATGATTGAGTGACTTAACTAATTGTACCTAAAGATCATTAAAAAAAATAACTTATACCCTAATATAGAATAATCTCAGGACTTATTATTACAATGATGAAGCTTGAGAAATTTTGAGATGCTTCCTTTCCTTTTCCTTTTCCTTTTTAAATCCCCCAAAAGTTGACAAACTTTTCCTTTCATTCCTACACTTCTCATTAAATTTCATTGAAGTAGAACTAGTGGAGAGCACGCATTTCTAAATAAAAAGAAAACGAGGAATTTTTTTTTATTGTTATACGGTCATCAAAATGCCCCTAAATTGTATTAGATGTTGGAGGGGCATTTTTGAAAAAAAATTGATAAAAAGTGACTTGACACTAAAAAGGTCTCACGGTATACTAATGCACCATAGAAATAAGGTAGTGGATCAGGGATATTTTAAAAAAAAAAGTGGCAAAAAAAAATAATCTATATAGCAAAACAACGACTAAAACACTTTGTCAGAGAGTGCCGTGGGCATGGGCCACCCACTAGTATGTTACAAGTTGGCCCCTTTCTTTATAAGTAATAATGATAACAATGACTAAAATACCTTTACATTTATTTAAATTTATTAAATATTTAAACGGTATTTTTTGAAAAAAAAATGCAAAGGAAAATTTGGTATTTCTAAATTTGGAAGGACAAAATAGCTAATTTTAGAAACTTTATAATGATTATGCAATGAAATGATCAAAAAGCCCTTATCCACCATAGAAATAAGTGGAAGTGGAAAATGTACTTTTTGAAGAAAAAAAATGGCAGAAAACATTGATGGTCACAAACAGGGCTCTTTGATTATTAATAAAAATAGAGATAGAGATATGAAATAGGCACGAAAGTGCACTCATATTTTTCATAATTGACTCCTCCCTAATTCTTTCTGCTAATTGATTGTGATTAGTGTTTGTGAGGACAATTTTAGGAAATGTTGTGCAAAAATATATGGGTTAGGGACCCACCATATGACGTATCTCACCTAGTTCTTGCAGCTCATAAATCAGTGCGATTAAACATCAATCATTACCATCTAATCCATTGCATTCTCTTTTGAAGGTCGAAAAGGATCTAGATGCAGAGGACATTCAATGCCCCACATAGCTCATTTTTTGGGCCCACTAACCGCATGGATGTTTAGCCCACCCCCTTGTGGGTATACATTCCAATAATCAGCTTGATTGATAATTTCCAGCCAAAGATTTTAGCAGTACTTGTTTTTAGGATTGATTCTAGCTGTTGGATTCAAGCATGCTTTTTCATATTTTTTTGGTTACTTAATCCAACAGCTAGAAATTATCAATCAAGCTGATTTTTGTTATGTATATCAACCAAAGGGTGGGCTTAATATCAATTCGGTTAGTGAATCAACACACAATTAACTGTAGGTAATCAAGTGAGCCATGACTGGATGCATGAGACAATGGGGGACGCCTTATAGGTGTCACAATTTGATTTGGAGTGAGAAAGTTGTTCGTTGGGGGATAAAGTTTCTTGTTTTAGTGGAATAAGGTTGATGGGGCCATAAATTTTATGAATATTTACGCTAAGGAGGTCAACCCACCTATCAAACTTGGAGCAAAAGAGTTGTCGGTAGGGCGTGAAATGGGTTAGACGCGGGTCTGGTCTAGGTGGATATTTATCTGAATCTGATTTTGAATAGCATTAGACATATCTGGATCTGACTAATATCCATATATATATGACGCATGATATGGATCCGAATCATGAACCATACAGGTGACCCGGATCATATACATTACAGAATGACAAATTCACGGATCCATGACCCAAACCCATTATTCAATCTGATACGAATCCCCAATACACGACCTGGATCTGACATCAATTTTCATGGATATGTTTTTTACCCATTTTTCATTCGGATCACATCTCAAGGCATGTCGGATCCGCCCCATTTCATGCCCTAGTTGTAGGGGATCTCAAGCACCAAATCATATTATAAAGCTTCACATTGCTTGTTTTTCATTAATTCCATCTAGGTGTACTCCTATGCCAAAGATCAACCTAATTGGATGATTGCAACTGTATTGCTATCTTCTAATTCATCGGAAAAGGTGACGAGTAGTCCATAGTTATAATCATCCAATCAGGTTCCTAGAATGGGAGAAAATAATTCATTGTCTTACCCCTCTCCAAAACACCATGTGGCATACTCTTCCGGCCCCACAGACTCCATGAATGTTTGTCCCACCTTTGGTGGAGGTACACACAAAAAATCAGCCTGATTGTGATTTCTAGTTGTTGTATGTGAGCATTTTTTTTCATCATGGGCTTCAAACCCACCCATATGTTAATTAAGCCCCTCAAGAAAAATGCTCAAATCCAATGACTAGAATTCACCGATCAGGCTGATTTTTGGTGCATGTGTAGGTGTAGGTTCACCAAAAGTGTTGGCCAAACATTTATGGGTAATTCGATAGGTGAAGAGAGCGGGGATCTTTGCGAGAGCTTATTTATACGAGCTTCCTGGAGACAGGTTGAAGGGAAAAACGAACGTTGCGGAGTATCAAGAACAAAGAAAGCAACATAAAGAAGCAAAGCGTAATGAACGAGGAAGGTCATTGTCGATACCATAGTTAGCCACCCCATCATGATGGTAAACGTGGTGTCTCGCCATCAATTCACACACGTGTGGATGAACACGTGCCCAGCAATCATTCTTATCGGGCCACATATAATCGCCATGGGTACCTCTACCAAAGGTGATTTCTCACTTTTTCTGCAAAGGCAAAACCTCCCCACCAGCTGATACAATTCCAACAAGGCGTGGATCTTGCCACGTCACCATACTTACTAATTTGGAGATCGGCGAACATCTTGTGAAGCGGAGCAGCGTTCATATGCCCAAGGATCGCGCTCCACATGTACCCATGGTTTAGACTTTAGACGTTGGTTTTAAAAAGTAACCATTGATATATGTGGCGCGTGATCATTGGCGCATGATTATCGCTCCTTCAAAAATCCCGCCCTTTCAAAAAACTTCTCCACAATCACAAAGATAGCCTTACGAACATTTGGGTGCATCAACGAGATCGATCTAGGGACCCATCTCGCTAAAACCTGTACACTTGACACCTCATGAGCGAGACCATTGTATTTCATATCGCTGGTCATTAAACTGGATCTAATTAGATCGTCACCGCTGTCACCATCATTGAGCTAATCAGTGACCACCTTCTCAAATTTTCTCGACCTGGTATAGTTGGTTACTTCCCCCTGTTGGGACGTGGTATGATTAAATATGTGCCAGTGGGTGGCGGCTTTCTAATTAAGTTGGACCACGACCATTGCCTAGTTAATTAAATCGCTTTTTTTTTTACTTGGCAAAGGAATTCAAATACAGTTTTTTAACAAGCAGATAAACTAGGGGAAAAGAGTATGACGCAGGAGAATACGTTAGTAAAGAACCCACCTCGTAGAAACTTCATCACCAAGTAGGGAAAAAAAATTAGAGATCAAGATGGCAAAAAAAATAACAGAAAAAAAATGAGAGACAGTGAAAGGAGACGTCATTACAAAAAAAACAAAGAATGGAGACGTCTTTTGTATGGAATACGACAAGAAAGATTTATTTCGATATATGACTGAGAATGACCACGACCCGCCATTGCCATTTCTTTATATATATCCTGATTCCTCACAAAGCATTTGTCAAAATCGGGTGTGAACGGCTGAGATCTACCGTCCAGTTGGGAAATAAGATCTCGGTCCTTCTTTATTGAAGCCTATAAGAGGGGGTATAAGTGGGGAGGCGACCACTCTCACTTATTATTTAGATGTAAGCATTTCTCCTATTATATATATACTCGTGGTCACTGGCGGACCCAAGAAGGGCCTAGGGGGGCAGTTCCCTCAACTTTGAAATTATTTATAAAAAATAATTTTTTTTACTTCTTTTAAGTACATTTTCCCTTGGTTTGCCCCTTGGTATTTCTTTTTTTGATGATGGACCTCCCTCATCAAAGTTTTGCTCTTTAGTTGAGCGTGTGAAGCCCCAACCCCAGTTTTGTTTATTACGCACGAGATATGAAATACAACAATAATAAAACTTTTCTCATTCTCCAAACGAAAAACTGATCTAGTGATCCCCGTAGCATGAAAATCCATTTCCTCCCTGAATGTTGATTGTGTAGAAACATGTGGCCCCATTTATTCTGTGTGGGTTTGGGGCCTACAAGGTGCCAATCAGGTGGTGCACTCTTCGTGCAGCATCGTGATGTGAGTCACTTGATCATTGCCCATTGCAAAAAACAGTCTGATTTTTGGTATGTAGGTCCATTGGTAGTGGTCTCTAAGAGTGTGCCACGTGGTCCGTCACCAAAGATATACTCTTCCAAGTCATGCAACTCCGATGTTAATGCAAGTACTCGAACACCCGTCCTCTTAGAAAATGATTTCAACACTTCCCTGTTCCCCTTCTTTCACACCTAGAATTTTTTTTAGGTTGCATGCATTCTGTCTTCAACTTGCGATCTACCCGTAATATGTGAGGCCGGCCTTAATATGTGGGAACTACCTGACTTTGATATGTAGGGCCTTAAAAACAAAAAAACAAAAAAAGAGAAGAAGATATGTAGGGCCTACTTAACTAATGGGCCCATCTAGAGCTGTGAATTAAGTTAATATTTATGTTGCCCCACAACTTGAAGCCCATAGTTTGAAAAGTCATCCACGCGAATCCAATAAGTCGTTTAGTGGGAGGAGAATATTTTAATCTCTGGTATACGTTGCACATATTATAATACTTGTAAATTATAAATTCAAAACCAGCAACTTGGCCTCCGGTTTGCTAAGTTGACCCAGTTAATCAATACGGCTGCCAAAAATCAAAGGTTTGAATAAACTTTTGCTATCGCCTTGCGACTGCTAAGTTGAGGTCGCAGTATTCAAGACCATAAGTAGAGGTGGAGCCAACACCACTTTGAAATGTAAAACGTGAGTCCAATTTCTACGTGGTCTTTTAACTCTCTTTGAATATTGCGATCTCAATTTTTGCAGTGGGAATGCGACTTATAAAATATTTTTAGATCCACACCCGTGGACTTTGACTAGACTTTGTCTCTAATGATTGTACCAATAACACCTCTAGTGATTTGGACCAACTCCACCTTCATTTGGCTGACCCCTTGGATTGAAACTTGAAACTTGATTGTGTCAAACTCTACTCTAAACTAGAGTCAATCTTTGAGTTAACCTAGTCGAAACTCGGACGCCCGGTGCACCTTTTTTCCTTTGGATAAAGGAACAATGCACCACTGCAATTTATTGGCCCTGGCCCTGCTCGTCTCTCTTTGTTGGATGCATTCGGCCACACCAAAGTGACCAAACTTTCAACTCTAGTCTCTTTCACAGTTCACACTTTACTGTAAAATCCTAATTTAACTACAGTATGCGGCCCCACACAAATTCAGATTAACTATTTGTAAACTATTCAGGTAAATATGGATATGTCACAGTCCTAAACTCTAATCTCTACTAAGTCTTACACACCTTTATATATTGATTATGAATTTTTAACATCAAATATTTGGATCATAGACAAATCAAACAAGAATATATATAGTTACGGACTTTTGTCGTTTCTCAAGGTTTTTTTACTGAGCTTTTTAAGCTTAGAACCGAATTATACTCAAACTTTTTTCATCTCAAACTTTTGCCGTATCCAAACATAACAACTATGTTCAGATGATAGGTGATTGAGTGGTTGGGCTATGAGTATATGATCCTCGATACAGCCCATGACCCATACAATAGTGACCCAGTAAATATAGAAATGTGGCGGAAGTTTTTTTGCTCCTACTAGGTTGGAGCAGACTTTGATCCTACCCCTCCAGAAAACACCACGATAGCACACTCTTGGTATACCTAAACAACAAAATTAGGTTGATTGGTAATTATAGCTGTTCGATCTGAGTACCAAAAAATTGCTCGAATCCAACGGCTAGAAATCACCAATGAGAAATATCTGAATCCAATGGCTAGAAATCACCAATCAAGCTGATTTTTAAATTTTTTGTGTGTAGGTCAAAGGAGGAGTGAAACACTAAGGGCCCAAAAGAGTTGCCATGTGGCGTTTTGGGAGGGTAGAGGCGAAAAGAAAAAATTGGGACTTTCAAAGCTCAATCAAGGAGTCAAAACCTGTAACTAATCAAGAAATCACCTAGAAACAGCCCCCGTATCTGAACCGTCTAATTAAATACTTAAATTCTTGTCTATATTACTTCTGCTTCTGCTTCTTCTCTTAAGGCGTCCGTTTCCAAGAAAATTGTGGAAGGAGAGAAAAGAAGATCAAAGAGTGGCAAGGCATCAGTGTGAGATGAAGTGCTTCTCTTTTTCACGCAAGAAAAGCTTCTCTCCAAACTTGGAGGTAGCAATTAGCAAGAACAAAGAAGGTAAATACCAACGAAACTTCCATTTTTCCTTAAAAAATATCTACGGAGGAAGCAAATTAGATCAATTCAAGGAGAAACATCGATTCAGTTGGCCGACTAATGAAATTTGGAACATTTTTGAATGTCGATCTTACTTTGATTTCTTTTGGAATTGGAATTGGAATTGTAAATTCAATGAAACCAGGTGTAGAAAGTCCTCCGAATGTTCACTTCTTTTCTTACAAGGAATTGAAAGTTGCCACTCAAGGCTTCCGATCATCCAACAAGATTGGTGAAGGTGGTTTTGGGTCTGTATACAAGGTAATTTGACTACATTTGCTTTCTTTGCCTATCAAATTTTTGTTATTTATTACGTAACACTTATCTATTATTCATGTTTATATTCCTGTCTTTCTATAAATGTATGTATTTGTTATGGCACAGCTCCCATGGCCATGTAATTAATTATGAATGTTTCACATGGTAATACATCGCGTTTGCTCATGAGGTTTTGGTTGAACTATGAAGGGACGACTCCAAGATGGAACTTTTATTGCCGTGAAAGTTCTTTCCGTCCAATCAAGGCAAGGAGACAGAGAGTTTATGGCTGAGATAACTGCCATGTCGAATGTTAGACACGAAAATCTTGTTAAACTGCGTGGTGGATGCAACAGCGGAACTAACCGAATTTTGGTTTACGATTATATGGAAAATAGTAGCCTCGCGCAAACCTTGCTGGGTAATTTTTCTCTACTATGCAATAATCTCCACCGCCTGTTTTTTTGTAAATTTTCCTAGGAAAATTTCATTTTCTCGCAAAAAAATAATTTCCGTTCTACATAAGGTGAGAATTCGTTTCCATGAAAAACTACCCTTATTTTCTCACATAATTGAAAATTGCATACTTTCTTGGGTGCAATCAAGCAGCCTTACTAGTTACTAGGTTTATTTTCTCAAGAAAATTTTGTGTTTGGAAAAACATCTAATTGTCTCTTTTCCTTCTCTTGAATTATAAGGTGGAGAGCACAACAGAAGTAAGTTCAGTTGGAAAGCGCGGCGTGAGATCGCCCTAGGAGTTGCTCGTGCTCTCACCCATCTTCATGAGAATGCTAAACCGCATATTGTACACAGGGATATTAAAGCTAGCAATATACTTCTGGATCGGAATTTTAATCCAAAAGTTTCAGATTTTGGCCTCTCAAAGCTATTTCCCGACAACATTACGCACATTAGTACTCGTGTTGCCGGAACATTGTAAGTTCCAACTCCAACATTCCTCTTCAATCTCTCATAACCTATAACTCTTTGGCAAATTAGAATATTAATGCTGTTTTAGAGCGTCGATTTCTTTAGTTAGGGCTCCGTGTTTGATTGCACAGAAAAATTTTCTTTCTTCTGAATTTTTTTTCGGAAAATACACCTGATAAGGCTGTTTAATTGCACCCGAGATAATATACAATTTTCAATTATGTGAGAAAATAAGGGTGCATTTTCATGGAAACAAATTCTCACCTATGTGGAAAGGAAACGAATTCCATGCTTCGATGGGAAAATCTCATTTTTCTCGGGAAATTATTTACAACAACTTCATTGAATCACTATACAAAGCCTCTCCAAGAGCACCTTCCTTGTCAAGCAAGCACTCAATTTGATCGTCTCTCCAAACTTGCATAAATGACTAAGATACCACTTCCCACTCTATCAAGATATCACCATTACCAACTCGCATAAATGCCTATGAGTCAGAGATACACGGATATATCCGTTTCATGTCAAATCAGACCAACGGGATTCCATTACTATAATTTTTTCAATAATGCCACCTCTGCTATTCTCTTCAAAGATTCTTTTATTTTTCTCCTTCCAAATACTCCAAAGAAATGGCCAAAATGGTTGACTTCAAAAATGGACCCCCTTGCCACTAAGTAATTAACACCAACTTCTTTAAGGACGTGTTTGATTGCCAAGTGGAAAAATTGCATTTTCCTTGGGAAAATACAACTGCCCATTGTTAGAGAGTCATTTAAATCTGTATAGTTTTCCCTACCAAACCATTTAAATTTGGATACTTTTTCCTACTAAGCTCGGAATTCATTTCCCATCCAGAAAGGTGAGAATTCATTTCCACATGAAAATACGCCTTTATTTTCTCACATGCTTGGAATATGTGTTCTGTTGCAATCAATCGGCCATTTAAGGCATTTCCCAAGATGTATTTTTCATGGGAAAATTTTCTGTGCAATCAAACACGCCCTTAGAAAAAGTCCAAGTGAGACCTACAAACTTTAGGAATGGGAAGTGACACAATATATATTTTGAACTGATGGGTACTGATGGAAAAAAAAAAAAAAAACACCATCCCTCATCTCAAGAGGTTGTTTTTTAGGGGTCCGGATCAGAGGACTCACCTTTTCACTCGCGCTCTCGACTGTGTATTTGAGACGCCCGTGAACTGTGGCATTGATTGTGAGAATCCAACAACCCCCGTTGGATTCTTGAAATCCAACGGCCGAGAGCACGAGTGAAAAGATGAGTCATTTTTAGTGATGTTTTCAGAATTTAATCTGCATTAAGTTGCTAACATTGTATTTGGGATTTTTTTGGTATTTTAATTGGAAATGTGGAAGAGGGTACCTAGCTCCAGAATATGCAATCACCGGGCATCTAACGCGGAAATCAGATATCTACAGTTTTGGAGTACTGCTTCTGGAAATTCTGAGTGGTCGATGTATTGTCGATTTCGACTTAGAACTTGGAGAGCACTACCTTGTCGAGAAGGTAAACTGTCTTGCTTTTGTTTATTGCCGTTTATTACTCTTTCTGGGATGCCTACTTGGGGGTTGTTTGGTTAATGATACAAGCCTATTTTGCAATAGTTTTTTACCCCATCAATGTAAACCTTGTTTTCTGGACAATTTTTTTTGTTGGCACCCAATAAAGACGTGCGATTGTGCCTCTTGGAGGCTCAAAAGCATTCGACGCTGTCAAGCCAAACAACAATTCTGGTTGGTATAAGTCTATTCAGAATAGGCTTTTAGCCGTAACCAAAAGCCCCCTTATGTATGGGACTTCGATGCGACCAATTTTTGGTTGAATATATAATCCAGGTATTATAGATGGTAATCATTTTTTCAGGTCATGTGATGGACATGTAGTGGTCAGGAGTCAGGACCACCGGTCCCATCTATAAGATCTTGCAAATTGGGCCTTCAATGGATTGGGTTTAAATCAGATCAGAATAGACCCAGAATTTTTCCTATAGTTTATTGGATCACAATTCCATATTCAGACCTGATCCAATTAAAACTATAAACCACACTAAAAATAGCCTAGGAAACATAAAACACATTAACAAAATGGCTCAGGCTCCTAGGACCCCCTATTTATGACCCTTCTCAGGAGTCGGACTCCGGGCTGTTAATTTCGAAAATCCAACAGTAGTGAATGCTAACTCAGTGCTATCAACCACAGTTGGATTCGCGAAATCCATGGCCGGGGGCTCCTCAGCCCGACCCTAACAAAATATACAGTTACATTTACATTCACAGTGGTATATTATCGGGCTCGAGCTGGGTTGGGTTGCCCAAATCCTCAGTCCAAGCCCAAACAAAGTGTTAAACGGACCAACGCAACCCAACCCAACCCCGAGTCCACGTCAGTTTGAGCCCGCCAAAATTGCAGCCTATCTAGACCCAATGGAACGGGTCATCGGGCTTGCAAGTCAAGTCTGAAGTCAAGATGTTCACACTTAGTAAAACTTCTGTCACAATGGGATTGCAAATCACACAAACACAGCCAATGAGTTCTCGGCACGTACACCTAAAAAGCAAAAGCACATTGGTACGTTTCAAAAGCACTTGTGTACGTGCCGAGAACTCATTGGCTTGTGATTGTGTGATTTACAATTTCGTGTGATAGAAGTTTTACTCCACACTTCACAGCTTCCACAATTATCTCTCTGAAAGATTCAGATGATCTAGAGATGGGACAGTTAATCATCTGCTCAGGTTTGACTTTTAAGCATTGAATACATCCTATGATGGGTCCATGACTTGAAATTTGAAAATTGTGGAAAAACTTTTAGTCAGGTGTCTGTATCAAAAGATTGATACAGACATCCTAAATGCCACGTGGCCACCCTTTCGGACCCAACGATTTTTTATGTGTAGATGGCCCAGTGGGCCCCAAAGAATGTGCCACGTGAAATTGTGAAAAAGAGGTCCGTGTCAAAGTCGATCTCAAAAGTCAAAATTGTGACTACACATTTTATTGATTGGTGGACCTACACGCTAGATGTCAGTTTGGTGGGTGATTTTTAGCCGTTGGCGTTGAGATTTTTCTTGAGATGATTTTCTACCAGCTGCATTGGAGCTTTTTTTTTAGGTACTCATGTTATGGCTAAAAATCACTAATCACACTGATTTTTGGCATGTAGGTCCACCAAGGGGTGTGCCAGACACCCATTAGGTCGGTGGACCTAAAATGAAGGACTTCAAACCTTTGAAGTGTCCGGGGGACGGCAAACTTGTCCGCAATCTAGCACAAGTGAAAAACAATAAAACTGGGATTTCACTTGCCTGAGTTAATTATATGGGATTGGTCTTTGATGGGCAGTTTAAAGTTTATAACCAAACAGCCCCCTTATCCTTTCATTGTTATACAAACCAACCGATTAGCTCAGATAGGTGGAGTGTACACTTTCGGGAAAGGTTGTGGGTTCAATCCCACACGGGTAGGTTTCCTCCATATTGCAGTGGGTGCAATTCAGGTGTAGTGGATAGGGCTACAACTTGGGCAGGCTCAACCCAAGCCTGATGGACTCGACTCGACGTTGGGCTTAGGTTGGGTAGGCCTCTTCAGTAACCAGGTTAGGCTCGGGCCTGGATTTTGACAACCCGATCAAAATCGGGTTGGGCTTGGGCTAAGGCTTTAGACAACCCGAGCCTGACAATACACCATTGCAAATATAAATGTATATATTTTGCTAATGTGTTCTATTTTCTCTAACCTATTTTTAGTGTGGTTTATGCTTGTAAAGATAGCAAATAAAAAATTCTTATATGTATTTTTCAATTATAAATCAATATATAAAAAGTTTACCAATCTTTCTTAGCAATAAAAAATAAAATAATTGAGTAATTTACCAGCCTGATCAGGTTAGGCTTGGGCTGAAAATTCTAGGCCTGACCTCGAGTTGGCTTGGGCTTGGGCTTGGGCTCACAAACTTGAAGACCGGGTTTACCCCAAACCCGACCCAAGTTGCAGCCCTAGTTGTGGAGTTGAAATCAACTTTACCTGTGGGTTCAGCGGACCGGATTCCAGCCACCACACTATCCGTATTGCCTTTCAAAAGATGAAAGGTTGTCATTGTTTTAGGGCTACTTTAGTAACGCCCCCTGAAAATTGAAAGTAATTAGTAATACCCCTTATATTTTCAAACTTTAGTATTAGTACCCCTTGACCTAGTTTAACCATCAGTTGACTAACGTTAAAATATGACATGCATCATGCACCTGTTAATGGACTTATGAAAGGATTGCAAATACAATGTCAACAAAGTGTGATTCAAGTCCTTTTTAACTAAGTTAACCACTTTTACACTAGGTAAAGCCGTAAAGGGGGTAATCCTCAAGTTTGAAAGTACAAAGGGGTATTACTAATTACTTTCAAATTTCACGGAGGTGTTACTAAAATACCCTAGTTTCGGGGCATGGTTTGGCAGGAGTGAGTCGAGTGACTACTACTTGAAAATTTTGAGGAACCCTGTGGGTTTGTGGGTGCAGGCATGGGAGGTGTACAAAGCAGGCGATCTTTTGCAGCTAATGGACCCTACACTAAAGGGAGAATTCCCTGAGAAAGAAGCCAACCGATTCCTGAAAGTGGGCTTACTTTGCGTGCAAGAGACTCCGAGCCTGAGACCGCAGATGGCGAAAGCAATGAACATGATGATGTCGGATGAGATGGAGATCAGAGACATCGAAATCACACAGCCGGGATTCATCACTGATTTGATGAATGTGAAGACAGCCTACAAGAACAGCACACAGAGCCCTATCTCCAAAATCTCTAGCAGCATCCTTACGCAGAGCTCAACGTCCACATTTTAAGGAAAACGTACTTGTTATCTCATCTATGTCACCCTGCTCATGCAGCCTGACATAGATTGGGGGGAGGGTGGGTGTGTGTGTGTGTGTACATTATAGTTACAATATGCCTTATCTTGATACACCTATGTGGGGCCACATGGAGAAGAGTCGAGGAAGACACCCAAAAGAACCAACTCAATCACTCCCAATCAGAGACTGTCAACTGTCAACTGTCAACTGTCAACTGAACACTACATCACCCCTTTCGGCGCGCATTATACAACTTTACCCAAATATGAATAAGACTACCCCTAAATTATAATCTCCAACACAAGAGAGCTTCAAGGGAGGAACTTCTACCCTCAAAGACCCTGCCGTTCCGCTCTCTCCAAATATTCTAAACTATAGCTAACGGAACTAGGGCCCACATCTTCTTGAGATCCTCAAACACCTTGCAGTGCCAGGTTAAGTGCGGATCTCTAAACGACTGCACAGTTGAAGCCAAACTCTCTATAAAACTCGGACCAAATCTCCCAAGTTACTCTACAATGCAAGAAAATGTGATCACAGGACTCCCCACCATGTAGATCATCATCATAAAAGTCAGCCCACGATCCACGTGAATGAGGGTTATAAATTTCAAAATGGGCTGACTTTATGTGAGGATGACATTCGCTAAAAATCAGATCATAAATCTTCTCCATGGGGTCCCACAACGGTGTGTTAAATTAGGCGTGTGAAGATAACACAATCCTATAAATTTGTTATTGCCACTTTATGACTTCTCACTCTCTCACTGGTGATTTAGGCTCTGCTTAGTTCAATGCAAATAGGAATGTAATGCACTCAGTTGCCACGGTTTTGGGATTACATGTAATTGGTTAGGGACGTGCAAATGAGCTGGCATGCAAGTGGTTCCCAAGCCCTTGCAAACTCCTTGACAAAATAGATGCAAGCTTAAGTGCAGCCCAAAAACCATGGCAAGTGGGTGCATTGCCACTCACTGCATTTGCACTGGAGTGCAAAATGCATCACAGTGCAGCGAACCAAGCAGGGCCTTAGTCACTCTCTAACATTTGATTGGTCAATATTTCCCAATCATATATCAGATATGAATAAGGGATATTAGTCAAAACCAATTCGATGGCTTAGCAGATCATATCCCTACACCCTAACCTGATCCATTGGACTCAATACCTCGATCCGGACCCAAAATGTTACCAGATTTGATCAAATTGGATCGAGAGGACAACCTGATCTCTAATGACATCCCTAGACGTACGGTTAGCAAGAACTACACTATATTATCACAAAATTCAAGAGGGTTTTAAGGCAAAACAAACACATAGGTCTAGCATCCCATCGACTGTCAAGAGCATTCAGTTGCATGGATCGATGATCAAGGGTACAACATTTAACACCCTGTACAAAGGCTTTTCCTTCAGACTTTTTACTAGTAGGCAAGTGAGCAAGTAGGGGCGTTTTTGGGAGAAAACTGGAAAGTTTCCAGCTAAAGAGTAGTTTTGGAAGATTAATTAATTTGCAAGGGCTAGTCTGCAAATTGTGGTGAATCAAAGCACAATTAGTTAGCTAGAGAGGAACAAAAGTTTAAGGTGGAAAAGTCGAAGCCACAAAAAAAATAAAGAGGGCCAAAAGTTGGAAAAACGGGCCAAACGCGTCCATGGGCTGTTGAACTAGTTGAGAGATTTAGGGGTAGGGTCCAATGAGGATTATGGACTTAAAGTTCATTCGCATTATGAGTGCCTATTGAACTCATATGAAATAGAAGGAAGCAAACCAAAGGCCTTGTGACCCAGTGTGTTCACTCGATGCCCCCCTTGTGGCGGGTATACGTTCATCAATATATATATATATATATGTACGTACTCCCTAAGTTCAAACCGCCTCAATCGATCTATATATAGTGGAGAACCAGTTGATCATGTGTTTTTAGAGTGTAAATGTGCGTGGCTTACTAATCAGGGAGTTAATTGGGATGTCACGGGAAGTCGATTAAGGAGTTATTTTATGCATGTAGAAGGAAGAGGTTAGGTAGCCTTGGGAGAAGGATGTGGGCTTTGACTCCTTTGACAATTATTTGGGGTCTGTGGAGGTAGAGAAACAACAGGGTGTTTGAGAGCAAAAGTCTTCCATTAGAACAGCTTATCTTGGAGATTAAAATTTTGGGTTTACTTGTGTATGAGGAAGGGAAAGGTATCTGTTTTGAAGATATTGTTTAAAATAGGCTGATCTGATTAGTAATGAGAGGGATTAGCGGTGGGATTTTGGTGAGATCATCTGAGACCACTTCTACGATGATCAACATCTTAATCCAAAGCCAGATTATAGACTCTAAAAACCCTAAACCCACTTGCTAATTGATACCAAAGTCAAATTATAAAACCAGAATAAGAATCCTAGTCAAAATTAGAAACTAGATCTACTAAAACTAAAAATGTTGACTTTTACAATTTTTTGGTCAATCTTGGCTGATTTGTTGACTTTTACGATTTTTGGTCAAGCTTGGCTATTTTGACCTTGTTTCTCACTCAATATGAGGGGAACATATCGTTATTTCTTGAATTCTATCATCATATTCAACCGTCTGCATAGGTTTATTGCTGCTGGCTCCAACACGGTTTACTGTTTGTTGCAGAATCCCATCTACCGCGCGAGCTCGTAAAGCCTGGTCGGTACAATGTTTTTACGTTTTTTCCTTTTCTTTTTTGGTGGGGGATAATATAAGCGGCAAAAGTTGTGTTGGAGGTGGAGGTGGATGGGGGGCTAGGTACGTTGGTGATAGCAGCGCCGACAAGGTGGGGCCGATGGTGATAGTGGTCGTGGTAGGGGTAGTGGCAGTGGTTGAGGTGAAAGAAAGAGAGATCATGACAGGAAAGAGAACGAGGCAAAACTATCTTTCCCTTTTCTAAAATCGTGTGTATTTTGTTCTTTTCACAAGCTGCTTTAGCTGACGCACACTTTACATTTAGTTGTTAGTCAACAATTTTGACCATCAATCAAAGATGTGACCAATAAATGAATGCTCAGGAGGTCAGGTAAATTTAGACTATTTTTCTGTGGGGCCCACAAAAAGATAGACTCATATACCTTTTTGATATTAAACCGGTAAGTTAGTAATTACAAGTGCAAATGCAACCATTAAAACAGATCATGGCAAGACCATTGATTGTGATTTGGACGGTTCTTGATCGGAAAGTGACAAGGTTTTCGCTTAATCATTATTTACAGAGACGATGAAAGTAAACAACCTGAAAGCAATCAGTATGATGGGCTATAATGCAAGGGGGTGGGATCCACTAGGCCGTACTTTCTTCTCAACATCCCAAGGAAGAGTAGAACCATCCAATCAGATTGATTAGTGGCACAAGAGATCGCCAAAATGGGACCCACCCGATGGCTGATCTCACTACGTTGCATGTACGCCACGTGCACTACGTACCATGCCCCTTTTGACCTGTATTGACAAAGAAACCTAGATTCTACTATAATGTTACTTTGCAAGCATTGCGTGCTAAACATATGATGTGAGCAAAATGCAGGCTATCATGCATTAATGTCCCTGCAAAATTATGACAGAGAGAAAGAGAGAGAGAGAGAGAGAGAGAGAGAAAGAGAAAGAGAAAAGAGAGGGGTTAGTTTAATGGTATTATGGTGAACCTCATGACCACCATTTTATATGGCTTAGCCCCATGACTAACTGGAGTTTGGACCATTCATCAATAGATCATCTCTTGAAGAAATCAGATGTTCCTAGCCATCAGATCCATTAACACTATGGCGGATAATTTCACTAGCCATATATTGTACCAAAACAAAAGAGCAAATGATGGGATTGTTTGAAAAATCTGTTTGATGAAACCTTTGGCCTATCGCCCATCCATTGAACGGCTCGGATTGATGGGAATGTGTGCAAGTCGTGCAAACCAATGGGGCAAAGCATATAAAAGGATGGTATGGGTCAACATATTGTTATTCCTCAAAATTTGAACTCAACCATGAGAAGAGAACTTAGAGAAGAACCCTAATAGAACTTTTGCATCAAATGGAAAGAGAGAAAAAACATACATACCTGTTCCGGACATGGGACTACCTGCGGAAAGATAACAGTGCCCTTAATCCTCAAATGCCCGTGATAGCCTTTGGGGGAGAGAGAGAGAGAGAGAGATGTGATGATGGCATGATGCAAGACATAGTATACGAGATGCAATATGCATGGCCCCTCGCACGCCATCCACGAAGACCATCAAAACCCTGATGGACTGTGCAAATGGCATACAGGGAGCCAGGCATACACGTAAATACGTATGTTATCACATGATGTATCCATGCCATCAACACAAGGAAGAAATAGGATGAAGAGGACGGCGAACCATCGCCACCAGGATGAGGAGGAGAATGATAGATGAGGAGGAAGGATAGAGATAGAGTAGTATTTATTGAAGAGAAGAGGGACTCTACTTGATCAAATCAAGTCGTAATCAAATGGGTTCTATGCCCCACCCCCTTTTGCTTTCACAAACCAACCACCTTTTGCGTTGGCATAAAACAAACACAGTTCAAGAAACCACTCCACCTCAACCAACACTTTTCTTTTTTTTTGGTGGGAAACCGTCGCTAAACTTAACCCAAGCTCTGCTAATTTAGTGGGGTTTGGGTTGTGAGAAACAAAAGAAGAAGTTGTGGGGTTGGAGTTGCTCCCTCATCTGCCACTAAATATAGAGTGAAGTGAGAGAGAGAGAGAGAGAGAGAGAGAGAGAGAGAGATGGAGGGGTTGGGTAACTTGGGTTACTAACCACGCAATTTCCTAAGCCTCTTATGGTTTTTGAAATCTCCTTTTCTAGGTCGTAAAGCAAATGTTGCTTTTCTCTTCTGAAACCAATTTGTCTGGGAGCGTTTGGAAGATTTGGATTCCTCATCTCTCTACTCCTTTCAAAAAACAACCTATCCTCTTTTTCTCTCTCACTCTCCCTTTTCGTTCTTTTCTTTCCATTTTTTTATTACTATATATGCGCCTAAAATAAAGTGACTTCTTTCCAATAACTTTATTACAACATTTATCTTCTAATTCACCCATTTCTTTAAAATTCCCATGAACTGGTTGATCTAAACCATGCTCCTAAAGGAGAAGATACATAAAAGGAGAGAAGAAGAAAAAACAATTAATCCTGTAGATATTGTATTGAATGGAGATTGGAGAGAGGAAATGTGAGTAGGTAGGGGTGGGGGTGGAAAGGGTAGTCAAAAAGGGACAGAAGCAAACTCTGATAGGAGCCGATCGATCTTCCATGTCTAGAAAAAGCTGCAGTCTTCCTACCTTGCTCGGAGAAAATGGTGAAAAAAGGTAAAGGTTATGAGATTAAAAATGGTAAGCTTTTATCGTTTATAGGGTTGGAAGGAACAAGGGTGGGAATCCATGTGTCAGAGATGGCAACGCCTTGGTGTTTGGATGGGAGTCCTTCCTTCAGATTCTGTGCTCTTTCTCAGTACTCTGCATTCTGCTCTCCCCCACCTCTGCTCGATTACCCATGCATCCATCACACTATCCCATCCAGGTCTCTCTCTCTCTCCCTCCTCTCTCTCGCTCTCTCTCTCACAGCGGCAAGTGACCGTACGCGTGGCACATTAGCTCTTTGCTCCTGGCCATCCAATTGGTGGACCATTAGCCAAATATTAGGCTGACCCAGGGGCATAATTCTTAACATTCGAATCTAGATACATGAGTCTGCAGTGTCTGACCAGGGACAGACAACAGGAATCAAGACAGTTGGTTTGGTAGACCATGATGTCAGTTCACCATTGACCACGTCTTCCAAGTCCCCAGCACATGTACTCCTCAGTCTATGCTATCATTACCGTTTAACCTACGCTCCATCTCTGTCAATCCGGATTGTATAGGACCGGGTCCTTTACAAACTTTAGTAGGGCCCTCCCAACATGCCAAGTGGCACACTCTTTCTGGCCCAGTCACCCTATGACATTTTGGTCCGCCCCTTGATGGACACACACCCTAAAAATCAGATTGATTGTTGATTTCTCGACGTCAAATTTCAGCTTTTTTCATCATGGGCATGGAAAAAAGCTTCAAATCCATCAGCTAGAAATCATCAATCAGGCTGATCATGGTGTGTGATCCACCAAGGAGAGGGCAACATTCATGGGTCAGTGGGCCCAAGAATGTGCCACGCGGCACTTTGGGAGGGCCTATCAAAATTTGTGAAGGACCAGGACCTATAGAATCCGGAATCCAAGCGGTGTCACACCCGTGTTTATGGGGCCACGTGCATGGCATAGGAGAATATTAAGGAGAGAGATATAAGTGCAACCTTTCAGTTGGCGAAACATTTGGACCCATCAGTGATAGCATGTGATGATGATGATTGAAATATTACAGATTGCACAGTTCTAAGCTGGTTCCGAGGACCACACCCTTCAGCGACCTTGGATCATGATTTTCGACATCTGTGCCATTTCAAATTTGAATTTGACATGGCGTCAGCCCTTGGATTTAGGATCCTGAGGGTGTTGGGGTCGGATAGCACTTGAGTCGCTCTTCCGAACCAGCTTAGCAAAACTCTGCATAGCCTACTTTCAATAGTTTCTACACACTTTTCTAGGAAGATGTTAGGTGCATGCGCATGGAATTTGATTTACTTTCCCTTTTTTCTTTTTCTTTTTTGGGTCAGGATCAGGGGACACAAATTTTGACCAAAACTTCACACTAATTTTGGGTACCCTCGTCTCCTCATCGTATAGATTACCTCCACAAAAAATCAGTCCATCCTGAAATTTTCAACCCCATCAAATGTGGGTTTCAAGTTAATCACAAAAAAAGAAGAGTTACATAAAGTCTAAAGTACCCTTAAAAAAAAAGTTAAAAAAAAAAAAAAAAACTACAGAAACAAATAAGGGCTTTTTTTTGGCAAAATAAGTACATTTTCAAGATTTCAAGCGCTTATAATGCAAGAAGGCCCTTCCTTATTTAAATAGTATAACAGATAAAAAGAGAACCCGGTACACTTGTTTTCATATTTTGCCACATTTTTTTCAAAATGCATGTCATTATACTTATGGGAGAAGTGGCAAAATAAGAAAGTTTCAACCCAAAGGCAGTTTGGAATATTATTTTATTGGATGAATTTGTAAATTGTGACAACTCACGGGATTGTTTTAAAAATATGGAAATAATAGCATAATAAGTAATTAAATAGTTAACAAGGTACTGTATTGAAAATAAGAATGATGGTATACAAAAATAAATCAAGGGTTTATATTCAGCCTAATTAGTGAAAGCTGTTGACATCACTTGGCATTAGCAGGTCAGTTATAATGATGAGAGGCTGGCCCACCTGATCTGGTGCTACAGGATACATGATATTAACTCTCATCGGGCTCGCTCAACAGCAAATTGTTCAATCGGATTCATTTGAGGTCTAATTTGTGCAATTTTATAGTCAATTTCCCACGTCTATTTTCCACGTCTCAACGAGATCCGCATGATGGCATGGTTTGATGCACCAGAAAATTCTATGATTAAAAAGTACTTTTTTTAGTCAATTACTCGTATCTCGAGGAATTTCCTAGAGATCCTTGAGTGTGCTTACTGTCAATCTTGGGTAATTTTTCAAGTACGATCCAATGATATTTTTTCTTGTTTAAAATATTTCTCCATCAAAAAGTTAATTTTTTTTTATGAACAATTTCTACGCATCTTGAGGTTCAATCAGAACTTGATCAAAACCCCAATTCTTATTGTTTTATTCTTTTAATATATAACTACTCTATTCTAGATGGCTCATACTCGAGTACTCTTGCTCGTGGATTGGTAGATCCTACAATTTCCTCATAATCCGCACGTGTGAAATTTTGAGATGTCACAAAAGTAATCAAGTTGTTATTAAGAAACTGTATTGGAAATATAAGAATAATGGCATGTCAAGTATTAATTTCATCTTTGGTGAATGTCTTTACAATCAAGGATGGATGTCTCGGGATCGACCCATCTCGACCGAGACAGTGTGAAAATCCTTTGTAAAACATAGATCTCGGGCGAGACAGAGCATGGTTTGGATCGGATCAGATCGGTGGGCTCCGATCCCAATCCAGATCGCTCGATCCAGACCGGGATCGGCCAAGACTTTGAACCATGCTTACAATAGGGCAAGTTCAAATGGTCTTTTGAACTCGCGTGAGGAAACAGTTTCCCTTTCAAGAGTACAATACTTTGCACAAGACTGTTTGACTGTCATTTACATACAAGCCCTTCAGTGACTGTATTAAGCAATTTTACGTTGTATTCACTCCATTAATTAAAAAGGAAAACCAATTTGTGGCAGTGCACAATTTCATGCAGAGAAGTGAGAGATCCTGGCTTCCATCAGCCTCAACCAAAACCCAAGAAATCAATTGGTACTGTGCAATAAGCCTACTTTTAAATCTTCAATAATAAATGGGATCAAGGTTTTAAATCGTCCGTTGTAACAGTATAACGGTCACTTAACATTACCATTATGAACGTTAGAACGACTGTTATAATGGGTCACATCAGTCACATCTGAAATCAAAAAAGATCAGAACATTGTTTTTTCTATATTTGCTTTTCAAAATAAGCTCGATAATGGTAAAAAAAATGTATTGTTTAAAAAAAAACCCATTATTTTCATTATGACATCCTTAGTTACGCGAGTTGGCAACCTCATGACAACCCAATATTATATACTACATTATCTAACAAAGAAAGTTGAAACAGGTGAAAGACATAAATATAATGAAGTACATAGCAATCCTCTTTTGATAATATAATTTAAAAATACAGTTGAAGACAAAGTTAATTTCACAAATCACAAATATTCAAGTATATAACAGATGGCCCTGTCTAATCACTAATAAGTAAAAGTTAATACAGGGCATTTGGTTGCATGTAAATGAGTATTGCAATTCAATTTCTCATAAAAGGTTATGACCATATAAATAAATTAACAATATAACAAAATCAAGAATCTTCACAAGACCAGGATCAAGCATATGTACATCACAAAATAATGTATTTTAAGCATAATGAGAATCATTAACAAAGATATGCCCATATAGAAGTCATAAACGATGCATTAGTAAAGGCAGTAACAAATTAAATCAATGTTCTTAGGGCATTGCATGCCACTGTGGTCTACTCCTAGCTTCAAATATAGAGACATTGCCCTATCATTCAATAAGGCAGTAAAAACATCAAAGTGAGGAGATTAAGATGGCAGTTAGTTGTATGGAACTTAAAATGGGTCGAGTTATGAATAGCAAGAATCGTGCTATTTATATAACCTTCACTTCAGGAGTTCATCTTTAAAGTGGGTTCAACTATAAGCTGATTTTTATGGAGATCAAGTGGCAATATTGGTCTCTTTCTCAAATAAATTAGATGAATTTGAACAAAATGCTTATAACTTCACACATAAAGAAGGCCTTCAAATGCACTTTGTCGAGGAATTCTGGAGATTTTGTTTTGTGAATAATGGAGGCTTTCTGCAAGGTTTTTCCTCCAACGGAGTTCCTTTCCATGAGATCCTTGCATTAAGATAAGGTTACGTTGTTTTGACTAGTGTTTTGTTTTATCTATAATTTGTTGCAGGGTAGACTAGATTATCTAAGTATTTTGGACATGGAAGCATCAGCCTCCACCTCCAAAAGTACGAGAAAAAAATTGTCCAACCCTTTGCCAATTCCCTGATATACTCCAAAAGATTCTCCAATTTCCATGGTCACACACCTTCATTCTTCATCCAACAGATTCTGTTAGCTGGGTCCCCCTCCAGTCTCCACCTCCAAAGGCCCCCAAAAACTATCTCAAAAAATACGAATGCATTGGGGAAGACACCTGAGCTCTGCCTAATTCTATAATAGGACCCAAAAAGTTTTTAAGCATATTGGCAGAAGTTGTATATAAAAATCTCTGTATAAAGGGTGCAATAACTTCCTTTCCTTTTTTCTCCCTTATAAAACTAACTCGATAAAAAATGAAGATGTATATAATGGAGGCAGTCCGGGCTGAAAATTCAACCCAGAAGGCACATTTGCCTAGAATACCCAGAATTCAAATTCTGAGTTTTACACAAGTGCAATGAGTATCAGTAATTTATACTTCCAATTTGTAATAAATTCATTGTTTATGCATAAATTCTAACATGGTAGAATAAACTTTATAAGCTAAAAGAGTAGAAACCATGGAAAGACTATGACCAATAGAGATTAAATCTCTCAATTCATGCTCAAGTTGAGCTTTTAATGGAATTTCAGCAATAGAACTTCTATCAAGAGAGTGATCTCTCCCTTTGGCTGGTGGGTTGAAGATGCTTTTGCTTCCCCGAGAGTACCCCCACCAAAACTAATGGGGCATCATTTATTTCATTAAATCATGGACTACATAAGAACACACCAAAAGAGACAGTAGATGTTGCAAGCACTATTAAAATAAAAACTAAGGGAAATAAACCATATTCATGAAATAAGATATATGTCTGCATATGTGCTCATCCGAACAAGAGGGGTTTCTACTCATGAAAGCATTAAAAGTAGAAAGTCCAAACCATTTAAGATCCTTGATGGTAAGGGAAAATGATAGCTTTACCCAATATGGCAGTATGCAAGTTGTATTCCATCCACTTGTTAGAGTTGAAAAGTTCTCCAAAACTAGTTTAGGTTTCAGAACAAATATTGATTAGATGCCAGAATGTCATTGCCCAAACTGCTCAAATTTGGTGACCCGCATGAGTCCGTTGATTTTGCTCAAACTAAGCATCGGAGCATTATGAATTTTGAGATGTTAATCACTGAATATAGCCCATCACAATGAGCCAAGTTCGGCTGTCTAACTAGTAATTTCAGGATATAGACAATGTCAATTCAACAATTAACAATCCTTGGTTATTTGACTAGATCATGAGTATAGTGAGTGAGTTTTTAGAACATGAAAAAATTTATCTATACCATGGATTAGGTTTGCTTTCATAATCTAGCGTTGTCATAGGATCCCAAAAAGTCAAGGAAACAACTAATAAATATCAAATCAGCATCCCACATATCAGAAACAAAATATAACCAAAGCTAAAAAGAGATAAGGTACAACCTTTTTGCATAAATCTAACACTAAAAATGCACCAAGCCCTGAAATCCTTAATCATGAAAGCTCTAAGAAATCATTCGCTATCAAAGTTATGGCACGAGAGAAAGGGAGTATAGTTTTTGCCAACTGGTTCTCAATAAATAATATAAATTACATGTAGTGGAGGGTCTGTCAATGTAGAATATCGGTTATAGAGATTTACAATATGCATGAAATTCAAATCTCCAATACCAAGGGAAAACTTATAATTAGGAAGGTGTCAGATAGTATAGAGCTACCTCTTCATGAAGTTTTATCTCCCGAGCTATGATACATTGCCTGCAGATAAAAATCCAAAAGAGATCATCATTACCAATTCTTAGTGGCCATATATCTCATTTCCAATCTGAAACATACATTACAGATGAATATATTGTAATAAAGTTCAAGAAACAGGAACCAAATTTTTTTCAAATAAGCACACAGGTACTAAAGTTCAAGAAGCATAAACTACATATAGAAATATCGTAATAAAGTTCAAGAAAACAGAAACCCAATTTTTTTCAAATAAGCACAACAGGTACTATCCTTGGGGATCTTTTCATTTTCATCTTTCTAATATATTAATGAAATTATCAGTGGACCTCGGAACATTTTATACTTAAAAGCATCATAACCATGTCAATATTTTGTTATTGGTACCATCATGTTATAAATTTCTCACTAGTCTCAGCCATGCATCGTATCCATCCAAGAAGTACAGGTTGATATTTATATTTTATTCAACATAAGTACTCCATCATCTATATTATTTAAAACTTTGATTTAAGCAAGATCTCGCATCAACAAAAATATTGCTTGCAAAGTAGACTTCCTGTGCACAAGAAAAATTTGAAATATGCCCGTGTATTTGGCTTTGCAATTTCATTAATTAAGACAAATCAGATAAAACTTTATGATATATCCGTGACACTATTCCAAGTTTCATTTGCAGTGTGTACACTTATGAGCTATGGGCATTTACTCTTGATGGAATATTTATATTGACACTGATATCCAAATATCCCACAATTTTCCAAAAAATAAAGTTCATTTATATTGATTTGATTAAAATTTTTAAAACTCAAGAATCTTAAAAATACTCAAGAGTCCACGAATGTAAATTAATATGATCTTCCATTGTGGTACTATAGATAGAGTAGTTTGCTTATGTAATTTTACCTCGAGTCGCAAAAAAAAATGACGAAGTTTCTTCAAGAAACTGATGAACCTTGTGTGGAGCAAGACCAGCAATATCTGTGTTGCAGTTTCATTGGCAGACCAGCAATCTTTCTCTTCTTGATCCAGCATGTTTAGGAAGAAATCCAACTGCAGCAATAAAATACAAAATAGGCATCAATAACCCAGCCTATAGACAGAGACTATTCTTAAAGAAATTTGTCATTAACAATATAAGATTGTCAAATTTCTGTGCAAATTACCAAATGTAAACTCCTCAGTAGACAGACCCGAGGCAGAAAGAGCTGCTACCAAAGCAGAAGGCCCGGGAATAGGAATAACAAGAATCTTCTCATTCACACATAACTTTGCCTGCATCAATATTTGGAATGTGCTTTGTAGGCGATATACACAAAAAGGAATTTTTTAAGTTTCAATTCGATCGTTACTTATTAACCAACATTTCAGGGGTTCCAGGTTCCAACTAGAAAAGCAACATTCAAATTAGTGAAGTTCTAAACTTGTTTTCATTTTTTGCTACATATTTGTCTTAACCCTTCACATAAGAAGGTAGCCTTTGTTTTTCTCTTTTTCTTTTCCAGTGTCAAAGTTACAGTTGATTACTAATCTGAAAAATTCATAATTGTGTATCTCTTGCATCACAAAGAGAAACAGTGGGTGGTTCTCAAGAATGACAGAACCTAACAAATACTCACCAGTTCCATACCAGGATCACTGATGCCCGATGTCCCTGCATCACTGATCAATGTCATGATATTGCCTTGCTGTAGCCTCTTCAATATTGTTTTCTCGTGTTGAGATTCATTAAATTTGTGATAACTCAGCTGAAAATCTAAAACTTACAATTAGAAAGAATGGAGCATGCATGCCAACCTCTCTACAAATTCACAAATAGACGCCACAACAAAACCTTACAAGGGGAGTTTTAATATTTTAATGCTGAAGCAACTTCCCTGAACGCCTAGTGTCTTCAGAGCACTGCATTCAGGATTTCAAGATATTGAAGAAGCCGCTGGTCAGAAGAGCAGATTCCCTTTTTCTTTTTTTCCTTTTTTTTGAATTATCTATTTCTTTATTTCTATTTTCTTTAGGTAACTAAGCTGGAATCGTTTTCATAAACAGGGTAACATGATTCTGGGTTCTCAGAAATAATAATGGAACATTATTGAGATAAAAGGATGAATGGGTTAGCGAATAAAGTGTAACCAAAAGAATTTCAAAAGTGAGATTCAGCCTGCGATAAATTAGAAAGATACCAAATTAGATGGGCAAGGTGAATTTTACACTACCTTTGCTGATTAACAATGGGAAGACAAAACAAATACATAATAAGAACACATAAGTAGCACGCAAGCACATATCGCAAGGTGATGTCTTCAAGATTGCCGATTAGAAGAAGAAATATATGTAAAACAACCTGAAGGCTTTGTTACTAAAGGCCTCAAAAGACAAGTATGTAGACTTGAAAAGTCTTTATATGGACTCAAACAGGCTCCTAAACAGAGGCATGAAAATTTTGATAAAATATTAACTTCAAATGGATATGTAATTAATAAGGCAGATAAATATATATATTGTAAGTTTAACAATAACTCTGAAGTTATTATCTGTTTTTATGTTGATGATATGTTGATCATTGGCACAAATCAAGAAGGAATTAAAAAGACCAAGAAATTCTTAAGGAAAATTTTTGACATGAAAGATATAGGTTATCCTAGGTATTAAGATTATAAGAAGACCAGAAAAGATAATTCTTACCGAATCACACTAAGTAGAGAAGTACTTAAGAAATTTAATCAATCTAACTGTGACCCTACTAGGACACTTTTTGATATGTATAGCAGTCTAAAGAAACATGTAGGTACTGGAGTATCTCAATTAGAATACTCCAGAGTGATCGGCAATCTTATGTACATCCTGAACTGCACTAGACCAGATATTGCTTATGCAATAGGTAGACTTAGTAGATGTACTAACAACCCTAGACATGACAATTAGAATGCTCCAATAAGGGTATTGAGATATTTAGAATGTACTTTATACTATGGTATTCATTATTGAGAGGTATCCAACAGTATTAGATGGGTACTCTGATGCGAACTAGATGATTGATTATTCTGAATCAAAATCTACCAGAAGATATGTATTTACACTTGGAAGAAGTGCAGTGTCTTGGAAATCTACCAAGCAAACCTGCATAGCCCGATCCACTATGGAATCGAAATTTATAGCTTTGGATAAAGCTGGAGAGAAAGCAGAATGGCTAAGGCATTTTCTTATGGATATACCATTATAGCCTAAACTTGTGCGTGATGTACCTATTCATTGTGATAACCAAGCTGTTATATTAAGGGCCCAAAATAATTCATATAATGAAAGTCTAGACATATACGTCATAGACACAATTCTATAAGACAATTGTTGAAAGAGGGGATCATTTCATTGACTATATTAAGTCAAAAGAGAACTTAGCAGATCCTCTAACTAAAGGATTGGAGAGATGTCTAAGCAACATCGACGGAGATGGTGCTTAAGCCTACATAAATAAATTGCCGGTAATAGGAACCCAACCTATGTGATTGGAGATCTCAAAATCTATGTTCAATGGAAAAACAAGTTGTTAGAGTGGTTTGTGGGAGTACTACTTTGGAATATTATTCCACACCCATCCCTATGATATTGTAGTACCACATGTACCGAAGAGAGGTTGAGTCAATGACTCTTAATACTTATACAGCCAAAAAGTTCCACGAGTTATTGTGATATAGGATAATGTAGATAGAAGTACCTATATGAGTGAGGAAGTGAGGCTGCTTCTTATGAGAATTTAGGTTGATTCTCTAAAGCACTCATGAAAACATGAGTATATTCATGGCCAAAGCAAACACAATCGTAAGTAACTCGAATTAGTTTTGAAAAATTTATGTATGTAACCCATTGTGTCAATTTACCTTATAAAGTTGAATAGTTCAAGACGAAAGTTCACTAGGCAGCTAGTAAACCCAATGGAATTACACTAAGCAAATGTTCAAATTGAATGACATTGTTGCCCATATATAACTGCTCCATTGTTCTCCAAACTTATCTATTCTAATTTCCATTCATGTGGAAAATTGTTATTTATAAAGTTTCTCTTTTGAAAAATTATTTTTTGTAGTCTTAAAGTTTTGAACCTTAGACTTTTTGGGGGGGTTGCTTTTTCGAACTTTTGTCTCTTCCGAATACACTTTTGCAAACTTTATAAAAGATTTGAATGAAAATTTGGAGGGAAACTTTAAAGACATGTATTGGTAAGTGTGCGCATATTTGTTGAAATTTAGTCCCACGTTACTTGGGAGTCTAAAGGTTTTTTAGCTTATATATGTAGAGGTGGAGCCTAAAGGGTGGGACCCTTGGGTCACCCAATTTTGTGCCCCATCGGCACAATTTTGCACAACCAAAAAGACACACATGCGCGCGCGCACACCACGTTGTGCCGAGCTCATGCTCGGGTTATAGATTCTAATGGATTACTTATCTTTTTAAACAAGTCTTTTGAAATTACAATGGTTTTAAATCATTAAATAAAACGTCAATGCACCTTTTCCTAACCGTTTTGAAAAGACTCCTTATTGTCTATAACAGTCTTGTTAATGCTCTTTTGAAACACAGAACAAAATAGAAATTTTTCTCTCACAATCAGGCTGTCGGCAAAAACTCTCCCTCTCCTATTTCTATTTTTCTTCTAGAGTACATTAGTGCGAGTTCAACAAACCTTTCACTATTTGTGGTAGTCAATGGTAGAGAGATCATTGAATCCTAGGAAGTGGTCGTCCAAAGCCTGTTAGCATCTACTATAACAGCAGGAGGCGAATATCACTTTTAGGACAGCGAGCATTGCTCGTGTCTAAATCTACAAACCGATAAGTTCAACCTTATACTTCGTTATATTCATTATTAACCTATTGCACATTCAATATCTTCCACTATTCTCTTCTATAGTGTTGTATTCCATAAATATAGAAGAAAACGGAAGAAGAGTTGTTTCTGCCTAACTCGCACTACTTCTAGAGAAGAGTTTATGTTCTTTGTTCTGTGTTTGTGTCTGTTTCAAAAGAACACTAACAAGACTTTTATAGACTGTTAAACAACCATTTACCCCAAAAGATCGACCTATTGGGGAAAGGCGAAACAACTATGTATACCAACGGGTCTTCAGGCCAACACAACACGTGTGCGAGAAACACACCATCCGCTAACATACACCCCCAGCGGGAATTTACTCCGCTAAAGACTTGAACCAGCGACCTCCCAGGCCTTAAGGCTCTGATACCATGTTAAGCAACCATTTACCCCAAAAGATCGACCTGTTGGGGAAAGGCAAAACAACTATGTATACAAACGGGTCGTCAGGCCAACACAACACATGTGCGGGAAACACACCATCCGCTAACATAGATAATAAATGAGTCTTTTCAAAAAGGTATGTTAACATTTTGTTTAATAATTTAAACCATTGTAATGTTAAAAGACCTTTGCATATAAAGATAGGTAATCCTTTAGAGTCTACGGCATGAACTCGAGCCCAGCCCGGTGTGGCGTGCATGTGCACGGGTGCATTTGTGTGTTTTTGGTTGTGCAAAGCTGTGCCAATGATACACACACTAACCAAAAGTGGCTCTAAAGTTTTTTCTCTGAATTTCCATTCAAATATTTCATAAAGTTTGCAAAAAAATGAATTAGAAAGAGATAAAATTGAAAAAAGCAACAAACTAAAAGGTCATGGGGTTCAAAACCTTTAGACCTCAAACAATGCTTTTTTCAAAAGACAAACTTTATAAATAACACATGAACAATGCCCTGTTGGGTAAGTGGTTATGGAGGTTTGGTGATGAGAGGGAAAGCTTATGGACAAGAGTGATTTCAGCCAAGTAGAGAGTCAATTCCTTCAATTGGGATAGCAGGGTCCCAAACCTGTCCTATGGGACAGGGGTGTGGAGAGGCATCTCCAAGATGCTTGGGAAGATTAGGAACGGTAGCAAATTCATAGTGGGCAGCAGCAATACAGTTAGATTTTGGGAAGACAGATGGTGTGGGGACCTCCCTCTTAAAGAGGAATTCCCATCGATCTATGCTATTTCGAACCGCAAAGGAAAATCTATTCGTGCTATGTCCACTCTAGAGGGGGGCATTCTGTCGTAGGATCTTGATTTAAGAAGGCGGATTAATGATTGGGAGATGGACACTTTGGCCTCTCTTCTGAACCGGCTTGATGGGGTAAAGTTGTCAGACAGTGCCAAGGACTCTAGATGGTGGTTAGAGGACCCTAAGGGGAGATTTTCGGTCAGATCCTTCTATTCCACTTTGGTAGGCCACAGTCATAGTGCGTTCCCCATAAAGAGCTTGTGGAGGACCCCTATCCCTTCCAAAGTCATCTTCTTCTCCTGGTGCGAAATGTTGGATAAGATTCTGTCTGTGGAGAAGTTGAGGAAGCGCGGCCTCCAATTGCCTAGCAGATGTATCTTATGCCGGAGTGCCGAGGAAACCACCAATCACATGCTCATCCATTGCAGTGTATCCAGAAGTATTTGGGACAAATTCCTGAGTCTCTTTGGCATTTCTTGGGTCCTCATTCTAAAGCCTTCTCTGAGAGCGGCCGTGTGCTTTGGAGGCTTATCCCGCACGTCATTTGTTGGGAGCTATGGAAAGAAAGAAATCGGCGGATTTTTGAAGAGAAGGAAGCCAAGGTCGAGGAGATAATCATGAATATCAAAGCCACGCTGTATCATTGGAGCTCAGTCATCCCTGTGGTCAAAGGGTTTAGATTTGAGGACTTTGTCTTCCGGTGGGACCGCATGATCCTATCTTAGCTTGTCCCCTCTGGGTGTTTTGGCCTGGTTGGGAGGTCGATTTTTGTTGTCAGATTCCGATCGGGGGAGTCTTTGTATAGTCTCTTGTCAGGGCCTTCTCAACCCTCTTTAATAAATTCACCTTTTACCGATCAAAAAAATAAACTTTATAAATAACAATTTCCCACATGAATGAAAATTAGAATAATAAATTTGGAGTATAATAGATCAGCTATGTATTAGCAACGGTGTCTTTCGACTTGAACCTTTGCTTAATGTAATTCCATTAGGTGTACTAGCTACTCAGTGGTATGTAAACCAAAATAGTGGGTTACACACATAACTTTTCTAAGACTAAATATAGTTCTTACGGTTTCGTTTCGGCTATGAATATTCCCACGTTTTCATGAGTGCTTTAGAGAATATGCCTAAATTCTCATATGAAGCGGCCTCACTTCCTCGCTCATATAGGTACTTATATCTAGAGTGCCCTTCATCATAACACTCTGCTGAACTTTCAACTATATAAGTATTAAGAGTCATTGACCCAACCTCTCTTCGATACATACTATAATATCATAAGGATGGATGTGGAATAATATTCAAAAATAGTATCCCACAAACCACTTTAACAACTTGTTTTCCCATTGAACCTAGATCTTGGGATCTCCAATCATGTAGGTTAAGTTCCTATTGCCGATGATTTATTTATATAGGCGTAAGCCCCATCCCTCTCAATGTTGCTTGAATTCACACCAAACCCCTTTCATATGATCAATATCACCAGGTTTTCCATCAATCGTCATCTTGGAAATACTTGGAGTGATCTTCGACAAAAGAATCACTCTTCCTTGCAAGGCATCTCACCGTGCAACTTTTTTTGGAAATCGCTCCCAAGAAAAAAAAATGAATTTCTCCATATTCTTCCAAATATTCTTGGACTTGCATTGGTTCTTGATTTATGATAAAACAAGAACAACGATGTTTGGGTGTGGGGGTCGAGACAAAATAGGGATAAGGGTTGTTTGGATACAAGGATATGGGAAACCGAGTTTAGGTAAACGGGTTATGGGCTGATGGACTGGGCTCTATTGGGCTAAATTGTTATAGTCTTAAAAGGTCTATGGGTTTGGGCTGGATCAAAATAGGTAGGATATGGACTGATTTCATAATGTGGGTTGGCTTTCTAGTGGGCTGTTGAGCTTAGCTCACTTAAGCCCACTAAGAGAATTAAGATGGCCTCGATGGAAGAGAATAAAACCCCCAAAGAAGTCTTTTTCCTCAACACTAGGGTTTGGGTTTTGAAACCATAAACCATAAAACAGGAGTTTTCGATTTGAACAGCGAGGACGATGGCACCACCAACCTTCTTCTTCTTCTTCTTCTTCTTCTTGCGTGAACAGTACTGCATGAACATTACCCATTAACAGTACCATCCCAAAAGCCCTTGTGAGAAGGTGGTTGAAACAGCAACAGATTGATGGTGGCGATGGGAGGATTTTTCAGCTCTGATACCAAATTTAATCCAATGGAATCACTCCACCAGATTTTGAAGGAATCGCTCCTTCGGGAAGAATCGCTCTTCCGTCCCAAGCATCACACCCATAAATAATATGAAATAACTCCAAAAAAAATATCTCTTCATTCTTTTTTTCAAAATTAAAGATTACATCCCTATTTATAAAACTCTAACTTTCCTAAGCCTAAACTGATTACAACTAATAAAAAAAAACGGTCGGGCTCCAATTACCGCCCTAAAATGACAGGCTCCAGTTACAAGACACGATATGAGCCACGTGGCACACTCTTAGAGGACTCTGACCGTATGGATGTTTGTCCAATCCCTAGGTGGACCTACAAACCAAAAATCAGCTTGATTAGTGATTTCTAGACATTGGATGTTTGTACCTCAAATACTGCTCAAATTCCCACAGTTGAGATCAACCCATGAAAATAAGTCCAATCCAACGCCTATAAATCACTAATCGAGCTTATTTTTGGTTTGTAGGTCCACTAAGGGATTGGCCAAACATCCATACGGTCAGAGTCCTCTAAGAGTGTGCCACATGGCTCACATTGTGTCCTGTAACCGGAGCCCGAGCCTAAAAAAAATAACGGAAAATTGCAGAAAAGAAAATAAACTTTAATTTATTTACAAAAAAGAATACAACTTTTCGCAAATCCCAAAAAAGAAAACGAAACGCCCTTTCAAAGGGCGTTTCGTCTGCTGTCAGTCCAATCAGTCGTCGACTGACTAACGAATGACTGATGGCTGACACGTCTGACAAACGCCCTTTTAAAGGGCGTTTATTCTTGAGAAATTTTAAAAAAACATCCCATAATTCCTCAACTTCTAAACCAATCTACGAATATGGGAATGATCTGAATTTTTGTGAGGATGATCTCCTCACCGTAGAGATCATCCTCACCAAAAATCAGCCATTGATTCATCTTCTGGGTACGCCAAAATGGGCGTAAAATTTGGGGTATCAAAAAACGCCCTTTAAAATAAATTCCGTCAGGTTGTCAGATGTCGGACCGACACTGACAGGCGTTTTTCAAAAAGGCGTTTATTACTGAAAAACGCCCTTTTAAAGAACGTTTTTCAGAAAAAACGCCCTTTTAAAGAACGTTTTTTTAATAAACATGTGCCACGTCATGAAACGCCCTTTTAAAGAGCGTTTCGTTTTCTTTTTTGGGATTTGCGAAAACTTGTATTCTTTTTTGTAAATGAATTAAAGTTGGTTTTCTTTTATGCAATTTTCCCAAAAAATAACAATCTTAATGAAAATAAAATTAATTGATCCGCCGTAGCTGCAGACTATCAAGTAGAATGCTCCCGCATCACAATGTGGGACTAAAGTTTCAACAATAATACGTATTAACCAGAAGTGGCTCTAAAATTTTCCCCTCAAATTTTCATTCAAATACTTTAGAAAGTTTGCAAAAATGAGTTAGAAAGGGACAAAATTAAAAAAAAAAAGAAAAAAAAAAGAAAAAGAAAACAACAACAAACTAAAAGATCTAAGGTTTAAAACCTTTAGACCACAAAAAATGCTTTTTTCAAAAGATAAACTTTATAAATAACAGTACTTTCTTAAAATCCAGTTTTCAATTTTTGTTTTTCTCAATCCATAAAACAGGGAGTACATGGAAAACAAGGAGATGTGGGAGTTGGGTAAGTTACCCCAACACCCTAGGTTAGGGTTTTGATTGTATAAATTACGAGTCTTTGAATGACGAGAATTTTTCGGACTAAAGAAAAAAGGCTTAAAACAATGAAAAACACAGATATCCAAACAATGGTTGAGTCTTAAATCCTTGTGACTTTTTTTTTAGATTGCGTACATTTTGGAGACTTGTTGAAGCTACTCTAATGCAAATCCATTTCGAAATTCAAATGGGTAGTGGGTACTGTTTATCGATTTGGGAGCTTTAGATGTATTCAATCATGGCAGAAAAGGAAATTCAGTATTCCAAAGTTTTCCTATTCTCGTAGTATTTGTTAGGTGTGATTGAGTTCTTACCCATCTGATCGTAACTCGATCTTTGATCCCCCTTTTTGCTTCGATTGGGTGCCTTCCAGTCATTAGTTCCACGAGCAATCTGCCAAAGGACTACACGTCACTCTTTTCCATTAGTTGATATGTGAGGTATTCAGGATCTAAGTAGCCTGCGGTTCCTTTAATTTGCGTGGAAATGTTCGTAGCACCAGGAATCCAGGATCCTCTGCTGCTTCTAAATTGATTCTCAGATGGACTTCTTCCGACATTAAAATTTTCCAGTTAAAAATGGCCATAGTGCCATAATATCTACGAAAAGTGACATTAGAGGGAGCAACCTGTATGCATGTGTAAATAGGTGACTGCATTAGCAACATCAATGGCAACGTCCAGCCGTCCTGCAAGCTTTAGCCTATCTCCCTGAGAACCTGTGTATCAAACACTTCTGAAAGGTGATTGGAGGTTGCAATTTAACCTATCTACTTGAGAATCTGTATCTCACATATCTATGAAAAGTGATTGATGGTTTCTAATCGTTCGATTTGAGTATTTTTCGTGGGTTCATTTCAACCGTGGGATTTCGTGCATTATTTTTGGTACTCAGATCCAACGCCTAAAAACCACCAATCAGGCTGATTTTTTTGTATACAGGTCCACCTAGGGATGGTTCAAACATCCGTACGGTCAAATCTCTCTAAGAGTTTGCAACATGGCGTTTTCAGGTGCGGCCCGGACGCCCGGATCAAAAAATTTCCAATGCACAAAAGTGTGTACTCCCCACTTCACCTGATCCCATGTGGCAAATTTTAGCTAATTGTACTCTGCCACAGTCTCACACAAGTGAGGACTACTTTTAGGGTCCTGATGTAGCAAGCTACAGCTGACGCTTTTTGAGCGCATGGATGTTTAGCCAACCCCTTGGTAGACATTTATACCAAAAATCAACTTGTTTGATGATTTTTAGCCATTGGTTTTAGTACTGAAAAAATAATTGAATCCGACGGCTAGAATCATGCCTTAAAAGTACTAAAATATAATGGCTAGAAATTAGCAATCAGGGTATTTTTTTTGTGTCTATATCGACAAGGGTGGTGGGCTAAACATCCATGCGATCAGTAGGCCCAGATGGCAGTTGTGAGTAACGAAAATGGCCCTAGCTGACGTAAAAAAGCGTATTAGTCTTTTTCCTTCCTCAGTTGTTCGTGTTGGGCCGTGGCGCTTGGACTTTGATACGGCGTGTTTGGAAAAACCAAAATATTGAGCCAGCTTGAGCTAGCATCAGTCCAGCTCCTAGTTAGCAATTCTCTCCCCCCTTTAGTACGCGTTTAATACCGCCATATTTGATGTATTTTTCACATAACGTATTATACAGTTGTATTATTCAAAGATTCGGTAAATTTTACATATTTATGAGGGGCCATATTATATTCGTATTAAATACATTATACATGAATTAGTCCCAAATTATTGAAAAAAAAAAAAAGTCTTTAAAGTCTTTTAATACTTTATAATTTTATTTTTTTTCTTTACCTAATTTTTAAACGTATTTTCAAATGACATCCAAATTATACTCAACTTTTCCAGTAACTTATTTTTGTCTTATGCTGAATTGCTAACTAGGGTCCAGCTACAGTTATTTTTGGTCTGTGTTTAGTAACTGTGTAGACCCTATTTTTTGGGCCCCATTTTTCCAGTTTTATCCTTAAAACAGGACTAGTGTTGGCTTTTTGAAAATAGGTTCCATCGAACCAGTTCTTCGGGCTAGGACTGGGCTAGGCATGAGCTTTCCAACCAAGGCCATAGGGAAGTTATTCAAACCAGTTTCCTCAGGTCAACTGGTTACCCAAGGACACCAAAAACAAGAAGGCAAAAAGTTTTGTATTTTCTCTCCGAAAACGAAAAAACGGACAAGGAGGCTGTGGGCTCAAAGGAAACACATGCCATGTGGTAAAGGGAAGTAGTTTTTTTTTGTCTTTTTCTGTTTAAAAACTAGAGAAATTAAATGACTACAATTAATAGGGAGAAGTACAACATGTGGTGTATGAGCATGAGTGGCGCGGACGAAGGAACTATCAATGTGGACAAACCAAAGGGTACCTGGAAATAAATAATTGATCCAAGTAACTTTCTACCGGAGATTGACCATTGATACGGGCTCCGAGCCATTAATTCCTACCATACACTAGTGCAGTGCAGTACGTTCTTAAGAATACTAAGTGTGCAATTGGTGGGCTCCATCTAGAGGAGTTCCTTGGATCAAACTCAGCCCTTCAGACGACCCAAACCGCACAATCAATTATTGGTTAAAATCATCCAATCAGCTGGTTTTTGCCAAGAGATCTCCTACATGACAGTCCAAGTTGATAGGAATATGCACCATTTGTGTAATATAGACTAGGCATTACCCAATGTTTTCCTTCTCCGTATAATGCAGCAATGAAGAATCCTAGACAAGCCGTCGTCTTGAATGTATTTTATCGACGGGGAATGGTAGATCGTCCTCACTTTTGCTGTTCCATTAAGGGAACACTATAGAGGTCCAAATACTAGCACACGGAACGTTATCAAGATGATCCACACACTACTGCAAATGCTATGAAGTGAAGTGATTCCCTTAACATTGTTTCATAATTGATGGGGGAAGTCCCCTTTTCTGGAAGAACGTTCTTCAGGTTTTATAAGCAGATACCATGATATCTTCTATGATATCTGGAAGAATCACCTATATCCTTAAGAAGGCTAAGCAGATATACTTGCTGATCAATGAATCGAATATAACCCTCTAATGGATTCCATGTCACCTGTAAATTATTTTTGAGTTTGCGCACCTGTAACCTACCTTATATTCAAGTCTTTTGATTCTGGTGAACACAGCACACAGGCATTGTCACTGATGGAGCTAGAATTGACCTCAACCATAACTGTAGCTGGGATTAAGAGGGGCTCCATGCGGCAGATCACATATACAAGTCTACAACCCATTCATTTTATTGTAGATTGGTCGATTCATTGTCTAACCCTCTTTCATGAGCGGAATGAAGGAGCAGCCTCGTGCATTTTGGAATATAGGGAATGCATTTGCGTGTCAATAGTGGGGTTGAGCTTGTAGGAGTACTTTCTGTTGTAACCATGAGGTTGTGAGTTCAATCCATGTTTACCTAATAAAAACAGTGTGTGATGTTGCTAGCTGTTGCAGGAAATGGCTCCATGATAACAATCTAAAAGCTTGAGACATGAAGCAGTATTAAGAATTCGAAGATTTTGCAGAAGAAGTGGCACCTAAATGTAGATGACATCATCAATAGTTTGAGGATCCAATAAAAAGCCCAAGATTTTTTTAATTGTACAAGTCAAGCAATCTTACAGGCACAAATAAGGAGGGGGATAAAATTGACAAAATCGAAATCGGAAGAGGAAAAATTCGGGGATTAATTCGTGAATTAAAAAATCAGAGATTTTTTACGATTTTTTGAAAAATTCGGAGATTTTTGTGACTATTATTTGTTGAGAACTCCTAATAGGAATAACCAGATCATAGCATAGCCATTTTAAAGCCCAAAAACTCAGTATTAGAATGAATTTTGAGTCGAATTAAATAAGGTCCTCAGAGAGTCCAAGTCGGATTTCAAGTTCATTTAAATCTTGGATAAGCAGGGAGAACGCAAGACAGATGTTTTCAATATCAACAGGCTCTTCCCTCCAAACCATGTCATGTGTGGGTATCTACAGGATTGTGACATGGATAGAAAGAGAAAGATTTAGTTCACTAATGACATAAATAAATAAGTCCCCAAAGCGATTTTGTTATCCAGGTTCAATTATTTATAAATAGGGAAGATTGGTGAGGATGTTACCCATAGAATAAGTGATGGGTGGCTAAAGGAATGTTGTGTGACCAACTGGTATCGATTATAGTAATTTTTTTGTTTTGACAAAACCGCCATAAGACCCAACAATGCTTTTATGGAGCTGAATGCTAGGCAATCAAGAAACAACATATTCAATTATTCATAGAATGTGTGCAGCAAAGAGGAGGATGTTGAGATGGATGAGTAGATTCACTGGGAAAGACAAGATTAGAAATGAGCACAGCTAGGAAGTAGTGCCAATAGGGGATAAATAAAAGAAAGTCAATTGAGATGGTTTGGGCATTGATAATGATGATCAATAACAACATCAGTGAGAAGGGGCAGTTGGATGCAGGTTGAAGGCTATGAAAGGCGAGGAGGAAAATGATGTTGATTGAGATAGTAAGAAAAGATTTGAAGACACTTGTCTTGAAAGAAGAAATATAGCTCTAGATAGACTTGAATGGCCAAATAGAATTCACATTGCTGACCTTAAATAGTTAAAATAAGGCATAGTAGTAATGTATTGATGCTGATATATAAGATAAATAAATAAATAGCTGTAAAAACTAACAAGATTGCAATTAGAAAGTAATAGCACAAAAGAGAAAAAAAAATACACACACACACACAAACCATATAATTCCTCGATATCATATTAAATGTGTTTCCAAGCACAAAACTCAAGCATCAACTATAATCATCACAAAAGCAATAAATATTTTCATTTTCTTGGTTGAACGAATTGGCTGTGGATCAGAAATAGAACTTAGATTACGAAGAGGCAAGTGAGCATCGTATCCAAATATAGAAAACGTTAAGAGAAAAACAAGATTTCAGTTCAAGAAAGACTGTCTAAACAATATGTAAACTGGCCAATCAGATATAAGAGGGAGAAGAACAACCTAAAAGGCCTGGTTAGATTGCAGATGTCCATCCCCAGTCAAGTAAAGCCAAAGAATATGTGCTCAACAACCCATGACAGCACAGTTGTAGACAAACACCCCTACATGTTCTTTCACATCAAGCACCTTCCAATCCAAAGCCCCATCCTTGACCCCCAAATTAGGACAACAGGAATTCAGCACAATACCCTCACCTTCTGGCCCCCTCTGCCCCCCTACAACCAACAGATCCTTTCCACAGGCCTTGAAAGCTAGGCCCCAACCATTCGAAGAATCAGCTCTGACTGGAAGTCTTCCTAACACAAGCCAGCTGTTCTTCTCCTTGTCGTACTTCTTCACTCTGTTGGTTAGGGACTCAACTGCATAGAGTTGGTTATCCACAACAGCCACAAGTGGAGGTGCCTCAGATGCCTTATTGACATTTGGGTACATTCCCTCAATTTTCCTCCATTTCCTCGTCTCAAGATTGTACTCTTCCCCGCAAGTCAATGAGACAGTAGGGCTTGACATTCCACCAATGACGTAGAATTTCCCATCCATGAAAAACCCAGAGCACAGCTTACGTGGAGAGTGCATATTGGGCAAGAGTTTCCATCTACCTGACTCTGAGTCGTAAAGCTCTGCGGATTTCAGGATAGTCCCGCTCCTATCACTACCTCCTGCAACAATGGCTATTGAACCAGAGCTACTCGAAGCAAACAAGCAACGGGAAAGATTCATCCCCTGGCACTTGACCCAATTCTGACGAACCAAGCTATAATTCCAGACGGCAAAGTCAAACATTTCCCTACCGAAAACCAGCAGTTCACTGCCAACGGCTAAGGACTCCTTGTCTGCATGATTGAAGCACTCATCACAAGGGATCTTGGGCAGTCTCATCCATTTCTTTCTTGTGGGGTCAAAAGCCTCCCACCCCCTTGGATCACAGAACAGGTACACCCAGTGCTCGGCAATGCCCATCTGCTTCCGTAATCCATATAGGTAACCACTTGTGATCAGCGAATTGAATCTCACGTTGAGGCAAGCAAGGGAAGCATAATCTGATCGGCATGTCCAAGCAAGGCAACTCAGAGCAATATCATCATGGAGACCAGGGAGAAGAGAATCACATGATCCAGCACGGTAGCGTCGGCGGCCATCATAATCTCCTCCATTTGATCTCATCCAAATCACATATTCTTCTTTCTCTGACGAATTATCTAAGCAGGACTTATTCATTGAGTGTGGAAGATTGAACAATTTCTTCGACCTACCAGTTTCTAGAAGCATGTTGACAAATCTGTAGGGTGTTCTCACAGAGCATACTAGGTAATTCTCTCAAACACACAACAGATTGACGGTAAGGTGAATACCATCTTATTGTGCTGCTGCTATTCTTGGTTGTGATCCCAAAAACTAGAGAACAAATTCCGATCTTTGATTACCATAATTTTCTATCTATCCATCAAACAGACGGTCTAATTAATAAAGGCGCTAAGCCTCTGTACAATTCCCGATTGAAAACCTCCCTCGATCATGTTTCAGGGCTAGATAACATGGATTGACAAGACATGCACTGCAGGATTTTTCGGTAAGCCACAAGTTCTATTAACTGCAGGCTCGATCAAATCAACTGATCAAGAGTCGGATCAAAACCAGATTAGAAATTATGGAATCTCCGATAAAGGAGCCGTTTTCCGGCGTTTTACTTCCGGAATCTCAGGATTTCCCGGCGAACATCCGTTCTGTTCTCGTGCACTCTAGATCGGATTATCTAGAAAAAAAGAGGAATGCGTCAAACAGATTAACAGAAGAATTGGATCCAAAGGAAAATGAACGAATTCTGATCAAAATTCCCGGCATTCTCCGACCAAAATTGCAGAATTTTCCGACGAGGTCAAGCAATCGATGGAAATCTAAACAATCCGATCCAAATCGGAGATGAAATGGCCGGATCTCCGCTCAAAATTGGCGGATTCCGGCAAGATGTGGCGAGTTCTCCGGCCAAAAATAACCGGAAACAAACAGAGAATACAAATAGCGAGATGAACGCGAAGGTAATTCCTAAAAGATGAGAAAAATCTCAAAAACGAATTCCAACTAATAAATCAAATTACTAGAATCAGATAGAAATACCGAAACAGGAGCCTCCGTCACCGGAAATCTGATTTGATCGGATCCATGCTCAGTAACTTACAAACGAGGTCGGAGATTATTTTCCCGGCAAAATTCCGCCGGATTCCAGCGGATGAAGTGTTGGAGCGGCGATACTGTTTGCTGTTTGGAACAGAGAACCGATTGATTGGGATTGGGGAACAAGAGATTAAAAAACGAAATTGATAATAAAAGAAAGTTTGAGTGAAAGAGAAAAAGAGCTTAGATTACTAATTCGGACCTGGATCCTTGGGTCTCTCTCCCATTCTTTTTTTTTTTTTTACCTAGTTGACAAATCGCTGCGAGACCGAATTAACCCGGTGACTCGGACCTGGATATGTGCATCTACTGTATACTTCCAAAATCCAACTCACTAATCTGGATCAAACCATTCAGTGATCCACTTATGAGCTGGGCCGCCGGATAAGATCCACTATTTGATCAAGAGCTAAAACCGGGAAACAGAGGGGTGTCAAGTCAACAGGTCTGATTCGGAAGCGGTATGTCCCGATCCGACATGATGATTATGAACCAGAGCTGAAAGATGGGCACGGATCCAACCAAATCGATCCCGTATTCAAGTTTCAGGTCCGCGTAATAAATAGAGAACTTTTGTTAGGGCAGGAACACGGAATAATGGCATAAAAAGGGAGGGATCCAAAATCAAGTGATTGATCTGGTTCTGTGAAGTAATAGGGTACCCATGTACCGCTTCTACCTCTACTTGAGAAGTCTTTTCACGAGAAGAGGCCAATATCATCCTGTTGGTATGTATAATGGGCTGTCGACGTGCAAGAGGTGGGCCACCTGATCGACTCATGTATGGTATATGGTGTCTTTCACAACCAAGCTACAGTGTTCCTAGCTCCATATGTAAGACTGGGCCCATCACCTAGATGGTGGTTGATACATGATAACGGACTACGGCCCAGCTAAGATGTGGTCCACCAACTGAACGATCAGGATCACGCAGTACTATGATTATATCAGTACTAGGATTCCAAGTAAAGACCCGGATTTTTATGTGAAGGATATTAATCTTAGTTGACCGGGTATCCACTCTGCTTTGCCGTTGTTTTTCACCTTCACGATGGCATCCCGCCACGTGCACATCTTTTAAGGCTTTCCTTTTTTTATTATTCCCAACAACAGAAATCATGCATCACCCCTCAATGCCCACACACAGAGTCCTCGTGGTCGGTCCCACCAATCTGTGATGCGGACCCACTTAGCAGATCTCTAACCCCATTTGAATACTACAAACCATTCATTTGAATACTACAACAGTTTCTATACTGTTGAATGTTGATGGGGCTGTCCCTAAAAAATAAAATAAAAATCATTGAGTGATTCGAATCCATGGGCCATCAAAAACGTCAAAAGTGGGGTCAGACTTGTGGGCAAAGGGCCGGCTCTGAGGCCATTAAAGCGGTCGCCTAAGGCCCTTTGGTGAGAGAAGGCCCCCAGCCCAGGTCCCACTAACCACATGAATTTTTAGCCCACCCCTTACTGGATATACAAACCAAAAATCAACCTGATTGATTATCATGATCTAGACATAGATTTTAGTACTTTCTAGGATATGATTCTAGCCATTGGATTCAAGCATTTTTTGGGGTAGTAAATCCATTGGCTAGAAATCATCAATCAAGCTGAATTTTAGTGTGTTTATCCTCCAATAGATGGGCTGAACATCCACGCAGTCATTGGGCCCCAAAATATTATCTATGTAGGGTCACGAGAGTCGTCTGCATCGACTCTGCATCTAAATTTTTTTCCGTAATTTTGATTATCAAGAATGGTTTTTATATAAATATTTCTAATAATATAGTTTAATTAATATCATATATATTAAATATATAAAAAAAAAAAAAAAAGAAGACCTTGTATAGAGTTTTTGCCTCCTCAACTTATATCGAGACTGCCGGCCCTGTGTGGGACCCGACGTTGCCCACTTGCATGAGGGCCATGTGGGGAGCAGATGGACGGGGTTGCATGAACTTTAATAGTTGGCGATGTAGTTGGGGAGTGGGGACGCCATCTTAACGTTGTGGGATGATTGCGTTTGATGTTGTAGGTATTTATGATGTAGACTGTTAAAAGTTTTTGGGAGGCAGGACACGGCATTGGTGGAAGAATGAGATGGACGGACATGCGAGATAAAGGGAGGTTTGTTAAGGCATCTCTAACTGACCCAAAATAGAACAGGTTCTCTTTTGGCTACACCGGTGACGATATGCTCCCAAGTACTCTTTCTTTTTTATGAATTGGACCAGGAAAAATGAATAAGAATTCATAGATGCCATTCATTTGGAGAGTACAAACAAGACCGTTGAGATGACAGGCCACCACCTCTTTCACTGAACGGCCATAGTGGGTAAATCATATATGGGTGGGGCTCCAGTGACAGCCCTAAAATGACAGGCTCCCGTTACAGGACACAATATGAGCCACGTGGCACTCTTAGAGGACTGACCGTATGGATGTTTGGTCAATCCCTAGGTGAACTTACAAACCAAAAATCAGTCTGATTAGTGATTTCTAGGCGTTGGATCTTTGTACCTCAAATACTGCTCAAATTCCCAGTTGAGATCAACCCATGAAAATAAGCCCAATCCAATGCCTAGAAATCACTAATAAGGCTGATTTTTTATTTGTAGGTCCACCTAGGGATTGCCCAAACATCCATACGGTCAGTCCTCTAAGAGTATGCCACGTGGCTCATATTGTGTCCTGTAACTGGAGCCTGTCATTTTAGGGCTGTCACAGAAGCCCATATACCAATTTGTTTATTCTAAGAGGGGAATTTTCTTCTAACAATAACCGCATCACCCATCCGTAGCTGACTAAGAATGGCCAATTATTGTTGTTTTTGTTCTTTATCAAAAACTTATTAGTTCAATTCACGTGTATGGTCCACATTTGCCTATCTATGACGTGTAGTTGAGCAACCAATAGTACTAATCCCCCCTTCTCAGTACGTCCAGGTCATCATCTAGCTGGGACAATTTGGAAGCGGTCACGACCCAGAGTCCCACCCAAAACCTTGAAGATGGACCCACTAAGGTCCTGGTCTGGATTGAAGGGCTCTAGGGTGTAACATCTGGGATGGAACAAGTAAAACAAGACGTCCAAAACTAAGAGTGAAATCAAAGCACCCATTGGCTCCATTGTAACAATCCAGAAAACAATTCTAATGATGAGAATGATTCAATGAAACTTCAACCATTCCACACGAACTCCAGAGTTATTACAGAACAGACCTCTGTCTGCTTTCCACATGTACTAATAAAATGTACTTGAGCAGCAGCCCGGTTTTTAGATGGCTATGGACAAACCTGTATAGTTCAAGTTAGGAACTGAGCAGAGGTACAATTCCAAAAGGCCTGTGAGACAAAATGAGATGATCCACAAACCTCCATGTAGGGTATCCTGCAACTGCAAGTCTTCCCCATCCGTGATTGCCCCCGACAATGAATGAAAATAGAAGGAATCAAAGGGCAAACCAGGACAAACTCACCCACAACAAAACAAAAATACGCCACAACTAATTATTTTTGCACCTCAAAGCCGAATCTAACAAAGGCTAGCATCCTCCTTACATATCATTCTTCATCCATTACATGTGCACTCACCCCTTGTTTCACCCTGAGGTCAGACTGATTCCCAAGTCAAAATTCTAACCTTGCACTGCATAAAACAATTGCAGTTTCACAGTTTAGTCAGTACTGATCATGAAAGCATATTTTCTGCTCTCGTCAGATTCTTCCTCCTGGAAGCTTTTACAATTACACCGACATAAATACTGAGGGATAGGCCCTTCTTCTCCGACAACCCAGGGATGTCCCACAACAGCATCCAAGGTCATCCTCTGTTTCGGATCTGTAGTACACAATGTTTTGAGGATAGAATTTTAGGGAGAAAAATAGTGACGAGAAAAACATCAGATGCATATATGCAGAATATTAATAGCTCCAAGATGGGAAAAGCATTGTGGATGTCAAGAAGAGGAGTCACTGACCTTTGCAGAGAATTCCATCTAGTAAATTCTTCAGCAGTGGGTTGATGGCCTCCGGGATAGATAAAGGGTTATTAACAATCTAGAGAAGATGGGGATAATTAAAACAAGCTATTATAAGCAAAGAGCACAAAAATCAACATCATAAAAACAGATATTGGCACACCTTGTCGTATGTATCCTGTAATGTGTCTCCAAGAAATGGGTATTGACCCAGCACCATACAGTATAAAGTGACACCCAGAGCCCATGTGTCTGCATCCTTACCGTGGTAGGTTAGACCTGCTCATCAGAAAGAAGATCCATATTTAGGAGGTAAATATCACCACATCACCTTTTTTGAATGTACTTTGAATTTTCTAGAGCTTATCCTCACCTAAACAGCACTCGGGTGCAGTGAAAACGGGAGTCCCAGGAGATCGGCGAAGCTCATCATTATTGTCCTGCAAATAAAAGTATAAAACAGAAATGAGAGAAAGCAAAGGACTAACACCAAGACATCTAGTCCAAGCTTATAATGTGAATTGGAAAAAAAATCTAGCAATGCTATCATATTCACGTGATTTGCATGCAACTAGACACAAGACCTGTGTCCATTGGGACTCGAAAATAGGAAATTGAAGTTGTTAGTCTTGCTGCTCTAGCTTTATTCAAAATTTTGTTTCTGATGGAAATAAATTCATGATTAATTGGAGCTTGAAAATTACAAAACTCGTGTGATTTAGGGATTGGCTAATACAATTTTTAGGTACAATAATTTCATCTAATTTCTATTGGAATGACCTGAATAATATGGTGCCCATATCAGGAATCCTACTTAGTAATCCCTACCACATTATTTAACCTAAAATCCAGATATTTGCATCTTGTGGTCCCCAAACACTTAGCAGTTGATTCATCCCCAAATCAGGTAGAACACAGGCACCAACTTCAGTTGGAGAGATTTCCTGGACGATCGCTTGTACCCCATCTAAAAATAAAGTACGGTTACCATTGTTGTAATCTTGGATCGTAACCAGAATAAGAGATTAGGGTTAGAGATGGAAGAGAGGAGAGGAGAAGAGAATTGGGGGAAGAGGAGAAATCGTGTAGAGCTTAGAATAGCCTACACGATTTCACCCAATATATATATTAAGTGAAGTTTTACAATATTACAAGGGCCCCCTGTAGAATATAAGATATTACAAGTAGGTCCCTGACAACACTCCCCCTCAAGCTGGTGCGAAGATATCTATCATGCCCAGCTTGGATAACAGGTGCTCTAAGATCCCTTTAGTAACACCTTTAGTTAACACATCTGCAACTTGATCAGCAGTATGGACATACGGTGTGCAAATAAGTCCCTGACCAAGTTTCTCTTTGATGAAGTGACGGTCTACTTCAATGTGCTTTGTCCTGTCGTGTTGAACTGGATTATGAGCAATGCTGATGGCTGCTTTATTGTCACAATACAGTTGCATAGACCCTTTGACAGGATATCCGAGCTCACTGAGCATAGTCTTCAACCATAGAAGCTCACATACACCATGAGCCATAGAACGGTACTCTGCTTCGGCACTGGAGCGGGCGACAACTGGTTGCTTCTTGCTGCGCCAAGACACCAAATTACCTCCCACATACGTGCAGTACCCTGATGTGGAACGTCTATCAGTGACTGAACCTGCCCAGTCAGCGTCTGTATAAGCTTCAACTCGCAGGTGTCCATTCTTACTAAACAGGAGACCCTTCCCTGGAGCCCCCTTAAGATAGCGTAACACTCTGTGTACTGCCTCAAGATGTGGAGAGCGAGGGGCATGCATGAACTGACTGATGACACTGACTGCGTATGCAATATCTGGTCGTGTCAGCGAAAGGTAGATGAGACGCCCAACAAGTCTCTGGAACTGGCCTGCATCAGCAATGGGATCCCCATCAACAGGATTCAGCCGATGTTGCTGCTCTATAGGCGTATCGGCTGGTTTAGCTCCCAAGTTTCCTGACTCTCGAAGGAGATCAAGTACATATTTTCTCTGTGAGATAAACACACCCTGCTTTGACCTAGCAACCTCAATGCCCAGAAAGTATCTCAAGGTTCCCAGATCCTTGATTTCGAACTCTGTGCCAAGGTATTTTTTCAATCTACAAACCTCATCTGGGTCATCTCCTGTGACCACAATATCATCCACATATACAATAAGAGCAGTAAAACGTCCTTGACTTCTCTTAATGAAGAGAGTGTGGTCCGCCTGACTCTGCGAGTAGCCAATCTTCTTGACTGCGGAACTAAACCTCTCGAACCAAGCCCTTGGTGACTGTTTAAGCCCATACAAGGCTTTCTTCAGTCTGCATACAAGTTCCTTACTCCCAGTCGGACTGAACCCCGGAGGACCTGTCATGTAGACCTCTTCCTCTAGATCACCATGGAGGAAGGCATTCTTGACATCCAACTGGTGGAGGGGCCAAGAAAAGTTTGCCGCGAGAGATAACAGAACTCGAACTGAGTTCATCTTGGCCACTGGAGCAAACGTCTCCTGGTAGTCAATCCCATAAGTCTGTGTGTACCCTTTTGCAACGAGACGGGCCTTGTACCTGTCGATGCTTCCATCTGCTTTGTATTTCACTGTATATACCCACTTGCACCCCACAGGTTTCTTTCCTCTAGGCAATGGAACCAAATCCCAAGTACCATTCTTTTCTAGAGCTGTCATCTCCTCTAGCATGGCTGCTTTCCACTGAGGCTGGCTGAGGGCATCTGAGACACCGGATGGCAGAGCGACACTGGATAGGGAAGTAGCAAATGCCCTGTAGGATGGTGAGAGCTGTTGATAGGAAACAAAGTGAGAGATAGGGTGCTTGGTAACACAGTTCCGAACACCCTTCCGATGAGCAATAGGTACATCAATGTCTATGGGAAGGATAGTAGGAGCAACAGACATATCATCATGAGGATCACTGAGGACACGATTACCTGGATCGAGTTGGATTTCCTGGCAGTGAGCTTGGATGGTGGACTGTTTCTCTTTTTGACGTCGTCTGGCATATGTCTTCAGCTGCGGATCCTGTGGCACAGTGTCAGTAGGAGATAAGGACAAGGGTACAGGAGACTCATCAAGCAAATCAAGGGGTACTGGTTGAGGAATCTCCCCCTGTGGAGGTATCGGACTCTCGTCAATACTCCCAAGCTCCCCCTGAAGAGAAGTCCGATCAACTGAGAAGAAGGGAAGACTCTCAAAAAATGTAACATCTAGAGAAACAAACCGACGACGGGTAGAGGGATGGAAACACCGATATCCCTTCTGAGTGGACGAATAGCCAAGGAACACACATCGGACGGCTTTCGGATCTAACTTGTCCTTCCTGTGATGGGCGTGAACATAGCAAACACAACCAAAGACCTTAGGTGGAATGGAGAACACAGGACAGGAAGGAAACAGGAGTGAAAGGGGAGACTTTGACCCCAAGACACGAGAGGGCATCCGATTTATCAAGTAGGATGCCGTCAACACAGCGTCAGCCCAATAACCCTTGGGTACCCGAGTACCAAGAAGAAGTGCCCTAGCAACCTCCAGGACATGGCGATGCTTTCGCTCAGCGGTCCCATTTTGTTGAGGTGTATTGGCACATGAAGTCTGATGAAGAATTCCATGCTCTTCAAAGTAGGAGGCAAGGCCACTGTACATGTATTCCCCCCCATTGTCGGTGCGTAGGACTTTTAGGGTGGTGCCCAATTGATTGCACACCATTTTATGGAAGGTCTGAAAGATAGTATGCACCTCATTTTTTGATTTCATAAGGTAGATCCAAGTGTAACGGCTGTAGTCATCCACAAAAACCACAAAGTAGCGAAAACCAAAGATAGAAGTGGTGGGATTGGGTCCCCAAACATCAGAGTGCACAAGCTGTAAAGGAAACGTACTTTTTTTATTACTGGTCGGAAAAGACACTCGACATTGTTTTGCAAGTACACAAGTTTCACAGTTGAACTCAAAAAATGGAATAGACGCAAACTGAGGTAACAGACTCTTCATGACTGAAAGCGGTAAATGACCTAGCCTGTTATGCCATCGCATTAACAGGTCTTTATTAACGCTAGAACTACTGACATTGGCACTAGACTGATGTGCAACAGAATATGAAGTCGGCTGGCTATCGAGCAGGTACAATCCACCATCCTCACGACCACTGCCAATCATCCGCCTCGTCTCCAAGTCCTGAAAAACACAGTGAGTAGGAAAAAAGGTAACACTGCAGTTTAGGCTCTTAGTAAGATGGCTAACAGAAAGCAGGTTAGTGGTGAATTTAGGAACATGAAGTACAGAGGATAAAGACAAAGTAGGTGTGGCAGAGATAGTGCCCTTCCCTGAGATAGAGGAGAAGGTGCCATCGGCCACACGGACCTTGTCCTTACCCGAGCAGATATTATAGGTGGAGAAAAGGGATGGCATACCAGTCATATGATCGGAGGCACCAGAATCAATGATCCAGGAAGGACCAATGGGTGCCGTAGACACATGGTGGGCTGAATGGGATGTACCTGTCTGAGCAAAGGATGATGTAGGTGGGGAAGGGCCATCAAGCTGAGTAAGTAATTGTCGAAGCCTGTCAATGTCCATGCTAGAGAAGGTGTTGGACTGCCCAGAGGAAGGGGTCACATCAGAGGAATCTTGACTGGTGGCATGAGCAGCTGAGGTTCCATGTTTGCTACCAGAGGGCTTCTTTGAGGAGCCTTGCTTCCCCCCAGAGAACTGTGCGGGACGACCATGAAGACTCCAGCAGGTCTCTCGAGTGTGGCGACGCTTGCCACAGTGATCACATCTGAGTCGATCACGATCATCAAGATCCCCATCCTTCTTGGATGTGGGTTTGCTCAATTTCTGAGTGGCCAAGGCAGACTTCTCAGATAAAGGAACATCAGCATCTGTCTTAGAGCTCATGGCTCTCCTCCTGCTGTCCTCGCTCTGGATGTAGGAGTAGACCTGTGCAATAGTCGACGGCGGTGGATCTCTGCCCAAGATGTTTGCTCGAACCTGTTCATAGCTCTGGTTCAAGCCGCCAAGAAACTCGAATATGCGTCCGCGCACAATCATCTTCCGGAACTCCGTAGCATCCTTGGTACATGCAGGGGTGTAGGTCTGGTAATGATCTACCTCTTCCCACTTGCTGTGTAACGCAGCGTAGTATGATCCCAAAGGAAGATCGCCTTGCTTCAGATGTGCTATCTCCTGCTGAAGTTCATACATCCTAGCAAAATTCCCATCTTGGGAGTAGGTCTGAGATGCAGTGTCCCATATATCCTTGGCAGTCGGGAGAAAGAGGAAGCCTGTGCTGATCGATGGATGCATGGAGTGAAGCAGCCATGACATGACCATCGAGTTTTCCGCTTCCCACTTCTCAAACGCAGCATCAAAGGAATCAGGTGCAGTGACACGTCCAGTGATATAGCCGGCTTTGCCTCGTCCAGTGATGTACATCTTGGCAGATTGAGACCATGCGAGGTAGTTGGTTCCGTCGAGTTTCACCGTAGTGATCTGTAGGCCCGGGCTGTGATCACCATGACTTCCCAGACTGGGTGGGGCAACAATAATCTCTGACTTGGCAGAAGATGACTCCTCAGATGTACTCATGGTAGTAGAGAAGACTTTTCTGATAAGAAATCACCCGAACTGCTGCTGCGGAGGTGCAAATCACCTTCTTTTTATTTTTAAAGCCTCCTGCTCGCGTTGCTCGCAGGATTCAGGCCTTTTTGGAACAACTTCTTTATAGATTTTCTATTGGAGAAAAAACCACCCGCGGGAAACTTGTGAATGGTTCCGAGGACCTAAAAAAGGTTCCTGGATAGGTGCGGTAGCACTAGGGAGAGGTTCTGGACGCCTCTGAGACCTGCGGCTAGGTCCAGAGGATCTTCTCTGACCTTTTGGAAGGGGCGGCTAGGCTTGGTGGCTCTTCTCCAGGCTTCTGGAGTGGGCGGCTATGCCTGATAGCTCTTCTCCAGGCTTCTGGAGTGGGCGGCTAGGCCTGGGAGAACCTCTCCAACCTTTTGGAGTGGGCGGCTAGGGTTTCAAACTCTTCTAAAGCCTGCGGCTATCCATGGGAGATGATCTCCTTCTTTGGAAAGCCCTTCGCATCGAATTTCGCAATCCCTAGGGTTCTTCAGACCTCTAGGATTAAGCCATGGTTACATAACCATGCTCTGATACCATGTTGTAATCTTGGATCGTAACCAGAATAAGAGATTAGGGTTAGAGATGGAAGAGAGGAGAGGAGAAGAGAATTGGGGGAAGAGGAGAAATCGTGTAGAGCTTAGAATAGCCTACACGATTTCACCCAATATATATATTAAGTGAAGTTTTACAATATTACAAGGGCCCCCTGTAGAATATAAGATATTACAAGTAGGTCCCTGACAACAACCATGAATACAAAATAAAGTAGGGTTACCATGACCACAATAGCCCCTTGACAAAAATGGCCTCTTTCTAGGTATTTTTAGCATATATTCCCTTCATTGTCTGACATCTTCAAAAGCTCTGGATAGTAATGTAACCGTGTATATTTATGGATCTAGCTAAGTCACCAATCATAAGATGAATAAATTCAGAATGCAGTAGATGATGTAAGGAGCTACTTGCTTCAGTGGGGATATTGTAAATAACTATGTCTTGTCATTCTCTTCTTCTCATCTTCGACAATAACCTTTCCAATCTGTTCAATAATAAGATCGTCAGCCAAGCACAAATTTGCAACATCGGTACTCCAATTAGTTGTTGACTGCGATAAATTAATGCAGCAGACCATGTACACCAAATTTTCGAGCTTGTTTAGTCAATTCTGTACCAAACACTACTTTTAACATGTACAAGAAATTCAGGACTGTCTCACTTTCAATTTCAATAAAACCTTTTTCCACTTCCACAACAGCATACAATTTTCAGTAATACATAGCAAACAAAGACAAAAAAAAAATTAAAAACGACCGTTTGGCCTGTTTAATGCTGATCCATGAGCACCACATCCTTTAGAAACGATCTCATGGCATCAAGGTTTCAATAATTCATCCTTCCGATGGTTGACAGCCAATGTTAGTTAGCATTATAAACATCATAACATGTTACAGAAATCAGTAAAACGTAATATTTTCTTGCCATTTTTTATTAGATAAGTTTAGCATTAGGTCGTCCAATATAAATATTTCTCAATTTCACTATTAAATTCCATCATAATACTGTTAATTGACTGCAACTATAAGAACATCGATCGAATCAAGGAAAAAGCTATAAAAAGATAAAGATAACATTATAGAAAGGTACAAAGCATGTAACAGCAGGTACACTTTAATGAAGGCCATTATTAGTGGCTTTAAGGGTTCATGACAGTAGTTCTAATGAGGAACACTTCTTCATAGGCATCGTAACTGCCACAAGCTATTACCGCTAAACTTTGTTATAACAACCATTACCAACACCATGCATGACATTAAGTGAATAAGAAAATTTCTATTTACCATCATTAATCACACAAATGGTGCACAACTGAATTTAGAAGTTCTAAAAGAAGTTTTTAATAAGTTTCCATAAATGCCTTCCGTTTTTTTCCAAAAAATTCTTCACTTAATCAGAGCATGAGATAGATGATTCAACCCCATGCAGTTGTAGTTAGAGGTAGGGTTTTGGAGCTTATCATGCTTTTGCAAAGCTTGATGTATCAAACAGAACATTTCAAGGGCAGCGCAAGTCACCTAAACACGATAACATTCTTCACGATCAAGGATTGAATATTTACTGTAAAAGCTGAGTATGCACAAAGCAATACTCAAGCCATACATATGGTCCAGTGATGCTCAGTAATTTTAAACTAAGATACTTTTGCGAAATAGATGAAACCTCAAAACATTAAGGAGCTTAGGAATGTACTCTCTTCTTGCACTTCAGGCTGCTGGTATTCATGTGATTATCCTATAGAAAAGTTAGAGCAAAGCAGCAGCATTACCTCAAAGACCTGGCTGACACTGAAGTCTCCTATCTTCACCGTACCAGAGCTTGTAACCAAAAGGTTATCAGGTTTAATGTCCCCATGCACTATATTCTGTTGAGTAAAGGAGAAAAGGTCAAGATACATCAATATTAACAAGCTCAAATATGGATGGTAAATTTGAGCATTACCATGTATGACAGGAAAACGGCACTGTACAAGTTAAAAAACATCACCAACCCAGATACAAAAACAGTGTTAGGGAAATCAAAGTGTAGATCAAGTGCAGTCAGAGGTAATCTACTGTTACACGCAAGAAAGGCAACTAGTCACCCTCTTCATTAGGGACGTGTCCATATAAGGGTACTTCTGTAAATTACATTTTGTCAGCAAAGGATGTGTTTTTAATCAACAAAACACCCTTATATATACACATGGCGTGTCCAACAACGAGGGTGAGTAAATGCTTTAAATTCAAATCATGCAAGTTAGTATTCTTCACTGCAGCTAACATCACACACAAAAGCTAAAAAGATGTTATGCAAAGCATACATATGTTTTTCAGGTGTTTCCGGTCAAGGTTCTCACTATGTCAACTGCTGTCATGTTTACATGTGCAGTACTAGTATCATCACCAAGATTACAAGATCTAATAGTCCTTTACAGTAATACATGCTAAATACCAAACTCGTACATCTTCATAATCACTCAATTAGCCACAAGACACATTAAATAAATCCCTACTGTGTTATAGGCCACAAACAGCAACCATAAACATCACTGCATGATAAGCTTATGAACATGGGTTTTTTGTGATGAAGCCTGAAGGGTAATGGAACCATAGGCACTCGCACGAAACTCTGGATAGACCATGGCTACAAGTACAAGCTGCCATTACCTTCTTTTTAGAAAATCGACATCGCTAGTCGTACATGCTATATGCCTTTCAGATTGTTCCGATCCCCAAACTACTTGGACAAGAACTTGCTTGTTGGTAATGGGAATCTAATGTTTTATCACCTGCTACTGTTTCCTATAGCCAGGAACATTTTATTAAAAAGATTCTTTGCCCTCAGAACTGTCATTTTCTTTATGGATACTTCGGATTTTCCCAGTGTTGAGCAGCATAGATGGCACTGTTGCATTTTCTTGTATCCACAGTTTAGCTGCTAGCATATTCATTAATCATGTACGATTAATGGCTGTAAGATAGTGACTGCCCAGCTAAAGATGTAACTTCTGGTACATAACTAGTGTATATTTGTTTGAGCAATGATCAATGCATTAGGCCATCAAACTAGATGACAAGAATGTCTGCTAGTGGACACTCCCACAGCAATCTAATGACCAATGTATTCAGACATTTATGTAAAAAGATTTTCAGTGCTCTTTTAAAGAAATCCATTGATTTCGGAAAACAAGAGAAATAAAGGAATAGAAAAGGACTGGCATGGGTAAGCTCCTAAATCTTAAATTAACAACAATAGGAAAGATAAGCATGAATATAAGATCAAAGAGGTCAGGCATAACTAGAAAAGATGAAATGTTTCTTCTGGATAGTAAGCTTCAGGTAAACATTGTACATTATGCAAACGGTAAGACAGGATACAGGAGGGATGATAGTAGAGAGCAAAAGAAAGCATCCTGAATTAAAGGAGAAGTGTATATCACAGAAAAGTACACATAACATCAACATCATACATGAGCATGGAGATACATGAGCCCAACAACTATGTCCCGGAGGTATCTTCTAGCAATAACTTCCCCTAAGCCACCTGGTGGACCAGAACCATCACAGACCCACTTGCCTTCTACATATTCAAGAACTGATCAACAGAAGAAATTTTTTACAGTCAGACAAAGCATTAACTAAACAACAAGTTCTCTAAAATAGGATTCTAACATGTAGATTAAGACGGCATGACTCAGCACCGAAAGTTAAAGTGATAAACAGGCTACAGAAAGAAGTGTTAATGAATACCCATGTAGAACTGATCTGTGTTGGGGTCATCAATCACCTCAATAAGATTGACTATATTTGGATGGTCCAACGTTTTCATGATCAAAACCTGAAAGGGGGAAAAACGGTAACTTTTGACATGGCTCATGAAACTACCATGTAAGATGAAAGATAAAATATACTGAACTATGTGTACTAAATATGCATCTACAAGCGAATAAGTAGAATCAATGTTAAACTTTTCAGTAAAGACATCTTCGAGACCTGGACGTACAGTAGGGGAAGTTGCAAGATTTGGAACACAATTCCATCTTGTTACTCAAAAAGAAGCATCAAATACAGCTGCCCCAAGCAAGCCTACACAAAAGATGCTCCTTTTCAAACCGAAAATGGTAGCGTTCGAGGACGTCATCCACCATTGTATATTAAAACAAAACAGATCTTTCAGGGTGTTTGGAGAAAGTATAAGTGTGAAGTCCCAAGCCCAAAATATTATGAAGCAGGATGAAAAGGGGTTGCCAGCACATCTTTTTGGCAATTTAGTGTACACACTACCCACCAAGTTGATGGGTCTAAAACCCAAAATGTCAACGGTGCATGGCTTCTTTGGGATAAGGGCGATGAAGGTGTTATTGGAAATGTAATCTAGATAGCCATATAGCCATCCTCCTGAAACTTCACAACCAACTTCATGAAATCTTGCCCTAGGGTTTTATCTACTACCAAGCCAGCAATAGAAGCCACAATCTCCTCCTCCTCAGGTCTCTCCAACCAGACATTGTCCACAGACGATATGCAATCAAACTTAAGACAATGAAGAAAAGGCCTAACTGAAGCCGGTTCGGAATACAATGCAAAATAGTAGTCTACCAAAAGGATTGCTCGCACAACAGATTCCATAGACGATGCCGAAGACGCAAAAGGATTTTCCAAGCGAACTCTATCCCTCTCTTCAAAAATGTCCGAACAAACACGGAAAGAACAACCCCAATCAAACACCATCATCAATCTGGGGATGTCCAGAGCTTTCCCCCTCACCAATAACTCCGCTTCCTGCAGTTGAGAACACAAAGATGTTGCCTCATGCACCTCCAGAGGAACCCCCCCCCCCCCCCTGCCATGTTCCCAATGCACTCGAACATGCTAACATTCCAGAGGTGAAAAGGAAGACTTGTAACTGCAATCCATGAAAACGATAGACTCTCCTTGCAAAACCCCATTCGTCGAAGGCCACCACCTCCAAAATCGCCCCATACCCCTACCAACCCTTAGCGTCTCCAATCTTCGCAGAAAGGCAAATTTAGAGTGATCCCCCACGAAGAATAGATATTTACGACCTCCACATGGGATCAACGTAATGGAGTTGTGCAAGCCAGACACCTCTGAAATGGCTACTGCCACATCCTCCCACAACACCTCCCTTTCCACAACTTCACACAATGTTGCCTTGCTCCAATGACCAAAGGCTCACTTTCAAACCATGACACGAGGTAGCAATCTTATGGGCACCATTAATGAAACGAATCACTACTAATGGAGCAAAATCTAGAACCACGGGCGCTGGAGCAGAATACACTATTTTCACTTGTTTGACTGCGCTTGCTACTTCTGAAATAGCAATGACCCTCTCCCTCATAGAGTTTAGCTCTACAAGTTTAAAAATAGAATGTGTGGGTAACTTTCCACCACATGCTCTGTTTAAAAAAGAAGACTGAAGTCTCCTCAAGAACTTCTTAAGAACCAGTAGAAACTCCACCATGCACCTCTAGAAAAACCTTCAGAATCACGAACAAATTTGACCTTAGGATGTCCATTGATCTCTAAAATCTTCAAGAACCAACCTCTCTATCACTATATTTCTTCTCAACGACCACCATTTGATTAGTGGTGTAGAACTTATGGACAAAGTAGCCCGTGGAAAGCATCTCCAGAGCCTGAGAAGATCTCCTCGAACCACACTTGACACAATCCATCCCAAAGAGATTTTGCTCCAGAAGCCATGTTCCCTTTCTGTAACAATCAGAGAATCCTCCTTACCTTCCTCAATCGGTTCGAATTCGAAGGGTTTGCTTTCAATGTTGACGATTCTCCTCCTTCCTAATTCTTCACTGGTGAATCAACTAACATCTTTGAACTCAGGCAAAACAAAGCTGTAAAATTCCCCCAAGATTTCACTGCAAGATTTTGTCAATTGATACTTGTAATTCATGCATCTAAATTTTGGTAATGTTAAGGTCCAAGAACTTGCTAATGTTTTGAATGCTCTTGAACATCACACTTGCCTTCAACTTATTAGAGCCCTTAAAGCCAACCAAAACCTGAAATAAGCTCTTCATTATTATCTTGAAGGACATAACCTATGGTAGAAGGCACCTGGCTTCCAATTAAACCACCTTCTTTAGGTGGTTCCTTTTGTCTCTCAAAAGACTACATTCTTTGACCACCAGTTCCAGCAATAGCCTTCCAAAACTCTAATAAAATCTTGCCTCTTAAATCTTTGAATTATTTCAAAAATCCCAATGAACACTTAAATTCACCTTCCTTCCCCCCATGCAATTTTGGTCCAAAATATCCTAGTATTATGCCTTTCAAGTGCCCCGTTAAAAAAAAAAAAAAAAAAAAAAGGCAAAGAACCTCTACAAGAAACTACCGCTAGCACCAAATGACCTTGACCAACCTTCCACCAACTTCCCAAGGAATTTTCTACAAATGAAACATTTAAGAAAATTATTAAGATTTAGCTACCGCATAATGAATAAAACGATAAGATAAAAATTCCTCCACTACCATACACATCATGCATGTGTTGCTAAGCTTCCTACCATTTATCTCTACACTCATATTTCCTTTGAATCATGTTCCTCGGCACTTAAGTTCCTTCTTAAACCTCCAACCACTTACCTAGACGAGCCAATTTCTTCTTCTAAGCTCCGGACACCCAGGCCCCAATCTTCAGAGGCTAACAAATATCAACAAAGTCTATCGAGTTAAACTTATGCCATGTTTCAATTCCTCCCACAACACTTGCTGGATCCCCTCCAGCTTGTTAGCAACCAACCCCAGACATAAAACAATAGAATAGAAGACAAAGGGAATACTAGAGAGAGCATATGTCCAAACCTCTCGTAAAAAATTCCAATTTGAATATATCCAAACACAACTAAAGCACGGGAAAGCAACTGTATGCAATGTCTCAACAAAATAGGAAACAACAGACGGAAAAGCACCCACCTCCCGAAGAACATCAGTCATAGCAGTTTCTGAAGGTGCTACTCGCAGCTTTAATAAATGAGACTTGTGAAAAGTCTGCAATGAAAGCATAGCTCAGAAGTTATAAATGCCAGCAATCAAAGGTATTTAAGAACCTACTTTGATTTTTTGACTCGTGCATCTATCTCAGCATACAACTATAATTGAACAGCCCCCTTATGCCCACAAAGATATTCTTAATAAGAAAAATTGACTATTAACACGACTCAATGGGACAAATAGACAGTTAGACATCTGTAGTTTTCATGTCATGTATTCTATCGCAAAAACCATTTCACTGCAAAGGATAAGTATAATCTTGAACACGGACTGAATAAACATGGAGTGAAAAGGATGGCCCCCTATCAATAACACATTTGCATGAAGACAACACCAAAAGCCTTTCCCTATTAAACAAGCATATTCATCCGCCAACTCCATCATCGGTCAAACTGTTTTCTAAAATAAAATCTAAAATATTTATTTAACTTTTGGCAGAAAAACTGATACTATATTACAAATAAGAAACTAATAACAACAAAAGAAAGAAAATAATTTGAAAAATGAATTGACCTCCCAGCCAGTGCTCGACTGTGCTTTGTGAAGGTCAAGAAAGAAACCCTAACCACTTAAAGCTGGAAAGAAGAAACACAACCAAAAATAATAATTATCTTTACACAGCATGCATGCCTCTACATTGAGGAAAAAATACTACCTTAATCGCATACCGCTTTCCATCTTTATTGCTTCTGTACAAAATCTGTTGCATTGCCAAAGCACAAGGTTCAAGGTTTATTCCTTTGTAAAAGGGTGAGCTAATATAATATTGAAAGCACTATGTTTACCACTTTTCCATAGCTGCCAGAACCGATCCTACACTCCCGAACGTACTCATTGACCATTTTATTTCCATTTTCATCCTGAACGTGCATTCAGAAATCAATATTTGATAGCCCAACATTTCATATATCATATATGTCAGAACCAAGTTTAGAGGGAAAAAAGAACCAATAAAGACAAGAAAACGTCACAGTTGAATCCCTGACCTTCAGTAAGTTCAAAGGGGGGGCAGTAGAGGATATGTCTAATCAAGGAAATAAATTTCGGTTTCGAGGTTTATTTCGACCAACCCGGAAATGGAAATATTTCGTGGAAATATTTCGACCAGTGTGAAAATAATACATTTTCGTGGAAATGATGGAAATAATGCGGAAATGATGGAAATATTATTGAAATGTTTGTGGAAAGTATGGGAAATGATAAAAACAAGCCTAAAAACACTCATAAACTATCAAACCATAATATGCAACCATATGTAGTGTGGAAATGAATAACCATAACGGTCTATAATGGATTGGTCTTCTATATATATATATATATATATGGAAATGGGTTAAATTATCAAATATGAGATTTGTGGTGCTCAAATGGGACATTTCCTACCTTCGATCGAAATGTTTCTATTGATGTCGAAACATTTCGATTTAAATAATACATATTTACACCGTCAATTAACCGAAATTTACTGTTAACACGAAATATTTCGACATGTATGGAAACATTTCGTGTATGTATTCTTTCATGTCGGTAACCTAGAAAATGGAAATATTTCGCGAAATATTTCGTTAATTTCTGGAAATTTATTTCCTTGTGTCTAATTAAGCCTATTTGAAATTCTCCGAAGGTCAAGGTGTTTGTATAGCTTAAGCTTCATTTTAGCTATGTTGTACAAGAAATTCTTCATCTTTAATGCATGAGGTCTTATTTATGATTATTGTGATGATGCACTGATATAAAAGCATTGAAGGCCTACATATTCTTTGAGGCAAAATAAGTCAACAGTAAGCGCATAGACTTAGGGAGAAAAATATAAAGAAGAAAGCAGACGCTACTTACATTAGTCCCAACGATGACAGCATAAGCACCCAACACAAAAATACTAGGAAGGACAAAAGGGGGGTAACATTATGAACAGTCTGATAAGGGTGGGGCTGGGAGAGTGCTTTGGTCATCCATGTCAAAAAGGTGATAAAACATAAACTATGGCCAAATTCATATGATAGGGGGAGCAAAGGAGATGTAACATCACTACTTATCTATCTTATCATGACCATTTCGAAAGTTCAATTCCAGCCTTTTCCATTCAATTGAGAAATGGCTTCCAACGGGAAAAGCCTGATTTAGCAACTTGCAAGAAACCATATTAAATAGCTCGCAAGTCAATATGCTGTAGATTCCTCAATCCATAGTGTTTAAACTGTACTCATGTAAGCAAAATATGCATTGAGGTTGCTTAATTCAACAGAGTTCAAACACTACGGATTGCACGACCCTCGGTAAAGAAGCGTGAAGTACTCAAAGTTTTCACTCAACAATGCCATTCGTTTACCTCTGAGCGAATGAGCTGACGAGTTTCCTTGACAGGAACCTCCCTGCATACCATTCCGTTTTGAGCTCTAAGCAAAAGAATCTCTTCAGAATGTTTTGCATGGCTTCGCAACTCACCATCACTTCCACGTAGGATATTGGTAGATTCACCATTATATAAAACACCATCCACATATTCTAGATTATCATTCAACAAAAACTCCTGGGAAAATCGGCTACCAGAGACAGAAGCTGGTCTCAATGATCTTTTGGGCTTCCTTATGAATCCAAAGCAACTACAGCAGCCCATTACTGTCAATCTTGGGATGGAATTACTCTTGCAAAACATAAAGAAGTTCAACAATTCCCACAATATATTAATAATTTGAACTAAAACAAGAACAGAAATTAATCCCTGGACCTGGAGAATGCAACAAATATTTCAAGTTACTGCTCTGTGAATTCCAAAATGCCACTTTAAAAGAAAATTTTATACCTTCCAACAAAAAAAATAGAAAAAAAATCACATGAAATTAGTTGGGCTTCCAAGTGAAGCAATGCGTGTGGAGACTTCTCACATCATCAAAGAGATGCAGAATTGGAATTATTTAAGAACATCTTGTTCTCTTGAGTGAGGTCAGCAAATTATTTGGCATACTCACTTGCAAAGGAGGCCTTCATACGGCTAGTTCGTACTGTTGTGTGGACCTACAGTTGTAATCTTGCACTCTAATGTTGTACCCTTTTCTTCTAAGGTTGTTTTTCTGTTCTCGCTTCTGCTCATGTACTCCTACCTCTCATATTTTTAATGAAGTTTTTCTCATTACCGATGAAGAATAAAAATATAAACAAATTCAGTGGAGCATAAAAATTAATTTAAGCTTTTCCTTTGCCGTCCAATTAATTAAGGTGGTTGTGCCATAGAGCGAGGTTTAATAATCAAATCACAGTGGACCCAAGTGACAGAATTCGTGGTTGGGTATTTGGAACTTCTTGATGGTAGGTTTGTTATCGGCCAGGGGCAAATACATACATATGGTGTTGGTTATTACTTGTATGACGAGTTCCCTCGTTGCTAAAGCTAGAACCTAAACTACCGCAATACCAAAACTATAAATACCTGGTATGGAAGAGGAGGAAGAGGGCATCAAGCCCAAACCAGATTCGCTATATTAAGGGGTGCCATTCACACAACGGAACGAAACAGCTGATGAAATCCATGCCGTTGCGGTTGAGCACTAACATCTCCAAAACTCCAGTTTAGGCCCCCCTCTCTCTGTTTCTCCAACAACACCGCCACCGCCAACAGTACCTTGACCTTTCCAACAATAGGAGGAAAAAAACTCTCAAAAACCCAAAAGATTCGTTGAGATCAAGAACCTACCTGTATTCGCTGACGAGAAAAAATCGTTGACAACAGATGTAAATTCTAAACCTAGCTCCTACTCCACGAACAAGAGAATGCGAGTAGAGGACAGGATCGGAAAAATAATGTTGAAACCCTAGCTCCAATTTCACGAGATGTACTCACCGAGAAAGTAATTATAGTAAACAAAGGGAAAACTTTTCGAGACCCGAGCTCCGATTTCAGAAGCGAGAATTAGCAGGCATTCGTCGATAACGATAACAGAGAAACTACAATCGAATAGGCCAATTTGAAACCCTAAATCCAACCTCGAGACTAATAGATAAAAACCTGTTTCTATCTAGAGCAGAAGAGATTTAGCGCGGGATTCTTCAAGAAACCCTAGTTCCAAATTCAAGAGCAAGTCTCAATCCGGCAAACTGCGACGAACACTACTGCTGCATCGATTGATACCAATACTCATACTAGTACCAAGATTACTAGTAATCGTGATCAAGCAAAAGAGGTGGCTTTGATACATTATTTGCAACAATCGAATTTTCGTCGAGATCTGATCAAAGGATCCATGCGCGCTCAAAGACGTAAAACAGTTACTTGGGAACTATTTCAAGCAAATGTACATTCGCGCTACTTTATTTTAAGGTCGGGCTCCGTTGACAGATCTAAAATGACAGGCACACAATATAAGCGTGTATAAGCCAGGTGGCATACTGTTACAGGACTCTAACGTACGGATGTGTTGTCCTATCCCATGGTGGACCTACAAACCAAAAATCAGCCTGATTAGTGATTTATAAGTGTTGCATCTTTGTACCTCAAATACTGCTTAAATTCCCACAGTTGAGATCGGCCCATGAAATAAGTCCAATCCAAAGCCTAAAAATCACTAATCAAGCTGATTTTTGGTTTGTAGGTCGGATAGGACAAACATCCATACAATCCAAAGGTCTGAAATCACTAATCAAGCTGATTTTTGGTTTGTAGATCCACCTATGGATTGGAAAAACACCTATACGGTGAAAATCTTTTAAGAGTGTGCCACGTGGCTAATATTGTGCCCTTCATCGGCCTAGATGACAAAGCACTGTCATCAAAGTTTTACTCACCATTTTGGGAGGGTAAGAAGCTACTATGACGCTATATTTTTTGGGCACGGATATTGTCGCTCGTGTTTTTGCTTAGAAAACATACTCACTAAACCCACCAAAAATTAACCCCTAACTCTTCACACCCAGAGAGAGGGAGAGGGCCAACATTCCCAAATAAAGTCAATAGAATGATGGATAATGTCACCCGCCAGAGTTGTACTTTGGCCTAGAAGATCTCATAGGTGGGAGCCATCCAATGGTAGGTTCCACCACCTTTCATATGTGCCATGTATGACAAGTATGAAGGACAGTATACCATCCTTAGAGTCTACCTGACAGGGTTCTCATCTTTCATTTATAGTCAAATAATACAAGCTATTGTAAGACACACAACAGAGTTTTTTTTTTTTTGATAAGTAGACACACAATAGAGTTGATGTTTCTCAAATACCTTTTCAGGCATGATCACACCTTTGGGAGGCTCTGCAATGTGTTTATGGGGTTGAGGATTAAGATAAGCAGCGTTTCTGCAGAACAAAAATGCTGAACCTAAAAACATAAAACAAGGAAGAAAAAAGAAAAAAAAAGATTCTGAAGCTTCGCGAATCAAAAATGCAGGTCAAAAGAAGACTTACAAGACGAGGTTATTATCAATGTTTCCCAACCCTTTAACTGGGGAAGGAAATATTCCTCCGTATCCATTCCTCACACACAACCAAAGGTAGCCATTCATTTCACCACTGCAACAAGGGAAAAAAGCACTTAAAACCAGACCATATATGCATCAATCAAAGCTATTCATGGACTTGATTGCATAAAGCAAGTTGTAGTACCAACCAACCTAGCATTTGTGTCAATTTCACAAGGGCATCTTTCTATGGGTAACCAATAGTAGGATTGGTAGAACGAGGAAATTTGTATAGCCAAAGGATGATTTATATAGACATACAGCAAATCAAGCATCACAGTATTTCGAGCTCGTTCTTCTTCCTGTATAAACCCAATTGTAAATGGGCATATTTTAGCATCCAAAACTTACAACCAAAATTAAAGCGCTATGCAAGACAGTCACAAATGCCGATCTTGGAAATTTTTCAACAAAGGGAAGTTTTCCCTGGAAATCTAAAAAAAATTCTTTCTTGTTCATCACAGGATCAGGAAATATCAGAACCCTTTGAAATTGAACAAAATAGGAAAACATGTATCAATACTTCTAAAGCTTTCATCTACCAAATTGTTGCTAATGATGATGATGATGATATAAACCTTAGATTTTGTTCACTGATTTACAAACATCAAAACGTAGTGAAAAAGTCTCAACATTTTCACACGATTTTATCGAGAAAAATATAAAGTAGAATTACTTGTGAGGTATCTAATTTCTCATGAGAAATTAAAGTTTTTATCTTTTTTAAAATCTCAAGATTGACGTAGTACAGAAGGGGGAAAAACATTGTCCACACCATTAAAGTGTCTTCAAGCTTCTTTGTTTCAGCTAGCAGTTTCCTCTCATCAATGAATGGCAATTTCGCAACACCCTGAGTTCCATAAATAAATGTGAAGATAATTTCCCATTGGTTTATATAATTAAGCATCTACAACAATAAGCAACCTCTCTGAAAAATGGACATGATTTTACCTGCCATGCAAAGCGTTTACCATTCATGTCAATCTCAAAATCTGTCCACAGAATGAAATCCATCTAGTCATGAAAAAGAGAAGAAAAATGTCCTGGACATAAACCAGTTTTTAAAAGTGTAACAATTTTACCCGTAGGGTAGAAAGAACTTATTGGCGATGATGGATCAGTCATCAGTGTCCTGTAATGCTCAGGGAGAGCATTTGAACTACAACATAAAAAAAGATACATCATCACAGTGTAGTATTAAAAATTTTAAATTATAATGCTTAGGTACCCAAATGCAATGGATTTCACCATGCCAAATTTAAGCCAAAAAAATTGAAGAACCTGGCAGCTGGAAGGGTTCCCATTAACTGATTGAAAGGTTTAAACGGCTGTCCCAAGAAAAATGTAATTTCAAGATCGGCCAAATCTTTAAGATCAGAAGCAAAAGGAGCATAATGATACGGGTAAAACCTGACACAAACAACAGGATATGCAAGTTCAGATACTAAGCACTGTGACAAAGATTGTTATTCCAAAGCTTATAGGATGATGCGAAAAGCCGTCCTCCCTTACCTATGCAGTAGACATGGCATGCATGCAGCAGAACAGGACAGCCTCCCTTGGGAGATATCCCAGGCCAAAACTCATCATTATCCAATGATCCTAACCATCTCATATACAGAAAACTTCCACTGATTCTCTTCCATATTTTCTTTGACGGACCAAGAGAATGAAATATGGGGATGGTAAGGATCATCGAATACAGTCAATTGTTGACTTAAGACATCAGATAAGTGGGACCCACCAAATCGTGTCCTGACCCCCTGTGCATGGGAATATGTGGCATGAGTACTGCACAGTAAAAGAGGACAGCCTCCACTTGTCCCACAACACTAATTTCAAGTCATAAGACACATCTTCCAAAAGCAAGAGATGGATGGCTATCGAAATTTAATCACGCATTGTTTATACTGAAAGTAGAAGGTTCTAAGGCATGGTACAACAAAAACAGGTAAAAGGAAATAAATTGAGGTTTTCTGTAATCAGTCAGAATTGAACTGACCATTGCCAAGAGCAGACACCTTGGTAGTAATAATGCATGACCCAGCATAGACCCTCCACATACTTCAGTACCTGCAAAGGCATGCATTTTAACTGGTGATTTTTCATATGAACAAAAAATGAATATTAGTTATATAGACACAAGCTTCGAAGAAAAATATTTCTTTGAAATGTAAATAAGAAATTTTATTTGGAGAAAAAGGGAAAAGGTTTGAGAAGTTTATCCTTTTTATGTGAAGCATCTTCCCCAATGTATCAGCACCATAACTGGAGAGTATTAGCTTTCCAAAGGTTCTGTTTGGTTTGCAGGAAAATGAAGGTAAAAAAATTTTCGAGAAACTGAGTATTTTCAGTCTTTGGCACCCCGGAAAAGGAGGTCCCCATGCAAAATATTTTCTCCAATCAATACAAATTCTAGAAAACAATGTTTTTTTATGAAGGGAAGTCATTTTTCAAGGATATTTTCACTCTCCAATGGTCTGCCATCGCTGATCAAACTTCCAGCTCTCTTCCTCAGTCCACTCCGTTTTCTATGAATTTGCCATATTGGACACCTTGCCATATTAACGTGTCGGACACATGCCGACACACCTTTTCAAGCAAATCTCAATTTATTCTAAAATTTTGTTTTTAACTATTATTTATTCATGATTTATGTGATTTTAATGTATATCAGCTTATTCTAAATACATTCTTTCTATATTGCATGCTTAACATGGACTAAAGTACTCAAATAATATATCTTTCAGCATAAAGAATGAACTGTACGAACGTGTCGACATATTGGATTTGTGGGAGTTGGCGTGTCTGACACTCCGTATCCGTGTCGGACACCGACACACGTGTCCGTGTCCTTGTTACATAGCTCTCAACTGAAAAGTAGCTTCATTTTTGCCTAATACCACTTCTATACAGGAAAAATAGGGTAAAATTATTTCCCATAAAATGAGTATTTTCAGTCTTTGGCACCCAGGAAAAGGAGGTACCCATGTAAAACATTTTCTCCAATCAATTCAAATCCCAGAAATCAACTTTGTTTTTAATGAAGGAAAGTCATTTTCCAAGGATATTTTCCCCTCCAATGGTCTGCCATTGCGTTTAGAAGTCATGCAACATAGATGACCTCCATCGTGAGGAGATCATCCTCACCAAAATTCAGCCCTAAACTCATCTCCATGTGGGCCTCACACTTAGTGTGTCAAACACACACAATAAGTGGGTCTTTGTTGCACTAGAAGTGGTTTCAAAGGCAAAAACGAAGCTACTTTTCAGTTGCATGTCGGAGTCCAACACAATTTGGATTCTGGTGCAACACTTCTAAATTCTGTTTAGTTTATTTTTCCCTTACGTGCAAGATACATAATAACATTTGCCATATGTTACAAGTTCTACCTTTTACAATTGATGTTTTATGCAACAAGTATAACATTGCATACATTTATTCTCTTCTATATGTATATGCTACAAATTGTAAGATATTATATCACATGATCCACCATTATCCCCATTACTATATACAAAATAATTACTTTTTTCATATTATTTAAAATATATTGTTTGAGTCCACGAATCCTATTTTTCAAGTTTCACCGAATCAGACACTCTGCACCTGTGTTGGACCCTAACACCCTCACCTATATCAATGCAACATAGGAGATCATCCTCCCCAAAAACCAGCCCATTCCAACATTTCTAGCCTTGTGAAAAGTGGATTACAAGTTGAGAATTTTAGATCGTCCATTTCACCATTAAATTGAACTCCTTATAAGAGTTAGAAGGTTCAAAAAGACCAGTATTTTGTAAGGATGATCTCTATGGTGAGGTGATCTCCTCACCAAAAACCACCCCGTAACTCTTCTCCATGTGGCCCCACAATCATGTCATTTAGTGCGTCAAAAAGCGTGTCAACATTCCCGACCATACATATGTGGGTCAGGACCAGGGGACAACAAATTTGACAACAATTTTGGCGTACCCACATAGAAGATGAATTAATGGCTATTTTTGGTGAGGATGATCTCCTCACCACATGGATCACCCCTACAAATATAGATTTTCAAGTTAACGGTAAAAATAGACAGTCCATAATTCTTCAACTTCTAAACCAGTCTACGAGTATCGGAATGATTTGAATTTTGTGAGGATGATCTCTTCACCATAGAGACCCTCCTCGCCAAAAATCATCCCATTCCAAAATTTCTAATTTATATATTGGCCCACGTCAATTTTTTGTTGTCAAATTTGCTGTGAAAATTGTTGTATATATATATATATATATATATATATATATAACATAAACTTTGACATGGCTCTGTGGGGCCCACATGGAGATGAGCCAATAATAGATTTTTTTTTTTCAATGATTTGGCGATTCTGAAATTTCTAACCCCATCAACGGTGGCCTTAAAGTTAAAGGTGAAATGGATGGTCTAGAACTCAACTAAAAATCCACTTTTCCTGGGGGTAGAAATGCCGGAATTTGCCAATTCTTACAATGTAATTATTGTAGGAAACAGTTTCGTGGCAGCATTTTTTGCATGAAACGCCACTTAGCAAATATGACCAAAAATGCATGTCCATGCAAGCAGTTTGAAATATTGAGAATTAAGAATGTTGATAAGACTTGCAACTTGTTTTATCTAATGATGAATTAATGATTTGTACTTATCAAAAAAATGGATTAATGATTTCTGAAAAGATCTTTTATTATGTGATTCAGAATAGTGCCTTCATAGAGCATGTTAGGGGATTGTCTTGTATTTTTTAGTAAAAATTTGGATCCCACTTGACGTTAATTTTGCATCAAATTTAATTTTGACAACATTGATTGTGCAAATCTCGACAAGAGCATTCTAACGGATCCATTTTTACTACAAACAAACTTACCGATTGGAAGTTATGAGCTTTTGAAAAATCTCATGAAAAAAATTACTTTTTCTCAAAGGAAGCCCAATCACTTTTTGCAAAGAAAGAGAGAGGGAGATAGATAAATGTGATATAATAACAACAATAGTAATATTAATAACAAATAAAGTGGTCAGAGTGAAGCAAAGTCTCGTAAAGTTTTAGAAGGCAAAAACATCCTCACCTAGGCTATAATGTCGTTTTGGTAGATATTGTTGGTGCCTTTTTGGAAAGACGTGGCAAAAGATGCTCAGACACAAAGACCAAGCAGATACAAAGAGCGAATCGAAGGGAAGGCTCCTTATAAAAAACCTTCCGATGAATAATGAATTAGTGAGAAGCAATCCATTGTCTTGCCAAAAGACCCACGTTCATACGTAAAAGATGTGGAACTTGATATGAATAGCATTGGGCTCCTTCATATACCCTTAGTGACAAGGTGATTTAAATCTAAAATTCTTTTTCTATATCTACCAAACCAAGAAAGCTTGGTTTAAAGTATTTCCATCTCATAATGTCTCGACTAAGTATTGGGGAGGGGGGGACTGGAATGATAAATTGGGTTTGTCTCAGGTTATCTCATATTGTCTTGACCGAGACGTCGACTAAGACTTCAAACCATGCAAGAAAGCATCAACTCAAGAAAAATAGAACAAATTCAACATGCGTGAACAATTGGTCCTAGAATCAGTGAATGAAGAGCTAATACATAAAACGGAATATGTGATGAACTTCATAGTTCCAGTTAATATAATATTGAACTTCATACTGGGCTCAACCACACAGAATGGAACGTGGCCCTGGAGAAAGAGATTCTGGGAAAAAATGAGAAACTGATCTAAGGAGACCAGTTACAAACCTAATTTAACATGTAAATGTACAACAGATAATTATGAGGCCAGCTTCTCTTTGCTCCAAGGTTCAGCACTTAGCTTTGGTACCTAACTTGGGCAAGGCCAAAACCAAGAAAAGAGAGCCAAGTCCCAGTTGGAACTTTGGTTGCATGAAGCAGGCACAAGTGCTGGAGAGGACTCGGATGTAAAAGCAAGGAAGTAGTTGTTGCAAACAAACTTTAGTTGAGTTATTTTAGAGCGAGAGCAGGAGGGGGAGGGAAAGCACACCTAGGATAAATGGAAAGTACAATTCTGCTTATAAGTCGAGACTCGGCTAGTACCAAGAGGAAACGACCAAGACGCCCCCATCACAGTCGAGATTTTAAACCCTTTCTAATAAGGCTATCAACGGATTGGATCAACCCCGAAAATCTGATCCGATAATTTCGGGTCAGGAACCACCTATATTCTTATCAAATCAGTACTGGGTCCATGTATGCTGATCCGATATATATAAAAGTGTATATATATATATATATATTGATAAAATGCGTTATATTTAATTATGAAAATAATTTTACCCTTTTATATGCATTTTTTATGTCATTATTGTACAATATTTCAATTTTGAGTGGATAATATTTATAATTTAAAAAAATATATATTTAGTACATTGGATCGGATTGGATCAGTTCAGGAACTCTATTCTTTCTATCGGGTCGGTTCCAAATCTCAATTATGTGATCCGATCTCTTATCGGATAGGATCCGGATCGGCATATTCGGATCAGCACAGATCCGACTTGAAGCCAATCCATTAGCAGCCCTACTTTCCACTCTTCACTCTCTATTCGCTTTAGGTCCAATTCCCCGTCTAGACTTAATAGTAAAGGATTGGTCCACAAATGCTCAAAAATGTTTCAGGAGTGATTTCGTCACCCAAGTGAGAAGTACCCTCCAGCTTGTTTGTCCAAAGAATTTTGACAAATACAAGATCAAGTATCATATATCATACCCTCTCATGAATCGTATATTATATCCTCTCTATATATAAAGATTTATTAGTCAGAGTCCTGTAACAGTTTGCCACGTGGCTTATATAGTGTCCCTGTCATTTATCTGCCATTTTAGATCTGTCAGCAGAGCCTGACGGGCTCAAGGGACCCCCATTTTTTACCCCCATCTTGGTGTACCCACGTTGATTTTTGGTCGGATGATAACCTCATCCCCACCAAAAATCAGCCCATTCTGAAATCTCTAACCCCATCAAATGTGGTTTTAAAGTTACACAGTAAAAATCGACGGTCCATAATGCTTCAGCTTCTAAACCAGTCGATGAATATCAGAATGATTTCAATTTCTGTGAGGATGATCTCCTCACCATAGAGATCATCCTCACCAAAAATCAGCCATTGATTTATCTATGTGGGTACGCCAAGATGGGGTCAAAAAAGAGGGTCAGAAATGGGGGTCCCTTGAGCCCGACCCTTTATGTTTTTGGACGGACAAAACTTATCTCCGAAATGATGAATCTAACTTTTTTGAAATGGAAGCTTACAAAAAATAAAAATAAAAAGGGTCGTGATGTAACAAGGTATACCTGAGATCTTTTCATTTGCGGAAGCGGCATTTTTGGTAGTCACTACTACCATCTGGGCCCACTGACCGCATGGATGTTTAGCCCACCCTTTATAGACATTCATACAAAAAATCAGCTTGTTTAATGATTTTTAGCTGTTGGTTTTAGTACTCAAAAGATGGTTGTATTCAACGGCTATAAGAATGCCTTAAATGGTGCTAAAAAGTGTTAAAATCTAATGGTTATAAATTATCAATCAAAGTGATTTTTGATATGTATATCCATCAAGGTGTGAGATAAACATCTAAGCGGTCAGTGGGCCCAGATGGCAGCGGTGACTACCAAAAATGCCGCTTCCGCAAATGAACAGTTTCAGGCATACCTTGTTATATCTTTTTCCAAATAAAAATAAAAACCGGGATACTTAGATGGGAAAAGCACGGAACTCAAAATTTCTGATTCTCTCTCTTTTTGTGCCGGGAACCGTGTGTACGGAAGCAACAGATCACGCCAGGCTATACCTGGGCTGGGAGGATCCAAGAGAGGCGATTTCTACTCCATGGCACAGAAAAAAGGAAACCTGTCTTTGTGGGATTGAACCCACGACCTCCCACGCGAGGGAAAAATCTATGATACCACTTTGGTATCAAAATTTTGATGCCGAAGTCCCTCAATTTGCCACGTAGTAGACTCTTTCGGGCCCACTAACTCCATGAATATTTGGCCCACATCTTGGTGGACCCACACACCAAAAATCAGCCTGATTAGTGATTTTTAGCCATTGAATTTGAGCACTTTTTCATCATGGGCTTGGAACCACTTCATAGGCATGTTCATAAAGCCCATGATGAAAAGTACTCAAATCCTACAGCTAGAAATCAACAATCACGCTGATTTTTGGTGTGTGGGTCCACCAAAATGTGGGTCAAATATTCATGGAATCAGTGGGCCCAAAAGAGTTTATTACGTTGCAAATTGAGGGACTTCGGCATCAAAATTTTGATACCGAAGAACAGCCCCACATGAGGAGGGTACTACCATCTAAGCTAGACAGCTGGGTGACAAAACTTCCGATTCTGAGGAGGAAAAACAAAGCAAGAAAACATATCGACCGGAGAAGTATACGAAGAAAAAGGGTAGCTCATTAGTCCCCTTTTTTTTAGTAAAACTTTGATGACGGCCGTGTCACTAGGAGTGTCAACCCCACCCTCTTGTAAGGGGCCCCGACCCTACCTTACCTTTTGAAAGCCCTAAAAAGATGGTTTTTTTATAAATTTCAAGTCCTTAGGGCAGGGCCAGGGTCACACTCAAGGGGCCCGGCCCTACCCAACCCTTGGCATATCATCTTTGTTTTATTTGTTTTTCAAATTTATATTCCATAAAGCAATGCACCCTGGGTGTATGGTAAATTCAAAATTACATTAAGTTGTTTTTTTAAATAAAAAAATGGGTTGTTCCAAGGTCACTTGTTGTTGTTGGACACTTTACTGTTAATGAGAGTTATAAGTTACCTGGGGAATCTATCATTTTTTGAAAAATAAAACATACAAAAGAAAATGGAAAAATCGATTGGCATGGTCTCCTAATTTCCTTAGGTACACGTGTCATGACGTTATTGGAGTTTGACACTACAATTATCCTAAAAAGGATACAATATTGGGCAATTTCTAAATGATTGAGCCATTCCAAAATTATGAACGGCCCAAAGTTGTTCATATTTTGAAATTTTTAAGAATGGTTCAAAATCGTTCCAAAATAATTTTCCTAGTGTCAATTTATAATATATCTTTTATTTATCAAGGTTTTTAAAAAGACTAAAAGGTTTCATTTTCAAATCTTAACGGTTCATCCTTGTAACGAAAAAAAAATTATGATCATTCATAGAAAAATCTACATAAATTAATACGAGGAAACACGTTACCAAGTGATGTAGGACATTTAACCAATACTCCCCAAAAATCGCAATTGTTGGTAGCGTGAGATTAAATTCATTTATCTCATAGGATCTATCTAGGTTCTCGGTCAACACGACCCCTCGTGGGCCCATATCACATAGGCCACCCCACCCCGAATGTGCCCCATTTACGCAGACTACCCCACTCAATCCCGGTGTGAAAATGCCCCTACATTAATCACCCCCGGTGAGAAGACTCGAACACGAGACCTCCCGCTCTGATACCACTTTGATGCAGGACATATAACCAATACTCCCCAAAAATCACGACTATTTGTAGCCTGAGATTAAATTCATTTATCTCATAAGATCTATCTACAGCCCTACGTGTCATCAAGGACAAAGCGCATATGATCCACGTGGCACGCTTTTAGAGGACTCTGACTGTATAGATTTTTTCAAAACCCTAGGTGGACCTACAAACCAAAAATCAGTTTAATTTGTGATTTCAAACCTTTGGATCTTTGTATCTCAAATAATGGTCAATAATGCTCAAATTCAGACGGTTAAAACCAACCCGTGAAAATAATTCCAATCCAACGGCTAGAAATCACTAATCGGTTTGATATTTTATTTGTGGGTCCACCTAGGGATTGGACAAACATCCATACAGTTAGAGTCCTCTAACAATGTGCCACGTGGCTCATATTGTGCCATGCCACCAATGTGTTACTCCCCTTTTCTGACCCCTCTCAGTAGTCGTGTTCTCGGCCATAGATTCCACAAATCTAACGGTGGTTCATAATGCTGCAAAATATCCAAAAAGAAAATGATAACCCACAGACAAGCTGACAAAATTGTATATGGTTCAGACCATTGACCACTGGATTCAAGAGATCCACGGACAACAAGGCATTAACTCCAAAATGTAAAATAGTTGTTTCCTCGACAATGGATCTCTTGAATCCAACAGTCAATGTCCTTGACCGTACACATTTTTTGTCCAGTTATCGGTGGAGTAGGATGATTCTTTTTAGTGTTGTTTAAAACCAGAATGTCAATAACTTTTCAAAATGGCTAGAACAACAATTTGGACTCATTTTCGGATAATTATACCCTTATTGTCAAAACTTGCCTTTTTTATGCATGTACTTCAATCAAATCATTGATTATTTGAGAAATTTTCCTTTTCCATAAGAACCCCAAATCATGTTCTCTTTTTTCACTTCTCTCCTCTACGATTTCTCCTCTTTCTTCATCTGCAATCCACTTCTTCTCCAACATTTTTCATATATTTTTTTTCTTCTTCTCTGAAGCTTCCTATTATACGAAGATCGTAAAATAGTAAGAAATTAAATGAACTCACTCCATCTTTTTTTTATGAATTCAGATGAAAGTTTGGATCTTATATGTCTCTACGACGAAGTAATGGAAGATTTCAAAAAAAAGATGTCGTGAATACAACGTGGTGCAAAAATTGAGAATGGGTGGCATGTGAAAGAGTTGGGTAACGAAGTCTACAAGGCTATTACAATAACCTTGATGGAAATGAATGAATACAATCCAACTGTATGCCAAAAGTGATGTAAGACCACGTGAAAATCGAGTAGTTCAAAAGTTAATAATGAGAATAGGTGGTGTGGGAAAGATTGGTGGCTATGTAACTATTTAAGTGCATCAGGGTCATAGAAAACAGATAATAGATTCTAAGAAAAAAAATCTTACAAAAAGATGACATGATGGAGTGTAGGTCCACCTAAAGTTGGTCACAGCATCCATATGATCAACAGTCTCAAATAGTGGGCCACTTCAACAATTAAGAACACAACTCATGAGAAAAGCTATAATCCAATGGATGAGTTAAATCTTAGTACTTAGGTTCATCGATAAAAAAAGAAGTACAAACCGATGACAAGAAAAAGAAAACTAATGATAATAAATGAAAAACATGTGAAAAGGAAGGGCAAACTGATGACAAGGAAGGGAAATCAATGACAAGAAATAACAAAATAATGACAAGTATGTGATTAAGTTCAATAAACTTTACTAATATGAACCACGTGGCACATTCTTATAGAACACTAACTGTACGGATGTATGGCTCATCTTAAGGTAGACCTATGTACCAAAATTCATTTTGATTAGCAATTTCTATTCGTTGGATTATAGTGTTTTTCATTGTTTATTTTTAACCACAGAAAATAATGCAATTGGTGCGTTGTTGTTTAAAATTATTTAAAAAAACACAAAAATTGTCAAAAAAATCAAAAAATAAATTAATTTAAAAAATACTTATATTTAAAATAAAAAAACCACCAACGTCATTCGAAGTGGTGTTACTAATTCACTACCGCCATTTTAAATGGCGCCAGTCAAACCTTTTTTTTTAAATAATCATAGAAAGTGCATCGTTTTCTATGATTAAAAATAAACAATGAAAAACTCTAATCCAACAGATAGAAATTACTAATGAAGATGAATTTTGGTATGTAGGTGTACATAGGGATATGCCAAAACATCCATATGGTTAGTGTTCTCTAAGAATGTGCCACGTGGTTCATGTTTGTCAACTCAAGGTACAATTTTGGCCAATGACAAAAAGAGACCACCATGCATCATGATAACGTCCATAGAACTTTGGACCATGTGATCATTGACCGTTTGGATGTTTGTCCCATCCCTAGGTATACTTACATACCAAAATTCATCTTGATTAGTAATTTTTATCCGTTGGATTAGAGTATTTTCATGGTTTATTTTGAATCGTACAAAACAACGAACTTTGTGGGTTATTTTTTGGAATTATTTAAAAAAAGCTCTAACCAACACCATTGCAAATGGCATTAGCGAGTTACCGCCCCCATTTCAAAGGCATTGGGGTTTTTAAAAAATTAAAATATAGGTATTTTATTTAATTTTGTGTTTTTTTAATTTATTTTTCTGAAAAAAAAAAGGTATGACCAACAACAATGGCATTGGCACCATTTCAAATGGCATTTTAGGTTCTTTTTGAGAATTTTTTAAAATAAGGTTTCTTTTTTAAATTTTGATTTAGTTATTTATTTTTTAAAAAAATTTTCCATTGAAAGATTGCATCAAAAGTTTTTTTGGTTTACTTGGGATTGTAATTTGCTCCATCTTCAAAATGGCCCCAGAATTTGCTCCTGAGTCTCTTGCCTTGCCATGCACTTTTCAACATGACAATACAGACCAAAGAAAAGCAGACAATGGGAGGGAGAGAGAACAGTTATTGGAGAAACATCTTAAAGGGACGGGATATTGGCACTTGCGTTTTCACTCAGTAAACCCATCACTCAGCACACCCATCCACCAAAAACAAAAAACAAAAAAAACAGAGAAGAAAAACAGAAGAAGGAGGAGAGCCACGGCAGGTACATCTCTCTCTCTCTCTCTCAATTCTGGACTGCCTCGGCAGCCTCTGAGGTCGAGTGTGGCATTCCACACTTGGCCTTGGGGGATGCCGATCCCAGAATCGAGAGAGACGTACCTGCTGTGGTGGTAGTGGCGGCGGCCTCCTCCTCTTCTTCTTCTCCTCATTTTTTTATTTTTTTTTTAAGTTTTTTTTGATTTTTTGTATTTTTTTTTATTTTATGAGTGTGATGAGTGAAAAAGGAGGGAGGGGGATTTTTGAGTTTACTGAGTGAAAACGCGGGTGCCAATTTCACTTAAACGACTAGGAATTGTTTTAGGGGAGTGGGAACGGTTTCAGTGAGTAGAGCGTATTTTTTGAAAAAAAAAAATGTAAACATGTAATAAAAAGACAGTTACATTTCATTGTTACCGATAAGTTTAACGGAGTTGCAGAGATAATACGGAGAAAAGTGACAAAATGTAAACAGGAAAAATCTAGTATGCAAACTTTGACCACTGACCATATGGATGTCTGTCCCCTCCCTAGGTGGACCTATCCACGGAAAATCAACATGATTATTTCTTTCTAACCGTTGGATCTGAGTACTCCCAAACAATGCTCGAATCCCACAGTTGAAAATTAACTCATAAAAAATACTCAAATCAATGGTTATAAATAACTAATCAGGCTGATTTTTGATCTGTAAATCCAAGTAGAGATGGAAAACACACAGCCGTCCGGTCAGTGGACTATAAGATAGTGCCACGTGGCTTACATTGTAGTCTGTCATAAGCGTTCATGACGAAAGTCCACTCATCAAATAATTGCTTCTGCTTTTTTTCCTTTATTTTTTTTTGCCTTTTGAGAGTTCACTCAATTATGCAAACTGTTGCAGACTAGATTTTCTCATATATTCCTGTTTTGCTGCGCACAGGGTCTCCGCCCGTGCCGAGGCAGTGGAAGCCATACAAAACAATGGCTGCGTTGTCATTCACATCAAGGAAAAAAAAAAAGAACGACCATGTGTAACATGGGTGACAGAAAAAAGAGATGAGAAATACTTGCATCAGGAAGTTGGTGCTGCACGAGGCACACATGCGTTGACGATTGGGATAAACTGTTGATCAATTTTGAGCAGGAAGAGCCTCTAGGTAGAAAATTTGACTTGGTCGGATGATCGTAGCCATCAATACTGAAAATTTCTTTTCTGCCTATGATTTTGTCTGACAGTCCAGCAGAATATGGTGAATCGGATGGTTAGAATCGACTAAGCTGGTCAATTTTTGGCCTAGAAGATCTCCTTCCTCTATCAAGACATGCCTCTTCGATCACTTCGCCATAATGGCATGTCCAGAAACCACGTAGAATGAGCTCGATGAAGAAAATAAAAGTAACAATAACTTCAACCTATGACCGAGTGTATGACAAATTTATAAATAAACCTATTTCAAATTTTTTTTTCCTGAAGCAAACCCTTCTATAGAGGAAGAGCTGGGACTGTCTCCTTAATCTGTTCCACAAATAATTAAGCGCACTCTCCAAAAGATGGCGGAACTCTAAATCTGAGGTCAAATTGGTTTGTAACAGTGGTTGCCAAAAAACACAAAACAAAAATATAAAAATAAAAATATTGGTTTGTATCAGTTTAACACAAAGCTGACTTCTTCATAAGCCAAAGGTTAAGAGTGTTGATATTATCTGCTTAACAGAGTAGTTTGAGTTAGATATATCTAGGGTAATTTAGATGAAGCTACCGAATGAATGACAATGCCGAATCAGAGTTAGTATGGTCCAATGTTCAGATAGTCTCCTATTCATCACGAAGATGCATCTTTTCAGGGTTTATGTTGAGATGTACCTTGTTAACAGATTTCATATGTAATGAGAGTGGTGTACACTGAGACTCCAGTTCTTGCAAAAGGTTGCTTGCTGGTTCCTACATTGTTAGAGAACCAGGACCAGGAGAGTAGCTCAACAGGTTTAAGGTTACATGCTGCAAAGGTACAAGAAATGCATGCTCAAGAAATAGTGCCCACTTTGGTTACTACTGTCAATGAGAGAGCCTGCAAAGGCATCTAGTGACATCCTGATCAGAAGCAAACGTTTTGGATATACAAAGAGAGAGAAGAGATAAACCAACTTTGTTTCCAAAAAAACAAATAAAAGAAGGCACTGCTAAAGGAACAAAAGACCATCAGCACTGAGATCATTCAATCACTAAACAGGTATATTATCAGCCACAGATTCATCATCTACCTTCTTTAGAGAAGATCAGTTTTGCTCCCCATGAGGACAAAATATGTCGGAAATGATCTTGTTATTTTACTCCAATGGATGACAGAAGAGAAGAAAATTTTGACGATCAATTGGTCACTTAGACGGAGTTCGAATTATGTACAATCCGACTGTCACCTAGAAATCTTTTATTTTTTTTAATAAGTCGAGAAGAAATGATATTAGCGAAGGAGATCGAGAAGATCTCAAAGTACATGAGGAAAGAAAAACAAAAAACAAAAGATGCTAGAACAGACCAACAATCTAACTAGTCAACAAAGATTCAAACTTAAACACATTGTCAGAAAAGAAGCTGCCTCTCATCTCTGATGAGGTACTTCCCCAGCTGTATAGGGATGCCTTAATACTTATGATGATGTCATGAAGTGATCCTTCCTCTCCTCTGAATATCCTTTTGTTTCTTTCCCACAATATTCCCCAAATTATCGCATACGGTATCATCCTCCATATAACCTTCCCTTTACCTGAAAGTTTTATCTTTGGCCATCCACCCAATAACGCCCCAATCTTTTGGGTAATGTTTGTATGTTTTGTCTGAAACCCAGGCCTTGCCTGTTATATATTTCTTGTGTCTTTTCTTAAGAGGCACCTTCTGGATCCTACGATCCAGATTTTCTCCGTATTTTGAACTTAGTGGTCTAGGACAATTCTGGACAGTCATGCCCTTTGTCCTTAACGGATCAATCTGTAGTTGTAGCCATACTTTTCTCTTTACATGAGTCTACTACATACACGTGTGGGGAGCTTTCTACTTTATTTACCTATACTTTTTATTTCCCTTTCCAATTTGGGAACTTTACACATTCTTGTTTACAAGAGAAAAAGAACAAAACACACATAAGACAACTTATTTTGAAAATATCTCAAACAAAACATAGCTGGTGCAAACTGGAAATAGCATCAACTTCGTTTTGGGTTTCCACGGGTTTGGATAGCACCTGGGGCTCATAATTTGCTCCATCTGAACAGCAGTCCGCTGAGTGCTGACAATTTTGGTAAAAAAAATTTTGCATCAACAATTTTTCAGCCTTTTTTTGTTACATGCTACTGTCCAAATAGGGCCCTGAAGCCCCTTTAAATAAATGAGACTGAATCCAACCCAAAATCAACGGATCAACCCCATAAATTGAGCTCCAAGATGGCTTGAACTTAGTTGTTTCATCCATGGCAAGCCCAGGGCCCAGCTCCTTTGAGTCAGCATGTGCACCATTACTGAGACGTTGCTGATCTCGGGATTCATCGAGTTTCTAATTTCATGCCTCTTAAACTGCCACCATCCATGTAGCATCCTTGCATAGGTTCAGAGCATCCAGTCAACAATCTTAACTAGGGAATGTCCTAATGCAGAAATCAGTCAAATTAGATGGTACTTAACCATCAAATATACGGATACACAAATAATTAGGATCATTGAGTTGGGCTTATTTTTGCTACACACATAGCTATTAAATAGTAGGCAGCTCATGGACCTGAAAATCTACGATCGTTCGAACCATATTCATGTAGGCAATCAAAAAGTGTATTGTAGCATAAACACACTTTAAACGACGTGGATTAAGGAGTTAATGTCATTGGATACTATTTGGTTCTTGTTGAAACAGAAAAGAATCTTAAAAGTACCCTGCATATTATAGTTACAATAACAGAAATTTTAGCTGATATAAATAGATCATGCTTTTTGAGAAAATAGATTCAAATGATAAAACTAGATGTTCCACTACAACAATTTGTAACTTCAGTTTATTCAAATGATAAAACTAGATGTTCCGCTACAACAATTTGTAGTTTTATTTTATTCAATAAACAGAAGCACCATAGTACAACAGAAATCATTTCCTTCACAATCATCTCCACCCATCGCTTTGGGTGGAAATAATTTCTACCCATAAAATACAGGGAAGCACAACTGCCCAAATGCTTACACATGAGGGCAAAAAACCAATTTCAGGACTCTGATTAGTAGAACAAATTGAGAAACCTTGCCGCAACAATTGCAATCTCCTTCACTTTTGTGAAGTAAAAAAGAATGTAAGCAATACAATGTACAACAAGCTCAAAACAAATGTACATTAGAGGAGAGCAGTACTCACCAAATGCTGCTCGATGCATATTGTATCCCTCGATTCAATTCAACTGAACCCAATATCTAACCACAGATCAAAATCGACAATTATAAGATCAAGCCGCTCTTAACAATTTGCTCCAACCACACTGCCACATCGGACATTATTGGACGCTCACAAGGATTCTCCCTCACTGCATGCTCTGCAATCTCAGCAAGTTTTAGCAGAGGTTCCACATTTCTCGGAAGTGCCACATTCCGATCAATGATGGCAGCCGCCTTACCCTGTGTAATTAAGGGCACTGCCCACTCAACAATGTTGGGAGGTGTGTAGTCCTTGTCATAAGCTTTCCTTCCACTGAGAATCTCCAGCAGTACTATGCCGAAACTGTATACATCACTTTTCAAATCTCCATTTAGGTCACTGTCACTGCTGCTCAAAATCCCAAAGTCGGCAATTCGTGCCCCCCACTCAGAGTCCAAGAGTATGTTTGAGGTCTTGACATCGCCATGGACAATAGGGGGCATGGCATCCTTGTGAAGGTACTCGAGCCCCCGTGCAGCCTGCATTGAGATCTTCAACCTAAGTTTCCAATTCAGAGGAGATAACCCACCATGTAGGTGGTCCTGAAGTGTGCCATGGGGCATGAACTCGTAAACAAGGAGCCTCTCCCCCATCTCTACACAGTAACCCAACAAGTTTACAATGTTGCGGTGCCGGATCTTGCAGAGGATCTCCAGTTCCGCTTCGAAATCTCGGTTGTTGGTGTGGATTATTGTGGCTGCATTGGCCCTCTTGACTGCAACTTGCCGCCCATCTGAAAGGATGGCCTTGTAAACAAACCCATAGCTTCCCCTGCCGAGCTCGTTGAACTCCTTGAACCCGTTGGTGGCATCCTTTAGTTCCGAGAGGCGGAACACTTGGGCTGTCCCAACACATGGAGGGACGCAAAGAGGGGGCTCTGGGTTTGAGTTGGTGTCGGCTTCTACCTCCGGCTTGCCTATGCAAGACGTACATTGGTTTTTTCTTTGTTCTTCCTTTCTACTTGTGATCATACGGGGAAGAAGACACCACCCAATTAAGACCAATGCGAAACCCAATACAGACGATCCAATGATGACTGTCAATTTCTTCGTCTGGTGGTGCTGCTGCTGCTGCCGCGATGAAGGAAGCCCGCAAATATCCCTACAAGAACTGTTTTGGCAGAGCGAACAGGCCGTGCACACTCGATCGGCATTCTCACTACACACACTAGACGGGAAGAAACCATCAGAACAGTTTGACCCACAAGGCAAGCAGATCTTCAGATCTTTCCGAACGCACAAGTTTGTCAAATCCGGCACACCAAGAATGCTGGCATTGAAAGAGAACTTCCCCTCAAGACAGGAACCAGCCGTACAAGGGCCTGGACTGCACAGCTGCAATGGAGGGCTATAGTCTGGCGGCAACGGCCCTTGAGCTCCCCAGCAATAAAGTATTAGATCGTCTTCCCTAACACCACAAGTAATGAAATCAGACGATGCGATTGCCAGGAACCCCGAACCCTGCGGGACCAATGATTCATCGTGGCTCCCCCAACACTTAATCCCGTGATCATCTTCCCGAATCCCACAGAAATGGCGGGCACCGGCAGTTAATGCCATGAATCGAGTTCCCAACGGAGGATCACTGAACGCATCAATCTCACCCCAACACTTAACCTCACCGGAAACTCCCGAAATTCCACAAATAGAATCCCTGCCAGAAGCTAGGGTTATAAAACTCTCAGATGAAGCTGGAACTCTCAAATTCGCCGATTTTGGACCCCAACAAACAATACCCCCCTCTCTAATACCACCACAACTAAAACCCTCACCTGAAACAATCTTCCTGAAAACAAGATTATTCAAAGATGGATAAAAAAATGAAGACTTGTAAACAGAATCCGAACTATTATTCAAAATTTGACGAATTTCCCAACAATCAACAGTGCCCGAATCAATACTAGAAAAATAAGATCCTCTAATAGCACAAACATGATCTTTCCCGGCAGCAATGTGAGAATAGGCGGTGTATCGGAAGATCGAAGGGACGAGATCCGTACTTGAGTTGACCGAGTTCCAGCAATACGACTGAGAGGTATTGGCTAAAAGGCCGCACATGAAACCCTGGCCGCCTGTGAGGGCTGCCATAGGAGGGAGAGAGCTAAAATACAATGCAGCGGATGATGAACTGTTCTTCTCCCAGCAGCTGATCTCTTGTTTCCCGCTTGCATCACTGGCGCAAAAGAACCCATCGTCGCCGAACGCGGCGGAGATCGGACCCATTGAACCGAATCCGACGGCCCCGATCACCATCGACAGTAGGAGAAGAAGATTCAGTAATGATGGAGGTCGAGAAAGATCTGAAAACCCTTTCTGGAGTTCCATCAGTGATGTGGTTTTTGCTGATTTTACTCCGAGTTCTCATGGACTTATTTTACAGTTCGATGGACCGTTGGAACTTGAGCAGTCCTACAAAGCTTGAAAATTTATATGCGGGTTGTCATAGGGTCACCCCTCATTGGACACTTAAAGCATGCAATACCAATAAGATTTGAGACGTGGACTGAGGGTCGCCTGATAGTACTACCTTGGGAATCTGATTCCTTTTATCGTTTTTGAAGAGCAAAACATCAAAAAGGAAAAATCTATGATACCTACATCGGTATCAAAATTTTGATGCCGAAGTCCCTCAATTTGCCGCGTAGTAGACTCTTTCGGGCCCACTGACTCCATGAATATTTGGCCCACATCTTGGTGGACCCACACACCAAAAATCAGCGTGATTAGTGATTTCTAGCCATTGAATTTGAGCACTTTCTGATCATGGGCTTGGAACCACTTCATAGGCATGTTCATAAAGCCCATGATGAAAAGTGCTCAAATCCTATGGCTAGAAATCACCAATCATGCTGATTTTTGGTGTGTGGGTCCACCAAGATGTGGGCCAAATATTCATGGACTATGTGACAAATTGAGGGACTTCGGCATCAAAATTTTGATACGGAAGTCGGTATCAAAGAACAGCCCAAGTGGGAATCCAAGAGCGTATGCTAACACCGAGTAAGACTTACCTGACCACCCGTGGTGAGGTAGCTGCGTGACCACCCACAATATAAGCCATTGGAGGACACTTAGAGGACACTAACTGTATAGATGTTTGGTTAATCAGTAAGTGGACCTACAAACCCAAAATCAACCTAATCAGTAATTTTCAAGCGTTAGTTGAAGTCATTTTCGTTGGTTGATTTTAACTGTAGGAATTTGAGCATTATTTACCATTATTTCCGTACAAATATCCAAAGGCTTGAAATCACTAATTAGGCTGATTTTGGGTTTGTAGGTCCACTTATGGATTGGCCAAACATCTATACTGTCATTGTCCTCTAATAAATTGCCACATGGCTTATATTATGTGTGGCATGGGTGGTTAGGCAAGTCTTACACAGCTAGCACCCTTTTTGTCACTCACCGCTACAATCTGGACCCACTGACCACATGGATGTTTAGCCCACCCTTTTTAGAAATTCATACAAAAAATCAGCTTGTTTGATGGTTTTTAGCAGTTGGTTTTAGTACTCAGAAAAAGTTGAATTCAACGCATCTTAAAAATTACTAAAATCTAATGGATATAGAATTATTAGATTACCAAATCATGGTGATTTTTGGTGTGTAACTATGTATATCCACCAAGGGATGGGCTAGACATCCATGCGGTCAATGGGACATATGGTAGCGCAGAGTAATAGAAATTGTGCTAGCTTACGCTTTTGGATTAAGATACAGGAGTAAATCTTACCAGACCACTACTGGTTAGGTAGCTACCTGATTTTTCGTTTGTAGGTCCACTTAGGGATTGGCCGAACATCCATTAGGTCAGTGTCCTCTAAAAATATACCATGTGGCTCATATTATGGTTGGTAGGGGCTTCCCTGACCGTGGTCAGACAAATTTTACTCAAGCTAACATCGTCACCCAAAAAAAAGTGATTGACTGGCTCTTCAGTGTAGTTTCGTACACGGGCACAGTAGATCACACTTTTATCCAAGGTTTTAAATGGACCGTTATAACGGGTGACCCTTGATATTTTAAAGACAGAAACAAAAAATAACGGAAGCAAACAATATTCCATTATGGATGGAAGGCGGTCATATGATGTGGATTTGAGGTTGACTTGGCTGGAACGCTTTTAGAAGGCCTGAGCGTTGAACCTTTTTGAGGGTAATCCCAAAGAGGCAAATATGAGAAATTTTTTGAAGCGGCGAAGCAATGACCAATCACATCAAGCCACAATCCCCTGATGTTTTAAAACAAATCCAAAAATGCTTTTGAACAGGGGATTGTGGCTTGACGTGATTGGCCACTGCTTTGCCGCTTCTAACTTTCGCCGCTTCAAAAATTTTCTCGGCAAATATTGACGGACACAGGCTGTGAGGAGTGCATGGACCCCCTGAAAGCAGTGGGAAGCCTCAAACTTTAATTATCGGTTGCTTTTGCCAAGCTGTACGAGAACCACAAGGATATCGCTAATGCCAGTGAGTCTTGAGAAAGATGTGCAAGTCTAAAAAAAAAAAAAAAAAAACCAGAAATTTTCTTAAACAAAAAAAGTTTAAAGTTTAAACTATTTATAAGACAGAATATTTTTTTGAAAATTTACGAAAAAAGGTAACTAGACGCCTTCCCTGGCAAAAATTAAGTGTGCCACGTGACTCGTATTGTATTGTGACAAAAGTTTTACTGGTTAATGGGCAAATGCCCTTCATCTAAACCTGACAGACGCCCTTTAAAAAGACATTTGTCAGCTTTAATTTTTGTCAAATTTTCAAAAGTATTTTTTTGTTTTTATAAATAGTTTAAACTTTAAACTAATTTTTTTTTGTTTAAGAAATTTTTGGAAAAAAAAAAAACAGTGTGCTACCTGGCTACTACTTGACGAGACTGAGTAGAAATGAAACTGAGGCACAAGAATTTCAAATAGGCTCTGGAGCTAATGAAGAGTGCCACGGCAGAGAACTCAGCTGAGGTTGAACAGAGAGGTAACCACTATGACTAAGCTGCATTATTTATAGTGATAATCTTTTGTTCATTCTCTGATTACATAGGTGGTAGATTATTTTTGCTGATACCACACCTACATTTTCGAGAAAAAACTTCCTTGTTGGACTGGATTACCAATCAAACGGTTCATTGAAGTTTAGCTTCAGTTTTCCTCTCTGCATGCATAATTTTCAGCATCCCTTTGGAAGAGGCACACTCTATATTTATCATCGAATTGGATTTGGACTCTCCTATCCGAACAATTTTAAATTCCTTCGTGATAGTTGCTGAACTTCCCTTTCTTTCTTAAGCTTCATCTCTAAGATCAAGCTCTCCATAGTCTTTTTTTATTTTCAAACAATGTCTCGTTCCTTTATTTCTAAGGCCCTCGACATTCCCCCTCATTTCTAATTCCTTCAAGATGGTGTTTTTTTTCTCATAAATATGAGAGCAAGGACATTGGAATTTTTCTTAGAAATTTTGAGTTTCTTCAGAGGGTCGGGCTTAGGGGACCCCTTTTTTTCTGACCCCTCTCGTGTGCTCGGCCGTTGGATTCCAAAAATCCTACTGTGGTTGTCAGCACCGAGCTGGCATCACTTTTGGGACGCTAACAACCACAGTTGGATTCGTGAAATCCACGGCCAAGCGCACAAACACAGAGAGGGGTCAGAAAAAGGGGGTCCTCGGAGCGTTAGCCTTATTTCAAAAGATCTGTCTATGATGTATGGAAATATTTCCTTCTCACATTTATTTGTCTATTTTTATTTAAGGAAAAAACTTTTGATTTATTGCATATTTCATCCCATGCTTTTCTGGAATGCGCCATGTTAGATGCTTTGTATCTGTATCAGACATGAACACATGTCTGTGTCATTGTTACATATGCCATGGTTGATATAATTTTTTAAATGCAGAGGGGATGGTTGTGATCATTCAATTGAAATCCCAACAAGACAAAAATCATTATTGTCACAACACTAGTTTTTTTTTTCCTCTGGCTGGTATACATTTTCTAAAGGAAAAAGATGTAACAAGGTATGCCTGAAACTGTTCATTTGCGGAAGCGGCATTTTTGGTAGTCACCGCTGCCATCTGGGCCCACTGACCGCTTGGATGTTTATCTCACCCCTTGGTAGATATACATACTAAAAATCACCTTGATTGGTAATCTATAACCATTAGAGTTTAACACTTTTTAGCACAATATAAGGCGTTCTTATAGCCGTTGAATACAACCATTTTTTGAGAACTAAAACCAACGGCTAAAAATCATTAAACAAGCTGATTTTTTGTATGAATGTCTATTAAAGGGTGGGCTAAACATCCATGTGGTCAGTGGGCCCAGATGGCAGTGGTGACTACCAAAAATGCTGCTTCCGCAAATGAAAAGATCTCAGGTATACCTTGTTACATCACGACCCTTTTCTAAAAGCCAGCCACATTAATTATTTCCTGTTTTTAATATATCCAACGGTTGGGATTATCCAGTTTAGTGCAATTTCTGGATCTATGGATATCTAGAAGGTGGTCCACCGTTAGGAGGTCTCAACTCTCACATGACCCATCATCCATTTTGATGAATCATATGCATATATGCATGCTGATTGGAATATCTTGATCATCCATACCCAATCAACCTACAAACATATTTTTGTATCAACTTACAATATTTGATATGTGCCCTTTAGAAATAAGCATAGCAGGCCCTCTCAGGAGTTTAGATTTAATGATTTCTAATAAATGAATATGAAGTGCGTGTGGCCTGGCGACAAACACCAATATCAATATCTTAATAAATTTTCATTGTTAGCGATAGGATTACTTGGGTGGGTCCCGTGTAGATTAACGTTGAAACGCGGTTTTGGATATGCTTTTTCAGAATAGGTTACAAAATGTATTGATTCGATGAACGACGATGATGATATTGACACAGATAAAGGGTGGTTGTTGGGCCAAGTGTGAGAGATACGCTCTATTGATGTGTGTGCCGAGCACGAAGATTTCGTATACGTGTGTGCAGGGCCGTCTCATTGCAAATTGAGGCCTAAGGTGAAAATTCCATATAAGGCTATTTTTATATTTAATATATTAATATATATAGTTTTAATTAAAATTTTTAACTCTATATATAGTAGAAAATCTTATTTAACAACTATTCATGATAATCAAAAACTACATAAAAAATTTAGATGCAGAGGACTCTCGTAGTCCTGTTGCATAGCCCATGCAGAGGATTCTCACGGCCTTACATAGATCATTTTTTGGGCTTAATGACTGCGTGGATGTTTGGCCCTACCCTAAAAATCAGCTTGATAGATGATTTCTAGCCATTGGATTTACTACTCATAAAAAATGCTTGAATCAATGGATAGAATCAATCCTAAAATGTACAAAAACCTATGGCTAGAGATAACCAATAATCAGATCAGTTTTTGGTTGTATATCCAACAAGGGGTCGGCTAAACATCCATGTGGTTCTTGTGGTCACGGAAACTCTATATATGACCTTTTTATATTTAATATATTAATATATATGATATTAATTAAAAATGTTAATTCTCGTAGCCCTACATAGATCATTTTTTGGGCTCAATGATTGCGTGGATGTTTAGCTAGCCCACCTATTGGTGGATAAATGCACTAAAAGTCAGCTTGATTATGATTTATAGCCATTGGATTTACAAACCCAAAAAACATGCTTGAATCCAATGGTTAGAATCAATCCTACAAGAGTACTAAAATCCATGGCTAGAGATAACCAATCAGGTTAGTTTTGGTTTATATATCCAACTAGGGGTGGGTTAAACATCCATGTAATTAGTGGGCCACTAGTGGTCTTATGGTGGGACCTGGGCTGGGGGCTTTCTCTCACCACGGGGCTTTAGGTGACAGCCTTAATGGCCTTAAGGTAGGCCCTGATTACATGTGGCCCGGTAAACAATGTTCATAGTCATACTTCATCCTGTAGGTCACCCCAAGCATAGCCCAAAATATAAATTTATCAAAAGCTCATCCGGGGACCCCAAAAATCCAATGCAGAACTAAATTAAACTTGGACCGTTTTGGAAAAGGGTCGGTTCCGGTGACCAACACTTTTGACCAACACCTTAGTGTACCCTTATAGAAGATGAATCAATGGCTAATTTTTGGTGAAGATGATCTATATGGTGAGCAGCTCATCCTCACAAAAATTCAAACCATTCTGATATTCATAGACTGGTTTAGACGTCGAAGAATTATGGACTGTCGATTTTTACCGTGTAACTTGAAAACCACATTTAACGGGGTTAGAAATTTCAGAATGGGCTGATTTTTTTGTTGGGGTTATCTTTTTGGTGAGGAGATCATCCTCACCAAAAATCAGCCATTGATTCATTCTCTACGAGGGTACACCAAGGTGTTGGTCAAAAATGTTGGTCACCGGAACCCGACCCTTTGGAAAAAGGCCCATTCATGATAAAGTTATTATTAGATGTGCTCGATTAGTTTGACTTTTCAGATTGGTGGACGATGTGTGTGTTGTGAGATTAGGGGGTAGAGATCCTCAATGCTAATTTTTGATGTCCATATCAACAAGACTAATTTTTGAATGGGTGAAAGGAGGATAGAGAGAGAAAGGGGACACGAAAAGCTTGGATAGAACAGGCTGTATGTAAGGGAGGTGACACCGGCTAATGTTGGCCCAGGAGAGTTTTAAGTCTTCCCTACAAAAACTAGGCCTGTTGTCTCTCTGTCCTGGACTGGATGGGCACATTAAACAATGAGATATTAAGTAATGAAATGGATTCTCTAGTTGGCCTTATCAACGAACTACATTTAATTTGTTTCTCACCTGTTTCCCCTGCGATTTCAAATACGTACGTTCCCCGCTCCTATTTCTCCTATAACGTTTCCTATTTCTCTTCCTCTCGTCCTTTGGCAATTTACCTGCAAAAGTTTGAAAATGGGAGGATGGTCTTGGCATTTATTATTCTCAATACCTTTCTCGGCCAGCTAAGATCAAGTTATATTATATTGAAACATGCTACTGGAAGTTTGATCTTAACAGCAATAATAGCTCCACTTGCATGGTGGCCGCAGGACACGAGGGTGAGGTTTTCTTGACGTCAATAGATTCGTTGCTATTTTTTGGCGGTGATTGATTCTGGTCCCTTTATATCTCCTAGATGGGACCCATCAAATGCGGGGGCTCCCCTGGGGTGCTCTTCTACATTGGTCTGCCATTGGCGGTTCACTCGTGATCTACCTGACACTTTTCTTGTATTTTCTCTCACACTAGCTAGATATGTGGTTGAGTGAAAAAAGAAACTATATATATGGTTGAGTGAAAAAATTTAGTCTTGTGGAGCATTTTTCTCTTTGGAGTGCATACAAATGTGTCATCTGACAAACTTTTTGGGCCCACTGACCCATGAATGATTGGCCCACCACTTGATGGATCTACACACCAAAAGCCGCCTGATTGGTAAGTTTTTTAGCCATTCAAACTTGCCAAAGAAAAAAAATGGTCGAATCCAATGGTTAGATATCATCCCATGAAAAAAAAATGTTCCAATCCAAGATCTAGGGATCAGTAATCAGGCTGATTGTCGGTGTATAGGTCCATCAATAAGTGTGCCAATCATTCAATTCGAAAGAGTATGCCAGGTGGCACATTATTGTGCACTTCACAGGGAAAAATGCTACACAGCAAAGGCAATTTTCTCATGGGGTGAAAACTAGAGATAATCAAAAGATCAATTACCCAGACAACATATTTATGTGGTTCGGCAGTGTGGCTACATCCACGGGTGAGAAAAGCCTTTTCACTATCTCAAAGGATTAAGGGTTGCAATAGTTTCTCTCTCACTCAATGTACAAGTGAAAACCCTAATGATTGTTCAATCCTGACTAACTGACCACTCCTTCGAAAGAAAGGTCGGGGTGGGGCTTAGGGACTTAATCATCATAAATGGTGGTTCAACTGACTAATTATGTGCTTCTATTGACTCTTAACAAATGTGTCTTTCCTCATCTCCATGTGCTGAACATCCATGATAACGAATTTTAGCTGATTAAAAGAAATATAATGAAGATTTCCACAGTTGTTTGTATCAAGTTGGACTAAAATTTTGTCAATACGGCGAAACAGATTTGGGGATCAGGATGTCCCCGATGTTGTTGTGCCATGGATCAGCCAAGTGGGTAGCCAGATTCTCCAATGGTCCTGTTCCGGGGTAAGCTGACTGTTGGACGCAGAATCCCACAAAGGCCAACAAGGCGAGACGGCCTGAAATAACAAAAAAAAAAAAACATAAATAATGGACTACTTTATGAGAATGCTACACTGAATAATTAGGTGAGAGTAGAAACCGTTTTTGATCTCCTTGATCTTGTACTCTTTGAGCTTGACCGGGTCCTTGGAGTAGCCCAATGGGTCAAATGCTCCACCTGGGTACTTCTTCTTCTCAGGGTCTTTCTCCATGCTGCGTTGGTGCTCCACAAAGGCAATGGAAATGAATTCGATAACCAGAATGGTTGGGAGGGTGCCCCATGGGACTGGGTTGCCTAAGTAGGTCGCCTGCCCACCTGGCACCGCAGCCCACTCCTGAGCCTTCACCCAGTTGCCCAAGCCCAATGCCTCGGGCACCAAGATCCCTGGCTGCAAAATGCAAGGGGCATGCACTCTCAGGATTTCTCTTTCCCTCGGATCGGATTAGAATAAATAGACATGTTAGAAACTCAACACGCAAGTTGGAGTGGGTATTTCAAGCACAGACGAACCCTCATTTTATTATTTTGCACCGAGAAACATATAGAGATAAATTAATTAGTTAGTTGTATAGACAGACAAATTACAGATGAGTAAATGGAATTAGGGAAAGATTGGTCGTGATTAGATTTCTCTGAGGGATTTATTCAGCTGGTGGAACATGGTTTAAAAAATGATGTTATAGCGGATTCAGACCTCCCCCGTTATGTTATGGCCGTTATTTTCCTGTTGTAACGAAAATAACTTCTGAAAAAATGTTAAGAATTTCCATTATTTTCCTTCAATTTTATTGAAAATTTAGCGCCGTCCCGGTCCGTTATACCGTTATAACTGCCCCTTTTAAACCGAGAAATTCTTTGATGCAGCAAAAATTTAGAAGCGGTGATCATGTGGCCAATGATATAGTGTCAGGTACACTAGGGCTACTCTGATGCAACATCATTGCCCCTACACTTAGGTGTACCTGGCACAACATCATTGGTGCATGATCAGTGTTTCTAAATTTTCGCCCCTTCAAAAAATTTCTCATTTAGACCATCGGGGTGGACCTCTCTTGCCTTTCTTCTTGTGCCAGACGCCTATGGCACTTCCTACCTTGTGCTATTGTGTTGGACTGTGGAAGGAGAGAAACCATAGAGTTTAATAACAGAGAAGAACTTAGGCGTGTTTGATTACACAGAAAATTTTCTTTTCAATAAAATTTATTTCTGAAAAAAATACATCTGATAGGACTGTTTGATTGAACCCGAGAAAATTAGCCAAGAAAATATGCAATTTCCAATTATGCGAGAAAATTAGTATGAGAGGACTTTTGGTACCGAAAATGAATTCTAGGCTTTGATGGGAAAATCTCATTTTCTTGAGAAAAATTTTCCATCTTAAATGGCTATCAAACAAGAAAAAAATATATTTTCCTGACAAAATAGGCAATCAAACACGCCCTTAATTAGAGTCCATTTTAAATTTCGGCTGAAACGCCGAAATTTCAGTTCTGGTGAGTACCGAAATCCCCGAAATATAGCTTTCTAAAACGAAATCCACCAAAAAAAATTCAGCCAAAATTTTGATTTTGGACCTCACCGAAATGGTCACCAAAACCGAAATTTAAAAGATACGTAGCAAGGTTTTAAATTTCGGTCTCGGTGACCATTTCCATGAGGTCCAAAACCTTGCTACGTATCAAGCTTGTCTAAGCTCTTTGAAGAGTGCCCCGGGGTTTGTCCTTTTGAGGATTTTTTGTTTCGTTGGGATTCGATTATAGGAAGGGGTGGGTGATTAGTATTTAGTTTGTTTTCTCTTTATATGTTTCTTTTCTTAAGTAGTATTTACTCTTTGGATGTAATTTCCTCAACCTCCCTCGCCTCCTCTTTGCTTCCCAATTAATCTATATATATATTCATAAAAAATAAAAAAAAATCTATAGACAAACTTACAACTGCAAGCATAGCCCATCTGCAGTGAATAAGTTCAGACTCCTTAAATCTCTCAAGGTTCTCAGGGACTTCACCAAGCCGAAGGGGGTCGAACCCAAAGTCACTGAAACACACAAGATAATAGAAAACCAAGATGTTAATGGACCCGAGTAAGTCCTTGCTCATCCGCTAAAAACTTTGATCAACATTTGGTAGTTAATTAATTACCCTGGGGCCGAGCCGTCGAGGTAAGGCGGGCGAGGTTCGCCGGGCATCCACTCTGCAGACATGGTGAAGCGCGATGAGGCATTGGTGCTGGCGCCTGGGAGAGCGACCGTGGTGGTAAATTTCGACTTTGAAGACGAGAGGAGAGACGGAAACACAGCTGCAACTCCGCAGCTCCTCAAAGCGTTTGACGCCATTCTCACAGTTGGAGCTGTTTAGTGGAGGTGTGGATTGGAATTGGGTATGGGGAAGGGGAGACTACCAGAAGAACGAGCATAAGCAAGGAGAGAGAATGAGAGATATTGGCGCTGCTGATTCCCATGGGCCATAATAATTTGTTCCATCCATTATCATTGAGCCACGTGTTTTTGCTTAATCCGTTTGACTATCGACGTGGAATATCCATTTAGCTTTGGATATGTAACTTGATTTAAATCTTTGGTACGGCTGAGCTGGTTAGAAAATGCTCCAACTGCGGTTTCGCATACCATATGTACAAAGGATCAGCTAGAAATCACCCCATAAAATATTGAAACCCAACGGCTAGAATTCACAATCAAGCTGATTACTGGAATCTAGGTCCATTAAGAGGTGAGCCAAACATTCATGTGTCAGTGGGCCTGTTCCAAAGAGTGCCATGTGGCATTTTGGAGGGGGGCTTGACGAGATCTTTTTACACCCCAAAAAAAGAGGCTAGGTTGGATGATAGTAGCCATCTAATTTATTTCAGGTTAAAATTCTTTAATCATTTGCCATTCAATGGATAATGGTACATCGTATGGAAAAGCATGGTCCCATGGCATTGGATCATTGGATCAGCCCAAGGTTTAAAGGAGGCCGTTTTAACGGTTTAACGGACTGGGGGCATTACCGTTTAAACCGTTAAAACGGATTGAAACGGCCAGGGGTAAAAATGGAAAAATAAAATAAAATAAAAAACGGAAAAAGCGGAATTTAATTAACGGATTTTAAAGAAGAAAAAAATGGAAAAAATGGCGCTGAAATTCAAATTTAGAAATTTGAAAATTAAAAAAAAAAATAGAATTTAACAGAATTAATGGCCATTTATTTCAAAAAAAAAAAATCAGAATTTAACGATTTTAACAGCCGTTAAAACAAAAAACAGCCATTAAATTCAAAAAATGTTAAAATGTGTTTAAACGGTTTTAACAGAAACGGGCTTGGGGCATTACCGTTTAAACGACCGTTTTTAAAACCATGGATCAGCCCATTGAAAAAGTGTCGCTCCATCATGAGCCTAGTTGCTAAGTTCGTGTAATGATAAATACTTGGCACAAGAAAACTTCGAGAATTACTTGGGTCTTGTCATTAAAATTTCATTCAATAATTCGGCAATAACAGGATCAAATATAATTTTTTTTTCTTTAATAAATTTTGTAAATGAATTAAAACCGGAAAATCTCCACATGAAATTTTGTTCAACTCAAAATAGACATATTCCCATTTGCGGGTCTTTGGTAGTTTATGTTTTGCTCACAATCATAATATTAAACATACATTTGACTAACAGGCCAAACTCAATGTTTTTATGGGCTACCCTTGTGCTCAAAAAGGTTATTGAATTTTTCGTCATTGCAAGTAAAACCATCTTTACTCCTGTAATGTTATATTTTATGAAGGAATTTTTTCTTTTTCATGATTTGTCTAAATCAATAACATCATCCTCTGATGTCACTCTTTTGCCTTTGAGTGATAATCAAAGTTTTGATTTTCCAAATGGTAAGCATGATGCCTCACGGTTGATCAAAGTATCTCTAATAAATAATCATGAACCACCTTGTGTGGAAATGAATCCCATCCTTTCTCCTGCCAGTACGACGCCCATTGCCTGGTCTAGTTTCAATCGGTGACCACTGCCTTACCTGGCCGATGACCACTACTCGATCGTCACTCGTGACCGCCTATTCTGTCCATCCGATTTTAAGTTGACAGGTACACCCCACCCGCTCCATCAATACATCTCTACTTTTAACTTTTCAGTTGCATAAATCCTATCTATCATTTGTTCCACAGCTGAGTCTAAAACTTTCTCCCTAGTTGTGAAGTCACCATAATGGCGGGACGCAATGGATAAGGAAATTGAAGCTCTGATATCATATTTAACAACCATTTACCCCAAAATATTGACTTATTGGGGAAAATAGTTCTTTAACATGGTATCAAAACCTTAAGGCCTGAGAGGTCACGGATTCAAGTCTCCAATGGAACGTATTCCCATTGAGGGATGTGTTAACGGATGGTGTATTCCCGCACACGTGTTGTGTTGGACTGACGACCCGTTGATATACATAGTTGTTTCACCTTTCTCCAGGAGGTCGATATTTTGGTATAAATGGTTCTTTAAAGTCCAATAGCCCTTCTCATTCATTGAGTGGCTTTAACGGAGGCTTATTTTCTTTGAGAAAAAAATTGAAGCGAAGGGATTTCGAAGCAGCGATCATGTGCCACATATACCCAAGGTTAAAAGTAACCAGGGGTATCACTGCTTCAAAAATCCTGCCACTTCTAAAAATTTCTAGTTTTATTTTTTGGTCATGATGTAATGTCACTTCCACGTGTAAGAAAAATCGAACGGTGGAGAGACTTCTTCTATCCTCTGTCTGTGGAGAGCACCGGTCCCCCTTGGTTGTTATAAGGTCACCGGTGGTTTGCCTCACATGAGCGCTGTGGGGTCCACATGGGAGAAGCCTAGGGCTGATCTGATTTTGGGTGTGGATGATCTCCTCCTAGAAAAAATTAGACCATTCTAAAGTTTCTGACCCCACCAAATTTGCTATTCAGAAAATGAACAACTCAGAATGAAAGAGCACAGTTTGGTAGGGTCAGAAAATGAACAACTCGGAATGAAAGAGCACATTTTGGTGGGGTCATAAAGCTCAGACCCCACCAAAATGTGAGGAGATCATCCTCACCCAAAAAAGCAGCCGTAGGGCCTCGCCCATGAGACCCCTTCAGCGTTAGTTTGAGTCAAACGCCGTTGGACAATATAAGTTATATAACTATCCTTCCAAGAATACCCCTATTATACGCTGCTGCTGTGTCTGCCATTCGTTTCTATCTCTCGCCTTCTTCACTTGTGATTGTGATTTCAATCAACCACAAAAAAGAACACTTTCACCTCCATCTTTCCCGGAAACGAAAATCACAAGCGAAGCTCTCTATAATGGCGATTGCAGCAGCAGCAGCAACAGCTCTGCCTCTCTCCATTGTTTCCTCGACTCGCGCCTCTATAACGGTGAAAAGAACGAAGCGACGTCGCGTCGTCTGCAACTTTGGCCATTTCGGTCAGGTGGTTCGCAAGGACATGGAGTTTCTGAAGAAGGGTTTCAGCTGGGCCAGCGAGGCGCTTCACCTCCCAGAGCTCTCCAAGACCTTCGACGACCTTCTATGGCTTCGCAACCTAGAAGATCCTTACACTTCCCCCGGACCACCTCCGTCGTGGCCCAAACCTTCTTATCCAGGTTACTCTCTCTCTCTCTCTCTCACTCTCTCTCTCTGGATTTTGGAGACGGATTTTAGCGCTATTGGAGAAGCTGATTTGTGGTAATTTTAGGTGGAATTCGGAAAAATTCTATTGTTATTATTACATCTTTTGTTGTACTTCTTTGTTTTAATTTTATATCACTTTTGTGTGTGTTGGTTGTTTTGATGACAATTCGCAATGCTCCATAAAAAAAGTAGGAATGTTCATGAAACAAATCCATATTTCTTTCTGATTGTTTAGTTTCCTTCTCTTTAAACAAGAAAAGGTGTGAAGACATGGGTGAAGCACAGAATTTCGTAGGAAGGAGAGGAATTCGCCCTCAAGGCTGCCTGGGCGTGTTTTTTTCCGACTTCGTTTCTTTTCCTGTAAAAATTGCAACCGGGTTACTGTTTTTCAACTGTTTGGTTGACTTCAGAAAATTTCAGGATTTTTTTTCATTTTCTTCCCCTCTCTTTCTGTACCTTTCTCACCTAAAAATAGCAGATTTTCCCGAGTTTTCATAATTTCTCAGTAAATTTATCAGGCATGGGGTTCTCGGCTGAAATCTTGTTTGGTGCCCTAGATTTGTTTTTTGATATATACAGAGAGAGAGCGAGGGAGGAAACCCATTGCATTCCTTCTTCGACTGAGGCTGCTGTATCCCCCACTCGAGCGGGCGGTATAGACAACACTGTCCCCCACTCGTGCATCTGGCTGATTGAGCTCATAAGCAGCTACACCACCATCAAATTGCCTGTTATGGCTGGTTTAACCCACTCATCTTCTCTTGTCTCATCCTCTTTGTTTTGATGACTAACCATAGACACTAAAACATAGAGAGGGTTTTGATGACCAACCATAGACCAAACCCTATCCCGAAAAAAGCACACTTTTGGAAAAAGTTGGCCCATTGATTTTCCACTCTCTCTCTCTCTCTCTCTCTCCATGTCTGTGTTTTTGTATGCCAAACACATTCACTTTTTTTCTGCGAACCAAATGCAGCCCAAGGGATTTCTCATTCCTTTCACAACTGGTTTTGTTCATAGATATTCTTCCTTTTAGCATGCCGCACTCAACTAGATCTAGTGTATTAAGTTAGACTGTATATCTCGCGAATTCAATTGTTTTTCAGTCAAGTTAATGACTTTCCATTCCATTGGCACCTTCAAGTCCTGCTTGTACAAGGGTTGAAGATTTAGTAGTAGTAGGAAGTGATTTATTCAATGTCATTGCTTGGGCAGCAGGGGTAATGGAGATAAATAAATGTATATGAGAGCAGATAACATTGGTATTGATGTTGTGTATATGCACACCAAATTATCAATATAAGTGCCAATGAGGATGTCAACACATTGTCCAAGTAAGGTGTATCTACCCAATTGTTGTATATTGGAAGTGATCGTGTGGAATGTGGTTCTGGGACTGAAACCATGACCTCCTGATTGTGGTTCTTTAAACGTGTTTGCCTGTCGTTGCCAATCAAGAAGAGAAACAAAAGATATAGTCTTCAAGTCACTTCTTGTTTCTTATGTTAATTCATTATAACTGCACTTGTTTCCGTCTTTTTTCTGGCTTGTATTGATTTGTATCACATTCATCTGACAGGACTAACTGGCATGGATTTATTCATGGCTGATCTCAAAGCTTTAGAGGCTTACGCCTTTTACTTTCACTCTCTCTCAAAGATGTGGTCTAAGCCACTTCCTGAGTTCTATGATCCAGAAGAAGTTGAAGACTATTTTAGTTGCAGGCCTCATGTAGTGACCCTTCGATTTCTTGAGGTATTTCAAATCCTTCATCATATTATTGTCTAGATTACTTTGAATGATGACCTCCTACTGAGCTTCGGCCCTTACATTTGAAGAGTTTAGCAGTGATGGTGAAGTTTTTTGCCTAACACTGGCACTCTGTCATATATTTAGTGAGCATATTCCTCTTGTTAACTTTTATTTTATACCCTTTTTGTAAATTGTGGTAATTGAAACCTTTTGATTTCTCTTTGCTGAGAAGGCTTAATCTCAACACTAGGCCTTGCTAGGGCCACAGTCTTGCCTATTACATTAACGGTCTTATCTGGTTCTTAACAATTGCTAGTTCGAGAATGTCCAACAGCTCAGTTGGTAAGGTCTTTGGGGGGGTTGTACCCAAAAACCTGGGTTCAAGTCCCGTTCTTACCTGGGTGTGTGTGTGTGTGGTTTAAGGGTTACTAATAAAAAAATGGACTTATCAAAAAAAAAAAACATTGCCAGTTTGATACATGTAGTTTATGAGTTACCTCCGAATTTTGCCAAAAACTTTTGCTGTAGATGGCCTTTATGAATTCCAATTCTTTCTTTCTGGCTTTAAAGACGACTGATTGTCTTTACAGGGTTCCATGCATGAAACGGGTTTAGTATTTTTCTTCCTAAAGGCAATGCTTCTATAATTTAAGAGGAAATTTAAGGCCATTGCCAGTTAGATCCAAAGGACAAGATACGTGTGTAGCAGTGTACACGGGGGGTGCACGTGCTAATAGGAAGGACTACCACTTTATGGTCCCATCTATTAGACCTCTGTAAGTGCATGGAAATGAGGACTTTTGCTTTGCCGTTAGTTCGCCTCAATGCTTTGATATTATACTGTGTTGGGGTGTTGATCATGCACAAATAAACATGAAATCAGGTTAAGGCAATATTAATACAAAGATAGCTAACATAAAAGTGATATATAAATGATGAGTTGGGAAGAATGAGACAACACAATGATGTAATGTGGTTCATTGCCGGGTTTCTGTCGGCAACTACGTCCATAGATGGCCGAGATGTCGGGCCCAACTACACTAAGATGATACTAAAGTTACATGATAATTTCTTTTTTTCGCTCCTAGAATAAGACCAGATCAACTACACTAAGATGATACTAAAGTTACGTGATAATTTCATTTTATCATTGGGGGTTCTCCCCCTTTTATAGGCTTCTAAGCTATTGCTATGTGTCAAAAAAGTTGTGACTAGCCTAGTCTATTGTGTGACACGTGTTACTCTTGGATTTGTCGTGCTTGAGTATGTGTGACATGTCTTGCTTGGATTTGTCGTGTTTGGGCATGCGTTCTACTTGGCTTTGTCGTGTTTGGGCATGAGTGACATGTATCCTACTTGGATTTGTTGTGCTAAAGCAAGTCACACATGACACATGGGTTGGTCAAATACAACATACAAGGGATAGGTATGTCTTGGTTTTGATATACGTCTTAGGTCAATTTGACTCGATGTTCCCAAACAGGGGAATGATAATATGAAGCGAAGTTGGATGATTTTTGGTCTGCCTTGGAAGTGTACATTTTGTGCACTCACAATCTCCTATGCCAAAAATTGAGTCAATTGGATTATTGAGTGTAAGCATTCTATCAATCGATTCTTTTGGATGGTCAAGAATAATAGACGTCTTGAAACCATAGAAAAGATACAAGAATCACCCCTTTTGCCATTTTATGGTGATTATGGAAGGAGAGAAACTGACGGACTTTTGAAGATAAGGAGGCTAATCATGAGCAGATTATTATGAATATCAAAGCCACTTTGTATCACTGGGTCTCTATTATTCCGGAATTCAAGACCTTCAGATTTGACGATTTTGTAGTCCGGTGGGAGTGCTTGATTTCCTAAGTGCGGTTCCTTTGCTTGGGTTGTAGGGTGTGGAGTGGAGCCTTTTGTTTTCTTGTGTGTTTTTGCTGTATAGCTTTTTGGGCTCTCTTGGCCCTTCTTTAATATATCGTTCTTTTACCGATCAAAAAAAAAAAAAAAATTCTATTGGTATTAGATCTTCTAGTTGGAACTCGTCTAATGGTTGGTCCGGGCCTTGCCGTGTGCCATGTCTACCAATATTTCATTGGCAGACTGTTCTTAAGATCCACCTGACTGGTATCTCAGTTTTCCTCTTAGTTCTGTTTTTTATCCTTCATGAATGCAATCCTTTTATAGCCAAGTTTGCTTTACCTGATCAATATGAACAAGCTTTCTGATAGGCCATTTTCTAGGATTACATATTGGGTTTGACAATTTGGTGTATTGAAAGGTGCTTTCTTCCTTCGCTTTTGCTGCGATCAAAATGCGAACCTCAGGGATTTTCAAGTTCCATAGATCAGGTTTGGATACGAATGGAAACAGTTCAGAATACTATTTTGGGCGGCTGCTGAAAGAAACCATGCTGAACCTGGGTCCCACTTTTATCAAAGGTTAGCAAGATAGTCCAATAGAATATTGTAGTTCAAACATTTGATTTCGGGTTACGGTTGGGCTACCCCAATTCGCTCACTTTTGATTGCATTCCATAATTTATTTAGTGATTTTTTAAATTTTATGTTGGGTCCTTCTCTTTTTCCTGCAGTCACGAGATTACCAAATATGCTAGTTACATGCCTTTCCTTGCTATGCAGTTGGTCAGTCCCTTTCTACAAGGCCAGATATAATTGGTTCAGAGATTTCCAAGGTTAGTCATGAGACACTCCTAGAATCTTATTTTTTATTCAATACTTTGTGCTACTAAGCATGAGTTTACCATATACATGACTTATTGAAACAATATTAATTGCTATTCCTCGTATAGAAACTTAATGTGTTTTTTTTCTTTTCTTTTTATGGTTTTATTTAGTCATATAGTAAAATTTATACATTTCCATACGAATGGATACCTTTCCCTATATTGTATACTTGAGATACGTATGAACTAATAAAATGATGTTGTCATATATCTTTCAATATCGTCATGTTACCGTGTGCATATGTCGGGTTTGGCTGGTCAAGGTACACCAACACACTTTTCGTTTTCCCATGTTACAAGGATTATAACTAACTTTGTACACTAGAATTTGCACTTTGTAAGCACTTTGACTGGTGACCTTCTTTAGATAATATCATTGGGATCATGAATCCTTCTTGGACATGATATTAAAAGGCAATCCTTTATTCATTCAAAGCATTGTTTAAATCCTTTATTGAATTGTTTAGGTTATCCTGCAATGGTCATGCTATGGTGGGATCACATTTTACATTTTACTTTTGGTCTTTGATCTTTTATCTGTGATTGCAGGCACTGTCTGAGCTGCATGATCGAATCCCTCCATTTTCCAGGACTCTGGCTATGCAGATTATTGAGGAAGACTTGGGCTGTTCTGTAGAAACAATCTTTCGGTACATCTCTGAGGAACCTGTAGCTGCTGCTTCCTTTGGACAGGTGATTCTTTCCTTGATGATTATCTCTCACTTTGACCATCTATATATGTTTTCTAAATTCTTTTTTTTTTTTTTGGAATTTCTTCCTTATGTGTTTTTGCAACGTGCATCCCAGGTGTACCGTGGGTGTACTCTTGATGGTTATGATGTGGCGGTAAAAGTTCAGCGTCCTAACTTGCGTCATGTGGTTGTGCGGGATATCTATATCTTACGTCTTGGGGTTTGTATTGTCTTGTATGGGTTTTGATATAACTACTGTGTACCTATATATCTAAGCATTACATTCTCAGATAGTTCTGTCATTAATGTTTCAGCTGGGACTATTGCAAAAGGTGGCAAAAAGGAAGAGTGATCTTCGCCTCTATGCTGATGAGCTTGGGAAAGGCTTAGTTGGGGAGTTGGATTACACTCTAGAGGCTGCAAATGCATCTCAGTTCCAGGTATCCTTGCATTTGGATTTTAGTTTTGATTCCATTTCTTCTTGGGGAAGTAACACAAAGGCCTCATAAGATAGCTACTCTCCAAGAGGACCTCCTCTATGCATTATGACACGGAAGGCCTTGTTTCAACTATGTTACCAAATAGTGCCCGCCCATCCCCATGGTCTTTCTTTTCTCTTTTAGTCTTTAATGGGTTTTCCCCGAATTAACGGTTACAAATTGTATATGCTAATATTTAGTCACTTTTTAAGACAAAGAATTGACCATCTAGTTTTTTACTTTTACTCTTTGGGACGGTTATGTATGCTTTAGGAAGTAATGCAATATTAGCTATATGTTTTTTAGAAATTAATTTAGGGCAATGTTGTCTAAAGAAAATCCCATGTTGATGGAGGGCCTTATTTGATATCAAAGTTCAAATTTGAGGCCTTCTTTGTTATTTTCCTATTTGATATCAAAGTTCAAATCTGAGGCCTTCTTTGTTAATTCGGAACCCTCTGTTGTAAACTAGATTGTCACCAAAAGTGTAAGATTGAAAGAGAGTTGAGAGATTAGAAAGAGAAGCTTAGGGTTTTGGAGAGAGAATGGAGGGATTGAACTTATTGTTCAATCTCCTCTGATGTGGCCCACACGACCACAATGGTCACACTTAGGTCATTTTCTTTCTTCACCTCGCTTCTTTAGAGTTGATTTCTGACACTTTTGAGATATAGATGCAAGGTAGATAGATCCTGAGAGTCACTCCCACTACGTAACTGCATAGCAAAGCGCCGACTTTCCTCCATTTCGATATAAGCATTGACCTGGGCAAGAGACGTAGGAAGAGTTCTGCCAAGAATCTGAACACGTACTCCCTTGAAGCTAAGATGAAGGCTGGAGAGGAATTGGAAAATCTGGGACCGTTCAACCATAGCTTTGAAGGATTTCACATCTGCAGCACAAATAGGGGTGTAACTCTGATAGTGGTCCATCTATTCCCATTTGCTTCGTAGGGAAGCATAATAGATACCCAACTTGAGCTCCCCATGTCGAAGACAAGCAATCTCTCTCTCCAACACATAAAGCTTAGTAAAGTTTCCCACTTGTGAGTAGGTTTGAGATAGATTCCCAAACCTCATTCGCCGTAGGTAGAAACGCCGTAGGTAGAGACATGAAACCTTTGCTGATTTGAGGTTGCATAGAGTGTAGAAGCCATGATATTACAGTGAGGTTTTCCATAATGGGTTATGGAAAACCTGCTCTTATGTATTGTGAAACTTGCCAGTGGTAGCAGGTTCTTCAGCATCCCGAGTAAGATACTCACTATAACCATGTCCTCCGATATACATAAGAGCAGACGTCTTCCATTCAAGGAAATTTGTTCCATCCAGTCGCACTGTAGTAATGCATAACTATAGATTATGGTCCCCGTGAGACTCATGAGACAATGAAACATCCTCAACAAATGAAACTTTTGAGGAACTCATCACAGCAGAAGGCCGAGAAAAACGGACTGTAGATTGGAAGATCTGAAAAATCCGAAATAAAGTTCGGAGGGTCCCTAGGGGCACAATAGGAGGTGTGGCTAGGGTAGGGAGGCCCAAAAAAATTTATTTTTCGAAAAAAATAAAAACTCAAATTTTTCCGAAGAGAGATTTGGGTGATTTTTGGAATCGGAGATCCGATGATCAACAAAAATCCCAAATTGAATCATGTAGATCCCAAAAATCCCTATGAGAGGGGCGGCTAGGGTAGAAAACATTGGATCAACGTGTATCTCGAGGAAAATCAAAACCCCAAAATCCTCGATATACGTATTTTCAGAAAAAATTAAAAAAATCCAAGAGAAAGGGGATGCAATGGATCTCTGATGTAACTGATAGCTAAAAACTTACCAGGAATGACAGATCTCTAGTCTTTTTGCTTCAAAAAAGATCCATGAACCTCACAGGAAGACCCTCAGTGATTTGCTCAAAGCTTGCCCAAGCTCTGTATACCTACATATTCTTCGTAAATCGTAGGGGAATATGTGGACCACCTTCTGCTTCCTTGTGAGGGTGCCAAGGAGGTCTAGTCCTCGTTTCTATCGGAATTTGGAATGTATTGGGTGATGCCGGCATCCCTTATGTCTCTTTTTCTCAGTTGGAAGACCAAGCTTTTTCTTCCAGAGGCAGTATTTTATGGATGATGCTCCTTCTCGCGATCGTTTGGGGTATTTGGAAGGAGAGGAATCAGAGAGTATTTGAAGGCAAACAGGTAGATTTGAGTGGCATTATTCTTAATATTAAGGGGCTGATGTATTTATGGTCTAAGGTGTGTGTGGAATCTAGGGGCCTGTTTTTCGAGGACTTTGTATTCCGTTGGGATCTTTTACGTACTAGGGATGGTCGTTAATTGGGGGCCTATTTTGTATCTTTGTGCTTCTTTAGCCTCAGTCTAGTGTAGGTCATCTCGACCTTCCTAGCTTAGGCTTGTTTTTTTTTGGCTTTTGCCCTCAGTAAAGTTAATACATATCAAAAAAAAAAAAAACCATGTTGTAAACTAGATTGTCACTAGAAGTGTAAGATTGAGAGAGAGAGAGTTGAGAGATTAGAAAGAGAAGAAGAAGAGTAGGGTTTTGAAGAGAGAATGGAGTGATTGAACTTATTATTCAATCTCCTCTCAAGTGATATATATATATATGTTGGGGAAGACCCTTGTACAATTACAATAGAAATAGTGGTGGGTTAAGTGGGGGATCTAGATAATCCACGAACTAAGAAAAGAGAGTTCGTGAGTTAAGTGAGTGGGGCCCACACCACAAACATAAAGGATATATCCTCCCCACGTAGGGCAGTGGGACATAGCCCACTAAGTGCACCCCCACGTGGGGCCCACAATCCAACAAATCCAACACCCTCCACCTGCAAAACAAACACATTGATTACAACTGTTTTTGCGGGGCATGTGTTGCCGTTTTCCTTTCTTTTGTGTTATTAATTTCTGTTGGAGATTGTTTTAGACATTAAACATTTGTTGCTTGTAAGCCAATGATGCACAATTAACAAATACATTTATATTTTGATTTATTTCCAGGATTATATGACCTTCATACCTTGACTCTCTTTTTGTTTCTGCCTTCTACAGGAAGCTCATTCCCCCTTTCCATTTATTTTTGTTCCAAAAATATTTGGACACTTAAGTCGAAAGAGAGTTCTAACCATGGAGTGGGTGGTTGGTGAAAATCCAAATGATTTACTTTTGGTATCTACAAAAAGCGCAATTGATCATGGCTCTGGGTATTCAGAGAGGCAGCAACTTGAGGCCAAAAGGCGTCTTCTAGATCTGGTATGTAATAAATAAGGGTAATTTAGTATTACCCCCTTGGTATGCAAAACTAATTCATAGTACCCCCTTGCACTTTGAAACTGGCGTAATATCCCCCTTGACCAAATTTTGGTGGCGTGGACTACGTTAACCGTTACCTTAACTTTTAAAATGTCTAACGTGCCCTTTACTTATTAAATAGCCAAAATTTCCTTTAACTCTTCAATCTCAGGAAACCAACCCAATGAAAAGCATGAAATGGTAGAAACATGAATCCAGATGGTCCAAAATCAATTTTGATGGCGCTGTCGAACAAAGGGCAGATCATGGGTATGTAGATCTATCAAAACCTACCACATCCAAGAACAAAACTCAACCCATTATCATCGAACAGATCCAAACATCCACGGAGAAAAACCCAGTGAGCATAAACTTAAAAGCCTAGACAAGACCTAGTTCATAGAGCAAGAACCCAAACAACAAAAAACCTAGAAACCCACGAAACCTAATTGGATGAATGGAGACAACACTGAAGACGACGACGATTTAATCTCTGAATTCAAACATCAACCGTCCAAATTCCGTCAAACACTATTACCAGACCTTGAGAGAATCTCAACCACCTACAAAGCTTATCTCACAAAAGCCAACAAAGAAATCACAGAAGGGTTTAATCCTTTAGTGGGTAACAAATACACACCCACTATAGCTTCAATAATCTCCTGTGTCTTCCTTCTTGTCCCTCTCCTTCTCTTACTCTCTCATCGTCAACAAAATCAAAGCTTACTTTTCTCTCCAAAAGATCTCGATTTTCATTCAAGCTTACTTATCGATCTACTTCTCGAGTCTCTCTTTGGCTTCGCCGGTGATGGGAATCTTGAAGTTCTTCTACGCGACATCGCAGTCGAGCTACGTTTGTTTGCAGGTGTTGCAGATGCTTGGATACGTTGTGTATACGCTCGTCTTCTTCCCTGTGAAAATCAACTCTAATGCACTCGTCTTTGTTTTCTAGTAAAGGCTGAATGTCTTCATCTTTGTTTTCTGCTGTATTTGTCGTCTTCGGTAACAAGAGGCCCAAAGGGCTTCAACAAAGGAAGGGCTAGGGTATGTTAAGAAAGTAAGTTTTTGGTTTCGGTGGTTGGGTTTTGGCAATTAAAGGTAATATCAAGTATTTAATAAAGGGCAATTTAGACATTTGTCTCTTAAAGGAATGGCTACGTGTACTGTCTAGTTAATCAACACGGCCCAGATTTGGTCAAGGGGGTATTACCCCAATTTCAAATGTAGGGGGGTATTACAAATTAGTTTTAAATACCAAGGGGGTAGTACTAAATTACCTAATAAATAATGGTTATGCATTCCTGCTTGTTTACTTCGGTGAATTTCTCTGGCGGGCTCTATATGGAGCCTATTTGAGATTGTAAAATATTTAATTGTTTACATTTCTTTTATGCTTGTCGGTTGTCTCAGAGAAAGGTCTTAGGATTATGATGTTTATTAATGAGTGCAAGATAATCTAAACTGTTTTCTCTGTCTGAGTGTCAGTTCTCGCGTTGCTTTTGATTGCATAAATGTACTTTGATGACTTCAATTATCTGGTTAATTCATTTCGGCCTGCAATTCTTCTTGGATAGTGCTGACATGGTCAGACCATCATTTCCTTCTGTACTTTAAACTCAGAAATCCGTTTCTAATGGGGGTAACCTGGAAGCTCTGGACTCTGGAATTATTAATGCCAACAAGTAAGACATGAGGGACTTAGAGAATTTTTTATATGTGGTAAAAAATAATACAACATTCAGAACTGAAAATCTCTGTGCTAGAGATGATCTTTCTTTCATATTTCCGTCTAAATTGTTGAGTGGGCATGTTGTATGTGTCTAGGAGTTCTAGTTCATTTGTGTACACAGTTCTTGTTGTAGATGTATTGGCAGGTTCTTCGGAGTGCAAATATTTGATGGGAAATCAATAGCTTGAGTATTATAGATCGTATAAAGAGAATATTAAACATACAGAAAACATGCAAGGTGTTCAGGCTCACCATGTGATGGATCCTAGCTAGGAGATCTTCTACGCTCTAGATCAGTATGATCAAGTGATTCTAAGTTTGTAACTATATGATCAATTGCATTTGTTTGGAAGGTTAAAAGAATTCTGGCAAACAGTGCAGAAAAATTTATAGAGCTTGGTTGGTTGCAAATTGCAATCAACTGATTTGGTTGATTTCCGATGTAGGTGGTCTCTCGGGTGGGATGTTTCGTATGGTGGGTCTTGACCACTTGTTTGTTTTATGTGTCCTTATATTCCATTTATAGATGGTAAATTATCATTTTTAATAGTCAGACTGTAGACTTACCAAATGTAGCATTTTCCAGAAATGAGAGGATTGTTTGTTTTCTTTTGTTACTCCATAAATATGCCGACATGATTCCTAGATACTTTGGTTATTTGGCCAGCAGTCCACATATAAAAATAGTCATTTAGGCTATAATTAATTCTTTAGATCCTGTTCTCAGCATCATCGTAAATAATCAGCATCTTCCCTTTTTTGGTTGATAAAGACTAGTTATTAGAAAAAGAAAAGAAAAGGATGGTCACTCGGAATAATTGCATCTAATTTGTGCAGGCAAAATATCTTATTACAAATGACTTCCAACTAACATTCATCTTGATAATTCGTAACTAATTGATATATTTTCTTTCATGATTCAAGGTTAACAAAGGAGTGGAAGCATCACTTGTTCAACTCCTTGAAACTGGCTTATTGCATGCCGATCCTCATCCTGGGAACTTGCGTTACACAGCTTCAGGACAAATTGGGTACATCTTACCTGCATTTTTATCCATAAGATTTGGTCAGTAACAAAAAGATTTTATTAGAAAAAGAGGGGGGAGACAAAGAGAAGGTACAAGAGAGGAAAAAAAAAGAAAAGAAAAAGGAGAAAATTACAGTGGCATCTCCATACCACTATACATCCCTGCTCTTAAAATGCCTTGGCTAAGAAATCCACCTAGTCATTACCCATCCTAGGTAGAAGAGAGAACGAGGAAAAATTCCCCAAGTACTTTTCTCTTTATTTTTTTGATAAGTGCAAATTTTATTGAAAGGGCAAAGCCAAAAGAAAACAAAGGCGCGGCTAGAGAGGTCGAGGCGATCTCCCCAAGCTTAATACCTAGCCAAGGAGAACTAGGGACCCCAACTCGGAGCTATCCCTAAGGCAAATGAGGTCCCATCTGAATACAAAATCCTCAAAAAACAACCCTCTACATTCAGTAAACACTTTCGACCAAAGCAAGACGAGCCCCTTGATGTTAAGAACTATCGATGCCAAATTTTCGCTCTTGCCTTCAAAGATGCGGCGGTTCCTTAAGTACTTTCTCTTTATAAGAACAACGGGTTTTGCTTTAGTAAGCTCTAGTCAACCTATTTACCTCTCTTGGTGATTTCCTTCTCAGTTTTTTGGATTTTGGTTTGCTTTGTCGGATGGAGAAGAAACATCGGTTTGCCATGCTTGCATCCATAATTCACATAGTAAATGGGGACTGGGCTGCCCTCGTTCATGCTTTAACTGAAATGGATGTTGCAAGGCCAGGGATTAATCTTCGTCGTGTGACCATGGTATCACTATGACCTTTACCTTTACTTTTACAATTTAATTAACATGGGAACATGAAATTATGATTTATAGTGTTATCTTCTTATCTGCTTATGATACATTTAGAGCCCAGCATATCTTCTCTCATATTGCACCTTGTGGAACTTTCTTTTTGTGAGGTTTTCATCCAAAGCTCACAATCAAGATTAAATAATGCTTCAGGATTTGGAAGATGCCTTGGGAGAGGTAGAATTTAAAGATGGAATTCCTGATATCAAATTCAGTAGGGTGAGTATCATATCTTTGTGCTACTCCACTAGTTATCTTCCCTTGTCATTTAACACTATCTTGAGGCATATATTGTATCTTATGTTGAGAAACCTGAGGTATTCCTTTTTTCTATTATTATTTTTTAATTTCTGATTCATATATATTGTATCTTATATTGAGAAACCTGAGGTGTTCCTTTTTTCTATTATTATTTTTTAATTTCTGATGAGTAAAAATGTTATTAATAAAAGCAGAGAAAGCCTGGGAAGCTGGGATAAGACACTGTTTTTCCTACCTTTAATCTTTAGGTGGTTGCCCATGCAGGAGAGTTGGGACTTGGGATTCAACATTTGATGGGTCCAACCTAGAAGTTCTCTTAGTTCAAAATTGACCTGGTTTAGTGATAGTAATCATTTCTATCACATCAGTTGAATGGTCGCCAATTATATGGGGTTGGTCCAGCAATAAGTCTATCTGGTGGTTGTTACATCCAACTGGGTTGACTTTTGACCTAGGATAGGAGATTTTACTGGATCCTATTGAATGCCTGGTCCAATCCCCATGTCTGTTAACCACTTTTACTGGTTAAGGAAGACAGGAATTCACATCTTCCCAAGAACACCCCAGGTTTCTTCTTTCATGTTTTTGTACCGTCACTTTTAATTAATTACTATTCTATGGATAAATACATCAAAGCAGAGATTTGTCTTTATTCTTCTGATTTACGTTGGATATCTAACCATGCATTCTATAATTTCTGTCCCGCTTTATTTCTTTTGCCTGTTCCTTTGTTCCTTTGTTCATTTGTGCACACTTGTTACCTCTTGTTGCCTTAAATTAAGACATGCTGACTACTATAACAATCTTTGAAGGTTCTTGGTAAAATCTGGTCTGTTGCCCTCAAGTATCATTTCCGTATGCCTCCATACTATACGCTAGTCTTACGTTCTCTAGCCTCCTTGGAAGGTAAGATACACATGCCATAATCCTTGCAGTTCTCCTATTTGTTGTTTAATCTTGTTCTATTTGTAGGAATTTCATTATTTTATATAATTTTCATGCATCCTGTCCTGTAAAATTAAAATTATCACTTGTGTTACAGTATTGGCATAAGGATAGTTATATAGTGAGGACACGATATATTTAGGCTTTTTTGCCTCGTTGGACACATTGACACACAGACACGCATGTCGACACATCCCGACATGTACGGCCATGCCACCCTATATTTTAATAATTTTTAATATAAAATTGATTTCTAAAAATGGGTTGGTGTATTCCATCCTCCATACAATACTTTTTAAAACATAACTATAGGTGTTTGATGGTTTTCCCTTTTATAAATCTACTTGTATTTATTGGATAGTATATAGAATTTTTTTTTTTATACTTTTCATATATTTCTTTTCTTACTTTTATTTTTAAAAAAACTTTGGGGTTAAATATATAACAAAAACATTATATTGTAATACATGTAGACGTACATGGCCACGTATCGGGCTTCTTAAAGGTGCCTTGTCAGACACCTTGAATCTGTGTTGGACACCGACACGTGTCCGTGTCATTGCTAGGATAGTTACTTACAACAAGCAAAAGCTTTTCTGGTGCTACACTCCAGAAATCTTCATTGCAGTGCGGGTTTTCTTTACATGTCCATGGCTGACGTGGCCAATCTGGACCATCCATCTTATAGTTTACCCTTTGGATTGGTTATATGGATGGTGTCTTTGTCCACATCAGTCCTATAGCCTACCATGTATTGTACTTTTCCCTTATGGAATGCAGTTATTTAATAATTTTTTTAAAATTTTGAATAGAAAAAGGCTAAAGAAACATGCCTCTTTTTGCCTTGTGACAGTTCTATTGGGCTGAGACATTCCACATTGGGAGATGTTGAGGTGGCGAAACGAATGCCCCTTTTGGGCCTGCCACCTCAGTTGCCACGTGTAAAGAACACCCCACCACTCCTAAGAAGAGTTCACTGTAAATAGAAAATACAAAAGAAACGTGCCTCGTTTTGCAATGTGGCACAGTTCTATTCTGCTGAAACTTGGCACATAGGGAGATGTTGAGGTGTTGAAACGCGTGCCCCTTTTGGGCCTGCCAACACAGCGGCCACGCATAAAGAAAACTCCACCAATCCTGAGAAGAGTTCTGGAGTGTAGCTTTAAGAAAGCCTGCCCTTTTATATTATAAGAAATTTCTTTGTAAAGTAGTAAACAAAGAAAAAGAAAATCAAAGTTTCTCTTAAATTGTTTGCTGAGATTTGGGACTCATGGCAGATAGGTTGGCTAATCAGGGGCTGAAGCAACCTAAATGGTCCTACCTTCTTGAGGGCGTCCTTAGTTGCATGAAGCAGGAGAGGTGCAAGGAAGCAGAGTTTCTAAATAATATGGAATTGGGATCGTCCAAGAAGCAGAAGTGTCTATAAGATTTATGTGGTTTATTTAGTAATTTTTTCAAATAGTAATCTCATATATGTACCAATAAAATTGTAGTTTTGTAACGAGACATAGGTTATAAAGACAACACAGTTCATAAATAAAACAAAATTGGGGTCATGGGGTGGGGTTTAAAAGTGTGTTTAATTGGATCACGGTAGCAATAGCCAGCGGGAGAGGAGGTTTCATGGGAGTTAGAACCAGAAGAGATTCTAAAATGGTAACAGCTATTGGGTGGAAGCATCATCCAACTGAGGTTGGGCTGAGTGTAATTTGCTCTACTATTTGATCAATATATTTTAGATTATCAAATGAAGGATAGGGAAACAAGACAAGTTCTAATTGTGTATCAGCATATCTGTTGGGCAAGCACACCCAAGATGATGATTATTTAGAAAATAAACAATTTTCGATGCATTATATAGCATATGCTGGACGTTTCTAGGAGCATATCTTGTTTTCGATATGTGAAATTAGCCATTTCTTTCTGGAAATTCTTTGTGATGGTTGTTTAAGTCCTTTACATATTTTTGTTTGTAATTTCATTTTATGCCACTCTAGTTCTTCATATTTTTTTGTCCTAACAATTACCATGTTTTTCAATTTATATATTTTTTGTTTTCACATTTGGGCTTTCTCAGGATTGGCAGTAGCTGCAGATCGAGATTTCAAGACATTTGAAGCTGCATACCCTTATGTTGTTCGGAAACTTCTCACAGATAACTCTGCCGCCTCGAGAAGAATTTTACATTCGGTATCATCCTTTTGCAAAACATTCACTATGTAGCTTATGTTTACTGAGTTTATAACATGTCATTTAGCATTGGCTTTCGACCCATTTTTCATAAATACACCTTAAAGATGACTTATATCTTCCATGTAATTAGTGGTAAGTGTAACTCTATCTGAGTGTTATAGATGGCAATGACCATTTACGGATGGAGGATAGGTACAGGTGGCACACATGTAGGTAGTCAACACCCACCGCCTATGTTACCCGGATACGGCAAGGATACTGGACCGACACGGTGTGGACACAGCATTTACACTTAAAATGGAAGTATCCGACACTGATACGGCACCCATTTTGAAGTATCCGGGTATCATAGCCCACCGCTTGATGGGTCTTATTCCTGAGATCTGTTATTACAAAAAAGAAATCGGTTGGACGATCATAAGCATCCAATCTATTGTATTCGTTCGGACGGTCAAAAGAATTTGGTGAACAGTCCACTATATGGTTTCATCCATTTGGATTGATTTTGACCTATGAAATCTTTAGGTGGGATCCTATGAATGGTGGGTTCTGAATCTTGCATGCTTCTTGATATTTCCTTTTTACAAATGGTCAATACCATCTATAATATGGGGACTTGATTTACCATATTGGCAATCACTAATTTTTCAGGAATATCTTGCATCAATTGATCACCATTATTCTGTTGTTTTTTAATTTTGTTGCACCTATTCAGGTACTTCTCAACAGGAGGAAGGAATTCCAATGGCAGAAGCTTGCACTTTTCTTAAGAGTAGGTGCAACTAGGTAAGCTATGCAGTATTTTTCTGAATTAATTGTTCATCAGGGATAACAATTTCTTTTGGATGCTTGCCTTTTTAAGTTTTATGTTTGTATGGACCTATTTTTCAAAAAATTGTTGTGCTGCACACACAAACTAGCTTGTTAGGAAAAAATCTTAATTTATCTTCTTTTATTGTTTTCATCAATTACACACACACACACACACACACACACACACACATATTAGTTTGGCCTGTGCTCAGCACAAGCACTCTGCACTATAAACATATACACAACATAAAAAAACGAAGGAAAAGAGAATGAAAACAAAAACATGAGGGATATGAAAAACCATGCTTACATTAGTCCACAATAACAATTAAATCATATGAAAATGATACTGATAGTGCAGATTTTCTCAAAAAAGCATTGAGGGACAGCAAGACAAGCAATTATTTCGTAGGTTGGAGTCCATGTGTAGTATCTGTTAGGGTCCTCTGCTTTCACAGAGCAATACTCAAGCAACCCAAAACTTCACAAATAAAAAATTGGAATAGTTCTGGTCCCATTTAATCACCAAAACTCCAAGACTTGATAAGACACTATTAAATTAAAAAATTGATGGATCTAAGCAGATTGGATATAGGAGTGGAGGCGTAAAGAGGTAGGAGAAGTGGAAGATGAGAGTAATAGAAATTGAGAGGATTATAGCGAGGGATAATGTAAAAGAAACAACATTGTTTAGGAAACTTGTTTTTTCAAAAGAAACTTATTTGATCAAAAGAACTCATTTCGAAAGCTTTAATTCCACGTTTGGCAGCTTTAATTCGAAAGCTGTTAGGTGTCTTTCTGGAGAGAGGGAAACTCCACCTCCCCCGAGCCTGATCATAAGTGACAAAGGGCTTAAAAATCAAACTCTTATCTCCGGCATGAACCACTAGCAACTGCTTGGAAACACCTGTCCCCCTCAAATCTGGACCCCTGAGACGTCGATTTACCTCCCTCCACATTACGTCGCTTAGAAGATTCGCCCCTGGATGCCTCTAGTTGCAATGCGAAATCAGCTCCTAGAGGTGATGAACTGGCAGCACCCCTCTGCTTCAGCGGACTCAGGGCATTACACCTACCCTATGATGCCTGGATACAGATAGGGAAACAGGGATACGGATACGGACGCGGGGGTCCATATCCGTATCTCCTTCCTCCATCTGTGTCCTCTCTCCGAGATCCTGCAGAGCTTGGAACTACCTCTGTACCCGACTGAAAGATGGAACTCCTTAGCTTCAACTACAACACTGAAGCTTCTTGTATTGCTTCCCACCACATCACAAATTCACAACCTTTTTCTTTTGCAAGGATAACATTAGGTGAACACGAACTTATTTGGCATTTGACAACTAAAAACCTGTCATGACATGAATTCAATCCATGGCATTTTTGCGAAAATAGTTTTATCTGATTGGGTATTAGAATGAACTTATAAAGCGTCAATAATTCTGTTATTTTTGCAAAGATGCAGGCAAGACAGTGAGAATGACACAATTGACTTTCACCATCAAGGCATCTATTTGTTGGAGTGTCAAAATAACCTGACCCTGTATATGTGTGTGCGCGCGCTTGTGTGTATCATAATCATCCAAGCCTTGTCCTAACATCAACCTACTGCAAACTATGGCAAACAAACTCTACATAAGAATCAAGCTTCATTCAATGTTAAAACTATTAAAAGTCACGACTTAAGAAACTAAATTTAGACCGAACTTCTAGAATTTAGACTCAAAATAAGAGACCTGAAGTGTGCTTGTAATTTTCTCATACACGGGCTAGACTAATGGGCCAAACCCACTTTGTGCCAATGGATGATGGGCCAAAACCTGTATTATGTGCAGGCCGATGTAGGGTCTTGTTGGAAACCTGACCATGGGCCCCATTTGATCCCTATGGGCTGCATTTCAGCCTTAAATCACCACTTGTCATGGGGCCATATCCTCTGTAAACTTACGTGCCTTAAAATCTTTTCCACTACCTTGATACACATCCTTTTTGGCCTTTCCTTCCTCCTTTTAGAGCCTTTGAGGATTTAACCTACACTTGTGCTCTCCTTCTCACTAGTTCTGTTGATAGCCTTCGTTGCACTCAACAAACCTTCTCAAACGACTATATTTTTTAACCTATTAGAGCTACTACTAGGTTCCTTTAGATGAACTCATTTTTTATTCTTTTCGTAGTATAGTCACTCGTCTATCTCAAGATCCTCATCTTGGCTACATGCCATGCACATGTTTTTTGGCTACCCATCATTTTGCTCCATAAAGCATAGTATTTTTTCTGTCTTACAAATTTTCTTTTGGTTTGATAAATATGCATTGGTCAGTGGTCACAGCACATTGGAAGCATATTTCCATATCAGCTATCCAACTCTACTTCTATGGTCATCCTCTTCAATCCCTCCCTCATTATGGATAATAGAACTGAGACAATGAAAATCACTTTGGGTTATCTTTTGGTCATTGATCTTAGATAATGCTTCACCTCTCATATTCTTACCAAAGTTGCACTCCATACACTTTGTCTACATTTGACTTATTTTAAAACCTTTAGATTCCAATGGATTACTCCATAGATCGATTTTGTATTTTCATGTTCTCCGATTAACATTGCAAAAGTGAGATGAAAGAGTGATTCTAGAATACAAGTAGAAAAGCAAAAATTACCACACTAAATACCTATCTTAGTATCGAATAACCTAGTAGAATCCATCGCTAGGTTTGCCCTTCAGTCCAAAAGAGAGAAGAACTTCAACATTCAAGAATAAAGTGAAGATCTCAAAACTTAGTAAATTCAAGACTTACGAAATGCCAAAGCTACCACAACTCAAATCTGTGTTGTCAGGAGCTTATTTATAATACTTTATATTCTGTAGGGATCTCTTTATAATTATGGTGATAGTTCCAATATTATAAATATTGGTGAAATCGTGGAGCTCATAATGCTCTACACGATTTCACCCTTTCTCCTTTCCTTTCGTTTCGCTTCTTCTTCTCTCTTTAACCCTAACTCTCCTGTTCTCTTTCTTTATTTGATTATGAATACAACATTAATCACAACATGGTATCAAAGCATGGTTGTGTGACCATGACTCAACCCTAGAAGCCCTAGGGATTGTGGAAGGATAGAAAGGGATTGACTAAAGGCAGAAATTATCTCCCATGGTTAGTCACTTGACGCAAAAGCCTAGAGAAGTGATCTCAAGCATTACCGCAGGCCTCCAGAGGGTTCGGAAACCCTAGCCGCGACATCTGCAAGTCTCCAGAGGGTTCGAAAACCCTAGCCACCATGACCATAGAGGTCCAGAGCGTCCAGAAACCCTAGCTGCACTACTCTAGACCCTAGGGAAGATTTCCTTGGCCTAGCCTGTTGTCAGGGACCTACTTGTAATATCTTATATTCTACAGGGGGCCCTTGTAATATTGTAAAACTTCACTTAATATATATATTGGGTGAAATCGTGTAGGCTATTCTAAGCTCTACACGATTTCTCCTCTTTCCCCTATTCTCTTCACCTCTCCTCTCTTCCATCTCTAACCCTAATCTCTTATCCTGGTTACGATCCAAGATTACAACATGGTATCAGAGCATGGTTATGTAACCATGGCTCAATCCTAGAGGTCTGAAGAACCCTAGGGATTGCGAAATTCGATGCGAAGGGCTTTCCAAAGAAGGAGATCATCTCCCATGGATAGCCGCAAGCTTTAGAAGAGCCTGAAACCCTAGCCACCCACTCCAAAAGGTTGGAGAAGTTCTCCCAGGCCTAGCCGCCCACTCCAGAAGCCTGGAGAAGAGCTATCAGGCATAGCCGCCCACTCCAGAAGGCTGGAAAAGAGCCACCAAGCCTAACCGCCCCTTCCAAAAGGTCAGAGAAGACCCTCCGGACATAGCCGCAGGTCTCAGAGGAGCCCGGAACCTCTCCCTAGTGCTACCGCACCTATCCAGGAACCTTTTTAGGTCATCGGAACCATTCACAAGTTTTCCCGCGAGTGGTTTTTTCTCCAATAGAAAATCTATAAAGGAGTTGTTCCGAAAAGGTCTGAATCCTGCTCGCGTTGCTCGCAGGAGGCTTTAAAAATAAAAATAAGGTGATTTGCACCTCCACAGCAGTAGTTTGGGTGATTTCTTATCAGAAAAGTCTTATCTACTACCATGAGTACATCTGAGGAGTCATCTTCTGCCAAGTCAGAGATCATTGTTGCCCCACCCAGTCTGGGAAGTCATGGTGACCACAGCCCGGGCCTACAGATCACTACGGTGAAACTCGACGGGACCAACTACCTCGCATGGTCTCAATCTGCCAAGATGTACATCACCGGACGAGGCAAAGCCGGCTATATCACTGGACGCATCACTGCACCTGATTTCTCCGATGCCACGTTTGAGAAGTGGGAAGCGGAAAACTCGATGGTCATGTCATGGCTGCTTCATTCCATGCATCCATCGATCAGCACATGCTTCCTCTTTCTCCCGACTGCCAAGGATATATGGGACACGGCATCTCAGACCTACTCCCAAGATGGAAATTTTGCTAGGATGTATGAACTTCAGCAGGAGATAGCACATCTGAAGCAAGGCGATCTTCCTTTGGGATCATACTACGCTGCGTTACGCAGCAAGTGGGAAGAGGTAGATCACTACCAGACCTACACCCCTGCATGTACCAAGGATGCTACGGAGTTCCGAAAGATGATTGTACGCGGACGCATATTCGAGTTTCTTGGCGGCTTGAACCAGAGCTATGAGCAGGTTCGAGCCAACATCTTGGGCAGAGATCCACCGCCGTCGACCATTGCACAGGTCTACTCCTACATCCAGAGCGAGGACAGCAGGAGGAGAGCCATGAGCTCTAAGACAGATGCTGATGTTCCTTTATCTGAGAAGTCTACCTTGGCCACTCAGAAATTGAGCAAACCCACATCCAAGAAGGATGGGGATCTTGATGATCGTGATCGACTCAGATGTGATCACTGTGGCAAGCGTCGCCACACTCGGGAGACCTGCTGGAGTCTTCATGGTCGTCCTGCACAGTTCTCTGGGGGGAAGCAAGGCTCTTCAAAGAAGCCCTCTGGTAGCAAACATGGAACCTCAGCTGCTCATGCCACCAGCCAAGATTCCTCTGATGTGACCCCTTCCTCTGGGCAGTCCAACACCTTCTCTAGCATGGACATTGACAGGCTTCGACAATTACTTACTCAGCTTGATGGCCCTTCTCCACCTACATCATCCTTTGCTCAGACAGGTACATCCCATTCAGCCCACCATGTGTCTACGGCACCCATTGGTCCTTCCTGGATCATTGACTCTGGTGCCTCCGATCATATGACTGGTATGCCATCCCTTTTCTCCACCTATAATATCTGCTCAGGTAAGGACAAGGTCCGCGTGGCCGATGACACCTTCTCCTCTATCTCAGGGAAGGGCACTATCTCTGCCACACCTACTTTGTCTTTATCCTCTGTACTTCATGTTAAATTCACCACTAACCTGCTTTCTGTTAGCCATCTTACTAAGAGCCTAAACTGCAGTGTTACCTTTTTTCCTACTCACTGTGTTTTTCAGGACTTGGAGACGAGGCGGATGATTGGCAGTGGTCGTGAGGATGGTGGATTGTACCTGCTCGATAGCCAGCCGACTTTATATTCTGTTGCACATCAGTCTAGTGCTAATGTCAGTAGTTCTAGCGTTAATAAAGACCTGTTAATGCGATGGCATAACAGGCTAGGTCATTTACCGCTTTCGGTCATGAAGAGTCTGTTACCTCAGTTTGCGTCTATTCCATTTTTTGAGTTCAACTGTGAAACTTGTGTACTTGCAAAACAATGTCGGGTGTCTTTTCCGACCAGTAATAAAAAAAGTACGTTTCCTTTACAGCTTGTGCACTCTGATGTTTGGGGACCCAATCCCACCACTTCTATCTTTGGTTTTCGCTACTTTGTGGTTTTTGTGGATGACTATAGTCGTTACACTTGGATCTACCTTATGAAATCAAAAAATGAGGTGCATACTATCTTTCGGACCTTCCATAAAATGGTGTGCAATCAATTGGGCACCACCCTAAAAGTCCTACGCACTGACAATGGGGGGGAATACATGTACAGTGGCCTTGCCTCCTACTTTGAAGAGCATGGAATTCTTCATCAGACTTCATGTGCCGATACACCTCAACAGAATGGGACCGCTGAGCGAAAGCATCGCCATGTCCTGGAGGTTGCTAGGGCACTTCTTCTTGGTACTCGGGTACCCAAGGGTTATTGGGCTGACGCTGTGTTGACGGCATCCTACTTGATAAATCGGATGCCTTCTCGTGTCTTGGGGTCGAAGTCTCCCCTTTCACTCCTGTTTCCTTCCTGTCCTGTGTTCTCCATTCCACCTAAGGTCTTTGGTTGTGTTTGCTATGTTCATGCCCATCACAGGAAGGACAAGTTAGATCCGAAAGCCGTTCGCTGTGTGTTCCTTGGCTATTCGTTCACTCAGAAGGGATATCGGTGTTTCCATCCCTCTACCTGTCGTCGGTTTGTTTCTCTAGATGTTACCTTTTTTTAGAGTCTTCCCTTCTTCTCAGTTGATCGGACTTCTCTTCAGGGGGAGCTTGGGAGTATTGACGAGAGTCCGATACCTCCACAGGGGGAGATTCCTCAACCAGTACCCCTTGATTTGCCTGATGAGTCTCCTGTACCCTTGTCCTTATCTCCTACTGACACTGTGCCACAGGATCCGCAGCTGAAGACATATGCCAGACGACGTCAAAAAGAGAAACAGTCCACCATCCAAGCTCACTGCCAGGAAATCCAACTCGATCCAGGTAATCGTGTCCTCAGTGATCCTCATGATGATATGTCTGTTGCTCCTTCTACTATCCTTCCCATAGACATTGATGTACCTATTGCTCATCGGAAGGGTGTTCGGAACTGTGTTACCAAGCACCCTATCTCTCACTTTGTTTCCTATCAGCAGCTCTCACCATCCTACAGGGCATTTGCTACTTCCCTATCCAGTGTCGCTCTGCCATCCGGTGTCTCAGATGCCCTTAGCCAGCCTCAGTGGAAAGCAGCCATGCTAGAGGAGATGGCAGCTCTAGAAAAGAATGGTACTTGGGATTTGGTTCCATTGCCTAGAGGAAAGAAACCCGTGGGGTGCAAGTGGGTATATACAGTGAAATACAAAGCAGATGGAAGCATCGACAGGTACAAGGCCCGTCTCGTTGCAAAAGGGTACACACAGACTTATGGGATTGACTACCAAGAGACGTTTGCTCCTGTGGCCAAGATGAACTCAGTTCGAGTTCTGTTATCTCTGGCGGCAAATTTTTCTTGGCCCCTCCACCAGTTGGATGTCAAGAATGCCTTCCTCCATGGTGATCTAGAGGAAGAGGTCTACATGACAGGTCCTCCAGGGTTTAGTCCGACTGGGAGTAAGGAACTTGTGTGCAGACTGAAGAAAGCCTTGTATGGGCTTAAACAGTCACCAAGGGCTTGGTTCGAGAGGTTTAGTTCTGCAGTCAAGAAGATTGGCTACTCGCAGAGTCAGGCAGACCACACTCTTTTCATTAAGAGAAGTCAAGGTCGTCTTACTGCTCTTATTGTGTATGTGGATGATATCGTGATCACAGGAGATGACCCAGATGAGGTTTGTAAATTGAAAAAATACCTCGGCACAGAGTTCGAAATCAAGGATCTGGGAACCTTGAGATACTTTCTGGGCATTGAGGTTGCTAGGTCAAAGCAGGGTGTGTTCATCTCACAAAGAAAGTATGTACTTGATCTCCTTCGAGAGTCAGGAAACTTGGGAGTTAAACCAGCCGATACGCCTATAGAGCAGCAACATCGGCTAAATCTTGTTGATGGGGATCCCATTGCTGATACAGGCCAGTTCCAGAGACTTGTTGGGCGTCTCATCTACCTTTCGCTGACACGACCAGATATTGCATATGCAGTCAGTGTCATCAGTCAGTTCATGCATGCCCCTCGCTCTCCACATCTTGAAGCAGCACACCGAGTGTTACGCTATCTTAAGGGGGCTCCAGGGAAGGGTATCCTGTTTAGTAAGAATGGACACCTACGAGTTGAAGCTTATACAGACGCTGACTGGGCAGGTTCAGTCACTGACAGACGTTCTACATCAGGGTACTGTACGTATGTGGGGGGTAATCTGGTGTCTTGGCGCAGCAAAAAGCAACCAGTTGTCGCTCGCTCCAGTGCCGAAGCAGAGTACCGTTCTATGGCTCATGGTGTATGTGAGCTTCTATGGTTGAAGACTATGCTCAGTGAGCTCGGATATCCTGTCAAAGGGTCTATGCAGCTGTATTGTGACAATAAAGCAGCCATCAGCATTGCTCATAATCCAGTTCAACACGACAGGACAAAGCACATTGAGGTAGACCGTCACTTCATCAAAGAGAAGCTTGGTCAAGGACTTATTTGCACACCGTATGTCCATACTGCTGATCAAGTTGCAGATGTGTTAACTAAAGGTGTAACTAAAGGGATCTTAGAGCACCTGTTATCCAAGCTGGGCATGATAGATATCTTCGCACCAGCTTGAGGGGGAGTGTTGTCAGGGACCTACTTGTAATATCTTATATTCTACAGGGGGCCCTTGTAATATTGTAAAACTTCACTTAATATATATATTGGGTGAAATCGTGTAGGCTATTCTAAGCTCTACACGATTTCTCCTCTTTCCCCTATTCTCTTCACCTCTCCTCTCTTCCATCTCTAACCCTAATCTCTTATCCTGGTTACGATCCAAGATTACAACATAGCCGCCCCTCTAGACTCTGGAGCACACCTTCCGAAAGCTGACGCACCCACCCATGACCTCCCCTGAGTGTGCTGCAAGTCCCCCGTGGGCTTTTCTCTAGTGGAAATGCCAAGGCTAAATTTGTGGACCCACCTCAGAGCCCTATCGCTTCCCTTTTTTGGGTGCTACATAGCTGTCCAAATGGGTTCAACGTAATCCTTTCCTTAGTGGTGTCTTTTTACAAGCCTAATTTAACTTAGATTTCAAAGGCCACTGCTACATTACTATCTCATCAACTAACAATACTTTTTCTACAAACACCATGCACATAAGGATTCCTCTCGAATGAATATAGATGTGTGTGTGTGTGCTTCCTTAGTGGCGACTGCTTCCAAGCCTTATTTTAATTTAGATTTCAAAGGCCAATGCTACATTACTTCTCATTACTACGGTCCATCTGCAAGCAACATGCATGTAGGGATTCCTCTCAAACAAATATAGATATGTGTGCGTGCGTGTGTGCGTCACAAGATATTACATAAACATTACAGAAAGCTAATCAATAAAATTACAAAATATGAAAGATTTCTAGATAAATGATAAGCAATTGCTTATAAAAAAGAAAATGGATAAATATATTAGACAAGTAAATAGTAAAGGCAATATAAATTTGTAAATTCTACAAAAATTACAAGAAGAAGAAGAAGGAATCCACCACTCAATAAATATATGAAAGATTTCTAGATAAATGATAAGCAGTTACTTATCAAAAAGAAAATGGATAAATATATTTGAAAAGTAAGGAGTAAAGGCAATATAAATTTGTAAATTCTACAAAAATTACAAGAAGAAGAAGAAGAAGGAATCCACCACTCAATAAATAATCCCATTTCAAAATAAGTAAGGCCTAATCTCAAAGAAAGCAAAATTCATCCATCAACTCTCTGGGAAAAGAACAAAGGATTACGTCTGCTGGGTTTTGGGCCCAAGTTGATACTTTTTCGAGCCCATCGTCCTTGCTGCATCTTTTTTTTGAAAATATGTTATTTGTCAACATTTCATGATTTCATGAATGTGTGGATGTTGAGAGGAGTGAGGTTTTGAGTGGAGATTTTAAGAAGCTTTCCTTAACGGAAGAGATGGCTTTAGATAGGATTGAATAGAGGAACAAGATTTGTGCAGACTGCAGACAACCCAATACTGTTGGGAAAAGGCTTATGATGATGATTATTCTACATCTTCTTAGTTATAGTGTTCTTTTTGTCTTTTTTGGAAATATAGTATGTTCTTTATGGCTAAAATTTTCCTTTATGTATGTAAAGGTTTATCGACCTGTTAGAGTCTCCCTATTCAACACTATGTTTTAACACCCACTGACGTGCTCGAAAAGAAGTTACATAGGCAGGCAACAGAGCTTCTAGTCCTGGGAACAACCTCTCCTTTTTTAAAACAAGGTGGAAGACATATTTTAGCATTAGTTGATCTTGCTTTACTTAGGAGAATGTCGTGTGAAATCAATATCGAAAGACTTCACTTGTTCGTATTGACCACTAGTGGTTGGTTCAAATCCGTTTTTCCAATTGGTTACAAACCTTACTTCTTCTTCTTCTTCTTCTGCTTCTTTTATTTATTGATTTTTTTTTCTGAACTATAGTATTTTTTGTTATGTTGGATTCAGAAAAAGCTTGCACAGGGTTATAGCCTCAACCTCCGATACTCCCCTTGAGAATGTTCCAAACGGACGCAGTAGTGTATTTGATGTTGCAAACTTCGTCTTGAGGCTTTTACCATCTGAAGATGGTGCTGTGTTGAGAAGACTTCTGATGACTGCGGTGCGTGTTTTCGAATTAGTTTTTTTTCTTCCACTTTTCCTAGTAACCTAGTTCTTATTAACCTTTTTTTTACATGCTAGAGATGTTTATTTGATAATGAGGTTCATCATGACATTGTATGCTTCCCCCTCTCTATCTGTCCCCCAACAGTCTAGAACAATGTTCATCTATCAGACATATTTTTGGCCTAGTAGGTCTCTTGGGTGGGGCTAACCAATTGAATAATCTGGAGTCTGGAGTTGTGTGCCATGTGGAGAGGCTGATAGAGAGTGAGATTGCTTGAAATTTAATGGCGAACCATTATCAAAAACATCTCGTCCTTCATCACTCATGGATTGGGATCTTAAAACTTTCTGACTGCTCGACAATGAACAGGATGGTGCTTCATTAATCCGAGCTATGGTTTCAAAGGAGGCAATCTTTTACCGCCAACAAGTTAGTCGGCTTCTTGCCGATGTGCTCTACCAATGGATGACAGAAACTCTTGGACAGGGTAATGTCATTAACCATTACAATGGTCGCATGAGATTGGCGAGTGGACCCCACAACAAGGAGGTGGGTCTGTCTTCTGGATTATCTGTTCCCATCTATGACTATCAGTCTGTCCTGAGAGATCGTCGGCTGAAAGTGATCTTTTACAAGGTACTAAAGTCGGTAAGGAAACAACCTTTATTGATGCTCAGATTCTGCTGGGCTTCCTTTGTGATGTTCGTGTCAGCTTCGGCCCTGGCTTGTCATCGGATTCTGGTTTCATGGTCAGAGGCGCACATGGATTCTTTGTCATTTGCTCCAAGGCAGTTCGCTGTCAGTTCATAATGTGTATATATGCAAGATGATCTAGAAGGGAAGCTTCAGGTGCTGGCCCATTTTGTATAATAATTTCTGTTTAGTAATAAAGATTAAATATGATTCAGAAAAAAAAGAAAAAGGAAGAAAGAGTACTTGTTGATGTGGTTTATATTGGTTGTGCACTCAATTAGGTCTGAGGGAACATGCTATGAAATTAGGAGTGTAATTTGCATTAACTGGGCTGGACAATAAAGTTAGTACTGATTGTTGTATGGGTTTCAAGAGAAAACTGGGTCTGAAGAGAAAGTGATTGTTGCCGTAAAGCAAGGGATCTTGCTTGGGATCGTTTTCCATCCCGAGTTGACTAATGACACTCGATTGTAACGAACAGGGTTGATCCAATATGCAAGTTGACGCTGAGCATAAATATTGAAGCAGCGTTCCTTCCGCCTGTTTCCGTGACTGTAACTAAAATCTACAAATTAAATGGCAGCACCGTGAATGTACAATACTGTGCATGCAGGAGACTGAGATGCACCATGCAATATTTCTACTTGAACACCTGCTAAACCAAAAATTACCCAGATGATTGTAAGTATCCGTTTTTTTCACACATGCACAGTAATGTACACGACCCGATCCATCTTTTTCATTTATGTTGATGGACGTGGGATCCCCGTGTATTCATCATCATCATCTATGCCTTGTCCCAAATGTTTGGTACCATATCAGGCTGAATAGAGACCAGAGAGACTTTGATAGAGACGTACGTCCCAAAATAACACGTGTTACTCTTCGGATCACTGACCCATGGAACATGAAGGTTTGGCCATCCCTTGGTGGGCCTAATCACCAAAAGTCTGTCTGATCGGTATTTATAGCCATTCATTTGAGCATTTTTATCGTGTACTTATGAAAAGGCCCATGATTGGGTTCCAAGCCCGCGAGGAAAAATGCATATATCCACGACTACAAGTTACTTTCGATGACTTGATCCACATCAAAGTTAAGGGCCCCCCTCATCCTAACAAACCTCAAGGGGCCCCTAGAGTATTTCCCACAAGTTACATCGAGAATGGTTGACCCCCAGGTGGCACACTCTATCACTGACCCATGAATGGTTGATCGACCCATTGGGGGATCTATATACCAAAAATCAGCATGATTTCTAGCCATTGGATTTGAGCATTTTTTCGTCACGGGTTTTGTGAGAAGTCATATGGATTGGTTTCAAGCCCATTAGGAAAAAAATGCTCAAATCGAATGGCTATAAATCACCAATTGGATCGCTACTCTCTTGGATAATTCATGTTATAAAGTTGTGCCACGTGTACCTATAAAGCTTGGAGATCTTGCCAATTGGTTCTTTGGTTAGCAAGAGGTAGGTTTCCTTGGAAGTAGGTTTTCCAGTAAGTGTCACTTCCGAAAAACCTACTTTGTAGAAACCTTTTTCTCACTGTTTGGTTGGCACTAGAAAAAAATAAAATTCGGAGAGATATCTCAATGATGGAAGCCAAGGTCTTTTGATCGAAAGTAATGGTCGATAATGGGGTGACAATTACAATTTTCAACGGCAGTGATCAAAAGAGTTGTTGTCGATGAATCCGAGGGTGTCATTTTTTGTCATTTTGAGAGAGAGTTTTTTTTAGTGGAGTCAACCTTTTTCTAATGAACCAAACTTTATTGGGTCAGGATCAGGGCACACAAATTTTGATACAAAATTTCACACCAATTTTGGTGTACCATATGAAAGATAAATCAAAGGCTGATTTTTGGTGAAGATGATCTTCTCACCATATAGATCACCCCTACAAAAAAACCAGCCCATTCTGAAATTTCTAACCCCATCAAAGGTGCTTTTCAAGTTAACGGTAAAAACATAGATGGTCCATAATTCTCACTATAGAGACCATCTTCACCAAAAATCATCCTATTCTAAAACTTCTAATTTATATATGGGCCAAGATCGGGGTGGGGGGGACAATTTTTTACAACTATTTGGCGTACCCACGTAGGGATGAATCAATGGCTGATTTTTTGCGAGGAGATCATCCTCACAAAAATTCAAATCATTCCGATTCTCCTTGACTGGTTTAGAAGTTGAAGAATTATGGACTGTCTATTTTTACCGTGTAACTTGAAAACTATATTTGATGGCGTTAGAAATTTCATAATGGGCTGATTTTTTGTTGGGGGTAATCTATATGGTGAGGAGATCATCCTCACCAAAAATCAGCCATTGATTCATCCTCTACGTGGGTACGCCAAAATGGTTGTCCCCCGATCCTGATCCTTTATATATTGGCCCCGTCAATTTTTCGGTGTGAAATTTTGTGTCCCCTGATCCTGACCGAACTTTATTACGGAAATTACGTTTTTCCAGTCTTGGTTTTCTATTCAAGGAAAACAAGACGAAATAAACGCAGTTTTGTCTTGTGTCCTCTCGTTTTAAGGAGCAGGTTCCCTAAGCAACCGGTGTTTCTAATTCCACGTTTCACCTTGTTATTGGTGTTGGACGCTTTAAGTGTCCAAAGACCGGTGACTCTATAACGAAAAACAAAGTTAACAGCAGAGGTTTTTTCTCCTCCTCGTCACAACACAAACAAACAAACAAGAGAAAGCCGTATTGACCTGAGAGAGAACGAGAGTAGGGAAGAACAAGGGGAAGTCAGATCACCGGCGTTCAAAACTAAATCGAAGGCGACGCTTGGAAATTTCCGTTCATGAGTTCTCAGGCGCTCGCTGGAGTAAGTGTGAACTTCCATTCTCTTTTCTCTTTACGTATTGAAACTGATGAAACACGACCAGATCTCGCAGTCCAGTTTTAGCTAGGGTTTAGTCGACTCTGGAACGTCTGATTCCGTCTCACTTCATCGAATCTCTCTTCTCTGTTACTGTAATTTCGCTTAGTCTCCGTGAGTGATCGCCACGAGAAGATTTGCTTTGGTAAAAACCGGGAAGATTTCTTGGTCTCTACACGTCTCCATCCAGTCGAACACTTTGTTTTTTTCTTCTTTTTTTTCCCCTCATCGATCTCTGTTATTCTCCCTACACATCAAATTTCTGTTTCCCTTTGGTCTAATGTCTTGTACACCGGAATAGATTGTAGGATTATTTTTTGTAGATTCATTGATTTCAGTGCATTATTGGCTATCTATCACCATTGAAACCCTATCAAATATGGGTTTCTCTTCCGAATACATGAAATTGACTTTGAGCACCGTGGATTTTGATGTTATGTTGGCTATTTTGTTATTGGATCGACTTATTCCCATTAACTTTGCTGATTGTTTTGCTTCCACCAAATGCTGTATTATTACGTTTTGTTTCTCAACTTTAAAAGACAAAAATTATGTAGATCTTCTTTCGATTTAACAAACTGAGCAATCTAAGTGTGAAGATGGCATGCTACCCTGATGCCATATCTGGATCTCTATTCTAATTTGACATGTGTGGGGATTTGGTAGAAATCAATCAGTAGGTCCTGTCTAGTAGCTATCTGATCCCCAAGATCACAATCAATGATGCTGACTATCCGACAAGTGTAACCTACCCTGGTTGTTTGGTCTTTTCTATTTGACTACCTAAAGCACAATCTCTCTCTGTGTGTGTGTTTAATGCCTAGAATTTAGCAAGAGAAAAGAATAAAGAGAGGATAGTAGGGGATGGGATCTCCTACGTACAATGAAGAACTGTGCTCCCTTTCTAGTCGGGGATAAAAGTTATGTCTTGGGACTTCTTAAGGCATGGTTGAACAAAGCATTCAAACTGTAATCTTCTCTGCATAATCAAAGATAATAGTCAATTTCCAAGGACCTCTGCTATAAAAGTTCATTAGATGACAATTAGGGAGTCATCTTCCACAATGCAATGAACCAGTGAAATATGGTTTTCAAACCTTCCCAAAGAGCACGTGTCTCCACTTTATAAGAATCTTGGATGCTAAGAAGCCTGTGAATAACTATGGAGCTAGAAGAATCTCTTATCCACTTGTCCCACAAACTCTGTGCCAGCCCTACCCAAATTATCCAGAGAACTACCATGAAATTTAGATTGGGAAATTCAGGATTGGAGGTTACCACTGCAAAGGAATGCACGGGAAGAGAGAGCTTTGCTTTATGCCATAAACTTTTAATCATGTGAAAGGTTCTTCAACTCTTAGGTCCTCAGAATTCTTCAATGCAAGAGACCCAAGAAAAAAAAATGAGCCATTTGCTTTTTGAAAACAAGGGACCAATGGGGGTCTTGTTATCCCTAAAGTTTCTTTTCTTCATTCCTTTTCAAAAGAATCCAACAAAAGGCAAACGGAAGACATCTCTAGACAGAATGTCTTGCCTCCTTTGTTGCCCAACCTTCACAAGGATCAATAAGATTTTTTTTCTTTTTTTCTTTTTCACATCTTGCTTGATGTTTGGTGTTACTGCATTATCTTAAAAAATTAAGAAATAAATAATTAAAAGCTTTGCAGAAGAAGAATGATGGAAAAAGTGCAGCTTTTGCACGTCACAGTCTGTGCTTTTTTGTGGACTGGTAACTCAATTCCTTCACTTATGTGCTTTTTAGTGGACCGGTAGCTCAATTCCTTCACTTTTCCCTGTATATCTAGAGAGGTCCCATAAGAGTCCAGATCTTTGATGAGATTAACTCAGATTGGTTTATAGTTTTTAATGGCAGGGCATCAGCTTCTTTTCTGGATATACTCGGCTCTGCAAGGGCCTTGCTGTAGTACTTGTTGGCGGACATGTCGTAGTCCAGATTTTTCCTTCATCTCTTACTTATATCGCACTTATTCCTGCAAGGTATTTTTTTTGCCCTGGACAATAAATTGCTTCCTTCAGTAAAGTGTATTTGGTTATTTAGTTACACCCTTTGATCAGATATAATTTCTCTGCATAAAAATTCTTCCTTTAGTTCCACACGTGCTAATACCATCGTTTTTTAACATAGCTTTTTCTTGTATGGAATATTAGTTAGAGAGACTAATATTTTCTTGACTGAAAATTCTTGAGTCAGCATTGCTCTTAGGCAAGGTTTAAAGGGGTGTGTTATATAATGTAAACTTTACCGTTTTATCCATTCAAATCACAGTAAAAAAATGTCAAATCCTTTTTTTTTAATTGAATTTTCAGAAAAAGGTAAGTAACGGCCATTATAATGGTGGTTATTTCATAATAATGGCCATTATAGCATTAAATGCATTATAGTGTGATCATTATAACAGCTGTTATAATGGTGTTATATCCGTTTTCTTATAACATGCTCTCAGGCAATGCAAATGGACAACCTTAACGAGAAAAACATTTGCTGAATCCTATACGTTTTGTTCATTTGAGAAGAGGCACATCAAATCCTGTTAACCATTTGCTAATTTTCAGTGTTTCTCTTTGCTCCAAAATGTCGACATAGAACAAGATATGAGCTTGATTCTGATCCATAGGCAGGGACTTCACCCTCCTTTGTTGTTGTTTTTCCTATTGAGCTCTCGATTATGAAGATGACATCATATTCCTTGGAGATCACTTCACCAATTCCCTCAGGCCTTGAAGCAATGTTTTGCTTTTTAAGAAGTTTTGGTTCCACATATCAGGAAGCTGGCCTGCAGGGTGTAGGCTTTATCTCGCATACTACAATCACAAATGGTTTCTGGAGATACCATTGGAGCATGATTGGGGAGTTTGCATATTTGGCCTGGACCTCTATAACCAATCCTGTGATCATTCAAAAGTCAAGATATCAAGGAGGATATCCCTATGGAGATCCTTGAGTTTTGCTCTTAGAGGCTTTCGAAGGTTAATGGGGACTTAATGCATTACAAGCATTTCATTTTTTAATTAGCATGAAATCAAGAGCTCAGAATTCCCACAAAAAGTAGCTACAAAAGTCCATATTGTTACCTGTATATCATTACCGTGAAAGCTCCACATCATTGACTGAAAATCTCTACCGATAAAAAAAAATTGACTGAATTTTTTTGTAGGACAATTCCGTTTGCTTGGAACCTTATAACAGCTGGTTACATTGAGCAATCAGTTATTGGGGTATGCATTTATTTGGTTGTAAACAATGCGTAGTTTTATGGTCATGATTTCTGCCTTTTCCTGCAAAAAGTAAGATTTGACGGTACACTTTGTTTTCCAGGTGGCCATGAGCACCCTTGGTCTTCTTTTCATTGGGAGGCTGCTTGAGCCCATATGGGGCTCCAGGGAGTTCTTGAAGTTCATCTTTGTGGCTAACTTTCTAACTTCCGTTTGTGTCTTCGTCACAGCTATTGCCTTGTACTACATAACATGGCAGGAAAATTACCTGTAAGTTTGTGCTCCACAAACATCTGTTTTGGCATGTTTTATGTATGCTCATACATTTCTTGCCTTTTCTCCCTAATTACTCGTATTGTGCATTTTAAATTCTTCTTAATCCCATATTCCCATACTAACATCTTTTAGAACTTACAATTTTTTTTTGAGTTATTCTTAAATCTTCTGAATTATGAATTCTAAATAGCCTGAAAGTAGATACCACTTTTTAACCAGCTAGTAGGAACACTATTAGAAATTTAGAGTACATTCTCTGCATGCTTTCTGTTGAAGAGGAATACGTATGCAAGGCTGGACTGTCAATTGGATTACCATCTGTACTTCATAAAAAAATGATTGATTGCCACATGTCCTACCTATGCCTCATGCAAGTTATGCAACCACATGAAAAGAGAAAAGACCATCATACAAGTATAACCTGGACCTTTTGATAGATCATGTACCTTTGCATCGTGTCAGATGTATGTCACATAGAATGGTTAGTGCTCCACAGTCCATCCCTCCGCCCTGACCTAAATATTCTTCTCTTGTTATTTAATATCAGCTGGCACTATTTCTTTCTTTTCGTTTTCCAGTTTGAAACATATGACATGTAATTGTTTTACTCCCCATCTCCGTCAGTTGATGTTTGTTACTAAGGAGGACCAACCTTCATATTTTCTGATTTTTCTTTTTTCTTATGGTAGTTATACGCCTTTTTCTGGATTCCATGGGGTCCTTTCAGGGTTCCTGGTGGGCATCAAGCAAATTTTCCCTGATCAGGAACTTTCTATGTTTCCTCCATTGAAGATAAAAGCAAAGGTATGATTTTTGATACGTCTTTTATTCACTTTTAAGACCACACTGTTGGTTACCATTTGGATATAACTTTCAGCAACTCAAAAGGAATGTCTCTAACACTCACCTTTGTGCCATTTCCTATACCATCCAGTGGATGCCATCCCTCTTGTTATTTCCATCCATACTTGTTAGCTTCTTTACAGCAAATTCTGCGTCATACCTTCCAACCTTAATATTTGGAACATATACGAGTTGGATTTACCTGCGGTATCTTCAGAGGAAGCCAGAAACAAACCTTAAGGGGGACCCAAATGATGAGTTTGCCTTCTCGACATTCTTCCCTGATTTTTTGCGGTAATGTACCATCTTATTCTATTTCTTCTCTCTAAGTAATAGGATTTGCATATACTGCTATCCATTGCTCTGTTCTTTATTGAGTGTGCGTCTTCTTCCCATTGGGATTTGCAGACCAGTAATTGATCCCATTGCATCGGTTTTTGATCGGATGCTCTGTGGAAGATCTGAAGTTTCTATGGAAGCCAAGGGATATACCTTGGGGGGCACGTTATTGCCTGGTTCTGACCCTGTTGAGGCATCCCGTTGGAGGTAGTATTTTTGCTGCCATATTCAACAAAAGTACATACTGTTTGTGAATTAATTAAAACATTTGATCTTCTGCTGGTATGCAAATGTTTGATCTCAGTTGTTCAATTTATGGGCCATCCCTTGGCTATGGAATAGCTGCAAAACCAGATATTGTACAGATATTAACCGCCCATTTAAGAGAAAAAACTCAGAAAGCTAAAAAAATAACTGACCTGAATGTGAAGAGAAGTTTACAATAGTCCTTTTGTTGTGTTATTTTTCCTTCTGCCCCATCCAAGAACAGCTCACCATGTGAATTCTCGTGATCGAGGCATAGGTTGGTCATTTTTTTGGTGTAATGTAAAGGTCATGGAGCTTTTGTGGTCCTTCACAGAACATACTTTGCCTTTTCATAAAGATTTTTGCTGTTAGACTTTAGACGATTCTGAATACATAGTGGACCTTATTTTTTTTGCCCACTCGCAGAGAAAGGGGAGCACGTGCATTGGAAGAAAGATTAGCAGCAGAGAGCTTGCCTGCAGGGGAAAGTACAGAAGACCGGTCACACATGGATGCAGCGGAGAGTGTTTGAATGCCCTGGAAGTTCAACCTTCCCCTCTAGACTGAAAAATATGTTTAGGACATTGCACACCTTGAGAGGTTGGACCGTTTTCTGTAAATATGTGCGGATTTCTGGAGGAAATTTTTGTTTTGAGGTGTTCCACGGACTGGATGATCATGGAACAGTGTTAAATCTTATGTCCCATCTCATATGGGAAGATTTGTAGATGTCCTTGCTACGCATCTAGAGTAAATTTAAGAATAATATAAAATATATGAAGATTAGTGGGAAAACACATTTATAATTTTTTGGGGGGCTGTTTGGCTTGCAGTGATGATGGTAATGAGCGTATTAGTTCAGTTGCATCTATACCTGAATAGGAGCATTTTTGGGATAAGTTTATGCTAACCATATAGCTATCCTGCATCCAGACACGCCCTTAATAGTTCCTTCACTGTTTCACTTCACATCAACTAACAGAAACAGAGCCTGCCGAAACAATAGGGGCAGTGAGGCACGCAGAATGGTACACTTGTGTCAACTGAGTCAGCTGAACTGCGCCTCTGGTGGGTCATTCACGAGTGAAACTTCTGTCACAAGATGTGAGCGAAGCTGGTAACAACCCACAATATGAGCCGTGTGGCACACTATTAGAGGGCGCTGACCGTATGGGTGTTTGGCCAGCCCCTCGGTGGACCTGCAAACCAAAAATCAGCCTGATTAGTGATTTACTACCTTTGGTTGAGTCACCTTGGACACGTGGAGCATTTCAAGGAAGCCACATTGCACTTCAAGAGTGCATTACCTCCCCCCAAAATCCTGGAACTCGGATCTCATCCTCAATACCTTCCCTCCCGACATTGCAAACCATATTCCTTCCAAGCCAGTTCTCCACATCTGACAAAATCTACTGGATTCCGGAGGAAAAAAGGCAAATTTTCCTCATATTTTGCCTACAATGTCCTTGCCCAACCCCTTCCCAACCAAAACTATGTATTTTTTTATTTATTATATCTGAGCCACTTGTGTAGGACTGTGCCGTTCAAAATGAGAATTACGCCGTGGAAGGCACATGAAGCATAAGGCTGCTGTCTCGGCATGGTAGAACTTAGTTGCGAACAAGGCCTGGGCCCATGACAATTGAAAAGGCTGATCCAGGCCTGACCCAGTAAATATTTACGACTGGGATTCAGTTTAGGCGAGTTGGCGTCAATTCAATTTCTTTAATACATTCAGGAGTCAGGACCGGAGCTGGCATGATAGTTAGATGGACCTGAAGATCTAAGCCCTGGCCTGGCCCATGACAGCATTAAATTTACTATTTGTATAATAGGTCCGAAATAAACCCATTTGATATCACCCCCAACCTCCATTAACAATAAAATTAGTGAAATTTGTGTTATTAGGCTTCACAACATGGCTGTTTGCTCCTCTAAAAATTGAAATTTGCGTTATTAAGGTTCACAACGTCGATAATCCATAAGCCACATGAGCCCAGTCATGTAATGTGGTCCTTACGCCATGGGTCATGCCAGCCATGTAGAGCGCTGCTAGATATAAATGTAAATGATCATGAAAAAATTGACTCCACAATACCGTATCAGCTAAGTATTAGCACAACATCTTTGCATATCCCCGTCGTCATTTTCCTGAATAATGCAAAAAAGGTATGTGTCGTCGCTCCGGTTCTATTATGTGGTGTGGTATCATTGGTTAGGGTCAGTGTTGAAAATCATGGGATCAGAGGCTGGATCGGTGGGCGCCGATCCCCATCTGGATCAGAGAGTAGATCACACGTCTCGGATCGTCTCGCTCGAGATGACGTGAGGGTTGAAGAAGAACAGTGCATCTCGAGCGAGACAACCCCATTTCACCGGTCCCGATCCCGGATTGACCCCGATCCAGAATGGGATTGGCCGAGACTTCGAACCATAGTTAGGGTAGGGGTCCATTTCCATGTGGGCAAGTGGGCGGGGCGAAGGCGGCACGGCACGGCACGTAACATTGCATCGACCGTGTGGTTGACTTTGAAGCTTTAAACACAAATCTCAAGATGGAACATTAATTGTATTTATATATACCATAAAATGCGTGATTTGGAATCAAAATCTAATGGGTTTGCAATTAAGAAGACGGGATCCAATGCAATAGAGGGTTTCAATCACGTGAGAGCAGCGTGAAGGAAACGAAAGCGAGGAGGGGAGCTAATAAATCGCTGTTGTGTCTTCAATCTCGAAAGATCCATCCTTGATTGCAGGGCTCGCAAGGTTAGACCCAATTGTTCCATGTTCTCTCTGCTGCTTGGAAGCTTTAAATGCAGGTGATCCATAAACCATTGCTTCATAAATGCCACACTTTTACGTCTATAATATATAGTTTTTAAGCAAGTGGATAGTAGGGGTGTCAACGGGTCGGTTCCGGTTCTCAAAACGATGGATCTGGAACCGATTATTTGGTTCTGGTCGGTTTTGGTTTAGGTATATTGGTTGGTAATGTTACAATTAGTTAAGACTCAAACTAATACACCAAAAGCACCTAAGTGGAGGTGCGGAAAGCTAAAGTCTAGCTTTTAGGATTCTAACATTCCATCATGCTTCAAAGGCCAACATCCGGGGTGGCCCATTCTGAAGTGGCTTTCACTCCAGTACCCTTCTTTTTCTCTTTTTGAGCAAGCCCCAGGTAGTCCTTTCCTTAGATAGATCTTTCTCCAAGTCACCCCTCCTGTGACTTGAATCCATGACGTAGGGTTGGCTCTAATACCAAATGTTAAGACCCGATTAAATCAATACAACAAAAGCACCTAAGTGATAGAAGTGCGAAAATCTTAAGTCTTAACCTTTAGGATCCTAACACAATTTTAACACTATGTTTGATTTCTGGTCTAATATCATCTAGCCAGAACAGTAACCATTATTTTCGGTTCCGGTTCGATTTCGGCTAACGGGTACAATTGACCCCCCTAATGGAGAGAAAGAGAGACTCAGGCAAAACCCATATAATCAGGGTAAGTTTCTGATGGGCTCTATGTAATAAGAAAGTCCACGTCGTTTAATTTGGTCAACACTGGAACCAAATTTGAAGTCTAACTCTAGAATAATATTAATGGAGAAGCTGTGATCAGCTGTTTTGTTTATGGGGAAAAGAGAATCCACGTGGATTAAGCCGAACTCCAAGGATTGTTCCCTCTACTGTCCTATAAAGCCCTCCATCAACTCTCCATCCTCAATCACCCTATTCTTTCCATCTTATCTCTATTCTACTCCTACAACATTGGGACAAAAGATCAGAGAGATAGATAAAGATGGATAGGAGAAAGTCATGTATTTTGGTGGCTTTCCTTCTTGTGTTCATCTCCATGGAAGCCACCTTTGTTCAGGGTCAAGGGAAGGGGGACGGTAACGACAACGGAAATGGGAAGGGGAAGGAGACTGGGAATGGGAAAGGCAACAATGAAAAGAAGGGTGTCCATGATGCGGCCTCGACGCATTACGAAGAATTGAAACCAGATAAGAAGACGGGGCAGGAGGGAGCTAAGTGCCTGGCAAGAGGGCAATGTAACAAAAAGGAACTTCGTTGCCCTCTTGAGTGCCCCAAGAGGAAGCCTAAGAAGAACAAGAAGGTCAAGGGATGCTTCATCGACTGCAGCAGCAAGTGTGAGACCACTTGCAAATGTAAGTATACAAAATAAAAAAAGTTGCTAGAGCAAGTAAGTTGTCCATGTGATATATAACACATTTATAAAAATTATAAGGAAATGATTTTTTTGACTTAATTCATGCTAAACTAACTTTTTGACTTATAAATCAGTGTTTGCTCTCAGATAACAACTTTTAAAATCAGCAACTTAATCTAGATTGCCAAACTGACCCTTAAATACGTCTGTTATAATGTAAATGTTACCGTTATGTATGTCCATTATAACGGATTACACCATGATAAAATTATGGTTAAAATAAGATTATTTCTATTAGTTTTGAATTTGTTTTTCAAAATAACATCGATAATTGTATTTACGAATGAATGTGTCTTGGCAGTTAGAAGACCCAAATGTAACGGATACGGTTCGGTTTGTTACGACCCCCGGTTCGTTGGTGGTGATGGTGTGATGTTCTACTTCCATGGGTCTAAGGGAGGTGACTTTGCCCTTGTCTCCGATGATGACCTCCAGATCAATGGCCACTTCATTGGAACCCGGCCTGAAGGGAGGACACGTGACTATACGTGGGTGCAGGCTCTCTCCGTCATGTTCGACTCTCATACCCTTGTCCTTGCTGCCAAAAGAGTCTCTCATTGGGATGATAGTGTCGACGCTCTGATCGTCCGGTGGGACGGTGAGGCAATTGTGGTACCCACCGATGGAGAGGCTGAGTGGCGGACTAATGATGGAGAGAGAGAGGTGGTGGTAGAGAGGACCGACGATACAAACAGTGTAAGGATAACTGTAATCGGGTTAGTGGAGATGGATGTGAAGGTGACACCTATCGGAGCTGAAGAAAACCGGGTGCACAACTACCAGTTGCCATCTGATGACGCCTTTGCTCACTTGGAAACTCAATTCCGGTTTGCCAACCTGACGGACTTAGTGGAAGGAGTGCTGGGTCAAACTTACCGGCCGAACTATGTCAGCCCTGTCAAGATTGGTATTCCTATGCCAATGATGGGAGGAGAGGACAAGTACCGAACTCCGTCCATTCTTTCGCCTCTCTGTGGAGCTTGCAGATTCCGGGGCATTACTTCTGCAACTGCTGCCGCGCTTTGATGGGGTAGCTAAATATTAATAAAGAAAACCTGATCTTCGGACACCAATTAGGCCTCCTCGTGTATGTATGAAGACATCTTGTTTGGGTCTTAGCTTTGTTTCTGATTAAGAATGCAAATAAGGGGTGCTACCATTGGCCCCATGCAGTCTTACTTCCATGTAATACCATGAAATTCAGCTTACGTATCAGTCTTATCACAAATTCACGACCCAAGCTATTCAGAATTTCAGAGTTCATAGCACTATTACATAAATATATATTAGGAAATATATAATAGGGATGTCAATGGATCTGGTTCAGATTGGATCAGAGTAGATCCAGAACCGATCCAAACCAGCAAAAACAACAAACATGATCCTTACAGAAAGAGCTAAATAAAAGAAGGGGAGAACAAGGTCTATCAAGAAGTTTGTTTGGGGTTGTAGAGTGCTTTGTTTACATTTGACTAGCTAGCTGCAGAGCTAAGGGTAGTACTGGAAAGGTAGTCATTTGCTGTTAGCTGTTAGTAGCAACTTTCCTATCTTGTGTTTGCAAAGCTTTTCTTCCATCTTTACGTAACAGGGCTCATGGCTATCGCTCGAGACTAGCCACTCTTGCCTTGCTCGGTTCGCTTTCCGACTAACAGCCTTCGCCCTATCGCATAAGGGGGGCGATTGGGCAAGGGAAAGATAGGCCATGGACATCTTTTGTTGCTTCCACTGCTTATTAATTACGACCACGGTTTAAAAAACGACGACCACCGTTATAATGAAAATAACAGCCGTTATAACGGATTCGGACCTCCCCCGTTACATTATGAACCGTTGAAACGCCTTGTTATAACAAAAATAACAATCGTTATTTTCCGGAAAATTTTGTGAAAAAAGGCAGTTGTTCCAGTTATTTTCGATTTTTTCTCGTTTTTGAAAATTTGAATTCCAGTGCCATTTTTCCCTTTTTTTATCCGTTATTTATGTTATTTTTTGTTTTTGCCTCTGGATGTTACAATTCATTATAACGGCCGTTATAACAGAAAAAACGGTAACACCCCCATCGTTATAACGGCCCCTTTCAAACCTCGGGCACAACCACGAATCCAAACTACGGAATTGGGGGAGAAGAACTATCAATCATCAATGATTGCTTCAAATATTGAAAATGTACTTCACTCACGTCTTATTATTTAAACTAGTAATCAAAGCCCGTGCTAAAGCACGGGCACAAATAAATAATGTCCTATTATGTGTATAAGAGATTTAAACGTTGAGATGGAGATGACATTTAGAAATTAACATTCCTTTTATGTTGTGTAACGTATAAGGAAGATAAATTAGAAACACATATAATGTAGATGAGAATTTATGAAGAATGAAAAATTTTATAGTAGGAAGGAAATGTGGGAGAATAAAATATTTAAATCTAATAAAGAGATAAATCTGGGTGAGAAGAAGACGGAAAGATTGTAGAGAGATATGAAACGTACGGAAGATCAAAAGCCATCCGAATAAATACAACATTTACTTTTCATATTAATTTATAAATAAAAAAATTTATTTTTCATCCAAAAATTAAAAATAAATGCAGAGAAAATTGTATTGTGAAGAGGAGAGGAAACGTTGAGTAATAGATGAGATGATGTGGCATCTATATAAAGGCTCACTTAATCTATGTATGGACAATTTATTTTTTTAGGCAATTTATTTCAAAATTTTATCTTGTTCATCTATATGTGATGTGTGGAGAAAGATTCTTATAACAAATTTAAAATGTCCATAATAAAATATTAAAATCATATTGTGACACTTCGATTTGGTTGAAATCTATTAAAACCTCTTTTTATTTTTATTTTCGTAGCCGTTGGATTTATGCATTTTTCTCATGAAATGTTTTATGAAAAATTCGATAGATTAAAAAGTACTGGGTTCAAGCCATTCAAGCACATGATAGAAAAATTATCAAAATCCAACGATTAAGAATCACCGATAAGGCTTATGTGCGTTGTAGTTTGACAATGGGTAGTGACCCATACATTCATCAGGTCAGTGAAACTAAATTGTTGGAATGTACATGTCCATCTCATCCACTGCTGGAGAAAATATAAAATATAAAAATAAAAATGGAAAATAAATCTTTCCAAATGGGTAGCATGTTTTTGGTGTCTCGTCCCATCCAAGTCTTTAACTCAATCCACCACCACCGCCCATGTGGCACCCTGATATATTTTTGATCCAGTGCTCCATCAATTCCTTTAGTTCTCTGTATCATGAGATCATAATATATACTTGATCTTATCCGAGAAGTGAACATTACCTTCTCCCTTCTCTTCGGCCCTAGTTATGGGTATTTGCCCAGATAACACCTCAAACAAGACTACCCTGTAAGCGAAAATGTCAATGCTGAAAGAAATTATACAATGTTGTAGGTATTGTGGGTCTAGATATCCTGTAGTCCATAACTATCACCCACTTTTTCAACTCACGGAATAAATGGGTTTAAATAGAGAAATAAGGGTTGGGAAGAGAGAAAGAATGAGACATTTTAGAAAGAATGAAACATTTTTTAGAAATTAATTAATTACTTAATGAGAGTTGAATATAAAACGGATAGGATTGGAATGGAAAGAGAAAACGTTTTAGGAAGAAGGAGAAAGACGTTTCAAATGAGAGGCGTAATTAATTAATGAGAGTTGAATATGAAACAGATGAGATTGGAATGGAAAGAGGAAACGTTTTAGGAAGAAGGAGAAAGACGTTTCAAAAGAGATACGTTTTAGAAAGAGGAAGATATTTTTTAAAAATTAATTAATTAACTAGTGTCATTGGCCCATGCTAAAGCACGGGCGAATAAATAAAAAATAAAAAATAGTAATAGTAATGTACAATAAATATAAGTGTGAGAAATAATAATATTATTTTTAATTTATAAAATACTACTTCTAAATAGATTACAAATTAATGCCGAAACCCCATACATTAGACGATAATTTTAATGGTTTGATGATGAATTGTAACGCTCATAAAAGAAATCCAAAACAAAACAGCAATAAAGAGATACGTAGATTTCACACCATTCAGTTTGTTGGACTCAAGAAATTGAAAGCTCTGCAACTACATAATATCATAATTGGGAAAAAAAATATAGACTATAAACCACCAAAAATATTAGAATAAGAGAAAAAAGTGAAGTTCAAAAAATGGTTTGAGATTACAAATTTTACAGTTATTTCATGTCCCTACTCTCACGTTCCAGAAAAATAAAACATTTTGCTTACATGCATCTCCGTTAACGGAAAAACAGAAGCAAAAAAACTTACATCTTCATTTACAAAATAAAAAAACAAAAAAACAAAAAAACAAAAAAAAACCCTCCAATCAACAAACAAATCATTCACTGACAGAGACTGATCTCAAGCACAACTTTGCCCATCGTCAACCATAACAACAACACCACCATTGAAAACACCATTCCTCTACCTCTTTTTTTTTTTTTTGTAGGAATTAGATTTTTCAAAGCCTCCAATCTTTCTGAAAACTCACTTGTTGTGCACGTATGCTATTAACGACATTTCTCAAGCTCGTACATGAGCCTCTGATCTTCTTCTCATGCTTCTCCTTTCGACTCTGGATGACTATATAACGTGTATGATTAGTTTTGGTAGAGATGTTTTGGGAGATGGAAAGACGTGTTGAAACTTGAAACGTCTTTGGGCAAGGGAGAGATGTTACCAAAAAGGCAAGAGACATTTATGGGAGAATGAGATGGTTGGGTAAGGAAAAAGCCATTTTGAAAATAAAAAGCTATAAAATCTACGTTTTGGTAAGGTCTATGGTTGTCATTTTATAAATGACAGCGGTTGAATAACTTTTTATTTAATGTAAATTATAAAAGGCACGTTTTGGTAAGCTGCATGGTTGCAATTCAATAAATGGTAGGGGTTGATTAATTTTTTATTTAATGTATATGACTTTTATTCATTATTGTTTCTATTTAATGTAAGGATTTTGAAATGCCAATAGTTTTTTTTTTTTTTTTAATGCACCTATTGAGAGAGAATGGAGAGGATAGAAAGTTAATTAGGTCGTTGATGTGGCGCTCTACATGAGTTGAGTTGATTTATTTTGATTTCCCTTGTAGAGATATTTTAGGCAACCAAGAGAGAGATCTTAAAAATATTTTTCATGTCATTAATTTTGAATGAAGAATGAAAGACGTTTTGGTTTGAAAAATAAATTCTTTTATTTAAATTAAGTTTCTAAATTTAGTTGAAGTAGAGACGTTTTGGTTGAGGTAATTAGATGTGGCTGACATGGCACTGAGACTTGTTGACATGGCACTCTACATGAGGAGAGTGCCACGTCAACTTGATGTGGAGGAGAGAGAGGACCGCTGCCCACTTCTCTGCTATAGTATAGATATATAGATTAATGAGAGCTGAATTTATTAATATAAAACATGTGTGAAAATTATGGAAAGAGGAAACGTTTTAGGAAGAAGGAGAAAGACGTTTCAAATGAGAGACGTAATTAATTAATGAGAGTTGAATATGAAACGGATGGGATTTGAATGGAAAGAGGAAACGTTTTAGGAAGAAGGAGAAAGACATTTCAAAGGAGAGACGTTTTAGAAAGAGAAAGATATTTTTTGAAAATTAATTAATTAATTAATGAGAGTTGAATTTATTAATATAAAACATGTGTGAAAATTATAATGGTGAGAAAATATATCAATTGATGATGTGGCACTTAGAAAATTATCAATTGATGACATGGCACTCTGCATGAGGAGAGTGCCACGTCATTATGATGTGGAGGAGAGAGAAGGATGCTGCCCACTTCTCTCCTATAGTATAGATATATAGATGAAAGAAGAAGTAATTGCTTAGCAATACAAACCCTAGTTAGTAAATTCGCGTGTTAAGAAACGTTTAATACGAATAAAACACGTATTATTCATGTTTAATACATGAATTTAGCATTTAAAAAAAAATATGTATTAAACAACAGTATAAAATAAAAAAAGGGTAAAATGCAGGCCTTTCAAGTCTAAACGAATATAACACTTCAACAATGACCGGATTTTTTACCAAAGTTTTACATCCTGAAACCGAATTAAACTCGAACTTATTCCATTCCGAATCTTTGCCATATGCTGAATTGCTAACTATGGTACAAACCCTACAACCATGGAGAAATATTTTGGTACCCTGAAGTCCCCTGTCCCAAAACTTCACGTGGAATACTATTTTGGCCTGCTTGGTTCACAGCAAATTGAGTGCAATGCACTCACTCGCCACAATTTTAAGATTGCGAGTGATTGGTTGGAGGCATGCAAATGAACTGCCATGCCGGTGGGTTTCAAGCCCTTGCAAACTCCTTGACAAAATAGATGCAAGCAAGTGCAGCCCAAAAAACTACTGCAAGTGGGTGCATTGTATTAGCTCAACATTTTTTTTTTCGGAAAATATTAATAATTATTATTATTATGATTATTTTATTATTATTATCTTTTTATTTTTAATTTTTATTTTAGTTTTCTATTTTTTTGATATAGTTGGTGGGGGCAACCCAAGCTTTCCCCTCCAAATAATAATAATAATAAAGACGACATGATAACAAGAAATAAAATAATCCATTGCATTCTTTTGCAATGCACTACCAACCAATCAGCTAAACTTTGTTTGCATCAATTTACGGGGCGTGAACCAAACAGTTGTAAGTGACTTACAACGCCCAAGTCGCTACATATGCACTACAGTGTAAAATGCACTCAAGTGTAGTGAACCAAACAGGGCCTTCGTGTCCACTGAGCCATGGAATGTTGGCTCACACCGAAAATAAACTTTATTGGTGATTTCTTGCAGTTAGATTGAAAGTACCAAAAAATAAAGAACTCAAATCATCTCGTCAAAATGGTCAAATCCAATGGCTAGAAAATTGAGCTGATTTTTTGTGCATAGCTTCCACTCGTTGCGATGTATCCTATCAGTTTGAAGCATTGATTCGTGGATCTCAACCGATGCACCTGAGTTGCATGTAAACCCATGCTCATATATTATAGAGTACACTCCAAACTCAAGCATTTTGCATCAATGATTTCTAGCCATTTGAGGCAAGCATCTTTTTGGGTATCAACCGGCTAGAAATCACCAATCAAACGATTCAGGCTGATCTTCGGATATCCCAATCCTTGAACTCAACCCTCGTTAAGCCCTTGGTTAATGGTTAAAATGGGGTACTTGTCAGACAATTTGGGAGGAGGACATCAAAGTTTGAAGCCCTCCGGGCCAGCGTATTTTTTCTCTCTTTTACCTGTTCTCCCTGAATTGGAAACGACACTCCAGTCTTCAACGGCTAAACATTTGAAGGCGCCATAACACGGTCCTGATCTTCGTTAATCACGTAGGTGTGGGACCAATTCCAGACCTTTCCCCTGCTTCACGTTCATACCATAGTAGACATTAAATGCTGAGCTCGATTACTCGACAAAGTGCAAAAGGGGAGGAAACAAAAAAGGATTTGAAAGAGCTGAGGAGGAGGAGGAGATGAGTAACTGTACTAGAAAGAGAGAGAAGAAGTACAATAATGGGATTAAAAGGGTGCCAGAAATTATAGTGGTGACATCCTCGTCGGGCTCCGAGGAACCAAATGAAGAAGAAGAAGAAGAAGAAGCCAAGAGCAGCAACAACTCGAATCAAAACATGAACGAAGAAGCCATGGAGGAGTCAAAGGAAGAGGCGGACATCAAGAGGAAAAATAAGAACATTTCGACTGGTAGAGGAGTGGGCTCATGTTGCTTCCCCACCAATCGTATCAAACGGATCGTAAGGAGCGAGGGGACTGACTTCCGTACCTCCCATGAAGCCCTCTTCCTCATCAACAAAGCAACGGTGATTGATTCATTACGTTATTTACTTCCCTTCAATAAAAATTCATTCTTTGATTGATTTCGTCAGTGTTTCTTACTCTTTCAGTGTTTAAATCATCTGCCCTTCTTTTCATCGTCTCTTATATTCGTTTCTTCTGTTTTTAGGGTTATGCATAAACTGCTTAATGTTTGGAATTGGATGCTTTTAATGTTTAACGCCTTTTGTGCAAAACGCGTCACTAATATGCCCTTTGGGTGCACGCCTTGAAGAACTTAAAATGCCTTGAATGAAAAATGGGTGTTCATACAACCAACACATTCACACTTTTTCAGTCTTTTCTCTCACAAGCCACTCGAAGTGAAATTGGACCTAAAAAAGGCGTTTAGATTGAACCATTTTTTATTAATAAGTTCTCCCCAAATAATGTTTGAGATTGATACACTTTTTCAGAATAACGGGTTTGGAAGATTAAAAAACAAAAAGAACACATATTTTCAAACAAGCCCTTACTTTCTATGGTACCTGGGTATGGGTGTCTGATTCCAAGTACCATGTGTCAAACTTGCTCAACCCCCAAATTTTGGGGTACATGGACATGACTAGATAGTTAATATTTTGATTTTTTTTTTAGTAATATAACATTTTTATTGTTTTACTTTGATGATATTTTTAATATTTAATTCTAATTATAATGGTAGTTATACAATTCAACATTGAATCATACGAGTAGGACAAACTAGTTTCGTTTTTAGGTTAGGGTTTTATCTATTCTTTCTCACTTTTTTACTACTCTTTCTTCTTTTTCCACGCATGGGTCTGTTCAACCCCTTGGGTATGTACCCAACATAGAAAAAATGAGCTTGGAAATCAGACACTTATTTGGTGGATCTGATACAGATCCTGTATCCATACCCATGTCGTGTCAACAAGATAAATAAAAGGGTCCGGATATTATAGCTTACTTTCCTGTCTCTAGTGTGTCCTGGTATGAGGGTTTTGGTTAGTTCTAGGGAGTGGGGTGATTGGCTGTTGTGTTGTACCCTCTTGAAATTGTGGAAAATCTCTGTTCACCTTCTCCTGTAGATTTAGCTGCCTAATGAAATGAGCCACACAAAATTCTCTGAATTCTTTTTTTGTCATTATATTAAGTTAGGTAATTCATATTTCCGCTTAACAGGTATAATAAATCAACCAACATATTATCCTCTTACACTTCTCTGCTGTCAGGGTAGTACTGTAATACCTTTATGTCTGTAGGGGCATACTTGTCCATGTAAAAGTTTTCTCATTACCGATCAAAAAAAAAGTTTTCTCATATAAGAAGATTGGAATCATGTTACTCACACTCACACATGCTCTCCCTTTCTAATTTCTTCTCTTCTCTCTTTCAAACCCTCAGTTCCTACTTCGTATCAAGTCCACTCTCAAAGGAGGACCTACCGAAAGACACTCGGAGGTGCACTGGCGTCATGCTAACGTCATCAGGCCATATGGTTTACGCTAGCAGTCGTCGGACATATAGATCTAGAGGTCCTAAGATGTTGTCTACTTGAAGGAGAATGGTTTTCTAGATTTTTTAGGATTTTTTGAGGTGTTCTCGATGGACTTCTGCTCTATTTTCTCAAATGAAATATTGTTTTTCTTCTTTCTTCGTCTTTCTGACCTGCGAGGGGTTTCTTGGCTCTGTTTATTGCTCGTTTTTGGTCACCTATGTAATTTCCAGCGTATAGAAACAAGTATCATCGTGCTAGGCCGATGATACAAGTATCATCGTGCTACCGGGCATTATATGCAAAATCGATTTGGAGAAGGCTTATGACCACGTGAATTGGGCTTTTCTTGATTATATGCTAGGCCGCATGGGATTCGGCGCGAGATGGAGGAAATGGATTAGCACGTGTATCTCTACTGTTAGATTTTCGGTGCTGGTCAATGGCGCTCCAGCGGGTTTTTTCAGAAGCTCCAAGGGGATCCGTCAAGGAGATCCCCTCTCCCCATATCTGTTCCTCATTGTAGTTGAGGCTTTGAGCTTGCTGGCCTCTAAAGCTGTTGCTGAAGGGTACATGATCGGATTTTCAATAGCAGAGGAGGGTCCCACCATATCCCATTTACAGTTTGCAGATGACACCATCTTTTTCTTGGAGGCATCTCTCAGACAAGCTCAAATTTTGCGTGGGGTTCTGCGGTGCTTTGAAGCTGTGTTTGGGCTTTATATTAACCTTTCCAAAAGCGAGGTGTTTAGGGTTGGAGAGGCGACGTGCTTGGATAACATAGCGGCATGTCTGTCCTGTAAGAAGGGGAAGTTGCCCACTATGTATCTCGATCTTCCGCTTGGTGCCAGTAGCAGATGCAAGAACTTTTGGGATCCGGTGGTGGAACGCTTCCAAAGGAGGCTGGCTTCTTGGAAAAAAAGTCTCCTATCCAAGGGAGGTAGGCTTACTCTTGTTAAGAGTACTTTGTCAAACTTACCGATATACTATATGTCCTTGTTCTCCATGCCAAATGGGGTGGCAAAGAATATTGAAAGAACCATATAGAGAAGAGGATCATAAGTTCCATCTTGTCAGCTGGGATCGAGTTTGCAAATCCAAGGAAGAGGCGGCTTAGGTGTGCGCCAAATCAAGCTCATGAACAATGCCCTTCTTGGCAAATGGCATTGGCAGTTCGGGATCGAGATGAACAACTTATGGAGGAGAGTGATATCGGCAAAGCAGAGCGTAGAGCCCCATGGGTGGGTCAGTAGAATGCCCTCTACTTCGTACGGTGTGGGGGCTTGGAAAGGCATATCTAAGATGCGAGAAGAGATTAAAAATGGTAGTAGCTTCAAGGTGGGCAACGGCTCCAGAGTGAGATTCTAGGAAGACATTTGGTGTGGGGATCAGCCACTTGCAGAGGAGTTCCCTTCCATTTACGACCTATCCAATCGCAAAGGGGAGTCGGTCAGCAATGTTGCCTCTATAGAGAATGGTTGTCTTTTTTGGAATCTGGGGTTAAGAAGAAGAATCAATGATTGGGAAGTGGAAACGGTGGCTTCCCTGATGACTCGTTTGGAAGGGATCCAATTAGTTGACCAAGAGGTGGTGGAACCACGACTCCAAGGGGAGATTCTCAGTCAAATCGCTCTACTCTAAGATTAGGGGATCCAGCCAAGGTGTCTTTCCCGCCAAGAGGCTATGGAAATCTCCCATTCCGTCCAAAGTGACTTTCTTCATGTGGTGTGCCATTCTTGACAAGATTTTGTCGTGGAAAAGCTTAGAAAACGTGGAGTCCAAATTCCCAACAGATGTATCTTATGCCAGCAAAATGAGGAGACCACAAATCATATGCTTATCCACTGCCCTGTTTCTAAGAAGATATGGGAGCTTTTTCTCTACCGATTTGGGATATCATGGGTTTTTCCCTTCTCCATCCTAGACACTTTTGTCAGTTGGAGTGTGAAGGACCTTTCAGCCAGAGGCCGTAAGCTCTGGAGGATCATTCCTTTTGCCATATGTTGGGAGTTATGGAAAGAAAGGAGCCGTCGTATTTTTGAAAACAAGGAAACCAACGACGAGGAGATATTCATGAACATCTTAGTCACTCTTTATCGTTGGAGCTCTGTCATCCCCGTGTTCTAGTAGGGCCTTTTGGTTGTTTTGCAGTGCTTTAGGCTCCTGGGTCTTCGCTTTAGCCTGCTTTTTTCTTTGCTGATGTGTAGTGGTTTTTGGGCCATCTCAGCCCTTTTAATACAATTATCTTTTTACCGATAAAAAAAAAAAAAAACAAGTATCATCATGTTTCATGGAGTATTGAAGATTCGAGAGAAGAAACTCCCTATGGAAGTTACCGCCCTCCCTATTTTGCCATTTTTCAGACTGTTTTCGGGTTGTAGATCCTTGTGGAGCTCCTTCCTTGGTGATTGAAGGTCTACTGTGTGTACACAACCTCTTTGTCCCTTTGTTAGTGGATTTCAGGTATCCGGTATCCATGTCCATCGGAGGGTCCACGATGAGCTCGGAAGTGACATCTGGGGTGTCAGAGGGTCTGTGGTCACTCGAGTGGGTTCGAAAACCAAGTTTTACAAATTACCTCAGTCAAGTTAGATGGAAAGAATTATTTGGAGTAGTCTCAGGCAACCCTGGTGTATATTGGTTGCCGAGGGAAGTTAGGATACATCACCGGGCGAGTTGTCGAGCCCAAGACTTCCGTTGACCCATTGTTTGAGAAGTGAGAGACTAAGAATCTCACTGTCATGTCTGTCTTCTTAATTCCATGCAGCCTCATATCAGTCGGGGCTTCTTGTTCTTGCATACTGCCAATGAGGTGTGGGATACTGTTTCTCAGACATACTCTTAGCAGCAGAATCTAGCCAGGGCCTTCCAGTTACATCAGAGCATTTCTCATTTTCATCAGGGGGAACGATCTCTCTCTAACTATTTTGCCACTCTTAGAAGTATAGGGGAAGAGTTGGACTACTATCGTGCTTTTCAGCCCCTATGCACTGAAATGGCAACAAGTACATGAAGGTTGTAGAAGACACTCGAATCTTTGAATTCTTTGTTGGGCTTAACTTTTGAGTATGAGTTACCTAGGATACAAATTCTCTGTAGGGATTTTCTACCGTTGCTCAGTCAGGTGTACTCGTATGTGCAGGGTGAAGAGAGCAGGAGTGCCATGGCACCATCCCAAGCTATGGATAAGTCTGCCCTTACCTCCGTTTCCGTTCCCCAGCACATTTAGAAGAGTAAGCCTTCGTCTCAAGTCCTGTCCTCTGTTGGGAGGTTTTCTGATCAGGACAGGCCCAAGTGTGCCAACTGTAGCTGCCATGAACATATGAAGGACAAGTGTTGGGATTTGCATGGTTTTCCATCACAGCCCAATCGACCCGCGGCTCATAGTGCTAGCTTCGACGCTTCAGTTGATGCACCCTAAGGCACTAACACCTGGCCTTCTCTGTCTACGGACACTCAGCATTCCGCTTCTACTGCAATCCCAGTTCAGCATGCTGAGATTGACAGCATTCGACGGTTTCTCGCTCAGTTGGAGGGACCTGGATCATTGATTTGAGTGACTCCGAGCACATGACAGGTATGTCTTCATTATTTTCTTCCTATTCTATTTGTTCGGGTCATGATAAAGTTAAAATTGCTGATGGTACCTTCTCATTTGTGTCTGAGAAAGCGAATGTCAATTTCTCTTCCCATATTTCTTTATCATCTATTTTACATGTTCCTAAGTTTACTTCCAATCTTTTATCAGTTAGTTCCCTTACCAAACACTTGAATTATAGTGTTATATTCTTTCCTTCTTCGTGTGTCTTTCAGGACCTGGATACGAAGAGGACAATTGGTACTGGACATGAGGTTGATGGTTTATACCTCTTGGGTGGACATCCTATTCAGCTCACAACACTGCAGTCTCGTAGTAGTAGTTGACTCAGTCTAAAGCCTATTTTGTGTTGGCATGCACGCCTTGGTCATGTTTCTTTTTAGTACTTGAAACTTTTATTTCCTACTTTGTTTACTTCTGTTCATATGTCTGAGCTGCATTGTGAAACTTGTGAGCTTGTTAAACATTGTTGTTCACTTTATCCTTCAAGGGGTAATCCAAGTTTATTTCCTTTTAATATTGTACATTTTGATGTTTTGGCCCTACTCCTGTTGCTTCTCCCCTTGGCTTACGCTATTTTGTTAGCTTTGTTGATGACCATACCAGATGTACGTGGATCTATTTTATGAAAACCAAAGATGAGGTGTATTCCATCTTTAAAAAATTTCATAAGATGATTCAGACACAATTTGGTGCTCAAATCAAGATTCTCCTCATTGACCAAGGTAGCAAATATATGTATGGAGGTTTGCAACCTTACTTAGTTGAACATGGGATTGGCGATCAAAATTCATATAGTTACACCCCTCAATAGAATGGTGTCGTTGAAAAGAAAAATCGTCGTCTCCTTATTGTAGCTCGCTCCCTTCTATTTGGTAGCAATATGCGTAAGTTCTACTGGTCTGATGTTGTTCTTACTGCTACATATCTCATAAATCACATGCCTTTACTGTCCTTGCACTTTAAGACCGCTTATGAAATCTTTAAACTGAATTGCTCCTTGTTTATAGTTCCTCATCGTGTATTTGGTTGTGTATGCTTTGTCCATATTTTGGGTCCAAACCGTACCAAGTTGGATCCCAAGGCTCTCAAGTGCATCTTCCTTGGATATTCTTCTTCACACAAAGGGTACACGTGTTATCACCCTCTCTCTGGAAAGAAGTTTGTCTCTATGGATCTCACCTTTTCCTCCCGCCTCTCTTCAGGGGCAAAGAAGTTGTGAAGAGAGGTCTCCCTCTTCCAGTGCCCTTCTCCCTGTTATTCTTCCAACACCCACTCTCCTGGTCGAGATAACTATCCGACCTACTACTAGGTTTGACAATAGTGTTGGTGCTCAGGGGGAGCTTAAAGTCTATAGCAGAAGAGGGAAGGCCACATGCCCAAAGTTGATCTATGCCCAGTTGTACCATCCTTGGATTTAGGTAATACCTCACCCTCTGAGCCTATTGTGCCATTTGTTCCTGTTATTAATTCTGCTACTGATGTCGATGCTTCTGATATTCCTATTGCTCTTAGAAAGGGTACGAGGAGCTGTACTCTAACACGCTCTCAGTAACTTTGTTTCGTATGAGGCATTATCTCCGTCTTATAGGTCATTTGTTACTTTGTTGTCCACCATTCCTATATGTTCCTCAGTGGCAGAAGGGTTGAAGCATCCTAAGTGGAAGGATACAATGATTGAAGAAATGAGAGCCCTAGAAAAGAACAATACCTAGGAACTGGTTGACTTACCAGAGGAAAGAAACTAGTGGGATGCAGATGAGTGTACACTGTGAAGTACAAGCAAGATTGGTAGCCAAGGGATACAGACATATGGCATTGACTACGTGGAGACATTTTCCCTAGTTGCAAAAATGAACTCCATAAGGGTGCTCATATCTCTTGCTACCAACTAGTCGTGGCCTTTACATCAGCTAGATGTGAAGAATGCATTTCTGCACAGGGATCTAAAAGAAGAAGTGTACATGGTTTCTCCTCCAGGATTCATACCGGCAAGAGGTGATAGAAGAGTGTGCAGGTTGAAGAAGTCCTTGTATGGGCTAAAGCAGTCTCCTAGAGCATGGTTTGAAGTTTTTTACCCAAGCAATGAAGGATTTGGGTTATACCCAAAGCCATACTGATCATACCTTGTTTGTGAGACATCATGGGAAGCACACTACTCTTATTGTCTATGTGGATGATATCATTGTGACTGCCAATGATGTTGAAGAAGTTATAAGGCTAAAAAACTATCTTGCTGACGAGTTTGAGACAAAGGATCTAGGGCCCCTAAAGTACTTTCTAGGCATAGAGGTTGCAAGATCAAGTCAGGGAATCTTCATTTCTCAAAGGGAATGCCCTTGATCTACTAAAGGACATTGGAAAATTAGAGGCCAGACCCGTGGATACCCCTATAGAATAGAATCACAAATTGGGTGAGGCAAGTGGTGAGTTACTAAAGGACGTTGAGAGCTTTCAGAGACTAGTTGGGAGGTTGATTTATTTCTTTGACCTGACCGGATATTGTATATGCGGTTAGTGTGATAAGCCATTATATGCACTCCTCCTAGAGACATTCACTTGGAGGCAGCACACAGGGTTTTGAGGTATCTCAAATCCTCCCCTGGTAGGGGGACTTCTCTTCAAGAAAAATGGTCACATGAGAGTAGAGTCATCACAAATGCAGATTGGGCAGGTGCCAAGGATGACAGATCCATATTAGGGTATTGCACATTTGTTGGGGGTAACCTTGTGACATGGAGAAGCAAGAAACAACATGTGGTTGCACGGTCCAGTGCGGAGGCTGAGTTTCGAGCTACGGCTCATGGTTTGTGCGAAATGTTGTGGTTGAAGATCTTAGTAGTTGAACTTGGATTCCCTATCTTTGGCTTAGTGAGTTTGTATTGTAATAACAAGGCATCAATAAGTACGGCTCATAATTTCAGCATGATTGAGCAAAGCATATTGAAGTAGACAAACACTTCATACGAGAGATGATTGTTATTGGGGAAGTTTGTACTCATTTTGTGAAGACTGAAGAATAGGTAGCATATGTATTCACTAAGGGAGTTCTTAGTAATCAGCTTTACAGGTGTCTCAGCAAGTTAGGAATGATAGATATTTACGCACCAACTTGAGGGGGAGTGTTGTCAGGCTAGTACCGTAATACCTTTATGCATGTAGGGGCATACTTGTCCATGTAAAAGTTTTCTCATATAAATAAGAAGATCGCAGTCATGTGACACAAACAGGCTCCCCTTTGTAGTTTCTTCTCATCTCTCTTTCAAACCCTATAATCAAACACTAACCAAACCCTAAGTTCCTACTTTCTCTACCTATGTTATCGGGATGGACTTCGATGCAATGGTTGCACTTGTTAGGTTTCATTTTTGTACATCTTGCCTAGTGTCCAGTTTTTGGTGGATTTCCTTCTTTATAATTCATGTTAAATTCCAGAGGGTGAGTTGGCCTTCATAATGTTCACAATCTGGAGTTCTCACCCTTTCATTTAGTTTCTCTATTATTGTATCTCCTCTTTTGCTTGTTTGTTGTATTTTCTAGCAAGGCTTCCTCCTTAAAGAACCCACAAATGACTCATTTCCGAAACAAATAACAATAAATATTTTTTAACCCATCTTAGTCATATTGGTTGGCTGTTCTTGCTTTTACCTTCTAGAATTGTAGTTAAGGGAATTAAAACGATAAATTACATTGTTTCACTTTTTCCAATGTTGTTCTTGCTTTTACATTCTAGAATTGTCGTTAAAGGGAATTATAACAATAAATTACGTTGTTTCACCTTTTCCCAATGGCAAAAAAAAACCTTATTATGTTGATGGTTTTGACTACGAGTTTCATCAGGGTCGTAGTCTTCAGATTATCCTTCTTCGGTTGTTTGTATTTGTTCCCTTGTTTTGTGCTTCACAGACTTAGCATGTGTATTTTTATTTTGTCTATTTTGTTAATGGTTAAGATTATGATGCATTTTGGCTATAAAAAAGGTTTTTACTTGTTATTTGTTTTGTTATCTCTTGGATCACTCTTAATATGCTATTACCTCTTCTTTTGGGATCCATTTCAGTCTGTTTTGTTTTTCTTTATTTTCTATTTCTTACAACTCTATCTTGTTGGTTGGGTGCAGGAGCAGTTCCTTGAACTATTTTGTCAAGATGCATATGGCTCTGTTGTGCAGGATCATAAAAAAGCTGTTGGTTACAAACACCTATGTATGTCATCTCTCTCTCTCTCTCTCTCTCTCTCTCTCTCTCTCTCATGATGATAATGATGAGGATGGCGATGATGCTCGTGTGTGTTCATTCACATTCCACAAGTAATATAAACTGTCGAATTATCTGCTCATTTCTTCTCTTGCATTTCTTGCCTATGTTTCTTCACCCAATGATTTAAGTATCAAGGACCGTGTGTGTCGATCCAAAAAGGAAGGGGGTCTAGGGCTTAGGAGGATTGGGTTGATGAATAAAGCTCTCTTGGGAAAATGGATATGGAGGTTTGGGAAGGAAAAATGAAGCCTTTGGTGCAAAGCGATGATTAGCAAATATGGGGAGGAATCAGGAGGTTGGATTCCCAAGTTGTCTAGGTTGTCCTATGGGTGTGGTGTGTGGAAAGGAATTCTGTTAGGTAAGGAGCGAGTCCTAGAAGGTACTAAGGTGGTGTTGGGGGATGGGGCTAGGATCAGATTCTGGGAAGATACTTGGTGTGGCGACACTTGTCTAATGGTAGCTTTTCCGCGGATATATTCTCTTTCACAACGAAAAGGCCACTTCATAGCCTCCCTTTGGAACCGGCTAAGTGGAGAGGACTCTTGGGATCTTGGTCTTAGGAGGAATCTATTGGAATGGGAAAGGGAACAGTTGGCAAATTTGATGAATCTACTGCATATGCACACAATTTCACCACAGGAGGTGGACCAGTGGTCTTGGGCTTATGCCAAATCTGGATGTTTTACTGTGAGCTCCTTTTTTGATGTTCTGTCTTGTCCCCCCACTTCTCATCTCTATATCTGCCCAAATATCTGGAAAGCTCATGTCCCATTAAAAATCCGCTTCTTTGCCTGGACAGCCTCCTTGAGCAAACTACTCACTTGTGACAATTTGATTGCTAGGAAATGGATTTTGGTAAATTATTGTGCTATGTGTAGGTCTGGTGGGGAAAGTTCAGCTCATCTTCTCTTACATTGTGACTTGGCTACGCATATTTGGTTGTATTTTTTGTCGCAGGTTGGCCTCCATTGGGTGATGCCGGGGTCCATAGGCGAAGTACTGAGAGGATGGCCCATGGTAGATCTCTCGGCTAGGGGCAGGATTTTGTGGAGGATGATCCCGTTTGTGGTCATATGGGGCATTTGGTGGGAGAGGAATAGGAGGGTCTTTAGAGGAGAAGAAGGCTCCCTCCAAGACATCATTATTAGTTTCAAGGCTTCCCTCCATAGTTGGGGAAGCATTTTCACTGAGTTGAGGGGCACCCTTTTCAGTGATATGGTTTTCAGGTTTGATACTTTGCTGATTAGGTAGGGTTGGGGGTCACTCTTGTTTGTTGTTTATGTTGTTGTCCTAGTAGGGCTGTCCTCTTGTTCTGCCGAGATCTTCTCGATCTCCTTTTTATATATATATATATATATATTTTGACTTCTAAAAAAAAAACTATGTGCATTAGTGCCAAGAAATTCACATTTGCTTTTCCACCAGGCTTTAGGGATGAGAATGCCATGGTAAATAGTCAACCTGTTTAAATAACTCTTGATTTTTAATAAATTGAGTGTTGAAACAAAGCTGCAAGTTCTTGCTGATTTCACCCTTATGGATTTATGTGAATGCACCTCAACCATGGGTGGTATTATCTTCTGTGCTTTATTTTTCTTTTGGTCCACTTGAAGCAATTTACCCCAAGGTATCCATCAGCACCCTTGATCCAAAATTCTCTCCATCTTTGGGTCTAGTACCTTTATGATATTAAAGCTCACCAACCTTTTCATTCATCCCCTTGTTTCTAATCAGACGACTATATTAGATGATAGTGTGGCAACGCTGTGGCCTTCCACTGGTTGACCCCGGAATCTATTTGAGTTGATATGTTGTTGTCTAACTAGAATCAACCGTGCTTGCCAACAACTGTGTTGAAGGTAAATATTAATAATACAGTACTCTAGTTCTGGAGAAATACAGTAAGTTTTATACCTTTGTCAGTTAAATGGGCCTAATTTTACTTCGACAGCACATTACTGTCTGCAATTTGGCATTTTAAAAATCTTTAAGAGGGTTATTGTGCCTTCCTGATGCAACTTAATCTGAGATGCACCCCGCACCCCAGGCCGGGCCAAGGTCTTGTACTCTGGACTAGGACCAGTTCGAGGTCACTCCGTAGTCCGTCCTAGGACCAGTTTGATGTCTTATACTCTGAACTAGACCAGTCTGTGGTATGTGACCTCAAATCAGATCAGTTCGAGGTCTTGTACTTTGGATGGACCAGTCCAAGGTATGTGACAGGTCCAATCTCAGGTAAGTGACTTCGGACCAGTCTAGTGACCTAGTCTGAGATTCTGAGCTCTGCGGCCATGCTAAATGCTTGAGCCTTTTTTTCCCCTTGTCCAGCAAATAGGAAATAAGGGTATTTTTATCAATATTGCCCATACCTCTCAAATGGCAGTTAAGGTTGGTGAGCTTTACTATAAAAGGAAAGAACTGTTTTGAACATCTTTTACTCCTTATTCAAGATTTGAAGAGAGAAGACTTCTTGCTCCCCTTCTAGAGCTTATCTCTGTTGAGCATGAAGACCAATCAAGACTAGTGCCCTGGTCACGTTTCAATCTCCTTTGCCGCAGTTCCTCTGCACAAGGACTATCTACTTTTTATCCGCTGCTGCATTATGCGCATGGATTCGCCTATTTGATTCGTTAGAATTCCCTGATTAAAGGGAAGCTTTGTTTCACCCCTTCCTCTGTTGTGTCATCTGCAAGATCTGCGATTCTTGCAACTTGATGGTTGAAGTTCTCAATCCTTATCTTTCCTTGCGTAATTCATATATTGTAATCAGCCCATTGAGCTCACTGTAGTTGGTAGGTTGGATTACCTAAATCTATTGGTAGTTGGGAGTATCTTCGTATTGTATTGTTGCTTGGGAATTGTAGTTGACACAACGGAGGTGTTTTTTTTTTGCGTATTAATGAAATTGAGTTTTCCCATGTTTTTGCTTGTTTGTAGTGCTATTTTTGTTTTCTTTGCAGCTTGGTTCCTTATTTCCAAAATCATTTGCATCACTTTTTAATGATATCATTTTGATCTATTATGTTCAGTAGCTAGTTATACCTTATGAAAAACTATGCTGTCCAAAATTCTTAACTTTACATGGTCTGATAAAGCTATAAACACCGTCTTTCATGTTCTAGCTATACGTGGATCTGATTTTTACTAGAATCATCTATTTTCTTTTCTCCTTTCCCTTGTGTGTGGTTTTATTGTGGCCTGAATCATCGTTTGGAAACTCTGATTCTGCCTGAGAAATCAGTCATTTGATATCCCAAATTCACTATGCTGAATCCATGAAAAAGTCATTTTACTTCATAAAACTCAACTGATTCTTTCTGTTGTTTCAGCATCTGTTGTTTGCAAGAGGAAGAGATATGACTTCCTTTCAGGTAATTTCCTACCTGCACTTATATGTTCCCTTTCTGCACTATGCGAATCTAACCTTAACCTATGCTTTAAGTGGCTGTTCCAATATTCGCCTTTCATCTGGCCCCATTATTGTTGTACTTAGATTTTGTGCCTGAGAAGATTAAAGCCGAGGATGCCCTGTCAGAGAGCAGATTAGCTGGAACATGACCACGACAGAACCTTCAAAAACATGTTCAGATTTGTAATATGAAGAAGGATAGCCATGGATTTTCCTTCTGCAAGCTGTCTGGATCATGGATCTCTTTCATAGACTAGTCCCATGCATAACTTTATCCCGAGTGTAGTATTGTATCAGTTGTTGGGTAAGGAAAGAAATACATCATTTTTTGCAATTGAAGAAATTGTCTCATGTACCTTCTCACTTTCTCCTCCTATGAGCTCATAGCTGTCTGCCTATGCCCACGCATGCTTATGTGTTTGTTACTTTCTGTGCACGTGTGGCTGAAGAGTGAACAGGAGATGCTTCTAACTTGTTCTTCCTGCAAGAGTGTGAAGCTCTTGGGATTTTTGTGGCAGCTGAAATGGCCAAGCCGAAAAAGGTTCCACATGTTTTGCCACCTCACCCTCTCCTCATGCTGCAATTTTCAGCATAAAAGCGCTTCACTTTGTGGCAAACTAAGCATGTTTCTTAGTGGAAAAGGGGGCATGGAGACCTTTTTGATGGGATAGGGGGACCATTTCTTAAGATGGCAGCCATCGAATGGCTTGGATTTGTGGCGGGTAATCGCATCAATGGCCGTGCACTCCCACGCACATTTATGCGTATAGATATGCATGCTCACTGATATATACTTCTATACGCATGCTCACTGATATATACTTCTACGCTCTTTAAGTATGCGGTATTATTTTCTTTCGAGCTTCTCATCAAGCACAATATGAAGTCTCCACTTGTTTCAACTAAAACGTCAAGGAAAACAGTCCACTGAATGAATAGCGTCTTAAATGCAGCGTGGTAGAAGTAGAACGTATCATTCTGTGGATCCCACTTGAGTGATCTCCTAGGCCATTGAACAATCATCTGATTTATTGCATCTGGAAAATATGGCAAAAGGTCTATAAAAATGGCATATATTCGATGGGTAGAATCATTCAATTAGGTCACATATTTGGCATAGACCTCCCAGGTTGGACCCATGGGGATGGAATCCTACCAGATATGCACCATGTTTCTAGGCAGCCGATCCTTGATCTTAGCAAAAAGGCCGAGAAAGGTATTTAATGGCAACCTACCCAGCATGCATCTTAGATTTCCTCGCTAAGGATTCGCATACATTTGATAAGGCATCGAATGTAAAGTGCAGGGCCCCAGCATATAGAAGCATGAGTAAATCATAGAAAATGAAACAGCATCTGGGTCGTCCACAAATGTATTCTTGATCAAATAAATTATCACAGCTTTACCAAAACCCAACCATAATATATCTTTCACAGGAGTAACTTCTGTTATTCCTGTCAGTTTACGACAGCCATTTCGTATAACCCGTGCATGCTTGCTTACAAGATGGACCCTCTCTCCCGGTGCCATCACTGGCATTTTATCCCTAGGAATATACAACAGAACCCATTGGTTAATCTAATGGCAAGCATAATGAAGGCCCAACCATCTAATAAGTATACAGTGCTCAATCTCAGGGGGCCAATCGGGCAGTAAAGCCATAAATAGTCATATTAGCAAATGGTGATGCGATTCCGCAACAAAGAGCTAAGTTATGCCTCACGTCTAATGACTGATCTGGTTATTGCTTGTAACTGGAGATGCCAACTTTGCCTGACAATGGTGGCTTCTCCTTTGAACTTGTACTTAGTGCTGTCTCCAAGTTGCTCGATTGGCTTTCACCATACCCGGGTCTCATCCAGATCTTGACGTGTCCCTCCCGGCAGACAGTGAGAACTGATTCTTGAGTAAATATTAAGCCAGATAGGGGTTCGGTGTGCACCCGGTGGGCAACTAGAGGGGAGAGCTTGGGCACGTCTCGCATGCTTGGGGCAGGTTGGAGAGTACCCACTGGGCAAATGCTGTCCCAATGAGAAGACTGGCTTCCGGTGCTAAAAGTGGGGGACCCACCAGGAGGGCATCGACGCAGTGGCACAACAATCTCGTCCATTGCCAGGTCCCACAGAAGCAACTGTGTGTCCTGATTACAAATAGATAAGTTGCAATGATGGTAAATATTATGAAGATAAGCTATGTAGACAATCAGAAAAGAAAGGGGAGCCACATGCACACACAAACATAGGATTCTACTAATGATATGTTAGCAGTACACGATTGGCTAGTGTGAGATCCTTGAGATGATATAATAGAAGATTACAGAGTAGCATATACATATTTAAACAAAATTTGAATGCGCATCAGCCTTTCAACTATCTTGATTTTCCAATGTGACCCCAAAACTAATTTAAAGATGTGAACAGGACAAAAGTTGTTTCTGTCTCTAATTACTTGACTTAATCTAAATGAAAGGCATTGAAATAGGTGAAGCCAGACAAGCCCAAAGAGAAAAAGAAAAGACATTTTCTCTCTTCAGAATCTTAAGATGGTTTAAATGCCCATGAATGTGCAAATTCCAATTAACCTCCATGTAAAACACAATCCAGAGCTTGTTAGGTATCAACTATCAAGGCAACCCTGAAAGAACAATGAGAAAGTTGTATGATTAATAAAGGGCTCCTTCTCAGGTATCACGATGACCTAGGAAAGACCCTTATGGGCTCTCAGAACTTGCTTAACCCCCATTGAAATTAGCTAGGGAAATGAAAGCATCCTGAACGGCATTGAGTACATTCTCATACATCCAAGATAAATCTAAGGTCCCCTTATGGTGCAAATGAAGAGCATACAAAAGGCATAGGTGTACATATGGTGTACATTCGGGGGAAGGGGTTCAACCTAGAGAGACCTCGTATGCTTAAAACCGACCCAACTGAATGATCATAACCACCCAATATATCATGTTCTTCCACAATTTAGAAGAATCCATAATAAATCAAAAAAGTGACCCATTAGATTGTCAACACTCAATGGAATCACCTTTATCAAAAGCAGTCCTGATAGGAATGACCGAACAATTTTCAAGCCGTCCCTCCATGAGTGCCATCGCTTCATGTATTTGATGCCAACTGGAAACCAAAAAACTCTTATTGGCTCCATTATTTTTCTTAATAAGTACCCTAGTTTTAGTGAGACATGAATTACCAATCAGAACCAAAGATTGTCTTCTTAACACCATGGTCCAGTTTACTTCATTGAGTTAATGGGTTACTAATTTCTCCATGAACTTTAAAAATGCGAAAGTTCAGAAATTTCAATTTTTATTTGAGATGGAACCATGATCGACTCTCACCTCCTGACCACAAATTGCTACAGATTGCTTTTGTCTTAGCAAGTTAATGACCTTGAATGGTAACTCTTAACAGTTCTGACATTCTGAACTTCCAATTTCATCAAAATGAGAACTATGAAAAACCACAACAAAGAAAGGAAGCCCTCCACTATACTTATTGTGGTGTCATTGAGATGGAAGACATTTTACATTGGAATAATATACCAGGATGCCTGCTACTGTACCATCATTGACTGACCAATCTCTCCATCCATCCCATGATTTAAGAAAAAAATCAAGGTAGCCGTTCAGTGTGAGCTGATAATTCCATCTTGTTACTTGGTTGAAGTGAAGGGATACTTTACATGAGGAAGTTTCACGAAGAAATGGCAGAGACAGAAAGACACAAATTTGAAGATCTGAAGAAATAAGCAAGCCTTATAAAGAGGGAACTAGAAAAAGGATGAGGAACCAGATTTCGACCGATGATGCAGTGCTACACTTCCCAAGTTCCCAAAGTAGTCACTGCACCCTCGTCCAGTCAGCTTCCCATATACTTCACACTCTTCATGGGCCTTTCTCTTGTCATGGTAAGTGAACAGGCAGAGGCATCATGGCCCAGAGAGATCCTGATGGCTTGACCAAGAATGGCAACAGTATACCCCGATAACCAGGTTGTCAGTTCTGGGGGATTGTAGTTTTTGGTTGTACAAGAAGAAACCTTGTAAACACTGTCCCCTTCCCCAACCCCAACAAGATAAAAAAAACAAAAAAGAAGAAGACGAAGACAGAGAATAAGTAGAGGTTTGAAAGCAACTCAGACAATTATACACAATTGACCATGCCTGCACTAGTTAAAGCATGGAAGGAAAATAATACCATTAATATAGCATCTACAGATAACATCTTAATTTACTATCCATTAACTTGGAAATAAATTATGACTCCACAGGAGAAACTATGCATACCTGACCAACAGAACCAAACCGATACATGACATTTTCTCCTGTGCCATCCGAAGTTGGTGATGACCAATATGAGTCAAAAGCAACTCCACTAACCTGCCAACCACTCAGTCTCACCCTTATGAGATGGTCATGCAAAAAAAATATATCAAGTACAACACTGACTGTTCAATAGAAAACTTACCCATGAGCTGTGCCCCTCGCCCCATGCTACTACCTTCCGGTCGTCCATACTCCAAACTTGTACTAGATCATCTTCTCCTCCGGTCAAAATGTATTTTCCATCCATGCTGAGAAACGGCATCTTGAGATCAATTATAACATTCTCCTTACAAAACGTTTAATGGATGTTGAAAATGGAAATGAGGAATGCTAGCAAGCAACGCCTTAACGGTGTTGCACAGATGCAACCCCGCAAAAGACATGAAAGAAAATTCATATTCTAATTCATCAGCAGAAAAGTCAGACATTGAGCAGATCTTCAATAACCAGTAATCTCAACTAAATGGGAAACCAGTACAAGTTTGTTACCTCCAAGCACAACACAGTAGAGCCCCGTAATAGCTTTTCCCACCACATATTAGCTGTTCTTTTGAGTAGTCAAATACTCGTAAGTAACCTGTATGAGCACTTGATCTCTTAGTATCTATATCAACTATGTATATTGAATTAAAAGATGAAGCAGTAGTACAGCCATGAAATCTGAAGGGTATCAGATCAACAAAATACCATCTCTTCCAACAGTTGATAAATATGTCCCATCTGTTGAGAAAGCTATGTTATTGATTGAGCCTTGGCAAATATGCCACCTGGCAATTGGGTTACTCTGCAAGTAAATCACAAAATTCAACCACCTTACAGTAGGAGGAAGCTATCTGAATTAAAACAGATATTCCTAAAATGACAAGGAATCAGAGTGACAGATAAAAGAACTTTTCAGCAGCATCTAAGATTGATCAACCACATTGCCACCTTAAAATTCCACTGGCAACCCCATGAAACTAAAGAGGACTTCGTGACATCCAAAGCTAAAACTGGGTACCTCTACAGAAAATAATACGCTCGGTAATGATTCACCGTCGAATACCATATAATCCAGTAAAGCAATAAAAGAGCAGAGGATTTACTGAAACACTTTGGTACATCTACAGAACCAAAAATGGTACATGATATAACCTTAAACCATCTACCATAGCATCTTGATCAGTTTCCACATTTCGATTGAAGAGAAAACAGTCAGGTGGAGTAGGAAAGAATAGACAGTACCATGAAGGTACATCGCAAAAAACAGAAAGAGTAGCAGTACTAAGACGTACATCTCAAAAACAAGATTTTGCTCTTGCACTGTGGCACGAGGGGGAGTGTTGAACCAGGTGAAATTGGTATTAATATGCAAATTGGACAAGTCAAGGAACTGACTCGGATAGGCTTTTTATCATTATTATTTTTAATTCCAGGAAAATAACACCAGATAAGAAGTACATCTCAAAAACAAGATTTTGCTCTTGCACTCTGTGGCATGAGGGGGAGTGTTGAACCACAGGTGAAATTGGTATTAGTATGCAAATTGGACAAGTCAAGGAACTGACTCGGATAGGCTTTTTATCATTATTATTTTTAATTCCAGGAAAATAACACACACTTGTAATTCAAATTGCACATGTTACCCATTTCTATTTTCACATATTGATTACTCGACTGATACGTAAATGAAGAATAAAAATAAAGCTTCAGCTGAGTCACCCGTGTGGTTGTTGCAATATCCATGTTGCATTTAAGAATCATATGGACCCTTGTTTAAACCAAGTCGAGTCGGTTGATCAAAAGAACTCAGTTGAGTCTTCAGACCATGGTTGAAATACTAAGTGTTGTTTACTTAGTTTTAGATAATGGGAAGCTCACCCTCAGTGTCCTAGTTAATGGTCATTGATTTCTCAATTTAGATTTACTATTATATTGTTGGCCTAGCAACGTAGTAGGGGCTTTTTTGTTATTTCAAGGCTGGAAGACATTACTTTCTTGGTTTACGTTTATTAAATGATAAGTTACATGGATATTTAGGTCTTCTCACATTTCCATGTTTTCAAAGAGTTTAACTATGTAATAACTTAAAATTCAGGGTTTCTCAAGCTTTGTATATATGCCTCAAAGCAAGAGGATCATCCCTCAATATTTTGAAATGTCTAGGCATGAATTTTGAGAAAGATGGGAGAAAAGATAAAATCAAGGACAAATATGAAAATCTAGAAAAAAACTCGTAAAGATAAATTAGTAGATATTTGGCACATATTCAATAGGACACGACTATCCATTACCTAATAAAATTTTCAAAAGATGAATTACATAAGGTAAAGAAGATTTGGTACGTAAAGGAGTACCAAATACTACAAAGGCATCAACAATGTGCAAGAGTCCAATGACGAACTGATTCACAATTCGTAGATCTAAAAGCCATCAAATGTTTGTGCCCCCACCCTTTCTTTCCCCATGGCAAAAAAAATAAAGAAGAACGAGTTTTTGTGAAATATGTGAATCTAGGGTTAGAGAGGAGAAGAGAAGTGAAGAGATGGATAGAAAGAGAGAGAGACAAATTAGGTTAGTTCAGCCTCCTTACATTTATAGAGCAAATGGGCCCAACACTACATAAAGCCCATCTACATAACATAAACATAACAAAATAAACTAAAAACTCTAACACTCCCCCTCAAATTGGAGCATACAAATCAAACATGCCTAGCTTGGTACATAGAATAAAAAAGGAACTCCTAGGCAAGGCCTTTGTAAGAACATTCCCCAACTAATTCACTGACTTGATATAAGGACTGGTGATTCGTTTGTTCAACACCATGTCGTGAATAAAATGACAATCAACCTCAATGTACTTTGTCTGCTCATGAAACATTGGATTGCTAGCAACATAGCTGGCAGACTGATTGTCACAATACATAGGCATAGGAGAAGAAACATCAAATCCCATCTCCTTAAGGAGGGACTGAACCCATAACATCTCGCATTTACTTCGGCACTAGAGCGAGCAACAACATTTTGCCTTACTACGTTAGGTCACCAAATTACCAAAAAAAAACGTACAGTAACCTAAAGTAGACCGACAATTTGTACGATTGCCAACCCAATCGGCGTCAGAAAAACCAGTAATAGCTAAAGTCTGTGATGGTCGATACAACAACCCCTTGCTTGGTGACCCCTTCGAATATCGCAGAATTCGAAAAACTGCATCCCAATGTAGCTGTCGTGGGACATGTATAAACTGACTAGCTACACCAACAACAAAGGAGATGTCTGGACGAGTAATAGTAAGATAAATCAACTTCCCAACTAACTGACGGTAACAACTAGCATCAGCATAAACCTCCCCCCGTCTAACATCAAGCTTAACAGCGAGATCCATAGGAGTATCATCAAACTTAGAGCTTAGTGTGCCTATCTCAGATAAGAGGTCCAACACATACTTGGGTTGAGAAAGGCTAATACCAGTCTTGGAAAGAGTAACCTCAATGCCAAGAAAGCAGCAGAGGAGACCCAAATCCTTATTATGAAACTACATTGACAAATGGGCCTTCAAGTTTGAAATACCACGGGAGTCACTTTCTATTATGATGATGTCATCCACATATACAATCAGAACAATAACACCAGCAAAATCATAACCCAGCACAACAGAACTAAACTTATCAAACCATGCTTTGGGCGACTGCTTCAAACCATAAATAACTTTCCGTTGATGATAAATCAACTGACCGCCACAGATAGTAGAAGTCTAACAGAATTCAACCGAGCCACCGGGGAGAAAGTCTCAAAATAATTCACGCCAAATGTCTAAGTATACCCTTTGGCAACCAAGTGCGCCTTTAAGCGCTCAACAGATCCATCAAGAAAATACTTGATGGTGTACACCCATCGGTAACCAACAGTCTGCTTCCTTGGAGGAAGTGGAGTAAGATTCCAAGTATGATTATGATGAAAAGCAATCATCTCCTTATCCATAGGTAAATTCCAACCAGGAGAAGACATGGCTTGCATATAAGTACAATTAGAAACAATAGACAAAGAGAGCAAAAGTCCGAAAGGTAGGAGACACACGATAAAGTGAAACAACATAAGCAATACGATGTTTAGTATACGTGTATGCGATCGGTAAGTTAGCAGCGGAAACAGGGGAGGGAGCAGAAGCAAGAACCTCAAGAAAAGACAAAGATTGGTCAGGGGCTATAGTAGCATGAGGTAGACCCTGTCCATAGGGCACAATTGCACGGATCTGGTACACTCATTAACACTTTCAGAGCATCTGGAGGAACGAATGGTGTAACAGGAGTATGAGCATCAGTAGTAGATGAACTGGATAACCTGGCCTAGAGGAAAGACACAAGATTCGAATCATAGGACTCCCTAAGAGACGAAAAAAAGTTGACTAAAAAAATGTGACATCAAGACTGAAATAATATCGACAAGACGCAAGACAACAACAATAGTACCCTTTTTGAGTACGAGAGTAACCCTGAAAGATACACTTAACAGACCAAGGATAAAGCTTTTCATGAGCAAGACCAAGCACATGAACAAAGGACACACAACCAAACACCTGAGGAAGCACATTAAAAGGATTGACATCAGGATATAGTAAGGAGAATGAGGAACAATCTAGAACTGACGATGGCATACGATTAATAAGGTGACAGGAAATGAGGATAGTGTCACCCTAATAAGGCTTTCGGGACACGCATATGAAACATAAGGGTACGGGCAACATCCAACAAATGACTGACGAACAAGTAACGGATTCCTTCATGGAGCTTTTGGATTGTCAAAAGCTCAAACGGTACTAAAGGGACACAATGGGCATTAACGGACTTGTTGATGGAAATAGGACGTAACGGGTATCAACGGAATTGTCAACGGTGTCAGAACCACACAAGGCCGGAGCTCTTGAAAGGAAACGATGAAATAAGCAATAGTCACCATTTTGTCGTGATGTACATTGTTTTTCAGCCAAATTCCATCGTTTAGTGGGTGAAAACGACAGTTTTGCTATTTTAGGAAGTTTTTATTTTAGCAATAACTTTAATTATAGACGTCAGAATCACTCACCATTGATTCTGACATGTTTCTAGGGGCTAGTATTATCAGTTTCCATGCTTAGCTAGATTTTGTCATTTTTAGTAATTTTCCTCTTTTGCTTATTTTCGTTTTACATTAAATAGGTTGTAAGCCGAAAGGTAAAGACAGTTTTTATAAATAAGATTTCGTGATTTAGCTCTTTTGAGAGTTCTTCTCTGTTTGGTGGATTCCAAACCTCGAGATATTGAAGTTGGTCATATCTCTTTATTGTTTCAAGTTGTGTCAATGACGGTGCTTACGCTCCACAACACCATTTTGATGGGTGGTATGGGCACAGAAAGTCTGATGGATCATGCCACGAACTGAACAAAAGGTTTGGATAGAGGCTTGCATGTATTCAAGAGCATAATTAGAATGAATGATTTTAATAGGTTTGCCAAACTGAACAAATATCTCATTATAAAATGTGATAAAACACATGGTAGTTCAAAACGGTTTTTTAACAAAAATAGTCATGTCATTCTAAAATAATCATCCACAAACAACAAAATAATGAAAACCAGATATACTTGTTATTCTGAAATGAACCCAAATATCCGTGGGGATTATATCAAAAGGACTAAACTTACGACTTTCAATACGACGTGGAAAAGAACTACGGTGATGCTTGCCTAACTAACAAGCTTCACATTCTAAAACAGACATTGGACTCAACTTAGGTATGCCACGACGTAAATTAAACAATGAAAGATGACCCAAACGAAAATGCCACTGAAGTGGCGACACGGTTGCACTCATTGTAGATGCAGGTGCACTAGAGCCAGATAATATAAATCGTCCTTCTCATGCCCCAAACCAATCACCTTCTTTGTCTTGAGAGTTGAAAAATACAATGAGAAAAATTTACAAAACACTAATGATTTAGTGAGTTGACTAACAGATAACAAATTAAATGGAAAATCAGGAACAAATAAACTGGACAAAGAAACAGATAGAGTAGTGAATATCACCTTCCCCAAAACTTTACGAGTGGATCGTTTAGCTAAAACAATGAGATTTAATGGACTGAAAATTAGAAAAAGGGAGGGTATACCAGACATGAGCACTCGTCCATGAATCAATGACCTAGGAGGAAGGAGACTTAGCGGCCAAACATGTAAAATTACTTGTCTTAGCCATAGTGGTTGTAGGCTGCGAAGAACTAGCGATCAACGAATTCAATCTCTGAAGGATCTGGCCAAGCTGAGCAGTATACTCAGATGGAACATCACCAGTGGGTGCCTAAAAGGGTGGATATGTGTAGGTGGCTAAAAAGGCTCATCAAATGCTTGATTGGCCCAAGCAGGCTTGCCACATTTATCCCAACAATACTGCTCTGTATATCCACAATAGCCACAACACACTTTATCTCACCACCCCAACCACCACGAGTACCACGACTAAAGGAAGTCTCAGAAACACCACTCGAAACCAATGCTGAACATTCTTTGGGAGAAGAAGTCGCATTTCCAAGAGAAGCACGCTAAAGACGAGAGAAGGCATTGGCTGCAGTTGGAAGGGACTCACTGACCAAAATATGTCAATTATTCGAACTGTACTCTGGATTCAAGTTGGACAAAAATTAGGCAACCTGAAATTCTTCACGTTGTCGTTTCTACTGCACCAGATTAATGGTCAAATGATGATACTGTTGAAGTTCCTCCCACATACCCCGTAGTGAACTATAATACTCATTAAAAGATTTATCTTTCTACTTTGTAGTGTGCATAGACTCAAACAAGTCATAAATTCGAGAGACATTCCTCTCATGAAAGTACATCTCTCAAACTGTAAGCCAGATTTGCTTGGCGGTATCAAGATAGATGACGTTAGATGAGACTGACGGCTCCATGCTTTTCCACAACCATGTTATAACCATGGAATTCTCACTTTGCCAATCTCCATACTTATCATCTACCAGTGGTGGATCTTCAATGAGATTTTGATTTCTTCTTGGCAAGAAAAACTTTAACGGAGTGAGACCATGGAAGGTAGTTCGCGTCATTCAACTTCACAGACGTAATCTAAGCACCAATACCATCCCAAGCAAGAGGCTTGCCATCAACAGAAACGCCCGAAACACTCGAACTGACCATTTAGAGGATGTAAAAACCCAACTTTCACACGGGATGTAAGAAAAATACCAAACCAGAAGCAAACCTCTAAAATTACTCTACGGAGGATGACAAGGCTAAAACAACACACCAAGGTCAGGTTTTTGAGAAAATAAAAAACCCAACAGAAGACCAAGAGAGGGATTTTGGTAAAAATTTCCCACTTGTGCTTGGAGAATCAAAAAAATCCAAAATAGAATTTAAACTACCCCTAAAAAATAATTTGTGAAGGGCGGGGCAAGGGTAGAAGATCACACTTGCTTCAAATTTCTGAGAAACAGAAAAACTCAAAAAATCTCCCAAAGATAACACAGAAAACTGCACCTTAGAGCTTTAAACACACATACGGATGCCTCCCAATCTTTAGGAACACAAAAAACAAACACCAAAATAAAGAGGATCAGAAGTGCTCTGATACCATGTGAAATATGTGAATCAAGGGTTAAACATTCCCTAAATACGATATAAGTGATAAGAGCAACAAGGATAAAAGTTGAAAATTGCGACGAAAAAGAACTCCGAACTTTTCATCATGATTAAGAAAGTTTTGGCATATGTATACATACATACATATAACACACGCACACGGTAGGCGTCAAGCAGAGTCAGCCTACTAGGCTGACCCAGGCTTGACAACCTTGGAAATGTCCTTCACCTTGATATCCACCTCTATTGAAGTTACCAGCTAGTCTTCCTTTAATATTCAATAACTATATGTTCCATGACACGGGATATTTATCAAAACTTGAGGTCATAGGAAATCAATGGAAAGTTGGTGATCAAAATATTTTAGTGAGCCAAAACTCAACCACAACCATAATCTATTATGAGTCATGACATCATCAAGTCAGCCTGAAAAGTAAACATTTTCTCTCTAATGGACCAAGGAGATTAGTCAAAGGCATCTAGAATGTCTCTTCTCACAAACAGATGCCATGAACAATATGTAGATGGAAAGGTCCACAAGAAGACTCTAGTTTCCTGATAAATATCCAGCCAAGAGTCTAACAACATAGAAAAAAGTCCTGTTCACTATCCATATATCCAATGCATTATATAATACATCTAAACAGAAAAATAACAAGTTAATGCAATGCATAGTGCAAAACATAGACAGATAAGCTCCATCATTTGTGTGTTTAGTCAATGCATACGCAATTTAACTTTTTTCAAAACATAACTAATAAATAATAAATAAACAGAAAACAACATAAGGGGAAGATCGTTGTTGACAAAGAGAGCAGATTTGAATACTTCAAAAAGTTGAGCATAAAAAGGAACAACGAGGCATTGGTTGGTGATAGTCAAAAAATAGAAAAGAAAAGCACTAAAAGCCTAGAGTATTAGGGAGTTCAGAAAGTAAAGACAAGTTCAAAATGTAGAAACGCAACCTACAATTGGCAAAGCTTTACACATGAAGTTTTCCTTTCAATGCCCATGAGAGACCATGAAGCTCAAGTTTCAGCAAATTAGGGTGGGGTGGATGAGAATCCTGATTATGGTAATATTTGAAAAATCAAGGCTCCTATGAATTTTTCAGGCAATTTCTGGTGCATAAATCACTAACAGGAAAATCTGGAAGAAATTCAATAGTTTTACAAAGAAGCTGAAACTCCACTGTGGGGTCTTGATTCATACTGGACTTTTCACAGATCCATCATGAGAAACCAGGGAACTACATAATAGAACAATAATTAACTACACTGATGCTCTAAACAAATAGACATTATCAATATAAAAACTAAATCCTATTGCAGATTCTTCAATTTCCAATCATCAGTAGTATCTCAGTTCTTTCAATATCCATATGTTCTAGTTCATCTCTGCAGTGTATTTTCTTACTTCAAAGTATTAAATACAAATTTTAGAATGCTACCAATCCATATAACAATTACATAACCAAAACAGATTCAGAATACCAACAGTATATTACTGCCAAAATTACCTTACTGGACCGTGCATGCACAACAGAAAATTGAGTTTGATCCTTGATAACAGGGAATGGAGAATCACCAGCACCATCCTTGTTCTAAAACAATTAATAAACAAATTACACAGAGTCATTTCGAGCAGCATCACAAAATACTAAAAGTAAGCCCAACATGTAAATATGGTTCTATTCAAATTTGAGGCTTACCTTTTCATACACGTACAAGTTTCCATCAGCATGAGCAACAATGAAAGTGCCAGACGGAACGACGGAAGTGCCATCACCTTCAGGCACCCATGCAATACTAGTGCATCGACTGTTGAAAACAACTAGTAAGTAGCATACTCAAGACTAGCGAATAAACATAAACGTAGAGTTAAGAAAAATCAAGATATCTTAAAGTTTATACATATATTCTGACACGAAGAAATGACATGCCCTTGTGGGGCTCACGTGGAGATGAATAACGGGCTGATTCTTTGTGAGGATGATCTTCACGCCATGGAGATCAATGAGGATCATCCTCACAAAAAATCAACCCTATCAAAATCATGGTTCAAAGTGACTAGTTTCGTTTCGGTTTCATCCATGGGCGAAACTGAAACGTTTCGGTAGTTTCGGTCCGAAACTGACCGAAACCAAGTGACATTTTATGAATAAAATATGGTTTTTATCAGTTTCGGACGAAACCAACCGGAACCAAAGTAGTTCTGTCCGAAACGTTTCGGTTTCGGCCGAAACTTGAAACGATAATCGGGGACTTAAGTTAAGGATGAAATGAATGGTCCGCAAGTTTTTAACTCGTAACTGATTTTTATATGGCTAGAAATGACAGAATGATCTAATTTTTGGTGAGGATGATGTCCACGGTGAGGAGATCATCCTCACTAAAAATCAGCCCTTCACACATCTCCATGTGGTCGTGGTGTGTCACCATGGAGTGTGTCACCATGGAGAGTAAACAATCCAACAGAAGACATAACAATTACTAGTGTAAAATCATGCCAAAATTAATTGTCAGCACTCAGAAGTATATGCATTAGAGTATGAAATAGACGCTCCAAGCAGAGGATTCTCTAGTCTCTGAAGAATAAGGTCCACAAGAGCCAGATGCTTGCTACTTAGTTCCCTAGTTCATCCTACATATATTAGAAACTTCTCTTCTGATTGCATTTGCTCGTGTATTTTACATATTAGAAATTTAGCGTATTAGATAATAAATTCATGTCTTCATCATACACTTTATCCCACTATTTGGGGACAGCAATAAGAATCCTGTTCCTCCATTCAATTCTATCTCGAATCATCTATTTTGCTAAAGAATCTGTTTTTAAATTTTTCTCAATACAAGATACTTGGCAAATGGGGGATTGCTCACAAATCTCCTTACATGCATCCCCAAATTTGACTTCTACAATCATATGTCAGTGCATTAGGCTCTGTACTCTTTAATAGAGTAATAATCCTACCGTGCAACTTCAATTAATAAACATTTGAAAAAGGTGCTGGCAGTATGGATGCATCTCCAATTGTTTCATACACATATTGGGGGTGTAGCACCCCACACAAACCCAAATTCCCCATACAAGATAATACTTGACAAGGAAGACACCATCTTCCCTTAACCAAATGATTGCTCAACAGAATCATACCGCTCCAAAAGAAATTCCTTTGCCAATTATCATGCATAGAAGTCAACATCTTGAAAAGCACACCTGATAGATGGAAGATTGAGAGGTAGCAATCTATGACAGTTATGTGGCCGTCAAAAGAAAGATAACTCAGTTTTCATATGGAACCTTCCTTTTAAATCTCTAAAACTAGATATCAAATGTTTTCAAGAAGGAACCGCCCCAATAGATGCCCAAGATAATAAGTGTAGAAAGCCAAATGATTGAACAATCAGACATTAGTCCTTCCCTCTCCTTTCACTATCAAACCAATCACCAAACTTTGGTTTGATGATCATGTCAACAAACTATTCTGCAAATTAATCCAAAAGAGTTGACACCAGTTCATAGCACCTAAGAATGCACCTCAGTTCTGCATAGAAACATTCTCATTTATTATTATGCTCCCTCCTCAATTCTGTTGAAATATAACTATCAAAAATCAACATATTTTGGTTCAAGGATAAGATTCTAACGAAACCAAGCTGGAATCTTCATGCCATGTGCGAACCTATTCCAGATCTTTAAAAAACCCCAAGGTACCTGTGTTGACAATAAACAACATGGGTATGGAAAGTATTTTTAAAATATTAATTATATAGACGTATCCCACAACCTTAAATTGGGGGTCGAGAAAGTCTAACACTTGGCCCATACCAAATACCTGTACCATACCCAGGTAACATAAGTGCGAACACAACTGCAGCTTAATTGAGCAGACAGCTCAACGCAGTGTAATAATTACTTTCCATAAAGAATGGATAAAAATCACATGGTCGATTAATAACTTACATCCTTGTGACAACAGTTCATTCAAGGGAACAAGTATACCACCCGAGTAAAAGAGTCAGAAAACTTAACAATACTTGGCAATGCTGGTGTCTAACATACAATTATATGAGTAGAAAGTAGAAACACAGAAGCAATTAGATGTATGTCATGCTTGCCTGTTATTAATCGAACCATCTTTGTTGTAATGCTGGGCTCCAACAAGCTTCTTCCCGATGTCTTGTAATTGCTGTCTCAGTGACACCGAATAAACTACAAAACACATAAAGGACAAAGTAAGTCACAGAAGGGGAAAATCCCAACAAAAGACATCAAACTTCAAAAACAAAAGATTTTTACCATCTCCGGAGTACAATCCGATAAGCAAGTCATGCCCATCCTTAGCTTCGGGATCAAATGCATGGCACATAGGATTCGAATTGCTGAAATGGATAGACTTAATAGGATCCTACATTCAAAATGTGAACTTTTAAAAATCGTTCCGAGTCCAGAAACTAGGTATCCGGAAATAAATTAAGCGCACCAATAGAGGAAATAAACTGAATTACCTTATCTTGAGAATTGAAATCGCTGATGTAAATCGTGTCGCCGACATTGAAGATTAGGTACGTTCCTTTGCCATCGTAATTCGAAGTAGCCGGATAATTACTCGTGCTTGAAGCTCCCGATGAACCAATCCTACTAGTCCCGGCTACGGCTTTACTCGCCCCATTACCTCCCACAAAGCTAAGCGCACGGCTCCCATTCCCGCCCCCTAAGAACCTCGCTGCTGCTAGTCTCACTCCGCTGCTAGCGCTCAAGCTCGGGGTCGGGGCAGGCGGTGCCTGTGCCGGTTTATCCTTAAGATGGGCGAGGGTTACCTGATAATCAGACGGACGAAAATGATTCGGTATCGAATTGATTTCTGGAATGATATCGGGATATGGAGAAGAGAAAAACCGTTGGAAGTTAGAATACCTACCTGAGTAACGGCTTTGCCGTGGGCGTAGTGAAGGAGACCTGCGGGGTAGGTCTTCTCGTATTGGAGTTTGTAACGGCCTTCTGGGGTCTTGAAATAGGTCTTCAGCCCGGGTGCTTGGGCATTAGCGGAGGATGACGACATCATGCCGTTGCTGTTGCTGTTGCTGTAGCCGTTGCCGTTGCCGTTGCCGTTGCCGTTGCCGTTGATCATATCGACGGTAGGTCACGGCGCATGAGATCATGACAAATGGTATTCCCCCTCTCCCCCTCTCTCTCTCCCCATTCGATGCTTCCTCTTCTTCTCCTTCTTCTTCAAGTCCTGTAAACGGGAATCGACCAGCATCTACGGCGAACTGATCGAGAGTTTAGATTCTGTAAAGCGCGATTCACCTATTGGTATGAAGTATGAACAGCTCCCTTTCGACGATCGGAGATGGAGTTTGGGTTGAAACTCTTTATTTTGCCACTACTTTCAAAGACGGCTCTACAATCACTCACTCACGTGCAACGCTCGTGATAGTTTAATGGGTTTGTTTTTGTGCCCCCGGAAAGTGTCAACGCTTATCTACTTTAATTTTTCTTAAGATTCCACCTTAAATTGCTTTTAAGCCATTAAAAAGAGAAACGAAAATGATCTCATGAATTCCATCTGGTGGATCCACTGCGGGCCCGTGGGTCCACCAGATTTGCACATGGGTTGGCCCAGCTTCATATGCTTTGGAACCTAGAAAAAAATTGCCTCTAGCTCTCTCGGCGGATGCCTTGCAAATATGGGTCGGGCTCCACAACCCCACTTTTTGTGCCCCCTCTCAGGGAGTTGTGGATTTTGAGAATCCAACGGTGGTTTTAGCGCCACCCAAAGTGATGCCAACTCAGTGCTAACAACCACCGTTTGATTCTCGGGATCCCTTGAGCCCGACCCGCAAATATAAGGGTGTCAATAAGTACCCTATGTACTAGACAAGCCTGAAACCGGTTAGTCGGGCTTGGATTCCTCCTTTTTTGACCCGAACAGTAATTGGGTTGGGTATGTGTTCCAGGTATACAAAGCTTAAAGCTCGCTCGACGTACCCACAGGCCTGTCCCATCTAGCCCATTCATCCTTAGACCAGCCTCGAACGGGCCTTGAGCCCACCTGGCTGGGCTTAAAATTCATGCTCCAAAAATCAATGGGCTAGGCTTACATTCGCATTGATGAAAGATTTTTGCTCTCACAATGCGAGACCTAAAAGTTACCTTGCCACGTGCAGAGCTGCCCATTTGTACACGGGCAGGTTGGGCACTCACAATGGACAAAAATGCCCCCTCCATTGTGGGCCCCACCTGCTCATACCGCACAGACCAAACAAAACGGCCCGATGGAGCTTTCTCACGTGACCTCAATTTCAAAATGTAAAAAACAAAAAAATCAAGACCGATTAACCTGCGTTACGGTTGTGTTGTTAATTACAAGAGCTTTTGCTTTTTTGCTGATATGGTACAACTTGAGCAGGGCCGTTTTGTTTGGTCTGTGCGGCCCTGGCGCATGGAAGCCACACCGTATATAGATGGGCGGCCCTCCTAATGTTGTAAGACCACTTTTTGGTCTCACGTTGCAACTGCAAAAGTTTCCTCGATCATTGATAGCTTTTCCAGATCTGGCCTAGCCCAACCATATATGTGCAACGCACTAAGTGGAGGTGCCATGAAAATTGTATATAGCCTTTCCAGATCTGGCCTTCCCTTATTGTATACTTACTGGAGGTGCCATGCACTTGATGATCAAGTAAAAATAGCTTTTCAAGTTACATTTTTTAACATATAATAATTGGGTTAGGATCAGGGGACACGAATTTTGACACAAAATTTCACACCAATTTTGGTGTACCCACATGGAAGATAAATCAATGGCTGATTTTGGTGAGATGATATTCTCACCATATAGATCATCTTTACAAAAAAATCGACCCATTCTGAAATTTCTCACCCCATCAAATATGGGTTTCAAGTTAACGGTAAAAAATTGATGGTCCATAATTCTTCAACTTGTAAACTAGGCTATGAATATTAGAATGATTTGAATTTTTGGGAGGATGATTTCTTCACCATAAAGACCATCCTACCAAAAATCATCTCATTCAAGAACTTTTCATTTATACATTGGCCACTGCTAATTTTTTGGTGTGAAATGTTGTGTCAAAATTTGTGTCCCCAATCCTGACCCATAATAATTATCTCATAACGATCTGATTTTGAAATTTTTGGTATGTATTTAATAATGAGAACATTTTAATTTAAGCAATTTTAAAGTATTGTTTTGGAAATATGGATGATACAGCGAGAAGAAATTAGGTAATTAAATCTTTTTTTGTACGTAACTAAATCTTAAAAGATGTTGTTTTGAAAATTTAATATAGAAATATGTTTATAACAAGGGATTTTTACGTACCCTCTCACGTTTTTTTTGAAATTTGACATACCATCCCACAATTTAAAAAAACTGACTTGCTTTCACATGACTTAGGTTGTGTTTGGGATTGCGGTAACATGGGCTTATAGCTTATTGCGGTAAGCTTGGTTTGCTTTTCGGGATAGACTTCACATCGGGCTTCTATATATGGATATTGGGTTTAGGTATGACAGGACAATTTTATCATTTAAATTAATTTATAAAAGATTAGAAGGTTATTTTTGTCATTTTCAAAGGTTTATAACTGGTTTAATGGTCATTTATGACTTATTTTTAACGAATAAAGATGTATTTCAGGTATTATGGAAGTTTTACTTAAGTTTCAATTTTAACATGGGTCGCTCTACGGGCGCCTACATATTTCGGCTAGGCACCCATAATGGACAAAAATGCCCCTCCATTGTGGGCACCCACTCCATCCCTTCTCTTGTCTCTCTCTGGGTCTTAGCCCCCACAATGCTGATATATCGTGGGGACTATGTTGGTTGTGGGCTACATAGTCCCCATGGTAGTTCACCACCGTGGGGGCTAAGGCCCAGAGAGAGAAGATGGAAGGGATGGGGTGGTTGCCCACAATGGAGGGCATTTTTTACCATTGTGAGTGCCCAACCGAAAGACGTGGGCGCCCGTAAAGTGACCCTTTTAAGATGTTCTAAATTAAAATATTGGGTGAATAAGTCAAAAGCTAAAAATAACTTCAAAATCACTTCTCTTTAACCAATGGCAAGTAGAGGTTTTAGCCGAGCCTTAACCCCAAATCGAATGATTGTGGTAGTCGCCCAGCTAAGGGACTTGTGTTTGTTAGTCGCCAATGATGGATAGTACTCCATAGATGCAAAGCGTATAACGTCGGTAGATGGTCGGAGTGTAGTCCATTATTGTTAATTTCCATTTCTACAATGAAAACATTCACTTCCATATCCACTATTTTGAAGAAGATCCATGACACTTAAAAAGAAACTATTAGAGATATTTTGATAATAGTCAAAATAGTATTTTTGTCTCATGTATTTTGTTCTTTTTTTTTCTTGTAGATTATAGTATGTAAATTTTAGTTGCTCACATTAGAAGAGAAAAAAAATAGAAAGTTTTAAAGTAGAACGGAAAAGAAAAAAAAATAGGGAGTTTTTGTCTTATGTATCCGTGTTGTAATACCCTAAATTTTTTTAGGATATTTTAAAATTTTTAATTATCTCTTTTTATTAATTTAATGATTTTTTGTTTAATTATAAATATTAAGTATTAATGTTTGGTTGTATATTGGTTAGGCTAAAATAATTGGGGTGGAATTTCATGGCCAATTTAGAGACCTTTTGGGTCGGAGAATGACCTTAATTGAAGCCTACATATATGTCTTAGGCTCATTTCTAGCTCATATCTAACTTAAAATAAAATTTTGAGTAGGTTGAAAAATACAAAATGATGAAAATTACTTTCAAAATGAGAAAAATAGAAAATATTTTGAGAGATTGAACTTTAATAGGAAACCTTTCAAGTGAATGCTAATAATTATGAGATTAAGAGAATCTCTCAACCAAACCCTAAAATCCTACCAAAGAAAGTACTTAAAAATGAAATCCTACTTGAATTCAAATTTCAAATTTGTTAATTTTATGTTTGAAATAGATTTAAGTGATCGAATTATTTATGGAAGAAGAGTGATCTTCTCTCCCATTCATTGAACCTGAACATGGAAGTGATATGGAGTGCACCCTAAATTACCAAAATCGTCCCACTTTTTTGAACCATAATTTTAGCAAAATCTTTACGAAATCTCAACCCTCCACTAACCTCAGATTCAACTGCTGCGATTTGACATCCCAAAAGTTTAAACTAAACCTAAAAACCATAAACCCCTAAGGGATACTCCCTAAACCTATTTAAGAGAATTTTGAGGGGCTCAAAACACAAGTCATTGGAGCATTGAGAACCCCACCAAAACCTTAGTCGTCTCCCTTATTTTTGCCTATTTTTCTTTCTCTAAAAACAATATCTAATTCTCTCTCACTTTTCCTCTCTAGAAACTTGAAGGACACAGTCTTCATATTCAACTCCAAGGGCATAATAAGTACACATATCCTATAGCCTTTCTATTATGTCATTTCTCTTATACATGCATACGTTGTATGAGAAGTATGTTATTCATATGTTTATTATTTTGTACGTGTCATTACTCTTGATAATGAGCATTTTGGAATATTATCATTTTTGTTATTTTTTAATGGATCAACGAATTGATGATAAGTGCCTTAGTTACATGCAATTATTGAAGTGTGGGTTGGTTCCGAATAGTTTGGTTTCAACTGGGTTGGTCCCTTTTAAAAATCAAGGAGACCCATTGTGAGGGTTAGCATATTCATCTTTGACTGGATTATTATGCTTATAAGTTTCCAAAATTGAGTATATGATGTTCTTGAATACATGCATATGACATGACTAAGATTTAATGGTCAATAGATTCGTTATGGAATTGGTGTTGTGGTTTTTCTTACTGGGCTTTAAGCTCATATGTTTCAACTGATTAACTTTCAGATGAGTATGCCGAAGGAAAAGACTTGGAGGTTGAAGAGGAGGTGCCGGTGGGTACCGAAAAGTTCGGAGAAGACATCTAGTTTTGTTTATTCTTTTGTAGATCTTTATTGTTCAAAAACTTATATGAATACTTAATTTTGTTCTTAGGTCAGTCGTGGGACTCTAAGTATTTGTGCGACTCAAAAGGGGTTGGATTCTCAACCCACTTTAGTAATTTATAGAATTGTTTCACTAATTTATGGTGTGCCTAATTTGGCGTGGAACAGTTCGAACCTATATGTTTAGGTGTTGTTTCTGCGCGTCAGTTCACTTGACCTGACTTGACATAAATATTTTATCTAGTTAGAGACAGAATCTGGACTTTAGCCAAAACACAAAATTCGTGACCCTTCGAATTCGATTTCCAACCATATATGGTAGGTCACCTGATTCATTCAGGGTTGTCTTGGGCGTCTGTTTTACTGAGCGGATGTCAATACTGCCAAACTTGTTTTATCTTAAACATGCAAAATAGAACCTACCTAATTTTATTTGATAAAAAATTAGTACATTTCTCTCTCTCCCTCTCTCTCATTCTCTATCGCCGGGAGAGGGAGAGAGAGAATGAGAGAGTGGGGGAGAGGGAGAGAGGACGGAAGTGCCTTGGTGGTGGTGTTGGCGGTGGAAGAAGAAGAAGAAGGCAGTGGCGGAGGTGCGGTTGTAGTGGTGAAAAAGAAGAGGACGATGGTGGTGAGTTCCTCTTCTTCGTCTGGTTTGTTTGTTTACTTTTTTTTTTTTTTTGGTCTGCAACTTATGGTGCGTGTAGATAAGATGTGTGTGTACATACGGAAATGATGGGTAGTGCAAATAAGGCCACCTTTTACAAATTAATCCAATCAAAGAGAAAGAACATGGCTATCCAAAATTAATCTAGACCACTAAGTTCAAACTACATATCAAATCTAAATCGTAAGATCTAGAAGGCAGCTCCTGAGAAAAGACACAAAGAAAATTATAAAAGTCAAGGCTTGGGTTCCAAACAAATTTTTTTTTTTTACAGAAAACATAAATCTCTTGTACAACGATGAAAAGAATAGAATTCTCGATAACATTAGTTTCTACATAGTGTTTCAAGTTGCAATTGAACTGTGCATAATTCGAATTCAACTACCAATAATCAAAGTGACTTAATTGTACCTAAAGGTGATCTCTCGAGACCCTCTGTACACTTGTGATCTTCGACAGAAATGAAAGAAAGATCATCTAAAAGCTATCAATATTTTTCGAGCCTTGGGAGACCTATTGATCAACAATATTTCTTATCTTCTTAATTTCATTTCATCTTCTGTTGGTGTTAACTTTAATAGTTTATTAATTTTTACAATAATTTTAGATGATAATTCTAACCAATGGAGGCTACTTTTGTTCATTCAATCTACGTAATAAACTAAGATCTTGTTCGTATGGATCGATTTGATGGACTAAACTTCACCTTATGGCAATAAAAAGTTCTTTTTCTTCCTCACCGCATCGAAATTGGCTTACATACTTGATGATCGATGTCACCTATTTTATGTTTAAAAAATAGTTTTAGAAAAGATTAAAATATTTCTACCCTTTTGAAGACCTTGATAAATGAAAAATATTTTTTGGAAACTATGAGTTTTGCTTACATTGATACACTTAAGGGAAGCATCATATAGTTTCAATATTACTATACTTATATTACTACCTAGTCTATATTACATCATGGGTGTATGCTGACTAATTAGTAGACCTTGTGATTTGACCTGATCGTAAACTAAAGATCGATCATATTGGATATAAAGACCACTAGTTGATGGGTCCCAAAGTCAGAGATCTTCTATGTTAATTAAAAATCGCGCTGGTTGAATGATCGGGATTATTACCATTTGATCAAATGGCTAGAAAAAATATGGCTAGCTATATTACTGAACATCACAAATGCAGTAACAGCTAGTAGGACGATTACCCTGGCTAATTTTTGGTATGCAGGTCCATCATCAAGAGATGAGCTAGACATTCTTGGGATCAGTGGTCCCGGAAGAGTATGCCATGTGGCATCTTGGGATGGGGTTAGAGTTTGTTGAGATAGAGAGAGTGAGTGGCGTGTGTTGAAACATGTACACCAATCAATGGTGGTGGCCGGCGGCAATCGATCTTGGTGGCCTACGTCAATAGTTGGGGTGGCGGGTTGTAGTGGTGTTGATTGTGGTGGCGACTCGAGAGAGAAAGATAGAGAGAAGCCCAATACCTAATTCTCATGAAGGGTAGGAATTAAAAGTGCCAGGGGTAGAGAGAGAAGAGGTTTGCTTGGTGGGCGTTTCAATTCTTATAGAAATTCAATTTGCGGGCGTTGGCATTGCTAAACGCCTCAATTTCTGAAATTACTATATAAATTCTAAATTCCACCTGACGATTCTCAGTATCCCATTTTTTTTTTTTTTCAAATTCTCATTATCCAATCAACCTGCTGTTAGAGATAATTTTTTTGATAAGCTGTTAGAGATAATTAGGGTAGCATCATTCAGTTGGTTGATGTCTAGGTTTAAAAGGGACCACTCTATGGTTGATGTCAGGTTTAAAAGGGACTATTATAACGACTTAACCCGTGGGTTATAGTGTTGCGATTATTTTAGTTTAAACGGCCACTACAGAGTTTCCTATCACGGTCATAATTTTAATAATTTTTTTTATTTTTTCAAATCACTAAATCATTTTTATTTTATTTTTCAAAACAAAAGGCTGGTATATATTGAAAAAATGGATCATATATATATATAAACACTATAATGGGGGTTATTTTCGAAAAAAAAATGCGTTATATAACATTACAAAGGCCGTTATTTTCAAATTAAATGAAATGAAACGAAGCCCTCGGTAACAAGACATAAAGACTCCTTATTTTATTGAAATTTCATTTTACAGAATAAATTAAGCGAAATCTACTGAATGTACTATGTACAAAGAAGAATGGGTATTACTTGACAAATAACATCACGGTTTTCTAAACCATGATCGATGTTCTACACGGCATTGATGAGGTCATGGATTCAATCCCTCCCACCTTCAAAATCCATATAAAAAAAACACACACACACAAGGGTAAGTGTCACAGGCAGTTTCCTAGCTATAAAATCAGCCTCAGATGGATTGACCTCAATACACATGGATCATCTCACCGTCAATACAACTTTCATGGAGGGACCCAATAAGGATGCAACCATGGGTTCCACCAGAACCTTAATTAGGATGGCCGGCTAAAAACGGAACTAAGAAACCCCATCATTTTGTATACAAGATGCCTGTGTACAAGTAGAAGCTTATTTCGTAAGAATGTGGGAAGAAAATTTTGTTTTTTGTTTTTTCTCAAAAAGTGAAAGGAAAGGAAGACAAAAAAAGATAAAAAAGAAGTTATCAGCAATCTCTGGTAGCTAAATTAAAGAGGCACATAAATATCGTAGATAGCTGTGATAAGAAGTGATATTATACCTTCCTCATTTTCCTGCCTTGCTAAGCAAACTAGTAGCTGTAACACTGTATCACCAATCACCATATTATTAGTAACGCTCTATCGAATCCCCTACCTTACAAAGAAAGAAAGTTAAGATGTAAGGTTTCTTCGCCAACTTGGACTGCATTCTCTCACCTAATATTACTCGCTTCCCATCTCATCACCACCTCAATAAAAACCCTTCCCATCCCTCCCAATCCCTCAAACATCTTCCAACCCTTCTTCTTCTTCTTCTTCTTCTTCTTCTTCACTTTCTCGATCTCTAATTAAGCAGGTAGTCACAAACAAAGCTACAAGGATGAAACAGCAGCTTCATCTCTTCCCTCTTTCCACTCTCCTACTAGTCCTAGTACTAGTCACCTTCCTCCATTTCTGCACCACAACCTTGGCACAGTCACCAGTGCAGTCCCCGGCTCCAGCTGCTCCTACTAATATCACTGCTATCCTTGAGAAGGCCGGTAAGTTCAATGTATTGATTCGGTTGCTACAAAGCACCCAAGTGCTTAGCCTAATCAACACACAGCTCAACGATTCAAACCAGGGTCTCACCTTATTCGCTCCGCCAGACAGCGCCTTTTCGAGTCTCAAGTCTGGCACCCTCAATTCTCTTTCCGATCAGCAAAAGGTCGAGCTGGTGCAATTCCATCTCCTCCCTTCTTATGTCCCTCTCTCACAGTTTCAGACTGTGAGCAACCCATTGCGCACACAAGCCGGGAATGCCGACAGTGACCCGCTAAATGTCACCACGGTCGGTACCCAAGTGAACATCTCGACCGGTGTTAACGATTCAGGTGTCGATAGTACAGTCTATACAGATGGCCAGCTTGCTGTCTATGAGGTGGACAAGGTGCTCCTTCCTATGGACCTCTTCGGAGCCCCACCCCCGGCTCTTGCACCCAAGCCTGAGAAAGGCTCTCCTCCATCAGACAGTCCAGATTCTTCTGCCAGTACTGTTTCCACTGATTCTTCTGGTGCAATTGGGCTCACCCAACATGCAATGCTCTCGTTTACAGTTGCAGCAATTATTGCTGCTATTTTCTTTGTGATCACTAATTCATGATGGTTGGATTGCTTGGTGGGGTAAGGCGTACTAGTGATCAAATCTATGGATTGTGATTGGTGAGTTGTATCAATAATTTGTCATCTCTCTCTCTCTCTCTCTCTCTCTCTCTCTCTCTCTCTCTCTCTCTCTTGTTTCCTTTGTATTTACCATGGAATGTTGTTTTGTGATCTAATGTTGAGGCTTCTCTTGTTGTATGCATTTTTAGCTCTTTGGATTATTATTTCATTCATCTTTAATATTACTTAGTCATATTGTATTGTTTTAATTTGGGCTATGGCTGATCCGAGAAATGATCGAGCAATAAAAAAATTTCTCGGAAGAGATACAGGGTGCATTGAACTGTTGTTCCCTATCACGCCTTCCTGGTTGACAGATTCACTGATCTTGACCATTCAGTTGATGATCACATCTGTATATTCAGACTTCGATGTCGATTCTTAACACTATCCATAAACAACCAACATAAATGATGCCAAGTAATACCATTTCGCAACAGATGGAATAAGAGAGTACTGTACTCAATGGACCATTACAAGCAAGTCTGATTGGATCTATGTGGATCTCAGATCATAATCCATGCTTAAGCAATCATAGTTCAATGAGTATATGGGTTTTTTGGCCACATGATTGATGATGACTTAAATTTCAGTCATTAGTCAATGAATTCATACCAAAGGGATTCCTTATCGCTTTAAAGTTTGGCCCAACCCAGCTTCATTATATTCTGCCTCTAATCATCTTGGCATTGAAATCATATAATAGTGAAAATTCACTCAGTTTTGAATAGAGGAATACTAGCAAGAAACGCCTAGACAGGGAAAACTGCCTACAAAACCACAATAAGAATTAAAATATGTATTTTTTTTTTCTTGTTTTTTTTTGGTGGGGTTGCATTCGTGCAACTCATTCGAATGCAACCCATTTGGGAGTTGCATAATGCTCCTCCCGCCCCCCCCCCCCCGCAGAAGATGAGGAAAACTGCCTTGAAAGCCACAATGAATTAAAATAAGTATATTTTCTCGTCTTTTGGCAGGGTTGCAGTATTGCAAATCCTTTGGGCATCCGCGAGATTTGGGTAAAAAACTGAAAAGGAAACAGGTGGCTGTTTTTCTAGATTTAGGGACCATATGGATGGACCTCAAATGCAGCTGGCAATATTTTTTTTTTAATTATATTTATATACAGGGTTTTCAAATATTTGGAAGGTGCTCATTCTGCAACTCAGAACTTGCATTATCCGCAAAATGAACCCAAAACAACACAAATTTAGCAAAAATTTGTTGTGTTTGTCGAGCTTTTCTACACATCACATGTTGGGTGATCCAACTATGCACACTAGCAAACGGTTTCTTACAACCCAACCCCTGGTTACACAGGGTATTTGTCATCCCCTATGCTCTGCTTAAAAATATCAAGTGCTTTTTATCATCTTCCACCAGGTCCAGCGGTGCCCGTAAACAGCTTTTTTGGTGATTTGGATTCAAAAGGGATACTTTTCAATATAAGAACTCAGTGAGACAGTTCTTTTGTTGATTGGATAAGAAAAAATGTAATGACGAAAAATGCTGGGGCATAATGCTTCTTTTGCTGACAGTACAGAATAAAATTCCCCCAAAAAAGAGAACTTTGTTGAAGGCTTTAAGCCCCTCTAATTGCAATTATAATAACAGACAAGGGGTCCTCTATTAACCGTCTCGTACAAAATCCAGCCTGAGGATGTGCCGCCAAGAAAACTTCTTTGAGAAAACAACCTTCAGAGTAACAAGCCTCTTTGAATGACCTATGCTATCTAACACCTAATAACCTGTGAGCAGTCAGTCAGATAAGGTATTTGCTCCCTCTCAAGATAGCAACTGTACCTCTTTTTCTTCGACTGAATTTTTCAATCAATATATCAGGGGAATGTGACCCCTTCATTGGTATCAAAACTGGAATCCACCATAAGCACCAGGGAAGCCTCCTTCAAAGTGGAAGGTATATTGCTGTCCACCACCGCCAAAAGGATTGAAACCACCGCCACCGCCACCGCCACCCATTCCCATATCTTCAATGTCTTCCCCTCTGTCGAATCTTACACGTTTATCTTCATCCCCAAGTACCTGTAGACAAGTAAACCAGAAGAATCAGAATCAGATCTGGCAAGTGGATGGGAATACCTTTGAACCCAACAATGTGGGGAAATGGAGAACATAAACAGACAAAGTAAAGAAATGCAACCACATAACTTTTGTTGTATAAGTTCAAGTTCATAAGAGACCAAATCTAGCCTATTATCAGAATCAGTGTCTGGTCATTGACGGGAAGGATACTGGGTAAGGTAAGATTAAGTGACTTCAGACATTATGTTTCTTTCTAAGGGAGCTCATAGAACATCAACACCACAGTCTGACCATATAAAAACAGTTATAAGGAGAATGCCTAGAAAGCATGATGGATAAAAAAGAAAGGATCAGTCTACATAATCAATCCTCACCTCATATGCAGCAGCTATTTCTCGGAATTTGTCTTCTGCTTCCTCCCTATTATCAACATTCTTATCTGGGTGCCACTGTAAAGCAAGCTTCTTGTAAGCGCGTTTAATCTCTGACATAGATGCAGTTTTGGAAATGCCCAGAATCTTGTACCAGTCTTTGCGCTTGCTCAACTTCAAAGATTTCTCAGCCCTCATCAATGCTTCTCGAATATTCATATCCTGCACATTTGGCAAATATTATGAATGTCCACCTTGGAACTCCTCCAGTAGTTAAGCCTTAAAGTTCGAAGGCCAAAAGGAGAAAATAAACGGCAACTGATAGTACTTGTAGAACAATGGTGGCATTTTAAGATATAATCCGTAAACGAGAGAACATTTTAAGGAAATCCTTTTCATGTAACAAATACAATTAATGCTCACAGAAAAGCTGAATAGACCCCACTACATATTACATGGAAAGGCAGGGATGGGTCTAAGGATGATGTGCAGAGACAAGTGTGGTCCCAGCATGAACCAAGGATTTAAATTTCGGTTGAAACACCGAAATTTCAGTTCGGTGGTTACCGGAATTCCCGAAATATAGCTTTCTATACCGAAATTTGGAAATATCGCCCGAAATTTCGGTTTTTGACCTCACCGAAATTGTTACCAAAACCGAAATTTAAATCCTTGGCATGAACAGGTGAACCTATATTTGCAAAACCTTCCAATCTAACAGTGTGCCCTCCATTAAAGTGGCCACACAAACAATCATTAAACCTGCTTATATTTATTGAAACAAATCTTATGTACTCAAAAAAGTTACAAATAGATCTATCATCTCCATAACACTCTTGGTTTCCCTGTAGCATTGCCATTTGCCTCTCACCACCTTATTTGTGAGGGAGTGGAAGCAACAGGTAATCATATATATATGTCCCTAGACCTTTCTTTCATTTTTCTTGCACTGTCATCTGTTGAGCCGCCAATCTCTTTATCACTACAGGGCTAAAGGTCATTTGAACAACGGCTTTCCGAAACAAATCCAAATGTTTAAACTTTAGTTGATAATATGACTGGCATTTTTCAGTGCATTAATACCTGCTTTATATTTCATTCTTATTTTACACGTGTGTTGGTAATTCTTTGCACTCTCAATTTATCTTAACCTGTTAAAGCAACAATTTGTTCTTTAGTACTTCTCAAAAAAAAAGTTCTTAAAAGGAAGGAAAAACTTAAAGTCTGTTAACCCTTGAATATAACTCTTTTTTTAATAAGTAGAATATTACTCTTTCCAATTTTACTGTTTCTTCAATTTGAAAGCTTGCATCTTTTTCTAAAATTATTTGCATTTCTCTTTTGACTAGCAAAAGGTAGCAGTAAGTATGGTACCAGGAAGTCTATAGCATCCTAAACTTTAGAGTTCTATGCAACAAATTATTGATTATGCACTAATCAAACATAAATCCCTTGCAGTCAGCAACAGTGTTGTTGGCCAATAATTGGGTGATTAGGACAATTCTCAGAAGATATCAAATTTATAACAAACCTGAGGTGATTTTTGAGCTGCTGCTTTCAGATCTTCCACAGCACCTTCCCAATCTTCTGTCAAAAGCTTGGCTTCACCCCTCTGAAAAATAAAATCAAGTTATATAAGCAAAATGCAACAAGATTATGTACATTTTCAAAGTGCAAAAAGCTTGATACAGCCTAGCCCATTCACTTTATAATAACTAAATACTAAGTGAATATTCTCAGCCAACTGAGTTGCTGTTTAGTCAGTTAACAACATAAAATGTCATTCTGTAGAATCATGGCAAATGAGATGGAAAATATACAAGATCAGATGGTTCCCTTAGTTAGAAGGTTTATTCTCAGCCAACTGAGTTGCTGTTTAGTCAGTTAACAACATAAAATGTCATTCTGTAGAATCATGGCAAATGAGATGGAAAATATACAAGATCAGATGGTTCCCTTAGTTAGAAGGTAACTGTTAAGGTATCGTGTCATATTTATAATAATAAAAAATCATTAACAATATCCATCGTATAACCACATAGTAATTTAAAATAATGCAGGTCGCAGACCAAAAACTAAGCAAAAGGATCTCTATTTACAAAGAAACAAATAACAAGGGGCCTACCTAACCTTAAACAGTGTTAAAAGTCAAACATTTATAATAAAACTAGCGAGAAAATGTTCATGTCCAGACATGCTCTGTGGCCACTTAATAGTGTTTTATATGGATATAGATGTGCCAATAGAAACTCATACGGACCTGAACTAACGCTTCAATAAGCTCGTCATCAATCTTAAGTGCTTCTGTGCAACTATTCAGGGCATCCTTTCCCCTGCCAAGCTTGACCAAGGCCTTACACAAACCGAGATGAAGATGAACATTATGTGAAATATGACTTGGATCAATTGCAAGGGCTCCTTTGAAGTCTTCCACAGCCAAACGTAGCTTTCCCTTATCCACATTATCTTCTGCCTGAAATATCAAATTAATTTAGGTGTATCTAGTCAAAGTTGTAACATAGTATAGGGTAAATAATGGCAATGGCCTTCTATTCACATATAAGCGCAAGAAACGTGCCCATGGATCTTACACTTTTAGTCTTCTTTAGTAGATTTTTCAATCCAAAATATGCTTTTTTCAGTTCACTGTGCTCTGGATCTAGGCGGAGACCTTTTTGGAAATGCCTGAAGAAATTATATAAAGCCATCCATGTAAATATAATATTAATTCCAAACAAAGTTTGTGACCATGATCGAAGGGTTTCTATGAGAAAGTTGTCACCAAACAAACCTCAAAGCAACGTCGTGATCTGCCAGATAGTAGTAGGCACGCCCACGCAGCAGTAGTGCCTCCAGATTGCTCTCATCTTCTTTAAGAATATATCCAGTCTCTGAGATGGCACCCGAGTAGTCTTTCACTGCTAACAACAGCTTCACTTTATGGAGTTTCGCCTGCAACAACAATGCTCAGAGAGTTAAGATGACAGGAAATGAAAAATGACTCAACAGACACAAGAAATTAATATTTATGGATAGAGTTACCTTTGAGCATGCCGGTGAGAAAACAAGGACAACTTTAACAATATAATCCAAAGCTTTAGCAAAATCTCCTGCATCGTAAAGATTAAAAGCCGTGTCCAGGGCACTTTGAGCCTGCAATAATTGAGAAAGTTCCTTCTCTGCGGTGGAAGTTCCTGGTTTCAGCTCCAGAAACTTTTTATAGCTTTTCTCAGATTCCTCAAATCTACATCAGCCAAAAATCGCCTGAATCATATAATTTTCCAATCAGAAAATTAAAAAGAATTCTTATTTACTTGTCAAACTGACTATAGTCTAGCAAAGCTCTGTGGCTATTCTTCTTTTAAATTTAACGATTAATATGAGCAGTTTAAGTCTTATTGTTGGGGTGATCACAAGCAACAAACCACATCGTAATCACTCGAGAAAGAAAATAATACGAAGATGCAAACATGAGACACCGAGATTTACGTGGCTCCCTCAAGATCAAGGTACATCCACAGATCACACCGATTCCACTATGCTCTGAGGCAAAAGAAAATTCACAGTACAATAATAATTGTCTCACAAAAAACGAGGTATATATAACCCCAAGGTGAGACAAGCTATAACACTTGTGATTGACAAAAAGGCAAAGGTTCTGCAAACTTGGAGGAAGCAACACATCCTAATACCTGTGCAGTTTTCTAGAGTGCACACTATGCACAGACTTTACATCCTATCTACTGTGGAGTTTTCTATGTCTAGGTTGGAAATGTTACATCCTAACAACTGGACACAAGTTTCAACTTCATGAATGATATGTACTTTCAGATTCCATGCATAATATGTATTTACATTTTTCTACTATCAAAACATTTTAAAAGAGTCCAACTGAAAGTCACTTGTGAACAGAAGTGTTTTGATAGCTATAGTGGGGCATGACAAAAAATAGCATAATTAAGATTTTGAACTTTTTCCCAAGGGAAGCAGTTTACTGGTTAGTAGGTTAGTGGGTGAAAACAGGTTTTTCAATTCCAGTTCTTTGTTGAAAATTCATGTCAACTTAAGTTTCTGTATTGCTTTTAACGTGAAAGTATTTCATGCTTCTGTTTCAATAACATAGAATGACATTTTGCAAGGAAGAGGTGGTAAATATCATTTTCAAGTAGAAGAACCTGCATAACTGACGGAGGACGGATGCACGATGCCAATATGCTTCTGAAAGTGTTGGATCTGCCTCTAGAGCAGTGTTAAGATCATCTAGTGCCTCACTATAACGTTTCACCCTTATACTTTCCGAGACTCTCTTGAACAAGTCAGCAGCATTACCAGGTTTGCCATCTGCATATCCAACAAATAGACATAAGATATTCCCAAATGTTAACATAAATTTTAAAAATATAAGTAAAACATGAAGATTTCTTCCCTATCTAGAAGTATTCGTGAATCCAAAGCAATAGGCTTAACATAACATTCTTACAACTCAATACTCCCAATTTAAATTACAAATCTTTTCAAACCTCTATGGGCTTGATCTTCTCATGAAATACTGGATTGGAAGGGACATGTACAGCTGTTTGGATTTTCCAGTGCACGCCCAATCAGAATTGGAAATTTAGACGTATTTCAATTAAAGTAGAGACGGTTGATGGGTGGGTTAGCTCACAGGCTACATTAGCCCAACATTCCCACTCCGTTATACACTTGACATGACTATCACATACGGCTTCTTAACTCTTCCAGGTTACCGGTAATCTAAAGTAGGTAGAAGAGAAGTTAAACCTGCGTAGCAAAAATTTGCGAAAGCCGAATCCTAAAGACGCCCATGACTTACTTGGAACTTGTTTGGGATGAAAGTCGGCGGGATCAGTTCTGTCGCGAATAAACAAGGGACTAGGTTCAATAGCCAGAAAACAAAAGAGAAACTTTTACCCAAATTAAGCAAATATAGGATTTTCCACGATTCACCACTAAGGGTTATGCTCAAGGCGACGACAATTTAGAGCTTCCACTATATGCGAATTGAACACCGTACAAGAACCAGCCCTAAAACGGGCTTGAATAGCCAAATCCAATACGAAAGTTTTATCGAAATTAGGCAAATAGGTGGTTCCGAATTCCTGGATCGAATTAATCACTTAAATTTAATAAGAAAACAAATCTAAGAATTGGATTTGATATTAAAGAAACTGAATTGAGAAACAAACAACCAAAGAGAAGTAGAGATTGAAATTGAATTCTAATCAGTGATTAAAGTCCCATTACGATCAAACGGTTACCTTGGGCAGAAACTAAGGGTTGGAGAAGGAGGAGTTGGCCGACGAAGAAGAAATGGAGGATGAAGAAAGGAAGAACAAGTCCCCTCCAAGGCCACAAATCCAACTTCATCATCTTCTTCTTCTTCTTCTTCGTTTCGTCTGTAACGAGAGTCTGAGACGGGCTGAGGTAGATTGGGACTTAGAGAACTGCAGATCCGGAAATAAATTTCGAATTGGGTTTTATAGTCAAGGTTTTCCACGAGTTAAGTAGATCCACGTCGCACCCACCTATGGAAGATCTCCACGTGGATATGAAATGAGGAACTATAATGTGCTGTATCGTCCACCGTACTATATGCTTTCGCCATCAATGCACGTTAACGACTTGGACGACTTCACTTGACCAACCGATTTATGAGTTTCTCATGGATGAAACACTTGTCGCACCGAAAATCGGTGTTACGACTATCAAAGTCTAATCTAACAAATTGTTTCCTTTTGGATGACGCAACAGGTCAGCCCCAAGACCGGCCGATAGGCTTTTTGGGTCCAACGGGTTGGATTAGGCGTCATTTTAGGAACACCAAATTATATAATCTCATCAGTCTTAGTCGAGGCCCAACAAGAAAATGGGCTTAGATCCATATTAAAACAAGCTCGCAAGTCAATTCGCTAAACGTGGGCTAAAGCCAAGCCCAAGTCAATTACCAGGCTGGGCTTGGGAATATTGTAGACATAACTATCAACTGGACTCGGCACCATCCACAAACGTCACCAGCTGAGCTCTAGTAGACATTGGCCCACCCCAAACCTTGCCAATCAATGCCCCCAAGGGTCTGTTTGGAATTGAAAATATAGAATTTGTGATTTCTTGGAATTTCAATTCCAAGAATTGAAATTTCTTGTGCTTGGTTGTATCGTGAAAATTACTTAGAATTCATTAAGAAATTCAATTAAAAAATTCAATTTTAGCTAATTGGATATCTAATAGAATTGGATTTTCTATCTATCTACATAAGAGAAATTAATATTATCTCATGCATCTAAATAGTTTGTTGTAGACCTGCAAAGTAATTAATAAGGTAAAAATAATTTAAAAAAGAATAAATAAAATTATTTTGATAATTTTTTACTGTGATAAACCCGTGTCAAAATCACAATGGATAAAGCCTACGTGGCACATGATGTAATAAATACGGATGTCCGTCATCAACGTTGATGATGGTATGAGCCATGTGGCACATTATTAGAGACAACATAACATATTGATATCGATGGAAAGATCTCAGTGAAATTATAATTAAATGAAAATATTTAGTAAATAGATATCGATGGAAAGATCTCGGTGAGAGTTTTCTAACAATACCCTATTTAATTACTATAAATCAACAAGAGTCCGTCTAGAGCTACACTCATTTCTTACATCCAGTTCTTACACCCGCAGGTGGGCCCCCATGGAGATCATTTTAGAAATTTTTGAAGGAAAAAAAAAAAACGAAGTTTCCAAAAAGATGTCAAACCATTTAGTACGTAAAAGAGAAAATTTAATTAGGAAGCACTCGACATTTATCTCATCTGAAGTAAATGAACTTCAGACACAAAAGACTAATGTACTCTTTAAATAAATTATGTAACTAATTCAATATTTCATTCTCATTTCTGCAAATAATTGTCGGGAAGGTTGCTTTTCTGCACGACACCTTGATTAAGTAATTGTTCGAGGGTTGGTTGGTGGTTACATGCATGAAGCGTGCCAATTCGATCATTTAAAAAAAATGTGTATTTTACTCAATTGATTAAAGTTTGTGAGGATTTGAATAAGATTTCCTAGAATTGTAGATGAGGTAGCAGCTAAGTAGGACGGTCATTATTTATTTAAAACAGTCATTAGTGTAGTGGTTAATAAACATGACATCAGTATATATGGACATTAGCAAAAGACATTAATAGCAGAGTCATCATGTGTTACTAAGTTAACCGACTAGCGCGCATATGGTTAGTGTGTAGATCCTGATCCCCTTGTGCAAGGCCATGGATTCAAAGCCGGGCCTCCGAATGGGTTTCCTCCGTGTGCGGTTGGGGTACCATGCCATGAAGTTGAAATCACCTTATCCCCAATTCTAGCTTGCAGTCCTTCATATTGTGGATGATCCAGCCGGTCCACACTCAACCATGTTGCCTATCAAAAAACAATTGTAGAAATTTAAAGCACCTGTTGGAGATTATAGATTTATTTTTCCATGAGTTCAGTAGCCATCTTCAAAGGACAATGAAGATGATGCTAAGAGCTTGGTTAGTAAATTATTTGTGAATAATTCGTGAACCATACGAATTACTCTAAAAAAGCGAATCGAACAACTCCCTATTCAAAGTTTTGGGAAAAAAATTGCGAATTTTTTAACAAGATCAAATAATTCTTGAACTTTTCTGAATTATTCTCAGATTATTCAATTTCAACATGAAAAATCATTTCACAAGACAAAACAATTGCCAATGTTTTACTTTTTCTCCGTTTTATTTTATTTTTTAAATTACTTTTGCAGAATTTTTTTATCTCATTTGGAAATGATCACAAAACCGAATTTTAGTCGAACATTTCCCATACCGACTTTTGGCCTTGCTCGAATTACCACCGACAATTGGATGTATCTGTAATTGACTCTTTTGGCTCTTTCTTGAGTTTTCTTGCAAATTCTCAAGTTCATGACCGATGTAGCTCAGATTAGGGAACCTAAGGCTATGAACACTGCGACAAAAATATGTTGCACATCTTTGTACTCCATCATTCCATCTAGATATGGCACAAGATCATAGAATTGAACCGAGCTAGGATCAGAATTCGTGCCACCGAGAGCACCGATATTATACGATAATGATGGTGCAAGAGATCTTTCATGTCAAAAAAAAGAAAAAAATGTTAAAACTCCTTCAAATAACCCAAAAGCAATATCCATTAATCCACAGACGACTTCTGTATAAGTAGAATTTCACAAATCAAGGCCATATATGCCACATACACCTGTAACAAGATGGTAGACCATTCTTGGGGTCTTATCAAGTAATCGCGAGCATTACCTAACTGCTAAGACATATAATTTGACCTTCCAAGATATTCCATTCGTCCCCAACGTTTAAAATGCTTTTCGCGAGTTGTGCTGAAAATAAAATTAAAAAAAAAAAAAAGGTGGAGAACTTGGAAGAAACACCGAGGTTGATTATTGACGTTCATCTTGCTCCGCCTTACGTTGACTAACGGTCAACGAAATATATGTATATATAGAGAAGAAGAGAGAGAGAGAGAGAGAAGATAACAACATTGGAGGACAGCTGACTGAACTGAAGTACTGAAGCCCCCGTGAGATTGTCAAGTTGATCGGCCAGTGCCTGTCCGTGCAACTTGTCAATCCTGCGTTGGTGTCATGCAATGTTGTTATACTTCCTTTCTATCTCTCATCAACAGCAGCCGAGCGAGTCGAATAATTTAATACAACAAACACCGAGTCAGACTCGGTGATAAGGCCTTTGGCTTCTTACATTTCGACTTCTGGTTAACTTGGCCTCTTTTGAAGCTCAGTGACTGCCACTGTATTGACTTAAGTTCATAGCTGAACCCATTGAAGCAAATTTGGCTAACTCCCGCTGTAAGAATGGATGGCTAGCGTCGCCGCCTACTCCCATGAAATCTCTCGTTAGACAATGCTCGACTTCGTTCGCACTCAGATGAAGCTTTAAAGGAACCGATCGACCTTGTTTTCCATTTGGTGGCAACATCAGATGGTCGAGATTGTTTGCTGTATTCAGCAGATCGTTTATGTTCTCGGGTTGTTTTGCTTGCCGAAATAGCTGATGGAATTCATTTCTATTCTGGGAGTGAGGACTGAAGGTTGTGGTATCAGAGGAAGATGAACTCAGTACTCCGAACGCACCGACGAATGAAGGATTGCTTCTTGTAGCTCCCATTTGAGCTGCTTTCTGTAAAAGTGCGGTCGCCGACATGTGGGCTGGATTAGGGTTCTGGTTTTGATTGTTAGCATACAAAGAGGCTAAGCTTTCCGCCATATTTCCTTTGTTTCGCCCTTCTTCACTTAGTTTCTGAGCAGAAGTCGATAGAGAGAGGTTAGCACCTGCTGATGTCCCAGCACACCTGTTGATCCACTGATTTGGAATACCTCCTCCATATTCAACCATCGATGATGTGCCAAATATATTTGTGGATGCCATTTGCACCAATTCCGGTAAACCAGTCGAAGTTGGGACTAAGAATGCATTAGAATTAGCTGACATATCAATGGGATTAAGCTGAGAATTGGCCTGATCCAGCCAAAGTGACAAACTAGGCTTCTGTCGGTCGGCATCAAGAGCGTTCACCATGTCCGCGCCGGAAAAATCCCGCCTGAAAACCGAGCAGAACTGAGGGATACTCACTGCAGATTGAGGATTTCCCGGGTTATCACTGATTGAATCTGTTCTGAAGTTTAAGTTGGTCGCTGCAACCGTAGTGATTCTCGCACTCTCTTCTGCTAAAGCGTCACAGAAGGCTCTGTGGGTGATGAAGCTATCCTTCCTGTTTAATTTAAAAAAAAAAAAGTCCCATTTAAACTTTTTAAAGAACTGTAAGTTTGCAACATTAATTAATTTGGGTGCATTAAATCCGACCTAAAAGCCATGAAAGCATCTACGTGAACATCTATTTCGTCTACAACGTATCGTATATAAATATGTAATAAAAAGGAACAGAAAGGAAGAAGAGATTATAGTCTATATATGATGAGGTTATACCTGGAGAAAATTGTTCCACAGTCGCATTTATACTCTCTAGTACCACAAGTTTTAATATGAGCTTTCCAGTCGGACTGAACTGCATACTTCTTAGAACATTTCTCACACTTCCATTTCTTCTCTCCATGTTTTCTGCTAAAATGTTTCTTTATTCCAGTAAGATCTCCGAGAGCCCTCGACGGATCGTGGTGCACGCAGCTTTTCTCAGGGCATATGTAGACCTTCTTTCGGATCTCTTTGCTTGTTCTCTGACGGAGCTTCCAGGGTAGGTTATGACCTCTTCTGTGAAGCTGAAGGTTCTGGTCCCTTTGGAAACCCTTGTTGCAGATTTCGCAGACAAATCGGTTGGTCGCCATGAGAGTCTTTGGTGAAAGAGCTATCACCTCCGCATCTGGATCTGTTAAAACACCAAATAATCATTACGAGACGAAATGAAAGAAACAAAAAACAAAGGAATCCAAAAGGGTAAGAAGATGATGCTTACCTGGTGTTCCTGGTAAATTTCTCTTCTTCTTCACCACTGGATTACCGTTTGGGTTAGGATTAGGATTTGGACTTGGTTCTTGAGCAAACCCTCTGATTGAAGTGGGAATTGAAAGCCCGTCTCCAGACATCATCTTCTTCAAAACTGGGTTTGGCTTAGTTACACCAGAACAGCTAGCTTCCGAAATATTACCAGCTTCCACCGTACAAAGCAAGACAAATTAAAGCTTCTCCAAAGATGAACACAAGCACAACAAACAGATAAATCCAGTATATTCAAGTTTCGATTCTCCGATTCTGCCAAAAACAAGAAAAACCCAACTCGAACTTGAATCAAACAAACCCAAATCCCCAGCTATGACTAGAAATCAAACTCTTCTCACAGAGATCTCCTTTTACCTTTGTTTGAATCTCAGAAGAAAAAACCAAAACCATGAAAGCTAAAAAGAATATTTCATCAACTCTCTCTCTCTCTCTCTCTCTCTCTCTCACACACACACACACACACACAAACACCTCTCCCTCTCCTTCCTTATCCTACACGCTTTTCTCGAAGTCAGTCAGCCATAGACTTAGCTGGGCCACCGCCTCTGTCTCTCTCCCTGTCTCTCTCTAACGCAAGTGTAAGCTGGTTATAAGAAATATGTCTTGTGTGGTTCTTTTTAGTGTTATGAACTCTCAATGTTCTATTATTTAACGGATTCCAAAAAAAAAAAGCTCCATTATTTAAGTGGGGAAAAAAAGAGAAAGATTGATTCGAAATTTCGAAGTGAAACTGTGAAAGTAAAGAAAAATGTAAAAAGGTTTGAAGATGGGATGTTTCAACTTTCACGTATGAGGTTGATTTCAACAACAAGAAAAAAAGTTGCTTTCCTTTCCATCCCTCCATCAGGCATAAATGATTAACCCATAATTGCTTCAGATATTGAAGTTGGACTTGGACTCGGACGAGTAAACCTTCCATGACACCTGAAGTCAGCGACGCCACTCACTGCCTCTAATATGAGCCATGTGTCGTATTCGTAAGAGAACATTAACCCTATGGATGTTTGGTTAATGAATAGGTCGACCTACAAACCAAAAATAAAGCTGATCAAGGATTTATAAGCTTTGGATTGAAGCTATTTTCATGGGTTGATATTAACCGTAGGAATTTGAGTATTATTGGGTACGAAGATCCAAAGATCTTAAATCACTAATCAAGCTGATTTTTGGTTTGTAGGTCTACCTAGTGATTGGCCAAACATCTATACAGTCAATACCCTCTTAAGAATGTGCCACATGGATCATATTGGCTGCAGTGTAGGTGTCATCTAAGGTTTACTCAACTTGGACCAAGTTAACGGAGCAAATATTTGATGACGGACGTCTGCCACCAACGTTGATGACGGACCACAGTACTATGAGGCACGTGGAACAGTCTTCGAGACCACTGACCGTATGGATGTTTGGCCCATCCCTAGATGGGCCTACATACCAGAAGACAGTATGATTAGTTATTTCCAACCGTTGGATCTAAATACCCCTAAATAATTCTAGATATCTCACGCTTAAAAATAAACCCAAAAAAGAGTCCAATCCAACGGTTAAAAATTACTAAACAGGCTGATATGCGGCAGTAGGTCCACTAATGGATGGGTCAAACATGATCTCTAAAGAGTATGCCACGTGGCTCTACTGTGGTCCGTCGTTCAATTTAGCATGCAGACCAGAGAGAGAGAGAGAGAGAGGGGGACTTGGTCACGTTTCCCACGGTTACGTTACGGTGGTCCGTGATACCTGTCTGACAGGTGGGGGACCCAGCACACTGTCCGTCAGTCTGTAGTCTCTCATCCAAAAAGTAAGAGAAATGTGGCAGTGAAAATGCTCTGTGCGATGATGATGATATATACAAAGACAGAAGACTGGTACGCACGAGACGGTTGCTAGAAAATCCAGGAAAAATCCATGGTCGCTCTGGCTGGGCATAGCCGCATCCGCACAGATGGCTGTAAAGGAATCTAACCCGATTCGACTCACTTACCTACCGGTTTGGTGGTATCTTCGTCAGGGAACTCGGTTTGACTCGCTTTTGCCTTCACGTCCACGTTCGAATATTTGCTCTCAATATCTAATCTGTATAATTGTCGCACGGGCTTCCCTTCCATCCCATCGAGTAAACCTTCGCTCACAACATGCTGTAAGCGAAGCCGATCACACCCAACAATACGAGCCACGTGGAACTCTCTTAGTGGATACAGACCGTATGGATGTTTGGCCAATTACTAGGTGGACCTACAAACAAAAATAAACCTGATCAATGATTTAAAACCTTTGGATCTTTGCACCCAAATAACGCTCAATAATGCTCAAATTCCTACGGTTAAAATCAATCCATGTAAACAACTTCAATCCAACTCTTAGAAATCACTGATTAGGTTTATTTTTGGTTTGTAGGTCCACCTAGTGATTGGCCATACATTCATACGGTCAGCGTCTATTATGAGTATGCCACGTGGTTTATATTGTTGGCTGTGATCGGCTTCGCTAACAGCATGTTGTGAGCGAAGGTTTACTCCCATCTGAACTAGCCAATCGATGGCTCAAAGCCCAAAATTTGCATTGACTTGATATGTTAACATTTCGTAATTAGTCTTATCTCATTCAATTGAACGGTTATATTCCGTAGATTGATGAGGATGTAGATCGATTATAGTCACATGATTCAAGAGTGTAATTCAATATCATACAATTATATATAGGAAATTACTTTGTCCATCCAGAGTACACTTTGCTTCCATAGTTCAAAGTCTCAGCTGATCCCAGTCTGAACCGATCCAATCCAAACCATGCTCTGTCTTGCCCAAGTTCTCTATTTTCCAAAGGATTTTCAGACCATCTCAAGGCGAGATGGCCGATCTAGCCTCCGATCTGGATCAGGATTAGGATCAGAGCCCACCGATCCAACCTCTGATCCCGAGACTTTCATCCTTGTTCTTCTTCTATGGACGAAAGCAAAATTTACTTGGAAGAAGCAAATTGGGAGTGACAGAACATTAATTACTCTCAAAGGAGTAAAATGTGAAAATATCAATTCATATTATATATAGCTTGCTATTATCTATAGTTCTTTTGTCGACTCATAATAGAGAAGTGTAATTTTGGCCGCTTAGTTCCCTAAATTGTTTAATAATTAGATAATTATACTAGTAGTAGCTTAATCGTCAAGATCATGTCATGCGGCCTTCTTTCTCGATCTCTAATCTTATGTCTTTTATGTCCTCCAAATGCCGACTATACATTATTCTCATATACGTTTAGGTATTTTACATGACTCTAGGTTTCTCATGTGACATCTATGTAAGCACATACATAAAAAGCATATACAGAAATTTTTTACAAACATGTAGAAGTACAAAACACCTTTAAAAATATCTAAAAAAATTTGGTCTAGGGCTAGCTGACCTCCCAACAAGTTTAGCAGGACCTTGACTCGCATGTGCGATGGCGCGACAAAAGTATTTCCCTATGGACCAATATTAATTGTGTTGCTGAATTTGAACCAAAATCCTAACGCCTTCCGACATACATACATTAGATACTTAAATGGATTAACAACCAATAAAATAATTACCTATGCTTAACGAGAAAAAAAATTAAATAATTCTTAACCAGTTTAGCAAATTAATTGGCGAAAATTAGGCGATTTATCTCTCTTAAGTCCACAAATGAGAGAGAAGAAGATTTATTCCTTAATATAATAAATTACTGGACCATATCATCGACACGCGACTCAATAGTGAACGACAAACTTGCAGACCGATTCCTTTACTACATGGTACATACATGCATACCCGGCCATGTTCATCATGTACCACACATCTTTATCTTAGCTAAATAACAAAAAAAAAAAAAAAAAAAACGAGGTACTAAGTACATAGTTGTAGTTATAAGTGAGTACGTACGTACATATGAGGTAACTAACAGTGTGAGCACTGATCAGGAAAAAAAAATGTGTGGGAAGGAGAAAGTATTTGTTGTCCCCTGGGACTTGAAAATTTGAACTCTCCCCCTGCCAAAAATGTCATTTGGAGCTTAGTTTAGGGGTTTACTCATGACCTCTGGATGGACCTACATACCAAAGATATATCTTGATCGTTGATTTATAACAATTATATTTTAGCAGTAAAAAAAAGCTCAAATTCAATGGTCAAAAACTACTGCAAGAGGTAAGTGGGCCCTAAAGAATACTTGACGTGGCGTTTTGGAGGGGAGGGACATCAAACTTTGAAGTTGCATGCTGGGACATCAAACACGGGCTCGTGTGGTAAGGAGAGGAGCGTCGTCATCTGAGCTGACTTTGACTGGAACCGCCGTTTCAATTAACATAAAGAAGATGAATCAAAGTTTATAAAAAAAAAACATAACGTACTTCGATTATTTACCTGCTTTTGGCTCCATGCATTCGGAGCTTCCTCTCGAACGACCGATACTTTCTTCCTTCCTCGATTCCCGATGCTTCAACACACACACACACAGAAACGTACACACACACACGCACACACACATAACCCAAGTGTTCCCCAGGAGGCAGGAGAGGGAGGAGGGAGGAGGGAGGAGGGGAATTGTTTAAAATCTCCGACCAGATACGACATCCCACACACCCATCCACCGCATAGATTCCCATCTTCCCAATACATGGTGGGCCCAATCTCCTTTATTTATTCCTGTGAAGCCCTGTTTGGACTTGTTAGGGGGAAAAAGTGATTAAAAAAAGACAGTTTTTAACACGTAATGGTGTAGATTTTCAAGGACCCTATTAATAATTTAATAGATGGGTATATAGACGAGATGAGCTTTCAATTTTTTTCTTTGGCTTGGGACTTTCCTTTCTGTCATCTCATACCCTTTCTCTCCACCCTAGATATGATATGGCCCACCTATCAATCAAGCAAGGGATACGATTCATCTGCATCCACCGTATGGTACTGGATGATGTGTAATCTGAGCATCACCACTATTGATGGAGCACACGTGTGTGTAATGTACTTCCGTGTCTTGATATCATAGACAGATGATTTCTTGTCTATAGTCTACAGTAATACCAGACCATATCGTTTATAAATGTTAAGTAGTGATCCAATAATGGCCCTCTTAATTAACCATAAGAGGTCCACGTGTCACTGGGTAAAAAATGTGATGAGTTCATTTTTATGATTTTTGAGATGTGAGCCTCAGATCTAACGGTCTAAATTGATTCAGAGTTAAAAAAAATTATTGAAGGTTATATAGTGTAAAGGAGTATAACTTTTGTGTCCATCATGTTCAACAAACAGTTTTATAATAATAATAAAATAAAAAAATAAAAAAATAAAAAGAAAATAGAGGGAAAATTAAAATAATAATTAATTTCTTCTTTGCTACAATGCATACGTACGTAGGTGAATTACATTAATAGCCAATCACACACATTCGTCAAGTTAACGTAACGGAGAAGTTGCACGTTTGCCCATGCCACATGGGGTGCTTACTCCTTTTGAAAAGGGAGATCCTGATTCCTGACGCTTTGGGGTTGGGGAGCTTAGTCGATCGAGTGTACTACGCCCTTCGTCCTTGGGTCCGGAACCCCCACAAGATGGGTCCCGCACTGACCTGCATGTTCCCTCTCTAGCTCGTCGTATCGTGTACTCTTTGGGCCTTGTTGCAGTAACATGTGACCTGCTATCTGACCGAGTTTCGATGTTAGCCAGTCAGTACGTATTCCAAGATTTGTTTATGCCCGGCCACAAAACCTAATTTGGTATCTCGTCAATAATATTGTTTAGAAGTTGGAGATTGTGTGGTTTAGGGTTTTTTAGTCCAGACTCTTTTTTAAAAATAAATCGTATCTCATCCCTTATTTGGCTTGGGGCTGTCGGTGTAAAAGATATTACAAGTGTGAGCGTCGATGTGGAGTGCGAGTGTGACAGAATTCCAGGGTGTGGTGATCAATTCCATTATTTGTCTTTCGGGAGGGACGGAATTCTTCTCCAAATGGTTTTTGTTTTTTGGGTCGTGATGTAACAAGGTATGTCTCTTATGTCACCACTGCCATCTGGGCCCACTGACCGCATGGATGTTTAGCCCACCCCTTAATAGACATTCATACAAAAAAGTTTCAGCTTGTGTAATGATTTTTAGCCGTTGGTTTTAGTACTCAAAAAATGGTTGCATTCAACGGCTATGCCTTAAAAAGTGTTAAAAAGTGTTAAAATCAATCGTTACAGATTTTACCAATCATGTCTGTATATCCACCAAGGGGTGGATAAACATCCATGCGGTCCGTGGGCCCAGATGGCATCGGTGACTACCAAAATTGCTGCTTCCGCAAATGAAACAGTTTCAGGCTTACCTGGTTACATATTTTTCTTTCTTTTTTTCTTCTTTTTTATCATTATTTTTTTAGGTAGGCAACAGGCTAGGTTTTTAGTCTGGCCCCTGGAGTACCGCAAGTCCACCTAAGGATGGACCAAACATCTGTAGGATCAGTGATCTCTAAGAGTGTTCCACGTGTAAGGTGCACGTGCAACGCACGTGGTGGCCCCCTATATATATATATATATATATATATGTGTGTGTGTGATTTTCTGGATATGATTCAAAATAAGAATCCACTTATTAAGTTCCGCCATAATGGACATGGCATTATTTTCTATTTGCGAGAGATCATCATTTTAAATTAAAGATTTCTATTAGCAAGAGATCATCATTTTCTATGGTTACTCAATCAATTCATTGAGATAGTCTATAAGACATCTTTTTAACCGTGGGTATCCAGGCTTCTTAGAGTACCCAACTAGTCCCCCGGGGCACGATAATCACCGGCCCCTTCCACACGTGAAGGGAGTGTACTGGGAGAGTTAATGCGGATTGGGCCACTTATTAGCCTACTCTTTCTAGGAGGTGGCCCCAAGAGAGTTAAACTCATAACCTCCTACTTTTTTGAGTGGAGTTTCGGACTCAACCCTTGGGGTTAAAAAAAAGTTGGGTTTAGAGCTTCCTTCTGAATCAAGAAAAAGTTAGGTAAGTTGGAATATGAAACAATCGGAGCAGGTCGGATACGTCTGCTGCCTACCAGAAGAGAAGAAAGATCGAAATTTGAATCTCTACAAACACGTACACCTAAACTAAATAATTAGGTCTAAATTTTTTAATTGATTTTAAGCACTGTAGAACAATCCTAAAGATACAAAAATGGGTTTAGGTTTGCAGACGTCACATCCTCAAAATTGTCCATATCCAGTTCCTTTGCTGCACATGATTTGTGGACTTCTCTTGTACACAAAAGTCACAAATGGGTTTTTTTTGCCACATGGACGGATATGGCCAATCCGTCTTGCGGTGGGTTAAGGGTTGGACAACAAGCTTTGTGAGGCAGACCGTATTTCGTACTCCATTAGTGGCACACAATACACAATAGCTTTGCTCTCAAGTTTCCACGCACTACACCATAGGTTCTTGCATGGTTAACGGTGATGGACCTGGACTGTCATTCACCATTATGATAAACGGTTATGACTCCGTTATGATAACAGTTATGACTAAAGACTTTAAAAGCAGAGAATGCATAGAGCCCTTCCCTTGGGACTCCAAGAACACCATGAGAACTCAAAGAAAAATCGATTGACCCAGAAGAAGGCTTAGGAAATTGAAAAACTTATTCTACAATTATTAGCATCTAAGACCTTCGGCCCATGATGTGCCAGCAGATGGAGCTTCAACATCATGGTGCCCTCATAATATTTCCTTGGATTTGACATCCTTGTCTTCGCAGGATGACGTACAGCAGGACCATCGGTATGAACAAGGCTGATCAAACGTGTAGTTTTTGTCTTCGCGTCATTAAATAATTAAGTAAACAAATAGATGAGCTTTTTATCCATTTTCAGACAAAATCAAACCTGGGTATCAACGGTTGTATTCTTCGAAGGATGTTCCTGAACTCCTTTTCTACCTTTAATGGATTATAATCTTGTGAGATGGATTCCAACCCTAAATATCAAAAGATGGAAAATCAAAAAGAGACCCACCCCTATACGTTCATATGTGTGTGGAAAGGGTTAAAACAGAAAGAAAAATGAAAACAAAAAGATTCCAAGGAGAAACAAATCCAATCAACCAAATCCCGGCTGTCATATTGTCTTTATACTGTCTCTTGTAGCGCATGTTAGCGCGTGTTCTTCTCCGTGGACCTCGGGGTGGATTAAGTTAAGCCTAAGTTATATATAAGAGCAAAGAGCCAAATACGGTATCCTTCACATTCTTCTCTCTATCTCGAATTTTCAATCCTACACCCTTTTTTATTTGTCAAAACCATCCAATATGGACCCACAAGTCCGTTTCTTTCACATCCTGTCTGATCATATGATCTTACTCATAGAATGAATTGAAGTCTGTTTAGACCATGGTTCGAAGACTCGGCGATCCTGTTCAGGATCGTTGCCCACCGATCCGATCCAAAAATGGATCGTCTTGCCCTGAGATCACTGTTTCCCAAAGAAGTTTCACTTTGTCTCGGGTGGATTGATCGGGCTCGGGATCGGATCCCACCGATCCGGCCTCCAGCCTCCGATCCCGAGATTTCGAACCATGCTTTAGACTGGCTTGCCATTTGATTAGGAACATCCTGTGATCTCTAATTAGGAGATTCAACTCGTGACTCAGCCGAGTCGACCCCTTTTGAAGGACTACCAAGTTAAAATGTCTAGGCTTGCAAAATGGGTTAGAGCCATTAAGTCAAATATTGTGACCTAGTTGAGTCGACTAATTGACTCGGCGAGTCATTTCTGGCCACAAGGTTTCCACTTTCCAACCTTGATTGTGACCAACTACATGGTCCTACCTCCAAATGTGAGCCGTGACAACCACTGCGAGCAAATACCTTTTCTTAGCCAGAGAAAAATATAATCCAATAAGGTTGCTTGTCTTGCAACGTGTCTCAAGCGGATTTGTGGAATTATCTCCATCACAAAAAAAAAAAAAAAAAAAAATTGGACAAACATCCCCATCAAAAATTATTTTCACTTTATAAGACATAACTAGGAATAATGCTTCACCAAATAATAATACACCTTTTCCAGTTGTTAGGTGCTCATTCTATTAATCCAAACCATCATAATCAACCAGCAACCTCTTGGATGGACTCTCTCCCAAACTCCACACCGCTTAAACAAAATCCTAGCCACTTGATCAGTGGACTTGATTGTGTATATTAGTCCACAACTTAATCCAGTATCCCTAAAACATCAGATGATCAAGTACATTGTATTCGTTCAGTTTTGGGATTATGGTGTACTGCACCGCTCTATCGTCGTACTAAAATATCAAGTATCCCTAAAACCAAATATTAATAGTGGGACGACTTTTCATTCTTTGGGTCTTACCCTCTTTTGACCAAGTTTTAGCCAGCGTTGACCAACTCAAAAACATAACCCAATCACCCAAAAATTGCAAAAGACCAATAGAACAAAAACAGTCTTCAATTTTTGGCTCACGGGTTAACATTTCTCACTAGGTCAATGACAGTCAAAAACACAATCAAAAGGACGACCAATATAACAAAAGCTCAGGAGGGTTTCTCTAATATAGAAGATTTATTAAGGGGGTGTCACAAAAAAATCTAATATATATATAAATATCAAGTTATGTCTGATAGAGGTTCGCGTTTAAGAATATTGTCTAATGCAACGAATAAGGCCAAATGGGTTGCTTTCCGATCAGTTTCTTTGAACCTCTACTTGCAATAATCTAGTCCCTTCCAAGTTTATTAGCTTAATTAATGTCCACGCCTACCTACATTACACCATAAAAACCCTACACACTGCTCTCTCAAATTTACAACCATTTTGATCGATATTTTCGGTGTTCATTGATTCCCTAGGTGCATCACCGAGGTCGAAGTCCTCTTCAATGGAGAGACAACCCAATTCAAATATTCAACTCCCTCCTGGATTTAGATTCCACCCATCTGATGAGGAGCTCATCGTTCATTATCTGAGGAACAAGGCGACTTCACGTCCAATTCCTGCATCAATTGTCGCCGAAGTGGATCTCTATAAGTACAACCCATGGGAGCTACCAAGTGTGTATTATCTTTTTTTTTTTTACATTTTTTTTTTTGTAATCAATTGTTTAAACAGACCTGGTTCTTACTTCTCAGAGAAGGCTTTGTTTGGCGACGATGAGTGGTACTTCTTCAGTCCAAGGGATAGGAAGTACCCGAATGGCATGAGACCTAATAGAGCAGCAGCTTCAGGTTATTGGAAGGCAACAGGTACAGACAAACCCATTCTCACTTCTTGCGGATTGCAGAGCATTGGGGTCAAGAAAGCTCTAGTCTTCTACCAAGGTCGCCCCCCGAAGGGAACTAAGACGAATTGGATCATGCATGAGTACAGATTACTTGACAACATGGTCAAGCCATCCAGGCTTAAGGGGTCCATGAGAGTAAGTGACTTCTGCTTATCTCAGACTAGAAACACGGGTTCTCTTACTATTGAAATAAGAAAGTGAGAGCAAAGCAAGGGGTAATTTCCTAATTCTAATTACTTGTATTAGTGTCTCTAACACATTGGATTGACCTCATGTTATGTCACATAACCTTCATCGACCAGTTAGTGTTAGAATCTACTAATACAGGTATAAACTCAACCTTTCCTCAAAGATTACAATTTAACGTGGATCTAATGAGACATCCATGCGGTAGAGGGTGACAGGAGTGCTATTAGATTGAATTCCGTTCCATCACATTCTGCCGCCCCAGCCTGCCTTAGGTGTCTTCTTGAGTATAACCATATAAAATGCTTCATGAGCTCTTGATTCATATAAAAATGCTTCTTGCTATACAGTTGGATGATTGGGTGCTTTGTCGAGTTCGGCAGAAAGGCAACATGCTAAGGAACATGTGGGAATATCAAGACAGTTCTGGCACTGAACCTTTTGGATACTTTCCAAAGGTTGAGGAGCCATGCTCAACAAGCAGAGACTCAACTTTTGATGTAGTCACAAATTATCTCCACAATGATTGCCCAACGTTAGCTTACATCCTTGCCTCTCAAGATACTTCTTGCACTGAAGCAATTTCAAATGTAAGCTTTCAAGGTTCCAACAATGGTTACAATTGTAATTCAGTCCACGAAGACACTTCAGATATGGGAACTTCACCCTTCACAGTTTCTTCCATCAATAGCTTGGTCAGTCCATTGAAGAGGAAGCCCATTGAAGGGTATCAGGAATATGAGAATCATCTTCCATCAAACAAGAAAGTAACCAACAACGACAAATATGAGAATCTCCTTCAATCTAACAAGAAACTAACCAGCAACAACAACATTGACTTGAGCTTTTGTAGACAGTATGCGCCCCGTGATAACATTTTCAACCCCAATGCATTCGATCCCAATATCGAATTTCAAGAGCTTAACCAATTTGCCTTCAGGGGAATAGATTTACAGTAACAACAAAGTCTTGGGACAGAATATCAAGATTTCTAGCTTGAGTAGTGCGACAAGGAGGCTTAAAGTTACCAGCATGTGTACAGCTTCAGATGTAGATAAGGCCTGTGAATCGGCATGGGTCTCTGGGGGCACAATGGTAATGGCAGTAGGTATAAGCAAAGCAACAAAGCTGGAGATCCCTTCCATTATACATAGCTTCTTGCATTGAAATTTGTATTTTGTTGTGTACTTTGAGCTGTTAACTATTTGATCCACTGGGATGGTTGTATATTTCTTGAATCTTCTAACTTAAATCCTTCATAAAATATCCACATGACTACGCATAAAATATGAAGTTACACATATTAAAATCTTAAGATCTTTCAATTTTTCATAAAAATCTTGGTGACAAAATTATTCACCTTATTGAGAACTTCTACGAGATTCAATAAATCTGCTCAGAACAAATGCAATTTTATCTATATACTGTAAAGGCAATTGCCCAAGTGGACAGTTTTTTCCAACTTTTGCCCCTCATTTCATCAAACCCGATGGGCAAATATGACTTTTCAAACTTCATCTTTTTTTTTCTTTCTAACTGTGCCTCGAGCTGCCACAATTATCAGATTTGCTCCTCTATACTAATCCTCCAAAACTGCCCTTTGGGCTGAAACTTTTTATCAGATTTGCTCCTCTACTAATCCTCCAAAAACTGCCCTGGGCTGAAACTTTCCAATTCTGCCGCTTCTTCCAAAAAGATCCCCTAGAATCGTGCACAAGCCTTCCACTTGTATTAACTAACAATCTCCTATACCTGTAACCTAGGTGATCCAGTAGTTTGCAGATGATTAGGCTAGGTTGTGTTTGGCTCTACAGCTAGTTGTGTCCTCATCGCGATCCATCAAAAGCCAATTATCGCATTTTGGCTGTGAGGGATTTGAACCCAAGACTTGGCAGTGCCTTTACCAACTTAGACAAGTAGGCATCAACCTGGTAAGCCTGTTTTTAACAGGATCAGTAGCTCAATGGTGCAAACAGGTTTTGAACCCAAGACCTGTCCCTCAACAATTGGCCATTACCAATTTACCATGGACATTGCTACGTGTCTTTGAATCAATTGAAAAAAGAATCTGCCTGAAGAAATGAAAGAGACTTGTGTTTGATTAGTTACTTCAATTACCCTGCTATTACAGTTCTCAACCATCAAAGGTTTGAATGGCGCCTTTTCCCCTGTTCTGTTTGTTTTACTCTGTTTTAAGATGAGGGAGTGGGTTGGGCACCCCCTAATTGTTGACCAATCAAGCACCCCCCTCACTTTCAAGGGCAGTTGTGTCTCTAAGAGAAGACTTTTTTTTTCTATCGGTATTTCCAAGAAAGAACTTCCCCATAAAAAATTAGAGGGGCACCCAAATCACTCCCCTTAAAATGTATGTTTCGTTGTCTTTGTGTTTTAAATATTGTTCAATGTTTTTGGATAGAAAGCATCTATGGCGGTATCTGGTCTTATTCATGCATCATCCATGTCCTATAACATGTTGTTTTCTCATTTTATTCTCAAGCGATTAAAACAGTTGAAGTGGTTTTCCCAGCTGCTTTTTTGCAGTGCCAACCAAACAGCACAAAATAAACGGAAAAAAAGTAGTTTTCTCAGAAGTCAATTCTAGGAAAAACACTTCTCTTCCTTCCAGACGGTTCCCCGTCAAACAAAACAAGCACAAGGCCATCCCTTTTCTCCTTAAAACAAGAGAAGAAAGGTCCATGACCTTTGTTGGTGTGAATAAAATTGCAAAATACTAGGTAACATAAACACATCCGATACTTAAATGACTAAAATGCTCCTGTCAACTGAGGTTCAAGAAAGTTAGACAACAAGACTTGGACCATAAATCATCTCTGTAAATAGAAAATAAAATACAGGGCAACCGATCCAGCATTTGATTCAAACACCAAAATCAGGTGTTCGAATCTAACCAGCATCCGATCCTGATCAAATGGCAATGGGAGCTAGGACCCATCACCGATCCTGATCAGATTCACAAGAATGTTTTATAGAAAGAATCAGAAAAGAAAAGGTGAAAATTCCTGAAATTATAAGCAAAATATTTGGTGAACAATAAATTTTTAGTCTTTAAGAGCCCAATGAGAATATAAAGAACTAAATTCTTGAAGAATGACAATGTGAAACTCAAAAAGATGCTGGAGCCAATGGCGTTTTTGTCAGTACAAGTTCGTACAGTTTGTGTTGGAGTACAACTTGTATTGGGGGTATATCAGGTATTTCATTGTATCAGAGATTTCTATATATTCTCTAAAGGAGCGTTGGGGCATTGAGTGAGTGAGAGAGAGAGAGAGGAGCTATTGTAACCCTAATTCTTTAGAGATAGTGAGAGATGTAGGCACACTGCTGAACTACGTAAATTTGCTCTCTGTGTGATTAACTTTTTGGTTCTCTATATTTTTGTTGGTTCGTGAAAGGTTGATTTACAACAGTGGCAATGCAAAAAAATAAGAACAATCAGAGAGCAAATACCATTTTGGTTTTTTACTGGATGTAAAGAGCATATGACTTGAGAGAAAAAGCAGACGAGCTTTTGGAAAAAGAAAACAAATTGGTTATGTCAATAAATACCAATAACTAATAATAGAGACAATTTATTCAAGGATAGTATCCTACAGTCATATCCGTAGGTAATGTTGTAATGTACTATAAACAAGAACACCATAAAACATTTATATATGTCTTGAGACCATGGTGAGATTGTGAGAACTAACATGAAATGGAGCATTATTAATACACATCCCAGAAAGATATACCAAAATCTGAATCTGATAGACATAATCCAAATTTTCAAATGTGAATAAGAACAATGAATACAGGAAAAAGAATTGAAGTCAACACCAGGTATATATAGGAAGCCTTCAAACAACAGAAGAGAATACCAGCAACTCCAAAATGAAACTAGGAGAAGTGGCCTTATTGGATCAATTTCATTTCTTCAATACACTGCAATAAACCAAGCACAGCTCCTTCAAAATAATTTCTCAACTAGAAGAGAAGCAGATAAGAATTTCAGCATGAAGAGGTGATAAAAACAATTTCTAGACTAATTTGTCTGCCCAAAAAGATAAAAGTAGTTACTGAACTATGAACAAAGCAAGAGGTGAAAAGATCCAAGGATTCCGGAACTATAAAAGGTCCATAAGGAGAAAGTGAAGCTGAAAGTACATTGTAAATCATTAAAGACACTCTACACACTTTAAATATGTCAGGGGTATCTTTGACTCTCTTAATTCAATTTGTTGATTTTTAATCATTTCTTCATCTGTCCATGCAACAAAAAATCCCTCATTTGAGATGGTTTGAGCACGTATAATGATACCAAGTTCAGCACCAGTGAGAAATTGTTGTCGAAATGGGTACCCTGTGGGGTTCAGAATATCTAGGTAAAATAGCATTCAGGGAGGTGAGACCCATCTGGAAGCTCTCTTAGGCCAAAAACCAACCAGATTAGCTGATCTTAACTGTCCAATCTATCCAAAAAAATTTGGACCACTAGCCACATGTTCTCCAACCATCAAAAGATGCAATAAATCATATAGGATAGATTTCTGGCCTAGATCTCCTAGATGGAACCCATTGATTGATGGGCCGCACCACTGCGCATGCACCGGAGATTCCACCATGTTAACGCTTTTAAATTATTATGATTCAACTATTCAAGTGTATTACAAGGTTACTCACTGTAATAAGAAACTAACTGCAGTTCTGTAATTACAGGTGGAGTAAAAAGCAGGTTCAGAATGTTAACCCTTTTAAAAAAGTGATTACATGCAATGCAAAGGTGTCAATATACTTTTTTTTGATAAGTGTGTCAATATACTTTTTCACGAGGGCATTTGAAGTAAATTAAAGACAGACATTGATAACGGCAATCTAGTAATAACCAATTCCAACTCTCCAATTATTATGAGAAAATGATTCATCAATAAAAGATTGCCATCATTAATTTTGCTTTTAAAAAATGGGCTGGTGAAACTCCCTCCCTCTCTCAAAAGATCTCTGCAAGAAACAACCTTAAATTGAGTTGTTGAAACTCCGATCTGTCATGTCTCTCTCGGATTAGAAAAGATCTCCACAAGAAACAAACCTAAATTGAGTTGCTGAAACTCAGATCTGTCACTGCCAATCTTTCCGACAACAGCAAGGGGGTTGCTCCAGCGAAGGCAACATGGAACGGAGTTGTAGCTTGGCAACATTAATGACATTGTTCTGAGTCTTCTGACAATGATAAAGGCTAGACCAGTTATCTTGTTGTGGTGGCAGCAGTGATAGGTTGATAGAGGGACGTGAGTAGAGGGGATGAGAGTAACAAAGAACCAATTATGAATTTTTTATTATTTAATCATTTATGATGGTCTCCAAGTCAACCAGGATTGATCTGTTGCTCCAATTACTGATTTGGCCCACCCCCTTTACCAAGGTCAAGCTCCAAGTTGGTTGCAAAATGCTGAACTGGCCTCATTAGAAAATCAAATACAACCCATGCATTGTATGCATTCCCACTTACAAAGAGTAATTTAGGCTTACAAATTTTTTAGCAGTCACATTTGACTCAAGTCAAAATACACGTAAATGTTAGTTATAAAAATACTAATATGACTTTTTATGTGTTATACCCTTACAGAAAACTTAAATTACAGATAACGTACACAAAACTAAAGAATAATCAATAAAATTGGTCAGGAAAAAAAATTCCAATGAAGAATGCGTCTAGGTAGGCTTTCAAGACTTAACTCACAAAATATCACATTTATTCCAACTTGATTTAACTCGCAAGTAACACATTAATTCCAAAAAAACCCTGGAAATTTTCTCATAATCCAAGACAAACAAATCCAGCACGCAGGTCCACTCCATCCCTGTAGAGATAACTCAATCCAAAAAATGATTGTTTTATTATATTACCCTAACTAAGAAAATCTTACAAAACTCCTGCTGAATATTTATAAGCAGCGGGTTCATAATATATGTCTCAAAAGCACTTCTCCAATGATTCCTTATAGAATCTCATCCATGTAACAAGGACATTCTGTTTTCTAAGAATTTGCTGTGTCGGATACCGTGTTGTACTCACATGTCAAACACATGATGACATGCTTTTTTCAAACGAACCTTGATTTATTCAAATATTTTGTTTTCAGCTATTATTTATATATTGTTTATATGATTTCATGCATATCAGTTTATCTAAATACATTCTTTCCGTATTGTTTACTTAACCTGAACTAAAGTATTTGAAATAATAATTCTCCCAACATATGGAATAAACTGTACCAACGTGTCAGCGTATCATTCGTCGCCGGGTCAGTGTGTTTTACACTTTTTGTTTGTGTTCTTGTTACAGAGAAGCAAGTCATTCTTTGTGCCAAACACTAACTGGTATTCTATACATCAAAAATTGGGATGCCACCAAATGCTTCTTTCTTAGTAGCCAGTTAGATAAATGGAAGCTGGAAATGACTCATTTTACAACAGATTAAACAGCATCTTGATGCGAGATACATGAAATAAAAAATAAGGGATTGTAATGGGAAAACATGTTTCACGGGAACTATGGTCTATGGTTTCTTTCAAGGGAAAAGATCGAGCGCAAAGACCACAAAACCATACAATCTCAAGTAAGCCCTCACTCGACTAAGGAGATCCTACCATTATTTTAGTATTTAACTAACACTCACAAATGCACAAATTGCTTGCAGACAAAAGTGAAGGAAAATGATCCTAGCATGGAACGTAACAAAAAGTCAGAAACTGATAACAGTACTTATATATGTATCTCAATACGAGTTTTAAGCTAGTATTGATGTAGAAAAAGAAACTTACTTGTATAAATAAGCAGCAATTCCCAAAATAATACATAACAGAATAATATCGATACAGAAGTTCCGACTGGATCTCAGCTGGAACAAAACCAAATATATCATTTATTAGAAAGCATGCTAGATAAAAAAAAAATCTGCAGCTGACAACTGAAACACAGATGAGCAGTCTATACTTAAATATAGGAGCAACTCAGGTACCTGGTTAACAGTTTGCTTCAGTCTAGCATTAGTATTCTGAAGGTCAGAGGTCGCCCTGTCCACCTGTTATGACATCAAAAGAATGCTAAGTAATACCGAATAAATTTCTCCACATTGGGATCCCATTATGTAATTAAAAAGAGTAGAAGAAGGTAGAAGAACAAGACAAGTTTCTCACCTTGTCATCAATCTCATCAATCAAAGGTACTTGCCTATCCAGTTCCTGTACATATTAGAACAATTATTGATCTCTATGTTTTTTTCTTGCCTGTGATTACAGGATAACATGCAAAATAACCAACCTCATTCATGTCATGGGCCATATTTTTCAGTGTATCCAACCCTTCTGATATAACTTCCAGACCTTGATCCTGCATAAATTTCAAATTCAATCGTACAAAAGTGGAGGAATATGCAACAGTGTCCAGTATTAGTAGTCAAAATGAGTGTGCCATATCCTTCCAATTGCAAACTACATAAACAACAAAAGAATCGACCAACCAGGACTGCAATACTTGCCTGTTTCATTTTCCGCATTTCATATTCTTGCCTAAATTGACTTGACTCTTCAGTTTGCTGAAAGAATTCACTATCAAATCTTCCATCTGCAAATTAATGTGTTAACCACAATAAATAGGAATTGTTAAAATCCCCCAGTTAGAAAAATAGAAGGTTTAAGCGGACCTCAATTAGTTGGATGGATCACCTGATGTTGAATCAAACTTAATTTCCTGGCGAGGAGCTGAAGCTGCCCAACCACCAGTTTGTTTGGCTCCAGTTGCAGTCCCATCTGGTATTGCTTGGATTCTCTCCGATAAAGCAAGAACCATGTCATTACGGGCAACAAGCTCTTCTCTAGAGAGCCCTTTGACCTGTGGTCATATTGTGTTTATTGTTATAAAATCATACACGAATCTTGCTATTTTCATGCTTTTTTGCGCACTAGCTTTGAGAACGATTAATTCTCTTACATGGTCGAAACAAATTAAAAACAATAATTTGAGAAGTAAAGATCTCATTTTCACTCTTTCAAGCAGCATTACACTTATGTAGCTTTCCGCATAACTCTAGATTTCAAGGGTTTGTGGGAAACTTTATAGCTTTACATAATAAAAATCTCAGTAGATCCTATATTTCGATAAAACCCTAAAATAAAACCTAGTTGATGATATTCTGAGGGAATTCAATGCAATCTTACAATAAAAAATACAATTTTTTTAAAATTTCAGCCAAAAGATAAAACATGAGATAATGCGCCAAGTGTCTATTATACATTTGGGGAATTTGCCAGGAATTCAAAGTGATTCTGAAGAACAGACCTTCTTAAGAGCTAATCTCTGCAACTTAGGGACCTCCTCGAGCAATCGAGCCTTGGTTCGGCGAATCTCGGCATTCGTAGCGACCGCAGCGGCCCTGTTCTTCTCCTTCGAAGCAGCCTCCGATTTCTATAAAAACAATAATTTTTTTTTATAAAATTAAATCGGAGAAAGAAGAGAAACCCTAGAGAGAGAAATGTACCTGAAGAGCTGCATCGATGTCGGACTCGACGACTGTATAGAGACGAGCGAAAGCATCGTCGCCGGAGACGTTGAGGTCCTTCTGCTTGTCGAGGTCGTACTTGTCGTATTTCTTGCAGATCGAATCGACTCGGGTGAGAATGTCGATCACGCTCATCTTTTTTAATTATCACTCTACTTCGGCTCAATAGCGAGAGAGAAATTTTTTGCAGGGAAAGGGAAAAAGAGAAATCTCTAATCTCTTGAACAGTTTTCCTTTCCCTTGCTTTTCTTATTCCTTGGGACGTGTTGGAGCGGTGAATGAGACGCGCACCGTGGAATCAGTTTCTCACGACAGATTACCAATAATATTGAGCTAATTGACTGGAGAAGATAATCGAGTTTTTTTTTTTTTTTTTTTTTAATGAATGGTGATCTGGCGTTACGGTGCATCATCCGACTGTGACATCAGCATCGTATCATTGCTAACTCGAGGACGGAGAAAATATTTTCTGTTCCTTGAGACTTCAAAATTTAAAGTCTCTCCTCAAAGAAATGCCATGTGGAGCTCACTTTAAGGCCCATTGACCTTATGGATGTTTGGTCCACATCTTGGTAGATCTACATATCAACAATCAGCTTGATCTATGATTTATAACAGTTATATTTTAGCATTAAAAACTTCTCAAATCCAACGGCCGAAAATTACGATATTAAAATGCTAATTCCATTAGCTAGAAATCATTGTTTAAACCAAGGTTTAAAGGAGGCCGTTTTAACGGTTAAACGGACTGGGGGCGTTACCGTTAAAACGGATTGAAACGGCCAGGGGCAAAAATGGGAAAAATGGAATTAAATGCATTTTAACGATTTTAACGGAAAAAATGGCGCTGAAATTGAAATTTTAAAATTTTAAAAAAAAAATAGAATTTAACGGAAATTAAACAGATTTTAACAGAATTAAATGGATTTAATGGCCATTTTGTTTACAAAAAATTTCAGAATTAAACGGCCGTTTAAACGATTTTAACGGCCGTTTAAACGATTTTAACGGCCGTTTTTTTCAAAACCGATAAAACGTGTTTAAATAGTTTTAACAGAAACGGGCTTGGGGCGTTACCGTTTAAACGGCCGTTTTTAAAACCATGGTTTAAACTTATTTTTGATGTGTAGATCGATCAAGAGGTGAACCGAACATACATAAGGTCCGTTGGCCCCAAATAATACCCCGCCTATCATTTTTGGGAGAAGGAGACGTCAAACTCGGGCTCTCCGGGACCAATGGATGTTGCTAAATGCCTTAAAAAGGAATCAGGAGAGGGGTTGTTCTTTGATGCACACGTATGTATCAAAATTTTGATGCAGAAGTCCCTTAAATTGGAGTAAAACTTCGATGACAAGACCCAATCATCGAAGTAGATGACCGGCCCTGTCATCGAAGTAGATGACAGGGTAGTAGATCATGGCACGTGGATTTTGTATCGGCAAACCACCTCGGCCTCACCACCCACGTACACATGTGAGTGTTTTGGCAAAAAGCACTCGAGTACTCATCTAGGTACGTGTGGTGAGGCGGAGGTCCGCCAGTACAAAATCCACGTGCCATGATCTGCTGCCCTGTCATCTCCTTCGATGACCGGGCCCAATCATCAAAGTTTTACCCCTCAAATTGCGACGTAATAGACTCGTTCGGGCCCACTTGCCCCTTGAATGTCTAGCTCACACTATGGTTAACAAAGGGTATGTGTCAAATATTTTGGGAGGGAGCTTCAAAGTTAGAAGGTCCCTAAGCCCAGGAAGGGGAACCAAATCCTAGGTCTGTCAGTGCCTTCCCAAGGAAATTTTTCTTGAGAGGAGTATCTTTGGATTGAACAAAGTGAAAATTCTATTTGCACCCCACGAATTGTACCCCACAAATTCCATAAGCACCCCATTAGAGTGCTTTTTGGCCAAAAATGCCCTTAAGACCAAAAAAATATAAAAAATAAAAAACTCCAGCACCTCTCTCTCTCTCTTAGGCTCTATGGCTGGGCTGGCCGTGGGGACTGTAGCAGCCACGCCCAGCCGTGGGGCCTATTAGAGAGAGAGAGAGATGTGGAGAGGGAGAGGGAGGGACAAAGAGAGGGGTGCTGGTTTTTTTTTTTTTTTTTTTTTTTTTTGGGGGGGGGGGGGGGGGGGGGGTTTTAAGGGCAGTTTCGTCCGAAAAGCACCCAAATGGGTTGCTTATGGAATTTGTGGAGTGCAAATAGAATTTTCCTTGAACAAATAAGCAAGCACTTACTTTTTACAGTAAATATAGCCACTAAGTCAACCTCCTAGTCATTAAAGTTTCTTCTAAAGTTGAAATCCTACAAAAGTCCTCCAATGAATTATTTTGGTAACAGCAATTCTTATAACGATAAGACTTTCTTTTGGTTTTTTAGCGTTTATTCCTGGAAAATAATGTCACGGCGCAAGATGTTACCGTTAGAACGGCATATAACAGCTGTTACAACACTTTTTTATACCATGATCAAGATTTCTGTCGTAGAGTTGTGCGTGAGATGTCTTTCGTGACTCATTTCATGAGCTAGTGGATTGTGGGGCCCACATCGATGTAATGATCATGAGGCACAATTAGGTGTGGGTGACTTTGATACCAATTTATCATCTTTGAATTCTTCAAAGGCATGTGGTCAATCCAGCCCATCCATCTCATTGCTGACCTTCTAATGTCATATCTATACCCTTTTAGGGAGAAAAAATTCGCTGGCCCAGGGACTTCAAACTTTGATGTCCCCCTCCCAAAATGTCTACACATACACCCTTTTAACCACTAACTAGGGACTTAACGCGGGTTGAGTTAAGGGATTCGAGTACGTGTCTGGCATTTTGGGAGGGGGACATCAAAGTTTGAAGTCCCTGGGCCAGCAAATTTTTTCTACCCTTTAGGTTCTGTATGGTTGTCTTGAAAAAAATATACTATAAATGATTTTTGCATGTAAATTTCATCAAACTTTTTTCTGTGTTACTACTTTCTAACATACAAATCCTTTTTTCTGTAAAACATTTTGTTGATCGTGATTTTTAACCGTTGGATTTGAGTCTTTTTCATCGGTTGAAATCAACCGTGCGACTCGAGCATAGTTTTGGGGTACTTAGATCCAACACTCAAAAACAATCAATCAGGCTGCTTTTGGTATGCATGTTCACCTAAGAATGGTTCAAACATCCGTACGTACGCTCATTGATCTCTAAAAGTGTTCTAGGTGATGTTTTTAGGTGTGGCTCAGACGCCCATATCAGAAAACACCAGGATTAAAAAATTTCTTAGACTTTTTACTCAGCTCATTGAATTTTATAAAACTTCATCTAAAATCTAAGCGAAAGAAAATGCTTCTTTTGCCACATGGCAGAGTATTATTAAGTTGAAACTTGTTACATAGGAAGATGTTGAGGTGGCAAGCCCCGTGTACCTGCCACCTCAGTTCCATGTTTGAAGGAAGATTCTTACCTTTTGGGTGTGCATAAGCAAAGGGTTGGGGCCTTTCCTTCGGACCACGCATACCACGACTTAGGGTACACACTAACAAACTGAACTAAGATTCTAGGTATAACGTTTATAGAACAGATTTGAGACCTTTCACCATGTTCTCTCTTTTTTCCACAGAATCCATACCACACACTCTCTTCCCTAGCAAGAACTCCCACCCGAAAGATCGTCTTCCTTGTCGAAGGTCATCTTCCTTGCGGGGAGGAAAGATGTATATATAATAGTACGTGCCCTCTGTCACAATCACGGGGTCGCAATTCCATCCCCTGGACAGATCGCCCATCCAACCGACCGTTGAATCAGAGAATCGGCCAGTCCATTGAGTTCATTGGCTGGTCTAGGTTTAAAGTTTAAACATTGGTTTGTTGCAAGTTGAGTTGCACAATAATTAACAATTACGAGTGGACAAAGCAATTGTTAATTGCTAGGTTTGGCGGGTCATAAACATATAATTGTTGTTTTTGTTACTAGTTTGTAGGGCTGTCAATGGATTGAGTTCGGATGGGTCAGGGTTGATCCAAAGACCGATCCATCCTATCAAACCATGATTCCCATATCTACACCCAATCCGATAAAGCTATTTGAACTTATAGGGATGGGTTGGAGAAACCTAACATGGGGTCAATTTGATTGAGAAAGTCGTTAGTTTTGCTTTTAAGCTCTATATGGTGATCAACAAAAAGTTTTACAGAAAATGATTTGTATGCTGTTAGAAACTGTTGAGGCGGAAATATTTTTATGACATTTACATACAAAAATCATTTATGGAAAACTTGTTCAGGACAACCATATATACGGAGCCTTAGGGTCTGTTTGGTACGTGAGAAAAAGAGTTCCGACGGCGAATATTTAGCCAGGCGAATATTATCTTGGCTAAATATTTGCTCATATCAATATTTAACAATGTTTGGTGCGTGTATGAGCTAGCTTAATTCAACTTACTTCATTTCCTTTCAATTTGAGTGGGTCCCACATATCAAAGTAAGTCAAAAATAGGTTGGGCGAGTGCGGGAACCACATATTATGTCAAAGGATAAAAAAAAAAAAATTTCATTTTTATCTTTTTTATATATTAAAAAAACTAATTTTTATTGAAGATAGTGATTTTCCGACAAGAAAATAAAATTTTCTCACAAAGGCATAATCGGCGTGAAAACGAGGGGGGGGGTGGGGGTGCTGAGGACAAATATGTGAGCCCGGCTAAATATTCGCCGAGGGCGAGTAGCTGCCAAACTCACCTAGACGAATATTAGCGTGGCTAAATATTTTATTTTCCCGCCGCGGTGCTTTACCAAATAGGCCCTTAAAGTAAAAAAAAAGCTGTAGAAAATCTTAATTGATGATAAAAGGTTTTTCGAATACATTTTAGATATAACTTTTTTCAATAATCTATACTATTATGAAGCTAAAATTGGGGTTGAAGCACGCAACATGCCACACACCAATGCCTACCAAAAAAATAAAAAAATAAATGGACAAAATTACATTCTGTACTCCATTAGTAAATGTCCCTGGATAGAATTTTATTTACCTTTCATGCCATCATGTTTGGTCCATCTCTAGGTGGACCTATATACCAATTAGTTATTTCAAACCATTAGATTTGAGTACCCCAAATAATGCTTGAAATCCACGGTTAAAAATCAACTCCAATCGAATGCATAGAAATCACTAATTAGACTGATTTTTTGCATGTAAGTCCACTTAGGGATGGGCCAACCATCCATGTGGTCAGTGATCCCTAAGAGCGTGCCATGTATAGTGGTGCATTGCATGTGGCATTCCCCTAATAATATGTAGACAATAACGTTGTTTGTATTGTTTTAATCATATCAGACCCATAGTCAATTTTATAGTTTATCAAATCACGATTCATAGGTCTAGACACAATCCCACTAGATTGGATCACTAGGGCAACCCAATCGATTGACGGCCCGGCTAATTAGATATAGAAGACCGGTGAGCACTTAGCAATGACATGCAATTGAGAAGTTAACACATGCACTTATGTGCACGTACTAGAAACTTATATATGCATAATTAGGCACACATCCAACACAAATTGGCTAGTATTTGCACCCAAATAACAATCATTAATGCTCAAATTCTTACAATTAAAATCAATACATGAAAGTAACTTCAATCCAACATTTAGAAATCACTTATCAGGCTGATTTCTGGTTTGCAAGTCCACCGAGGGACTGGCCAAACATCTATACAGTCAGCACCCTCTACTAATGTGCCACGTGGCTCGTATTGTGGGTTGTGAAGAGAAGTTTTACTCGTGGACATACCGAACAAAAATTAGCCTGATTAATGATATCTAAGAGTTGGATTTGAGTTGTTTTCATAGGTTGAAAGTGGAAGTTGAGCATTATTTGTGGTACAAAGATACAAAGGACGATTTCAAGGCCCCAGTAATTTTTTGGAAATGACGATTTCAAGGACCTAAATTCAAAATGACTAAATTACCCAGTAATTTATTCCAAATGACAAGGACCTTTAAAAGAGTACCCACGGCCACGGGAGTTGCGTTCCCACAAACGGTTCGGTAGGACAAACTGTGAAGGGTCGGACTACAGCTACAGGGACCCCATTTTTGACCCCATGTTTTCACGTGTAAAAATCGACGGTTTATAATTCTTCAACTTCTAAACCACTCTATGAATATCAGAAAGATTTGAATTTTTGCGAAGATGATCTTCTCACCGTAGAGATCATTCTCACCAAAAATCAGCCATTGATTCATCTTCTATGTGGGTACGCCAAAGTGGGGGTAAAACATGGGGTCCCCGGAGTCCGATCCAACTGTAAAAGGTCCGCCGCTTTAGTCGATGGCTGTTTCCTTGTCTGTTATTTGCAACTTTCCCAATTCAAAACCCCCGTCCCCACCCTACCACCGGACAAATCCCTTACTTAACATCGTGTCGACACGGCTCAAAGCCTGATCCCACGTGGCGCACGGCAGATTCTTCCACGTGGCCACGCGCACATACTTTTCGCGGGGACCAAACAGGCATGCATACGAAACAGCGCGGGGAGCGAACAAACTTACATACGAAACATAAATACAATATAAAAACAATCTCTTAGTGGAGGAGTAAGGGAAGAGCAATTTTATTATAAGAAGTCATCAGTTCTATCGGTTTTCCGGTACGCTGGACGTCAAACCAATTCAATCTCTCTTTCCCTTCCTCGGTAATCATACAGCCACCGCTGATTCTTGTTGTCTGCTCCTGCAAAATCCCAGCGATTCTTCTCTCGATCTCTTCCGACCGTCCGACTGATTGACCGACCGGCGTTAACGACCAAGGTATGGTTTCAGGCGAAGCTTTCCCTTCTTTCAATCGATCATCAGCTGATATTTTTATTTTTTCCCTTTATGATTTATATGATCGGGTAGATGTTTGTAATTTTCTCCTTCTTGATCGATCGATTGATTATTCCGATATTATTCTCTTTGGTTTTATTTTATTTTTAGTTATTATTATTGTAACTATTGATTCTCTGCATCCTCTTTAACTTATGATCTCTGTAGAACGCAAGTATCTTGTATGATCATGAAATCTGGTCGTGAGAATTCTTTGCTTGTGGGCTAGGTCTCTTGTTTCTTCGGCATGGAGTTTTTTTTTTTGATATATTATTTGGTGTTTTCTTTGCCATTTTATGCGCTCTCGATCGGCTTTTAACTCCTCGTTTCGGTCTCTGAGTGGGGATTTATAATAAAATTGTGTTGGTTATGTTTTTTTTTTTCCTTGGGGCAGATGGGGGGTTTCATGGATGGTTTATAGATGTTCCAAAATTTTGCTCTGTGTAAATTATTATTTGAGAATTTTAATTTGTCGCTTTTAGGTTTGTAATTCCTGCTAAATACATCACGTCTTTAGCTGGAATTGGTAGGTCTCTCTTGACGTTGTTTCAATTCTTGTGTATGTGACTATGCACATGGTGTAGCCCCCCCGGTTTTTGTTTCGCCCATATCTTGCACCCCTGCAATATTGTAATTATGGTTTTGTAGGAGTAAGGTATCGATTTTCTCTTTGGGAATATTTCTTTTATATGTAGCAAATCCAACAAATGGAGTGCAAAATCTAGAATTAAAATAGTGAAAATTATGACACCAAATGCTCAGTATGAATATAATTAGCCAGTTTATTCTAATAATCTCGTTAAGCTCCAACTTAAGAAACTCATCGCATTTCTAATTTGATTATATTCCTAAAGTATTTTGTGAATCTCTAAACACTGATTTACTTGTTTTCTAGGCTTTTTTTGCCTCCTTAATGAAATTTATATTTATAAAAAAAAGTATTTTGTGAAAATTTACTTCTAAAAGAAGTCTTTACCTGAATATACTGAGAGATATAATTTGAAATTCTGAATCCAATTAGGATGTTCGTCATTGTAACCCTCTCTTTACACCAATTTCTCTTTTTGCCTTTCAATTGGTGTTCTCCAAATTTTAAAAATTGATAATTCAATAGGCTTCAGATAAGAGCGTTAAGTTACGTCTTTATATGGCATTGAGTAGGTGCCCATGTATTGAAGAAATCTGGAAATCTAAAATTAGTTCTCATGGGAACTAGTTTTATGGATTGCCTTCTTTTGGATACAGCGTTGTGTATGTCAACCTACTTCTCTTGGTGGTCTGGCTTGTATTGTTTTGGAACTCTAGAAACATATTTCTATGAAAGAAAGGACCACTGTTTAAATGCTCTCCTCTTTTCAATTGGTACAGGTATGTTCTTAGTACGTATAAGTAATCTTAAATCCCTTGTTTTGCATTTGCTGATGTTGTTGCATTTCTATTGAGTGGATCCCAAGGAAGTCCTCGAAGTAGCTAAATATTCTCATTGTTTTCCTTACGTGTGATTAGGTTTAGTGGATTTAGATGAATATGCAGGTTCAAGGGCAAAGATGGTTTTTCTTGCTGACTCATATATGGCTCGTATGTAACCCCCTTGCCATTTCTGATATCTGGGGCAATAGCTATATGTGCAGGTGAGATGAGTTTTATACGATAAGATCTCTCTCTTTCTCTCTCTCTCTCTCTCTCTCTCTTCCCCTCCTTTTATTCTTTCAAACATATTTTCTCGTAGGTTTTGTGTAGTAGTTTTGAGTTTTGACTGCTTGCTTAGTGGATTAGCTTGTCCTTGTCAGTTTGGGTACCACTGCAGTTTTTTCAGTAGCTGTCCATGGACCTGATTCCTTTCACTTTGGCATAGTTTAGTTTCTGAAAGTCCAAATCTTTAATTCTCAAACGCACATCTAATTTGGCTGACAACTTGCATTTTGTTTTTCAATGGGCATTCTTTACGTGATGACCATCAATAGAGTAACCTCATTTACATGATAGCTTGGTTGGTGACTTCCTTATTTGCAGTCTTCAGCTGTATTACAAAAGTCCAAATCTTTAATTCTCAAAACACACATCTAATTTGGCTGGCAACTTGCATTTTGTTTTTCAATGGGTATTCTTTACATGATGACCATCAATAGAGTAACCTCTTTTACATGATAGCTTGGTTGGTGACTTCCTTATTTGCAGTCTTCAGCTGTATTACAAACGGTGTTGCAGGCACTCTGTTGGCCTTCCTGGGCCACAGAAGAAAGGATTTCGTTTCTGCAATCCTGAGTTTCTGTCAAGTTTCATTATGTTTGATCAGCTGGAATTCCAAAGCTCTTCTAGCTCATTTAGGCTTTCTGTTTCAGTTCAGTGAATTATCTCATGTTACCTTGTGCACGTGGAGTTTGCTATTGCCACTGTGTCACGCTGCTCTGTGTTTGCGTTGGGGCTCTTCCTTGTTAACCTTGCATCAGTCATCAGGGTGTGGTAAGATGGATGATGGATATTTAATACTAACAATTATTAGTAGAATATATTAGTCATGCATAGAGCCTAGGCAATATTCTAAGGCTTCTTTGCTTGTCATGCAAAGAGAGAGTTGACTATGTCTCTTGCCTGAAAGATTTTCCGTAGGCCCTCACAAATTTTTTCCAGGTGCTGCTTACTTCTTGTCTTGGTATTGGTAATTCTGCCAAGCTTAGCTGCATTAAGTTGCATTCTTGAAGTGGGGACTCGGGAGTGCTTCTTCTGAATGAAGATGTGTTTTCTTGGGGATGGGACTTTACATGGACCAAATATCTAGTTTTCCTTACTACTTGCTGTTTTAAAGAGGTGGCATTTATCAATTGCTGGCTGCAGTGGTCTAGTACAGATTCTGTGATATTGAACTCAGTTGTTATATGCCTCTTCACAAGTATGCAGCTGGCGCTGCCTAATGAGCTGGAGAAGGGTTACTCGAGAATAAAATTCTGCATTTGTATTATATCAAAGATATATATCTGTGATTGCTAAATGGAAAGCACTTAACAGTTGGATTCTCACTTACTAGAGTACAAGAATGATTAAAGTGAACTAGTTGGAGAGAAGTGGTCTATTGAAATGAGACATGAGGCCTTGTTTCTGTTTGAAGTTGGTTAAATGATTGTAAACTGTTTCCAAACGACCCTACTGTGCGGGTTTGGGATTGGAGGGTCACTTTAGGAATTGGACTGGGGGAAGATTTTAAAGTTGGTGCAGTGATATTTTTTCATTTACAAGTAATCCTCTCTTTCTGTGGTGGTTGTATCAGTTCCAATTTCCCTCTTGAGCAGAGTGCTGACAGAAATTTCACTAATTTGTACGGCACTACACCATACATGTCATACTACTAGATTTTTTCCTAGGGAAGCCAATCATCATTGGATTGTTCACCTAGAATATTCATTAGTAAGGGAGGTTTGCGGAATTTTTCAAGATTTTTAGGAAGTGTCATACTTTCTGTAGTGCTGGTGACTCAATTGATTCGTAGGCCAAAAACCATTGACTGTTGATTCACATATGTCGAAACTCATAACCTCATTTTTTTACTCAATGAAGTTCTTACTTATCAAGGAGGAGAATAATAGAAGGGATAGGACTGCACTACATAGTTTTTATGTTGAACAAAGCTTGCAGTTTGAGTTGGTAGAGTCATCTGAAAGTACAGCCTCTTCTGCCCAGAACCCTGTATATGGAACTAAAAAATTTATACAGTTGATAATCTTGGTAATTATTTTTATCTTATGTTTTTTACATGATAAACAGGTTTTTCAAGCATCTACAATAGAATTCATGCCAAGGCAAGTTGTTTTTATGTATAGATAGAATGTTTACCAACAAAGTCATGTAAGCCAGTAATTGTGTACCAACTTGTTGAATAACAGTTACCTGCTATAATTTTTTTGATTATTTGAAAAACATCAATGATATGATTTGTTATATTTTGGGATCCTGTTTTCGCGTAATCCAGTTCATGTTGCAGTCTTTATAGTGTTTTTGTTATCCCCTGACATATATCCTCGTCAGAATTTTAGATTGTGGTTGTATAAAAGATGGTGTTTCTGCTTTAGAGTGTCTCAATTTCTTTCTACTTCAGTTTTTATGTTTTTTTTCCCGCTTCATATATACATACATATATATAAGCATCCCTGTTAAGAGTTTTGAATGTCCAATTTCATGCAAGATGAATGGTGCATATTCGGAGCAACAACTGATGTTCTGTCTGCTTTGTTCTATTCATCGAGGCTTGTAAGTTTAATCACGAGTACTTGCTGGGTTTCTGATGTCTACATTGTTGCTATAGCATAATGATGGTTCATAGTGAAGGAAGAAGGGTACTTGACTTTAGCACGTGGTGGGATTTTGGTGAACAACTGTTGATTCCTTGGCTTGAACCCATTGCTTGTTCTTTTACAAGTTCTGATCTCAAATAACTATTGTTTTCCTTGTTCATGACTGGGAAAGTCATTTCCTGTAGGCTGCACATGACCTTGGAAAAGATGAGATAATTGAGGAGTCATGTCTGTAATGGCAGCATACTCACGGGGCAGGATCATGCTCACCTTTTCAATCCTGTCCCTTCAGCACAACACTTGAGGTAAGTATAAGGAACATTGTCGAAAGAATGCACATTCTTAGTGGAGGGTATTGTTTCAATGCAATCGCTTGGACTTGAAGTGCAGAAGGTGGTCCTTGAGGTTGCTTTTTTGGGGTGACTATTCAGGAATCCAGGATGAATGTTCAAGTGTTTTTCTTTTCCACTCCCTTAGAAGTGATATTGAAATGGCTGATTAATTGGCAAAAAGTGGCTTACATAAATACTGTTTCCCCCCCTTTTTGATGGGTAGGCTGGGGTTAGGCAAGACCCCTACCAGTTGTATTAGAAAAAGAAGAAGAAAGAACTGATTACAAACTGCAGTTTACATAAATCTACTGTGGTTTGCATTCTTAGTGGAGGGTATTGTTTCAATGCAATCGCTTGGACTTGAAGTGCAGAAGGTGGTCCTTGAGGTTGCTTTTTTGGGGTGACTATTCAGGAATCCAGGATGAATGTTCAAGTGTTTTTCTTTTCCACTCCCTTAGAAGTGATATTGAAATGGCTGATTAATTGGCAAAAAGTGGTTTACATAAATAATGTTTCCCCCCCTTTTTGATGGGTAGGCTGGGGTTAGGCAAGACCCCTACCAGTTGTATTAGAAAAAGAAGAAGAAAGAACTGATTACAATCTGCAGTTTACATAAATCTACTGTGGTTTGCATAAATCTACTCACACACGGAATTTTCTTCCTGAATTTTTTTTCATCTTTTGGATTTTAAGTAAATTCTCATAGCTTGTTAGAAAAATGAAAGAAGAGAAGAGAAAAAGAAAGGAATTACATCCTTATTGTTATAGGAATAAGGAATTACATCCTTATTGTTATAGGAAATAATGTGGTCTTGGCCATTGAAGAGGATAATTGACACATTTTTGCACTCATGATGATGTTTTCACCAAGAGAGAACAGTCTATGGACACTCTTAGGTGTTTTTTCTTGTATTTTTGTTTTATTCTGAGAGTTGAATGGCAGTCTTGTATTTTGTAGTGTGGAAGATTAGCCTTTCTATAGTTTTGGTTAAGTTATTGGCATACTTGTAAATAAGTGAGGATAGAGATCTGTTTGTAAAGTTATAGGTCGGCCTTCCTTCTATATGAATAGGACCTGAATCTCCATGTGCTGGTGTTAGTACTCATCAATAGTCGAAAAGATTCAATCCAGGAATTGAGTTTCAGAACACACTAATATATGAACCACTTTATTAGAAGTGAAGAAGCCGATGAAGGCATCAATGGCTTCTCCATGCTCTAATTGAGAAAAGTCACAATGTCAGTTGGGTGGATATTGTCAACATTTAACGAACAAAGAGCAATGGTGGATAGTTTGTGAAGAAAGGGGGCCATATAAGCGGATATTGGGAATAGAATGGAGCTATGATAGATATATATTGCCATCTTTGTTTCATAATATTGGATTTTTTACATGCCATCCCCGAAAAATAATTAATTGTTGCCCCTAGCCCTATGGCTTCTACAATTGCAGGGGTTCCAGCCTTAAACTTAGGAGGAGGTTCTACATAAGTAGAATGATACAAAGTACTTCGCCAATTATTTCTCTTAAGGAGGCATGGAAGATAAGAGCTCACTTCTGCCATACAAGAATCCAACACCTTGTGTGCAAACAAAGAAATCAGCATCTATACATTTTTTTAGCGGTAAATCGGCTTCGTTACTTTGCACGCCAAGCACCATGTGTGGAACAGTTCAACAAGCATCTACAACTACTTTTGCCCCAATAACTGCTATCTCCTTTGTTCTTGACATCTACAGCTTCCATGACCTCAATCAGAGAACCTTTCAAAATCATTGAGAGAATCCCTTCTCCTTTTCCTTTGACATCTACAGCTTTCATGTCCTCAATCAGAGAACCTATCAAAGTCATCGAGAGAAGCCCTTGTCTTTTGCCTCTCCTCTCAATTAGCTATACAATGTCAACAAGCTGGGGCCTTTATGAGCCCAATACCAGCAACATTTTATGCAGGGACTATAATAAAACTTCTCTTGCAACATTATAATAGATGTAGGAGTTATTATTGTAATCCTTGCATTATAGTTTCGTCAAACTTACTTGGGTTTGCCACTTTGGTGTACATTCAGCAAGGGAGCTTTATTGTTATAGGAATTATGTGATCATGGGTAGAAAAACTTATTAGCAAAAAAAAAAATTCAAATGAGAATCAGGTAGGCTCTTTTATATATATATATATAAAGTACAAACATCTGGATGGAAAAGATTAACACCGGATAGGCGTGTTAATGCTGGATGGATGCTAGTGTCTTGTATTGAGTGCCAGGCAGAATATCACAGCTAGGGACTAGTTAAATGGTGAATGGATGCAATTCTCTGAACAATGTGCAAGAACTCTAAGCTTTTCTTTCGGTCTTTGGTGCTCAAGGAATTCAAAGGAATCTCATTTAATGGTTTTATTGCAAACTGGGGGTCCCTTGTTCATAGCAATATGGGATGATTTTGTAAATTTTGGTGACTGGTTTCCCTCTTGGGAGTTTGTATAGCCTTTCCTTGTCTCTTTTTTGGGGCTTGTCCCCATTTAATAGACATGCGTTACTTATAAAAGAAAAAGATTATCTCGACAAGCGCATGTGTTGGATTTTAAATAGTAAGAAGAACAAACAGATAGCCAATTACAGTGGAAAGCAAAGAGGTTATTCTAGAAGTTTCGGAGAATGTGGAAGCTGATTTGTTAATTTATGGGGATTGATGACAACTTTGTCACGTGCACTCTGACAGATTGATAGCTTGGCAAGATTCCAAATGAGTGGAGAATATGAAGACGCTAATCCTAGTGGGGGCCATTGACGAGTTCGTTATCAGGATGCCACGTAAGCAAGTTAGTTATAAAGAATCTCAAGTTCTGTGGAACTTGATCTAAGTTCCCTGAAGTCTATAATAGGGATTGATGGTCATTTTTCAGAGAATTTCTTTTGAGGGATTTTAGATTTTTTAAGACTTCACATGCTCTTTAGGTTTTGTTTCTTTCTACGAGCTTTGAGAGTTGTTGAAAGAGAGATTTGTATTCTTTGAGAATGTAATAGCTTTGTTATAAAAAGAGGGGGCTCTCTGTTAAGGTACTCTTTACAATCTTGTATTTCTTGTTGTTTGATCAATGGAGATTAAAAATGCATTCTATTAATTCCTGTAATTGTCTGTATTTTAGTTGTCTGATTCTTTTTGTTCATATAATCAACTCAAATCCGCAATGGTGGTTTGTTCTTGACATTTCATTGGGAATTTATTTATAGCCGTAAACTAGGGACTCTGGATTTAATAAATTGTTTATCCTAGAATCTAGATTTGTGTTCTTCACAGATCCTTGATTATTATTGAGTTTGGATATCCCAGAAATGGAACCAACACTTAGATATTTACTTTCTATTTATTTTGTCTCATTTATATGGAAAGAAAATTAATTGAGAAACATATTAGTTAAACGGTTAATCGTATATTTATATTTTGACCTGCATGAGATGTCGAAAGAGAAAAACAACAAAAAGCATAAAGGAGGAGAATCAATTTTGCAGTCATGCAAAAGAGATTTTCCACCAAATACATTAGGAACAATACAATTAATTTTTAATGGTATATTTATACCCTAGCTCGTGGAATCTTAAGCTTTCCTTGAAAGTTCTATCCTTTCACTTGTTTTCATAAAAGGGAGAATCCTTACTGACAATTGATTGGTTGAAAGAAAATTCTTGGCACTCATACTCAAATTTCTTTTATGGAGATAATAAGGTGAACACTGTTCACATGTCAGATATTAGTTAAGAACATATGGATATTCTTTTTATTAGAATCGAATATTTAACATGATCTTTTGACTTTGAATCCTTTTACAGTTTTACCTTAATAGTTTTTATGATGGCTTGTTGCGACCAAATGGCAACCTAAGGATGAAAAGCATTTGACACATCTTGTTTCCTTCTATAATCTGGAGCAAACAAAAAAAATCTAATGGTGCTAAGGTGGAACTGAGGGAAGTCACCAAAAGATTAAAGAAGTTATTGGAAGAATATTGGTGCTTGCTTCTTGAAAGTTCAAAATTGAAAGAAGTCCTCACATATGATTGGGTTGTTGTGCGTAGGAACTTTCTGTGCTCCTGGATTCAAAGGATTTTGGACACCCCAATCTAGTGGATGGATAAAGATATAATGTCACGGATCACCAATTCACAACGGAATGTCACGGGATGACTGACTTGAGCCAGATTTTCCCTACACCTGAAGGTTGGATGCTCTAGAGGCTTATAGAAGACTCTAGAACATTATAGAAAACTCTAGAAGATTCTAGAGAACTCTAGAGGATTCTGGAAAACTCTAGAAGATTCTAGAAAGTCCTAGGGCCTGGAGGATTCTAGAACATTCTTGAGTATTCTAAGCATTATATACATATTCTAGATAATTCCTAGAAAAGTTCTAGAGATCCATTGATGGTAGATTGGTATAGAGTTTTCTAGATATTTCTAGGTCTTGAGGCATCGTGCCTATATAAAGGGGTTGAGACCCTCATTTGTAATCATCCAAGAATCCAAGAAACAATACAAGAGTTGAGTTAAGAGATTTTCAATCCTCTTCCCCCTTCTCCTTAAGTGTTCTTGGTGTGATCAAACAAGTGAGTGTCTTGACGAGTTTGAGGACTCTCAAGGCGACAAAGAAAGGCTGACTCGAGTGACGTTGGAGCGTGACGCGAGTGCCGCACGGGTCTAAGGCAAAGAATTTGCAACCCCGTGACAAGTGGTATCAGAGCTTGGTTCGAGGAAGCTATGTCGTCCGAGGTGGAAAACGTAGCTGCAACCATGGAACTAAGAAAAGATGGTGCTCCCAAGGATGGTGTCCCTAGGAAGAGGCGTGACAAGTCCCGAGACTTCAGAAGGGATCAATCTGTAGAGCCTACAGGGGCACATCCCTTGGAAGCACGGCTTGACGAGATCGAGTCTCGCATTGGCAAGCTCGAGTTTGCCACAGTCGAAGGAGAAGAAAAAGTTGATGAGTTAATGGCCCAACAGCAAGAGTGCTTTGGCGCCATGGGAGAACTCGAAGCCGACATGAAGAGTACAGTGGATGTACTCAAGGCGGAAATGAAGGAGTTGTTCAAGAATCTCAGGGATGAGACCGTTGGAGCGGTTGAGAACTAGGCAGCCCAACTTGAAGAAGTAAGGACCAAGGTGGTGGTCCTAGAGAAGGCCGTGGCCAATGGCACGGCACAAGCACGGGAGATCCCTAAGCTTCGTGTTCCAGAACCTAAGAGCTACGGAGGTAACCGTGATGCCAAGGAGTTAGAGAACTTCTTGTGGCAAATGGAGCAATACTTCAAGGCGTCTCGACTAGAGGACGAGGAGGGAAAGGTTGACACGGCAACCATGTACCTCACCAATGATGCGATGCTATGGTGGCGAAGGAGGCACGGTGACATCGAGAGAGGGCTATGCACCGTCGACACTTGGGAAGACTTCAAGAAGGAACTGAAAGCGCAATTCCTTCCCGAGAATGTTGAATACCTTGCTCGGAAAAACTTGAAGCGACTCAAGCACACTGGGTCAATTAGGGACTACATCAAGCAATTTACATCACTAATGCTAGACATCCCTGACATGGGAGACAAGGACTGTCTATTCTTCTTCATGGATGGTCTACAACATTGGGCAGAACAAGAACTTCAACGGCGTGGAGTGCAAGATTTAGCGACTGCCCTTGCCACTGCGGAGAAGCTGATGGACTTCTCTATGAAAGGAGAATCTACGAGTAAGGCCAAGCCACCCGAGACTATTCACGACAAAGGTGGGGGAGATAAAAAGGCGAGCCACAAGGAGGGAGCCAAGTTGTGGTCTCGTGATGTGAGGGATCCAGGCAAGACCTTCGAGAAAAATAATGGATGCTTCATTTGTAAAGGAGACCATCGGGCTAGAGATTGCCCAAAGAAGAAGGCCTTGAATGCCCTTACTGCTAAGTTGGATGAAATAGGGGAAAACAGCGACGAGGAGCCAAGGATTGGATCCTTACAACTCCTCAATGCCGTGAAGAAACAACCTGGGTCATCAGAGGCAGTAAGCAAGTGACTCATGTACATGGAAGCATCCATCAATGGAAAGCCTACACAGGTCATGGTAGACACGGGGGCGACTCATAACTTTGTCTCAATGGACGAGGCAAAGAAGTTGGGATTGAAGTCATCCAAGGAAGAAGGTTGGTTGAAGACAGTAAATTCACAGGCCAACCCGATAAATGGCATGGCTCGTGGGGTAGAGCTGTGTATCGGGGAATGGAAGGGAAGTGTGAATTTATCAGTGGTTCCTATGGATGATTACCAAGTGGTACTTGGACTGGAGTTCCTGAGGAAGGAGAAGGTGATACTGCTACCCTTTATGAATGCAGTATGCATCATCAAGAAGGGATCTCCTTACATAGTTCCTACAGTCAAAGGAACCAAAATAGAGACAAAGATGCTATCAGCTTTACAACTCTCAATGGGGTCTCAAGAAGGCGAAGCTACGTACAAAACTTTGACGGTCGAGAAACATGACGACAGGGTAGATGGAGAGCTACTCAAGGATGAAGAAGTCCTCGAGGGAATCACAGATGTGATGCTGCTCGAGTTGCCAAAGGTGCTACCACCAAGGAGAAAGGTGGATCATCAGAATGAATTGGGGGACAAGCCAAGCCGTACCAATCAGGTTGTGGATGACTTGAGGAGGAAAGTCGAACAAGCGGTAAGGCTATTTGTGAAGAAAGTAGAGTATATACTCACGGATCGTCATGTGAGGAGACGTGGAGCTCAACCGTATACAGAGTACTTGGTGAAATGGAAAGGATTTCCGAGAACGATACTCTATGGCAATTCAGAGATAAGATCAACAAGTTCCATGAAGATAAAGCGCCGAGGACGTCGCGGAAACAGGTGGGGGAGAGTGTCACGGGATGACTGACTTGAGCCAGATTTTCCCTACACCTGAAGGTTGGATGCTCTAGAGGCTTATAGAAGACTCTAGAACATTATAGAAAACTCTAGAAGATTCTAGAGAACTCTAGAGGATTCTGGAGAACTCTAGAAGATTCTAGAAAGTCCTAGGGCCTGGAGGATTCTAGAACATTCTTGAGTATTCTAGGCATTATATACATATTCTAGATAATTCCTAGAAAAGTTCTAGAGATCCATTGATGGTAGATTGGTATAGAGTTTTCTAGATATTTCTAGGTCTTGAGGCATCATGCCTATATAAAGGGGTTGAGACCCTCATTTGTAATCATCCAAGAATCCAAGAAACAATACAAGAGTTGAGTTAAGAGATTTTCAATCCTCTTCCCCCTTCTCCATAAGTGTTCTTGGTGTGATCAAACAAGTGAGTGTCTTGACGATTTTGGGGACTCTCAAGGCGACAAAGAAAGGCTGACTCGAGTGACGTTTGAGCGTGATGCGAGTGCCGCACGGGTCTAAGGCAAAGAATTTGCAACCCCGTGACAGGAAGCTCAATAGTGGTAGTTTTGGTGGAATTCTCTCCAATAATAGTGGAGATGTGATCTTTCCTATGTCAGCCTTAATGGCTAGTTCTTGGCAATTATTGTGGAAATGTTAACTCCTTAGAACAATATCATTCTCTTGACTAAGTGTTCTCCTCCCATTAGGTGATTTTCAGATGGCTATTAGATGGATTAGAGATGTTATTAACTCGCTTGGACAAGAGATGGACTATCTCTTTATTGTCTAGGTTGTTGTTCGGATTTTAAATATTCATAAGAAGGGCAATGCTTGTTCACAAAGTTTCTAAATTTGGCACAAACAGTTTTGGTGTAGTTAGACCATATATTTATATTTACCCCAGAAGGCACCCTCTGTATGATTTCTGGTGTTTATATATTTTCACCTTTATTGGGGGAAAAGTACCAACCATATACTATGGAGCAAGCCCCACTGGTAGGATAAATAAAGAGTGGAAATCACTTTTTTCTTGTAGTTACTTTTAAAGGGAATAGATAATGTTTTGTCAATCGATGTGTTTCTCACCAAAAGTTTATATTACTGGATGTACCAAAGTAAGAATACGAAGGAGGACAGGCTTCTGAATTGAGCATGAAAAAGGTTCCCTCTTTTATTAGATCCTGCACTAGGATGGAGAACCATAGTGAAATCAAAACTAGCGAAGAAGATACAGGCCCTTGCATTCAGTCCACTAGTTGTCCTCTTGGTAGCTAGGTACTAAAAGATATAAAGAGTGGGAGTGTATCCCATGCTATGATTAAGGCCCCCTAGTTGGACTAGTATTGGGTAGGAAATTGGTAGGAGAACCGATCTAAACAGGAAAAAAAAACATAGAATGAAACAACAGATGTTATAGATAGTAAAATGAACAATCTTGATACTTCCTACTCTTGAAATGGGGGTTGCAGAAGTGGAACTGTGGCAAGAAGGAGAAAGTGGTTAACTTTTGGTTATATGATCAATAATCCCTGAATGAATTACTTGTGGAGGCGTTAGAAGCAGTACCCTGAGGAGATTTACTCTTTGGACAAGATTGTCGAATCGATCTTGGAGAACTTGAATTAAGTTATTGGAGGATGTCAGATGAGCTCCCACTGAAACACACATGTACCAACTTCCATAAGCAAAACCATAGTAGACAAACATGTTGAGAGGTAGTCCAAGTACTACCACATCTATGGGAGCTCAATTATATATCTACTACCACCAGTACATCTACATGGCTGCAGTGCCTTTTTCTCTGGATTACTCCTCTTTGAAGAAGGGCATGCCTGGGGTTTGCAGATGGTAATGCTTCATGAACAAGAACTTGCATACATGTGTTTAAATTTTCTTGGTTCAGTACATCTCAAATTCTTCGCTCTTCAGTTTCTTTCCCATGTTCATTTGGGATCCTGGTGGCAGTCAAAACGAATTGGCAGATAATGATTCAGCAGTTCTTCCCATGTTTCTTGTACGAATGCATAGAAATCAGTCTAGGGTTTGTTACATGGCCTCTGGTAAGCTACTGCTTAAACAGTTGATAGATCTGTGGTAGTGTGTTTCTTCTGAGAAGTCCCTTTTCTTCACTGAAAAAGCAAGTTACTATTCAGTTGCCGTTCCCTGGAAGTCTGGAACTTAAGAGACAGACATAAGGAACCTGTGACTATTTTATGCTTATACATTTTTTTTGACAAGTAATTTTATGCTTATGCATCAGTTTTCAAATTCAGCATCTGGGAGTTTAATAATTTTTCCACTGACATATTCCAGTTTGAGCTCATCAAAAAGAAAATGGACTACAACCTGAGAAAAGGACTGTTACTGTTTAACTTTGTCATAGTACCTTGAAGGCTTGGATGTTCCATTTGACGAGCACCAGGATTCTTTCTGTCCTTATCTTCCACATGACCTCTTGATGAAGATTCCTCAGCTATGTGTATCTTACTGGTCGAAGATTAAAATTCATAATTGTCTATTGATCTTAGGGTCAACTCTTTTCACAAAATGGGGTCCTGCAGAGGCAGGAAGGGTTACTTTTTATTTTTTATTTTTGGCAGGGGATGTATGGAGTGTGTTGTTTAAGATTGAAGGGGACTTCTAAACAAAGCTCTCTGGGCTAATGAATGCCTAAATACGTAATAAGACTCGTTAAAACTTCCAAAGTTGCAAAATGGAAAACCCACCAGAACACCAAAACAGAACCATAAAACTCTTTTTAACATTCCATAAGGTTTTGCGTACCTTAAGTATCATCAAATAATTTTGGAGGAATCACCGGAGAAGTCTTTAAATTGGGATTTTAGATGGTGTAGGCCTCAAGCAATCTTGTTGACGTCATACATGATACATCATACATGTCAATGCTGATTTGAGCAGTAGCACATACCTGTGTGCAATACCTTTTGCTCAATTTCAGCTATGATGTGGATCTGAGTTCAATCTTTTTATTGGTTCCAATCCTCAAACCAAAATAGAACCCTAGATCTTGTTCGGAAGATGGACGCCTCTTTGATACCATGTTGAAACAGATAAAAGTAGTTTCTAGGTTTGTTAATTTATGCATGCCTGAAAGGAATTCAGTCTATGGAAGGGAGTTTAAACAATTACAGAAGCTTCCTCTATTTGCATGCACCTCAATGTAAAAAACATAACTGTCATGCACCTCATGGTAGTAAAAATACACTACAACTGCCATACAGCCATGATGACATTTCTTTCTCCATTAACCAAGCAAAAATATAAAGTGAGAAATTGATGGCCTTTTTGTACAACCTTATGTTAGGTTCACGAATAGTGTTCCTTAGATTCTCATGTATTAATCAAGCAGAATTCTTATTGCTCTGAATGATACATATATGGAAGGATAGAATCCAAATTCTCATCTTTTCTCATGGTAAAGAGTTGTGTGAATAAGTGAAGCATTTCAGGGTTCTTACAATCCTGTTTTTCTTCTGTGTCGACTTGCCGGTTTTTTGTCCAGGGGTTCTATGACTGTAAAGACATACTTGGAGATAGTTATATTGCCATGGATTTCCTTACCTTCTGCTAGGTTTAGTGGGTTTCATTTATGCAGGTTTATGCAGGTATAGTGTCTCCTGTTTGAGATGTACCCAAGCATCAATTCATATGGAAGCTTAGAATCCGGTGTATCTGCATGCACAGGTGAGAAGGGTTAGTAAAATTAGACCTCTCTCTCTTTCTCTCTCGCTCTCTGAGGGGCTGTCACTGTCTCTCAATTCTCATTAGTAAGAGCATTGCTATTCCTTCAAACAGATCTTCACTCTTTAGAGAGATTGTGTTGTCTATGTCAATTGACTTGCCACTAAATTTTTCGTCAATAATTCCAAGGATCTAAATGCCTTCTGGTTGTGTTTAGACTAGCTTCTGAAATAACTCAAAATTTTGGTTTTCCAGTGTCCATTCATTTTTCTACTAAAAGACACTTTGGTTTTCGGCAAGAATCTCTTACTTCATAGCCATGCATTGGTAGGCTAATTTTGTGGTCACCTTGGTTAGGCTTTTTTCTCTACAGCCTTCGACTGATAATAAATGGTGTTGCAGGCACTTTTTGGCCTCCCTGGGCAACAGAAGAAAGGGTTTCCATCTCTGAAATCCTGTTTTTCAATCAAGACTTGTAATGTGTGAGCAAATTTTTCTCTATAGGTCAGCCTTTTAATTGGGAATGCAAACCACAGAGGTTTCCAAATATTGCATTTTTTCCTTAGTTAATTATCTTCTCTACCCTTGTTCACATGGGATTCACTATAACAACAGTGCCATGCTACTCCAAGGAAAGGAGGCTATGTTGATGGAGCTTTTTCATTCTTACTTGTGCAGTTCTTTCCGACTTCCGAGGATGATAAAATCCTTAGATCTAGTCTATGTGAGTAGAACTGCAAAATTTTCAGTACAATGAGCAGGCTTGGTGACATGAAGGACTCAGGCATAACTTAGTGTTTCTTTATATTGGTGACATGCTGGCATGGAGATGATGGTTCTCATTTGGTACAATATTTAGTTTAAGGGTCCTTTTAATATGCAGTTCAGGCAGTTGATCATTTTTTGCTTGAAAGCATTTCCATGGCTTTCTAAAATTTGTGATGAGCTTGTGTATCCCTTTGTGTCATGGTATTGGGACTTCTCTCAACTTTAGCTGCAGTAAGTGGCATTTCTGAAGTGGAGGGCAATAAATGAATCTACTGTTTGAAGATGTATGTGCTGCGGGATGGGACTGGGATTGTGTGCTAATTAGCTCTCTTGTTCTCCTTATTACATGCTTTTCAGAAGAGCGCTTACCTACTGAATGCTGGAATGATATTGTGTGCCCTCTTATGATATTGCATACGGTTGCTCCCATTCATGGTTGCCAGCAGGGCTGGATGGGGCTTAAATGAAGATTATAATCTGGACATTTTATGGAGCAAGCATCTGAAGCACTGGACAGTTGGATTCTTGTATATAATTACCAATTACTAAGAGTTCATGAAAGATTATGAATTTATGATAACTAAATGGAGGAAAGTGGTGTCAATCGAAATGAAATATGAGGTTAGAGATATTTTAGATTCTCACTCACATGTGGTACCTAATTACCTACTAGAATGCTAAAATGATTATGGCTAACAAGATGGAGGGACATGGTGCCAATTGAAAGAAGCGCAAGGCCTTGTCGCAATCCAAATGTCAGCATAAATTGTCTGCAGAAAAGGCTGCCGTGTGGGGTCAGTATTGAAGGATTTGAGCTGTATAAAAATGTTCCAAGTGGGTTCCAGAATGTTTCTTCATGGGAAAGTCTTCTCTCTATTGGATAATTTTATGAGTTCTGTTTGGCATCTGAAGCTGCACGGTGATGATCAAGGTTTCCATATCTGATCCTTTGTAGAATTTCAACAATCTCCTTGGATTTGTATTTACCATGCAGGCAGCCTCAAATAGTTCCACATAGTTGCTTCTGTTAAGAAGCAAATAATCTTTGGATTCTTCACCCAGAAAATTCCATTTATTTACGAGGGAGAATTTCCAGAAATTGTAAAATTTAACTGTAAGTATAGAAAGGTAGGTCCAGACACTGTATATGGTTTCAGATTGTACTAAAGTCTTCTGATGTCTGGAAGTTATCTCTTTAGGGCGCAAACTTGTATGTATAGCTAAAATATTTGCATGTTGACACTATTGGTAGTTATTTTTAATCTTAACTCTGATCTTACATGATAAGCAGGATTTTTGGGCATACAAATAGATCTCATTCTGAAGCCAGTTATTTTATGGATGCTTACAGAAAGGTTCCCAGCAATGTTATACAGGCCTGTGATTTTAGTACCAAATTGCTAGTAACAGTACAGCTGTGCCTTGTTGGATTATTTGGCAAGGGATTGACGATATGGTTTGTTAGTTATTTTGGTGTTCATCTTAATTCTTGTATTCTTCTATGTTGAATAGCTACGTAGAAATGGTGGAAAGTTTGTCTAATATCAGCCTTTCCTTTGCGTACTAGATATAAACATTGCATCCTTGCTGTAAGGTCCCCTTTTTTTTCATTTTTTTAAGTGATGTCAATTACTAGGGTTAATATTATTAACTTTTGCTTATCGAAGATTCTTTTCATGCAATCATGTAAATAATAATATTTTGGGTTACCAATATGAAAAAATAGATATTTTTGGTCAATTTTCTGGGGAGAAATGTTGAAGGCAATGTTTATTAAGGTGGTGAATTTCTTTATCTTATAACAGGCTCTTCTTTGGTGTTATAGCCCATATAAGGATGTGGCATCTGATAGTGTGTTTACTTTTTTACGAATTTCTATCATATATATATATATTGCAGGATTTGAAGGAAAAGTTGGTGTTCAGCTTTTTGAAAAAAGAACATTGTATCTACATGGAAACAGGAAGCATAGTGTAGAGGGATATAAGGATACAATAGGTATTTTTATGGGCATATGGCATATGTTGATGGTATTTTTGTCTTTCTTGTTTTACAGCCCATTAAGGGCAGTAATGTAATTTCATGCTTATGATTAAAAGATCATCGGGGTTAGAGAGAATGCACACACTCCCATTTCTCCCATCTTCTTCCTTCTTCTTTACATGGTGTCAGAGCTTTCAAACTTGATTTCTCTGTTCATACTTGTCTGATTTGCGCGATTCCGAAGGACTTTTATCCATCTTTCAAAGGTCTACAATTGGTCTAAGCACTGTCCACATTAGGCCACGTCAGTTGACGTCAACATACCATACGACTGACATTAGCAGGTCGTATGGTCCATCAACAAGAGACTGGTACCATTTGATTCGTCTCATTTTTCTAATAATTTTTGTACAATTTATTTCTAGATTTGAAGACACCTTGGATGAGTTTTGAGGTTTTTTAAGGTTGATTTCTTTAGAAATTGAAATGTGCAGTTTGGGGTTTTCTTAGGTTTTGATCTATCTTTACTTGGAGTTTGGAGCTGAGGCCCTTCGGTTTGTGTTTTTTTTTGTACTCTTTCAAATGGTATGTCTTGTTTCCAGATTCTCTTATTTGGATTCACTGTCACAATCTTTGGGACTGTTTTACCCTTTTCCTCAGTCACTTTCTGAGTTGTCTTTTCTTTGGCTGCCTTGATTATTGATTTTAGTACATGCTTGCCCATCATATTGCTATTTGGTGCTCTTATGAAGGTCCTCGACCTAAGAATGGACTTATTGTTGAAGTATTGAAGTTTAGATATGATTTATGCATATTGAGGCTTGTGGGAAACTATTTTTCGTGAGGTTGAAGTTGGTGCTATCATCTTCTGTTAAGAGTATTTGAGGGTTATTGAGCATTGCTTACTCAGTTTGAAAGACTTTATATTGAGTTATGGCTGAGGAGATATCCTTTTCTAGGCTTGCCTGTTTGGAGGAGTAGGTGAGAGAGCTCACTACTAGATTTGCTCGTACTGAGGGATCTTTATCGGTGCCTCCGGGTTGCTGAAGGATCTTTATCTTTAAATTACGGGAAGTGAGACAGTTAGAATTTCTTATTATTTCTCTTACTTCTACTCTACATGTTCCTGAAGTTGCTGCTAGTTTACTTTCCATTAATTCTATAACAAAGATCCTAAATAGCAATGCAACTTTGTCTCCTTCCCATTGTGTTTTTCAAGACCTTCATTAGGAGGATGGTTGGTTTAGGGCATCATGGTCTATATCTCCTCCAGGAGACTTATAGTGAGAGAGCCGTCTACTCTTCACAGATGGATGCCTTTAGAGACCTTTTAATGATGTGGCACTAGTCTTAAGCTTGTTCTTCTTTTCTGTATTTTCTTGCATTAAAACTTAGAGTGTGAAACATGTCAATTATCTAAATATTTTCCCTCTTCATTTCTTGCTCATGGAAAGAAATGTAACTGTCCTTTTATGGTGACATATTTTGATGTTTGGGGTCCCTCTCCTTATTCATCTGTCATTGGCCATCATTTTTTTGTTACATTTATAGTTGATTGCACCAGAGTCACTTGGGTCTATTTGATGAAATCTCATAGTGAATTGTTCTCCATTTGTAAATCCTGTTAAGCAATGATCTCCACTGAGTTTGACACCAAGTCAAGGTTCTCCAGGTTAACAATGCTAAAGAATACACATATGAGGAGTTTCAGTTGTATATGTAAGATCATTGAATAATTTTTCAGTCATCATGTACTAACACGCCTCAATAAAATGGATTCACAGAGAAAAAGATCTGTCATCTAACTGAAGTTGCCCGAGCTCTTCTCAAGAAAATGAAGGTACATCAATATTTGTGGTCAAAAGTTGTTCATATTTCCTGTTATTTGATAAACTACATGCAATCTAGAACCTTGAATTTCAAGATTCCTATGAAACTCTTGAAGCTTGATGCACCTTTGTTTCCTATCACTCCTAAATTGTTGGATGTGTATGATAAGTACATAACTTTGATAGGATCACGAACAAATTTTTTGATAGGTCTATTAAATGTGTTTTTGTGGGTCCAGTAGTTCCCAAAAGGGTTAGAAATATTTCTTATCTTATCTTCATCGTTGGTTAGTCTCCATGGTACAAAGTTATCTTTCATGCTCAGTTTGATTAACGAATTTTGGAGGCAACCCTTACTAACACCCTTAGCAATATCTTGAACTTGCTCTCTTGTCTTGACATTAGGTTGTGCAAATTTGGCCACTTCTCAACTTCTCCTTGATGAAGTGTCTGCGAACGCTATGTGCCTATCATGTTGAACTTTGATTCCTAACTCGCCCAACACAGTGTTCATCCATAAGAGCTCACCCACTCCACGAGCCATAGACGAAACTCTGCCTTTGTGTTAGATCTAGCCACCAGAGACTGTTTCTTGCTTCTCCAAGAAATTAAGTTACGCCAACAAGGGTACAATAACTAGATGTAGATCGACAATCAGTAACTAAATTGCCCAATCTACATCAGTATATGTTTCCACATATAGGTGACCATGCCTCCTAAATAGTAAACCTTTGCTTGGAGAGCCCTTGAGATTCCTAACTCTGTTGGCAGCCTCAAGGAAGGATGTTCGGAGAGCATGCATAAACTGACTGATTACACTAATTGCAACCGTAATGCCAAGGCACGTAATGGATGGTAAATCAGCTTCCCAACTAGCCTCTAGAATTTGCCTACATCAATGAAGCGGTCACCATCGACATCATTCAGTCGATGATTTTGACCAATAGGCGTGTCGACAAGCTTAGCACCAAGGTTACCCGTTTCATTCAATAGGTCAAGAACATACTTCCTCTGAGATCTTTAATTTTTCTAACTAGGTTTGAGGTGACTGTTCCAGCCCATTTATGGCTTTCTTCAGTTTACAAACCTAATACTCACTACTCTCGTGTTTGAATTCTAGTGGCCTCATGATATACACCTCCTCCAACTCACCATGGAGGAACACATTCTTCACATCCAACTGATGTAAGGGCCAAGACATATTTGCCGCCAGGGAGAGAAGAACTTAAATGCAGTTTATCTTGGCAACCAGTGCAAACCTCCCCTGACAGTCAATCCCATACGTCTTAGTGAGCCCTTTTGCCACTAACCTGACCTTTTACCTGTCAATTGTGCCATTAGTCTCATACATTACTGTATATACCCATTTGCATCCAAGTAGCTTCTTTCCTCTAGGTAAGGTAATAAGATCCCATGTGTCATTTTTTTCAAAGGCTCTCATCCCTTCAAATGTGGCCTCCTTCCACTTGGATTGAGAGAGCATTTGAAACATTAGACGACAAAGAAATAGAGGCTATAGAAGTTGCAAATGCACGATATGATGAAGACATGGAAAATACTTCATCTTTAGATTGCATCAGATATACCCAAGTACAACGGCTATAGTATCAAATATGACAAAATAACGATAACCAAATAGAGTAGTGAGGGATGGACCCCAAACATCAAAGTGAACAATATGAATAGTACTTTTATCCTCACTAATGAGAAATGTATATCTTTGCCAGTTCACACATTCGCAATTGAACTTAACAGAAGCAAAAGACTCAAAATTGCGGAAATAAATGTCTCAACCCAGACAGGTAGATGGCCTAACTGGTTATGCCAACGCATTAACTGGCCTTTATTGACACTATTATTACTACTAGTACTACTACTAGAATGTCACCTTGCTAAAGAAGATAGCTCTTCATGTCAAGACAGTACAACCCTCTGTCCTCGTGACAATTGCCAATCGTCTTCTTTGTCTCCAAGTATTGAAACACACAATGAGAAGAAGTATTTTCTCGAAGGAGAGACGTTTGGGGTAGATTGATAGACGTGTCAGTTGCAAAATGTTTTAGAAGAGAGATAACTGAACTTTGAAATCCATGTGCCACCTCTACAAGAGAGACACAATTGGTGCCATTGGATGTAGAAACTTTTCTAGAGGTTATGGCGTTTGGAATTTGCTCCAAAGGTTTGGATATTAGAAGATGCTTTGCGCAGAGACCTGTTGGTTGAGAGTCAAACCGTTTTGAAAGAGAAATCCCATTTTGATGACGTGGCTCTTTGTGCGTTGAGAGTTCCACGTCATCAGGCTCGCGTTATTATATAGATATATAGATGTGTTAGACGTATGGTGGTATTTTTGTCTTTTCCATTGTCATTATAATATAAATAGCAATGGAGGTCGACTAGGGGTTATCTAGTCTAGTTCGATTTCTCCTATTCTCTCTTCATTCTTTCTCTTATCCTTTTCCTATATTGCTCCACTAAACCCTACTTTTCTCACAATAGTCTCAAGAGTTCATCAAGTTAATACAGATCCTGATCAAACCAAGTGTTTTTAATTCCAACATAATTGTGACTGAAGTTTTTAGTAGTTAAATGGACCGTTTGGTGATCACATTACATTGTTGTGACTTTCAATTTATAGGTTGACTTATTTCTACTTCATATGTGGTTAAGACTGTCAAATTCGTGATCAATTGACAATTATTTGAAATCAAAATTTGGGTGGTTGAAAATATGAGTTAAACATATTTTGCGTTTGGAGTGTTGTGTTAACTGCGAAGTTCAACTGGAAAACTAAAATAAGCATTTGATTTGAAGTTAATATGCAAAATTGTTTTAACATTGTGATGATTGTGTACTTCATACTCAGAGAACTAAAAAAGGCAAGGACTCGTATTAGAAGTTGTTCCAGATTTGATTGGAGGGTTTTCATCTCTTTCATATCAAATGGATAGGAGCTCTTCAAGTGTCTTTTATAGGTTCTACTACTATTACTAGTAATACCACATCAACCTTTTGACTCATTTCTATCACCTGTTCAGTCAGATATAAGTTGTATGGTGTCTAAAAATGTGGTTCTCTTGGTTGATGAAAGTGACGATTCTATGTTCATGTTCCTTTGGCCATTAGGCAAAGTGTCAATCCAACATTTTACTCCTTATGTCCCACGATTTTGTAAATTGGGAGTCTAGCGGAGATAATGGAGTGTCCTCTTCCTGCGTCAAGGAAAATATGACTAAGCTCCTCTAAGTTTTTTTTTTTTTTTTGTTTTTTTTTCTAATGTGTAAATATTATTAAAGGCACCCATGAAAAACAAGCGCCTTAGCTTGTGAGGTCAAGGTGACCTAGACTAAGCTAAACATCATACAAGAAAAGAAGCCGATGGGCCCCTAATTAACAACCATCCATAAGACAAAGGAGGTCCCATCGGAAAACAAAATCCTCAAAAAAGAGCCTTTTACAATTTGTAAACACTTTGGACCATTAGACAAAAAGACCTTGATATTAAGGACTATCGAGGTCAAATCTTCACTCTTTCCTTCAAAAACCAATTGGTTCCTTTCCTTCCTCAGCCCCCACAAGATCGCGAAGAGGAGTAATTTCCATAGGATGCGACTTCTTTTAGATAAAGTTGGAAAGCGCCAACTCAAGAGGTCCATAAGTGAGTCCGGCATCGCCCATCTCACCCTGACTTCCTTTAGGAACGCTGACCACACCTCCCATGCCACATCACAATGCATCAACAAATGGTGTATAGACTCCCCAATATGCTTACATATGCAACAATAGTTAACTACAATAAACCCTCTGGAAATCAAGTGATCAACAGTCAAGATCTTGTCCTAGGAGGCTGCCCACACGAAGAAAGCTACTTTTGTGGGAAATCTAGATTTCCAAACCAAGGAAGCCGGAAAGCAAGATCTACCCTCTCTATTTAGCACCTCGTAGAATGATTGAATAGAGAATACTCCACTCTTCGCCCATTTCCATACTTGCTTGTCCTGGGCCAGAGGAAGATGAGCATCTTGGAATCGAGCAAGCAATCTAGAAAGGGGATCAATTTTCCAGTCGTGAAGATTTCTCCTGGAACCAAAATTCCATCCTACCACCTCCCCCGTACTAGCAATATAGTCTTGGATGGACCAATGCCTCCTCTCAGATAGAGAATAGAGCTCAAGAAAATCTTCATTCAAGGGGCTTTCTCCACACTAAGTGTCCTCCCAGAATTTGATCTGATTCCCCATCCCTGCATCATACCGAATCCCTCTAGCAAACTCCTCGGAGACCTTCAAAATGCCCCTCCACACACTACAGCTGTACGGGATGTGTGTAGAACTACTCTCCCGCCCAAAGTGAGAAACCCCATACCTGCTCTCAATGACCTTCGCCCAAGGGTTAGAACCCTCCACCCCGAATCTCCATAGCCATTTTTTCAAGAGGGCCCGATTCATATCTTTGAGATTCTCGATCCCCAATCCCCCTCTTTTCTTATCCTTACATACTGATTGCCATCCAACCAAATGCATTTTGCAATTGTCCAACCTGTCATGCCACAAAAAAATTCCGCATGAGTTTTTCCAACTCCTCACCACACTTCTTGGGGCTGTGAAAATGGACATATAGTAGATAGGTAAGCTGAACATGGTACTATTAATAGACACCACTTTGCCTCCCTTCGACAGGTATTTAGCTTTTCAAGATGCTAACCTTGTCCTGAATCGCTCTATGACTGGTTCTCACAAGGCTTTGGACCTATAGGAACCCCCTAAGGGCATACCCATATAGGTGGTGGGCATATTATCAATACGACAATTCAGAGTGTCTGCCAACATCGATAAATGGTCCCCTAAGGGCATACCCAGATAGATAGCTCCTCTAAGTTAATCTCAATAAGTACTCAAATTCTCTCTTGTTCATTTCCTTATAATGCAAATTTCTTGTTATTCCTTCACCACCTTTCAATCCTTTATTCCTTTATGCCGCTGCTGCTTCAATTCAAAGATATGTTCTATTTGTGAAAACAATTGCAGGCATCACATGTGGAATTTGAGGTGCAACGACAATAATTGTTGTATTTGTTTTCCTTCATGTATTTGGAAGTCTGAAACCGCGCTGCTTCTATTCAAGGATATGTTCTATTTGTGAAAACAATTGCAAGCATCAGAATATGGAATTTGAGGTGCAACTGCAATAATTGTTGAATTTGTTTTTCCTCGATGTATCTGTAAGTCTGAAAATATGAGGTTCAACTTGATTGTTTTTTCAAAACTTGGTTCTTCTCGGCCTTGAAAGTGACAATGTTAATGTTCATGTTCCACTGGCCATCAAACCGAACCTTAATCCAGCATTTAACTCTTTAGTACTCCTTGAATCCCACAATTTTTGCAAATTGGATTCCTGTATCTCAGGCAATAGAATGCTATCTTGATTTTTTTTTTGGATAAGTAGAATGCTATCTTGTTATGCATCAGGAAAGGCAATTGGGCAAAGCTCTTCTCACTAAATCTCAATACAGTACTCAAATCCTCTTCTATTCATTTTCTTCCTTCAGTGCAACACCTTCAATCCTACATGCTGCTGCTATTCAAAAGTTTTGATTCATTTGTTTAAATAACTACAAGCATAAATCTTGAATGTTAGGAGCAACTACAATAATTATGCAATTTCTGTTTACATAGTTGAGATGTTCGATAAGATATCTGAAAGTACTGTGGAGAATAGGAATCTAAAATTTTGAGTGGTTAATGGCCCTCAATGCTGCACGATTGACTTGAAAATACAAGTAAGCCCCTGAGGTGTCTAGCTTGACTGTAGATCTATTGTTTTACATTCTGTACTGCAACCACGAGGTCGAGGGTTTAATCGTCTAACCCACCCAAAAACATTTATAAAAAAAAACCCACCAAAAGTTTTGACACTAATCTCATCTAAATCCATCAAGCTATAAATGACATGCGGAATTAATCTGGTGTCTTTGGCTATGTTATCTTTAGGGTTAAGAATGGATGCTTGGCTGTAAAATGTTCCTTGTATGTCCAGTGATTGTGGATTTGAGTGGCATTGCTGTCAATACCCTTCTTTAAAAGAAATCCTGTGTACTTTGAAAGTCGTACATATATTTAGTGTTTGGAAGCGCATAGTAAATGGCTATATATATATGAACCAAAATTTGTTATTCAGGTTTCTTATATCTTTGATTAAGCTAATACTGCAGGGTTTCACTTCTGAACTTTTTAGCTGCTTTTCCTTTATACGCAGGTGGGTGTTTTCTTTTCTTAGAACGTAAATCACCTTGAACTTATCGGTCCCATTGTTATGGGGCAGAGACACTTGTTCAGCAGATCCCAAATGTTTGAGATGGACCCTGATCAGAACCGAAATCATATACATGCTGAGCAGTCTTACGTGCACTTGGGTACTGTCAGCTTTAAATGCATCTATTTGGGCATTCATTCATTATCTACTCATTGTGTAGTAATTCTTTAAAGGGCAAACCAATAGTTTGGGTATTATAGATGGTAATTACACCTACAAAAGGAATATGCAGGACGTGTAGCACAAATGCAAGGGGGGACCAATCATTTGATGGGTCATACCTAGGAGATCTGACCTCCTGTATGTGCATTATATTTCCTGCTATTCCATTTATAAATTATAATTATCATCTGGGTACTCTGTAGATTTGCTTTTAAATACTAGCTAGAACTCATTCTCAAATTTGTATTGCAGGCAGGGCCAGGGCTGCAGAGAATGGTTCTTCTGTTTTTCCTATTGAAAATATGTCCAATGGGGGAGTAAATTTTGTCTCTCCCTGGAATTCAGCACTGGGCTCAAATGAGTATTCTTCATCAAGTATCAGCACAGAATTACCACATTATAGGGCAGCTACTTCAGGCTCATCTTATGATCCCTTCCTGCACCCATCAGCTGCTGGAAGCTTATGTCCTGTCCCACAAAATTACGCTGACCTTTCTTCATCTTCTAGTTATTACAGACATGTAGGTCATGGAGTTGAAGGCAGCATTGGTAATCTTACAGTGGGCAATGGAAGGGGGGCATGCAAAAGAAAAAGCCCAGCAATTTCTGGGGTCTATGAGAGAGGCAGTACCAGCAGATCCTATAATGCTGGAAGTTCCTCCGATCTCTCTATTTCTTCTGATTTACAGCCGGAGAAGCCTATTTCAGGTTCCCAGCATTGGCCTTGGGATCCAATGAGTATAACCCCCAGTTATAGAGGGAGCAGTCTCTCAATTGTAGGGGAAGTTTCTCAGAGGAATGTGAGAAGCCGATCTACACTTGATTTGGAAGTGAACCTAGCTAGGACCCATCTATCAAGCAACCCATCTCGCCATCCCCGTTCAGTGGACCGACCAATAGACCATTCTGGCACCGTTGACCCTGCTGGCCCGAGTGCTAGTTCAACCACTCGGGAATGGAACCCTATTCCTGTTTCTCCTGCTGCTCGGTGGAGAATTCTATCTTCAGGTTAGTTTCAGATATACTTGTTATGTCAGTTTCATCATTATATCTAAGAGAGGTCTTTTTGAAAATTGCAGATACCAGTGGCTTGAGTCATGACGCGAATCAGTTCCTAGTGGGAAGCAGTAGTACTATTGGTTCTGTAGAGATTGGTGGGTACCATCACGACCACATTTCCAGCAGAAATCCTGTTGGTCTTCCACATAATCTTCATGGTCCCGTCACTCAAGCTGTAAGAGGAGATCGCAGTAGCTATGCTCAAAGAGCGATGCCTGCTTACAGGGCCATGTCTAGTTATCCCCGCTTGGGATCTATGGCAACTTCTGAGGATGGTCTGCAGTCGGTGCCAGAAAGTTATTCTTCCAGACATTCAAGGCCACTCTCTACAATTGGATGGCGTAACAGTGACAGGAATGGAAGATCAAGGATACCTTATAATAGATCGCGCTCACACTCTGATGGGGCAGATGCCCATGATAGATTTGTATCTGAGGTGTGCAATTTTCTCTTTTTGAAGAAATCTAGCTTCTCTTCTGCATTGGAGATAGCAGACATCTGGTAGAACCTTTGGATACCATTGTATGTAGCTGTGTATGCAGTGCAGAGGGACCTGCTGTTCAGGGGGTCCGACCTTGTAGATCTACGAGGCCTAAAATTGGTGATGGGACGATTGCAACCAACTGATTATTGCATTCTCTTGGATGATCGCAGTAATGCTGAATGGCCCAGAAGAAAGTCTAGTGAATGGGTGGTAGCAGTCGTCTTATCAGGATCAATTTTTGGCATCGAAGATCTTCCAAGTTGTTGCCATTATGGCTTGCGTACTGGAATGTTGTTGATTTAATGTCATTGTGGCCTGCCTAGCAAATACCATAGATTGATTTGATAAATAATGCATTATTGGAAAGAAACAAAGATAGTCACATTTAAAGGTTGAAGAATCCCCAACCAAAAAAGACATTTACCAGTCCTTCTCTGGATAACGAGTTACTGACATTGTCCACACTTTTCACCATACATATGATGGGTGTAAGTTTCCAAGGCCCAGGTGCCTTTCAGACACACCTGTTCTCATTAAATAGAAAACTTTGTAGATTACAGGATCAAGTTGTCTAGTTGTTCTGCTGGTGCCTTCTCTGTCGGCCAACTAATCACATTGAGTCCCCTTCCTCTATTAACAGACCTGCAAAACTTTGTCAAAAACACTAATCCAAGCAAGTTTCCAGGTTCTTCCAAAGTGGAGTCCTTGAGGCTCACCGGACAGTTACAAATCATCTTGATTCCCACTGTCATTAATCCGCTGGAATGCTAACCCACTGATGAGAGGAATGTCCCACTGATGAGAGAAATGTGTTATTTCTTTGCAGGGTCTTATGATGGTGGATCGCTCAGCCTTGTATGGTTCCAGAAATATGCTTGATCAGCATAGGGACATGAGGCTAGACATAGACAACATGAGTTATGAGGTTATTAGAAATCAATTCGGTATGTGTAGTTTGTCTTCTGAGTAATTGCTGGCTCTCATCAATCTTAAATTATTTGCTTGGAGTAGGATTTACTTGCTCTGGGGGAAAGGATCGGGAATGTCAACACAGGCTTGTCAGAAGATCTGATCTCGAAGTGTTTGATGGAGACAATATATTGTTCTTCAGATCAAATCCAGGAGGAAGGAACTTGTGTGATCTGTCTGGTAAGTAAAAACTGACTAAACCCAACTTCAACTAGGACAAGTTCGAATTGTTAAATCGGATTTCTAACTAGCTATTGTGGATCCTGTGGGCCTGTGACTGGCAATTGACAGGAAGAGTACAAGAACAAGGAGGAGGTTGGGACACTGAGGAAATGTGGACACGATTACCATATGGGGTGTATCGAGAAATGGTTGTCAACAAAGAACGTGTGCCCCATCTGCAAGGCTCCTGCTCTGACAGATGGTTTGAAGAAGAATTAAGTCATTTACCTTCATGTGGTTTCTTATTTCATTCTTGTGAATATATTCAGATACACCTCTCAAAGGAGACACTTGTTTGAAAAACAATCTGTATAGGGGATGTTCTTCAATCTCGATCTAATCTTTCATGGTTCAAAATATCATTTTAGGGTGAACCACTTGCATTAAGGTTGCCAATCTTAGGGCATGTTCCGAGGATTTATCTGGAAGGGTACTTCATGAAAAAAATAAATGCAATCTTCAGCCATGTGTAAATAGTGTCTCGCATTCTTTATGCAAGTCCAAGAATTGGTTAGCTCCTGTTCTGGATCAAGACAGCTATTCATCAGCGAAATAGGTCCCAAACTCTGTTGGTTCTCCACGTTTAATCTTGATTCCTTTTAATTCTTACATGGGTTTTTTGTAGTATTTAATGAACAGCTGTGGGTTAGAACCAAGGTTTAAAATTTTGTTTTGGAAGAATGTCTCGGTCAAGTGAAAAATTGAGATAAATTCCAAAACGAGACAAAACATTGAAAAAATGGTTAAAATGGTGAAAAAACGAAATTTCTGAAACATTGCAAAACATTTTGAAATATTTTCAAAATCATGAAGTCATATGAAACATTGAATGTTTTGTTTCTCAGTTTTCTTACGAAACATTTCGAAATTTTAAACCATGGTTAGAACCGTAAAAGCATTGTGGGCCTGATTGCTGAAAAGCATTACAGCTACGGCTGTCATTGGCCTGGTTTGGGAACAGTATATCCAGATGATCCTGTTAATTAATGTCAAAATTTGTATATCACATTAGCTTTCAGGACATTAATCAGATCCAAACCGGTGGGAACTGAAAACCAATTTAATTGGATTCTGGTATGTCTGGTATTTTGAGTTAATGGGTAACCATGAATCCATTGACATCCCCAGTTACAACCGGGTGGATGCGAAGACAAATTTTATTATTTTTCCTCAGAACCCTGAAAATACTTTTTCCTCTCCCTTGACTGCGAAGGGTGATGGTGGGCAATATCCTAGTTGGGACCCACGATGTGCACTTCCATTGGTGTTCTCAGCATTTCCTTTGTAGAACTACTTTCCTTAAAAGTTAATTGAGACTATACTTCTTTTCAAGATTCGAACCATTATAATCCACCTTTGCAACGTCATGAAGGATATTGGAACCATATCAAAACATTTGAAAGTAAAAAGTAAAAAAAGAAAAAAATCGTTGATGTCTCATGGGATCCGCTATGTAAAGCTGCTCGCGCTCCATAAATCCAAGAAAAATTGAAATTATGGATGCATGTCAGTCTCACAGAGTGGGTTACCTTTTAGTCTCCATATAACATTTGCAAGTGGAACATTTTTACAGGAATTGTTGGGACAAACATACATGATGAACCTGAGATTTGTCATCCTTAACGGGCTCGGCATCCATGCCCACAAACTCATCAATCGAACGACTTGATCTATGAAGCACATCTTGGATGGGAATAGCCCACCAATCAATCTAGCTCCACGATTCTATCGCCTTCAGAGTTTTAGGCCTAAATCATAAGGTTAAATCAAATGGTGGGTTGGATCGATAAGTAGATTGCTAACGTGGGAGACTGTGAGGTTCCTTCGAGGGACATGGACATCAAGGTCTATATAACAACAAAGTTATTATGCCTTGAATCGCAAAAGCAAAGAGAAGCCATCTTCAAATGATACAGATTGAAATTATTCTTATGTTCCATTCTACAACTATACAAGATGCACATTGACAGAATTCAACCAGTTATACTACACACTAGGAAAATAAAAAGATTCGTGGCAAAAGAAAAGTATAAAAACGAGATGTGACATCTCTGAGTCTCTTGGATGATCAGAATAAAAAGAATCCAAGATGCAATGTAACATTTCAACAATCATAGATGAATACAACTGTACCTCTTTCTTCCCACTAATCATATCTTTCTAAGAGCTTTATAGGGGTGCAAATGCAAATAAGTGTATGGATGGACGGCAACCATGTTCTTCGTTTGATGAAAAACGTACAGATCAGCTTTCAAATGCCTCTCCATCGATGAACTGCTTGTGAACCATTTTCTTGTAATCTGCAAGGAAAGGTCAATATGGTGCATTCAGCTAAAATGTAGCAGCCTCTGTGTAATGTTTAACAACAAGCATTTCATTAACTTTTCAAGGTTCATGATTGTTCTAAATTACCATCTTTCTGCAAAGGAAAAATATTATGCATTTCTCGTGCCCTGAAGCATATCCATCACTTTGTATAATTATAGATAGATACGTTTATACATGGAGGAAGTTTGGTAAGCTCCTGAGCCACCACATTACACGGTCTCATGGTTTTCAGCATTGTCGATGCTGCCACAGCGGTTTTCTGTACGACTACAAATAGATTTATTTATTTTCGCTATGTAAAGCGTGTATGTGTAATAAGAAAGGGTAGATAAACCCCACTATACAACAAAAGGAAAGGAATAGCATCCTCTCAAAAACTGACAGATTTGGTCAGAGTACAAAAAAGATTCAACATTTCAAACCATCTCAATACAAAACTTCGAATCTGAGCCCTATAAATTATTTGAGAGACGAAGACCAAAAGAATAGAAGGGCTTTTCCTTAAGATCATGGTGTAAACATCCTCTTTCCTGTCTTAAAAAAAATACAGTTATTCCTCTCCTTCCAAATTATCCACCTGAAGGCAAAAGGAAGCATTCTCCACAGAATCTAGCAACGAATAGGAAAATCAATTGAGGTCCAACTTGAACACGCTCCTTTACTTGAGCGTAATAGATTAATGGGTAACCAAAAGATGGTTCAAACACTGGATTGAGGGATTCACGGTGTTGAAACCTGCAATCCCATTTAACATGGCTGATTGCAGGTGGTTGGATGTTTGACCTTTTAACTAACAAAAAAGATGCCTTCCATAGTTCTTGTATGAGCTGTATGGGTTGCGATTCATCATTAGAAGGGTCCATCCTGAGTCTAGTAGGCCAATAGCTGACTCAATCAGATGAACTTAACCATCCAATTCATCTAAGATTTTAGGGTAGCAAAAGAATCTTTTTGAAGGGTAAAAGAATCCATGAATGGTCCTAGATCAGCTCAAATGATTGACCTAGAAGATCTCCTTGGTCCACCAATTCCAAGTGCATGTGTGATACATGTGCAGTATCTAGAGCTGAATCCATTTGGGCAAGGACATGAACCAAGTAGCGGTGTCCGTGAGAAATGGTAACTGGTCCAAACTCCAAAAGTTCCATCAGATCTAGCATCATGTTTTCTGATCACCCAAATAGGCTATTTTTCCATCCAGAAAGAGAATAATATTAAAAAAAAAAGAAAAAAAAATGGGTGGACATATAAATGAAATTACTCCCACCTTCTTGGTTGTTCCATAGTGTTGCAGCATAGCTGTTGAGAGGACTCTCAATATTTGGCTCTGTATGCAAGGACTAGAGAATAAACAGAGAGACACATATAACAGAAAGAATAGAAAGCTCAAATATATAGGGAAGTGCCAACACACCTCCCAAGAGGCTTTGGATGGACAAAAGAATGGTTCTGCAATCATAAGCCGAAGACCACTTATCCTACACAAAAAAAGAACATAGCATCAGCTCTACGAGAAAAAATTAGATATGAGGAAATACTCAAGTCGGGGCGGGAGAATGGAATGAAGCTGTTCTCCTTTTCTCAACGGGACCCATCAAATGGTGTATCCCAACCCCCATCTGATTTGTGTATTCTTTAAATATTGGATTTTCTCAAAAAATTGACCAGGATGAAAGGTACCTGAAGGATGTCTAGGCAAATATTGCCATACTGATCAACATTTGGATGGAAGCACATAGTCTCAAACTTAACCTGGGGTGCCTTGAAAGGGTAGTCCAGGGGAAATCGCAGAGAAAGCTTGTAAGATAAACCCTCATATGGAGTTCCGTTGCCACCCTCAATGGTGCCAATCCAGGAAAAAATGTTCTCACTTTCAGGAAAAGCTGATACCCCAAGATCGCCTCCAGTCATCTGAGGAAGAGAACATTGTCAGATACCAAAGAAACCACTAATGGTAATGATAAATAAAGTTAGATTAAATACGAAAGGAAGAAGGAAAATGCTAGACAAGATCCTGGGTTTCTTATGGAAAAACCAATAAAATAGGCTACTTCCTACGTGCATAAGCCTTTCCCCAAACCACTAAATGCAGTTTTCAATTAGGTGGGTTTGGGGGAAAGTAGCCCCACCTTTCCAACCTTCTAAGTTCAATGGAACATGCACCAAATCACATTCAACTGCATGAAAACAAATGGATAGTGCAATGATACACGTTAAATGTGCATAAGAATCAGGACTCATAACTGTACCAGCAACTGTAGCTGTGAGAGGATAACATAACTATGGGAAATGTAAAAGTCGAGAGACGTATGGGAAACATTTTATTGATCATATATTTTGATTAATATTATTATTTATTTTTAGTTTAACTGGGAAAGATTGAGGTTTATTAGCAGTAGAGTGGATATGCAAAAACCAGGAAGATGTATATGGGGAATGAAGGACTTGCTCATGAGAGAAAAGGAAACGGAAGCAAAACCCAGATATCATCATCATCATCATCATCATCATCATCTATACCTTATCCCAAAATGTTTGGGTAAAACAGAGATATGATTTGAGGGTAAATGGACCCAAAATTGGCCAATTCATCTACAAGGGGGCGGGCACACAATGTTTGGGAGGCATTCCTTTAGCAATTTATTATATATGCGGAATGGCATATACTAAGAAGCCCCTAAACCTCCACGGTCATAAGCATTTGTTTGGGCTTCTCCCTGAGGGATAAGTGTAAATGCTCCACCTTGTTTTTCTTACATCCATTACAGTTAATCTTGATCCATTTGTGTTGGAAGTATATATGCCCCATACTGATTTCTCTTTTAATCTCCATTAATATACAATTAAAGCTAATATTGGGGTCTAGACTTGTTAGTTTGAGATTAGAAGGAACCATTATTGTTTATCACTCATGAAAAAGATGGAAAGAACTTCAAATATGATTTCATGAACAATAAATCTGTCCGAGTCATGCCCCCATACAAGGTCAAGTTAAAAAAATTCATTTAATAAAATCTTCTTAAACAATTAAAAAAATGTCTAAAACGCTCCTACATGTAAGTTAAGGTAACCAAGGGATACCATTCACTTATGCCGGGGTTGCTCTGAAAATTATGACATAACATGCAGTTAATTTGAGGAACTACTAAAAGGTTCTATAACATGAATCCAAAACGAGGAGATGGATTGAATTATCCCTAACAAAGAACTAGCATCTTTACCATTGCACATAAAGGTCCTTTGAATTTACTTTGCCTATCCAGAAACGTGATTTGTTAACATAGTAAAATTCCTTTTCTAGACAATGGAGTTATTAAAAAAAAAAAAATTGGTCACCAGCAAACAAATTTATCATATGCTATGCAAATTCGATGCAGACAGAGAGTGAAGTAAAAAAAATTGGAAACAGCAACAAAATGACAGAAATGAACCATTTTCGGGTATAAAACGAATGAAAATCAAGCCTTTTGAATTTTGAGAAATACTGCATGTCCCTAATTCAAATAACCTCGACTTCTTCTATTTTGTTCATACCAGCAAGGACTAGGAGAGAGTGGAAGCAAGCTCATTCCCATGATGAATAGGAATCAGAAATTAGGTCAGATACGACGATACTTGGAGACCTCCTATCCAAGAAGCAACTCTACAAAAACATGATTGAAGCCCTAAAACCATTCAACAGTAGTTCAAAACCCAAAACCCACGAAATGTCAATCAAATGAACACAAATTTATGGTCTAAATTCATCCCTATTTGTCAAAAACCATATTTTTCAGTAAACAAACAGAGGAAGAGGAATGATGAAGAACAGATGGAACCAACTCCTTACCCACTTAATCCAATTAAAACCCATAATTTAAGCAACGGAAGAGAGAATAAAAATCCAATAACACTAATAACGAAAACAATAGAAACAGAAGAAGAAGTCAAAGGAGAGGAAAGATACCATGAGAGACATCAATTCCTTCTGAAGCCTGCAACAAAAGGGGATATGAGAAGAGAAGAGAAGAGAAAGAAAGAAAAGATGAATGAATGAATCTGGGGTTGGTGGAGACCTCTGGGTGACGGAATTGGTGTCGACTGGATTTGGGGAAGCCTTGACCTGCTTGGACGGAGGAGGAGGAGGTGTGGAGGGGCGGGTGATCGACAAGTTGTCCATCCCAACGTTGTTTCGGACCTCCATCGCCGCCCGAATCCAATCTGTAATCCCTCTCGCGTCTGTCTTCCTTCCTTTAATCAAAACAGTAACCACAACCAGCAACTGTCTTCGTTCCTTCTCATTCTCTCTCTCTCTCTCTTCTCTCCTCTCTCCTCTCTCTATCTATCTATCTGAAGCAGCCTGCCCTCAACAAACAAACAGCGACGTGTGTAAGCGAAATAATGCAACCTGCTTGACTCGCTTGGAATAAAACCTTGATACAAGGGCCTGTCATCAAGGCCGATGACAGGGCACAATATGAGCCACGTGGAACACTCTTAGATGACTATGACCGAATGGATGTTTGGCCAATCATTAGGTGGACCTACAAACCAAAAATCAGCACGATTACTGATTTCAAGGCGTTGGATTGGAATTATTTTCATGGGTTGATTTTAACGGTGTAAAATTTGACCGTATAGATGCTTGTGCTTGCCTGTCTGACTTGTGTCTCCTCCCTCCCTCTATTGTGGAAAATATCTTGCCTCACGCAACGCTTGACGCTAAGGCTGTCAAGCAAATCAGAGGCCGTTCATCAGTACATGATGAGGTGTGCCATAGAACTTTCTGAAATATTATTCCTCAATCCTGTGGTTCAGTTACGCCATTTGAGTCGAGCAGTGCGTGTGGCAAAATTTTCCTGCCACTTCGACAGTATCACATAGTGCTGTTAAGGTCAAGACTCGAGATCTATGGTTTATGTACGAGGCAACCGCATAATTAAAAAATAAAATGACTATTTTACCCTTTGTAGTTTTTGCCTTGTGGATCATGGATCTCTTGAATCCAACGGTCTAGGATCTCAACCACACAACCACGGTGCATGGTCGTGCAGTCTCAAGTCTCAAGAGATGGTGTGTGACATTAGTACACATACTCTCAGTCTCCTTTCTTTGAACGGTTGTTGGATGGTCCAGATTGATCACCAGGTCCACCTATCAAACCGGCCGAAGCATTTCATTTGTAAAACTTGCATGAGAGTAGGAGAGAGAGATTGGGATTCGGTCAACTTTTTGAACTTAATATGTGTTACAGATAAAGCACGCTACATTAGTGGGGAAGCATCGCATTTATTAGTGGAAGAACAGGTCGGAAATGCAACACCAACACCGATCCCAATCTATTTTGACTTTTCTTTCTTTCTTTCTTTCTTTCGGATCTCCTTCCCCCACTCCATTAATTTTTTTATGGATTAGCTGTTTGTTAAAGATGATCGAATGGTCATGATCGGGATTCAACTTACCTGGGGCCCATCAATTTGCTTGTTTTTAATTCCTGAACTTGTACTGCTTGTTGTCCACGACACCAATCAATAGGTGGACCTACAAACCAAAAATAAACCTGATCAGTGATTTCTAAGCGTTGGATTGAAGTTGTTTTCGTGGGTTGATTTTACCCTAAGAATTTGAGCATTATTTGGGTGCAAATATCCAAAGCTTGTAATTCTCTAATCATGCCGATTTTTGGTTTGTAGGTCCACCAAGGGATTGGCCTTCTTCCTCTAAGAGTGTGCCACGTGGCTCGTATTGTGGGCTGTGATCGGCTTCGCTCACAGTATGGTGTGAGCAAAGGTTGATTCACTGAAGAGTGACACATGGCAATTTTGATAGAGAATTATGTATGGTAGATTTTTCAGAGGAGCAACTCTGAGTCTGAGTACTCAAAGACGAGTAAGACTTTGATGACAGGGTGCAACAGGAGCCGTGGCATGCTCTTAAGAGGACTCTGACCGTATGCATGTTTTTCCAATCCCTATATGGACCTACAAACAAAAAATCAGCTTGATTTGTGATTTCAAACCTTTGGATCTTTGTACTCAAATAATGGTCAATATGCTCAAATTTCCCACGGTTAAAATCAACCCATGAAAGCAATACCAATCCAACGCCTAGAAATCACTAATCCGGCTGATTTTTGGTTTGTAAGTCCACCTAATGATTGGCCAAACATCCATACGGTCAGAGTCCTTTAAGAGTGTTCCACGTGGCTCGTATTCTATCCTGTCATCGGCCTTGATGACAGGCCTGTCATCAAAGTTTTATTCCTCAAAGACACGAGTAAAACTTGTGTCACAAGATGTTGTGACGGAAGCCGGTCACGGCACTCAATACGAACCACGTGTCATAATTTCTAACCGATTCCATAGAAGTTATTTTCATGGGTTGATTTTAACGGTAGGAATTTGAGCATTATTGAGCCTTATTTGGATGCAAAACCTTAAGGTTGTAAATCACTAATTAGGCTGATTGTTGGTTTGTAGGTCCACCGAGGGACTGGTCAAACATCCATACGGTCAGCGCCCTCTGATCGTATGCCACGTGGCTCGTATTGAGTGCTGTGACCGGCTTCCGTTTCAACATCTTGCGACACAAGTTTTACTCGAAAATGACCGTCCCAAAGCACTGTATCTTGACACGTCGCTTGTACGAGTGATCAGTACGTACCCACCGAGATTCGATGTGGATGACACTTGCCCATCAGAGTTGTGGATTATTTTTTGGAGCTTCTACTTCAGATATTTTCACCACCCAAAGGAATATTGAAAAATTGAGGGCTATGGGCCTACATATATTTATGCGTGACCCATTAAATGTCCGGTCCTGATCATCAGCATGCCAGTTGCGTGTCCACTTATGGCGATCATTTAGGTTGTGTTTGGTAGCGCACTTTCAACCGTGCGTCTTGGCTGAAGGTGTGCATCTTGATTGATGACAATTGTTTGGGTCACACCAAGGTGCACACCTTCGAATACACAGTGGACTTTGAAGACGCACGAAAGCGAACCTTGGAAGGTTCACCTGCAATCTGGTCCCACTGACCGCATGGATGTTTAGTCCACTCCTTAGTGGATATACATTCCAAGTATCACTATGATTGGCAATCTTTAGCCATTAGATTTTAGTACTTTTTAAGAAGTGATTATAGCTGTTGAATTCAACCAATATTTTGAGTACTAAAATCAATAGTAAATATCATCAAACAAGCTGATATTTTGTATTTGTGTCTACCAAGGGGTGGGCTAACCATCCATGCGGTCAGTCGGCTCAGGTGGCAGTGGTAGAGTTACAAATATGGTGCTAGCTCAAAGTTTGAGCTATAACTAGTTACGTGGTGATCTTTCAATTTCAAAACCCTTCAGTTTTTGCCCTAGAGCCTCACACAGGAGTAAAACTTTGATGACAGCTTGACAGTCCACAAAATGAGCCACGATTGCACATTCTTAGAGGACTCTAACCGTATGGATGTTTTTCCAATCCCTAGGTAGACCTATAAACCAAAAATCAGCCTGATTAGTGATTTCAAACCTTTGGATTTTTGTACCCAAATAATGGTCAATAATGCTCAAATTCCCATGGTTAAAATCAACCCACGAAAATGACTCCAATCAAATGCCTGGAAATCACTAATCATGTTGATTTTTGGTTTGTAGGCTCACCTAAGGATTGGCCAAACATCCATAAGGTCAGCATCCTCTAATAATGTGCCACGTGGCACATATTGTGGCCTGTCATCGGCTTCGATGATTGCCCAGTGCCATCAAAGTTTTACTCCCCCTCTACCCCTGGTCTTTGGTCTACTAGCCATTACCCGGTTACTCATATCTAGCTTTGGTGCCCCCTTTTTGGCTCCGCCGCTGGGTTCACCTCCTCCCTTGAGTCTTTGAAGAGGCATGTACTTTGAAGGTTCACTCTCCACCCCCAATAGGCTTAGCCCACCTAATGTGTGGCCAACTTCTGATGTATGGGCCCTCTTAACATATAGCACATATATGATCTATCGACGCCCCTATATTATTTAGGACCCACATATCATCCATCAACTTATGTTCTTATATGGGGCCCACATGATTTATCAACCCCATTAACAAGTGGGATCCACATGATTTGTCAATTCTAGTTATTATGTGCGGCTCATAAGAAATATCGATCTTTATTCTTATGTTGGGCTCGCATGATCTATCAACATGCATTTGTTCTTATATGGGTCTCATAGGGTCGTGTAGAACCAAACATCGGTCTTAACCTTTAAAGGTACCCACATTGAAGAGGTGGATCTTCAAGATGCATATTTTCGGTTGAAGACGTGCTACCAAACAAAGCCTTAGAGTCTGCGCACACTGCAATGAATAAGGGCTTTATTGTGCCTCAGCAACACCCTCTTTCAACTGATTCTTTGTTTTTGCACGTTGAGGGCCACCTGAGACCACCAGGAAAGCCTGGTTTGGAGAAATGGTACGACAGTCTTAAAAACCTTGAGAATTAAGAGAGAAAAAAACAAAAAAATATACGATGGACGTTAGGTTCACCACTCTCAATGGACCACAGTCATCTCTAGAAGTTGATGAGGCCCACCAATCCATTGAGCCGGACTGTTCAATTGATGGGTATAGCTAGAAATTCAGATCATGAAAAGATTTGGAACTGAAAGAAACAAACCAAGCTGATGAAATAAAACTGGTCGGCTGAAGAATTAAAACTGAGATGATGCTTGGAACTGGTAGGCTGAAGAAATAAAATGAAATTAGAGGCATTGGTTGAATATTGATGAAGTAGCCAGCCAAATGTAGCCTCCCTACAAGGGCAGCTATGTTGTGCCCGATTCATCAGCGTGTGTACTCAGTCATTCCTCCATCAATGATGCTCCATGTTACACGAACAACAGCCGTCTTCAACAATATAAACCAGAAAGGCAAACCATTCATATAGGGCCCAAGGCCAAGGAATGAATATAAAAGTTGGTCTAACAAACTGTATTGCAAAACCTTCATGAACCTTGTTTTTCAGTCCTTCAAGTCACTCCCATTAATATCCTATCCCCGAAGGCAAGTCGAGGTCCATGTTGCTGAAAGAAGAGCAAAGACCTTAGATCACTCCATCGAACATTTCAACATCGAAAATCACATTCCATTTGGGTTATTTACCCAATAAAGCCGCATTAACCCATCAGAGAGGGGAACATATTGAACTACTACGTGCTTATTGGAGGGCCAACTACTCCTTCAAAGCGTTCTCATGCAACCTCTTTCTAGGGGGGTTTACAACATGGTTAGCCGAAATCTCTAAGCTACGAACTTTAGGACTGAATGCCCTCCTAAAGTATTCAACCAGAACGAAGTCATTGCGATATCTTACCATAAATTAGGTTGAGAATCAAAAGCCATCTCCTAAAGTTGAACTTGCCATTTTCCACTCTCTGAACAACAGAAGAAGACCACTTTTCGTACCCAAGCCCAAAAGGTACCAATACAAAGCTCTTCATTTCCTCGAGAAAAGCCATGTTCAGAACCCTCAACTGTGCCCGCCAACCTCCCGGGCCCTTGCACACACGCACACAACCCCAAAAAAGGGTTGATCCTGGTAGTGCTCCTGTTTCAGCTTAGGAGGAGGTCAAGTATTTTTTATGGCAATCCCAATAATCACTAATGAATTTTGAAGCAAATTACTTGCCACAAAGCATGCTTTTCCTCAAATTAAGATGTAACATTTTCACCTCAAATCAATGAGAAATTTAGGCTTATTCATCATATATGATAATGTAATTGGCATACTGGTCTCATAATTGGTCCAACATGCCATGCAACACCTGCAAGGTGATCTATCTCTAGAGCCAATGGCTAGACAGTTAGGGTAAATAAGAGAGAAATCATGCCACTTCAAGTACCTACACAGAGGGAAAGCTTTTTGTTCACCAGTAATAAGGATATTTGTACCATGGCCAAGAACCACAAAATTCATTTCCTCCATTTGGAGCTCCAAAAGACAATCGATCTCCATGGAGTGATGCATCGAAAGGGATCCATAGATTCTATAATTTCTATAATTTTTTTAAAGCTTTCTCTAAAATAATCTGAAAATCTAACCATCTACAAAGGCCCACTAAGCTACACTATCCATCTCATTAGCCATTAGTGAAACATCAAATGAGACCCCTAACAAATCCACTTTTGGTTGGACTAACCAGTTGGATCATGACCTCCCAAACGAAGCAAACATAAATTTATCCAGTATTTTTAAACAAAACCTATCAGAGTGAGATGAAACCCATGCAAATCGCAATGTAAACGCCTAGTGCTCTGTGTTCATGGCTTTGCTCAATCAAAGACACACAATCACATCCTCTGTTTCAAATATAGATGGAGATATATAGGGAGAGAATACATAGATCCCTCAGAAACTAGACACACCATATTTCAGTTGAGAAAAGGAGCCGCTAGCCTAGACTTCATTTCTTTAGAAAAACAAGCAAAGTTGTTAGGGTCCAATTGTGGTAAATACCCATCAAAACACGGACAATGCCTTCTAAATTAACCAATGTTATAGCCATTTTCACACCATACACAACCTTATATTCAGTTCCATTCATCATCAATTTCTATAGAAGTTTTTCTTCTTCCCTTCAGCCATAAACACTAAGAAAATTGGTTGTTATCACCCTTTGAGCCAAGCCCCCTGATATTGTTGTCATCAATACTTCTCTCCTTTCCAAGGGCCCAATCGACTTTGTTTATCATATCTTAAGATCAAGTTGGCGTTCTTCAATTCACATCTTAAGATAAAATCAAGTGAGGTTCCTCAATACTTTCTTCAACACAGCCAGGCAGACTTATAGACTCAAGTCATGCTGAAGAATAATTGCCCTCGATATTATTCAACTCATAAACCCTAACAACTTTATAATGATGTATACCAAACTTTTGGGTATAGGAAAATAATCTTCGAAACATTAAATCTCAACCCAAAATGGACCAATCTTACTTCATTCCCTGCGACATTGCTTTATAGAGCTCTATTTATTATATCCATCTATATTTGTAACTCTATCTTTGATGCTCTAAACAGAGTAACATTATATCTTTGACTTCAAGTGACTGACTAAACAACTTCTTAGACTACCCTCCCTCTCACGACACAATGACAAAAACTCCAATTACCATTTGCTTCCCTCATGAAAGCAAGTTCCAGAATCAATCTTTCAAGGTATCTACTTTCTGCTATCTTGACGTCTTAATCTATTATTAGGTTACATTCCTTATATATCATCGTATAAGTCTAATCCCAACTATATGTGATCAGCAACACGAATCTTGTTCCTCCATTCAATTCTATCTAGATCCTTGTCTTCTGTTATGGCAAGTGTCATCAAATCTCTTCTCGCTACCTCAACTCACATCCTTTTTGGCCTTCCCCTCGTCCCCTTAGATTCTTCAACCTGCATGTTCCTTCTCACTGATGCTACCAAACCATCTCAATCAACTCTACTCCATTTTATCAAATCCTAAGTTCATCAAATGTTATTCATTACCTATTGTAATGTTTAGCAGTATTAATTCTTCATTTCACTCGATTCAAGAGGGTGTTGCAAAGGAAGAAGTAGGAAGGAGGAGGGGGATAGCCAGTAGCCACTCATGAAATAGTTAATAAGTCTCAGATCTTGCTGTAGAAAGCCTCAAACTATCTATTGCATTATCCTTATCAATAAATTCATACAGTTTTCTTCTATTGCCTTTTGGAAAGACAGAAAAATTGTCACTACTCACTAGGCAGGATATGAAGCTAAGCACTTTCTGAAAGCATTTGCAGACATAATATCACATCCAAGTGATTATCTTTCCTTCATATTCAGGAGCTAAAAGTTTAAATTTCTGTCTAAGTGCCTAACTAATATCACTTTTGTTACAAGATATGAACAGAAAAGTCATGAAAAAGTGACCATAAAAAAAAAACATAACAGTGAGTCAGAATATGAAGCAATGGTATTGGTAGGTGGTCCACAGACACCAAAATGAACCAGGGAAAAGGAATGAGAATATGGCTTGATCATATTTAAGGGGCAAGGAAATCCTTTTTGTTATTAACTTGTAATATTTCATAAGATTAATAACACCAGAATCACAACCAAACCTAACATAGATAAACATGCAGAAGGAGGCATGAAAGTGAACCTTAGACCAATGCAAGAATTCCAAAAGGTGAAGACATGTTTACAAAGATAACCTATCTATGTACCTTCCATCAACTTCTCCGTTTGTAATTGTAAGTCGTAAACAACACTAAATATTAGGGAAAAGTACATGAAAATTTTACAAGATTTAAGTGTACTAACATAAGAAGATTTTGCCATAGATTTAGCAACTGGAGGAAAGAAATTTTCCTAGCAACGAAGAAAATAGAGCACAGATTTATAGAGGGAGTAATTTGCATAGGCCCCGCCAGATTCATTAAGGAAGTGCGACTATAAGATTGATAAGAGCCTAAAGTGATCTGTAACATTTGTACCAGTCATCCAAGAAGAGCCTAAGTAAGCAGACGGCATGGACAGATAAACTAAATTCCAAAAATTCATGAGAAGGGATGATTTGTAGCAGGAGATTCCTTCACTGCAATGACTTGAATAGAAGGTCTACCCTGAAGCAAATAACATAACTATGTGATTGGATATGCTGCAAATGAGCAAATTGAGAAGTTGATTTTACTTTTCTCTCTTCCTATTTTCGTCAGTAGAAAAGGTGGTATCAACATAGAAATCCCAGAGTCTCATATAGAATGCTCGAATGCCATGATCCCAGGCTTTTAAGTTAAGAAACCACATCCAACATTTACAACAAGAAGGATTACAAAACAGTCAAAAGGCGGGAATTAATGCTTGGTACGAATCATCCACATTAGCTAACTTACGATCATCATTAAACTTTGACATAAAAATGCTTAAATTCAAGGCGAATACAACAAATTAAACCTTCGTCAAGATGCTATCCATCATTCAAGCAGCAAAGATTAAACTCAACACCACCAAAACCTTCTCGTGTCCTTCAATTGAGGGAAACAAAAACCCTAACTAGAATCAGAAAGCAAACGAGAAACCTTGAGGGACTTTACAGTGCAAAATCCTTAGTATTCATGAATCAATTGAGACCTTAATCGCGCTGTTACAGATGAGAAGATCAGACATTGGACTCTCGAAATTAAGGTCCGCCACCAGATTTGTAGCGGTAGAGCTTACCGAAGACGTGGAGAGCAGTGACGAAACCGATGAAACAGAGGCTCATGACGAGGACGACCGTAGGGGTGATCTTCAGGCCAGGCGCGTCGTCCGTATAGAACCTCAACATGTTGCTTCCGCTCCCGCCACCGCTGAATCCGGTTGAGCCGCCTCCGCCACCAAGCCTCCGGCGCCGCATCCCGGCCGTTGCCGCCGCCGAGCCGCGTGGAGCTATGCCGACGGTGCCCGGACGGGACGTCGTGGATGACGAAGCCTGAGACTGAGATGATCCTCGCACCATTGTTGTTATTGTTTGAAAGAACGAAGGATCTAAGATCAGAGAGAGAGACTCCTCTGTGGTCTTCTTCAGCTACCAGCTTTGAAAGTGATCAAGCTCATATATATATATTAAAAAAAAAAAAAAAACTTTGTCTAGATCAATATGTAAAACTTTGATGACAGCCCACAATATGAGCCATGTGGCATACTCTTAGGGGACTTTGACCGTATGGATGTTTGGCCAATCCCTAGCTGGACCTACAAACCAAAAATCATCCTGATTAGTGAGTTCTAGGCATTGGATTGGAGTTATTTTCATGGGTTGATCTTAACCGTGCGAATTTGAGCGTTATTGACCATATTTGTGGTATAAAGATCCAAAAGTTTGAAATCACTAAGCAGGCTGAATTTTGGTTCGTAGATCCAGATAGAGATTGGAAAAACATCTATACGGGCAGAGTCCCCTAAGAGTATGCCACGTGGCTCAAATTGTGGACTGTCATCGGCCTCGATAACAGTCAGCTGTGATCCCTGGTTGTCTGACGCCTACATTGGCGATCTGACAATTCCGAACGGCAAGGTTTAAAGTTTAAACAAAGAAAAGATGTTATAGCCCCAGTGCTGACCCAACAGAGATAACTTAACCGCTTGACGTGGGAATAACGACACTATGTGCTTTTTATGACGTCATTATTACCATGTGAACAGTTGAGATTTGAGGTGGTACTATAGGAAAAAAATGTAACAAGGCATGCCTGAAACTGTTTCAAATGCAGAAGCACCATTTTTGTTACTTACCACTGTCATCTGGACCCACTGACCGGATGGATGTTTATCCCACCTCTTGGTGGATATATAAACCAAACATCACCCTGATTGGAATTCTATAACCATTAGGGCGTTCTTATATCCGTTGATTGCAACCAATATTTTTGTACTAAAACCAACGGCTAAAAATCATCAAACAAGCTGATTTTCGGTACGACTGTTTATTAAGAGGTGGGCTAAACATCCATGCGGTTAGTGGGCCCAGATGGCAGCGGTGACTACCAAAAATGCCGCTTCCGCAATTGAAAAGATCTCAGGTATACCTTGCTACACGACCCTAACCTATAACCACGGCACATATTAACAAAAGATATGTTTTCACGATGAGGAAGTGCGCAGATGTCGTGGTCTAGCATATAGAAAACCCCATGATAGGTTGATGGCGTCTAAGAAGAAAAGTCCGTTGATTGGATGGTTAGGATCATCCATATGTATGATCGTATAATCATAGGTGAGATGGTTAGTGCGTACCCTCCTCTTGTGGAAGGTCGTGGGTTCAATCCCACACAGGCAGGTTTCCTCTGGGGAGCAGCTGTGCTCTGGAGTAGAAATCCCTTTTCCCCGGCTTGTCAAGGCCCGGGCAGGTCTAGCCTGGTATGCGGTCCAGCCTTGGCCCCAGAAAATCCATGGAAGACTTTGCAGGATTAACTCTTGTGTAACTCCTTTTTCAACCAATTTGCCTAAACTTAAGTTGCTTCTTCGCTTGTTGAGTACTAGGAAATTGCCCGTGCCCATGGCACTCTTGATAAAGTGTTTGCAAAAATTGGCACTCTTGATAAAGTGTTTGCAAAAATCGGGTGCCTTCCGGGTGTAAAGGAGAGTCCAAATGGTATTGGATCATGAAGATCTGACCATTCACTCCTGTGAACGGGAAAGATCTCATCCATCCTTTCTACCTTTCTACCTTTATGAAGCGTTATAAGATAAGAAGGGGGATAACTGATGTGTCTTGTTATATGCAAAACAAAAAATAAATGGATGTTTGGTAATGAAGTTTAAGTTGATTACGTTTGGGTCAGCGAAGATTTTAGGAGGTGCTAAACTGCTAATATCGGTGCTAAACTGCTAATATCGTGGGTGCAGTGGCGGACCCAGGAAGGGCCGTAGGGGTGGGGGTCATTATTTATAAAAATAATTTTATATTTTCCCTTGGTTTCCCCCTGCTATTTCTTTTTTTGCGATTTACCCTCAAAATTTTTGACTAGACCTGAGCTGTAAGCCTGTACTTGACTGTCACCCCTCTTTCTCCCACCGACCAACCCAACCAACCGGATCGGATTGGATCCAGGATCGTCATGGGTCGGGATCTAGCTCGGGTTGAGTGGTCTAAAAGTCGGGTTGGGATCGGGTTGACCCCCAACCAGAACCAACTCGCCCAAGTTGCAGCCCTAATAGACCATGAGCTAGGCTTTGGATGGCGACAGGAATTCATCCAGTGGTCAGATTGACAAAATAGATGGCAACAACAAAAAAAAAAGAGTAAACGACGGAAAGACAATCGAACGGACAAGAATTTCCACTGTATGCGAATTGAAATGTTACAAAATAAATCTAAAACAATGACATATACACGAGTCTCAAACCCATCTAATTGGGTCGGAGAGGGGGAGCTTGCAAGGCATGCAGACGTCGCTTAGTGTGGTGGTGGTGGTGAGGTTCGTTTGGCTCAGCATAAGCATAGTGAACGAAGGTGGTGGCGATTACGAGTACCCCTACACACAACATTCCGTACAAATGTCGACTCCACAACCCTAACAATCCTTCCGATTTCTCCATCTCTACTCTCTCCTTCGCTCTGTTCTCAGACTCAGTTGTCTTTTTTCAATTGCGAAATTTGAAGAGAGGAGAGTGGTTATAAATAGAAAGGGAAGGTGGGATAAACAGACGGCAGCAGAGAAACCATGGTAGCCCCTCGAAACGCTTAACTGCGGATTCTTTTTTGCATATTTTGTCGTTTTTGTTACACTGCCTCTTCTCCCGCACGACACTAGTAGCCATCCGGGCTCTTCGTGGAACTGTGGATCGCGTAGTATCTGCCACCTGGCACACTCTACCGGGCCCACTGTCCCGTAAATGATGAGTAAAACTTCTATCACAAGAAATTGTAAATCACACAATCACAAGCCAATGAGTTCTCGGCACGTACACAAGTGCTTTTGCAACGTACCCATCTGGCCTTTGCTTTGAGTTGTACGTGCCGAGAACTCATTGGCTGTGATTGTGTGATTTGCAATCCGCTTGTGACAGAAGTTTTACTCGTAAATGATTGGCCTACCACTTTATGGACTTACAGTCTTACACACACCAACAACTACTAGTCTGATCGGTGATCTCTAGCTGTTGAAATCGAACGGTGATTTCAAGCCGTCGAATTTGAGCATTTTTTTTAGATACATCTGAATGTCTAGAGATCACCAATCAGGTGGTTATAATTATCTGCTGGGTTGATTTTTTTGACTAGAAGATCTCCTTGGTGGGACTCATTAAAAAAGGGCAAGGAGGACGGTATCTTCCCTGTATTTAGTGCTAGAATCATCTTCTAGCAGACTAAAAGCCGATTTTGGTATGCAAATAGTACAGTGAACTCCCCCAAAATGCCACGTTGCACGCTCTCTGGCTCACTGACCCTCTGAATGTTTGATTCATCGTTTGATGGACCCACACAACAAAAGTCATTTCTAAATGGTGATTTCTAGCAGTTGACTTTTGAGTATTTTTTATCATGGGCTACGAACCCATTCATGGACGTTCATAAAGCCCATGATAAAAAAAAAAATGCTCAAATCCAACAGCTGTAAATCACCAAACAGGCTGATTTTTTTGGTTTGTAGGTCTGGACCATAGTTAACAATTTGGCATACGGCAAAGATTCAAAGCGGGAAAAGTTTGAATTTAATTCGGCTCCGGGATAAAAAAAATTTGGTCAAAAATCCGGACATTGTTGAAATGTTATATTGATTTAGCCTTAAAATTAGCTTGAATTTTACTGATTTTTCCATTTTATGCGGCCATTTAATATATTTTATTTTCAAAAAAATACAAAATTCATGTATTAAACGTGAATAATGTGTTTTATTCGAATAATCTTAAAATCTCTGATTTTTTATTTTATACGGCCGTATTAAACGTTTCTTCAAAAAATTAAAGAATTCGGGTATTAAACGTGTATAATAGTACTACTAGGGTCTGGACCAGTGGGATGGGCCAAACGTTCGTAGGGTCAGTGGGCCTGTAAGAGTGCCATGTGGCATTTTTGAGAAAGATGAACAAGGTGAACTAACTCTCTTATTGGATGGATTAATTGGGGCTATGTTCTTAATAGAATTGGTTTATATCCCAATGTTCACATAGCACACTCTTCGAGACAACTAATTGTATGGATGTTTGGCCCAACTTCTAGATAGACTTATAGATTAATTTTTTTTGGGATTAAAATTATTTTGTTTGGGATTGACTTATAGATTAAAGTGACAAATTTTGTTATTTAAGTTTAATTATTACGAGGTTAAAATGATCAATGAGGATGTGATCCATAGAATTAGTGTTGGATGACCAAAGTGGAACGCACTTTTAAAGTATTATCTCATCGATATATATCTATAAAGCTAAAATATATTTCTTCAAAACAATCATGAGACCAATTATATACCTTATAGAGCAAAATATTGATCGAGTAGTTGAGAACGTTCATAAAATATAATTGTTTTGTCCATGCTCCTAGAGCAACAAATCCTACTGCGCGCACATGTCATAGCCAAAATGGCTCTTAATTTTTTGAATCCTCTCTACTGGATAAGAGTTAGATATGGATATAGGATAACTAGGCTTGTTTCCCTAGTAGTTTTTAATATAATAGTTTGCCTACAAAAAAAAAAAAAATAACGTTCAGTTGAGATGAATAAGTGTAAAAATTAAAAAAAAAAAAATACAATAAAAAGAGCATATTTCAGAAAACCTAGGAATTGTCCAAAAAGGTGATAGAATAAAAGAAAATAAATTGATTAGATGATTTAATTAGACATATATACGCAAAGAAGGCCAATGGTGGCACCAATGAAAATGAGCGAGGTGCAAGTTGAAGGCCTTAAAAGATATGAAAAGACTAAAAATGAAGAGGATGGAGGTAATAATAACAGATCTAAAATACTTATGCTTTAACAGAAGATATAGCTTTAAACAAAGTAAATTGGATAGTGAAATGAGAGTCATATTCCTGACCCCAAACATTTGGGATATGGTATAGATGACGATGATGAGGCGATATCGGCCGATCATATGGACCTTCATCAATGGTGTTAAAGTTTCATCCTAAAATAGGTGTAAAAAAAAATCCGATCTTGGTTTCCCTAATCAATTACATCTTTCTGAAGTGGCAAAAGAGTAATTTTATAACCTACTCGAATTTCTCATACAAACTATATCAATGGAAAAACTACGGTTGTGCTAATACTAATACGTGTATTTTTTAATTAAATAAATTTCTATGAAAATGATTAATTCTTTTTTTTTTTTTTTCATAAAATGATATATATCATTATAAAAGAAATGTATTCTGAAACAATTTCATTAATTGTGATAAATAGCAAAATGATGATTCTCTAGAAAATTAGTATTTATTATTATATATAATTTTGCAAATCATGTTACAAGATTTTAGCCTTTTATTGAGGCTTCATAACATATATTAATCAAATAAAATCTATTAAATAATTATTACGGTACCACAAAATTTTTCTTCAATATGAATCACGTTTTTCGATATATCCAACATGAACAATGTCACTATAAATGTCTAGTTTTCACCAATTCAAACATTTTTTGGTCCCACATGTACGTGCGTAAGTCACGCGTGCATGAATTAGTACCAAAAAATGTGAAACAAATTCATGCGTTTCCTCATTTAAGTAGGGTTCTTGATCTTTCGGAGCCAATCACATGTATCAACCGAGTAAAATTAAACTTTGTTCACCTTTGATGTCAGTGAAGCCACACTGACCACTCACAATATGAGCCACGTGGCACACTATTAGACGACACTGACCATATGGATGTTTGGCTAATCCCTAAGTTGACCTACCAACCAAAAATCAGTTTGATTAATTAGTGAGTTAAAACCTTTGGATCTTTGTACCCCAATTAATAATTAATGGTCAATAATGCTCAAATTCACACGGTTAAAATCAACCCGGCCATATATGAAAACGACTCCAATCCAATGCTTAGAAATCACTAATCAGGTTGATTTTTGGTTTCTAGGTCCACCTAGGGATTGGCCAGACATCCATATGGTTAGTGTCGTCTAAAAATGTGTCACGTGGCTCACATTGGGGCACTCTAGCGAAGTTTTAGTGTACCCATGAATATTTTATTTGCTATTCAAGAATTCCAACTTGCATGTGCATAAGACAACAAAAGACATTGTACATAACGCATTAAATATAACAAATGAAAAGTTCGATTATTTCTCTGTCCACTTTCTGCAAAATTCCATCAACAATGGCTATCTTACAACGTATTGCAACGTTCGAGGGCCTTTGTTTTCCCCTTTTCCATTAACTTTTGTTCCATCATCACCCTTGTTGCCATTAGGTCATCTTCAGACAATTCACTGTGATACGTAATTACATTGACACTTGATAGCTAGGATCATCTGATTGTGAGGAAAACTGATTTCGCAAAACCTCCCTATATTATTCACACCGTTGATCGTTTGTCGAAGGAGAAATCTGCGGAACGACTCGAACCCATGTTGATTTCGTGTCCGTTCATGGAGCCGATGTCAATTTCATGTTGAGTGCGGATAGCAGCAGGTGGTGGAGGCAATTCTGATAAGCTAATCTCTTTGGTCTCTTTCTCCTGTTCCCCTACAACATGTTGCTTATGGTGATGTGATGACGATCCATCAGCCTGGTAGTGCAAAGGGGAAGGTGATCTTGATCCTTCGCTCTCCCAATGGTCATTGTCCAAATTGGATAACCTTGGAGATGTTTGCACGCTATCGCCTTCGCCGCGATAGTAGCGCAAGAGATGAACTGGGGACATGCCATGAGTAGGAGTTGTTGGCCTACTCGACATCGGCGTCACAGTTCCCGAGTGCCGGTTATGTTTTATGTGCTTCCTAGCTGTATGGTGCCATTTTCTTAAAGCCGTCGCCACTCTATCGTTAAAGATGGTAGGCTTCATGGTGGAACCCATCTGTTTTTCATATAAAAAAGGATAATTAGACATTGTTCCTCAAAATTAAGTGATCAATAAGAAGATTGTTGTTGCGCATAACACACTCGTGCGGTCCGTGTGTGTGCCGGAGATCCTTTGATATAGATTGTTTCTCACCTGTGTTACCAAGGCATAGAGAGGGAGAGTCACGTAGCTGCATAGGAACTGTACGAGGACCCTGATCATCAAAACACCATGGTTGTAAGTCTTCTACAAACTTAAATAGTACAAATTAAGTTATTGGCACATGCCCATTAATTGGTCACCAACTTCGATGGGCCATAGCCTAAAATACCCACTGATCTAATGAACTTAACCGTCTGATTTAACAATTATGATTATTCGGCTATGTCCCACGATCAATTTGATCGATGATCCTGATCAACAGGGATGCCCATTTGTTTTTTGGACTTATTTGAGACTCACCCCATTGAGATCCTGATGACAACATCTTCAGTGTGAGAGTGGAAGCAAGATTTCAATCCGAATTCGTACTGAAAATGAGATTGAGAAACAGTTAGATTGGTGTTAAGAGGAGAACATAAATACTTCTAGAGTCAAAAGAGACGGGCTTTAATGGCTTACCCAAGTCCATGCGAAGAAGGCGAGCTGAAAGGCATTCTACAGGGAAGAAAAGAGAACAGAAAGCAAGGTAAGTTCAAAATGAATGGTGGGGGGTGCACATTGTGGACTAGAGAAATAGAGATTGATGAAAGCTTCTATAAATAGTTTAATGTATTGAAAAGTACCTGAAAGAGAACGAAGTGAATGAGGTAGAGGACGAGGCTGGGACGATTGAACCAGAAGAGATCATCAGCTGGTTGAACGGTTGGGACGCCCTTCACCACGTCTCCTCGGTCCTGAAATCTAAGCCCCATCCTTGTTATGATCACCTGTAGCTTTGTCCCCACCAATAGAATGATCTGCAAAATCCCAATCAATGGTCAGATGATACCTTTTAGACCCACCAATAAAAATAAAGAAAAGCAAGAAAGTTATATGTAGAGCAATGATGCTTACGATCAAAGGGATAAAGGGTAGCCATAGGTAAGAATACCAACCTGTCCACACAGGAAATTTAAGTCAGTCAAAAAAACAATACAAATAAAACCTAGGAATTATAAGATGCATCATAGGTGCATGAACCCCACTGTGCGCACACATGTCCAACTCCTCTAGAATAACATGGGCGCACTCAGATGAGTGGAGTAGATCCCATGAACATAGGGTGCGCACTGTGCAGTGCAGCTTAGGCGTCTCTTGGATGGGCCATACCATCCAAATTAACATGTAGTTTTCCCTGGACTACTGCTCATCTGAAAATATACAATTGATCTGACATTTAATCAGGGCGATTAGATTTGGGGTTATGAATCATCCAAGAGGTGGGCCGAGTGATGATTTGATCACTGATATATAGAGATAGGGTGAAGCATATTCTGGTGGTGGTTTGCACCACAGTATCATTCCTAGTAATATTATTTGCTTACCATGGGTATTGAACAGTAGAAACAGCACGGCAAAGAACCAAATTGTTGGACTGCAAACATAGAAATCACAATTTTTAATTAGAAAAACGAGAGAGAGAGAGAGAGAGAGAGAGAGAGAGCAGCACCCACCTGATGCCCACAACAACTTTGAAATCCTCTTCGAGTGATCTTCTGATGTACTTCTGAAAATCAAATTTAGTTGCACTTTGGGGTGCCAGATGTGCCTGAAAACAATAGATTTGGAGTTTAGTTTTCTACGTAAACAAGCCTACCAATGGGTGGCACGATGGTCATTTACAAATTACATGTATGTATGTATGTATGTATGGATGTATGGACATGACTTACCATAATAAACCCATGTCGCAGAGTCAGATAATCGACCTTAGTAACCGACCTAAAGAACTGTCTGAAGAAACAAACCTGAACATGAAAAATTGCAGAAGATCAATAAGGTATGAGGTCTGGATTCTGGAATACACATTTTTGTCAAGGGTAAATTCGTCATTATAAAGTAGTTGGTCAAAATAATCGAATCCATGAGAAAAAGTCAAAACATCTCATCTCCACCCATTCTGCTCTATTACGTCTTATTCTTCTTAGCTAACATATAACGAACTTGGTACTTATCTTAAATAATAAATACCCAGGACACGTGGCACATATACATCAAACGGAAGAGTAGACCTTCGAATCACGCTACCTTTTATTCGGACGAGATTTATTAAAAACAAAAGCACAAGTTCCAACGTTGATTACTTCGATCCAACAAGTTGGTACTTGGTATTAAAAAAAACGTTTAAAAATGGATTGCAAATTCCACGCGTCATTAATTAAACTGCATCTACTGGTCATAATACATGGCTCCAAAACTAACTTTAACCATTTGATCATCCATTGGTGGGTCCTGTCTACTAACCTTCCTCACATTACTGATTGATCTTAACCGCATAACTTATGGGTCCCACCAGGATATCAACATACCCCAAGACACTACCGTGATAAGATGCCCAAGCCAGCCATCAGAAAAAAATAAAAAATAAAAAAAAAATAAAGGCATTTTGGCTTGACTTTACAATAATGGAGCATTTTCCGCTACCAGTTAATGGTGATCCGCATCACCATTTATTAGATGGTCCCCATTGGTCCCACGTGGGGGCCACGTGTGTGGAAAAAAAAGTCAAATGAAAAATCTTGTGTAAAAAACTAAAGCTGACGTAAGCAATAAATAATAAAGTCCTAATAAATCAATAACAACCACGAAAAACACAAATAAAGACAAGCAAAGCAGGTTGTTTTCTTACGATCCAGAGGAGAATGGGCGATTTGCTCCAGAAGTTCAAGTGCCTTCGACCGAACGATGTATCCCTCGCGAACCTGAACCTCTCTGGATCTGCCACACACGCACATACGACAATTAATTACGTCGGTTTATCCGATAAATTTAGTCCGAAACAAAAATTTATCGGTTCTAAATTCTAACTGTTACGTGATCTTACCATGAGAGAACTGATATTCAACAGTCCTTGTTTCTTTTTCCCACGCCTTCCACCGTTTCATCTGCAATTTAACCAAAAATTCCACAAACGGGTTACATTATTTCTTCCTTAGCCACGTAGCTGTGTAGGAAAAAAAAATATGAGAGAGAAAGAATGATTCGGTGTTGCAAGTATATAAATTATTACCTTGGCTCCACCCAAAGCCATGGTGATTATACAATAGAGCACGTGAAAAATTGCTAAAACGAATATAAATATATGGAGTTGGTGGATCCCATCCGCCGACACAAATGCTACCTTACCCTGCAAACACACACCAACCACTTGTTCAGATCTTTGTTTTGATTCCATCTCACCATTTGGATGAAAAATGGTGGATAGGGCAAAAAAACATAGAAGAAAACCTTAAATAAATATTTGAACAGAAAAAGAGTAAAAATAATCTCATTTTGTGTAGTTTAAAATGAATCTGAGCTGTTGATCACACAAAATTAGCACATTTTTCCGGTGGGGTCAATCTTGGTGTATCTACAACCCAAAATTCAACCTAATAGGTGATTCCTAGCCATTAGATTTGAAGATTTTCATCATACAATTAGCAGGGATAGGAATCACCTAGTTATCAGGCTGATTTTCAAGGTGTAGGTCATCAAAGGATGGGCCACAAAACAATGGGACCCAAAGAGTGTGGCACGTGGGATAGGTATTCATGAGAAACACTCTATGTACCTCAGGATTCGGTGCTTGTTGTCAAATGAATATGTTGAATTGTTAATCATGAAAATTCAAAGATTAAAAAAAAAAAAAAATGAAAAATCAAAGAAAGCGAGTGCATATCATTGGTCATGCCTTGGCTGCGCATTTGTCGGTTCCTCCGCCGGCTAGGATGCGTCGAAGACTCGCTACCGTATCTGGATTCGATAGAAGTCTCCGGCCGATAGTTGAGTCTTCTGATTCATCTTCGTTGGAAGTGTCTGTATTATATGTACTCTCTTGCTTCTTTGAACATGGATGCCAAGTATCTGCAACTTTCTGTGATATGCAAATCTCGGAAATGTATCCTTGTCCTACTGTTAGGAGCAAAGATATGAACCCAAGTAGCATAAGCTCTGATTTCACCTTCTCTAATGCTTCAAAAAGAGCTCGTTTGTGTTTCCTTGTTAACCACTGGACATAAGAATTTTAATTCAGATTATGAAATCGAAAACTCATGAATCAGGCCAAATCTTTCCTTCCTAGTGTTTTTGTTTTGGAGAATTCAAAGAAGATTACCTTTCCTAGGAGGTGGATTATGTATTCAATTATAATCGAAACGACGACCAGAGCAAAACAGACCACGGCGACAGCCCATGTCGGGGTTTGCTCCAAAGAACGACCACCTCCGCTGCCTCCTGCCATCCTCCTGGTGTGGAACTGATGATCACAATAACTTGGTGTGGAAAATACGAAAAGTACAAGAAATGGGTAGCCGGAGAGAAGAAGAAATATAGAGATTCCACTGAGAAAAAGTAGACTGGAGATTTATATATAGAGAAGGATACGGAGAAAGTATTGAAGGATGAGCTCTTATTTAAATGATTTTAGACTTTAGAGAAGGAAACAAGGAAGGGGAGGAAGGAGGGTAGAACGGGGAAATTCACGACTTTGACTTTAGGACGCGTTGGATGCGACTGACTTTAGGCTTAGAGACTGGAGACTTCGTAATCGGAAGCCATGACGGGGAAGACCCAATGACATGATCAAAAGAGTCAAATTTTTTTTCTTTGACTCACGTAGGAGAGTGGGCCGTTGGAGATGGTTTCAATTTTTTTGTTATTACTTTATCACCGTTGATCACTTCGCTAAGTCCAACCCAAACAAAATTATTATTGTGATTCCCATCTTAAAATAGCATAACGTTTTTCTACGGCCATAGGACAGAATAATTCTAAACTGTTGAGCTGAGGTGGCGTTGGCTACAAAAGGTTTTTCTCCACGTCACCCTCTCTCTATTTCTAACATTTCAGCCCAATAGCCCACTCGACTAAAACTTTGATGACAAGCGCAATATGAGCCATGTGGCACGCTCTTAGAGGACTCTGACCGTATGGATGCTTTTCCAATCCCTAGGTAGACCTACGAATCAAAAAACAGCTTGATTAGTGATTTCAAACCTTTGGATCTTTGTACCTCAAATAATGGTCAATAATGCGAAAATTCCCACGGTTAAGATCAAACCATTGAAAATAACTCCAATCCAACGCCTAGAAATCACTAATAGGACTGACTTTTGGTTTTTAGGTCCACCTAGGGATTGGCCAAACATCCATACGGTCATAGTCTGTAAGAGTGTGCCACGATGCAAAGAATGTCAGACTTCACTTACCTTTTTTTAAACCTATTTTAAAGATGGAAACATGCTTCTTTCCATAATGTTAGTAAAAGGTAGAGGGCTATTGGCTGAAATTTCCCACAGGAATAGAGAGTGTGAGGTGGCAAAATACATGGACCTTTTCGGGCCACCACCTCAGAGGTTCAGATTCCATGTTTACCCTGCCTGTGGAGGCTTTGCAGAGAATCTATCCCCTTTCTTAAAAAGTTGAAGCGATGGGAAGGAAAAGTAATTTACATACACGTGGTGCAGTCACTGAAGTATGCAAATCTGCACCGGTAGATGCAGCTTGAAAACGTGTTTATTTTAATTTTTAAAACTAAACATTTTGTAAACAGACACCTTCTTCAAGGGGCATCTGACGGTGCAGACAACTCTGGTTGTTAAAGGTCGTTCACCTGTCGTTGTGTGAGAAAACCTTCGCTCACACGTGTGTGAGCAAAGCCGATCACACATCACAATATGAGCCACGGGGCACACTCTTAGAGGACGATGACTGTATGGATGTTTGGCTAGTCCCTCGTTGAATTTGTAAACCAAAAATTAGCTTGATTAGTCATTTCTAAGCTTTGGATTGGAGTCATTGGATAGGTTGATTTTATCCGTAGATTTTAAAGCATTATTTACCATTATTTGGTGTACTATATACAAAGGTCTGAAATAACTAACCAGGCTAATTTTGGGTTTGTAACTCCAACGAGGGACTGGACAAACATCCATACGGTCATCGTCATCTAAGAGGGTGCCACGTGGCTCATAATGTCGTGTGTGATCGGCTTTTCTCACACACAGGTGTGAGCGAAGGTTTGAACTCTGAATGAGATTCCGGGCTACCTAGGGAATTTACACCTTTTTATTAAAAAAAGGAAAATAGTATCCGATGGACAACCGAACGAAAAAATGTGCGGTATGAGGGCATTTGACCATTGGATTCAAGATATCCACAGTGTACGAGGTAACAACTGCGTGGATCTCTTGAATCCAAAGGTCAATAGCCTCAACCGCATCGGATGGGGACATGATCGTCTACCCGGTGAGGGATATTGCCCTTTCTCAACATTCTTGTGTCACCACGTCACTCTATTTTACCATCAGATTATGATCAATCATTTGATGGTTTTCTCTTTGTCAATTCAACGGGTTAAAGATGTGAATGGTTCTGGGTCGACCCTGATCTGATTGAGTCTGTATCCCATCCACTGAAACCATATCGGGACTAAATCAGACCCGGATCAAGTGGACTAACTCTTGAACGGTCTTTAGATCAACTCTGGTCTTATTAGAACCTCGAGCCATTGACGGACCTTGTTACATGTATACTCTGCCAGTGCCGGGTAGGATACAGTATGGTCAAAAAAAAATTTGCTTTTCTAATGTAAACTACGGCTATTATAACAATAACGTACCGGCCCCAGTACGTTTTCCCCTTTGTAACATTTTTTTTCTTTTTGAAACCGTGGGTATCCGGGCCTCTTAGAGCACCCCACTAATCCCCACCCCTTCCACACGTGCCGGAGTGTACTGAGAGAGTTAATGTAGACTAAGCGACTTATTACCCTACTCGTATAACTTATAACGCCATGACGGAAGAAACACAGGATATCCATTATAACATATATATAATAGCCAGTTGTTTTGAAAAAAGAAAATAAAATCATTTTTAGCAGTTATTAATGTTTTTTTTCTTCTGAAAAAATAATAATATTCCGACATTTTTTTTTCAGACATGGCACAATATGAGCCACGCAGCACACTCTTAGAGGATTCTGTTCCTATGAATGTTTGGCCAATCCCTAGATGGACCTACAAACCAAAAATCAGCCCCAGGATTAGTGATTTCTAGGTGCTGGATTGGAATTATCTTCATGGGTTACTATTAACCGTGGGAATTTGAGCATTGTTGACCATTATTTGAGGTACAAAGATCCAAAGGTTTGAAATCACTAATCAAACTGATTTTTTGGTTTGTAGATTCACTTAAGGATTGGAAAAACATCTATACAGTCGAGGTCCTCTAAGAATGTGCCACATGGCTCATATGTTGCCCTGTCATCAAAGTTTTATTCCCTTAAAATTGCCAGTAATGTTAAGTGATCGTGATATCGTTATAACCTTGTAACTGACCATTTAAAACCTTGGGATACACCAAATCTCTCTATTCTGTTCCGAATCGGGCGATCTGGTTTGGAATTGGCAGGCATGGATCCATTTCATGTTGGGATTGTCCTGCCACCATGAAGAAACCTAATGTCATATCGAGCAAGACGGTCCGAGATGGTATTGGACCGGACCGACGGATCGGGGATCGGGATCGGCACCCTAACCTAGAAGCATTCGTATTTTGAAAAACCATCTCGCCTCTGTCCTGTGAGTCAGCAAATGTACTAAGGTCACATGTTTCATAGGGTGAGAACTTATAAATTAGATTAAAAAGTAGATAATTAAAAAAATCAGTCAAGCGGCAATCGACGTGATATCACACATATCATGTCCCCTGATTTTTTAAAATTTCCTTATCTGTTAGGTAAGCTGTGATGAAATCAGCTTCTCGATAGATTTAACAATGGATATTGAATTTGTGGTTAATCTCAGATCATCTGATAAGAAAAATGATTAATCTGATGGGACCCACTGCATCATACCATGTTCTACTGCTAAGTTCATTCAAACATGTCTTATTTTATGATTTATCTGCGTGTCAAACAAACACACAAATCCAATATATAAGCAGTTCCATCCACACTATTTTCAATTAAAAGAGTTAAATAAAAATAATAATTTTATTATTATTCTATGCGAGGGAGGACCGCTAAGTTTCTTTGGCAGCCCACCAGGCCCATAAATTGGCGATATTACCCTACGTGCACATGGAACAATATTGAAACCCTAAACAGTAGAAAATTCTTGTTTTCTAGGGCTGGGAACTGCTAGGCTCAACCCGCTAACCCGACCTAATTTTTACTGTTTTCCAGTCGGGTGTCCGAGTCTGTTTCAGGTATATTAGACTGGGCCTTGGTTTCACCCTAGCCCACATGCGGCTTCCCGACGCGAAGGAGGACTATTCCAAATAGTTCATGTCGGGTTTAGGTTATTTCGGTTTAAAATCAATCCATGGGGCACCCAACCCAAATTCTAAGGGTACTTTGGTCACTTATTTGGTCTTGACCGTTAAATTGGATGAAGGGAGTTGGTGTATGAACGTAGGGTTAGGGATCGTAGCCGTGGGAACAAAGCTATGAGAGATTTGGTGTTAAACTTTGACGTTGACTCCCATAGTTGTGCTTTGTTTGACTTTTTGACCGACCGATCACCCACCCCTCCCGTTTCTTACTCTTCTACGCCTTTGCCCCGGGCTTTGTCTCACGAAATATGACCAAACAACCAAAATTCAAATATATATATATGCGGTATGATGGCACATGGAAATCAATTAAAAGGCTGGTTTTTGGTGAGAATAATTTTCTCATCATGGTGATCATCGTCACCAAAAAAACAGTCCGTTTTCGATGATTAACCGTCAGTCCACATTTGATGTGATTAGAAGTTTAAGAAAAGTTGATTTTTTGATCAGAGGATGATCTCTATGGTGAGAAGATTATATTCACCAAAAATCAGCCGTTAACTCATCTCCATGTAGGCCCCACAACTGTGTTATTATTATACATGTCGAATGACACTATATATTTGGGGGTGTAAGACCAACCATTTGATGTGTTCCACTTAAGAGATCTCTTAGACCCATCTAATGGAGTAATCCTAACTGTTAAAGTTGCATGTGATCTGAAGAATGCGTCGATATGGTACCCTTAACCATAGGATCTAATTGTCAACATTCAACCGATCGATCAAAACAGTTTGGTAATTAAGTAATCTAGAAAAGAAAGTCTACATTGAACCAATGATCAGGATTATTTGATTGGCGTGATTTATGTCGGTGCTAATTAGTAACTAGTTACGAAATTAATTCAGTATTAGGTTTCTGTTTGTTTTTGGACCGGATTAGTAATCAAGTTGGCGCCACCCAACTAGAATTGGTTGGGTTTGGGACAACTTTTTCGACCCACTTGTAGTAGGAGGGTCGCTTTCTGATATAGTTGGACCCAATTAGCTAGTTGGGCTAATTACCTCACCCATTGGTTGAGGCATCTCCTTAACCCCCCAATCATCTAGTGACACGTTTCAGGGAGGACATGGGCAACTTGAAGAACCAGTTGAAAATAAAGAGTCCAAGTTGTCTCCAGTCCACTCAACTGATACGACAACTTATGGTTTTGGGAAATTTACTATATTAGGAGTTTATGAGAATCGCGAGCTATCAGATCTTGACTCTTTTTATGTCTTTTACAAGCTTTAGGACTCGGGCAAACTTGATTTAAAAAACGGCCACTATAACGGTAATACCCAACTCCATTACATTATTTTGTAAATAACATCCAAATCCTTAAAAATGGGCTATCATTATAATAAGGGTCGGGCTTCGGATACCCCATTTTTGACACCCATTTCACGTACCCACATAGAAGATGAATCAATGGCTGATTTTTTGTGGGGATGATATCTTTGGTGAGGAAATCATCCCCACAAAAGTTCAAATCATTCTGATCGATATTCATAGACTGGTTTAGAAGCTGAAGAATTATGGACAGTCGATTTTTACCGTGTAACTTGAAAACCATATTTGATGGGTTTAGAAATTGCAGAATGGGCTGATTTTTTGTTGGGGTGATCTCCTCACAAAAGAGATAATCCCCACCAAAAATCAGCCATTGTTTAATCTTCTATGTGGGTACGCCAAAATAGATTTCAAGAATCCAACCGTGGTTGATGATGCTGAGTCTGCTCAGCGCTATCATACACCATTGGATTCTCAGCACCAAGGGGGCTCAATATATTTAAAAAAATAATTTGTTGACTGCAGATGTAACGCCATTATAACAGCCGTTATAGTGGTCATCAGAGTAACTTTAAGTGACTGTTATAACGGCTGATCTTTTGTTTTTTAATAGATTGATTTCACGAAGGACAACATTTATACATCATATAAAGTCAAAAAACGTATCAATTTAGAACCCAACTCAGTTTGTAATTGCCTTTTGATCATTTTTAGTATTTTTTCGTTGTCAATTCTCATTCAAATTACGGAAAGTTGGAAAAGTCTCCAAATAGATCAAGTTATCTTCTTTGGTAGGTTAAGTCGATTTAGACAGATTAAATCGTTAGCTTGCTTTCATGCATCCATCGAACGACTTGATCATAGGGCCAGCCGTCTGATCAATACAATTTGAGGCCTAAGGCGATTTCTAATTGAGGCCCTTTTTTTCTTTTTACAAAAATATTAATATAGAAAATGTTTATTTAAACTTCATTCTTCTTATTTTTTTTATATGCAAAATTATGAATTCATTTTTTTTTATTTTTATGTATTAAGTTATTCCGGCTAGTCAATTTAATCTTTCATGCGATATAGTCGATCATAAATAAGATTTTCTTCCTTTTAGTTTTAATTTTTTTTTTTTTTTTTTTTCTGCTAAAGCAACTGTTACAAGTATTATCAATAATATTCTATAAGCAATTATCAATAGTATCTTATAATTTTGACCAGCGGCCCGAGCCGGTCTAGGCCTAGGCTCTGGAATTTGACTCAGCCCGGCCCAACACTATAGACAAGGCCCGACTTAATCCAGCCGTCGGGCCAAAATTACAGGCTGACCTCTAAATCCAATTTAAAGGGTAGTATTGAAAAAAAAAACAAATGTTGATTTTCAAAGTTGAGGGGGGTATAAATGTCCCACCTGGCTCCTCCACTAGTTGAGGCAGCCTTGTTTGATCAAATGAGAAATGTTCGTCGAGCAGTAATTGTTTGATAATGAAGTATCCACATAATTGGGCGTATGGTTCTCTCTCCCCCCATTTAATGATGAGAGATGACTTGCATTCAGGGAGGTCCCAAGACTCCCAAATAAAGACTTTGTCACAAGAAATGTCCATAAAGATGAGAAGTCAATTCCGGAATAGAGTGCCCAGTCCGTAGAGAGGAGGAAGCTAATTTTCAGAACACGTGGCGAGTGATTATAGATAGATCTATATTTGACAAAAAAAAAATTAGGGCCTTCTATCATTTGGGGGCCTAACGCAACCAACTCACCTTACGCTTGAGCAGACCTTGGGCGTAACTATACATATAGAAGGGTCCACTAGTCTAACATAGACGAAGTGCTGACAACACAACCAAACAACACACTCCAATAACAGAAGACCTGCAGTTTCACAATTTAAAAAAAAAAAAAAAATTCATTAGCAGCAGGTTCACACTTCAAGAACAGCATCATAATCATCAATTTGATCATGGCTACTCTCTTCATTTATGCAAAAGTGTGATAATGCAAACACTATATTATCATGACAGTACATATGTATATACTGTTTACATTATTATGTTTTGAGGAGTCCCATGGTGCGAGAATATTATAAATCACGTCATTTGACATGTAGTCGCGACAATCATGATTGTATTGTGAATTTTCTTTTGCCTGAGAGCATAGTGGAATCAGCGTGGGTCCGTGGATGTACTTTGATCTTGAGGAAACCACGTAAATCTCTGTGTTGTATGTGATTGCTTCACCATGTTGTTTACTCTTTCTTCCAACATACGTGGCCGCATTGGCATTAATCAATAGGGGGGAAAAAAGTCCACTGATCCGTATTCAGGATTTCAAAGAGATGACACATCAATTGGACAATTTAAATGGAATCGATTATCATGTGTACCGTGTGCATGATATGATTTTTATACTCATACCCGCCTCTCCTATTAAAGTAATCCGCGCTCTCCATGTGCATCCCAGGTGGCAACAAGCTCTACAATAATTTTAAAAATTAAGTCAAGGTAATGCGATCGATGGAATAATCAAAGATCGTGACATAATACTACTATACTAATTATTTTCCTTCATTGTCTCATCATCATGATTTTCATTTCAGTTGTAACCGCAACCAGTTAATTATAAAATCATGAGAAATTACCGATGCGTGACACTGTTACAAGGTCTTTTTTTTTTTTTTTTTTATATATGAGTCACTAATGTAAGTACGTTGCGAAAGGTTATACGCGACGACAACGGTACGTGCGGCGTAATCCAAGTGGATATAGACTATAGACCTGGTCACGCGCGCTCTCGTATGATCGAATGTGAACTATTTGAATGCATAGAAGACGGAATTTGTGAAAACTATTAAAAAAATGGTAAATATATTTATAAGAAATACATTAAGAAAAAGCATGAGAGGAAATTGTGATTAATAAATTGATAAACAAGTGCCTATATATATATATATATTCTGGTCATTGTAGCTGTATCTAGAAAAAGATTCTATCATTAATGAAAGGAAATAATGGTATCAGTGGTGTGGTCATAGGTACAATGACATGGATGATGACCACTAAGAATGATGGTAACATTGATAAACACCATTCGATCGAGACATGGGTTATGACATATGAAGATTCATGTGGCTCTCTATTGTTGAACACTTCTTGAAGATAGACAGAGCTTTCAGTGGCCATGAAATTGTAATTTGGGGGATGAAGGAGGTTCTGTTGCTATTTCTCTATATTTGTTTAGAAAAAAAAAACAGAGTAAGACCCATCCCAATACGAAAACAGACCATCTGCCAACGATTCTTTGAATCTTTTTTTTTTTTTTATAGAACTATAAGTCTATAAGGAAGAAAACATTTGAAAGGAATGAGGTAAAAAAAAAATTGAAGATATTTAATTGATTTCATTCCACAAAGAAGACAAAAATGTCACTTTACCACAATGACTCCACACAACTCCTTTCTTTCCTCTTATTTTAGAGAGAGAGAGAGAGAGAGTGCAGAATTTTCCGATAAATAAGCACACCGGATGCGACCGAGGCCAAGTTGAGACGGATTGAATTGTCAATTCAGGTCTATACTATAATCCAAGAAAACGGTATTACATTCAAGTCATCGTGTAGAACAGGTCTATACTATAATCCAAAAAACATGTCTGATAACTGAATTCGATTTGAAATTCGACTAATATTCTGAATCAATTTTTGAATTCAAATTAACTTATTGGAAATCCGAGTACTCCAATAAGTAAATTGGATATATATAAAATAATTTGTAATACACTCCCCTGAAATTTGAAAGTAATTTGTAATACCCCTTTATACTTTCAAATATTAGGATTACCCCCCTTGACCTAGTTTAATAGTGGTTGACTTGAGTTAAAACGAACTTGAATCAAACGTTGTTAGCATCGTAATTGCAATATAATGGTCCTTCGATTGGTTTAGTAGCAGGGCCGCATGATGCATGCCAAATTTTAATGTTAGTCAAATGATGGTTAAACTAGGTCAAGGGGGTAATCTTATAGTTTGAAAGTATAAGGGGGTATTTCAAATTATTTCCAAATTTTAGGGGGGTGTTACTAAAATACCCTAGATTATAAAATATTATATATATATATATATATATATATGGTGGGTCGGGCTCAGGGGACCCCTTTTTTTTTTTACCCCTATGGGGATTCACTTTTTCCCAATGCCCAACAGCTGTTGGATTCAGGATTCGAACGGCTGAGTACACAACTCCTGAGAGGGGTCAAATAAAGGGTCATCGGAGCCTAAGCCAATTATAATTATTATATTTATACAATATATCTGATTAGATATTATCGAAACAGTTATATCTATTATTCAAAAAATATTGGAATATAAAAAAATTATTGGAATCCGATTTTTAAAATTTTTGGATAATATCCGATTATTCGAATACAACTTCAAATTTGGATTCAATTTTCAACTATCCATAGACACCCATTCTTTTTTTTTTTTTTTTCTTTTATAAGTCAAATGCATTAAAGGAGATCGAGAGGATCTCAAAAAGATAGTACAAGGGAAGAAAAGAAAAACAAAGATAGCAAAAGAAAACACCCAAAAGTGACAACCAAAAGCGACAAAGAGCAGCAGCAGTACTACTCTCTCCCCAAAATGGCATCAAAACTAAACACCATATTGTTAAAGAAGACACCTCTCATCTCTTGAGAGATAGAACCCCAAGAGAAGAGAAGAGCCTTAATGTTAATAAGAATCCCTTGTAAACGGACTATCCAATGGTACGGACCTAGAGGGGGTCCAAGCACCATTGCAGCTCTTGTCTACATACCAAGCAACAACCTCTAACGTCTAAAATGCATTACCGGTACTTACTAGCTAGCTAATGAATTTGACGGGGGGCATTACTATTTCGTCCGTTATAATGGCCTATTATAGAGCAGCATTTGGGTTATATTTAGGCCCAGAGAGGAGTCCAGGTTCTATAAGACCAGGTCCCATACAAAGTTTAATAGACCCCCTCACCAAAATGCCACGTTGCACATTATTTTCGGCCCACTGACTCAGTGAATGTTCGGCCCATGGTGGACATACACACCAAAAGCAGCCAGACTGATGATTTCTAGCTGCTGGGTTTGAGATTTTTTTTATTTTTTACTCACGGGCTTCATGGACATACCTATGTATGAGTTCGGAGTTCCAACTCCATGAAACCTGTGACAAAAAATAGCCAAAATCCAATGGCTACAAATCATCAAGCAGGCTGATTTTTGGTGTGTAGATCTACCAAGGGGGGCCAAATTTTCATGGGTCAGTGAGGCGGAAAAGTGTGCATCACATGGCATTTTGGGAGGGGTCCTACAAAAATTGGTATATGACCTAGTTCTATAGAAGCTGGACTTCCTAGAGGGCCAGGTATGGACTTCCTAATGAGGTCCCTAAATAATTGGGCCCGGCTTGAGCTTGCCTTTAGTAAAAAATTAAAGTTTATCGCTTACCCCATTATCCACTTATACCTCTTCTTGGGCTAGTCTTGGGCATACTTTGCTTGGGAGGGGGTCCTACAAAAATTTGTATATGACCTGGTTCTGTAGAAGCCGGACTTCCTAGAGGGCCAGGTATGGGCTTCCTAATGAGGCCCCTAAATAATTGGGCCAGGCTTGAGCTTGCGTTTAGTAAAAAATTAAAGTTTATTGCCTAGCCCATTATCCATACCTATTCTTTGGCATAATTTGATTGGCCCATAAAAATTAATAATGGTAATTCTTCAGGCACCCACCTCTTTAAGCCGGCCACCCACTCCCTCTCTTCTTATTTTTTGTGGATTAAAAAAACCCCTCCTGTTTGGGCACCCACACGGGCCACACCCACTTCGTCTTCTCCAAACGCCGCCCAACCACACTGTCCTCTCTCTCCTCTTCTTCAAACGCCACCCAACCCCACCGCACGACCATCTCGCACGAGTCTACTCGAAAGATGATCGAGTCCAGTCACATCGAATTTTAAAACACAACATAGATGATAGATCTACTGTATCTAAGTGATTGATTTTTTTTTAATTTTATCTATTTTTGTTAGTTCGTGAAAGTCGATTTTCAACAATTAGGATCCTAGTTAACCAGCTTTATAAAAAGGTCTTGTGGATTTCAAAGTCTCTATCAATATAGTTGCTAAGCAGCAAAGGGTTTTTGCCTTTTCTAGTGGCCCCAACCAAAACCCACTTGTTGTTTAGCTGTGAGAAGAATATATATTGTCTTAATATTGTTGATTCCCGCCCTTATTTGAATATTCTAGAAAAGATATCCATACAGGTAGGATGGCACACCTTTTTTTGAACCCAATGGATGTGTACATCCCCTTCACTGATGCACTAGAACCTCCACTAATTTCAAAAGTCTGATAAAGAAAAACAAAGAACACGCCTGGTTTGAACTTTGAAATAAAGTAAACACCTTTTAACAAGAAAAATCAGAACACTAGCCATGAATTCTCTGTAATAATGGCCTTCAACCCCCCTTCATCTCCACATACTAAAATTGCAAAATGGTCCCATCCTTCGAGAGAGAGAGAGAGAGAGAGAGAGAGAGAGAGCTAATAAAGCTGTTCTTTTCTGTCGTGCAACCATCTCCACCTGAAAAAGCTCAAACCAAGGCATCCCTCAGCAGTAAAAGGAAAAAAAAAAAAAAAAAGACTACCCAAAAGATGTTTTTAAGTAAAGCAAAGGATGGAACTTGGAAGTGAGAACTTACCAGTAGAAGTCCCATCTGGGTCGGACTTTGGTCATCCGGTTCTCTCCGTATGCGTAGTCGGTCTCTGCTCTCCTGCTGTTTCGGAATGCACAGCATCCAATGGAATAGATGGAGATGAGTAAGACGAGCACTACGACGTTAAGGACGGAGAGCTTGTGCCAGTCCCTCCGGACATCCTCCGCCACCCCTGCCTTGCATGAGTCGCACTCATAGCATAAGAACGGTACCGCATTGTTCCACCGGAAGCAATCAGCCTCCTGCGCCACTGCCGTCGCTGCTGCGTAGTTGCATGAAGTTGGTGGCTTGCAGCAACCAGACTGCACCCATATGCCACAACCAAAGAAAATGTCTAACCATGCAGTAGTAGTTGGTGAATGAAACCATAACCCTAGCTAGAATTATTCTAACAAAGACCCAAGGATAGTTCTGTCAATAAAAAATATTGGAATTTCTCAATCAATTAGGCTAATTTTTGGTTGTATGTCCATTAAGGGTTGGCCAAACATCCAAACAGTCAGTGTCCTCTAAGAGTATGCCACATGGCTTATAGTGTGGCAGGAAACAAAGTTCTACTCATGTAACATTAGACTTACGAGAAAAGTATACTCAGCAGAGTTGTACTCATATAACATTAGAGCGACAAGAAAATTATACTCAAGACTCAAGACTACATGGACCACAAGTAGGTGTGGGACCTCATGTTTTAAGAGAAATATTCCAAAGTGGTGTGGGCCCGCCTGTACTTGTGATCTTGATTACTGTACCCTCACTTTTGCTGTCGTGTTAGCAAAAGTTCTCTCATGAGACTTAACACGAAAAAAGGGTTATTATCAAGGATCAGGCTAAGCGGGCACCTATTTTCACACACACTTTCACACAGAAAAATCGTGGGGGCCAATATATAAATTAGAAGTTTTGGAAATGGATGATTTTTTGGTGAGGATGGTCTCTATGGTGAGGAGATCACCATCAGAAAATTTCAAATCATTCTGATATTCATAGCATGGTTTACATGTTGTAGAATTATGGACAGTCTATTTTTTACCGTTAACTTGAAACCCACATTTGTTGGTGTTAAAAATTTCAGAATGGGTTGATTTTTTATAGAGGTTATCTATATGGTGAGGAGATCATCCTCACCAAAAATCAGAAATTGATTTATCTTCCATGTGGGTACACCAAAATTGTATGTGAAAATATGTGTCCGCTGAGCCTGACCCTATTATCAAAGTGAACAACAGAAGTAGAATTAGAGTAAAACTTCTGTCACAACCCACAATATTAGCCACGTGGCACACTATTAGAGGGCGCTGACCATATGGATGTTTGGCCAGCCCCTCAGTGGACTTGCAAACAAAAAATCAGCCTGATTAGCGATTTACAACCTTTGGATCTTTGCACCTAAATAACGCTCAATAATGCTCAAATTCCTATGGTTAAAATCAATCCAACGCTTAGAAATCACTAATCAGGATGATTTTTAGTTTGTAGGTCCACCGAAGGACTGGCCAAACATCCATACGGTCAGCGCCCTCTAATAGTGTGCCACATGTCTCATATAAGCCGGTCACAACATCTTGTGTCAGAAGTTTTACTCGTATAGAAATGGGAGAAGGCAAGGATGTCGGCGACGATGATGACGATAATTTCTTTAAAATGATCAAAATATCCAAACATATAAAAAAAAAAATGGTTGAAAACTTGAAATTACTGTAAAAATAACTAAAATTTTGGACCTGTGACAAATGATATATATTAATACATGCGCAAACACACACACACAAGCATACAAAAACAAAGATTCCCATGAAATTACAAAAAAAAAAAAATAGCTCTCTGAATAAGTTAGAAGACAAGAAAAAGAGGGGACCTGTATGGGAGACATGTCTCTCTCAAGATAATCAAGAGGAGTCCAAGAGGCAAGCTTAGAGCAAGTGTTGGAACCTAATATGCAGCTTCTGATGGTCCTCCAGTAATGAGGATCATTTACTCGTTTCCTCATCCACGACGAGTAATCCTCTAGCCTGTACTCCTTATAAACCCGGCCTGGCACTTCGACACCTCCACCCTGACTAGTGACGACGAAGCCGAAGATTGTCAAGGAGAGAACTGTCCCTATGAGGACCAACAACACTAGCAGGTAAACCCAAAGAGCCCACGCAACATTGAAACAAGCCCCAACAAAACCAGCAAGAGAAACAATGAGAACGATGAAGCCGACAATGAGAAGTGGTGTTTGTAAGAAACCTTCACAAGTGCTACTTTTCGCTATCCACAAGCCTCCACCTATAATGGGTATCGAAGCTAAAAGCGTGAAGAGATTCAAGAAACCGATCACTGTGTTACTAAATCGATACATCTCCTCTCTTCTTCCCTCTAACACCACCACTTCTGTCCCCCCCTCTCTCTCTCTCTTATAAGTATAACACAGCACTTGTCTTTCTCTTTTCTCTCTCTTTCTCTTCTTTTCATTTTCTTCTCGAAAGCCTCAAGAAGTCAAAATGCCTCACCACCTTTTCCTGCTTCCTACTTTCCCTGTATAATGGTATTATTAAGCTTTGGAACTATCATACGTATGACATCAATACCATAAAAATGCTGTATGTTTTTATTAATCTGAATCATTCAGTGTACCATGTTGGTAAGAAAGAACAATAAACGATTTAAAGAACAAAGATGCAATCATCCACAACACGTAGATTTACCTGGTTATGGTCTGAGGATGTCCATGAACAAAGATGTCCATGGATCCACACAGATTCCATTATGCTCTGAGGCTACAAATCGAAACACACATAAGACAATAGATACTCGTCTCTAATCAATCAAGGTATATATAATCCCAAGATGAAATTAGGGTTTCTGTATCTCTGTGTAAAAGTATGCAAATGTCCTTAAGGAAAAAGATACCTCTCAAAAAAAAAAAAAATTCCTCCTTTGGGCGTGATGCCCCTATAACCCCCCCAACCAGCCAGCTTAGCGCGAAGCCGGCTTTCGACGCCGGACCACGGTGTCAACCTTCATGTACAGTACTTCTAGCACCATCAGGCTCCACGTACATAACAGGCCATATGTTACTTAACATCTTAGATCAAAATTCAGCTTGACTTGATAATCTTAATCATCCCAAATAAATGGTGTGTCTAGGTTAAATTTGCCGTCCATAGAAGTACAAGATGATACAAAATATATCAAATTAGGCTGATTCGGTCTAGGAAATCTTCAGGTGTACTTAATCTGACGGTCTGGATTGACAAGAATGTGAACTAATTAACACTGTGTAGACCATACAATTATTAGTATATATGGTATCGAAGCACAGTGAAGGGTCCCAAGGCAAGAAAAGAACATGCCAGTGTCCTTTGGGGGTATAGAGACGAGAATGGGACAACTCAATCTAGACTGGACAGTTAGGATTGATCCAGAATCAATACAATAGTTTATTGGATCACAATGGACCCACTTGATGCAGCCTCAAGGCTATCGGATCATCAGATCGACATACCCAATCCATTAACAGCTTAAGTATGCGAGGTAGGTGATTACTTTTGGGCTTCTAATTCCAAATAGGTGGAGCCCACCCAAACTTACTGGTTTCATTCATTTGGATAAGATTGATACTCCTTACATTAGACCTTAGGCTTGTCCGTTTCTTCTTTTTTTAGCCATCTTGCATCTGAATCATCTAGAGGGGGAAGGTACTTACTTCCCGCCCTATTTAATTGTACACTTTTTATTCAATCAATAAATCTCTCTCTCACCGCGGAGGTTCCATTGAAGAAGAAAAAGAGAAGAAGAAGAAGGTGGAGCCGACTTGGCTTCTTTTTCGAAGCTTTAAGAGACCAAGAAGATTATTTTAAAGTGGGGATGGAAGACATGGATCTTCTTTCCTCATCTATCGTACAAAATTGATTGCTTTATTTGATAAATTCGCTGTCCGATCCCCGTTGCGGGTCCGGTACTAGTTTGTTAATTTGATCTACTTTTCTTTTTGGGTATAAAGTAGGGAGGTATATAAGGCACCCTCACAGCATTTATATTATAAGTTCTGGTAATAATTGGGTTATTAAGATATGAGAAACATCAGATACTCCCGCTACTACTTAGTCTGTATTATACAAATGGATCATAATCAAATCAATATGGACTGTCAATTAATGGAACCACAATAAACAAACAAAAGACAAAGATACAAACAACCACAACACAGAGATTTACGTGGTTCCCTCCAGATTGTGGTATGTCCACGAATCGGTGTCCACTATACTCTAGAGCAAAAGAAACACTCACAATACAAATGGAACACTCGTCTCTGATCAATTGAGGTATATATAACCCCAAGATGAAATTAGGGTTTCTGTATCTTTACGTAGAAATATGAAAACGCCCTTATGAAAAAATCCTCTCCCCCCACCCCCTAAAAAAAAATGCTGGATGGTAGTATCGTACCTTCAGGTACAGTACTTCTAGCATCATCAGGCTCCACGTAACATTACATTGTACTGCTGCTCGTGCATTTGAATCTGTTAAAAAAAAAAGCTGTTGATTGATTACTGGCCTAAAAATGTACTTGATGGGCCCTGCAAGTTGTGCACTTTGTTTGGATTGACAGGACCATGCACTATTGGTATTCTCAGAGGCCTGGACCATATAAAGTATAGTAGATGGGCGACCCCATTCATGTGTGCCCAGCTAACATAGGTCGAGTCCATCCATGGGGGGGCCCACAGGTCATCTCAATAATAGTTAATAAAAATGTGTTGCATTCATTAAATCATGTATACGACATCTAATCAGATGGTTACGTTCATCTAATCATGTCACCTTCCGGATCTTGCAGGGACCCGACTTTTTCTACGCGAGTCAATGGTGCCGTCATTTGTGTGCAACACCTTCCCATAAACCCGTCTTTTGAAACAATTTAGCACAGTAAATTTCAAAAGAAGTGTTTTGTTTTCTTCGGCATCGGTTGCACAAACAAAAGGGTATCGACGTCGATGCCACCTGGTAAAAAATATAAAAATTGTTTTTAGTATCCATATCTTAATATTAAACATTAGGGTCGGGCTCCGTTGACAGATATAAAATGACAGGGACATAATATAAGCCAGGTGGCACACTGTTACAGGACTATGACCGTACGGATGTTTGTCATATCCCATGGTGAACCTACAAACCAAAAATCAGCCTGATTAGTGATTTATAAGTATTGCATCTTTATTACTCAAATACTGCTCAAATTCCCACAGTTGAGATCAGCCCATGAAAATAAGTCCAATCCAAAGTCTATAAATCACTTGTCAGGCTGATTTTTGGTTTGTAGGTCCACCATGGGATAGGATAAAAATCCATACGGTCAAAGTCCTGTAACAGTGTGCCACGTGGCTTATATTGTGTCCCTATCATTTTATCTGTCATTTTAGATCTATCAACAGAGAGCCCGACATTATCCTTCCATGATACTGTAGCATCGTCGTCCTAAGGTCTAAACCAATGGACGTTCTTTGAAATTTTTGTTTTGATCTTTGGGATTCATGTAACGGCCGTTATTTTTGTTATTTCCCGTTATTTTCTGTTATATTTCGTTTTTCGTTATTTTCCATTTTTGAAAATTTTGAAATTGCCATTTTCTGTTTTTTCCCTTTATTTTCCTTTTTTTTTTCCTTTAGCGTTTTTTTTTTCTCGTTATAATGGAAAAAGCAGTAACGCCCGTCCGTTATAGCATCCCCTTTAAACCTTGGTCTGGACCCTTACGACAATGCTACAGTATCATCGCAAAAAATTCTCCCAATTTCAACAGTAACAGCTTCTATGTGCCAGACCGCACAAACCAAACAAAACGGCCCTGCTCATGTTGCAACACGTCAGCGAAAAAGCAAAATTTAACTGCACCTCTTGATGTAACCGACTAGTATGGGTTCGGTTGTGTCGAGAGTTTGCAAGAGTTTTTACTTTTTTCACTGACGTATCACAACATGAGCAGGGCCGTTTTGTTTGGTCTGTGCGGCCCTAGCCCATAGAAGTCACGCCCAGAAGCCGAATGAGTTTGAAAAAGGGTGCAAATGGTCCGGCTGGGTCTGGCTTAGGTTAATTTTTGTAATAAAAAAGGCCTCATACGATGCAAACTGCAGTCCGAAAACTCTCATCAGCCGAGCCGTTTAACTAAATGAACGTTAAAGTTCGCATGGGCTGAGTTAGCAGGATCGAGGTAGCTCCAAGTCCAACCCAGGACGAAAGAGGAGCAAAATTAAGCCAAGGCCTTAAACGGATGTTTTAACTTTTAATTAATAACTAAGCCCATGTACAATCCGGCCCATAAATAAGACCATAAAAGTTGTTGATCATGGGGGCATTCCGAGAATTGAACTCGGGACCTCTCGCACCCTAAGCGAGAATCATACCACTAGACCAAATGCCCATATATGTGAATTATTGCTCATTTTTACATATTCAACAATGAAAAACCTCTCCATAACCAAAGACCAAGAGAAAACCCAAGCACTTGTAAGCCAAACATCAAACTTCTAAAAATAATAGCATCATGAACCATAGAAACCGAAGCCCACATGAACCTTAATTATTTGACGTAATCCTTCAATATGCATAGAACACAAACGCCTCTCAAAGGGTTGGAGGCATGGGCAGATTGTTTAAGAACTGTCTTGCCCCACTTTTTTAAGTTTTGGCCTTAAAACAGGACCGGAGTTGGTTTTTTGAAAAGTAGTTGCAACATTAAACTGATTGTTCCAAGTAAGGACTGGGTTAGGTACTGAACATGCCCTAGATTTTTTAAGGATGTCGTTAATTAAAACGGGGTCGGTGCGTTTGAGTGTTTTCCATGTGTTGAAGGGTATCAATTCACATTCTCTTTGCGACATACAAAAAAAATGTTCTTCTTAGCCGTGTTGCCCGAGATTTAGTTCTCTCATACAATAAATTTGTGCCAGTCTCTTAGTTCATTTCAATGAATAAGCATCTCTTAATTATTTAATTTCTGATATAGGTTGGTGGGTATAACCAAGTATATGAAGGTCTGACCTTTGTAACAGTACTGGGAGCAGGACGTGAAGTTCCGCTTAATCGTCCTCGACAAGCTATGGTGCATGAAATGACCAATTGTTTCCCAACATAGTTGTTCTAGCTGTCTGTTCATGTTGAGTATTTTTTTGACCAAAATTATAGAATTGAGGTTATTTGAATTTGTAGCTAGAGACCAATTGAATTCGCACGGGGTACATCCATATGGTCAGAGTCCTCTATGAGTGTGCCACGTGGCTCATAATGTGTCTTGTAACCGGAGCCGGTCATAAAAGGCGTGTTGGCTTGCAAAAATGACCAATTGTTTCCCAACATAGTTGTTCTAGCTGTCTGTTCATGTTGAGTATTTTTTTGACCAAAATTATAGAATTGAGGTTATTTGAATTTGTAGCTAGAGACCAATTGTTTCCAAACCTTTGACTATGTTTAGACTATTTTGCCCTTGCGTATAGATCCAGTGTTGACAGCGCACGTGGTACAAATTTATGACTGGCTCCCGTTATAGGACACATTATGGCCACGTGGCACACTCATAGAGGACTCTGACCATATGGATGTTTGCCCAGTCCCTACGTGGACCTACAAACCAAGACTCAGCTTGATTAGTGATACCAAACCTTTGGATCTTTATACTTCAAATACTGCTCGAATTCCCACAGTTGAGATCAACCCATGAAAATAAGTCCAATCCAACGCCTAGAGATCACTAATCAGGCTGATCTTGGTTTGTAGGTCCACCTAGGGACTGTCCAAACATCCATACGGTCAGAGTCCTCTAAGAGTGTGCCACGTGGCTCATATTCTGTCCTGTAACGGAGCCGTTTACAAAAGGACGGTCCCTAGAGCCCGACCCAAACCCTCATCTCATTCCCCCCCCTCTCTCTCTCTCTCTCTCTCGCTCTCTCCAAAATTCTCTCTTGTGAGTTGTGACCATTATCTCTCGGTCTCTTTCTCTCCATTCTCCAGTGTAAGTGTTGCTCACCCCACGGCTGAGGGCCAACGCGGTAACTCCGGCGATAATCCACTGCTTCAACTCCGGCGTAAACTTCGTCAGATGGGAGGCGAGATGCATAGCAGCCTAAGAATGACGAGAGGAGAGGAGAGATTTTGAGAAGAAAATAGGGGAAAGTAAGAAACAGAGGTTTTGATCTTTGAGAACGAGAAGACAAAGATAGGGAGTAAACCTTCGCTCACACACCGGTGTGAGCGAAGCCGATCGCAGCCGAGAGTATGAGCCACGTGGCACACTCTTAGAGGGCTTTGAGCGTATGGATGTTTGGACAGTCCCTAGGTGGACTTTCGAACAAAAAATCAGCCTGATTAATGATTAACAACCTTCGGGATCTTTGCACCCAAATAACGCCCAATAATGCTCAAATTCCTATGGTTAAAATCAACCCATGAAAATAACCTCAATCCAACGCTTAGAAATCACTGATCAGCCTAAGAAAAAGAAATACCTGTTTTTTGGTCACCAGCGTTGTACAAATCAGAGGAACCGGCAGCCAAGTTTGTGCTTGGAGGTCCGCACTCATATTGTGGGCTGTCAGCCAAGTTTTACTCACAGAAAGGAAGCTGGTAGTTGGGATCTGGGTTTGTGCTTGTTTCAGTTGTACACTGATTTTAATAAAGCATGGTATAGTTAATTTATAAGATTTGGTGATAAAACCATGGGTGTACACGGCGGCGGAGCCACATAGAGGCCAGGGGGGGCATGTGCCCCTCCTCAACTTTTGTTAATGCACCGCTGCCATCTGGTCACTCTGACCGCATGGATGTTTAGCTCACCCCTTGATGGATATGCATACCAAGTATCACTATGATCGGTAATCTCTAGCCATTAGATTTTAGTACTTTTAAATCGTGATCCGTTGGATTCACCCAATATTGTGAGTACTAAAACCAATTGCTAAATATTATCAAACAAGCTGATATTTTGTATCCGTGTCTACCAAGGGGTGGGCTAAGCATCCATGCGGTCAGTAGGCCCAGGTGACAGTGGTAGAGTTACAAATATAGTGCTAGGTCGAAATTTGAGCTAAAACTAGTTACATCGTGACCTTTCAATTACAAAAACCTTCAGTCTTTGCCCTAGAGCCTCGCACAAGATTAAAACTTTGATGACAGCGGCTGTAGCCCACAATATGACCCACGTAACACATTCTTAGAGGACTCTAACCGTATGGATGTTTTTCCAATCCCTAGGTGGACCTACAAACCAAAAATCAGTTTGATTAGTGATTTCAAACCTTTGGATCTTTCTACCCAAATAATGGTCAATATTTTCAATTTCAAATGGTTAATATCAACCCACGAAAATGACTCCAATCAAACGTCTAGAAATCATTAATCATGTTGATTTTTGGTTTGTAGATTCACCTAAGGATTGGCCAAACATCCATAAGGTCAGCATCCTCTAATCATGTGCCACGTGCCTCATATATTGGGCTGTCATTGGCTTTGATGATAGCACACTGTCATCAAAGTTTTACTCCCCCCCTCCCCCCTATACCACTGATCTTTGGTCTACTCGCCATTACCTGGTTACTCTTATGTAGCTCTGGTGCCCCCCCTTGAACAAAATCTTGGCTCCGCCACTGGGTGTACACATTCATGGATTTTTGTTTGGGTAGGTGATTTTACATTGGACTCTCCTTTGGAGTGGGCTCTTTCGGCCCAAAACAGCCTCCACTTTTACACTTTGACAGCAAGATTTGACTTGGACACCCATGCTTTTATCAAAATTACAGCACAAAAACAGAGGATTCAAAATCACTGTACAAAAACCCAATCCACAGGAGACTCCAATGTAAAATCACCACACCAAACAAAAATCCAACTCGAAAACACTGTGTTTTGTATGTGATCATCCAATGGTAAAGTCCATGAATCAAAGCATTGGAGGTTTTGTATTGGTTGCAAACCCTTTCTCCAGTTTCCTCATGCTGTGTTTTTTTTTTTTTTCCTATCAAAAGACAGCATGGACAAGACTTGTATCTGCATAGGTAGAGATTAGATGAGGTAATTTTAGAACAAAATATGCAAAAGTGGAGTCCAACAGTATTTTGGTGTGGTTGGTCTAATATTTGAAAAAAAAAAACCAGCGTTCTCAAGGCTAGTTGATAAACCTGCAGGACATTTAGGGTCCTTGCAACTACTTTGCCAATCTTTTTTTCCCCAACATTGAAACAAAGGAGATAGCAGGCACACAAATTAAAGGTGTTTGTAAGACAAATTAAGGAGGGATGCTAATTGCTCTAGGGAGCTATAGTTTGCAACGGACTTGACAAGTGCAAGTGTAGAATTTCTTTTCCCAGCGATTGTCATAGCAACCAAACACTCACTTAGAGTTTGCAAGCTCGAACTGAACTAAAGGTCGGCAACAGTCCTTGTGAAGTAACAAGTTTATTGAAATTTTAACTATCAAAAAACAAAATTAAGCGGTCTCCGATGACTAGTATTTTCAAGGACGCTGAAACCTCATAAAGAATCAATTTCATGTAAAAGGTCATATATCATTTACTAAACTTCTAAGACAGTTCAAGGGCCTACCTTTCTACCCATTTCTTATAATAGCAGATGGTACAATGGCTGAACAGTTTACATGAATCTGTGCAACACAATCACTAAACTATGAATCATAAAAAAATGGCTCGAGCACAAGCGATAAGGATCACGGAATTCAGTCACTAAGCATGAATGGGGGTTTGTCCCAGAGGATTGTTATCCTCTTATTCTTTCCTTTAGGCCCCTCGTTGGCGAGCTCTTTTACAAATTTTGCTTATTCTTCAGGAATTGGATGAATTGGACTAAATGGTTCAGTGGGGCATGGGCTTATTCTCTAAGAAAGATCTAAACAGTATAAAAGCTTGTCTAGGACGGTGAAGTGGAACCTCATGACCGGCGCCTGTTACTGTCACCAAGGTCAGTCCTTTGTACACTTGGCTCCATCCACCAACCTATATCACAAGCAAGATGAGAAAATATATATATGTTTGTAAAAAGGTGCTCATGACATTGTCATCACCTAAAAATGGATATCCAGAGGTTGCTGTTGCTCAAGACTAACCTTTCCATTGTCATACCATGGATACCAGTTGATTAGGGTAGGTAGCTTGAGAGCATTGATAGAATATCGCGTTGCAGTCACAGGCACCACTGCATCCGTGTCACCACTAGACAAAGAGTTCAATCACAACCATTATCAGATACGGGCAACATGAATTCCAAGAATCATGCCAGATAGACTACCATTTGATACAGAGTCACCGTATCTACATAGCAGAGATTACATAGAAGGATACAGACTAATAGCAATTCAAGTGATAACTAAAATTACTCAATCAAACCTATAGATGCCGATGACTATTTTGACCACACATAGGGAAACAAAAGAGTTGAAATACAAGAAGCAATCGACAAATGAAGATGGCAGTGAATTTAGTACAATTTGTCAGTCAACATCCTCCCTTTCTCATACCAACCTAATGTATTTGAAAGTACAATTATCTGTATTATATTTGTAATTCGGGGTCATAAACAGTTCTGTTATTGAATCTTTTCCCTATGCCTTCTATTGTTTTTATCTAATTGACAAAGATTAACATCGGATGATACTTGCTGTACCAGAGGACACCTATTGATATTTTGATGGTCACCAAGACATGCTCCAGTACCAATATTTTAATCTTTGTCTCATGTAGCAACTTGCAAATGTTACGTGAAGCCAATGTGGCTTAAAGAATATAGAGGCCACAATCTAAGGGAGGCCAACAATGATAAAAATTGGGTTCATACACTGAGCAAATAAAATATCTTCACAGCTATGGCACTTGGATCACAAGCTAAGAGGCACAAACGCAGTAGGGATGCAAAAGGTGTTACAAAGTATAAAGCACACGTTGGTTTTGAATGTTTTAACTAGGAGTCTAGGACTCTGGCTAAAGGCTTACGTGCACTAGTGCAGAAAATCTAGAACAAGAAAAAAAAATGGAGAAGAGTTTTATGTAAAATCTCTAATATCAGGTACAGTCTGAGTTCAGTTGATTGCCTTAATGAAATTACATAGCAGGACCAAACTACCCTGTACAAAATGTTATAATATAGGAGAAAAACTTAGAATTCCCCTAAGAATGCAAAATATCAATCTATCAACAAATAACTAGCAGGTATTAGAAACCTGATCAAATCAATACAGCTTGACCAAGTAGAATCATTTTCACAATTAACTTGAGTCAAAAAAACTTCGGGGGACTCGGACACAACCAGAATTACAATGACTAGATAAGGGATGCGGATTTTTTACTTGTCAGTCATGTTTTATATGTCTGAGTCGATTCACATGGACTCTGTTTTTCAAAAATTACAACAAATTCTTATCCATTCATTTCTCTCACTCTTTAGGCTTTTTGATCGAGTAAAGAGGCCTTCTAAACTTTTCTACTTGACATGTTTCCCAAGTACTTTTGTCACTACTATAACACAATTTCATGCTCCATACTATGTGGCTTTCTTTTCACTTAGAGCACCGGAAATTACAATCACATAATGTAATGTAAGAGTGAAAGTTTCTGATTTGTTCTTAATTTCAGTAACATAATGGAAAGAAAGCAGGTAAAAAAGAATATACCTGAATACCCAGATCCTGAGACCAGCAGCTATAAGTTCTTGATAAATAGGAAGCATGGATCTCGGAGAATCCGTCCAGTAGTTCCCAACAATATCACTGCATTGGGGAGGAACTCAATCAATTCTGTTCTTACAACCTATTGAAGAAAATGCCTCAAAATTTCCTAAAGCGGTACAAATACCTGCATGTTTCCCAAGGATAGGAAATCCTAGTAACATTGGCATGAAGTGCGTTCTGCACTTCTGGGAGGTTGAAGAACGCCTTAGAATACCTTTCAGTGCAGGGATCATATGATCTGGACATCCAAGGCTGAGTTTCAATGAAACAGTGTGAGGTCATCTTATAATCAATTGAATAATCTCTAATAGATGAAAACAAAATAGCAAGTGTTTAAACCCCTCGGGTAAAAAAAAATTGCCTGGGAGGTGTAATATAACCACCTCTAGTACCCAAGTATGGAACTAATGAGGTAAAACTGACACATTTTCTTGAAGGTCTAGTACAAACTTGGAGTTGCTTTCTTTCCTCTTTCTCAATTATTCTTTACCATTATGAAGCAAAAGCTTCTCTTTCCATGACCATCACCTTTCTTGCTTTCCATGAGCTCCACGCCTGTTGTATATATCTCTATACACCCATAACCTTTCTCTCTTTACATCATTACCCACCAAGTTGAGTGGCATAACTTTATTGACAGACCATGTGGTCTGCACCCCTTCATGAAGCTTGAGTCTATTGAGTGGTGTCTAATCCTAGACTACTGGGGACAGATGCTGCCTAAATGTTATAATGGTTTGGGTGGGTGGGTGGGTCTCAGGCAGGCTAGGTGTTTTCACTCTCCTTGGATACCCAGGGATTGTGCCATGATACTTCATCTCACAAGCACTACTCTGAACTGCTCAAGGGGAAGGCTATGTAGGGCAGTGTCATTCGGATAAAGTGAGAAGAGGAGCCAAACATGTTATGTGCCTGTGCGAGTTTCTGGGACAGTTCCAGTGTCTCAGCAGGTGGCTAGGTTGATCATTAGAGGTGAGTCAGGGTGTTTCACTGGACAAACCAAAGTGACTAAAGATATTCGCGTGACAGATGGTATCAGAGTAGAAAGCTCAACATAGACTAATGGCAGCAAACATTTGATAGTTGAATGCAAAATGCTGTGTCCTAGATCTCATAGTATCCTCCAAGGAAATACAGATGATCCTTAAACAAAGCACTAAATCAATTAAGGAAGCAACTGTAAGGGATTGGTGAGAGCTTACATAGTGCCCCTTTAAGTTGCGCCTGAGAGATGCAGTATTATTACAAGGATGCGTATATATGCTATATGGATCAATGTTTCCTTGTTCTGCATCGGCAGTGGTGAAAGCCTTTATGCATTCAACCGAAGGGTGCTGAGAGGATCCAAAATCACAGGCAACTCTCAGATTTTTATACGTAGAATCAGAAATCAAACCGTGGGTCCACCAATACTCAAAGGTGCCCACATAATCATTGTAATCATCGGTAACAGCATTGCCAACCTGAAAAGAAAAATTGAATATCATCCATCTCTTCAAGTGTTCAACTGCAATAATGTTTCAGAAATCTAGAACATAAAACCCCTCAACATTCTAGTCTTACCAAGAAACCCTTGAAATTAAGAACAGGATTTTGAACTCCCTTATTTCTCTCGTGTACAATTTGAGACAACTGAGGAACATAGTGACCTGCAACAGATTAGAAAAGAAGACTAATTCCCTCGTAGCTGGATCGGATTTCATTTTAAGAACAGAAGGAAGACTGAAATAGGTAGTAGACCTGCATAACTCTCTCCGGCAATGTAGAAATCTCTGTGCTTGTACTGCGGGAACCTTTCCAACCAATTGACTAGGAAAGCATATGCATCTTCAGCTACGAATTCAAAAAACCCAAATCCCAAAATCATATAGAGCTGCCAAATTTTACTAATTTAGGCCAAAACAACAAATACTACAGAACCCATCTCATATTCCTACACAAGAATTGAAATTCAATCAAATAATGTAGCAAATATTTGGAACAAAAAATATAATTAAATCACCTGTTCTCTGATCACCAGCAGAATACAAATCCGACGTAGTATTAGAATACGAGAACCCAACACCGGCAGGAGATTCAAGGAAAAGCAAATTTGCCACTGCAGACCCAACAAAATTCCCTCAAAAACACATGGAAAAGAAACAATTTTTAGAAGAAAAAACACAGATATATGGTTCGCATACAATTGTGCCAAGCGTACGGATTCACGAATAGGGTCTTCCCATCCGAACGGATACGAAAAGGTCCGATCTCTTCCGCAGCTCCATAAGCTATAGATGAACAACCAGGTCCTCCATTGAGCCACAAAACGAGTGGTCTTGAGTCAGGTCCACGACTCTTCGGCGACTCAACCAACCAGTAAAACAAGGCTCGGCCCGCCTGTTCATTAACGGTAACGTAACCAGAGTACTGAGAGAACCCCACATTGGCTGGCTGACCAGGCAACTCAGTGATCCTATCTCTCTCCTGGTCTGAAGAAGAAGAACAAGAACAAGAGACCAAGATAACCAATACAAAACCCAAAAGAGAGACCAGAGAAGAACCCATGTTCTACAATCCAGAAAAAAAACTAGTAAAAAATTAAAAAGAAGAAGAAGAAGAATCTATCTACAAACCCAGATCCCAAAATATTGTGGGATCCTAAAAAATCATTTAAAGAGTCCAAGAAACACTGGAATTGGTGCTTTTGGATGTGAGAGAGAGAGGTGAGATGGTACTGCCGTATTGGAGGGTCAGTTAATGGAGAGTGTGTAGTGGTTGACGTTCATTGTGTTTAATCATTTGAGATTAAGAAATTTAAAGATGTCTGTATTAGTTGTGATTGGAAATTTGGAATCTGGAGTTTTTTTTTTTTTTTTCAATTTTTTCATTCTAAGACTTTCTTTTTGTCTTTTTTCTGTTTGGTTCTTTATTTATCAGAGGATATTGACCAGAAAAAGAGAGGAAGCACATGGCTTCGGGTCGCCATTGATGGCGGTATTTGTAGTAAAGCTGACGACAATGCATGCAAAATCCAAACACGCCCTAGTCCAGCTTTTCTGGTTGACGCGGATAAAGAAGGAAGAAAAATCAGTGATGGAGAAAGATTTAAGGCTTTAACAACTACGCCAACTTTCAGAGACAAAATGTCGACTTGTTACTACTAACTCTCATGTCTAAGTGGCCCCCTCTTCTGCCTGGACGGTTTGGAACTTTGGATGTAAATTGGAGACTACAAATGGGTCGGGTGTACCCACTAACCAGCGGTATCAATTTGTACAATTTGTACCCGTTTAACCAAAACCGAATCGGAATTGGAACCGGAAGCGGAACCAAAAATATCATTTCCACTTCTACATTTTTGGGAGCCAACTAAAAAAAATTGGAACTGCAATCGAACTGATAAGAATGGCTCCAATTCTAGGTAGTTTGATATTGGAACCGAACTTATATTAATATTATGTTAAATCTATAAATATAGTGTTAAAATTGTCTTATCATCAAGATCGGAACTGATATACCGGTATCTGGAACCCAGAACCAAACAATTGATTCTGATTCTGAATCCATCATTTTGAGAATTGGAACCAATAAAAACTAACAATATTGGTTCCCATTTTGGGTAACTTAGGAAACGAAAAAGAACCGGCCCCCTTAAAACCCTACCACTAACCCATCAACTCTGATTTGGTTTGATATTATACGTTTTAGACAAGGGTGGCTCTTGCCTACGGCACTCCCAAGAAAGTATTTGCCAAAATCGGGTGTGAGTAGTTGAGATCTACCATCCAATTGGAGGATAAGATCTCGGCCCTTCTTTATTGAAGCCTATGAGAGGGGGAGACAACTGAGCTCCCTTGTTATATAGATTTGACGGGTCGGGTCGGGTCTGGGTTTACTTTACCCATTTAGTTTTGTGTTTTTGTTTGACAATTCTTAAGTAAACCAACTTTTCTTGAGAAGATTTTTTTTCTCAATGTCTCTTTGAATTAATCATTGTTACACTTCATCCAGACCCACCACGATTGACTTATGAACGCCTTAGGTTAATTAACCACCACTCAAAGGGGACCCCCATCGTAGTTTATCCCTTAGCTCAATCTTCACGCCTTCACACAGGGCACTCTCATTTGGATCCATACACAAAGGGTTTCACACCTTTGCACCCCACGCTTGTAAGGTCAACCCGAAAGCGTGACCCATCCAAACTAATTTTGATAGTTTCTGTCAACTGCTTGCTGTTATAACGGTAACGCCCTAACCCGTTACATTTTTCTTGTTATAAAACCCAAAACCGAAAAAAAAGGAATTTCCGTTACATTCTTTTTTTTTTTAAATAATAATTATTTTAACAATTTTATTCAGACGTGGCCCATTATAACGGCCTATTGTAACGGTTACATCATGAGACCGCATGTGAGGGGTTTTTTTTTTTGTGTGAGGGGTTATTTAAAACCTTGATTTCCGGTTTGGGTTGGGATGTTACTGGAGTGGGTCGATCCAGTAGAACCAAATTATTTATTGGGTTGGTTGGTGTCGGTCAAACTCAGCACATGTTCGATGTAATGTAACCCCAACCTGTTGCCACCCCTAGATACTTGGGTAGCTAGATCCATACGAAGCCAACTCATCCCATTAACCTTCCTTTTGAGGCCGGTGGGTCAAATGCCAACTAATAAATCCAGCCCCAGACCGCGTCCAGGGTGCACCCAACCACTCCAGGAGACTAGAGTGCCACCTTCACCTCTTCCAAAATTGCTAGGTAGCACATTCTTTCGGGTCCATGGACCCATTAATGTTTGACCTTACCCTTTGTGGACAGGGTTTGTTGAATACTTGGATTCAAGTATTATTTTTAGGTACTCTATATCCATCGGATGGAAATCACCAATCAGGCTGATTGTCAGTGTGCATGTCTACGAAGGGTTACGTCAAACATTAATGGATTAGTGGGCCCGAGAGTAAGCCCCGGGGCAGTTTTTGGAGAGTAAAACGTCCATCACAATGGGATTGCAAATCACACAAAACACAGCCAATGAGTTCTCGGCACGTACACCTAAAAAGCAAAGCACATGGGTACGTTGCAAAAGCACTTGTGTACGTGCCGAGAACTCATTGGCTGTGTTTTGTGTGATTTACAATTTCGTGTGATGGAAGTTTTACTCGTTTTTGGAGAGGTGAAGTTGATATTCTTGTCTCCTTGACTCGGGAACGGTCTCGGCTAGATTCAGGCTGATTTTGGAATGGAGGTCCAATAAAGGGATGGGACCGTTTTTCAGCTGCCCTGAAGGGTGTGCCACGTGGATAGAGGTAGATGGTGACCGGGCATGAAAGTTTTTCTTTTTCTCCACACCAATGCGGAAAAATTTTATAAGTCGGATGGCGAGGTCTTATTAGTATTCAAAATCACATGCAGAGGTGGTACCCACATGTTTTAAAATAAAATATTCCAAAGTGATGTGGGTCCCACCTGTACATGTGGTCAGGGTAGGGATACTGCAAACTCACCATTGAAGTCGCAACGTGACAGCGAAAGTTCTCTCCCAATGCTGGAAAGCAACCTCAGGTTGGTCCCGCCCCCGAGAACCGTGTTGTGACGTTGCATCTTGGCAAGAAAACTTTTCGCACACTGACACATGGCATTTGGCGGCCCACATAGCATGTGTCTCACCTAATAGTTGATCACATAATGTGTTGGACTCACTTGGTATGTGGGGCTCACATGCTGTGTTGGGCCTTGATATATTCACACAATGGCATATAGGGGTACGAAGGCACCTAGCATCTGGGACCTACCTACATATGCTGTGCAGGGACCCATTTGGCATATCGGGCATACATGACTTGTATGACCTTGATACACTAAAATGTGGCACGTGGGGCCCACCTAACATGTGGGACCCACTTGATGCGTACAGGAGAGCGCCACATGTTTATTTTAAAGCACGTACGGTGCAGCAAGTTCTTATACATGTGAGATGTATCATGTATGTAATATATTCTTATCTAATACTTAGTTTTTCAACCAAACACTTTTAAACGCATATTTGTGCAGGTTTGATATTGACAACTCCATGTGCACGTTTCATTCACACATGCACAATCATGTGTGAAGTATATTCTCAGTAAACAAACACAGCCTTAACTTTTAAGCAAGGTTTGCTCACACTTTCATATGCATTTCTAGATCATTGTTGTTTAAAAAAAAAAGGGTCGATCGGGCTCCAGTGACCCACCTTTTCTGACCCTATACATGTTCGTCCAATCCCTAGTTGGACCTACAAACCAAAAATCATTCTGATTAGTGATTTCTAGGCGTTGGATTGGACTTGATCTCAACTATGGGAATTTGAGCAGTATTTGAGGTACAAAGATCCAAAGATACTAATCAATCTGATTTTTGGTTTGTAGGTCCACCTAGGGATTGGCCAAACATGCAAACAGTCAGAGTCCTCTAAGAGTGTGCCACGTGGCTCATATTGTATCTTGTAACAGGAAACCGGTAAAAAAAAAGGCCAATCCCTAGAGCCTGACCCAAAAAAGTGATAGATAGAATAGAATTTTGGACCAGATCCAATATGATTCAATCTACTAAATAAAAATATTATAATTAATTATATATTTTATTCACTCAAAAATGAAGTGTTGTACAATAATGATATAAAAAATAGATATAAAAGGGCAAAATTATTTTTATAATTATATATATTGGATCAGTACCGAATCAGTACATGCCTGATCTAGTACCAATCCGATAAGAAATCAGATCAAAATACATGGACCCAGTAGTACCGATCCGATAAGAAGATAGGTGGTTCTTGACCTGAAATTGTCGGATCAGAATGGATCAGATTTTCGGGGGTAAGTCATTATTTTCAACTTATGTAGTATCTTTCCAATTCTATTAATATAGTAAAAAAGTCTCAATCATGGTCGCCCTTAGTGGTTCCTTAGTGGTGAACCACTTAAATCTATGTTCTCTTGTGCATGCAATTATTTGCGATTGCAATCGTTAGTGACTAATCATCGATTTCCCATAACATTTATGTCAATCCTGAACATCATTAATCTCCCTCTTGGATGTAACATTGATATAAGTCTACTTATTAACGAGACAAGGAAATTATTGCGTTACGACCCCAAACCCCATTTAGGTCATCACATAATTTTTCTTTTCAGCTCAAGCCAAACGCATTAAGTGCATTACCGTCAACGTGTGCGAACATCTCCTCGCCTCTTCTTTAAACAAAAAGCATTTGATGACAGACGTCCATCATCAACGTTGATGACAGGACCATAGTATGAGACACGTTGCACACTATTAGAGGATATTGACCATGTGGATGTTTGGCCTTAGACTCACCTGGTAAAAATTAGCCTGATTAGTGATTTCTAACCTTTGGATTATGATGCTCGAAATCTACGGTTAAAACTAAACTATGAAAAAGACTAATCCAACCTATAGAAATTACTAATCATAAGTTTTAGTATAAATGTCCATCACTTAGGGAAAGGCCAAACATCCATCCGGTCACTAATCTCTCAGAGTGTGTCACAGTGACACCAATTATTTGCTGTTCACTAATCTCTCAGAGTGTGTCACAGTGACACCAATTATTTGCTGTCAAAATTCAATTTTTACAATATATATATATATATATATATATATATATATATATATATATATTTATATTTATATTTATATTTATAGTTAAAGTTGCCTTACTTACCCCATTATTAAAAGAGTAATGGTCACAGGGTCCGAAGTCCATGGACATGCATGGTGGTGTCGTTTTGTCATTGGCCAAAAATATACCTCGAGTTACGTGCTTAATAGTGATGTTCAAATTCCACGATTAAAAATAAACCCATGAAAAAGACTCAAATCTAATGCTTAGAAATCACTGATCATGTTGATTTCTTGCATGTAAGTCCGCCTAGGAATGGGACAAACATCCATACAGTCAGTGGTTTCTAATAGTGTGCCATTTCTTTCAAATAATGCTCAAAATCCATGGTTAAAAATAAAATATGAAAAAGACTTTGATCTAATGGATAGAAATTGCTAATCAAGATGAATTTTGGTATAGATGTAGGTCCACTTTGGGATGGGGCAAACATCTATACGGTCAGTGATCTATAAGAATATGGCACGTGTAAGGTGCTGTTACGTGCATCACATGTGGCATCCTCCTAGTACAAAATAATATCGTACTTGCACTAGTAGGTATGAATGGGACCAAACTTGATCCATGTAATGAATGAGTTTGTTGAAATTGAGTCGAAAGTGGTTACTAATTAGTCCGACATAAACCATTACCATTAAATTACTAGATCTAGTGGACTCCTTAGTTAATGCTTGGGTCTGTTTCTATCCCTATCCCATTTACAACTGGACCATTTACACCCTTAAGGAGAAGCATATATCTATGGGTCGTGATGTAACAAGGTATACCTGACGCTTCTTTTTTTGTTTGTTACTCACCGCTGTATCTGGGTCTACTAACCGCATGGATGTTTAGCCCACCTCTTGGGTACACATTCATACCAAAAATAGTTTGTTTCGTGATTTTAAGCCGTTAGTTTTTAGTAGTCAACAAAATGGTTGGATCCAACGGCTAGAGATTACCAATCAGTGTCATTTTTTGTATGTATATCCACCCAAGGGTGGGCTAAACATCCATGTGGTCAGTGTGCCCAAAGAGCAGTGGTGAGTAACAATAATCGCTCTAGGTAGGGTGGTTAATGGGCGAGGTTGGCCCATCGGACCAACTTGGCCAAGCTACTTGGGTATACCTAGGCCTGGGCTTCTGCTGATGAGGGACCAATCCCAATAACACCTATCAATCTTTTTATGTCCCGTGAGGGCTATTGATAGGACTTTTTTCGACCGCAACCCTAACTCAATCTTTCCTGCGGCCTTCCTTCTTAAGTTCTTCCATGCTTGCCGCTACCTGATGAGAAAAATTTTGATTGCTTTTTTTTGATCCATGTGTCCCGGCAGCACCTAAAAATGCCACATGGTGTACTCTTAGTGACCAATGACGGATAGATATTTGACCCATCCGGCCATCCGTATGTGGAACTACAAACCAAAAATCATCCAAATTGGTGGTTTAAAATCATTAGATTTTAGTCTTATTCATGGGTTGATTTTCAACTGTGGGATTGGATCATTATTTTGAGGTACTCAGATTCAATGGGGATAAATTACCAATCAAGCTGAATTTTGGTATGTACGTCCAACTAAAGATGGGGCAAAAATCCATACGGTCATTAGTCTCTAAGAGTGTACCACGTGGCATTTTTAGGTGGTGCCTGGACGCTTGGATATAAAAAAAAAGTCAGGATCAAAAAATTTCTCGGCCCTGCCCCACTTTGAAAGTCGCTTGCCGCCTTGAACAAAATCCTGGCTCCACCACTGGATCGAGATAATAAGGAGCAGATTGACAACCGAAACCTAAACCCAACGAAACTGATCTGGTCAATCAGGTACTTACTGGGTCGGTGCAGGTAAGGCATATAAGACTTGTAAGCCGAGTAAAACTTGTGTCACAAGATGTTGTGACGGAAGGCGGTCACAGCACTCAATACGAGCCACATGGCACACGATCAGAGGGCGCTGACCATATGGATGTTTGTCCAGTCCCTCGGTGGACCTACAAACCAAAAATCAGCCTGATTAATGATTTACTGATTATTGATTATTAAACTTTCCAAGGATGATCCAGAAATAATAATTAAGTTTTGGTCTATCGGGTCACCGTAGGTAACATTCAAAACAATGCCTTACATCATATAGTTATCAACATCCATGATATTGACTTTTGACCCACAAGATTTCATAAGTGGGACACATCTTACGGTTGATTGGCGTCCCAGCACGCGAAAATAAATACACAAGACTCTGGATTTAGCAGTTCTGACCAAGGTTTAAAAGGGGCCGTTATAACGGTATTACGGACTGGGTGTTAAAAAGAATTGTAACGTTCAGGGGCAAAAATAGAAAATAATGGAAAATAACACGAAAATGGCTCAAAAATGGAAAAAACGTTTTAATAGCTCATAACGTAATGGGGAAGGTCTGAATCCGTTATAATAGCCGTTATTTTTATTATAACGACCGTTTTTTAAACCGTGGTAGTGACTACCCCAGTCAACGCTTGATAATAAGAGTTAATAGCTGGTCGGTATGGAAGGGTCAAGAACTCAAATTTTTCCTGAAACGAGCTAGGGTCTTCAACACGCAGAAGTTTGGAGTCGCATACCTACACTTAAAAATTGAAGCTTGATATGAGTAATTGGTGGGAAGAATTTAGTTGCAATTTTCAAGTAGTAGATTGATTAGGTCTCAGAAACTCCAGAAAAAAAAAAAAAAAAAAAACCCCACGGCTAACTGCAAAAAAGAACGGTGCAATCGGACCGTGGACTGTCGATTCAAGAGATATGCAGTCCATGTTCAACGACTGGAGAGGGTAAAATAATCATTTCGGTATTAAAAGTCATTTGCTTAATTACATGGACTCTCTCTCTCTCTCTCTCTCTCTCTCAAACTTTGGAGGTTGAGATTGCGTGGTTTTCAACTTCTAGAAAGAATTTGGAATCAAGATTACTTTATAAGATACTAGTAGGTGGCCCGTGTGGCCCGTTCCCACGGCCCACTTGGGTGTGAGTGGCAGAGATCCACCGTCCAGTTGGGGATGAGATCTCGGCCCATCTTTAAGAAGCCTATAAGCGGGGGGAGGCAACTCCCTGTTTTGATATATAGATTATTTGAGGGATATTTGAATATTTAGTCAATGGATTTCATGTAGATAGCCAAACCAATTATCAACAAACTTGCATTTATTTGCTAACAATGTTTTTTATCTTTCCAAGTTATATATGGGATGGAAAATCAGATGACCAACTCGATCCATGGACCGTCCGAGATCCGTCCAATCCTTTCTACCCTCGAGAGTTTCACAAATTTCAAGGAAATAAAGGATCTGATGGTCCATGGTTCCTTCCCAACTGCTTTCTCTGTACAGTTTAGTTTATTGAAACATTCCTCTGCTACAATTATTTACAAGGAAGGCAAAATAAATTAATATCAACTTTCAATGTCTCCAGTTGGTCTGATTTTGGAGGTGTCGCTCATTGAGATATAAAAGTCAACCAATAGCTCCAGATGTTGACTTATGAAGTCATTTTTATTACATACATGGGCGTAGGCAGTGGCGGAGCCGAGGGGGACGATGGGGGCAACTGCCCACCTCAACTTTCAAAATTTACAAATGGTTAAAAATATTCTCATGAAAAATAGTCTAATCCAACGGTTGTATGGACCAAACACCCATATGGTCAGTCGTCTCTATGAGTGTGCCTCGTGGCTCATAAGATCATGATCAATGTATGTCATCAAAGATTTATTTTAAAAAAAAGTGGCTCTTAAGCACTTTAGAATAATTAAAAAAGTTGATGGGCCAAACATTCATATGGTCAGTGATCTCTAAGAGTAGGGGTAATTCTGTCAATTGAAAATGTTATCGACAATTATTTGAATAAAATTTTGATGACAGAGCGCAATATGAGCCACCTGGTAGACTATTAGACGACTGTGACCGTATGGATGCTTTTCCAATCCCTAGGTGGACGTACAAACCAAAAATCATATTGATTTGTGATTTCAAACCTTTGGATCTTTGCTACTCAAATAATGGTCAATAATGCTAAAATTTCCACACTTGAAATCAACCCATGAAAATAACTCTAATCCAACGCCTATAAATCACTAATCGGGCTGAGTTTTGGTTTGTAGGTCTACCTAGGGATTGGACAAACATCCATGCGGTCAGAGTCCTATAAGAGTGTGCCACATGGATGATATTGCACCCTGTCATCGGTCTTCGATGACAGGGCCATGTCATCAAAGTTTTACTCCAATTAATCAATATTGTCGGTTGACCCTTGCCCACAAAATCCTTGCTCTAGGGAGTATTAATTTCAACGTTCTTATAACAGCATCATATAGCAAAGTTTTAAGGGTAATTACCAAAAAAATTAATGTTTCAACTTTTATCACCAAACAACCAACTGACATGTTTGAAATACCAAAAAAATTAACAATTATCGATTTTACCCTTAACTTTTAAGTGTGACTTCAAAAAGGTGATTGAAACAAAGCTGACACGACCGTACGCCTATAACTTTTTCTACTCCTGTTCCTAATGATGGCTCTAAAATACTTTTGGATCAACCGTCCGATTATGATCTAATAGTTGGGGATCACTCCAAAAAGCAATCAACTTTTTTTGATAATAACACTCTTTTATGTTCCCTTTTTTTAATTTTTTCATATTTTATCATCTATTTCCTCCTATTCTGTCGTCTGTTTCTCTTATTTTGTAATATATTTTCTCATTCTCTATCATTTGTTCTCTCTGATACAAGATCAACAATGGTCATGAAAAAACTCACTATAATCATCTAAATGAGCAAATAAACATGAGAAGAAACCAATGATAGAATAATAAAAAACAAACGACATGAAAATATAAAAGAAATGGTATGAAAGGAGAAAACAGATGATATCAAAGTAGAAAATAGACACGAGGAGAAAACAAATGACAAAACATGCAAAAGAAATCACAAGAGAAAAGGAAGACTGAAGAGGAGAGGAGGGTTGAGGAGGAAGAGAAAAAGAAGGCTGAACAGGAGAGGAAGGTAAATGATGAAGAGGAGAGGAGGGTAGAGGAGGAAGGGAAAAGAAAAGCTGAAGAGGAGATGAAGGTATGTTGTCTGTTTTCTCTTTGTATGTCGTCTGTTTTCGTCTTGTACGCCGTCTGTTTTCTCTATGTCTGTCGTCTGTTTTGTGTTGTCTATATATTTTGTGTGTCGTCTGTTTTCTCTTTGTATATCGTTTGTTTTCTCTTTGTATGTCGTCTGTTTTCTCTTTGCATGTCGTCTGTTTTCTCTTTGTCTGTCGGCTGTTTTCTCTTTGTATGTCGTATGTTTTCGTCTTGCTTTTATGTCGTTTGTTTTCTCTGTCTGTTTTTTATTTTCTTCTTGTCTGTCGTTTGTCTTCTTGACTCTCTTCTATCGTTAGTTTGCTCCTATTCTATCATCTGTTTCCTCTTGTCAACGGTTTTGTCCTTTAATTTATGTATTAGAACAAAACAAGTTAATAGATCGAGAGTTACTTATTACACTATTTGTTATTAGAGATGACAACATCCATTCATAATTGTCAAGTTTCATAACTTGCGATTCTTAACAAGATTAATAATTGTCTCGTATGATGTTAGCAAATGAGAAAATTGATGATGGAAAAGGAGAAAATAGATGTTAGCAAAGGAGAAAATGGATGATATAAAATGAGAAAATAAATGTTAGAAAAGGAGAAAACAGATGATAGAAAGGGAAAAAAGAGAGTAAAGGAGAAAACAGATGATAGAAAAAGAGAAAACAGACGACGGAGTAGGAAAAAACAGACGATAAAAAATGTGAAAAGAGATTATGAAAAATGAGAAAATAGATGATAGAAAATGAGAAAAAAGAAGATAGAAATAAAGAAAACAGATGATAGAAATGGAGAAAAAAGAGCTAAGGATCAAATGGATGATGAAAAAAGAGAAAACATACGATAGAGTAGGAGAAAACAAACGATAGAAAATGTGAAAAGAGATGATGGAAAAAAGAGAAAATGGATGATAGAAAATGAGAAAAGAGAAGATAGAAATGAAGAAAATAGATGTTAGAAAAGGGAAAAACGGATGATAGAAATGGAGAAAAGAGAGCAAATGAGAAAACAGATGATAGAAAAAGAGAAAACAGACGACGGAGTATGAGAAAACAGACGATGGAAAATGTGAAAAAAGATTATGGAAAATGAGAAAATGGATGATAGAAAATGAGAAAAGAGAAGATAGAAATAGAGAAAATAGATGTTAGAAAAGGGGAAAACAGATGATAGAAATGGAGAAAAGAGAGCAAAGGAGAAAACGGATGATAGAAAAAGAGAAAACAGACGACAGAGTAGGAGAAAACAGACAATAGAAAATACGAAAAGAGATGATGGAAAAGGAGAAAATTGATGATAGAAAAGAAGAAAAGAGAAGATAGAAATGGAGAAAATAGATGTCAGAAAATGAGAAAACGGATGATAGAAATGGATAAAAGAGAGCAAAGGAGAAAACGGATGATAGAAAAAGAGAAAATAGACGACAGAGTAAGAGAAAACAGACGATAAAGTAGGAAAAAATATACGACGGAATAGGAGAAAATAAACGATAAAAAATGTGAAAAGAGATTATGGAAAATGAGAAAATAGATGATAGAAAAGGAGAAAAGAGAAGATAGAAATGAAGAAAATAGATGTTAGACAATGAGAATACGGATGATAGAAAGGGAGAAAAGAGAGCAAATGAGAAAATGGATGATAGAAAAAGAGAAAACAGACGACGGAGTAGGAGTAGGAGAAAACAGACGATAGAAAATTTGAAAAGAGATGATAGAAAAGGAGAAAATGGATGATAGAAAAGGAAAAAACAGAAGATAGAAATCGAGAAAATAGATGTTAGAAAATGATAAAACGGATGATAGAAAGGGAGAAAAGAGAGCAAATGAGAAAACGGATGATAGAAAAAGAGAAAACAGACGACGGAGTAGGAGAAGACATGCGATAGAAAATGTAAAAAGAGAAAATGGATGATAGAAAAAGAGAAAAGAAAAGATAGAAATGGAGAAAATAGATGTTAGAAAATGAGAAAACGGATGATAGAAACAGAGAAAAGAGAGCAAAAGAGAAAACGGATGATAAAAAAAGAGAAAACAGACGATAGAAAATATGAAAAGAGATGATGGAAAAGAAAAAAAATGGATGATAGAAAAGGAGAAAAGAGAATATAGAAATGAAGAAAATAGATGTTAGAAAAAGAGAAAACAGATGATAAAAATGGAGAAAATAGAGCAAAGGTGAAAACGGATGATAGAAAAAGAGAAAACAGACGACGGAGTATGAGAAAACAGACGACAGAGTAGGATAAAACAGATGATAGAAAATGTGAAAGGAGATGATGGAAAATGAGAAAATTGATGATAAAAAACGAGAAGATAGAAATGAAGAAAATAGATGTTAGAAAAGGAGAAAACGGATGATAGAAATAGAAAAAAGAGAGCAAATGTGAAAATGGATGATAGAAAAAGAGAAAACAGACGACGGAGTATGATAAAATAGACGATAGAAAATGTGAAAAGAGATGATGGAAAAAGAGAAAATGGATGATAGAAAATGAAAAAAGAGAAGATAGAAATAGAGAAAATAGATGTTAGAAAATGAGAAAACGGAGGATAGAAAAAGAGAAAACAGACGATGTAGTAGGAGAAAACAGACGACAAAGTAAGAGAAAACATACGACAAAATAGGAGAAAATAGACGACGGAGTAGGAGAAAACTAACGATTGAAAATGTGAAAAGATGATGGAAAATGAGAAATGGATGATAGAAAATGAGAAAAGATAAGATATAAATAGAGAAAATAGATGTTAGAAAAGGAGAAAACGGATGATAGAAATTGAGAAAAAAAAAAAGTAAAAGAAAAAACGGATGATAGAAAATGAGAAAAGATAGCAAAGGAGAAAACGGATGGAAAAAAAATGAAAAAATGAAGAAAGCTTACCGTATTACAATTTTTGATCTCTACGTATGAACAAATGAAGAAAGCTTACAGGAGAAGCTTTAGAAAATGAGAAAACAGATGGTAGAAAGGGAGAAAAGAGAGCAAATGAGAAAATTGATGAAAAAAAAATGAAAAAATGAAGAAAACTTACCGTATTACAATCTTTGATCTCTGCCTATGAACAAATGAAGAAAGCTGATAAAGAAAAAGTTATTTTTACAATAAATGTATGAGTACTTTTTTACTTTTTGAAATGGAAAAGTTGTTTTGACATTAAGGGTAATAATGTCCGAAAATGTGCCCAAATTAACAAACGGAGAAATGTAGAAAAGTCGTTGGCTATTCGGTGATAAATGTTGAAAACATTAATTTTTTTGGTAATTACCCAAGTTTTTTTAAATGGGTCATAACATTATAACACTAATTGTTACAGTTATGTCTGTAATAACGGGTCACGTCAGAATCCAAAAAATACTCAATATTAATATTTTATTGTTTTTAAACAAGTTTTTAAATATCAATAAAAGTAAAACAACAACGGTTATTTCTGTTATAACAGCTGTTCCAAGTAACATAATGGGGTAGGGGTACTGTTACCGTTATAACGGCAGTTGCAACGTTTTTTAAAAATCGGAAAATTTTCGAAACGAACCCAAGTTTAAGGGTATTTTCCAAAAAGAACCGTATTTTTAGAAATTTGTCAAAACAAACCTAGGTCGCCGAACCATTTGGCGTATGCTCGAAAAATATTTTAGTGGCAGATTTGCCCTTGTCCTGTTGCCTGAAAAATGTCAAATCATTGTCAGACGCCATACTGTTTGGCGACGGTTATTAACAGTCGCCGAACCGTTCGGCGTCGGTTATTAAATGTCGCCAAACCGTTTGGCGACTTTTAATAGCATACGCCGAACGGTTTGGCGACTGTTAATAACCGTCGCCGAACGGTTTGGCGACTGTTAATAACCATCGCCAAACAGTATGGCGTCTGACGGCGATTTGACTTTTTTTTTTCTTAATTTTGGTGTACACACAAGGAAGATAAATCAATGGCTGATTTTTGGTGATCCGAAATTTCTAACATCATCAAACGTGAGTTTCACGTTAACACAGTAAAAAAAACGCCTAACAGTATGGCGTATCACTTTGTGAACCGCCAAACGGTTTGGCGGTTCGCAAAGTGATACGCCATACCGTTTGGCGACGCATAACAGCATACGCCTAACCATTTGGCGTATCGTTTGAAGAGGGCAATTCAGCCATTTTAAAGTTTCGTGAGAATACGCCAAACGGTCCGGCGTCCTAGGTTTGTTTTGACAAATTTCAAAAAATACGGTTCTTTTTGCAAAATACCCTTAAACTTAGGTTTGTTTTGAAAATTTTCCGTTTAAAAATCCATATGTTATATGGTTCTTATACAACAGAAATTAATGAATCGGTGACACGGGAGATGATGCGAGATCAAAGTCTTCGAACAAAACAAAATGATTGATGGCTATAAGAAAATTTATTATCTTTCCTACATTAATATTGTCGGTTAATATAAATTTCCAAATGATCCCATCAAACCACGGTCCCACTCTCACCTGTCTATTTGAACCATGTATGTATGTGGACGGTAGACCGACACTGATGTCTGCCCCGACAGCGAGGGTGTATGTCCGCTTCCTATGCCTGCACTCATGAAGCTTGTGGAGCGGGATAGACCAACTTAATCAGGTGATCTCGACCGTCCAATCTGCGCCAGTGTTTGATGTCCCCGGGAGACTGTTGATGAATCTACAGATCAAAAATCAGTATCATTAGTGATTTATAGCCGTTGGATCTACCATTTTAATAACGTAGTTTTTTACCGTTGAATTTAATCATTTGTTTTGGATGTTAAAATATAACTGTTATAAATCACGGATCAAGCTGATCTTTGGTATGTAGGTCCACCAAGTGATGGTCCAAACATCCATAAGGGAAGTGGGCCCTAAACTGAGTTCCAATATATCACGTCCTTTTCGATGATCAAGTATAACGATGGTTTTTTATAAATTATTATGCGTCGTCCAATCTCTGTCTTAGACCCCATGGAATGGTGGGTCCTAGAACCCATCCACATCTACGTGCCCATACGGTTACTGTGTTTCGTGAAGCAGCCTAAGTTATTGAACTGGGTCAAAGCACAGAAAGAACCTACACCAGTGCAAATTACAGAACTTAAACTCTGAAGAGCGTTGAAGTGTTGAATCCTTCATCGTCTTCCTAGCTATACATAGTCTCTGTTCTCTCAGTCGTCTACCCTCCGACGCTTATCGTGTTTTATGCGAAGAAGAAGGATAACCAGAAAAGATGGCGCCGGGAGCCTCGACGTATTCGCGGTCTCTCGAACGGACACCCACTTGGGCGTTTGCCCTTGTTTGCTTCGTCTTCATCGCCGTCTCCATCGTTCTCGAGAACTCTATCCATCGCCTTAGCACTGTAAGTTAATTAAAGGAAAAATGAAGAACAGATCAAAGAAACATGTTAATTGTTTTTTCATGATTCTTCATCGATTGAAGCCCACTTAAGATCGAATTTTAATTTTTACACAGTGGCTGAAGACACGCCGGAAGAACGCCTTGAACGAAGCCGTGGAGAAGCTCAAATCAGGTGAGAAAATGAGCTTTCTTTGTTTCATGGGTTCTCCTTATTTGGAACTATATACTAACCGAAGTTTAATCTGTTTGGTGCAGAAATGATGCTTCTAGGGTTCATATCTCTTTTATTGGCAGTAACACAGAGACCCATTTCGAAAATCTGCATACCCACCAAAATTGGAGATACTATGCTTCCATGCCGTAAAATCCACAAAACTGGGAAATTACAAGTATTTGGGCATTTAGAGAGTGGACCCTCTCGAAAATTGTTTTCAATGGATGATGGAGATAGTCCATGGCGATCAGAACGACAATTAGCTGCCGGTGACAGTGCAATTTCAGTTTCTGATCACTGTAGTTCCAAAGTATGCCTGCAATTGCTTCTATCACTTGAGAGAGTCAAAGTCTCAAAGATGCATGGTTGTTGTTATATTAGATTGACGCTATTATGATTTTGCAGGGGATGGTTTCTCTAATTAGCGAAGAAGGACTCCATCAGCTTCATATCTTCATCTTTGTATTAGCAGTCATGCATGTCCTTTACAGCGTTCTCACCATGGCTTTAGGAAGGGCAAAGGTATGACGACGTTCATTAATTGTCATCACTAACAACATTTGATCACTTTGGGTTGCTTTCGGGTCACCTGTCGTTGGACACTTCAAACCGTCCAACTGGTTTTCCTCTTTTCAGAAAACTAGAAAAGGGATATACAGATTCCCTCGGTAGTCTGGAAGTCTGATTCCTAGTTGGATGCTTTGAAAGTTTGAATGTCGAATGATAAAGTTGACCCTATAACAACCAAAACAATAAGAAAGAGGGAAAACCAATCGGCGATTTTCACGTGATGTTGGACGCTTTTTTATATCCAACGCACCAATGTCGTTGCACATTAACAATTCCCTTTGACTTGGAAGTGATTTGACCATCCACTCCTCTAATGTTTTTCGACACTTCTTTTGACGAAAACACCCTTCCAATTTGAAAAGAAACAGTGGGTAGTTTAGGCATTTTTTCAAAGTCAAACTGATTTTGAGATTTGTTTCTTCTTACGATTTCACAGATGAAGCGTTGGAAATCATGGGAGAAAGAAACCCAAACCACAGAGTACCAAGTTGCCAACGGTATTTATGACTTTTCCCCCCTTTTTAACTGTTTTGAACGAGAAAATTTTAGAAGTGGTGGACTTTTTAAGCGGGGAAGCAGTCGCCAATCATATCATGCTACAATCCCAGAAATGATTTTGAAGAGCGGATTGTGGCATGATGTCATTGGCCACTGCTTCGCCGCTTCAAAAGTCATCCGCTTCTAAAATTTTCTCGCTTTTATTTCCCGGCCCATTGGGCTTCCTTTTTCTACGTGCTCTTTACTTCTTTGCTTTTTATATTGACTGGTTAGAAATTCAAAATATATCTCCTCTTCAGTTCATACATCAACATCTCTCTCTCTCTCTCTCTCTAGCTAGCTAGCTAGAACTGGGTGAATCTTGACCATCCAATCCAATTTATGGACTATATAAAAAGATGACACTGATTTCATAACTTTGACCAAACGATTTAACCCATGTCCATCCAAGAGCAAGAAGAGGCCATGGCGTGGTGTTTGGCCACGGTTATGAAATCAAATCTGAATAAATTTAGATTTCAGTCCCCACAATAAGCTATTCTTTGTTTGGCTTGCACATTTTTATCTGGGTAGTTTATGTAAATCTTACGCACAACTTGTAAATCAAAGTTTCCAGTGATTCATGAAGTTTGTTTATTCAACTAGTTGGGATGTAGTTAGTCCAAGGGTCTGTTTGGTAACCTGGAATTGAGCCGGATTTGGATTTGTGATTCCAAGAATCACAAATCTTTGCGTTTGGAAGGATCAAATTCCAAGAATTATATTTCCAATTCCGTGATTTTTCTCGGAATTAGAAGTTTTAGGGGGAGAAGAAACTTCTAATTCCTGGAATCCTATTTCCGGGCGGAGAAACTCAAAATATTTTTTATCGGGCTCCAACTCTCACACTCATACCTAGGTGGACCTATAAATAAAAAATCAGCAAGATTATTATTTGAAACCGTTGGGTTGGTGTATTTGTTTTGGTTGATTCTTAACCATGTGATATCTAGCATTATTTGGGGTACTTCAATCCAAAGGTTAGAAAATTTTAATCAGCCTGATTTTTAGCATGTAGGTCCACCTACGGATGGGACAAACATCTATATGGTCTGTGGTCTACTAATGTGCCATGTGGCTCATATTGTGGTCCATCATCAACGGATTACACATTTGTAACCGTTTGATTGATGTCTTTTATGAGTTGATTTTTAACCGTGGGATATATAACATTATTTGGGGGTATAAAGATCCGTGTTGAGAGATAACTAATCAGCCTGATTTTAGTTTGTAAGTCCACCTAGGGATGTATCTAACCGTTGGATTGGTGTCTTTTATAGGTTGATTTTTAACCGTTGGATTTCTAGCATTAGTTGGGGTATGAGGATCCAAAGCTTATAAATAACCAACCAACCTTATTTTTAGTATGTAGGTACACCTAGGGTTGGGATAAATATCCATACAGTATTAGTGATTTATAACCATTGGATTCGTGTCTTTTATGGGTTGATTTTTAACTATGAGATATCTAGCATTATTTGGGGTACTCAAATCTAAAGGTTAGAAATAATTAAACAACCTGATTTTTAGTATGTATGTCCACCTAGGGATGGGATAAACATCACTACGGTCTATTGTCTCTAATAATATGCCACATGGCGCGCTCAGAATGAGGTCCATCAGTAGTATTGGTAATGGACATCTGTATTTGTTGCCTCAGGTGCCACTTAAGCTTTAGCCATTGATATTTTGACATATATTGGTTAATCATAGTCAAAAAATTATCAAAATAATTTTAATTATTATTTTTAAAATTTTTTCTTTAAATTAGCATCAATAACATTTAATTGACGGATGACAAAAAAATAGCAGTCGTTATAACACAAAGTTCATGAGATGATATTTCTCTTATATAGATGGATAGAAATTTTCATTCTGTTAGATGTCCAAACAACTAAAATTAGAATTCATTGGGAATTCCAAGTAATTTCCACGGTGCAACCAAACACAAGAAATTTCAATTCTTTGAATTCAAATTCTTAGAAATCACAAATCTTGGAATTCTATTTTCAATTCCAAATCCGTGTTTGGTTGCCAAACAGACCCCAATGGATTCGTAAAGTCATCGCCGGGGTCTAGAAGAAATTGAAAAAAAAAAAAAAAAAAAAATTAATGGACCACGTTACGTGCGTGGTAATGCCGGTGCCCGATAAGGCCGGAAAAGTTTTCTTATAGTTAATACAATTGGTTTGAACTTTGAATTATTTATTAATTTCAAAGTCCATGGAATTTGATTAAGTCATCTTCTTCATGATGGCGAACTTAGAGGTCCAATGTATTTATATTAGAGGGAGGTCCTACTTGTCATGACTCATGAGATTCTTCCCACAGGAAAAACTTTAAATGCAGAGGACTTTAGCTCATTGTTTTGGACCCACTAACCGCATAGATGTTTAGTCTAGCTCTTGTTGGATATACATACCAAAAATCAACCTGTTTTTTTTATCTCTAGCCATAGATTTTAGTGCTTTTTTATTGATTCTAGCCGTTGGATTCAAGCATATTTTTTGCATACTAAATCCAACAGTTAGAAATCACCAATCTAACTGATTTTTAGTGTGTTATAAACATCTGTGTGGTCGGTGGGCCCTTAAAATGAGCTCTATAACGACACCAGAGTTCTCTGCATCTAAATAGGGCTGTCAATGGTTAATCGAAAATTCGAATCCGTATTCGAAATCCAATTGAGTCTAGTCAAGTCCTACTCATCCCACATGCAATCCAATGGGGATGCCAATGCCCGGTTGGGTCAACCCTAAACCCCATTCAGCCAAACTGGTTCTCCACCGCTTCGAGTTGACCTACTTGGGCCGAGTTATGGTTAACCCCAAAACCTGTCGAACCTGACCCAATTATATGAACGACTATAATCAATAAGTCCAACAAATTTAGGTACCACTCGTAGGAAACATGACATGGGTTCACCATACAAAGGTGGCTCATATTGCAAAATATGCCTGTTACAGTAAGATTTGGCTCTGTATGGTTGCCCTGAATAAGTTTTCTAGAAATGATTTTTGAACATAAATGTCATAAAACTTTTTTCTGTATTAACACTTTCTAACATACAAATATTTTTTCTTTAAAACTTTTTGTTGATCACCAAACAGAGTCTTAATGTCTAGTATATCCTCAAGTACTTATTACAATTTTGTGTTCCAGATCCTAATCGATTTAGATTTATGAGGCAAACAACATTTGGGAGACGACATATGAATTCTTGGACAAAAACTTCTGTTCATCTATGGATTGTGAGTTCACTCTCCTTATAAAAACCGTTTCCTTCCTCTCTTTCCTTTTTTTTTCTTTGTGGAGTCCTCATGTAATGTCTTGGTGATGGATGTGAAATGGAACAGAAATGTTTCTTCAGGCAATTCTTCAATTCAGTAGCAAAAGTCGATTATCTCACCTTGCGCCATGGCTTCATCTCGGTAAGGATCTCGTAAAGATTCAATAGATCTTCATCTCGGTAAGGCTTATGTCACTAACGTCGAGTATTTGTTTTGCAAATCTAATAGACTCATTTGTCCACCAACAATTTCGATTTCCAAAAGTACATAAAGCGATCGTTGGAGGATGATTTCAAAACTGTAGTTGGGATCAGGTGATCATATAATTTTATACTTCCACTTCTCATCCCTTGTTAATTTTATCTTCATAACCTGGTTTCTTTTTTTCCTTCCAACAGTCCTCCCTTGTGGTTTGCTGTTGTTATCTTCATGCTCTTCGACGTGCACGGTAATTATATCCGAGGAACTCATAATTAATTCAATTGATTCATTATGTTTATTCAATCCCTTATCTTCATTACTTCTAAAATGTTCTTAAACTGAACCAGGGTGGCATGTATATCTCTGGGTATCCATTATCCCATTGATTGTAAGTATTTGAGTAAGCAGCCTTTGGTTCTCTCATTTTTCTAAGGTTTCCTAATTATCTACATCCCTCACCAGCCTTTCTATTGTGTGTTGTAGCTAGTGCTAGCTCTGGGAACCAAGCTTGAAATCATTGTTGCAAGAATGGCTCTCCAACTCAAAGACCAGAACACTGTGATCAAAGGAGCCCCCATGGTGCAACCCAATGACGAACTCTTCTGGTTCGGCCACCCGAGATTTCTCTTGAAGTTTATACATCTCACCCTATTTTTGGTAATCCCTCATTATTGAAAAAGACTAGAACTCTTCTTTCAATGGTTTCTGATCTTCGAACTCACTTATTCTACCTTTTAAAATCCATTCAGAACGCATTCGAGCTAGCATTCTTCATTTGGATTACGGTATGTGTTTTTTCGACCCCTTGTCAATTACTTGTAAACCGAAACAAATTAAATGAGATGAGCTGATTCTTTTTTTTTTTTTTTTTTGGTATATCTTTCGTCCAGTATGAATTTGGGTTAAAATCTTGTTACCATGAGAATATTGAGATCATCATCACAAGGGTGGTGTTAGCGTAAGGGCCCGCACTCCTTTCATCTGTTCTTCCTTTTGAGTTTTGCATCATGTTTTCATTTTTCACTGAAAACTGAAGTTGTTTTTATCTCTCAGGGTGACTGTTCAAGTCCTCTGCAGCTACATAACTCTTCCCCTCTATGCACTTGTGACACAGGTGAGAAATTTTAGGGAATGAATGGCTTATGGAATTTCATTATATAAACCATTAATTATGGATGGCTTAGTTAGTATGATTTAATGGATCTCACCTACTAGATGATCTCCAATATCAGATGAATCACAACCATTGAATCATAGAATTTTACATGATATATCATTAAATTTGGTTGATTTTTCACCAAAGAAATGTGTGAACAATGGTTGACAGTTTTAAGAATCTAGCCAAAAGGGTGTCTTAGATGTCTCTACGTAAATTTGTGAAGCCTGAAGATGATCAGTTGGGTTGTTTTTTGGACACAGATGGGTTCACAATATAAGAGTGCTGTATTGGAAGAGCAAACTGCAAAAGTTTTGAAGCAATGGCATGCCGGCGTGAGGGAGAAGAGGAAGAAGCTGCACCAACAAAAACATCACCAAGAAGAACAATCGATATCGCAATCATCGCATTCTCCTAGCAGTACTCATTATAATGTTGGCAGCATCAGCAAAACTAGCCCCACCGATGTTTCTTCTTCCCATTCTCGAAGGCCTACAGTTACATTCGCCGAAATCATTCCCATCTCTAGTAAAGAAGAAACTACCAATAAACAAGATATCATTGAAGAAGAAACAGAGCCAGCGATTGGGCGCACGAAGGTTTGATTGAACATGAGATATGGAGATTGTCTCTTGAGAGAACTTAAGAACAGGCCGGTTTTATGGTTGCATTATCTGTTACCTTGTAGCTAGGTCAGCTCCAAACATTCTTTTATATAGTAGCTGGATTTGAGTTGAATCTTTTTCAAGAAACCCAAGAAAGCAAACTTACGAAGTTCTAATCCTATAAATTGGAAGGGAAAATGGAGTATTTTTAGTAGGTGTAAAAAGTGTTAAAACCTATATATGTAACAAGGACACCGACACGGAGTCGGTGTCGATGTGTCCGAAACGGCAAAAACCCTTGAAGTGTCGTGTCCTTATTAAAAGTTCTCTACTTGAAGGTTTGTGTCCTTTGCAAACCTAAAAGTGAACAAAATCAGAAGGTCATCTAGACAACAAAACAGGGAAGTTGTCTTATCTCTTATCTTATCCTGCTCCATAAGATAAAGAGTGGTTGAGATCAAATTCATACCTAATGTATGCGGACGGTTAGATTTCAGCTACTTAACCCCCTCATTTATTCGGTCACTCCCACTCATTTGACCCTACGCAATAGATTGAAAATTTAATTTTGAATTTTAGCACCATTATTTTCTGTTATTTTTTCATTTTTGCCCCTGTGCATTACAATCCCTTATAAGGGAAAAATGGTAACGCCCCCAGTCCATTATACCGTTTGAGTGCTGAAGGCACCCAATGTTTGCGAATGCTTTTGTCGGAGAGTGCCGGGGCACGGGCGTTTACTAGTTTGAAACATAATGTAGTTGGGATTTTATTCAAAAAACTTGTGGACAATTTCAATCACCTGTAAAACAATGGGATGGGCAAAGTAGTCATTTAGTGTACCTAAGATGTGAAGTTGGGACTTGGGAGGGTCCATGAATGATCACCTTCCCCCCACTTATTCCCTCTTTTCACTACCACCACACCACACCTTGTTAAATAAATACACACATTTTCTAGGCCAACAAACCTCTCTCTCTCTCTCTCTCTCTCTCTCTCTCTCTCTCTGGTTGGGTTATAGCCATGGCAGATCATCACTACTACGCAAATCTCCTAGGAGCTATGGATCGCCTCTGGTTCCACCAAATCATTCTCTTCTCATCAGAACCCATATCATTCCTTAGCCCCAAAACCTCAAAAGCACCCCAACCCAATTCAGAAACTCCATCAGGCCTCCATCTTTTAAAGGAAGAAGTGTCATCAGACTCATCTCCAATCCCTCCCAAGGTAAGAAAATTAAAAAAATACTAGTAATAGTAATAATAATATTTACTCTTCCTCAGTTTTATTTAGCTTTGATCAGTTCTCTTCCTCTGTGTTTCTTCCAAATATTATCACAAGGATCACTTGGACAATACCTACGACATCCAGAAGCCGAATTACAAGAGGGAGAGACCCAAAAGGTTGAGTCTTATTGCAAGCAAAACTCGGTCTCACTCTTCATCACCTTCAGCGCACAAAGTGAAGAGGTTGCTGAAGACTATGAGCTGCAGGAGGCTCCAGGAGCTAGAATACGAAGAGGTAAAGGGATTCGTGGATCTGGGTTTCACGTTCAAGAAAGAACAGTTAAGTCCCCAGATGATAAGTGTGATCCCCGGCCTGCGAAGGATCGGAGAATATGACAATTATGAAGAAGATCAAGTTCTACGCATCGAGGCAGCGAAGGAAAGTGTAATGAGACCATATTTGTCTGAAGCTTGGCTGATAAAGAGATCCAACTCGCCACTCCTCAATCTAAGGATGCCGCCAGTCTCCGCCGCAGCGGATATGAAGAAACACCTCAAGTTCTGGGCTAGAACCGTTGCTTCTGAGATTCAACAGGAATCTTGAAACAAATTTGTTGATTCAGAGAGGTAGCAGAAGAGAGAAAGACAGCTTACCAACTAAATTTAAGACAGAGAGTTAGCACCGACAACTAGATGCAAGTGTAAAAAAAAGAAAAGAAACGGAAATGTTATATGTACTGTACTTACTACTATATCTCGATCACCTCTAACTCTGAAGAGTGTGGAGGGAAGGGAAGACTGAATAAAAGTAAATTACAAGTCCAAACTCCAAAGTGTCCCCTCCATTACATATTAAAAAGTTTCTAATGTTCCCACCATAAATAAACAAAAATATGTGGTGCAACAAACAGAATAAATACGTCCAAAGATGAAATGGGTCCTACCATGTTCAGGAAAGAGGAAAGAAAGAAAATGTCTGCTTTTGGATGAGTCTCTGTTTGTATCTACATTTAAGATTAAATTGTCCACCTTTTTTTTTTTTTCAAGAAGGATTGGATATCAACATGAAATTACCCCCTAACAAAAAAAAAATTGGTGGGTAAGTTGTGATTAGGCAAGACCCCTACCAAATATGAAAAAAAAATGATTAAATTGTTCGGTATTTACTTCTTCTAGAATCACCATAGACATAAGAGTTAAGTTCGCTACAAAGCTCTTTATCATTACTTTTAGACTGTTGATGGAGGGGACCCTTAAAGGTATTTTTTAGGTAAACAGAATGGCAATTATATAAAAGATCCTTTAAGGGTCCCCTCCATCAACAGTCTAAAAGTAGCAATAAAGAGCTTCATATGCAATAGCATCGTAGCCAAATTTTTGGCCGCCTTGGTGCACGGCACATCACTCGGTATGTCTTGGGTAGTGCTTCGTATGCATTGGACGTGGCATGGGCATTGCCTAGCACATCCAGAATGACCTGGGCAGTGCATCCCTATTTTGAATGTGGCAACAAGGGCTATGCAGAGCACTGCCTGGACACATCCTTGGAATTGCAGGGCACATCCTAAGAGTTAAGTTCTCTACAAAGTTGTTTATAGCTACTTTTAGACTGTTGATGGAGGGGACACTGAAAGGATCTTTTAATTGCCATTTTGTTTACATAAAAATACCTTTAATGCAAGCTCCATTCATGGACTGAGAGAGGTATGAGCAAGAGGATTCTAGAAAACTAGTGTTTCCCGAATTATATGAAGCCAGTAAGCAAACAGCGAATCCATGGGTATTTCAACCTTGGGAAAAAGATGGAATAGAAGATGTATTTCCAGAACGAACAAGATACGGGTTGAGAAGGGGGAGTCAACAAAGTGCGATAGTATACTGAGGTGCTCCCCACCGGCTGTTGGAACGACGCAAGCCACCCTTGGAGAATTTTGGTGATGAAGTATTTATATTTAAGCTATGTATGCCCTTAATAAATTTTCTAGAAATGATTTTTGCATATAAAATGTCATTAAAAAATTTATGTATCAACACTTTCTGACATGCAAATCCTCTTCATGTAAAACTTTTTGTTGATCTCCATTTAGAGACTTAAAAGAAAAAAAAATGTTTAAAGAAATATTTAAAAAAAAAAAACTGGTTATAGATTAGTCCTTTAGGATTTCTAGTTGTTTATTACAAAGTCAAAGGTGGGGTTGGTCAAAAAATAAAGAAGTTGGTGATCTACTCTTTGTAGAAATGTTGAATTTTGGAACCATTTGATTGTAGCAGACGTCCTTGAAATGCCCAAGGTGTGCTTACATGCATGTTGGGTTCACAAAAACAATCACGATTGTTTACGATACAAGCAAAACACACTAACGAGACCATCATGAGGTGCCACTCATCGTGCATGGACGTTGCTAAAAATGCTTCGTGGTGCCGTGCACTATGTTATCATTACATATAGAGGCCTGATTTGCTTACTTGGAGGTATCATTTTAAATAGGATAGTTGTAGTGTCCCCCAACGATGTACAACATCAATACAATCGTGACCCGTGTACCCGTGGCTGAACCAGGATCTTGTTCAAGGGTGGGCAAGTTACTAGGTTTAAAAAGATATTTTTGGAAGATGGGGGAACAACAATTTTCACAACAAAAAGTTAGCGCGGGCCAATATATAACTTAGAAGTTTTGGAATGCCATGATTTTTGGTGAGGATGGTCTCTATGGTGAGGAGATCATTTTACATATTTTGTTTTAGGGTGGCCAAAAGGGTATTTTTCGAATTTTCTTTCCTTCTAAACTTTTGAATTTGACTGTCCACCCTCGACACCCGAGTCCCCCATTGTGTGTACCTAAGGAAACCAGAGACCATGCCGACCGCATGTTTTATTTTTCAAAAAAGGGTTAGATCCCTAGTTTGGCCGGAACTCTCATTCTCATTCGTGACCCTGTTACAACCCTTATATAGTTTCATGGGTTTGGGTGCTGTGGGTTTGAAGTTTGAATTGCTTGATGTAAGCAACACAATACAAAATGTGTATTGTGGATTAGTATAGTAGCTTGCTAGCTATCAGATGATTTCCCTTTTGGGTACGTGTGCCACACATCCTAGTATTGTGCTTAGCAGTGTTAATGGGCCAAGCCAAGTCCCGGAATATATGTTGTTAAGCCCAAGTCCACATAGTAATAGATATAACAGGTTGGGCAATTAGACTCGAGCTGGGCTAAGCAAATTTTTATAAAAAGTTGAGCCCAAGCCTTGGGCCTAAAAACCCATCTGCTTTTGTGGCTTCTAACAATGGCTACTACCATGATCAGCTCAAGATCCTTGTTGGGCCTATACATAAACACCAAAGATCATCCTGATTGGTGATTTCTAGCCATTGGATTAGAACATTTTTTTCTTCGTGGGATTTTTAACCAAGCCATTGAGTGTTTATTGGTTAGTAGTCAGTGGGTAAAGGTGAGTCTCGAACCTAACTAGGTTATTTGGTATCAACACTCATAAACATTACCAACTTAGTAAGCTGACACCTGTACCTGTTAGTTGTGATACCTAGATCCTTCTTGTTACCCCATCACACATGTCTCAACATGTCAACAACATGAGTTCGTCGGTGTCCCCATCTAGTCCGTAAGTGTCCAATTTTTCAGGTTCAGCTTTTCTACGATGGGTATGCACCCAATGAGTCGGACACATACCCATATGCAAATCAACACTGAGACATACACACACGCACCCATGTTCAACAAGAAGAATGTTTTTCTATTACTACTTTAAACCCAAAACTAGGGTTGGTGCACGATGTTCACACGACACTCACCTATGCACTTTCTTGATGACAGACGAGTGTGAGCAACGTGGCACACTCTTAGAGACTGCTGACCGTATGGATGTTTGGCCATCAGACCTAGGTACCAAAAATTAGCCAGATTAGTGATTTCTAACATTTGGATCCGAGTACCCCAAATAATGCTCAAAATCCACGGTTAAAAATAAATAATGAAAAAAACTCTAATCCAATGGATAGAAATTAGTAATCAAGTTAAATTTTGGCTCGTAAGTCCACCTAGAGATGGGCTAAACATCCATACGTTCAATAGTATCAAAGAGTGTGCCACGATAGTTCATACTGTGTTCCATCAAAGTTCCACTCATTATTAAAGGCAAAATTTGGGTTGTTCGCAACATTCAAGAAGACATACTCGTCTGTTATAGGGGAGGAAACCATGTTTAACTACTTAATTACTACTTATGCCATTAATTATATTTTCAATACATTTCACAAATAATCGCAAAATAGAAATATTTTCATTTTTGATAATTCCCTATTGTAGCTTTTTATTGTTAGACTAATGGTCAGGTCAAAAAAACGAAAAAGGAACCACGACCTAGAATAGCCACCACTAGTATACACGAGGTGCACACCTTTGACACATAGCATTAAAAAGATGTAAATAGCGTGGGGTACACGCCTTTGTTAAAGTCTCAATGAATGTGACAAAACCCCACAAGCTTTTCCACCTTTTTAATAAGCTTTAAGGCATATTGGGAAAGACTCGCCCCTAGGCGAGCCTCAAGGCGTAGGCCTCAAAAAACCTTTTAAAACCATGCCCCTAAGTAACCATTGGCTAGAGGCGCTACACTGCAGATATTGAGATATAGAGAAAGACCACTCTGTAAAAGGCCCCACTTGAGAGATCATTAGGACAAATTCAACTTGATCGGACGATCCGAACAATCCAATTTAGGAAATCCGTTGACATCTTGATCCGCATTTTTTGACTGTCCATATATGATTGCTATAGGTTATAGACAGGATGACGTAGAGGTAGAGCTCTCGTTTCAAATGGTGGGTCCCCAGTCTAAAGTGCACAGTTCATCGTCCAATTCCTTTTTATAATTGAAAATTCCAGAGTAAAACTTTGATGAGAAGGCGCAATATGAGTCATGTGGCACACTCTTAGAGGACGTTGACCGTATGGCTGTTTGGCCAATCCCTTGTGGACCTACAAACCAAAAAATCAGCCCGATTAGTGATTCGTAGGCGTTGGATTGGAATTTGAGCATTATTTGAGCTACAAAGATCCAAAAGTTTGAAATCACTAAACAAGCTGATTTTTGGTTTGTAGGTCCACCAAGGGATTGGAAAAACATCCATAAGGTTCATATTGCACCATGTCATCAAAATTCCATTGTACATATATTGGAATGTGAAAAACAACAGCACCACAAAGAGACTGTGCGTCAAATATGAAGGAAAAAAGAAGATGCGACATACAATTAGGAAGGGGCGAGAGCAGTAGCGATGATCCAACGGCTACTTACTTTTTAAAGGGGTATACAGTTATGTTAGTTGTAAGAAGAGGAGGTGTGAATGATGAGTGAGATTGACGTGAATACGAAGACAGTGACAAAAGGGGTTAGGCCACTTGTTACATTAAAAAGGAAGAAAAAGAGAAACATCTGAGCCAAAAGAAAAAAACATGTAGTGGCCCACCAACCTATGTGGTTGGGAATCAAAGCAAATATGAACAGACGACACAACTCTCTCAAAATATCAAACGACATGTCGACCCACTGCTTCATCTTCTACGCCTTATCTCAAATATTTCGGGTCAGTAGGTGGCACTATGAATCTTATTTTGACTCCCTACTTCTAAAAAAAGTAATTTTTTTTTCTAACCAATTATTTGAATTGATGGAGGATTAGACCCACCATTTAAAGCAGGTTTTCTTTTTAATTAATAGACTAGAATTGTACTGGAAACCAAATTAGTCAAAGTTTAGTGTAGATATGAGAAATATAGCCCAAGGTTTAAAAGGGGCCGGTATAACCGTATAACACGGACTGGGGCGTTACCCTTTTTTTTTTTTGTGTTATAATGGATCGTAACGCACAGGGGTAAAAATGAAAAATAACGGCGCTAATATTCAACATTTGAATTTCAAACTGTCAATAAAATTTAGAGTATTTTACTAACACCCCCCTGAATTCTGAAAGTATATAATTAGTAATACCCCCTTTATATTTTCAAACTTTAGGATTACCCCCCTTGAAAACTTATATTTTCAAACTTTATGTTGTTGCCTTGCTTGATCCAGGGTTGTGAATGATATTTGTGTTAAATCAAAAAAAAAAATGGAAAATCAAATATAGAGGAAGATATAGCATAAGCCTTAGGCAGATTGACTCCAATACACTTGAGTCGTTAACCATCCATTTTAAATTTAGCCATGATGTGTGTTGTTGGATTAGCAAGAATCAATTATGTGTATCGAGGTCAATCCACTTGAGGCTGATGCTGAGGCATGGTTTAAAAACAACTGTTATAACGATAACGCCCCAACCTCATTATGTTATTTCAAAAATAACACCCAAATAAAATAAAATAAAATAAACAGTAACGAAAAAAATGTTTTTTTTACTAATATCGAGGTTTAAAATAAATTAATATTGACTTTTTTTTTACTTGGACGTGACAGATGTGAACCTTTAAATATAACTGCCGTTACAATGGATATAACGGTAACGTTAAGGGGCCGTTATGGAGGGGAAAGAGATAGGAGACCAATTATATTGTATGGTCCAACAAGGCAACAACAGTCACGTGAAAGAGGTCTCACATTCCCCTATATGTCCTCTAAAAAGAAAAGATGATGTGAAGTCATCCTTTCAAGTTTTTGGGACAAAGCTAAAACACGTCTTCTTTTGTAAGTTTTGATAGTCATCATTGAAGCCCATAACTAGCTCCCTGGACCCTAACGATGAGATGGTACGTCTCCACCTTTGATCAACCACGTGTTACGCCAAAAGTGCTCACGACATCTCTACACCGTTAGATACACTTTGAAAAACCTGTTTTTAAATTTGTGAATATTTAATGTGTATCTAACGGTGCAGAGGTGACGCTGAGCATTATTTCTCAATACATCATTGAGCAAGGGATGCCTCGGGTGGAACTCATACTGGCAAGTGGCAACTATTTGGTCTAGTGGCTAGTGTGTGTCTTGTGGTATGTGCACGAGGCAGATCGTTTGTAGCGTGTGGCGAAAATGACTCAACGTGAGGAAAACTTGCCTGACCAGTGATAGTCAGGGAAGCCCTGACTGCCCACAATATGAGACACGTGGCATATATTTAGAGGATTCTGACCGTATGGATGTTTGGCTAATCCTTTGATGGACTTACAAACTAAAACTCAGCCTGATTAGTGATTTAAAACCTTTCGATCTTGTACGCCAAATAAAGGTCAACCTCCAACGGTTAAAATCAACCCATGAAAATGACTCCTAGTCAATGCTGAGAAATCACTAATCAGGTTGATTTTTGGTTTGGAGGTCCATCCACCTAGGGATTGGCCAAACATCCATACGGTCAATGTCTTGTAACAATGAGCCACGTGGCTAATACCGTGGGTGATGGTCACTGACGGGCGATCAGGCAGGAAGGTGGAGAGTGAAGTGGGTCGTGGACAAAATCATGGTTCGTTTCCACGTGGGATTCCCATAGGCCGTAAAGAAAAAAAACAGGATTAGAATCGTACATCAGATGGACCGACTAATAATTAGTGTGAAACCCGGTAATACGGAAAGAGAATTGGTTGTTGGATCTGGGATAAGAGGAGATCCATTTGATGAGTGGGTGTGGGGTCCCGAGTCGCGGGTCCCACTGTTCATCACGGTCTAATCATGAAGTAACGACAAAGGATGAAAACACTAGTGTTTGAAGCAAAAAAAAAAAAAAAAAAGGGATGCAGGAACTTTAATTATAGTTTCACCTTCGTGTTTATCTATTCTAATCATGATTTTGTGTCCCTTAAGCTCCGTTTTGCCTTCTCCACCCTCACTTTCTTAACCATTTAATTATTCCTCAGATGCCTCATTCCATGTTACTAATCATGCTGATACCATTGGTCGGTTCTTTCACCCCATTTCACATTCATTTCTTTTCTAATTTACCAATTTCTCCTTTCACTTTTTTTTTTCGGGATACGCGAGATGATAATTGGGCTGGACTGGATTTGTAGCAAAGCTAGCTAGCTAGTGTCCGTGCCGTGCCGTGCCATGCAAGGCGTGCCATGCTACTTGTTAGCAGATGGTGTATTTTCGTGCACACGTGTTGTGTCAGCCTGATGACCCATTGGTATACATAGTTATTTCGTATTTCCCTAAAAAGTTGATCCTTTAGGATAAGTGGTTGTTTAAAACAGTTATATTTTGTGGAGTCTGATGGTGCTAGAGTACTACAAATCAATCCATAACACCGTGGACCGAGCTAATCTTTCAGCTGTCGCCCCCATGGTGTTGCCCTTGACAACTGAAAACCAAGGAGCTGCCAATCTAGATGGTCCAAATGCCAGCCACCCGTTGATTGAGAAAATCTGAAATTCATAACTAATAATTAAAGGCATGGTTTAAAAAATAATTAATAATTAAAGGTGCAGTTTAAAAAACATAACGACCGTTGTTTTCTGAAAAAAGTGTTAAAACAATGCCCGCTATTTCCCCTTTTTGCCCATGTGTTACAATCATGTACAACAGAAAAAATGGTAACGCCTTCAGTTCCTTATAACAACGGCCACTTTGAAACCTTGATTAAAGGACTGTAATTGTCCAATCACTCAAGCTAATATTTCAGATATTGCCCGTGACGAAAGTCCATCGGATGGTCCAAATTTATGGGCACGGTAGCCACATTTAGCGATAGGCATTAGTAACATCGTTATCGTTTGTTTGCTAGGCGTTAGTAACGTCGTTATCGTTGTGACTTGTGTGTAAGGGAGAAATGAATATGCCAAGAGTACGATAAATGCGGGCGAAAAAGGGTTAACCAAGACAGGCCTACGCTTACACACCACATTGGGTAAAGTGTGGCTTAAGAATAAGTGGGTTGTGCTTGTCAAACACTGTAGCAGGAGCCGGCATGAGTCTCGAGGGCTTCTTTTGAAACCGACAGCCCATTGCACCCTCTTCTCTCTCTCCTCTCTCTACCTGCCTTTATGCCTTTATTAAAGTTATACTCATCTTTTTGTAACAAATGCTCGTGTGACATCCCAATATTATCCAAGTTTAAACAATGCTTAATCATACCATATTCTATCTCTTTTATCAAAGAATTGGGTAAAGCACAACTTTATGGTAAGGGCATCAATGGGTACCTGATTCACCGACATCCCATTTTCGGGTTAGGGTCTGATTTTAGTGATCAAGCCGGCGGTTCGGGCATCCTAGTAATAGACGACCCAACCCCATATGGTTCCATTTTTTAGATAATTGTGTCAACCCATTGACACCCTTGTCCCTCTAACAGCTTAAGCTTATAGAGTAAAGTGGTTGTCAACAAGTTTTATATATTTTATATTTGTATCAGATGAACTTGAAGATCCTAAGTGTTATCCCATTTATTTGCCTACATTTTGAACCTTGTTTGTACGTTCTGTATGGTATGGCTATCACATTCTCTTGTTTGTATTGTTTTGTCTTGGGGATCTTCATGGATAATATACTTTTATCTTTCTTGTTGCATGATTTTCACAAATCGGATTTTTTTTTTCTTTCAAAACTAGGGTTATTGAACCAAACTAACTTGTCCCGTAACAGTTCGACGCCAGCTGAACGAAAGAGAAAACCAATTCAATCTCAAGTTAGCCACTAAAAAGGGAAAAAAATCATAAAAAAAAATAAATTTGTGGTCTTAAATTGTTGGACAACAATGCAGCACGATTGAAGCAAGTTGAGGATGATGCAATAACCATTTAGCAAGCAAACCTAGCTTGCTACTACAAAAAAGATAATCCTTGCCTCCATTTTGCAACAAGAGAGGCCCACTTGTTGCAATGGTCTATGTACCATCTTCAACATATAGGTCGCAGCTTTAAATTGGTTTTGTAGAATTGTTTGCAATATTACTAACAGACACATGGTCACTAAATGAAGCCCAAAACCTGTCCTCGACATGGGTTGGGCCTAGAAGGTTCCTTCTGCTACCCAACCCATTGACATTCCTGGCTTTTATGCCTGCAGGGGCCCTAATTCCCAATCTTCCTTTCTTCGGTACACTATGTGCCTTATATAATGAGACGATTGGAATCCGTCGTTTTATCCGTCGAAAACAAAGCGATAGATCAAATGGTCAAAATCTTTTGATTGGTTTGTTTGTTTTTTTTTTATCAAGTAGACTTCCTAAGGAAGACAGTACATACGACTGCGTATTTGTGTATAATTGGTAACTGTACTTAGGTTTCATCTTCTAAAGACATGTTTCCTCCCGTGAAGCATTTCCTATTTCTAGGAAATCGCTTTGTTTCCCACTGAAAAACATTGAGGAACCTTGAACTCTCCATGAAGGGGCGTCAATGGGTAGTCAAATTACCCTGGATACCCGATTACCCGGTAAACGGTAAACTAAACTAAAGGGGCATTTGGCAACACAAGAATAAGTAACTTATTGACTTTTATAAGCCAAAAAGTTAAAAAGTTAGTATGTGTTTCCTATTTTAACTTTTTAAAAGTTAAAAACTAACTTAAAACTAAATCTAAATTTTTTAGCTTTTAACTTCAAGAATTAGCTTCTCTAAAATTAGAAAGCCTCCCGGCACTTTTAATTTCTATGACTTTCTTGGAGGTAAAAAATCAACTAATAACTTTTACTACAAGTACAAGTGCTTTTACTTCTCGTTCCCAAATGCACCCTAATTGATTTGACCGGGTCTTGGTCCATACTTAAAACCTGATATATTTGTACCCGACCCGATACCCATACACATGCCCATTAGGAGGGAGGCCATTGTAAGTAGGCGGTGTCAACGGGTCTGTTCCGGTTCGGTTCCTAAGGTACCCAGGCCAGATCTAGATCGATATTGTCAGTTCTTATCGGTTTTGGTTCTTAACAGTTCCAAATGATGGATTTGGAGTCGAAACTAATTATTTAGTTTGTGTCAGTTTCGATTCCAATTCTGAGTATATTGGTACAAATCTTGAAAATGTTACAATTTTAACACTATATTTATATATTAGTTCAGATTTTTGTCGATTTTGGGGTCCAGATATAACTACCCAGAACTAGAACCATTATCTATGGTTTGATTCCCGTTCCAGTTCTTTTTTAGTTGGTCCCCAAAAATGTGGAACCAGAACCGGTGTTGCTGTCATCCTAAGGACGACGTCCTCTTTTGGACGGCAGCAACATTACTCTTCAATTATTTAGGCATTGGGGTTTGGGTTAAAACTTAGAAGTTAGAGCTGTGTTGGTGTCCACCTGTAGGACGAACTCCTTAGGTACAAGCCACACACAAATCCTGAGATCATTCAATGGTTATGGCCCTAGGGGGCGTGGCGTCCTCCTGAGGCAGGCGTCAACATTCTCCCAAAAGTTAAGTCTCCGTCGTGTATTCATTTAAAAATGTATCAACAGTTTAATGACATACATTTAACTTACTCTCTAATAATTGGTAATCTTGTGACCCCACCCCGGTTATCAATCTAGACCGTTCAATTGATGATTGGTGGTCCACACCTCATAATGACATTAGATCTTAACCTTCCAATTAAGGAAACATAAAAAATTAAAATAAAAATAAAAATAAAACACGGCTAAAGGTGAGGCGGAAAGCTCATGCTATAGCTATTATAAAACGTGAAAGGGTTTGATTTGAATCTGATTCTTTGGGTCATGTCCCATAGCCTCCAACCAATAAATGGGCAACAGTTGGACATTCAGGATTGGTTGTGAGTGACGATCAAACACGCGTACAGCACGGACAGTAGGATACACAGAGGACGGTCAGCCTCACCATCATACAATGTTTCTTTTTGCTCTGATCAACAAGAAAGAGAGAGAGAGAGAGAGAAAGAGGCAGAGATTCCTGTGTTGTCTTGCTTGCCCGACAACAAAAGAGGGAGTGATGCAGGCTTTCGGTACCACTCGTGCACTACAAGTATACAGTATCTCGCAGGTAAAAGAGAGAGGGGGAAGTGCACAATGTAGCCCCCCAAGTTTTTCGCAGGTGATAACCATGGATGGCAATTCTGCATTTAAGTAGAAAACAAAGGGTAGTTAGTAGTTAGTACAAGGCAAGGTTACCGAAGAGAGGATTTTTGTGTGAATTGTGTGGGGTAAACGAAAGAAGCAACGCAGCATCAAAGACGCAGGCCTGGTATCACGAGAGAGAGGGAGAGTCCCTAGTGTCCTACCAACGAACACGCTCAGATACTTGCAGCCAAAATTGAGGGGGCCAAGAACATTGACCAATCGCAATCAGACTTTTATTAAAGAAGACTCTCTCTCTCTCTCTCTCTCTTTCTCTCGTACACATACAGTGCTTGCAGAAACATAACTGAAAAGGATAGTAATCACTGTGACAATAATAAAAAAGGACTAAAGAATACTTCAATACTTCAATCTAAAGTGAAAGATTGATCTCTTCTTTTTAATTTCTGTTTTGTCCACAGAGATCTGATGTGAGTATGACCGTATAAGGTAATTCTCTGTAAATCCAAGGCTACTCTCTCTCTCTATATATTGGTTGTTGTTGGGCTTTTTTTTTAATTTATTTTGTGGGTTCTGTTAATCTATTCTTCTTTTGAGAAAAAAGAAAAAAAAAATTGTTGTTGCAGCATTGAAGGAAGGAAAACCCCTTTTTGTCCTGGTGGAATGGAGGATTTCCCACAATGTGAAAAAGATAAAAGAAAAGAAACAAAAGGAAAAGAAAAGCAAACGGTGGGGGTGGGTTCTGTACTGTCTCAGCCTGTCCCCCCCACCCAATTCTCTCTCTCTCTACCTGATTAATAACAGTCTCACAGTCCACAACCCACCACCAGCATTGGCTTTTTGCCTTTTGTTTTTCTGTGCTTTTCTTGCAATTGTCTATGTCTCTTACTACTGCTCCCTCTGCTCACTACTGCAAATGGGGGAGGAATCATACTTTGAATTTCTTGTTATTATTTGATCTTCCTTCCATTTTTCTCATGTTCTAGCTTTCTGGGTACCTCTCAAAATATGAATTTCTTGTTATTATCTGCCTACCTTTCCATTTCTCTCAAGTTTTAACTTTGTGGGTACCACTACCACACAAAGTATGAATTTCTTGTTACTATTTGATCTTCCTTCCATTTTTTTCATGTTTTAGCTTTGTGGGTTCCCCTCAAATCACTCCATCTCTCTCCCCCTTTTTTTCTCCTATATTGTGGGTGAGTGAGTGGGTGGGTGGTGGGTTGTTCTTCTCTTGAGCTTCTGACAGAGAACACTGGGTGACCATGGAAATTGATCTGAATCATGCAGTGAAAGAGGGGGAGAAGAATGGATGTTATTATGGAGATTGTGACAAGGGTAGTGGTGTTGGTGGTTGCTGTTCTCTCTCCTCTTCAACTTCTTCTTGTTGTTGTTCTTCAACTTCTGCTGTTTCTTCTATGTCTTCTTCAGTTTATTTTGAGTTGTGGCATGCTTGTGCTGGACCTCTCACATCCCTGCCCAAGAAAGGGAGTGTTGTTGTCTACTTCCCACAAGGTCACTTGGAGCAGGCTGCTTCCTCCTCATCTTTTCCATGCTTGGAGATTCCCACCTTTGGTCTCCAACCCCAGATCTTTTGCAAGGTTGTTAATGTCCAACTACTTGTAAGTACTGGACTTTCTCTTTTTAGATTGAATTTTTTGTGTTTTAATGAAATTGTTATCTTCTGGTCTCTCTCTCTCAACCTTTTTTTTTCCTTTCTTTTTCTTGGAGTAAGGCCAATAAGGAGAATGATGAGGTCTACACACAGGTGACCCTCTTCCCTCAACCAGAGGTATGTTGTTCAAATGCCCCCATAGAAGTTTCTCTTATTTATCTTGATTTATGTGTGGGCTACTTTTAGTAGTAATGTGAAGGAAACCTGCTGGATTGGCTCTATTTCTCGTTTATTTATGATATTGTGGCTTCTTGATTTAGGTTCAATGCATCTTTTAGAGTTAATTTGGTTTTTCAGTCATTAGCTCAGGTTACGCTGATGATGTTTTTATTTGTGAGCTGTGTAGTTGCGGGAGGGGAATTTAGTGGGCAAAGGACATGAGGAGGAGGTGGGGCTGGAGGAGGAGGAGGCTGGAGGTTCACCGAGCAAATCGACGCCTCATATGTTCTGTAAAACACTAACAGCCTCTGATACTAGCACCCACGGTGGCTTTTCTGTTCCTCGTAGAGCTGCAGAAGATTGTTTCCCACAACTAGTGAGATTTCGTTTCTTTTATTTTCTCCCATTTCCAGAAAGGTTAGTTAATGATCTTTAGGTAAAGTTCTTTGTTAGGATTAATGGTTTTTCATTTAAATTCAGGATTATAAACAGCAAAGGCCCTCTCAGGAGCTCATTGCCAAAGACCTGCATGGAGTGGAATGGAGGTTTCGGCATATTTACAGAGGTGTGTTTGATAGAGGTTTGTGTATTGCGGTCTGCTGACGGGAAAAAAATTCACAGAATTTAATATATTTTTCAGGTCAGCCACGCCGGCATCTGCTTACTACAGGATGGAGTATTTTTGTAAGCCAAAAGAATCTTGTTTCAGGGGATGCAGTGCTCTTTTTGAGGTCTATATGCCTAGTCAGATTATTTTTGAAGCGTTGCTCCCATTTAGATACGTGAAACTTCATCTCCATTCTTATGTTATGGGTTTGTAGGGGTGAAGATGGAGAACTGCGGTTGGGAATTAGAAGAGCTGGTCGAGCTAGAAACAGTCTTCCTAATTCAATTCTTGGTGGCCAGAATATGCATCTCAACATTCTTTCGCCGGTGGCTAATGCAATATCCACCAAGAGCATGTTTCACATTTTCTACAGCCCAAGGTACTGTTTTGACTATGATCTGGTAAGTTTGCCGAAGATTGAATTACTCAAGAAATTGGAACACTTGCAGTTCTATTAGTCATACTGACTCTTATACAGGATACATGCTCACTTCAGGGTAAATCATAAATATACCGTTTTAGTGACAATAATGAAAAAAGGGAAGTAAAAGATAAAACATATCATGGCTTTAATCTTGCCCTCAAGCTAAAGCATGTTAGTCACATGCATAGCTTGTCTATGAATGATTGAGATTTTGTAAAATTGTGTTGATCTTGCTTTTAATAAATGGAGTCCTGAATCTCCTGATACGCATTTGGTCTCTTAATGAATAAAAGACAATCACCTTCCAGAAATACACAGACACATTGAAATGGTGAAATCAATTTCAATAACTTGAATGTGAGCCCTCCCTTCCAGAATAACCGAAGGCATATGATTGATCAAATAACAGGTTGTAAACAGTGTCTGTGATCATTGTTGATGTACTCCATCACCACAACGCCAGCGTCACTTAAATAAGGTGCTGGTTTTCCTTTCACTTCCCTATTTTTTGTGAGGTGAGGATTTTGTTTTCTGGTTCAAGTCCATGTTCCTTCAAGTAGGTCTGAGAAGTATGGGTGATGTATTCCCACTATTAACTGACATACGAGTCGTAATATCAAGATGAAATGGTTGCTTCAGAAATTTGGAATCACCTCACAAGGTAATGATAATCACTCAAAAAGAAAAATGGGTTATGGACCCCAAGCAATTATTACTTAAAACTTGGAAGAAAAACGAACCTACAATGTCTAGTTAACTTGCAAGTTTCACACTGCTATGAACTAATAGACATCGATGAGTAGGCAGACATTTGTGGAGAACAAATGTGTGTTAAGGAACGAAGACATTGCACAAATTTTCTCATTGAGAGGTTTTCATTAGTTGGTTTGCAGGAATAGTGTCATAGAGGTTACATGTCGGGTGTAGGAAGTGTTGTGGTGGTACCTCCATATATATCAAGGGAGTGCCTTTGAGGCATCCGTGTTACATAAAAGGAGCCTTATAAGCATCTCCACCTTGATAGAGATGCATTGGGGAGTCATTGATACACTATTATTTACAATTAAAACAAAGAAAAAAGTGTTTGAACTTCCTTAGTGGTAGAAAGAGTCTTGTACCTTAGTGTTTGTCTTCCTTCTGTGCTTGAGTTCCTCTTGGACTCATGCCTTCATTTTTTCTCTTTAAAATGTAAAAGTGGATCATACCCCTTCACTTGTGCCTTTGGCCGTGTATATATGGGCTTTATACAAGCGTTTCCTTTTCTCTTACTATAAGGATTTTTTGTACAGAATTTCTCCTTTGGTAGTTACTGTAATTACCTTAGGGTGCAGGTACCCTTGTGGCTTGGCCATGTATATTGATAAGGGGTTAGGGTTTATCATATGGTAGAGTTTTGGGAGAAAGTTCACTTCTTCAATTTCTCTCCCATCGAAGAGTTCTGTACAAACTCTTTTTTTGGGAGAGAATTTTGTACATGAAAGATTTACCTGACCTCCATGACTTTCTTGGCATGGAAGCCTCTCGTTGTTTGGACCATTTGATCTTCACTCAAATAAAGTAAGCACTCAATCTTCTGAAGTGCTCTCAGATATGGATGCGAAACCACTCTCCACACCAGTTCTGTTACTGGATCTAAGCTCTTTCAAGTGAGAGTAACCCATTGTGTGACGCCTCTTCGTATTAAAGCATTGTTGAGCATTAGAATACTTAACCATGACTTGACTTAATATCATCAACTCAATGAAACAGGTTTGTCAATTCATTCATGCCTACTATGGTACATCTTGCTGCTGGTAAACCTATTCCACGGTACCTTAATGGTACCTTGGGGCTTGGTCTTCTTCTTCAACCTAGTACTAATTCATCCTCGCATCTTGTGGAATGCTTTAGGGTTCAGGCCATAAACAGTTACAAGATAACCCTGGACAAGTATGCACTAAAAGAATAAATGAAAGCTCTCACAACATATATAATTAATATTAAAATCATAAAGACCACTGCTAGGATCAATATATTCTCCACAACAAGACCACATGTTACAATGAATCCGTAAATATGTTTGTGGACCTCATGAACCTTATGGCAATGTGAGAGAAGATTCAATAATTTTATGTTGCCTTCCTAGAAGATCATATTCTCGTGATTTTGTTTGAAAGGAATGGAGTTATTTCACAAAGATTTCTATTTTTTTTTCTTTCCAAAGACTTCTATTCCGAACCATTCCTTTTTATTTATACAAAATCAATCCATGTTCTCATCATTTTACTCCTCTGGAACCCTTAAGTTTGAACATCACTATTCATATTGGTGGTGGTATTGCTTCACATTAGTTATATACGTTGTGCGCATGAATCCTTTTGTCATATTACTAATATTTGCAAGTTGGTAACGTTTACTTGCTCAAACATGCTGAGTTACAGGGCAAGTCCTGCGGAGTTTGTCATACCCTACCAAAAGTATGTGAAAAGCATCAGGCATCCAGTAGCCATAGGGATGAGGTTCAAAATGAGATTTGAAATGGAAGATACAGCTGAGAGAAGGTCTGATATAGTTTTATTAATTGTCACGATCAATCACATGTTACTCTCCATAATCATTAGTTGAGAATATGGATGTTCGTTTGCAGATGCAGTGGTGTAGTAACTGGGATAGGTGATCTGGATCCCTATAGATGGCGTGATTCAAAATGGAGATGCTTAATGGTACATGCCTTGAAATTTTGTTACATAACCTGGACTTTAATAACAAGCTGCTCTTAACTGTGTGTTCCATTTAAGTTTACTAGGACAGTTTTTCAAACATTTTCTTGATATGCATATTTTATGAGATCTTTAAATATAACACATCTATAACCGTTTGATGTTCTCCTATCCACACAGGAATATCTAATATCGAGACTGCTTTACCATTTTTCTGTCGTTAATTGCATATATAGGCCTTCCTTGTGAGCCTTGGGAATTGTCAGCCAATCTGCTCTTCATTGCAAATATGGGAAACTTCAGTCTAGCAATCTTTATTGAAGTCACCATCATCTCAAGAAGGCATCTTTCTTACCCCCTTAGACCATAAACGATGGTCTACTGACATCATGTCGGTTCACATGGTGCACATGCAAAGGGTAGAGGCTGACTAATCGATGTACCCATCTGCCAAAATTTGATCCCGTCAGACGATCGTGACCATCTACTCTATAATTTTTCTCCATTTGATCAGAAAATTTGAGACAGTCTAAGAAAACACTATATTTTGGATGGTTAAGAACATCTAGTCAACTAGGTTTTTAGTTTAAGAGATATCTTCGGGGTGGGACCATCAAGTAATGGGGCTAACCTCCTGCATGTGCAGCTCTGCCATTGGTAGATTATTTTTACAGTGTACAAAATGGATACCTTAGTGTTGCTCACTTCAGTCCTTTTCAAAACTCAAAACCCCCAACCCAATCTCCACAAGTTAAATAATGCCTTATCCACGGTAGATAGTAAAATGGCTTAGATTTCAACTAAAGTGAAATCAAATAATAATGCAAACCGAAACAACAAGTGTATTATATTATTTGTATCCCTTTGTGTTTTGGCATTGGTACCACCACCCTTATTGTTCTTACACCCAATTTTTCTAGTTTGGCATTCTACCAGTGAGTGTATGCACAATAAATCCCTACACTTGATTATTGCTCTTGGAGCTATTTGTTCAGCAGATGCAAGACCAGTGTATTTGTGTTTCCTTCATTATAGTTCCACGGATACTCAAAATTCTGTTTCATTAATTTATTCATTTGGTTGTCAGTTGTGGTTCTTATTTCATTGTTTTATAAATTGTTGCATGGTTTATAGGATGTTAGATTCCCTATTTCTCCCTGAATCTATGTCTTCTGCGTACATATGCTGTGTGCATTGCCCTATGTTGGACTCAAGCAGACGACAAAAATGTGAAATGTGCTTCATATATGAGTTCCAAGGCACTAACAGAAATTTAAAATGACTACATACCTTTGTACACTCGAAAGAATGACAGATAAGATAAAACCTTTCACAGAGATAAATTTACATATGCTTACACTTCACCCAAAGAAGAAGAAACCCACTAATTAACACAAGGTTTTTTTAAAGTTCTTATCCACTCAAGCTCGATAAACATTCTTTCCGTTCCTACTTGCTACCATAGAAAATAAAAGACTAATTCATACATTTCATGATTGCTGGACCCTCTTTCAGATGTATTTGACTTTCAAAATTAAACATGCTGTTAAGACCCAAACCAATACACCAAAAGAGGTGATAGAGGTGCATAAAGCTTAGGTCTTGTGCTATGCTCAATCATTATAAGTTCCTCCTTTTTGTTTTGTGCTAGAAAGAAATGCAAAAGTTTCAAGTTGTTTCATGACCATATGTTGTTATTAAAAACCTATAAATATTCTGAAATCCCAATTTGGCTTTTGTAACGTGAACACATCCTGCCATGACATCCAACAGGTCAGATGGGATGAAGATGTTGTGAGCGATCATCAAGAACGAGTTTCTCTGTGGGAGATAGAACTCTCTATTTCTCTACCAGCATTGAGTGTCCCATCTGCCCCAAGGCTGAAGAAACTACGGACAGGTCTGCAGTCAACCTCACCCGAAAACCCTGTTACTGGTATGGATCTTCTCGTGGAAGTAGCAAATTTGGGTGTGTAATTTATCTATAGTTTTATCTAATTCGGGTAGGTCTGAATTTTGTTTCCCTTTGCAGCAGGGGGGGATGGGTTCTTGGACTTTGATGAATCAGTGAGATCCTCTAAGGTCTTGCAAGGTCAAGAAAATGTGGGTTTTAGGTCACCTCACTATGGTGGTGACAAGGTAAACCACACATTGGACTTCGAGATGCAAAATCCAGCACACAGAAGTCTTGCATCAACTGGGTTAGCAGAGACTGACATTAGTGAACCTATGCGGGTGCAACCCACCACTTACACAGGCTTTGCGGAATCTGCAAGATTCCAGAAGGTCTTGCAAGGTCAAGAAATATTCCCTTTGAGATCCCTGCATGGAAGAACCGAGTTCAACCACATAGCTTGGGAAAAGAGCAATCTTGGTTGCAATATGTTCAACATGTACCACAGACCCAACCCCAATTTCTACCCTTTTGCGTCTGATGATGTTGGAACCATTTACATGCCGTATAACGACAAATACAAAGCAAACCTTGATCCCATAATGCAACCATATATGACCAATTTCCAAGGAGGGAGTGTCCAGTCCAACATGCCTTCTATCCAAAGAAGGTTCCCTGGTATTATTAGGGATGAAGTATGCAAACCAAGCACGCCTAATCTCGTGAAGGAACAGAGGCCAGCAGATAATTTATCTACTCCCGCTTCTATCAACACAGATCCAAAAAATCAGAAAGGCGAAGTTGGCGATGGGACTAAAGCCAGCTGTAAACTGTTTGGGTTTTCCTTGACTGGAGAAATTCCCATTCCAAACTCACAGAACTCTAGCAGGAGGAGTTGTACTAAGGTAAGCTGTAATGGGGGGGCATAGTTCGGACATTAATTGTCTTGGCTTAATTCTTTCTCTCACTGATTGTAAATAAACTAAGTGAAGGTTCACAAGCAAGGCAACCTGGTTGGAAGAGCTGTTGATCTCTCGAGACTGAATGGCTATGATGACCTGCTAATTGAACTAGAGCGGCTATTTAACATGGAAGGCCTTCTGTGCAATCCTGAGAAAGGATGGCAGGTTGTTTACACAGACAGCGAGAACGATATGATGGTCGTTGGGGATGATCCTTGGCAGTGAGTGTCTCTGTCTTCTAAATGAACCTGTCGGTTGTTCTCTATTGTAATTCTCTTGAATATTCATTAGCATGCTCATGTGTTCGTAGCCATTTCTGACTTGGGTGTTCTGCAGCGAGTTCTGTGATGTCGTGTCCAAGATTCATATATTTACACAAGAGGAAGTGGAGAAGATGACGACTGGGATGATCAGCGATGACACTCATAGTTGTTTGGAAGAAGCACCAGCAGTAATGGATGTGTCAAAATCTTCTTCAGTGGGTCAGCCGGATTCTTCCCCAACGGTAATTAGGATTTGACACTGGGGTGAGTGAGCTTATGGATTATAAGTTTGCTAAGATGGTATTTTGAATCTTACTTAAACCTGAACCGATTACCTATCTTTCTTCTTTGAAGTTGCAAAGCTCAAGTTTTGCATTTCCAATAGATTTTTTAGTGGAAAATACAGTATTTGATTAGGTAGGCTGACCCAGCAGTTCAGCAACCTAGCCAACCTGCCAACAAGGTTCAGGTTTGCTTTAATGTAGATCATATTTGGTCAGATGTTTGGGCACAATAGATGCACCATCCTTGTGACATTACTAGCATTTGCTTCTAAATATATTGATCTGGTTGCTTTGGTTGTTAAATCTACCATCGTTGTGCTCCATGAAAACACCTCTACCATTCAAACGGAACATACAGCAAATAGCGAAGATTCTTGCTTCTTGATCCCTTAACTAGTTCACGTCAAGGTTGTTTGGTAACAAGGGTTATGTTGCATGGCATGATTATAGGAAGTACAGATAATGTCTGCCTCCTATAGACGCGTTGAATGCTTTACTAAATGAAACTCAGCGATAGTAAACTCCCCAAATACTAGTTCAAGCAAAATGGCGTAAAATCAGGTCATATAACACTCTGCATGTATCAAAGTATTACCATAGTTCGGCATGATGCGTCAGGTAGGATTTATACTTGGGATGTAATGCCTCTGTTTGAATTTATCTGGTAGGGGTCTGCCAAACCCCAACTTATGTCAAAAAAAAAGGAAAAAAAAATATTTGCACCCTATCACAAGAAGGCAGACAACAAATACAGGAGGGTTAAAGGGTCATTTGGGTATACCACAAAATGCAATTGGCGCTATCGTATGATAGGAATTAATTGTGTTCTGAGTATCATGTTTTTAGGATGCTGCAAGTTCGTATTCAATGTCATTTTCTGTGTCTAATACTGTGTTACTATATCAAATTTTGGATCTGCCCAGATGGGCCCTAGGACCACCAAGAGGTCAAAATCGCCATTTGGAACTTATAGGGGGGGGATTTCTTAGAGACCATAGACCTAATGTGATACTCTTAAGCCCAAAAGACAACCATAACAGATGGTCGCTCGACCCGAGTATGTCAACTTTCCCTTGGACACTACCAGGCGATATATTCTCAATTTGTTACACCCCACACATATTATGTCTTTGCTTCTTTTTTGTGGCCTGCACGACAGAACAGACTGCCAGGCTATATCTGGCCCATGGTTCAAAATTTCATTTTGGAGGAATATCTTGGTCAAGTGAAAAACCTGAGAATTTCCAAAACAAAACAAAACATTCTTGAGAGATTGAAAAAATGGTAAAACTTTCCAAAACATTATGAAATACATGTTTCATTTCGGTTCTCTTAAAATTCCGAAATGTTTTGTATGAAACATTCCGAGATTTTAAACCACGATCTAGCCCAGGGTATAACTGGATGGGGGATTTCAACTCCACAGCACAACTGGTTAATGGAGGAAAAAGCTGCTTAAGTGAGATTCAACCCACAACCTCCCACAAGGGGACAGTACCATTTGAGCCTATGTGTGCCTCCCACAACCTCTCATGCGTGCCTCCTTTCCCATATAAGTATCTCCTCCGCATCAGAGCCCATTCTTGCTGCCAAGAACCAAGGTTTAAAGGGACCGTTATAACGTTATAATGGACCGGAGGTGTTACCATTTTTTCCATTATAAATGATTATAACGCACAGGCGCAGAAACGGAAAAAACGGTGAAAATTTCAAATTTTGAAAAACATGCGTTTTTATGGTCGTTATTTTCGTTATAACGGAAAATAATGACCGTTATTTTCTGAACGTTAAAACGGTACATAACGAGGGAGGTGCGAATCTGTTATAACGACCATTTTTTAAACCATGCCAAGAACTTAGCTTCGAGGCCGAAGCTAACTATTAAAAACAAAGTTTTCAACGGGGTACATGTAGGATGGAGAGGCACTGAGGTTCTACCTCAAAAAATTAAAAACATGGTTATCAAGCGGCAAAAATGAACCCCGTACAGTGGAATGGTATTCTTTCTCAAAGCCATTATCTTTCTTATTATATTCACATTCGCCATCACTAGCCTTGTACTTCCAAACGGTCCCTAAAGTAATGGGTGAAAATGTTAAATTGCAGATAGAACAATTATTAAACGAGAAAAAAAAAAAAAAAGGTGTTCAGCCAGCACAACGCAGAGCTGAGTCACGGTGTTGTGGTTTTATGTACGGTACTCTAGTACAATTAGGCTTCACAAAAAATATCTCCGCTAAACTTGTTGCATCTAGAATGTGACGCCTTCATAGGGAACTTGGTGTGAATCTCCTATTTGTTTTCTAAGCAAGTAGACTAACAAAAAACTGAACACAACTTTAGTCTCTTTATACTGAATACCTTCATGAACATATCTGTAGGATTTGACTCGTGTAGATCTTCTCTAAAGCAAATAGTCTGTCATCCAACAATAATCATATAAAAGGTATTTGATGTTTATATGCTTGGTCCTTGAATGAAAAGTTGAATTATTTTACAAGAAGCTTGCACTTTGACCGTCCCCGTACAATTTGTAATTCTCTTTATTTTTCTGAATTCTCTCAAGAAATCCTTTAACCTTATCATCTCCTTACAAGTTTCTGTTCAACAACATATTCTGTTTCTGTGGTCGAGATGGTAACTATCTTCTATGGGCTGCGATGTTGTGGCTTCATGTACCGTACTCTAACGCCATCATGCTCCACAAAATATAACACCTATTTGGTATATACTACATCATGGGAGGACCCATGGAATTTAGGAAGCATTGTTTGTGATATACTAGTTCCTGCTACAAAATCACACTTGGTCGCTACTCCCAATAACACATAAAGCAAAATCCTAAAATTCATTTCTAGAGTTATTTTGCTAACGAAGCTTTTTTTTTTTTTTTCGTAGGTAATTTTAAGTTGCATGGTAATTCTACTAGAGTTCCATCAGGGGGACGCGTGTTTTTTGGCTGCTTCTCATCAGGTGGAGGGACTCAAATTTCGTTGCGGACCTTGATTTCAACATGTACCTTACATTTTTTTTATCGTTTCCATAACACATGCACACACACGCGATCAACAGATACCTTACGTTTTTATATTGTTTCGATCATCATCTCCCTGTACGCATTGTCATTTCCTAACATTTCCCATTTCCCATCTTCCATTCCCCATATCACATAAAATTTTTAGAGGTCATTTCCCATTTTTGTTTCTCTTATTGTTTCTTGCATCCGTTTCCCTTTCTGGCAACTATGCCCGACAATAGTTGTGCATTAGGTAATGTTGCATGCATAATGCACATACACATAGATTATGTATACTTAATGGGTTTCTATATAGGTCTATCAGCATGGATGTCAATCTCATTAAAAATCAGCACATTCCGACATTTCTAAACTTATAAAAAGTGGTTTATAAGTTAAAATACTCTAGTCCATTTTAATGGGTAAGTTGTGATCCACAACACATGTGATGTTTGAGATCTAAAAAATAGATAATAGTTAATTAAAGAAAGGGTCGGTCTCCAGTTACTGCCCTAAAACGACAGGCTCCGGTTACAGGACACAATATGAGCCATGTGGCACACTCTAAGATGACTCTGACCGTATGGATATTTGGCCAATCCCTAGGTAAACCTAGAAAACAAAAATCAGCCGGACTAGTGATTTTTAGGTGTTGGATCTTTGTACCTCAGATACTGCTCAAATTCCCATAGTTGAGATCAACCCATGAAAATAAGTCCAATCCAACACCTATAAATCACTAATCAGGATGATTTTTGGTTTTTAGGTCCACTTAAGGATTGGCCAAAAATCCATACGGTCATAGTCCTCTAAGAGTGTACCACGTGGCTCATATTGCGTTGAGGAGCCTGTCATTTTAGGGCGGTAACTGGAGCCCGAGCTTTAAAAGAAAATCGGTCATTGAAAAATAAAGAAAACAAATATTTCACAGGTTTTAAGCTTTGACTATTATTACGATTTTCAGAACACCTCACAATTCAGAGTTTGCCGGTTTGGCTTGTATAGGACCACAAAGATGGATAGGACCCCTTCCAAAATGCCACGTGGCACACTTTTTCGGCCCATAGATGTTGGGCACACCCCTTAGTGGACCTATGCACTGTTGGATGAGAGCTTTTCTTTTGTCATGGGCTTTATGATGTTGAAACTCATACATAGGCCAGCTCATGAAGCCTATGAAGAAAAGAAAAAACTGACATCTAACGGTTAGAAATAATTAATCACGCTGATTTTTGATGTATTGGTCCAACATGGTGTTTACCAAACACGGGTAGGTGAGCTGAAAAAGTATGCCACGTGTCATACTGAGAGGGATCTTATCAAACTTCCGGCCCTATACAAGCCAGACAACAAATCTGATCGGTATTGATTAGGAGAAAAGATTAGAAAACCATTTCTTAGAAAAAAAGCTAACTAGCACCCCGCGCTGCACGTGTGTGACTCAAGATAACGACAAAATGAACCACTTGTAGACAGGTTCTACCTTTAGCTTAAATTTTATTTTTAATTTTTTTTAACTCAAGACTCAAACACACACTGCCTTGAGAAAAAAAAAAATAAAAATAAAAGACACACACATGAGAACTGCTAACGGTTTTGTGGAAGAAGAGAAGAGTTTGAAATAAAAAGCAAAAAAGAATAGCAAGCTACTTTTAAATTTTTTTATTCTAAAAACAGGATGGACTGGTACCCAGTGGTCTATTTTGTCCTTATCCATGCTGGCCTTCGTGCAGCGCTGAAGAGGCGTTGCAAAGCTAGCATTTAAAAAAATAAATAAAGAACTTTTCAGTTTTCACCATTCTAAACCAGTACAGATAGGGCTCACTTAGTATGCAACTGTTTGCATACTTTTGTGTCAGCACCGTTGGATGTCCCTTGAAAAATGTTTATTTCAATGTTTAAAAAAATATATTTTATAAATTAAAAACACATTTTTCAAAGGAGCATTTAATGGTTGATACACTGTTTGCATACTAGATTTGTCCGTACAGATACTGATATACATTACTTTCGTGCGTTTCGGGCAATACCGTCATTTTCACACTTAATAATGTAGGATCGCTTGTTCCCCAGCTTTGCCCGATGCGCAGAAGCTGCCCGTAACGTATGATTCGTGCCACCTCAGCCCTAATTTCGTCTGCAAGTGCTCCTCTGTCCGTGACGAGCGGGAAGCGAGAGTGTGATACGGCACGTGTTAGCTTAAGTCCTAACACGTTCGTCAAATCCCGTACGTGCATATCCACTTGTGAAAAGCTGACGTGGAGGTTGTCTCTTTGCAGTTGACTAGGTGCATTGCGAAGAAGGGAGAGAAAAAGTTTTAGCGTTCCCTAATAGTCCTCGCTTTTTGCTCAAATTACGAGTAAACCTTCGATCAAACCAGCGGAGCAGTCAGCGGTGTCGCTGACTGCAGGCAATATTAGCCACATGACACATTCTTAAGAGAACACTGACCGTACAGATGTTTGGCCAACCACTAGGTGGACCTACAAACCAAAAATCAGCCTGATTCGTGATTTAAAACCTTTGGATCTTTGTACCCCAATAATGCTCAAATTCATACGGTTAAAATCAACCCAAGAAAATAACTTTCAACGCGTTTAGAATTCACTGATCAGGTTTGTTTTTGGTTTGTAGGTCCACCTAGTGATTGTCCAAATATCCATATGGTAAGTGTTCTCTTAAGAATGTACCACGTGGCTCATAATGGCTGCAGTCAGCGGGAGTCACTGACAGAACTGTCATCCAAGGTTTACTCTCAAGTTACAAAGGCTTTCTACCGAGGGTTACGTAACAGTCGCGAATAAAAACAGTATACTAAAGCCAGAGAGGGCATCAAATTTGGTCTGTTCCCTAATATGCCTTTGACATCCGGAACTGCAAAGTTGATGACGGACCACAATATGAGCCACGTGGCATACTCTTAATGACCAATGACCTTATGATGTTTGACTTATCCCTATGTGGATCTACATAACAAAAGTAGTATCCCTATCTACATAACAAAAGTAGCCGATTATTGATTTCAAGTCGTTTTCATGGGTTGATTTTTAACCATGAAATTTGTATTTGTTGGGAGTACAAAATCCAAAGGTTTGAAATTATTAAACAGGCTGATTTTTGGTTTTTAGGTCCACGTCCAGCCAAGGATGGGCCAAACATCCATTTGGTCAGTGGTCTAGTGTCACCTGCCTCATACTGTGTTATCAACAACTTCCCCCCAGCAAAGTTAACCTCCCTCGTTTTTGTCATCAAGTCACGGTGAAGCCATGGATAGGGTCATGGGTGTTGCCTGGGACATCGGTTGTGCCAGGTGACACTCTTAGAGACCACTGACCATATGAACGTTTGGCCCATCCTCAGTTGGACCTACATACAAATAAGAATGATTCTAATCAATCAATGCTTAGAAATCACTAATCATGCTAATTTTTGATATGTAGGTCTGTTCCGTCAGTGATTTCTAAGAATGTACCACGTGACATACTTTAGTCGATCGTCAGAACTTGGTATTATCCATCAGGATTGTCCATCACTGTTAGCAGGAAAACATAAAGACTGTCCACCACTCACTTCTTGTATTTTTCTATTTCAAAGACTGAGTTGGTGGGAGCCATTGAATTTGTGGGCTCCAATTGGACGTTCCAGATCAATATGCAATCAAGCAGATTGCAAGTTTGGTTTATAAAAATTCCAGCTCTACTTCCGATGACCCGATGCGAGCAGTATCGTGTAAAGGAGGTGAGGCTAAAATGGTCATGAAATTAAAAAAAAATAAACAGGGGTAGGTCAGTGGAGGGATAGCGTTTCTAGGGTGCAGGCCGGAGAAATTATGCAGTCCACCCCTGGGTTCTCCATAATCAAACAAAGCGAGGGTATTTATGGAACCAGACAAACTTTGGGGGTGGTAAAGAAAAAGAAAAAGCGAGAGGAGGGAAATAGAGAATTTTTAGTAGCGGACACGAGAAGAGATTGAATTCCGGTTAATGGCTTCCCTCTTGAAATCCAGCCTGTTGTCTCTTATCGTCTCACGTTTTCGCTTTCTATACTCTCAGACAGTTTTTCCAGAGAAAGAAACGAAGATTGCAAGAGACTTACGGTGAGAATTTTCTCTGGCTTTCTCCATCAATGGCGGTTTGTTCACGCCTGCAAATTTAGGGCACAAAAGCGTTGTCTTTCAGGTTTGAGGTTTTGGTTTTGTTTCGCTGCCCTTTCGTCATTGGATCTGGTTTTTGAAACCCTAGAAAGCCTTTCAGCTTCGTTCATGGTGGGTGCCCTGGTGGTTTCTGTGGTTTGGGCGCTCTGAAACCTTAGCTTCTAGGGCCTGGGCAGGGAAGCTATCATCTTCTTTGAGGCTTTTCTGGTTGCCGATGCGCTTGATTGGTTTTTCATGCCGCCGGAACCCTTGCCTTTGGATCGTAAGGAATTCTCTAAGGAGAAGAAGCACGAGAGATCGGATGCCATAGGTTCTTTTACGAGATGGAGGGACTCTCATCACGGATCACGCGAGTCTGTTCGATGGGCACCGGACGAGTTCCGCAGGCCTCCAGGTGCATTTTTACCCAGCGGTTTTACTGTTTTTTGAGATTTAGGGTTTCTGAATTTCGTTTTTCTTCGATGATGGGCCTGTTCTTCTTGTATTGAAAGCACTTGATCCTTTGCCGTTCCGCTGGTGGATGTAGTAAGTAAGGGAAACCAATGGGTTCTGAAGAAAGAACTGGTTTCTTACCTTATTTTTTTCTAGAGAATCTGTTCTAGCTTCATTTTTCGCCTGTTTGTGCTCTATTCGACGCGGATTTGTTGGGTGGTTTTCTGGGTTTCTTCTTTATGTCATTATTATTCTTATTTCGTCTAGATCTGAGATTTTCCGTGCATGCTTTTCTTTCCCTTCTATGTAAGGTCTGCTAGTGCTCGTCTTGATTTGTTGTGACTTTATTTTTATTTTTTTTTGGAAAATATTTTCTGCTGAAGGTCATGGTAAGCAGGGCGGTTATCAACTATTCTCCGAGGAAACCGGTCATGGATGTTTGCCATCGTGGTCCAGTGATAGGATGGTGGAAGACGAGAGCTGCCGACCTGCTGCTTCCCGTGGAGATGGAAAATATGGCAGGAACAGCAGGGAAAACAAAGCATCATTCAGCCCGAAGGACTGGAAAGGGCATCCATCGGAGACTGGTGATGCCTCTGTTAACTTATCGGGCAGGCAACACGATGTAAGTGCTCAGAGGTCAGCCAGTGATCTGCTAACACACGCTTCTCACCCTCATTCTGAAAATGAAAACTCGTCATGGGATCAACTCCACTTCAAAGATCAGCATGATAAGATGAGTACTGTGGATGTCTTGGGCACAGGCCACAGGTACGACAAAGACCACTCACTGGGCTCGATCACGTGGAAGCCTATGAAATGGACCCGTTCCAGCAGCTTGTCATCGCGAGGATCTGGTTTCAGCCATTCAAGTAGCTCAAGGAGCAATACAGCTGATTTTGATGAAACTAAGCACGAGTTACTGCCGGGAAAGGTGACCGCAGTTCAGTCCCCTTCCGGGGATGCTTCTGGGGGTGTAACATCTGCTACACAGTTTGAAGAGACATGTTCCAGGAAGAGGCAGCGCCTTGGATGGGGCCAGGGGCTGGCGAAGTATGAGAAAAAGAAGGTTGAAGGCCCTGATGAGTCCGTCAGCAGGAATGAATTGGTCCTATGTGCTGACAACCCAAAGACTTCTCATAGCCTTATCCCAAATTGGCCTGACAAAAGTCCTAAAGGTGCAGGCCTATCAGAATGTGCGTCTCCTGCAACTCCATCTTCTGTTGCCTGCAGTTCATCATCAGGTAAGTTAAATTGCTCCTTTGAGGTTGTTATGCTTTTTGAATTGCTTTTCCTGCATTACCATGCCATTTATGGGTTAAGTATTTATTTGTATTTATGCCACTTTGAACTTGATCCTGGTGATCTCTCCTATGGGGTTGTGGTATGATTGCTGAGTTCTTAGCAATGGCCTCAAATTGCTGTCTTGTTCCTTTTTGGTTTGTTAACGTGCAACACCCATGAGATTTAGAATATTAAATTACCGCACAAAGAATGTGGTTTGCCTGTTCTTTATTTAAATTATATTCTAAGATCATCTGGATATATCTACTGCTGATTTTTGGTCCTCTAAAGATGTGTGTTAACATTTGGAACATGTTCAGTTGATGCGATTTCCTGTCTAATTTACCTCAACACTATCTATTATATATTAAATGCATGCATATGTTGTCGTGTCCCTTTACAAGTTTATTTTAAAATATTTATAGAGTTCTGTATTGGAGGGGAATTTTGAGGTTGCACTGTTCAGATGATACTATCTATCTTATTGGATTCATATAATTGCACATTTACACTCATTTGATTTGAGTGTTGGTTAATGGGATTGCCTGCTAATTAATTGTGGGGTTCCATTGAGTTTAAGCATTTAGCTTCAAAAAACTTGGGTCTGTGGGTGTTGCAATTCATTTTCGAGGTTTTACTCTCCAGTCTCTCTTCAAACCCAGTCTTGTGTAAGATGCCCTCTCAATAGTGACTATGCCAATCTCGATGTAGACATTTAGTCACGTTGAACAGTATTCTCTGCGATGACCATATACAGATCTTTTGATTTGAGTGCCTTTTCAATATGTTAAAACTTTATTCACTACTGCTGCTGCTGCTGCTACTAGCCTACTACTACTACTACTATTATTAATTTCTTTTAGTAAATGTATTCTCTGATGAGCATACGCAGATCTTTTGATTTGAGTGCCTTTTCAATATGTTAAACTTTTTTAACTTGATATGTAGACTTCTACATCTACCACTTCGTAAAAATATTTCAAAATCCAGTTTGATTTTGTTGTCCAAATCGGTGTTTAAATCCGATACATTTTTGGGTTCTCCTCATTCCTAATCAATCAATAAATAATTAATCTTTTCTTAAATATTTTTAAACTTCTTTACTATTACAAAAATAAATAAATAAATTGCCCACTTGAGTGGCCCCCGTTGGCTAGGAGTTGTCTAATGCTTTTGACCGCACTGCCCAATTCTTATAATGGAGAGCAACAACAAGCGACCCATGGGACTGAACAAAAGGAGAGACTTAGAGGGGGTAAGAGTTCAAATTAATACATGGTATAGACGGGGGATAAGAGGTTAGAACTAATACATTGATTAGGGAACCAAACCAAATGAGAGCTAAGTAGATCATTGATTTGATTGTTTGGATTGAAACCAGGGGTCCATTGTGTGATCCTCGTTAGTTGATCCTCAAACTTCCAAGGGCCCCCTCTCCACACCTTTAGCTTGTCTTCCTCGTTAGAGAAAGGGATTGCCAAAAAACCCGTACCCAGCGAGGTTAGCGAGCAATCCCCTGTTGGTTTCCACAGCAGCTTCGCCATCTCCCTTACCCTTTGTCCAATTTTTCTTGTAATTTACAGTTCAATTGACTGGTATTTCGCGATTACAGTTTGTATCAGCTGAAGTCCATAGCTCAATTGGTTGAGTTGCTACGCTGCAACCATGAGGTTGCGGGTATGATCCAAGCTAAGCCTAAGCCCCCCATCCAAAAGAAAAAAAATTAGTCTGATTTTGACCTTTAGAACGCAGATTGTGTGGTCAATCTGGCAAAAGTAAAGCAATGTTGGTAGGCAGTGCTGGCATATCTCATTCTTGTAATTGCTTCTTTTTGAATATCTTGTTGGGCGTTAAAATACCTCAGCAAGTTCTACTTTTTAGGATGTTCTGCTCTTATAGTTCTATTGTGATTTACAGTCTGATTTCAATTTTTAGATCATTGAACGTGACATTGGGTATGGCAAGCGTAGGTAGTGTTGATGTACTCTTACTCCTTATTTGCCAAAATTCTTTTGTTTTTAAATAGTTTCAAGGGTTTTTGTTCTAAAGATTTATACACTGTTGTACATGAGTGATGAAGGTTCTATGCCTTTTGTGGGACTTATCTCATTTCATATAATATAGGAGGTGGTTGGTGCTCTTCCCATGTTAAGTAGCGAAGCCTTTGAGTGCTCATAGGCCTTGCAGTTTATTATTTCCTTGTCTGATGTGTCCATTTTGTATGATTTGTTATTCAATTGCCACACCAAACACTATGGCTTTTGTGTGGCTTCCCTGATCTTTTTTTCTCTGAAGTTGCTGGTTTTTCACAAGGCCTCCTCTAGGAAAAGAAGCGAAGAAGCATATGATTTTGTGTGTCGAAGGTATATGCTTGTGAAAATGGAATTGTAGGGTCACTAATGTGTCCTTTTTTTCTGTGCAATTTCATCTGTTAAGTTCTACATACCGAGCTTCTATTTTATTTGGAAAATAGTTTTAGCACTCGTTGAATGTTGAAGTTTGATTCTCATTTATTTTTATTCTTAACTAGTTGTTTCAGCAACAGTTAGTCATTAACTAATGTCAACATCTTTTTTTTCCCTATAACTAGCACCTCTCCGCTATGTTTTTTATAACTATTGTGGTTAACTAATGTTAACAACAGTATATGTACAATTTCCTAAAGTGGACAGCTGATGTATTTTTTAAATGACGTCTATTATAAGTTTACCAGATTTTTCATCCCTTGATTTCCGTGTCCTGGTCTGGCAAGCATGTTATGTTTTTAGCTGAAAAGTAATGCTTATTGACTCAAGTATTGGTGGAAATCTGTTTTGAATCTTTTGTTCATTTTTAAATGTTCCAAGGGCAATTAGTTTGATTATATATCTCTTGTAATTGTTAGCCATAGATTTTTTAGCAAATTTACTTGCACTAGTAGGTACTTCAGATTGTTGACCCCTTATTTAGCATATCTAATCTATTGACATGTTGCAACAGGTCTGGAGGACAAACCTTATATAAAGGCAGCAAATAGCAATAATGATACAACTAATTTAAGTGGTTCTCCAGGTCATGGGTTTCAGAATTGCCTCGAGGAATTCTCTGTTGATCTAGAGCAGTTGGAGCTTAATTCAATCACTAATTTGAGCTCTTTGCTTATTGATTTGTTACAACCAGAAGATGCAAGCTCCGGGGACTCTAATTTTGTGAGATCTACTGTTATGAATAAGTTGCTTCTATTAAAGAGTGATGTTTTGAAAGCACTGGAGAAGACCGAATGTGAAATTGATTTATATGAAACTGAACTCAAGTCTTTGAATTCTGAATCTGAAACTAGCGGTCCTTGTCTAACAGTATTGGAGTCTTTACAACTGTATTGTGCATCAAAACCTTGTGAACAAGAAACACGTGCTGTCTCCAAGGTTTTCCAAAAGCCTGCTCCCTTGAAACTTGTTTCTTCTGGTGACATGCTTGTGGAGAAGCCACTTGTATGCAATGATTCCTTGGATGAACTTCGTGCAGAAGTTAAAGATGAGGATGCTGATAGCCCAGGAACTGCTACATCTAAATTTGTTGAACCACTATCCATGGAGAAAGCAATTTCTGCATCTGATATGGTGGAAAACAATGAATGCCGTGCAGATTTTGATGCAGTTAGGTCTAAATCTCCTGAAGGGCAATGTATTATACCCCCTTTTGATGAGAAAAAGTCAACAAGTGTATCTGGTTCTCAGGATTGGAATCACCTAAATGAAAGCAGTACTGGTGCTCATGTTTCCACTGGTATGAACCTACATACTGATTTGGAACATGTACAAATTGATTTGATCTTGGCTTCTAATAGGGATTCTGCAAGAAAAGCTTATGAAATATTTGGTAACTTATTGCCAACTGATACACCTCAAATTGATATTTGGGAGACCAGTAAATTCTCTTTCCGGCAAAACGATTCACTCATTAAAGCAAAGCTTAATATGCGAAAGTGTTCTCTAAGATTCAAGGAGCGAGTTCTATCTCTCAAGTTTAGGGCTCTTCAACACTTGTGGAAGGAAGATATGCGTTTACTTTCTATAAGGAAATATCGGGCGAAGTCGCAAAAACGGCTTGAATCAAGTTCTAGAGCCTCATACAGTGGGTATCAGAAACATCGGTCCTCAATACGCTCTCGATTTACTTTGCCTGGTAAGATATATTTTTTCTTTTCTTTTTAAGCTTATAGGCTAGTCCTTGCTTACTCATTTACACGTTTTGTGCTGGATTAAATGGCAATCCATCAATAGAAAGAAATTACCAGTCTGTGTAGGGGTAGAGAACTGCCTCTTTTTCTTTCTCGTGCTATGGGACCTTTTATCAATGTTTTTAAATGTGGAGGCGTTGGGCGAGGTGCTTCAATGCTATAAAGCGTGAGCTGTTCGGTGTAAGTCTCACCAGCACACATTTTTAAATGAATGTTGAAAATAAATAAATTACTGGACAATTCAATAAAAATAATAAATTTAGGTAAGTTTGTGGAAAAATAACAATCTATGTCATACGGGGAAAGATCTGTTTTTGTTGCATTTATTTAGCCTAGAATGGATTATTATTTAGCTATGATTTATGGGAAATAAAAGAGAAATAACTATGATTTGTCATGAAGTGCTCAATAGAAGTGCATGTTTTCCTTTTTAGAATTTCTAGAAAGAATAGGAGGAATATACTTATCTAATGGATTTTTTTGGTCAAGTAGGTCATATATCTTTGTTGAGTAGACTAGTGGTTGCCAAAGTCTTAACATCTTGGTCTCTTTCAGTGTCTTCGTAAGCTGATGGAGACGTCTTGAACAAGACTGTTTTGTGGGTAACTGAGGCCTCATGTGGTGTCGGGTGGCTGTTTAAAAAGGCTAGTTTGGGAACTGAGGCGTTTTATTTCAAAAAGGCAAGGCGTAGCCTCAAGGTGGTACCAAGGTGTAGGCCTCGGTTTTTAAAAAAAAAATTCTTAAACAATTCTACAAAAAATATAATTAAATCTACAAGAATGAGGAACCACATATCATTAAAAAAAAACCCTTAAATAAGCATAAAAGTGAGACTATAATAGGAGCGATGCTATCGGGAATGACTGAATGTTGATATCAAATCTTAAAAATCATAAAACATGTGATATGTCAATGCCAACTAAATTACCAAATCTCAATACTACTATATTAAGAGCATCTCCAGCCGTTCTCTATTTCTCCAAAATAGAGAGCTGTGAGGTGAAATTCACCCTCCAACCTTATTCGAAAAGGGGTATCTATTTTAGAGACCCCATTTTGAGTCTCCAAATTTCGAGACCCCTAATGGATATCTAAAAGGGGTCTCTATCACTGTTCATGTTATATAATTCATTTTTAACCTTTTTATGTATTATACTAAATTTTAATACAAGTTGTATCTTTATTACTTTTAAAAGGAATTTTTTTTGAGATAAAAATAGAGATGCTGATTGGAGTTGACACTGTAACCAAGGTGCTGTAAAAGCACTTTTTATTAAAAACTTTTTTTTTTTTGTGCTCCAAAATAGAGATCTCCATTGGAGATGCTTTAATGATATAGGTAACTAACAAGATAGTTAAGAAAGAAATTAGAGCAAGTTGTAAACGTTAAAATTAACAAGTTCATTCAAATCTATTCTTATTGTCATACAAAAACGAAAAATCATCACTAGTGTGGTCTTCTAAGGAGTTATCATGATATTTGATGCCCCTAACATCTTATCCTTCATCGGATTCGACCTCCACCCATTCATCTTCTTTTTCCACCAATTTTATGGGAGAATTTCATTTACCTAGTTAAAAAAAGGATGAACACATTAATACAGTGTAAAATAGTTAATGGTGTAAGTTGTCAAAGTGTAAGTCTAATTAATTCACTAACATCTTCTTGTTCCTGCACTTGGTTGTCATCTTCCTCTTCCTCTAGAGACTGTACTATTATTTCTCCTTCTAGTTCCTTGTGGCTCTGACTGTGCCACTACAATATCAAGGGCATTGAAATCGAGTTCGTCGAGATCATTGTGCCATATAGGGCAAAGGCAAAACTCTTGTACCACTGGTTCTACTTTTGGCACCACATTCTCCATTCCTCCTATGTCTCTTCTCCCTTGTTCAACAAGCCATTCATCATCACTATCGATGCTATTAACAACCAGTGAATCTTCTTCATTTTCATGTCTTAGTCCATTTTTCAATTGCTTAACCCTTAACTTCTTGTTGTACATGACAAAACTAAGGCATTCAACTTTGTCTTATCCAACCTATTTTTTCTCTTTGTATCCACTTAAAAGAAGTAGAAAAATATACATCGATACATGATTGAAGTCTTAAGACTCCTTAATAATTCCTAACTTAACTCTTAACTTAATTGAAGGTTGACCAATTCCGCTCACATCCTAAGGAAGAACAAGTGAGATTTAGCACTCTAATGACGAATTTAGTCAATGCTGATGTGCCGTCTCCATAAGCTAGTCACCAATTAACTACAAACAAGTTCACAATTTAGTACATGAATATGATTATATGAGTATAATATACTTGACTATATAATTATATAGTGTACTCAAAGAAATAATCATTGGCTTACCAGGAGTACACTTCTTTCTTGTTGACTCTACTTGAAGCCGACCAAATAAGCCAATCTTCCCACGAAATTGATCAACTTCTAAGTCAGCTTGCTCCATTTCTTTTGATCTGAAATTAGCTTGTCCATGCAATTATATAGACCTAATTTAATTTCTGGATGAGTAGAGAAGTCAGGGTCAAATTACCGATTGAGGAAGTATGATGAGGCATGTAAATGGTGATGCATTTGGAAGTTCCACTTCTCATCAATGATCCCATGTTTTTTTTTTATACTTGAATAGATCATTATCCAAGTTCTTTGCAATCTCCTCTTTGGTCCTATCCATTGCCCCATATTTAATGCCCACAGTTGGTTCTTTTTCTAAATCTACAATCCTTAAACACCAACTAAAGGCGCTTCGTAGCCTTCAAAGAATACACCACACTAAGTCAAAAATTGTTGTCCTCCAACACAATTTTCTTAATGGCCTTTCATTAATCTTTTTTTGCCCATACACTACTTGCCCACTTGCTAGATGTGAACATGGCTTCCAATGTTTGCCTACTCTTTAGCATGCTCTGTAATATGAAGTTGTAGTAAACCTCGTCGCGGTTGGGCGAATCAACTCTCTTTTTGTGAAGTTTTTCATCAAAGTACCCAACTATGGCTGTAAACGAAGTTACTAACTTTCCTAGCCTTTTTATATGCAGAAGCAATTTGAGGCAAACTATAAATCTTTTCAAGCATTAAGTCGATGCAATGAGCTGCACATGGAGTCCAATATTCCTTTTCTTTTCTTCTTCAATCTCTCTCCAGCTAACTTATAGGCAGATGCATTATCAGTTACAATCTGCACCTCCTCAACAACCTCATCTTGAACATCAGGTTGTTATCCTTGACTACAGTCGATGCACTTACACTTCTTAAAAATTGTCCCATCTAGATTGTTAACAAGAAAGTTAAGCAATTGTCGACCCTTCATATCTTTCCAACCATCTAACATGATGGTAATTTCTGTCTTGGGCCATGTTTTCTTGATTAATTCAATCATTGAATTTGTTGTCTTTACCTCTTGAGGATCCACGTCCGCGGCTCATAAATGCTAGGTGGTTCTAAACCACACCCATACTCTCCAACTGCATCCAACGTATTCACAAAAGGACTATTGGTGACATTGAATGAAAAATCATTTTCAAAAAAGAACCGTCCAATGTCCAACCACACTTGGTTCCTATGCTCCTTTGCATTGTGAGTTGCTAGGATACGTGGTGGTTCTACGTCTTCATGCCTAGCACTACTCTCACTACCACCCATATGGTCCTCGGGCTCGGCTACAACATATCTATCCATTGGCCCCCTTATACCACGCGAAGAAATTATATTAGCACCACTAGAGCTATTCACACTCGATGCGGAGCCTACTTCCTCGATTGCACCACCACCATAATACGAGCCCATATTCGACATAAACTCAAAATCCTCAAGAACCATACTTTTTTTTTGTGCTCCTTTAGCCATGTAGGTTTTTATCTTTTCTAGGGGTGCTTTGTACATGGAGACACATTATTATGGGTACACACTAGATGATCCTTAATCCTTTTCATCCTCATTTTATAACCCTACTATAAAAATTACATTGTAGATAAATTCACTTTGATCCCACATTTGGACCTTTAACCTCTACCCCATACTTCCATGCTGGATCTTTTCTACTACTACCACTACTCCCATGCTTCTTAGAAACTCCTCTCACCATCTTCAATCATATTATTAAAAAAAATAACAAAAACAAACCATTAAAGAAGGAAAAAAAATGGAATTTTACATGTATTTATGAAAAATAAGGTAAAAATCCAAAATATGGTCACATACATTAAAAATTCTCCAAAGCTTTTCTTTCTTATTTGAGTTTGGTGAGATTGCTCACAAGAAAACTGTAGGAAGTGACGAATTATGATTCCGACAAGATTTGAGCTTTCTAGGACGATTTTTCTAAAATAGGAAAAACTAAGGGTTCAAAGAGTTGATTAAAGATTTTTCCAAAAGGAAAAAAGTTTTGGATACTCAAATATGGAGCTTTTAGGTCGTTTTTGGCATAAAAGAGGATTATAGGAGGTATTTTGGAAAAAAAAATTAAAAAAAAGAGGCCCAAGGTTTTTGTATTTACGGAAACCGAGGCTTAAGCCTCAGTTGTGCCTCGAGGCGTATGCCTCTTGCAACTGAAGCTTAAGCCTCAATTTAGGACCTCGAGGCTTAAGCCTCAGTTTAGGACCTTAACCCTATAGCCTCGAGGTGTATGCCTCCTGTGCCCTTTTTAATCCTTGTTGGGTTGAGGAGACTAAAGATTTTTCTTTTTATTAAGCGTAGATTAATTTCTGTGCAAGAGGAGAGACATACCTCTATGTTGTACCTTACTAGAACGAGATGTCTTAACTGAAACATTCCAAGATGGAACATTACTTTGAACTATTGTGGCTGCTTGCGGAGCCACCAACTCAACCTGAGATTGCATGCCATGAACCTGTTTAGTATTAAGAGGTGTATTATGGGTCATTCCTTTTCTATTATATTTGGTGAAGTACATTCTTATTTCTATGTGGGAGAAGAACATAAACATGATTTGGTGTAGAAATTTGTTCATGTTCTTTGTATCATACTGGGTTTTCTAGAGAGGTTCATTGCTGAAGTGACTGACATGGTTGTCGGTATTATTTCCCTGCTAAGAAAAACCCTCGTTTGTGGACATCTAGGTTGAATACTTCGTTCCTTTTGTTGCTCGTGTGGTTAAGTGGAGGTGAGTTATTTGACAATTTACTCAATTCCCACTTGCATCACAGAAATGGGTGTCTATCCTTGAGTATCAAGTGAATTTTTTTTTTGTAGGATTAGTTTGGTGGCTTGGTAATATTAGTAGTTCGTTGATTATCATGATCAATCCATCATTTTGGAAATCCTTCATCCCTTTTTTGTCACGTAAGTGGTTGGAATGAGATGAGGCATTTGACTGTTTGCTCTATTTCCACGTGGTTTTGGAGTTCCTTTATCCCTTTTGTCACTCAAGTGGTTTGGATAAGATGAGGCATTTGACTGTTTGCTCTAATTCCACTTGCATCATAGAAGTGGGTGTTTGTACATCAGTATAGAGTGAAACTAGTGCACTGGCACTTGGCAAAGGAAAAATATATGAAATAGGAAAAATGATTAAAAATATAAGTCGTTAATCGGATGGTGGCAATCGTATCAGCAAATTTCGAAGGAAACGTAAATAAAGTAGATGCCGGAAAATTATATACCAGAAATAAGTCTTAACAGCACCAAAAATAAATGATTAAAACTTCAATGACCGTAGACGGTCATGGAAGCTGCTAACTACCCACAACGTGAGCCACAGGGCACACTCTTAGAGGACGCTGACTGTATGGATGTTTTCCAATCGCTAAGTGGACCTACAAACCAAAAAATCAGCTTGATTGGTGATTAAAATCAACCCGTGAAAATGACTCCATTCCAATGCTTAGAACTCGCTAATCAGGTTGATTTTTGGTTTGTAGGTCCACCTAGGGATTGGCCAAACATTCACTGTCAGTGTCCCCTAAGAATGTGCCACGAGGCCCATATTGTGGGGGCAGTCAGCGGTTTCCATGGCCATTGACGGTCATGGAAGTTTTACTCGAAATAAATCATGCACGGCACGCACCTTGAGCCTTTTTAGGATACTCTCTCTCCTATGTATCCGAAATCTTCACAACAGGGTCAAAGAAGGAAAAGCCAGCAGGAAGGGTAGGGGCATGTGGCAGCAAAGGTTGGCAAGAGATCCCACTTTGGCGTGTGAGATGGGCCCACGTGTCACTTGTCCGTTTGGTTTAGTTGAAGAGGAGGATATGTGTAGAAAATAGAAAGAGTGCGCACGAAATTGTCAGATGCGACGGCGGAAAGAAAGAAAGTAGAAGGGATTGCACCTTTCAAAGACAAAGCAGGGTTGCATTAAATGACGACACATAGGCGGTATACCAAGTGCCATCTTTTTGCCTTAAAAATTTGGTTGAGAGACGTTTATGTTTCAAATACCCCATCTGCGATCTTCACGTTCTCTGCTTCTGTTCTTTCTTGAAATCTTATAGTCTTCTTGGCTCTTTTGGGTATCCCGGGTCGGTCTGTGGTCATTGAAAAAATCGATTTGTTTCTCAAGTTGTTTGATTTGTAAGTTGAGGTTGAGAAAGAAAGAGAGATATTGAAAGTTGTAGGAAACGAGCCAGTTCATCTCCGTCCAAACTCTAGAATGCCTTCACCACATAAGTGATCATCGACTTCATCAACGATTTTGGATGGTAGATCGTCATGGATGTGATTGCGCTCTGTTCCTGACCTGTATTAGTTTCTCCGGCGAGGATTGTTCCATTTGTCGGGTTGTACTAAGATTTCGCACTATTGAAGAAGATGAAGACGGAAGATTTTAAGGGTCTCGGATAGGAACAGTTTGATATAGTTTAATATTGAGATTGAATGCAAATGCATTTTTGGAAAGACGTTTTGGGAGAGGGAGAGATGTGATGCGCTGGGAGAGAGATCTACAAGATTTTGAGGGTGGTTTTGGAAAATGGCAGTTCAATGTGTTAAGCTTTAGTATAGATACATAGATGGTTCTCTTGTAAGACAATACTCCCGGCGAAATTGTTACTACACCAGTTGTAGCAAGTATCCATGCTTTTGGAGACTTTGCTTGTATAACTGCATTTTTGGTGAAGGTAGGGAGGAATTCATATTTTGACATTGCTCATTAAGGCGGCATAAATTAGTGGCAGGTAAAAAATTGAACTCAACTGATGCACAGCCATGTCAATGTATTTTTTGTGCTTCCATTAGGAAAAATTTCTGCCCCAACAATATACTTAATTGACAGAGCTGGAGCTTACTTTGGTTTAAGAGGACTCTAATCTCAGTTTTAACAAGTTTCATATCTTTTTTATTGTTAGCTCTTGCTTCTAGTGGTTTAGAGTGAACAACTCTGGTTTTGCTTTAAGAGGGACGTCTCGCTTGTTTTATGCGAAGTAGAGAAGATGTGATAAACGAATTGGGTTCACAAGTTGGTCTTGATGTAAAACGGTGCATAACCTGTGGGTACGTGAGCTGGGGTTGCAGCACTAATTATCACTGGATTTGTCTCTAATTTCCAGTGGCAAGAGACTCTTTATTTGCAAGATTGCATATGCTCGGATTTCTGGTTAGCTTTCTATTCCAGTAGAGCATGATGCTAGATTTGGAAGATTTCATATGGTTGTAGATTCCTAGTTTAATTGACCACTCCCCTTCTATAGGCAACTTAAAGAGGGCACTTCTGTGGATGTCAGAAATGATAGATCTAGGGATGATCCAAATGGCTATGATTGCAGAAGATGATTATTGTCGCATTAGTGGGCTTTGATCCATCAAATAGCATCAATATGTTATGAGATGGACATTACTAGGGTCCGCATTCTATAAATTGTTCAGGGTGTATCGACAACGGTCGACATGCATGTGTACATACCTTCTTGCAAAATGGAGATGAAAGCTGACAGCACATCTTATGCCATTTTGTAAATGTGAACAAATCATATTAATTGTCCATGTGCTAACATATCATGGTTACATATCATGCCCCCTTATTTTAGAAGGAATGCAAAAGAACTATCCATGTGTTACCTTATCATGGTTTTGAAGCTTGACCACTTCTACAAGAGGCTTCGTGCCAGCCTAATAGCTTGTTTTCCTTGTAAGTTTGTAACTGAAGTTGTTCATTTAATTATTCTGCTTCTATAAACCAATATTTTTGTCTAATTTCCTTGCATCGTCTTTTGTAGTCTGAACATGTTCTGATAGACCTTGCTTTCCCTTCTAGTTTTCTAGGACCCAGATATGAAGATATGCAATTCATTTTTTGTTGCATTAGATTGATTTTCTTGATCTCTTCGTCTACTGCAGCAGGAAATTTGACCCTGGTACCCACCGCGGAAATAGTAGATTATACCAGCAAGCTGCTGTCAGATTCCCAGATTAAGCTTTACGGGAGTAGTCTGAAGATGCCAGCTTTAATATTAGATGAGAAGGAGAAGAGGCTCTCTAGGTTTGTTACAAGTAATGGATTAGTTGAAGATCCCTGTGCTGTTGAGAAGGAAAGAGAGATGATCAACCCATGGATGCCTAACGAGAAGGAAATTTTCATGGAAATGATATCCACATTTGGGAAGGACTTCAAGAAAATTGCTTCATTTCTTGACCACAAGACAACAGCTGATTGCATTGAGTTCTACTACAAGAACCAGAAATCAGAAAGTTTTGAGAAAATAAAGAAAAAGTTGGAGCTCAGGAAGCAAGGAAGAAGCTTGCCTACCAATACCTATCTGGTGACGTCAGGGAAGAACAGGAACCGTGAGCTGAATGCCGCATCCCTGGATATGTTAGGGGCAGCTTCAGTGATAGCAGCTCACGCTGATGACAGCATGAAGGCTCAGCAGACCTGTGTGGGAAAGTCATTTTTGGGAGGGCACCATAACTATAAGTCATCCTGGGGTGATGATGGGGTGTTAGAAAGGTCAAGCAGTGTTGATATTTTTGGGAATGAGAGAGAATCTGCAGCTGCTGATGTGTTGGCTGGTATATGCGGCGCTCTGTCGTCGGAGGCAATGAGCTCTTGTGTTACGAGTTCTGTTGACCCTGGCGAGGGTTGTCAGGAGTTGAAGTGCCAGAAGAGGGACTCTGTGATGGATCGACCTCTGACACCTGAGGTTGCACAGACCATCGATGACGAGGAAACTTTTTCAGATGACAGTTGTGGGGAATTGGATTCTGTGGATTGGACAGATGATGAGAAGTCCATTTTTATTCAGGCCCTGAGATCTTATGGTAAAGATTTTGCAAAGATCTCACGATGTGTTGGGACAAGGTCGAGGGATCAATGCAATATCTTCTTCAGCAAGGCTCGGAAGTGTCTTGGTCTGGACATGATCCATCCTGTGCCAGGCAATGAAGGTATGCCAGTAAGTGACACCAATGGAGGAAGAAGTGACACAGAAGATGCTTGTATTGTGGAGATGGAGTCAGCAATCTGCAGCACTCAATCCTGTACCCGGATGGATGTGGATTTGCCATTGCCTTTGACAAATACAAACTGCGGGCCATCGGGACGAGTTGGGACCACTTACCTGCAGACTGAACCTGACAGATTGGGGAGAAAGAATGGAATTGACCGATTAAATCTTGGGGATGCTGAGACTGGGATAGAAACCATTGCTCCAGATGATTGTTGGGCAGGTGTGAGGCCAGAGTTGGTTTTTGATGGTGAAGAAAATTTGGTGAAGGAAGATGAGGCAAAGTTTGGTGCAACTCAAGAGGTGTTGCAGTTTGATGGTGCAGTAACAGCAGATGCTGCCTTGAGTTGTGAATTGCCCATGCGACTCTGTGGAAATGCAGAATTGATTGCTGTCGCAGAAGCTGAAAATGAACAAGGAACTTGCCAGACAGTTACTTCTGCTGAAGAATATCCATCTGCTGAAGGGCCAGTGGATCTTGGCCAATCTAGCTCAAATACTGCAGTTGGGCCCAAAGCCGTAGCAGGTGCTTCTGCTGAGGGGCTTAAAACTGAATCAGATAGACGAGATTCCAAGAATGGTGCAGATGCAAATGGCTGTAGAAGTAGCTCATGTTGCTTGCTACCAGCTGCAAATACAAACAGAAATGTTTCCCACGTGGCTGTAGAGAAAACTGTTCATCCGAGTTTCAGTTTGACCCCCAATTATAAGCACCAGATTTCCTCAGAGCTTCTTCCTTCAGTTCAGAAGTCCCGGATCATCTCATGGCAGCAGGAGAATTGTCCTTCTGTATCTGCATGTTCTTTGTTACAAGATTCTTCTGTCGTCCATTCCGAGGACCATCTTCAGCAGGCTACACCATCATCAGTGCTCAACTTTGGGGAGCATGGGAACAAGCAGCATGAGAAATCATCAGGTACAGATGTTTCTCAGCAGTATCTGTTGGGACATCATTGCTTGAAAAGGTTCGAGCCCTCCCAGATTCTCAAAGGGTATCCACTGCGGGTGTTGAACAAGAAAGAGACAAGTGGGGATGCAGAAGACTTGATCAGTAGTGAAAAGCTCTCCATGGTCCAAAACTTCTCAAAGGTAAAGAGGAATTCCCAACTTGATCAATTCTTTGCGCAAGACTTCTATTATAATGAGAAGTGCGATGGTTCAAAACCTCTATCAGTAGCTGAGCTTCCACTTCTGTCCAATAGCCTGGAACAATCAAGTGATCGTCCAAGATCCCATTCTCGTAGTAGCTCTGATGCAGAGGAGCTCTCAAGGAAGACTGGTGATGTCAAACTTTTTGGTCAGATTCTTAGTCATCCATCGCCTTTACAGAAGCCAATTTCCACCACTCAGGAGACTGTTGATAAGGGACCGTCTCCTTCTAACTCAAGTAGCAAGTCATTTAACTCGAAGTTCACCACTGATAATGGGATGGATGGAACCTTGGTCCCATCAAAGCTTGATACCAGCAATTATTCTGGCTTAGAGGATTACCCGATGAGTTATGGTTTCTGGGATGGGAACAGAATACAGACCCGGCTCTCATCACTGCCAGATTCTGCTATTTTATTGGCAAAATATCCAGCAGCATTTGGGGATTTCACAGCCTCGTGCAGACGAGACAAGCAGCCACTTCCTGCAGTTGTCAAGAGGAAAGATCGGAACGTGGGATATGTGTCAGTTGGCAGCAATGCAGGGTTGAAGGATTATCAGGTGTACAGAGGCTACGACGGGACCAAGGTGCAGCCTTTCACAGTAGATGTGAAGCGGCATGACATATTCTCCGAGCTGCAGAAACGAAAGGGGTTCGAAACGGTGTCAGGTTTTCAACAGCAGGGAAGAGGGGTGGTTGGAATGAATGTCATGGGGGGAGGGATCCTGGTCGGAGGACCTTGCACAGGCGTTTCAGACCCCGTGGCAGCCATAAAGATGCATTATGCCACCACCGAACGGTTTGGTGGGCAGGCTGGGAGCATCAGGGATGAGGAATCATGGAGAGGGGGAGACAGAGGCAGGTAGTAGTGAGCAGCAACAGCAAAATGGGGATCATGATGGTGGTAGATGGTGTGACCGCTGCCTTTTGGAGGCAACCCTTCGGCATATGTATTGTGCCGCCGCTCTGTATAATAGTTTTGTAACCTCAACGGTATGAAAAATGGGCGGCTTTCCATCCATTTTTTTCATCAAATTTGAAGGGCTTGTAACATGCCGATTTGTATTTGATGGACGTACAGAAATAATCTGCAGAAGTTTGGGAGGGGGAGGTTCACCATTCGAACCCCATCTCTCATACCCTCCTTGTGAGTCCATCCATTTATCCGCCCATGCTTTTACCAATTCAATAGAAGGACATTTGCAGCGGTAGAGAGAGCAGCAGGACCATTAATGACTGCATGTACATAAAGTTCTTAAGAAGATTTTCTTATTCTGACAGATTTGTTGCAATATATGTTTTTGTTTGACGGCACAAGTTTTCATATTTAGTTTGCTAAATGGTCATGTCCAGGTAAAGCTAAAAACAATGTACAAGAGGCTAGTGTTAGGAAAGGGCTTGGATCAGTTCATTTTTTCCTGCCCTGACTGATTGGTATTCACTAGCTTCGAACCCAATTGACTGCTTTATTTAATTACAGGACATCTCAATCTGATGGAAATGGAAGAGTAAACCTTTGATCACTGCAGAATGTGAGCGAAGCCGCTCACAATCACGGAGTTCTCTCCACGTGGATTCTAACCATGATCTCCCAACTCCGGTAAGATTTCAACTTTTGTTTTTTTTTTTAATAAGAAAGAAAGGAAGACGAAAGTTTGAATTTTAATTTCTGTCTCATAATGGCTTGAATCTCTCATGAATTCTTTATCGCTTTTTCCCGTCGAAACCCTGAAACTCAAATAAATAAACAGATTAGAATCTTCAAAAGAGATAGAGGGAAAACTCTGTAAATTTGGGGTTTTTAAAAATTTAAAAATAAAAATGGAAGAATTGATCCAGATGAAATTACCCCTTCTCAACGACCTCATTGTCGGTCTCTATACTGAAATTCCATCTCTCAAGACCTCAGAAGTGGCCTTGCTCATTATCACAAGAACAACCCTCTGCAACTTCCCAGCTTCTAGCCACTCTTTAAAAACAGAGAAGGAAAGAAATATTTCTGGTATTAGGGGGAAGATAAACAACAGATGGGCAAGAAAAGAGAATGGAAGATGGACATAGAGAATCCACCGGATAACTGGGCCGTTAGGTTGGTGATGAAGGATTTCACGCCTTCGTCCTGAGTCAGCAACATCGGAAGCCCATATTTCTTCACCATGCTGAAACCTTCCTCCGGATAAACGCCTTGGTTGTATAAAATGCTGAATTTTTTTTTGCAGAAGCGGTGGCGTTGGTGATAAGGGTGAGAGGGAGGGGTGGTGGTGAAAGTAGCTGTGAGGGTTTGAGAGGCAGAGGAACTCCTCGGTAGAGGATGGGGGTGTTTTGGAGTAATTTTTTGACTTCAAAATTCAAACCCTCTTTCTTTTCAATTAAAATAACAAAAAGAAATTAAAATTCAAACTTTCGTCTTCCATTTCTTTTTTATTAAAAAAACAAAAAAAAAAAAAGTTGAAATCTTACCGGAGTTGGGAGATCATGGTTAGAATCCACGCGGAGAGAACTCCGTGATTGTGAGCGGCTTCGCTCACATTCTGCAGTGATCAAAGGTTTACTCGAAATGGAACTGTTGGGAGTAAAACTTCCATGACAGGGCCGCTGACAGCCACCGAATTCTCGACCTGTGCCCGAGTGCTTTTCGCTTTTGGTAATAAAAAAAAGTTGAAAAGATGGCAACGAGATAGTTCATCCAGAATGTGGAGCCTACGGTGTGCCATCAACGGTGCAGACATAGCAAGGGTGTTCTCATAAATGAGAGCAACACATCCGTCTTTATGACCAGAAAGGAAGTGAATGCCATGGCAGTATTTTATACGGCGAGGCTCTAATTATACATAGCAGTAGATTTGTGAAGTAGGAGAAGTTGGACCATCCAACAAATATTCTTCGAAAGAACTCAACAAGCCTTATCCAAAAGGGGAGGGGGGTACAACACGCAATACGCCATCAATGGGTCCTACCTAATAAATCGTCTTAACTAAAACTCAACGTGATTGAATGATTTATATATTCATCAATTTTTTGTTCTTTTATGACCAACATAGTATTTTGATTGAATGATCTTTTATGGGATGTCCTGCACGTCCACTTGCTACTCGTTCGCTCATGGACTTGGGTTCGGGCATCCTCTTCTCATTGGTTAAAAGTGTACTTGCAAATATCTTTTAGTTTTAATTAAATTATTGGAAGGCACTTGCATGATTTAGGGCTTTTACAGAACCAACCGGCAAATATGAAACTTTAGCCCAAAGGGCAGTTTAGTAACATTAATTTAGAGGGACAATTCTTAAAAGGTTTACGCTCCCCTCCGAGGACCCCCTTTTTCTGACCCCTCTCGGTGTTCGCTCGCTTGGCTCTGACCACCACTGTTGGATTCTTGAAATCCACCGTCGAGCACATGAACACCAAGAGGGGTCAGAAAAATGGGATTCCCCTGAGCCCTACCCAATCTAAAAAGGGTCAGCTCGGGAGGGATTTGAAAAAGGGAGGGGGGAGGGGAGGCAAAAAATGGTCCACTTGTACAATTACCTCATTAGTATTAGCACAATTGCCTAATTTTCTCTGCGTGGAGTCCAAGAATCAAACGGTGGTCATGCTTTGGCAGAATTGCTGAGCTGGCATCAACTTTTAGCAAAGCACAACCACCATTGGATTATCAGAATCCACGACCAACAACATTAGTGAACTTATTAGTTCACTTTTATTTGTCCCTCGATCCTGGTATATTGAAGGTAGCCTTGTTAAAAAACATGGCATTTTATAACGGAAATGTCCTTTCTATGTTACGTTATCTCCGTTGTAACGTTATTGACTGTTATAAAAGTATTCAATTACAATAGCCGTTATTTGTGAAAAAAACAACCATTTTTTTTAACGGTTATTGAGGCATTTTTTTTATGGGGACGTGACTGACGTGACACATTAAAATGGCCGTTATAATGCAAATACCGATTCTTGGGCGGCACTTTTCGGAGTTTATTCCTTGGATAACCTAAAGCTTAAGAGGAAAATTACAGACATCAGCTCCGAGACTATAACGGTAACGTGATTGTACCGTTTAAAACATTGGTCCAAAGTCCTATCCAATAGAGAGACACCCTGATTACATCCATGGACACCCCACCCGATACATGTGGTCAGGCAAGATTAACTCCCGATCCATGTGATTATTAACTCTTTAGAAAGAAATACGGATGTCTAGGAATTTGGCTGCATTGCTTTTCATGGAAGTGTGGCCAATACGGACCATACCTTTACACGCTATGGTACATTCTCCTGTCAAATCTGTGCCCCACCCACCTAGGCGTTAAAATTGTTTTGCTGCGGTTGGCTGTGGGGTCTCTTGAAAACATGCCTCGTGGCACACTCATTCCATGAATGATTGCCCACCCTTGATCCACCGACACATAAAAAATCAGCCTGATTTGATAATCACCAGCCATTGGATTTGAGCTTTTTCATGATGGATGGCTCAAAATCTGCCAAACAGTCACAATGGCCTTTCAAATTCATAGTCTTGTAGTTGGTCCCCGCCCCTTGATGCATGACTCAAAATGAACACTGATGCTCCTTGGCTTAAATCCACTTCTGAGAGTTGTGATTTATCATTCCTAACTCAGAACAGACAGAATCGGCTAATTAGCAGAGGTGTCGGAAGAGAAGGCTATCTTGAACGGCCTTGAGGAAAAAAAGGGCTGTAGAATATTTTGGTGAAGTCAGACGCAAAAGATCTGGCGAGCATGCTCCAAAAAAGTCATGTCAAGCTATTTGGTAAGTTTCAAGATGGTATGCCCAGATTCTCCATATCTCCTCTTCCTTTCGAAAACTTTCTTTTTTAATTGGTTGGACGTGTATCTAATTTCTCTGCTCATACAATTGCCCAGCAACCAAACACCAAACTTTATGTCAATTGTTACCTCGTCTAATGCTCCTCCTTCTTCACTTATCCAAGCAATTGGAGAGGATAAACATCTGATTAAGAACAAGGACTGATCTTTTTTTTGGCACGTTGTTTTGTTTTGGAGTTTTTCTGTTCCATGGTTCATTTTCAATATAAAATGCTTCCGCACAAAACAAAAAAAAAAAAAAAAAATTGTTATTATTATTATTTTAAACAAAAATAATGGCCGTTAATACCATTATAAAGAAAATTTCCGTGTTTTAGGTCTTGGATTATAAGGAGAAAAATTGTAACGGGTTGGGGCGTTATCGTTATAACAGACGCTATTTTTGTGATATTCCGTCATTTTCTAAACCATGGGCGAAACATTCATGGGATTAGTGGGCCCGAAAGAGTATGCCAAGTGGCACAATTTCAAGAGACCAGCACGGAGAAGGAAAGCAAAGAATTTTTTCCCTTTGAATGTGTTTTTTTTTATTTTTGCTCAAAGGCGGCTGTATGAGTCACATGGCACAGTTTTCGAGAGCATGACTATGGATGTTTGGTGTCCATCCCTATGTGGTTGTCACTTGTCATTATCAAGGTTGATGACGGCCCACATTATTGAGCCAGTTGTCACATTCTTTGAGGCCACTGACCGTATGGATGTTTGGCCCAACCATAGGTGGACCTACGGACCAAAAATTAGCCTGGTCGTTCCCTTCAAAACAAGAGAACTGATGTCTGAAGTTCTGAACCCCGAAGACGCAGAACGCCGAAAACCCTTGTTACTCCTTTTGCTGGCTTGTTCTCCAAAACGAAAAAAATCGGGATGTAAGAGGTAGCGCGATTTTTATTACTCACCGTTGCTATCTGGGCCCACTGACCGCATGGATGTTAGCTTACCACTTGGTAGACATTCATACAAAAAATAGTGCATTCAAGAGCTAAAATAACGCCTTAAAAAGTACTAAAATCTAATGGCTAGAGATTACTGATCAGGGTGATATTTGATGTGTATATTATATCCACCAATTGGTGGGATAAACATCCTTGCATTCAGTGGGCCCATAGGACAGAGGTGAGTAACACAAATGGCGCTACCTGATGCCAAAAAAGCGTCAGGTCTACCTTGTCACATCTTTTTACTATGCTGACTAACTCACGTGCAACCCTGCCAATTTAATCCAACAATACCTCTGAAGTTAACTTATTAGAGGGAAGGAAAAGGTTCTTATGATCTCTCTAAAATCTAACCGTTGGAGCCTCTTAGGCTGAAACGTGTCACTTACACGCCATCTCTCTCCATTAATCTCCTTTTAGATTCTCCCCTTCGAGTAGTTTCTTCTTCTTCTAGTGTTTGGTCACTCCTTGTGTTTCGATTTGAGCGAAAAGAAAAAAATTTATAGTAACGCTCCTCTCTCTTTCTGTCTCGTTATTGATTCTTCTTCGACTCAGGAATTTTGTTTTTGTTATTTTTAGAGAATTTAGATCAAAGACCATGTTTACTGAAATGCGTTGTCGGAAAAATTAGCAATGTTGAAGTTTTCTGTCGTGTTCTTCCATTACTTGCTCCTCTTGCTTGGTTTTTCCCGCAGTGGAGTTAACGGCGAAACTGAAACAACGGAGTTCGACTTTGGTACGTTAACTCTCAGTAGTCTGAAGCTCCTTGGAGATGCCCATTTGAATAATGGCTCTATATGGCTCTCGCGTGATCTAGCCGTTCCCAATTCTGGCTCTGGGAGGGTTCTGTACAGTAAGCCCGTCAGATTCCGGTATCCCGGAAGTCATTTCCCGGCGTCTTTCTCGACTTTCTTTTCGTTCTCCGTTACGAATCTCAACCCATCTTCGATTGGTGGCGGACTCGCTTTTCTCATCTCGCCGGACGATCACACGGTCGGAGAAGCTGGTGGGTTTCTTGGCTTAAAGGGTTCTCTGTCTGGGTTCGTTGGGGTTGAATTTGATACGTTGATGGACGTGGAGTTCAAAGACATGAACGGAAACCATGTGGGATTGGATCTAAACAGTTTGGTTTCTACTCAGGTGGGTGATTTAGCTGCAGTTGGGGTTGATCTCAAGACCGGAGATCTCGTGAACGCTTGGATCGATTACGACGGACCGACTAGGATGTTTAATGTCTCTGTTTCTTACTCGAATCTCCGGCCAAATGATCCCCTTTTGTCCTTCCATCTTGACTTGGATCGGTTCGTTAACGAATTCATGTTTGTAGGGTTCTCCGGGTCGACTCAGGGGAGTACAGAGATTCACAGTATCGAATGGTGGAGCTTCAGTTCTTCGTTTAGTGAGTATTCGTCTCCTGAGTCGCCTCCGCCACCTCCAACGGCTAGTTTTATGACACCCCCAACGGCTATTTCTACTAATCCACCTCCTCCTTCGTCTGCTCCTTCTGGTTCCCTTTCAGTCCCCCAAAACCCACAAAAGACCAGTAGGTCCTCCTCTTGCCATAACCAGCTCTGTAAACACAGACCCGGGGCGGTAGCAGGGGTTGTAACAGCTGGAGCTTTTTTTCTAGCCATTTTGGCTTGTTTTCTCATCTGGGTATTCTCCAAAAGGTTCAAATCTATCAAGAAACCAGAGTCTCTTCCATTGGAGATCATCAAAAGCCCAAAAGAATTCAGTTACAGAGAGCTGAAATCAGCCACAGGGGGCTTCGATCCAGCAAGAGTTATAGGCCATGGCGCCGTGGGAACCGTCTACAAGGGTATAATTACAGAGACCGGAGCATTGGTCGCTGTGAAGCGGTGTAGACACAGTGGTGATCAGGGAAAGGCAGAATTTTTATCGGAGCTTTCAATAATTGGGACTCTCAGGCATCGGAACCTTGTCCGGCTCCAAGGTTGGTGCCATGAAAAGGGCGAAATTCTACTAGTCTATGACTTCATGCCCAATGGAAGTCTCGATAAGGCCTTGTTTGAGGCCAGAAATCCATTGCCGTGGCGCCACCGGAGAAAAATTCTAATGGGGGTGGCCTCTGCTCTGACCTACTTGCATCAAGATTGTGATAACCAGGTAATTCATAGAGATGTTAAGGCCAGCAATATAATGCTGGAAGAAGACTACAATGCTCGATTAGGCGATTTTGGATTAGCGAGACAAGTCGAACACGATAAGTCACCGGATGCCACGGTCGCCGCCGGAACAATGGGGTACTTAGCCCCCGAGTACTTCCTCACAGGAAGAGCTACTGAGAAAACTGATGTTTTTAGCTTTGGAGCTGTGATTCTTGAGGTGGCTAGTGGAAGAAGACCCATTGAGAAAGAGACTAGTGGGGCTGGAAAAGTTGGAGTTAGTAGTAATTTGGTGGAATGGGTGTGGGGTTTGCATAGAGAAGGGAGGTTACTAGGAGCAGCTGATGTGAGACTTGAAGGTGCATTTGATGAGGGAGAGATGAGGAGAGTGCTATTGGTTGGGTTAGTCTGCTCACACCCTGACCCACTGGCTAGACCTACAATGAGGGGTGTGGTTCAGATGCTCTTGGGTGAGATTGAAGTGCCAATTGTCCCAAGATCAAAACCTTCTCTGAGTTTCAGCACTAGTCAGCTCTTGTTGAGCTTGCAGGACAGTGTTTCTGATTGTAATGAGATGATCACCATCTCCCCCTCATCTTCAGATGACAGCTTCAACCTTGGTGGACATGTCTGATTCATCATTGATTTTGATTCCATCATTTTTAGTTTATATATTGAAGTATATATTCATTTATTTTTGTATTTATAACACAATAACATGAAATCATTGATGTATGTATGCACCAGATAAGAACTTTGGAATTGGAACTCTCTCTCTCTCTCTCTCTCTCTCTCTCTCTCTCTTTTCCTGATGCTTTTTTTTGTTACAGGGATGAAGGTGTAGTAGTGGAAGCTAGAAACAATGGTGGAACTCCCATTTTTTTTTCCTCTCCTGTGATGTATTTGCCATGTGGGGAGGTGGGCAGTTGTTTTCTCACAAGTAATCTTAGTCAAAACTCGAAAGAGATATGTAGAGGTTGAGTAGAGAGTTGGCAAAGTAACTAGAAGGGAGTGAAATCAGAGCTGTACACTTGTCACCCTAACTTTAGACACACTTGGCTTGTGGAAGGCTTTTAGACCTTCCACGACTTGCAATACCATGAGCTTGAATTTACCATTTTGTAAGGAGTAAAACTGTAAAATGTCCCACTCTTTAGAGGACGCTGACCGTATAGATGTTTGGCCTATCCCTAGATTGACTTACAAACCAAAAAATCAGCATGATTAGTGATTTCAAACCTTTGGATCCTTGTACCCCAAATAATGGTCAATACTGCTGAAATTCCCACGGTTAAAATCAACCCATGAGAGTGACTCCAATCAGTGGCGGAGCCAGGATTATGTTCAAGTGTCGGCAGTGTACTGATTTTGTAAAGGGGTGTGCATTTTACTAGGTTTAAAAGGGTATTTTTAGAATTGTTTTAAAAAACTTAAAATTTTAATGGTGGGTATTATACAGATTTTGTTCAAGGGTGGGCATTGTACAGATTTTAGAAGTATATTTTGGTTTTTTTTTTATTTTTTTTGTTTGTAACTTTTAAAGTTGAGGGCTCACCCCCTCCCTGGCTCCGCCACTAACTCCAATCAAACGCTTATAAATCATTAATTAAGTGGATTTTTGGTTTGTAAGAGCACCTAAGGATTGGACAAACACCCATATGGTCATTGTCCTCTAAAAAAGTGCCATGCTCACAATGTGAGCAGTCCGTGAAGTTTTACTCCACTTTTGAAGTTATAGGGCCAAATTCAGATTCATGAGAAGGGATTTGACATGATTTTTATACCAGCTATCAACTTGATGTAACCTTCCTTTATGTCAATGTATTGTAATAAATGATCAGAAGATGTGTTTTGATTATGTTGCCGACCTCAAACCGTTGTGATAAGGCTCATGATGGTAATGATGACGACGACGACCAACCCAAGTTCCATAACCAACTAGTCCTGTCCGTCCTAATCATACGACTACGGGGACACATATTACTACCCGAACAATTTGGAAGATCCTGACCTTGAAATAATTGCTTTGTCCCCATGACTCGAATCGCAGAGCGCATTACAATGACTAATCGTGCACGTCCAGCGTGCAGTTGCACAAGAAGGTGGTCCATTGCCTATCAATACGTACCACTGTAAGACATTCATCCCTCCCCCCTCAATAAATTTGCTTTGTCACAAAGTAACTTGAGCTTTGAAATATCTTCTTGTAGGGTCCATCCCGAGAAGGGGTTCTTGCGTCCTAACCCCAATCCCCATTATTTCCAAAGGCTCAGGCCTCAGAGGACCCCTCTGGGTGCACGCTCGGCCGTGGATTTCACAAATCCAACGGTGGTTGCCAGCGCCACCAAAAGTGATGCCAGTTCGGCTCTGACAACCACCGTTGGATTCGTGAAATCCACGGCCACGCACACAAATGCCAGGAGAAAAAAAGGGAGTCCCTTGAGCCCGACCCATTTCTAAAATGTTATGTTTTGCTTTGTATTTTTGTTTTAGTATTTCTTTTGATAAGGGTTTTTAAGTCTTTATTCATCTTTTAGAATGTGAATGCATCATGTGCCTACAAAAATTTACCGAACTAAAAACTGGACTTACCGTCGTTATAAGAGAGATAACGACATGTTATTTTTTTTTTTTAAATTAAAAAAACAAAAATAATAATATTTTGACCATGATGTGATCCGTTATAATGACCACTATGGGTTGATTTGAAATTTTAATATAAGAAGAGTATTTAATAATGGGCAGGTGAAGCATGGTGCCGTGTTATTGTTAGTCTCATGTTTTCCCTTTAAAATGTAAACAGATACAAACCTAAGTTGATATATTCGGGGTCAAAAAAGGGGGCTATCTTCGAATACACATGTACTTTGAAGGTTCACCCCACCCTTCATCCCTAATTGTCTTAGCCCACCTAATGTGTGGCCCACTTATAATGTATGGGCCTACTCGACATATAGCACATGTATGATCTATCAACGCCCCTCTATTATTTGGGACCCACATATGATCTATCAACTTTCATTCTATATGGGGCCCACATGATTTATCAACTCTAGTTATTATGTGCGGCACGCGAACTATTGATCATTGTTCTTATGTTGGGCTCAAGTGATCTATCAACATTTATTCTTATGTGAGTGTCACATGGCTGTGTAGAACCAAACATCCGTCTTGACCTTTAAAGGTAGGCACCTTGAAGACGTGGACCTTCAAGAGGCACGCCTTTGGTTGAAGACGCACCACCAAACGAGCCTAAGCGATGTTTGGTAATCATGTAAGCCTAATTTTTGGGGTTTGATTTTTCAAAATTTTGCCTTTAAAACAGGACCAGTTTTAGATTTTCGACATCGATGCGGTCAGTGGGTCCAGATGACAGCGGTGAGTAGGAAAAATTCTGTACCGGCTTTGGCGTAACGGTCTACCTTGTTACATCACGACTCTTTTCTAAGGGCCGGGCTCCGTTGACAGATCTAAAATGACAGGGACACAATATAAGCCTCGTGACACACTGTTACAGGATTCTGACTGTATGGATGTTTGTCCTATCCCACGGTGGACCTACAAACCAAAAATCAACCTGATTAGTGATATATAAGTGTTGCATCTTTGTACCTCAAATACTGCTAAAATTCCCACAGTTGAGATCAGCCCATGAAAATAAGTCCAATCCAAAGCCTATAAATCACTAATCAGGCTGATTTTTGGTTTCTAGGTCCATCATGGGATAGGACAAACATCCGTACGGTCGTAGTCATGTAACAGTGTGACACGTGGCCTATATTGTGTCCCTGTCATTTTAGATCTGTCAACGGAGCCCGACCCCTTTTCTAAATGTAGTTCCACTAATGAACCAATTGTTTTGGGCTATCACTTGGCCCTGATGTGTCTTGGAAACGTGAGATTTCTAAAACAGGCCCCGGGGCTGGCGTGTGTAAATTTTACACGTGGATTTCTCTCGTTTGTTTGTCAGAATTGGACAAATACGGAGTAACAGTGCATGAGACATCGGAATACGGTAGAGGATCTTGTCCACATTGGAATTATTAATGTAGAGCCAGTATTTGATTAAGGAAAGGAGCAGGTTGGTTGGACCATCCCGGGAGTGGGACCCACTTCAAGAATAATAAGAGATCTGTGCCAAACTTCAAAATCAGCCAGATTCGATTCTCCTAAACATCGGATAAGGACGATTATCGTGGATTATCGTAGTAGATCACCTTTCGTGGCGCCCGCTCCAAGTCATCGCACATATATGCATTGCCCTACGAAGGGTAGATGGTGAGCGATATATACAGCCACGTAGGGGGGTGGTGAATCGGTGATAAACTGATAATAAGATCTAGCCTCATGGACCCATTTGCAGAAACAGCACTGGGCCCATCGTGGTTTATACTTTATATCACTTTAGTATGGGTCCCACTCATGCTGAGTATATTTACACCAAGCCCAATTCCCCAAGATCGGTCTCTACTCTCTAGAATGTTCCGCTAATTTGCCAACGAGGAAAGGCGACCACAAGTAGTTTCCACTCCAGACAAAGGTCCGTTGCATGGGATGGCACCCAGCAAAGAGACAAAAATCTGCCAACCCTGGTTCATGTGATTTCAACAATGTTTTTCTTTCCCCTCCTCTCCTCAGTAAATCTTTGATGACAGGGGAGCAATATGAGCCACGTGGCATACTCTTAGAGCACTCTGACCGTATGGATGTTTGGTCAATCCCTAGATGGACCTACAAACCAAAAATCAGCCCGATTAGTGATTTCTAGGCGTTGGATTGGAAAACATCCATATATGGTCAGATGAGTCCTCTAAGAGTATGCCACGTAGCTCATTGTTTTACTCTCCTCTCCTCGGTAACATTTCAAAAAATCTGACCTACTTGAAACGAAAACGAATTAGCCTAATTGGTGATTTTTCGTCAATTGATCTACTACCCAAACGAATGCTGGGAATTCAACAGTTAGAAATCACCCCATGCAAAATGCTCGAATCCGAGGGCTAGAAATCACCAATCAAACGTATTTTTGGTGTGTGTAGGTGCACCAAAGAGTGGGCCAAAATCTCATGGATGTTAGAATGCTCCAATGTGTTGCCACGTGACATTTTGGAGGGGTACGATCAAAGCTTGTTTCTGCCTTATATGAGCAAAAACTTTTTTCTGCCGACCATAAGGCTGACTCACTGTACGAAGCTTTCCCACGTGATTTAGGGAAACCAGGTTATAGTTTCACCGGCGGGACCTACATGTCTGACTCTATCCGACACGTATAAGGATGTGCCATGTGTATATATTTCATCTCCTCGGACCTCCTCAAATCAAATTATCATCCTTATGGTCGTAGTCCTCGTCATCACCATCCGTTGTTATTATTATAATATAATGTGATGTCGTCGTCACCACATCATCGCCAGTCATGACTATGGTTGTTAGGAAATGCCCGTGTTACCCTTGACCCTATTCCTATTGGTCCTCGTCCCTATCGTCATCCTCAATTGAGATTCCCACTGAAAACCACAACGAAGGAATATTGCTAAGAAAGCAACGCCTTAAAATGTTGCACGGATGCATCCCCGTACACAAGGAAAAATACATATTGTTTTCCAGGCAGTTTTTCTTGTCTTTTACGGGTTGCACTGCTGGCGTCATTTATTTACGTGGACCCTTTTCATACGTGGAGCTTTGGAGCCATATCGATTTTTGCCATCTCAATACTCTTAATTTTTTAAGGGTCGGGCTCCGTTGACATCTCTAAAATGACAGGATTCTGTACAGGACACAAATATGTACCACATGACACACTCTTAGAGGAGTCTGACCGTATTGATGTTTGGCCAATTCCTAGATGGACCTACAAACCAAAATTCAGCCTGATTAGTGAGTTCTAAGCGTTGGATCTTTGTACCTCAAATACTGCTTGAATTCCCACAGTTGAGATCAACCCATGAAAATGAGTCCAATCCAACGTCTATAAATCACTAATCAGGCTGAATTTTAGTTTGTAGGTCCACCTAGGGATTGTCCAAACATAAATACGGTTAGCGTCCTCCAAGAGTGTTCCACGTGTCATATATTTGTGTCCTGTACAGAATCCTGTCATTTTTGGGATGTCAATGGAGCCTGACCCAATTTTTAAATGGGTCGTGATGTAACAAGGTATAACTGATATCTTTTCATTTGCCGAAGCGGCATTTTTGGTAGTCACCGCTGCCATCTGGGCCCATTGACCGCATGGATGTTTAGCTCACCCGTTAATAGACATTCATGCCAAAAATCAGCTTGTTTCATGGTTTTTAGCCACTGGTTTTAGTACTCAAAAAATGGTTACACTCAACAGCTATAAGAATGCCTTAAAAAGTGTTAAAATCTAATGGTTATAAATTACCAATCAGGGTGATTGTTGGTCTGTATATCTACCAAGGGGTGGGATAAACATCCATGCGGTCAGTGGGCCCAAATGACAGTGGTGACTACTAAAAATGCCGCTTCTGTAAATGAAACAGTTTCAGGCATACCCTGTTACATCTTTTTCCTTTTTAAATTATTTCTTCTGTCAAATCACATGGTTCCACTTGGCCTGTACAGATTGCAGCACATGACATGGCTCCACTCGCGCGGTCTCGGTTGTCCTTGGATCCGAGTAAAACTTGTGTCACAAGATGTTGTGACAGAAGCCGGTCACAGCATTCGATGTGAGCCACGTGTCATACTATTAGAGGACGAAGACCGTATGGATGTTTGACCAATTCCTCGTTGGACTGGTACACAAAACTCAGCTTGATTAGTGATTTCTAACCGATTCGGTTGAAGTTATTTTCATGGGTTGATTTTAACGGTAAGAATCTGAGCATTATTGAGCATTATTTAGATGCAAAAATCCAAAGGTTGTAAATCACTAATCAGGCTGATTTTTGGTTTGTAGGTCCACTGAGGGACTGGCCAAACATCCATACGGTCAACGCACTCTGATCGTATGCCACGTGGCTCTTATTGAGTGCTGTGACCGGTTTCCGTCACAACATCTTGTGACACAAGTTTTACTCCTTGGATCCATATGGTCCTCAAAATATGCCATTGGCTTCACCATCCACCTTAAGGCCATTAAGGCAGTCACCAAAGGCCCCTTGGTGAGAGAAAGGCCGCCCCAGCCCAGGTCCCACTAACCGCATGGATTTTTAGCCCACCTCTTACTGGATATACAAACCAAAAATCAACCTTATTGATTATCTGTTGCCATAGGATTAAGTACTTTTTAGGACATTATTCTAGCCATTGGATTCAAGCATGTTTTTGGGCAGTAAATCTAGTGGCTAGAAATCATCAATCAAGCTGATTTTTAGTGTGTTTATCCACCAATATAGGAGGGTTGAACATCCACGCAGTCATTGTACCCAAAAAATGATCTATGTAGGACCACGAGAGTCCTCTGCATCGACTGCACCGGGAGTCCTCTTCCTCTAAATTTTTTCTGCATGTAGTTTTTGATTATCAAGAATATAGTTTTTATATAAAGATTTCCAATAATATAGTATAATTTTTTAATTAATATCATATATATTAATATATTAAATATAACAAAAAGGCTTTATATGGCTAGAGGTTTCGCCTTAGGCCTCAACTTGTATCAAGACAGCCCTGCATGTGTCAAGGAAACCAGTTTTATAAAGTGGAACCAACTTCGTGCATAGAGTTGATGAAATAATTCACCACCACACTTGTTAAGTTTGTCGCGATCCAAACCCGGTCCATCTTGTATCTCTGCAAAAATATTAGAATATGAATGAGTTATCAATAACTCAATAAGCTCACTCCACCTCTCATAATCTTATGGAGGTGAGCAGCTAAACAAAGGTAATTATCACACCCCGAATCCGGATACCCTAACCCATATCCAGAACGTAATAAATGCAATGTTAAACTCTACAAAACACTCACATAAACCAATGAAAATTCTTCATAAAATTAAAAAAGAAGATAAGAAACCAAAATATAAGGGAAACAAGAAATTAAAACATCAAACGAATGCCAAAGCAATAATTAACTAAAGGGTAGCTCTACGGGTGCCCACCTTTTTGGGCTGGGCACCAACATTTGATGGGTACACACGTCAATTTGAGGGCCCCTGTTTGGGCACCCCATTTTGCTGGGCACCCACATTAAAATCCAAAAAAAATTTTAACTTGGGCCCCTGGCCGTGGGTGCCATGGTGGCCACGGCTGGCTTGACTGTGGGTGCCATAGTGGCCACGGTAGTTCCGGGCCGTGGAGGCAAAAAAAAATGTGGGCTTACCACATATTGTCCATCCTTTTGTTGGAGTACGGGGTGCTCCAAACCACCACTCCACCACCACTCGACCACCACCACCACCACCACTAACTCTACAACCACCACTACCATCAACTCCACCATGAACACCACCAACACTCTACCATCACCACCACTCCAACACCACCACCAACTTCACCACCACCAACTCCACCACCACCAACATTGTGGTTGGGGTGCCCGGCTTACCTATAGCGGAGAGAGAGAGAGAGAGAGACATACCTACGGCGACGGCACCCTCCTCCTCTTCTTCTTCTTCTTCTCTTTTTTTTTCAGTGTGGGTGCCCAAACAAAATTGTAAAGGATGGGAAATGGCAATTTGGTCATCAAAAATTGGTTTATTTTGTGGGTGCCTGGCTTAAAGAGGCTGGTGCCCGTAGAGCGACCCTTAACTAAATAAACTATGAGTCCTCAAAATGAAGTTGGACTATTTAAATGTTGACATAAAACCAAACAATCTCAGGTTCGTCTTCTTCGGACCCCATCGGAGTGTACTCAAGTGACAAGGGTTCCTTCCCCAAGTCGATTTTGTGGGTCATCAAATCACATCCATCGGTCGATATCAAGTCTGGGTTGATCGATTCGTTTTCATCTTTCTTCAGTTCTCGGGTTTCAAGGAATCGGTTGGTGGAGGCTTTACCCTAATTCTTGCAGATCTCTTCTTCACTGGACTTTGGTTGTGAACCATAAGTCCCTTGGGAGTAATAATGAATTGTCATGTCCCATCTATAGAATCTTGATATTTCATTGTGCTCGTGTGGGGCTCGTCTATGTAGACGACTCGCTCTTCGGGAATTGTAGGTTCTTGTTCCACTTGATTTCATGTTTCTATATCACTCTATGCGACTTCGACTTCATGACATAGGTAGTTGCCAATAATCGTACCATTTAAACACATTGACAAATATACAATTAAACATTTAATTGAATAATATAAATAGTTTGATCAATCTGATTTGATAAGACAAGATTTTTGAAAATGATTTGTAAAGAGCATAAATCATGACTAACTTTTACAAAGAATTTTCAAGAACCCAATCATTTTTAAAATTTACAATTTCGATGACTCTTACTGTCCCGCCCCTAGTTAGTAAATCAGCATATTATATGCATTTAATACTCGAATTTTTATTTTTTTAAAGAAACAGTTAATACAGCCGTATAAAATAAAAAATAAGAAAAATCATGAATTTTAATATTAAATGAATAAAACGCATATTATTCGTGTTTAATACACGAATTTTGTATTTTTAAAAATATGAAAACATATTAAGTGGCTGTTTAAAATAAAAAAATCAATAAAATCCAGGCTTAATTTTCAAGGCTAAACGAATATAACACTTCAACATGGCCGAATTTTTTACCAGTTTTATATCCTGAAACTGAATTAAACTCAAACTTTTTCCGTTCTGAATCTTTGCTGTAGCTTTTCAAGGATAAACGATTATAACACTTCAACATGACCGAATTTTTTACCCGTTTTATATCCTGAAACCGAATTAAACTCCAACTTTTTCTGTTCCGAATCTTTGCTATATGCCAAATTGCTAACTATGGTCCCGCCCCAAATCCGAGTGATTGAACCCGCCCCGTATATCCACGTGTCGGTCCATACCCATATCCATGACATGATAAAGTAATGCGATAATACGCACCATTTAGACGTTGATGTCACATCAAAGACTCATTGTGACTCAAATATTAATTCTAAAGTATTCAAGATATCGTCATAACTAAAGTTCAAAGATAACAAGTGTGAAAGCGATAGATTAAAACTGAGATATGAAAAAAATCCTCATTTAAAGACGTGCTATGTGATTTTAACTAGTATCAATTATTAGTAGGTAAGTCAAATTTTAAGTTTCTTCAAAGTCAACCCAAAATCAAACAAAAGTTAAGAAATGTCAAACCAACATATTTTTAAGAATGATATAGTAAAACACTAGTAAAAGATATGTTATCATTCATTTCCTGTCTCACAGACTTGGTCAGATTTTAAGATCTTGCATCCGAAAATTAGGTCAGAAATTAGTATTGTTAGTTTTTTTTATTTCTTTAACGACAGTTACCTCTCAACTAAGATTGATGAGGAACGTGTAGCTTCGATGTTGCTAAAGCTGAATTAAAGACACTACGCAGAACCGCCGCCTAGACCAATCACTTGATTCGCACTGCACTCGAAGATCGTAGAGCGCCAAATCCGATCTCCCACAAAGCTAACAAGGCAAGAACACTGGAACAAGCACGAGGCAAAATAAACAAGAACAATTCTCTAAGAGATGCGGAGCTCAAGAGAAGGTTGAGTGAATTGGTAAGTGAGAAGGTAAAAGGGGAGAGGTATTTATAGTGAATGGGGAGGGGGAAGCGCATTTGAAAGTCAGAGTTTTACCAAGGTCAGTCGACCGAACCCTAAGACCGGTCGCCCAGGTCTGTCAGGTTGGTCGACCAGGGGTCAATTTGACCTCGGTCGCCCATCTCCTTATCCCGGTCGACCAGTCTACCAATATGGTCCAGTTAGAGTTCCAAAAAGTGGGGGTTCCATCTAATATGTTAGGGGGACTCCAAAGATGTCTTAGTAGGACTCTAGAGATGTCTGAGTCCAATGGTGAGTGTCAACACTCCAAGTCAGAAGTAGTCACAATCCATTTACTTAAGATGTTTATAATGTAAACAATGGATTACCTCCCATATGAATCCAATAAAAATATTGTCGAGATCAAATTCCTTAGGATACAAAAAGTGATTTTTCAGTTCAAGAACAAAATCGGGATTACGGTAGTCAGTCAACAAAGTTGACTTTCTAATGAAAATGTCTCTTCCAAATCTAAAGGTATGATAATTTTCTTTATAAAATATCAATACTAAAACACCAAAGTCCGGTAAAATAATGTTAAGCTGAAAAGTATATATTTAATCAAAACAAAGTTAAGTTTTTTAGCATTTATTGGCCTTCCAGACTTACTCAAATCCACCGATTACTGACTACTCAAGTTATAGTCTAACAGGACCCTAGAATAAGAGAGATGAGAAATACTTATCAAAGGACTTACCAAATACCATGGATGAGTTCTTCCTCAGATCTGTGAGCTTGGATCTTCAACAGATCTAAGATGGTCTTCAACACGTACTATATATCTTCAGAGATTTCAGGACAATTACTTAATCGATTACATTCATGGAATTGACAATACAAAAGATATAGCCTTTCAATTCATAAATAACATCCAAAACCAATAATGATGTGCACATGTTTTTTAATCAAGCTAATTGGAATACATGGATTATCAAAATAGATCAATGTTATTTTAACAATCAAAACATGGAAAAAAAATTTAATTCAATCAATTAAACATATTAATTTAAAAACAAACGCGAGAAGGGGAGAAGAACCGTACCTTAGCTTGTTATCTAATTTATTTTAATTCTTCAAGTTGGTTCTCTTCTTCGCGTAAATTAAATCTAATGTTTATTGGACCTTCAACATTCACGCAGTTGCATTAGGTGTAGACTAAGTTAATTAAATTCTGAAATCCAGAATGGGTTTAAAATTATTTTTGATAAGGTGAAATTTATTAAAGAAAGAGAGAATACAACACGAGCAACTGCTCGGGAGTTCGACGAGAGAATCCGGAGTAAGTGAAAGAATCTTACCTGGACAAGGTTGGCTGCACCTTCGGTTGGCGTTTTAGTAAATTTAGAGAGAGTGGGGCCCACTCAAATATTTCACATCTTTGGGGTTTTACAGAGTCGGTGGGCCATGCACTACCACTTTCTTCGCTCTCCGTTGCATCAAATAGGGGTAGGGCCCACATGACTTGATAAGAGAATCTCCCGAGTTTTATCCTTTTTTTTTCTTAATATGTTCGGGTTTATAACTTTATATTCTATCTACGTAGAGATTGATGAACACGTGTCTCACTAACTCATCAATCCAGACCGTCTAATAGGCAGGGCCCTCTTGGATGGGCCATAATCCAAACACAGACCAATCAGGAGATGAAAAACCAATACAAGTGGTAGTTCAAAATCTCGGGATCAGAGACCGGACCAATGGGCTCTCCGATCCAAAATGGGATGGGCACATCTCGCCCGAGACAAAGTGAGACTTCTTTGGAAAACAGTGATCTCGGGGCAAGACAATCCATTTTTGGATCGGTGGGCTCAGATCCGATCCATTGAAGACCTTGGGATTATCCTGGAGGAGCCGAACACGCTTGGACTAGAGAATCCAACGTATGTGCGCCTTTCCAAGCGACGGCTTGAAGAGGAACATTCAATAATATTCTTTGAGATTTTGGAGAAATTCTTTCCATTTAAGATTAGGGATAGGCGTAATCGGATCTGCTTTTTACGTATCTCTGGTTATCGGCCGAGACTTCGAACTATTACATGGTGTTACCCCGCCAGTGCCTAAAAGCCCCATGTGAGAGAAGACCCAAGTCCACTAACCGCATGGATGTTTAGCCCACTCCTTGTTGGACATACAAACCAAAAAATTAACCTGATTGGTCATCTCTAGCCATAGATTTTAGTACCTTTTAGGATTTGATTCTAGCCATTGGATTCAAGCATGCTTTTTTGAGTAGTAAATCCAATGGCTAGAAATCATCAATTAAGCTGATTTTTAGTGTGTTTATCTACCAATATGTGGGTTGAACATCCACAGTGATTAGGCACAAAAAATGATCTATGTAGGGACTGCAACGGAAGTCCTGTTCATCTAAAAAAATTTCAATAGCTTTTGATTATCATGGATAGTTGTTAAATGAGATTTTCTACCATATAGATCAGCCCCCAAAAATATCAGCCCATTCTGAATTTTCTAGCCCCCTCAAATGTGGTTTTCAAGTTACACTGTAAAAATAAACGGTCCATAATTCTTCAACTTCTAAACCAGTCTACGAATATCGGAATGATTTGAATTTTTGTGACGATGATATCCTCACCATAGAAATCATCCTCATCAAAACTCAGCTGTTGATTCATCTTCTAAGTGGGTCCGCCAAATGGTTGTCAAAAAATGGTTGTCCCCCGATTCCGATCCTTATCCCGATCCTATATTAATATATTAAATATTAGAAGGCCTCATATGGAGTTTTCACCTTAGGCCTCAACTTGCATCGAGACTGCCCTGTACCCGCTGGAGTAAATTCTAGCCGTTGTAACAAGGATGGCAATGTAATAAGCTGTACCTCAAACTATTGGTTTGAGCTAGCAACATTTTTGCAATTCACCAGCTGCCATCTGGGCCCACTGATCGCATAGATATTTAGCTCACCCCTTAGTAGACATTGATACCGAAAATCAGCTTGTTTGATGATTTTTAGCCATTGGTTTTAGTACTCAAAAAAGTGGTTGAAGCCAACGGCTTGAATCACGCCTTTAAAAAGACTAAAATCTAATGGTTAGAAATCACCAAACAAGAGAAATTGTGACATCAGCCTGACGCACATGGACCCCAGTATACACGAGTCATCTACCGTCCATTTAAAGTAATCATTGGGTTATTATTATTTTTTTTATCTATAAAAAAATCTATATAGAAATGCCGTCCAATTAAAACATGGGTCAGGTAGAGAAGATCAAATCTAACGTCGAGCCATGCCACGCTTCCATGCCCGAGATCAATCGTGAGCGTTGCGATGAGTACAGCTACCATGCAATCGAAAAGAAATATGCGGCAATTCTTCAGTTTCACTGTTCCTTGAAGAGCTCGCGACCGATAATCATTCTTCTGATTTCACTAGTTCCTGCTCCAATCTCAAATAGTTTTGCATCTCGAAGAAGGCGACCAGTTGGGTACTCGTTCACGTACCCGTTTCCTCCTAGACACTGAATGGCCTGCCACATTGAACAAACACCTATTAAGAGACTATAAATTTGCATGTCAGATTGTAATTTTTCAATCATAGAACAGACTATAATATGATATCATAAAAGTTTTAACAAGTTGAGCTCAAATTAAGTATAGATTCAAGTTGTTACATGACACATGCTTCCTGCCGATAAACATGCAGCTTCATGGAACTACTCGTCAATGATGATTAATTGAGTTACGAACACGAGCCCCATTAGAAAGTTCACAGAGACATGAGCAGCTAATCAAAATCAAGTTATAATATTTTGCTCCTAGATCAGCATTTGTACATCACTTAATATACTTGGCCACTTAATTAACTGAATTTCATAAACATCAAAGGCAAGAACACAATGAAAAGTTTCTCCCAGTTTCCTTTTCTCCGTTCAATTTATTGATTCAAATTCTCTAAGGCTGTGTTTGATTGCACGGAAAATTTTCCCGAGAAAATACATCTCTGGTATGCCTTAAATGGCTGAATGATTGCAACTGAGAACACATATTTCAATCATGTGAGAAAATAAAGGTGTATTTTCAGGTGGAAATGAATTCTCACCTATCTGGATGGGAAATGAATTCCAGGCTTAGTAGGAAAAATTATCCGGATTTAAATGGCTTGTTAGGGAAAATTATACAAATAACAATGGACAGTTGTGTTTTCCTAGGGAAAATGCAATTTTCCAACTTCGTAATCAAACACGACCTAAGTAGAGATTTTATGTTAACCAATTAAAAACCGAAAAGTTCAAAAGGATCATAGGCAAGGGAGACACTAGAATCTGCCTTGATGGACCAAATGTGAACAAAAGGGCTTGCATTACAAAGAATTATGATTGTGTTACAGATAATTATGCACGGAAAGGAGTTCAGAGAGCTAAGTTATATCACCTGTAGAGCAACTTGGGTGGCTCGTTCGGCTGCGTAAAGTATAACTCCCGCACAATCCTAAAAATCAGTATTCATACAAGTTAGCAATACATTCCACAATCCTAAGAAAATGTGCATGAATAACACAGAGAATCTGAGCATCTTCTATTTATATACAATTGCTTCATCGGAAAAGAAATGGAGCAAATCTAGGGCATCAGTCTGTTACAGATCCTAAGGATGATCTACCAACAGCTTAGTGATACATGCGGTGTACAAACAGGAGGTGGGAGTTTGGGACCCACCACTCCACGTATTTCTCCTCAGAAACCCCCTATAACAAAATTTGATCAGATATAGTAACTGCAAACAACCATTTTGTAGAAAAAACTGGTGACTATTTTCTTTAGTCAATCCAGAAAATGTGATTGATCGTACAGTTAGGATCAGATTGAATATGGCATATAAAATATCAGAGGTGAGCCCAAGAAATGGTGGGGCGACTCCCCTTACATGTGCGCCACTGTTACTGTTATATGCCATTAGAAGAATGTCCTTAGGGTCCAACAGATGGGTACTGTATATTTTCTGTAAAACTTGACTAAGATCAAATGGATGAAGCATGTAGTGCTTCAAATTCATAAAACAAAGGTGGAAACAAGGATATCCAAGAGAACCTTTCGATCTACTTTTCCATTATCACAATCCCTTGCAACAGAATACACGAATGATCTGTAAACATGATAACAATTAGATGCCACAACATGAAATTGAAAGCGAAAAACAAAAATTCATTATAAGATCAGAAACTTTTACCTTGAAGACTGTAAGGAAGTATACATGTCAGCTATTTTGCCCTGTATTTGCAAGTCAAGCAACGTAATTCAGTTGTAAGGAAAAGAATTATTCCCAGACAAGCATTGCTAATAGGCATTCATAGTGTGCTTGTATGCCAAATACGAACCTGTATTAACTGAAATTCTCCGATTGGACGACCAAACTGTTCTCGCTGGCGAACATAAGGAAGAACAACATCAAGGCATGCCTGCATAAGGCCAAGGGGCCCAGCTGCCAAAACAAGCCTCTCATAATCTAGCCCAGACATCATGACATAAACTCCTGAAACAAAGAAGAACTGCTTTGAGCGCAATCACAGTCACAAAAATTACTGACGAAAAAAAATTGATATTAAGAAGGGGAAATCCAATGCATGACTAGAACCAGACTGGGACTGGTCAAGCAATAATTGGCACAGAAAAAGGGGACGCAGGGAGACAAGTCATGACACCCTAAATTGATAAAACCATGTTTTAGTTGGTGCCTAGCTGTTAAGCACCAATCACTTGTACTCTATAACCAATAGGGTTTCATGATTGCGGTATTTTAAGGAGAGAGCATTACTTAATTAATTACATATTGCTAATACCTTTCCCTTCCTGACCAAGAATATTTTCTTCAGGAACAAAGCAATTCTCGAAAACAAGTTCACATCTGTATCATCATTGATGAGTAGAGCATCAGGACATTGTCAATTTTAAAGAACGGAAAAATGGAGGAAATATCATGCAGATAAGCATAGAGAACATACGTATCACTACCTCGCATCCCAAGTTTGTCTAGCTTCTGGGCAGTACTGAAGCTGCATGAAAAAGTAAAGCAAAAAACCAAAGATTCAGAATGTTTATGTGGGGCAATGTTGCACATATTTTTGTTCCATGTTCAAACATGCTTGGATTTTTGTCTTGTTCCTTATTAGGGATCCCATGTGATTATGCATGCATTTATGACATAGGTGCCGGATTTCTTTTTTTCTTCTGTAGCTGCTGTTGTTTAATTTCTTTTGTCTCCTCGTAATTTTATGTTATGCATTTTAAACTTCCGATATAAATGGCTCAATCTGCAAAGGAATGTTGAATTCTTAAATTTTGATTCTTACATACTCTAGCCTTACAGAAAGAGAACACAAAGTTTTAGACAGTGGTAACAATGTTGCATAGGAAAGTTCTGAAAATCCACTTTAAAACCACACTAAGGTGCTCAAGCCATTGGATCTCAATCAGATGTTGATGGGACAATTCTCCAATGTGACCCACTAAACAGTCCCATGTGGAGCTAGCAAGTGATGAAGCTTGTCAGGTTGGACCTGCCATTGAAGCAATGCTGGATCAAACATCGGAAGGTACTCCAATAGTTTGAGCACACTGTTATGTTTCATTTGGGCACTACATCAACACGATTCTTTACAAATGGTGAAAATATACACATCCATCTGGACCTTACAATCGAGTGAGCACTTCTTAGACTAGCTAAACTTAAAAAGCTTGCATGGTCAGGTGTTCCTAACTGGCCTCTTCAATTGACTCAAATTTTCAAGTTTTTGTGGACCTGCTGCTTCTAATTTTCTTAACCATCCGATAGGTGACCATCCATTGGATAGATGGGCTTCTTGGCTGATTGAATGGCATCTGCATCTAGTATTGGAATTTTTTCTACAATTAAGTACAGAAACTTTTTCTTATACATTTGTATATATTGTTATTTGTGTTTCCTTATAATAGCCATATCTTTTACCTGTTTTTTCAATCTTATTCAACAAGAATTATCATGATTCCCCCAAGTCATACTGAACTGGTCAAGTTTGACTTGATGTTTGGTGGGGCTAAGTCAGGTACCCTGTACGGCTATACCTAGTTCTTAAACTTGGATTTTCTACTATTTGTCAACAATGACTAAACTAGTTGTGTGAATAAGTACCCTGGCATCCCCTTTTCAATAATAAATGCTGTGATTCCTTTTGATCCAGCTGTAACGTCCGTTTTTGCATAAACAACCTGCACCAAGTCACTGCTTATCATAAGATAAATCATCATTTGAAGAAGCTTCCTTAACAGGTTATGTGAGAAAAAAAAATGATATGCTCTTGCTACATAAGCATTATTAGAAGCTAGTTGAACCAACAAAAAATTTATTTTCTCTTTGATGATTGAAAAAAGAAAAGAAAATTCAGAAAAGCCTACATTTTATGAATAAGAAGTAGGTCTGCTACATGTATCAATACAGAGAATTACTTTTGAAAGCAACAAATATGGATGATAAGCAGAAGCAATTATTTCACTCTCATACTAACCTATGAGCTCCAAATTTTCAAGAAAAAAGGGTTTAAATGTTAACCAGGTGCATTATGCACTAAATCTGAAACTGCTTACGGCCATGCCATTCATACCCTTTGTTGCTCTTTTATACATGAAATTCAAAAATTAAACCTTGATGGTTTGTTCTATTAATGGATAAGTGGATCACCTTGCCCAACTACCTGTGGATTGGATGCCATTCCACAAGATTCAAATTTCAGTCGTCAAATTGAAACTCTTGTGGGGCCCCTAGTTAGGACTGGCTAAAACTAAAATTTGATGGAAATGGCACAAGAAACTCCAGGAAGGCAAATTTCCAGGTTGCTATTTTAAATGAAAAAAACAATGTCACTTTTTCCTGTGCTAGAGTAACTAGTATAATAATACAATCAAAGCTAGGTTTCCACTCTTAGAAGCAGGATCAATAACTTCTAGTATAAGTAGCCTCGGCGGTGCTTTAGATCAAGGGAAGCTATATAATATGGATGAAAGGTAGTTTGCTCCTCAGTGATATCACCCCTAAATTCCAAAAGGATAGAGCAAATTCATTCTCCTATTTCAGTCGCCTCACATTTTGTGGATAAGAACTCTAGAGCTGATAGAGGATACATTCCTAAATAGAATGGAACAGTATTTATATAGCCAACCCCAAAAAGTTGGACAAACCTTCGATGATGATGATGATGGGCTTGAAAGCAGACACCTTGAAATCATGGAAAGGAGCATAGTAGGCACAAATTTTGTAATTTTATGCCTGACTTATAAATTTGCACTTGGACAACCTTGATGGGTTCCAGCCCTGAAAATTTCTTCTTAATAATACATTACTTTTCAATCACCGAAAGGGAACGGTAAGTCTTGATTGTAATAAGATAAATTATGGAAACCTAAATAACTACTCCCAAACACAAATATTAGAATAAATTAACTCAATTTACAAGTTATTCAAATTGTAGTAAAATGAGACATAGGAGCTGAAAGAGCATTCTCATGCATAATGAAAGAAAAAGGATTCTCATGAGTACCAATGTTTGAGCAGTTGGACCGTTTGTACACCACATCTTGTTCCCGTTTATAATATAACCACCATCAACACGATCAGCTTTGCATTTCATGCTAACAACATCAGAACCAGCTGGTCATAACATAAACAAATTAGAAACCCTACATAGAACGTGATTGGAAGTATAATAAATAAATGCTGGACCTCATTCACAATGGGAAACGAAAGAGGAGCACTATAAGTTACCATTGGGTTCGCTCATTGCTAGAGCTCCTACATGCTCCCCACTGATTAGCTTCACATTGATATACAATATATACTTAGTATGTAGAAAAGAAACGAAGGTAGAGATTAATAAAGAAATCTTATATTACTGATACGTATATTGTCAATGTTCCAAGAAACGCAAATTGTTTCTAGACTATAAGTATATTTTCTTAGTCCAAACAGAATTAAAGTTATGATCAAACGCAACGACATATAAATACAACTAATATGATCATTATGATAACATCCAAAAGTATTAGTTCATCAGGCAAAGTGAAAAGTAGATGTGGTGCATATGTATCTCCTAGGCGAAAACTTGAACTCATCTGATTATCATAACCACCTGACTAATCACATTAGCATGGCTAAAAAATGTCAATAGATCAGAAGGTTTGGAACTCAAGATCATCTAATTGAGTTTATATTTGGCTTAAGAGATCTCCCTAGATTGGACCCACTGAATGGTGGGGTGGACCATATGTGACACCCGATGCTATGATATTGTTAGATTGTCCTCACGATCTACCTGGCATATTTCAAAATTCAGAACTGCTTTACTTACAACTATACAATTATGGTCTACATCTGTCCATAGGCTTGGCAATAGGAAGAGTAATGTCTCTCTCATCAATGAATTCCATCCAGCTAATCTACCTCTGTCTACTTCATAAAGGTACCACAACAGACCAAACTGTAACCTAGTACAGAATGCAATGACATGACCATGTCTTCTTTGCCAACAATCAGAGCTAAATTGCACTAATACTCAGTCTAACCCTTGCTAGAAAATGAAGTTGTTCAAGGAAGAGAGCTTGTTAGACAGACAGTTGCAGACCATGATTAGCATTTACGGTAATTAAATCATGAGATAGGCTACAAAACCCTGAAATGAATAAAAAGCCCTGAAATAATTGATATCACATGTAAAAGAGGAAATTCTGGAAAATTAAATAATTCTGATTGTCCTAAAAATAGATTAAAACCCTCAATGTGAGGGTCAATGACAAGATTATGCACTGTACAAAAAGGACAAGATGCATGATCAACTAAACCCTTGAATTACACAACTAAGGGAGATCAGTTTAAAAATTAGTAATATGTATTTTTAATAAGCAATGTTTTGGGTATTGAAATATAGTGAAGTCAGCCAACAGAGGTTACTTGCAGGCATAAATAGCTACAAATATCAAAATAAAAATTTAAAGTAACATGGGAAAGTAAAAACCTTAGGTAAATACTTGTCTTTCTGAGCAGGGCTCCCATGCCGCACCTACGACACCATTGAAATTGTATTTTACTGGAGACATAATAGGAGGTCATGCAAATATCAATATGGTTTGAACTGAAGTTCTCTCACTTACAACTTGATTAATGCATAGGTTTGAATGGGCTCCATAAGAAAGACCAACCGATCCAGATGCACAACTAATTTCTTCCATTGCTATGCAGTGGTACAAATAACCGAGACCAAGTCCTCCATACTCCTCTACAAGAAAGCCATGAGTTAAGTTTTGAAGAACCTAAGGCGACTGATTGGCATTGTCAAAATGCAACAAACTTTTAAAAATGAACCACTTAAATAAATTCACGAAAAGAGGAAAGGAACAAAAGCAATCTGAACAAAAACTGATCATGATTCGTGAGCAAGACTACAGTAGTATCTACGTGGAACATAGAATTGTTTTTTTAGCATACCACTTCAAATTAAAAAGACAAAATAGAAGGAAGAAAGAATGTAGACGACAGAGGTCAATAAAAAAGATGGATCTACGACCACCTAATGGGGCATCCTAGATTCGTGAACCACTTAAACCAAAAAGTAACACAGCAGTATTGCATATAGGCCTTGTATTGTGAACTCGACTATCATAATTAGGAAGCTATGATCCATTCAATGAACTAATAAATGAGTGAATAATAACCTAAGTTCAAGGATCTGGCCAGAGGTGGGCAAAATTACAGACTCGCCCTTATGAGCAGATACTAACAAGTAACAATATGCCTCATCTAACCAACCCCAACCCCACCAATGCTCTGTGTCAAACGATCAAGGGAAGACAAGTGGCCACCAGAAAAAGTATGGAATCACTAGTCATGAACTTCATAATCAGTCACTGAGTTGCAGGAGACATGAAAAAGAGAAATTATATCCCAAGAAAACTTCCCCCTGGTCATGAGATATATAATCTGACTCAGTTAGGTAGGAAAGAAGTTCATTGATGCGTAAGAGAGCATATTATTGAGTTCAAGTGGGGCATTGATAATGTTCACCAGCAGAGATTCTCAAAACCTTTAAACTAACACATTTCAAACTGCAATCAACACATATAACTACAGGACCATCCGGTTTACAGAGAGGTTTCTCTCCCTTGATAAAACAATAGTTCGCAAACTAGAAAAACTAACAATGTCTGTAGGAATCCTAAGAAATAAAAAGTTTACACAACTATACCTGGTGCAGTAATGCCATGGAGATTGAAATCCCCCATGAGCTTCCACAAGTTAACCTCCTGGAAAACAAAATGAAATACTTCCAATTTAATGGCAAGAATCAAGGAAAACTTGAAAGCTAATCTTTTATACAACCTCTGGAAAATAGTTTGTCCTGTCGATCTTTGATGCATGGGGAGCAATATTCTCTCGTGCAAATTGTGCAACACTTTCTTTAAACTGTAACCATCAGAACACAAAGAAATCAGAAGATAGCCATAGACTGAAAGGAATTTTAACTGGAAAAAAAATCAATCAAGGAAGAAGACTTAGGTCCTGTGTGGCAACCACAAAAAAGTTTTCTAGGAATAGATTTGTATGTCAAAAAACTTATTTGGACATTTATAGCCAGTAATTGTTTCCAAAAGCTTTTCTAACTGCAACCATACAGGGCCTTGAAGGAAGAATTCATTCTTGAACAATTTATCAAATTGCAGAAAACAGAGGACCTTGAAGAACACAAACTAAGCATACTTGCGACTATAGTTTACATGTCCAACACAAAAGTCGAGATCAACAAAGATAACAGCTTCTGTGATCCAGTATACAACTAAATATCGATGAAATTTTGTCGGACTTATGCATCTTCAGTGTCATGGTCCTATTACAACTCCTGTAGGTATTCCAAATCCAAAGTCTACTGTGGACATCACACCAAGTATTTTAATTTCAATTTTGATCTAGGTTTCGGCCCAGGTCGAAACTGAAATAAAAATTGAAATTTCAAACTTTTTGTTATTTTTTATATAAAAATCACAAATTATAAAGAACTCTTAATTAATGGAAACAAAATCTTATCTCTTTATCTCTCTATAATCTCCGAAAAAATACTAAAATCATAATTTATGGCCTTTATTAGTGGAAAGAAAGTCTTACTTACCTCTTTCTATTGGTTTTGCAGTGTGCAAAATTTTTGAGATTCTTAAAGTTTCTATTCTTGTGATGCCCGAAACAGACAAAATTTCAGGAATTTCGGTGAAATTTCATGCTATGAATTTTCAACAACAACACCACAGAAATACCATTCACTGCAATGGGAACCCTTCACTGACAAGGGGCATACCTCCAATGAAGAACTTTGATATCCAATTAACATATAAGACAATGAGAGAGATTTAATAGAAAGAAGTAATAGGACTTATCATAAATTTCTCAGTATTTCCTTGAGCTTCTTTCAAGGTCTTTTTAACCGCTTAAAGAAAACAAGTATAGTGTTTGATTGAAACTTTCAATCACTTTTAACCTTTTTTACATGAGATGTAGAGGACATAAATTTTGGTGGATACTAACACAACTAGATGTCAATCCTTGAAACTAACAAAATTAAAATCATACCGAACACTGTGAAAAGTAAAATGCAATCCAACCATGGCAATCGACAATTGACTCCAAGAATCTTCAATCAAAACATCGACTTACAGTAACTAATTGAATAAATCCAAAAGAACAACAATGAAGATCCCTCTTGCCCAAGCGCCCATCCCTTCTAAAAGGGAGAAACTTGAGAACCATAACTCTTCTATTCCATCAATCCATCTCATAAGAGCAGTTGCTGAAACCACTTAATCCTTAATTATTTAAAAAGGAAAAAAGAAAAAGACCCACCTCTCAATTACCAACAAATGGAACAAAAATTTCTCAAAAACCAAATTGGGTTTACTCCAAATCAGTTCATACTTGATACCCATTTGGCGAAAGATCGAACTGAATCGATTTGTATATAACCCCAATAATCTTGTTCTCAAATACCCATAAACTTGTATCCATGAAAACATGATTTCTAGATTGCCCAACTCGAATTTATGGATCAAATCCTCTCTTTTTTCTTTTTTTTTCTTTTTTTTGTAATCATGGATATAAAAATAAACATATATATATATACCTGTATTTGGGTGTCGTCAAAGAGCAGAGAAGTTGAAAAACAAGCTTGCTGTCTCTGCTTGCGGAGGAGGAGAGCAGAGAGAGACCTCAATGCAGATAATTTCATCATGTTTGGATTCTGGTTCAAAAGTGAGATAAGTTGGAACCTTTTTCTTCTATTTGAAAAAAATTAAAACGGAACGCCCGATCGAGAGCGATAGATGTAAAGATAGAGAAATTTGTAATGATTTCTTTCAAGTTTCATCTATTTTTTTTGGTGGGCGGAATTGTAACAAGCATCTTAATCCAAAAGCCTCAGCGCTGCCATTTGGGCCCACTGACCCCGCGACTGCATGGATGTTTAGCCCACCCCTTGCTGGATTTACATAGTTACACACCAAGAATCACCATGATTGGTAATCTCTAACCATTAGATTTTAGTACTTTTTAATAGGTGATTCTAGCCGTTGAATTGAACCATATTTTTTAGTACTGAAACCAACGGCTAAAAATGATCAAACAAGCTGATTTTTTGTATGAATGTCTGTGAAGGGGTGGGCTAAACATCCATACGGTCAGTGGGTCCCAGATGGCAGCGGTGAGCAACAAAAAATGTTACTAGCTTACGCTTTTGGATTAAGCTACACCTTGTTACATCGCCACCCTTTGACTATCTTTAGCCACTTTAAGAACTGTTCGTTACAAAACGATTTGGATGTGAGTCATCTGCACGCATTATCATGTATCAGGACTCTTTTTAAGTAAAAAGTGGGGAAATCTATCTTTGGGTTGAGAAGGTTAGCGGTGATCAGACTTTATCCTGTGAAGTTAATTTCCAAAACGAGTAAAAGAAAACAGATTGGGTGAGATATGCCATTTGACGAAAGTTAGGGTGCATTTCTGTCCAATTTGACTGAAAGAGATAAATACCCCAATACCCCCCTTGTTAACCACTAACCGGGGCTTCACACTAACCAAGGCTTAACGCAGGTTGGGTTAAGGGATTGAAGTGCGTGTCTGACATTTTGGGTGGGGAGACTAACCTGGCCTCAACCGCAGGTATTTTTTGTCCGGTTATACGTTCGGTAGCAAGACATAGTATCAAGGGTCGGACTCCGTTGACAGATATAAAATAACAGGTAAAATGACAGGGACGCAATATAAGCCAGGTGGAACACTGTTACATGACTCGGACCGTACGGATGTTTGTCCTATCCCATGGTGGACCTACAAACCAAAAATCAGCCTGATTAGTAATTTATAATTGTTGCATCTTTGTACCTCAAATACTGCTCAAATTCCCACAGCTGAGATCAGCCCACGAAAATAAGTCCAATCCAAAGCGTATAAATCACTAATCTGGCTGATTTTTGGTTTGTAGGTTCATCATGGGATAGGACAAACATCCATACGGTCAGAGTCCTGTAACAGTGTGCCAAGTGGCGTATATTGTGTCCCTATCATTTTATCTGTCAACGGAGCCCGACCCAAGTATCAATTCCCTTGTAAAAGTGGAGTACGTTATTGTGTGTGTCTTTTATTTTGTGGGTCAGGATCAGGGGACAACCATTTGGCATACCCACATAGAAGATGAATCAATGGCTGATTTTTGGTGAGGATGATCTCTATGGTGAGGAGATCATCCTCGTAAAAATTCAAATCATTCAGATATTCGTAGACTGTTTTAGAAGTTGAAGAATTATGGACCGTCTATTTTTACCATGTACACATTTGATGGGGTTTGAAATTTCAGAATAGGCTGATTTTTTTGTTGGGGTGACGTACACGTTGAGGAGATCATCCTCACCAAAAATCGGTCGTGTATTCATCTTCTATGTGGATACGAGAAAATGGTTGTCAAAAATAATTATCCAAAATGGTTATGCTCCGGTCCTGGCCTTATTTTGTCGGGACAGTGTCATCTAAAACTTCTGTCACAATCGGATTGCAAATCACACAATCACAGCCAATGAGTTCTCGGCAGGTACACCTAAAAGCAAAGCACATGGTACGTTGCAAAAAGCACTTGTGTACGTGCCGAGAACTCATTGGCTTGTGATTGTATGATTTACAATTTCTTGTGATAGAAGTTTTACTCATCTTATGAAGACTGCTGACAGTCCTCGGGATTGCATCACATATATCTTTAAGATCATCTATCGGTATGGACCTAGGGATGGTGATACTACAATATCGTCCTCGCGCAGAAGGAACCACGTAAGTGCCATCAATAAACGTAGATGTATTGGAGGTGGGCCTACATATCAGGAGTTGTGAGAGGAAGCACGATTTCTGTTACTCACCGCTGCCATTTAGGCCTACTGATCGCATGGATGTTTAGCCACCCCTCGGTAGACATTCACACCAACAATCAGCTTGTTTGATGATTTTTAGCCGTTTGACTTGGTAAAAAACAAAGACGGTTGAATCCAACGGCTAGAATCACACCTTAAAAAGTACTAAAATCTAATGGCTAGATATAACCAATCTGGATGAATTTTGGTGTGTATATTCACAGGGAGGGAGGGGGGGTCATTAGGCTCAGAGGGCAGTGATGAGTAACAAAAATAGCATCACCTAACGCCTTTAGCATCGAACTTTCTTATCTGTTTAGTAGTGAATTATTTTTATTTTTATTTTTTTTTATAGTTAAGCCTATTTTTAAAGAGATCGATAACTCAGTGAAGGCGGGTTTTGAACTCAGGTCTATGGTATCATCACCCACAAACTTTACCAATTGAGCAAGCTCGCACCTTCTCGTGGATTTCATTTGCATGAACAAGTGGGTTTATGTGTGTGTTGAGTTCTTTTCCATATATCTTTTTGACTTTTTCTTTCTTGTTTATGTGGATGACTATTGTGGCTATTCCCTTGTGGCATCCAGAAGTTGCATACCATACTACGTCTAGTGGCCCATCGGATGTGAATCATTCTTCTGAGTTTGTCTCTAGCCATACTATATAGTATTCATTTCTACTTTGTGATAAACTAATGGGTGGCATGTGCCCTCGGCACTCTCCGACAAAGCATTTGCCAAAATCAAGTGTGAGTGGCTGAGATCCATTGTCCATTTGGGAGATAAGATCTTGGCCTTTCTTTATGAAGCCTATAATGGGTGGAGACAATTTTCATGTTTTGTTATATAAATAGTGGGTGGCCCATGCCCATGGCACTATAGGACAAAGCATTTGCCAAAATCAGGTGTGAGAGGCTAAGATCCACCATCATTTGGGGGATAAGATCTCGGCCATTCTTTGTTGAAACAGATAAGAGGGGATATAAGTTGGGAGACAACTTCCCTATTTTGTTATATAAATGAACCACTTGTGTCTTTGGATCTCTCAAAAAATGGGCTTTCTAGAAACCACCAATGACTTAAAGCTTATTTTAAGTGCTTACTCAATAACATTTTATATGTGAAATGCTTAAGTTAAATTGTTGGCCATTTGGTAACCATACAAGAAAATTGCTTCTTTTTTTAAAAAGTACTTTTACAGTGTTTGGTAATAAGGTCCTTTTTTGTGACAAAAGCAAAAAGAAAAAGGCACTTCAAAGGGATAGTCTTCGTAAAAAATCAACCCAAGAAAAAACTAAAATCCAACATTTAGAAATCACTAATCATGCTGATTTTTGGTCTGTAGGTCTACTTAGGGATGGTCCAAACATCCATACAGTCAATTGTCTCTAAGGCCCTACTTGGTTCACTACACTTGGGGTGCATTTTGCACTGTAGTGCAAATGTAGCGACTTGTGTTGTAATCACTTACCATGCAAGTCACTTACAACTGTTTGGTTCACACTCCCGCAAATAGAAGTAAATGAAGTTTAGCTGATTGGTTGGCAGTTCATTGAAAAAGAATATAATAGATTATTTTATTTCTTGATTTTATCAAAAAATGCATAATAAAATTTTTATTGTTATCATGTTGTTTTTATTATTATTATTTTTGGAGGGGAAAGCTTGGTTTAGGTGCCCCGACCAATTATATTAAAAATAGAAAACTAAAATAATAATAATAATATTTTAATAAAAATAATTACAGTTATTCTTATTATTAATGTTTTTCGGAAGAAAAAAATGTTGAGCTAATATAATGCACCCACTTACATCAATTTTTGGGTTGCACTTACTTACATCTATTTTGTTAAGTAGTTTGCAAGGGCTTGGAACCCACTTGCACGGCAATTCATTTGCACGCCTCCAATGAATTACTTGCAATCCCAAAATTATGGCAAGTGAGTGCATTGCACTCAATTTGCAGTGAACCAGGCCTAAGAGTGTACCATGTGATTAATGTAGACGACCACGTTCGTCATAGATTTAATCAAAGCAGATTAATGATCGAATGAATGATCATAGATTACAATGACCTGTAGGGAGGGCAATAATATCTTATGACAGTAATGAATGAACACAACCGTAGGTCCGCAACCCAGGTTAATCAGTTGGGTCGGGCTCCGGATACCGCCCTAAAATGATAGGCTCCGATTACAGGACACAATATAAACCACATGGCATACTCTTAGAGGACTCAGGCCGTATGGATGTTTGACCAACCCCTAAGTGGGTCTACAACCCAAAAATCAGCTTGATTAGTGATTCATAGGTGTTGGATTGGCTCAATTATGGGAATTTGAGCAGTATATGAGGTACAAAGATCCCACACCTAGAAATTGCTAATTAGGCTGATTTTTGGTTTCTAGGTCCACCTAGGGATTGACCAAACGTCCATACGGTCAGAGTCCTTCAAGAGTATGCCACGTGGCTCATATTGTGTCATATAACCACAGCTTGCCATTTTAGGGCGGTAACGTCAAAGGACGCGGTTACTTTTTGCTTTTTTGCTGACGTGGCACAACTTAAGTAGGACCCTTTTGGTCGGTCTGTGCGGCCCTGGGGCATAGGAGTCTTGCGACCCATTGAACGGTGGGCCGGAGTCCAATTGCCCACCAGGGATGCTCTAACCCTAAACGTTAATTACACTACCCAGTTCCCATCAAAGAAAGCATTTGAACCGGAGAAAATAAGGTGTAGGGAGTGTGAATTAAAGATATATAATGTTTTCTATTTGCAATTCTCTTTGACTCATCTCATCGATGGATTCAAGACAATATATATACACATAGTTTGTTTCCTCTGAACTAAGAAAAGATATACAATAGAATTTCAGTTTCATTTTCTAAAGGAAAGAGTTACATATTCAATTCAAATTCGAATTCGGCCAATTCAAAATTCAAATTAATTCAACCAAATTCCTATTGAGGAGGAATCTTGGCCGAGATACAGGGCGCACCGAGCACCACTGTATAGTTAGCACGCGCAGCTAAAAGCAACAATCAAGCTTCGTCAATGGCGGGCGAAACCCTCTTCCTCTTCACTACCTGATCGAAGGAACCCTAACCATGGAAGGAAGAGGAGGAGGAGATCAGAGCTCTCCGCCATTAAAACCCTCCAAATTCTCGGTTTATCAGAACCCGGTCTTATCGGCTGCTCTAACGGCTAATAGTCTCCGCCCTTCGAAGTCCTCATTTCTATGCATCCTCTCAGTCTCCACTGCTTCGGCATTCGCTCTCCTCAGCATCGTTTCCAGGTAAGACCACTGCTGCATTTTCAGAAACGTTATCGATTGTTTTGAGAGGTTCTGCTTCAAATGTTTTGAATTAGAGAAACTAAGGTTTTAAAGACTAAAATTCCCCTCAAAGAATTTAAGCGGGATTTCGGAATTCTTGAGATGTTCCCTTTCAAATGCTTGAATGGGAGCTAGGGTTTTGTAAAGGTTTTAACAAAGTTTATGTTTTCTAACATTTTCTATGTCAAATTCAACGACTGCAAACACTTTTTTAGGGTTCATGGGTTTTTTCGTTCTCTGGTATCAAAACTTCGGGCAACTAACACAATTTTTGCTTGGATTTTTGAAGGGGAGACGGGTTCATCAACAATCTGAGACTCAAACATGTTTCCCACACCACAGCTTGTGAGCTGCTCTCTGTCTTTCTTAATAAATATCATTCTTTGACCAAATACAACTCTCACCTCTAATTGCTCAAGTTTTATATGTGATCATCTTATTATTGTTTTCCAGATTTGCTTACCAAGACTACACAGCTCCTGATGGGGTTCGTGTTCATGGGAACTCTGTATGCCCTCATCAGAGCCTTTTCCTTGCGGAGAGCAAGAAATGTTGCTGGTGTATCGGCTGTGTCTTCTACTAAAGGAGCCAAGGAGCAGAGACTTCTAACAGAGCGTCAACTGGGGCTTTTGGGAATAAAGCCTAAACTGGTTGAAAGGGTTGATTCTGAGTCTGCGAAGAAACCCCCCAAGTCTAGACCATACTCAACGTCTTCTCATTCAGATATCCTCGTCCCGCTCCATCAATCAGTCTCTAGTCCAAGTCGTTCATCTCGAATCGGGGCCGAGAAGCCGAACACCAGTGGTGGAAATAAGATGGCTTCTTACTATACACGGTCAAAGTCCCCAGGGTCTCCATCTTCTCTGTACCTTGTCCCTTCAGCTTCTTTGCAGGGACCATCTGTTCAGACTTCACCAGGTTTAGATCGACTAGTTTCAACACCCTGGTCGAAGGAGCGACCCTCCACTCCAAAAGAGATCATGACAGAGGAAATGCTTGAACAGTTTTTGGCAGACATAGATGAGAAAATCACAGAATCAGCAGCGAAATTGGCAACTCCTCTGGCCACACTTGCTGGTTTTGGCATAGCCAGTCCTAGTACGGTTGCCAATTCATCAAATACATCTGGAGCTACGAGGAGTACACCACTGAGGCCCGTGAGGATGTCCCCGGGTTCCCAGAAGTTCAGTACTCCCCCAAAGAAAGGAGAGGGTGACCTTCCCACACCCATGTCAATGGAAGAGTCGATTGAAGCTTTTGAGAATTTGGGCATCTACCCTCAAATTGAGCAGTGGAGGGACCGCCTCAGGCAATGGTTTTCATCAGTTGTGCTAAATCCACTGCTTGACAAGATCGAAACCAGTCATATTCAGGTTCGTTATCATCTTCTGATAGTTTGAATCTTAGAATTTAGGAAATCTGGTCTACCCATTTGAGAGCCTAGAAGAATTGTCTACCAGCACACATGTACATGTTTTGCTCAAGCAGGGAGATGAGACCAACCATTTGATGGGTCCAGTCAAGAAGATCTCCGGTGCTTAAATTCGACTTGATTAGACAATCACAACCATCTGTTTTGTATAGTCTCTGTCTCCATGTAGCATTTAAATATTCAAAAAGAAAATATTCTTATATTTGCAGGTAATGCAAGCTGCTGCCAGACTTGGTATTTCAATTACTGTCAATCAGGTGGGAAGTGATTCACCGAGTACTGGAGCTCCGGCTGCTGTGTCTCCGGTTGATGGGACAAAAGAATGGCAACCGGCATTTACTCTGGACGAAGATGGGCTTCTTCATCAGCTACGTGCCACTCTTGTGCAAGCTCTTGATGCTTCTGCATGTAAGTTGCTACTATGCTATTATTATATGTCATATTTCAAGTTGCTAGATTGTGCTGCTTAAATTATAGATCTGTATAGAGGATTTCATGTGTGCGGGTCTTCTTTCTGTTTGCAGCAAAGTTGCCTTTGAGCAATCTGCAGCAATCCCCACAGCAAAATTCTTTAGTCCCTGTTATACAGGAGTGTGTGGATGCCATCACTGAACACCAGAGGCTTCATGCACTGATGAAAGGAGAGTGGGTTAAGGGTTTGCTACCACAAAGCAGCGTCCGGGCAGATTACACAGTACAAAGGATCCGGGGTAGATTTTTTTTTTCCTCTTATCTCTTACTATATGCTTGTGACCTAGATTGCATCTCTTGGCACTAGAATTTGAAGCAGTTCTCCATCAAATGACATACACCATATGGTGGCCACTATAACCAAACCATGGTTTATCCATTTGTGAAATTTCACAGAGCTCGCGGAAGGAACCTGCTTGAAGAATTATGAGTATCTGGGAAGTGGGGAAGTTTATGAAAAGGTGAACAAAAAGTGGACTCTTGAGCTTCCAACTGATTCTCACTTGCTGTTGTATCTATTCTGTGCTTTCCTGGAACACCCCAAATGGATGTTACATGTGGATCCTACATCCTATGCCAGTGCACAATCTAGCAAGAACCCTTTATTTTTAGGAATTTTGCCTCCAAAAGAAAGGTTTCCTGAGAAGTATGTAGCTGTTGTATCTGCTGTCCCCATTATTCTTCATCCAGGAGCTTGTGTACTAGTTGTTGGAAAGCAAAGCCCTCCACTTTTCGTCTTGTATTGGGATAAGAAGCTGCAGTTTTCTCTTCAGGTAAGTGCCATTCAATGTAGTTCGGGTGTATTATCTTATCAGATTACCTCAAATGACAGTCATTGCTGAATTCTTGTTTTCTCTTACATGGCCACTTGTATCATCTCCATATTTTGGTGACTATTGCATCCATAGTTTAGCTTATTGAATTTTTAAGTTGGCCACACTGTTATTTTTATAGTACCAAGTTGCAGGCAGCAATGCATCTATCCAATTAATAAACTTGATTTAATGGAAATTTCTACTTAACCACTGAGGTATGGATATGTTTGTCAATATCAACATTTATTCCTTTGCTCTTTTGTCAGTTTGTGTAAAAAATTTATAATGGAATCAAGGCTACAATTCTACATCTCCAATACTTTATATGAAATGCGTGTGTGTGGTTATGGTTTGGGGCTGGAGAACCTTTACGTGTTCATGAAATTGTTTTGTATGATCTATATCGTTCTTGGAGACCTTACAATGGGAAATCTTGGATGGTGCAAGGATGATTTTAATTTCATCAATTAGTGACTTTTTACTCCCATGCAAGAACCTAAATGAGTATAATGGGTAAATGGGAAAGTACTTCATAACCACTCGGTTAATCCCGTGTTTTATGCAAAAGAATAAATGTGGTCGATTGTGCAGACTGCCAAAATGTTCTCAAGTTTAGGCTTTATGAGGTAACCTAATTTTAACTAAAAGCACATGAACTTCATGAAAAGAAGTCATTTTTCCGTTCCGTCTGGCTCGTTCGCTTGTCTCGCCCAGCAACAACTAAGGTAAGGGGTGCTCACTTTGGCAGGGTGATTGTCCCCCTCAAAGTCCTTCCATATGGGCCCGATAAGCTAAATCAACAAAAAATGGAATATTAGGGAAAACGGTAGTGTTTTTGAAATGAAGGTTAACTAAAACATGCATCTCGAATTCCATTTTCATCCCATCCTATTGAATGTATGAATTCGTAAGGCCCAACTTTGTTAGGTTTTCCAAAATTATAGTTCTAGATAAAGTTGAATGACGTAAAAGGATTTATGTTGATGACCCCAAATAGTTGGGATTTGGCGATGATGATGAATATAAAATTTGTGATGTCTTAACTCTGTTTTGATGTTAAATATGAAAAAAATCAACTTGCACCAAAAGTATGTTGTTTTATTTCATCATCATCATCATCATCTTAAGCTTTTTCCCAACAATATGGGCTTGGATGTACGAATTATGTTCATCCATTCAATCTTGCCTAAAGCCATCTCTTTGGTTAAGGCAGGAATGTTTTGGTGGGGAGGGGAATGGAGTCTCGTGGGACTTCGGCCTGAGACGCAACTTAAATGATTGGGAGATCACTACCATGGCAGCTCTTCTTTAGAGATTGGAAGGGACGGTAATGGATAGATCTAAGGAGGACATTATTTGGTGGTCTGGTAGATCCGACGGACGTTTCTCTGTGCGCTCGTTCTTATGAGATGTTAGATAGGTCTTGGAGATCATTGCAGGCGCTAGCTAATATCTCTTACCGAGAAGGAGGGCAGCTTTAATGTTTGCCCTGAGATGGGGGTTAGAGCAGCTGATGAGAATGCACCCCTTAACCTCTACAGAGGCTCTAGAAATAGCGGAATCACACGGGGGAGGATAAACCAGGGTGTAAGCCTAGCATTCCTAGGAGCAGGTGTAAGAGAGAACTCAGCAAACTGGTGAGCAACATCAATTATGATGGGAACACTCAGGAAAGGAGAAATGGCAGGAAATCCAGGGCCAACTACCAGTCTCATTGAAGCTCAAAACTCTCTCTTGGAATGTTAGGGGATTGGGCAACAAGGAGAAGAGGGCAACTGTTAGGTGCGGTATTAGTAGGTGGAAGCCGAATCTTATGGTGCTCCAGGAAACTAAATTATCTGTTGTGGAGGACTCTTTGGTGTTTGATATTTGTGGCAGGCGTGATCTTAAGTGGATCGCTATTCCAGTGTACGGCTCCGCGGGAGGGGTGCTAGCCATCTGGGATCTTGAGGTATTAGCTGTGGAAGACGTCCTTTTAGGAGCTTTTTCCATTTCTTTGTTATGCAGATGCAAGGAGGATGGGTTCCTTTGGGTTCCCTCGGGTGTGTATGGCCCCAATCAGAATACCCTCCGCAGCCATTTCTGGGATGAGTTGGATAGTGTGCAGGGTTTGTGGAGCCACCTGTGGTGCATTGGGGGGGGACTTCAACGTTATTAGATTCGCTCACGAGAAAAGGAGTGGGGATAACAAACGTAGTAGAATTACACCATATATGAGGGATTTCTCCGATTTTGTGGCTAGACATGAGTTGGTGGACCTCCCTTTAGCTGGTGCTTACTTCACGTGGTCTAACCACCAGACCCACCCTACCTTGTGTAGACTTGACAGGTTTCTTATCTCCAGCAGCTGGGAGGCCCACTTTCCCGATGTCATCCAATCCGCCGTTCCTAATCCGACGTCCGATCATTGCCCCATTGTGCTTGAAAGTGGAGGAATTAGCAGGAGACCCAGCCCATTCCGGTTCGAGCTTATGTGGATGAAAGATTCTTCCTTCTTTAATAAGGTGGAATCTTGGTGGAGATCTTTTGTGTTCACTAGTAGAGCTAGTTACAATTTTTGGAGTAAACTCAATGCCCTTAAAAAGCATTTGAAGGTTTGGAATGGGGAGGTTTTTGGTAGAATTGACAAGAAGATGGGTGTTGTATTGGAGGAGATAGCGCGCATAGACAGGCAAGAAGAAACCGAGGCCATCCCTATGGAAGTTTACAGCAGGAGGACGGAGTTGAAGAATTAGTTTCTGGCATTGGCTCGTTTGGAGGAAATTAGCTAGAAGCAAAAATCTAGAGTGAGATAGCTCAGAGAAGGGGATAGGAACACCAAGTTTTTCCACAGGATAGGCGACGCCAGAAAAAGAGTCAATAACATCTCTAGCATAATGGTAGATGGGTCGTTGATTGAAGATGAGACTGGAATTAGAGATGCTATTGTATCTTTTTACTCCAACCTCTATTCTGAAAAAGTGGCTTTTAGGCCGAAGCTGAATGGTCTAGACTTTGGCATTCTAGAAGAGGTTCAAAGAAGGTGGCTTGAGAGACCTTTCGAGGAGGAAGAAGTCTTAGCCACTATCAAATCCCTTGGGGGCGACAAGGCGCCTGGGCCTGATGGCTTCCCTTTAGCCTTCTTCAGTAGCTGTTGGTCTATTGTGGGACAAGATTTTATGCGGGTGGTGGAGGAGTTCTACTAGGATTCGTGGCTCGACTGGAGAGCAAACACTACATTTATAGCACTGGTGCCCAAGAAAGGAGCTGTCTCTCTTGCTGACTTCCGTCCTATTAGCTTGATTGGCAGCACATACAAAATTATCGCCAAGGTGATGGCTACCAGACTCAAAGGGGTGATGGGCAATATTATATCTTCCTTTCAGGGGGAGTTTGTGAGTGACTGTCAGATTCTGGATGGGGTCTTGATTGCTAACGAGATCATTGACTCGAGAATTCGAGAAGGCACTCCTGGTATTATTTGTAAGGTGGATCTGGAGAAGGCTTATGATCATGTTAGTTGGCCTTTCCTCGAGTACGAGATGGGTCGTATGGGGTTTGGGGAGAAATGGAGATCTTGGATCCGAACTTGCGTGTCTACGGCCCGATTCTCGGTGCTTGTTAATGGAGTTCCCGCGGGCTTCTTCAGGAGTACTAGAGGTCTTCGACAAGGGGATCCTCTATCCCCATATTTGTTTCTCTTAGTGGCGGAAGTGTTGAGTCGTATGACTTCCAAGGCGGTCGATGGTGGTTTTTTGGTTGGATTCTCTGCGTGTCGGGAGGGTCCCACCATTTCCCACCTATAGTTTGCAGACGACACTATCTTTTTCATGCAAGCTTCCCGCTCCCAAGCTCAGGCCCTCAAAGGCATCTTACGTTGTTTTGAAGTAGTTTTTGGGCTTCGTGCCAATCTCGAGAAGAGTCAAGTCTTTGGAGTAGGAGAGGTTAGGTGTTTGGACTCGATCGCTGCTACGTTGGCTTGTAGAAAAGGGCAACTCCTGACGGTCTATCTCGGTCTTCCTTTAGGAGCCAGCTATAGATCCAAGAGTATTTGGGATCCGGTAGTAGAGCGGTTTGAGAAGAGGCTGGCCCACTGGAAAAGATCATTCTTATCCAAAGGAAGCAGGCTCACTTTAGTGAAAAGCACCCTCTCCAACTTACCTATCTATTACTTATCTCTTTTCTCTATCCCCATGGGTATCGCCAAGAATATCGAAAGTTTGATCAGGAATTTCTTATGGGATGACAGCGAAGAGCACCATAGATTTCACCTTGTCAATTGGTCGAGGATATGTTTGGCTAAAAAAGAAGGTGGTCTTGGGGTTTGGCTTATTAAACCCATGAACAATGTTTTGCTCGGCAAATGGGTCTGGAGATTCGGCAATGAAAGAGAGAGCTTATAGAGAAGAGTGATCTCGGCCAAGCAGGGCGTTAATTCGAACGAGTGGGAGAGCAGTATTCCATCCTCTTCGTATGGGACCGGGGTGTGGAATGGTATCTCTAAGTTGACGGAGGAAATTAGAAACAAAAGCATTTTCAAAGTGGGGAATGGGCATAACGTCAGATTTTGGGAAGACGGGTGGTGCGGGGATATCCCTCTCAGTGAAGATTTTCCCTCTATCTATGCCTTATCCAATAGGAAAGGAGAATCGATTAAAGCCGTCTCGTCCTCCAATAATGGCTCTCTATCCTGGGATCTAGATCTAAGAAGAAATATCAACGATTGGGAGATGGACTCAGTGGTGGCCTTACTTAATCGGCTAGAAGAGGTAAATCTCACGGAGAGTGTGGAAGACAGAAGATGGTTGTTAGATAACCCCAATGGCAAGTTCTCAGTGAAATCTCTTTACAAGTCCTTAGCGGGTGTCTCTCCCACTTTATTCCTAGTCAATACCATTTGGAAGAACCCCATCCCCTCCAAAGTTAAGTTCTTTGTGTGGTGTGCCATGTTGGACAAAATTCTATCGGTTGAGAAGCTTAAAAAGCACGGATTCCACATGCCCAACAGATGCATCCTATGCTGCAGTGACGAGGAGACGACTGACCATTTGCTTATCCACTGTAGAGTGACGAGGACTATTTGGGATAGGTTCTTGTGCCTTTTCGGTATGTCATGGGTGCTCCCGAGGTCAGTCTTCAACCTGTTCACAGAATGGCACTCGAAAGCGTTTTCCGATAGTGGTCATATTTTGTGGAGACTCATCCCTTTCGCTATTTGTTGGGAGGTGTGGAAAGAGAGAAATCTTCGTATTTTGAAGAAAATGGGGTTGATGTGGAGAAGATTATCTTTAAGATTAAAGCGGCGGCTTACTTCTGGGATCGGCCACTCCCGAGCTTCATAGTTTTAGATTTGAAGACTTTGTGTGTCGGTGGGATCGGCTGATCTCAAATTTGTAGCCTTTCTTGCTAGTTTTTTTGGAGGCCTGTTTTGCCTGGCTTTGTTTCGCCTTGTACGTTATAGGCGGTCCTTGTTCTTCTTTTAGGGCCCCCCTCAGCCCCGTTTAATATATATCTTTTACAAATCAAAAAAAAAATGTGCATTTCCGTCAGTCAAGATCTTGGAGCCGAAGATTTCATCCAAGGTGGCTTTCTTTGTGTGGTGTGCCTCCTTGGAAAAGATTCTCACAGTGGATAATCTCATCAAGAGAAACAAAGTGATGGTTATTTATCGTGTTATGTGTAAAGAAGTAGGGGAATCCATCAATCATCTCCTCTTGCACTGCAGAGTAGCTTGGGAGGTGTGGGGTATCTTCCTTGGATCTTTCAGGATATGTTGGGTCCGTCCAAAAAATGTACTAGAGACTATTAGTAGATGGACGGACCTCTGTTTTCCTCCTTGTGACCGGAGATTATGGTATGTTCTTCCCTTTGCGGTTTGGTGGGCTCTTTAGAAGGAAAGGAACAACAAAATCTTTGAAGGAAAGGAATCATCTTGCTTTGACATTGTCCTATCCATCGAGGTTCTTACCTTTTTTGGGTCTAAATTGTACAGAGAATACAAAGGGTTGGCCTTTGAGGACTTCGTATTTAGATGGGAGTCTATCGTGATAAGAGGAAACTAGGTCCTTATTGCTTTCCCCGGGGGGTCGGGGGAGTCTCGACCTCCCGCCTTTGCCTTGTTGTAAGTTTTTTGTTTCCTCATTTAATAAACTATACCTTATATAAAAAAAACACAATGTCCATTTTGGCCTTCTCCTCGCCCTTTTAAGCCCTCCAACTTGCACATTCCTCCTCACTGGTGCTGTCATGGTCTTTGTTGTACATGACCAAACCATCTCAATCGACTTTCCCTCATTTTGTCACTTATTAGGGCTACTCCTATATGTTTACGAAAATTCATCTCTAATTTTGTCTTTCCTTGTCTTACCACACATCTATCTCAACATCTTCATCTAGGCTATACTCATTTTATGAACATGTTGTTTCTTGATTGTCCAACATTCTGCTCCATAAAGCATTGCCGGTCTATTGTTGTCTTATAATTTTTTTTCCTTTTAGTCTGATTGGCTGGTTGTTTTATTTAAGGTGCCATTTTATGCTTAAGCATTGTTGTGGTTATTGATCTTGGCTTGTCATAACTAGATGCTCGTGACTTTCATATGATTTACTTTGAGAACTCTCTTATTAAAGTGATCCTAGCATTTTGAATTGTTGCCACCTAAGTAACATGGACACTCTGTTTCCTAAGAATTTTTTCTTTCAGACACCTTGCCGTATTCACGTGTCGGACACATGCCAACATACCCTTACAAACAAATCTCAATTTATTCAAACATTTTATTTTCAGCTATTATTTATATATGGTTTGTGATTTAAATGTATATCAACTTAAACTAAATACATTCTTTCCGTATTGTATACTTTACATGGACACTTTGTATTTAAAAGATATCTTTCAGCGTAAGGAATGAACTGTATGGACGTGTCAACATATCGGGTTTGTGGGGGTCTGTGTGTCTGACACTTTGTATCAATATCGGACAACGACACACATGTCCGTGTCTTTGTTACATAGGCTGCAACGCCAGCAGTTATGTCGAAAGTCAAGACCTAGAATCAGATCAGTTCGTGTGAGGCTAGATTTCTGTAATATTGTATACTTAACAATGAATCTGGGGTTAAGTTAATTCATCACATGAGGTACTTCCGAAATTGTGCCGGTTGTTTGATATGGCTGCCTCATCAGTATCTGGACTTAGGCATTTCTCTTTTTTGCTAGGGAATTTTGACGGTTGCTGTTAGAGTGATTATGGTGGTTGCGTGGGTTTTGTAAAAGAAACTTTCTGCATGGTAATATTTTACAGTCGGAGAAAGAGAAGTGGTTACCATCAAACTTCGCTAAGTGACTCAATTATGGTATTTATAGAGTACTTAATGGTGGACTCTATACGACTAATACACTTAATGCTTGAACACAATTGATACACCTACAGTTGTGGAAAATGGCATGGTATACAACAATGTCAAATCTTACCCTCTTTCGATCTCATTCCTTTGTGTAGTCATTGTGGTGTCAGTAGGTCTGATGGCCAAATAGGAAACTTTGGTAATTTGAAGTTCATGCCTCCGTAAGATGCTCCACAGTTCAATCATGTGAATTTCCATGTGCAAGAGAGGTAATGTTATAATTTGCTTTTTGATCAGTAATGACAGAATTTCATTCTGGATTTTTCTTGGTAAGAAGGATGTCATTTTGATGCTTCTCACTCTAATGATATATCCTTGGTAACCACAGAGTTGGAGAGAACTGTCTGTCCATGTGGTATATCAAAGAATATGTAAACTTGTGTCTATTGCACTTTTTAAAGTAAGACAGTCCAGTCTTGTGATGGAGAACGCGAGAAGAGATAACATGTTATTCTGCTGCTTCTCTAAATGAGATTCCACTTGGATATGCTTCTCAACCTCATACTTCCATATCACAGTGTTTAACTTAAAGGCTAAACCAAAATAACAAGAGATTGCCAATCCCAACTTAATGAAAGTGAGATATCTTTGTATTTTGCCTTGTGTTTGGCATACACATAATAATAGTTCATTTTCTTGTTCTTCCATGTGGTGGGAGGGTTTCGGAAGAAGCTGAAGACTGCACATTCTGTTCATCCAGCAAATTTAGTTATCCATAACAGCTGTAAACACCTTGACAACCATATGGCCAAAGTTTGGATTTGTCGTATGCTTTACTCTTTTCTTGTTCGCATGCGCACACACACAGAGAATAGTGTGTTACACACTGAATAAGCATGATATCCCACGACAATGATACGAATTCTCTTCCTGTTTTTATTGGTTTTTGTGACAACCATTTGGTCGGTTTTCCAGGGAAGAACAGCACTGTGGGATGCCATCTTACTTCTCTGCTATAGAATCAAGCTCGGATATGGAGGGGTTGTCCGGGGCATGCATCTTGGTTCATCAGCTTTCGGTATCCTCCCAATTCTTGATTCGGAAACCGAAGACTGAGGGACTTGTCAAGCTCGCAATGTTTTGTTTGTGAAGGACCATTGATCAGAAGGCAATTTTGAAGTTTTTTTCTCCTAGGCTCAACAAGCAGGGCCAAGTGGACCATATGATCTGCGAATGTTTTAGGTCCTGGCTCTCACTGAGATACATGTTTACAGTGTTGGATCATGGTTAGAAGTTAGAACATTAGTTCCATCATCTGAAATTTAATCAAAGCAAGTGTTATTAAAGAAATGAGTACATGGGAGTTAGTACAGGCAACTTTTGATCAATTTAGAGTCCCATGGTCTGATCAACAGGATGTAGCTCCTGTTCATTGTGATAGCTATGCTGGTTGTGAAATTTCGAGGTGAATTCCAACATAGAATTAGGGCAAAAGTTACAGACGCGTTATCATATTTTCATACCATGCCTTTTCTGATTCAAAAGAGAAAGGCAATAAGTAGTTGATCCATTGGCATTTTTATGTAATATTTGCATTTAGATTAAATTAGGACTAATTTCTTGGTCCTCAATTGCAAATGACAATGAATTGGTACGATCTCTTGCCAAAAAACAAGCTCTGTATTTTTCCCCAATAAGAAAAAACATAAATGTAAGTATGATAATCAACACCTCTTCTAGCAATTTTTAGAAACTAATGGTTGATCAAAATAAAAGAGAAGCACTAGGCATCAGGAGTAGAGGAACGATGAAGCTGTCCTCTTGGCCTACACTGCACGATAAACATGTGTTCTCGGAGATTCTATTGAGGAGGTCTCATGACAATTAACCTAATTAGATGATCACAATAATCCAAACTGAGTTTTTTTTTTTCCAGGAATGCGTACCATTTTTTTCCCGACCATCCAGAAGAATGCTATAGATTAATCAGCTAGAAAGCTGATTTTGGTCTTATATCTCTTCCTACCCTGGAACCTTGATTTGGTGGTTCGGGATATAATCTTGATCTCGACTTTGCTCTTGAAATGTTGGAACCTGGTTCGGCCTGCCTTGTGATCACTCTCTTATAGTTGACAAAAAAGACATTTTATTTTACTTAATTTACAGGATTTTCGTGGTGGGAAACTTGTAGTTGAAACGGAATGGTTGTAATTAAATATTGATAACTATTCCAACAATGGTAATAATGGCAGAACCTAAAATGCTATTGAACTACAAATCTCTGCAGCAACTGAAACCTTTTAATTACAAATAAATTTTTTTTGTTGAAAATTCCTTAAATTTGTTGTTAATGAGTAATAATGTCGATCTGGGATTATTTGGGGGTGGCTCATTGGAGGTGAGATTAGCCAGTGGCAACTCTGGTCATACTAGCTGAGCCACAAATCTACAGGTATAGAATACACAACAGCATAGGATCAACATATTAATAATACAATTATATATCATCACCAAATGGTAAAAGTTTCCGAATTTCTTATTCTCCTTCCCCTTAGTAATCATCTTTGGGGTTTTTCTCGATCCGGAAGCAATGATAATTAGATCAAGTCTTACAAAACCAATACTTCATCAACACAACAGGACTGTCAGATCATAAGCGTTACATTTCAATAACAAACATCACTTGAGGAAGAAGGCCCGGTCACCTTAAGCAGAAGGGGGTCACATGCCACAAGATCATTGCAATATCCACTTGTAACTCCAACAACTTGGATTTGACGGTGCCCGCCAAAAGAGGTTGTCATCTCCGCTTGTCTCGCTGCAGCTACTGCTTTCAGTCGGATTCGCTCAGCCCTGGAGCCAATAACCTGTCCCAGGACTGAGGCCGCAATTGTGAAGGCCATTGCTGTCTTAGGCATCAAGACAGACTTCCTAAGCATGGCTATGAAGGGTACAGCCGCGTGCACCGCTGCAAACCATGAGGGCGAGAACTTCTTAGTGTGTTCCCTCCATATTCCCAAAGGGACATTAGCTGCCATGCCCAAGACGCCTATCGCCAGCATCTTTGTGGTCAGGGCCTGTGGGCGGAGGGTCTTCACAAGAGCCGTCCTGGCCAGAGCTGCTCGAGCTGCGACCACTGCCGGTGGGCACTTGAATTTCATGCCTGGTGGAGGCTGCAGAGCCTTTGCAACCAGTGGCAGGACACCACTGACCGCCCTGTAGGACTTGGCGATTGGGCAATTCCCAGTTTGTAGCCACTCATTGCCCAATGCTTCATGCGATGAATCTCCTCCCTGAAAAATCAAAATAAATGACTGTCAGAAGACAGGCAGAAGAGAAGTTTGAAGCCCTTATGCAGATTTGAACAGTAAATCGGTCGTTCACGGATATGATGATCATCTACCTGTGAAGAAGGCTCCTTCTTGGAGGATTTGGATTTCTTTTTCCACTTCTCAGAGAAAGAATCAAAGCTGAAGGGCCCTCCCGGCCCAAAGGCCGAGAGACTGATGGTGGCAGCCTTTGCTGCTAAAGGATTAAACTGAGGTGGTGCAGGCTCGGGCTCCAAATTCTCCGAACGCAACAATGATCCTCCTGAGAGCGGGACCACTCCATCACGTCCATGGAAAAGCCTAAAAGCCATATCGAAATTGGGACCATCTTCAAAAATTGGACCTTTGGCTCCCCGTACCTGAAGGAAGGATGGAACCAAAATATAAGACTAAAATGGGAGATAGAACAGCAAGATCAATAAGAAATTATATTGGTCTATTTTTTGTATTAAAATGCATAACAAAATGAAGAGAAGAATAAAACAAGATTTTTGAAAAAGAAGAGCACCCGAGGCAAAGGGGAAAAAGAACTCACAGGCATTGCAAAATTCACTGGTGAGGAGGAGAAGCTAGTGGGTTCATTAATGTTCTTCAGAAATGGACATCGTTGGATGCCCTGATCAGCAAAGGGACACTCAGATGATGGTGACTCCTTTATGCCTCTAAAGAAAAGCTCCATTTCTATAGAACAGCTTTACCTGCACAGAGAGGAGAGAGAAGTAAACAAGAGCATCCTCACAGCAACTTGAGTAGGAAAGCCATCCAGAAATTTGAAAACAAGCACAATAACGAGTAAAGGAAAAACTACCACCAAAGTTTGGTGAAAAGTTAAAAACTAATTAGATTTCATATGCCCAAGAAAAGGCTGGACAATCCAACCATACAATTTTTTTTTCTTTTTTGGGGTCTGGCCGGATCCCTACCTGCTATTATAAACAAAAAAGATTTACAGCCTTTAGTATCCTCTTCAATATAGCAAGCAAGAGTGCTAGGGAATTCATGGGGTAAAATAAAGCCACGGTCTCTAACCCATCCAGCTAGAAAATCAGCAGCCCTATTTGCTTCCCTCCACATATGACCCACATATCTAGATCTGAACTCACTAAGGACTAACGTTGTGGTTGCTAGACAAGTCCTAGCCTCTCACGGACAAGCATATTTCTTGCTGACATAATCAACTACATTTTCAGAATCTAAATGCACTTCAATATCTTCAATGTTAAGATCATGAACTAGCCGAAGACCCTACATTGAGTTGTTCTCACCATGATAAGCATCATTACAAAAAATGAATCGATTCCAACACCACTAACCACAATAAAAGTTTACCTAAATTAACAGTTTAATTGAATGGTGCAGATTTTTCAAATTCAAGTCAGCTTTTCATGAGATTATGAATGGCAGAATGGACTGATTTTTTTTGTGAGGATGGTGTCCGCGGTATGGATAACTCAATGTGCAGTTGGATTGTCTAATAGGATTTCCACGGGGGTGTTCAAAGAGATCTCAAAGGGTTTTAGGAAAGCCCAACTAAAAGAGATGAGGCCGGGTTCCAAAGCACCGGAATTGTTGCTTGAATCAGGAATGAGCAGTACAAGCAAAACCACTAGATTTGTGTCTGTGGGCAGACTATCCTAACCGCAGGTCAAATGGCTGTGTTACCCAGATACTCCAAAAAGGGGTGCTCAAACCCAGCTCTTTTGGTTTTTTTCTTTTACCTAGACTAGCCCTTGATGGATGCAGTCTATAGAAAAGGGAAAAGAAATAACAAGTCATAGTTAAGATTTCAAATGAAAAATTCCAACTCTCAAATTTGAAAACCCATAATTTCAAGGTGTTGGAGCTCCAAGTAATGCGAAAAACGGTATTAGTAAGAATATTAGAATAAATTGCACAGTACTCATGCACAAAATGAGTATAAATTCCTAAATTTAACACAAGGGTGACCTCATAAGACTACAAAATTTATGAACAGAACCTATAAAGTCAAAGGCCCAAGACCGTAGTTTGCTCCTTCTAGGTTTCATTTAGCATCACCCACTCACCCAGAAAGAAGAATCTAGAATTTACAAATTTCAACCTTCACTAAAGGATCCATACATCTTTGAGATCATAAGCCCTAGGAACAAAAACCTGATACCACAAGTCTAAAAGTCCATGGAATTGTAGAAGATCAAATCCGGCATCCATAGAAAAAACATCTTCAAATACACAATTAAAGAGCTCAAATCAAAAGTGTAGAACACACTAGCTATACTTAGAAATAACCACAGATATCCCAAAGTTCATCATTTAAGAAGAAAAAGGTCCATCCATAAAACCAATGCACAAAGTCATAAACAAAATTGAAGAATGCAAAGCATAGACTTAAAATCCTTTATAAAGTTCCATACTCAAGCTCCCTAGAAGAATGCACTAACAGGAGCTTCAACCCCTTTAGAAAAAGAACCCCAACAATACCAACCCCAAGCTCAGCCTCACAATTGCCAACGTTTGAATCCTCAGCAAACATCCATCATGAGAAGCATGAATTCCACACAAAAACCCCAAACTTCCAACTGAAGAAAAATTAAAACCATGATAAGAAGCACTAATCACAAGATCAATTTCCTAGAATCAAACCGTGGAAAGCTGCACAAGGATACAAGTTCATAAGATCTCCATTTGCGCAAGCATGAATTCCTTGAAATAACACCCAAGAATCTCCAAAGCTTAGTCTTTCAATGTGCGAATTATACATGAAACCAATGACCAGTTCTCATATTAAAACCCTAGATTTACTAAAAATCAACATCACAACACTGGCAGAAACATTCATATGGTGAGCATAATTTCCTAGATGATGAAACCTTAAAGAACCAGAAATCCACCATACAAAGATGAATCAAACGCTCATGAAAAACAATACGAACAAATCCAATCAGAACCAGACAAACCGATACACCAGACCCCAACAAAATATTAACAAAAATTAAATAAAATCGGTATCTCAGACAGCAACAAACAGAACCATCAATCCAAAAAAAAAAAAAAAAGCCATCAACGATCCTTCGATCCGAAGCATAAGAGATAACAGAAAATCCAGAATCAAAGCAAAGTGTTTCTAAGTTTTTTAATCTAAAGAGAGAAATCAAAGATGAAATATGATCTAAAAGAGAGAATTACAGATATAAATGGTAATTAAATACCGATTTGAACCTACCGGCAAGACCTCCCTCACCACAAATGGGCAAAATGCCGACACCAGAGCTTCTCCTAAAGGGAAGCCAGGAAAAAACAACACGATCTTTTAAAGTCAAAGAGAGAATACAAATTAAGATTTAAGAGAAAGGGATCATCAATTATAAAAGAGCAATGGCGGGAGGAATTAAAAAAAAAAAATTGAATATTTTTACAGAGAAAACCTGCCGTGTTCAACACACGCCTATTTTGACATTTCTTTTCTTTTGTCCAACGTGGAATTCGTGGGCGTGGGCGTGGGCGTGGGCGTGGGCATGGGCGTCGCCAAATTACGAAAACACCCTCAATATTTTTGGAAAGATATAGGTAAACAAGTTGGGTCGCTAGGAATATGCCACGTGGCTCATATTGTGGGCCTGTAAGTAACTTTGCTGACTGGCGCCAATCAGGAAAGTTCTACTCATCAATGAAAACGTGGGTGAATCAATCCGATAACAATGACGCCTGATTTTGATACAATAGAGACATGATCCAATGTGATGCGTCAATTCCTCTACACGAGAAAAAAAAAATTTTGACGATGGAATTCATCGACCACAATGTGAGCCACGTAACACACTATTAGAGGCCACTGACCATATGGACATTTGGCCGATCCCTAGGTGGTACATAACAAAAATCAGCCTGATGATTAATGATTTCTAACCTTTGGATCTGAGTGTCCCCAATAATGCTTAAAATCCATGGTTAAAAATAAATCACAAAAAAACTAATCCAACGGATATAAATTACTAATCAGGATGAATTTTGGTATGTGGCTCCACCTAAGGATAGGCCAAACATCCATACGGTTGGCACACTTAAGGTGCACGTGCCGTCCCCGCTAGTTTTATTAATGAAATCTATGTCAATGAAACTTTATGTCACTTGACAATCAGTACATTATGTTTCTCTATTTCAAATTTAATTAAGAGGTATTTTTTAGATCAAATTGACTCAACGTTAGGTTTTCCTAATCTGATCCTACATCGCTTGGATCAAGTCTGGACCTCACCCTGGAAACCTTTGGATAGGGTGAGCATACTATTGGATCAGGTATGGACCCACCCAAGAAACCTTATCTTGTTGGAGGACAGTTTGTGGTAGAGGAGATCCTTAAGTCTATCGTGGAGGGAGAGGCTCTTCCATGCGCCATGGCCGTATAGAGCAAACAAAACGACCCTGCTCAGTGCTTGCCATGTCAGCGAATAAATTTAAAAGGAAAAACAAAAAAAGAAAAAAATAATAATAATCAAAACCAACGAACCCTATCTGCCTTGGTGCATGGAAGGCAGATAGGGTTGTTTGTTCTATACTGCCTTGGTGCATGGAAGGCTCTCCCTATCTTCGTGAATGAGTGCATTGATTTTAGAAAACATTCGGAGGTGCTAAGGTAAAACATTCGGAGGTGCTAAGGTAAAATTGACTTAGAAAAAGCCATTGACCATGCCAATTGGATTTTTTTGGAGTATCTATTTGGCATGATGGACTTTGGGTTAGAAAATGTATCTCAAGGAGGTGCTAAGGTAAAATTGACTTAGAAAAAGCCATTGACCATGCCAATTGGATTTTTTTGGAGTATCTGTTTGGCATGATGGACTTTGGGTTAGAAAATGTATCTCAAGAACTTCGTTTTCAATGTTGGTTAATAGTTCTCCGGCTGGCTACTTCAGAAGCTCGAGATGTTTGAGAGAGAGGGACCCTCTATCTCCATTCCTGTTTCATTATGCTTGTTGAAGTCTTTGGGAGGCTGGTGGTTAAAGTTATGTGAGACGATAATGTGAAGGGCTTTAGATGTTTGGCACATCCGTAGTTGGATCAACACACTCTAATTCATCTTGATTACTAATTTATATCCGTTGGATTAGAGTCTTTTCCATGGCTTATTTTCAACTGTGAATTTCTAGCAATATTTGGGGTACTCAAATTCAAAGGTTAGAAATCACTAATCAGGTCGATTTTTGTTACATAAGTCCTTCTAGGGGATGAGCCAAATATCCATACGGTGAGTAGCCTCTAATAATATGTCATGTGGCTCACATTGTGGGTCCATCATCAACTTTGCTGGCAGACACTATTATCTAATTTTTTTCAGGGATAGTTCAGGTGCCAGTGGGTGTCCAATAAATAGTTTCACAATTGAGTTAAAAAGTTAAAATATTGAATAGCCAAAGCGCGCCTTTAAATTAAAAAAGAAAAAGAAAAAGAAAAAGAAAAATGAAAGAAACAATTTTTGTCAATTTAAAGAATTTAAGGGTCATAATATAAGTAAGAATTTTTTTTATTTTTTAAATAAGAGAAAAGCATTGAGTGAGCTGCACGGTGACAAGTGCTTGCAGGGTTGACATGTTTGATAGCTAAAGACCGAAGAGCCCTTGTCATGTGATTAATTCAATGGAATCAAATGAAACAAAATAAGGTATTTTCAAAAAATTTACCTTAGTAACACAACTAAAGCCTTAGCACTTTAATAAGTAGAATAGACATGATCTATACTTATCTATAAGTTATTACTCGGAGATATTAGAGATCACTGTCTGTATGGATATTTGACTCATCCCTAGGTGGACCTACATACCAAAATTCATCATGATTAGTAAATTTTATTCTTTGGATTAGTCTTTTTTATGACTTATTTTCAACTGTAGATTTCGAGCATTATTTGGGATACTCAAATCCAAAGGTTAGAAATTACTTCTGATTTTGTTATGTATCTACCTAGGGATGGACCAAACATCCACACAGTGAGTAGCCTCTAATAATGTGCCACCTGGCTCATACTATGGTCTATCATCAACATTGATGATGGACGCCCCTCATCAAAGTTTTGCTCTTTAATAATGGTAAAAGCTACGGTTGAGAGGGAGAAATTTTTTAATGTTGAAAGTTTTTATACCGGGGTCAAGCTGCATAAAAAAACACCACATGGAACAATCTTAGAGACTTAAGATTGTACGGATGTTTGAAACATCTCTAAGTGGACCTAACGATTCAGCTGAAAAAATGCCAGGTTGGTGTTTACTAGGCGTCAAATCTCAGTACCCAAAGTAATTTTTGAATCCATGGTTGAAATTCAACCCATGAAAAAGATTTAAATCAAATGATTAGAAACAACCAATCCAGCTGATCTTTTAATTTTTTTTTGTCTTCAAGGCCATATAGGGATGTTTCAAACATCTGAACGGTCATGAATCTCTAATAATGTTCCACATCGCTTTTATAGGTGCGGCATGGACACCCGTGTAAAACGATAGTATCAAACTTTTTCCCTGCGGAGAGAGTAAAAGTTTTCACACACGCATTTATAGGTGAACACAATAAATGCGTTGACATTCTAAAAGATGTGTAAATACTTAAAAACCCTATTTATATGGATAATTTAAAAAAAGAAAAAAAAAGACAAAGCAAGACAAAGACATTTGGGGAATAACGATGAACAGATTGTGAAACCCGAGTGTTTGCCTACCCCGATTTTCTCTTAATATTGGTATTAGGGGACGCCATGTGCGTTGCATGTGCAACTTAGACGTGGCACACTCTTAGAGATCACTGACCGTGTGGACATTTGGCCCATCCGTAAGTAGATCTACATGCAAAAAGTCAACCCAATTAGTGATTTCTAAGCATTCGATTGGAGTCGTTTTCATGGGTTGATTTTCCACCATAGATATTGAGCATTATTTTTGGTACAAAGATACAAAGGTTTAAAATCACTGAATGGTATGGTTGGGGTACTCAAATCCAAAGGTTAGAAATCACAAATCAGGCTGATTTTTGTAATTAGGTTCATCTAACGATGGACCAAACATCCATACATCAATGTCCTTTATGTGATACTTTTTTTTTTATTGTTTAATGAAAGAAGTTTTGGGATTTTTTTTTTTTTTTGGTAGTTAAGCCTCGTTTTAAAGAGATCAGTAGTAACCCGTGAGGTGAGGTATGTCGCTTGGAAACCAAAAGACAAAAGAACTCCCATTGAAAAGATAAAAATACCTAAGTAAATAGATTTAAAAAAAACTTATAAGAAAAATAATGGTATTTTTGAAATTATGGAGATGTCATTTGAAGCCCGCATCATCGCCAACCCAAGTTTTGACTTTATAATAGTATATATAGTTATAGATAGATAGATATAGATTAGTATAGACTAGTAGGTGGTCCGTGCCTACGGCACTCTCCGACAAAACGTTTGCCAAAATCAGGTGTGAGTGGCTGAGATCCACCGTCCATTTGAGGGATAAGATCTCGGCCATCCTTTATGAAGCCAGATAAGAGGGGGAGACAACTTCCCTGTTTTGTTATATAGACTAGTGGGTGCCCCGTGCCATCGGCACTCGACAAAGAATTTGCCAAAATCAGTTGAGTGGCGAAGATCCACTGTCCATTTGGGAGAGGCTTAGATCTCGGCACTTCTTTGTTGATGCTTATAAGAGGAGGTATAAGTAGGGAGACAACCAATTTGTTTTGTTGATAGAATAGTAAATGGCCCGTGCCCACAGCACTCTCCGACAAAAGTGCTTGCAAAAGTTGGGTGCCTTCGGCACTCAAACGGTATAACGGACTGGGGTGTTACTGTTTTTTATATTATAACGGCTGTTATAACGGATTGTAACGCACAGAGGAGAGAAATGAGAAAATAACAAAATATAACTGTGTTGAAATTTAAATTTTGAATAAATTGAGGTCAAATGAGGCAGATTGAGTGGCTGAAATCTAACCGTCCATGTTAGATCAATGGATTTGATCTCAACCACTCTTTATCTAACCGTTCACATTAGATGGATGGATAAGATAAGAGAATACAACTGAGTTGTCTTGATATATGCGTGGGTGGCCCATGCCCGCGGCACTTTCCGACAAAGTGTTTGTCAAAATGGGGTGGGAGTTAATCTCAGCCATCGATATGAAGCGTAGTGGATCTCAGCCATTCATTATTGAAGCCATATAAGATAAGAGGGTATAAGAAAACCATTAAATTTCTGTTAAATTCTATTTTTTTTTTAAATTTTAAAATTTCAAATTTCAAAATTTAAATTTTGAATTTCAGCACAACTTTTTTTCGTTAAAATCATTAAAATTCAGTTAGAATCTATTTTTTCCATTTTTGCCCCTGACCATTTCAATCCGTTTTAATGGTAACACCCCTCTCGAGGCATAAAAAGTGGGGCTCCTGAGCCTGACCCTTGGGCTATATAAATATCCAACCCATTTCATTCTTCATATGTAGGTAAATAGTAGGTGACCTGTGCCCACGGCACTCATCGACAAAGCGTTTGTCAAAATTGGGTGTGAGTGGCTGAGATCCACCGTCCATTTGGTGTGATAAGATCTCGGCCATCCTTTATGAAGCTGGATAACAGGGGGGACAACCGTACTGTTTTGTTATAGACTAGTAAATGGCCCGTGCCCACAACACTCTAATAAAAGCATTTGTAAAAATTGGGTGCCTTCGGCACTCAAACGGTATAACGGACTGGGGCGTTACTTTTTTTTCCATTATAACGGTTGTTATAACGGATTGTAATGCACAAAGGGAAAAATAAAAAAAATGACAAAATAACAAAAAATAACTGTGTTAAAATTCAACTTTTAAATTTTAAATTTTTAGTAAATTGAGGTCAAATGAGTGGGAGTGACTGAATAAATGAGGGAAATTGAGTGGCTGAAATCTAACCGTCCACATTAGATAGATGGATTTGATCTCAACAACTCTTTATCTTATGAAGCAATATAAGATAAGAGAACACAACTGAGTTATTTTGTTATATGTGTGGGTGGCCCGTGCTTGCAGTACTTTTCGACAAAGTATTTTTCAAAATCGGATGTGAGTTAATCTCAGCCATTGATATGAAGTATAGTGGATCTCAGCCATATAAGGTAAGAGGGGGTGTAAGGCAACCACCTTTACTTGTTATATAGATAGTGGGTGGCCTGTGCCCATGACACTCTCCAACAAAGCGTTTGCCAAAATCAGTTGTGAGTGGCTAAGATCCACTGTCTATTTTGAAGATAAGATCTTGGCCCTTCTTTGTTGAAACATATAAGAGGGGGTATAAGAGAGGGAGACAACTTCCCTATTTTGTTATATAGACTAGTGGGTGCCCCGTGCCATCGACACTCCTCGACAAAGAATTTGCCAAAATCAGTTAAGTGGCGGAGATCCACTGTCCATTTGGGGGAGGATTAGATCTCGACCCTTCTTTGCTGATGCTTATAAGAGGTATAAGTAGGGAGACAACTAATGTGTTTTGTTATATAGAATAGTAAATGGCCCGTGCCCACGGCACTCTCCGACAAAAGCATTTGCAAAAATTGGGTGCCTTCGGCACTCAAACGGTATAACAGACTGGGGCGTTACCAATTTTTTTATTATAACGGCTGTTATAATGGATTGTAACGCACAGAGGGAGAAATGGAAAAATAACAGAAATAACAAAAAATAAAGGTGTTGAAATTTAAATTTTGAGTCAATTGAGGTCAAATGAGGTGGATTGAGTGGCTGTAATCTAACCGTCCACATTAGATCAATGGATTTGATCTCAACCACTATTTATCTAACCGTCCACATTAGATGGATGGATAAGATAAGAGAATACAACTGAGTTGTCTTGATATATGCTTGGGTAGCCCGTGCCCGCGGCACTTTCCGACAAAGTGTTTGTCAAAATCGAGTGGGAGTTAATCTTAGCCATCGATATGAAGCATAGTGGATCTCAGCCACTCATTATTGAAGCCATATAAGATAAGAGGGGTATAAGAAAACCATTAAATTTTCGTTAAATTCTAATTTTTTTTTAAATTTTAAATTTTCAAATTTCAAAATTTAAAATTTGAATTTCAACACCACTTTTTTCTGTTAAAATCCATTAAAATCTATTTTTTTTCATTTTTGCTCATGGCCGTTTCAATCTGTTTTAATGGCCATTTTAACAGTAACACCCCTCTCGAGGCATAAAAAGTTGGGCTCCTGAGCCTGACCCTTGGGGTATATGTAAAAATCCAACCCATTTCATTCCTTATATGTGGGTAAATAGTGCATTCCTCGACAAAGAATTTACCAAAATCAGTTGAGTGGCGGAGATAGTAGGTAAATAGTAGGTGACCCGTGCCCACGGCACTCATCGACAAAGCGTTTGTCAAAATTGGGTGTAAGTGGCTGAGATCCACTGTCCATTTGGTGTGATAAGATCTCGGCCATTTTTTATGAAGCCGGATAAGAGGGGGAGACAACCGTCCTGTTTTGTTATATAGATATGTGTATGCGCAAAATAAGATTATTGATTAATTAATTATTTTTATTACCTATTTAATCATGATAGGTATCTCACTTAGTGGATTCCAACCCAAACTAAGATTTATCCTGAGTGGATTTTTCCTCTGGGGCACATAAAAATGTGCCATGTGGTGCACTCTTTCGGGCCACTGACTCATGAATGATTGGCCTACCTCTCCATAGACCTTCACACCAACAATCAGCTTGATTTGTGATTCCTAGCGTTTGGACTGGAGCATTTTTCATAGGTAATTTCTAGCCATTGACTCCATTATCCTTTGGCTAGAAATCACCTATAAAAAATGCTCCTACCCAAAGGCTAGGAATCTCCAATCAGACTGATCGTTGGTGTGTAGGTCCATAGATCGGTGGTTCGATCATTCATGAGTCAGTGGGCCCCCAAAGAGCATGCCACGTGGTATTTTTTATGCGTCCACAGCCACAAAGATGTAACAAGTTATGCCTGAAACTGTTTCAAATGCGGAAGCACGATTTTTGTTATTCACCACTACCATTTGGGCCCACTGACCGCATGGATGTTTATCCCACCCCTTGGTGGATATACAGACCAAAAATCACCCTGATTGGTAATATATAAGCATTAGATTTTAACACTTTTTAGCACTTTTTTCGGCGTTCTTATAACCGTTGAATGCAACCATTTTTTGAGTACTAAAACCAACGGCTACAAATCATTAAACAAGCTGATTTTTGGTATAAATGTCTATTAAGGGGTGGGCTAAACATCTATCCGGTCAGTGGGCCCAGATGGCAGCGGTGACTACCAAAAATTGCGCTTCCGCAAATGAAAAGATCTCAGGTATACCTTGTTACATCACGACCCGAGAAAAAATTCTAATAAGATTCCATTACGAGGTTTTATTCTTAAGAATGGGAAAACGTTTACTGCTCAGCCGGATGGGAGAAGAAATCTCCACTGTCGGGTTTTCTTACGTGTAGCAGCTGAAGTGGCGGTCGATAAGGAGCCCACGTGTTTCTGTTCCTCACTCTCTCAAATAATAGACCAATAATACCATGACACATGGCATGAAGCATAGAAAGAGTTGAATTTTTGTTTTTCGCGATGACCAATTTACCCACCACGGTCCACCGAATATACGAGTCCGTGTTCTAAAATGAGGCCAGGGACCACAGGACCAGGGTCTCGTCGGAGTTCATCACCACGTACCGCGTGACTTCTGTCGCCAGAGGAAAACCCTCGTTTGCTCTTCCCCACCAAAGCCTCCTTTAACAGGTACTCTCTCTCTCTCCGATCTGTTTTATTTATAGTGCATTTTTTTGCTTGAAATTTTCGAATCAAGAGATACGGATCGATCTCTTGTCGAAGATATCGCTGATCTCTTTGTTTGCTTTGATGAATCCATGTTTGATTTCTTGGTTTCTGTTTTCGATTCAATGCATGCAGTGCGGAAGTGAAGACTAACCTTGGGGCGCTTTCTCTGAGTTTCAGCAATGGCGGACGACTCTGATTTCGCTGATAAGGTCCCTCCGTCGTTTGAACATATGGTCTGCTTTGAATGTCAAACTCTTTCCATTTGTTTCTGTTGATCGAACGTTTTCTCTGGTTCACGTAATTTGTTGATCTGTTCTCATGAGCTCGTGTTTGTACTCTTTTCGTTAATTGAGTTCCATTTTTTTTTAATCTTTAGTGTTTGTTTTAGTTTAGATTGTTGAATTGTGGTATTGTTATTTAGTTCTTTTAGGGTCTAGTCTTTTCTGTTTGATTTTGGCAGAATATATGATTTTTTTGCTACAGCGAAGTGTTTAACCTTTGCATTTGTTTTTTATAAGCCCGGTCATGGAATTACAGTGTTGATTAATTTCTTTAAATTGTCAACGAAAAACGTCTCTGATTGTTCCGAAATCCGAATGGCTTACAAGAAATGATTGGAACTTTTAGCCTGGCACGAGATAAAACCCTAGAACGAAATAACTTATCTCTCCTTATTTATCTTTCTCTTTTAACAATTTGCACATTTAATCCACATCTGAGTCAAAATGGCAACTCTAGAAATCAACTCTAAATTATGTTTTTCTAGTTTTGAAGATATTAACCTAGTTTTTGTTCTTCAATGAATGGGATATGAAGAACATGCAGCTTTTTACATTTGAACCTTCATTCTCCTCTGAAAAATGTTTATTCTTACCCATTCTTTTATTTCATATGGCTGACGTTGTTGCAATCTCACGATTATTAGTAATGTAGGACTAAGGGAACTCCATTCTACTCGTTGGGATTTGTGGTGGAATCACTCCATCAATAGGACGAATGACTCTCCAAAATTGGATTTCACGCCCAAAACAGGGAATTGCTATTCAAATCAATCATAAAATGATTGGAGTTTTCTCTCCTTACAATCCTATTTATAAACCTACTTTCTTACTTCTTCTAAAATTCTTCTTTTAAAGCAAACAATTATTCTAATCAATCTCTGAAACATAAAAGAAAATCGTAATCAAAATAAAATTTCTAAAAAAATCTTAAGCTGAATAGGTTGAAATCTAATGGATTTTGGCGGGGTCCACTGATCTTGGTAGATTTTGGTGTGATCTTTGATTGGCCACTGGTGTAGCCGGTTCGTGCAACATCAATCCTCCTTACTCAAAAGAACTCAACTCCGTTGAGTTGGAAGGTTTGATATTCTTCTTTTGGGGTACGTAAATCTTCTCTTCATTGAATATCAGATCGTCCTTCACCTTTCCTTTCAGATGTGTCAATCCTTGAGTGGATTTTTTTTTTTCAAACGTGGGTAGCCGGGCCTCTTAGAGCACCCAACTAGTCCCCCTGGCCTCTTGAGTGGAAATTTTATGGCTATATCGATCTTTTTTTTTTTTTTTGCTTTTTTAGGAAGTGCATGTCTCAAAAATTCCCGAGGTGGCAAAATCTTGTGGTTTATGAGACAACTTATACTTGAAGTTCTACCAATGGTTCAAAATCTTATTTCGTCTTGTTCCTGCAGTGTATTGAAATGATACATATGTCATTTCCAAAACCTAGTTTAATTACTAAAACTTGTTTTAAATTTTATTTTCATGTTATATGTATGTTTTATAACACATATAAATGTTAAAAACAAGGTTGTAGCCTAATTTAACATTAGATTTTTGTTTAATCTTATCGAGACATTACTATTTCTGTTGTTATAGGTGTCTTGTTGTCACGCCCCGAATCCGGGACGTGGGGTTGGCTTTGATACCAAATGTTAAGACCCAAACCCATACGCCAAAAGCACCTAGGCAATAGAGGCACGTAAAGCCTAGGTATTAACCATTAGGATCGTAACATACCACCATGTTTCTATTGTCGACGTCCTCGGCGGTCTACTCTATGGTCCAAGTAGCCCTTTCCACATGGTGACTTTCACTCTGGTCTCTTGTTTCCACAGCTTGCCCCTTCTATGACTCAAACTCAGGACGTGGGTTGGCTCTGATACAAAATGTTAAAACCCAAACCAATACGCCAAAAGTACCTAGGAGTTAGAGGCACGTGAAGCTTAGGTCTTAACCATTAGAATTCCAATATGCAGACCGGCGATGGAGATGTGGCTGATGTGACTATAGACGAGACGATGGAGATGGTATATATCCTGCAACGACGAAGTTAGGAATTCAGCTTTGATACCAAAAACTGATGTAGGACAAAGGAAACTTCGTTCTACTTGTTGAAATTTGTGATGGATTCACTCCACCAATATGAGTAATCACTCCTCTAAAGAAGAATCACTCCTAAAATTGGATTTCACATCCTATATATAGACTTACTTTCCTACTAAAATTCCTTTAACCATTCTATGAAGCATAAAAGAAAATCCTAAACAAAATAAATCCTAATTTGAAGAGGTTGAAATCTAATGGATTCTGGTGGGGTCCATTGATCTTGGTGGATTTTGGCTTGATCTCTGATTGGGTTGCAGCTGGCTCGTGCTGCATCAATTAGCTTTAAATTTGTAAAAATTTGGGCAGATCAATGGGTTCTCTAAGTGCATGCTTGAACGCAAACTACGGATGTTGATCAAGGAAAGGGTCCTCCAGTCGAAAAGGCAATCTAAGAGTTTCATTAAGTCACAATAAGTCAAAAATCATTTGTGTGTGCCATCTCTTATCTTGTTTATCTGGGCTGAAAAGGAATGCCCCAAACACTAGGAGGATCATTGTAAGGGAAAGTTTGAGAATTCTTCATTGGCCACAAAAAATTGGGGAGGGAATGAGGACTCTTGTGCTAGACATACTCTTAACTCAGATTTATTGGAAATGTGCATAGAATCATCTAAACTGTAGTATTATCATTGTTGTATATCTGGGAATAAAGTTAAGAAAATTTGGTTCTGAGTTGATCATAACTACCTCAGCTCACCCTTTAACATACTGCAGATAGTTTTTGTCATGGCACTATCTATACATGCTTTGTGCCCTGCAAGTTAACCCTTATCTTTTTTAGCGTTGTTCCTTTCCGTATATGTGGTTTTCAAGCTACTTGAACATTTTGTCTATAAAGAACAATTTCATTTATAAATATGCGGAATGTGCTTTAGCACAATAAGCTAGGCATAGTAGTATTTGTAACTAAGGAAGAAGATCAATTCAGTTTCTTTGAAGACCTCTGTGGAAGGCAGTTTAGCAGTTCCTTGGAAGTGTCCTGCACCCCCAGTTGTTGGAGTTCGACAATGTTTGACCAAGTTGATCTAATTGACTTGAACTTAAGTGGGTGCCCACTTCCTACTTTGCATTGTGGACTGTGGAGCTCTTCTTTTGGGTTAAGTCATTTGGTAAAAAACATTGAATGTACTGTGGCCCTTGGAACTATGCCTATAGCTCATATTTTCCATGAGTCCATTTTTATCTGGGTTTTTCATCATAGCTTCGGTATCTTCATGTTTTGAAATCTTTATCCTAATGATATCATCATATTACATTAGGTTTCATGACCTGTTAGATATCTATCTTCTTTATGTTACTTTTTTTTTTTTTTTCTTGATAAGTCTCTATGTTACGGTTGTTATGCGCGGTATTTACATACCATATTACTCATCATCAATACATTTCTTGAAATTCTTGGTAAATTTTCATACTTGTAATTGAACCAGGTAAGCCCATTGCTATAGGTCCTCTTAGCAAAAGATTGTTTGTGGTTTGTTTAGCCATATTTTTGTTTTATTTGCTTAACCTATAAAATTCCAAAATTACAGTTTAATTCAACTTCCATAAACAATCTGTAGGCATTTCATATGTTCATCTTTGCAAGTTTCCACTCAAAACAATATATTCACTGTAGGATCTACAGATTGTCTGGTATCCCACTTGTTTTGTGTACCAATGCAGATATAAGCATATCCCGAAGCTGTGAACTCCTGTCGGGGAAAATTTGGAACATTTCCTGATAGAAAACTCAATGATTTCTTTAGTTCGTTACTATTTTGGTGCTTGCAATCCTCTATATCTGTTGCTTAACTATTTCTCCCTTTTTATTACTTTGTTGTTGCTTTTGCTGAGATGAGGAATTATAGACTGAGAAATGAGCAAAGCATAAAGGTGAATAAAACGAGCGGAGTCTAAAGAAGAAGAAAGAGATTGTGAGCTTATATATATATAGAGAGAGAGAGAAAGAGAGAGAGAGAGAGAGAGAGAGAGAGAGAGAGAGAGGATCTCTCCATATTAGAACTTTTATATGTCTTTGTAATTTCATCTGTTTGCAATCTCTCCACAATCTAATAGTGGTGGCAACTAACTGTAAAATGAAATGGCCCCTGTTATGGATAAATTTTGGTTAGGATTTTGCTACATTTTCTCGCATTCTTGTGTGTATTTACTTTCTTTTTTTCCTTTTTAAAATAATTTTGGTTGATAAGAGTATAATATCCATTTGCTTTGCAATGAATCAACAGGGAAATGTGATTAAGGATGTCGAAGCTAAGGGGTTCAACCCAGGGTTGATAGTTCTGCTTGTTGTGGTGGGACTACTACTGATCTTTCTTGTCGGGAATTACATTCTCTACATATATGCTCAGAAAACCCTTCCACCAAGGAAAAAGAAGCCAGTTTCCAAAAAGAAGATGAAGAAAGAGAGGCTGAAGCAAGGTGTCTCAGCACCAGGAGAGTAGGAATTTAGGAGTTTTTATCTTCTGCCTATGCCAATTTGTTTTGAGCTGTTCTCTTCCTTGATGTCAGTTACCATGTTAAATTAAAACACAGTTGCCTTGTTCTTGGATAGAATCTTATGGTCAGATTCAAAATTTACCCTTTATGGGTCGTTAATGGGGAACAAGAATACTGCTTTGTTATTGACATTAAAAATATCATCGGTATCCATTCCTATGAATCCCCTTACAATACAAGTTCATGAACTAACGCTTTAACAGAAGATATGGCCCTAGCTAGAGTTTACACGGCGACAGGATTTGTTTGGCTGTCTTTAATAGTTGGGATAAGGCATTGATAACAATGTATTGAAGCCAAAGGGATCTGGTTCTTTAGTATAACGAGGGGAATTAAACTCAACATTTGTCTATATCCTTGCTAGTCGAGGCATGTGATTTGGATAATTATGGTGTCCCCGTGAATGGGATCAAATTTCTTGATCATTCTTATTCTTTAGCAAGCCTCCAAGAGGGCTTAGTTGATCCATCAGTTATTATGATTGATACGGAAATGGATAGTCATCTGTTCATTAATCCAGGATTGTCATGATTCATTCAGATATTTCTCCTTCGTCACTTCAGCGAGAATGATCATACAGCTATCATTATTGACTAATGTGGACAATAGGTTTGTAGGTTTTGAGCTTCCTCTTTCCTTTTTCTGCTTTTAATGTTTGGAATAAGAGAATTGTTGTTGAGGGAAGAAATGATATTTTGAATGAATGGGTGAATAGAAATAAGCCTCCTTGATTAACTCCACCGACAGCTGCAAATTATAAGTTAACAGGATGAAACCTGTAAAACTTAAATTTGAGAATTTGTGCTCAAAATAATAATAAATTTTTTTTTTTGATGTCAACTCATTTATTGGTACTTGCTGACGACGTTTCAGTTTGAAAACAAGGTCTCTAGACTCTACTGCCATCTGGGGCTTGAGAGCCAAGAGAACAGCTCCAGACAAGAGTGCAATGTAAATCCATTAGGATATTACCTCTTTATCGGATGAATTATGACGCAGAAATAAGTGCCGATATATTGTATGTAGTAAATAATGACCTAACTCGTTTTTATAACTGCTGTTATCCTGGTAATATGTGTTTAATTTTCATAAATATAATTTATAATTAATATAATCATAACATTTAAAAACCAACAAAATATTAGTAAAAGAACACATTTGTTACGGCTTGAAAACCATAATGGTCATGGCTTATGACCATGACAAATACGAACATCTAGCGAGAGTTTCCCAGTATTGATGGGTGGCCATCAAGGAGTTGTTACACGGCTCATCCCATGGCATGTAAGAAAAACTCTATTTTGCACAAGCAAGCTCAATAAAGTTTTTCCTTAAAAAGCAACCACAAATAAGAACCTGCATCAAAAGTGGTTGCAAGATTGCATCAGCAAGTTTTTACTCTTGTATTCTGTTGTCTACCAAGTAAATTTCAACTCTCCTTGGTCTCAATCCATCGGCAAAGATGGGATCTTGGAAGAAGACTTGTCCCCGCTATTATATGGTTATGATGGTCTAGGTCAGCAGCAGTGAAATGAAGTCCTACGATCTACTTGGGGCCCATTTCCTCGCTCGACCTCTTATACTCAGGCTTTAGCTCATAGGTTCCCTGATTTGTTCCCTTGTTGTTGTAGATGCTAAGGTCTTTAAGTATATCTTTCAGGAATTGCTGCAAAGAGAAAAGAACTTTGATGAATCAGTAACTGCGGAGCAAAAGACACTATATCCTTGGTTGTAGTATACACTCAATTTGTACAATAGAAATAACTGCATAAAATCTGATATTCACCTCGTCATTGGTCATCAACCAACTAATGAAGAACACAAGTTGCAAAAGGTGGCGGTTCCCTCGTGAAATATTTCATTCAGCCCACAAAGATGTGGGCTGCCTTGTGCCTGTGGTTTCTTCCATATCATTCATATTTTATTTTTTCCACCACTAACCAGAAATAAAAAGGCGGTCTTAAAAAAGCAACTTTGGTTACGGTCCAGGCGAACCAAAATCTATAACATTTTTTGTAGAATTGATTGTTAAGGCCACGAGGAAGATTTACGAAAGGAAAGAAATGGTTTATAGCATTTTCATGGCATTCTGAATTCTCTACCAAAGTCCCAGGAAGTCAGGTATCTCAATCATGCCATGAAGTTTTTCAGAACATTCCATGAATTTGTATGACTGGAAAAACTTTTCGCTTTTGTGGGTTTTATGATATAAGGAGACCCAAGACTGCATTGTGAAAGATCAATTACAATGAAACCTAACAGATATTCAGTCTTAGAGACATTAAGATAGAATGCTGAATTATAGAAACTATAATTGCTTGAAAGGGGGCCGGACTAAATGGTCTCCAGATTTCGTGTCATAAGCTGGCAATAATCAACTTCAGTCCCCTTATCGGACTGGCGATTCAGCATTGCTTGCAACAAAAAGAGTTTCCGGTGGTAATAAAACTTCCTCTTCCTAGCGAAGTTCCCTTTATAACGTACAGGACTTAAAGATCAAATTGGATGAAATATCGAAGTAAAGGTCCCACGGTCTCTGCTTCCTGCAAAATCACCCTTTTAAAATGGGCAGCTCCAATGCTTGATCATTTATTGTCTCCGAAATTCTAAGATATGTTATTCTAGGATATTAAAATGTATGACAAAAGGTATTTTCTGGTCAGAACAAGAACTTCCTAAAATTGGTCTAAGAAGCATATTGACAACTGAGCAAGCTCCAACAAATGGATTTGATGACTGATGCAGGAGCATCGTGCTATAGTGGTCCCAAGTTACACCGGATCAGTGAAGAAGAGCCAAAGCAAGTGGACCCCACAAGATCAGCTAGCTTTTGTTTTATTCTAATTAGAATTTATTTTAGTTGCTTGTTTCAGTTAGGATTTTGATTGCTTAAAGGTTAAGTGACTTCTTTTGATTTGATTTGAATTAATTAGGGAGTTTTATAAATATTGAAGTAATTAGTTAATTTTCATATGGATAGTTTTGATTAATGAAAATTATTTTAGTGTGTGGAAGTGATTTCCAAATTTGCGTGAGATGCCTTGCTTAGAAGACTGATTCTTCGCTGAAGGAGTGTCCATCTAGTGGAGTGATTTCACTAAATTCCTCAATGATTGTAAAACAGGGCCTCCTCATCCTACACCAGTTTTTGGTATCAGAGCCTAAAGTATCCTCGCTGAAGTTTCCACTTTGCTTCAACCATCCAACCACACATCATTATCCACCACCATCCATCACATGCAAACCTCTTTATTGCTGCCCTTCAACACCATCCATCATGTGCATCAACCTAGAAGAGGATTATCTGATCAACTATGTTAGAGTGCTCAACATCCAAGAGGTCTCTAGAAACTTAGATACAATCGCAATTGTAGATCGAAGCAAGAATTTCTTCATTGGTTCCTTTCAAATCTGATCCATCTTTTGGTAATCAACCGTCGTCAATGTTGCTGCCACAATCTCTACCAACGAGTCGAATCAAGTGATACAACCAGTGTTGTGACCACCGCCAAAGCGCAGCACCTTGGTGTCGGTTCATGAGCTTGATTGTAGTCCCATCGTGGGATCCATCTAATTCTTTCGGCAATCCAACAAACGGCCATCCGATGCAACATAGCAAGCCAACCACTATTAATGCTACAATCCCAATCTTAAACTTTGTGTTTCTTCCCCTAATGTCATTCCACCTTATTTTCGAAGGGATTATTGACTCTGGAGTTTTCACCAAACAAAGACAAGTCATCAAACATCTATTTGATAGTTGGCCATGTCTTGTATTGAGTGATTGAAGAGGTTAGGGTTTTGCCCTCATCTTCAGGAGGGAACAAGAAAACTCTTCCTTGGGTTTTAAAAATAAGAACTATTAGGCCCAACTCTTTATAACTAGTGGCCTTAAATATAAGGTAAAGTAGGCCCAAGCCAAGTCCAGTATTTTGATTAAGCCCATTCAATATGTCCAATCCAACCCATTAAGTGTATTATTAAAACCTAACAAGTTTGGTTCTTAGGCTCACCCAGAAGTTCATTAGCCCAAGTCCAAAACATTGACCACTCAAATACAATCCATCCATTACCCCATTCCGAACCCAGTCAACCAACCCACTGACACTTTAACTCTTGACGATTGATTATTGACCTGTTCACCTTTGACTCAGTCCAAAAAAAACGTATACCCCTAGTACCTGAAACCCAATAAACCTTAAGAGTTCCAGACCACTTGAAAGGCCACTGGAAAAATTATTGAGCTTAGAATTGACTCATTCAATAAAGATAATTGTATTTTTGAATGTGCGGCCATAAAATTAGTTGAATTGGCAGGAGCAGGTCCAAGAATATTTGGTGGACTTGATGTGAGCTGCAATTTTGGACCAAAATTTTGGGATTGTGTACAACCCAATCGAGCATTTGTTACTTTATTTTGGGTAAACCATGGTTGGAAGAACGAAGTGTTGTGCAAGATTCAGTTATGCATGCTTACACCCTTCAAAAGGACAACACAGGATCAGTTTATAAGGAATACATCCAATACCTACTACCAAAAAATCGGCTGAGAATAAAGATGAAGAATCAATGTCCCAACTACAAAAGAAGAGCCCTGTGAAACTGAATTCGTCCAAGGCTCCAAGCTCCTCCACTTGTTGAAGCTCAAACAAGTTAATAACCTATAGAAAAGCCGAAGGTTGAAAGTCCACCGTTGATATTGATAACTTTCAAATATTGATGACTTTCAAAGCTTACAATGTACCTCATTATGACTTTATCAGAGTTGACACATCACCTTCAATTAGTGTTGCTGGTATGATTGACAATGAGATTCGTATGAAGATCAGATGGACCAAAACCAAGTTTTCAATTTCAACTTGGATGATGAGGAAATAGAAATTGAAGAGCAATAAATACTTCATAAATTTCTTCTATTGGAAAGGCCAATTGCATTATCTACATCCTAGTTCGAGGTCGAATTTTTTCAATTAGGATGATTTGATGCAGAAGCATCGTGTTACGGTGGTCCCAAGTTACACCGGATTAGTGAAGAAGAGTCAAAAGTCAAAACATGTGGACTCCACAAGATTAGCTAAATATTATTTTATTATTAATTAAAATTAATTTTAGTTGTTTGCTTTAGTTAGGATTTGATTGCTTAAAGATCAAGTAAGAAGGTCTTTTAGTTTTATTAGAATTTTTTTTTATAAGTATAAATATCATAAAAGAGGCAAAAGCCTAGCAAAATACATTCATCAGCTAAGGAGGTCGAGGTGACCTACAATAGACAGATATAGGATAAAAACAAAAAGCATCCAACAAGTAAACAAGGAAAAAATCTAGCATCAAACATCCTTAGAACATAGAATGTCCCTCGAAGAAAATCCCTCTGCACTCCTCAAACACCTTGGACCGGAGGAAAAGCATCCCTTTGATTTCTCTCCCACCAGATACCCCATGCTATGGCAAAGGGAAGCATCTTCCATAGAATACGACCTCTAGTCGAGAATGCTTTAGTTTGCCAACTAACGAGAAGTTCCATAAATGAGACCGGCATCACCCAATACATTCCAAACTCTATAGAAAAAGGATGACCATACCTCCTTAGCTACTGCGCAATGTCACATAAGATGATTAACAGTTTTATTAGAATTAGGTAAGTTAGGTTAGGAAGTTTAATAAATATTGATGTAATTTGTTAATTTTCCTATGGAGAGTTTTGATTAATGAATATTATTTTATTTTGGGAGTGAGTTCCAAAATTTGTTAGGTGGAGATGCCTTGCTTGGAAGAGTGATTCTTCCCTAAAGGAGTGATTTCATCATATTGCTTAATAATTGTAGAATGGGGCCTCCTCTTGCTACATCAATGACTATACAATCAGAAGTGTAATATGAGTGAAACAAAACCTTCTTTAAACATTTTGAGTAGACAAAAAATATATAAATTCCTCTTAGTTGAATAAGGTTCTCACATGTGGGAGGTGCTGCTCATGGACAGCGTGAAATTCCTCAACTATTTTAACCTAGAAATCAGGATCTGAAACATAAATTCCCTTCTAGAAAACCATTGGTTTAGCATACAATCCCTACCTTTTTCAAGCATTGTTGGGAGATAGTGGGAAAGGACGTCATGGCGGCTATGGAGGAATTCCATAAGGAGGGTTTCCTGGATCTATGGTCAAACACTACCTTTATGGTTCTTATTCCCAAGAAACAAGGAGCAAGTAACATCACTGACTTCAGACCCATAAGCTTGGTGGGGAGCTTTTACAAAATCCTAGCCAAAGTCCTGGCTTCCAGAATGAGAGAGGTCCTTCCTTCAATAATTTCTCCCACTCAAGGAGCTTTCGTTTCAGGCAGGCAGATCCTGGACAGTGTTCTGATCGCCAATGAATGCATAGATGAAAGACGCAGAAGGAAAGAACCAGGCATAGTTTGTCGGATTGATTTAGAAAAAGCGTATGACCACGTCTCTTGGGATTGTGTGGATTATCTGTTAGAGAGGATGGGATTTGGCATGGTATGGAGACGGTGGGTCAGAAAATGCATCTCAACGGCTCACTTTTCTATACTAATCAACGGATCTCCAGCGGGCTTCTTCAGAAGTTCAAGGGGTCTGAGGCAGGGAGACCCACTCTCCCCCTTTCTTTTCGACATCGTCATGGAAGCCCTTAGCAGGTTGGTTTGCAGAGCGGTGCATAATAGAGACCTAGTCGGCTTTCAGGCCAGAGCAACAGGTCCTATGATCTACAGTTTGCCGACGACACAATCATCTTTTGTGGGGCCGACAGAAATCAAGCTCAGATGCTGAGGGGTATATTGACTTGCTTTGAGGCTGTCTCTGGTCTCAAGGTGAACTTCTTCAAGAGCAGGATCTACCCGGTTGGGGACGTTACTGATTTTCCAGACTTAGCTTACTCCCTAGGAGTTTCTACAGCGTCCTTCCCTGCGGACTATTTGGGCCTTCCTCTAGGAGCTCCATATAGATCAAAGGCTATCTGGGACCCAGTTATAGCCAGATGCGAGAAAAGATTAGCCACTTGGAAAGCAAGACACCTATCTAAGGGGGGCAGGTTAGTTCTCATTAAAAGCACTCTCTCAAATCTCCCCATTTATTATTTGTCTTTGTTCTCCATCCCCATCAGCGTGTCCAGGAGATTAGAGAGATTGATGAGTAATTTCTTATGGTTCGGAAAGGAAGCTGACAAAGGGTACCACCTTGTGAAATGGAGAATAGTGTGCTCCAACAAGAAATCAGGCGGGCTTGGAATCAAGAACCTGAAAATTATGAATCAAGCCCTCCTAGGAAAATGGTTGCGGCGATTGCAACTGAGTAAAATAGCCTATGGAGGAAGGTGGTGGCTGGTAGACATGGTTGCGACACACTGGGCTGGTTCAACAAAGATGTGAGAATTCCATACGGTTGTGGAGTATGGAAAGGAGTGCTCAAAACGAAACCTACCTTCTCCAAAGGCCTCCAATATAAGATAGGTAAGGGAGACAAAACCCGATTTTGGCAAGATGTGTGGTGCATGGATGAAACTCTTGAGAAGTCGTTCCCGTCCTTATACAACATATCCAATAAGAAGCAAGGTTTGGTGCAAGACATGGCTACTGGGGAAGGAGATTCAACAACATGGAACTTGGGTATGAGACGTAATCTAAACGACTAGGAGATTGACGCTATGGCAGCCCTCATTCAAAGGGTGGAAGGGTCTAAGGTGGATCGGTCTAGAGAAGACGAAGTGGGGTGGTCTGAAACTACTAATGGTAGGTTCTCAGTGAAATCTTTCTACTCTTTGTTGGAAGAGGACAGGACGACCTCGTCGACCACGGGTCCAAATCCGGTAACTTGCTCATTCCCTATGGCCAAGATTTGGGGGTCTAAAGTCCCGTTAAAAGTCAAATTTTTCGCGTGGTGTGCGGCCGTGGAAAGAATACTCACTACGGATAACCTTATGAGAAGAAATAGAACCTTGGTGAACCGATGCTACATGTGCAAAGAAGAGAGGAATCGGTCAACCACCTCCTTCTTCATTGCAAGTTAGCAAGAAACGCATGGGGATCTTTTTTCAACTCATTTGGGATCAGCTGGGTGCTCCTGGGGATGATCTTGGACACCATCAACAGTTGGTCGGTTCGTTGCTTCCAGCCGTGCGCATCGAGTCTTTGGAGAAATCTTCCCTATGCAATTTGGTGGGCCATTTGGTTAGAAAGAAACAAAAGGGTCTTTGAGAACAAAGAGGAGTCTTTCTCCAACATTATGATTTCTATTAAAGCTCTTCTTTACTTTTGGTCTAAGGTTTCTGCGGATTGTAAAGGTCTCTCCTTCGAGGACTTGGTTTTTAGATGGGACTCCATCATGTTAAAGGGCTCCTGATGGGCCTCTTTTTAGGTCGGTGGTCAGCTCGACCCCCTCCTATCTTGTACAGTTTTCTCTCTTGAATTCATTTTACCTTATCAAAAAAAAAAATACAATCCCTACCTTCTTGTTACAATTTTGGCACATCTCTTGATAGAAACTGCAACAAGATCTCTTAGTAAAACTTTGGGTTTTGGTTAAAGCAATGTCGATTGTTATTTGCCTCATCAGCATGACTCCTAGTCTACAATACTGAGCAAAATGCTTTCACTGTACCAGAAATAGCAACAGCATTACCATATTCTGAAGGTGCAAATAATTGTAAACACTGTTTGAACATACCCCAAGATTTGGACAACTTGTCAAACTGTGCTCAAGTTTGCAATCATGTAAACTTAATTGTTTACAGACACTAATATATACGATGAAATTAAATTAGCAGTTACATGTTAACTTTCTGGAATGTGGTTTTCTCGGTTATTTCACAAGGCCCTCCACCAGAAAATAACATTATTTTTCAAAACTGACGTTTCATCAAAGTCTCACATATTGGGACTTCGATGCTGTTTCTCATATAACACGCTGTGTTCAACCCCATATGATGAGATATTTAGCTAGTTCCAGCCGTTCTTTTTTTGGTTGTGTTGTTTATTATGATGCATGCTTTATACTAGTTTGTGATAGCATGCTCAATTTATAAATAGCCTCCATGCTGGTCGTAGCATGCTCAATTTATAAATAGCCTCCATGCTGGTCATGCAACCCAGGCAGACAATATGGTGGAGAAACAAGATTCTCCAGTTATGTTTCCAGAAGCTTCCTGTAAAAAAAATTCAGAACATATATTGCATTGGGAGGCACAAAAACACAGTAGAATCTATGGAGTTTGATTTTCACCAGTAGATTCTTGGTAGATTGCTCACCTTTTGAAAGGAGAAGTATGAATAGTGCTATGCATCTATATGCAGATGACAAAGTGATGGAAGATATCACCAATGCAATTATACAAAAATCTAGAATGAAGAAACTAATTTTTCTGCCACTTTTTAGGAATTGAAATGGATCAAACTGACAAAAGATAAAACTCAGTCAAAAAGTGAGCCTAATAAGTTTTTACCCTCAAAACGGTGGACAAAAAATAAAAGGTCAAAGGACATACTTCAGGTTGGTCCGTCTCTTGAATCAATTGCCTTAGTGTCCAATTTGGTTGCCTTTCAAATAGCTTAAACATAATCTCTTCCATTTCTCCACGGTCCCTTCTTGTTCTTTTCGTGTCTGATCCCTTCATTGGCATTGGTTTCTTCTTATCCTACCCCAGAAAACAGCAGAAAAGCTTAATAACAGAAAATATGTTCTGGTAAGTAGTATCTGAATTAAGTCAAGTGAGCATTAAAAACCTAACAAGGATAGATGGTGAATACCTTGGAACTGGACGCTAGTAAACCAACCATCCCAGGCATGGGCCTCATATGTACTCCACGATCATTGTCAATCACCTTGAAAATGAACGGAAAGAAAAGGAAATAAAACTATTAAAAATTCCTATATCAAGCAACATGGATAACGAAATTGAAAGTAATTAAAGGAGAACAAACTACACCTGCACTTGTCTACTTTTGATCATATATTTATTTGTCCGTTCACGGCAAAGTTTACCATAGTCTCCAATATTTTCATTATGGGGCTTCATGTCAAATTTATTCAGTACTTTCCCCTCCATTGAAACCCTGCCTACAAAATACGGGAATTTTCATTCAGATTGATTGACTATTTAACTGAAACTCCTAGAAAAGAACTAAACATCTTCAAAGAAAACTTCGAATTGCAGGTAGTGATCACCGGATGCAGAAACTACTTGGCATACTAGCATGACTACCTCATCATTATATTTATATCCTGATCTAATTCTTGGAATTTGTACGTTAATTCACCTTGGAAACCACTTATGTAGAGGTCAACCTACATCATAGTAAACATGAAGATTATTTGCTACCAGTATGTGAGATCAGGAAGAAGCACCATGTCTCTGATTATGCATCATACACAAGCAGGGACCTTCCATGGATCCCACCAACACATGAACTTAACATTTTCATGTGTATATTCTTTCCTGTTGAAGAGTATGCCAAGAAGTTTTATGATTATATGATCAAAACAGATAGGGAGAATCTGAGAAACATTGGCAGCAGTCAGCACACTAGGATGCTAAGTGAGTTATCAATATACAAAATGAGATAGCTGCAATCATGCATTGACATTGCATGCTAAGTCCCCAATACAGGGGCTAGAAGAAGTATGCAGGGGCTAGAAAGGTGACCATCGATGCTATTCCAATGCATGTTATGCATTCAAGTGAGGTCACTCCATTATTCCTAGTTGTGGGAATGACAGGGAGAAGGAAAAAAAGATAAAAGAGATTTGAGTTGGAAGGAGTGAAGTATTATGGTTGCGGATGTTATGGACATCTCGCCAATTAATAAAGATTACACAAGTGAACATTGTGCAAAATGACTTCATCAGAAATTGAAAGTGAAAAGCAAGTCAGTCATTCTTGAAGCTCTATAGGTTGACACATTTTTCTGATTGAGCATGTTTGACAAGTAGGCATGATAGCGAGAATAGAAAACCGAGGGAAGATTTTGACCGTTGTTATTGATGGGGGAAGTGAATCCGATCTTATCTCCACAGAAACAGTCAAGATGAAGTTGAAGGTTGAATATCATCAAAATTACAATGGGGTCTGGGTATTAAAAGATGAAGATTGATTCAAAGTGTTGGGTTACTTTTGCAATAAAGAAGTTTGGTTTCACACAATATTGACAACAGCCGCACGTATTATTTTGGGACGACCACTATTAAATGACCAACGGGTGCTTCATGATGCATATAATAAGAAAGAAACCTTCCTTGTTGGCCTGAGGAGGTTTACCTTAAGACTTTGAAGCCGAAGGACAACGGATCGACATCCCGAACTAGCTGTTTCATCGAGAACATCACTAATGCTGGAACATCGCAAAAGAAGGCCAGGAGAATGAGATTGTGACAGACGTACAACAAGCCAAATTCGACAGAGACAAATTCTTCCCATCTACAGAGAATACGCGGGACAATCTCCATTCGTAAATTCAAAGTAGGGGAATTGATGTCTAGTGACAAAAGCCTTTTAAATATCTAATGTTTATCACTTGAAGATTGCTATAAGAAAAAACTGATCTAATCAGCCCTTTAAAACACTTAAAAAAATTTCAATCTTTAAACACTATAATCAAGTTATGACAAAAAACTAGCAAAGAAATTCTGTAAATAAATCACATTCATTCCTTTTATAAGAAAAAAGAAATATGATTTTGAAATCAACAATAAATAAAGACTAGAACAAACATTCTCTACCAAAGAGAAGGTCTCAAGCTCTAAAGGGGGTTACTAGAATGTAAGTTTAGAGAAGATGGATAAGTAGAGAGAAGAAGAGAAGAGATGAGAGAAAATAGAGAGACTCGAACTTAGATTGTTTGGCCACCTCATCTGTGTATATATATCAAGTACATAATGCCACTGATAAGGAGATACGTTCAAATGAGGGGCAGCTACACTAGCTCTAGGATCCTTATTAAGATAATAGAGACCATTGCGCTCATGCCTCCCACCAATCACCATCTCTATCATGAGGTCCTGAAAAACACAAGAAGAATGAGAAAAGGTTATTGAACACTGAAGAGACTTAGTTAATTTACTGAGAGCCATAAGATTAAAAAAAAAATTAGAAATGTAAAGAACAGAGGACAATGAAAGAGAAGATGTAGGATGAACATCACCTCTACCAACAACTTGACATGTAGACTCATCAGCAAGAATAATCTTAGATTTTGAAGAATGAAAACTAGAGAAACTAGATGACATATCAAATATATGTTCAGAGGATTCTGAGTCAATGACCCATGAAGTGGACTACTGAGCAAAAAGACATTAAAAGTACCTAAATAAGCCAAAGTGACAGTGGAAGTGGATGGTCAACAGATAGAGACTGAATCTTATGGAGTAGAAGATTAAACTCTTCACGAGAAGCAGATGCAGAACCAAAATTCTTCATACCAAAACTAACTATAAATGAAGCTTGTGGCACGCTCTATAGTAATTTGTTGTACCTTCTCAGATGCCTGATTTGCCCAACCTGGTTTGCCCCATTTATCCCAGCATCAATCAACAATATGACCAGTAACATCACAATATGTACACTTTCGTTGCTCATCTTTACTACACTACGACCACTAGAAAAATTACCACAACCACTAGAATCACTTCTACGACCATCAAAAGATAGAAGTGTTGAATTCTCTTTGAAACAACCAGTACCTGAAGTTGGTACTCTTAGAGATGCTCTCTGCAATCTAGCATTCACATTGTTGAGATTAGGGAGGCATTCGGTAGCTAGAATCTGTCATTTGACTATATGAAACTCACAATTCAGACCTTAGGGAAACAAGGCAACTTGGAACTGCTTTTGATGTTTCTGCACTTCTTTATCAATAGTGAGAGGTTGATACATCTACAACTCTTCCCACATGCCTCAGAAATTTTTATATTACCCACTAATTGACACATGTTTCACAGCAAACATTGTCTTGAACAATTGATAAATTCTAGACACATTCCGGTCCTGTAAATACATTTCCTTTACTGCATTCCAAACCTATTTAGCAATATCCAGAAACATCACATTCGTGAAGATGGACTGCTCCATATTATTCCATAGCCAGAGGTCATCACTAGGGAATTTTCACTCAACCAATCACTATACTATCACCTTCAAATGGAGGATCATTAGTAATATACTTTAGCTTCTTCTTCTCACCCTAAAAAACTTTAATATTGATTGAGACCACAACGAATAATTTGTACCATTTCATTTAACAAAAGAGCTCCAACCCCATCTAATATTACCCCAAATAGAGATTTTAAAATCACCAGAAGTAGCCATCAAAACCAAACAACTCAACCAACTACGTTGAAGATGAATTGAACCAACACGAATGTCACACTAACTTTGCATAAACATCAAATCACCACTTCAGATGCTATATATCAAAAACCAACAACAAACCGTCACTCCAGGGACTTCGACGTCAAGAACACAACAAATCATCACTTTAGGAGCTACGGCACCATAATCCAAAAACACCACCTTACTATAGGGCTTGCGGGGCCTTAACATAGGTTGCAACAGCCTCAGAACACAAACCCTAGCTTAAGACACCCCTATAAACCAAAACCTTAGCTGCCGCAAGGTTTAGATCAAAACCCTATGGTGAATCACCTCAACTTGATTTTCAAAGAAAGAACAAAGGAAAAAATAAGAAAAGAAAAAAAGATTTGGGCTACAATACTATTCACGGTACTGTTCATGTATCAAAGTTGCTCTGATACCATGTAAAGCTAGAAAAGATGGAGAACTAGAATAAGAAGATAAGAGATGACAGAAAATTGAGAGACAAACTTATCTTGTTCGGCCTCCTTATCTGTGTATATATATCACTTCAAGTACATAACATAATATAAAAAGACCACAATACCCCTAAGAACAAAGGACACTAACATATAACAATTACACAAAGCAATTAAATTTTTTTCCTTATTCAAATCTCATCTTACTCTTTTAAAACAACATTCAAGACCTTATAAAGTTGGGACAAGGGCAAATGACAATGATTCAAGACCTTACATAGACTTGATTCCAGAAACCCATATAACCTAGTTTGGTAGTCCCTATACATGGAACAATCTAAAAACATACGTCATAATAAAAAACCTTCTAATACTGAAATTTTTTGACATACAAAATCTCCATATGAAAATACTAAATAAAGCCTATTTTTTTTCTTCAATTTAGCATAAATACTTCACTTTTAAAAATACCTACTACCCCAGACACTTCATCATCATCATTGTCAAAGCCTCATCCAATCTTTACTTCCATTCTATTCTAACTAGAGCATTATCTATTGTTCATGCATGAGTCTTCAAACTTTTCTCAGTACCTCAATCCACATCCTTTTCAATTCTCTTGTCGCCCCTTTAGCTTTTAATTTGCATGTTCCCTATCACTTGAGTCGTCTTTGTTGTACATGACAAACCATCTCAATTCACCCTCCTTTACACCTACCAGGGCTACACAGAGACATTTAAAACGAATATAATGAAAGATTAAGTACCATATAAATTGAATATAAACCAAAAAACTAAATGAGAACCTCACCATCAAGCCACTCAATCTTAGCCTTCTTGATTAGATTGTGAGCCCCAACGAAATCAAATAGGTAGTTCTCAAAAGGAACCCCTTTGAGCATCTCTAGGGTCTTCTTTCATGTTTCAGGAATACGAAACCCCTTTTAGTAGGGTTGCACATCTTATGTATAGGTTACCAATAGATCTTTGATGTATAGCTTCACTTGCTTTTTTGCATTACAACCTTAAATCAATAGAGCTATCTTTTTTTTTTTTTCGAAATATCTATGGTTACCAATGGAGATATCTATGTTCCCAATCAAGTTTTCATATAACATCGAGATCTAATATTTAGAATTACATTTGAAAATCAAATCAAATCAAATCAAATCAATAGATAGAACATTTGATTTCATAAAAGAATCGTTTCAAAAGCATGTCCACCAAATTCATGGACCAAGTATTTCACATATCATAACTTGGGAAAGCTCATAGGTGATGCATTCTTTGGACCAAACATGCAATTCATCAGTCTAAACACAAATCATCAAGGGAAAGGGGGACAGTGGGATGGCACTAACACTGCAACTCTCTTGGAGTGTCCTACATCTACTAAGGAACCGGGGATGGACCATTAAGGGAGGCATCCCATCACTTAATAGCTGAAAAACCTGAATTAATAGATCTTCGTTATCCATTAATGATATATATACCCTTCTATGACCATGCACTATCCTTCATCTACCAATAGTTAAAGCCTAAACATTATGCAGATGGTTGTCACTCGTCGATTACTCTGCGCCTTTGCTTAGAATTCCAATTCCTTTAGTTAATACGAAAAACTTACATCTTAATGGTGATCATCACCTTGAGATTCTACACTCGAGATATCTTTAGACCCTCACATATAGGGTGAAGGTATACAGATAAAAAAAATGGTATGCCACACGATAAAGTGAATTGTTGGGTGGAGGCCTACATCTTTACATCCAAACAATAAATAGACAATCCAAACATATATCACACAGCCCATAAAACGATGACCCCCGTGAAAAGTTCTTGTAATAACGCACAAATGGCTGGTTTGTTAAGCCAGATATCCTACACTCTAACCCTAGAGATGACATCATTTTCTTGATTTGTTTGGGTTTAAACCCCAAAACACCTCCATCCATGTAGGAGCCAGTCATCATGCTTTTCTCTAATTCCTGAAATTTTCAGGGAACATTCTCAAGGAGTTCAATACCAAAGTAGTTCAAGGATGATGATCCACAGGATCACACCTTTAAGTGGAGAAATTGACATCCATGAGTGAGATCATCCTTAATCCCCTATCGCTTTCCAATCTATATAAAGTCATTATTTGAAATTCAAGTACTAGAATAAGCTATAAAGCATGTATCATTCATTAATCAAGCTAGAAAAAATAGACTATACCATTGCATTGTAAGAAAGAAATGCTCGACGACATAAACTACCTAAAGTATCACTTATCTAACTTTGAGGGAAATGCAGTGGGATTGATGAAGTCCAAATTATGTTATAGATATGTTAGCTGGAAGAAGCTCTACAAGTCAAAAAATGAAGGAGGGTTGGGCCTACGTAGTAGAGTATCAAATTGGAACAAGGCAGCCATGCTCCGACATGTTTGGAACCTAGCATCCGGTCACCCCTCTCTCTCGATAGAATGGATCAATAAACGCTACCTTCGGCATGATCTATTTGGACAGTCATCGTTTCCTTCTTGTGTTCTTGGGGATGGATAAAGCATATTGAAGGTGCCAGATACAGCTGAAGACTGTGTCTTGCACTTGATCGGAGATGGCTCACAAATGCTCCTTTGGCTCGAACCACGGCATTCAGATGGTATTTTGCTGAAAACCTTTGGTGATCGTATTAGATATGATGCAAGGGGGGCTAGGATGGATAAAGTTCAGCTTTTCATCTCAGAGGGTGAATTGAATCTGTCTCTTTGTACCTCCCCAGACCTCATTCAAGTTTGGGGAAAAACTCGGTCTATGCAGCTTTTACCCAATAGTGAAGGCGACAAAGTCATATGGACCTTAACGCCTAGCAGCACCTTTTCATTGGCCTCGGCTTCGAACCATGTTCGCAGCCATGGGCCAACAATTGTGTGGTCAGGTTTGATATGGTTTAAAAGCTACTACATACCTCGACAAACATTCATTGCTTGGATGGCCATGAAGAATAGCTTGCAGACTCAAGATCGCCTCATTGGTCGAGGTATTATGCAGCACACTGTGTGTTCTGTCGGCGAAGAGTTGAGAGCATCAACCACTTGTTTTTTGGCTGCCAAGTGTGGAGCTCTATCTTGTGTTTATGTCGCTTGAGGAGAAGACAATGGCCTTCGTTTGAGGCAAGGGCTATCTGCTTGATAAATGCAGGTCACCCCGACACATCTCCACCCTTTTCAAGCTCTCCTTTATGGCTAACATTTACCAGATTTGGCTTGAGCGCAATAGACGTGTATTCCAAAATCATTTTGGGGACTGTGCAAGTGTTATCAAGCTGATTGTAGCTGATGTTCATGACAGATTTTCTCATCTTAAGCTATCAGTTATACACACTCCTATGTCAAGGGAAATTCTTGAATCTTGGAATCTGCACACAGATCTAACGCGCCCTACTATTATAGATGTTCTTGGCAGCTGCCTGAAGCCGGTGTTATAGGCCTCAACACGGATGGTTCTCTTTCTAGTAACCGAGCTGGGTATGGGTGTATTCTTAGGGATCACCTTGGCTACCCTCTTGTAGGCATTGTGGAGGGGGGGTGTGTGTGGTGTCCCGCAAATCATTCTTATCCACGAGCTCATGGCTGTGGAACGAGGCCTCATGCTTGCTGCGAATCGAAGCATTAGAATAATTAATGTCACCCTTGACTCCAAGTAAGCTGTGGACTGCCTGCTCAAAGTTGTCTCTTGGCCTTGGCAAGCTCGATTTTGACTAAAAAGGATTGAGAAAATCAAGATGAGCTTTGAATAGTGATCTTACCAGGTTTATTGTGGAAGACGCTAGTGGTTATATATACTCTAGATTGTAAATTCTTCTCTTAAAGGTCAGGTCGCCGAACCCCAAAGCTTTCTCCCAAAAAAAAGGTAGGAGAGAATTGAGAGATTAAAGAGAAGACAAAGGAAAAATAATTGCCTAGCGAAAGTTGATGGAATGTCTTTCTTCCTGATGGAATGATTAAATTTTATTTTAACTTCAGACATCTTGACACGCTGAAGGAGTACTTATTGATCATCAGCTACTAATGGAACATACATGAATAGCCTTTCATCGGGAAGAGAATCTATATGCCATACAGCCATAGTTTGAGCATTCATGCTCTAGCAAGAACCGAAATCAAAAGGAAAAAAAGAAAAATGTAGCCACAGCATGACAGAAAATTGTGGATTTTCTTTGCAAAGCCTCAATTTTTGTTATGATTGCTAACGCTCCAAATACTATAAATGTCTAAAATATCAGAAGAGAGAGACTATTTGTTCTCTCCTTTAATATATTTTGACTTATCAAAAACCATTGAGCTAGGGAGGCATTAATATTTTGCTGGATAAGATCCTTTCGGTGGAAAATCTTAGGAAACATGGGATCCAGATTCCTAGCAGATGTATTCTTTGCTGGGGCGACGAAGAAACTACCAACCACTTGCTTATCCACTACCGGGTGTCAAAGAGCATTTGGGATCGTTTCCTATGCCTTTTCGGGATCTCCTAGGCTTTCTTCAGGTCCGTGCTTGACACTTTTGTTGGTTGACAGGCCGCAGCTTTCTCTCCAAGTGGGCGTAAGTTGTGGAGGATTCTTCCTTTCGCTATTTGCTGGGAGTTATGGAAGGAACGTAATCGGCGTACTTTTGAAGACAAAGAGGCCCAAGTAGAGGAAATCGTTCTGAATATTAAGGCTACTTTATACCATTGGGGTTCCATTATTTCCGAGCTGCAAGGTTTCAGATTTGAGGATTATGTTTTCAGATGGGAGCGTTTGATGTTGTAGCTTTTTGTTTTTTTCTTGTTCTTGTTTGGGGCCCTGCTTTTGATTCCGTTTTAGTTTTTCTCTTTCGTTGTATAGTTTTTTGGGGCCTTCTAAGCCCCCTTTAATATATATCTTTTACCCATCAAAAAAAAAAGGGAGGCATTAATATTTCAAATGAATAATTCATAGATGAATGTTTAAGGGACACCAAATACATTGACAATGAAAATTTTCACCCTAAGAAAACTAGCTTACGAGAATTTGGCAATCTTCACACAAACCATGGGGGAAGCTAACCAGCATAACGAGCCTCTATCCATTTCATTTTTCATGTTGGTAGGTCAAGGATCAAACTGTTCGTTTCATATGTGTTTAATTACAGGGGGGTGCTTGAGATAACTCAGATAAGATTAAAACTGAAACGCAGCCAGCAAGCCTTATTATTCTACATCCAGGTAATGCTGCTATGAAAGAGAAAATGAAACAATTGCAAGATACAAGAAAATATGAGAACAAAGGAAAGGACATGGTTCTCGAAACGTACAAAAATCAAAGGTAAATGCCTAATTCGATTAAATATAACTGAAAGACTACTATTCATGCCATTGAATTTCAAAAATATCAAAACAATAATACATTAGAGATCTCACCTTGATTCGTCTGAGAAAAAACACACATTGGAATTAAGTCTTTCGACATATCCAAAGTGTAACGCTTAGGTTCATTCCCAGAATCATTGCCAGCCAATTCCATCGTAAACTGATCATCAGTTAAGAACATATAAGGAATTGGAAAAAGTGATTTTCAAGGAAGATGGATCTCAATGAGAAACAAACTACCAATTCTCCCATTTCACTGAGTAAAATTGAAGACAAAAAAAAAACACAATTTCCTTCTAGAAATGAATTTCTCAAGAAAACAAACAAGGCTTAATTCTCAAGGTTTTGGTAACTGCAGCAAATCTAAAAGGTTCAATACCCATTTGATTTGGGTATATGCATAACAAATTAAACTATAACCTAAAAAAAGAGTAAATAATATTTATAATTCATGCCCGAATCTTTCTCTCCGATTGTATCAGAACACACCAACATCATCTCAACTTCATCATTTCTATGGCAATTAACCAAGGAACACGCCATCAAAGCAAAATCTTCATAGATAAGTAACCAAGAAACCCCCTATCTGATCCACAACAGGTAAGAACAAAGAGATGAAGAGGAGATTTCACAGTAATCGAAAGCGCATGCAGATTGCAGAGAGACAATCATAGAACCCTAAAATGAATTAAAAGATAGAGGGGGGAGAGAGGGAGGGAGAGAGTGTTTTAATACCTGGGGAGAAGAGGTGTCGTCGTTTGGGCGGAGAGGGTCGACAGAGAGTACGACCTTAGCGAGTGGCCGAGAATCGGAGGCGCCGTGAGCCTGCCAAGACCGAGATACAACGGGAGGGCACTTCATCAGCCACACTGCTCGCTCTGACTTGCTCGTCTCCAACTCGTTGCATTGCTCGCCCATGTCGCACCTTCGCTCCCGCGCCCTAAACTCAACAAACCGTTTTTTCGATTTCGCTATAACGAAGCAAACAACCACCCAAATATAATAACTAAAGAAGCGCTGCAGCCGCTTCCCTGACCGCCTTCCCAAGGGATTTGCCCGTCAATGCAGGGGATTGTCCGACTCGAATCTTTGGGTGGGCCCATAAGATTGCAAGAAATTATTCCGTTTTGATCATCCAATCATGTTGATTTTTTTTTGTTTGGATAAGCAGTCATGTTTACTTATCCAAAAAAATGAAAACAGTCATGTTTGATATCTGGTGCGGAAGTTTTCTGATCATCGTGGGTGGATGCGTGTGTTCATGATATGCCCTCGTACCGTGCGAGGCATTGAGATGCAACACTGTATCATGTCGAGTAAAACTGACCAGTGACGGTCACTGACCCGCCCACAATATGAGCCACGTGGCACATTTTATAGAGGACACTGACCATATGCATGCTTGACCAATCCCTAGGTGGACTAGAAACCAAAAATCAACCTGATTAGTGATTTCTAAGCTTTCATTGGAGTCATTTTCATGGGTTGATTTAAACTAGATTTTAATAGGGTCGGGCTCAAGGGACCCCCATTTCTGACCCCATCTTGGCGTACCCACGTAGAAGATGAATCAATGGCTGATTTTTGGTGAGGATGATCTCTATGGTGAGGAGATCATGCTCACAACAATTCAAATCATTTTGATATTCATAGACTGTGATATTCATAGACTGATTTAGAAGCTGAAGCATTATGGACCGTGGATTTTTACCGTGTAACTTTGAAACCACATTCGATGGGGTTAGAAATTTCAGAATGGGTTGATTTTTTGTTGGGGTGATCTATATGGTGAGGTTATCATCCCCCCCAAAAATCAGCCACTGATTCATCTTCTACGTGGGGGGTCCCTTGAGTTAGAAAGACAAATCTGATCAAATGATGGTAACCACCCGATCCAATAGCACCACCACATTACAACTGGACAATCCAAATGTCATATAGACATCAAGTGTTCACAATCTTGGTGATCCTACTCAATGGTATATCATAAGCGGGAAAAAATTCGCAGGCCCGGGGGGACTTCAAACTTTGATGTCCCCCTCCCAAAATGTCTGACAAGTACCCCTTGTTAACCACTAACCAGGGACTTAACTCAGGTTGACTTAAGGGACTGAAGTACGTGTTTGACATTTTAGGTGGGCGGGGACATCGAATGTTTTTCTCACCATCCCTTACATATACCCTGCAAGTACAATTCACAAATTCTTTTGCACATATTATCATGTAAGTGTCGATTTGGATTCTGAAGGCCCTTCAGTGTGTTGGCGGATGTTGTGTTCCCGCGCACATGTTGTGTTGGCCCGACGACCCGTTGGTATACATAGTTGTTTCGCCTTTTCCCAATAGGTCTAGGTCTAGGGGTAAATGTTTGTTTAACATGATATCAGAGCCTTAAGAATTGGGAGGTCACGGGTTCAAGTCTCCAACAGAGTATATTCCCATTGAAGGGGCTTGTTAGCGGATGCTATGTTCCTGCACATGTGTTGTGTTGGCCCAACAACCTATTGGTATTCATAGTTGTTTCACCTTTTCCCAATAGGTCAATCTTTGGGGGTAAATGGTTGTTTAACACAGTGGTTCAAACATGACCCCCGATAGGGAATCACGGGTTATAACCCACCAAGAAGTGAGATTAGAAGTCTTTTTCTTCTTCTGTTGTTTTAGATCAATTCAGCTGCTAATATGATATTTCTCAAGCACTCCTCGAATAAGAAGCACATCTACAAATACAATGTGAATTTTAACATTACACAAACAAGTCTCCCCATATTAACAAATAGTATTATACTCCGTCCAGCAAACCATGTGTATCGACTCCTGCTCACTTACAGATGACATGAATACAAATTTAGACGTTCAATGTGGTAGCAATAATAGTAGAAGTATAGACAGGATAGGCATTGAGGCGAAATGAGATTAATTCAGGCACCACCTCGGCCCATCGCCTGCTCTGTGGGAGGAATCATAACCAAGACTGGTCGACCATTGAACCCAGGATGAGGAAGCCTACGACGCAGCTCTCGCCCTTCCTGGCAGATGGAACACGTGTGACAGAAGAAGTGAGCTGCAAAGTCGCATGCTGATTCGCACTGCTCGCGTTGCACCTCATCCTCTATAATGCCTCCACAGCACCCACACGATCTAGAGAATGCTTCACAGCTGCCCTGTTCTCACCAACACCACCAAAAGACATGAGCCTAAAAAAATTCTTCCTGTAGCTTTTCCCAGAAAGATAATAAGAAGTTGATCAGCAGAGTTTGAAAATCTTATAATGCATCAGTGCTGGCAGACTTGACCCATATGCCCATCCTTATTTGTCAAGATTTAGATATAGAGAAAATATATCAGTTGAGGTGGATTGACCCCAATATGAACGACAGTGTCACCCATTTCAGGTTTAAACCGAGATTCTTGGTGAGACTCACTAGCAGGCAACTGCTGTCACCATAAATATCTATGCTAATAACCCATGTGTGAATTGAACCATCACTCTTAAACAAATAAAAAACAAAATGTAGAGTACTCGGAAAGAGAATGAGAAGTATGTAATATTAGTCAAACAATGATGAATTGAATCCAGTCATGGGATGTGTCAAGTTCCAAAAGCATCACCTCAAATTCTTTGATTTCCATAAAAGAAAAAAAGTGTGTTTTAAAGACCAGTTCATCTCAGTCAGACATTGATGAGTGGCATGTGTCAAGTTCCAAAAGAATCAAACCTTGACTTCTTGGATTTCACCTGATTTGATTCAAGTATGGCATATGTGTTTCAGTTTGCTTTCTATTATAAAGAAGTGTATATTGAACAGAAAGGCTGCAGTATCTTTCCCATAACTGCATATGATAAAGGCATGCTAAATCTATTGAATAAATTAGCATTCTTAGCATCAATCTTTAGAAAATCAAGTACTGACTGATGCTACATAGCATGGCTGCCGCTAATTCTAATTTGTTATATTTGTTGAAGCATGACCATTATACAATGTACTTTGGTATCTTGACAGCAACTACACCCAGAAACAATGAGTAACTGTTAAACTGATTTTTACGGAAGTGATGCTTTTCCTGATTTCTAATCCTTTTTTGGTCTTTCTAACAGAGCCTACTACTACACAAAATGTTTAAATCTTCCTTCCACTAATACTGTCCAGGTTGATATAATAGTGCCACTGACTAAAGGGTTTTCCCAATACAGCATATTCTAACCGGGCAGTACTTTCATCCTAGTAGAATGGGTGGATTTGTCTAGTAGTCCCATTCGTTGAATAGCATAAGTTTTGAGTTAATCCAAATTTCTCACTCTTCAAGAAAATAGTCAAGTTAGTTTGAATACTTCTGGTAAATGTTGTAGCTTTATGAATTGGACCAATTGGGTGCTGCCTCATGATAGTTCTTGTTTTACGTGTGACTCCCTACCTTGCTAAGCATGATGCTGTCAGGGTGGCAATGGTTTCTAAAGTTGCCAACACTTGAATTTGGTTATTTGACACTAACCAAAGTTGAAGAGTGATCCAATTTTGAAACTTCTAACCCTATCAAAAGTGCACTTAAAGTTGACATTTCTAGTCTTATTAAAAGTGGATTACAAGTTAAAATTTGATAGGATTAGAAGTTTCTAAAAGTGCTGATATTTTGTAAGGATGATCGTTACAAGTTTATATACATGGCCAAGTCAACCAACTTCAACACACTCTTTATAAATTGATCACATCCACTCATCCGCATCACACCACTTGACAATAACTTCATCCTCCTCACAAACAGTTCAGTTCAGCTCAGCCTGCAAGAACCATTCTTTGTATGCACATGGAGTACTATGTTAGCCACTAGGAATTTTTCTCTTTCGAAGTTGCGCAGCTTGAACCAGCATTCAGACTGTTTGCAGGTTCTAAACCAGTTCCACCTCAAACCCCCAAAAGAAACAGTAAAAGGTATCTACTATAAGGAGGGATGAACTTTGTTTTTTCAAGTAAACAGGAAACAGATGTGCAACATAGAGGACAAAAAGAAAGTGTAGTTACAATTGACCCATTCATTAAAAAATGTCAACGGCTATTTCAGCCAAAGAGTTCTATTTTTTCTCCCAAGAGATAAATAGGAAATCCATGTGCCAAAACAAGGAAAAATTGGGTCTGATTTTACCTTACACCCACCTATAAAAAAAATGGGAGGGGGGGCCTCATTTTTGGGCATCGAATCCTCCAGTGTTCAAGTGTAGTGTTTTGCTCAGACAGGGAATCGGTTAGGACATTAGCATCACTTAAAAGTGTGATTAAAAAAAATAGTTTGCCAACCCCTTCAATCACAATCCAAGAAAAAATGGTTGGTAAGTCATGATTCAAGCCCTTTTAGTCGGCATCAATTAGCCAATTAGGTATCCCACTAACAGATGCACCTTAGCTCTGAAGCATAGTCAGTATAGAATATTACTCACACAAAATGAAAAGAAATTACAACATATTAGATAAGAATAACTTGCCTCAAGATTGAATTTCCGGCGGATCGCTGTGCGGCTAGGATATGAAAACCAAGGTGCCAACCAATTCCAACCAAAAAGGGAATTTCCAAGCAGGTAAAGACCAGTGTAAGGTAAGCAATGATTTGCAAAAGTCCCTGGACTAGATCCTAGTCTCTCGACATTACTGCCATATAACACACAAGGAGCCAAACTTCCAAGAAGACCTGACCAGGTTATTATGGTTGTCAGTATAGAAGATGAAGAAGCGTATGCAGAATGGTACTTACAATGGAAAGTATGTTTTTAAATTCCAACTTGGTTTTTAAATATTTTCACATACCACGTTACCTTAAAAAAAAATCAAGTTCGACTTGCATTCTTCTTTGCTTAAATAAAATCAAGTTTGATATTTAATATCCTTCTGTTCATATTTCACCTACTAAATGAAAGAAATAAAAGGGTATTCTAGTTATTATCGAAAGTGGACAAGACATTTAATCAATACCAGATGGGTGGGTGCATATCTATTACTATTTTAAAGCCAGAACTTGGATACCACACCACATTCACCCAGCACCTTACTGTTCCTTTTTTGAGTAGACAACCTATTAGTTCATTAAATGCTCCTTCACAGTACTCGCCCATTAATAAAGCAAATATTTTGGTTTCAAAAATGCTTATCAGACATTGAAAAAAGAGCCCTACTAAACTACTTAATTACTTCACATGCCTTTAGTTGTATTCTCAATACAGCCCCTTCATAATCACTGAATTACTTATCATGTCATTTTATCTATATTTTCAAAACAACCCCTTTTAACAACTCAATGGGCATTTTATAGAAACTTTGTAATCTAGTACTATCTTAAAGCCAAAACTTGCCTATCATACCAAATGACATTCACCTAGTACCTATTAGTTTGTTGGCAACCTATTAGTTCATTAAATGCTCCTTCACCTTACGTACTCACTCATTATTAAAGCAAGTATTTTAGTTTCAAAAGCTTATCAGTCATTGAAAAACAAACCTATTTGACTACTTAATTACTTCCTGTGCCATTAATTATATTTTTAACACAGCCCCTTCGTAATCACTAAATTACTTACCATGCTATTTTATCCATATTTCAAAACAACCCCTTTTAACCACTTAATTTCTTCTAATGCCATTTCTTCCATATTTTCAGAATAGTCCCATATAACTACCTAAATCAAGATTAATAAAAAAATCATGCTTCACTTAACTATTAAATACAATGAAGCCTGTACATCTATAACTATTTTAACGCCAAAACTTGGGTATCACACCACACCACGTTCACCTAACACCTACTAGTATTAATAAATTCTGTAAGATCACTTGACCCAGTCGAAGAGGTAACAAGTTCAATGTATATCGATCCTTGGACACACTCCCTCTCCCACAGTTATCTCCGCCGTGAAGATAATGATTTTTTTTTTTATCAGTGCCGTGAAGATAATGATGAAAGTGGGTTAAACAGCAAACAGATTCCAGAATACATAAATTGCAGTTTTTTGGTTGGACAACAGAGTTGCTAGTTAATACATCAATTCCAGATTACATGGTAACTTAAAAAATTTCCATCACATATTTTTGTTATACAGCAATGTTTATATCACCAAGTCTCACAACAATATCTCAAACAGATCTCTTCCCCTCTCCCTAATCATCCACATTAAATTGGTTTCTTAACGTACAACCAATTGTTGATTCACAGAGGTCTAGGTGAATAAAGACCAAGTTTGCCGAGGTTTCACCTTTCTTAGACATAGTTACAAAACTATTCGCATTTATTAACAGATCATTTCTTCCAAACACCTAATTGATTTCTTTCTTCTTTTTCAATTTTGGTAACCTAACCAGAACCCGAAACATCAGAAAATGCCCTAAATCTAAAAACAGATCTAACGAACTCAGAATTAATAATCCAAGAAGACATCAAATATGCAAATTGCCATAATTTCATCTAAAAAAAAAGAGAAATATAACACTTACAGACTTCAAGATCGCTGCTGCAGAACTCATCATTCCGGCCGAGACAAGCGAAGAGACTCGAATCCCACCGAGCACGAGCCACCGGCTCCCCGACGACGCTTCCGTGCCCTAACGGCAACCCATCGGCGGTCCATCCGACACCGACACCACAGCTCTGTCCTAGGTCCCGACACCGTTTGTTTCGCTGGTGTTTCGGTATGCTGTACTTTTGCATCTCCGTCTCCTTGCTTGATCAGAAAAGGGCTCGATTCTTCTGGATTCGCCATTGAAGCAAGCCCTAACAACAACAAATGCACAGAACGATGAAGAAGAAATGTGACGAGAGATCAGAAATAGAGGAGGAGAGAAATACAGCTAACGAGACGACCGTGTCAAACACTGCGATATTAACAGATGCCCGCGGTTATCCCATGAGTAAAACTTGCACGACCGCCGATGGTTATATAAGCGCTCTGACCGCCATCAATTAAGCCACGTGGCACATGGTTAGAGGACGCTGACCGTGTGGATGTTTGGCCAATCGCTAGGTGGACCTACAAACCAAAATCAGTATGACCAGTGATTTCAAACCTTTCGATCTTGTACCCCAAATAATGCTCAAATTCCTACGGTTAAATCAACTCATGAATATGACTAATCAGGTTGATTTTTGTTTGTAGGTGTACCTAGGGATTGGTAAAATATCTATATGGTCAATGTCCTCTAAAAATGTGCCACGTGATTGGCCAATGAGTCGAGGTGATCAACTCATGTGTGGGTTTATACAAATTAGAAGCTTGTATAATTTTAGATCTACATTCATCCTCACCAACCATAATTCTAGGGCGTTTGGGTGACACATGAGACAATTTTCCTTTGGGAGGCATTATTTGCACACACCTTTTTTTGAGTGACAACCACCTCTTAATGTGTGCAAATAAGTTACAACACCAAAAAAAAAAAAAAAAAAACTCTACCACCGAGAGAAGAAGAAGAGGAAGACTTGCCTTCTTCTTCTCCGGACGGCCTCATCTTCTTCTCCATGAGAGAGAGAGAGAGAAGAAGAAGATGGGGAAAAGGAAGAGGAGGGAGGGAGAGATCTCTTTCTCCCCCTCCCTTAAAAAAAAAAGAAATTTGCCCTGTATCGATAACACAGGGTGGACATGGCTTTGGCCATATCGGTAGCCAGCTATTGACATGGCCAAAGCCATGTCCACCCTGTGTTACCGATACAGGGCAAATTTTTTTTAAGGAGAGAGAGAGAGAAGAATAAGAAGAGGAGGAGGAGAAGGAAGAGCAGGCTGCCCAGAAAAGAAGAAGAAGAGGCTGTCGCCCACCACAAGGTAAGAGAGAGAGAGGGGAAGGGAGGGAGTGGTGGTGGTGGTGGAGGTGAAGAAGAAAAGGACGGTGGTGGTGAGTTCTTCTTCGTTAAGTTTTTTTTTCTTTTTTCTACACAACTTTGGGTATGTGGAGATAAGAGGTGGGTGTCACTCAAAAAAAGGTGTGTACAAATAACACCACCCTTTTCCTTTGCGCCTAAGCACTCTCCACGAATAAAATTTTGTAGGGGTAATCTATATGGTAAGGAGATCATCCTCACAAAAATTCAAATCATTCTGATATTAATAGACTAGTTTAGAAGTTGAATAATTATAAACCGTCAATTTTTACTGTGATACTTGAAAAACACATTTGACTGGGTTAGAAATTTCATAATGGGCTGATTTTTTGTAGGGGTGATCTATATGGTGAGGAGATCATCCTCACCAAAAATCAGCTATTGATTCATCTTCTACGTGAGTACGCCAAAGTGGGGGTAAAAAATGGGGGTCCTTGGAGTGACGACCCTTTTTGCTCCTAATGTTTTTAAAATATTTGCGTCTTACCCTTTTACCGTTGTTGACCATAGATGGCCATTAACAGTCTCCCAATGGACATCCTAATATTTTTTAATGACTATAATGACCTTGGGTTAGACACAAATATTTTAAAAATATTGGATGTGGTACAAATTGCATCATTAAAGTAAAGGTGCTAAAAAATCTATTTTTTTGAGGGTTTTTTTTTTTTTTTTCAAGGATTGTGAGCTCAAAACCTTTCTTCATTAACTTTTGGCCCAATTGTAGGTGGACCTACATACCAAAAATTGATCTGATTGTTAATTTTAAGCACTGGATTAGAGTTGTTTTCTGGGTTGATTTTATCCGTAGAATTTGAGCATTATTTGGGGTACAAAGATCCAATGGTTTGAAATCACTAATCAGGCTGATATTTGGTATGTAGCTCCACCTAGCGATGGGCCCAACATCTGTATGGTTAGTGACCTCTAAGAGTGTGCCATGTGGCTCATATTGTGGTCCCTAAAAAAATCCTCAAAAATAGATATTTTTACTTGTCCCATGGGAAATTTACCTTTTCCATAAAAATACGTTTTTAATAAGAAATGAAGATAAAAACAATATCATTTGGGTTCTCTGACCTAATATGTGGGGCCCACATCACCTAACCAATATTTGAGTTATTTGATATGTAAAACCCAAATAAGTCGAGAGAAAATGATGTAAGGAGCTAATAAACGAACCAAATGTGTAACAAATATTGGGCCCACAAATATTTACGCCCAATAATATTTTCTAGTAGAATTTTTTTTTCCTTCAAATATGGGTAGCTCTACCCTCATCCACGTCTGTAAGCCCTCCACCCACATTTTTGTTTTGGACCAAAACGCCCCCCATCTCCGCACACCCACACCCCACTCGTCTTCTCCAAATCCACCCCAACTCATTGTCCTCTCATTCTCTCTCTCTCCTCCACATTCTCTCTCTACCACTTTCTCACAAAAAAAATCCAAAGTGCCCATGTCAGCTATAAACTGCCAACATGGGTAGGAGTGTCAACGGATCAGTTCCGGTTTAGTTCCTAAGGTGGCCAGAATCGAAAATAACTTATTGGTTCCAGTTCTCAAAATGATGGATCTGGAACCATAACATATTATTTGGTTCTGGTCGGTTCCGATTCTGATTCTGGGAAAAAGACTCCATTGCTTTTTCTCGAAGAAATCTATGATACAGACTTCTGAATCAAAATTTTGATGCAGAAGCCGCTCAATTTGCCATGTAATAGACTCTTTAGGGCCCACTTGTCCCATGAATGTTTGGACCACACCTTGGTGGACCCACACAGCAAAAATCAGTGTGCTTAGTGATTCCCAGCCATTGGATTTGAGCACGGTTTCATCATAGGCTTGGAACAAACACATAGGCTGGTTAGTAAAGCCCATGATGAAAAAGTGCTCAATTCCGAGGACTAGAAATCACCAATCATGCTGATTTTTGGTGTGTAGGTTATCATAGTGTGGACCAAACATTCAGAGGGCAAGTGGGCCCAAACGAGTCTACTACGTTGCAAATTTGAGGGACATTTGCATCAAAATTTTGATGCAGAAGTCTATATCAAAGAACAGGGTTGACAGGATTCAGGATTGGAGAGGATCGTAACACCTGGGGTGCAGTTCCATTTTCTATGCTGTCTGCTACGTGAAAGGGAGTGGAATGCTGTACTTCGAAAGCCCCCCCAGCAAAGGATGAAGTTGCCCTTTCCATCTGTGCCTGCATATAGCGTACATGCTCCAAAACCATCATTTATAGAATAAAACACATGAGATTTTCCATGCCAAAATTGAAATAATTAAATGATCATACAATGTTCGTGTCACACATACAGAAGCACCGTGTCCACCGTTCACATTAGGCCGCTAGATGTAGCGATCAGTCCCGGATATAGTCGAACCCAATCCATTGGCAGCCCTACCGCTGTGCGACTATGTATGCTCTAAATAAGTTTTCTAGAAATGATTTTTGCATATTAAGGCTCCGTATGGTTACCAACAAAAAGGTTTACGGAAAAAGAATTTATATGTATTTTTTTTTTATGAAATTTGTATATAAAAACCTTTTTTAGAAAATTTATTCGGAGTAACCATCTGCATAAACACTTTCTAACGTGCAAATAATTTTTTAGTAAAACTTTGTTGATCACCAAACACAGCCTAAGGTTGCCTTTGGCATTGCAGAAAATGTCAAAAAGTTGCCTTTTGACTTATTTTTTGGGTATTTGCGGAACAGTTGTTTTCAGGAGAACAATTTTTTAACTACTTATAGCTTATTGCTTTTACAGACCCCACACTTTCAAAACTTAAATGAAACTTTTAAAATGTCAAAATTTTCCTTCTAACCTTATATAACTTTCCTAAATAACAAAACAACTCTTCCAAGCCTAAAATAACTTTTCTAAATAACAAAGAGTCGCTCTACTGGCCAGGCGCCCACATCTTTCGGCTGGGCACCCGTGTTCTAGACAAAAAGAATTTTTTTTCCAAAAATAGCCCCCTTTATTTTCTGTTTCGACTGGGCACCCACTCCTCCTTCGTCTTTTCTCTCTCTCTCTCTCTCCAAGCTTTATCCCCACCGTGGAGAGAGAGTGAGAGAGTGAGAGAGGGGAGGCATAGAGAGAGAGAGAGAGAGAGAGTGATGGAAAGGAGAGGAGAGAGAGAAAGTTACACAGTAGAGAGAGAAGAGGTGGGTGCCCAGCCGAAGACAAAATGAAAGAGGCATTTTTATCTTTGTGGATGCCCAGTCGAAAGACGTGGGCGCCAGTAGAGCGACTCAATAACAAATGCATCCTTCGATAACTTTTCTAAATAACAAAACTACCCTTGCTAGTCTTAAAACTTTTTCTAAATGAAAAAATCTTCCTAAAAGACCCAAACACATTGCTTTTACCCACCCCTTACAGCAATAAGCAATAAGCCCAGATTACCACAATCCCAAATACAACCTAAATACTTCCTGACATACAAAGCCCTTTTCTGTAAAACATTTTGTTGATATCACCATATAGAACCTAGGGTCAGGATCAGGAGACACAAAATTTCACACCAATCTTGGTGTACCCACACGGAAGATAAATCAATGGCTGATTTTTGGTGAGGATGATCTCCTCATCATATAGATCACCCCTACAAAAAAAAAAAAAAAATCAGCCCATTCTGAAATTTCTAACCCTATAAAGTGCGGGTTTCAAGTTAACAGTAAAAAATTGGCGGTCCATAATTCTTCAACTTGTAAACCAGGCGGCTACGAATATCAGAATAATTTGAATTTTTGTGAGGGTGATCTACTCACCTTGGAGACCATCCTCACCAAAAAGCATCCCATTCCAAAACTTCTAATTTATATATTGGCCTCCACCAATTTTTTGGTGTGAAATCTTGTGTCAAAATTTGTGTCCCCTGATCCTGACACTATAACCTAAGAGTAGAAGAAAAGAATCACAAGTGAGGTTACACAGTGTCCTTATGCCCAACCTCCAGCCTATGGTGAAAAAATGACACAAAGGATCATCTATCAATAGGCTTCCTTTAAACCATTTGTCATGTTTCTAACCATCCAAAAGAATGCAATAGATTGGATGGTCATGATCATCCAATTGGGTTGATTTTTGGCCTAGGGGGTCTCAAAATGGGACCCATCGAATGGTATGCATCTCTAGGGATGGTGGCAATCAAGTCATATATGTACACAGAAACTAATTGATTCATTAATAGTCGTTGAAACTTCAAACAAACACATCCACAATATCCTCATTTACACAAATAAGAAAACAAGGAAACCACAATTAAGAAATACAAGAAATATTCCTTAAAAGTCTATTTATATCTCTATATCTCTTTCTATTATAAAGAGATGGTATTAAATCATAATAATCTCAACAACTAATCAAATTCACTCCATCTCCATAACCTTTCCCCTTCTCTATCCATGAATGGTTGTTCCCTGAAAAACAAAAAAAATAAATATTTGTCATTAAAAAAAAAAACCCACCTCCAAAATAAAAAATTAAAAATAAAAAAAAAATTAAAAAAAAAAAATCATCCATATGGCATGCGATCTTTTACCTCGTCTCCTACACAACCATCTCTCGGACCCTTTAATTTGTGACGCGCCGTGAGACTTTCATGATGAACAAAAGGGTTACTGCCCGATCGATCTGGTGGAGGAATGTACGAGTGAGTCTCTGGGCCTCTATAATCGATCTCGTAGATTTCCTTATTCAAATTGACCGCATCGGAACGTCCTGAGGAAAAATCAATGTACAAATAATGTAACGGATCAATCGCGACGGCGATCTTTTATCGCAAGATTCGTAATAACATGCATATATATGAGAGAATTCAACAAAATTAATAAAAAAAACTGATACAAGTTTATATGGGGTGCAAACCTTGGGATAAAATTGGCCGGGCTAGAACAAGGAACAGAAGAAAGAACATGGTGATGCTAGATTTGAGCTCCATCTCATTCCCCTACTCCTTCCTGTTGCTTGGATGCAGGAGAAGTTTTTATGAATGATCAGTCACGGAAGAAACACGGCAAAAACCGTTTGGGTTTTCAGCTTTTGGCAATTGAAACCGTCCCCATCGGCACAGCGAGTAGTTGCAAGGTGGCGATGCGGACGTGTTTTGCATTTATGGACTGGAACTATAAGATACCAAAGCTAAGTATTTTGTTTTCTGTCCGGACAGCCCCATGTGTGTGTTTTTGGCCCACAAATTTAGAACCCTAGCTTTAAGTTCTTAAAAATCAACATTCACATTTTTTTAGTTAAATGGAGCCCTTCTATGATGCGGAATTCTGTATCAAAATTTTGATGTAGAAGTGTCCCTTAAATTGCCATCTAGTATCTCTTTCGGGCCCACTGGCCCACGTAATCTTTGTGCCACACTTTGGTGGACCTACATACCAAAAATCAGTGTGATTGGCGATTTCTAGCCGTTGGATTCGAGCATTTTTCATTATGGGCTTCATGAACAGGCTTATTGGTTGGTTCCAAGCCCATGATGAAAATGTGGTCAAATTCAATGGCTAGAAATCACCAATCACACTGATTTTTGGTCTGTAGGTCTACCAAGGTGTGAGTAAATTCAAGGGGGGCAGTGGGACCGAAAGAATGTACTACGTGGCAAGTTGAGGGACTTCTGCATTAAAATTTTGGTACAGAATTCTGTATCATAGACTTTTAGGGTTAAATGTAGTTTAGTGTCATTTTCAAGGGTATTGTGGTCTATGTAAATTATTGAGACATTGTTGGGTGGATATGTTGAAAGATTAGGTAGCTGTGGGTCATTTTTGAGGCATATTATAGACAGGAAATGACAACCCCAGATGTAAAATCAAGGTAATGATTTGATTGCAACCATCGAATCCTAGATTTATATATCTTTGACAGTCAAAAAGAATGGAGTGAATTGGATGGTTAAGATCATCTAATCGCCGCGAACTTTGATTTACGAGATCTCTACGGTGGAGCCCGTCTAACAGCTGATCACAATGAATCTCATGCAACACATGTCGTTAGAAGGATATTTTGATTTTTAATAGGTTTGATGAGTGAAAATGTGAAATTACGGGACATCCACACGTGGGGTTCACGTAGAGCTTCGACATCAGGTGGCTACAACTTAGAAAAATAATAGGAAAGAGCCGAAACATCCTGTCTAGGACAAACAAGTCCTCAAAAAACAGACACAAATGGCCAAAAACAGTTTAAAGGACTCTTGAAACAAATCCCACAAGAAGCAAGCCTAAGGTCTCTCTAGTCTTCACTTATTAAGTTAGTCGAGGCCTCTTGGTTTGGACTTTGGAAAGACCATTACATGTTTAGGGTTTAGGGTTGGGTTTAGGGTTTACATGTTAGAAAAAAAAAATTATAATGTCGTCATAACGGTAACGCTCCAACATTATTATGTTATTTGGTATTTAACGTTAAATACAATAAAACGGATTAAACAGTTAAAAATGTTGTACGTTGTTAATTAAATTTTCACTGGAGCTCAAGTAAAACTTGTGTCACAAGATGTTGTGACGGAAGCCGGTCACAGCACTCAAAACGAGTCACGTGGCACACAATCAGAGGGCTCTGACTGTATGGATGTTTGGCCAGTCCCTCACTGGACCTACAAACCAAAAATCAGCTTGATTAGTGATTACAACCTTTGGATTGTTGCACCCAAATAACGCTCAATAATGCTCAGATTCCTACCGTTAAAATCAACCCATGAAAATAACTTCAACCGATTCGGTTAGAAATCACTAATCAAGCTGATTTTTTGTGTACCGTTCCACCGAGGAACTGGCCAAACATCCGTACGGTCATCGTCCTCTAATAGTATGCCACGTGGCTTATATTGAATCCTGTGACTGGCTTCCGTCACAACATCTTGTGACACAAGTTTTACTCCTGGAGCTCTTGGGCATGGATTCCGAGAATCAAACGGTGGTCTTGCTTTGGCTTAAGTGAATGACAGCTCAACACTTTCAACCACTGTTGGGTTCTCGGGATCCACGGATGAGATTTTCCGTGAACATTTATGTCCAAAAATTTAGGTTAAATTTATGTCCAAAAATTTAGGTTAAATTTATGTCCAAAAATTTAGGTTCACGGATCCTGACCCTTATCTAAAAAACAAAATTTTGACTGTATTTGAAAGGCTCTTTGACCGAAAACCTTTTTTGTTTCAATGGTTTTGAGGATGACAAACACAACATTTTGGAAAATTCCAAAAATTTCCTCAAAATAAAAATCAATGCACCATGTCCAAAAGAATTCTTCTTTTTTTCTTTTTTTTTCCTTCTTTGGTTAATTGAGACTCAATCTTGATAACTAAATCATCATAAGGGTTTGCAGTCTGAAATTAGCTTCTCAACTGTTTTGAAAATGATGATATCGTATCAAATTATCCTCATAATTTTTTTTTCAATAAAAATAATATACAGCCCAAGATAAAATTGAATAGAGGAACATGATTCGCCCCACAAAATTGGGATAAGGCTTATGATTATGATGATGATAATGATTGGCATGTGGGTTGCCGCCTTTTTCCAATTAAAACGGATTTTAATGTAAAATTCAAAACCAACATGACTTGAACTTTGATTTAGATTTTTAAAGCACCGAAATGCTTATTGCGTAGAATTTCGGGTCCTCGTCCCCTGATCAACAGATGTTGGCCAATACAAGATCGAGTATGTCGAGATCACATCCGATAACGAATTTAGTCTCGAAAACAACAAACCATGTAAGGCCAATGATGCCATAGCTAAGGTCATGACACCATGGTGAAAGGTGAATGGTACCATATGGTCAAAAAAAAAACCAACGCCTATAGGCTTGTAGTTACCATATCTCAGGGCTATATGGCATCAATTTTCTTAATTTTGCCTGTAAACCCAAAAGAAGAAAAGGAAAAACAAAAGAAATTTGGTTTCGGTAGTCGCTTTCGGTGTTAATTTGGAGACCACATGCCCATATCTTCCCTTCCATACATGTCTAGTTCGGTCCAACATGAACAGCTATGTTATGGCTGTATGGAGGTCTCCCTCTCTCTCTCTCTCTCTCTCTCTACAATATGGTCGCTTGTTATTTATGTGACTAGGACACTAAGTTAGAAAGCTTTTAAGTCCCCTACTAACTCGGAGAAAACAACTTCGACCTACCTTCTCGACTATGCTCGAATGGTTTACATCCAACATATAAAGGGGGCTTTAGGTTTGAGTTATTTTCATACGTATTTGTGACCTAATTTGTTCTATTAGGTCATGATTTAAAATAACAGTAATAACCCCGTTATAACGGTAACACTCTAACCTTTTTACGTTATTTTGGTATTTAATGCTAACATATACAACGATTGTAATGCCATTATTAACCGTTATTTATGTTTAGCTGCAAATTTTGAACTTTGTTTACCCCGTTATAACGATTGTAACACTGATGGTATCCCGTTATGTTGTTATAACTTATGGCAGTCCCTTTTAAACCTTGGTATATGTTGGTCATCCCCATATTGCCCGGTTCTCTTTTTTCTTTTTTTCACTACCTTCACCTTTTTGGCGAATTCAAAATTGTATTTTAATGGAGAAAAAAATCTAAGGGGGACCATAACTACGATTTCCCATGCCAGCTGTACATGTGGTGTGCATGCAATGGGTACAACTCTGCAATAAATATGTGACACCTTATGGTCATACAAGGAACTCACATTTAGGGGGCGGATCCAGACCCTACATCTGATGGGCCCAATTCAATGGATAAATATCCTAAACTAATAATTGGCACAACCAATTGATTATCCATCCTATCTATATAGTCTTCTTCTCTTTTAGAACTGTTGTTACATGTGTCCAGACCATCAAAAGAAACCCATTAGATCAGATGCCTAGAATCATCCAATCAGATCAAATGGTGGGTCCCTTCCCCACCACACCAATGTATAATCTGTGAGACTCATACCATATATAGGCAAATGTCAGTATCATTTCTTCACTCGTTCAGCTCTCACAGGAACTAGAACTCCTTTACTTTGTGTATATAATACCATGAATTCGGATAATATACGGCAAAATCTCAATGATAAAAAATGCCGAAAGAATGTGTATAGCATATCTTTAAATTCTTAACAGCATTGAAATTCACAACTTTTGGTTCAATTGAAGCGAGTTCCACATATCTTTCAGGATTCTTCCGCTGCAGCAGAACCTATTTTGACCTGAACAGGAACTGGGTCAGAGTTGTTGCTCGCAACTAAATTCTGTTTCCTTTCCGCCTGTAACGACCGACATAGAGATTCAAGCTTTTCTTTCTGATTCTTTGTTTTCTCCAGCTGTTTCTTCAAATGTTCACGCTGTATAGGGAAAGTAACCACAAAACAGTCCTAAGATTATTTGGAGCTGAACAAAACACATAAGCTGCATATGTAATAAGGAGAGATCATGAATAATTAACCCGCATACTTAGCAAGACAACCCACAATCCACACCTAGAAGGTTATAGCCAGGGATCTTTTGCTTTTAAGGACAGTTTCTCCAGATTTAGGAAACATGATACATACTCTGGATCTTGGGAGTAAGAATCAATCATCCTCATTGTTTACATGTCACATTTAGATTTTGAACCAGTTAAATAACAAACCAACAGAGTTAATTTCTTGTGACCTTCTGAGCATTCCAGTTATTTACAGGGATCAAAATTTAGAGCCTGTTTGAATTGTTATTTTTGGGCCTAGAAAATATATTTTTGAAAACTTTTTCAGCAAAAAATATCGTCTCCAGGCATAAAAATGGTGACCAGAACAGGCACTTAGTGCACAAATGCATGTATAACTTCAATGATTTTGTTTTGATGAGCAGTGAGTTAGTTATCACTGGGCAAGACACTGATCCTCGGTGTTGAAGCAGAATAGGGTAGCGATGAAGCAAATGATCACGATTCAATTATTGTTGTCAGATCAAGGTTTCGTACGCAATTGACAGATTTTTCTCTCTGGCACGAGAGGCTGATCCTAGTTCATCAAATCATATGCTCAATGGGAGCTGGGGCTGATTCATAAACAATAAGCAAATCCATGTCTGACTCGAGATATTTTAATCAATAAATCAACCAACTCGCTAGCATTTACACATCAGCGCCAAGAGATCATAGAAAAAAAAAGGTCCAGATGTATGTTTCGATCCAGCTTTGGTATATTTGCAGATCCAGCGAGTTGTTAATCCTAATATAGTAGAAAAAATATAATCTAATAAATCAAATGTCAGGTGGAATTTCTGTCTCCATTTCCTATGCATTTTGTTTCTGTGCCTTGAGTATACATTCTGTTATATTAAATAGTATTGCTAAACTTGTGCACTAACAAAGACATGGACACGTGTGCAAAGTTCGACACTGATACAAAGTTTCAGACACGCTGACCCCCCATAAAACTGATGCACAGACATCCGTACCGTTTTAACGCATGTGGAGAGAAATGATATTAAAATCCTTTTGTTCAAGTGAAGTATATTATTTAGAAAGAATGTGGATAAAGAAGCTAATATACATATTTTGATTGGTAAATAAGCTGATATAGATTAAAATCATATAAAGAAATACCTAAATAACAGCTGAAAACAAAGTATTTTAATAAATTATGATTTTATAAAAGTGTCCGACGTGGTAAATTCTTTGAAAATGAAGTGTCCGTGGCATATTTGTGAATTACATTAGCACAACCCATCATACAGTAAAAAATAACTATACAGTCCTACAATTTTACATCGATATTTACCTGTATATCATACTTTTGGTAAGAAAGTACATAATGGTGTTGAACTCTATAAAGGTAGGGCTGTCAATGGATAGTCAAAAATTCGAATCCGTATTCGAAAAATCGGATATATTCGAAAATTACGGATATAGGATATCGGATACGAATTCAGATATATCACATTATCACTATCAGCTTCGATAATACCCGATCCGATTTACCAAAAAGGACTTTTTAGTCTTTTCTCTCTTTTTTATTTTACAAAGCAAAAAACCCTAATCACTCTTAGACAAACTCTTCTTCGTCATTTCGTATCTATTTCTTCTCCTTCATTTTTAGATTGTCTGAGAGCTTATGCTTCCATTTCTTGGATTTGATGCTGGGTGTGGCGATGATAAGGCTTCTTTCGGGGACGCTGGTGGGGATTTTGATCGTTGCCGGAGGCAACTCCGAGGTTTTCACTATCTCGCCATCACCACCACCAGTAACTCTATCTCACCATCGTCACCACATTTTGAACCTAAATATTGAGGTAGGCTGCCGGTTCTTCTTATAGGGCTTCTATGGAAGATGATTGGTGGTTTTTGGACGTTTTTTTTTCACTTCTGTTCCTGTGGAATGAATTGGGGGTTTTTGGTCTCGGATCTTAAATTTTAGTAGCATTAGGGAAGCTTTGTACCCCTTTACGTCGCATAACAATCAGAAAGAATTGTAAGGGATCATCAAGTTTGCAACAGCAAATAACATATAGAAATGCATGAAGATATGTTATAACATACTAGATCTTAGAACAATCAGATAGAATTGCAAGAAATCATATACTAAGAGAGCGAAAGATATAAACTATTCTTGACTAATGATTCATGGAAACAATGATGAAAACGCATGCTAAGCTTACCTCCTCAACAAGTTCTATGAGTGTAACATCTGACTTCTCACATTTGTTCTTCAAGAAAATGTTTTCCTTCTTGAGTTCCTTGATTGATTTTGCCATCTAGTTTATAAAAATATAACAAAGTAAAATGGTAAACAACTATAGTGAAATGGGGTCAAATAAGTTCATAAAATTGCAAGAACTGTAAATCAGTAAAGAAAAATTCCAAAAAAGGACGCAATAGACATGTATGTATAATCCTTAATAAAACATAGATTCGTACCTTCTCAATCTCTTGCTTAAATGTTTCAAAGACCTCATTGCTTTTCAGCAATGCATCCTGCAAAAATCGCAGTTGAGGACTTGTCAAACTAAATCTAATTGAGCGCATAAACAAGTAGATGAACCTTACTATATCTACACAAGAAATGATGGGACGTTCATGATATGAACTCTGAATGTGTTCCTAATTTGCATCCCCACTTGTAAGAATATCCATCATTAGATCAAAGATGCATAGTAAGTATAGGTAGAGAACTAAGCATTGGAATTCTTCTACCAGGGCTTCGCGGTCCAATCCCAGTTACAAAATCCACTTCATTGCGAGCAATTTGATTTTGATTGATGAACCAGGAACTTTGAGTCAGGATTTGGCCAGATCCAGAATCTTACATCAGCTTGGATTTGGCAAAATCCTGCAATCCCATTCGACAGTGACAATATTTAAGATAATGTTTCTAAGAGAGAAACCAATAAAAATACAGGAAAAGTATATGCAATGCAAGAACTCGGATCTGATGCTAATATGATGATTCTGAAGAATGTTGTAAGGTGATATACAAACACAAAGTGAGGCATACCTGAAATTGCTGAAACTTTTCTCCATCAGCTGCTAACTGTGAGCGTAGATTCTTTTCAGTTTCCAGTAGCTGTGATACCTGTTCAGCATACAACTTCATCTGAGATTGTTCCTGTGCCAACTTCTCTTCATGTTGCTGAAGTCTTAGATCAGCAAGCTGAAGTTCCAGTGTTTTCTGCTTTAACTGCACATTTGAAGTTTCAAACCATAAAAACGAAACTTGATCTAAAGAATTGATGTCTAAAAGTATCTTAATATAACAATCTGAGATCCTGAAACAAGAAATGCACATGAACACTGTTATGTAAAGTGTACCCTCTGTGTAAATTGCTGTTCAGATATGGCATATTGATCAGCGAGATGCTTCAATTTGTTTCGTAGCCTGGAGATGAGTATAAAAGATATCCTAAGTAATGACTCTGAGTAGTCACCAAGAAGTTAATACATTTGCAGTAGATGCACTTTCAGCATTTTTAAAACAACTGAATCGTTTTCAAATAATTTTTTTTTTATTTGATAAGTATCATTTTCAAATAAATGAGAATCATGGTTGCAAATCTCATTCCGTCTTGTTACGGTAAGATACCGAGACGATGCATACTCCTGCCAAAAACTTAATCTAAAGTAGTAAAATTGGTTTAAACCTATATCTACATTTATAAGATATATAAATACTTGAAAACAACTTCATAATCAAATTAAGCATTAAAAAATGGTTTAACCTTGTCAAGACATTTTTTTTTTCATTGACTCGTTTCGTCTCGGTTGACAAGTATCGTTCCATCAGCTTACCAAGACAATGAGACAAAACGATATTTTAAACCTTGAGAAGAATACAAGTAGTGATGAAAACAATACCAAAATGGATCTGAGGTGCAAGTCAAGCAATGAGACGAGACTAGAGCACCATTTTCCAGTTCAGACATGCATCAACCATCAACAGCACTGAGCCTTAGCTTCTTCCTGTTTCTACGATTCTGGTAAAGAGATGTTTTTTGTCCAATTCTAAATTATGTAGTTTTCCATGCACATTTTGAACAATAGGTTTAAGTATTATCACAGCCAGCAAAGGTAAAACACACTTGGCATAGCCAACTTGAAGTGGAATTCTTTCCTAAGTTCTCATGCATTGAAAGTAGTACTGCATTGTTTATGAAAAAAAAAATAGTAGTACTGTATAGGTTAATCATGAGACATGAAAGGGCTAATTTTTGGTGAGGATGATCTCCATGATCTTGTTACTATAGTTGATAAAGAGATTGACATAGTATCTCAGGATTCCTATAAAAGGTCTTACATCTCATTCTCCTTGAGTTGAGAGAGACAGTCATTTTTCTGCTCTTCAAGCTTATTGCTTACATCCTAGAACAGCAAGAAATAACAAAGAGTCAGAGCATTAGTTACTGACAAAGAAAAACAAATGCAATGTCAAAAGAAGAGAAATAGAAAGCATTAAAAAAAGAAAAGGAGGAAATATAATTTGAGGTTTCAAGATGTTTGGAAGGCAAAGGCACGAAAGAAATAATAAAGAAAAAAGAAAAGAAATTTATGTCCTATGCGAATACGTAAAACTACAACTACACACCAAATCAGACCACAACAGATGCAATGTTGCAAGAAAAGAAAAAGAGAAACAATAAAGTTCCAACATCCACAACAAAATTGTGATGGTTATTATTTTATCATTTTTTATAAGTAAATTATTTTATCATATCGACCTGGATTAATGACACTAGCACTTCGAACGAAGATGGACGACATGTAGATGTAACAGAGTGAGACACTAATATAGAAAATTTTAATACACTAAATATATTATAATCATAGAAAACTTTCATTTATCAAAATTATTTTAAACTATAGCCTGCTAGGATAAATGATAATGTTTGCACTCAAAATAACAATTTCAACCTTACTCTCCCTCTAACATCCTTTGCTTGATTTCAATGTCTTGATATAGCAAACCACCAGATTCACATAATAAACAAGTAATTTTTTCAGGAAATACAACAAATATTTCAACTTATAACTTATAAGATAGTTTCAATGTCACTTACCAAAAAAAAAAGATAGTTTCAATGTCAATCTAACAGTGTTCTCCTAATTGTTCCTCAACATACCTATGACGGCTTCCAAAATAACAGATTACTTGGAACATTAATAGCAGAAGTTGTACAAACCTTAATTGCATCATGGAACTTGGTTGATAGATCTAATCTCATGTTTCTCAATTAATTTCCCTTTAACATCCTTTGTTTGATTTCAATGTCTTGATATACCAAACCACCAGATTCACATAATAAACAAGTAATTTTTTCAGGAAATACAACAAATATTTCAACTTATAACTTATAAGATAGTTTCAATGTCACTTATAAAAAAAAAAACGATAGTTTCAAATGTCAATCTAACAGTGTTCTCCTAATTGTTCCTCAACAACATACCTATGACGGCTTCCAAAATAACAGATTACTTGGAACATTAATAGCAGAAGTTGTACAAACCTTAATTGCATCATGGAACTTGGTTGATAGATCTAATCTCATGTTTTGACCCTCTTCTGATACTCTCTTGCATTCATCCTGCAAAATTAGTAAATAGAAGCCATCAGTATCTCCATACACACAATTGAGATTTATAGTAGAAACTGAACAAAGAATGGTTACGATTATTCATAAAATCCAACGGCATCAACCCATGGAACATTATGATGTGAAATGCATGTATCGAAACCTTATATTGCGGCAATCTGGTAATATACTATCAGCATAGCTATATGGTAGAGGTAATTCTGATGCATACATACTAATGGATGTATAGTGTACCATGTAGATCAGTTGCGACAATTGTCTCAAGTTCCTGTTGAAAACCATTTTACTCTAAAAGCTTAAGCTGTTAGCGGGAGACGTAACAATATATATCAAAGGGTCCACGGGTCTAACAGAGGCAGACTGCTAGCCACACAAACAGACAGCACACTTCAACAACATCCCCCCCTCAGCACTTTGCCGGGGACTCGAACCCACGACCTACTGGGACCTCTCTGCTCTGATACCATGTTGATAACCACTTTAGTCTAAAAGCTTAAACTGTTAGAGGGAGGCGTAACAATATATATATATATAGGGTCAGGATCAGGGGACAACAATTTCATACAACATTTTTGACAACAATTTTGGCGTACCCACATGGAAGATGAATCAATAGCTGATTTTTGGTGCGGATGATCACCTCATCATATAGATCACCCCTACAAAAAATCAGCACATTCTGAAATTTCTAACCCCATCAAATGTGGTTTTCAAGTTAACGATAAAAATCGACGGTCCATAATTCTTCAACTTGTAAACCGATCTACGAATATTGGATTGCTTTGAATTTTTGTGAAGATGATCTCCCCACTATAGGGACCATCCTCGCCAAAAATGACCCCATTCCAAGACTTCTAATTTATACATTGGCCTGTGCCAATTTTTGTTATAAAAAATGTTGTATAAAATTGTTGTCCCCCGATCCTGACCCATATATATATATAGGCGGAGTGCTGGCCACACAGCCAAACAGCACACTTCAACAATAGTTCCTTCATCGAGTCATTAATATTAACATAAGATTTAGTACCTCGCAGGCTATACACCATCACTTGTTAAAGAACCATTTACCCCAAAAGATCGACCTGTTAGGGAAAGGCGAAACAACTATGTATACCAAAGGGTCGTCGGGCCAACACAATACGTGTGCGGGAAGACATCATCCGCTAACATCACTTGGTGTGGTAACTAGAAGATATCAGGTACTAAGTGAGTCCTTTAGAAAAAAAACAATTCAACAACCAAAACTGTCAGCAGAAACCATATGTTTGCTTGGCTAATTTTTGTTTGACCCATGGTTTTTTTTTTGGATGAATAAAAGGTTGTATTAAAAGGGGCTGAGAAAGCCCCAAAAAGGACTATACACCAACAAGGGAGCAAAAATAAAAGCCGGACAGGCAGGGCCCCATACAACAAAACGCTAGAAAAGGCAAAGAGCTACATCACCAAACGCTCCCATCGGAATACACAGTCCTCAAATCTGAAACCTTGCCGCTCGGTTATAACAGAACCCCAATGGTATAAGGTGGCCTTAATGTTCATAAAGATTTCACACATGGTTTTAAGTCTCAGTTGAGTCATGATACATGCATGTTGACTCGCCTGAGACAGTGTTCCTCTTCTTTTTCTCCTCGTAGTCTAGCCCGAGACGGTTCCAAGACCGGTCTCGGCCCTGGATGATCCAGGTCCTGGGGACCAAGACCTATAACCACAGTTCCACCAGAATTTACTTTATGAAATAAATAAATGTCTTTGTAATCCATAAAAAGAAAGTTTTGTATGCCAATAAAACCTAGCAACAATTATAAACCTAGATATAACTGTAACCAAGCAACAATTATAAAGATCACATTAGTAATCAACTAAAGCATATTTAATGACAGAGAAAAATGTACCATTAACAATTTGTTCTGACGTTGTAATTCCCTACATAGTGACTCGAGTTTATCTCGAACAGCTATAGCTGCAACAGAAAGTAAGGAACACATTAAAACTAAACAGCAATTGAAATAACAGAGAAAGGTATTACTTGGATAGGAATGAAGACTGATTCTGATATATAAAAGATGGAGCTTCACCACCAAAGATAGATTTAGAAGTCTCCACATTCTCTTAGAGATAAAAAGGAGGATGCACTAAAAGTACAGGATACAAAACAGACACATCCCACCAAAGCCCAGATTCAATATATACATATACCGCTGGAATTATGAATAAGGAACCTTATTCTTTACCAAGTAGCACAAGTTCTTCTTAACATTTTATCAGGAAAACATTGCCACGTAATCAATTATTTCCAAAATTAATGAGATTAACTCACAAAAAGTAGTCCCAATATGCACATAACCAAATACAAGGTAATATTTCCATGTGGTATCCAATCCTCTTGTACACCCAGCCAACTTTAGATTCATAAATTAATTTTATTTCCGTTTTAGTACATACATTGTCAAGGGAATATCAGAATGTCAAGCATTATTAAATTCAAGAATACCACCCTATTGTGTGCGATCATTGCTATCACTATTGAGTAATATTGCCATATTGTAAAGGACAGTGGCTTCTTGTGTTTTTTTTAGTTTAGATAGTGAAAAGTTTAAAGGAATAGATATGCATTAGGAAATGGAATCCCCTAGGCTACATTCAAAGATAATTCAAAATAACTCTACCCCACCAAAGCATCAGCAATGTTGTCTGCTTCCCCCAAAATATTCTTAAAAAAGATAATCTTATACACATACAAAATCTCGTCAAGAACAAAGCCTGAACTCCATGATCCGGATCTCCATGTATCAAAAACAAAAACAAAATGTTTAGACTGCACCTCAAAAACTCAAAGAACTTCATGGAATACTTTAGCCACAATTTCACTTAAATCTTCCAAGTCCATTCATTCCGAGAACTCCAGTATCACCACCCTTTATCATTCCTAAAAGTACCACCTATGATAGAAGGTCCTGATTTCTAGAAGAAATACCATATCAATCGAGTTTGAGATAACACGAGAAGGTTTTTCACTTCTCAAATTGTTCCTTGTTATGGGCTACGCTCCTAGGCACTGCCTTTCCAATTTCTTCTGAAGTCTTTCGCTCACAATCTTATGTAAACATTTGGTAACATGAGCTCAAGAGATCCTCCTATAACTGGTTGAGAAAGATATTGTACCAATGGTACTTGTGTATTTTGAGGTTATGACACTGAAAACCCTTCCATATTTTGTTTGACTGCCCCTGCATCAAGAACAAATGGATACTTCTTTTGTAGAATTTTGAATACCCCATTTGAGTTTCTATCTGTTTCTTCAAGTAGAATCTCTGGAATGTTAGGTGTGCCTTAGAATTAAAAGTCTTTGATCTCCTGCCATGTGATATACCTACCTTGAACAAAATATGCTTGTTCAATGCAGTGCATTGAAAGGCGAAATGCACACCTAAAGCACTAGAGGCGCACCTGAGGCACTAGGGCCTCCTAGTTCCTGAGGTGCAAGGTGTTTGCCTAGACAAGCCTTTTCAAAAGAGGCGCAATATTAATAATAAATATAAGAAAAAAACATCAGAAAATTGTACAGCAATATTAAAAAATTTTAAGGAATTAATAGTGTTTAGGACGGGAGGGGATTTACTTATCATTTTATAGGAAGGACTTTAATCAAGCGTTTCATCTAACTGACTGTGCAGAATAGGGTGTCTGCACTAGTGTTTTTAAACACTAAGACATGAGGCGAGGCGCTTCCCTAGCCAAAGCGGAGGGGTTTCTTATCATTTTTATAGGAAGGAATTTAATCAAGCATTTCATCTAACTGACTATGCAGAATAGGGTGTCTGCACCAGTGTTTTTAAACGCTAAGACGTGAGGCGAGGCGCTTCACTAGCCAAAGCCTTGAGGCGTAAGACGTAGCCTCACGCGCACTCATTTTTTAGGTAGATAAGTATTTAAATCTATAAATAAATATAGCAAAAATTCAAAAAACAAAGCATATTTCCAAGTTCCAATTCTAAGTTCCAACCACTCTCAAAAGCACAACACCAATCAAAGACTCAATCTTCTACTTCTACTTCTACTAAATTAAATGCATCTTCATCAGTTATATGAACATCTTCTGCTTGGGTGGTTTTTGAGTTTTATAAGAGAGGTAATGGATGAGTTTAAGAGGGAAATCAGGTATGGATGAGTTTAAGAGGGAACATCTTCTTCTTAGATTCGGACTAGTGTGTCGACGGTTCGATTCTCGATTTTAGTGAACAGTGCTCCGGCTGGTTTTTTCAGGAGTTCTAGAGGGATTCGTCGGGGGATCCTCTATCTCCGTACATGTTCCTTATTGTGGCAGAAGATTTGAGCCGCATGGCCTCTAAGGCGGTTGACGGAGGTTTTCTGGAGGGCTTTAAAAGTGGTAGAGAGGGGCCGACCATCTCCCATCTGCAGTTTGCAGATGATACTATCTTCTTTATGAAGGCCTCCCAATCCCAAGCTCAGGTTCTGTAAGGCATTTGCGGTGTTTCGACGCAGTCTCGGGGCTTCGGGTCAATCTTGAAAAGAGTAAAGTTTTCGGCGTGGGAGAAGTTAGTTGCCTTGATTCCATCGCTGCTAGCTTGAGTTGTAGCAAAGGGATGCTTCCTACCTCATATCTTGGCCTTCCTCTTGATGCGAGCTACAGATCCAAGAGAATTTGGGACCAGGTGGTAGAACGGTTCCAGAGGAGATTGGCTTCTTGGAAAAGAATGCTTCTCTCTAAAGGCGGCAGACTCACTTTAGTGAAAACACCCTATCTAACCTTCCTATCTATTATTTCTCTTTTTTCTATACCGATGGGGGTTGCCAAGAGGATTGAAAGCATCATCAGGAACTTCTTATGGGGATGACAATGAAGACCACCATAAGTTTCATCTAGTCAGTTGGCCGAGGATCTGCAAGGATAAGAAAGATAGAGGTCTTGGAATCCGACATATCAAGCTCATGAATAATGCTTTGCTCGGCAAATGGGCTTGGAGATTCGGCGTTGAGAGTGAGAGCTTGTGGAGAAGTGATTTCCGCCAAACAGGGTGTCGATCCTAGTGGTTGGGATAGCAGAACCCCTACCTCCTCTTATGGGACGGGTGTGTGGAAAGGAATCTCCAAGATGATCGGGGTCATCAGAAATAGTAGCTCTTTCAAATTGAGCAACAATTTTAAAGTTAGATTCTGGGAAGACAGGTGATGCGGGGAACGCCCTCTTAGTGAGGAGTTTCCTTCAATCTATGCCATATCGAATAAGAAAGGTGAATCGGTTCGGGCCGTGTCATCTTTTGATACTGATGTCCTTTCTTGGGATCTGGGTCTTAAAAGGCGACTCAATGACTGGGAGGTGGACTCGATAGCCACCTTACTGAATCGGCTCGAAGGAGTTAAGATCTCGGACAGCGTGGAGGATAGAAGATGGGATCGATGACCCTAAGGGCAGGTTCTCTGTTAAATCTTTATATACCTCTCTCGTGGGCCCCTCTTCTAGTACTTTCCCAGCCAACCACATCTAGAGGACTCCTATTCCATCGAAAGTCACGTTTTTTTGTCTGGTGTGCTATGTTGGACAAGGTCCTTTCAGTGAAGAATCTTAAAAAGCAAGGTTATCTTATGCCCAACAGATGTATCATTTGCTGCCATGACGAGGAAACAAGCGACCATTTATTCATCCACTGCAGCGTGACTATGTTGATTTGGGAAAGATTCATTTGCCTTTTCGGCATGACTTGGGTGCTTCCCAAGTCGGTCTTCCGTATTTTCTCAGGTTGGTACTCAAAAGCTTTTTCCGATAGTGGCTGCACTCTTTGGAGGCTTATTCCTTTTGCTATTTGTTGGGAGGTGTGGAAAGAGAGAAATCTTCGTATTTTCGAAGACAAGGCGAAAGAGGTGGAGAAGATTATCTTGAAGATCAAAGCTATAGTGTATTTGTGGGAATCAGTCATTTCCGAGCTTCAAAGCTTCAAATTTGAGGATTTTGTGTTTTGTTGGGATCGGTTGATTTCCTAAGAGTAGGCCTGCCCATAAGACTGGTCGTTCGGTTTTTTGAACGGCTTGGGCTGCTCGGTTGTTTTTGCCTTTGTTGTCCTGCCTTTGGCTGCGCTTGTATAGCTTTTGTGGGCCCCCTCAACCCCGTTTTTTCTATTAATATATATCTTTTACCGATCAAAAAAAAAAACGCACCCAAAACCCCTTCCCCTAGAAACGATCCCAAAATTCCACATTTAGTACTAAAACCATAGTTTCAAATCACCTTCCTCCACAACCCCTCTTGTTCCTCCCCACTCCCCAGATCCATACTCCCCCATGTGTGCTCTATTCATCTACCTATATTCACCACTCCTAATATCCCAAACTTCTTATATCAACCTCCCATTTTATTAGATGATACCTCCCTTCCTATTCCTTAAAATTTGTCGCTAATCGAAGGATTTTAAAAAATGACATAATATCTGTATAGGAAAGTTTGAGATGGAAAATTTCTTGTAAGTGATCAGCTCTTAAAAGATAGCAGTTGATCTTGTCAAATGCTCGTATTCTTCTCAAATCTTCATACAACTAGGTGCCATAGGAACTTGAATGGAGTTCACAGACCCAAAGATAAACCTAAGACACAGGAGAAATGTCCTTGTACCCAAGCATGCTTGCCAAATCTGTCAAACCCTCGTGGCCTTATCCACCCCCTCTCCAACTACCTTGTTCTTTCCTGAGTTAACTATGAGTTGATTTTTTATGTCAGGGGTAAGAAGAACTTGTAAACTGGATGGTTCTAGATTAAGAATAATGTGTTATATCAAAGATATCATAACTACAAGATTAATCATACTAAGGAGATATGAGAATTGAACATAAAATAAGTGCTTTGATATTTGACTATATTCATTATCTGCTTCTACAGTGGGAGTTCCCCTTTTCTTAATATGATACCTATTACTCATAAAAGGAAAAAAGCTTTTGCTACAATTCGCAAGTGCTCTTAGAAGTTGAAATAGCTTAAGCTTTCATAATCAATAGGAAAGCTTGCTTGAGAGTTGAGACATAGAATCATGAAAATCATGCAAAGTTTACCAAGGGATTTCAGGTCTTAGCAAGCACTCAAATGGCACAGTACTCTTCAGATGCATAAGTAAAAAGTTCATTGTGGTGACAGGTGAGAAAACTGTTGCTAGTTACCAGATTTACCAAAAAAAGAACTAGTATGTACCTGCATCTCTTTCAGCGATAACTTGTTGATACTTCAAAGTAAACTCTAGGAACTCCTTTTCTGACTTGAAGCTACGTTTTACATTTTTACGTTTCACATCGGGGATTTCCTGAGGCATCAAAAATTAGTCCAGCCAACATTGTATGCCAGGATGACCTTCTATAGTTATCTGGACAGTTGGATATAACAATAACAACCAAGCATAATCTGAAAAGCATGATAAGTCGATCAAAGCCATGCTAAGTCAACTCAACTCTTGAGATTCTTTCTTCTAAAAGTTTCAGGAAAGAGCAACTTGCTAAGACTGGTAATGCCAGTTGGTAGACTTTGCAAGGTTTGGCAAGTTTGTAGACAATGAATGTTTAAAATATTGGTAGACTTACTAGACTCTGTATCATAATTCATAGTCTTGGCAGGTAGATTATGAACATAGCGGTCTTGACAGTTCTCGATCTGAAAGTCAATGACTGCAACGTAATTCAAAATTTCAAATACTCCAGGTTGGGAACAAATGATTGCTATCACAATTATTGCCCACCTCAACTAGCAAAAAAACCAGTAAGAGTTTACCCATGCAATCATATTCTTTGCCGAGTTGTACATCGACATTTATCACCCTATATCACCTACAGCACTTTTTTTTTTTTATAAGTGCATCACCTATAGTACCACCCAACAAAAGCTTTGATAGTATTTGAATTTTTAAATGTAGAGGGTGCATACTTTCCTCGAATGAACATGTAATATTTAAATGAAATAAAAAAGTCAAATATGCTTTTACTGGAGACAAAGCGCATCACAAGTTCTTACAAGTTACAATAACCAAGGGTTGATGCTTTTAAGTCAATTTACAGGTTCTGTAACTGGCAAGATGAATCTTAGTTTACTAGGAGAATCAAGTAACGAACAGAACTTTTTGCCAGCTTACTGAGTTCACTTTCATTAGAAACTTAATATAAAATACTTCTAGTTGCATGTTAAAACATTCTATAGCATTACTCAACATATTAATAAGGAACTACTTAGAGTATACATTCTATAATTTTACATTCAGCTTATATTTTAAGTGGCATGAAAACAAAACATCATTTCAAACTAATATGTTTCTTTTATATGCATGGAAAATCCATTCAAATGGAGAAAATAGGATATTACTGACTACCTTTCTGTTTTTCAGAGATTCAGAACTTTCTAGTGTAGATCGTTCCTTGAGATCGGTGGCTTGTAGCTCTGAGCACTCCTCAATTGCTGCAAAAGGAGTGACAGAAAAGAATAAGGATCATCATGCCGAAAACACAAAGCAATGTTCTGGCTAAAAATTAAATGTTCATGTAAAAAGGATATAGCATTTTCTATCTGTTGGCTTGCCAGTACATAAGACTTCACAGACTTTGGCATGTCATAAGACACGTACCACGAGATTTACTCTACATGATTCATCATATGCATGTGTCACATTTTGGTATTATCTTCTGGTACTAGACATCATCGAGTTAAAAGTCATTTTTTCTGTCTAACTTCGAGACATGCCATTTCTATAAGACATTTTGGTTTTTTTTTCTGAGTGATGTCCTAGCACTGCTCCTTTTCTTCAGCAATTTTTGTTGTTGCAACACATAACAACTGCATCAAGAGTACCTGTTTTTTTGTTCTAATCTTTCAAGACATTCAAGAAAAAATTCTCAGAAATTAAGAAAAAAGTAGGATACTTCACATTCCAAAGTTCAAAATGTGACATTGTTTCATACTTCCAAGTTCCAACCACTCTAACCAAAAAGCACAACATCAATCAAACACTCAACCTTCTATTAAATTAAATGCATATTCATCATTCATATTATCAGCATCCTCTTAACACACGCCGCCAGCAACCATTTCAAACAATTAAAGCACATCAGAGGCGTACACCTCTATCAAAAGGTATTGACAACGCGTGCGCCTCTTCAACGCCTCTTTGACTGAGGCGTACGCCTCCAATGTATCATCGCCTTTTTAGTACGCCTCTGGGCATTTTTCGAGAGCCTCGCCCCATTGCACTCCTCGAGGTGCATGCCCCAAGCGCCTTTAAAAACACTGCATGGAACCCACATTGTGCCCCCTAATTTTAGTGAGAAAATGAAGAGCAGTGTATTACAAGGACTCAATCTTGTTCAAAAAAATTTCTTGATTCCTTTTATGTAATTATGTTAATCATATATTCCAGATTTGTAATAAGTTATGTAACAAGGACACTCCATTTTCCAAGAATTCACTTGACATTGTTGTATCCAGTGTCAAACACATTCCGACACACTTTTTTAAACAAATCTTAATTCATTCAAATAATTAGTTTCCAGCTATTACTTAATATTGATTACATAATTTTAATGTATATCATCATAATTATAATGCATATCAGCTCAGACAAATACATTCTATGTTATATACTTAACATGAACTAAAATATTAAAAAAAAATATCAAACATATGAGATGAACTGTGTGGACATGTCAACCTAATGGGTGTGTATCTGATACTTTGTATCACTGTCGGACACCAACACACGTCCTTGTTCTTGTTATACAGAGAATAACAGCTTTCTTAACTATATATCTTCAACAAGTTCACGTAATTTTATGAGTGTCAGCATGCGGTTTTGCAAAAATCACCCTCCCTCAACATCTCATGGTTGTATCTATACGTAGCTCGATATACTGATAGTGATGTTCACCCTTTCTATTTGACTCAGGCACATCCATAAATCCCATGCAGTGTCCATATTGAAGAAGATGATAAAAAGGAAGTAGAGCTACTACATTGGTGCTTAAAGCTTGGATTCACTAAAAGAGCTGTTATAAGCTGTGCCTGAGGCACGTGTGCTCAAGTGTCACAAGAATCCATATCGCACATCTGTTGCATCCACAATTTTGTAGGTGCTGACACCGCAGACATGTGGCCCGGTTTCCTGGGAGACTCGAGTGCATGTTGCACTTCGTGCACACCTTATTTTCTGCACCTTATTCACCTTGCAGAAAATGGATGGTTTGTGCTATCTGATAAAATGTGCACACCCGGAAGTGAACTCACAATGCATAAGGGGAAAGTTGTGATCCCTTCCTTTTTTTTCTTCTTCTTCTGGGTTTGATTTTGATTCAAACTATAGTTTGAAGAACTTAAAAAAGAAAAACTCTTTCAAGACAATAAACGAAAAAAGGAACAGGAAGAACAAACAGCATTCAAGGTAAAGATGATTACGTCTCTCAGAACTTTTACGGTCACCTTCAACGTGTTCTTGTCCCCGAGATGAACCTGTCGAAAGCTCATTGTATGACCTAACCGATACATCTGGAACAGCATTGTCCAATTCAGGCGGGGCCACTAATGCACCTTCACCATGCTCCAAGCCACCTTTTTTTACCACTTCTGCCGATACCACTTCTGCCGATACCGCATAGGCATCAAAACCATCCTTCTCAGACAACGGTACAGGAAAAGTTCTCAGCTTCTCCGACTTCTCGCCTCTGCTCTCTACTAATCGAGTCTCATTCACCGCTAAAGAATCAGAAGAAGATGACGAAGACTCGTGTCTCGAATCACAAGAATGATCGAGTTCTAAATACGTATTCTTGTAATCTGTGTTTGGCTTCTCTTGTTCAACTGTTGGAGTTCGAGGAGCCAAGGGCTCGACAGCGCTCTCCACGAAGCCATCTGGCAAGGAATCCACTTCCGGGAGTTGATTCGCAGGCGAGTTCTCCATTTCACCTGAAATTTGAACCGGATTGCTTAACTGAAAAACGCAAAAACTGGGAACGAACACCAACACCAAAACCAACCCTAGACACGTATAGAGAATGATTCCATTGTGAACAACAGTAACGTCAACATGAAGTAAACACTCTAAAACTGCTTCAATCGTGATAGCATTCCAGGAAGAAGAAAAATTCCAATCTAAAGCTTCATCGATCAATCTAAATCTCTCTCACTGAAACAAAATCTCTAAAATGCAGATACAAGATCGCATGAAACACATGCTGAATTATTGCCCAAAATATGAGGGGAAATCCATGAATGAGGAGGTGTTCTTACTTCTTACCAGGGTGATTCGAAGGAGAAATCTGAATCAGGGCGGCGAAACAGATCGCTGGGAAGAAAAAAATTAAAAACCCTAACCGGAGCAGTAGGTCGCTCAGAGCTCAACGAAGGATAGTTCACCCGAGTCCCGAGAGGGAGCGAGCGATTTGCAAATGGTGGGTTTCCGCCAACTGGTTTCAGTGTTGTTGTCCGTGAATTAAAATTTCTCTTTTACAAATTTACGACCAAGTGGGGCAGATTTAGCCCTGAGTCGTTTGTTCTTAGCGGGGTCTCTTGCCGTAACAAGAGATGGAATCCAAATGGGTCCCGGCATTTAATTTACATGTGTGACACATGTTAAGGGAAGTAAAACTTGGCTAACCGTCGACGGTTAGTGAAGCAGCTGACCGCCCAAGATATTAGCCACTTGTCATATTTTAGAGGACACTGACGGTATAGATGTTTGATCAATCCCTAGTTGGAGCTACAAGACAGAAATCAACTTGATTAGTGATTGCTGAGTGTTGGATTGGAGTCATTTTCATGGGTCGGTATTAACCGTTGGCGTTTGAGCATTATTGACCGTATTTTTGGGTACAAGGATTCAAAGGTTTGAAATCCCTAATTAGGCTGATTTTTGGTTTGTACGCCCACCTAGGGATTGGCCAAACATCCATATGGTCAGCGTCCTCTAATAATGTGCCACGTGGCTCATATTGTGGGCGGTCAGCGTCTTGGCTGACCATGCCGGTCATGCAAGTTTTACTCTTTAAGGGTCGAGTCATGCTCAAAGACGTCGTTAAGCAAAAATACTTGACGTCGTCTACATAAGCCACGTGGCATACTGTAGATCACTAACCGTGTCAATGTTTCGTATCGATGTTTGGAGTTTGGACCATCATTACGAGTAAAAATCAGTGATTTCTATTGGTCGGATCTGAGTCCTCCAAAAAATGCTCAAATCCCACGGTTAAAAATCAACACATTATAAAGACTTGAAAACAATGCCCAGCTAGAAATCGACAATCGAGCTGATTTTTGGTATGTAGATTACCGTCATTGGTCTTGAAGAGTGTGACGTTTTTCATACAGATATCGTTGACCATTTGCTCAAAGACTTTTTGAGTTTCAGCGTCCAAGTACCTCATTTCTTTATGGAAAATGCTACCCCACCGATAACCGGATAAAAAAGCACATGGTTGAGCGAGGCCTTTGACCATTAGATTCAAGAGATTGACGGTCCACGATGCAACAAAAACAAAGGATAAAAGGGTGGTTGCCTTGGAGTAAAACTTTGATGACAGCGACCTGTCGTCAAGGCCGATGACAGCCCACAATGTTATCAACGTGGCATACTCTTAGAACACTCTGACCATATGGATGTTTCCCCAATCCCTGGGTGGACCTACAAACCAAAAATCAGCATGATTAGTAATTTCTAGGCATTGGATTAGAGTTATTTTCATAGGTTGGTTTTAACCAGGTGAGTTTGAGCATTATTTGTGGTACAAAGATCCAAAGGTTTGAAATCACTAATCGAGCTGATCTTTGGTTTGTAGGTCCAGCTAGGGATTGACAAAACATCCATATGGTCAGAGCCCTCTAGGAGTATGCCACATGGCTCATATTGTGGGCATTGGCCCTCAATGACAGTCTGCTGTCATTGCCTTGTAGACCATGGATCTCTTGAATCAAACGGTTATAGCCTCAACTGCACATATTTTGTCTGGTTATCCTTATATAGTCCAAGTTCCAACCTTTTACATGAAAACAATGTTTCTTATTGTCTCCTTGTGTTTCTCTTCCGTGATTAACGATATACATATATGTCCTTGCTTTACCTATTAAAAAAAATATAGGTGTCTATCGTCTATGTCCCGTTAAATGTCGTGTTAATCGTATTCACCCATTCTCATGTCATAATTATATTTTCAATTCAACGCTTTGCTAATTACTCAATTATTTTTTCGTACTATAATTCTTATTTTCAATACAACCCCTTGCTAACCATTTAATTACTTACCATGCCATTTTTTCATATTTCCAAATACAACCTCTTAATAACTACATATCTATTTTACATGCATTATCTTCCAAAAAAGCCTTCACAATCACTCTCGTGCAATCAATAGTATGAGTAGGAATAGTTGTTGGAACATCTCCACCAGCCGCATAACACTAAACCAGAAGATGGAGTAGAGCAATCGAAAGACTTCGAGAATTAATGTTTGAGACTAAGGGCCTGTTTGTTAAACTTAAATTTCATTAAGTAGTAAAATCTTAAAGTACTTATTTTTAGGGGTGTCAATTTTACCCGTTTAACCGGAACCGAAAATATCAATTTCGGTTCCACATTTCTGGGAACCGATTAAAAAGTAATCGGAACCGAACCAACAATAACGGTTCCGGTTCTGGGTAGTCTAATATGGAACCGAAACCGATAAGAGCTGGAACCGAACCAAAAATAAATATAGTGTAAAAATTCTCATATTCTTAAGACTTGGCCCAATATACCCGGAACCGGAACTGACATAAACACATAATCGGTTCCGTATGCATCACTTTGAGAACCGGAACCGATTGTTCCGGTTTTGGCCACCTTAGGAACCGAACTGGAACCGGCCCATTGACACCCCTACTAATTTTTCAGTGATTTTCATAAATCTGCAACACCAAATAATAATAAATACAGTTGCCCATGGTGCAGCTGAGTACATAAAATACCATAAAAACAGCAAGATGGAACACTCATTGAGGGTGAAGGTGCCAGCTTGCTCAATTGGTAAAGTTTGTGGGTGATGATATCATAGACCTGGGTTCAAAACCAACCTTCACCGTGTTATGATCTTTACCTAAAAAAACAGAAAAAACACTCATTGAGGGCCAATGACCATGAATGTTTGGCACCCCGTACTAAACCTACACACCAAAAATCAGCCTGATTGGTAATTTCTATCCATAGATTTGAGTACCCAAAAACAATACTCGAATCCAATAGCTAAAAATCACCTTAAAAAAAAACCCCTCAAATCCAATGGTCATAAATCACCACTCAGGCTATTTTTGGTGTATAGATTCACTAAGAGGTGGGCCAAATGTATGGAGAGGGAGTTTCAGAAAGAAAGAAACTATACTTGTTTTGATAAACAGAAACTATACTTAATCAGTCATAATCGTGCGGTGGACATTGCTCAACAGAACCCAAGCTTATTTCCTTCCAGAAAAAGGTCTCATCGAACTTCCTGATCTTCTCGCTGGCTCGGATTTACACCGAGTTAGTATCAGAGGCCGAGTAGATCCTATCATCCTACTTCTATCTTCGATTCTAGTAATTTCGGTGGTTGTTTCATTGGCTGAGCTTTCAAATCCTTCGCAAAATCCCAACTTTTCCTCAATTTCTGGACCTGTCCTCGATTCTGCTGCCGAATATCTGCTAATTGGCTCCTTTTCTGACGTGGGGTTCTCTGCTTTTCCGTTTGTCTGCTCTGTTTGCTGTTGCTCTGCATTTTCGGTTCCAGATGGAGAACCCCAGAAGTCAATAGCTAGAGAGGAAGGTCGGCATGGTGCGGATCTGCATCTCATGAGTACTAAAGCATTCTTCGGTGGGGAAGGTGAACCGAAAACCTTAGCTGCTTCATCTTCTTCTTCATCTGTCGTCTCTTCGTATTCCTCTATTTCTTCTCTTTTCGATTCCCTTTTCGTGGAAACTTCTATGTTTTCTCTCTTTTTTCGGTGACCCATTTGGAGAAACACAAACCATCTTCCCAAAACGGGTCGAGACATCCCGGCCTTCGGTGTTCTAGCGAAACGGTTGCAAAACAGAGCCTTTCGAATCAACAGGCACCGGGGTTTGGCAGTGGTGGTGCTGGTGCGGGCGGTCTTGGTGGCGGTTTGCTTGGATCTTCTAACGCGAACTTGTCCAATACATGTGACTTTCGGCGAAGAAGGTTCCTGGGTTTCGGAGGTTGGTTCGTTCTTCTTTCTAACGAACATGGGGCTCGAACGAGATCTTCCCCTGCTTCTCTTCCCTCCATTGTTTCTGAGAAACCTCGTTAATGGAGGTGGGAACTTCTGCGCTCGACTTGGGCTCGAGACGGGTTTCGACGAGAGCTTCATTGAATTAAAAAAAATATGGGACACGTTCAGTTCTTCTCTGTTTCTTTCTGCTTTGGGCGTCTGTGCATTAGCAGTAAGCACTGACCACCTTGGCCGGGCTTACATGAGTTCCTCTCTCTCTATATGATCTGCACTACTCTGAGTCTCTCTCTCTCTCTCTCTCTCTCTATGATCTGCACTGCACTGAGTGCCTTTGCTTCATTTGCCTTCGCTGTAAAATACAATCTTGCACGGATGGGTGAACAGCCCTGGATTTTTCTACGAGCGGTTGTACGAGCAGTTGTGAGACTATTGTCTATTCCTTGTCGAGGTCATTTACATTTAACAAGGTACACCTGACACGCCAAAGGTGTCAGGTGTAGCAATTGTTCTTCCTCACTGCTGTCCTCTTGGCCTACTTACTGTATGGATGTTTAGCCCACCTCTTGACCGATCTCCACACGAAAAATCATCCTGATTGGTAATCTCTAGACATTTGATTTTAGTACTGTTTAACGAGTAATTATAGACGTTGGATTCAGTCATGATTTTTAATACTAATACCAAAGTTTAAAAATAATCAAACAAGCTGATATTTGGTATAAATATCTAACAAGGGTTGGGCTAAACATCCATGCGGTCATAGGCTCAGATAGCAACGGCGAGTAACAGAAATGGCTATACCTGATGGCTTTCGGCATCAGGTCTACCCTGTTACATTAGGACTCATAATTGGATTTAGTAAGTTAGTACCGTTGGATGGACATCAAACGGTCACTTGACCTTTGAAGCTCATCGTCGGTGGGTATTGGTTAGTCACTCTCATGTCTCATCATCTCATTCATAACGTGATGGTGTTACATTTTACCTACATTATTTTATTGGAAAATTTTAGTATCGTCCCATCTTGTCCGTATGTTCAGACAAGTGGCGGTCTATGAGATTCGTGTGGTATGGCCCCGGCGGCTCTCTTGACCTTAGGGTCAAGGATGATATAGTATCGTCCTAGGGAATATGCTAACACTCTTTCAATTGATAAGCGTTTGATTTACCCTACATCATGTGGCATTATTACGGTGCATCTAACCCTACATCATGTGAAATTATTAGGGTACATGATGGCAGATCAAGGTTCATGGTGCCTTTACCTACACGATCCACCATCCATGAGCTCGTTGAGATTCATTTAAGAGAAAACGGATAAACATAAGCATTGATGATGTTTAGAGCATTTCCATCACGACCTCATCTTCCTTCTCCAAGCCAAAGTTATGAGAAAGGGTCGCTCTACAGGCACCCATGTCTTTCGGTTAGGTACCCACACTAATGCCCCCCCTCACCCCCCCCCCCCCCCCCCCCCCCCCCCCCCGGAGAAAGAGAGATGAGGGGAGTGAGAGAAGGAGAGGAAGAGAGTGAGGGAGGGGCATTTTTGTCCAGTATGGGTGCCCAGCCGAAAGATGTGGACACCCGTAGAGTGACCCAGAAAGAAAACTCTAAATTTGTCCTCCATCAGGGTCGCTAACTTTTACGTTATTTTGAGGGGCTAGTTAAAAAAACTCCCCACCTCGCCAATGTTAACGAAATTTTTCATTCCTCATATCTTCTTATGAATGTTTGGCCCAATCCTAGGTGGACCAAGGCCAAACTAGGACCCAAGGCCAAAAATTAGCCTGATTGGAGTCGTTACTGTGGAGCTTGAGCATTATTGACATCCAAAGGTTTGAAATCACTAATCAGGCTGATTTTTGATATCTAGGTCCACTACGATGTGCCAAACATCCCTACAGTCAATGTCCTCTAAGAATGTGCCACATGGCTTATATTGTTATCCGTAAGCAAAGTATTTGCATGGGTTCATTTTTAACGGTGAGCATTATTTGGGGCATAATTAAAGATCCAAAGATTTGAAATCACTAGTCAGACTGATTTTAGGTATACAAGTCCATTTGGGGATGGGCAAAACGTTCATACGGTGAGTGATCTCTAAGAGTGTGCCACATGGCTCATGCTGTGGTCTGTCATCAATGGACATCGTAATCATCTTTATGGGGCCACAATATGAGCCATGCGGCACACTTTTAGAGGATGCTGACTGTATGGATGTTTGGCTAATCCCTTGATGGGCCTGCAATCCAAAAATCAGCCTGATAGTGCTTTCAAACCTTTGGATCCTTGTACCCAAATAATGGTCAATAATGCACAAATTCCCACGGTTAAAATCAACCCATGAAAATGACTCTAATCCAAAGCTTAGAAATCACTAATCATGTTGCTTTTTTATTTCTAGGTCCACATAAGGATTGGTCAAACATCCATACGGTCAGCGTCCTCTAAGAGTGTGCCACATAGCTCCTATTGTGGACAGTCAACGGCTTTGCTGACCACCCATAATATGAGCCACGTGGCACATTTGTAGAGGACGCTGACCATATGGATATTTGGCCAATCCCTAGGTTGACCCATAAACCAAAAATCAGCCTGATAGTGATTTCAAACCTTTGGATCTTTGACCCCAAATAATGGTCAACAACCCTTAAATTCCCACAGTGAAAATCAACCCATGAAAATGAATCCAATCCATCACTTAGAAATCACTAATTAGGTTGATTTTTGGTTTGTAGGTCCACCTAGGGAATTGCCAGACATCCATACCGTCAGTGTCCTCTAAGAATGTTCCACGTGGCTCATATTGTGTGCGATCAATGGCTTCGCTGATCGTCAACAGTTAGCAGCAAAGTTTTACTCCTTACATATAAAAACAAGGAAAATTTTTGCCGGTGTCGCTCACGTTGTTGCATTGTGGGTCATGTAAAATGCACACATTGCACTCTTCCGAGCCCACTGACCTGAATGTTTTGCCCACCCCTTGCTGAACCTACACACCTACAATCAACCTAGCTGCTGATTTATAGTCATCAGAATAGAGAGTTATCCATAGGGTGATTTCTGGAGAACTTTTTTATTGGGTACTCAGGTCCAACAGCTATGAATCGCAAATCAGGCTGATTTTTGGTGCCCGCCAAGGCTGAGGCCACAAGAGTGTGCCAGGTTTAAACAAGTTCCTCAAAGTGTATCTGACAGAGCAGAGTGGTTGAGCTCATCCCACCATTGAGCAAAGTCGAACTCCCTACAATACCAGTGAGAGCAACTTTCAGAGAAAATTTTCTGTACACAACACCAGCAACTATTCTCCCAACCACAAATTCATACTTGGGAAATTCCCTCCGCATCATAGATATATTTTCAGGCCCCATATACAACACGGCTTTTCTAATGATAATCTAAATATGAATATTAGAATAATAACAATTGTTAGATATATCAGCCTGATCCTAATCACAAACACAGGGAATCTGATGGCACTATCGTCTGGACATTAACATGCTTCCCCAACTGCAATCAGAGATTACTGCATTGTTCACACAACAATCACATGATTCAAACTCCATTACTCTTTTCATCCCAACCACCGGTTTCTGTCTTGTGGGTAACTTCTTGTTAGCACTATCAGCAAGTGATGTTGCTGACATTAATGAGTCAACATCATTGTTCCTCTCTTGTTCCGCTATCGCTGCTTTGGCTTCTTCAGTTTCTTCATCTGAGGAATGAGAACAATGCATTAGAGCAAACCAGTAAGCAAACACAATGGAGAGCTTGTTTAGAATAAAATTGTTTGGTGCAGTCAAAGAGGATTCAAGTAATCTTGATGTACTCTACAATAGTGCATATTCAAGTCAGTTACAACAAATCAAATAAAAAAAATCGTAGCTTAGATCTTTGAGGTCGGAAATCATGCCTGAAGCAGTTTCGAGAGAGAAATCAGTGAGATGACGGACACAGTCCTTCAGTGCCTGAAGTTCTGCTTCTTTCTCATGGAGTTTGGTCTGGACTGAGTGCAGATTGGACTCCAGCTCCACAATGTGGCTTTCCTGCTGGTCAATGAGCAAATGACACAGTTTCCGATCCAGTTCAGATGGTGACACTCCGTGAAATTGGAAAGAGTTGGAATCCGTGCCTACTAGTTTGTGGGGAACTTGTGGCACATTAGCTGAAAGATCAGTGTTCGCAACATCCAAAAGATGTTCTGGATCAAGCTGAGACACAATTTTCAAAGTTAGGAAATGGCATGAGTTTGAAAATCTTTGTCACCGAACATAACAATTAAGGAAGTGTTTAATGTCCATGGAAGGCATGAATTTTTCTGTTGTTCACCCTATTTATTACACGTAACCATCTAGGAGCTAATGCAACTATTCAATTGGCAAGGCACCACGTGGATGGGCAATATCCTTAACAGTTCTACAAAAAGGAATGATCCTAAGATCACATACTGTGCAATGTGTCGTCTTCTCTTTCAGAATTGAACTACCCCTGTTTTAACCATTTCAAGGTTAAGCTCGTTTTTGCTCTTGAATCAACAGTTAGAATAGCGGGTTTAAATGATATTTGGAATGTGGACCACCCATGAGGCCCCCCACCTACTGAACAGTTTAAATTGATGCAGGGGCCACATCTATCTTAACAGCATCTAGAACGGAACCTTTGTGCCTGTAGCTGACTTAAAAGTCTTACCCTCTTTAAACTGCACAACTAAAAGATATAGGTGTGCTTTGCCCAAGGAGAATCAAATACTAGAAGCTCACCTCACCCAAATTTGTTATTCTCCCTTTATGACCAGAAGCCTCTTCTGATGTGCACCAAGAAATTTTTTGCAGTTCAGATTCAAGCTCTGCTTCAAGCTGATCGACTTCCAGCACCTCTGGCTCTGGCTCTTCAGTAAGGACACTACTAGCACACTCACCGTCATCAGTTAATGGGAGACCCAAAACTTTGGTGTCATCTGGATTTGCTCCCTCCGCACCTGACTCAGTGAGCAGTGATTGCTTATCCTTGCCCATGGTTTCTTTAAGGCATCTATCAACTCTACTTTTACAACTTGAATCTCGCAGATCATGAGATAATTTTCTCTTATAAAGCTCGGATTTTAAGTCAGAGACAACTTCTGAGGTTTCATCTATAGCTGCATTTAACTTGTCGATTTCGGCTTTCCCAGCAGATACAATGTACATAATTCCAACACCAAGTCCCCAATTGAAAAATGAGCTACCTAGAAACAATTCAACAATAGAGGAACAAATGTTAAACATATCAAGCTCAATCTCAAAGAGTATAAACAATTTACAATTACAGAGCAGACTAACTAAAATAACAAAGCCAGAGCCCCAAGAAAACACAAACAAGGATAACTCTTGAGGTTTGGAAGTAGTCTTTGAGAAATTGTGAGCAACAAACTTCAGAGACTTTAGAAACCTTGAAAAATAGAAACCAAATTGTTTCCAAAATAAAGAAGCAGCACACATCCATGCTAAGTAACAAAAGTGAGTACAATGACTGCCTGAGCAAGTTGGACATAACGTTGGATATCCTACACCAAGGCAATGCTCAGGTGCTCCTGCCTAACTGCTCGTTGCCCTGATGCCTGCATCTAGTTCAAAAATGAACCTCATGATCTATGGGTAAAAAAAGATCATGTCAATGTTCAAAATAAATATCAATTTGGTCACTTGTGCAGCCAAGGCAACGCCCAATCTTCCTTGTGTGTTGCTTTCCTCATTGCCCCTTAGGCCAAGGATGGTGTATGCCATGTGAGTGGCAAACCTATCCAGCCGATATGAACGACCAACACATTAATAGTTCTTATCTGTGCCAAATGCTAAATTGATGAACACAAACATAATATAGTGTGAATACAAGTAGCTAACAAGTTCACATAGCTAAAGAATTACACCACGATGCCATCAGAATAATCCCTTCGTAATGCAGAAAGAGAGCCAAAGCAAAAACATCACCCCATCAATGACAAAAAAGAAGCCCATAGATCATGGTTCACAGGACCTATACAAGATGATAGCAAAACTTACCGATAAATGTGTTGCAAGGCCTCAGATTCGCACCACATGCCCAAAGTGGTGCACCACATTTGCACCAAGCACATCCTATCTTGCATTTATCCACGGTTCCATTCACATACCTTGTGGAAGTCTAATACTTGATCCCAATTGATCATCAGTGTTTCAAGTTCGCAATCATAAAAGTGAGAACATAGGAAAATAATCTTCATGGCCAAACAAATTACCGGGCAAACTGAAGGATCCATCATGTACCATCAAATGCTGTCCATATAAGCAAGACAGGCAGATTTCGCAAAAAAAAGAAAGACAAGTGATCGCCATTCAAAACATTTCAGGGGAAGCACTCCTCGCAAATAAAAAAGTGCATCTTCAACAACTATTGACGTTACCAAACACATCTACATTAGTTGAATTGCCTCGCAGTTATTGTTCTAATTATCAAATAAATTGAAAGAGATCAATTAAGGCTCTGTATGGTGATCAACAACAAGTTTTACAGAAAAAAAGGATTTGAGTTTTAGAAAGTGTTGATATAGAAAAAGTTTTATGACATTTATATGCAAAAATCATTTCTAGAAAACTTATTCAGGGCAACATACAGAGCCTAATAGGATAAAAATTTCTTAAGAAGATTGGAAGTTTAGTTTGATCAGAATTAGGGAAAAGCATAAAAATGAAGGAAAAGCATAACCCTTCAGCAACAATTTTGAGTTCGAAGGTCCTCGAAAAGTAAATTTACCTTTCGATGAACACGATCCACATTTTCCTAATATAGTCTTGCTAGTCCTCCTCCTCTTCAAGCAAACCGAGAATTTCCTTCCCTTCTTCTTCTGCTCCTCCACCACCACCTCATCACCATCCATAAAACCCGACTTTTTCTCAAGCTTGTCAACCTCAACTCTTCTTTTAACACCATCCACATTTCCTCTCAATCCCGCCTTCTTCCGCGAACCCGATCGAAACCCACTTCCATCTCCAGTACCCAAACTAGAAAACCTGAAGAAACCCTCTTCCCCGACCATCGAATTCAGCCTTTGAGAACTCCCAGAATCATAAATTTCACAAGATTCACTAGGAATCAGAGAAGAGACGCTTAACGGGGAGATCGATACTTGGGGCTTCACAGGATCAAACGACTCTCCTTCTATTTCTTTTTGAGTCTCAACCACACTCTCCTCCTCCACAAATTTCTCAGTCCGTACCGAAACACAACCCGTAACGGGATCTCCATTGCTAATGAGGCGTCTAGCGAAGAAGCCAGATCCTGCTACTGCGGCAGCTAACAAGAACTGCCACATTTGATAATCCAGAAAAACTAGGGTTTTCTTGAAAGATTGAGTTATGGAGAATTGGAGATCTATCCCACAGTCGCTTAAAGAACTTTGAATTCAAAATGTGAGCTCGAGAGAGAGAGAGGGAGAGTCCGAGTTGGAGAAAACGATGGGAAGCCTACGGGCTACGGATCTATTGCTGGTTGGTCCTTTGAACTTTGAAGTTTGAAACTTGAATTAAGACTCTGACAGTAGTTGGTACTAGTACCATTTGTTTCTTCTTTCTCTATTGTTTGTGTGTGAAGTTTATGTTTTTCCCGCTTAAAACGATCCCTTCCGTTCCTCTGTCTTCCAACAAACCTTCTTGGTATTTCTCGGGGGCACCATATTAAACTGGTTCCCCGTCTTCATGTTAGCCAATCACAAAGTAAATGCTTACGTAACAGAATCAAGACCACTAAAAATAGAGGGTCATGATGTAACAAGGTGGACCTGACCTATTTGGCGTCAGGTAGAGCATTTTTGTTAGTCGCCTCTGCCATGTGTAATGTGTTCCCACTGACCGCATGGATGTTTAGCCAAACCCTTCGTAGATATTCATACCAGAAATCAACAGCTAGAATCACGCCTTAAAAAGTGCTAAAATCTAATGGCTACAGATTACCAATGAAGGTGATTATTGGGCTGTTCTTTGATGCAGTCTTATGTATCAAAATTTGGATGCAGAAGTCCCTCAAATTGCAACATAGTAGACTCGTTCGGGCCCACTTGCCTCTGAATGTTTGGCCCACACTATGATAGTCCTACACACCAAAATTCGGCGTGGTTGGTGATTTCTAGCCGTAGGATTTGAGCACTTTTTCATCATGGGCTTTATGATTGGTTCCAAGCCCAAGATGAAAAAGTACACAAATCCAATGGCTAGAAATCACTACTCACACTAATTTTTGGTAAAGCTTGCCATAAACAGTTCTATCATTTATGCTATCTTAGGAACTTGAAATACTCACAATTTGAAAAGGCTGACATATCTCGGTGACCCTGGCCACCCTCATTGACCTATACTGAAGAACAAATCAGCCTGATCTGGGAGTTCTCTACTTTAAAGCAAAAACCTTATCTCATTAAATGCTTCTCTATTCTAAAGCCAAAATCAGCCTGATTACTGATTTCTAGGCGTTGGACCTTTGTACCTCAAATACTGCTCAGATTCCCACAGTTGAGATCAACCCATGAAAATTAGTCCAATCCAAGGCCTATAAATTACTAATCTGGCTGATTTTTGGTTTGTCGGTCCACTTAGGGATTGGCCAAACATCCATACCGTCAGAGCCCTCTAAGAATGTACCACGTGGCTCATATTGTCCCCTTTGACCGGAGCCTGTAATTTTAGGGCGGTAACTGGAGCCCGGCCCTAAAAACAATCCTAGTGTTGGATGTCGAACAAATTTTTTTTTTTTTAAATCACGAACTTGGCTGTCGGCTTAGCCTATGGACACCGCCCAGTCTATGTCAGCAGGGCTTGCTGAAAGCCTGAAACAACCAAGTCCATGTTAGCACTGTACTGCCGACATGTACAATTTAAGATTTTTTTAAAATTTTGTTCTCCATTTATGATTAGCAAATGGAGAGAGAGAGAGAGAGAGAGGTTCCTCTGCTTCATTTTGCTGTTTTTTTTTTTCCTTATTATGGGTGCACCCTATTTCTTTTCAAGTCTTGAGTATTTTGCCAAAAGAAACGTTAAAAAAATTGGGTGGAAAAAACACTTTTCCCAAAGAGGAATAATCACGAAGTTTGGCAGTAAAAATTAAAAAAAACATAGCTGGGGAGAGAGGGAGGCAGCCCATGAAATACTGATTTCGAAAATATGAATGTTTCCATTAATTGCTGAAGCTCAGCAAGTGAAAATAAGAATTTACAGACTACTTGACATCACCGTCTACCCTAACCCAAATACAGGACTAGAGATATATGTTACAAAAGGGAGGCATTTTCCCACTATATCTAAAGGCTTACACCTTGCCTAACAGAATAAAAAAAAAAGGGTTTACACCCTTCGAGGGGTATCCATTTTTCACCTCAGTATTTCTCTATTGTACAATTTACCGCAGATAGGAGCACCCCATACCTGCAATTCTTTGGATAAAATAAAAGACACAAAGAAATTTAGACCGGCCCTGGTACAGAAGAACTGGTATTAGAGATACAGTAATGATCAAACATAGGAGTACAAGCAGAAAACCAACAAATGCGGTGGTTAGGGCTCACCAACAGATGAAGCAATTCTGGGACTCCGGATACATTTTTGATGCAGCAGAAATGCTGCTGGATCAAGAGCAAATCTTCCTTGTGTGACAATTGTTCCTTGCACCATGATTGAGAGCTCCCTTTCCTTGAGACGAGATGTCCGAATTTTCTATCTTTTTTCAATTTCTAGATACAGACACCAGAATGGAATTAAGAATGGGTAACCAATCACCAAAATCATTTCATCTGTGCATCCAGAGGCAGCTAGGCTGGGGTAGCCTCTCTCAATGTTTCCAACAGAGAGCAACTGTTATTCCACTGTAACCACACTCCTTTGCTTCTAATCGGAGTCTGTATCTATCGAGAGATACAACCGTGGCCGTACAGACCGTGGCTGGCGAGGAAATGAGAAAGGGCTTTCAGACCTTTGCTTCTTTGTGGTTGTCCTGTCAGACTTATCCTCGTTCATACTCAAAAGCAAAGAAGCTGTGTGAAGAAAAAGATACATGTCAACCCAAGTAACCAAAAGGCAAATGCTTTGCATCAGGATGGGAGGGCAATGGGCATCCTCCATCCATGTTGTAGATAGATACACCACATGGTGTTGAAACCCAACATTTGATAAGTTCCACCCTGATCTCATAGGCCCGAACTTAAATGATGAGATGAACCTGGTCATCCAATACCCGCATTTTCTCAGATCATCACAAAATAGCCAGGGAATAGTCCAGAGAAAAGTCCAATCAAATGGTTTATTCAGTCATTCAATGGGATAAGCTTTTGGCTTAGATTTCCAGTGTGATACTAATCAAATGATGGGTTTCGATTTCATTGCACATGCATTGCATGATAGGTACAAGGAAAGATAGCTTCTTGCCAGTCTATACTCCTGACACAAGTATTCCTAGGCATACAAAAATAGCAAAAGCACTAACAGAAGGAGGGGAACGCACCAGTGGTCGCTAAAGATTCCATCCTACCCTCCTTGGATGCAAACTGGTGTCTTGAATTCAAACCATTTGTATCTGCTGACTCACCATGATCACCGCCGCCGTCTCCGCCACCAAGCCTAAGAGAAATCCAGTCCTCAGTACGTACACCATTTGACATGTCAGATTGGTCTCTCAAATCAGCTTGCACAGAAGCGCCAGCAGGACGAGAGGGAAGGAAAATTTGCAGAGAGGGGTCTTCCCCACCAAATGCCAAGGGATTATCAACCAAGCCACCATTTATGTCTGAGTTGGAATGACAAATAGATTCTGGGACTTGTGTAGCTGATCCAAGAGCTGTGTCTGGAGCCAATGCATAGCCATTCATGGATGTGGGACAGGTAACAGAAGTATGCTTCACATTGATTAAAGTATCAGAGACGTCTGCCTCAGTACCAAATAGTTGGAAACCAGGACCAGTTTGAGTACCAGAAGGCAATGGCCAGAGAGGCATCCCGAAGTCATCATCAGTACCGTTAAAGAGACCTAGGCATGAACCACCGCCAGTAACAAGACCAGGATCTTCGGGGTACGAGTCTGGAACTCCAGGAGGGGGAATGGAGAAAGGAATGCTATTGACATCAGCTTGACCAGTCTCGTAGACAGTTTCAGGAGAAATTAGATTTTCATTTTCTTCTTCTGAATCACTAAGAACAATGACATTTGCATCCCCAATCGGTGCAGAAGAAATTCTGCTGCCATATCCATAAGCTGGGTCGAAGAGAGAAATAGAATCAAGCTCATTTCCATTGTTGGTAGAGAAATCAAAATGCCCACCACCATCCTGATTAACACTTGGATCTTCACCATCTCGACAACTTCCAGTAGCACTGCTGCTCATAGGCATGACCTTTTGACAATGCTTTTCAAATTTCTCTTGTAATTGGTTTCCAGAAGATAGGGTCTGCATATCTTCAGGCTTGCTAACTTCCCAAATCCCATTTCGGTTCTTCTTGATTCCTAGTTTCAAACCAGTATGTCCTTCCGAAACACCTTCCTGTTTGATCTGCTTTAAGGTTTCCAAGTATGGTTTCATTTCTTCATCCGTAGCGACACAAAGTGAACCATCAGGGAAGTGCCACTGTGCAAGATCCCTATGCTCATTCTCATTCTTTGCGCGCCAACAACCGTCGGGCTTGACATCTATCTCGTTTACATCTTCTCCACAATCCTGCATCTGTACCACGATTAAAAAAGTTCAGAAATACTACGCTCAATAAATAATATCAGGAACCTGGATAAATTCAGGGAGAAGTCTAGAAGTCCAGAGTAGGCACTACCATAGTCGTGATGCGATTGAAATATGGGTCAATGATGATATTCTCCAAGGAATAGTTCTTGAGGCAAATGGGACACTGCCACTGCAGCCAAAGTGCAAGGAGAGTTCATATCTATCAACTGGCTAAAAGAAGACGATAGAAATGAATTATGTAATATCTTGAATTGCTTGCCTTCCTAGACCGTTGGTTAAGTTCCACAAAAGTTTCCAGATCAAAACAGCCCATGTGAACACAAGGTTTGAACCTGCCAGCAGTCTTAATTCTGGACCCGCTCATCTGCCATTCGCACACGAACACACACAGGCACCACTGTTAGTGTAACTACACACCTGCATATTCATGCTCAGTAGAACTCCATGTTTTAGTGTCAAAATACGAAAGGACATACTAATGTGAGGCACAATATAGTATATGAAGGGCAGTGTGAAGAAAAGTTATGTGGATCGAAATAGATACAGAGAATTAAGAATTATTTATGAAGTCAACATATCAGTAGTTAACCAAAATTGTTAGGTCTGGAAGGAAAGAAGCCTACATAATGGAGTTGCCAACAACTTTGAACCAGAGATAGTCTTAATCAACCCAATCCAAATCATCTGATTGATGCAGTGTCATTCTCAAACTTGGACAGTTTGGGTTCTATCCAAATGAAGGCTCCTATTTAGAAAGATAGGATCATACAAATAACATGAAGTTTGATTTGTGTCCTATCCAAGAGATAGCCTAACATTTGGACAGTTGGGATTAATGCACTCAATTTTTTCAACAGCTTCATTGTTTTAGACCGCTGGCCATATTGTCTTTTTATGAAGGTTCCAACCAGATGGTTACGCTTCGTCCAAATAGTATGATCTTTGGTTTGTGACAAACCAATCAAGGACAGGCCCAACATTTAGACAGTTTAAATCCATGACAAAGTGTACCACATGCTCTGAGTTGTGTACAAGCAGAGAAAGACGCCAGACCATCGGTCCAAGAAACCAGGGCTCATAATTATATACAGAGTTACAAATATCGCGTCGATCATTTCTTCTACTTAGCCCATGTACCTTTTAGTATAATGCTAAACATATTACTTACCATTTTTTTATACTTGCTTTTTGGAATCACAGTTTTATGATATTTCAACTCTTTTTCAACCAAAAAAGTCTTGTTTGTATTAATACCAGATAAGAATCATATCACAGACGTGATCCATTGGATAGATGATGCATGCACCAATACTGATATTGTAATACCTGTAGATATGGATGGTCACCCTAAAATTCACTTAGGCTGTGTTTGGTTCGACCCTTTTCCGGGAAAAGAAAAGGAAAACCCGGAAAACTGCAATTTGTGCGTGTTTGGTTGAGGGGTGAAAAGTGGGCCCCACGGAAAATCACGTCCATAACCCTCGTTTTGAAGGAAAACGACTTCCGCTCCTTGAGAACGGAAGTCGATTTTCCAGATGTCTCTCCCTCTTTCTCTCCCTCCCCTCTCTCTTGGTCGACAAAGACAAACCCGTTGACTCCCCAAGCCCTAGCTCCTCCGACGTTGATGATGCCCACCACCACCGCTCTCTCCACCGGCGTCATCCCCTGCTAATCTTTATCCCCAGCTATGCACTATCTTCAGCTACAATTCTTCTTCCCTTCTTTGTTGGTATTCTTCAACGATTCTTGGGTTTCTTCTTCCATTGACGATTTCTCAAGCTCTGCCCTTCTTCTCTCTTCTTTCTCATTATTCAAACCAGAGAACAATCTTCAAATAGCTTCAGAACTCTCAAACTCGAAGCCTCCTGTTCTTATCAGAAAATCGAAGTTGAAACTGAAGAATCCCAGAAAACCAAAGTGGTCTCTAAGACCCCAACGAAGAAGAGAAAGCTCAAACCCATTTTCTATGATCAAATTCCCCATAAATGACCTCTCAAAATCGATTGAAGATGATGAAATTTCCATGGAAAGAACAAGAACACAAACAAGAGCAAAAAAGAAGAGGAAAACCAACAATCGTCTCTTACCCTCGATTCTTCAGAAGAAAACAGTGGGAACCCATCGCTTAGTGACCCGGTAAGTTTCTCTTTACAAAATCGTGTAATTTCAGCTCCTTGGATTCATGGTAGCAAACTCAGAAATACCCATTTCGATTCTAAAACTGACATTGCCCAAAATTGTTGTACTAGAGGCAAAGAAGTTAGTGAATTTAAAACAAGATTGAAGAATTCAAAAGGGTAGTTAATAGTAGTGGCAATTTAAAGGAAGAAAGGAGAATTGATGAATTTAATAGTTGGAGAGAAAGCAATGGACTTTCATCAGGATGTTAATTGTATTTCCTTGGATGAGAAACGGTCTTAGTTAGATGGAGATGTTGGTAGTTTTGTGGGTTCAAGTGATAATGGTAATTCGATTCAGTCAACGTAGGAGAAGGATAGGGGTTTGGAGTCTGTGTACCGAGATAGGTGGAGGAGGAGCAACACTGGGTTGGCGGAGAAGACGGTTCCTGAACCCGAATTGCGGAGGCTTAGCAATGTTGCTTTGATAATGAAGGAGAGGATAAACGTTGGGGCTGCTGGTAATTACACAAGCATTGGTGGATTGCATTCATGAGAAGTGGAAAGAGGATGAAGTTGTGAAGAAAAAATCAAAGGGCTATCTGTGCTTAACATGAAGAGGGCCCAGGATTTACCAAACAACTTGAAAACAGATTCCAGGAAGTGGGTTTTCAAGAAGTGGCACTTACTGGAAAACCCACTTCCTGGAAATCCACTTCCAGTGAACCAAACACAGCCTTAGTATTTCTGATCGTATTGCATGAGCTTTTTGTACTACGATTAAGATTGGTCGTGCTTCATTGTTTAGCTGGTAAATCCTTATATCATCAGTCATCACAAACCACCAAACTTGATTACTCCTATTCAACTATAAAGCAATGCCAGTTCCAGAGTTCGAACAATATGGAGGGCTTCTGCTATTGCTGCCTCTTGAAGTCTATATATTAAAACCACCAAACTTGATTACTCCTATTCAACTATAGAGCAATGCCAATTCCAGAGTGAACAATATGGAGGGCTTCTGCTATTGTTGTCTCTTGAACTCTATATATTAAATGGCTAGACAACTGCTCCTGGATGGATTCTTACTTTTTAATAGATGGATAGTTAAATGGCTGTCTGTTACTGTTAATTCTTGCATGTGTTCAGCTGGCCAGATGCTTAAATCTCTTTGACCGTTGAACATTTTTATTACAACATTGAGTATGTTCAGAAAGTTTCAAGCAGGGCGATTAAGGAATTTTTAGGCATCATAAAAGCATTATTTGTAACATGTTGTTGGTTGTCCTACTGATCAAAATAATAATAACAATACAGTCACACGCATGTTGCTGGCTGTCCTCGTTGTGTCTCATTGGTAAGCGCAGCAGAGACTATCCGGAGGTCAGCTGTTTCCTGGGATTTTCCGAATCACAGCGTGTCTCATTGGCGGACTGCGCGCCCCGTTAAGGGGGTTTCACGCAGGGCCAGGCCGTGCGGCCCAAATTTACACCCCTATATAATTACACTTATTATAATAATTATATTTATATAATATATCAGATCAGATATATCAATATCAGGATCCGTATCAGAAAAGTATTTGAATCTTAAAAAGTGTCCGAATCCGATATCCAAAATCCCCCCTACTTTAGGCATCTAAGATTTAACCAATGTGGATGAAGGACCTATTGGCGACCTATAAGTCTAAACTCTAGAGACTTCCCTCTAGTCGCCCCATTCCAATCCTCCAGTACTTGGGAGGAATTGGATATGCTTACTGTGATTTTTAGCATCCTGCAGAATGCTTTAAGCCTTCAAGCTACTCTCAACCTAAGAGCACATTAAAATTGCATTTGATAGTAGTGGTGTTTTGCCGTCTGGCTTATATGTCGAGAGTTGAAAATTATTCATCTCACATGTGTACAATACAGTGTGACATTTTCTTTTTTCCTCAGTTCATGTGTTCTCTAAAAACTAACTTTTATCACTTATAAAATAGATTTTGCAATTCTACCCTCTCGAAGCTCCATAATTATTACTATCAATCCTTATGCTTCGCTCTATTTGAATTTCCTAATTAAGTAGAGCTAAGACTAAACAGTACAATCATGACTGTAACTAAAGAGCACCTCCATAAAATTTGCCATAGCTCAAGCTTCAACCTTGAATGCATGAGATTAAATATAGACTTAGTAGTTACTTAGGCTAACTGATGTTGCCACTGGGACCTAAAACATTCACTGATATGAATACATATAGAAAGAGGACATCTACAAAAATACAAACATTAATACTATCACTCACAGGGCAGCGCAGATTGACGGTAACGGATTCCGCAACGACTTCCAAATCACTGTCACTATCCGGATTTTCTGTAGCATTTCCACCACCAATGCAACGGCAAATGCGGGCAAGAGCATCTTCAAAATGCTCACCATCTGGTTCCTTGGGAATTAAGTTGAGAACCTAGGCAAGGATTGAAACATCAAATAACCATGAATAATGAGACGAGAAACAAACCAAAGAGTCTTAAGGGACAGTCAGGCACAAAAAATGGCAGGGATCTATTGGACTTTAGATCATTGAAGTTCCAATTCAACCATCTAAACGCAGGTATATTTTTCTGTAATGCTTTTAGGTATGCCAATAATCGTTTTGGTACCATAACGGGGGCCCCTAGTATGTTTGTTCCCGTTCTTGGGGGTTAGTGTGTGAAGGTCACCTCGACCTCACTTGCTGGCTCTTTGTATCTTCTGGTTACGGCTTTGAATAAAATCTTATACAAAAAAAAATAGGGAATTTTTGACATACCCCCCCATGTTATCTTTAAAATTTGACATACCACCCCTATGACTCGGTCGACTGTCATTTGACCAGTGTTGACCCGAGTTGACTACGAAATTTTGTACTAAAGGACGAAAGTGCCCTTCTCTTCAACTTTAGAACCAGGGTTTGGGTTTAGGCCAAAACCCAAACCCCAAATCAAACATGAAAAGAGGAGATTAAAAATAAAAATTAAAACCCATATAGGTAAACTTGAGATTTTTTGATGAATTAAACGAATATTGAGAAGAAAAAACCCCCCCAAACAAAATAGATAAAACTCATGAAGGATTATTTTAAAATTGAGAGAACCCATCTTTCCAAAATCCATGTCTCAAAAGCTTCAAATATAAATTGCTTTGTCTTGCTTTTCATTTATGTTAATGAAAATTCTAAAACTAAAATTTTATGATTTTTTTTTTTTTTAACCTTGGGTTTTAAATTATTGCCGGAGTGGTGGCCGGCTGACCATGAGACTCCGGTGGGATGGTCGCCGGTGATGGGCGGCCAACCCATTGGAATGCCTTGGCTGGCCGTCCACCATAGCCGTTTGTGGGGTTTGGGTTTTTTCTCAAACCCTTGTGTCAAAGGTTGAAGACGGGCATTTTTGCCATTTAGTAAAAAATTTGGTAGTCAACACTGGTCAAACGACCGTGGACTGAGTCATAGGGGGGTATGTCAGCTTTTTCAAATTGCGGGGGGGGGGTATGTCAAAAATTCCCAAAAAAAAATCATCGTTTTGGTACTGGCTTCAAGAGTGTAGCACCAACAGGTAATATAAGAGGATGAACAATGCATAATTTTTTTCCCAACAAATGCAACCATCTTACAAAATCAACAAGGGGAAATTGAAAGTACAAGCCTCAGATAAAAATACAGTATCTATTAAATTTTGCAGAAAAATAAACGACGAACGAACAAAAGAGCAGAATAGAATTGTGGCCACCTCATTGGCCCATTTGCTTTTTGTGATCAAATAATCTCGATGATAACAACTGAATGGAGCAAAAAGTTAAAACTAAACATGACCACGAACAGTCAAAAGTATCTCAAGATAGTCAGATCAAGAATCACGCAAAGCTCTGCTTCAGGTTTTGCACTGCCTGCAGTATTCAACAATCCATAGTTTAGATTGTTCTGGATGGGTAAGATCTAGAACACCAGTAATACTAGAATAATTGACAAAAGTGAATTCAAAGCTATACAAGAAGTCAAAACACCCAGATATATTAAGAGCTCTTACTGATTCCTGGGGAAGTAATAGTGTTAGCTTACATTAATATGGGCAGCAAAGCTTATTAAAGTAATACTCAACTAACCAATGTTCACAACATTGGAAACTTGAATTGGACATCAGCTGATTTGAAGCACAACGGCAAGAAACCAATTGATGATTTGTTCCAAATTGATCACATGAAAAATTGGCGATCAGGCGGCAGGAATTAGCACAAATTGGCCGATTCGCCATATAGGCAGGAAGAAAAACTCCGTCCTAAAGAGAACTACTGAATACAAAACAATTAATTGTTCAGTGCTAAGAATGACAACATCAGGAAGAGGGATAAAAGAGTAATATTTGCTTGCTGCAGTTTACAGGATTGACAACTCCATTCTACAGAGAACAATTGATGACAACAACAACAACAGGAAGAGGGAAAAAAGAGCAGATGCACGCAGATATAAAAACAAGTGGCAAATGCTAATGGGGAAAGCTAAAAAGAACCCACAGGTTCAGCTTTCTGCAATTATTAAATAAAGCTATGATATCAAAACAATATACTGAATACAAGACTTAACTATACATCAACTGATGAAAAAAAAGCCCTACATCAACACAAGCAATAATAGGGAAAAGTAGAAGTTTCATGAAAAGACTGATTCATTCAAGATCATCTTCACATGGCTGATCTAAGTATTAGGACTACCTCTTGAACCGTACGCCGCTTTACAATTCTGACCCCAAAACAGAAAATACGAGCATCACATCCTGATAAAGAAATCTTATTAATCCCCTCCCTGATATATGATGAGAGCTGACAAGAAAAGGAAAAGCTAAATCAGGGAAAAATTTATTGATGGAACCAATTAATTTACAAGGAAGAAAGCAACTGTTGTAAAGAAGGATAGAGAAACTCACTAATGGACCGTCATCACGACCATTGGCTCCTAACAACTGCTGGCCAGGCCTATTAATCGTCCGAATTTGCACACCTGTGGGTATATATATATACCGTAAGTAAAACAAAACCATGGAAATGTAAATCAATAACCTTAAAGAATATTTAAACCATACAATTTTATGGAGACAATAACAAGCACCCTTCAAGACCAGAAACTTTTAAGACGAAAGATGAAAACTGGGAACACTACCACATGCTTTGAACTATTCATATACAACTAATCAAGCACAAATACACACTTGGAAGGAATTAAATGAATTTGAATTGCATCAGAAGTCTAAGCCAGAACCAAATAAAGCACATGGTCACTTGTCTCATTTTTAGAAGACCACTTGATGGGAGGAAATTATAACAACAATGCTTATGTGAATGGGAGTCCACATACCATTGAAGTGCAGCTCTGCATATTGTGGCCACTGCATCCTAAAAGGAACCTTATCATTGAGAAGAATACACCAAGCCTGAATGAAAATGTGATGTTATACATGCATCCTTAGTACAGTTGGAACTCTTGACCATAATTTCTCAATAGACATCATATACCCTTGCAAATCAACACATGAAACCAACCTGAATATCATATTCTGTCATAAGTAATAACTCTTTGTCGAACCTTGGTAGTTGAAATGTTTTTTCCACATTCTGCGTCGGGTTCGTCCTGTAAGATGTTGAAAAATATGCAACAAAATTTGTCACAAGAATTGGAGAATATAGGATAAGAAAACCAAAAATAATAACAACAGTAAGGATAGCAAGATTATAATTACAACTAAACTCTGCATAAAACATGAGTGAGTGAACCATACAATATAACATGACCACTATAACTTTTCTGATAAGTAATATCAATATGTTCACAAAAGGAAAATCTAAGGAAAAGTTCTTCCATGTATAACAAGATCTACGAACTATTAAAAATGGATCTCGCCAAAAACTCTGCTTGACAATTGGTGCTAAGTACTAAGTAGGACCATACAAAATGTTCAAACCCGACAAAAAGATAGGGACATGATCAACGGTGACTGCGTATGTCCACAGAAAAAGCGACTCACTTGCCCCAACAAGAGCACACATGAGGAATCGAATTAGATGACAAGTAGACTGCTGGACGTTGTTGTTGGAGCCAAAAAATTATCCAAAATGATCCTCGCTTGCTTTAGGTTGCATAAGCAATATGCAGTTTTTATTACAAATAATACATATTATATACGTGAGTGTGAAATGAAGTTCAAAAACCTTAAAATACATGCATTAATTATATAAATTTTACAAGAAAAATTAAATTCCAATGCGAATGAATTTCGCATCCAATAGAAAATAATTATTGCCAATCGATGTAATAAAACATTAATCCTGCACATAACCATGTGGTCTAACTAATTATAAAAACTAAAACAAATAAAATAGATTCGATAATGACCTAAGCCAAGGTAATCATCAAGCAAAAGTTTATTATGTTATTAAGTTGTCTAAAAATTAAATCCAAATCTTCAGAGTTGTACACCCTTGATTCTCCTCATCTAAATCCATGTGAGGCAATACAACATTCCCATGCCGAGCCAATCCTTGTACTCCTATTCCTACAGACCCAGAGACAAACCTTCACAATCTCTCACATATCATTCCAAAATAAGAAACGATCTGAGTCATGTTGGGATAACCTAAACAGCATCCATCAAAATTTAGCTTGATCCTCCCTCTCGTTGGTTTCTTACATGCTATGTCCGCTACCTCATTTCCCTAATATCCTTGTAAATTGGTTTCCATCCACTAGAAAAATCCAAAAAATATATTACTTAAAGAATTCATTAATATCCACTTCCCACTTGAAAAACCCAATTCTCTCAAAAGACAGCTTCTGGGATGTATTCTTGTCTCTAAAGTTATGACCGCTCTCTCTTTCGAAATATTCAAACAAAAAGTAAAGGGAGTAACTTAAAGAAAATTTCTCCTCAATCATAATTGCCCATAGTCCAACCGTCCATTAGATCCACAATACCCAGGAGAGAGTCAACTTGACACTAGCATATGATCATTGCTACTCCAAGCATTATGTATTAATATGGGAAAGAGAATAAACTTTATAACACACAATAAACTCAAGGTGTCTGTGAGTAGAGCCAAACAACTATAGCTTGACAATAACACCCACAAAATAATCTAAACACTAGCTACATCAAAGGTTTTTGATGTAGGACGAGAGATCGTTTTGCAATGGGATAGAATTTCGGTAAAATCACTCCACCGGATTTTGAAGGAATCACTCTTCCTTCCCAGCCCAAAAATTTTGGAATATCTCTTCATTCATTATTCCAAAATCAAATATTACACCCATATTTATAAAACTCACTTTCCTAATCCTAATCAACTTAAAAGACTTTCTAAAAGTATTTGAAACTGATTACAACTCAAATAAAAATATTCATAACCCTAATTAAAATAGAATAATTATGCATAATCTTGCGGGGTCCGCATGCTCTAGCTCTCTTCACTAATCTGATGTAGCTGCGAACTATCAAGTAGAATGCTCCAACATCAAACCCTCCTGATTGAAAAGAATTCGAGACAAATTGACATGGGCCTTTAGATAGGTAGGAATCACTCCCCTAGCTTCACACCAAACCCCTTTCATAGGAGCAATATCAAAAGGTCTTCCATCAATCATCATCTTCGAAATACTTGGAGTATTTCTTGATCTTTGGCAGAAGAATCACTCTTCCTAGCAAGGCATCTCACCATGCAATTTATTTGGAAATCGCTAAAAAAAACAAATTTCTCCATACTCTACCAAATACACTTGGACTTGCACCTCCAAATTCAATAAGTTTCTAAGCTTCACATTTTCTTTACCGAGTCAACCAAGTTGGTCAAAGGTCAAATTGGGCTGGAAAACTGGGTCAACTGGTTATGGATTGTTTGGGACTGGGGTGAGACTAAAACTAGTTTAGGTTAAATTGGTGTTTGGTTCTGGATAGAAGGTAAAACAAGAATAGTGCATGTTTGGAAGTAGGAGTAGGACAGAATGGTAATAAGGGTTTCTTAGATACAAGGATAAGATAAACTGAGTTTAGGTGAACGGGTCATGGGTTGGATCTTGGAGGCACTAGTCGAGTTTAGGGCTGCAACTCGGGCGGGTTGGGTCGGGTTGGAGGTCAACCCTAGCCCAACCCAACCTTAAAGGCTATAAACCCAAACCCAACCCAACCCAAGGTCGGGCCTAGATTTTCCAACCCTAACCCAACCCTATCGGGTTGGGTCGGGTTGGTCAATTTCTTAATTTTTTTTATTGGTTTAAAATATTGTTAAATTTTTTCATATTAAAATAATTTATCGGTCAATACAATTGCCGTTGTGCTAAACATTAAATAATAGCATAACTTCATTTCCAAAGCTCGTGAAAGAAAACATGATGTTTTCATAATAACGGAAAAGTTCATTAACTCAAATGCATGATAAAAGTCACTAAAGAAATAACCAAAAAATAGTCGTTAGAGAAAAACACGATATTTTCACTGTCAACCGATCACAAAAATGCCAAAATGTGGTTTCAATGACATTTTGTAATATCACACAAAGGTTGTAGTTACTAAGGTCAAACATCCATGGGTTGCTGCATTTGCCAAAATGTAGTGTGAATATTTGTCGAAAAAACTATATATATATATATATATATATATATGGGTCAGGATCGGGGGACAACATTTTCATACAACATTTTTGACAACAATTTTGGCGTACCCACATGGAGATGAATCAATAGCTGATTTTTGGATTTTTTGTGAGGATGATCTCCTCACCATATAGATCACCCCTATAAAAAATCAACCCATTCTGAAATTTCTAACCCTATCAAATGTTGTTTTCAAGTTAAGGATAAAAATGGACGGTCCATAATTCTTCAACTTGTAAACCGGTTTAGGAATATCGGAATGATTTGAATTTTGTTGAGGATGATTTCCTCACCATAGAGACCATCCTCACCAAAAATCATCCCATTCCAAAACTTTTAATTTATATATTGGGCCGCTACAAGTTTTTGTTGTCAAAAATGTAGTATGAAAATGTTGTCCCCCGATCCTAACCCTATATATATATATATAGTTTATAAGTCGGGCTCAGGTTGGGTCGGGTTGGGCCAAGCCTCAACCCTAACCCAACCCGATTTGATCGGGTTACCAAAAATCCGGCCCAAGCCCAACCCAAGTTCTAAAAGGGCTAACCCAACCCAACCCTAATGTCGGGTTCAACCCATCGGGCTCGGGTTGAGCTCGCCCAAGTTGCAGCCCTAGTCGAGTTAGCTCATGGGTCGGGGTCAAGTAAATAGTCGGGTCCTGGGATTAATTGGGTTGGGTTTGAATGGTTGGTGGGACTTTTTTTTTGATAGGTAAAAGATATGTATTAAAACGGGGCTGAGAAGGCCCACAAAAGCTATACAAAAGAAGCAAAAACGGGCCGGAAGCCCCGAAACGCCAAACTACCAGCCCAACACGATAACCTACACTAGGATATCAAAAGATCCCAACGAAACACAAAATCTTCAAATCTAAAGTGCTGAAACTCGGGAAAGATAGAACTCCAATAATACACTGTAGCTTTGATCTTCAAGATAATCTTCTCCACCTCTGCCTTCTTATCTTCAAAAATACGGAGATTTTTCTCTTTCCATACCTCCCAACAAATAGCGAAAGGAATGAACCTCCATAGAATGCCACCTCTAGCGGAAAAGGCTTTAGAGAACCATCTTGTAAATAGGTTTGCCACCGAATTGGGAAGCACCCATGACATACGGAAAAGGCACAAGAATCTTTCCCATATCCTCCTAGTCACGCTGCAGTGGATAAATAAGTGGTCACCCGTTTCCTCGTCGTGATAACAAAGAGAAAATCTGTTGGGCATGTGAAAGCCTCGCTTTTTGAGGTTCTCCACCGATAGAACCTTGTCCAACATAGCACACCAGACAAAGAAAGTGACTTTCGAAGGGATAGCATTTTTCCATATACAGTTGGCTGGAAAAGCTCTTGGGAATCGACCCATTAGAAGTGATACAGAGATTTGACAGAGAACCTGCCCTTAGGATCATCAGTCCACCATCTACTGTCATCCACACTATCCGATAGCTTAACTCCTTCAAGGCGATTCGTTAAGGCTGCCACCGAATCCACCTCCCAGTCATTGAGTCGCCTTCTAAGACCCAGGTCCCAAGAGAAAACTCCATTTTCGTAAGTTGAAATGGCCTGAACTGTTTCTCCTTTCCTGTTAGAGATTGCGTAGATCGAAGGAAACTCTTCGCTGAGAGGGGCATCCCTGCACCACCTGTCTTCCCAGAATCTAACTTTACAACCGTTGCCCACTATGAATGTGCTGCCGTCTCTGATAATCCCAATCATCTTGGAGATACCTTTCCATACCCCCGTCCCGTAGGAAGAGGATGGGATTCTGCTATCCCACCCATTGGGCTCGACCCCCTGCTTGGCCGAGATTACGCTTCTCCACAAGCTATCCCTCTCAACACCAAATCTCCAAGCCCATTTGCCGAGCAAAGCGTTGTTCATGAGCTTGATGCGACGTATTCCAAGTCCTCCCTCTTTCTTATCCTTACAGATCGTCGGCCAGCTGACTAGATGGATCCTATGATGGTCCGCTTGATCATCCCATAAGAAGTTCCTGATGAAACATTCAATCCTCTTAGCGACTCCCATCGGAATGGAGAAAAGAGACAAATAGTAGATAGGCAGGTTGGAAAGTGTGCTTTTCACTAAGGTGAGTTTGCCACCTTTAGAGAGAGAACCTCTCTTCCAAGAGGCCAACCTCCTCTGAAAGCGCTCTACCACCGGATCCCATATGCTCTTGGATCTATATCTCGCTCCGAGCGGAAGGCCGAGATAAGTAGTTGGAAGCTTCCCTATCTTGCAGGCCAAACTAGCTGCAACGGAGTTCAAGCATCTGACATCGCCCACTCCTAAAACTTCGCTCTTAGTAAGATTGACCCGAAGCCCTGATACAACCTCTTAACACCGCAGGATTCCTTTCAAAACCTGAGCTTGGAATTGGGATGCGCTCATGAAGAAGATAGTGTCATCTGCAAACTACAAGTGGGATATGATAGGACCCTCCCTCCCCACTTTGAAACCCTCCAGAAAACCACCTTCGACGGCCTTAGCGGCCAAACGACTCAAGGCTTCGGCCACTATAAGGAATAAATACGGGGATAGAGGATCCCCTTGACGAAGCCCTCTGGAACTCTTGAAAAAACCAGCCGGGGCTCCGTTAACTAAAATCGAAAAACGAGCTGTGGACACGCAAATGCGTATCCAATGTCTCCATTTCTCACCAAATCCCATACGGCCCATCAGGTAGTCGAGGAAGGACCAATTGACATGATCGTACGCCTTCTCCAAATCCACCTTATAGATGATGCCTGGAGATCCACATCGAAGTCGAGAATCGATAACCTCGTTGGCTATCAGAACCCCATCCAAAATCTGTCGGCCACCCACAAAAGCCCCTTGAAAGGAGGAAATAACGTGACCCATCACCCCTTTCAATCTGGAGGCCAACGCCTTCGCCAAAATTTTGTACATACTTCCAATCAAGCTAATAGGGCGAAAATCCGCTAGAGAATCGGCTCCTTCTCTCTTGGGTATCAGGGAGATAAAAGTAGTATTGGCTCTCCATTCAAGCCAGGAATCCTGGTGGAACTCCTCCACAACCCTCGTAACGTCTTGGCCCACTATAGACCAACATCTGCTAAAGAAAGCCAATGGAAAACCGTCGGGTCCTGGCGCCTTGTCCCCCCCGAGGGACTTGATAGCTGCAAGGACTTCCTCTTCCTCGAAAGGCCTCTCCAGCCTTTTGCGGTGTTCGTCTTCTAACCTACTGAATTCCAACCCATCCAGCTTTGGTCTATGAGCCACTCTATCTGAGTACAGGTTAGAATAAAAAGAGACAATCTCATCCCTGATTTTGGTCTCGTCTTCCACCGTCGAACCATCCACCCTGATACTGGATATGTTATTGGCTCTACTTCTGGCATTGGCCATCTTATGAAAAAACTTGGTGTTCCTATCCCCCTCTTTAAGCCACCTCACTCTGGACTTCTGCCTCCAACTAATTTCCTCTAGCCGAGCCAAAGCCTGGAATTCTTTTTTCAGATCAACCCTTCTACTAAGCTCAGTAGTAGAAATGTCCTCGGTCTCCTCCTTCTTATCTATCCGAGCGATCTCCTCCAACACAGTGCCTATCTTCTTATCCACCCTTCCGAATACCTCTACATTCCAAACCTTCAAATACTTTTTGAGAGCGTTAAGTTTACTCCAGAAGATGTAACCAGCTCTCCCTGTTACCACAGAGGAATCCCACCAGAACTTCACCTTTTCCATGAATGTCGGCTCTTGCATCCACATAAGCTCGAAACGAAAGGGGCTGGCCTTTCTACTAATGCCCCTACTATCAAGAAGAATCGGGCAGTGATCAGAAACCGGGTTAGGGATGGCAGACTGAATGACTCCAGGATAGTGGGCCTCCCATGAACTGGAGATAAGGAATCTGTCCAACCTGCACAGGGTGGGCCGAGTCTGGTGGTTGGACCACGTAAACTTGGCTCCAGCCATAGGGAGGTCTATCAAATCGTTTCTGGCCACAAAATTGGAGAACTCCCTCATACTAGGCGTGATTCTGCTGCCCCTGCTCCCCCTTCCCCTCTTCTCATGAGCGAATCTAATGACATTAAAATCCCCTCCTATGCACCACGGTTGGGTCCACAAACCGTGCACATTGTCCAACTCTTCCCAAAATTGGCTACGCAAGAGACTATTATTAGGGCCATACACACCCGAGAAGACCCACACAAACCCGTCTTCCTTGTTTTTACACAGAATGGAGACTGAGAAGGCACCTAAGAGAACATCCTCCACAAACAAAGCGTCAGGATCCCAAATCACCACTACCCCTCCTGCGGAACCGAGAGCTGGAATGGCTTTCCAACCAAAACCCCTCTTGCCACAGATATCAGAAATAAGAGAGTCCTCCATATCAGCTATTTTTGTTTCCTGAATCACCATGAGATTAGGCCTCCTCCTACTAATCACACTCCGGACAGCCGCCCTTCTATCTTTGCTACCCAAACCCCTAACGTTCCAAGAAAGGATATTAAGCTTCATTGAGACAGATAGTTAGCCCTGGATCTCCTACTCTTTCTCCTAACCTGATTTCTCCCGTCGTAGTTTATACTGCTGACCAGCTTGCCAAGTTCCTTTTTGATCCTGCTCCTGGCTCTCCCTTTACGCTTGCCTTTGGTTTCCTCCCCCGTGTAAGTCCCCCCTTCTTCATTATCCCTGTTGCGATTGGGTGAGATGTTCTCCTGGGCTTCACTGCTTCCCAATACGGGAGCTTCCGCCCCAATACCTTCTCTCTCTGTGACTGTAGCTTGGCTGAAAAGACTCCTGGCTTGTTCCTCCATTCCATCAAAAGAGACCCCAATCAACTTGCCAAATTTCATAACTCTGCCCGTTGACCATCCTTCTTCACTACCCGAAGCAGGCGTAACCCCTTGATTAACAGGACTGGATGGGAGTCCAGAATCCTTGTTAATTTCAAAAAAGCAAGAGGAATTCTGAGCATAGTCAGAGGCACTGGCTTTGAGGACCTCCTTCGAAGTCGAGCTCGACAAATCCGCGTCATCACGGTCTGAGGTAAATCCCTCTTCTGAGTAGTCCGAGACAAAAGAGTTCTCGTCCGTCATCCCCCCGTATTCCGAATGAGAGGCCATGGTGGAGGAACCCTCTGAGTGACCATAATCCACCAATCTTCCTTCCTTCAAAATGTCCACTACCCCAGAAGGTTCAGAGGGTGCCCTAAGAGAGGAGAAAACGATGAAGTCTGGATCATTTTGATTAGAGACATGGCTCGGATGGAAGCTCTTCTGGATGTTTGAAGAGGGTGATTGAGAGCCATAGGATCCCCGAAACATATCCGCTAGTCTAAGCCGCGAAGGACTACCGGAATGTGCTGAGTGCTGGTTCTTCACCAAGGAAACGTCATTAACATCGCAGGTGGGATACGGGTTAACATCAAAACGGTTTTCTGATTCGGGTATCCTGTTTTGTGAGTCGGGTGGACCTTGAATGGGTGTGCCCGTTAGACTAGCCGTTGGATGATAACTCGGTGAATTGATCTTGGCATTGATAATGTGCTCCGCAGGGTGCTTTGAGCAGTTGCCCGCCTCCCATCCTGCTACCCCTATTCGACACCTATCTAGGTCCCTTAGGAGAGAACCGCCATGAGTCAGCATCTCGCGGGGCCACGATGCTTCTCTGTGGCTGTGTAAGACTGGCTGCCCTGCACATAGCTGATGTGAGCTATCCCTGCTTTCGTGCGAGAGTGCTCCCCGCTCAGGGATAGCCACCTGTCTAGCCGTCCAAGTATAGGCCTGACGGCCTACTTCCTTGGGCTTGTCTACTCCCGGCACGTGGTTGAGGGTCCTATCAGCCTTGCACTCATCCCTGTACGGAGCCTGCAACCTTACCACAGGGTCCGTAGTCTTCGTTCCTTCTACGCTAACCACTGAGGGGATGCTATCGCCTGTCGACACGTGATCCTTACTCCTTCCCATTACATCTCTGTGTTCACCTATCGATTTGAAAAAATTTGCCTGATTGAATGGAGGTTTGGCATCCGGTCGAAAACACCTGGCGTATTGGCGTGGCCCCACCCCCAAACCATCGGTAATCGGCTTGCCACCTAGCTGAGGCTCGACCCCTCCCCGCAGCTTCACCTTGTTTCTCTCGCCACGTGGATTCGGAAACTCCACCTCACCTTCTCCGAAACGATGACCCTGGTTCGCAGAGTTGCTCGGAGCTTGTACAGACCTCTCCTTCCGAAGCTCTTCTATGTCGATAACAATGGGGAAGAGGACTCCCCTGTCGCACAAATTGACCACTCTAGGGATGTTCCTTAATCCGCCCGCTGCGACTCTGATCCGGATGAAATCCATGTTATCCGGCGCCATTCCTGAAGTATCTAGTTCCTTGAATCCTCCGCAAAGACTCCCAATAGCTTCAATGATGTCCCGGTTTTGCAGGTGAAAAGGAATTCCTTGAAGTAGAATCCACCGCTCGGTAATAAGGGATGCATCATGGAATGTGTGGACCGACGGCCACCAACGATGGAAGCTAACGATCCCAGTGTCCATTTCGATCGGACCCCTCCTGCAGATCTGCAACACCTCCTCCTCAGAATCAGCAAAGATGAAGAATCTACAACTTCCAAATTCTGAGATTTGCGTGATCCCAAACGGCCTGAGGTGCCACAGAATGGCTTGCTTGATCTCGCTCTTAGATAGATGGCTCCCTTCAACATCACATACTACCGCCCTGCACCATCGCCCAAAGCGACCAGTCGCTGTGCCATAATTGGTGGTAATGCGTGGTACGCCTTGGCGGAAACCTCCCCCATCTTCCTAGCTCCTCGACGTACTGCTGCTCTGTGGGAAAACTCGTTCATCTGGAGATCGCCACCTGCCGATGGAGTAGCTCCAGAAAATGATCTTTGGATAACATAAGAGAGATTCATCCACCCCTCTCTATTAGCTCCTTCGGGGATAAAGATCAACGACGATGAGGACTCCCCATAGAATTCAACCACCTTCAGAAAACCACCCCTGTGGTTTGCCCCTCGAGTAGCAATCCACGTCCTCCCATCTTCGTGTTTCTTCCTCATGAAATTAATTCCATCCTTGCTAACACAAAGATCTTCCAGAACCTTGCAAAACCAGAGAATACCCCTTCCCCTCTCCGTGATCTTCACCAGACTGCGATTGCCCACCCATACTTCCTCCAAGTCGAAGGATTTGGCCTCTATCAACAGCGTCTTCTTCTTCTTCATTCTTTCAGTCACTAAAGAATGAATGGTATAGTTTCTTATCATTGTCACCAATGCCCTTTTGGTAGGATGGTTAGAGACATGACCCCATATGGGGGCACAAGGGGTTCAATGGCATCTGCTTGTGAGTTCTTATCCCTACTTTGCCTTTGGCCTTGTGTCCAGCCTGACCCGCGTGTTGCCTATGAAGAATTGATGGACATAATGGGCTGAACTTTTAGTCTATGGGTTTGGTTTAATGGATGTAAATGGTTATTGGACGTTTAGATGGGTTGGAGCGTAATTGTGTTTGGCTAAATGAGTAGGCTGTGATGATGTTAGTGAGCTTGAGCGCTATACTTAAGCCCACTAGGCTTATAAAGTAGGGAGCCCGATGGGAACAAGTTTGGGTTTTTTTTTTAAATAAACCCTAAACCAAAAAAAGAAAATCAAAGAGGAGATTTAGGCAGGGAGGACGAAGGCACCACCGGCCTCCTTGATCTTCTTCTTCTTCTTCCTGTGAACATTACATATCCCAAAAGCCCTATGCCCTTGTGAGAAGGTGGTTGAACCGGCGACATATTGATGGCGTCGATGGTAAGATTTTTCGGCTCTGATACCAAATTAGATGCAGGATGAGAGATTGTTCTATGATCAGATAGAATTTCGGTAAAATCACTCCACTGGATTTTGAAAGAATCGTTCTTCTCTCCCACGCATCTCACCCAGAAAATTTGGAATCTCTCAAAAAATAATCTCTATTCATTATTCCAAAATCAAAGACATCCATATTTATAAAACTTTGACTTTCCTAATCCTAATCAAACTAAAAGACTTTCTAAAAGTATTTGAAATTGATTGCAACTTTAATAACAAATAATAATAACCCTAATTAAAATAAAATTAATTATGCCTAATTTTGCAGGGTCCGCATGCTCTGGCTCTCTTCACTGATCCAATGTAGCTGCAGACTATCAAGTAGAATGCTCCCGCATCACTTTTATGTTCTTGCCAAAATAACAACAGGGACAACCCCATTATCTTCCAACCCCTTAACGTCAAGCCATGACTTGGGCAAGCACATCTAGTCATTAACATAGACACCAGAAATCACAATCTTCAGGAATTTAGCCTCAATCCTTTTTAAGAAAGTTAAGTTGAAAGCATTAATACTTCCAATACTTGAATGACCCAACAACTTAAGCATACAACTTTCCATTTGAATCGCATGAACAAACACTCCCCTACTCTCCACCCAATCACAAAAAAATTGAGTTCATCTATTTGAAACCTACCAGCAACCACTAATGTACCTAGATACTAGTACACAACATCTAGTATGATGTGGATACCGGTACTTAAAGACATCCCAAAGTCCAAAATAGAAGACAGACAAGTAGTCCAATCTTCACTAGTTTCCTAGGCTAAGTTGAAAATGTTTAAAGAGTCCCAACGGATTGCTAATTGAAAGTAAAAAAAATAATACAAAAAATGCTAATTTTTATGCTTAAGTTCAAAGCTCCATAAAGAAATAGGTTAGCAATTGTATTCCATGATTGGGAAAAGCATAGACATGGATTCCTAGATGAACTAACACCCAACACATTTTGGGCATACTCCATTTAGAATGGCATGTCTCAGTAACGTAGACTAGAGATAGACCAAAAGAACTGAGGTTTGAGAATATGTGGCTACAAGAGCCAAATTTCAAAGGATTGGTGGCTGAATGATGGGAGTAGTTTGAGTTTTCAGGTAAGGCTGGTTTTGACTTTAGAAGGAAGATGAAAGCATTGCAGGGCAAATTAAAAGAATGGAATAAAGAAGTCTTTGGCCATGTGGACAAGATTTTGGGTATGCTTTTGGAAGAGATAGCCACTATTGATAGTATTGATGAAGGTGGGGTGTTATCGGAGGAGCAAGGGAGGAGGAAAATAGAAGCTAAGAAAGACGTTCTCAAATGGGCCCGCTTGGAAGAGATCAGTTGGCGCCAAAAGTCTAGGGTGAGATGGTTCGAGGAAGGAGATAGCAATACCAAGTTCGTTCACTAGATTGCGCTATGCCAAGAGAAGTAATAGCATTTCTAGATTAGGGGTTGAAGGGTCATTAATGGAGGACGAAGAGATCAGGGAAACCATAGTTAAGTATTACTCAAGATTGTATTCCGAGCCTAGTTGCATTAGGCCTACTATGGATGGTCTAAATTTTGATACAAGTCATGAGCAGAATGAGTGATTGGAAAGACCAATTGAAGAGGAGGAAATTTTGGGTGCTATTAGGAGCCTTAGTTGAGATTGATCCCCGGGTCCGAGCAATATAAGCCCTTCTCCGGCCTGGGAAAAGCAGCGTACTCTAGAAGCTAAGGCTTTGTTCACCTTTGGACACGAAAGCTATTCCGTTCTCAGCGGAAACCTGCCTTAGAGATTGAACGTCGACTTATCTTATTGCCGTTCAATCTAAGACAACGTTGATAGTTTGTAGTGAATATCCCCCTTAATGGCTTTACACTTGCTTTTTTAAGAAGTGTTAGGATATTGTAGGGGGGATTTTATGAGTGTTGTCAAGGAGTTCGAGGAGGAAGCATTTCTCGATCGATGTTCTAATAGCACTTTTATTACTATCATTCATAAGGAAGGGGTTGAGTCGTTAGGAGATTTTTGCCTAATAAGCCCTAATTGGTAGTACTTACAAGATTATATCCAAGGTGTTAGCCTTTAGGATGAAGGAAGTGGTAGGTTCAATCGTTTCTCCGTTTCAAGGTGCTTTTGTAAAGGGAAGACAAATAATGGATGGTGTTTTGATTGCTACCAAATGCAATGATTCTAGAGTTGGGGAGGGGAGGGGAGGTATCATGTGCAAGGTCGACATTGAGAAAGCTATGACCATGTAAGCTGGAAGTTCCTAGATATGTTATGGAGGATGGTATTTGAGGTTAGACGAAGGGAATGGATTAAGGTGTGCATTTCTACTGCTACTTTCTCCATCCTGTTGAATGGTTCTCCGACTAGTTTCTTTACTAGTTCGAGAGGTTTAAGACAAGGAGAGCCTCTTTCCCTCTTCATGTAGGACTCATGGAGGGATTTTGGGTAGGCATCAATGGTCCCATGATTACCCATCTTCTCAGAGGCATCCCATAGTCAACTTCGATACCTTAGATGTGTTCTAACTTCTAAGATGTTTTGAGGATGTTTTGGGCCTTCAAGTGAATCTCTCTAAGAATGAGGTTTATGGTGTGGGTGTACCTAACTTAAGGGGAATGGCGATTAGCCTAGGATGTCATGTTGGTCGCTTGCCTACAACCTATCTCGAGTTCCATTAGGGAGCTAGGTATAAGGATAAATCCATTTGGGATCCTGTGGTTAAAAGAAGATTTGGGGGGAGACTAGCAAGGTGAAAGTTCAGAAGAGAAGGTATTTATCGAAAGATGGCAAGATTACTCTTATTAAGAGTACCCTATCTGGTCTACTACTCACTTTGTCTTTGTTTTCTATGTCAGCTTCTATAGCACGTAGACTAGAGAAGATTACAAGACATGTTGATAGGGAAGGGCGGTACTCATTAGTTTCATCTCGTGGGCTTGGAGAAGATTTGTATGCCTAAAGAGGTTGGAGGTCTAGGTTTCAGACACTTTTGAGACATGAATGTGGTACTTCTTGGAAAGTGGTTGTGGAGGTTTGGGGAGGAGCGGAACTTGTGGCATACTGTCATTGGTTGCAAGTATGGGTTAAGGCGATTTGGGTGGGATAGTTACCTAGTTCTTTCTTCGTATGGAGTTAGCACGTGGAAAGGTATCGTTAACACTAGTGAATGGTTATTTGTTATTTGATATCAAAACCCTAGTTGTTAAATTCATGAATTAATCACTTTTAGGTGGTACCGTACTTTAGGTTAGGCATCCACAAGTCCTGCGTCATTTACATAAAATGCAGCTCAAACAAAGGCACAAGAATTTTTTTTTTAATACATGGGTATCCAGGCCTCTTAGAGCTGCCGACTAACCCACAGGGCACATGAGTCACCCCTTCCCCATTTAAAATTGCAGGAGTTGTTACCTTAGTAAAGATTAAACGTTCAACTAGTGCCAATTCATCAATATGAGAGTTTCCATTAGCAACATTGAATAGCTCAAAATATAAAAATTTGCTGTCCTCATAGAGAAACTAGCAACTGCATTTCAATGCACAAAAAAAATGGTCTCGAGAAATACTGGGCACTAGAAAGCAAAAACAACAATAAGTAATAGGTCAACATTCTGAAGTTTAATCCTTCTTGAGATGTTTCTCCTACTCCTAAACCGCCAAAAAAACAATTTGACTTATCTCTTTCTGCTTACCAAAACGAAAAACTCACTTTTTTCTTTGATAAAAGATTGTCCTATAACTTCAAAAACAAATGAACAGAAGCATTGCAACTTCATTTTCAGCATTGACAAAATAAACGAAAGATGAGAAAAATGAGCACTCACCCATCTGTTGGAAGATTTGAAGCAGTCAACTTCACAGGAAGTAATGGATCTGCTATTTTCAGCCAAAAACTGTATGCAAAATATTTAGAACATACAACAAATTTTCAATTTCCCAACCAAAGAAAAGGTAAACATGGAAAAAAAATTAAAAGTAAATCATAACTTTAGAAACATCAAATGAGCATCAACATCAAAAAACAGAATTCAGCAAACAAAAATTGTAAAACCAAGAATATTACCCACCACCAAGGTGTCCCAAGGTAAAAATGCATTCAATTAACAATCATTTCCACTACCCTTTAGTATTTGTTAAGCAAGAAGATTCATATACAGAACACCAATGAGCAATCACATCTTGGCATAGCTTCAACAGAAAGAATCGTTTCCTATAACAATTAACAAGTACACATGGAACTCTAGATGTTTCCTAAATCGGAAAGACACCAAAAGTAGATGTCATAAAAAATGAACAATGATGAAGGATAGGAAAGATATAAATGAAAATATTAGATAGCATTGACACTTCGCAACCAATTTGCAGATCAAGAGGGAAAGGTGATGTGTGAAATTTAAATATTACAAGGGAATTTTTGATGTACCCCCCCATGTTATCTTTAAAATTTGACATACCCCCCCACAATTTGAAAAAGCTGACATACCCCCCTATGACTCGGTCGACTGTCATTTGACCAGTGTTGACCCGAGTTGACTACCTAATTTTGTATTAAAGGACGAAAGTGCCCTTGTCTTCAACATTAGATCAAGGGTTTGGGTTTAGGCCAAAACCCATACCCCAAATCAAGCATGAAAAGAGGAGATTAAAAATTAAAATTAAAATCCATGTTGGTAAACTTGAGGGTTTTTTTTGGTTTCTTGATGAATTAAACAAATATTGAGAAGAAAAAACCCCAAAAATAAATAAAACTCATGAATGAATGGGATTTTTTTATGGATTTTATTGTAGAATAAAATTTTAAAATTGGGAGAACCCATCTTTCCAAAATCCACATCTCAAAAGCTTAAAATATAAATTGCTTTGTCTTATTTTTTATTTTTGTTAATGAAAAATTTAAAACTAAAATTGCATGCTTTGTGTTTTTTTTTTTTTAACCTTGGGTTTTAAATTATTGCCGAAGTGGTGGCCAGCCGGCCATGAGACTCCGGTGGGTTGGTCGCTGGTGATGGGCGGCCAACCGATTGGAATCTCTTGGCCGGCCGTCCACCATAGCCATTTGATTTGGGGTTTGGGTTTTGGCCGAAACCCTTGTTCTAAGGTTGAAGACAAGGGCATTTTTGCCATTTAATACAAAATTTGGTAGTCAACTCGGGTCAACATTGGTCAAATGACAGTGGATCGAGTCATAGGGGGGTATGTCAGCTTTTTCAAATTGTGGGGGGGTATGTCAAATTTTAAAGATAACATGGGGTGGTATGTCAAAAATTCCCATATTATAATTAAGGCAAAGTTGAAGAATCAAAAGAAAACCAAAATCCTGAGAAAAAATTGCATTGATAATTAAGAACACAGTAAGGCACTGGAGAAGCTGGTGCAGGTTCAAAGTTATCCTAACAATAGCTTCGTTGACAGGTAAGTTTAACCCTAAGGTATCAAATGGAAGTCAAATTTCTACTATCTGATTATGAAACCGAGTTTCCCAAAAGAAATAAAAAGCAATACAACGAATTTTTAAGACCACCACCATACGAACCATTCACAAGCACTAGACCCATAAACAAATGTAAACGAACGATTTAAATAAAAAGAAATGTGCCATATAGCTAAAAGGCAAATCATTAGAGACAATAATATGCACCTACATAACACAAGGAATGAATTTTTTTCCATGCCATCTATATACTTAAGAAAATGATTAAAATACCAAAAAACGAATTTGGTTGGAACATACGGGTCTGCCCGACTGATTCGACAGATTTCACAGTAAAATTGAGGTGGAACTGGTGGAACACCCTCCATGAGTTTCTCCGGAATAATAACGCAACTAATGTGTTGCCACACATGACATCGTGGATCATCGCACTGAAAATAACAAACACCCATCAATGATGACCAAAAGCAACATTTGAAAGTAAAAGCAACCAAAGCTATTTACAAAATAAGTTAGAAACAAACTTAGATAATAAAAGATTTAAAAAAAAAAGGTGCATTTTATTACTACCCCCGAGAAATAAAGCTAATTAGTAAAAGATTATTGTACTTCACAAATTTTGAAAAATTCCCCTTGACCCTAGATAAACGTCATTGACTCGTGTGCATTAGTAGCGTACCAGTGAATCCCAATCGTGGGCTGCACTTGGAGATCATATTGGACAATCCAAGCATACATTGAGTTATCCTCGTCATAATGATCATCCTCACCAAAAATTAATCAATTACAACATTACAAACCTTATGAAAATTGACCTAAAATACCAGTTTAATTAGATGGTTTGGATTTTCGAAGTCAAGTTAACTTTTCATGAGGTTAGGAATGTCAAAATGAACTTATTTTCTTGCAAGGATGATCTCCACAATATGGAAAGCTCACTGTGCAGTTGGTCGTCCAACATGATCTACATGAGGGCCCTACCACCGTGTAAGAATCGGTGTGAGAATTGATTGTAGATTTATCGTTACTCATATTTGTATATATAATTAATATGGTGATGATGGTAGGATTATGAAAAAAGTTCGCTCCTCTCTGATGAGGACATCGAGACATCCCACCCTAGAGTGTACTAGGGGAGGAGAACTGGACCCATACCCTTGTCATTGTACTTTGATGACTTCTATGTGGGCTCCAATTCGAGTTATCTATGATTGTGGGAGCGGAATACCCCACATGCATGTTATCTTGAGAAATACCCCAATAGCCAAAAGTTTTGGGGTTCATTGTAATTTTGCTAAGTTATTTAAGTGACTGTATTTTTTTTCAGTCATTGGATCTTATTAGTTTATTTGGATGGTCTAGATTAGCTTTAGGTTTTATTATTCATATAAAAGATATCATTGATGATGAATGATATTTAAAACTGAAGTTTGAAAAATCTCCTGTGAAAGGAAATCTAGTGTGAAGCCAAAGGTAATTCTTCTCTCTTCTCTGGATTTCTTATCTATTTTGTTTGATCAATTTTCTGACCTAAATTCCCAACCGTACCTGTTCTCAACCTAATCACACCCTACCCTCTTCCCTACAACTAGGGGTGTCAATTTTACCCGCTTAACCAGAACCGAATCGGAACCGGAACCGGAACTGAAACCGAACCAAAAATCATGGTTCCGATTCTGGGTAGTTTAATATGGAACCGAACCGATAAGAACCGGAATCGATATATAAATATAGTGCTAAAACTCCCATATTATCAAGATTGGACCCAATATAACCAGAACCGGAACCGACAGAAACTACATAATCGGTTCCGGTTCCGGTTCCGGATCCATCATTTTGAGAATCAGAACCAATAAGAACCGAAACCGTTAGTTCCAGTTGTAGCCACCTTAGGAACCGAACTGGAACCGACATGTTGACACCCCTACCTACGGCTCACTCTCCCTCCATTATTGGTGCAACCCTATTCACCATTCTCCTACGTGGCAACCCCCTTTACCCATGTTCTCCTTGCGGCACCCTGATGTCTCCCAAAACTCTAGATATAGTCCTAACACCCCCCATAACCCTACGGCTACACCATAATCCCTCCTCCTTTTCGAAACCTTTTTAGCATTTGTTCTCCTTTCAACCCAAAACCCACTTGAATCTACTGATACTCAATTAGAACCCCAAAACCTTCCCTAAACCTAAATTTATCTACTAAATCTTGGGTATTGAATTAGTGAGACTACTGGTGTTGATTGAACCCTAGGCTAGTAGAAGTCCTTACTCATTGGACCCTTCAATCAATAATTGGAGGTTTTACACTGCTGGATTGTGATTTTTGCCTTGGAACAATTAATTTAATTATTTGCTAGCGTATTTAAGTATTTGTGGTTTTTTTTTATAGGTAAGCCTCTTTTTTAACGAGATCAGTAACCCGGTGAAGGCAGGTTTTGAACCCAGGTCTATGGTATCATCACCCACAAACTTTACCAACTGAGAAAACTGGCACCTTCAGTATTTGTGGTTTTTTGATCTATTTCATTCTTATTATTGTCCATGGTAATTTAATTATGACCACCACCATCATATAGGCTTAGATTTTATAGTCCTGCATCACTCTCCCTCTAGAAGATGCCACATGGCACACTCTTTTGTCCGACCTCACACACAAAATCAACTGGGTTGAGGATGTTGGATTCAAACTTTTTTTTATCATGGGCTTCATAAACAAGCTCATGGGTGACAAACACTGGTTCTCAGGCCTGTAATAGAAAAAGCACTCTTTCTATGACCCAAAAAGAGTTGCCACGTGGCATTTTTGAGAGGAATTAGGAGCAAAGTTTATTCCGTAGGGTTAGTAGTAATACCTCATAATCGTTCAAGAAAACATGGATATTGACAAAACCTTTTCAGTTTTTCCGTTATAACAATAGGGGTTGTGAACCCCACTTAACCTGGCCTTGTATCAATACCATATAGTACCCTTGCCTTCATAGGAATAGGCATCATGGTATTTAACATCTCAATCATATAAGCAATGAGTATTCATCCACTAAATACTGTTAGCCTTTTATTAAAAGATGGAAATATTTGTAACTTGTAAAGTAGAGGATCCTCTTGAAGCCACGAACGAAGAAGAAATATCGCAGGAACAGGGATGTCGAGAAATTGAATTTCAGTCCACGAATTACCCAGTCACCTAATAGCCCCTTAAAATGACTACTTGCAACATGGGTTTAGGCTTGCTCACAAATTAGTTGCCTATTCATCCCATGTAAGCAGCCCATTTTGCTCGTATTTTAGCACCCAAAGTTTCTGATTTGGTCTCCATATCTAGATTCTAGAAGTTAATCTATTATGTCAGTCTCGTATTGAATCTAGAGTTTTTTTTCTAATTGTAGTCAAGTTTTGGCCAGTATCAGACGCGCATCACACGTGCCTCTCCGCTAGTTATATATTGAGTTAAGATATCATTACTCCTTGGTTGGTGGGGCCACATGAAGATCATATTGGACAATCGAACCACAGTGATTTCCTCACCATGGCAACCATGATCACCAAAAATCAGTCTATTTACCTAACTAACAGTTTAATTGGGCAATCCAGATTTTTCTAACCCAAAGCCAACTTTTCGGGAGGTTAGGAATGTTCGTTTCGTGAGGATGTTCTCCACGGTATGGAAAACTCGCTGTACAGTATTGATTGTCCAACATGAGCTCCATGTGGATCCCACCACCAGGAGTAAGATTAGGAAATCATGTTGGACAATCAAAACTTTATAGCGAGTTGTCCAACCATGGAGACCATCCTAAAAAAAATCAATCCATTCCAACATTCCTAACCACTTGAAAAGTTGGCAAGAATGGACCATCCAATTGAACTGTTATTTCATGTCAACTATTCATATGGTTAGTAATATCAGAATTGACTGATTTTTGGTGCGGAAGACCACCACGGTAAGAGGCAACTCACTGTACAGTTCAGTTGTCCAACATGATCTCCAAGTCGACTCACCAACAAGAGTAAGAATATCATAAGTCTTTGACTTTTATGACTTTTCCCCTGCATTATAGATGAAGGGAAAAAGGTAAATTTGGCCAATATGCCTACAAGACTGCATATGAACAAGCACATTTTTGTTCAACAATGCTAAGCTTCAAGCTTGAAGTTAAGCGCCTCGACATGTACCCTCTGCTTTTAAAAAGTTTAATTTCAAAAATCAAATACAGGTTATCGGGGGAATATGTTGGGTGCAAAGGCACTTGGCTTCGGACTTGAAGCTAAGCACTTTGAGCAAAAATGAACTCCCTATGAACATGTCATATCAAGATAGAAGTTCAACCACCAAGAATACTCTCATACCCATCACCTCCATAATGATCTTATCTTTGTTGATTCATCTCATAAGTTTCAAAAAATCCCCACCAAATCATCATTAACTTATCAAGAAAAGAACCAGCACATTGCAATCACCACTTCATCCTAATCAGACCAACCACATCAGTAGCCCAGTATACTCTCGTATACCGATCCATCTACAGCAAGAGAAACTGAATCCAAACCTTGCAAACCCAGTCGCTGTTGTTGAAGAAATCAAAGTTTAACTTTATAACCTTAAAACAAAGATACGGAAAAGGGTGGATAGCTAAAACTTTGGACAGAAACTTGAAATCAATCAGAAAGAATTATTGTCGAGTTCCACTACTTCCAACAACCAGAAAGTTCCTCTGATCTTCCTGATTTTTCAGTACTAGTAGGTTCAGAGTATAACTGGCCAAAAATCAGAAAATTTGTCTAAAAGATGCTAAAAGGGGCATTAACCTATTCTGTAGCTTTGAGGTGATTCACTGGCCCATGTCAAGATGCTTACAGTCAAAAACACACCAATGTAATAATTGCAAGACAAAATAGATTAGAAAAGACATAAACCTACAAAAAAAATCTAGTTTATACTGAGACAAATTCTATCAAAACCTTCTTTAATTTAACAACAACTTTAGAAGGAAGCGCCCCCAAGGATTCAAAGTCCAACTACTTTTCACCGTAGGCTATATTTCAACCTCTAGATAGACAATGAACCACTAAACATGACAAGACCCCAAAACAATATAAACAGTTTGTGAGAAAACAAGATGAATACCTGAATCATTGACTCAGTAGGCAATGAACTTCCACAAGGACAGCGAACCTTCATATCCAATGGGAAAGAATTTTCAACTTCCTCTTTAAGCTTCACATTGTTGATATCCGAACCACTGTGTCCCTTCGATGCTAAATCAGTAGCCCCAGGAACCATTTTTCTGACACAAGGACAGAAAAATTAGCTTGCATTAGATAGTAAAGGAAGAGGGGAAAACATGATATTCCAATCAGACATCAAAGTAAAGAGAACAACAAATTAAGAAGAAAAAAAAGAAAAAAATAAAAGAAATTAAGTTTAATGTACTCGGTCAATGCAGAAAACTTAGCTAAGTAATGGTAGTTCATGTTGTTTGGCCAAAAAGATGCTTGTCCAAAACAAACAAAATGCAACACATTCGGGCTTTTCCATCTTATTTTATTTAGCTATTTGAGATATATGGAGATAAAAAGGAGAGGGCCACCTGTAAATCTCATCAATTATTTTCACTACTCCTTCTCTCCCAATAGAATTTTTCTTTGCCCAACCATGCATCTTGGAGACTGCAGAAAATGGTCAAAACACATACAACATGCATTATTATATTAAGGTCTGACTGATCCAAAGTTTCCAACAAGGACAAAAAAAAGTCCAATACAGAGAGAAAAATTTGTAGAACTCATATATTTAGCCAAATAGTTACTTCAGCTTATGCATCATATGAGCTGCAAAAAGTTACAGAAAAACTCCACATGTCTATTCCTTTAAATTGGAGATGAGCAATATACAAACACTATGTATCCATGCGAACAAGTGCATATGCACATACACAAACATGCAAGTCTAATAAAACAAAAATAAGAAGTAATAATGCATGAATAAGAAGTATAGGAAATACACAAGCACACTAAGACATGCAAAAGGTTTAAGGAGCTTTACTTCGTCACCATGTTTACAACTTATACGTGCATATCTGATACATGAATCAGATGTGTTAAATTGCAACTTTTTAAAATGAAGTCTCTATTTTACATACGCACAAGGGAAAGGTCGGTCTAAACAAACACACAGATAAGCTGAGACAATTATCTGACACATATAATGACACATTATCGTGGGGCCCACATGGAGATGAGTTAAAGGCTGATTTTTTTGGTGAGGATAATCTCCTCAACATAGAGATCATCCTCACAAAAACCCGGCCATTTGTAGAACTTCTAACCCTATCAAATGTGGATTTAACAGTGAAAATGGACAGTCCAGACTTTTTCAACTTGTAATCCACCTTTCATCCAGCTACAATTGTTAGAATGGACAGAGTATTGGTGAGGATGATCTCCATGGTGAGGAGATAATCCTCACCAAAAATCAGCCCTTAACTCGTCTCCATGTGGGCCCTACGACCATGTGTCATTTTCTGTGTCACAAAAGCAAGTGTCATTTTTATCCCAACCCATACACACACACACACACATGCTACACAAGTCATGTTCTAAGATATTATCATCACCCAAAACTTGTCCCACCTATTTCAGGCCAGCTACACAAGTCATGTTCCACTATGCTATCTATCTATCTTAAGGCCATATACACGCTTTCAAATTGATTCTCACTACCTCAACCAAGTTCTTGTCAGTCTTCCACTCCTTGGCGGTGCCATCAAGGGCCGACATTACACATGATCAAACCATTTCCATCAGGTTATACGTAACATGTGTTCTCTTTGTGGACCACTTGATAAGTAGAATGAGGAATGCACAAATGCTTTCTTTGGCTCAAGCACATCTACTCAATCTAGTATCGGACCATTGTCCTCAGATCCTGTCCAGTGGAGCGGGGAATCGTAGAGCCTCCCCGTTCCGGTTCGAGTTGATGTGGTCGCAGGAGCCATCTTTTATGAAGGAAGTGGAGAATCGGTGGAATTTGTTCTCTTTCAACGGAAAAGCTGGGCACATATTTTGGAGCAAACTCAATGCTCTCAAGAAGAGTCTGAAGAAGAGGAATTCAGAGGTAGTGGGCAGAATTGAGAAGAAGATGGGGGATCTTCTAAAGGATATTGCTCAGCTTGATTCCAAAGAAGAGGACGAGCCCCTTTCTAGAGAAGAGTTCAATAGGAGGACGGAGCTGAAGACGGATTATCTCTCCTTATCACGCTAAGAGGAGATTTGTTGGAAGCATAAGTCACGGGTGCAATGGCTTAAGGGGGCGACAGGAACACGAAGTTCTTTCATAGCATTGCTAATGCTAGAAGAAGAACTAACAATATTTCCCACTTAATGGTGGAGGGAGCCCATGTTGAAGAAGAAGAGAGCATTAGGAATGCCGCCATATCCTTCTACTCTCACCTGTACTCCGAAACCTATACGGATAGACCTAAGTTGGATGGAGTAGCTTTTAACCAGATTGAGGATAGCCAGAGTAAATGGGTAGAAAACCCGATCGAAGTGAAGGAAGTGTTGGAGGCTATTAATTCGCTACGGGGCGATAAAGCTCCAGGTCCCGACAGTTTTCCCTTGGCGTTCTTTTCATCGTGTTGGTCTATAGTGGGCAAAGATTTTATGAGAGTTGTGGAGGAGTTCTACAGGGAGTCATGGCTCGAATGAAGAGCAAACACCACTTTCATTGCTCTGATTCCTAAGAAGGAAGGAGCTGAGTCTCTTGCGGACTTCCGGCCCATTAGCTTGATCGGGAGCACTTACAAGATTATAGCTAATGTCTTGGCCACTAGACTGAGAGGGGTGTTGGGTCACATCATTTCGCCATTCCAAGGGGCTTTTGTCAGTGGTCGCCAGATTATGGATGGTATTCTTATTGCCAATGAGGTGATTGATTCCAGAATTCGAAGAGGTACCCCGGGCTTTATTTGCAAAGCGGACATGGAAAAGGCATACGATCATGTGTGCTGGTCTTTTCTCAATTATATGTTAGGCCGTTTGGGTTTCAGTGTCAGATGGAGGAGATGGATCCGTACGTGTATTTCCACTGCCCGCTTCTCTATCCTGGTCAATGGGGCTCCTGCAGGTTTTTTTAGAAGTTCAAGGGCCACCGTCAAGGGGATCCTCTATCCCCGTACCTTTTTCTCATAGTGGCTGAAGGTTTGAGTTGTCTGGCATCCAAAGCCGTTGATGAAGGGTTGATGTTGTTGTCAGGGACCTACTTGTAATATCTTATATTCTACAGGGGGCCCTTGTAATATTATAAAACTTCACTTAATATATATATTGGGTGAAATCGTGTAGACAATTCTAAGCTCTACACGATTTCTCCTCTTCCCCCAATTCTCTTCTCCTCTCCTCTCTTCCATCTCTAACCCTAATCTCTTATTCTGGTTACGATCCAAGATTACAACATGGTATCAGAGCATGGTTATGTAACCATGGCTCAATCCTAGAGGTCTGAAGAACCCTAGGGATTGCGAAATTCGATGCGAAGGGCTTTCCAAAGAAGGAGATCATCTCCCATGGATAGCCGCAGGCTTTAGAAGAGTCTGAAACCCTAGCCGCCCACTCCAAAAGGTTGGAGAAGTTCTCCCAGGCCTAGCCGCCCACTCCAGAAGCCTGGAGAAGAGCTATCAGGCATAGCCGCCCACTCCAGAAGCCTGGAGAAGAGCCACCAAGCTTAGCCGCCCCTTCCAAAAGATCAGAGAAGACCCTCTGGACCTAGCCGCAGGTCTCAGAGGAGTCCAGAACCTCTCCCTAGTGCTACCGCACCTATCCAGGAACCTTTTTTAGGTCCTCGGAACCATTCACAAGTTTCCCGCGGGTAGTTTTTTCTCCAATAGAAAATCTATAAAGGAGTTGTTCCAAAAGAAGGTGATTTGAACCTCCGCTACAGCAGTTCGAGTGATTTCTTATCAGAAAAGTCTTCTCTACTACCATGAGTACATCTGAGGAGTCATCTTCTGCCAAGTCAGAGATTATTGTTGCCCCACCCAGTCTGGGAAGTCATGGTGATCACAGCCCGGGCCTACAGATCACTACGGTGAAACTCGACGGGACCAACTACCTCGCGTGGTCTCAATCTGCCAAGATGTACATCACCGGACGAGGCAAAGCCGGCTATATCACTGGACGCGTCACTGCACCTGATTCCTCCGATGCAGCATTTGAGAAGTGGGAAGCGGAAAACTCGATGGTCATATCATGGCTGCTTCACTCCATGCATCCATCGATCAGCACAGGCTTCCTCTTTCTCCCGACTGCCAAGGATATATGGTACACTGCATCTCAGACCTACTCCCAATATGGAAATTTTGCTAGGATGTATGAACTTCAGCAGGAGATAGCATATCTGAAGCAAGGCGATCTTCCTTTGGGATCATACTACGCTGCGTTACGCAGCAAGTGGGAAGAGGTAGATCACTACCAGACCTACACCCCTGCATGTACCAAGGATGCTACGGAGTTCCGGAAGATGATTGTGCGCGGACGCATATTCGAGTTTCTTGGCGGCTTGAACCAGAGCTATGAACAGGTTCGAGCAAACATTTTGGGCGGAGATCCACCTCCGTCGACTATTGCACAGGTCTACTCCTACATCTAGAGCGAGGACAGTAGGAGGAGAGCCATGAGCTCTAAGACAGATGCTGATGTTCCTTTATCTGAGAAGTCTGCCTTGGCAACTCAGAAATTGAGCAAACCCACATCCAAGAAGGATAGGGATCTTGATGATCGTGATCGACTCAGATGTGATCACTGTGGCAAGCGTCGCCACACTCGGGAGAACTGCTGGAGTCTTCATGGTCGTCCCGCACAGTTCTCTGGGAGGAAGCAAGGCTCCTCAAAGAAGCCCTCTGGTAGCAAACATGGAACCTCAGCTGCTCATGCCACCAGTCAAGATTCCTCTGATGTGACCCCTTCCTCTGGGCAGTCCAACACCTTCTCTAGCATGGACATTGACAGGCCCTTCCCCACCTACATCATCCTTTGCTCAGATGGGTACATCCCATTCAGCCCACCATGTGTCTACAGCACCCATTGGTCCTTCCTGGATCATTGATTCTGGTGCCTCCGATCATATGACTGGTATGCCATCCCTTTTCTCCACCTATAATATCTGCTCAGGTAAGGACAAGGTCCGTGTGGCCGATGGCACCTTCTCCTCTATCTCAGGGAAGGGCACTATCTCTGCCACACCTACTTTGTCTTTATCCTCTGTACTTCATGTTCTTAAATTCACCACTAACCTGCTTTTTGTTAGCCATCTTACTAAGAGTCTAAACTGCAGTGTTACCTTTTTTTCCTACTCACTGTGTTTTTCAGGACTTGGAGACGAGGCGGATGATTGGCAGTGGTCGTGAGGATGGTGGATTGTACCTGCTCGATAGCCAGCCGACTTCATATTCTGTTGCACATCAGTCTACTGCCAATGTCAGTAGTTTTAGCGTTAATAAAGACCTGTTAATGCGATGACATAACAGGCTAGGTCATTTACCGCTTTCAGTCATGAAGAGTCTGTTACCTCAGTTTGCGTCTATTTCATTTTTTGAGTTCAACTGTGAAACTTGTGTACTTGCAAAACAATGTCGGGTGTCTTTTCCGACCAGTAATAAAAAAAGTACGTTTCCTTTACAGCTTGTGCACTCTGATGTTTGGGGACCCAATCCCACCACTTCTATCTTTGGTTTTCGCTACTTTGTGATTTTTGTGGATGACTACAGTCGTTACACTTGGATCTACCTTATGAAATCAAAAAATGAGGTGCGTACTATCTTTCAGACCTTCCATAAAATGGTGTGCAATCAATTGGGCACCACCCTAAAAGTCCTACGCACTGACAATGGGGGGGAATACATGGCCTTGCCTCCTACTTTGAAGAGCATGGAATTCTTCATCAGACTTCATGTGCCGATACACCTCAACAAAATGGGACCGCTGAGCGAAAGCATCGCCATGTCCTGGAGGTTGCTAGGGCACTTCTTCTTGGTACTCGGGTACCCAAGGGTTATTGGGCTGATGCTGTGTTGACAGCATCCTACTTGATAAATCGGATGCCCTCTCGTGTCTTGGGGTCAAAGTCTCCCCTTTCACTCCTGTTTCCTTCCTGTCCTGTGTTCTCCATTCCACCTAAGGTCTTTGGTTGTGTTTGCTATGTTCACGCCCATCACAGGAAGGACAAGTTAGATCCGAAAGCCGTTCGATGTGTTCCTTGGCTATTCGTCCACTCAGAAGGGATATCGGTGTTTCCATCCCTCTACCCGTCGTCGGTTTGTTTCTCTAGATGTTACATTTTTTTAGAGTCTTCCCTTCTTCTCAGTTGATCGGACTTCTCTTCAAGGGGAGCTTAGGAGTATTGACGAGAGTCCGATACCTCCACAGGGGGAGATTCCTCAACCAGTACCCCTTGATTTTCTTGATGAGTCTCCTGTACCCTTGTCCTTATCTCCTACTGACACTGTGCCACAGGATCCGCAGCTGAAGACATATGCCAGACGACGTCAAAAAGAGAAACAGTCCACCATCCAAGCTCACTGCCAAGAAATCCAACTCGATCCAGGTAATCGTGTCCTCAGTGATCCTCATGATGATATGTCTGTTGCTCCTACTATCCTTCCCATAGACATTGATGTACCTATTGCTCATCGGAAGGGTGTTCGGAACTGTGTTACCAAGCACCTTATCTCTCACTTTGTTTCCTATCAACAGCTCTCACCATCCTACAGGGCATTTGCTACTTCCCTATCCAGTGTCGCTCTGCCATCCGGTGTCTCAGATGCCCTCAGCCAACCTCAGTGGAAAGCAGCCATGCTAGAGGAGATGACAGCTCTAGAAAAGAATGGTACTTGGGATTTGGTTCCATTGCCTAGAGGAAAGAAACCCGTGGGGTGCAAGTGGGTATATACAGTGAAATACAAAGCAGATGGAAGCATCAACAGATACAAGGCCCGTCTCGTTGCAAAAGGGTACACACAGACTTATGGGATTGACTACCAGGAGACGTTTGTTCCAGTGGCCAAGATGAACTCAATTTGAGTTCTGTTATCTCTCGCGGCAAACTTTTCTTGGCCCCTCCACCAGTTGGATGTCAAGAATGCCTTCCTCCACGGTGATCTAGAGGAAGAGGTCTACATGACAGGTCCTCCGGGGTTCAGTCAGACTGGGAGTAAGAAACTTGTATGCAGACTAAAAAAAGCCTTGTATGGGCTTAAACAGTCACCAAGGGCTTGGTTCGAGAGGTTCAGTTCCGCAGTCAAGAAGATTGGCTACTCGCAGAGTCAGGCGGACCACACTCTCTTCATTAAGAGAAGTCAATGTCGTCTTACTGCTCTTATTGTATATGTGGATGATATCGTGGTCACAGGAGATGACCCAGATGAGGTTTGTAGATTGAAAAAATACCTCAGCACAGAGTTCGAAATCAAGGATCTGGGAACCTTGAGATACTTTCTGGGCATTGAGGTTGCTAGGTCAAAGCAGGGTGTGTTTATCTCACAGAGAAAGTATGTACTTGATCTCCTTCGAGAGTCGGGAAACTTGGGAGCTAAACCAGCCAATACGCCTATAGAGCAGCAACATCGGCTGAATCCTGTTGATGGGGATCCCATTGCTGATGCAGGCCAGTTCCAGAGACTTGTTGGGCGTCTCATCTACCTTTCGCTGACACGACCAGATATTGCATACGCAGTCAGTGTCATCAGTCAGTTCATGCATGCCCCTCGCTCTCCACATCTTGAGGCAGTACACCGAATGTTACGCTATCTTAAGGGGGCTCCAGGGAAGGGTCTCCTATTTAATAAGAATGGACACCTGCGAGTTAAAGCTTATACAGACGCTGACTGGGCAGGTTCAGTCACTGACAGACGTTCCACATCAGGGTACTGCACGTATGTGGGAGGTAATCTGGTGTCATGGCGCAGCAAGAAGCAACCAGTTGTCGCCCGCTCCAGTGCCGAAGCAGAGTACCATTCTATGGCTCATGGTGTATGTGAGCTTCTATGGTTGAAGACTATGCTCAGTGAGCTCGGATATCCTGTCAAAGGGTCTATGCAACTGTATTGTGACAATAAAGCAGCCGTCAGCATTGCTCATAATCCAATTCAACACGACAGGACAAAGCACATTGAGGTAGACCGTCACTTCATCAAAGAGAAACTTGGTCAGGGACTTGTTTGCACACCGTATGTCCATACTGGTGATCAAGTTGCAGATGTGTTAACTAAAGGTGTTACTAAAGGGATCTTAGAGCACCTTTTATCCAAGCTGGGCATGATAGATATCTTCGCACCAGCTTGAGGGGGAGTGTTGTCATGGACCTACTTGTAATATGTTATATTCTACAGGGGGCCCTTGTAATATTGTAAAACTTCACTTAATATATATATTGGGTGAAATCGTGTAGGCAATTCTAAGCTCTACACGATTTCTCCTCTTCCCCCAATTCTCTTCTCCTCTCCTCTCTTCCATCTCTAACCCTAATCTCTTATTCTGGTTACGATCCAAGATTACAACAGATGTTTGGCTTCAAAGTACGAGAGGAAATCCATGTCATCTCACATCTGTAGTTCGCGAACGACACGATCTTTTTCATGGAGGCTTCTCCTGAGCAAGCCCAGGTCCTTCGGGGGGTGTTGAGGTGCTTTGAAGCGGTTTCAGGGCTTCGGATTAACCTCTCTAAAAGCAAAGTTTTCGGGATTGGGGAGGTAGAGTGTTTGGACGCAATTGCAGCCCGCTTGGATTGCAAAATAGGTAAGCTTCCAACTACTTATCGCGGCCTCCCGCTCAAAGCCAACAGCAGATCAAAGAACATTTGGGATCCAGTTATTGAACATATCCAAAGAGTGGCTTCGTGGAAGAAAAGACTCATGTCCAAAGGAGTACCCTATCGAGTCTACCAATCTATTTCGTTTCGATGTTTTCGATTCCCAAGGGGGTGGCCAAGAAGATTGAAAGATTTATTAGGAACTTCCTGTGGGATGATAGAGAGGATAGTCACAAGTTCCATCTTCTGAGCTGGAAAGGGATTTGCAAGCAAAAGGGAGAAGGGGGCCTAGGGGTTCAACAAATCCATTTGATGAATAAATCCTTACTGGGGAAGTGGCTTTGGCGTTTCGGGGAGGAGAGAGAGAACCTTTGGAGAAGCATTATATCGGTGAAACAAGGTTCCGAGAATCACGGGTGGGACAGCTATATGCCGTCTACCTCTTATAGGGTTGGAGTTTGGAAAGGCATCTCCAAGATGAGATGAGAGATCAGGAATGGGAGTAGCTTCAAGGTGGGGAACGGGAACCGAGTGAGATTCTGGGAAAACATTTGGTGTGGGGATTCTTCTTTAGCTGAATCCTTCCCCTCCATCTATGCTTTGTCCAATAGAAAAGGAGTCTTGATCAGTGAAGTGGCCTCTACAGAGAACGAATCTATCTCTTGGGATATGGGGATCAGGAGGAGAATCAATGATTGGGAGGTGGAGAATGTGGCTTCCTAGTAGCATCTTTTGGACGGGGTCCAACTTGCCAACGACATAGAAGACAAGAGGTGGTGGAATCACGACTCTAAGGGGATTTTCTCGGTCAAGTCTCTCTACAGTAGCCTTTTAAGGCAGCGACGTATGTCCTATCCAGCCAAGCGCGTTTGGAGCACCCCCATACCGTCCAAAGTCCTCTTCTTTGTATGGTGCGCCACGCTTGATAAAACCCTTTCCGTTGAGAACCTCAGAAAACGTGGTCTTCAAATACCTAATAGATGCATTACATGTCGTCAGGAGGATACGACAAACCATTTACTCATCCACTGCCATGTGTCCAAGGAGATATGGGAGCGCTTCCTCCAGCTTTTCGGGGTTTCCTGGGTCTTTCCACTCTCAGTTCTCGACACTTTCAATGGATGGCTCTCCAAGGCTTTTTCCTCTAGTGGTAGAGTGCTTTGGAGGATGGTTCCTTTTGCTATTTGGCGGGAGTTATGGAAAGAAAGAAACTGCCGTATTTTTGAAGACGATGAGGCCAATAGTGACGAGATGACAATGAACATCAAAGCTTCACTATATTATTGGGGGTCTGTAAATCCCGAGCTTAAACTGTTCAGATTTGAAGATTTCGTTTTCCGGTGGGATCGTTTAGTCTTGTAGTGGTTTTCTTTTTGTTGGTTTGTGGTTCTGGGATTTGGGGGTTTTGCTCTCGTAGCTCTTCTTTTCCTTTTGTTTCGGCTGTATAGTTTAGGGCCTTCTCAGCCCTTTTTTATTATAATTATCCTTTACCGATAAAAAAAAAAGCACGTTTACTCATCATTATACATGAAAAATGCTTTCAAGAAGAAAAAAATACTTATACCAACATAAATCCAATACACTTTAGTCATATACATAAGATTAAATAGAACAACTTGGGAGGAAGATAGTGTCAAGGAAAATCCAACATATCTTTGCTCCTCATTCTCGAGCCATCAACTGGCACCAAGGCATTCTATCTCAACAATGCATCAATGGCCAACATTGCACATGATCAAATCATCTCAATCAGATTAAGCCTAATATGTGCTTTTTCTAAAGACAGATTGATAAATTGAACAAGGATTATTGGGCTGATTGGATTTGACCAAAAGGTCAACTTGAGACCATTCAGAGTTAGACTACCTCAGCTTTCAAAACTAATAATGCATATGGAAAGAAAGGGACAAACATGACATGTACAGTTCAATAGAGGAAGTGATCGAAAGAGAAGTTACTTATCCTTTGGTTATGCATCCTCGAAGAATTCAAAGGAACAAGTTTGAAATTTGATTCTAATTGTAGGTCTTTACTTATAGATAAACTCTTGAGATAGTTGCATATTTTTTGTGCACTAATAGGATTGCCACCACATTAGCTTTCTATTGATTACGGCTTCTGTTTCTTTGGCTTGTCCCTTTTACGTTAGTATGTACATAGTTGAATCTGAGAATTAGGGTTAGGGTTAGGTTTAGGAAGCAAAGAGGATAGAGAAGAGAGAAGAAAGGATGTCATGTGATTAGGTCACGATAACTCCATAAATCTTATTTATGTAAAGGAGAAATTACAAAAGACAAATATACCCGTCAAGGGGAGTAATTACAGAACTACCCCTAATACATGAAATATACGTAGAAATACATATATGATAACATACATCACGCCCATCAAAAAAAGAAGAGTGAAGAAAAGAAAAAATCAACTCTCCTTTCTTGTATCACCTATTGGAACCAGTCCTAGGTTCCCACAAATGCACCTATTTCAGATTTTGTCTTCCCTATTTTTGCATCCATCTCAACACCCACATGGCACATCTCAGCCACACTCATTCTATGTGCATTTTTGCTAATCCCTAACATTCCCTTCTATAAGCATTTCCGGCTTTATTATCGTCTTATAAAGACTTTCCTTTTAAGTGTGGTATGTGTTGATCACATAATACACCAGAAGCACATCACTTCAGCCACCAAGCTCTAATTTTATGAGCAGCATCCTCCTTAATCTCTCCTTCTTCACGGATAATAGAACCAAGATAAGGGAAATGATCGCTTTAGGATCATGGCCATCATATTAAGTAACACCTTGTTTCTATGCATGCCTTACCAAAGCTGCACTACATAAAATATCTTAGTTTAAATCATTTGAAAACCCCTGGATTTCAATGCATCCCTCCATGGTTCTACTTTTGCAGTTACCCATCTCTATTCTCATCAACCAAACTACATATTCTGCAAACTTACACAAAAGGAACTCTTGAATAAGTCAGTTAATTTACCCATTAACTGTAAAAAAAAATACAACCTCAAGGCTGACCCGTGGTGTCAAATTTGTCTCCCCGATAGTTGCTCTCACTGTTGGATCCTACTCCACTCAACAAGTTGACAAAAAGATAAGGTAAAAATTCATAACCAAAAAAAATCGATGTCATCTCAAGGTTATCAACCAAAAATTTGGGCATTGAAATAAATCCTAATTGGGCATAATACATACTGCTATTCTAATTTCTCTAAAAGTATTGAAATATGAAAAAAGAACCCATTCAGCATTAAGAATATTTCAATGTCTTAGCTAATGTCTAGCTTGACAGATAAAAAATAATACAGATGAAGTTATAATCAATATATCAGTCAGGTAAAATTTCATAACTCCAGAGTTAAAAAAAAAATTTTAATTTGAGTCAAATTAGTTACCTTGTTCATCAGAAAGCACCGCTAAAATTCTGTCCACAAGGTCCTGCAAAGTATAAAATAAAAGCCCATAACTTGAGACTAATTCAGGAAGGAACACCTTTTAAGGTGACAAACACAGGATCTACTCCATACTATGTAACATAGATACAGACATGTGTTGTTGTCAGACACTGGCTCCCACAAACCTGATACACTAAGTCACATGTCTGTAGCAGCTTATTCCATATGTTGAGAATCTTGAGATACATATTTTTTAAAATACTGTTAAGTATACAATTAAGAACCATTCCTTTTTGTGCTATGCATGAATGTTTGAATCAGTTTCTTTTTGTTTTACTCTTCCCGACGGTAATAGGGTCGCTCATCAGATAGCCTCTAAGGCAAAAACTCTGGTCTCACCCGTAATTTGGGAAACTTCATTTCCTGATTGGTTGTCTCTTGAGTTGAGGGATGATACCTTGTTGGGTGGTTCTTAGTTGTATGCTCTGTTGGCCAACTTGGCCTTTAATGAAAAAGCTTAATTACAAAAAAAAATATACAATTAAGAAAGAATGGATTTAGATAAGCCTATGTACATCAAAATATATAAACAATATATACAATATAGCTGAAACAAAATATTTTAATAAATTAAGATTTGTCTGAAAAATGTCTGATGCAGCAAATTTTCAGAAAAAACATAGGCTCCAGTAGCTTTCAGTGGCCGCATTTAACAAGACAAAATTAGCAACGAGATACTGTACAAGACTCTACTGCAAGGAATAACAGACTCTCGATGCTACCGTGAAAACAAATGATACTGAAACCATTTGCAGAGAACTCAAAATACTCCTGGCTGGGATGAATCCTAATAAGAATGGAATCAAAAGAGAGATATATAACACGTGACAAGATAATAAAAAAAAAAGGAAAAACACAAACATAAGACTGGAAGAAGCAATGTGAAAATGGGAGCCTAATCTTCTTTTCTTCTCTTCTTAATAAATTTCATTTTATGGATCACAAGACAAGAAAATGTGCCAACCACCACGAGAAACCTAGCTGCCGCTGTTTAAAAGTTCACAGTGAGGCAGTGCTCCATTACCATGGATATAACTCTTTAACACTTTATGCAAGTAAATCAAACCTCTAGCATCCAGATTCCAGAAGCACCCATGACTGAGATGAGATGACATAAAAAGTTCTTGAAAGAAATGCAACAGAGCTCCAAATAAGGCACAGAACATAACAAAATTTAATTGCACACCTGCTTTTTTCCTTGCTTTGCAAGACCGAGCTGAGTGAGGACATCCTTAAGCTCTTTTATTCGGAAGTATGCCAACTTGTCCTGCAGTAAACCATGAAAGTAGTCATAGGAAAGCACATTTCAACAAGCTTATTATATTTGCATCAGTGTCACAACTACATGCAACACCTACAACCACTTGCATTATAGATTAATAAGAGGAAAGAGATAGTAAATAATGTGGCAACTTCAGGACCATTATTAATGCAAGAAAATAGAATTCAACAAAGCACAGCCTCTCTAGTATGTTAAAGATGTTTGAACCCTATGTTTCAAAGAACAAAGCTGCTCGTGAGGCATTCATCTCGTCCAGTGTTGCTTTGAAAAAGGTGTAGGCCTCACGTCTTTTCCATCTCCTCTTAAAGGCATTTACCTCACGTGCATACACTGGTGGTAATTTTAAGTTGCAATGCTTTAAAAAATTCTGTATTTCCATTTTTGTTTCTTCTTCCGCTCTACCCCAACCAAACCATTAGTTATATAATAATAAGCAACTCTAAATCATCATAAGGCCAACTAAAACATATCTTCTCCGCCCATCACCAAGTGTGAAATAGATCAAGTTTCTTCTTAATTTCTCCATGTTTAGAAACGCTACTCCATTTTTTTTCCCTTTTTTTTTATGGTTTATTAAAACAGAAGGAAAGGGGGAGCAACAAGGAGGTTCCAACATACAGAGTTTACCGGTTCACAACTTTAGCTCCTAAGAAAGCTCACCCTCCTTCCATTTCTTTTGTAGAGGAGTACTTTGGCCAGCCTTGGGGTGAGGTTAGAGATTCGTAGATTCTGTTTGTAGCTAGGATCACCTGAGTTTTGAAATTGTTGTCCCCCGATCCTGACCCTATATATATATATATATATACACACACACACACGTGTATATGTATATGTGTGTGTGTATTTTCTGGAGCCATGTGCTCAGTTTCTTATGTATATTTGGACTTCATACCCTCTTGTACGTTGTACCTTGTACATTTCGTACATGTACATATATCAAATAACATCTCTTCTACACTATAATCCTTAACATCAAGGGGTTGATGTTTATGTGGTCAAAGGCGATCTTAGAATGTAGGGGCTTATTCTTTAAAGACTTTGTTATCCGGTGGGAGCGCATATGTTCTAGGGAAGGAAGGTGATGGGGGGCTTGGTCTCTTTTTTTGTTTTCTTGCCAGGGTTTTGTGCAGGTCATCTCGACCTGCCTCCCTCTGGCTGGCTGTATCTTTAGGCTGTGACCCTTTCAATATATTTTATACTTATCAACAAAAAATATATATCTCTTCTACACTATACAAGTGTAACATGATGATGATCTTTAGGTTGGATTATAAGGATATATCATTTTGATATTTGCTACTTATCAAAAAAAAATGTATGAAATTGATCTACCTTATTAGTAATTCAATATAAGATGAGATGGTTAAGCTTCCACAGTTTAAAAGTGAAAAAATATTCATATAACTTGGGGGTGTGATAACCTAGTTTCAAAGAGTGGTTAGCCGCATATGTCTTGGATTCATGGGTTAAATTGTTTCACAATCACAACACATTTAATCAAATCAAGGTCTTGTCCATATGAAGACTACATAATATCACCATCTTACCTTCATCCTTAAACAACAGTTGCCAATCATAATTAAGCTCCCCCAAGAGGAATAGAAGTTATCAGACTCCATACAAGCACTCACTCCACTTTGATCCAAAAATATTCAAAATTTAGACATATTTCGACCATTTTGGTTGTTGAAATATTTTGATTGTAGGTGGGACCAAAACAATCAAAATGGCAGAAGTGTCTAAAATGTACATCATTTTAACTGAATTTATTCATTTTGATGATATTTTTTTTATGAACAGCGTATTTTAGTAGAAAACTCCGTTGTGCGGTATGTAGATTTCATTATTTCAGTATAAATATTTCAACCAAACGAAATATGTCAATCATAGCTCATAAAAAACATACGTAACCTATTTCTTTAGCTCAAATTCGAATTTCCTATTCTTCGGTAAAAAAATCTTAGATCAAGGTTGGTGTAAAGCTCAAGTTTTTTGTAGATTTTATAAAGATAAGCACTAGGGGTATTATGCGTCAGATCTATAATGTATTTACACCAGATAACTGTGCAGTCTCAGGTTTTTTGAGTGAAAATTTTGGAAAAATCTTAATTTATTCTATTTTCACCCTAAATACCCATGGTTGTGCATGTGTTGAGGGCTTCTTTTCCGTGGAGATCATCCTCACAAAAAATAGCACTTTCAGAAACTTCTAACCCTATCAAATGTGGCGCTAAAGTTAACATTACAATTTTTTTTTGATAAGTAGTTAACAGTCAAAATGAACAGTTCCGAACATTTCAACTTGTAATCCACTTTTCAAAAATAAGGTTCGAAATGTCAGAACTGGCTGGTTTTTGTGAGAATGATATCCTCTCTTAGAAGAACATCATCACCAAATATGAGCCCTTAACCATTAGTCACAAAAGCATTAGTCGACTTATCCCATCCCATATATATATATATATGAGATTATAATCAATAGTTTATATTAATTACGCAAGTATTTTGCATATTTTTGTGTTCTTTAGGACAATTAATGTGTAGGCTATTGTAATGCTTACGTGAATCTTATTGTGTTTGTGTTTTTAATTCTTGCAGAAGTATTTAAAGCACCCACATATGGGGGCATTAGTGGGTTTTCATCTACAGCAGTACAAGCAGCACATCTAAGATTGCTAGAACTAATACCATAACATAGTTTTTGTACCCAATAGGGCCAATACTGTGACTACTAACTACATAGGGCAATAGTTCTATCACTACCTTGATCAGGATGGAGACGGAAGTGGAGCGAAGGTCTGTGGCTATGACTTATTAATTTCATATGTAATTTTTATTTTGCTTTTATGTAATTAAATTGACATGATTGTGACTATTTTCAAGTTCAAATTAGTTCCTTTTTTCTATCAGGGTCTTAAATACATGCACCACCGCGTAACGAACACTTTTGGTCTTCATTTCCACACACCATATGTGCATTTATTGTAGAAGAGGCAACCATGAGCTAGTAAAGAGGTTTTCAATATTTACGATGTTTTTTTTTTCTGAAATAACAATCAATGTCCGCCTGGACCATTTTGGGAGACAGTTCACTGGTTCAACTGGCTGGTCCAGTTTGGGTTTTAAAATCACTGCTTAAGGCAGACACTAAACCTATACCTTTGAAGTTGACAAACTTCAAATAATTTCTGAACCCTACTGAGGCTTAACATCTTTCTTTTCATATAAGCAAACTCATCAACATCACTAATATAACAATTATATAAATGCTACAATGAGATAATGTAGATACCAGGTGTGAGCATCACATTGTTTAAACAAATTGTAGAAACAAAAGAATACCCACTTAATAAAATTGCATGTAAATCAAAATCAGCGTAAAAACAACACAACCACATTAATATCACTGATTCAGAATAACAGGGAAGAGAAATTCAATTCAAACATAATCAGAATAAACCTACTGTCTATTCCTCATAATCACGAAATAAAATGAGAGTAAATACCCTGCAACCGGATACCAAATCCATCTTCCGACGTATCTGAGCTCTGAAAACCGCCTTCGGCACACTAAAGCCAGAGCGACAGAGGTTCCACAGTAGATAACAAATCCAAAAAGCGAACAATCAACAACCAAACTCCACAAAACAACCAATTTCAGCCTCAAAGTCCAGTCAATCTAATCCAAGGCAGGTCAAATGAGCGAAATACCAATCAAACACGACATCAGATTAATCGAATTCAGAAACAAATCAAAAAATCGCCAACGAATAAAATAAAAAAAGGCGATTAAATATATCTAAAATCCCCCAAAAATAAATCGAAACGGAAACCCTAGATTCAGGAATCGCCTGTAGGGAACTCGAAGCCCTAGAAAAACAATACTACAAATGAAAAAAATAAAAAAAAAAGTTCATATACGTACCAAATCAATAACAATTAATAGAGTTCGATCGATAAAATTTGAAGAAAAGGGGGGAGTAAAAGTTTCGTGACAAGAAATCGTTCAATCGGTAAGGGTTTCGACAACCTTGCCCCTCACACCGACTTCTCCCATCGCTCTCGTGTTTTTCTTTGACCGAGCCGTAGCCGGAGCCAAACCCCACCCCCAATCACAATCAGGACCGGACGTATCATTGGTTTATCAAATCGGGTTTATCCATCGCATAAATCCGGATTCTGATTCCGTGTTATCCTACCTTTTTCCTACTTTTATTTTTCCAATCTACGGCCTATATCTTACGGTGAGCACCCTTTATATATTAAACTTCCAATTTTGCCCCTCCCCACTTTTTATTCACGCTTAGGATGTGTTTGGTAACTACTTCAGTTCCATTCCTCTCTTTTTTCGTAAGCACTTGAAATCCTTTTATTTTTGGGTAGTTAAACCTGTTTTTTAAAGAGATCAGTAACGGACTGGGGCCGTCACCGTTTTTCCGTTATAATGAATTGTAACACTTGGGGGCAAAAACGGAAAAAAATGGAAAAAATGGCGCTGAATTTTCCATTTCAAATTTTCAACAACAGAAAAAAAAAAACAGATCATAACAGAAAAATATATAACGGGAAATAAAGGCCGTTCTTTTTCACAAAAATTTCCAAAAAATAATGGTCATTATTTTCGTTATAACGGAAAAAAATGGCTGTTATTTTTTTAGCGTTTTAATGGTATATAGCACAACGGGGAGGTCCGAATCAGTTATAACAGCGGTTATTTTTTGTTATAACGGCCATTTTTTAAACCATGGAAAGAATTTCGCACTAGCAAACTAATTCCAAGTTTTTTCCTCAAAATTTCACATTTTCTCAAGTGCATTTTTAATAGGGATTTTAAATTGTACCCGATCAATCATCTCCGATTCTAATTCTAACTGCAGAACCGAACTTAAGAAAGACCTGGAACTAAAGTATGTAATAGGTTCCGGTCTTAGTACACTAGAACCTGGACCGTACTAGAACCAAAATCAATATGAACCAAAACCAACATATATAGTAGTGATACAGATGTCCAATTTTTGGCAAAATCTTATTAGAAAAATTAAATTTATTTATTTATTTATATAAAACGGGTACCGATACCTATTTGGGGAGAATTTTTTTGAAGGGGCAGAAATTTACAAGCAGCGATTATGTGCCAATCATATTGCACCAGGTACACACCTAGGTGTAGGTGCAATGTGTTGTGCCAGACTAACCCTGGTGTACCTGGTGCAATATTATTAGGCAACTGATCGCCGCTTCTAAATTTCCACGGCTTCAAAAAATTTCTCCTAATATGGTAGCCAAATATTTATTGGTTCCGTTTTTAGATCCACTTGTTTACGAACTGGAATCGTGGTACCAAACAAACCATATTAGGTTCCTGTTTTGGTTACATTGATGCAAAAAAATTGGAATCGATCAATTGACACCTCTACTTTTTAGGTTTATTTTGCGGCGCACGTAACAAATTTGTCCCCCAAGTATCAAAGTCTACCCCCGAGAGTTCTTTCCCACCACCCCTTCATTTTCCTTTTTTGGCGTCACCTTTTCTTTTTAAAAAAAAAAAAACAGCGGAGGAACCCGCTACGTAGTGATTACGTAATGGAATCTGACTTAAAATTTGTTAGAATGGTTAGTGAATAATTTGAAAATTGATTTTACTCGTATTTCATTATCACTCTAGGATCAAGGATAACCGAGCCACACGTCTAGCCGCTTGCACCATTCCCTAGCCGATGGTTCGAACATTTTTTCATTGGGTTCATTAGCAGGCTCAAAGGTGAAAAAGATTGCATCCTCCCATTCAACTCCCCCGTCAGGCTTATTTTTTGTGTGTCAGTTCAACCAAGGTTTAAAAGACGGCCGTTATAACGAAAATAATTGCCGTTATAACGGATTCGGACAATTTCAACAAGGTGTGGGAGCAACATTCATGGGATCAGTGGGCCTGAGTAGTGTGCTTACATGGCAATAAATCTCGGGTCTAGTTCTCATTTAAACTGGCGTTTACTAGGAAACTCGTTTCCATTTCCTATTTCTTGGAAAACCCTCTTGGAAACTTATTATATAGATGGAAAACGCTCTCTCTCTCTCTCTCAACTTAGAGAAACCAGTTGTATCACTAATCAGGCTGATTTTTGGTTTATAGGTCCACCTAGGGACTGGCCAAACATCCATACGGTCAGTGTCCACTAAGAGTGTGCCATATGGCCTGTGTCTTGCATTGTGACAGAAGCATCTGTCAGAACGTTGTGATAGAAGTTTTTCTTGTGGTGGAGCCAAGGGGCAACCTCAACTTTGAATTTTTTGCACATCCCTAGGTGGTCTACAGTTTGAGCTGGTGCAACACTCTTACGTTTGTCCACCCCCAACTTCAAAGTTTTGACTGCATGGATGTTTGTTTCATCCTTAGATGGACCTATATAACAACTATATAACAAAAGGGTCGCGATGTATCAAGTTGCAGAGTGTAAGCTAGCATCATTTTTGTTACTCACTGCTGCCATCCGGGCCCACTGACCACATGTTTAGTCTACTCCTTGGTAGACATTCATACCACAAATCAGCTTGTATAATTTTTAGCCATTGATTTTAGTACTAAAAATAAATAAATGGTTGAATTCGACGGCTAGAATCAAGCCTTGAAATTTATTATATCGAATCGCTAGAGATTTGGCGATTTTTGGTGTGTATATTTACCAAGGGGTGGGCTAAACATCTCATTGGTCAGTGGGCCGAGTAACGAAAATGGTGCTGGCGTAAGCTATAGCTTGTTACATCACCACCCATAAAAAAAATGAGCCTCATTAGCATTTTCTAACCTTTGGATCTAAGTAGCACAAATTATGTTTGAATCCAGTGGTTAAAATATTCCCATGAAAAAGATTCAAATTCAACGGTTAGAAATCATTAACCAGGATAGTTTTTGGTCTGTGGGTCCACCTAGGGACGGGCCAAACATCCATACGGTCAGTAGTCTCTAAGAGTGTGCCACGGGGGAATAAATAAATAGTTGATGGGCTTTAATTGCCCATTTCTCTAAGGGTAATCCCGTCAATTAAAAATGTCATCGGCAGTTATTGACATTGTCGATTGACTGTCGCTTGCCACTGCCCACCCACGAACAAAATCCCGGCTCCGCCCCCCGCATAGAGAAGACCCCTTCGTCCTTTTATCAAAAGGACAAAAAATGATTCGGTGTCACCGGTGCCCTCTATATATGCTATTTTCTCATTGACTGAAGGAACCGGACTCAATAAATAAAGAGCACATATTGCATCAATCGTCAAAGATGTGGTATTCTTAATTTCTGATCGATCCAAAGTTGTCCAATTTGTGGGCCCCGCCTAGAAGATTTGATAGACTTAAAAAATCAGCACGACTGATGATCCTAACAACCAAGAATTTTTTTACCCGTATGGACACCCACGAATAAAAAAAAGTCTATTTATCAACGGTCAAAATCATCAGATCAAGCTGATTTCTGGTCAACGTCATCTCCTAAATGAGTCTACTGACTGGAAAGTTCAGGCTGGTAAGAATACTGTGCACCATTGTGCAAACTAGAAACAAATCTGTCCTTGCAAGAGAACAGCAACATCCGATCATTGGAGTGTGCAGCACCCATTGCAGCAAAGGGCATTGCTTGCTGCAAAATGGCCTCAGCTGACCATACTTTTTTGCAGCAAGTAGGGACCACTTGTCTCAATGGTCACTGCACCATCCATCAACTACCATACAATGTAGCAAAGTTAATATGAACATTTTGTCTGTAAAAAAGAACTCACAATGGTTTTGAAACCCATACCAAACAAGAATATACAAAATGAAGGACACTTGTTTTCTTAGTTTCAAAACAAAATATAACTTGTTCATCTAAATAATTAGTCGCATCTTTATGGACATCGGTCAAAATGGTACAAATAAGATTGCAGATCAAGAAGAGAGTTTTTTACTTCGTTTCTTAGCGGTTTTGGCAAGGGCGTCACAGATTTCCCTCTTTCGCTTGGAGTTGTCATTGATGCCCTTGCTTGCAGAACTCTTGCCCTTAACTTCCAGCGCTTTCTTAACGAAGAACGTCAACCTCCAAAGTGTAGATTCACTCTGCAACACCCATATAATGACCAAACAAAATTTACTAAAAAGAAACTACTAAGGATGAAAAGTATTGAAGGGTGGAAGATTAATGATGACCTGAGCATCCATGTCGAGGTCCACCTCTTCGGCTGTCACTTGAAAGCTCGAGTTCTTCTCAGCAATAATTTCCAATGCCTTGTTGAGATCTTCGGGAGACAAGCGGCTGAGGCCTGACCCAAGTTTTCTTTTCTCTTCCGTAGACATTTTCCTATATAAAACATTTGCAGGGATCAGTTTATAAGAAGCAACCAGTTGGTAGAAAAACAATAAAAGTAAAATCACAAAGGATACAATAATCGGATTGCCCATTGGGTAACGGACCAACAACCCCATTCGGTGGAAGTGAAATTGTGTAGGTCCAAACCCAATCTGGGACTATGGTTTTCAAATCACTCAACTAAGTGAAATAGACAACTTCCAGGATTGATAAAAGTGTAGCAACAACAATTGAAACAAATTTCAATGCCATATGAGCCGAAGAATGTGATTATGTAAATCCACTGCTACCAACTCATTGATGTGAGATTGGAGGTTTTCATATAAAAGAACATTCAACAATCAACGGTACATCTACGAACCAGTTTCAGCTTCTAAACAAGGGGATCCAGTAGACCCTTTGTTCACTTGATCTCCTATTGAGTATAATCAACATCATATATTCAAGTTCAAATCAGCAGTTTCTTCATATACAGGTTCTTCCATCAAGCATCTTGATTGTTATCGATTTCCACCATTCAAAGATTTTACATGATGGATATATGAATGTCACGTGTTCTTAACATTAAATCCGTAATATAGTAATACACTTAAAAGGTTATGAATCTCATATGACAATATCTTTAGCATCCTCATCTTTGCAAAAACTTGAAAAGGAAGGTCCATCAACATGAGGAGTAATAACAATGTGCATCATACCAGATGTAGTATGTTGGGATGGCCCTTTGTGGCTATTTCAGTGATGTATCCAAAATACATTAAATAAGAATGAGATGGAGTGGAAGGTGCCAGCTTGCTCAGTTGGTAAAGTTTGTGGGTGATGATACCATACACCTGGGTTCAAAACCTGCCTTCACCGAGTTACTGATCTCTTTAGAAAAAAACAGGCTTACCTAGCAAAAAAAAAAGAATGAGATGGAGTGGAATATTCAACAAATCCCAACCGCATCTTTAGCAACCTCATATTTGCAACTGCATGATTCTTCAAACTTACGTAGGAAGGTCCATCAACATGAAGAGCAATAACAATGTGATTCATACCAGATGTGAGGGCCATTTGGCAACACTATAAAAGTTGCTTTTTTGCTTTTGGAAGCAATAAAGCTGGTAAGTTTGTTTTGGATGTCATGTAGGAAGTTACTTCTGAGAAGCCAAAAAGTTGCTTCAAAATGAAGCAATATTTTTGTTTTTTTGCTTCTTGCTTCAAGTGAACTCAATTTAAGCACACACTGACTTCAATTTTTAAGTGAAACCTTTGTGATACCACTATCCGCATAATAATACAGGTAGACAACCTAATTGCTTTTTCAGAATCCACTATCCGCATGATTATAATAATATTCAGATTTTCTGCTTGCATTAAAGAATTCATACGAAAAAAATACCCCCAATCAAAAGGAATCAGATGCAACATAAATGAAATTTTACATTTACAATATCAGACTCAGTTTATAGAACAAACCTGCATTTTTGAACAACCATTTCTCTGAGTTCATCCAAATGCAAATCGACCTCATAGAGCTGAAAAATTGTAGAATAATTTTTGTCAAAGAATATACCTTATCATACACCCCATATAAGCTCATAGCATATGGTAAGACTGAAAAATTAATATTCTACGAACAATTTCCAAACAGAGTGATTTCGTCTGTTTATTTATGACAAGACAAAAGCATGCATTGGTCTACTTGCTTTGACCAAGGGGATGTGGACCAATACAAGATCAAGAATGGTATTCATTCGAATGAGAGGATCATTTTGTAATGCAAAGAAGCTAATTTTCATTTTAGGCTACTGCTTTGTAGAAAGGTTATGAAATTTTAACAAACCTCGTTACTAATATCTCTAGCCATTTTTACATTAGCAGCCTCCTGAACAAGCTGCATATCCAGATGTGCCTCTGCTTCCTCCTCTTTTCGTCTTGTTTCCTGCAAGCAATCAAGTTTGAAAGTTAACACATGACTCCGAATCATGAAATGAGCAATGTATGCTACATACCCTCAGGAAAGGGATCCTATAATATATCCCAAGACAAAGCTCTAGTAAGTCATATCCTTACTCATGGGATCACAAATTTTACCTCTTCAATAACTTTAGGCAAAAGTTGCAGCCACTTCTCTTCAAATTTTGCCAACAAGGTTTTGGCCATAACATGAACGTCATTTTTCTCTTCATTATAAGTCATTGCATTCTTGAAAACCAGCCTCACATCAGCACATATTTCTCGGACATTCTTATATCCAGTACCATCCTTAGCTTCCATTTGATTCTTTATTGTACTAAAATCCATGGGCTTGTCAATAACCTAATATACACCATCTGCAAGTCAATCAATGTCCAGCACTAATAATGACTGGGAAAAGGAGAGAATATCACATCATCAAGTAAAATGATCCCCCAACTGAATGGATGCGAAACCCATTAACAGAACAAAATTATATGCTAATTTCAGAAGCCACATATAAAGTCTAGGCCCATATAATAAACAGGTATATATTTGAAAACGCAAAAACTAAACAACAGAGTTTAGCAATGGAGCCAATATGCATTCTTTAATATCCTTCAAGGCCTAAAATAGCATGTATGCTGATTAATGATTGTGAAGAAGGAAATACCTGTGACACATATATGTAGAGAAATGGCAAGGGACTACCTCATAATAATCATCTAAAGCAAGACCTTCAACATCTACAGGCTGCATAAAGGGCCAAGCCCACTTGTGCTGTGTGATCTGTCAAGTAAACAAAGAACGCATAAGGGTATGTTCATTGCCAAAAAAGAAAGATATATAATTTCTTCTTTTACTCATCAAGCTACTGAATACAGTCAGTCGGTTGTACATTAATTGGATTTTATGATCTAATTAGGAGAAGAGGAGTCATGATGAGGACATCAGGACGTCCCCTAGAGTGTACCAGAGGTCCGCTGGATTGGGATCTTTTGCCTTGGAACATTTAATTTAATTATTTGCTAGCATATTTGTCGTAGGTTATTTAATTTATTTTATGTTTGTTATTATCCATAGATGCTAAACAATAATTGAGAAATAGCCAAGAACAATAGAAAATAATGGACGTAATCGTCTTCCTCGTGTTAATCTGTCTCCAATACAACCTAACAACCCTTTATAACAGTAGGGTTTTCTAAGTAAGTCCAAAAAATAGAAAGCACAATTTATTTCATATTCATGGCTGCGTTTGGTTCAACACTTTTCCGGGAAAAGAAAACGAAAACCCGGAAAAGTGTAATTTCTCTTTGTTTGGTTACAGCGGAAAAGTGAACTTCATGGGAAAACCATTTCCTGGACCCCCATTTTAAGTGAAAACGACTTCCGCTTACAAGGAGCGGAAGTCGATTTCCAGCCTCCTCTCGTGTCCTCGACCCATCACAGGTCTCTCCTCTCCTCTCTTCGGCCAACCCCTAAAGATGGAGAAGGATCGAATGGATTTACAGGCTCTGCCATTAAAGCACGATCTCCATCTCCGTGTTGAATGTCCGTTAGTGTCGTCGCCATTTCATCAAAAAAAAATCACCGATTCTGAAATTAAAACCCTAGATTTTCCAATTTTGCATACAAATCTCTCTCTCTCTCTCTCTCTCTCATCTCTCTTCTGCTTCGTGTGTTATTCAGGGTCAATGGGATTTTAATAGTTTTTGATCCATGGGCATGGATGGTCCCCATATATGGGATATGGACACGGGGAATCAAGATTGGATTTGTAGATGAGGACTTCAACGATGAGTTCAGCCTTTGCTAATTAATTGAAGGGGTGTGGATCGCTGTGATGTCTGCGGTGGGTTTGCCAAAGCTTAGTGCTTCTTCTAGCTTCTCTCCAATGTCATGGATGAAGTTCTTCACCTTCCCTAAAAACTTCCCTACTCTCCATCTCCTTCTATTTCCTTGGAGAAATTTCGAGATTTTCAATTTTTATTTTGTTAACTTGAGCTCTTATTCTCACGGGAACATGGTTTTAAAGGTTTGAATTCGCAAGGTTTATGTACGTGTGTAGTTGAGATGATTCTTGTGGGGTTTGATATTGAAAACGACAATTGCGTCATTGCAGCTGCAAAGTAACGTGAGATTGATGTTTTGTTGAACGATGAATTGAAGCGAGAAACACCGGCTGTGGTCTCATTCGGTGAGAAGCAACGATTCTTGGACTCCGCCGGATCTATTTCTGCCATGATAAACACAAAATCCACAATCTCACAACCGAAGAGATTTATTGGTATGAATTTCAGGTAGTCGGATGTTTAGGATGAGCTTCGACTATTCCCTTTTGAGATTTTGAAGTCTAGACAGTGGCATTTTGATTCATTTGCAATACTTGGTTGAGACTTGGACGTTCACTCCGGTTCAGATACTAGTAATGCTCTTTTTGCATTTGAAATAAATAACAGAGAAGAATTTGGAAACATCAGTTTTGGATTTCGTGATAGGCATTCCGCGTTACTTCATAGATTTGCAGAGACGAGCTTATTTGAATGCCGTAGTGATAGCTGGATTGAAACCATTGAGATTGATACATGACTGTACTGCAGCTGCTCTTGGTTATGGGATTTACAAGACAAAATTCCCCAATGCAGATGCCACTTATGTTGTTTTCATTGACATTGGTCGTTGGGTCACTCAGATATGATAGTCATGAAGATTGTTTCTCATGCTTTTGACAGAAGTTTGGGAGGAAGAGACTTTGATGAGGTTTTGTTCCGTTATTTCGCTGCACAATTTAAGGAGCAAAACCATATTGATGTCTATTCTAATGACGGGGCATGTATTAGGCTAAGGGCAACATGTGAGAAACTGAAGAAGGTCCTGAGTGCAAATGCTGATGCACCATTGAATATTGAGTGCTAAATGGATGAGAAAGATGTGAAGGGTTTTGGATTTGTATCTTGAATCCCGTTTTCCTTATCCCTTTCCTAAACCTAAAAGAAATCCCTCCTTTTTTCTATTGAAAGATAAAATGTGGATTTTCAGTCACAGAATAAAAAATTTAGGGCAAATTGGAACCATTAACTATTGACTGTGAATTCACCACCAATCAGCCAAGCATCCCTTATCGATTTGAGTCCCCTTCTTTCTTGGTCGAGAGCCAATCAATCAAGAACATGATCCTGAGATCCATCATGAGTGGTCTCGGGGTTGTGAGCAGGAATGGCCCTACATCCCCAAATCTCCAAGTTGCACTCCTTGTTGGTTGGTGCAGAGTTTGAGAAGATGGCATTGAATTTGTTAGAGAAGATTGGACTTCCTTGTAATAAGGCCTTGGCTGATGCAGGTTTGACAGCATAAGATCCACATAGTTGAGGAACAACAAAAATATTTTATACTGTTTTCCAGAATTCAACCAAACAACTGGAAAACAGATTCCCACTTCCTGGAAAACCCACTTCTTGAAAAACAATTCCCATGGAACCAAACGCAGCCCATATTCGGAATTACAAGTATATCAAAACTGTCTCTTTCTCGGTCAAGAATCTGCAACTTGGATTGGGATTTTGAGGGGGAAAACGATCTCAAAAGGGGTACAAAACCTTTGTTTGGTCTAGGCAAGCGAGCATGCACGTCTCCTCATTCTCTTTCCAACGGTTCAAGAATCGTCCCAATCGGAGTCCGTATGACAGTTACGCCCATTTTAAATTGAACATCCCATTGCACGAACTATCGATTTCCTATAATTTTTCCCGATTGACATGTCTATATGCATGTAGATCCTCCTCGATCATAACTGACCTGTTTTAAATCGAGTTCCCTGGTCTTGGTCTTCATCTAACATAGAAGGCTCGAACAATTTCAAGTTCTCAGCATTCACTACTGAGTACATCTGCATATAAGGTAGCAAGTCAAGCTGAAAGGCATTTTCTCCAATCTTTTTGTAATTTTGAACGGTCCATAACGGATAGGTTTTAAACATCTTACAGTCTCCTTTCAACCACTTTTTATTTAGCCGAAGCCAAATAAGTTCACCCTCTTGGAAATCACACTTTACTCTATGTTGATCATGTTGGTCCTTATACATCTGTTGTGATCTATGTAACTGCGCTTCTACCTCTCGGTGTACTTTTCTTATCCACTCGAAGAAACGTTGAGCCCAGACCTTTTCATCTTCTTTCCCAGTCAAATGTTGATTGCCAAAAGTGAATTCCAGATCGAAAGGACTATTGGTGCGGGAGCATTCTATTTGATAGTTCGCAACTACACCGAATCAGTGCACATCCAAACAAGTGGACCTCACGAGAATTTATTTTAGTCTAATTAAGACTTTACAATTACAGTTAGATTTTGTTTCCAATTAGGAGTTTTGAGATTGATTAAAGTCGTAGAATTGTAGTTTTCTTAATTTAGTTTGATTAGAATTAGGAAAGATAAATTAGAGAGTTTTATAAATAGTGATGTAACCATTGATTTTAATGATGAATGAAGATATAGAAAATCACTTTTGTGAAATCTCCTATGAAGGGAATTTTGGTGTGAAGACATTCTCTCGGTGCGAAGCCAAGAATTCTATCCAATCGTAGAATGGTCTCCGTCTTGCATCAAAATTGGTATTAGAGTCGAATTTCTTGATACGTTTTCTCTTTGTTCACAAGTTTGCAGTCCATAGCACGGAATTCATCTCTTTCTTCTAGGGTTTCAAATAAAAAAAACCATTTTCCTTCTTCTCATTCTTTTTTTTGAAAAAAATGAGAAGTACGAGCTTTTGAGGGACATCGAATCTGGAACTTTGGCAACAAGGCTTATAAGGAACAAGGAGACGAAAGATCTCGTTGTCGGAGCCCCGTAATTCTTTGGTATGAGAGGTCGTTTGTGAGCATCTTTGGCGTGTGCATTGGTGGACGTTGATCCCTCGTTTCACAGGAAGACTAAATCTGGGTCCGAGGACCGACTGAGTTCATCATCTCATCAAGTTGGGCGTGAAAACCAGCCCTCGTCACGTGCTTTTGGGGGTTGGGGAGTTCATTTCACCATCGTTCTAGTCGCCAGCGTCGATGAACACCCTTCATCTCTTGACCAGCCGTGACTGGTGTGTTAGCCATGGTGAACTATTTTGGTGGTTTCAATTCGGAGCCTCTCTATTTTGCAGAATCACAGCTTTAGCAAAAGCATAAAGAAAAAGAAAAAGAACGTAAAAGAAAAAAAAAGTGCAGCATCGTCATTGGCATCAGATTTACTGCTCGTCGGAAACCGGCCGATCATCTTCTGTGGCTTGTCGCACGGTCGATCAAGCACGTACTAGTTAGGGTTTCTTTTTTTTTTCAAACCCTACTTCTCTCCTTCTAAAGGTTGAAGACGAACTTTGTGCTCATTGGGCTCTTAAGAATTAAGTATCGAGCCCAAACAAAGTAAAGACTTTGGGGGCTTAAGTTGTTAAGCCCATAACCTGATAGGTTTCTAAATCTGTTGGGTTGAACCCATATCCCTTGGACTAAAACTCAGTAAGTGAGCCTAAGTCCAAAGCCCATATTTCCATACCCAAGCCCTTATTCCATCAACCCAAGACCTGACCCGCAACCTAGTCGAGTACGTGCATTTTGTTAGTACTGCATTCTATGGCATTGAAGACTGAATCAAGCCTACCAAATAGTACTACTCTAGGTCATTCTACTGCTTTCCATGCAACCACAATGGCCAACATCCTAGGCACCTCCCATCACTGTCTTCACAAGAGCAGGATTTGTGGCTATACTGTTATAGCCACTACCAACCTTCTGCTACAATCTTTGCATTCACAAATGAGCAAAGGGTTAGGCAAAAGTTGACACTTTATCCTGGTGTGTTGCCCATATACATGCAACTCTCGGACAATTTAGATGAGAAGTTCTCCCGAGTACTAAATCTTTTGTTGAAGAAGAATCCACTGACGGAGGGAGAACATGTTACTCTTGTTCAAAGTGGAACACAACCAATTTGGCGTCGAGAGTCTACACGTCACATCCAAGTCCGATGATTGGGAGCACTATGCCAAGTTGACTGCAGAGATTGGGCAACAAGTACCGATTGTGTGGAGAAGGACATCAAGGAGAAGGCATGCAATAACCTTCTGCTGAATGTGAATCAAATTGAGAGCACTGAAGTGGTGAAGATGAGGATACTTTCATTGTAGACCTTTCGTGCTCTAGGTTGTGAACTTTGAACCGTTTGCTTTGTGGGAGTGTTTTCCAAAAGAATTTGCATGGTAGGCTGCCTTGCAAGGAAGAGTGAATCTTCTGTCAAAGAACAACAATTACTCCAAGTATTCCCAAGATGGTGATTGATTGAAGATCCGGTGATACTGCTCCTACAAAAAGGGGTTTGGTGCTGAAGCCAAAAGAGTGATTCCCAACAATCTAAAGGTCCAGATCAATTTTCCTTCTTGCCGACTGCATCCGAATTGGGGTCGAATTCTCTTTCAACCAAGAGGGTTTGATGCTGGAGCATTCTATTTGATAGTCCGCAGCTACATCGAATCAGTGCAATCCAAGCATATGGACCCCACGAGGATTTATTTTAGTCTAATTAGGACTTTACATTTAAAGTTAGATTTTGTTTTTAATTAGGATTTTTGAGATTGACTCGTAGAATTGTAGTAGGAGTTTCGTATTTTAGTTTGATTAGAATTAGGAAAGTTAAATTAGAGAGTTTTATAAATAGTAATGTAACCTTTGATTTTAATATGAATGAAAATATAGAAACTCACTATTGTAAAATCTCATGTGAAGGGAATTTTGGTGTGAAGCCATTTTCTCTTGGTGCGAAGCCAAGAATTATATCCGATCATAGAACGGTCTCCCGTCCTACATCAAGTATAAGGTAAATAACCCAAACAAGTCTCAAACGGTGATCTCTATGTGGAACTATGAATAGCCCAATTAAATGCGAACTAAAGATAAGACAAGCTTTCATCCCAAGTTTTTTACACTTCGAATTATAGCTTCAGAGGAGATGAATCATCATTCGGTTCATGAACTCTGTTTGCCCATCTGTTAGCATCCAACATCCTCAACAAGGACCTCCAAAAATGGCTCAAGAATCGACTATCCTAATCTAAAATTATGGAAGCAGGCAACCCAAAATTATTCCAACAAACATGTTGAAAGCCTAGTCACAAAAATCGACGATTTTTCGAATTCGTGAATTAATCACCGATTAATCGGCAAAATCGTCGATTAATCGAAAAACTAGGTGTTTTGATGATTAATCGGTCGAGACCCATTTTTTCCTTCTGATTTCTATTTTCGAATGCATAAGGGTTTTTTTTTTACAGTACGGAGAACTCCCCCACAAAGAGGATGACAAACAAAAATATACATGTGTAAAAATGCATTGTGCACCCGAATCAGTGGTGCAACTTGCACGGTCTACTATAGAATAACTTAATAGGAAGAAAGGGAGGAGAACCATTGATGACTTAATGAAGGCATCACTAGGAAGCAACCCTTCCGCTGGTAGTGGTTCAAGTTCACAATCTCAAGTCATCGGGGTCATGGTCATGGGGAGGGTTGATCAACAACAAACATTGAACGCAATGCTTAGGAAAAAAAATAAAGAGACATCGGATCTTGAAATCTCTAGAATGTTTGTTGCCGACAATATAGAATTCAATGTTTTGAGGTCTCTAGAATTTCTATGTGCTATGCAAGCAGTTTCTAGTCATGGTCTTGGTTATGTGCCTCCTGTTGTGATTTAGATTGTAACCAGTAGAGTAAAAGATTTACAGATAGAAGAAGAGGAATAGTTATGGATGCAGAAGAAGGTCAAAATGGAGATTAGGGTTAGAGACAAGATGTGGGAAAGAGAAGAAGTTGAATTGTTAATTCAATCTCTCTCACACAAGTATATTTATATATGATGGGGTAAAAACCCCTACAAGCCAAAAATCGTGGAGTTAAGTGGTTGGCCCACTTAACCCTCCTAAATACGAATAAAGGAACCCATGTGGGAAGTGGAACGCAGCCCACTTATGTACACCCATGTGGGTGTACAACATAAACTCCAACACCTCCAAGTAGTGAAATGGTGAAGACTAAATGGTTGACTACGTTGAAGCAAAGAGCATCAAAGTTTGTCAGTGAGGTGTTCTATAATATCTAACGATTGGTATGACAATAGGTATAGAAACCATATAAATTTATTAGTGGCTTCTTCCATGGGCAATGTCTTTTTGTATTCTAAATATAAAGAGGGTGAGGTTAAGGATGCAAAATTCATTTATGAATTTGTAAGAAAAGAATTGATGAGCATGTAGGTAGAGAAAATGCCTCGAATTATACCGTTGCAGGAGCTTATTTGAAAATCGAGATGCCTCACGTGTTAAAGACAAATTGTGCAACTCATTGCATAGATCTTATTTTAAAATATTTTGACAAATTACAAAAGTGAAAGGTCGTAGATGATGCAAAAGATGTGTTCAGTATTTGTATAGAAAACAACATGTGTTAGCCTTCACGAGGGTGTAAACCAAGTGAAAAATGAAAAAAAAATATATGTTCACTCGGTTTGCTTCAAGTTTTTCAATAGTGCAATCCATGTTACATGCAGAACAATCATTGCGGTTTATGGTTGTATCACAAGAATTGAAAGATTTAACTAAGTCTACTAGGAATTATAGTATCAGAACGGAAAAATGTGAAAAATGTATTTATTACTAATGAATTCTAGGAAGATGCAAAAGAAATGATCACTATAGTGGAGCCACTTATCAAAGTTTTGAGGATGATTGATGGAGAAGGAGCTACCTTTGAATACATATATGAAGCTATAGATAAAGCGAAACATGTAATTACTAAGTTTTACAATGAAGAGAGGGCAATATATCAAGTATATTAGGATATAATTGATAAAATGTGGAACCAACAACTTCACAACCATTTCGAAACAATAGCAGCCCTCTTAAATCCCCATCTATATTATATTAAGTGGATAAAACACGATGAAGAAACTAACAAAGAAGTGATGGAAGTTCTTCAAAGGATAGTTTCTCTAGGGATAAAGACGCATTTAGTAATCAATTTACAGATTACATTGTCAAGCAACCTAATATCTTTACATTGTTTTCACGTTGCACCCTTAATAAAAAGCATCTAAGTAAATGACTAAGTGCTAGTTAAATTATACTCTTACTTTATAGTTTATACCCACATATATGCATAATTAAATTAGGAATTATACCATGTTCAGGTGATTGGTGAAAAGTGGTAAATACCAAATTTGCTCAACTTCAAAAGGTGGCAATTAAAGTGTCAAATCAACTATATAGTTAATCGGCTTATAAACGAAATTAGAGTGTGTTTGAAGTTGTACATATAGAAAGGCACAACAGATTGGAACTAAAGACACTCTTAAATCAAGTCGATAGAGGAACCAAAAACCAAATAAAAACATCTCAATAAAATCTACACTTAAATCAAGTCACTGCTCTCAATTCTCAAACTCTCAATCAATTGTCAAAGATCAATGGAGCTTCATTATCACGTGCAATGTCATCATAATATAAATCAACATTGTCTCCATCGTCATCCTCATCCTCATCTTCCTTATCAACTCCATGTTCTTGATTGGGTGGTGGTGACATTGTTGCAGTTACTACGTTTGGTGTAAAAGGCAATTCAGGGAACGCAACAAACTTCTCCACATAAATCTATTCCGACTTCCTTTCACTTTTTTCTTTGATCTTCATGTGCAAAGTGACTCTTACATACACCAAACGTACATTGTCTTTGGCTTCAATTTGTTGCGCTTCTTTGTATGTGTGGTTTCAAATGCACTCTAATTTCGTTCACAAGCCGATAAGCTGCATAGTTGACTTAGCACTCTAATTGCCACCTTTTGAAGTTAAACAAATTTGGGATTCACCACTTTTCACCAATCACTTGAACATTATAAAATTCTCAATTTAATTATGCATATAAAGATATAAACTACAAAGCAAGAGTATAATTTACCATTAATTTAGTCACTTTGATGTTTTTTATGAAGGATGCTACGTGAAAATAATGTAAAGATATTGAGCATCCTGACAATGTAATCTGGAAGTTGATCACTAAATGCGTCTTTATCCCCTAGAGAAACCATTATTTCAAGAACTTTCATCATTCATTAGTTAGTTTCTTCACTGTGTTTCACCAACTTATCATTATACAAATGGGGATTCAAGAGCGTGTTGCTGCTTGGAAAGGATTGTGGAATTGCTAGTTTAACATTCCATCAATTACATTATAATACACTTGATATATTGCTTTCTACATTGTAAAACTTAATAATTGCCTCTTTCGCTATATACGTAACTCCGTATATATCCAAGGGTAGCTCATCCATCTACCATCCTCAAAACTTTGGAAGTGACTCCACTATAATGATCATTTCTTTTACATCGTCCCAAAATTTATTAGTAATAAACAAATTTTTCACATTTTCTCTTCTGATACTATATTCCTATTAGACTTAGTCAAATCTTTCCATTATTGTGAAACAACCATAAACCGCAATGTTTGTTCTACATTTAACATGGATTGCACTATCGAAAAACTTATAGCAAACAGAGTAACAACATATTTTTTTATTTGTCTTCCACTTGTATGCACCCTCATGAGATCTAACACATGCTGTTTGTTATACAAATACCGACTAATATCTTTTGAATCATCTATGACCTACTTTCACTTCGATAATTTGTCAAAATCTTTTAAAATAAGATTTATGCAACAAGCCACATAATTTGCCTTGAACACGTAAGGCATCTCGATTTTTAAATGAATTCCTGCAGTCGTATAATTCGAGATTGTGTGCAATGATTTGTACGACATTTTCTCTACCCACATGCTCATCAATCCCTTTCTTTACAAATTCAAAAATGAATTTTGCATCCTTAATCTTTCCCTCTATAAATTCGAAATACAAAGATCGTGCCCATGGAGAAGTTGCCAACAAATTTATATGGTTTCTATGTTTGTTGTCTTCCCAACAATCAGACATTATAAAACACCCCATCTCTTCTCAAGATTTCTTTATCTCACTAACAAACTTTGATGCTTCTTGCTTCAATGTAGTCAACCATTTAGTCCTTACTGTTTCACTACTTGGTAGTACATAACCGGGACTATGACTAGAAACTTCTTGCATAGCACAAAGAAATTCCGGAGACCGCAAAACATTGAGTGATACGTTGTTGGCAACAAACATTCTAGAGATTTGAAGACCCGTCATCTTTTTTATCCTAAGCACTGCATTCAATATTTGTTAACCAATCCTCTCCATGCCCATGACCCCGATAGCTTGAGATTGTGAACTTGAACCACTACCAACTTCCTACTGATGTCTTCATAAAGTCATCAATGATTTTCCTCTCTTTCTTCTTATTAAGTTATTCTACAGCAGACTGCGGAAGTTGCACCATAGATTCAGGTGCACTATCACACATTTGTATATCTTTGTTAGTCATCCTCCCTAAATGAGACTTTATTCTTGTAATTGTGCAATTATATTCCTCTAAAACAATAGTTACACTTTAACTTGTTTCTAAGCGATATGATTCCACATTGGATTTTTACCCTTAGGCATCTTATATTTTTCTATTTTACATAATATATAAGATTGCAATATAAACATGAACATTTAACATCAGAATATAACAACTAACAAGTTAACACTTATCTTTTTACTAATAAAAAAGTTTAATAATCATATAGGAAGAAAATAACAACAATATTGTAACAAGTAACAACAATGATGTAACATTATCGTATAACAATTAACAAATTAAAATTCTTACTCTTGTCTAAAAATTCTAATTGATTAATGTAACATTCATAAACAATAAGGCATGGTCGTGACTCATGAAGTAGAGGAGAAAAAGAAAATAGGAAGAAAATGAAAAAATAAAGGACAAATAGAAAGTAAAAGGAGGAGAAAAAGAAGAAAAAGGAGGAGAAGAGAAAAAAAAGAAAGAAAATGAAAAACAAACTTACCGGAGAGTCGCCGAATGTCATATACACGTCACAAACACGCCAACAAATGATCAAAAAATTGATTATAAATCCAATTTAAAAACTAGTAGAGGGCTTTCAAATAAAAAAAAAGATAATTAATTTCAAGAGCATCTGCTGAAAAGAACCAGAAGAGGAAAAATAAACTTTTCATGTTCGTAACAATTAAAGCATGAAAAAAAACGCATAGAACAACCAATTTATAACCAATAATTACAAGGAAAATACAAGGTTTGGTAGATGCCTGACGCAATATTGTGGCAAACTGGCGCATGAGCTCTTGCATTCTCTTTGCACTAGCTGCTTCTCTCTTTGCTGCATCTTGTTGCTGCTTCTTAATGCTAATAACCTGTTTCTCCTTATCTTTATCCTTAACAACTGAACTACCTTTAGAACTCTGTTGTTTTTTACTCGAAGGCGAGTAGAATTGTGCCACCTCATTTACTTTTTGCTCGAGCTGCAAAAAAATATTATAAACTTAACCTATTTATAGAAGTCCTAAAAAATCCATAGTCGGAAATTGTCAACTTCAATCGAACATAAACAGGAAGCCAATCTGCTCACAGACGTATAAGTACAATTCTACCAATGACTCAGAACATAATGTGTGCATATAGGTTCCAACAATGATCAATCAGAACAAACAAAGCCATTACTTTTTAAGAAATTTCTTATAATTTGTGGTCTAATACAATGAATCTACTTCGACACATCCTAGACATAATTCGAAATTTACAACAAATAGCAAATGATATTTGTTAAAACCAAACCCTAGAATAAACTGAGTAGAAAATGATTTCTAATCAAGAATTCACCTCATCGACCTTTGCAACCATTTCATCGACGTGGTGCCTGAACCTCTCCACTTCTGTGGCCTCATCTTCGGCCTTCAATGATCCTACATTACCAATGTCTGGAAGATTCCCATTCATTTGATATGTATCTAAAATCGATACATCCATCTGTTCCATCTGTTATTACACCAGAGAATCAACATGAGCGTCTTCAACAAGGATGGTTTAATTTTATTTCTTAATCTTAAGATTTGAAGACCCAGAAGAATAAAGAAAATCATGACTAAACAACCAAAATCACAGGAAAAAAAGAGTGAAGAACAAGTACAGCGAAGAACACAATGCCTCCATTAATGTTGTCGCTCGGATTGGAAAAACAAAGAAAGGTCTTCTGAAACTATGTTTACATGCAGGAATTCTAGGTTTGCAGTGACAAATTCCAGCAAACGACATTGTGGGCTCTCTGTCGACATGTCAAAACTCTTGAAAGATTACTAGGATTTCCAGAAAAAGAACCCTAGCTATATGGGTCATAGCCTCGGTGCTACTTCAAACTAGCAGAAGTGACATTATGTTGGGTTGCAAGTACTTGCAATTTTTTACATTCCATATCTACAGGTTTCTTCCTCCGATATCTAAATAGTGTAGTAGTAATTGTTTCAAAATGCAAATGGGACTAATGAAATAACTCTAATGGAACAACTTAAAATGACAATAAGAATATACAGCTGGATTGACGTATAAAATTTCACATTTTAATCTCTTAACTTTCTTTATTTATACATCGGCAGAGAGGGGAAGAAATACAATCCACAATATGCATTATAGTGCATAAAATGGTGTGAGTAGTGTGATTTGTCAGTGGGACCACTTTTTTAATTGAACCACAAAATTGCGTACTGGTTTTTTGTTTCTTTTTTCGGAAAAGAGAAGTTAGAAGGCCAAAATTGGAAGAGGGGCAAAAGTTGATATGACGTGCTCATGAAAAATAGGGGGTTCACTTTTAAAGATTAAAGAGTAGTGGAACATAAAAAAATAGGGGAACACAAAAATAAAATAGAAAATATTTCATGATGAACCCACGTAGTATTCTTAGAGACCACTGACCGTGTTGATGTTCGGACCATCCCAAGGAGACCTACAGACCAGAAATCAGCCTGATTAGTGATTCTAACAGTTGGATTGGAGTCTTTTCATGAGTTTATTTTTAACCGTGTGAGCATTATTTGGGATATTCATATCCAAAGGTTCGAGATCACAAATCAGGCTGAATTTTCGTACGTATGTCCACATGGGGATGGGCCAAACATCCATATGGTCAGTGGTCTCTAAGAGTGTGTCACGTGGCTCATACTATGATCTGTCATCAACTGAGTTATAAGTCAAAAGGTTAGTTTGGCATGAATTAAGTCAAAAAGATTCTTTTACAATTTTATATACATTATATTCTAATAAACCATTGATAGGGACTATAAACCACTATTACATATGTTGATTCTATTTTTAATTTTAAAATTATAAAGTACCCAAATGGATGGTAATAAACGACGCACCAGTGAGCATTTTCTGGGTAATCCTTTAAAATAAAAATAAAAGGGATGGGTCTGTTGACCCACTCCTCAGCAAACCATCCCTGCTCTTTCTCCCTTCATAAGATGTTTTCTATCTACTCCACTTCATAATGTGCAGTTTAGTAGATAAAACTTGAAGACAACCAAAACACAACATGCATCTAAGATTTCTACAAAACCCGATCGTCTAGTTTAAATATACGGATTAGAAAAATAAGTTCAAAGAAGAAAAACATTGTTAAACTACCGATTACCAAGATCATTTTGTTAAACTATCAATTACTAAAACGCTAAAATTCATCTAATTGAGAGTATTTTAATCCACTCCAAGTAATAACTGAAACTTTAGAAGTATCTCAATTAGAGGGTATCGGTGGTATCTATTGACACAAGCTTTGTTAAACAGCAAGGAAAACGAAGTACCCATTCAGCACTAATCCGTACCCTTGCTGAATATGCTTAATTAGTGCAAGTAACAAACAACGACCAAAATTCCTTGGAAAGATCACTCAACTGAAAAGGTATCATGACTTGTCCATACAAGTTGGCTGAACTTCCCATTCTACAAGCAAGTCATGGAAATCACAGGGCATTTATAATTGTGCTCTGCTCACTCTATCGAATAACAAATGATTATAGATCTCAGTCATTCAACTCGAATGGTCAAGAATATCTATATCCACTTGGTTTTGGGCACAGTTTATCTCCTAGATGGGACCTATAGAATTGTAAGTCCAACCCACTGATGTGCACCACATGTACTTGTGTACTGTTGGTAGACCATTCTTATGTTATACCTCGGGCACCTTAATTTCATCGTGATGAAACTAATTTAGACAACCAAAATGCAAGGGAAGAGTGCTCGAATGTTCTTCTTAATTGAAGGGATGAGTACTACATGACAGTACAATAGTTCATTGCAAAGTAAACAATTGGAAATATGGAAAAATATAACACGAGAAGTTCGAGTATAATCCCTAGTTGTCATTCAAAATTTGTTTAATAGTTTGCCAGAAAAAAGAGAACTTTGAAAGTGTGATATGAATTGGATTAGAAATTCAAAATTTGTTAAAAAAAGTCCACACTTATATAAGACGAGTAGGAAGAATTTCAGTACCAAGAGAATAAGGGTTGCAATTGTGACTTGACCATTAAGGGCATAATACTATTTCTTTCCATCAAAAACTTCAAAACCTGAGGCTGAAGCAAGATAAATCAGACCTCTGTTGCTTAACAAGCATAAGAATTCTATATCTAACAAATGGGAAAAATATTTAGTAGTTAGTACCAAAGAATAGATGCTAATTATACTAAGAAAAATAAGTCAAAAGACCCTGGTTTAACAAACAAGGGGGCCTTTTTTCACTCTGATTTTGAAGAAGTTAGAAAGACAATTGGACAGCCCAACCTGATGGTTTACCATTGCATAACTGCAGAAAGTATGCAGCTGCAAACATCAGAATTGTAACCCAGAATGAAAAAATATAGTATAACATAGTTCTTCAAACATTACGAAAAACTTGCAATCAAAAAGTTGGATACAATAAAGTACTTTCCAAGTGCTTACATCATTAAAAGTATGAACTAGGTAACCAATAAAATAATAAAAATAACTTGCAAAGATTAGCACCCAAATATGGTCATAGATTATCTTGCACCAAAATTATGTGATGCCTGGAGGAACAAGACAATGAAGAATGCAAGAGGTAATGAGGGCATAAAAAAATCAAGGCCACAGTACCCGATGGATTGCGAACATCATTTTGTGGCAAAGAAACAAGGGAAACATGACAGTAATTGATATGCATAACATGCAACTACAACAACAGATATCAAACACATAAATAGGAAATTTGCAGTATGCCTTCTAGGCATAGCAAAGTTCTTAAGCCGCATAAGCACATAAAATTTGGAGTACGCCTCCTTAGAACAACAACTCAAACAAATCGAAGCTGCTAATATGAAGGGAGTACATCAACACGACAACTGTATATACAAATTGACAAATTCTAAAATTGGAAAGAAAACCATGCACGAGGAGACACATGAATCAACCTTGCTTCCGAGAGCTCCACCTAATCTATGAATGAACAGTAATATGTGAAGATGTAAAAGTGACACAGTTGAACAAAACATCGGAACTTGAGCTGAAAGTCTACCATGACAATGAGAAAAAGAATATAACACTGACATATAATTAGATAGACTAGAAAATAACTTTTGCATTCATATTTCATTAGCTAACAATTCACGTATCAGAGGCTATTCCAAGCTAGAATTTAGATCCAAAGACTCATGTTTGTTCAACATTAGCTAACAATGAATGAATGATCATGGAACACAAGAAACACATAGATATCAAAATGAACACTACATTGGCAAATCACCATTTTGAGCTAACTTAAGCGTGGATGTTAACAAATATGGTCTGGCACTCAGTTCATGGGAACAACAACAAACACTTCATTATGTACAACTAAATTTAACAGTAAATTTAATACGAAAAGTTACTGAAACAATGGGAGATTCTTCATAAAACAAGAAACCTGGAAAAGATATCTTAACAAGAGCAGAATTACCTACAGATGATATAAGTGTGGATTATGTTAACAATTGAAAATTAATAATTACGGGTTTCGAACACTGATTCAGATGATATGGTAATGAACACTTCATTACATGATGCAATGTCAAAAGTGACTGAAATCATGACACCAGATACCATAAAAGATGTCAAAACAAAGGCAAATAACTAAGCTTCGACGTGTAGCAAATGAAAAATTAAAAATTAAGGTTTGGCACCATTACATATGTACCAATTTCCTGATTTCAATCGTTTTTGACATCGAATTCGTTGCATTGTAAATTTCAGTGGAAACAATCAAACAATTTAGAACTGAAAACAGTTACAGTCCAGGAGAACAACAATATACAAGTGATCACAAACTGAACCATTGGGCTTGAAAAACAACATGATAGAGCAAGTAGAAGCCATAAATGGATAGATTGGGGACTTGGGAGTCGTTTTGGTTTGAGCAGTAGACGTTATGGGTGAATTTTGCAGGACTGAAATCTTCATGAAGAGACACTAAATGGGTAGATTGAGAAGGTGGGTTGTTTTGTTTTACCAATAGAAGTTATAGGTGCTTGAGAAACAGATATTCCTCAATATGACTTGATGGAGATTGAGGAGATTGTTGCTGTGGGTTCAGCTGCAACTCCACCAACGACAGACCCAAGTATAGATGAAGCCTCATCCATTTTTCATTAATCTCCCAGAGCTCTTTCTCTCTCCCAAGATAAATCACGAGGGACACGCCGCCAGTTGACGAACTTTGAAATTTAACATTTATAGGCAACGTTAACATGTTGAGTTTATGTTTTGGGGAATTTTGGATACCCCGTCATTTGTTTTTATCACCCCCCTTTCTCTTAATTCCTTTCACCAATTTATGAAAATCTCTAATTGCCCCGTGGGCCCATCGAAATCTCTTATCACCCCTCCCCCCAAGGGAAACACGAAAGTAATTGTAGGGGTTTTACCCTTTCTCACTTGGTGAAGTGAAAACCTAACTTCGTCGTCGAAGACAAGCGTGTCTGCGTGTGCGCCTCCTGCATCCCTGTTATCGCCATTAACGTTACGTAAGCCTCCTGCATCCCGGTGGAGAAAAGCTTCGACAAGCCGGAGAGTGGAGGCACCTCTCATTCCGCAGGTACTCATCGTTGTTCGAACCGATAAGTCCGAACAATGATTTATTGTTCAGACTGTTAAGTCCGAACAGTAAATGATTGTCCAGACTTAGCAGACCGAACAATCAATTCAAAGACCGTGACCGAGACTGCACGAGAAAAAAAAAAAAAACCAATGTATCGTTCCGGCGAGATTACTAGAAATTCTTCTTAGAATGGTTTCGGAAACGCAGTTAGAATGATTTTGTCAATTAAAAAAAATTGAATTCAAATACATACATCCATTGATTACTTTACTCAAAAGTTCCCAAATGAGAGTTGTAGAAGATGTAAAACACAACCTTAGAATCGTTTAGGTATTCTTCCTTTGCTTTTTCAATAGCCTCCCTTGCTTTGAAATAGTATCCCTTGCTCTCTCCCGTGCTCTAACGGTTTGAATTTTAGAGGGGATGAGTAGAAATAGAAAGGAGTTAATTAGAGAAACAAAGGGGGTAAAGTTGGTATTTTATATATCTTGTGGGGGAAGATAGGAGAAAACACATGGGATATAGAAGTCATTTTAATTATAGTACAGGTGGGGGATAAAAAGAGAAATTGACGGAGTATCCAAAATTCGCCTTATGTTTTTGGATCGAAATATCTCCCGAGCAAAACTCCAAACGGTGAAGCTGTTCTATCATCCACTAAAAATCGAACTAGAAAAGAAACGAAACAGAAACAAAACAAATCTGAAAAGCAACAGAAAAGAAAGAAATCCAGAGAGTTTGAGAGAAGAATTCGATGATCGATAACAAAAGAAACACCACTTTTACAGAAAGAGGGAGAATGCAAAAATATTCATATATATATGAAAAACAGATGAAGAAACTAAATGGATTTTTAAAGATTTTACCTTGCTGGATTTGAGATAAAGAACCAGGTCGGCGAACTAGTCCGTGGATATTTCAAGGAGAAGGCACCTGGAGTCTGGAAGTAGAAGAGTGAGAAAGGCAATGGAGGTTGGATGTCGCGGCTTGCTGGGAACAGATGGAGAGAGTAGGAAGGAGTGTGTTGTAAAACCCCTTGCTGGGAACAGGTTGAGAGAGTCCCTCTTTTTTTCGTTTTGTAACGAGAGAGTCCCTGTTTACGAGCATCTCCAACGAGGGTATTCAAAAAGGGTCGGGCTCCACTTACCGCCCTAAAGAGTAAACCTTCGCTCACACTTGTGTGAGAGCAAAGCCGATCACACATCACAATATGAGCCACGGGGCACACTCTTAGAGGACGGTGACCGTATGGATGTTCGGCTAGTCCCTCGGTGGACTTTGCCAACCAAAATTAGCTTGATTGGTGATTTTTAAGCGTTGGATTGGAGTCATTTGCATGGGTTGATTTTAACCGTAGAATTTAAAATATTATTGACCATTATTTTGGGAACTAGATCCAAAGGTCTGACATAACTAATCTGGCTGATTTTTCTTTGCAGGTCCAACGAGTGACTGGCCAAACATCCATACGGTCATCGTCCTCTAAGAGTGTGCCACGTGGTACTCTTAGAGGACTCTGACCGTATGGATGTTTGGCCAATCCCTAGCTGACCTACAAAACAAAAATCATCCTGGTTGGATCTTTGTACCTCAAATACTGCTCAAATTCCCACAGTTGAGATTAACCCATGAAAATAAGTCCAATCCAACGCCTACAAATCACTAATCGGGCTGATTTTTGGTTTGTAGGTCCAATTAGGGATTGACCAAACATCCATAGGGTCAGAGTCCTCTAAGGGTGTGCCACATGGCTCATATTGTGCCCTGTAACCAGAGCCTATCATTATGTGCCCTGTGGCTCATATTGTGCCCTGTGAAAGGTATTTAAAAAATTTCAAAAAAAGGACACGAAAAATATTTAAAATTTATTGGTAAGAAGTATATACTTTTCGAAATGATACAAAATGTTATCAAAGTTCTATAAAAGGACATGACAAAGATAAAATTAAAATTTAGAAAGTCAAAAAGTAGGGTCTCTATATTTCCCTTGTTCCCAATCAGTATAGGAAAATGCTTCATCTATATTTTAAGCCAAAGTATAAAAATAGAGACCCCATCTTCAAATTTGAAGCTAGAGATAGAGCCCGATTGGAGTTGCATTTTACAACTTTTTCATCAAATACAAAGATAGAGCCCCTTGATTGGAGATGCTCTTGGACGAGGGAATATGTTGTAAATTTATTTGTGTTTCACGAGGGGGTGGCATGTGAGTGATTTTAGGTCATCATTACATTGATGATAGACAGTATAAGCCATGTGGCACACTCTTAGAAACCACAAATGTATGAATGTTTGGCATATCCCTAATTGGACTTGCATACTTAGTAATTTTTATCCATTGGATTAGAGTCTTTGGTTTATTTTTAAGCGTGTATTTTGAGCATTAGTTCCGAACTTCAATTTTTCAATAAATTCAGATTCATGTTCCCGAATTCTACAATTTTTTCGTACTAATGTATTGTTTGGGGGGGGGGTACTCAGATCGTATGTCTGGGAAATTAGGTTCGGGTACTCAAATCCAAATGTTAGAAATCATTAATCAAGCTGATTTTTATTGTGTAGTATCTATGGATGGGCCAAATATTCATACGGTCAGTAGTCTCTAAGAGTGTGCCATGTGGCTCACACCGCCGTCCGTCGTTAACATTGATGATGGGCCTCCTATGAGATCAACGTTAATGAGTGTCGTGTGAATGGCGTGCCCCAACCCTAGTTTAGATTCGAAGTAGTAGTAGATATGAGCTAACGAGCTAAATTGGTAAATTTAGCTATTCACTTAAAGTTCACAAGATGTAACTAAGTAATATTCTTGAATGGGTTGTATATGAAAATGTAACTAATGGCACAAGATGTAATTAAGTAGTTAAATATGGCTTTTCCAATATTTGGTAAGTCTTTTCAAACTAAAATATTTGCTTTAACAATGAGTGATTACGATGAAGAGGGCATTTAATGATTTTTTTTTCTATCTTCTGGTTTTTGATAGGCAACCATTAAGTGCCTATGTGAACATTGTGTTTACGTCGCGTGGCAACCCAAGTTTTGATTTTAAAATAGTATTACATACTATGTTTTAAAACTCGGAACTCGGACTCAACTCAGAAGTCCATTGGGCTGCATCACCTCAAAGACTCGGGAGTCAACTCGGCGAGTCATTAAATTAATTATTAAATATTTAAATATATAAAATTAATATTTATTAAAAAAATTGAAAATTTATAAAATATAATAAAAAAATTTAGAAATTAAAAAAAAAACATTTAATTTTGAGTTGACTGGGGCTTTAAATGGTTGACTCGGTAAAGACTCGGCCGAGTTTCCGAGTCAACTCGGAGAGGCATGCAAATCCGAGTTTGTATGCCAAGTCGACTCGGCGAGTTTTAAAACATAGATTACTTATGCTAAAATACTACACAGTTTATCCAATAATCAACATCTAGTGAGTTCTACATAAATGATTCTCTTAGCAGTAGTTGTATGTTCCACGTGGAGACCACTGACCGTATAGATGTTTGGTCCATCTCTAGGTGGGCTACAGACCAAAAATGCCACAATTGGTGATTTCTAGCAGTTGAATCTAACTCTTTTTTCTTGGGTCATCTTTGTCCGTAGGATTCTAGCATTATTTGGGATACTAAAATCCATCACCAATCGAGCTGTTTTTTGGTTTGTAGGTCCACCAAAGAGTGGGCTAAGCATCTGCACAGTAAGCAGTTTCAAAGAGCGTGCACATATCTATTCCACTTATTAATGGACGAAGGCCCTTCTTGTGTGCCTCGTGCTAAACCCAAACATTCCCAAAATACTATGTTTTGCTTCTTTTGTGTTCTTTAAACCATTAAAGAGAAGGGCCTCTTTGGATCAAAGCACACGTCATGCTGTAGCTAATTCAATGCCACTTCTTAAAAAAAAAATTTTTCTTATTCTTAATATGACCCTCAAATTCTTTAAACTCACAGATATTACTTATTTCATATTTAGAACTTTTTTACTTTACAAGAGTGCTTTGATTATTCAATATTTTTACATTTCAACTCAACTGTTTAAGTATTTCTTAAATGCCCACACGGCGTTGAATTGTCCCTTAAAAAAACTTGATGATGATGTCCATCATCAAAGTTGATGACGGCCCCAGAATGTGAGCTACGTAGCAGACTATTAGGCTATTGCTTACGTAGCAAAAATTGGTGTGATTAGTGATTTCTAACCTTTGAATCTTAGTACCCCAAATACTATTAGAGATCCATGTTTAACAAAAAAAAAACCCATGAAAAAGACTCTAATCCAATGGATAGAAATTACTAATCAGGGTGAATTCTGGTACGTAGGTTCAACTTCAGATGGGCCAAACATCTATACGGTTAGTGGTCTCTAAGAGTCTGCCATGGTATAAAGTGCTGCAATGCGTAAGGTGCACGTGCGTCGCACGTGGTGTCCCCCTAGTAACTTGAAAATAATTCATAAGTGTCTTCGAGAGCAATGAGGCTCATGTCTAGTTACTAAGTTTGCATTGGATATAGTTCGTTCGAAAATTTCAGAAAAAACAAAAAAAAAAAAATTTCTCTTAAAAATTGATAGCATACCCCACGGCTAACTGGACAAAATCTTGTGCAGACGAGAACACTGACCGTTGGATTCAAGAGATCCACGGTCCACAAGGTAACAAATATATTACCCTTTTGCAGGTGTTACACCCCCAATGACACAGTCCACCATACGTTGACTGTTGTTGACCCAAACTAACTAACAAATTGTTTTTAGGAGGACAAAACTGCCTCTTTTTTCAACTTATAACAAGTAAACGTGGGAAAACCCTAACCCCAATTAAATGGCTGTGGTGGACGCCCGTCCATAAGATTCAGGTAGGTTGGCTGCTCATCAATGGTGACTAACCCACCGGAGTCTCGGCTAACATAAAATCACCATATGAAGGTGATTTAAACGTACACTAGCATTCAAATGTCTATTTCTCTTGTTCGCTCAAATAAATGGTTTTCATGAATTAGTTGACAATCCCAATACCTTCATGTGCTATTCACTTCATGTTTTCCTATTGTCCTTCCTCATTTTATCCCCAGTTCTTGAAAAAATTTCTTCCAATTCTTCTTCCATTTTCTTGACTGTTAACGGGAATTCAAGTTTTCTCGCATATCTATATGCTTCTTACTGATTCTGCATTGGTTACAGCAGGGTAGTTTGGTGCAACTCCAACCGGTTCATGCATGGGCTTGACACGTTCAGGTTTGCTACCAAAAGGTGAGCCAAACAGCCACTCCGGCTAACATAAAATCACCCGGTTCACCGTGCCCTGAAGTAGAACAGAGGACAAAAGGAAAAGACTGCACATAAATTAAAATCACCAATATCAAAGGAGGGATAAGTAAGTTGAAGGAATGCTCATAATCCATGTAACCTCACTAAAATATCACAGCAAATCCAAAACTTAAATGAAGCAAATCGAATCTTTCGCAACATCAGAACCTGATGGACATGCATCTGATGTGCACAAGAACTTAAAAAAATTCCTTTTTTTTTTTCAATCCTTATCTGGACTCTCTTTCCTGTTTCTTGGAAACCCCGTTTCTCAAATGGATGAAATTTTCTTCTAATATATAAAAGTAACCTAGTTGCTTTAACCACCATTCCTATAATTGCAAACTAGTAGATAAATAAATAAATCAGCATTCCATCACATCATCTTGATTGGTTGTCAAAATATAATTATTAGTTCAAGAGAAGGTACCGATATTGCTTAGACTGGATGGTCAAGATTACCACACCAGGTTGGTTTATGACATAGAAAATCACTCATGTTGGCCCAATATGATGGTGAAATGTAGATATATAAAGGGTTAGGAGTAGGACCCACCAGTCAATTGGAATCTGACATTTTCCATGTTAATTCCCTCGCCGTCTCCTGTCGTTTCCCTATACGTGTCTAATTCGTTTCCTGTGTCAGATGAATTTTTTTGGAGCTGTTTCCAAATTGTTTCTCGCATCCGTTTCCTTTTCTAGCAACTATGATACAAAGGACGATATATACGAGTCTGTGATGATTCAGTTTTCTTTTTTGATATATTTGAACAGATAAAATAACTGTAAGTATCTCAGTATGATCTCTATGATAAATGTCAGTGTAGTTTCTGGCATCACCCACGGCACGTTCAACATCTTCCAAAGGAGCAGGCACTATCAACTCCTATCGGCGACATAATTGACTTTCAAATATCAAACACATTCTTGGCAAAGAAACAAGGAAAGATGTAATAAGAATAATGCTTTGCCACTGCATATTAGCTTGAAATATTATGATTTCCTGATTAGAAAAAAATGCGTGATATTAAATAGGTTTTTCCTGTCTCACACCAACACATGTTGAATCAGCTTTCACCATGTAAGCCCTAAAATTCAAAAACAATTTTTTATTAAACTGTCCACCAGTTAGACTCAAACATTCAAAGATAAATAACAAGCATAGCAAAATCCACCCACATTCGCATATTAAGTGAGCTTCCTAAGTGTGACAATGGATCCACAAACAAGAGAAAACCTGAAAATGGATGATATGTTTATTAGTAGAGAAGAAGAAACTATTGGGATTATCTTCATTGGAAATTCTTGTTTTTTTGTTTTCAGGTATTATTCGGAAGGTACTCTGGATGTTTTTACAGACGTGTTTGGGAACCATCTCACGGTTGAAAGTGGGCGAGATTTGGGCAAAGGGCATGACAACCCTTTCAACATGAAATAAGCCAGATGTACACGAAATTTGTGAAAACAGGCAAAATTGATATAAGTTTTGCAAATTAAAAAAAAGAAAAGGGAAACAAACTAAATCTGCTTATAAAACAGGAGTATGAAACTTGATTGACAAGCACCGGCATGAGCATACAAAGGGGGGGGGGGGGGGGGGGGGGGGGCATGATTGATTATGTGTAAATTAGTCACCTGCTAATTAGCTTTTGATTGTCGCTCACCCATCAACTGAGGGGAGACTTTCAGGCTAATTAGCTTTTGATTGTCGCTCACCCATCAACTGAGGGGAGACTTTCAGCCGAGACCTCCTGTCAGTGATTAAGGTTCTCCTCCTGACGAGGAATTTGATATGAATAACAGGGCCTTGAAACAGCCCTAGCAGCTGAGATGGAGTTGTTAGTGCAAAAAGATAGCTGGTGTAGGAGTTGGGAGCAAAGGCTATGGAATATACTGAACAATGGTATTAAATATCATTATCGTAGTCCATATCAGTGACCCCAAAGAACGAGATACAATTAATAAGAATAATTACAATAAATTTCCTCATATGTCTCATATTGTACCCTTCAGAAGATATGTATTGTACAATACACTATGATAATTGCAACTTGCAATACAGTTCAGGAGAAGAAAATTGTCACCAGAAGGCCACCTACTCCAACAAAGCCCTATGTAGGCCTAGAAGTATAAAGTTGCACATCCTTCAAAAACAACCATCAAAAGGTAGAAGTAAAGACCACAATAACAATGGCTTTAAAGGGATAACATAACAAATGCATTACCAGTTACACAATTTATTATGCCTAAATGACCAAAAAAATAGAGAGGAACACCAAAGAGTGATTAAGCGCGAACCAGGGGTCGTTTTAAGTTCAAGCGATAGAGCTTGGGAAACCAGTATAGTCGCATGCTCAGCCAAATTTGAGCTACCTGCCAGGCGCTCATGCTATTTGCCAACAACATTGAAGGAAAACAATGAATGTTTTGGAACTTGATGTTATTTTACTTGCTCTCTGGAATGCTCGACATCCCATTAAATCTCTGTTATCACCTTGAGAGGGACTCATGGTTCATGTATGCTGTCAACAAGCACGTGCCTCAAATGCATGTTGTCCTTCGGACAAGCTTGCTGAAGCAAAGAGGGAACTCAAGAATACAAGAAGGTATAACCAGTAACCAAGAGTAACCACTGTAACATCACAAACAATATGAATTCTAAAACTTCATCCAAATAATAGACCTACTAGATCTTCCTATCCCTTGAGATGATTTACATAGTCAATTGGACAATCATTGCCCAATCCTAACCGGACTGTCTTTTAGTGTCTGGGGATGAGACAGATACTCACATTTCTTGATTCTTGTCCAATCCCCAACAACCAGTACATTGTTCTAGACCCTAGAGTTTGTCTCTACACAGGTTCCAGGACATAGTGAGGATGATAGAGAACTGAACCAATAGTACATTAGAGATGATGAGCATCCACACCAAGTCGCACAGTATCTACCAAGATATCCAAAATTTCATCCATATAGGACAGATCATATTGGACATCATGATATTTCCCAATCTCACAAAAATAAACAAGAGACAACCATGCATAGTTGTAAACATGATCTACAACAATCTCGCTTGTACTCTACTATGAATATTGAAATGCATTAAAGGGTTGATCACTAAGTTTAAAATCATCAAACCTCGTCTCAAGAAGGATCAGTGAACACATCACTTCTTCCTTAGACCGAAACATCCAAAATTCTTCTAGAAATGGTAGGACTTAGGAGCTGTTAAGTTTAACTCTAAAAGAGAAGGGGAAAAATTTAAAGAGGATCAAAGGACCTTTCGGCGACGAGTTTTGGCGAGTAGTGCACCACTTAACAGAACATCTAAATCTGGGGCACTGGGAATAAATACAATGGTATCAGAGCTCTTAGGTAGGTCAACCAAGAAAGGGACAAGAACTATCTTCTTACCGAATTGCTACAATGTTTGAACCACGTAACTTGGTGGCGAAAAATATTATTGATGGCAAAAAATTTTAGATAAGAGGGGGAATGGATGACACTGTCAGGAGTTTCTTCCAGTGATAGTTCTCACTAGAGTGGAGTCATGATAAGCCAGCTCCTTGCAGGACAATTTCCTCAACTCTCACAAAGCACTTACAATAGTTTATCATTTACTTGGCATAAAATGATTTTGAGTTTCCATGACCAGAATAACCCACCATAAGGGTGGATGTCGAAAACCTCAAACCATTTGGTTTGAATAACATGTTTAGTTATAAATAAAAACTTGAATATTTTGAGTGACTTGAGTATGCACATCCACGAACCTCCAACCTCATGGTCACAATGCAGCGGATCAACCAACTGAGCTAGCTAGAGTCCTTTTGGCCATGAGGCATGTTTAAATATCACTTGCAACTGCACCTTATGCAGTGAAGGTGTTGTTCTTCTGGCCATTTCGTCAGTCTGTTGAAGTTTGCATTGCTCTTTCCAGCATCTCATATTTCTAACATATTAAAAAAGTGTAATATTAGCTCATGGCTTATTGACTGCACCCTGTACCCTCTGTATGTTTCCTAACAGGAATCCTTGCTGTCGAAAAATGTTTAGTGTAAAAAGAGCTAATTCTCAATTTTTTTTTTGTATAAGAGAACATTTTCAGTCGAAAGAGCTAATTCCGATTATGGCATACTTACAAGGTTTTCGCGAAGCCTGCTTCATTCATCCTGTTAATACTCCTATAAACATGTGTTTATCATTCAATGGAAATTGGGAGATGCAATCAGCCAAAAAAAAAAAACTTTACAACATTCAATCGCAAAAACAAGTTTCAATTACGCATACATATCCAAAATATTTGAACTGTAAAAAAGAGAGGCACCTACCCAATCGATCTTTTTATCAATCCTTTGCGCACTTTCCAGCCAAATTCTTCCGAGCAGCTCTCGCATTTTCGTACTCAAACTTCACAACATTAGGTATATGAGAAGAATCCTTGACATAGAATGTCCTTCCAAATGCGCTCTCTTCAATCGCCGGAAAATAACAGATGAAAAAAGAATTGACAACCCAAAACCAGAGAAACCCAAGAACAATACCAAGGGCAGCCCCGGCAAAGACTTGTGCGACACTGTGGTAACCCAGATAAACCCTAGAATACATGGTGAGGAAAGCCAGAGGCCAGGTAATAAACCCCACAATCAACTTCTGCCTCCCGCTCGAAAACCCGATTCCTTTATTAGTAAGGAAAGTGAAGTAGATAGCGAAGAAGAACATGTACTGGGAATGACTGGAAGGCCAACCTTGCGAATCGCACATCTCGAGTAAAACGCAAGTCTCGGGCCGAGACTGCTGGACGGATTTCTTGACGAGTTCATTGAGGAACTGGGAGATGAGGAGGCCAAGAGCGAAGAACATGCCCTGGAGCTCTCGGCGAAAGAGGAAGTGAGAGACGAAGCCGCCGACACTTATGAAGACTGGGATCAAGGAGACCCATGCAAGGAAATGACCGAGCTCGTCGCCTTTTTGGTATCGGACGAGGGTGAGGCTCACAGATTTGAGGGGAATTGTTGTCATGGCGTTGGAGCTCTGAACATGAAAGAGATATATAAATGGGATTATGGGTCTGGTTGCAAAGGTGGTTACAAATCGGTTGATCGATCGATCGATCGATTTTATCTGGATTTTTGTAGGTTGGCTATGGAGATTGGAGACGAGAATTTGAAGGCAAAAGCAGTTCATGGTTGTTTCCAGATTATGTTTGTTTGGGGGGTTTAGTCGGGCTCCGTTGACAGTTGACAGCCCTAAAGTGACAGGGAACTGTACAGGACACAAATATGTGAAACATGTTACACTCTTAAGAGGACTAGGACCGTATGGATGTTTGGCCAACCAATAGCTGGACCTACAAACCTCAATTCAGCCTGATTAGTGATTTCTAGACGTTGGATCTTTGTACCTCAAATACTGCTATAATTCCCACAGTTGAGATCAACCCATGAAAATAAGTCTAATCCAACGTCTAGAAATCACTAATCAGACTGCATTTTGGTTCACTAGGGGTTGGCCAAACATCCATACGGTCAGAGTCCTCAAAGAGGCGACATGTGGCATATATTGTGTCCTGTGCAGAATCCTGTCATTTTAGGGCTGTGAACGGAGCCTGACCCTTAGTTTAATTTTCTGTTGGCCCTTGAGTTCAGCCTTTGGAACAAAAAGAAAAAGAAAAGAAGCAAACCGAGTAAAACTTGTGTCACAAGATGTTGTGACGGAAGTCACAGCACTCAATACGTGCCACGTCCCACGTTTCATACGATCAGAGGTCACTGACCGTATGGATGTTTGGCGAGTCCCTCGGTGGACCAACAAACCAAAAATCAGCCTGATTACTTATTTACAACCTTTGGATGTTTGCACCCAAATAACGCTCAATAATGCTCAAATTCCTACCGTTAAAATCAACCCATGAAAATAACTTCAATAGAATCGGTTAGAAATCACGAATCAGGCTGATTTTTTGTGTACCGGTCCACCGAGTGACTTGCCAAACATCCATACGGTCATCGTCCTCTAATAATATGCCACGTGGCTCGTATTAAGTGCTGTGACTGGCTTCCGTCGCAACATCTTGTGACACAAGTTTTACTCAAGCAAACCATGGAGAAACACGTGCAAGTACAGATATTTAGTAGAACTTTGCTAACCGGCGCCAGTCAGTAAAGTTGCTGACCGACTTCATATAACTACGTGGCACCCTTTAGAGATTTCTGACCGTAAGGATTTTTTGCACAAGGTTGAAAAGGGACTGTTATAACGGTATAACGGATTGGGGTGTTACCCTTTTTTCCGTTATAACGGATTGTAAAGCATAGTACCAAAAAGGGAAAAAATGAAAAAAAGACAGATCTAAAATTCACAATTCAAAATTCCAGTAAACTTTATAACGGAGAATGACAACAAATAATGGAAATAACAGGTTTTTTTAACAATTTTTTTCATAAAATAACGGCTGTTATTTTCAAAAAATGGTCGTTATAACAAAAAAAATGACCATTAATTTTTGAACATTAAAACAGTATGTAATGCAGCGGGGAGGTCCATTTCCGTTATAATAGCCTTTTTCTAGATCATGTATGGCTTGGCCCAACCCTAGATGGACATACAGACCAAAAATCAGCCTGATTAGTGATTTCAAACCTTGACATACATTAAAAGACAAGATCACGTCTAAATGGAGAACAAATTTTAAATCAAATTCCACGGTTAAAATCAACCCATTAAAACAACTCCAATCCAACGCTTAAAATCGCTAATCAGGCTAATTTTTTATCTAAGGTCCGACTAGGAATTGGCGCAAACATCCATATGGTCAGCGTCTTCTAAGAGTGTGCCAAGTGGTTCATATTGTGGTCGGCCAACAAGAGTAAAACTTGTGTCACAAGCGGATTGCAAATCACTCAATCATAGCCAATGAGTTCTTGGCAGGTACACCTAAAAGCAAAAGCACACGGTACATTGCAAAAAGTACTTGTGTACGTACCGAGAACTCATTGGCTTGTGATTGTGCTATTTACAATTTCTTGTGATAGAAGTTTTACTCGGTCAACAAAGCTAATTCTCTAAAAGATATTATACAGTTGAACTGAGAATTTGCCGGCAGAAATTTGCCGATGACATTGTATGAGCCATGCGGCTCATTCTTAGAGATTGCTGACCATTCGGTCCAACACTAGGTGGATCTACAGACCAAAAATTAACTTGATTAGTGATTTCTAAGCGTTGGAATACTCTTATGTGCAATAAATAAACAATACATGTTCATCCCTAGGTGAACGTCCACAACACCCAACATGGCAGCTCAAATGGTTGGTGTGTATCCTCCTCTTTCGAGAGGTCATGGGGTCAAACCCACACAGGTAGATTTCCTCCTTTGAGCAGTGTGCCAGGAGTAGAAATCCCCTTTACGGACTTGACCGGGTCCGTCTAGGTTTCACCTACTAATCCGTGGGCCCCTCCCACAATGGTGACTACAAAAAAAATAATAAAAAAAGGTGAACGTCCACAAAAAAACCCAGCCCAATTAGTGATTTCTAACATTTAGATCTTTGTACCCCAAATGATGCTCAAATTCCATGGTTACAAATCATGATGGTTCCATCCAATGCTTAGAAATCACTGATCAGGCTAATCTTTGGTCCGTAGGTCGACTTATAGTTGGGCCAAACATCCATACTTTTACTGGTTACATCATCGATGAACATCTGCTTGCAAAGTTCTACTAAAAAAGTTTGCAAGTATGTAATACAAGAATTTCTTGTCTTTTTATTGAGAAGGCAGTTGGGGATTTCTTGAGCGAATGGAAAATCATACATCTATTACTACTTTAAAGTCATAACTTGGGTTGCCACACAATGTTCACCCTTACCTGGGCACCTATGCCTGTCAAATAAGACTGTAACTCGGGCGGGTTGGGGCTCAAATAACGTTGAAAGAGGGGAGATGAGGATTTGGGAAAGGAAGGAGAGAGGAGGGAAATGGACAGTGGTGTTTAGGGTTTGGGAATATTACCTCCATATATTGAGCTTGAGTTGAGTTGCGTTGGCCAAGCCCAAGCCTAAGCTTGAGCATTGTAAGTATCAATCCAAGCTCAGAATTTAAATTTTGAAGGGAATTTTTGACATTGAAATTTGATATACCCCTCCATAATTTGAAAAATCTGACATACCCTCCTATGACTTGGTCCACTATCTAAGACCTCCATTGACTAACATTTACTTTGAAAATGACAAAAATGTCCCTCTGTTCAACCTTGGAAAAATTATGGGGTTTTTTTTGTATGCCAAATATGGGAGAATAGGTAGTGCCAAGCAAGTTTTTAATGGAAGGGATGTTCTCGCATGGTCTAGCATGATCTCAGGGTTATCAATGCACGGGCTCGGTAAGGATGCTCTTCGTGAGGGCATTAAGCTAGATAACGACACTTTTAGGAGTTTTGAACCTAGTTAGTAAATTCACGTATTATTCGTGTTTAATACTTGAATTTTTTTTAAGAAATGTTTAATACAAACGTATAAAATAAAAAATCAGAAAAAATTATGAATTTTAAGATTATACATATAAAACACGTATTATTCGCGTTTAATACACTAATTTTATAATTTTAAAATAAAAATGCATTAAATGGCCGCGTAAAAAGAAAAAATTGATAATATTCAGGCTTTTTAATGGATGGAGTTGATGCAGAGGGGTATCGTGGCCCTACATGCCTCAATTTTTTGGGCCCACTAACCGCATGGATGTATAGCCCACCCCTTGGTGGATATGCATACTAAAAATCAGCTTGGTTGGCAATTTCTAGTTGTTGGATTAAGTGTCCAAAAAATATGCAAAAAACATGCTTGAATCCAACGGCTACAGTCAATCCTAAAAAAGTGCTAAAATCTATGGCTAGGTAAAATTAATGAGACTAATTTTTCGTATACATATCCACCAAGGAGTGGGTTACACATCCATGCGGTTAGTGGGCCCAAAACAATGAGCCATGTAGGGCCACGATACCCCTTTGCATCGACTGCATCCATTAAAAAGCCTGAATTTTACCGAGATTAAACTAACTCTATGGACGTTTGAGTGACGTTTCGGCCGTGCAGGCCGCTTTGGAACAGGCATCTAGGAGCACGCTTGTGGAGTCTGCCATGTATGGATGGCCTTGTTTAGTGCTTGTAGAATCCATGGTGATGCAGGTCTTGGGGAACGCATGGTAGATCACAATGCCCAATTGGACCCCATTAGTCACGGTGGAGGTTATGTGCTTCTTTCGATTTTGTACGCATCCTTAGGTCGATGGGAGAAGGTTGCCAGCTAGTGAGGAATGCAATGATCAAGAGGGGGATGGAATCTAGCCCTGGTTGTAGCTGGATCGAGGTCAATGGTGTTATTCACGAATTTCTCGCTGCAGACAGATACCACAGGTAAATTGAACGAAATCTTGAAGAAAGCAACTATTGAACGAGCTAGGTTATGTAGCCGGCCAGCACAAAACAAGTGTTGTTTGATTCGAGTGAGGAGAAAGAGCAAGCTGTGTTTTGGCACACTGAGAAGTTGGTTGTGGCTTTTGGGTTGCTGAGCACCGTGACGGGTTAACGTTGCTATATGAAACCGAGTTGGATCTGTAATTACTATCCGCCTTAAGATTGCGGGTCCGATCTCAGCTTACCTGTTTGAGAAAAAGAGTAAAATTAGTAGTCAAGAAGAAAAAAAGAACCCAAAAGACAGACTGTGACTATCCCCACCTTGAGATTGCGGGTCCGATCCAAGCTCACCTTCCCTCGCACCACATTACTTGCTATAGTCTCGTAATTGATCGATTGCACATGACAGGTTCTCTGTGCAGGAAAGATGATGCCGGCGGGTCAGTCTAGATGTTGCAATTGATTCTGGCCACCGGCGTCATCTCTCCTGCATAGAGAACTTTTGATGTTTTCTCCTCCTTTTTTTTATGGTTGGATCATGGATTCTCTCTAGAGGGTACATGGTTAATTTATAGGAGTCTAGGTTCAGGAATCTTGTTTCTTGGATATTCTTTTTTATCCAGACTGTCTCCAGCCAAATGAGCTCTACCTGGTGATGTTTGAATAATATAATTCTCAAGGACAACCTCGAATAGCTAGTAGCTACTTGACGGGGTTTAGGCCTAAAAAAATTAGATTTAGAGGACTTTGGATGCAATCGATGCAGCATCTTGTGGCCATACATAGCTCAATTTTTGGGGCCTCTAGCCGCATGGATGTTTATCCCACCCCTCGGTGGTTATACATACCAAAAACCAGTCTAATTGGTTTTCTGTAGCCATAGATTTTAGTACTTTTTTAAGATTAATTATAGCGGTTGGATTCAAGAATTTTTTTGCAAATCTTTTGGATACTTAAAATCCAATGGCTAAAAATTATCAATTTGACTGATTTTGGTAGGCATGTCAACCAATGGGTGGGCTAAACATCCATGCGGTTAGTAAGCCCAACAAAATGAGCTATGTGGGGCCACAACACGATAGCTCTCTGCATCGACTGCATCCAAAGTCCTCCGAATCCAACTTTTTTTTACCCTTTGTGTGGTTGAGAATTGAGATGAATTACTTTAAGAGTAATGATCACATGGTCTATGGATGGTGCTTAGTGGTGTCTTTTTGTCATTGGCCAGAATAGTAAAATAATTGATTATTTAAATAAGTCAATACCGATGATCAATGAAAAAATGACACAACCATGCACCATGACAACGTCCCATGGAACGCGGCCCATGCGATCATAATTCTTAATATAATGTCACGATGCTGAAATCACAGCTAGGACGTCAGCTGCTACTACATATGTAGACAAGACGTGTGTTCTATTTTTTAACAATATTCTATTTCTGAAACGTGCGTGGACTGAACACAATCAGAGACAGTAAAACTTCGATCACAGTACCCTGTCATCGAAGGAGATGACAGGGCAGCAGATCACCGCACCTGGATTTTGTACGGTTGAACCACCTTGGCCTCACCGCACACGTACACAGGCGAGTGTTTTGGCAAAAAACACTTAAGTACTCACCTGGGTACGTGTGGAGTAAAATTCCATCACACGAAATTGTAAATCACACAAAACACATCCAAATGAGTTCTCGGCACGTTTGTGTGATTTGCAGTGAGCCGAGGTGACCAGTCGTACAAAATACACGTGCCGAGATCTGCTACCCTGTCATCTCCCTCGATGACAGGGCCCGGTCATCAAAGTTTTATCCAGAGACAACCTTCCCTCACACCTGTGGGTCAGCAAAGCCGATCACACATCAAAATATGAGCCACGGGGCATACTCTTATACAGGACGATGACCGTATGGATGTTTGGCTAGTCCCTCGGTGAACATGTAAACCAAAAATTAGATTGATTAGTAATTTCTAAGCGTTGGATTGGAGTCATTTACATGGGTCGATTGTAACCGTAGAATTTAGAGCATTATCGTCCATTGTTTGGGGTACTAGATCCAAAGGTCTGACATAACTAATCAGGCTGATTTTTTGGTTACAGGTCCAACGAGGGACTTGTCAAACATCCATACGGTCATCGTAATCTAAGAGTGTGCCACGTAGCTCATATTGTGTTGTGTGAGATCGAAGGTTATAAATAATTAATTAAGCGTAATTTTGCTATATACGTTTATCTAGATATATAGGACAAACATCTATACAGTCAGTAACCTATAATAGTGTGACATGTGGCTTGAGTAAAACTTCTATCACACGAAATTGTAAATCACACAAAACACAGCCAATGAGTTCTCGGTACGTACACAAGTGCGTTTGCAACGCACCATGTGCTTTTGCTTTTTAGGTGTACGTGGCGAGAACTCATTGGCTGTGTTTTGTGTGATTTACAATCCCCATTGTGACAGAAGTTTTACTCATAACCGGCCATCAAAGTTTTTGCCTTTGCAATAATTCAGGTTCGTCAGTGTGCACTAAATGCCTCGACAGGTGGTTTGAAAAATGGAGTAAAACCTGTGTCACAAGATGTTGTGACTGAACACGGTCACAGCACTCAATATGAGCCACGTGGTATACTATTAGAGGACGATGACTGTATGGATGTTTGGGCAGTCCCTCGGTGGACCGGAACACAAACAATCAGCTTGATTAGTGATTTCTAACTGATTCCATTGAAGTTATTTTCACGGGTTGATTTTAACGGTAGGAATTTGAGCATCATTGAGCGTTTTTTGGGTGCAAAAATCAAAAGGTTTTAAATCACTAATCAGGCTGATTTTTGGTTTGTAGGTCCACCGAGGGACTGGTCAAAGACCTCTGATCGTGTGCCACGTGTCTCCTATTGAGTGCTGTGACCGTGTTCCGTCACAACATCTTGTGACACAAGTTTTACTCTGAAAAATGGGTCGTGATGTAACAAGGTATACCTGAGATATTTTCAAATGCGGTAGTTACGGAGGCCAACGGCATGGATGTTTAGCCCACCCCTTAGTAGACATTCATACCAAAATGAACTTGTTTGATAAATTTTAGCCGTGTGTTTTAATACTACAAAATGGTTGCATTCAACGGCAATAAGAATGCCTTAAAAAGTGCTAAAATCTAATAGTTATAGATAACCAATGAAGGTGAGTTTTGGTGTCTATATCCGCCCAGGATGTGATAAATATCCATGCGGTCAGTAGGCCCAGATGACACTGGTCAGTAACAAATACCGTGCCTCCGCATTTGAAAAAGTTTCCGGCATACCTTGATATATATCTTTCCTTTAAAAATTAAAATGTGGAAGTACTAGAACGCCCTAAAGAGTAAAATAATTATGGGAAGATGAAAAATGTAATATTTGGGTATTTTAAATAGTGTCAGGCTCCGTTGACAGCCCTAAAATGACAGGATTCTGTACATGACACAATATATGCTACGTGGTACACTCTTGGAGGACTTGACTGTATGGATGTTAGGCCAACCCCTAGGTGGACCTACAGACCAAAATTCTGCCTGATTAGTGATTTCTAGACGTTTGATTGGACTTGTTTTCATGGGTTGATCGCAACTGTTGGAATTGTAGTAGTATTTGAGCTACAAAGATCCAACGCCTAGAAATCACTAATCAGGCTGAATTTTGGTTTGTAGGTCCACCTAGGGATTGGCCAAACATCCATACGGTCAGAGTCCTCTTAAGAGTGTGCCATGTGGCACATATTTGTGTCTTGTACAGAATCCTGTCATTTTAGGGCTGTCAAGGGAGCCCGAACCTTTTAAATAGTTGGAGATTTATTTTAGGAAGAGGTATTTTGATTTTTAGGACTCTTTTGCTTTACCCCCTTACTTTATTGATGCAATTTGCATCTCACCCAATGTTTTCAAAATATTTGCGTCTCACTCTTGGACCATGATCAACTTCGTTGACCATAGATGGTCTCCGGATGGACATCCCAATATTTTTTAAATGACTATAATGACCTTGGGTGAGACGCAAATATTTTAAAAACATTGGGAAGTAAGGGGGACAACCAAAATATCCTTCATTTTCTATGATTTTTTTTTTTTTAAGGATTGTGAGCTCAAAGCCTTTCTTCATTTACTTTTGGCCTAAAAATTAATTTGATTGTTAATTTTTAAGCATTGGATTAGAGTCTTTTTCTTGGGTTGATTTTATCCGCATCATTTGGGTTACAAAGATCCAATGGTTTGAAATCACTAATCAGGCTGAAATTTGGTATGTAGCTCCATCTAGCGATAGGCCCAACATCCGTACGGTTAGTGACCTCTAAGAGTATGCCACGTGGCTCATATTGTGGCCGGGACATTAGCATGCTTAACAATCTGCGAAGGTGAGTTCCTTTTATAGTTCACAATCTTAAAAAAAAAAAAAAAACCTAAAAAAAGGGATTTTTGGGTTGTCCCCCTTACTTTATTGATTCAATTTGCATCGCACCAATGTTTTTAAAATATTTACGTCTCACCCAAGGTCATTATAGTCATTAAAAAAATATTGGGATGTCCATCCGGAGACCGTCTATAGATGATCAAAGGGTGAGACGCAAATATTTTAAAAATATTGGGTGAGATGCAAATTGCACCACTAAAGTAAGGGGTAAAGCAAAAGGCTCTTTTTTTTTTTTTTTTTTTATAGGAAAGAGTATTTATTGATCTCCAACTTTTTTTTTTTTTTTGTAGTCACCATCCCCACGGATTAGCAGGTGAAACTTGCACGACCCAGTCAGAGCCGGTAAAGGGGATCTCTACTCCTGGCACAACTGCTCAAAGGAGGAAATCTGCCTGTGTGGGTTTGACCCCACGACCTCCCTAAAGAGGTGGATACACACCAACCATTTGAGCTGCCATGTTGGGTGTTTAATGATCTACAACTTAACATGCAACAAACCTGAGTTAAGAGAGTTAGTTTGGAGTAAGCCTTTGATGACAGGGCCTCTCATCAAGGCCGATGACAGGGTGTAATAGGAGTCACGTGGCATATTCTCAGAGGACTCTGACCGTATGGATGTTTTTCTAATCCCTATATGGACCTACAAAAAAAAAATCAGCTTGATTTGAAATTTTGAGAGGATGATCTCCTCGATCTCCCCACCATAGAGATTATCCTCACAAAAAAAAAATAGCCATTGGTTCATCTTCTATGTGGGTCCATCAAATGGTTGTCAAAAATAGTCGTAAAAAATGGTAGTCTCCCTAACCCGACCCTTCCTTGTAAAGTGCATACAGCACAAACCACCAACCTCTCTCTTTCATCCACTCCTTGTTCCATCATGTCGCTCTAATACATGGCCGATGTGGGTGAAACAATATCTTCTTGATCAAGTCAGGCTATCCTAGCAAAAAAATTCGCTGGCCTGGGGGACTTCAAATTTTGAAGTACCCCTCCGAAAATGTCTGACACGTACCCCTTGTTAACCACTAACCAAGGGGTTAACGTGGGGTTGGGTTAAGGGATTGGGGTGCGTGGCAGACATTTTTGGGTGGGGAGCCCAGGGCCAGCGAATGTTTTCTCCGTCGCAATGTAGCACTTAGGTGTGTGGGGGTAGGCCAAACATTCAGAGGTCAGTGGGCCCGAAGTAGGGGTGTCAACGGGTCGGTTCTTGTTCGGTTCTTAAGGTGGCCAGAACCAGAACAATCGGTTCGGTTCTCAAAGTGATGGATCCAGAACCGGAACCAATTATGTATTTCTACCGGTTTCGGTTCCGAGTATAATGGGCCAAATCTTGAGAATATGAGGATTTTTACACTATATTTATACATGTGTACCGGTTCTTATCGGTTTCGGTTCTATATTAGACTATCCGGAACCATTATTTTTGGTTCGGTTCCAATTCCGGTTCCTTTTTAATCGGTTCCCAAAAATGTGGAACCGGAACCGGTGTTCTCAGTTCCGGTTAAACGGGTAAAATTGACATCCCTAGCTGGAAGAGTATGCCACGTGGCATTTTGTGGTGAACCATACAATAAGAACAAGCAAAAAATCCCATACTTATTGACCCATTTGTTGACTCTATGCACTAAATTATGTTTTGGTCGTAACTAGGTTAGTTCATCATACACACTTGTCCTTGGAGGCTGTCGCAATGTCCACCACGGATCTCCATGATAAGGGAAACGGTCATGATGACGTGTCTCAATCTTAGACTCCAAGGTATCAAATTTGTGAATCCAATTTTGCTCAAAGACGGCTGTATGAGCCAAGTGGTCACTCTTTTGGACTACTGACCGGATGGATGTTTTGCTCATCCCTAGGTGGACCTGTAGATTTCAAAACCTTGGATCTTTGTACCTCAAATACTGCTCAAATTCCCACAGTTGAGATCATCCCATGAAAATTAGTCCAATGTAACGCCAAGCTAGAAATCACCAATCAGCCTTTTTTTTGGTTTGTAGGTCCAACTAGGGATTAATGGCCAAACATCCATACGGTCAGAGTCCTCTAAGAATGTGCCACGTGGCTCATATTGTGTCCTGTAATTGGAGCCGGTCAAAGAGGCCGGTCCCTGGAACATGACCACCAAAGAAGCCTACATATCTGCTTGCTCCACCTCAATTGAAAGTTCGAACCTTCGATCATCAACCAAATATCCTTTTGGAAAAGAGATAAGGAAAAAACCCAAAGACCCACCATGAAAGAAGCCCTAAAACAGCATCATCGCCAACATCAAACCCTAGTTTTCTGCAACAAAGTCGTGAATATATCCGACGTAAGTTGTTTTATAAACAAATACTTCTAGTAAAAAAAAAAAAGAATAAATGAAATAAAAAAAAACGAATCTACAAAACTAGGGAGATCCGGTTCGGGATCTGTGGCCACCGAGACGATCCGAAATGGAGTTGTCTCACCCGAGATGCACTGTTCATGAAGAACCCTCATGTCATCTCGAGCGAGACGAGCCATCCAACCTCCCATACGGATCATCAGCGCCCACCAATCCAGCCTCGGATCCCTAGATTTTCAACCATACTTCAGATTTACAAGTGCTCACTGAGAGAGTTAACATGTAGTGGAGTTGGTCAAAACATTTAATTCACATTTCGAATATTCTATATAGATTTCTATATGAAACCGAGATGAAACTGTGACTATATATCCACCTTGAGATTGCGGATCCGATCTCACCTTACCTGCTTGAGAAAAATAGTCAAATTACTAGTAAAGAAGAGAAAAAAGAACCCAAGAAAACCATACTTGCTCAAGTCTCATATATGAAATGTAAATTAAAAACAACAGGTGCCCTTTGTTTGGAAGAAGGGGGGACGCATGCCCGGGAGTGTAAAGGGGGACACAGCGAGTAGTTTCAATGGAAGTGGAAGCAGTCCCACAAGTAAAGGGACAGAGGAAAGGAATAGTTTCTCGAATCAGTCCCAATCCTAAGCACGTCTTGGGCTAGGTCGTTGTGCTCCTGCCATCTCTTGGCAAAGTAGGCTGATGAGCAAGCCCACTCTTGTCGCAACGGTCTGGGGCAAGAGAGGCTGCCGTCTTGTGGCCAACTTGAAGGGGCTGAAGTTCGATGCAGAGCTTTTTGGTTGTTATTATTGCTCAATTGCACATGCCAGGTTCTCTGGGTAGGAAAGATGACACCGGTGGCCTTGATTCTGGCCACCGGTGTCATCTTTCCTGAACAGAGAACATTGATGTTTTTTCCTTTTTTTTATGGTAGGATTATGGATTCTTTCTGGAAGGCATAGGGTTAATTTATAGGAGTCTTGGTTCATGAATCTAGTTTCTTGGATGTTCTTTTTTATCCAGACTGGCTCCAGCCAAATGAGCTCTAGCTACCTGGTGCTGGTTGAATCAAATAGCTACTTGATGCGGACTTTTAACGTCATGACGCTGATATCACAGCTGAACGTCAGCTGCCACTACAAATGTAGACAAAACTTGTCAAAATATTTTACTTGCTAAATGTGTGGACTGTATAGACACTACCCTTATCCAGTATTACTGATTCATGTTGTTTCTTAATTTAGGAAGAAAAAAGGTCTCCATATAAATTTCATAAATTAACTTGGATACCCTTCAACTACTTTTATTTGTTACCACACCCCATAATCATCAGCGTCCCTACTGTAAGGCACTCTTCTTCATGTTTTAGCAGCCAGCTCCCATATACCCAAGGGTACACGTGACGTGCGATCATTGGTGCATTATCCCTCTTCTAAAATTGTCTCTAATACTTACAAGTCATACTTTATTATAACTAATAATAACCCGTCAACCCCATTCTCTTTGTAAATGCACCACCAAAGTTAATATAACGTACAGACCAAGGTTTAAAATGGGCCGTTATAACGGACTTGGGGGTGTTACCATTTTTTCCGATATAACATTGCAATGCTCAGTGGCTAAAACAGAAATAACAGACTTTTTTTTCACAACTTTTCAGAAAATAATGGTCCTTATTTTTGTTATAACGGAAAAATAACGGCCATTCTAACGAAAATAACAACTGTTATTTTAAGCATTTCAACGGTACATAACATAACGGAGGTCTGAATCTGTTATAACGGCTGTTTTTTAAACCATGGTACAAACCAAAGTTGAAAGAGGATATAACGGACTGGGGGCATTACCATTTTTCCGTTATAACGAAAAAAAAGCTCAGGGGCAAAAATGGAAAAGCCAAAAAAAATAACGGAAAGAATGGAGTTGAAATTCAAATTTTGAATTTTAAAATTTCAAAAATAGAAAATGACGGAATATAAGGAAAAAAAACGAAAATAACGGCCGTTTTTTTCACAAAATTTCCCTAACGTTATAATGGCTGTTATTTTTTGGGCGTTTTAACAGTCCATAACGTAACGGGGTAGGTCCGAATCCGATATAACGGCCGTTATTTTTGTGATAACGGCCGTTTTTTAAAGCCATGGTACAAACATCCTTGTGAGCCACTTAGGAAAAGTTAAAATCGACTATTTAAATAAGGAAATGGGTAGTTATGAAATTATGTTGGTCCCCCCTTTCCTTGTGAGCCACGTGTACAGGAATAAAGTACGTCTTATTTAAAGAGAAGGAGATGGTAGAATGTCTACCTCATTTCGCTATCTAGGCGTCGGTGTATATCTGGTATCTTGCTGTATCTCTTCAGAATTATCAAGGATTTTTTGTTTGTCCCTCTAACTTTATTGATGTAATTTGTATCTCATCCAATGTTTTTAAAATATTTACGTCTCATCCGTTGACCATGGTCAACACTGTTAGGGTTAGTGTTCTCTAAAAGTACTCCACCTGGCCCATACCGACATCCACGAGCATCCGTCATTTTGGTTGGATCTCTTTACCCTTGAGTAACTCCCAAGTGGCATGGAAAGGAGAAATTGTTTTTGGTCGAGACTCCCTTTCGTTGTAGCATTATGATTCGCATTAAAAATATGTCCGTGGCTGGCCGACTGACTCTTGAATGTTTGGCCCATAGTTTTAAAAATGGGCGTTTAAACGGTTTTAACGGCCATTTAAACAGTAACGCCACAAGCCCATTTCCGTTAAAACTGTCTAAATGTGTTTTGAGGATTTAAATTAAACGGCCGTTGAAACCGTTTTAGCAGTTGTTAAATTTCCATTTAATTCCATTTTGTTTTGAAATTTTCAAATTTCAAAATTTGAAAATCAGCGCCATTTTTTCCTTTAAAATTCATTTTTTTTCCTTATTTTTTTTTTCAATTTTTACCCCTGGCCGTTTCACCTCGGTTTAAACGGCTGTTTAAACGGTAAGGGCGTCCTTTAAACCTTGGTTTGGCCCACCCTTGGTCGACATACACATAAAAATCAGCCAGATTGCTGATGTCTAGCCTATGGTATGAGTACCCAAAAATGCTCGAATCTAACATCAGAAAACACCTCAAGAAAATCCTCGATTCCAACAGCTAGAAACACCACATAAAGGTCCAGTCAGCCAATCATTTAGGGCTCAATGAGCCCAAAAAAATGTGCAACCTAACGTGTTTTTGGGAGTAAAACTTCCATCACACGAAATTGTAAATCACACAAAACACAGCCAATGAGTTCTCGGCACGTACACTAGTGCTTTTGCAACTCACCCATGTGCTTTTTCTTTTATGTGTACGTGCCGAGAACTCATTGGCTGTGTTTTGTGTGATTTGCAATCTCATTGTGACGGAAGTTTTACTCTGTTTTTTGTGACTCATACCACATTACGGGAGCAGCTTTTGTGCAAGGCCGCGTAGACCAAACAAAACGTCCCTACGTACGGAGCTTTTCCCACGTCACCTCAATTTAAAAAAAAAAATTCAAAACCGATTGACCTGGGCTGCAGTTCTGTTGGTAGTTACAAGCAAGGTTTAAAGGAGGCCGTTTTAACGGTTAAACGGACTGGGGGCGTTACTGTTTAAACGGCCGTTAAAACGGATTGAAACGGTCAGGGGTAAAAATGAAAAGAAAACGGAATTAAACGGATTTAACAGAAAAAAACAGGAAAAGTAGCGCTGAAATTCAAATTTTGAAATTTGAAAATTAAGAAAAAAAAACGGAATTTAACGGAAATTAAATGGTTTTAACGGCCGTTTTTTTCACAAAATTTTTCAAAATTAAACAGCTGTTTAAATTATTTTAACGGCCATTAAAACAAAAAAGGCCTTTTTTTACAAAACCGATAAAACGTGTTTAAACGGAAACAGGCTAGGGCCGTTACCGTTTAAACATCCGTTAAAATCATTTAAACGGCCGTTTTTAAAACCATGGTTACAAGCAAGGTTTAAAGGAGGCCGTTTTAACGGTTAAACAGACTGGGGGTGTTACCGTTTAAACAGATTGAAACAGTCAAGGGCAAAAATGAAAAAAAAAAAAATTGAAAAAATGCGCTGAAATTCAAATTTTGGAAAAAAAAAAATTTAACGGAAATTAAATGGACTTTAATGGAATTAAACGGATTTAACAGCCATTCTTTTCACAAAAAATTTCAGAATTTAACGGCTGTTTAAATGATTTAACAGCCGTTTAAAAGATTTTAACGACCGTTAAATTCAAAGACGTTAAAACATATTTAAACGGTTTTAACAAAAGGCGTTACCTTTTAAACGGCCGTCGTTAAAATTGGTTAAACGGCCGTTTTTAAAACAATGGTTACAAGAGCTTTTGCTTTTTCTGTTGACATGGCACAACTTAAGCTGGACCGTTTTGTTTGGTCTGTGTGGCCTTGGTGAATAGAAGCCAAGGCGTTACCGTTTAAACGGCCGTTTTTAAAACCATGGTTACAAAAGCTTTTGCTTTTTCTGTGGACATGGCACAACTTAAGCTGGACCGTTTTGTTTGTCTATGCGGCCTTGGCGCATAGAAACCCGCCCCCCCCCCCCCCAGCTAGTTTGTTACCTAGTAGATACTTATTTGGTTGGAGGGCGGTCAATTTTAGCTCTGACAGCAATGCTAAGACCGCCTCTCCCCTCCTGATTGGCGCCAGCTTATGGTGGGTTGCGAAGCCTATCTTTATATTATCGGTTGAGAACCCGTCCTTAACCTACTATAGATTTCTGCACTAATTTTCCTTCCTTTTTGCCTTTTTCCATCTTTCGAGGGATTTTGCTTCTGCTCATCCTTCAATGTTGTATTTATTTCCCTCTTTTAATATTATCATCATTTAGCAAAAAAAAAAAAAAAAAAGGTAAGTGATTTGCACTAGTTTGATTGTATAAATTGCAACCTACCACTTTAACTTTTAAGTGCCCACATATATCCATCTGGATCATCCAACGGACAATCTATGATTCAACTTTTCACTGAGAGATCGTAGTGGAGTTTATATAAACCAAGCATTTTTTTACATATATTTTGGGTACTTAATCCAACGGTTATAAATTAAGTATCAATCAGACTGATTTTTGGTATGTATATCAAACAAGGAGTGGGCTAAACATCCATGCGATTAGTAGGGCCAACAAAATAAGCTATGTGGGGCCCCGAGAGCTCTGCATCCAAAGTCCTCTAAATCTAAACTTCCCCTCTACGTATGATTGAAATGAATTACTTTAAGAGCAACGATCACATGATCCAAGGTCCGTGGGATATATGTTATCATGGTGCTTGTGGTGCCATTTTGTCATTGGTTCATGCAAACTTGTGTGGACTGATAACAATCCGTATCCTGAATTTCTGATTCATTCAAGGAGTAATACTTTGATGACAGGACCACGAAGCCAGTGACAGGGCGCAATATGAGCCAGGTGGCACATCCTTTGAGGATTTGAGGAGTAAAACTTCGGTTCTTAGAGGGCGCTGACTGTATGGATGTTTGGTCAGTCCCTCGGTGAACCTGCAAACCACAAATCAGTCTGATTAGTGATTTCTAAGCGTTGGATTGAAGTTATTTTCATGGGTTGATTTTCACCCTCGGAATTTGAACATTATTGGGCGTTATTTGGGTGGAACGGTCCAAAGGTTGTAAATCATTAATCAGGCTGGTTTTTTTTTTTTTGGTTTGTATGATATTTATATGCAAAAAAATATCTAGTAAATTAATTTATTTAAGGCAACCAAACAGAACCTTAATCTTTGTGATTTCATGGTGATCTTTGTCCTGCTATTTGGACATGTTTGTGATCTCTTGGTGAAGATATTACTTTTAGCCACCTAAAATCTAGAAAAAAACACATAAAAACACACACAGTATGCATCAAAGAAATGCAATATGAACCATAGTCAGCCATTAACAGTGCGGCAACAATACAGAACGGGAAATGTTCGAGTACAATTCAGGTTTTTCATTAAAAAACGTGTTAAAAAACTCAGCAAAAATAACCCAGAAAAATTAATGTTAAAAAATGCGTGAATTTTTCCAAATCCCTGAATAGGACGACGCTATATAATTTGGTTCGTTTTTTAAATAGGCCATATATACGGTTTGGAATTATATATTCACGACTAATTTCCTGGTTATCTTTATCCTGATTTTATGTGTGTGGGTCCACGAAAGGGTGGGCCAAACATTCTGGGGTCGGTGGGCCGGAAGACTGTGTCACGTGCCTTTTTTTTGGTAACCCATACAACAATAACAAGGCATGCGTCCCATTAATTTGTTCTCTCTGTGCACTAAATTATATTGGGTGGTGTTATTTGCACACACCATTTTCATAATGGCACACACCTTCTGTGTGAAATGGTGTGTGCAAATAATTTGCACATGAAAAAAAAAAAAAAAACCCCTAACAGATGATAGAACAAGAAGAAGACAAGAAGAAGAGGAGGAGGCCCGCCCAGGTACGTCTCCCCCCTCTCTCTCTCTCTCTTCCCTCTCTCTCTCTCTCTCTCTCTCTCTATAGCTCGGTTCTGATCGGCAGCGCAGAACCGAGAGAGGGAGAGGGAGAGAGAAGGAAAGAGAGGAAGGGGGAGACGTGGGCGGTGGGCCTCTTCCTCCTCCTCCTCTTCTTCTTCTTCTTCTTCTCTCTCTCGGTCTCTCTCCCTCTCTCGGTTCTGGTGGTGGCGGTTGCAGTGGGCGGTGGTGGTGGTTCCTCTTCTTCATTAGTTTAGGGTTTGGTTTTATGGTTTTTGTGTGTGTGTGTGTGCAAGTAAGATGTGTGCAATTAATGCCACCCATTATATTTGATGAAGCGCTCATCAATGAAAGAAACCCTAAAAACCATCACCATCGTCATCAAACCCTAGCTTTCTGCAACAAAGGCGTGAATCCATGGCAAGAGTTGTTTTATAAAGTTACAGAATAAAAAAAAGAATAAAGAAATAAATATACAAAAAAATAAGAACAGAAGAAGCAACACTTACCGAGCAAATTACAACCTTTGGCTTTGAGAACCTCGAATTTATCATGTAAATTAATCGACGATTAGGTTATTAGAATCACAAATGCCCTAAATCCTAAAACACTTTGAAACATTTAATAAAAAAAAATGAAGTTAATAATTTGGAATATCTAGTATACCTAAACAAGTCAATGGAGCCAAAGATCTTAGTGATGACGTCAACTAACGGTGAGTGGTGTCGGAGCCGGTTAGGTGAGTAGAAGAGAGGAAGATGAGAGAGGCTCCTGCAGAGGCGGTGCCTTTGTTGAGAAGATCAATGAGAGAGTGGAAGAGAAAGTATGTCAAGAGTGAGAGTTTGAGAGAAATGAGAAGTTTTCGCGCCATTTATAATGGATTAATTCCTGAGAAACATGGAAACTGGATTAGTTGATCTGTACTCCGGGGAGGACCAGGGGCTTGTTGAGTAGAAACAACATATATAATAAGGTCTGCTGCGTTGTTTCGACTGATTCATGTCTCTTCCTAGTGACCTCTGTCTGTCTTCCACCCATGTATGTAAGCAACTCACATCCTTTTTGAGTGAAAGTTTGCTTTGGAGATACCTCTGTGCAAGTCAAATTAAACTTGGATTAGCCAATTGTACAATGGATGAAGGCGTCCCAACTAGGTTGGCACCCCGGCCTACATCGATCCAACCATCATTTGCACCACTCACCCCAAGAAGATTACAACACGAACCTGAAATAAGGTCTGTCCGGTTCCTCAATCTTCTTGAGGAAGTCCGGCTTGCCATCCCACCAAAGACTCTCATATGAAATTGTACGATTCATATGTGCATGATGAACTGTAGAGTTATGTTTCACAGGAATTAACATTCGGATTCTATGGAAAGTATTTCTCAAAGATTATAGATTTCTATATGAAATCGGGATGGAACTGTGATGACTATCCAGCTTGAGATTGCGGATCCCATCCCAGCTTACCTGCACGCCTGAGGAAAAGTGTCAAATTAGTAGTCAAGAAGAAAAAAAAGAATCCAAAACATTAATACCTCCCACCACATTACTTTCTCAAGCTAGTCTCATATATAATTGATCGATTGCACTACATCCCAGGTTCTATCCGCAGGAAAGATGACGCCAGCGGGCCAGCCTAGATCACGTGATTTTATTCTAGCCACCGGCGTCATCTCTCCTGCGCAGAGAACCTGTGATGTTTTCTCCTATTCTTTTTTTTTTTTTTTTCTGGTAGGATCATGGATTCTCTCAGGAGGGTTAATTTATAGGAGTTTTGGTTCATGAATCTAGAGGCCAGCCTAGATGCCGTGATTTTATTCTAGCCACCGGCGTCATCTCTCCTGCGCAGAGAACCTGTGATGTTTTCTCCTATTCTTTTTTTTTTTTTTTGTCTGGTAGGATCATGGATTCTCTCAGGAGGGTTAATTTATAGGAGTTTTGGTTCAGGAATCTAGAGGGTTATCCAGACTGGCTCCAGCCAAATGGGCTCTACCTTGTGCTGCTTGACTCATGAAATTGGACAAGCTACTCGATGCCGGACTTTTAACGTCATTACGCTGATATCAGAGCTAAACGTCAGCTGCCACTACAAATGTAGACAAAACTTGTGTACTATTTTTGACAACAATTTATTTGCTACATGGGTGTGGCGGACTGTGGACCGTATTCACAATCCGTACGTATCCAGTATTACTGATTCATGTTTTTTTTTTTTTAAGATATAATTTTTCCAAATTAGCATAGATACCCCTAAACTCCTGTGATTTGTTGTTACACCCCATAAGCATCAGAAGCATAGTTAGCAATTTGGCACACGGTAAAGATTCGGAACGAGAAAAGTTCGAGTTTAATTTGGTTCCAAGACATAAAAAAATTGGTCATTGTTGAAATGTTATATTCGTTTAGCTTTAAAAAGCTTGAATTTTACAGATTTTTTTTTTATTTCATACGGCCGATTAATACGTAAAATTCATCTATATATTAAACGCGAATAATACGCATTTTATTCGTTTAATCTTAAAATTTGTGATTTTTATTTTATACAGTAGTATTAAACGGTTCTTTAAACAAATGAAAAACCTGCATGCATATTTTTACTAGGGTCGGGTTGCTCCGTATATTTTTATTGTGTAACTTGAAAACCACATTTGATTAGTGAAGGGTCAGGCGGGCTCGGGTGATCGATATGGTGAGGAGATCATCCTCGCCAAAAATCAGCCATTGATTCATCTTCTATGTGGGTAGTGCAAAATGGGGGTCCCCCGAGCCCGACCCTTTACTAATTGGGATCAGAAGAAATGATTTAACCAGTGTTCCTACTCTAAGACACTCTTCCCACTTTGGAGCGTGTTCCTACTGAATTTAACAAATTTTCCTGCATAAAACACCTTGATGCTCCGAAATTTGGTGCCGATATACGATCTTCTCATTGCTAATAGCTTTTCTTTCTTGTCAGCTGTTTCCGTAGTCGCAACAGCACAATTTCCTGTAAACAACACAAAAGTATCTACCAACCAGAGCCACCCATGTTCATGTTTAGGTAGACCACATAGCGTGCTGTCTCTTGTCACATAAAATTTCTCTTGTTGTTGATAGCATCGTTGAAAGCTTCATCTCATCAAACATGAGAGCTTTAGCGGAAGTAGAACCATACCCTAAGTTTTTACATCCGTCATTCTGCATTTTCTTTGAATCTTGTACAGGTTGTAAAAACGATGGTTTTAAAATAATGCCGTTTAAACGTTTAAAACGGTAACGCCCCAACCCCGTTACGTTAAAAACCGTTTTGATGCTAAGAAAATTATGGCCGTTTTTATTCTTCGTTTTAACGGCCATTAAAATCTGAAAAATTTTGTGGAAAAAAATGGCCCTTTTTTCAGTTAAATTCTATTTTTTCAATTTTGGAAATTTGAATCCTAAATTTCAGCGCCATTTTTTCTGTTAAATTCGTTTAAAATTGTTAAATTCCATTTTTTTTCCTTTTTTACATTTTTGCCCATCCATTACAATCCTTTTTAATGGTAATGCCCAAGTCCGTTATACGTAGGGGGCGTTACTGTTTTTTCTGTTATAACGAAATTAACGCTCGGGCAAAATGGAAAATAACGGAAAAATGGCGCTGGAATTCAAATTTTCAAAAAATGGAGAATAACGAAAAAATTAACAGAAATAACGGCCGTTTTTTTTCCTCAAAATTTTCCAGAAAATAACAGCGTTATAACGGAAAAAGTAACTGCCGTTATAAGGTACATAACGCAACGGGGGAGGTCCGAATCCATTATAACGACCGTTATTTTCGTTATAACGGCCATTTTTTAAAACCAAGAAGTCTACATCAAGGTTTAAAGGAGGCAGTTTTAAAGGTTTAACGGACTGGGGGCGTTACCGTTTAAACTGTTGTTTTAACGGATTGAAACGGTCAGGGGCAAAAATGGAAGAAAAATGTAAAATTTGACGCTGAATTTCAAATTTTGAAATATGAAAATTCAAAAAAAAAAAAAAAAAGAATTTAACGGCCATTTTTTTTCACAAGTTTTTTCAGAATTTCACAGCTGTTAAAACGATTTTAAGGGCCATTTAAACGATTATAACGGCTGTTAAATTCAAAAGCGTTAAACATCGGTTTTAACGGAAACGGGCTTGGGGCGTTACAGTTTAAACAGCCGTTTTTAAAACCAGGGTCTACAGAGTAAAACTTCTATCACAAGAAATTGCAAATCACACAATCACACGCCAATGAGTTCTCGGCACGTACACAAGTGCTTTTGCAACGTACCCCTGTGCTTTTTCTTTTAGGTGTACGTGCCGAGAACTCATTGGCTGTGATTGTGTGATTTGTGATCCAATTGTGACAGAAGTTTTACTCACGGTCTACATACAGACGTCCTGTTTTTTTGGGTCCCACCTAGGAAAAGTTAAAATTGACTATTTAGAGAGAAGGAGATGGGATGGGTAGTCATCAAATCATGGTGCTCCCTTCCTCTTGAGCCACGCGTGAATAGAAGGAGATGGTAGAATGTCTACTTCACATGTCGTTCTCTAGTCATCTGTATATATCTGGTATCTAGCCAGCTATCTTCAGCATGATGGAGGGAATAAATCTTTGATGACCAAAGTCTCATCCTCACCGACATATGGTCACGTGGAACACTCTTAGAGGCCACTGACTATGGATGTTCGGCCCATCCCTAGGTGAACCTCAAAAATCACGGATATATGTGGGGCGCGATCATTGGCGCATGATGCCGCTTCAAAAAATTTCTACTCGAGTATAATTTTATTTTTGGTTGAAACTGGAAACACATTAGCTGCCACATAAGAAAAAAACAACGCCACCCCTGAGAAAGAGTTTTTTAGTGTAGCTCCAAAAACTCGGTACCCTTTCCCTAAACTTGTTTCAAGCTTTTGATCTTGGCGATGGGTACATGAAAATATCTTTCTGCCTGATTTGCGATATTTTGGCTTAGACCCATCCAAACCGCTGGCCCTTCAAATCTTAAATCAATCAGTTACCAAACAAAATAAAAGAAAGCTAATTAAGATCAAACACCCGCAACTTGTCCAACCCTTCTCAATTTGCGTCGCTTATGTAAGGGATCCGACTCTGCCATTTCATAGCCAAGTACAGAAATTTTATCAATTTCATCATGGTATTTGCGAGCAGCTCAAGAGAGGGATGCCGAAGGATAGGGCCGACCGAAGCTGCTTGTTTGGAAGGAAGAGAATTGATGCCATGAAAAGATTCTATCTAATTTCATGAGAAGGAAGACCTGAGAGAAACATGCATGGGAAATGGATTAGTAAGTACTACGGGGAGGACTAGCGGCTTGATGAGTACAAACAACATAACAAGGTCTACCATGTGCTGTTTGGACTGATCCATATCGATCTCTTCCTAGTGGCCCCACAGTTTGTCTTCCACCCAAGTTTGCTTTGGAGATACCTCTGTTCAAGTCAAATTGAACTTAGTCAATTGTATGATTCATGTGTGCATATCAAAACTAGCTATTTCATATATATACTCATGAACACATTGTAGTAAGTCCTTTTCTTTCTTATGGAGGAAAGTATTTTTCAAAGATCCTATATGAAACCCCTAGATTGAACTGTGACCATCTATCTTGAGTTTGCGACCGTTCCAATCCTAGCTTACCTGCATGAAAAACAAAAAAGGTAGAAGAAGATGAAAAGCCACCAACTCGAACATTAATCCCACCACGCATTACTTCCTCAAGCTCCCGTAATTGAACACCGCACAGGCCAGGTTTTCTAAGCAGGAGAGATGACGCCGGTGGACCAGCATAGATGCATGCCGCCATCGATTCTGGCCACCGGCGTCATCTCTCCTGCGAAGAGAACCTTCGATGTTTTCTCGCTCCTTTTTTTTAGTGGTATAGGATCATGGATTCTCTCTGGAGGGCATATGGTTAATTTATAGGAGCTGCCTATGTTCATGAATCTTGTTTCATGGATATTCTTCTTTATCCAGACTGACTCCAGCGAAATGGGTTGTACCTGGTGCAGGTTGAATCATGAAATTCTAAGGACAGACAACCTCGATTAGCTACTTAACGGGGGTTTAGGACTTTTCCTTTATGTGGGTGGGGGAATCACTTTAATGTCATGATACTGATACCACAGCGCAAGGACGTCTGCTGCCACTACAAATGTAAACAGAAGTTTGTGTACTATTTTTAACAATATTTTATTTCTTAAAAGTACGTGTGTGGACGTACACGGCGAACAAAATCGGTAATTCCGTATCAAGTATTACTGATTTATGCTATTTTTAGCATAAAAAAGGTCTCCATATAAAATTTTCCATATTAACATGGATATCCCCCTCCACCATAGTCGCCTCTGAAATCTAGAAACTTAAAACACACACAGAGAGAGACAGACACAGTAAGCATCAGAAGAAATGCAATTTGACAATAATTTAACCAGTACGTTTTCCTACTAAAAGACACTCTTCTCGCTTTGGAGCCGACGTTGATAACAAGGTTTAAAAGGGGTCGTTATATCAGTATAACGGACTGGGGCTGTTACCATTTTTTCTGTTATAACGGCCATTATAACAAATTTTAATGCATACCGGCAAAGAAAATTTTAAAAACAAAAAAAAAGGCTCTAAAATTCAATAAAATTAATAACGGAAATCACAGTCCTTTTTTAACAAATTTTTTCATAAAATAACGGTTGTTATTTTCGTTATAACGAATTTTCAAAAAAAAAAAAAAACAACAACGGCTGTTATAACATATATAATGGCCATTATTTTCTGAGCGTAAAATGATTCATAACGTAATGGGGTAGCTCTGAACCCATTATAATGACCGTTATTTTCTGAGCATATATAGAAACGGTTCATAACGTAATGGCCGGGTAGCTCCGAATCAGTTATAATGGCCGTTATTTACGTTAATACAGCCGTATTTTAAACCATTATTGACAGTACTAATTTAGTTAACCAGTGTTCCTACTAAATGGTACACTTCACGCTTTGGAGCCAATAATTTAACCAGTTTTCGTGCATAAAACACCTTGATGCTCCAAAATGTGGAGGCCGATACAGCACAATTTCATGTAAACAACACAAAGCACCAACCATGCAGCTCCCCATGTTCATAGCCTAAGTTAAAATCATTCTGGATTTTCTCTTAATTATCGATGTACGTGGACAAATCTACTATATGCAAACATTATCAGTACTGTTGGATGTCCCTTGAAAAATGTGTTATTTCAATGTTTTCAAATAAATTATTTTATAAATTAAAAACACGTTTTTCAATGAGCATTCAATGGTGGATAGGGAGTAAAACTTGTGTCACAAGATGTTGTGAGGGAAGCCGGTCACAGCAATCAATACGAGGCACGTGGCATAAGATCAGAGAGCGCTGACTGTATGGATGGTTAGCCAGTCCCTCGGTGGACCTACAAACCAAAAATCAGCATGATTATTGATTTACAACCTTTGGATTTTTGCACCCAAATACTGCTCAATAATGCTACCGTTAAAATCAATCCATGAAAATAACTTCAATAGAATCGGTTAGAAATCACTAATCTAGCTGATTTTTTTATTGTAGGTCCACCGAGGGACTGGCCAAACATCCATAGGGTCATGGTCCTCTAATAGGCCAAACATCCATAGGGTCATCGTCCTCTAATAGTATGCTACATGGCTCCTTATTGAGTGCCGTGACCGACTTCCATCACAACATCTTGTGACACAAGTTTTACTTGTGGATACAATGTTTACATACTAGACATGTCCGATGTACGTAGAGGTGTCTATTTTTTTGGTCCCGCCAAAGAAAAGTGAGTATTTAGAGGAGTGGATATTCATCAAATCATGGTGGTCCCACACTTGCATGTGAATCACGTTTTTTTTTGTGAAGGAGGAATGAATTGAATATGTCTTATTTAATCATGTTGGTAGAATGTCTACCTCAAATGTCGTTATCTCCACGGAGGAATCTCTTTACTCTTCATCGCTGATTCGACTATAAGGGACTGTTTGGTATCGCTCCGCAGCGGGCAAATAAAATATTTGGCCGAGCAAATATTCGCCCAGCTGCGTTTGGCAGCCACTCGCCCTCGGCGAATATTTAGCCGGGCCCTCATATTTGCCCTCCGCGGCGGGAAAACATTTAACCCCCCCCCCCGTGAAAATATTTTCACGCCGATTATGCCTTAGTGAGAAAATTTTATTTTCTCGCCGGAAAATCACTATTTTCAATAAAAATTAATTTTTTAATATATAAAAAGGATAAAAATAATTTTTTTTTTTATTCTTTGACATAATATGTGGATCCCGCACTCGCCCTGCCTATTTTTGACTTACTTTGATATGTGGGACCCACTCAAATTGAAAGAAAATGAAGCAAGCTGAAGTGAGCTAGCTCATGCACGTATCAAACATTGTTAAATATTGCTATGAGCAAATATTTAGCCAAGATAATATTCGTCTGGCTAAATATTTGCTGCCGGAACTCTTTTTCTTACGTACCAAACACGCCCTAAACTCCCAACTGGCATGGAAAGCAGAATTTATTATGGAAAATGATGTAACAAGGTATGCCTGAAACTGTTTCATTTCCGGAAGCGGCATTTTTGGTAGTCACCGCTGCCATCTGGGCCCACTGACTGCATGGATGTTTATCCCACCCCTTGGTGGATATACAGACGAAAAATGACCTTGATTGGTAATTTATAACCATTAGATTTTAATACTTTTCTGCACTTTTTTTTTAAGGCGTTCTTATAGCTGTTGAATGCAACCATTTTTTGAGTACTAAAACCAACGGCTAAAACTCATTAAACAAGCTGATTTTTTGTATGAATATCTATTATGGGGTGGGCTAAACATCCATGCGGTCAGTGGGCCCAGATGGCAGTGATGACTGTCAAAAATGCCGCTTCCGCAAATGAAAAGATCTCAGGTATACCTTGTTACAGGACTCTGACCGTACGGATGTTTGTCCGAGTAGTCTGGTAGCTCCCGGACCACAGAGTAAAACTTCTATCACACGAAATTGTAAATCACACAAGCACAAGCCAATGAGTTCTCGGCACGTACACAAGTGCTTTTGCAACGTACCCATTGCTTTTGCTTTTAGGTGTACGTGCCTAGAACTCATTGGCTGTGTTTGTGTGATTTGCAATCCGATTGTGACAGAAGTTTTACTCCGGACCACTCACAAGTTGTTGGACGCGTGTCCACTGTACCGTGGCAAGTCGCATCGGCACGAGCCACTCCAAACACGTCTCCTCCTCTGGTTAACGTGTAAGTTAAACCAAGGTTTAATGGAGGCCGTTTTAACGGTGAAACGGACTGGGGGCGTTACCGTTAAAACGGATTGAAACGGCCAGGGGCAAAAATGAAAAAAAAACGGAATTAAACGGACTATAACGATTTAAACGGATTTTAAAGGAAAGAAATGGAAAAAATGGTTCTGAAATTCAAATTTTGAAATTTGAAAATTAAAAAAAAGAACGGAATCTAACAGATTTTAACGGCCGTTTTTTTCTCAAAAATTTTCAGAATAAAACAGCTGTTTAAACGATTTTATCAGCCGTTAAGACTAAAAAATGACCGTTTTTTTCAAAACCGTTAAACGGAAACGGGTTTGGGGCGTTACCGTTTAAACGGCCGTTTTTAAAACCATGAGTTAAACATCCATACGGTCAGAGTCCTATAAGAGTGTTCCACGTGGGCTCGTATTGTGCCCTGTTATGGGCCTTGATGACCTGATCCTGTCATCAAAGTTTTATTCAAAAGTCCTGATTCCCTATTGCAAAAAGATGTAACAAGGTATGCCCGAAACTGTTTCAAATGCGGAAGCACGCACCACTGTCATTTGGGCCCACTGACCGCATGGATGTTTATTCCACCCCTTGGTGGATATACAGACCAAAAATCACCCAGATTGGTAATATATAACCATTAGATTTTAACACTTTTAGCACCTTTTAAGGCGATCTTATAGCCGTTGAATGCAATTTTCTGAGTACTAATACCAACGGCTAAAAATCATTAAACAAGATGATATTTGGTATGAATGTCTATTAAAGGGTGGGCTAAACATCCATGCGGTCAGTGGGCCCAGATGGCAGCGGTGACTACCAAAAATGCCACTTCTGCAAATGAAAAGATCTCATCAGGACCCCTCCCTGTTTAAGAATCCCGCCAACTCGTGGGTAACGAAGAAAAGCTCATGCGGAAGCTCTTCAGGAGATTTCTGCTCATCTTCTTCGGGTATTTATCCGTTGTTCCTGCAGGTAAGTTCAAAAAATAAAAAAAAGTAGAATTTCTGGGGTTCAGGGACTGGGGATCGGGGGACAACTATTTTTGATAACCGTTTTGGCGGACCCACGTAGAAGATGAATCAATGGCTGATTTTTGGTGAGGAGAAGAGAGGGTAATCATCAATTCATGTTGGTCCCACTCTCTCATGTGAGCCACGTGTGCTGGAATGAAGTACGTCTTAAAATTGAGGGAGATGGTAGAATGTCTACCTCACATGTTATCTACTCATCGGCTTTCTCTAATCTTCAGAATTATTAAGATCGAGGGAATAAATCTTTGATGATGAACTACTTTGACGACGGATGCTGATCACGGTCGTCAATATAGCCACGTGGAATACTCTTAAAGACCACTGACCGTATGGACGTTCGTCCCTTTGGTGACCTACAGACCAAAAATCAGCCGGATTGGTCACAAGATCTTAGTTTGCTAACTCGTTCGAATAATTTATTTGCACTAGTTTTGATTGTATGAATTACAGCTTATCCGTCTGATCATCCAAGCGGCATCCCTTGGATGAGATGCAGTCCAAAGTCATACAAAACATTCAACCAAGAGCTCAAACATGGACGTACGCACGGCTACTGTGTGGTCAAGATCAGTAAGTTGGTGGGCCCTATAGATGTTGAAACGGATGGTAACGTGTCAAGGCGGCTGTCACAAAGGCTTACCACCACCATGAATCCATGATAAGCGAAAAGGAAACAGGGTGTGTCTTTTTTTTTTTCTTTCGGGTAAGGGACACAGATGGGTCTAAATCAATCTAACCCCACTTATATCTGGAAACTTTTGCCGTCGCATTGCTTCAGCAAACGAGAGGTTGCAGTATTCAAGACCAAGGTTTAAAAGAGGCCGTTTCAACGGTATAACAGACGGGGCGTTACCGTTAAAACCATCAAAATGAATTATAAAGGAGGGGCAAAAATGGACAAAACAGCCTTTTTTTTCACAATTATTTTTCAGAAAATAAAATCCGTTAAAATGAAAATAACGGCTGTTATTTTCTAAGTGTTAAAATGGTTCATAATGTACGGGCTTGGGGCATTAGCTTTTTAACGGCGGTTATTCTAAATCACGGTTTTAAAAACGGCCGTTTAAACGGTAATGCCCCAAGCCCGTTTCAGTTAAAACCGTTTAAACACGTTTTATCGGTTTTTAAAAAAACGGCAGTTTTTTTTGTTTTAACGGCTGTTAAAATCGTTTAAATGACCGATAAAATTGTTTAAGCCGCTGTTTAATTCTGAAAAATTTTGTGAAAAAAACGGCCGTTAAATCCGTTTAATTCTGTTAAATTCCATTTATTTTTTTTTAATTTTCAAATTTCAAAATTTGAATTTCAGCGCCATTTTTTCCGTTAAAATCGTTAAAACCAGTTAAAATCCGTTTAATTCCGTTAAATTCTATTTTTGCCCCTGACCGTTTCAATCCGTTTTAACAGTAACGCCCCCAGTCCGTTTAACCGTTAAAACGGCCTCCTTTAAACCTTGTTTTAAACCATTCAAGACCACAAGTAAAGGTGGATTCCACGAGAGTAAACTGTCGATAGCACACACAGTCAGCAACGCGGCTGACTGCAGCCAATATGAGCCACGTGGTGCATTCTTAAGAAGGCACTGACCGTATGGATGTTTAGCCAAGAGTGGACCTACAAACCACAAATCAGCCTGATTAGTGATTTAAAGCCTTTGGAACTTTTTACCCAAATAATGCACAATAATGCTCAAATTCCTATGTTAAAATCAACCCACGAAAATAACTTCAATCGTGCGCCTAGAAATCACTGATCAGGTTCATTTTTGGTTTTTAGGTCCACCTACTGATTGGCCAAACATCCATACCGTCAGTGCCTTCTTAATAATGCGCCATTTGATTGGTCACTGCTTAAAAAAGTTTGTCAAGAGTTATTGGGAAAAATCTAGGATACTGACTTCGATCTGTATCAAAATTTTGATGCAGAAGTCCCTCAAATTGCAACGTAGCAGACCAGTTCGAGCCCACTTGCCCATTGAATGTCTGGTCCAAACTATGATAGACCTACACACCAAAAATCAGCTTGATTGGTGATTTCTAGCCGTTGGATTTGATCACTTTTTCATCATGGGCTTGAACCAACTCATAGGCCTGTTCATAAGCCCATGATGAAGAAAATGCTCAAATCCTACTGCAAGAAATCACCAATCATGCTGATTTTTGGTGTGTAGGTCTATCATAGTGCGGGCCAGACATTCAAAGGGAAAGTGGGACACTACGTTACAACTTGAGGGACTTCTGCATCAAATTTTTGTTTAGGTGGAGGTTTGTTTTAGAGTTGGATTCGGAAGGGAGAGAAGCCCGAAGGATCTATGGAGGTTTGTTTTAGAGTTGGATTCGCCTCGGTGGGCCCCCGCAAGCTTCACTATCCAATTAGTAGAACTTTCCTGACAGACAGGCCACGATATGAACCACGTGGCATTACTTAAGAGATTTCTGAATGTGAATGTTTGGCACAACCCTAGGTGGACCTATAGTTCAAAAATTAGCCTGATTAGTGAATTTTATGCATTGGATTGGAGCCATTTTCATGGGTTTATTTTTAACAGGGGGAATTTGAGCATTATTCTGGGTACAAATATGCAAAAAAAATTTCAAAAACTTTTTAAAACAAAATTCAAGTTTAATATATTTATAAAAACAGATACAAGTTTTGAAAAATTATAGAAAAGATAACCAAGTGCCGCCCTTTTAAAGGGCGTCCGCTCGCTAAATATACAAAATACCATTGAGATGTTTGTTAGGTTCAAATGCCATTTCAAAGGGCGTCTGTCCAGAAAGGGCATCTGTCAGTTCCAAACGCCCTTTCTCAACCTGGACAACCATTACAGTAGCACCAAGCAATAAAACCCAGTAGTGATTTGAACATCGCCGACTTCAACGCACGTCCGTAAAATGAAATCCCCCATTTCCTTTCAAACTATTTTTTTTTTATCTGGTTGTGATATCTGGGTTTCTTGGTTTCTGTTATTGATTTTTGATCGACCAAGTTTGGTTGTTGCCTCAAATCCCAAACCCTAGTAATTGGGATTTGGTAGCTTTTGGGAATTGAAAGATAAAGGATTTGAAGGGGAAAAGAGGAGTGGCAAAGAGGGCGAGATCAAATTGGGTTCAATGAAAGGGCGGAAGGTGATGAGAAGTTTAGCGGTTGAGAAGACATGGATGAAGGGTGGGGTATTTTGGTATTTTACTTGATTTTATAGCTATTTTGGATAGACTGATGGAGGGTGATGCCCTTATTGAAATATCTATGCATAGTTGTTGTAGATGCCCTTATTGACTATTATTTGAGGTACAAATATCCAGAGGATTCAGCCTAATCAGTGACACCCTTTAAAAGGGTATTTGAAACTGACATATGCCTTTTAAAGGGCGTCTATCAGGGGTGTTTCGGTCATTTCTATTTTGAACGGGAATTTAGTTATCTTTTCTATAATTTCTTAAAACTTGTCTCTATTTTTATAAGTATACTAGTGGGTGGCCCGTATCCAATGCACTCATCGACAAAGCATTTGTCAAAATTGGGTGTGAGTGGCTGAGATCCACCATTCAGTTGGGGGATAAGATATGGGCCCTTCTTTATGAAGCCTATAAGAGGGGGAGACAACTTCCTTGTTTGTTATATAGATAAAATTTGATTTTTGTTTTAAAAATTTCTCTTTTTTTCTTTTAATTAAAAAATGAAGAAAAAACAAACATAAAAGCACACCTCATCGGTGAATATGCGCCCCATGCCATCAAACAAAATAACTCGAGATAGCCAAGCAGCGGGCAAATCCAAGGTTTAAAAAACAGCTATTATAACGAAAATAACAGCCGTTATAACGGATTTGGACCTACCCCGTTACATTATGGACAAATAAATTGCCAAAAAAATAACGGCCGTTATTTTTCGTTATTTTCTATTTTTGAAATTTTGAAATTCAATTTTTAAAATTCAAAATTTGAATTTCAGCGCCTTTTTTCCCGTTATTTCCCATTTTTTTTCTACTTTCTCCCTAGAGCGTTTTTTTCGTTATAACGGCAACGGTAACGCCCCCAGTCCGTTATAATGGTCCCCTTTAAACCTTGGGCGAATCATTCCACTTCCGAGGGTGAGACGAAAATTTGGCCTTGGGCTGTCAAGTCAGCAACAGAATTAGAATGCTTAGGGCTAAAGTTGAAGGCAGGGTTTAAACGGGCCGTTATAACGGTATAACAGACTGGGCGTTACTGTTTTTTCTGTTCTAACGAATTGTAATGCTCAGGGGCAAAAACAGAAAAAAAGGGAAAGAATAGGACTGGAAATCAAATTTTGAAATTTCAATTTCAAAAACAGAAATAACACCCCATTTTTTTTTCAGAAAATAACAGTTGTTATTTTCGTTATAAAGGAAAAATAGTGGCTGAGATAACGAAAATAAGGGGAGGTCCAAATCCGTTATAATGGTCTTTATTTTCGTTATAATGGCCGTTTTTTAAACCATGGTTTGAGGAAGTAAAAGGAAAAAAATAAAAGCGGGAAAATTTCTTCACCAATAAAGCTGGAGTAAACCTTTGTGAAGCCGATCACAACCCACAATACAAGCCATGTGGCACACTATTTAGAGGGCGCTGGCCGTATGGATGTTTGTGCAGTCCCTTGGTGGACCTGCAAACTAAAAGTTCGCCTGATTATTGATTTACAACCTTTGAATCTTTGCTCCCAAATAACGCTCAAATTCCTACGGTTAAATCAACCCATGAAAACAACATCAATCCAACGCTTAAAAATCACTGGTTTATTTTGGTTTCTAGGTCCACCTAGTGATTGGCCAAACATCATGCGGTGAGCGTCTACGTGGATCATATTGTGTGCTGTGAGCGAAGGTTAATTTACTCGTGTATTTGGTATGTAGGTCGACCTAGAGAGAGTAAAACTTGTGTGACGTAAGCCGGTCACAGCACTCAATACGAGCCACGTGACACACGATCAGAGGTCGCTGACCGTATGGATGTTTGGCCAGTCCATCGGTGGACCTACAAATCAAAAATCAGCCTGATTAGTGATTTACAATCTTTGGATGTTTGCACCCAAATAACGCTCAATAATGCTCACATTCCAACCGTTAAAATCAACCCTGAAAATAACTTCAATGGAATCGGTTAGAAATCACTAATCAAGCTGATTGTTTGTGTATCGTTCCACGAGGGACTGGCCAAACATCCATACGGTCATTGTCCTCTAATAATATGCCACGTGGCTTATATTGAATGCTGTGACCGGCTTCCGTCACAACATCTTGTGACACAAGTTTTACTCACCTAGAGATGTCCAGACTCCAAACAGGCGTATTGTCAGTGGTCTCTGAGAGTGGAGTAAAACTTCTATCACACGAAATTGTAAATCACACAGGCACGTACATAAGTGCTTTTGCAACGTACCCATGTCCTTTTTTTAGGTGTACGTGCCGAGAACTCATTGGCTGTGTTTTGTGTGATTTGCAATCCCATTGTGACAGCAGTTTTACTCCCGAGAGTGTGCCACAGCAAAGTGTAGTCCAGTACTCCAATCCCACCGAGTAAAACTTGCCTGACCACCTGTGGTCTGGTAACGTACTAGACCCCACACAAGCTGCTTGCCGCGTGGATTTTGTATGGTACCAAGTCACATGGGCACGAGCGACAAACTCTCCTCTCCTCCTCTTGTTAACAAAAGACTAATTTCATATTTTTCTCTGCAAAAGAAATAAAAACCCACACATCACGATGATTTTGGTCAAACAGGCATTATACGAGCCACGTGGCACACTCTTGGTGGACGCCGACTGTATGAATGTTTGGTTAGTCCCTTTGTAGACTTCCAAACCACAAATCAGCCTGATAAGTGATTTACAACCTTTGCACCCAAATAACCCTCAATAATACTCAAATTCATACCGTTAAAATCAACCCATAAAAATAACTTCAATCCAACGCTTAGAAATCATTGATCGGGTTTTTTTTGGTTTGTAAGTCCACCTAGTGATTCGTCAAACATCCATACGGTCAGCGTCCACCAAGAGTGGGCCACGTGGCTCATATTGTGCGTTGTGCCCCAAGTTTTACTCCACCTAGGGATTGGCCAAACCAAGGAATAAAGGAGACCGTTTTAACGGTATAATGGAATGGGGGTGTTACGGTTAAAACTGATTGTAGCATATGGGCAAAAATGAAAAACAAATGGAAAAAAAGAAAAATTGTACTGATATTTAACATTCAAATTTTGAATTTGTAAAATGAAAACGGAATTCAACAAAAACAACGGCGTTTTTTCTCACAAAATTTTTCTAAGCGTCAAAACGGGTACAATTTTTAACGTCCTGGGCTAGGGGCATTAGCATTTAAATGGCGTTTTTTTAAACCATGGGCCAAACCAAGGTTTAAAAAACAGCCTTTATAACGGATTCGGACTTACCCCATTACGTTACGTACCGTTAAAACGCTCAAAAAATAACAGCATATATCGAAAATGGCGGCCATTATTTTCTGTTATTTTTTTCGTTATAAAGAAAATAACGACCGTTATTTTCTGAAAAAAAAATTGTGAAAAATAACGGCTATTTTTTTCGTTTTACTGTTATTTTTCTGTTTTTGAACGCATTTTTTTCCGTTATTTTCCATTTTTTTCAGTTTAATTTTTTTTTTTTGGTTTTGCCCTTGGCGTTTTTTTCTCTTGTTATAATGGAAAACGGTAACACCCCAAGACCGTTATACTGTTATAACGGTCCTTTTAAACCTTGGGCTAATCATCTCTAGTCAATGTCCTGAAAGAAATTGCCACGTGTTTTATATTACCTTTATATTTTTTTACTTACTTTTTTTTTTTTTAAATACCAAACTTAAGTAGGTTAACCATGGAGGAGAGGAGAGTTTGTCCCTCGTGCCCATGTGACATGGTACCGTACAAAATCGACTGCTTGTGTGTGGTCCGGTTGGCTGGTCAGGCAAGTTTTACTCCCATCCACCCATAGTGCCCGCCTATTAAAAGAAGGAAAACGATAGCGTCGTCACAGGGAGAAGGAGTAAGCCTTCGTTGACAGTGCCGCTGACTGCAGCCAATATGAGCCACGTGAAAGATTTTTAAGAGGACACTGACAGTATGGATGTTTGTCCAATCACTAGGTTGACCTACAGACCAAATATTATCCTGATTAGTGATTTAAAACCTTTGGATCTTGTACCAAAATAATGTTCAAATTCCTACGGTTAAAAGAACCCATGAAAATAATTTACATCCAAAGCTTTGAATTCACCGATCAAGTTTATTTTTTATTTGTAGATCTAACTAGTGATTTACCAAACATCCATACGGCTAATGTCCTCTTAAGAATGAGACACGTGGCTCATATTGGTTGCAGTCAGCGGTGTCACTGAAGGTTTACTCAAATCTTTACCATTCTAAAGGGCAAAGAAAGGGTTTGTCTACTTTTGGAGTCCGTTTTGGAATTCACTTTTGCTTTAAATGCTCTTCTTCTGTTCTTCAGTTCTTCTCTCCTTATTCCGAAAAGAGATCTATATTCCAATCCAAAAGCACAGAAAGAAAAATTGAAATGCAGACCATCTTAAACCTCCATAGCAGCTATGGCCTTCCTCTCTGTGTTTCAGGGATCGCACATCACCTGGCTCTTTCCATGGAGTATGTTTTCTTTCTATTTAACACCAACCCTTCTCTTCTCTTCTCTCTCTGATCTCTCTCTCTCTCTTGCTCATGTTTTATAGTGTTGTCCTGGCGCAGGATAGCAGATCATGATCGCAGAAGGAAAGCCATGAAAAAGCAAAGATCTCAAGTCAGAGAGAGGGTTTTTGCAAACCGAGACATGGGTAGTCGTATAATCAGTGGGGGAGACGCAGAGGAGATCAAAGAAGGAGAGGTGACCGGAGATCTGGCCGCAGATCTGGATGTGTTGTGTTATAGTATGGGTTGTACAGCAAAAGCTGCTTAAGGAACAATTACTGCTTTTATGGGATTTCTGTATTTCTTTACTTTGTAGATTTATGTGATGGATTCTGTCTGTTTGGCTGTTTTCTCATTAATTTGCGGATCTTGGTGGTGGTGGTGTTATTCTCTTGGGCAGTTCTCGGAAACTCAAATACGCGTTATTATACGGTCATACACGTACACATAACTATACGTATATAAGAGGGTAATATAGTCATTTTACCTGTTAAAGCTGTCAAATTCCTACAGTTAAAATCAACTTTATGAAAATAACTTCGATCCAACGCTTACAAATCACTGATCTGGTTTATTTTTTGGTTTGTAGGTCCACCTAGTGATTGGCCAAACATCCATACGGTCAGAGTCCACTAAGAGCTTGCCACGTGGCTCTTACTGTGGACTGTGATCGGCTTCGCTCATAGCTTGGTGTGAGCGAAGGTTTACTCAATAATATGAATGGAGTAGGAGCATTTCTGTCAGATGTGATGAAAATTTGTCGGGCCCACTGACTCGTTTATGTTTGGCCAATACCTTGGTGGACCTAACTAAGGAATTGGAGAAGTTTTTCACCGTGGGCTTCACAAATGGGCCTATGAATGGGTTGAAGCTGATGAAGAAAAGTGCTTAATAAAACGGGCTCAACTTTTCTCTCATCTAGAGTGGACAATTTTGTTTTCTTTACTTCTAGCCACATACCCTTGTGAAAGCTCCAACCTCAAAACGGGCTAAACTTTTCTCTCACCCTCTTCACTGGGCCTCCTCTTGTCCTGACTGGCTATCCTTAGCCTTGTCAATGGATAAGAGTGGCCCTTCTGATGAGGGGTAGGTTCTTGTTTGACAACAAAATAAGTCTCTCTCAATGTGGGAATATGGTACCTCCCCAAATTTTGTTTCTTGCTTTAGAGTGAGAGAAAGAGAGCACCTAAGAAAGGGACATGGGATTCATATGGGGAAAATTTTAGTTGCACCCCACGAATTGTGAGGGCAACCCGACCTGTTGAAAGCACCCACGAATTGTGCTTTAATTTGCTTAATTTACAAAAATGCCTTCCACAAGTTAAGACTTGAGATCATCACACACAACTTCATGCAAGCATTCAGGGACCCACGTGGTACACTATTAGAGGACTCTAACCTTATGGATGATTGGCCAATCCCTAGGTGGATCTAAATACCAAAAATCATCCTGATTAGTGATTTCTATGCGTTGGATGAGTTATTTTCATGGGTTGATTTTAACCATGGAAACTTGAGCATTATCGACCGTTATTTGAGGTACAAAGATCTAAAGGTTTGAAATCACTAATCAGCTGATTTTTGGTTTGTAGGTCCACCTAGGGATTAAATAAACATTTTGAAATTGAGATTCTTCAAAATAAATCTATATAACAAAACAGGGAAGTTGTCTCCCCCTCTTATCCGGCTTCATAAAGGATGACCGAGATCTTATCCCCCAACTAGACGGTGGATCTCAGCCACTCACACCCCATTTTGGCAAATGCTTTATTAGGGAGTGCCGGGGGCACGGGCCACCCACTAGTCCATCTATATAAGAAATATCATCTCATGAACTTTATGTTATAATGATTGCTATTTTTTGTCATCCGTCAATTAAATATTATTGATGCTAATTTACATAAATATTTTTAAAAAATAATAATTAAAATTATTTTGAATTTTATTTTTACTATGATTAACCCGTGTCAAAATATCAATGGCTAAAGCCTAAGTGGCCCATGATGCAACAAATACAGATGGCCATCATCGACACTAATGATGGACCACATTCTTAGCACGCCATGTGGCACATTATTAGAGACAATAGACCGTATTGATGTTTATCCCATCCGTAGGTGGACTTACATACTAAAAATAAGGTTGATTAGTTATTTCTAACCTTTAGATTTGAGTAATCCAAAAATGCTAAATATCCTATAATTAAAAATCAACTCATAAAATCAAACGGTTACAAAGTTGTAATCCGTTGATGATGGACCGCAGTATGAGCCACGTGGAACATTAGTAGAGACCACGGACCATATGGATGTTTGTCCCTCAGGAGGTGGACCTACATGCAAAAATCAAGTTGATTAAAATTTTCTAACCTTTGGATCTAAGTACCCCAAATAATGCTAGATATCAAATGGTTAAGAATCAACAAAAAAAATACACAAATCCAACGGTTTCAAATAACTAATCCTGCTGATTTTTTATTTATAGGTCCACATAGAGATGAGTGTGAGAGTTGGAGCCCGATAAAAATTCATTTGAATCTTTCCTCCCAGAAATAGAATTCCAGGAATTTGAAGTTTTTCTCCCCCCTAAAACTTCTAATTTCGGGAAAATCACGGAATTGAAAATATAATTCCTGGAATTCGATCCTCCCAAACACAGAGATTTGTGATTCCAAATCCGGCTTAATTCTGGGTTACCAAACATACCATCAGGGTAAAAAAATGAAAAATAATAGGAAAAAAAGGGCGTCGGAATTAAATTTTGAATTTTGAAATTTGAATTTCAGATTTTCAAAAAATAAAAAATAACTGAAATATAACGGGCGTTATGTTCGTTATAACAGAAAATTAACAGAAAATAACGGCCGTTATTTCTGGGCATTTTAACGGTACGTAACATAACGGGGGAGGTCCGAATCCATTATAACGGCCATTTTTTAAAACATGCCCCATTGTCAAATGTCCGTTATAACGAAATATTTAAAACCTTGATATATTTTTTGAAGTCCAGTACACTTGACCAATATGAACCACGTGTTTGTTCTTAGAGAACATAGATCATATGGATGTTTGGCTCATCCCTAGGTTGACAGACATACCAAAATTTATATTTATTAGAAATTTTATATCCCTTGAATTAGAGTATTTTTTATGGTTTAAAAGTGCATAGCTTTATGGAATTATTAAAACAAAACTGACAAGTGGCACTGGTCAGATGGCATCAGCGCCATTTCAAAGGATGTTGCAGGTTCGATTTAAATTTTTTTTTTTTTTAAATAAGGTTTTATTTTTAAAAATCGAATAAATTTTAGATTTTTTTTTAATTTTTCGTTATTCTTTCCATACGCCTTAAACAATCAAGGGAACACTCACAAATACCTCAATACATCAGATGGTGGGATCATGTGATTTGATCAAGTGTTGGATTTGAGCCTGGGATCCATTAGGGCATGAAATGGAGCTTTGTCCAGGCCAATCCATATTGTTATAGCCTCTGATCATACCCTTAATATGTAGCAACTTAAAAAGGTAGCTTTCGGTATACTATGTATGTGATATGAACCGTTCAGTATTCACAGGTTTTCTGATGTTTGTACATGGATCCACCTGATGTGGGGCCCACATGGTAGATCCCCTAGGGCTGATTTTGGGTGAGGATGATCTCCTTATCATCGAGATCATCCTAAAAAAACAAATCAGACCATTCTGAAGTTTCTGACCCCACCAAATTTGTTCTTCAGAAATGAACGGTTCAGAATGAAGAGCACATTTTGTTGGGGTCAGAATACTGACTGGCCTTGTTTTCTTGGGTGATGATCTCATTGGTCAAGAGATCATCCTCACCCAAAATCAGCTCTAGGGGTCCACCCATGTGGGCTCCACAGTGTGTTCGTTTGAGTCAAGTGCGAAAATCTCGGTTAGATTTATATAACCAATCAGGTTGAGATTTTTAATTTTTTGTGTACAACTAAAGTTCCCGCTGTTCGGTCAGTATTTTTTAAGTTCCCGCATAAAATAGAGTTTGTTGTTGCATGATTGAGTCCGTAATGAAGTTTGAATTTGAAAATGTCTTATCTTATGGTTACACTTGCTTCGCGTCACTCCTATAAGTTCTACTGTGAGACACCCAACACACAGATACAGAAAGAGAGCCATGCCTGCTGATCAAGACACCAACGACAGAGAGATAGAGAGCGTCATGCAGAGTGATAGAGAGAGAGAGAGAGAGAGAGCCATGCCTGCTGATTGAGACACCAACATAGAGATAGCCATGCCTGGTTCTCAGTTAACAGTCCGTATTACAAAAAGGGTTTTGTAACGTCCGAGGATTGCATGGAACATCCATCTCAAGAAACCAAGGTACTCATCGCATTTCGTGTTCGTCATATTTTGCAATATGAAGGGCCTCCCGGGGAAGATAGTTCCCAAACTTTCATTCGCTGATGCACAATCACTCGTGAAACAGTGAAGTCATTTCCCATCAAATATACCCACTTGTTTTCCCCCGATTTCAACGAACACTTCGATCTCAATACACTTGTAACTTCGTACGTGATTCCTCAAAGTTTTCTTGAGCCCCTCAAGCAAGATTTAAACAATTACCGGCTTGTAGTCATAACATCTACCTCGCAAGTAAAGCCGAAGAGTATAATAATCCTCATAGATATAGAAGTTTTGAGGTCAGTACACTATGACGAAGAACAAGTTATTCAACTTGTTACAAGGGAATCCATGCAACTACTCAATGTGTTTCTTGTATCTCGGTCTTCAATGGAGGCATTGGAGACAGAGAAATTTGACAGAGGAGAGTTGGTCGAGTCATGTACGATTTGTTTGGATGAGTTCTTGATCGGGGTCAATGTTACACTCATGCCTTGCTCCCATATGTTCCATAGTGGTTGCATTGTCCGATGGTTGGAAGAGAGAACTACGTGCCCTCTATGTCGCTTCGCAATGCCGCCGCTTTGATTCAGTTGCTTTTGTTGATTTATTGATTTTCTTTGCTTCGTAATATTGCAAAATTTTATAATAATAATTTTTTTTTTCTCTTACTTGATTTTGAAAAGCAACTCAATGGAGAATCTTTATAATCTAGGTTGATGAGAATCTAGGTCGTTCATTTGATAGACAAACATCTGGATTGGCATGTGAGAGCATAGTGAAATCCGCATGTGAGTCCATACCTCGATCTTGAGGGTACCACGCAGATCTCTGTGTTGTGTGTGATTGCATCTTCGTGTTGTTTGCTTTTAACATTATCATGTGTTCAAAAAAATCAAATCAAATTTATTTAAATCTATGAGGATTATTGGAGTTGGGGGTATGTGTCAAGTGGAGACCCACTTATAGCAAAGTTTTCCCCACATTCCCTACCATGCTTAGCGTTGCTACATGAATAACAGCCCTTAGATCATCACCACCCTTGTGATAGAATGGTGTAATAAGACGCTCCTCTTTCAGGTAAGGTTGTGGACGTACAAGGTTTAAAAGGGGCCGTTAACTTTATAACGGTATAACGGACTGGGGGCGTTACTATTTTTTCCGTCATCATAACGGCTGTTATAACGAATTGTAATGCTCAGGGGTAAAAATGGAAAATAACGGAAAGTAACAAAAAATAACGGGTAAAATGGCGCTGGAATTCATATTCTGAAATTTGAAATTCAAATTTTCAAAAATGGAAAATAACGGAAAATAATTGAAATAACAGCCTTTTTTCACAAATTTTTTCAGAAAATAAAGGTCTTTATTTTCATTAAAACGCCAAGAAAATAACGGCCGTCATTTTCGTAACATAATGGTGGGAGGTCCAAATCCGATATAACTTATAATGGCCGTTATTTTCGGATCAAGAGGTGTTAGGAGTTGTCAGTCCGTCAGGCTGATTTTGAGGCTATAGCTTCATCCAAGTATGGCCGTATGGGCCAGATACGTACACCACTGAACTGGGTCAGCTCTACTCCAATTCAAGCCACTCCAACTGAATTAGTAACTTTGCGAATGCCAAACACAGCACACAAATCTTGATCTCAGATCATAAAATTAGAAATCTACAAGCAAATGAGCAATGCGACCAATCCTGCACTTTAGTACGGTAGGTCCACTAGATCAGACTTCTGGCTGCTGGACATTTGTTACTGGATGGCTGCACAAAGAACAGATCTAGTGGTCCTCTTGGTATGTAGGTCCACTTAGGTATGGGCCAAACATTCGTATGGTCATTAGTCTCTAAGAGTGTGTCAAGTTGTGGTTTTAGTCTCTAATAGCCGTTTTTTTCCCACAACTGTTCTCAGAAAAAAGGGCCGTTATTTTCTAATCATCAAAACGGTTCTTAACGTAACGGGCTTGGAGCATTACCGTTTTAACGTCCGTTCAAACCGTTATTTTAAACTATGAAAGTTTCAGCAAGTTTTTTGACCAGCAAAACAAGTTGAACAGTCGTTAGATACCGTTTTAACTCTCAGAAAAAGTTTTTGCCCAGCAGTTATAACAAAAGTAACGGCCGTTATAACAGACTCGGACCTACCCCATTACGTTATATACTGTTTTAACTCTCAGAAAATAAGGGCTATTATTTTCATGATATACAGACTTTTTTTTTTTTAAATAATGACCATTATTTTATGAAAAAAAATGTGAAAAGAAACACCCGTTATTTTTCATTATAAATCTTATTGAAAATTTATTGGCTCCATTTTTTCATATTATTTTTTCATTTTTTCCATTTTTGCCCCTGTGCGGTACAAAAGTGCCCAAAACATACTCATGGATTTTCTTATTGCTTTTTTGACTTGAATCCCTAGTTATACAAACGTATTAGACATACCTCCCCGACTTCAAAAAAATTAGAGTTGCCACTCTCTGCCCACACTCATATGAATCAATGGTTGATTTTTTTGGCATACCCAGATGGAAGATGAATCAATGGCTGATTTTTGGTGAGGATGATCTCCTCAACATACAGATAACCCCTAAGAAAAATCAGCCCATTCTGAAATTTCTAGCCCCATCGAATGTGGCTTTCAAGTTCATGTTGGAGATAAAGTCTTTGGTTTATCTTTTGGGTTAAGTTGTACGAGGAAGGGAAAGAACTATCCTTCGAGATATGGTATTCAAATGGCATGATTGGGTTAGCATGGAGAGGGATTAGGGGAGGATTTTATGGTCGGGGGAGGCTTTTTTCTTTTTGAGTGGCTTTGTTTTTAATTTTTTGGTTGTTTTTCTTGTAATTTTTTTCGACTTTTGGTAGGTTTTCTTAGCCTCTAACTGTCTCAATCGAATAAAATCTTATACTAACAAAAAAAAATGTGCCTTTTAAGTTAATGGTAAAAAATAGACGGTTCATATTTCTTCAACTTGTAAACAAGGCTACGAATATTAGAATGATTTAAATTTTTGTGAGGATGATTTCCTCACTATAAAGACCATCCTCACCAAAAATCAACCCATTCCAAAACTTCTAATTTATATATTAGCCCCGCTAATTTTTTGTTGTCAAATTTTGTATATATATATATATATATATATATATATGTGTGTGTGTGTGTGTGTGTCATATTTCTTACATGCGAAAGCTGAATTGGCAGGCCCAAATGGGTCCACACATTTTGCCACCTAGCAATCTCCATGTGGCAAGTTCAAACCAATATAACACACTGGCTGTTCTTTGATATATATGCAGACTTCTGTATCAAAATTTTGAAGCAAAAGTCCCTCAAATTGCAACATAGTAGACTCGTTCGGGCCCACTTGCCCTTGAATGTCTGGCCCACACCATGATAGATCTACACACCAAAAATCAGTATGACTGGTGATTTCCAGCCATAGGATTTGAGCACTTTAATAGGCGTATGAGTTGGTTCCAAGCCCATGATGAAAAAGTGCTCAAATCCAATGGCTATAGGAATAACCAATAACACTGATTTTTTATGTGTGGGTCCAGCAAGATGTAGGCCAAACATTCAGGGGACAATGGCCCCGAAAGAGTCTACTACGTGGCAAATTGAGGGACAATGGTCCCGAAGCCGGTATCATAGATTTTTCCTATAACACATGGCCAAAAGAGGCAAGTTTCTTTTACCTTCTTAAATTTCTTTTTAAACATCCAAAAAAATAAAAAATTAGAAGATTGTCATTCCTGAGGGTAAAGTAAAATGCAAAGAAGAATATAGGTTAATTACTTTTGATCATTAAAATATTTATCTATATCTATATAACAAAACAGGGAAGTTGTCTCCCCCTCTTATACCCCCCCTCTTATATGTTTCAACAAAGAAGGGCCAAGATCTTATCTCCAAAATAGACACTGGATCTCAGCCACTCACACCCGATTTTGGCAAACGCTTTGTTAGAGAATGTCGTGGGCACAGGCCACCCACTATCTATATAACAAAACAGGGAAGTTGTCTCCCCACTTATACCCCCTCTTATCTGTTTCAACAAAGAAGGGCTGAGATCTTATCCCCCAAATAGACGGTAGATCTCAGCCACTCACACCCGATTTTGACAAACACTTTGTTGGAGAGTGCCGTGGGCACGGGCCACCCACTATCTATATATATAACAAGTGACAGTGGTTGTCTTATACCCCCTCTTATCTTATATGGCTTCAATAATGAGTGGCTGAGATCCACTATGTTTCATATCAATGGTTGAGATTAACTCCCACCCAATTTTGACAAACGCTTTGTCGGAGTGTTGCGGGCACAGGGCCACCCACACATATAACAAAATAACTCAGTTGTATTCTCTTATCTTATCTTGCTTCATAAGATAAAGAGTGGTTGAGATCAAATCCATCCATGTAAAGTGGGCGGTTAGATTTCAGCCACTCAATTCCCCTCATTTATTCACTCACTCCCACTCATTTGATCTCAATTTATTACAAATTAAAAATTTTAATTTTAACACCGTTATATTTTGTTATTTCTGTTATTTTTTTATTTTTCCCTCCATATGTTACAATCCGTTATAATAGCCGTTATAATGGAAAAAGGTAACTCCCCAGTCCATTATACCGTTTGAGTGCCGAAGGCACCCAGTTTTTGCAAACGCTTTTGTTGGAGAGTGCCGTGGGCACGGGCCATTTACTAGTGATTTACATAGATGACCTGGTCAAGATTTAATTGTCCCACAAACAAGAGATTCACTTCCGATAATATTTCCCATTAGGGATTATGCATGGGTTCCATGTTGATGTTCGTGACCACCCCGACGACCGCCCATGATATGAGCCACGTGACACATTTGTATAGGACACTAACCGCATGGATGTTTGGCCAATCCCTAGATGGGCTTAGTGATTTCTAAGCATTGGCGTGCAGGTTGATCAAGAGAAAATCCCATCCTTTACCCGTCAGTGGGCCGAGCAAAATATACATCAGACTAGAGTAAACCTTCTCTCACTGCATGATGTGAGCGAAGCTGATCACATCACACAATACGAGCCACGTGGGCACACTCTTAGAGATCGCTGACAGTATGGATGTTTGGCCAGTCCCTCGGCGGATCTGCAAACCAAAAATAGCCTGATTAGTGATCTACAACCTTTGGATCTTTACTCCCAAAAAAAGCTCAATAGTGCTCAAATTCCTATGGTTAATATCAACCCATGAAAATAACTCCAATCCAACGTTTAGAAATCACTGATCAGGTTTTTATTTTGGTTTGTAGGCCACCTAGTGATTTGCCAAACATCCATACGGTCAGCACTCTCTAAGAGTATGCCACGTGGCTCGTATTGTGTGCTGTGATCGGTTTCGCTCACATCATGCAGTGAGAGAAGGTTTACTCATCAGACTAGATTTCTTCACAGTTGTCCCTTAATGGCAGGAAAAGCCGCAAATATGATCGAGCCGTCGAGGGAACTGTAAGTAATGAGATTCGTGAATGAATCTTGTACACTAAGCAAAATGGCATAGGAAACCATGGTTTTAAAACGGCCGTTTAAACGGTAACGGCCTAGGCCCATTTCCGTTAAAACCGTTTAAACACGTTTTATCGTTTTTGAATGAAACGGCCGTTAAAATCGTTAACAGTTTTTAATTCTGAAAATTTTTGTGAAAAAATGGCCGTTAAATTCCGTTTCTTTTTTAATTTTCAAATTTCAGCGCCATTTTTACCATTTTTCGGTTAAAATCCATTTAATTCTATTTTTTTTCCATTTAATTTCATTTTTGCCCTTGGCCGTTTCAATCCGTTTTAACGGCCGTTTAAACGGTAACGCTCCCAGTCTGTTTAACCGTTAAAACAGCCCCCTTTAAACCTTGTAGGAAACAACAAAAAAAGCAAACTTGTGTTTAAGATTCCAAACATGATGCTTACAAAAAATTGTGACTTTCACTTTCCCACTATAGAAGATTGAGATTTTATTGAATAATTATTGATTGATTACATAAACCTACTCAAAACCCCTTATATAGAGCATTACAAGAGTCCAATACGATTGAGATCCTATAATCTTTTGATCAAATCTAATCTAAATTGATAGAGCATTACAAGAGTCCAATGAATGAGATCCTATAATCTCTCAATCAAATCTAATCCTAATTGATTCTAATCTTGTGATAAGATACACTAGTAATGATATGGTGTATCTCACACAATTATTACAATATATATCCTCTAACACCCGCCACATATAGTGACAATCCAAATTTAAATTTGTTAACAGTCACCCATAACCATTTCCCTGAAAATGGATCTTTAACTGCAAATGGGTCGGTATCAGGGTTCAAACCTTTGGATCTTTATACTTCAAATAATGGTCAATAATGCTCAAATTTCTACGGTTAGAATTAACCCATGAATATAATTCAAAATCCAATGCCTAGAAATCACTAATCAGGCTGATTTTTTGTTTGTAGGTCCACCTAGGGATTTGCCAAACATCCATACGGTTAGAGTCCTCTAAGAATGTGCCATGTGGCTCATATTGTGCCTTGTCATCAGCCTCGATGGGGCATGTCATCAAAGTTTTACTCCCCAGGGGTGGCCACCGAGGGGGAATCGAACTCTGAACCTCCTTTTGAGCCTTTGAGTATCCAAATAAAACCTATTGGGTAGTGATGTAACAAGGTATACACCTCCAGCTTTTTGGTTTTTGTTACTCACCGCTGCCATATGAGTCCACTGACCGCATGAATGTTTAGCCCACCCCTTAGTAGACATACGTACCAAAAATCAGCTTGTTTTGTTGATCTTTAGCCGTTATTTTAGTACTCAAAAATATTGGTTGAATCCTACGGCTAAAATCAAGCCTTAAAAAGTACTAAAATCTAATAGTTAGAGATTGGCAATGTGGGTGATGTTGGGGTTGGCAAAAGGTGGCAATTTGGCCCATCGGGCCGGGCGTAAGTCAGGCCGGGTTGATGAGGCCCGTAAGCTAGTCGGGCTGGGCCTCAGTCCAAAATTCAAACCCAAGCCCAGCCTTGGCCCAGTCCATAGCAGGCCTATGGGCTTGGTAACGGACCGGGCCGTGGGTCGGGCTGCGGGCTTAGTAAAAGGATAGGTAGCGGGCTTGGTAACGGGCTTTACTGGGGTAACCGTGGGAAGGTACAGGCAGGAGATCTCTGCCGTCTGTTTATCATACCCCAAGACGTTTGATTAGAGTTCATTTAATGGGTTGATTTTAATCGTGAGAATTTAAGCATTATTGACCATTATTTGAGGTACATAATCCAAAGGTTTGAAATCACTGATCAGGCTGATTTTTAGTTTGTAGGTCCACATAGGGATGGGCCAAACATTCAACAATTTTTCTTTCTTAATTGTGACCGTTGGATAGATTTTTCTCTGGGTTGTCACAATAAATGGTTGAGATCATCAATGGTCATGTTGATTCTGATATGGGGAATCTCATTAGGTGGGACCCTCTGAATGTTGGTCTTGGTCCCATGCATGAACTTTGATTCTTAACTATGCTATTGTAGGTGCGGTACACGAGAGGAGAGTAAAACTTGACTGACATTGGACGGTCAAGGGAGCCCTGACCAAATATGAGACAGAGGCCAATTCCTAGGTGGACCTACAAACCAAAAATCAGCCTGATTAGTGAAACATTTGGAACCTTGTACGCGATCCTTCTACGCTCTAATTTACACGGTTAAAATCCACCCTCCGCTCTCCTCAGATCGATCACCGTAAGGCTGCGTTTGGGAGTGCGTTTTTTAAGCAATAAGCAATTTTGTGAAGTCGTTTCAATATGGCTTTTGCGTTCTTAATTTCTTTTGCCTTATTTACCGTTATGAACATTACAAAATGCCTAAATAACCAATGTCTACTTGGACAAAAAAAGAAAAGAAAAAGAAAAACCCTAAACAAAGTATCTCTCACCATCTCTCCCGTAGCTGCATCTGAATATCTCCCATCGCCGCCTCTGCATCACTCCAGTCACCGTCGCATCTCTCCCTTTGCCGCCTCCCTCTCTACGGTAAATCTTCAACCATTGCATTACAGCTCTCACAGATACTCTCTACTCTGAAAATAATTTCATCACTCAATCAATTTATGCCTTTTAAAGCATTGAGATTAGTCTCTAATCTACTATTCTCCTTGGATCAACAATTAAGACTTGTTTTAAATTTATTCCACCACCAAAATCAGTTTATTCTCCTTTGATCAGATTTTGTTGATGGTTCCGTGGGTAATGGAGAAGGTTTTGGTATAATGAACAACATGTGAACTTGGAAAGAGCATTCTATTTGTTTCCAGCATGTAAACTGGTTAAACCCTTGTTTGCTGGGTGACATTATTCCTTTATTGAGTTCTATTGTTGTAATTTTTTTTTTTTGATAAGTAGTTCTATTGTTGTAAATTAGTATAAAGATTATATCCCTTTTTGATTTATCGACTACTTTTCGTATTATAGTATTTGTATTTGTTACCAAAAAAGTAAATATTCATCATTTCATCTTTAACTGAACATTTTTAATTGATTTCGACTTTCTTTCTTAAGCTCATCTTTTCATGAGATGCTGTTTTTTTTTAATTTCTGTAATCATGTTTTTTTTCTTCAGTGGAGCGACGATTGGGGGATTTGTTGCCATGCTTCGGAACTCTTCTTCCATACTTAAGGCATGTACTGCTTTTGTTCTTCTCCAGGTAAAATGGCATGTTCATTGAAGCTTTCTTGCAATAATATCTGATCCCACTTCTTCTGAATTGTTTATTTATTCTGATGGAAATGATTGAACTTTGCTGATCCAGAGAAAAAACTTTGCTCAACAGACGCCTCTACAAGCACCATAATGTAGAGGCTTCAATTTGAAGATTTGCTCAACAGATGAAGAAACTTTCAACCTAAACTCAGCATTGGAGGTCCACCTCAATCCACCTCAATCTTGGACTCGGTCTTTTGCTACAACTCAGCACTGTATAGTGTCATTAGGAATATATTATGCTCCTACAAACCATCTCAAGAGCTGAATCATAGGTTGCTCTCACTTGGGTTTCTCTCCGTAACAGCAGATCTGCTCAATACGAGTAAGACTCAACATTGAGAATCTTGAAACAGGAATTGTGATTATGCTTTTTGTTCTCTCATTTTCTTCTCAAGTATTTATGTTGGTTTGATTTGGTGTGGGTGTGATTTTTTCTTTTTTAATCTTTCTTATCAACATGTACAAGGTACTGGGGGAGTCAAGAAGACTAGTATCTATAATTTTTGTATTCCTGTATTCATTGTGACGGTGTGTTCTATTATAATTATATGTTTGATCCACTAAGACTTAATGGATGGTTCTGACAAAATTATGGTTAAACATTGCTTCATTTCTTTTCTTTTATTTTTTAAGCCAATAAGGAGTGACTGAATCAGTGACATGGATCTTTTGAGCCAGATGTTCAGAGCCGATGACTCCGCAACAACAACATTTGACAAGTTATTTGACAAGCTACTCAACTTCACTATTTAAGGGGTACAAAAGTCATTTGACAAGTTATTCCATAAAAAAACACTTCTTCGGATTACATAACCAAACGCCGTAATAGTGCTTTTTCTTAACATAATCACGTTTCTAACGGGGTGCGCCAAACACCCAAAATTACTTAGATTAAGTTATTTACAAAAAGGTGCTTTTTGAGAATTACTTATTTTCAATAAACCGCAATCCCAATTACTTCTCTCTTTAGAAAAGCTAGGGTTTACACAATTTGGTTGTGTTTTGGTCTCTCACACTCGCACACCGTTTCTTTAGTTGTGGATGGATCTCTTTACACATCTTTGATCGGTGTGGGAGCTCAGTGGAGAGAATATTCCATCATTTCCCTTTCTCTTGTGATTTGTATTGCTTCTCGATTTACATATTTTATCTTCTCTTTTTTTTTCCCCCTTTAATATTGCATTAGAGAACTTTGATTCGATTCATTGAACGTAAACTACTACTCTCTTGCCGTCGCAAATATGTTTTTTCTGTATTTATGTTGTCTCTTATTGCTCTATTTTTTTTTGTTTTTTTTTAATATAATCTTGAATGGTTGCAACTAATGGAGATGAAGAGAGAAATCTTTATCTCTAGTACTTCTCAATTATTGCTAAAATAACAAGGGCATATAGGGATCACAAGCTGAAAGCAGGAATAGCAACATAAGTTCAAAAACATCACATTGGAGGGGAAACAAACTATCTAGGGCTAGAGATATCATTCTCTTGAACTTTATGCTTTTTCCCCCTCTGTTCAGAAAAAAATTGCAATTTTTTTAGAGGGGTGTGTCATTTTGGAGTGTTGTTCATTCCAGCCTCTTTTTACTGTCCAACTTATGGAAAATCTTTTTCCAAGACCAGTGAAGAGATTCTGATTCTGCCAAACGGAACGAATTCAGCCACAGCCCCATAAAACTCCTGCAAGCCAATCAAGAAAAATGAGTCTTGTCCTATACAAGACTATTTAGAATAGGCTTGTGGTCACATCCAAACAGCTCCCTGAGGTTGAATTTGACCTAAGTTGGAACTAGGGCTCATTTTTGGAGTTATATACCATAGCTCCGCTCTAAGAGACTAAGAATTCCTCCCAATTGGCAAAGATCCTGCTCCCCATTCTCTTCATTTTCTATTCTACTCTGCGAGAGCATTTAGCGAGTCTCTGCAACTAAGGTTTGATTGTTAATTCATCCTTTGTAAAAGATTTTATTTGTTTTAATACGTAAAATCTAGTTTCTTCAGTTTCTAAGCATTCAATGTACTTAAATTACGACGAGAATCTGAGCCCCTTTAGTTTTCTCAAACCCTAACTTTTTATTTTCTGTTCTGTAGCATTTTTCTGCACATCTGGAATCTTATACCTAATTCAATTGAGATTTATATGTTGTTCATTCAATGTATGCAAACCCATCTTAGTTTGAATTGTAGGTTCTGTTTTGTTGTTCTCCATTGATGATTTCATTTGTATATATTCTAGAAATTTTTTGATTCACATTATATGTAGACGTTTATAATATATACAAGAGTTTGTGTTTTTTTTGGTAGGCAATCGGGTGAAGGCAGGTATTGAACCCAGGTCTGTGGTATTTCCACTTCAACCTAGCAAGCTAGCCCACCAATCCAACAGTCCAGAACGATCGGTTGGTGGGCTGCAATTGTATATCATTGTGGCCAGCTGCGTTCAGTTAATTGATTGTCGTTTTGTGTTTCTGCTAAATATGATATGGGTTCTTAGCAATCGTTTCAAGCATCTGTGTTCCAGTCGAAATCTTGTGGATCAGCTCTGCAGTAGGTACCCATCTCACGGTTCTTCTCCTTTGCCGAAAACCTTCATCAATTACACTACTCCATATCTAGTCCCTCTCGCTAACTACTCTATTTTTATCTGTTGTTTTTCAAATCTCAATAATAACAAAGTAAAGAATTTAAACCTTCCAACTCATACCCAGTTTAAGACCACTACTAAAATCCCTCTGAATGCATTCCATCTCTCCAAATGCTCTCCTTTTTCATTCTATTCTTCATACACAAATACACCTCAAAGAACTGTAAACACTAGACCTTACCAAAGAAAGAAAAAGTATAAAAATTCCAAAACTGTCAACAGAACTCTTGATGTAACTCAATTTGAGCATGCTCTATCTCAACTCCCACCAAGATTCACTTCAGAAGACCTCTACAAAACCTTAACCCTCCAGGAAGACCCTCAAGTATGTCTCGAGCTCTTCAATTATGCCTCTCAACAACCTAGATTCAGGCATGATATATCTACGTATCACCTTACAATAAAAAAGCTTGGATCTGCACAATTGTACGACCAAATGGATGATGTTGTTAACCAAGTGCTTGCCATTCCAGTTATTGGTTCTGAGGACCTTTTCAATACGATCATTTACTTCCACACAGAAGCTAGGAAATTGTCAAAAGCCATCTTTGTTTATAAACACATGAGAAAAAGCAAGGATCCTGGTTGTAGGCCTTCAGTTAGAACTTACAATCTGCTCTTCACATCATTTTTGAGTAGGAGAAGTAATTCGTATATAAATCACATGTACATGGAGACTATCAGATGCCTCTTCAAGGAAATGGTTAATGACGGGATTGTGCCAGATATTTTTTCCTTGAATTCTATGATTAAAGGGTACGTGCTTTCCCTTCATGTCAACGATGCTCTTAGGGTATTCCATCAGATGGGTGTGGTCTATAGCTGCCAGCCCGACACACATTCCTACGATTATCTAATCCATGGACTATGCTGTCAAGGCCGGACAAACAATGCTAAGGAGTTGTACAAGGAAATGAAGAACAAAGGGTTTGTTCCGAGCAGTAAGACTTACAACTCAATTGTGAATAGTTTAGCTATTGGTGGAGATGTTGAGGAGGCTGTGAGGATTTTGTGGGAGATGAATGAGAGGAGGAGGTCAGCGGATTTTATCACGTACAGGACAGTTTTGGACGAGATCTGCAGGCAAGGAAAGGTTGGAGACGCCATGAGATTGTTGAAGGAATTGCAGGAGAAGGATCTTGTTGATGGGCAGACCTACAGGAAGCTTTTGTATGTGCTCGAAGATGAATTTGGAGATTCAGATGACAAATGAATTCAGGTAGACATGAATTTTGGAGTTCTTTGATTGTGTTATATAATCTAGTTCCTTACTTCCTGTAGATATGGAGATTCTTGTAAGAGGATCCTTTTATTAATATATTAATGGAGTGAACATTTTTCTTGGAACTCATGCACCTCTGGGGAAATTTTGTTGGAGAAAGTTTTATTCTGGAAAAAATTAATGGAAGTACTCCCAAAAGTCGCCAAGTACAGAAGAAGACAGTTATTTAAATTCAAAACCTCACTTGTATTCGATTTTGTCTTCTTGTGTATCTGGGGACTTTTGGGAGTACTTCCATCAACTTTGATGGAAGTTCCTTAAGTAAATTTTTTTTGCTGTCACTTTTCTTGATCAGTAAGATTAAAAATAATGGAACTTTCAAAAGTCTATATCAAAAGTTTACTTTATACCAATGACTATAAAACCTATAATTTTGTTTTACTTAAATCATTATTTTAATTCTATTGCGCGTATCAAATAATACTATGTTGTAAAGAGAAACCAGTATTTGTAAGAACGGGAATTAACTCTGTTGTTTTGGAGATCTCTCCCCTGGGCAATGGTTTGCTTGGAATCCTTTTGATCTACCTGTCTTAGTTGACCAAGTGTGTCCAAATCGTAAGGCAAGATCTCGGTTTTATGTTGCAGATGAACTGAAACCTGAAATTATATAATTTTGTCTCATTGCAGTTGAATTAGTGCAGTCATATGTATTGTTGAGTGACCTGGGGATATGTGAATCCATGATCTGTATGAAGAGGACTGGAAGGAGGGGACTTGGACTACCGAACCTTGACCCAAGATGCAGTTACACTCATGTGTTGTATTTGGGTTTTCTTTAGGGGTAAGAAACTACAAGCTTGGTCACTTTGTTCTCTTGTACCAGTTTTTCAGCTTATGTTATTCTAAGTAATCGATTAAAATCTATCGTAATCATTTCTTCTTCAAAAACCTTGGAGAAAACCCTGAGACTGATTGAAATAACCCTTTTTTCCTTCTAAAATTTTTGATAAGTAAAAAATTTGCTGAAACATTACAAGAGAGAAAAAAATTCAGGGAATTCTTTTTCCTTCCATGTAAAGAGAATCTGCATAACCAATTTTTGCTCACAAGTGAGAGAGGATTGGCACTTCTCTGAGAGTACAAATTGCCTTGTGAAGGTCCCTTAATTCCCAGATATGATTAAAGCAACAAGCTTAGCTCCAAGGACCATATAGAGGTAATCTACTTGACCATTTTTGGCAAACAAATCATCAAAAGGCTTCACACTTCTCTTGTAGTATGAGAAACTATGTGAAGGACCCTAATTCCCGAGTATAAAGAAATAAGCAAACCTCCAAGGACCATCACAACATCAGTTTGCAAGCTACTAGTCATGTTATGTTAGAAAAAACATAGGAATCTTGGGGAAAGAGTATATAAGAAAAATCTGGTTTGATACATGGTCGTGTGCTTCCTATGACAAAGTAAACACTCAAGGGGAAGGCTTCTAGTATTCTACACTTTTGACAGATCACAATGAGTAGTAGTACTTTTTTTTTCTGGTTGATGATCAAGGATTTAGTTGTGCTTTTGGTGTAAATGAATTCCATCTAATTACCACACTTGCAGGGTTAAGTAGGATTAGGGGCGAAGTGCCTTGTAATCACAGGACATCATGAATTTGTATACCTGTTTTGGCAGTGAAAATGTTTTAGTTGTAACCACGATGCGTCAGGGACTATTGTTGTTGCTCATTTCATGGATTAACGACTGCACAGAAGTAAATTGCAGGTGCTCATGCTTGCATCACCTTCAAAATACCTTCCTACATTCCCTTTGGCACTTGTTGGGTATTGGATCCTTCAAAGTCACCCTGTTCTCCACATTATACTTAATCATAGTGGACATCTCTCCTCTGAATTAGACCTACTTCAATTTATTTACTTTTGCAGAATTTCGATTGTTTGCCTCACAAAGAATTCATTATGCATTTTAATTCGTAGGTTTTTGATTTACAGGCTATACCAAGTGTACTTTGCTACTACGAATCGACCTATGGATCATTCTGTCACATGTATTTATGTACAGTTTCCGTTACCAGGGGACTGATTTAGGCATCAATTGATTCTGGTAAAAATTATCAACTGATCTATTTTAGTCGCACCAATACGGCTTCTCTGCTCAACACAGCACTCGAAACTCTTAACCAAGGTAATTACACCACATTCTGAAAGATACTCCCTTGGTTTGTAAGGTTATTATGATAATCCCTGAAGAATTCTGAAATTGGTGGCCTTGTAATTGTATTAATTTGCTGTGATTAATCGGATTCAAGTTCACATGAATTTATATGGAGAAAGTCAAGGAAAACATCCAATACTTTATACGAGTTACTGCACGGGTTAGAAGAACGCCCTGGATTCTGCATTTTGTGGAGAAAGTCGCGTGCATCACCATCGAGCTGCATGGGTTATGGGTCCATGTAAGCAACCAAAGTGCGTCACACCCGATTCACGTACTGGGGGATGTTAGGGCCCAACAAATATATACTTTGGAGAAATATCTGTTAGTTACTGAACCCTATATTATGGGGTCCTGGATCCAGTACTAGAATCATCCAATCCTTTGTCATCATTGCATGATCGCCATGAACTATATTGCGCTCTTTTTGGATTGTTAAGGTAAAATCCAGCGAACAGTGCGAACAGTGAGGAAAAAGCATGCAAATCAGTGAAATTGATTGTTGTGGTCAATGCTCCTATTTACACAGAAGTTTTGACAAAGTTGTTTTTAAAAGGAATTTAAGAATGTTGGTTTACAAAAAAAAGAAAAAAGAAGCAATTTTAAGAAAATATTAAAATGCCTTTTGAGCTAGGGTTCAGAAGCAGTTTAACTTGGCGCGCGTTACACTGGTGACCTTGGCAGACCAATTAATCTGCGAGTACGAACTTTGCTAATGGACCACAATATGAGCCACGTGGCAGACTTTTAGAGACCACTCACCGTATGGATGTTTGGCCCAAGGTTTAAAAGGGACCGTTATAACAGTATAATGGTCCGGGGGTGTTACCGTTTTTTCCGTTATAATGAAAAAAAGCTCGGGCAAAAACGAAAAAAAAGGGGAAAAAAATGAAAAATAATGGAAAATAAAAAGGGCGCCGAAATTCAAATTTTTAATTTCAAAATTTCAATAACAAAAAATAACGGCTGTTTTTTCACATTTTTTCAAAAAAATACTGGTCGTTATTTTCGTTATAACGGAAAATAATGGCCGTTATTTTCTGGGCGTTTTAACGGTGCGTAATGTAACGGGGTAGGTCCAAATCCATTATAACGGCCGATTTTTAATCCTTGGTTTGGCCATCCCTAGGTGGACCTAAAGACCAAAAATCAGCCTGAATAGTGATTTCAAATCTTTGGATCCTTGCACACCAAATAATGCTCGAATTACACGGTTAAAAATCAGTCCAATCCAATGCTTAGAAATCACTAATCAGGTTAATTTTTGGTCTGTAGGTCCACCTAGGGTTGGGCCAAACATCCATACATGATCTCTAATGGTATGCCACGTGGCTCATACAGTGGTTCGTGAAAGGGCATCTGCTCAATGTTCGATTTTATAAATTCCAGAAAACAACCCAACAATTGCATCATTTTTTCTCATTGGCCAAAATTATACGTCGATGTACAAGCCAAAAATCAGCATGATAAGTGATTTCAAACCTTTAGATCCTTGTACCCAAATAATGTTCAAATTCCCACGGTTAAAATCAGCCCATGAAATTGACTCCAATCCAACACTTAGAAATCAATAATCCGGTTGATTTTGGTTTCTAGGCCGGCATAAAGATTGGTCAAACATCCATACGGTCAGTGTCCTCTAAAAATGTGTATGTGGCCCGCATAAAGAGGACATGGAGTTCCTTGGTACTGCATTCCCTTCTAAACAGTCTTCTTTAGGACGATTGAAGCGTGGGTTTCTTATGTTTGAACCATCGACCCCCTTGGCACTTGGCAGTGGTTCCCTATGTGACAACGACAGCAACCAGATGGGTATGGTGGCCCGTTTGTCATTCTCTACATGTGTATATTCAGTGATTCAGGATAGATCCTTCATGCGTGGCTCATAGAGTGGGACACGTGGACTTGTTGATGCGACAAACATCCATAAGTCCACTGCACTTGACTAATATGAACTAAACACTAACCGTATGGATGTTTGGCTCATCCCTTGGCAGATCCACAACCCAAAATTCAGGCTTTAACGACGCACCAAGTGTTGTTTTCTGAACCGGGAGAGGAATTCAAACCCTATGCTCGGTATTGGTTGGGACGGAATTCTGCGGATGGCATGATTTTAACTGTGGGAATTTTGAGCATTATTGACCATTTTCTGGGGTTCAAAAGTCTAAAATTACTAATCAGGTTGATTTTTGGTTTGCAACCTAGGGATTTGCCAAAGGATCCTGATGTAACAAGGTATACCTGAGATCTTTTCATTCGCGGAAGCCGCATTTTTGGTAGTCACCGATGCCATCTGGGCCCACTGACCGCATGGATGTCTAGCCCACCCCTTAGTAGATACTAGATATTCATAACAAAAATCAGCTTGTTTATTGATTTTTAGCCGTTGGTTTTAGTACTCAAAAATGGTTACATTCAAAGGCTATAAGAACGCCTTAAAAAGTGCTAAAAAATGTTAAAATCTAATGGTTATAGATTACCGATCAGGGTGATTTTTGGTCTGTATATCCACCAAGAGGTGGGATAAACATCCATGCAGTCAGTGGGCCCAAATGACAGTGGTGAATAACAAAAGGGTCGGGCTCCATTGACAGAGTTTAAATGACAGGATTCTGTACAGGGACACAATATAAGACACGTGGCACACTCTTAGAGGAATATGACTGTATGGATGTTTGTCCAATCCCTTGGTGGACCTACAAAGCAAAAATCAGCCTGATTAGTGATTTATAGGCTTTGGATTCCTCTAAGAGTGTGCAACCGCATTTGAAACAGTTTCAGGCATACTTTGCCACATCTTTTTGCCAAACATCCATACTGTCAGTCTCCTCTAAGAGTGTGCCACGTGGATCATATATGTGGCTGTCATCGACTTAGCTGACTGTGGGCTGGCAGCGAAGTTTTGCTGACCTTATTAATTTTCTTCTGCGACATAGCTCCGCTCTCAACTCTCTCACAACCCTCTCTCACTCTGTTACTCTCTCACGAGCTGGAGCTCTCCACCCCTACTTCTTGAACTCTCGCGCTCATCTCTTTATAATACACCTCTTTTGCTGCAAACAGGTAAGCATTTCATTCTTTTGATTTTTTTTTGGATTAAAACCTTAAATCTCTTGATGTATTGTATAATTTCTTTTGATTTTTTAAGAGGAGATTAGTAGAATTTTTTTAAGGATTATAAAACCCTAAATCTTTTGGAGAGGTAATCCACCTCCTAGCTGCAAGGAGGTCAACATTTTCGTCCTCCACCCTTCCTCTTCTTCCTACTTTCTGAACCCTGCTTTGAATATATATATATATATATATATATATATATATATATATATATATATATATATATATATATATATATATATATATTTTTCCGGTTTATTGGGATTAGTCGATTCATTTTTTGGGTACCTAAAACCCTGATTTTAGGGTATAGGGTCTCCATTTGGGTTTTTATTTGGTTAGCAAATTCCCGTTTTCAGTAAAGTTTTTTTTTACGGTTTTAGGTATCAAGATAACTAGGGCTGCTAGTGACCTCTCACTTGATCAATCACATTGAATAGAGAAATTGGTTGGTTTAAGGTTAACCCCAAGCCCTAAATCCATTTCTCTTTTCTCACCTCGTGCAGCAGGTGCAGATGTCTTGATACTGAGAATTTAATAAAATTTAAAATAGAAGAGGCAGAAGTGATAGCTTGATCGATAAAATCTCTGCAAAAATGGCGTTCCGATCTAAGGAAATGTTGAAGAAGATAGTACGGAAAGTTGGGGAGGAGAATTTAGCACCGGGAGTTAAGGAATCGCTGAAGAAATGTCTCCCAGACAGTAAGGTTGTGATGGGGAGAGCCAAGAGAGGGATCTATGCTGGCCGTCACATCCAATTTGGCAACCAGGTTAGCGAAGATGGTGGCAACAAGTACACTCCTTTAAACCCTTTTACTCTTCTCCAAAAGCCTAGCTTTCAAAACTTCTTTCTCTCTCACTTGGTTAATTTATCATGTGAATCATGTTGCATAGTTTGATATAGTGAATTATATGGTTGTTCTTTTTTACTTGTATGGAACTGTGAAGGTCTTAACATCTTACTAACCTTCCACATCCTAAGCCACGGCTTCCTAGTAGTCGTCGTGGCTTGAGCACATCTTGAATGTGATGACTTTCCAAATATTTCTAGTGTTTCAATTGTAATTTTGTTGCAAAATTTGAATCAGACTAAACTATCTGGTGTGAGATTTCTACGGTAGAAAGTCATGGATTTTAGGTGCCTTCAGTTATGTGGGCAGAATGCATGAGAAAATATACATTAGCTTTAATTCAAACAGTGTCTCTTTTACATCTTTCTAATCTTCGACCTACATTAATAGTTGCGATTCTGTAGTTGTTATTGTGCTTCGAATTGAACATATAATGAAGATATCATCTCGAACAGTTTAATGGGTGGATTGAGCATAGGACTCAATATTTACTATCTCAACCCGAATTATGCTCCTCGGTAGATCAGAGCTAGGTTCAAAATCTCAGCCAAAGATGACTTGGTTATTCAAAGCCATTACTGGAACCAGTAAGATTTATGTGACTTCTGTGAATTGGGAACCACTGGACTCGGGCTGAGTTGGTCAGTACAACAACATGAAGTGTTCCAACTCACAATACTTAATTTATTTTCTTGATCTTGTTCAGAGTCAAGATCAGTATAACTCACACATTGTTTATCAGTGTTGTCCAGTATTTTTTTATAATCCAATGGTCCATTTTGTGCTCAAATGAAGTCCTCATTTCTATATTTAGAAGGTTAAAAGCTGCTTTAGTTGGTAGTTTTCTCTGATCAAATTGGTTGTAAAGATCCTTTGAATTCTTGTGAAAGATTCATGCTGGCTGCTGTCCATTGAAATAGGGCTGATCAAATTAAGAATATACAAAGCCATCCACATTAGAGTTGGTGTAATAATCAGGAATATTAGGTTCACGCATAGCCCAGCGTAGCAATATTTTATACTTTTAGTGGTAAGATTTTTTTTTCTGAAGCAGTTTGGCAAAGTTCAAAATTAATCAGATCGATAAGAGAGTCTATATGTTATTGGTAATGCATTTGACTTTGTTGTTTCCCAATGATCTCCAGGAGGGCGTAATAAGATGATGGGAATGGGTTTTGGTTGATCTTACACTTTATTGAAGCAGTAAAAGGATTGTTGTGGTTGATATTAATCCGTTCTATAAATACAACTTATGATGGTACTCCTGTTTTTTGACGTGTACATGCTCTCACTTGATATTTATGGGGAGGTTTTCAAAAGGGGTACTTACTTTAAGAGTGTGCTGATGAAGGTTTTTTTAGATTGAGAGCCATACTAGTCTTATTTTGATACTCGTCGACTTCATAGACTTTTGGAAACATGATATTGCACATTGACTAGGATGGATGTATAGTTCCGTATTCGTTATACCAAGGGGTCTCCACTGTGCAAATGTGGCAGTATGGTCGTGCTACTAAGAGTAGATTTACGATGAGACCAATTTCATGGTCTTTTTTTTATTGAAGCACAATAGCTGGACGTCATGAATGATGGATTTCATAGGTTGTACCCTTGATCTTTGCATCTGGATGCTAAGTGCTTTATTATTCCCATCACTATAAAATAAGGTTTTGATGCATAGAGATTGGTTTCTATTTTATCAGAGACGTATATTCAGTCTTTTGAGCTGTCTAATGATGTGATTAACACTTTATCCATAGGTCATCACAGACTCTTGTTGGATGATGTAATTAAATATTGCTCAATTTGCTTTTGGGATGCTTATATATATATATATATATATATATATATATATATACATATACATACACACACATCCTTGGTTCAATCGGAGAGTTTATTCTCTGGATGTTTTGAGGTTGTGTGAGAAGATGATGACTTTGTTCTTGTTAAGACAGTGTTGAGTCTAGGTCTAGTGACAAACTTTTATGCCTGCTGACACGTAATATGGAATTGGAACCTCTTAAGGATAAGAAGCAAAGTGTGAGTGATGTAGGACGAGGGACCGTTCTTTAATTGGATAGGATTTCAGTGAAATCACTCTACCGGATTTCGAAGGAATCGCTCATTTGGGAGGAATCACTCTCCCAGGCATCTCATCAAGAAAATTTAGAATCACTCCAAAAGAAAATAAATCTCGTCATTCATTATTCCAAAATCAAAGATTACATCCCTATTTATAGAGCTCATTTCCTAATCCTAATCAAACTAAAAGAGTTTCTAAAAGTATTTGAAACTGATTACAACTCAAATAAAAAAAAAAGATAACAATCCTAATTAAAATAAAATTAATTATGATTAATCTTGCGGGGTTTGCATGCTCTGGATCACTTCTTTGATCCGGTGTAATTGTGGACTATCAAGTAGAATGCTCCCACATCAAAAACCCTTAGCAAGAACGAAAATTGATTTGGGCCTTTAGATAGATGAGAATCACTCCCTTGACTTTACATCAAACCCCTTCATAGGAGCAATATCACCGAGTCTTCTATCAATCATCTTGAAAATACTTAGAGTAGATGTTGATCTTAGACTAAAGAATCACTCTTTCTTGCAAGACATCTCATCATGCAACTTTTGGAAATCACTCCCAAAAAACGAATTTTTTGATCTTCTTCGAAATATACTTGGACTTGCACCTCCTAATTCAATAAATTTCTCAACTTTTCATATAGACTGGAACTCTATGGGTTTGACTGGTGTTGGGCCCTTAGAGGAAGACTTTTTTCTTCTTCTTCTCGTCTTTCTTCTTGCTTCATGTTTCGACTTCTTCCTCCGCTGCTTCAGGATGCTTCCTCTTATTTTTTCGTCTTTTCCTCCCCTTCTTGTTCATTCATCATTCTGATCCTCTTTTTGTAAGGTGCTGTCTTGGCTTCAACCTTCTTTTTCTTGTGCTGTCGGACAGCCGTGGAAACGGGAGATGATGGCTGCAAAAACAACAAGATGATGACGATTTGGTGAAATCCCTCCATCGGATTTTGAAGGAATCACTCCTTTGGGAAGAATCAGTCTTCCCTCCCAGGCATCTCACCCAATAAATTTGAATCACTCCAAAAAAAAAAAAATCTCTTCATTCATTATTCCAAAATCAAAGATTACATCCCTATTTATAAAACTCTAACTTTTCTAATCCTAATCAAACTAAAACTTTTTTAAAGTGTTTGAAGCTGATTACAATTCAAATAAAAAAAAAGATGACAATCCTAATTAAAATAAAATAAATTCTGACTAATCTTGCGGGGTTCGGATGCTCTGGCAGTCTTCACTGATCCGGTGTAGCTGAGGACTATCAAGTAGAATGCTCCCGCACAAGCGAAGGTGTATATATGGGTGGGAAGATCACAAATGCTGGCAAAAGAAAATCTTGAAGGATGGAGATAGAAATGCAGAGTAGGAGCTGGCTGAAGTTGCTAAGGGTCAAATGATTTTCTTTTTCGTGGGCAAGTTGGGGTTTGGAAGGGACCTTGACCAGAACTTAGCAGATATGAAAAAAAAAACGGGAATATACAAACTCAAGCATCTTCATTAACAATTTTATGAAGTCATCAAGGGTAGTATGATGGGAAGTTATTTCTTCCTAATAGTCCCATGCCCGAGTAGTGGATGCTCCCCTCGCCTTAACCCTCCAAGTAGCTAGCCAGTATAGGCCAGAAACATATGCGACAAGCACATACACCATTGATAGAAGGGGCTTATGGTAAACTTAATTTCAGCACTTCAAATTAATTTAAGTACTGAAAACTTAAAGTACTGAATTTTCAGCGATTTTCGTTGTTTGGTTAAAGTTGTCTAAAAATTAAAGAAGGGTATTTTTGTAATGTTTATCGGGGTATTTTTGTAAGTTTTCGGTAGAGAAAGCTTTGAATATGAGGGTATATTGAGTACTTTTGAAAGAATCTTAGAATATTTTTAAAGATCCCATCACTTACCGCATTCAGTGAAAACACTTAAAAAAAGCAGAGGTGGGATGACTTAAAAGAAGGCTACATTTTAAGTGAAACTTAAAATTAAGCATTGGATTTTGGGGGTTACCAGAAGGCTCCTTTTCAGTCTTAAAGTACTGAAATCAAGTTTACCAAACAGCCCTAAGTAAGGCTCAGGTAACAGAAAGGCAGCAAGTCATGATTTGCTTCCCACCAAAAAGATGATGAATTTTAATATAGAATCCTGCTCAAGCCAGAAAATCATTTGAATGCAGGCATGGCCATTTAATGGAACTTATGCAGTTGACAATGAATGAAGCACCCACTTCTATGTAGATATATTTAGATCTGCACTGAAGGACCCATATCTCCACAAAATATATTGGCATCCTGTGGCATTTGGTTTCTTGGGCGATTAGAAGATTACCTTTGTGATCCCTGACAACGCCTTCATAGGAGTATAAGTTCAACACCTGCTTGCCTTTGAATGCTTTGGCCATCTACAGCACTACATCGTCTTGTGTATGGGAATCGAGGTAGTGTACCAATTGATAAGACCTGCCTTATGTGGAGCTATCTTGACACTTGTATTGAAGAGATATTGCCTGTAACAAATGTGATCAATAATGGTTCAATTGATGCAAATATGTGTTGGATGCATGCTGAAATATTTGCCTTTTGTTTGGCCATGAATGATACATCATTCCAATAAAGCTATCATCTTCAAAGTCAAAATTAGACTCTTGAGTCTTGCCTGTAGATTTGCTAGGGACCTCTTCAACACTTCTGCCCAAAGGTCTGATCCAGAGCCTAAAATAGTCTTAATAAACCAAGGATCTCTCTCCAAACATGGTGAGAAAACAGATACCAAATTATCAAGTTTTCGGTATTCTCGTTTGAGTTTCCGCAGAAAGTATGATAAATGTGAAATATTAAGCCTGACAAAAAGGTCTTGTGTTTGGAGTCTCCCATTTATCGCCATCCAACTAATAAAAGCATTGCATGGGAACTTTTCGGCGCCCCACACAAGATCAGCGCAACAGATTTTAGGACTCTTTAGAATGAATAAAAAACCAGACAGATTATTTTGAGAATGGCTCATCAGGAGATTTATCCAGATCACCTCGAGGCCTCGGATCGGCTTAAAGGATCAATTTTCCTGCCACACTTTGATTAAGTCAGGGATGTGTGGATTGGATTTGGAGACCTCCACCAACCTCGTATCTTAGAGATTAAAGCCTGTTTATCCATTGCTGCACCATGTCTAATCTAATCTAATCACCATATAATAATAAATGCCCCTTCTGATGCCAAGCCAGCCTGAGTTTAGTATTTAGACCCGTTCTGATATGTAAAATGCATTTCTGTACCAAGTTTCAGAAGGAAAATGTACCTCGTCAAGCCTATGAACAATCATCTGGCGCCTTACAAGTCCAAATGGATTCTTCTCCAAGATATTCATTGGAAATCCGTTTGGTCCATAAAGATGAAGAACCAGTTGCAACGTTCCTAGCTGGCTTTGGTACTTTTTAACAATTCTGATATTCAAATCACATTCTTTGATGGTTTACATATTTGGTTCTTAGAAATCACGTGAATCTTTCTTCCTATCTCAGCTCACTCCATTGAAAGTCATGTAGTAGTCTTTCTGTTCTTGACATAACTGAAGGCAAAACTCCAGCACACATGCCAGCTTAGGAGGACAATTATGATAAATTAAACTCTGCATGCATAAGACAACAATCTATCTTGCCAACGTTCTGATTCTAGCTGTGGTCTTATTTAGAAGCGATTGAGGATCCCAATCTGATAATTTTGCAGAAATCGAGGGCAACCATAAATATTTGATTGGCAATGTCTTCCTGAAACTATTAAACATTGAGCAAAACCTTCATTGACAGCTGAGAAGAGGATTGAGCTTTTTTGAGGTATTTATGGTGAGGCTCAAACCTTGCCAAAGCAAGATAACATCATATTGAAATTCAGTAGAATCTTGATCTGCATCCTAGATTATTAACACATCCTCAGCAAAACAAAGATGGCCTAGGTACAAAATGCATGTAAGACAAATTCTTGGAAGAGGTTTTGCATGCCTCAGATCCAGTTTGTTATAATGACAGTTAGAATGCCAGAATCTTGATGTGGTTGATCAGTTTCCGAAAAACATGCATTATGGAAATTTATCATGGGTGTAGGATAGAACTAATTAATGCAGTGGAATACACAATCCACCACTCATGATATTCGTTTGGTCTCTCATGTTATTTTTGTTATTTCATTCTGCGTTTCTCAGCTGTAAAAAGTTTTCATTCATGTTTTTGATTTTAATGAAGTTCCCATCAAATCTGATCCACCATACATAGATAAAGTGGTTGGGCCCTAACTCAAGTTGTTCAAGTATCAAAGCTCTAGTAATAAAGGTTGGATCACAATGTTTTTAAAATTCAAAACTCGACCGCATTTCTTGGTTATAATATTCATCATAGGAAGGGGAAATAAAATGTCTTGGGAAGAGGCTGGTAAGGCCAAAAGTGGAATAGAGTTTCATCCCCTACCAACTTTCTGTGCAACTGTATTTGGCTGTTGTGACGTCAGACTTGCAGGATTTTGACGATCCAAGGGTTTTGATAAACAAGATTTTTTCTTTATACCCAGCAATTAGAACAGTGTGTTTATGTAGTTTTTGATAGGTTGAACATCCATTACTGTTGATAGCTTTGGGGCCCATTTGGACATTTGCAACAAGAGATGACCCAAAAAGTTAATTAAATAAATCACCTTCTTGCAAGTAGGCGCCGCTACTATTTTGAGATTGTTTTAGGGGATGGTGCAAATTAGAAGGCACAATCTAGTTCCATTAAAAGGCTCAGATACCCAAACTGTAGCTGGCACAATTTGATAAGTAGCAACAACTGTGTTTTGTGGTATCCATCTATTTTGAGGGGGAAGGGAGATGAGGCCAGATAAGTGGTTCTTTAGATTTTTGTTGACAATTATTGATCTATATGTTGTAGATGACTGGTTTACATTCCTGGATATTGGAAAATTCTCAATAAGAGCCCACCTGATGAAGCCTACAGCTCTATTGAATTTCTTCTTGTTATTTGTTTTTTATTTGATGGGTTTTCTCAAGAACCTGAGTTTACACAGATGATTCTTATTGTGGAGTTAAACAGCCCCTTCACTAGTTCTGATTTGCATTTCGTTTTTTGTTTTTTGTTTTTTGTTTTTTGTAATGAATTATATTTCTTTTTTATGAATTATAGAAAAAGAGAGGAAGCATTAAATGTTGCTTAATGATTTGGGTGTGATGACGATGATAGGTCGAGACGGACTTGGAAGCCAAATGTACAGGAAAAACGGCTCTTCAGCTATATCCATGATCGCCACATCCGCGTCAAGGTCACCACACATGCGCTCCGGTGCATTGACAAGGCAGGTGGGATTGACGAGTACTTGCTTAAGACACCATGCCACAAGATGGACACAGAGATGGGTTTGTTCTGGAAGGCCAAGATCGAGAAGATGTATGAAGAGCTTGGGGAGATGGATGTGGGCTTTTTCTCGCAGGAGGATGAAGCCAAGTTTGAGCAGGGTTTCAAAGACCTGAAACTGACTGAGAGGGCAGCTCGTAAGGAAGCAAGAAGAAAGAACTACCAAGGGTCAGGGAAACAGCAGCAGATCGAGGAAGGTAAAACAAACGAGGAAGGAAGCACAGATGGTAATGCGCCAGAGCAAATGGTTGCGAACTTTTGATCTTCGAGCACAACCAAATTCTTGCCATTTTCCAGATCTCTTGGTTTTTGACATTTCTTGGTGAGTTAAGCGCCAACATTCAGGCATTTTACTTATGATAGCCAGTTCATTCCCGGGATTAGAAATTTCTCTTTCATGTTTATGTGTTTATTAGGAGGTAATAATAGGGTTATGAGGTCCAATTTCCTGGACCGTGGATGCAAGCTTTGTTGTCTGCTCATACAGGATTCCTAACATGTACTCTTGATGATAACTTTTGATGGTTTTAATGTTGGGCGAGCCCTTGGATAGTCCACAGCGAAGACAATGTTTGGATGAATCTGAATCATCTGATTCAGAGACTTCTTATGGGCAGATTTTCCTTTGGAGGGTTGTTGCGCAGTGCTTGCTTGCACCCTCCTCTTTGCTTCACACGTAGCCACCCATAAACCTGATCCAACCCATGGTACCACCCCCTGGAAAGAGTAGGGTAATAATGAGTAAAACTTTGATGACGGTCCTGTCATCGAGGCTGATGACAAGGCACAATAATGCCACGTAGCACACTCTTAGAGGACTGACCGTATGGATGTATTCCCAATCCCTAGGTGGACCTAAAATCAGCTTGATTACTGATTTTAAACAATTGGATCTGTGTACCTCAAATAATGCTCAATAATGCTCAAATTCACTCGGTTAAAATCAACCCCTGAAAATAATTTCAATCCAACGCCTAGAAATCACTAATTGGGCTGATTTTTTGTTTGTGGGTCCACCTAGAAATGGGCCAAAAATCCATACGGTTAGTCTTATAAAAGTGTGCCACATGCCTCATATTGTGCCCCGTCAAAGTTTTACCCTTGTAACAAGTGGCTCAGTCTACATTAACTCTCCCAGTACACTACACTCCGGCATAATGTGTCAGACTCGAGCAAGGGAGCCTAGAGGGAGGGTCGGAGCAACCCTTTGCAACGACTCGCAGCGAATCTGGGCTCATGGGTGGAATGCATTCACTTGTGACTTGCCACGGTTTTGGGGAAAATTTCTTAAATCCAACGGCTAAGGATCATCTACAGACACAAAGGGGTGACCGAACATTTATCATGTTGATGAGCCCAAAAAGTGAGCTACGTGGCGATTTTTGGCGGGACCTACACGCGGGACAGGTTAGTGCTGAGTGCTTACACCTCAGGTTTTCAATTTTTTAATGAGAAGCTAAGGTGTGAGATAGTGGAAACGCCACCGACCACCACTAAGACCTCTTTAAAGCCTAAGATATATCAAACAATACGGACTTAGATCCTAGTGATGCACATTGTATGGTCAATATTGATCCTATAATAAGAACCCTTGGATGGCTATAGATCCCAAGGTGACGAAAGAAACCCTACAATGGGAAAGTTGGTTCTAGGGTTTCTCTGTAAGCAGTCTGACGTTTATTCTACAATACATTAAGGCCCATTTTCTTTGTGCAACGCATGTTTATAATTTTTGGTCAATAATGATAGTAGCAGAGGTTTTGGAAGTTATTACATACGTCACAATGTATAAGGCTTGTTGCACCCTACTTTAAAAAGTAGACACGTGGTTCACTTGACCTTAGTCACTATGTATTAGATCAATTCGGAGCAATCAATGCCTTGCATATTAGGGTTGTAAATGCTCATTTGGGCCTGTATATAAGTGGGCCTCGGTATAAGGGAATTCACTATTATCAAGGCCCCCACTTGACTATTGGAGAAAAGTTTTGATACTGACATTTTTTCATAAGGGCGTCCAAGCTGCACCTAAAATCAACAAGTCGCACACTTTTAGAGATCATTGACTTAAGTGGACCTGCATACCATAAATCAGTGTGATTGGTGGTTTTTAGGCGTTGGATCTGAGTATCCGAATTAATGATCGAAACGAACGGTTGAAAATGAACCCATGAAAAGAATCCTATCATACGGTCAGAAACCACCAACCAGGCTGATTATTGGTATACAGGTCCATCTAAGGATGGTTCAGACATACATACGGTAATGATCACTAAGATTGTTCCACGTGGCGTTTTTAGGTGCACCCGGACGTCCAGATCAATTTTTTCTGACTATTGGACGCTCACATGTCAGTTGTCAACATATCAAGGTCTCACATATCAAGTGTGCTTTGATGTGCCAAATGCCATTGGATTAAGATCCGACAATATTTGTTGTACACGGAATCATCGCTTAGCAATTTTAGCTTGTCCGTAACGCCAATGCGAGTTGCACGCTAATTTCTAAACGCATCCCAAATGCAACTTTGTCTTTCCGCCGATTAGAAAGTAGGAAACCGTGAAATCACGTGCAAGTTGGGTATCTAAAGCAGACGTGGTTAAATCGACGGCTAAAACAGGACTTTGTTTGGTTTAGAGTCTTTAGACCATTGGATCCAGGAATCCACGTCAGAAAGATAAACCCTAATTGCTGCGGAGGGTTAGAGATAGTTTTTAAGCAGAGGAGGCTCTCATTTCTCGCTCTCTTGCTTCCGCTACTACTTTCCTTTAGTCGGCGAGGGCTTTTAGCGAGGCGATTAAGGTTATTCTTCTGCAGCTAAAGGTACGATCTTCTAGTGCTTCTGGTCTAATCCCTGGATGTTAACTTCTTCGTTGTTTTTTTGTTTCTGTAAATCTTGATTTGCTCCTGTAAGTTTTGATTAAAATCATTTGTAGCATGTGATCTGATCTGTTAATTTCTTTTTTTTAGTTTTAGATGATTTGTTCGACTTGAATATGAGCTCATTTTATTTTTTGAACCCTTGTTTTGTTGTTAGTTCCTTTGTAAATTTATCTGCAGTACTGAATCAACGCTCTTCTCGATGAACAGGATTTGTTTCTTTTTTATTCAATTTATTTGAATCTTCTTAGATCTAAAGTGTTGAGCTTGTTGTATTTATGTCCTAAGTTTTGTTTGGGATCTGGTACTCTATTTTGATTGGCACTTTTTACTAGTATCTGCATTAAAAATGTAATTACTCTAGATCCAAGATCTAGAGACTTGGATCTTGACGCTTATTATTAATTTATTATTTATTTTGTTGATGAGCATGCTCCACTGATGGTTCTCTCTCTGTCCCTATTTGCCAAATTTAGTTTATTTCTATCTTTTTAGGAATCGGAGTATGCATGAAGCGGTTTTATCTATATTTTTCTGTATTTTTGTTAAATTATTCTATGGTTTATTGAGAATTAGGTTTTTTTTTTATCAAAATTTTGAATTTGCTGTTTTATTGTTAAATGGGGTTGAGTAAAGTGGATGCATGGTTGGAGGCATGGATGTGTCCTGGGCTGACAATCCAGAATCAGAGCTATCTTCTGTTTTGCTTTCAAGAATTATTAAAGATAGAATATTGTTACCCTTCATAAAGTACAACAGCATTTGCAGTGGATAAAGATTTCTGCTATAAGCATGGTTCAAAATTTCGTTTCGTCTTGGACTAGATATCTCGTTTCGTAGGGTACTGAGGCGATACAATGGGGAATGTATTGTCTTTTGCCAAAAGCCTATTTTAAGTACTGAAATTGGTTTTTAAAGCTTATTTCATGATATGTGTGTCTTTATAACACATATAAAATGCTAAAAAACAAGTTTGTAGCCTAATTAAACATTAGAAAAAAGATATGTAACGGGGTTGGAACATTAATTTCCATTGTAACTGCTTGGCTTTCATGGATTATTGGTTTTAGAATATGCTTATCCTTCAAAAATTCAGTTTCCTTTGGAGTGGGTGATTTTATTCTTGTGAAAACAACAATCTGCTTTCTATTTGTATGGATCATCGTATAAATTTTTTGGTCCACCATTTATAAGATGCAGTTTTCTTTCGAGTTGATACATATATTTCTTGTTAAACCGTTTTCACTTTATCATAGCACGAAGACTTTCTTGTTTCACTTGGGATAATGGTATTGATGGATTTTTATACTTGTTTGTACAGTGGTTATTGTTTTTTTTAAATTTCTGATTTCTCATCTCCCCAGAAATTAGTGTTTGATAAAATAGGATCTAATTTTATGTCAATACTCGCAGCTTCTTGCTGTTTCTGTCCTTAAAACTACAAAATGGGTAAGGAGAAGATTCACATCAGCATTGTGGTTATTGGCCATGTCGACTCTGGCAAGTCAACCACCACTGGTCATTTGATCTACAAGCTTGGAGGTATTGACAAGCGTGTTATTGAGAGGTTTGAGAAAGAGGCTGCTGAGATGAACAAGAGGTCATTCAAGTACGCCTGGGTGCTGGACAAGCTCAAGGCTGAGCGTGAGCGTGGTATCACTATTGACATTGCCCTGTGGAAGTTTGAGACCACCAAGTACTACTGCACTGTCATCGATGCTCCTGGGCATCGTGACTTTATCAAGAACATGATTACTGGTACCTCCCAGGCTGACTGTGCTGTCCTCATCATTGACTCCACCACCGGTGGTTTTGAAGCCGGTATCTCCAAGGATGGGCAGACCCGTGAGCATGCTCTGCTTGCTTTCACTCTCGGTGTCAAGCAAATGATCTGCTGCTGTAATAAGGTATAATCATTGTTCTGTGATATTTATTTCTTAAATATATATTTTTGTGTTTCAAACTTTGATTGTTGATTGTTGATTGTTATTGATATTATTTTGTTATTTTAATTTATTGTAGATGGATGCCACTACCCCGAAGTACTCCAAGGGAAGGTATGATGAAATTGTGAAGGAAGTCTCTTCCTACTTGAAGAAGGTTGGTTACAACCCTGAGAAGATTCCCTTCGTCCCCATCTCTGGTTTTGAAGGTGACAACATGATTGAGAGGTCTACCAACCTTGACTGGTACAAGGGCCCAACTCTTCTTGATGCCCTCGACATGATCCTTGAGCCCAAGAGGCCCTCTGACAAGCCCCTCCGTCTCCCGCTTCAAGATGTTTACAAGATCGGTGGTATTGGTACTGTTCCAGTTGGACGTGTTGAGACTGGTATCATTAAGCCTGGTATGGTTGTCACCTTTGCTCCAAGTGGACTGACCACTGAAGTTAAGTCTGTGGAGATGCACCACGAGGCTCTCCAAGAGGCCCTGCCCGGGGACAACGTTGGATTCAATGTGAAGAATGTTGCTGTTAAGGATCTCAAGCGTGGATACGTTGCCTCCAACTCCAAGGATGATCCGGCCAAGGAGGCTGCCAACTTCACTTCCCAAGTTATCATCATGAACCACCCTGGCCAGATTGGCAATGGATACGCCCCAGTGCTAGACTGCCACACCTGCCACATTGCTGTCAAGTTCGCTGAGATTCTCACCAAGATCGACAGGCGATCTGGCAAGGAGCTTGAGAAGGAACCTAAATTTCTCAAGAATGGTGATGCTGGGTTTGTGAAGATGATTCCAACCAAGCCAATGGTGGTGGAGACTTTCTCCGAGTACCCTCCACTTGGTCGATTTGCCGTGAGGGACATGCGCCAAACTGTTGCTGTCGGAGTTATTAAGAGTGTGGAGAAGAAGGACCCCAGTGGAGCCAAGGTCACCAAGTCCGCAGCCAAGAAGAAGTGAATCATGTATTTGAGGAGAGGGATAGTAGTGGGAGCGAGTCGTGGTCAATTTTGTTTTGGTGGTTATTTTAGCAACGGCCTCAGCTTTCGATGCAGTTTTCTAGCCTATATGCGGAGGATGGTGGTGGCGTTGAGCAGTCTGATGCAAATCCGGGTGCTTGACAGGCGGTGGCGAGAGTCTTGATACTGCAGGCTTCTGGTTTTGAAAGGTTTGAGGTAAGTTCTAGTTAATAGTTGGAAAGACACGTTCAGTAAACTTTTGAAGTTTTTAACTATATTTAATAGTTTTGAGTAAGACCTTAAATCCCTCATCCCAATTGGGTCTGAATTATTATTACTGGTACGCTTCCTACTGCACGTTTTAATCGTTATTTGTGATTCTGATTTTGGTTCATATATTACTTCTCATTGTTGTGATTATTCCTTTGTATGCAGCTATATACTTTTATCTCGGGTGAATGTTCGAAAAAAAAAAATTCCAGGTTCGCCGTTTTGCCGAAACAGCAGTTTTTTTTTTTATACTTAGTTGGCGCCTTAAATAAGGCCAAGTTTGATTGTCTGGTGGTTCTGCCAAAGCAACCAAAATTTCATTTTAGCTGTGGCATAAGTTCCTGCCCTTGTCCACAAACAGTTCCTGTACTGTTTTGGTTTTACCCCTTCATTTTAAGTATAAGAAGAGACGGAGTACTGAGGCATGGAGCCTGGTATTAGATCGCTGATGAATGCATGTTGTGGATCTCAATTGAATATTCCAGTGCACCTACATCTCATAAATTGTCAGTCCGGGACTCAACTCTCTACCCCCGAACAAGTGAGAATCTAGCATGATACATTTTTCTCCTAAAATAGCGCCTGTCCTTGTTTTGGTATTTATCTTCTTTTACTCTATAATCTCTTTAGAGGAGCAAGGTTTCATTGAGCTGAGCAGCGATCCAACGTTTTTGAATGCACAGCTTTCTTGGGGGGTCAGGTTTTTTGAGACCCCAACCTTAAAAAAAAATACCATTTTGGCTTTTTTGTATGGTGATCAACGGAGTATTTGTATGTTGAAAAGTTTTATACAGAAAAAGCTTGTAAGACATTTATATGCAAAAAATCATTTGTAGAAAACTTATTTATGTCCAACCCATATGATCCTAATAAAAATTTAGATTATAACCTTTTCAAATGAATAAGACAAAGTTGAATATGATCATTGTCGTCCAAATCAATGGCCTGCATTGCATCAACTAAATAATTAGGACTGAAAGTGGGTACGAATTTTTATTTATTCAGTTGAGGCCATTGAAAGAGATCCACGGTCCACGAGACAACAACTGCACTATTGAATCCAGTGATCAGTAACTTCAACTGAATCCAGGATTAATTGGATCTACGAGGGCAAATATCCGACAGGCTTCCATGTCCCAATTGGGGCCAATTTACTACATATTTAAATTAAATTTTTTTACAATATTCTTTTCTCATCCAAACGTACATTGATTAAATGTCTAACCCTAAAGTGACATGTGGCATACTGATTGGTGTGCTCATTTTGGCACTCACAATGCCACTTGTTATTTATGCTAGTAGAGGAAATGGTTTTAGGAGTAAAACAATCACGAGATAGTTTAGGCTGTGTTTGTTTTACATCAGCGCGCCCATTGGCATCAATGTGCACAGCTCAAACAAAAAACATGTGTTTGGACACATCAATGTGCACGTGTTACAATGCTCATCATACACTTCTTCAGCAAGGACCATCCGGCCACAGGTCTGTCGAAACAAATGCGCATAATCGTTGAACGCCCGCAATTGTTGAAAGCTCGTGATTTGTTGAGTCCATCCAAACATTATATATCCAAAGTCGCACACGTTTAAGTATGTGTTTGTGTTGGCGCACGAAAAAAAAACACACACACACACAACTTATAGTATTTTTGAAAAAAAAAATGTCAGAATAGAAACTCTCTTAAATTTATTGAGAAGTTAAACAAGGGTAACTGATGGATAGAAGAGGCAAATTGTGAACAATATTTTACCGTGGAGGTTCCCTTTGTAATAAAGATCACATCTGTAGCATTTGGTATGATGAGTGTATAGCATAATGTCAGGGTTCTAGATGTTTGCATTGAGATGAAAAGTATGTATGGACTTAAAAATATGCCTAAGAATAAGTTGGAAGAATCTAGATTCCTCTTTTTAGAGAGAGATTAAGAAAAGAAAAACGAAATTTAAATGTAGGAACGAGAATCATTTGGGATGAAATGATCAACTATATAAAGTAAGGCAAAAGTGGCTCTTGGAGAATTTCAAAGAGGAAATCACTCGTAAAAACAAAAACCAAAAAAGAGGACTTGGTGGTTAGGGCTCTTAAAGAAAGGGATCATGACACAAGACTTCAAAATAAAGGAACATCTTGAAGATATAGAAGAGCTAAAATTGAAGCAAAGAGAATAGTAAGCACGGCAAAATACGAGCCAGGTGGCACACTATTAGAGGGCACTGATCGTATGGATGTTTGGCCTGATACTTGATTCAATACCTTTGGATCTTTGCACCCAAATAATGCTCGATACTGCTCAAATTCCTAGGGTTAAAAGCAACCCATGAAAATAACTTCAATCCAACGCTTAGAAATCACTAAGCCAAATATCCATATGGTCAGCACGCTCTAATAGTGTGCCACGTGGCTTGTATTGTGGGTTAAAAATGAACACATCCACGGGAATCAAGGAGTAGCTCTAATAGGGGATAAAATAAAGAAAATCTGATTGAACAAGAACCAATGTCGGTACCGCTGAGAATGAGCCTCTGGTGTATTTTGAAGGCTCAAGAAGGGGCTATATGAGGTAGTAAGAAAAATTCTGAAGACATGCTTTGACAGACTATATTTCTAGATTGAATCGAATGTCCAAATAGATTTGTTACTGACCCAAAGTAATTGGAAATTTCATTCAATCATTCCAATATGAGATGCAGTTTCTTGTATGTGAGTGACAAAACTTAAAGCTGAATCTCTCATTAAAACGCCCATCATGCAGTTCCTCCTATCATAGGGTGCTTTCAAGTCCATTACAACTTGATATTAAAAAGACAAAATCAGGGTGGACCCACACAACTGGTGCTTAACCAAGTCATGTCTGTTCCACCGTTAAATAAATGCAAGTCAGATGTAAAGATGAGAATTTTTGTAAGTTATGGTGGGGATGGAAAACAATCCACCTAATGATATGTAGAGAGACCAAGAATAAGCTACTCAAGTGATGGCTGAGTCGCTCTGATCACTTTCTCAAGTTTTCTTGCATTGGGGTTCAAGTCTCCAAATCCCAGTGCTGTGAAATATGGATTCCATACAAATGGCCTGACTGCACTCTGATTCCATCGCGACTCCCTAACTGCAATAGAGCAAATATGTTTGAACGTCAATCCACGTACCAAATAAAAGTTTCAAGGACCATATGAATAGACTTTGCCCCCATCAAATATACATAAATGGTAGATATTTGTGACAAATCAAAATTGGCTACGGATGTACCTGCCAAATATTACAAGTCTCTATTACTGTCAAGCTGTGCTCTTGCTACTGCTTTCTCTACTTCGTCCAAAACAAATGCTTTAAGTGACTCAACATCCCTTGTGCCTGATTACGTACGGTTTGCAAAAAGAAAATCAGATCCTTCAGTTTTAAATTAATATAAACAGTACATGAGTAACAAATCCAGGAGCCTTTAGAATATATTGTTATAATAAAAACAGCAACAATATTGGTGATTTTGAAAATATATTTATTCCTTATAAATAATATATGAGTAACAGTTTATACTCATACGGGCTTTTGGGGAAACAAATTCAGAAGGGCTTGGGCCTCCAAATACCGGGCATCGGGGGGCAGCACCACGAACAGGAACAATGGCATAAAAAAACCGAGGGTCTAAGGAACCCTTTGCGGACAGATCGCGAGGAATTTTAGATGCTATGAAATCTTGGTTGGCCAGTGGCAATTGAATCTGTTCAGTGGAGGCTGTTGCCAAAGCCATTGGAAAGATTTCTCAAGGAAAGGAAGTAACGGCAAAAATTCTCAGAGAAGAAAAAGGAATTCAATGGGGAAAAACAGAAACCCTGGCTTCTTACCAACCTAAAAAAATTAAAATATTGAGGTCAGCTATAGTGCCAAGGCAGAATATGGGGCTACAAATTATACTACATAGTACATGCAAGCTTATATGGATACAATATCTTATGGTACTAATTCTATTAATGTATGAAGCTGGTTCATGATAAACGAGTTCAAATCCCATGCTTTCTCACTCCGTCCTTCATGATCCAAAACTACCACATTGAGGTTTTTTGCCACAGAGAGAGAAAAAGGTTGACTAAAGCGATAATACAGCACCATTCTTTTCTTTTTTTTATAAGTATTCAGCACCATTCTTTTTTTTTGATAAGTAAATACAGCACCACTCTTAAAGATCAAAGTAACTGTGCGTTGAAACATTGTGAGAATAATTATCTTATATTTCTCTTCTGTACAAGGGTACTTTCACATGCATCTTCTAGCTATATAAACTAATAGAAATCCCAAATGGGAAGAACACTCCAGAGAGACACATACAACTCAAACTTCAAAGTATCAAATAAAGAAATATGCGAGGATTATAAAAACATACTAGTATTATCAAAGTGAACCAAATCAAATATAATTATGGTACTAGTTGTCAGTCACCACTTCCTCATAGGGAGGTATGCATCATGGAATGAAAATAAGACAGACCAATCAGCTAATTAAAATAGTATTATAAATTTCCAATCATAGGTTACCCTGGATACTAAAACACAACTACTAAGCAGCTACGGAGAAGCACCTTGTAAACAAATGCAATTTAGAAATTACCATTATATTTCACAATTTCTTCTCCATTGTAGAAGAGCTTAAATGTAGGGTACGAATGGATATCAACTTTGGTACATACAGGTTTACTCGTACTGCAGTCAACTTGTCCTATCTCTACCTCATCTTCCCCTTCCATGGTCTTCCCCAAGTCCTCCCACAACGACCCCAATTTTTTACTGAAACACAATGTGGCAGTTTCTTCGTAATCAAAAAATCAAACAAATAGTATCACGAACCGCACTAGCATGCCAAAAACTAATAAATGGATCCGACAAAACCAATATAATTTACCAATGTTTACACCATGGGACGCAGAATTGCACAAACCACGCAGTGTCCTTCTCCTGCACCTAAACAGAGACAGAATATAGAACAAGAAGAAAATGTAGCTTCAGTGAGCATAGATTTCTCTAACTTTTTTTTTGCAAGTGATGGGTCCCACCTCCCATCATTTGGACTAGGCGACGATGAAAGTACCATGAAACAGAAATTTGGTATTCCAGGCCAACACATGATAACCACTAAAATTGAAAAGAAAGAAAGATCCTGATGACGGGAGATTGTTTCCAATAACATACAAGTTTAAATTTAGATTTGCACAGCCCGAAAAAATTTGCCTGCAAATTGGTCTGTCCTATCAATGCATTTTCCCACCAATAATTGTTGACAATTTCCCGTTCTTATGACCATTAAAATGGAAGTTCTTAATCAAATTGTTAGAAGGTTGCATGATATTTGGTTTGTCCAAGTTGATGACCAAGAAAGCACTTTATCTACCGTTAACTTTAAACAATCAACCATATTCTTTTACGAGGCCCTTAATCAAACAACTGCGATCCGTCCAAAACGGAATAAATTACAGGTTGTGGTCAATCCAAAGGGTTACTCTTAGCATTTGAATGGTCAGATTGATGACCACCTGGCCACGCATTCGGTGTGGATCGACCCAAACATGCAATATTTTCCCTAAACAATAAGTGTAGGAGATGGAGAAAACTGAACCCCATTTCATCACGGATGAAATTAAGCAGCAGAACCCACATAGAATTCAAAGATAAAATGTTGCGACCCTATTTTAGTTAAGACTCATTTGAATTTAGAACCCTAATTTAGTTAGAATTGAGTCCATAATGATAGTTTCCTATTTTAATTAGAATTGGAATTAGGTAGGTCTTTTAAGTTGAAAAGTCTATACATTGTAATTGCTTTGAGAAAGAATAATATGAAGAAAAACAATAGTTCATGTAAGTGATAGAACGTGACTCCCTACAAGAGTCTTCGATAGGAATTGGGTTCCTATCATCTAGTATCAGAGGTAGGTTCTACCATGCCTTCCAAGGAGGAACGATTCCCAACCATGGTTTTTTAAAATTCAACAAAATTTGGCGAAATTAGTTCAATTAATTCTGAAGTTCGAATGACTGAATTAAAGTGTACATGTATTAAAAAATTTACAAAAATTTGCCGAACTAATTCGTTTAATTCGAAGCAAACAGTAAAAATCTGGCTAATTTCTCGAAGCTTAGCCTTTTTAGTACAAAAATTTGCCGAATTAATTCGTTTAATTTGAAGTAAACAACAAACATAGAGAAGTTTGGAGAATATTTGCAAAACGTTGGTAAAAGCAAGACACATTGATTTTTAAGGATATGATAAAACACTTATAACTCATAATGTCATAAAAACAACCATTTAGAGCAACCTAAGCAAGATTATTATCGTTTCACTCATTTTGACAAAAATTCTCCAAACTTTTTTAAGTTAGCGAATTTTTACAAAAATTCTCTTAATCGAATTCAACCTCCCTAAATTAATTCTGAATTTTAACTAACTGAACTTTAAGGCGCGTTGAAGTTTAGAACCTTGTTCCCAACAAGAAGCTTTAGAAGCTCTGTGGGTCATGGATGATGACTTCCATAAGCTGCAAGAGTTTATGAAGCAAGGATTTGCAGACATGGATGCCCTTTTCGTGTGCATTGGCAAGAGTTTTGCGGAGCTACGAAAGGTAATGGATGTCGGTTTCACGCGCATGGACGAGAGTTTTGCGGAGATATGAAAGGTGATCGAAGGAATGCACAAACCACCCTCATCCAAGGAAATAAATTTCACGAAATTATCGAAATATTTCGCGAAAGATTTCCATTTTCTAGGTTACCGACAGGAAAGAATACTTCCGTCGAAATAATGTTAAATTTCCCGAAATATTTCCATTCATGTTGAATGGAAATATTTCGCGTGAACAGTAAATTTCGATCAATTGACAGTGTAAATATGTATTATTTCGGTCGAAATGTTTCGACGTGTATGAAAACATTTCAATCGTAGGTAGGAAACATCTCATTTGAGCCCAAAACCGCTATAAATCTCATATTTGATCCATTTAACCCCTTTCCATACATTTCGTTTATACAAAAGATCAATCCATTGTAGATTTTTTGGTTCGTGGATTGATCGTGAGGAAGAATCAAATCCCGTTTGGGAGTTTTTTCAAATTCAAAATATACGTAAGGATAAAATTTCTTGCTACAAATAAATAGGTTATGTGTAAATTCATTAAATTTATGAATCTATGATGCATTTATACTAGATTTGTGTACGGATTGAAGATCGTTTAGGGTGAAAATTTGGAATTTGGGAAAAACTCCAATTTCATTGGTTTTTACCTTAAACATCCATGATTGTGCATAAATTGATTATATGTTGCATAACTTAGCCCGTTCTACAAGTTGGTTGGGTTTAAAAAATTTAACCCTAAATTTGTTTTTCAAATAAAAAATAAACATTCAAAAAATTAAATAAATGTTATAAGTTAATAGTAAATAGGTTTTCTAAAATTACATATAATGTTAAAAAAATTAATATAAGTGAATAAGGATTTGTTAATATACTACTTTATGAATTTTTTATAATTAAAAATTAAATAATAGTTATATAATTAAATTAAACGTTAATATACTACTTTATGACTTTTTTATAATTAAATTAAACATTGACTAATTAAAGATCCTTGCCGCGTCATATTATAGACCATTATGGTCATTCATTTCCACACTACATATAGTTGTTTCCACACTACATATGGTTGTATATTATGATTTGAAAGCTTATAAGTGTGTTTTTATGCTTGTTTCATCATTTCCCAAACTTTCCACAAACATTTCCACAATATTTCCACCATTTCCACATTATTTCTATCATTTCCACAAAAAATGTATTATTTCCACACTGGTCGAAATATTTCCACGAAATATTTCTATTTTTAAACTGGTCGAAATAAACCTCGAAACCGAAATTTATTTCCTTGCCCTCATCAATAACAGAGACCTTTGAGAAATGGACGGCATTGGCAACAAACCTGGAAGAGGTTCGACTTCGACCGCCTTCTCAGGTTACTCGTGTCGCCAGCGATCAATGGCGAAAGATGTTTTAGGGGGCGAGGATAAGACCATATCGCAAACAAACCCGACAAAGGTTCGACCACCTTCTCAAGTTAATCAGGAGTCACTTGTAAAACGCACAAGAGTTTCAGCTATCGGGCAAAAGACATTTGGGGGGCGAGAAGCGAGGATAAGACCGCATCGCAAACAAAGCTGGAAGCAATTCGACCACCTTCCCAAGTTACTTATGTGTCACCTGGTCAATGCATAAGTGTTCCAGAGATTAATGGCGAAAGACATTTAGGGGGCAACGCACATTGCCACCAACGCAAACATGAGGTCTCTGGCCCTGTGATCGTTTGCTCAGCCTACGCCGCGAAATATTGTTGTTGATGCATGCAAGATAGGTATGGCAACGAGCGTGGAGCAGGTTGGCAATAGGAAGTGCTACAGATGAATCTGCAATTGTAGCTTCTTCCTGAGGAAGAGAGGGTGTCATCCTAAGGGGGTCCACCAAGGCAACCAAATTCCTATCAATTTGCAAATCACTTCACGAGAAAGCTCCTATAGTTTTGGTTGCCCCATTGCACCCACCACCAAATGCATGCACCGGATTCGCACCATCCATTCCGACTTGTGGACAAGTTGACCTTCAAAGGGGAGGGAATATTGCGATCATATTTTAGTGAAGACTCATATTTGAATTTGAATTTAGACGCTATTTTGTTTTCTTCCTATTATTATTCTTTCTCAATAAGCAATTACAATATATACTCTCCAACTCAAGAAACCTACCTAATTCTAATTAAAATAGGAAACTATCCTAATGGACTCAATTCTAACTAAATTAGGATTCTAAATTCAAATGAGTCTTAACTAAAATAGGATCACAACATTCCCTCACCCTTGAAAGTCGACTTGTCTACAAATCGGAGCGGATGGTGCGAATCCGGTGTGGGCATTTGGCGGCGGGTATGATGGGGCCTCCAAAACTGTAGGAGCTTTCTTGTGAGGCGATTTGATGGGAATCTAGTTGCCTTGGCGGACGCCAATAGGATGATACCCTCTCTTCCTCAGGAAAAAGCTATAGCTGCAGATGCCTCTGAATCTGTAGCACTTCCTATCGTTGACCTGATCCATGCTTATTGCCGTCTCACCATACCTATCTCATAGGCACCGACAACAATATTTCGCAGTATAGGTTGAGCAGGCGATCACAAGGTCAGAGACCATATGTCTGCATTGGTGGCAATGTGCATTGACCCCCAAATGTCGTTCACCATTAATCGTTGGAACTCTTGTGAGTTGACCAAGTCACAGATAAGTAACTTGGGAAGGTAGTCGAACCGATTCCATTTTTGTTGGCAATGCGGTCTTATCCTCGCTTTTCTTGCCCCTTAAACGTCTTTCACCACCAATCGCTGAAACACAATTGACCCAAGAAACTTGAGAAGGTGGTCGAACGTCTATCGGGTTTGTTTATGATGCGGTCTATCCTCGCCTTTGCGGCCTTATCCTCGCCACCTGAAACGTCTTTCGCCACTGATCGCTACATGTTTATGATGTGGTCTTATCCTTGCTTAGTAAACTCTTGCAACTTATGGTAGTCATCATCCGTGACCAGATGATATGAACCCAATTCCTATCGAAACATTTGGAGGGAGTCACTGTTCTATCACTTACGTGAACTATTGTCTTCTTCTTAGTATTCTTCTTCAATAAGCGATTACATTAAATAGACTCCCCAACTCAAGAAACCTACCTAATTCCAATTCTAATTAAAATAGGAAACTATCCTAATGGACTCAATTCTAAATAAATTATGATTCTAAATTCAAATAGGACTTAACTAAAATAGGGTCGCAACATAAAAATTAAACATGAAATTGTAAAACCACAACCCTAACCCTAATTCGAGGTGTGAACGAAACAGATCTATAATCTAATAACAACGGTAGTAAATTAGTAAGAGGAGAGGAGAAAAAATTAGGGTTTGGTTTTACCTTGTCATTGAAGGTATCTGCTGTTAGGGTTATAACCTCGGATCTTGCAGCTAGGACGCAAAGTAGAAGAATAAGAGAGACGAGAAGAAGAGAACCGCAGCGGCCTTTCATGGGGTACTCTGCTGTTCAATTTCTGTATGACTTTTAGGTGATCTCTTCTGGTTTTGCTTGTTAATACAAGTCGAGCGAAACTAACATCGGGCGGTGTTCCATCATGAAAAGTGCCGATTCAGCGTTTAATATTGATCTGACCGTCCACGTTTTAACCCTAAATTGGATGAATTTTGACCACTGGATGATGTAAACCATCCAGTTTCATTGCAGCAATATGATGATCTAAAGCTCTCGAGTAAATCTTACCGGACCACCTCCAATATAAAGCCACGTGGCAATTTCTTAGAGGACACTGACCGTATAGATGTTTGGCCAATCCTACCGAAAATCAACATGATCAGTGATTTCTAAGGGTTAGTCGCCTTAGGCCCAGCTGAGAGAAGGCCCCCAGCCCCAGTGAGATAAGGCCCACTTAACCCCAGGACAGGTGGCCCTTAACTTTAAGTTGCTGGATCACTAGATCAAAAAGTTGCCGGATAAAATTTCTCCCTTATGCCTACAGCCTACCATGTAGGGGTGTCAATTTTACCCGTTTAACCGAACCGAATCGGAACCGGAACCGAAAACACCAGTTCCGGTTCCACATTTTTGGGAACCGATTAAAAAGTAATCGGAACCGGAATCGAACCGAAAATAATGGTTCCGGTTCCGGTAGTCTAATATAGAACCAAAACCAATAAGAACTGGTACCAACGTATAAATATAGTGTAAAAATTCTCATATTTTCAAGATTTGGCCCATTATACCCGGAACCGGAACCGGAACCGACAGAAATACATAATCGGTTCCGGTTCCAGATCCATCACTTTGAGAACTAGAACCGTTAAGGAACCGAACCGATAAGAACCGGAACCGATTGTTCCAGTTCTGGTCACCTTAGGAACCGAACCGGAACCAACCCGTTGACACCCCTACTACCATGTGCAGCACGTTTAATCTCGAGAGGCATGTGCATTGCACGTGGGTCATTCAAACCCCACATTTAGTGGGTTTGGATCCTTGAAATTTATCAAACTAAAACCGGTCGGATATGGATTACCCGAGTCTAACTGCCTGCCTCAGGCCTCATGTCCGGGTTGGGCTGGACCCGATTGATCCTTGCTTTATGGAGATTCTTGTAGTGAAATATATTATGTCCCTCTTGGAGGGCCTGTTTGGACAATGCCAAAAGTAGGATTGGCTTTTTCAAACTCTCGCTGTTACCGCCTTTTTCTGCTTGGTTAGTGTAGGAGCAGTTTGTGGGTGGTGCACATTACTCCATTTTTTCAGACCCTTTGCTCACTCGCATAGAAACACGTAGTAAACTCATGCAGGAACGGATACTAACTCTGCTTATTACAAAAATAAAAAACCAAAACGGATACTAACTCCCATATGCAAAACAATGGAGTGTGTGGCGCTTTTATGGCTCTATGATCAGTGTGTTTGGTGGTCGGGGTAGGAAAAGAAATGTCATCTTCATAGGTTTTTTTTTGGTAGTTAAGCCTGTTTTTAAAGAGATCAATAACTCAGTGAAGACGGGTTTTGAACCCAAGTCTATGGTATCATCACCCACAAACTTTACTAACTGAGCAAGCTAGCACATTTATCTTAGATCTCAACATTCTGCAAATAAATTGGTCTTGTTCCAGAATGTTTGTGCTAAGCAAAGAGAATTTAAGATTCTAAAAACAATACCCATTAATCTAACCCTATCTTTATGATGATCAAGACGTTATTTTTGTTATTATTGTAAAGTTCAAATTTGTTGAAATAGATCTTATTCATAAATAAATTTGGTGACTTTTAAGTCTGACTTTATACTAAATTTGATTCAAAATTTTGGAGGGGAATTAAGTTTTGTTTCTCATATTTCTCGATCTTCTAACGTTCTCGTCTTTTTTACCATTTTTTTTTCTCTGCTTTTTTTAACCTAAAACGTTTAAAACTTGCATTTTTCAATGGGCATGGTTTTGCCGTTTCATGATTTGCTAACCATGGTTGTGATAGGTGTCTTGTATTCTATAGGGAGTCCAAGAATTTTCATTAAGGGCCTGTTTGGTATGTGAGAAAAAGAGTTCCGACGGCGAATATTTAGCCAGGCGAATATTATCTTGGCTAAATATTTGCTAAGAGCAATATTTAACAATGTTTGGTACGTGTATGAGCTAGCTCACTTCAGCTTACTTCATTTTCTTTCAATTTGAGTGGGTCCCACATATCAAAGTAAGTCAAAAATAGGCTGGGCGAGTGCGGGAACTACATATTATGTCAAAGAATAAAAAAAAAATTATTTTTATCTTTTTTATATATTAAAAAATTAATTTTTATTGAGAATAGTGATTTTCCGGCGAGAAAATAAAATTTTCTCACCAAGGCATAATCGGCGTGAAAATATTTTCACAGGGGGGGGTGATCAAATGTTTTCCCGCCGCGGAGGGCAAATATGAGGGCCCGGCTAAATATTTGCCGAGGGCGAGTGGCTGCCAAACGCAGCCGGGCGAATATTTGCTTGGCCAAATATTTTATTTGCCCGCCGCGGAGCGTTACCAAACAGGCCCTAAGTCACCAAAGCCAATGACCTTTTTTGTCCGTACGAGTTAGTACAACTTGTATTGAGGTATTTGGGGTGTTTGAGTTTCTCTTCCACATTGAGAGAGTAAGAGAGAGGAAACTAGTGTAACCCTAATATTTTAGAGATAGTGAAAGAGCTCATCTCACCCATGGACATAGGCATACTATCGAACCACATAAATCTATATGTCTACTAGGGGGACGCTACATGCGATGCATATGACATAACCTTACATCTGGCACACTCTTAGAAACCACTGACCATATGAATGTTTGGCCGATCCCTAGGTGGACCTACATGCAAAAAATTAGCCAGATCAATGATTTCTAAGCATTCAATTGGAGTCGTTTTCATGGGTTAATGATTTTTAACAATGGAATTTTGAGCATCGGTATTTAACACGCAGCTCGAGGTACTTTTTGGCCAATGAAAAAATGACACGACCATGGAGGATCATGTGATCATTTCCCTTTTAATAATGGGGTAAGTACGACTAAATTTTAATCTAAAATTTTTTTTTTTTTGTAAACATTGAATTTCGACACTAAATAATTTGTGCCATGTTTATCCCACGTGGCACAATATTAGAGACCACTGACCGTATGGATGTTTGGCCCATACCTAGTTGGACCTACATACTAGATGTCATCCTGATTAGTAATTTCTATCTCCTAGATTAGTCTTTTTTCTTCGTTTATTTGTAATCGTGGATCTCGAGCATTATGATCTAAAGGTTAGAAATCATTAATCAGGCTATTTTTTGTTACATAAGTCTATCTAGGGATGGGCTAAACATTCATATGGTTAGTATCCTCTAATAGTGTGTTACGTGGCTCATACCGTGGGTCTATCATCAACTTTGATGATGGACACATCATCTAATTTTTTCAATGAACAAAGTTTAGGTCCACGTGGGGATTCAATAAATGCTTTAACAATTGACTTGAAATGTGAAAATATTGAATGACCAAAGCACTTATAAATTAAAAATTCTAAAAATTAAAAATGTAATGTTTGTCAATTTAAAGAATTTAAGGGTCATATTAGGAATAAGATTTTTTTGAATTTTTTAATTAGAGAAGAGCTCTGAGTGAGGTGCAAGGGGTGACGAGTGCTTACAAGGTGACATGTCTTTTGACACCAAAAGACCAAAAAGCCCTTGTCAAGTGAAAAAATAAAGAATAAAAAAAGAAGAGCACAGTAATGACTTTTTGAGCATTACGGGGCATTTTTGGCAGAACACAAGATGGGCCTTCGTTCTTGAATAAGTAGAATAGATATGATTGATCTTTCATGTTCTCTCTATGTTTACTAATTGTGGAAAGGTCCAATTTCAAGAGATTGGTTGGGGCCATTGACCGTTGTATTCAAGAGATCCATAGTCCGCTAGGTGAAACCGGCAAAATGACAGTTTTACCCTTTACAATTGTTGCCTTGTGGACCGTAGATCTCTTGAATCCAACGATCAATAGCCTCAACCGCACACTTTGTTTTGCGGTAGGGAAGCAATATTATTCTTATACAGTAATATAAAGTTGATTAGTGACGCTTACAGGTGGATTATCATGATTACTCCTAATATTATTTCTGCATTATGTCCATCACCTGCTACATGAACAAACCCTAATTGGGAGATTCTTATTAGTTACGAAATGTATGTGACTATCCATCAAAAGTAACGACAATGATAATAATAATAGACACTTGCCTTTTAAATTAAAACAACTTATTTGCTGAATCACTTTAATTAATAATCGCATTGACTTCCACATCCTTCTTAATTGTCTGTGGGGCATATACTCTTTCAGGCCCATTAATGATTGATCCACCCCTTGATGGACCTACACGCCTGCCTGATTGGTGATCTCTAGCCATTGGAGCGTTTTTCATGTGTCCATTTCATTCGAGGATTTCTTTGTTTAGTCAGATTGAATGGGTGTAGGTCCATTAAAGGCTCGACCAGTTTATTCATGGGTCAGTGGGCCTGAAGAGTGTGCCATGCGGCCCATTTTATGTGCCCCACAGCCCCACAGACAATCTTTTTCATCCTTAAGAAACCTGACGTTTGACATACGACCCATAATGGTTAGATTCATTTTTTTTCCAACTGAGGTGGGTGCGAGGTGGACCCCTTTAGTGAAACTGACTCGAGACCAAATACTTTCACTTAGGGCGCGTTTGGTTGCACAAAAACAATTCCTGAGAATTTTTTCTTTTGCTCGTGGAAACTTTTCCCGGGAAAATACATTTGACTCGTCACCGGTTTTTTATGACAGGCTCATGGACAGGCCTTGTTGGGTGTGCATTCCAAAAATCCAATGGTGGTTTGCTTCGGCAAAAAGTGAATGCCAGCTCATCGCTATCACAATTGTTGGATTCTCGGAATCCACACCTGACAAGGCCTGTCCCATGAGTCTGTCATAAAAGGCCGGTCGTGGGAGCCTGACCCCGAGATAGTATGCAATTTCCAATTATGTGAGAAAATAAGGGTGGGTTTTCATGGAAATCAATTCTCACCTATGTGGAACAGAAATGGATTTCAGGCTTGGATGAGAAAATCTCATTTTCTTGGAAAAAAATTTTCATTATCATATTTTCCTAAGAAATACAAATTTCCCATGGAAAAATTGGCAATCAAACACGCCCTTATGATCTTACCTGGGTTCCACTTGATGCAAAGTTGGTGGGAGCACCAAATATTGAAATATCAAGAGATGGGTCCCATGTATCCATCTCACTGATCTTGATCGGAGGACGTAGCATGTTCAATTCACACAGTGAATCTTTGCCGTTGCTTATTATAATCATAAAATGTTTAGGTGATGGGTTTCACTCTCTCAACAACAATTTGGTGAGGGACAACAACTCAAAAGTCCCCCTTATGTTTCTTTAACTTCAAGGGATGACTAAGAAGCAACGACACCAAAAAAAAAACAACGGGTATTCCTGCCACCTAATGATTTGCTTTCCCATCTAAGATCCCAAAGAACAACACATCTGAGTTAGCCAGTTTCAATCTACATCCGTTAGCTCCCGCCCTTTTTAAAAAAAAAAAGATTCAGAAATCTTTTCTCAATTCAAATATAAAATGTCATGTTACATCACTGACTCCTTATTAGCATAATTTCATAGGAGTCGAGCGACGACGCGAAACCGGAGATACTTCGACGTCACCGGGAAATTCATATCTCGGTCAGGGTTCGGCTCATGTATCTTTGTTTAATTTGGGTCTAGATAGATGGGTTCTTTTGATAGATCAAAGAAAAGAGTTCAATTATGGAAGAAGGCTGTGTTCCATTTTACGTTGTGTTTCGTTATGGGATTCTTCACAGGTTTCGCTCCGACTACTACTACTTCAATTTTCTCACAACGTGTCGGGTCGAACCAAACGGTTGAGAATCGAGAATTTTCACCCGAACCCGTCGAAAAATTACACCAAGAGACACAAGTTGGGAACTTGAATAGGAGTCTAATAGCTGAAACTCCGGTGGCAGTACCGACTAGTTCTGGCGATATGGAACGAACATTTCTAGTGGAAGAAGATGAAGCAGAATTGAATCCTGAAAAACAATTGATTGTTATTACGCCGATATTATTGAATGATCGGCTTCAAGGCGCCTTGCTAAGGAGACTTGGGAACACATTGAAATTGGTTCCTCCACCACTTGTTTGGATTGTTGTGGAGTCACATTCAGATTCTTCAGAATTGTCTGAGATACTGAGGAAAACTGGAATTATGTACAGGCATTTAGTTTACAAGGAGAATTTCACAGACTCAGAAGCCGAAATGGATCATCAGAGGAACGTCGCGCTTAATCATATTGAGCACCATCGTTTAAATGGGATCGTTCACTTCGCCGGAGTTTCCAACGTTTACGCCCTCGAATTCTTCGAACAAATCCGAGAAATCGAGTATGGAACTTTCTTTTTTCTCTCATTATGATTTGCCATAGAATAATTAAGAAAGTGGTTTGTGGGGAAAGAGCTTTTTAAATCCCTTCTTTAGGAAAAATTACAATAGAATAATACCATGAAAAGGAGGAAACTCTTTCACTTTTTTGTGCTGATAAAGGCCTTAGTAAGGTGAAGAACATTATTGTTCTTGGGAGGCAATTCTGCTTTTTATCTCTTCAAGAATTTAATTAGCAATTTTCTCTGTTTGTAGGAGTTTAACACCATATGCATGCATGTATGTATCTATATCTGTATGTATGTATGTATGCAGGGCCGACTCAATTCAAGTTGACGCCTAAGGCGAAAACTCCATATGTTTATGTTATTAATTAAAAAATATAACTCTCTGTATAGTAGAAAATCTTATTTAACAATTATTCATGATATCAAAAGCTATGAAAAAAAATTAGATGCAGAGGACTCCCGTAGTCCTGTTGCAGTCAATGCAGAGGACTCTTGCGGCCCTACATATATAGATCCTTGTTTGGGCCTAATGACTGCAAGGATTTTCAGCCCACCTATTGGTAGATAAACACACTAAAAATCAGCTTGATTGATGATTTCTAACCATTGGATTTACTACTCAACAATCATGCTTGAATCCAATGACTAGAATCAATCCTAAAAAGTACTATAATCTATGGCTAGAGATAACTAATCAGGGTTAATTTTTGGTTTGTACATCCATCTAGGGATGGTGGACTGGGGCCTTCCTTCACTTGGGCTGGGGGTCTTCTCTCACATGGGGCCTAAGGCGGCTGCCTTATTGGCCTTATGGTAGAGACGGCCATGTATGTATGTATGAAACCGAAAAAAATAAAAAATAAAAAATAAAAAATCCAGGTAATTATTGAGTAATGTACTGATAAAATTCGGGTTTTATAGATTTAATAACTTGGAAAATTTGCAGGGTTTTCGGGACGTGGCCGATGGCAATGGTGTCGGCAAACAGGAGGAGGGTGGTGGTGGAAGGACCAGTTTGTGATTCTTCGCAAGTTATAGGGTGGCATCTAAGAAACATGGAAAGTCAGACAAATATGGGATCACAGCTTCATATTTCTAGTTTTGCATTTAACAGTTCGATCCTTTGGGATCCTGAGCGGTGGGGTCGTCCTTCTTCTGTCCAAGACAACTCACAGGTTTGTCCAAAAACAATTCTCTCAAATAAATATTTTCTTAGTTGCTTAAAATTAGTCACAAACAATAATTTATATGGTTAGGTTCCTAATTTTTAAACATTTTCGACATAACGGTATCGCCCTGCAATGATGCATCCATGCATTAGACGTTTCTCTTTTTTCCCTTTCGAATTTGATTGCGCATAATCATACCATCACAAATGCACCGTGGTCCGTCGCACTGGACCAACTAACCCCGCTTGGTCGGGTGATTGACGTGTACCCTCCCTTTCTGATGGGTACCAGCCTGTTTTACCAACTGGTCCTTTGGTGCCACTCTTGTCTGTTAAAAGAAGGTTATGCTTAGAATTATTAATTAATGGATTTATAAGAGGTTTGGACCATGGTTTAAAAAAGGCCATTATAATGGATTCGGACCTCCCCCGTTAGGTTATGTACCGTTTTAACACTCAGAAAATAATGACCGTTATTTTCTGAAAAATTTGCTAAAAAAGTCCATTGTTTCAGTTATTTTCCATTTTTATTTTATTTTCCCCTTTTTTACCATTTTTGCCCATGCCTTACAATCCATTATAGCAGAAAAAAAACAGTAGCGCCCTCAGTCCGTTATACTGTTATAACGGGCCCTTTTAAACCTTGGTTTGGCAGCTCTGAACCATTTCATTAAAAAACACACATCAAAATAGCATAAAAATTACTTAAGATGGATGATGTTGGAGTCCTTCCCTGAATAGTACTTGGACAGCCCCGACCTAACCTTGGGCCAGGCTTGGGTTGGGCTCAAGTTGAGTATTCGAACGACGAAATCAATCCAAACCCATCCTGTTATGTGTAATATGAATATAGCACTTGCCTGATAATATTTACCTTTCCTTTTCACCTTCTTTTTTTTTTTTTTTTTTGGGTTAATTTTGTCACCCAACCTGACAAATCCCTAGTCGGGTTTGGAATTAGAGTTGAGGAGCTGATATTGAGCATATTAAGCCCGAGCCGGGCTGCGTTGACCCCCCAATCTGATCCAACCCACCCAAGTTGCATCAACTCATCTATTCTACTTGTTAATGCGTCAAGGCTGTTCTTGCGTTACACCTAACATGGCAGCTCAAATGGTTGGTGTGTATCCACCTCTTTCGGGAGGTCGTGGGGTCAAACCCACACAGGTAGATTTCCTCCTTTGAGCAGTGTGCCAGGAGTAGAAATCCCCTTTACCGGCTTGACCGGGTCCAGGTTTCACCTGACTTCATCCGTGGGGACCTCCCGCGATGGTAACTACAAAAAAAAAAAAAAAAAGGCTGTTCTTGCGTTACTACCGCAAATTCTACTATTCCAAAAATGTCCCTCTTTTGATTTTTCTTTTTTTTTAATTCTTTCTATTAATAGGGTTTTTTAGTCTTTACACAATGTCAACGCATTTAATGTGTTCACGCATAAACATGTGTAACGCACGTGCCGCCACCTCGTTAATGTAACATATAAATTCATTGGAACATAGATGCTAGATAGTACATGCAAGGATGGGACCACCGGTCGGTGATATACATGGAAATGCAGGCTATGATGTTTATAGACAGAAACTGTGGCATATTAGAAGTTTAAGACCGTTGACTCATGACTTTCTTTTACTGGGCCCACACCTGAAATTTTTACATTTTTTTAATGGAGTAATTTTGTTTTCTATGTATTTGTTTACACAGAACTCAATTAAATTCGTTCAACAAGTGGTGCTCGAAGATGAGACCAAGTTGAAGGGGCTTCCACATCAAGATTGCTCCAAGATCATGCTGTGGCATCTCCACATACCAACAGGATCATTTCTACATCAAGAATCAGATGCGAATCATAGATAGCAAAGGTGACGGTGACAGAGAGAGAGAGAGAGAGAGAGAGGGAGATTTCCAACGTCTATTGTGTAATGGTTTATAGGTTTTTGATGTTTTGATTTTGTAATCTTTTTTCATTCTATTATTTTATGGTCTCCCAAACCAACAATAATCCACCATTAAAGTTCTGTCATGAAATTTGGGAGAAATCTATGGTTCCAAAATTTCAATCTTCTATCAACTGTGAAAATGGCACTGCCTGCTTGCCTCGGAACTAGGTCGGGCCGTGGAAAAATTTCGATTTGTACCTTTACATTATGTGGCCCCACCCTAACCGCATAGGTGGCAGTGGCACCTCCATAAATTTTTTGATGTTTGTCGGGGACGGATCATACACAAGCAGGGTGAGAGTGAGACTCCCTGTCAAAGGTTGGCCCGTGGAATGATTGTAACCAATAAAAAACAGCCATTATAACGAAAATAACAGCCGTTATAATGGATTCGGACCTCTCCTGTCAATAAAACGGCCAATAAATTTTTATTGAAAATTTGAATTTTAGCACAATTTTTCCAGTTTTTTTTATTTTTGATCCTGTGCGTTACAATCCATTATAACAGACAAAACGGTACTCGTTATACTGTTATTTTAAACCTTGATTGTAGCCATTCCTATATAGTGGGCCAAAAATTTCCCACAAAAGTTGAGACATAAAAAGCGGCTCAGGCGCCGAGGACTCTTTTTTGGACCCCTCTCGAGAGTTGGATTAAGGGCGTGGATTATGAGAATCCAATGGTGGTTGATAGTGCTGAGCTGGCATTCACTTATTGTCAGCTCAGCACTATCAACGACCGTTGGATTCTCGAAATCCAAGGCCTTGAGTCCAACTCCCAAGAAGGGTTACAAAAAAGGGGACTCTTGAGCCCGACCCATAAAAAGCATCCAACACCAATAAAATTGGGTCACATGTATTGAGAAAAATGGATACCTTAGCATTTGACTAGCTGTCTTGTTATAGCTTTTATTCTAAGACAACTTTTACACCAACTGCAATGATAGAACCTTCTTCCTTTTTCTAGGTTGGGAATCACAATGCAACATATAAAAACTATTATACATGTGTTCCTCACTGCCTTGAAGTGGATTGAAGTAGTAAGAAAATATCTAAAGACCTCTGACGGAAATAGAAGGCATAGTCTATATAAAGTTTTGTGGCAAAATAAGATTGGTTATGTTTTTTCGAAAAAAAAAAAAAAAGAAGCGTAATCTTTGATAAGCACTCTCAACTTGTTACAAATTTTGAACATCTTTTCCAAAAAATATTAAAAAAAAAAAATATGGCACGGCCATCTAGGGTTTATCAATGGATAGTCGAAAATTCGAATCCATATTCAAAAAATCGAATATTATCCGAATATTTCAGATATCAGATTCGGATTCGGATTTTTTCAATATTCGAATAGCTTTTAGATACGGATTCGAATATTGATATATCTAATTTGATAACACCTGATAATGATATATGGGCTGGGATAGAATGACTAGTGGAATTCTTACTAATGAACGTGGGGCCCACATGCGGATGAGTTAAGAGATGATTTTTGATGATAATATTCTTCTCAATGTGGATATCAACCACACAAAAAATCAACCCATTCCAACATTTGTAGCCTTGTGAAAAGTAGATTGCAAATTGAAAAAATTCGGACCATCCATTTTCACCATTAAATTTCGGTCCGTATTTGGTAGGGTTAGAAGTTTTAAAAATGGGTCAGGCTCCGGTGACAGATCTAAAATGACTGGTAAAATGACAGGGACACGATGTAAGCCATGTGGCACACTGCTATAGGACTCTCACCGTATGGATGTTTGTCCTATCCCATGGTGGACCTACAAACCAACAATCAGCTTGATTAGTGATTTATAGGCTTTGGATTGGACTTATTTTCATGGGCTGATCTCAACTGTGGGAATTTGAGCAGTATTTGAGGTACAAAGATGCAACACTTATAAATCACTAATCAAGCTGATTTTTGGTTTGTATGTCCACCATGGGATAGGACAAACATCCGTACGGTCATAGTCCTGTAAAAGTGTGCCACGTGTCTAATATTGTGTCCCTGCCATTTTACCTGTCATTTTAGATCTGTCAACAGAGCCCAACCCTCTAAAAATTACTGATTTTTGGTGAGGGTGATCTCCATGGTGAGGAGATCACCCTCACCAAAAATCATCCCTTAACTCATCCACATGTGGGCCCCACATCCATTAGTCATTCTATCACAGCCCTCTATATATATATAATGACCCCTCTTTCCCAAGAATCAATGGTTACGAATCGGCATCGAACTAACGAAAGAAGCCCTAATGGGATTCGAATTCGGATATTGATCAGAATATCTATCGGCTATTAGATATATTTTTCGGGATTGGAATATGCTTATATTCGATCTGAATGGATATGCTTATATTCGATCTGAATGATATCCATTGACAGGCCTAAGGGTATCCTTTCGACACATCTAGTATGCAAATGTTTGCAAACATTGTATCCACCATTAAATGTTCCTTGAAAAACGTGCTTTTAATTTATAACTTTTTTTTTGAAAACATTGAAATAACACATTTTTCAAGGGACATCCAACCGTACTGGCAATGTTTGCATACTTTTAAGTCTAGAAATGGTTTCATACTAGATTTGTCCGTCCTTTCTTAAGCTTATCAATAGGGGAAAAAAAGGGGATTAGCTTTGTAGACTTTAAACCAAGGACAATAAATTCCCAATTAAAGTAAGTAAGAAATAATTATAAGGGGTGACGGTAAAGAGAAAGACTAGGGCCCACTGATCCTATTTAGCTAATCCCTTTGTGGGCCTACACACGAAAAATCACCCTGATTGGTGATTTCTAGCAGTTGGATTTTTAGTCATTTTCATCATGAGCTTGGAACTCATCCATAGGCCTGTTCAAGAAGCCCATGATGAAAAATGTTCAATCCAATGGCTAGATATCACCAATCAGTCTGATATTTGGTGTATAGTTCTACAAAGAGATGACTAAACATTCATATGCTCAGTGGGCCCGCTAGTCTCTCCCACCTGTCGTATTCTGGAGACATTTGGCGACCTAGTTTTTTCCAACGGTAACATGTGGGGACATTAATTCGACCAGCTAAACCTACCGATATCCTTGATGGTGAAATCAGAAGGATCGGATACTGTAACCGATCCGGGAAGTTGAAAATTAACCAAGGTGTTTTGATACTTTACCTATCAGCCTTGAAAAGAGTGTTTTTCTTCTTTTGTGTTTTTTTCCTTTCCAGAACGGATTAAGACCAAAGAAAAAACAGAGAAGTGAAGACCAGTTTCTTCTTAGAAAGGGTAATTATTAGAAGGAATAATCTAATCTCAGATGTGTTGTCGAAAAGTAAACTCAGAGACAGCTTGGCTTTTTTTATTTTTTTGTTTTTTCAATGGGCCCGACTTGCCTAACACCGAAAGGTCGGTCCCACAAGAAAACCAGGCTGGTGTTCTCCATTTCTGATCGTTGAAGTTTTCTGGGCGAGATCTGGGTTTTCTCTATTTCAAAAGAGAGGTTGCAAGGTTTCGTCCTTTTGTTTTGTGGAGAGAAGAGAGAAGGAGAAGATAGCTTTTCAGAGATCTGGGATTTTCTTCTGCAGGTATTTTTTGTTATCTCTTCCTTCGAATCTGTAATGGGAGATTGGGTTGGGCTTTGTTGTGGGGACTGGGGGCCCTTTTTTTTTGTCTCTCTTTCTGTGTGTAGATCTCTGTAAGCTGTTTTATCTTTGAAAAATTGATATGGGTTTTTAATTTTTTATTGAAGATCTTGCAATTTCAGCATTTGGGTATTTCATCATTTGTTGGTTGGATTGGAAATACGGACTAAAGATTGTTTTTTTCTTGTGGGGGGTGGATTTTTTTTCTCTCTTTCAAAATGGTTTTAATGGAGTTACCTGGTTTTTCTGGTAGATCTGTTTTGTCCTGAAAATAATGTCATTAATTTGAGATATAGAAATGGTGTTATTTCATTCTACATTTTCAATTTTTTTCTTCCTTTTGTTCTCATAGATTTATAAATGTTTTTTTTTTCTTTTATTTATTTGTTTGGGTTCTTAATATTGTGATAAAGTTGGTTCCTTTGATCTGATTTGGGTTTGGAATTCTGTTAAAGATTAAGTTGAGGGAATGATAAGGAGATGGGGAAGAAAGGGAACTGGTTTGTTGCAGTAAAGAAAGCTTTCAGCCCTGAATCCAAGGATAAGAAAGCTCAGGTCAGGATGATTTTTTTAATAAGTTCCTCTTTTGCTTGTTGGATTTCCTGTTATGTCTGATTGGCATTCTGATGGAATCGTTGGTTCTGTTCTTGATCAGAAAACCAGTAAGTCGAAGAATAAATGGGGGTCTGGAAAACAGAAATACCAAGATCCCTCTTCTTCCACAGTAGAATCTGTCCCAGCACCTCCTCCGCCCCCATCTGAAGAGGTGAAACTGACAGAAATAGAGAATGAACAGAGCAAGCACGCTGACTCTGCACCGCTTACCACTACTGTGGCCGCTGAAGCCACCGTTTCCAATGCTCACGCAGCTGCAGAGGTCGTTAGGCCCACGACTGTGACACGGTACTCTGGTAAATCAAAGGAGGAAGTGGCCGCAATCAAGATTCAAACGGCATTCCGAGGATACCTGGTATTAGCCCTGTTTCTCTTGAAGGTTTTTGTGAATATATTTTGACAATATTTAAGAGGTATATATGGGAAAAAGGAGTAAATGTATTTATGGTTTCTCATGTGGTCGCTTCATGAAATAAGAACCGGACATCCCACTTTTGAAAAGTTTTCAAACGTCTTGAATTAATTGCCAATAGTTGCATTTGAAAAAAGAACCTTTAGAAATGGACCAAATGGTTGTTTAAGGTGTTCTTAGAAGGGTAGAAATTTTTCTCTAATTTGATTGCTGCCCATTTGGTCATCTTTAGGCAAATGGTAAGGCCCCGTATGTATGGTGACCGTAGAAAGGTTTCCAAGAGTAGGATTTGTATGTCGAGAAAAGCGTTGGTTTAGAAAACTTTTATGGACATTTATGGGCAAGAATCGTTTCAAGAAAAATTGTCTGTGCGCAACCATACAGTGCCTAAGTGTATTTTGACTATTTTTGGTCATTTTGATTCTGTGAATTCTACATTATCTTGGATAGTTCTTCCATTATTTCCAATCTTTGCTAAAAAAATAAAATAAAAAGAATGAAATAAAGAAACAGGAAGTGTTTATCTGCTTTTATGAAAAATGAGTGGATGTGTGAAATGGGTTCCATTATTGTTTTTGTCCTTTCAGGCAAGGAGGGCATTGCGGGCTTTGAGAGGGCTGGTTAGGTTGAAAACGCTGATACATGGGCATTCTGTCAAACGCCAATCCACGACCACCCTACGATGCATGCAGACCCTGGCGCGTGTGCAGTCTCAAATCCGTGTAAGGAGGATTAGAATGTCTGAAGAGAACCAGGCTCTCCAGCGGCAGCTCCAGCTGAAGCGCGAGAAGGAGCTTGAAAACTTGAGAGCCTCTGTAATTCCCCTTCATTATTCTGTTTTATTCTTTGTTACCCACTCGGGCTCCGTATTTCCTCTGATCCTCTGCTCCAAATTGTCATGCTTATTACTCTCTTTTTGTTTCAAGCTTCTTGTAGTGCATTTGGGTTTAGAATTAACTTACCCTGCAACCATCAATCTCAGCTATGGTTTTATATTTTTCTGAATGAAGAAATGCAGTTGTGATAATTTCTATTTTGTTCACATTCTCTTAGCATCTGATTGCTGTGGTCTGGTTTTGGTTTCCACTCTAGTATGCAGTAAACTTGCCCTCTGTCAGGATTTTGTTCACATTTTACTATTTCAATCAATTATGTAGCCTGTGTGTATCGGGTTTGCCAGGGTCAGTATGTGAGCGAGTGACTCATGTGTCACTGTCTTAAATTACTCCCTCAATTTCCTTTAGCAGTTTAATTTCTATAAAAAAATTTATTTATGATTTGGATGATTTTGAATACAGATGAAATGTTGTGAGAATTTCCTATTTTAGTTTATCAGAAAGTCTGTTTGTAATTTGGCTATATTAATTGACCGATTTTTTTTCCATTAAATGAGTTTGTCTTTTGGATAATTTTGAATACAGATGAAAATTTTGTGAGAGATTCTTATTTTGGTTCGTCATAAAAGTTTGTAATTTGGCTCTATTTTTTTGACTGATTTTTTGTTTTTTTGGTTAAATGAGTTTCTGTCTTTTAAACAAAATTCTTTTGACCTCTGTAACAGATGGGAGAGGAATGGGATGACAGTTTTCAATCCAAGGAGCAAATTGAAGCAAACCTATTAAGCAAACAAGAGGCTGCCATGAGAAGAGAAAGAGCACTGGCTTATGCATTCTCTCATCAGGTAACTCATCATTGTTACTCTTCACTCCACCTGATTAGTTCCTTGATCTTCAATGGTTGGTACCATATTTCCAACTTCTCTTCTGCTGCAACTGCTCTAGTATCCATTATTTCAATGGATGAACTGTAGCTGGAAACATGGAGAGTCAACTTGTAACTTGACTTAGGAAGCCATTTTTAGGCCCATCAAGTCAAGAAGCGAGGTGATCAACTAGGATTACAAACAAATACCCTCACTTGGCTGAGTTTTCCCTATTTTAGCATGACTCCATGATTTTCACAAGTCAAAATTAACTTGGTCGAGTACAGCATCTTTTTATAAATTGAACTAAAAGACTGATTTTCCTTTATATCTCTACTATTATAGCGCACGAGGCCCTTAGAGGTGTCAGATGTTTTCGTCATTTTCTTTCTGAAATGCCCTATAATATCTAATACGTGTTGAATATAAGCAGGAGCATTTTGTCATCATCGACTCTTTTCTGTCTAAAATTCCCTCTTTTCCTTTTTAATTACACGCACGTCACATGTGCCCCATTCCACTAGCATCTTATAACATATGCAATATTATTACTTCGACGTTTATTTAAACATTAAGTGATAGTCATGACTCCCTGAATCACCTAAACCTCTTGCTCAAGCTAAGTTTTTCTCCCATCTTTGAATAAACTTCATGCTGAGAATAATCTGGCTCCTATCAAAAAATAAAATAAAAATCTTTCTTTATCAAAAGAATAATCTGGCTTGATAATGGACCTGCAGCAAATGTGTAAAAATTCTTCGCAGTCTGCAAACCCAATGTTCATGGACCCAAATAATCCCCACTGGGGATGGAGTTGGTTGGAACGATGGATGGCCACCCGTCCATGGGAGAGCCGAAGCATGACAGATAAAGAGCCCAATGACCACTCATCTGTAAAGAGTGCAAGCTACAGCATTGGAGGAGGAGAAATCAGCAAAGCATATGCCCGCCGTGAACTTAAGGTAGAAAAGCCTTCACCAACAGCCCAGAAATCGAATCGCCAGTCACTCTTGACTCCCCCTTCCAAGACGGCATCGTCATTATCAGTAGCTAGGAAATTAAGGTCTGCGAGCCCAAGAGGAGGAGGCTTGTGGGCCCCAGATGACGACTCAAGGAGCATGCTTAGCATGCAGTCAGAGCAGCATCGGCGGCACAGCATTGCTGGGTCATCGGTGAGGGACGACGAGAGCTTGGCGAGCTCCCCAGCAGTCCCAAGCTATATGGTACCCACAGAGTCTGCAAGGGCCAAGGCCCGACTGCAGAGCCCATTGGGGGTCGAGAGGCAAGAGACACTGGAGAGGGGTTCGGCAGGTTCCGTGAAGAAGCGGCTGGCTTTTGCAGCTTCCCCAGCTAGGCCGAGGCGACATTCGGGTCCACCCAAGGTGGATAGCAGCTCCATCAAGGACATTGGTGTACACACAGAGCAGAGTGTGAGCAATGGAGGGAGCAGGTAGGCTGTCCGGATCACAGAGCAGAGGAAGACAAGACGAACTAGTATATTAATTAGAGAGGTTGACAGAAAGAAAAGAGAAGAAAAGATTGGTTGGAACCTCCTCTTCTACTATTTTTAGAGGTCAAATTGATTGTGTGGTAGGGATTGGTTTGGGGTTGAAATTAGTTTATGATTTGTATGATTTGTTGGGGTTGTAGTCTTTTTGTGGAGATTGGTTCTTCTTTCCTGTTTTTTTTATTTGTTTTTTTTTTTCAGTTGAGGTTCTTTGGATTGTGAAACTTGTGAAAACAGATGATAAGAACCCAAATCATTGTCTTAATTTGTGACTCCAAACTGACGGTTGTGATCACTTTTGTTTTTTTAACTTCTTTGGATGGAAGAAATTCACTCATGTTAGCAATTTTAGCTTTATTTATACTGAGTGACTATATGAGTTTGCAAGTTAACCCCTTTGACAAAGACCAGGTTTGCGTGCTCCAAATTTGAACCTCAAAGCTTTAGGGTGCGTTTGATACACGTGCAAATTGGGTGTGCAAATAGGTTTACGCGTGCAATCGTTTCCCACGCATGTTTGATATGTGTGCATTCAGCGATTTGCACATGCACACGAGCAAATGAATGCTCACCCTCTTTAGCAATTAAAAACCCATTTCACCCCCTGAGCAATCGGTTACACAACCTCCTTGTGCAAATAATTTGCATAAGGTACAAATTAAAATTCAATATTTTCTCAAATCAAGTCCTATCTTTCCTCCAAAAAAAAAAAAACAGAAATATTGGAAAAAGTGGCCTTGAAATTTAAATTTTGAAATTTGAAATTTAAAAAAAACGAGAAAAATGGAAAAAAAAAAAAGAAAAAGAAGAAAAAAACGAAAAATAATAACCCTTTTTAACAATTTTTTTTCAAAAATAATGGTCTTTATCTTCGTTACAACAAAAAATAATGATATTTTATTTTTTGACCAATTTAACAGTACATAACATAATAGGGGAGGTCCGAATCCGTTACGACAGCCGTTATTTTTGCCATAACGGATTCGGACCTCCCTCGTTACATTATATACCGTTAAAACGCTGAAAAAATATACCAAAAAATAACGACCATTATTTTCTGAAAAATTTTTAAAAAAAATGTCCGTTATTTCTGTTATTGCCCATTATTTTTCTATTTTTTTTATTTTTAAAATTTTAAAATTCATGTTCAACTATGTGGGGCCCACCTATTAAGTACGGAAAATTTGTTATTTTTTCTCTTAATATATGGGGCCCACATATTTTGTGCTTTCTTAAGTGAGCACGCGTGCAAACCAAATGTTAGTAAATATGAACGGTGCGTAAATTTTGAAACTTGCACGTGCAAAGTTAGCGCGAACCAAACACAAGAAAATTGTATGGGTGCGCAAACCATTGCATGCACAAACAATTACACGCGTAAACCATTGCATGCATACCAAACAGACCCTTAAAATAATAAATATTATAAGGGTTGGGCTAGGGACCCCTTTGTTTCTGATCCCTCTTGTGTGTGCTCGGCAAGAATCCAACTGTGGTTGTCAATGTCGAGCTGGCATCATTTTTTACTTTGGGGGTGCTGACAACCACTGTTGGATTTGTAAAATCCACGGCCAAGCACACAAACACCAAGAGGGGTCAGAAAATAGGACATGGCCAAGCACACGAACACCGAGAGGGGTCAGAAAAAGGGGGTCCTATGAGACCCATTTCTTATATCCAATTCTTACACCTGGTGGTAGGGGGCCACATAGGGATAATGTGGGACAATCACAAAAAGATCAGCATTTCGACATTCCTAGCCTCATGAAAATTGACTTTAATTTGAAAATTCCATAAACCATGGATTAAAGTCAATTTTTTGTATGGTTAGCAATTTTGAAAATGGACTGATTTTTTGGTGACGATGATCATCATAGCAATAAGGACAACTCAATGTATGGTTGGATTGTCCAACTTGATTCGCTATGTGGGCTCCACCACCGGGTGTAAGAAATGGGTGTGAATAATCAAACCTCAATAATGCATCAGGGTCTAAGCTGCCGCCACCAAAATAATGTGATCCTTGGCCCATTATTGGTTTACAGCCACCTAAATTGGGGGAACAGTTGTGTTAGTTCATGTTCTAGTTGAACTGCTGAAGTACTAACGTGACTTTAATCATCAATTGATTACGTCCCAAGGGTCAGTCGAACCAACCTTCAATTAAGTTTCAGCTAAGCTATCACATCAATTGGTCTTCCAACATGGAGACTCAGAGTAAAACTTCTGTGACAATCGGATTGCAAATCACACAATCACAGCCAATGAGTTATCGGCACGTAACCGGGTCCTGTCATCGAAGGAGGTGACAGGGCAGCAGATCTCGGCATGTGGAATTTGTATGGACTGACCACCTCCCCTCACCACACCCGTACCCAGGTGAGTACTCGAGTGCTTTTTGCTAAAACACTCACCTGTGTAGGTGGGTGTTGAGGCCGAGGTGGTCCGCTGGTACAAAATCCACGTGCCGTGATCTGCTGCCCTGTCATCGAAGTTTTACTCGAGACTGAAGAGTAAAACTTTGTTGACTGGCCTGTCATCGAAGCCCGAGACGGTCAATGAGTTCTTGGCACGTACTCCAGTGTTTTTCCGCTTAACCTTGTGCTTTTGCATTAAAAAATTTTAAAAACACTTACATAGGTAAGTGAAAAAGGCACTTGGGGTATGCGCGGGAGAACTCATTGGCTGTCACAGGCTTCGATAACAAGCCACTGTCATCAAAGTTTTACTTGCTGTCCCCGGCGGCCTTCAAACTTTGAAGATCCCCTCCCAAAATGTCTGACGTTTTTTGGAGGGGACCCGGGGGACAGCTAATTTTTTCTCGTTTTAGCTGGGTGTGCAGGAGCGCACTTCCGTTTTTGGAGCTGGGTCTAACATAAACTTCCCACTCACATTACATCATATTTGACACTAAAGAGAAATACAGCTCCAAAAATACCTCACATTTGACTAGACATTTGATGGTATGCTTGACCCTCTTCTTAATTTTATCCTTAAAATGGATTTTACTTAGCCAATAGAGAATTATCAAATAGCAAATGCAAGTAAAACAATATTTGGTCGCCAACCACTTCTCCACTACACAAATCTTATTCCTCTATTCAATTTTATCTAAAGTCATGTTGTTGCAGCGCGTCGCCTTCGAGGAACGCCTGACATGAGCCAAACTGACCTAACTATCCTCCATTTGGGCTTGTGATCACAAATACAACGGAAAAGCACGGCAAAAAATGTTGTGCAAATGTTTACGGCATTTTCATGTGCTTGGTGGTGCAACATCCAACAGATATTTTTATTAGATCCATTCATTTTTTTTGTCAAAAAGTGGCTGCAAACAATAGGCAAATACTCTCTCACCCCCCTTGGTCTCCCCCCAACAGCTCTCCCCTCCCCAACCAGTTTCGGAACCGTAAAAAATAGTAGACCTGTGGTCTATCATCCTCAGTTCACTCCACCCCAAGTGGCCCACCAACTCATGGATACAAACTATTTTTCTTTTATTTCAAGAAAAATAAATAAATATTATTTTTTTACAACAACGAATCATCACAATGAACTTGGCAACTCTGCCTACAACAATGACATGTTATACATAAGTAGTTCTACAAAATCCTAGTCCACCTAGGATTGCTCCACCTAAGCAATCTGCTGCTTGTCATCAAAGATGAGATGAACAGTCCGAGGTCCCACGTATCTGAGCACCACTTCTATGCATGGTGGCTACAGATTCAGCTACTCCTTTTGGAAAGCCGATTGAACCAAGATGAGGGAACAATGTTGCACTTATTTCTAGCTCGGTATACTGTCCGCAGTAGTGTTAATAGGACAGATGGAAGCAAACTTACAGGATCGGCATTTCCAACGCTCCTCCTGCAGAACATATGTGGCTTCTCGTTCTCCAAACCAGAATTCGAGACAGCACTGTATCTGACTCATGAGCCAATCAGAATCATAGGTGAACTGTTCTTCACCCAGCAATGAATGATCTCCTTGGAATTCGTATCTGCACCAAAGAAATTGTAGAAAGGCCTTAAAATCTTATATGGAAATCTAATAACGTATGGTGAGGATGGTCTGCTGTCCATTACAGCTTATTGGCAAACATTTCTCTACGGTCCCTATACCGAAAATCAACCTGCTTGGGTACTCAACCATCCAATCTATAGCTGAACATCCAAAAGAATGTTATTGGGTGGTTAGAGTCATTTGACCGGGCTGATATTTGACATGGGAGATCCCCTTGGTGGGATCCTTCAAATGGTAGATTCCATTCCGAAAATATATGAGTTACATGTACCTGGATGAGGTAGACTGCCCTTACGGTATATTTTAATATCGCAATTTTTGTGACATTCTTCACAAACTAATTAGCTGCTGAAAGATGTACAACTAGTAAGACATCATCTCGAGTCTAACATTTCTATCACCTCAAAAGAAGCTGATCGTGAGCCAGAGGCAGCGTGCAACATGTATTTTTAAAATACATCACTAAATCTTCAAGGGTCTGCACATGCAAAATGAGATAAATTGAGTGTCAAATAATAAATTGGAAAGTGTTTTCTTGTGTCTGTCAGGGACAAGTTTTTTGCTCCTTGAATCTATACCGTTCAGCATGGCCCAACCTGTGTATTGATCCATACCATTCCAGCTTTAAGTGTCCTCTTGCATGAACCAGTCCAGTATCCATCCTAGCTGTCCAATGTCAATCCAACTTTGCTCTTTGAGCAGCAGTTAAAAGATGGATGTAACTCTAGGGCTATGACCCATTCAAGAGATGGTCCTCTGATTGAACAGTCTGGATGTAGGTGGGCCATGTATACAGTATAGTGTCAAAGATGCACAAGTCTAACTTTTCATAATTTACCAAGACCAGGAAAATAACTTTATATAAGTGAGTGAACAAGACATACAGTAATGAATTGATCACAAAATTCACAAATACAAATGGGAATTCATTGTGGACAAAAATTAGGGTAGAATTTGTGCTCAAGACGTGCCCAGAGGATATTCAAAGATGGTAACCGAAAACAGGGACAAAGAATGAAGCATAGAGTTGGTAGGAACCTATGAAAGGAAATCTCAAGATTGATTTCAATGAAAGCTCAAGTGGAATCCAGGACTATCCCACGTAAAACAATAAAATTTTCTCCAATCTGATCAGCCTTAAGGAATAGGGACTGTAATGGTGGTGTAGTCAGATCGCAGCCAGTATTATCAGAGGCCACTGCTTTATGCTATTCATAAATGGCATTTCTAAAATTATGGTATAGGCTAATACCGATGATGTCCATGGTCATACATAGATCAGATGCTTGATGGTAGTCCAACACTATATCTTAACTTATCCGGGATACAACTGATCATTCTGAAAGAATAAAGTATATACCATCAAATCTGATGAGGGGGTATTACAGTTCATAAAGATCCCATTCTAGGAAGACAAAGAAATCAGGAATAAAAGAACAGAGAATAGAGAAAAAAAAGGAAGAAGACTAAACAGATTAGGGTCTGGAGAGGAAACTAACTCATATGTTTTCTAATGGATAAATCTCTTCGATGAATGTAAAAAAACCTAACTCATCATGCACTAAAGCAAAACCATTGATTGCTAAGAGTGAAGAGGAAAGTTCTTTACCTTTGCAGGGAAACCTGAGCTAGCAGTGTGATCTTGAATTTCTTCGGACAAAATATAGTGAGGATTCAGCCCAAAGAAATTGTAGAAACGGTTTGCAGGGAAGTCATTAGTAACTACGGTGTCCCACAAATACTTGTAGCACATTAACTGAAGCCTGCCAAGGCAAATGTGCACTTCATAATCCACAAAATCTAATGTTATTCCTTGCAAAAAATACTGTTTTGGATAGATCATATGGTTAAACATTGCTTTGAAAGAACACATCCTAATGAGTTCGCAGGCAATTTCTTAATAGGATCATCGTAAAACATGTCCACCATATGGCAATGGAAGCAAGAAAAAGAAAATGCTTACTTTCCATTTCTCTTTTGTGGTTCAGAGGGAAGTGTAGCTTGAAAACGAGTTTTTGTTTCTACTAATGAAGGGTTTCGAATGGTTCCAGTCACAGGCATTCGAATTTCATCAATCACTCCCACCATCCATACACCTTTTACAAAGCATATTCTGAAAATAAAACAAGTATAATTCATTAGAAAGAATGCTATATGCAAAGGTCATACTTAACAAGCTCCAAATTCTAATCATTGCCCAAGGTCTTATTTAATCAATGGGCATAACTTGAAATTGATTTGCAAGAAAATGTGGACCGAGAACCCATGGAGCCCCTATAAAACAATTCATAGATGTTATCTCTTGTCGAACTTTAAGGACAAAAAAATTGAAGTCAAACATTTTAAAGCAAATCACTTGATACCAATCATACCATACCTTTGAATTTGTCAAGGGCATAGCGCAAAAGAGGAAATCTAGGGTATTTGTCCTTTAGATCAAACTGGTACAAGAAACAACTGGTATTCACCATTCCATCGATCCCTCCCAATTGGTTGATCTTCCACACCAAATTCAAACCAGTCAAATGATGAACAACCACAAACCATCCAATTTCCTTTTTCCAGATCATTTTTCACACTTCTTCTAGAAAGCAAATCTGACAGTTAGTCATCCATTCAAACTAGTGTGCCCCGTCCAAAAACTTGAATTTTACTAAATTATAGGCTATGAAATGGGTTGGATACGAGTTTGATTGTGTAGCTCTAAGAGGTCTTTTTACAGGTATGAAAGATTGAAAATGTATTTGGATACAACCCATGTTCAAATCTCTTACTCAGGCCCAAACTGGATCCGCTCTATTAATCAAATGTGGGTTGGATCTAGATTGTCGTCGGTAATACTGTTACAAAGTTTACTTTTTTTCATGCCCCATAAAACTAAATTTGGATATGGTATCTACCAATAGTAGGATTACATATTCAAAAGCAATCCTAAAATAATAATTCACAAAGGTTTTAAAAGATATAGGTCAGCGGATAATCAGATCTAACCCACTCCAAATCATGCCCAAATGAATCACAAACAAAGCCATGGGCAAGTGCAAATTGGAAGCTAATTAAATTGACAGGAGCAAAAGATGAAATTTGAAATGACCACAAATAACCCAACTTACAGCGACAATTCACGGGTTAATCCTTCAAATGATAATTGATTTGCACCAATGATAAAATTCATGAACTTCACAGCCCAAGCATCTTCAATAGCTTCAACATGAACTTTGACCTTTTTTACAACCTGCCCTCCCATATGGTACTATGTTAGAAATTTGGGATCACATATCACCTTCTAGGAATATGCATAAAAGGATAGAATATAACCAAAAGAAAATAAAAACAAGAAGATTGTTTGGAGCACAACAGGAAAGGGTTAATATCACCCCACAAGATAAAAGCCTACATAAGCAATACATAAAACATAAAGATGCATAGAGATCATATAGATAAGTAAGAATATGATCCTACATCATAAAAAACTAGCATCGATTGTTGCTTTTCACACTAAAGGTATGTGGTAAGGAATTGTGCAACTTGGATGTTGACCTGTTTATCAGCATCGGATGTAGATAATGGGTCTTAGATACAACAACTTCGAGCATTGATAGATCAATAAAGCATACTAAAGTAAGAAAATGTACATATCCTATCGTAAATAGAGCAGCACCAATAATTAAGAAATCTGAAGAATACATGAAGATTAATAACTCATGATGTTGATTTTTGTACCTCTTCATTTCTTGTAAAAAAACTCTAAGAAATTTCTCCAGTTCTTAGGACAGTCTCTATGGGGCATACTCGTGCAAGCACAGCTAAAGAAAGGGTGCAAAGTGGTTAACTAACAACTTCTAGTCCCGACTGTAATCATTCTATGATTTATCACCCAATGCTCCAACTGTAGATCTCCTTTGGATGCCTAATCTAATAAGAATTTCTTCATTTGGTTACAAAGATGTCTTAGTTTCCGAATGAAGAATCTTGTGGATTTAAATGCTGAGATGATATTCAAGCATGATATGAATGTGCACCGGATAGCCAATCATATCGTCTAGTTATTTGAGTTGGGTCAAAGTAAAAAACATGATTAGCTTGAGATAATGAAGAACTTTTTTTTTTTTTTGATAAGTATAACGAATAAGTTTTCATAAGTAAAAGATTCACTATTGAATAGAAAAAAGGAACACACCAGGTGTCCATCAGTTAACGGTGAGAAGGACTTGAAGATTTGCAAGAAATTCAGTTACCCATAATTAATAAAGAAAAATAACAAGCAAGGGATTGCATACATACAAATCGAATGCTATGTAGAGTTTGAAACTTTACCTCTTCTTCAAGTTTTGCATGGCGAGCACTACCTGCTTTCATAGCTTTAGTGGCTTCTGGCTTGCCACGCAGGAGAACAAATTCCATTTGCTTTTCACACCACTCCTAATTTTAAGAATGGAAAAAAGAAGGAAAATGCGAGTTTGATTAGATCTAATTTATTAAACTGAGATAACAAAAAATTTAACCTTACCACCCAATAACTATTAAACGTCTGAGCAAGAACCCAATACGATACACCAGCATAAGAAACTTAGAAAATCACTTTTACACAATTTCCAGCACAGGGGAAGGATTAGATTGAAAATTACTAGGTCTAGAATGAGACCTCTTGGATTCAGGTTTAGTAACTGTGTTACCGAGTTAAACACGTGGTCGTAACATTCAATGTAGTATTTTTCGAGAACTGAATGGATGTCAAATTCGACTACTAGGATGGGATATTAAAACACCCGAAGAGTCAAATTGCCCCCAAGTTCTCATTTTGTGCCTACCACTTGTCCAGCTACCAGTCGTCCCCATATGGAGACGACGAACTCGAATGTTACATCCAAATAAATGTGGATCAAATTCGAATCGTGTCTACACTGAATTTTTCAATGGAAAAGACATTGTAATTTAATCAAATTCAACAAATCATAATTGTTTTGATTCTCACATCTCATTCCATCAACATATACAACAAAATATCAATTATAGTGAATATCAATCAAAATAAATAAACAAAAACTCGTACCGAAGCAGTGACATCGGTGACCGAAAGGCCTTTTTTCCTCCGAAATCGATGTAAGAACGAGTCAACTACTCTCATCTTTTTCTGGGTACCCCCTAAATTGCCCAAATCTTCAATATCTCCACTTCTAAGGCCTTCAGAACAACCTACTAATCTTCTTTTGGAGCGAAGAGAGATTGATTCAATCGATCTCGCGTTTCTTTGAAACTGAGAGGACGAAAAGGCAGAGAAGATAGACGAACGAGAGGAGATCGAAGCAGTACAGATTGAGGAGGACAAGGAAGAATTAGTAGCGGCTAAGGCAGCTTCAATTAGAGCCATCTCTTCTTCGCTCACGATTTCGACTGGAATTGGAGAGACGTCGTTAGGAAGAGATTTGATTGGAGATTCCGTCATTAGGTTCAATTTTTTTTTTGAGAAACTAGCCGTTACGATTGCCACAACTCACCCATAGAATAAATGTTATGTTTGTGAAATACAAGATATATTTGTGTAAACCATAGAAGCTAACATGTTGATCAATGGGGACCGTCCGATCCGATCGATAAAAGTTGCTTAATCGCCCTCGTTGTTGGCCCACCTCGCAAAGAACTGATGGAGGGCCCTTTATTTGTTTGACGCCCTTTCCGTCAACATTACCGAGATATATTTTGCCGAGAACGGATCGTCAGTTTTTGCACCAAAAACTTTGATGACAGGCGTAATATGAGTCACGTGGGACACTCTTAGAAGACTCTGACCGTATGGATTTTTGGCCAATCTCTAGGTGGACCTACGAACAAAAAATCAGACCGATTAGTGATTTCTAGGCGTTGGATTGGAATTATTTTCATGGGTTGATTTTAACCTTGGGAATTTGAGCATTATTGACCATTATTTGAGGTTTAAAGATCCAAAGATTTGAAATCACTAATCAAGCTGATTTTTGGTTCGTTGGCCCACTTAGGGATTGGGAAAACATCCATACGGTTAGAGTCCTCTAAGAGTGTGCCACGTGTCTCATACTGCGCCTGTCATCGACCTCGATGACAGGGCTCCGTAATCAAAGTTTTACTTAAAGACAAAATATTTTTAAGTCGGGCTACCCCACTGATGACCGGACAAAAAAATATGTGCAGCTGAGGCCATTGACCGTTGGATTCAAGAACACGGTCAACGGCCTCAACCAGCCGCACATCTTTATGTCTAGTTAGGAGTAGCAGTTTCCATTTTTTTTTTTGTCGAAAAAGCTTTTAAAGGTGTCTTGGTTTGGAAAAAAAATGGGAATCTCAAGTCTCAACAGACCAGAAGTAAAACTTGGCTGACCGGCGACGGCCAGTGACGGCCCACCATATGACCCACGTGGCACATTTTTAGAGGACACTGACCGTATGGATGTTTGGCCAATCCCTAGGTGGACCTACAGATCAAAAGTCAACCTGATTAGTGATTTCTCTCTCTCTCGCAGAAATGGTGAGTGTTCAGTTCAGACTCCTCGCTTTCTTTTTCTGTTTTTCATCTCTGTTTCGTTGAATTCGATTAGCTTTAAAGGGGATATTTGTAAATTCGTCAAGAAAAAATGCAATTTTTATGATCTGTTCTGCTAATTTCTGTGGTTATTCTTGGAGGATTTTGAGTTTAGGGTTTTCTATCTTTGATGATCGTTAATTAATGAATGAACGCAATGTTGGGTTCTAATTAGTTGGACTGAATTCTACTCTGGAGTGTTTTGTTCGGAGTTCGAGTTCTTTTTATTTTGAGGGAATTAATTAGAGGTTCAATTGGTTTTGTGAGTGAATTAGGGCAAACCTGGGTGTAAGAAAAGGATTGGGTTCCCAATTCTTCATGCTGTCTGTGTTTGTACTAATCGAGATTTTTTGGGAACAGAAAAAGATGTCTGTATCAATGCCCGAATCTTGTTGACCATAGCGGTATCCCTGCATCATAAAGATTCAAGAACATAATCCCATTTATTAGTCAAATGCAATTTTACTGGAAAGAAGAAGTTGAATAGTGAATCAAGTTTTTTATTTTTTGGACGAGTGTAAACTTTATTAAAAGCAAAAACCAACAAGAACACGCCAAAGCTAGAGAGGTCGAGATGACCTGCACTAGACAACGGCTAAAAAATCAAAAAGAGACATAACAAGGCCCCGTTAACTTCCCTCCCTAGAACATAAAACATCCCACCGAAACACAAAATCTTCAAAAAACAAACCCCTACACAATGGATCAAAAGGTAGAACGATTACTTCGTTGAAATGAATTCATTGTTGAAGGATATGTTGGCTATCAAAGGTTTGGAATTAGTGAAAAAGGAGGGAAATGGTCTAGTTCTAGATGGTAAGATTCAAGCAGCACACAATGTGTGGGGTTCCGAAATTAATTGAGCTTAATTCTTGTTAGGGTTGCATGGGGATAGTCAGCAGATAGAAAGCTAGTTAAAATAAATCGCTCTCGTATTCTTACTTATTAGAACTATAACTTCCCTCCAAATATACGGATAAAACACACCAGAACAAAGAAAGAGAATTTTTTTTTTTTGAGTCCTGCTTCAACCTTAGTTTATATTTTCAGTTAGAAGGGGACACGGGACAACTTGACGAGTAAAAAGGGAAATTGAAATGCCTTGAAGTTGGTACTATTGATATGGTTGTGTGTGTGTTTTTTTTCTTTATGGCTCTGTACCTGGTATTAATGTTATCAATTACGTCACGAAACTTAACAATTTTAATTTAGAGTGGTACTGCAATAGTCTTTTTATGTGTTTTAAACCTTAATACTGCAATAATTTATGCTCAAAATGAATTAACTTTAAATCATGGAGGTGCTTCAGGCTACACCGTTTCTAGCTGGAATTGCAATAGCTGCTGCTGCTCTTGCTGGCAGATATGGAGTCCAAGCTTGGCAAGCATTCAAGGCACGTCCACCTACAGCTAGGATCCGCAAATTTTATGACGGCGGTTTCCAGCCTACAATGACGCAAAGGGAAGCAGCTCTTATTCTTGGGATTAGGTAATCATGACATTTTATATGAAAATAGAGTATAGCATAAAGAGTTACATTCTATGATGTTCGTGATATAATGATGAAGAATTGATTATATAAATGCAGCTTTCCAGAGCATGCATGGCCACCTCTGGTCTATTATATGTAGCCATGATATTTAAAAGTATTTCTACTAATAAAGCAAAGGAAAGCTAAATATAAGGAAATCTGGGCAACTACAGATATTCAGTATTGCTCTCTACTTGGGGTAGGAAGAGTTCATCGGCTGCAACAGTTCCATGATGTACAAAATCTATGGACAGATATTTGGAATGGTTGGCTTTCTGGACCTGCTTTGTAGTTTTGACGATGAGTAATTTTTCACTCTGCCCGGTCTGTTTTGTTAATTAACCATTTTTTGTGTATTCTTAGTGGTGTTACTGTATTTATGGTATCAAGATGCAGGCTTTTAAGGCCATTGTTTGTGAAGCCCAAACATGTGTGTGTGTGTGTGTGTTCATGAGCGCACATACAAGTGGTGGAGGGACACTAGAATTTCTCTTGGTCTGTTGACGTACCAGGCCTGGTGGGGTATTTTAGTTTCCCCCACAGATATTTCTGTTATATATTTGGACACTTTACGGGTGTTCAGACTTCCTACTTCTTTAAAACTCGGTCGCATTTTGATCAGGCAATCATCTCAGCAAAAATTTGAAAAGCTAAAATTTGTAGTGACAACAGTGGAAGGTCGATAGATTGGAAGGCAAGGATCATCCAATTGGTATAGTTTTAGGGCTCCAAGAGGCGATCCTCTATGTGACCAAATTAATGGATGGGCAATGTGAATTATCTTGTGTCCAGGATGCATGTTTCTAAATCTGCCGCAGACAAATACATTTTCTGATTGTATAGAACTAGTACTGTTGTGATTTAGCTACTGTTTTTTGCTAGTCTAGTTTTACTGGTTTTCAGGTCAGTTTTTTATACTAAAACACATATCCAAGCACACATTTTCACTTTCTTTTCCATTTCCCACGGTTGGATTTTTAATGTTTCTGGTGATCATATACTCGCATCTCCAGTTTTCTACTGTACTTGCAGTGGGTTACATGCAATGCACGTGATGCTCAAGATATGGCATTGTACTCATACTATACGTGTGCATGAGGATTGTTAATGGTCCTTGGGATCTAACAAATGCATTCTTTAGATTGTTTTTCATAAGTAATTAGAGTTTTAATTTGTTTGATAAAAGCAAAATAATGGAGAATTTATTGAATAACTTGTTGGATAATTTAAATGACTAAAATTACGGTTAAGACATATAATCAAATTTTAAGGGCAATTCCATTGGATTCAAGAGGTTCTCTCAAATCCAATGGTCAATGGCCTCAACCGCACAAATTTTTGTCTGGTTAAACATGGGGTAGCATGACTAAAAATTTGCAGTTAAATGCAAATAGTTATAATGGATACAATTGGGAAGATCTCAGTGAGAGCTTTTTAATGTCCATTTTTACTGCAAACCAACTTATAGATTGGAAGTGCTTTGGAAAAATCTAAAAATTTATAAAAAAGGGAGAAAATATATGGAGCACCCCGGTTAATCTCTTCTCGTGTTCTTTAAGTGAAACTTTAGAAGTGAGACTGTTACACGAGCTTTAAATGTATTATGTGACTTAAAGATACATGGTTTTAGTTCAAATATATAAAGGTCTTCTTCTTGGGGAAAAAAGATCAGATTCAACGACCTTGGAAAGCGTTACCTTGAATCCCACTTCGCTTTGTAGAGTAGCATGGACACTTATTTTCAACCTCTGTTCACAAGAATTATTTTGTTGCAAACAGGGAACATGCAACTCCAGACAAGGTTAAGGAAGCACACAGAAGGGTAATGGTCGCGAACCATCCAGATGCGGGTGGCAGCCACTACCTTGCTTCTAAAATTAATGAAGCAAAAGATGTGATGCTTGGGAAGACAAAAGACAGTGGATCCGCATTTTAGATACCATCAAAATGTTCCCAGTTCTGCAAGGTTCCTTTGTCAGCTTGGAAGGTGATCCCGAAGATTGAGATGCCCTCTTTAATGAATTGATTTCGATTTCCTTCCAGATGTCCCACACTCGTGGAGAATTCCTGCCTGTTCTTGGGCATTCTCTTAGTCGTGGAATTAAGAGATCCAAGTACTTTTTGTTCAATTCTTTTAAGGCCCTCAAAGCCTCAAAGATTTGAGTGCTTTGCGTTTTAGTATGTCAAGTTTTGGGGGAATGTACACGGGTTGTCCAGCACACCTACATCCCTCATCAATGATGATGGGGGGCAATAGTCTAAGCCATGTGGCGTAATTTTAGAGAACTGACCGGACGTTTGTCACATCCCTAGGTGGACCCATATACCAAATATCAGTCTGATCAGTGATTTCAAACCTTTGGATCTGAGTACACCAAATAATGCTCAAAATATACGGTTAAAAATCAACCGATGGAAACGACTCCAATCAAATCCTTAAAAATCACTACGCAGGCTGATTTTTTGCATGTAGATCCACCTACGGATGGGACAAACGTCGATAGGTCAGTGATCTCTAAGAGTGCCATGTATAAGGTGGGAAGCAATCAACGTCCACCCTGTACATATCACATGGGACAAACGTCGATAGGTCAGTGATCTCTAAGAGTGCCATGTATAAGGTGGGAAGCAATCAACGTCCACCCTGTACATATCACATGGGACAAACGTCGATAGGTCAGTGATCTCTAAGAGTGCCATGTATAAGGTGGGAAGCAATCAACGTCCACCCTGTACATATCACATGGCACATGCGGGTCCGTCAGCATTCTGCGCATTTGAAGAGGAACTATCATCTCTGATGTGATTCCAGTTCACAATTGGCCAAATTACATGACCCAAACCGCCCAATCTATCGCATTCAGGTACCAAAAGAATTCCAGAAAGTATTCACTCGGGTAGTAACGAGCAAGTTTTGCAGAAAACCTGCGACTTTCACAGGGTTATGTGATGATTGATAAGGTGAAAGTCACAGGTTTTGTGACTTCTCTACTCACAGAAAATGAAATGAACTCTTTAGTAAACACCATATTTATCTTCAGTTGCTTGCTCCCACAGCTTCAGTGCTCCGACAACTAAAAAAAGTCACCAACTTGAGAGTAACCAAAGTAACGCAAACATTTACTTTTCATTTCAATCCCTCAAATATACACAATCTCTTAGGAGAACTTACAGTTTCTACAAAAATTTCCCCTTTCCCCGAGGCATCCTCTTTACCTCTCATCCACAAAACCCACGGAGAAGGATTGTTATTATTATTATTATTATTATTTTCCTTTTGCTGTTGAGATAAATGCAACTCACCCAAGACATTAGGAGAGCAGGCACAAGAACCACCAACCTACATTTTGTAAGTAAAGAAACACACGCGAACTTAATAAAAATCCAATGTGCCGGATATGGTGACAGGAGGGTCGATATCGATGCGAGTTGCCTTTCCCTCAGAAAACAGTTGGGGTAGAATGTTGGCTTCCTTGGCTGCAACTCCATCTCCGGTCCATACAGTGACATGGGGCCACTCGTTTCTTGAGCTTATCTTCTCACCATCAATTGACCCGAGGCAGACTTCCAGTGCAGCCGATTTATCGGAAAAGAGCAGCGCCGTTAGATCGACGGGGACATTTCGGTTGAGGTACACACCATAACTAGCAACAGCTGTGACACCATGACTCCTCTTGTGAGCAAGAGTTACATGAGCTCTCCGGAGGCAGGTCTGCATATCCATGTCTTTGAGGAAACCTTCAACCTTGGGATTCTTTTCAGCCAACTGTTAGGATGAATGAGGAAAAAAAAAGTCAGTCAAGATAGTTCTACTTGCATGTTAAAGCAAACTCAAGTTAGGACAGGGATGAGGCATTGGTTATATAAAAGGCACGACTTTAGAGCTCTAGTTACTAAAGCTAGTTCAACTTTACAAAGAACACGCAAAGGAATAAGGCGTTAAGATAATTGGGAAGGAAATTCTCAAAACGACATTCCCATTATCTTGGTTTGATTACCATAAAGTGGGAGGTATAGAGGAGCAGGATGTTGCCCATATACTAAGAGATGGGACAGTGTTATGTGATCAAAATGTGCAGATCAAACTAAAGAGATTTTACATGACACTTAGTAGATCGGCTATGCTTAATGGAGTAGAATGTTGGACAATCAAGTAATAACACATTCCTAGAACGAGTATAGCAAAGACGATGGCGTTTAGATAAACAATAGTAAAGATTGGAAAGAAAAATAAATAAAAAATGCACAACATCCAAGGAGATCTACGAGTAGCACCAATAAGGGATAAAATAAATGAAAGTCACTTGAAATGATTCCGGCATGCAAAACAAAAATGTATGGCACCAAGTCTATGGAGTGCTTTGAAGTAAAGCATAAAATAAATGAAAGTCACTTGAAATGATTTCGTTGAACCAAAACATCCAAACTACATAAACTTTTCTCAACCGTCCACTTTCTGTTTGATCGCCCACATTTAATATCAATGCCCTGTCGTGTCCTGATTTACGTATTCACTATCCTCTTAGTATATTGGATTCGTTGACATGAAAAATAAAAAAAACTTGGTATGGTAACTTCAATTCTACGCAGGCTCTCAAAAGGCCTGTTCTGATCTGTTGGTTAGTGCAGGCCCTGCCAGGTCCATTCCAGTATAGTAGACCCAAGGTTTAAAATATCGTTCCGTCTCATTGTCTCAGTAAGCTAGCTGAATGAGACGTATCAACCAATACGAAGCAGTTTGACTAAGTTGCATATAGACGTCCAGATCAAGCTTATGCTCTTTTGTGATTGCCGTCCAAGTTCGAGGTCTTTATCAATATTAGGACGTGATCGAGACCTAAAAGCATGGGTTGGGCAGGCTTTTAATAGGCAAGTATTGATTTCTAAACGAGATGGAATGAGACAATGGAAAGAACACATATGTCTCGATAAGTTTAAACCATTTTTAATGCTTAATTAGGTCACAAATTGTTTTAAGCATTTATGTGTTCTAAAAGTACATAGAGGATGAAAATAAGGTTCTAAACTAATTTTACTACTTCAATTAAGTTTTTGGCCCGAGACGAGACATTCCCCAAAGTATCGTCTCAATACCTTACCGGAAAGAGATGTCTCAGCCGAGACAGTACGAGATGGAATGAGATTTTCAACCATGGGTAGACCTTAGGCCTCATCCCAGGTTGGGGCCCATCTAGGCTTGAAAGTGTGGCCAGGCCCAGAACAAGCCCGGTAGATGTTTAAGAAACTGGATTTGGCCTATGCCTCAGTGGGGACCAACTCAGTTTTCTCTATATTCAGGCCCATGCCCATCCCTATAGTCAGGCAGTTCTAAAGATTAATGTCTAGGCCTGCTCCTTGGACCCAAACTAGGCTGGCAGCCGGTGGACAGCCCTAATTCTAAATTGAAAAGGAAATTTAACAGCATCTTAGCAAATTCTATAGAGCATACATGTCAATTCAATTTTTTGTGAACATGTTAAGAGAATGACAGAAGGCAGTTATACCACCTACCCCATCCAGGAGGCTCCTGATTTCTGTAACAGGTAGAGTGACAGCAGCAAAAACAATGGTACCAAACTTCCTCTTCTCAGTACTGGCAACTGTATAGTCACCTTTTGCAACAGTTCTTAGTTGCTCCAACACTTGTTTGGCAGCAAGATCAAATGGAACCTGGAAAGAATGCAGTGTAGAGACACCGGATTACGATAAAATATGGGAAGTAAATAAAACATCAATTTAAGCAATACAGTTCTTGTTGGGGTAGTGTGTGTGGGAGGGGATGGTGTTGGGTGGGGGTGCGGGGATATGGATAACTAGCTTAAGTTGAAATAATGAGTACATGGAAAATATTTTCCATGACAATTATATCTCCATCATTCCACAATATGGTTGTAGATATTGATATACGCAATATGGTTGATGACCAAACCTATGGTGATCTCACACACCAAAAGAATCAATCTAGCCAACTAAATGGAACTGGAAAAAATATGGATATTGACCTGAATAGCATTGAGATACTCGGCATTTCCAAGTAAAACATCCCGCAAACGCTTTTCCCATTTAGCCCAGTCCTTCACATATGATCCTTTGGTGGACTCCAATCTAAGTTCAAGATTATTGACAAGTAATTAATGCATAATGCCAATGAAACAACAACAAGAGGCATGTTAGATACACTCGGTTGAAATCTTGAAACCAATACAAAGTCATTACATCTATCGGCATTCGGCACTATAAAATCATAACCAAATATGTTAGAACAGTGACAAATTAACAGGAAAAGCCTGCACATAAATTCCAGAAGAGACATCCCGAATTCTAAAAAGCATGTAGAGCAGATCTAATATTATTAAAATAATTTGTTTTTACGGAAACCAATATGAATGAACACTACTCAGCAACTACCTTGTTCTAACCATGCACTCTACATCTGTTCGTGGTTCTCTCAGACTTGTCATTGTAGCAAGGACATACAGCTTATTACATAATGTAATGTGGAATATCAGCTTTTAACGTAACGTAATGTGGATATTAGCTTTTATCTTGTTATTGGAAAAAAAGTTTATTTGTAGTATGGACAGACTAGTTATTTTCCTCTTTCTCATTATTTACTGCTGATGGCACTCACTTAAGGTCATATTAGTCCTTTTGTCATTTTTCTCTAACTTTCCTCTAATGTTTTCTAGATGGCAATCCCTAATTTTTCTCTCACATACATCATTAAGATACAAGGCACTTTACAACTGATGGTAGTTCCTCAGCTATAGGTCATTGTAGCAGGGACAAACAGCTTATTACGTGACAAGGACATCAGTTTTATTTGTAATATGAACCATGGTTTAAAAAGGCCATTATAACGGTAACGCCCCCAACCCATTAACTATTTCGAAAATATCGCCCAAAACCAATATAATAGCTGTTATAAAAGAAATAATGGACGTTATCTTGGGAAAAACATTATTTTACCGTTATTGAGGTTATTTTGAAAAAAAAACAGTAAAATACATATATTCTACTTTTTTGAATCAGATGTGACTGATGTGATCCATTATAACAGATGTTAAGAGTCCGTTATAATGCTAAAGCAGACCATTTAAAACCTTGATACGAACATAATTATTTTTTAGTACACACGCTTATCATTTTTATCTTTCTTATTATTTACCGCCTATGCCACAGGCATATTCCTTTTGTCATTTTTGAATTAATATCTAAGCGAGAGGGAAGTGTTTTAGTCACAATCCCTAATTTCCCACTAATGTTTTCTCTCCTCTCTTTTGTTTCATTTCCTTCTCTTCTTTTCACTTCACTTTACTTTCAGCTTATTACTGCTTCAGGTCGGTATCAACAACATCAGACCAAGGGTGGAGTTCTTTTATTTTTATTTTTACCATGGGTTACATTACTGATGAGAATAAGGTGTCTGATGAGTGTGAGAAGACAAGATTCTAGAATAACTTTAGAACTATTTTGCAAATTTTATAACGCCGTCTTCAGTGTTTTATTGTACCAGGAGAGAGATCTACCGGACAAACCAGATTCTAGGTTCCCCAGCCTGTTCAAGGATGAACTTTCGATTCCTATGACGAAATTTCTCTCATTTCAATGCATCTCAAATTCGAAACCAAAGATAATGAAGGACCTATGCCAAATAAGTTATGGGGTACATAGCAAACTTCCTACGACTTATATGTCTAAATGAAGTATTTTAATAAGATGACCAAATAAAAACACCAGACAAGTGCAAATAATGTAACAAGAACACTCTCAAGTTTCCGAAAACTTGACGCATTGGCCATGCATAACAGACAGATGTGCCAGACAAACAACACTCATATTAGGAAAATTCTTAATTTATATCCCTTGTCATTATCAGCTAATGTTTATATGGCATTTGTATGATTTTTAACATGCATTTTGATACACTATCCCAATATTCTATGCTTATATGAAGAGACATTTTATAGATATCTACTAATATATAGAACCAACTGTATGGATGTGTGAATGAATCGGTTTCTCAATGTCTGTGTATCCAATAACTCGTGTCTGTTTGACAACGAACACGTGGCCATGTCTAAGTTACATAGATTTTAAATTAGATACAAAAGAGAAGCTTTCATGTCATGGCAGGAGCTATTGTGTGTGATTTAGACTCTCAAAGTCAAACACGAGAAAACATACAGGTGCCCACTACAACAGGAAGGAACTAGTTAAGATTTGTGATCTACCTTCCATGCCTGTTGGTGTGAAGCCTGTACAGACTTATCCCCTCTTCTAATATAGCTTTCACAGGATCAGATAGAGGACTTCTGCAAATGTGAAACAAATAATCCATGAAATAATGAAAATAATTGCATGCCTAGAAGAATCTAGAGGATTAAATAAATATGACTATCAAGCAAAATGATTCTATGGCTTGTTCCTAGTAACTTGAGAGGACAAGCTAAAATCTGAAGAAATTCATGGAAGAAAGACACGCATATGGTTCGGGAAAGAAATAACCAGAATTTTGATGTCTCAATAACAAAAAAGTGTAGAGAAATATTGTTTTTGTTTTGTAGCATGGAAAACTATCATAAGGATGACAGGAGTAAAACTACAAGCTATGTAACAAGGACACTAACACGGGTATCGTTGTCTGACACCAATATGAGGTGTCCGATATATATATATATATATATATATATATATATATGTGTGTGTGTGGGTCAGGATCGGGGGACAACAATTTCATACAACATTTTCGACAACAAAAATTGGCACGGCCAATGTATAAATTCGAAGTCTTGGAATGGGGTATTTTTTGCGAGGATGGTCTCTATAGTGAGGAGATCATCTTCACAAAAATTCAAATAAATCTGATATTCGTAGATCGGTTTACAAGTTGAAGAATTATGGACCGTCTATTTTTATCGTTAACTAGAAAACCACATTTGATGGGGTTAGAAATTTCAGAATGTGCTGATTTTTTGTAGGGGTGATCTAAATGATGAGGAGATCATCTTCACCAAAAATCAGCTATTGGTTCATCTTCCATGTGGGTACGCCAAAATTGTTGTCAAAAATGTTGTATGAAATTGTTGTCCCCCGATCCTGACCCTATATTATATATATATCCAAAGGTTAGAAATCACTAATCATGCTATAGAACCAAGCCCAAATAATGCTCAAAATAAACTTAAATAGGCCCAAGGCACAATACGGCCCATACACAACAATATATGATGACATTTGGCTTAGACACAACAAATCTCACTAATTGGGCCCGATTGAAATAAACCCAAATAGACCCAAGCCCACCCCCTTTATATAGTTGGGTCAATTGAAACAAAATGGAAGAGTGGAGAGGAGGTCGTCTTCGACAACACCATTTACCCACCAGTTGCCACTCTTCTATCATGTTAATCAACCAGCAGTGTCCTTTCACATATCATTGGTTGCTGCTCCACTCACACTTTGCTGATCACAGTTCTTCCGATGTCTTGCTTACAACAGTTCCCCCTGGAGAAGCATATCAGAGAAGGAAAGATGAGAGCACCTATTTCTCATCTCAACCTCAATTCTATCGTTTGACATGTTAAAAGATTTTGAGGTGAAACCAATTTTTTTCTTTTAAACTACGGCGGTGTTTACATAAAACTCAATGATGTACTATGTTATTTTGGTTGGAAAAACAAGCCAAAATAAGTAGGAGAGAAATATGGAGATCCGCAGATTAATGCATCCAAATGCACCATAGCATTTATAAGTTATTTAATCTCTCACCTATTCATATACAGATTTTTTTTGAACTTCTGTTCAATGATGAAGAAATTGAGTTATAGTCCATACAGAGCTATGAAATAGACTTCATTGGGAATTAGCCATTTTTAGACAGCTAGTATCTTATATACACTTTACAGAAAGTATCCTGACCTATCAGCCTTGAGCAAGGGCATCTTGACAAGTGTCCCAAAACGTTCAACCAATTCACTCTCGAATTCTCTGCGATTCTGGAAATTAGAGAAAAAATAACGGATGAGGTGAAGAAAATGCTTGAAGCTATGTATATCCACACTTTTTTAACAGCAAATGGTACACGTACCTTTCCCTCATAAAGGTGGTAAAACATTAGCAGGACATAACCAGCATTTGGAGATAACTTGTCAAGATTCCCCTTCAAAAATGTACAGCAGGAGAGAAACAAGTATTAGAAAATGGGCCAACTACATTTGAGATGTAAAAGTTGCAGACTACGTTCGTACAAAAAAGAAGCAAGATAAATGGAAATACCGGGTGATTGACTCGCTGAAGTACACGAAACATAAAAACAGCTAATGCATCGAGAGAAAATGGATTTGAATCAGTTCCTGCATTAGAAAAACATTAAGAATCTTTTTATCCATCTATATAACAAAACACAGCAGTTGTCTCCCCCTCTTATAGGCTTCATATATCCAAGGGCCCATATCAACCCTTACATAAAATAAAATTTAGACGGTTGGATTAATTTAACAGGGAATTTGTCTCCCCACATATACCCCTCTTATCGGCGTCACAAAGGATGGCCAAGATCTTATCCCCCAAATGGACTATGGATCTCAACCACTCACACCCGATTTTGGGAAATGCTTTGTAGGGGAGTGCCAAGGGCACGGGCCACCCACTATACATCTATATAACAAAACAGAGAAGTCACTTATCCCCCCTCTTATCGGCTTCACAAAGGATGGCCGAGATCTTATCACCCCAAATGGATGGTGGATCTAAGCCACTCACCCGATTTTGGCAAACGCTTTGGCGGAGAGTGCCGTGGGCACGGGCCACCTACTAGTTATAATACACATCAAAGTAGTTAACATCGGAAGCTAATTCAGGCTTGTTATTCCTCAACCTTATGAAGTTCATACACCACTTAATAATTGTCATTCAAGAAGTGAGCAACATTAAATTTGAAACAGAAAAGAAAAAAAAAAAGGCCAGTGGGATGGCAGAGTGACATGTGCTCGTAATCTGATCCCACTAGGAGCAATCATAAAAGTCTCAAATTATAGCAGTTAGCTCAGTACCATAGCATTGTGAAAACAGAATGGTAACTACAAATATTTCTCACTCAAGTGACCAGACATGCAATCCCACGTCCAAACATGGGTCTCTTAAAAAATCCAGCTACCTAACAAATGCAAGGAGTTGTTAACATATGTATTTGTCATGGCTTTTATTTCTTTTATTGGTCTTTATATGTCTTCTTATGTAACCAGCAGTATTCCTGAAAGTTTACCATTATTTGTAAAATAAAACATTACTGTGGGAATCGTGGATACTGTTCATGATTCCCCATTTTTTCTTCTTCTTCTTCCTTCCTTCTTTCCATGTACAATTAATCTCCATGTAGATTGCTAGATGGTATCAGATCCTGCGATCGGTTATGTTCATCGGGTACTATTCATTGGGCACTGTTCGTACTGTTCATCGGTACTAGACAACTGAAGGATTTTGTTTTCAAGCCCTAGAAGACTTCTCTTACTGCCACAGGGTGTAGAGACCCTAGAGAAGGGCTTCTCTTGGTACCGAATGCCCTATAAACTCTAGGGAAATTGTTCTCTTGCTGCCATGTGTTTTAAGGCTGTTGCAGTCCATGTAAAAGATTATGCATGCCTCAAATTAGACGCAAAAAAAGTGTTGCAGACCTAGGGTTGTGTGTCTAAGATCTCTCTGGCTGCTACAACGGTACGTAATGCATTCTCAGGTTAGTCAGCAATATTCCAAGTTAATTTATGTTGTCGTTTCCTTGCTCGGGTATGATATAAGATCTGCGTAGATCTGTGGTTGTGTTGTTTTGTGAAAAACAACCACGGTAGTTGATCCAGCAGATGGTATGAAGTCCTCCGATAGTAGTAGTGCTGTAGAGATGACTAGTAGTAACCCAATTGGGGATCTAGGTAGGCTAGGGTCGATGTTCAACCCTAATATTTTAATTGCAATGGTGAAGTTTATGAGTAATTTCTTAGAGTGGTCCCAGTCAGCAAAAATGCTCATTGGTGGTAAAAGAAGGATGAGATACATCAATGGGAGGATCCCAGTTCCTAACGAGAACAGTCCTGGTTATAAGAAGTGAGAAGCGGAAAACTGAACTAGAATGTTGTGGCTTCTCAACTTTATGTCACCAGAAATTAGTAAAAAAATTATATTTTTGAAGACAACAAAAAGGTCTGGGATGTCGTTAAACATATTCCCAGGTCAAGAACTCTGCCCGTGTTCATCAGTTAAGCCAAGATATTGGCCACCATTGTCAAGGGGAGGAATATGTGGGAGAAGTTTGGTCACTATTTGTCCTACCAACCTACGTCCCAAGAAAATGTTGTTGCATACAGAAAAGAAGTGGAGAGAGCTCATATTTTTGAGTTCTTGGAAGGTTTGAACTCCACATTCGAGTTCATATGAGTTAAGATTCTGAATAAAGAGGATCTTCCATTACTCAATTAAGTTTATGCACTTGTTCAGAGTGAAGTTAGTCGGCATACAGCTATGAAGAATCAGGATTACAGCACATTTACTATCAAGCGATCAGCCCTTGCTTCATCCACTACAGCTCGGAAAGGCACTAAGGATAGTTAGAAGAAATTTGGGGGTAGAAATGGTCAGGATGATCGCGATAAGATTGAAGTGCACTCACTGCAGCCGCACCTGACACACGAAAGAGACATGTTGAGACTTGGTTGGTCAACCAGCCAGATTTTCTAAACCTAAGGGTCAATAGCACACACCGCTACTACATCAAGTTCAGTTGCCCCAGCGGGTTTAGATTTATCCACTACCCCTCCATAGGACATGGCTCCTATCAACAGGAGTTGGCCAGTCTCTATCAGACGATGTCACAATCAAAGATAGGGCCACCTACAACATTTGCTCGGTCAAGTACCAATGCGTCTACTCATCAAGTCTCTCGTCTCTCGTCTCTTGTCTCTCGTCTCTTGTCCCATCATGGATCATTGACATTGGCTTCTGACCACATGATGGGCGTTTCATCACTATTTTCTACATATGCTATTGTTCTAGTAGAAAGGAAGTCCAAGCAACTGATAGATCTCTTTCCTCAATTTCTGGTGAGGGGAAGATTAAGGCTCTTAAAAATCTCTCCCTTTTCTCCATTCTTCATGTTCCTTATTTATCTACAAATTTATCATCAGTTAATTGTCTCATTAGACTTAATTGTAGTGTTACCTTCTTTCCCACTCATTATGTTTTTCAGGATCTGACCTCAGAAGATGATTGGCAATGATCGTGAAGCCAACAAGTTATATATCCTTGGGAACACCGAATCACCAAGTGTTGCATACCAGTCCATTAATTCGACTAGTAGTAACGATCACATAATACGGTGGCATCATCTTCTTGGTCATATGTCCTTTCAGTCTTTGCACCATTTATTTCCTAGTTTATTTAACTCCACTAGGTTAAACTTACAATGTGAAGTTTATCAGTATGCTAAACATTGTCGTACTCCATTTCCATTGAGTAGAAGTAAAACTAATGCTTCATTTGAAATTGTTCATTCTGATGTGTGGGCACCCGTTACGTCTTTGTGTGGTTATCGCCTATTTTTGTGATATTTGTGGATGACTATACTCGTACAACTTGGGTTTACATTTTGAAATCGAAGGATGAAGTGTTTCAAAAGTTTTCATACGATGGTTTGTACTCATTTTTCCACAACTCTGAAAGTTTTGCGTTCTGATAATGGGGGGTGAGTACATAGACTCCGAGTTAGTCTTATTTCATTGAATATGGGTAGAGCATCAAACTACTTGTCTTAGAATACCCTAGCAGAACGGTGTGGCGGAAAGCAAACTTCGTCACATTCTTGAAGTTGGTTGGACTCTCCTATTCTAAAGCAATTCTTACTGCATCTTATCTTATTAATCGTATGCCCTCCAACATATTAGAAAACCCCACTCCAATTGACATGCTATGTCCTGGACAAGGATCATTTCCTATTGCTCCAAAGGTATTTGGACATGTTTGCTTTGTCCATGTACATTGTGAAGACCGATTTAAACTTGATCCAAAGTCACTTAAGTGTATTTTTCTTGGATAACCGTCATCCCAGAACGATATAAGTGTTATCATCCAGAATCAAGAAAAAGGTTCTCCATGGATGTTATTTTATTCAAGTCAGTTCATTATTTTCCAGTCCATTCTAAGGGAACGTTCTCCTCTTCCTCTACATGTTGTCACCTAGTTCTGACATTCATTTGACCGCTGGCTTACAAAGTGGTGCATGTACACAAAATACTATTGAAAAGGATTCCTAAAGGATTATCCGAAGAGAAATTTCCCATCCGCCAATCCTCCACTGCCAAGAGTCCAATCTGAGTTAGGTAATGACACATATGATTCTCCTGTTGAGTTTATGGATATCCCTATTGTTGATGATCTTACTCTACCAATTGTCATTTGTAAAGACAAATGGGCTTGCATTCAACATTCCCTGTTTAATTTTGTCATGTATGAGTAATTGTATCCTACTTATTAGTCATCCGTAGCATATGTTTCTTCTGTTTATCCCCTCCAGTGTTACAAATGCATTATCTAAACTTGAATAGAGACAAGCTATGCTGGATGAAATGGAGGTCTTAGAACAAAATCAGACATGGCGGGTGATTGCTTTACCTCCAACAAAGAAACCGGTTGGGTGCACGTGGGTGTTCACAATGAATTACAAAGCTAATGGGATAGTTGAGAGATACAAAGCTAGGCTTGTTGCAAAAGAATACACACAGACTTTTGGGATTGACTATCAGAAGACTTGCACATGTGGCAAAGATGAACTCCATCATTGGTATCCTTTATGGTGCAGCAAATTACACATGGCCGTTATACCAGTTTGATGTGAAGAATGCATTTCTATACAAAGCCACCACCCAATTTCAAGCTCCCTGGAAATGAGGGAAAGGTTTGCTTGTTGAAGAAGACCTTGTATGGCTTGAAACACTCCCAAAGCATGGTTTGAGCGCTTCAATGGAGCTATTAAGAAAGTAGAATATATTCAAAGTCAGCCGATCACTCCTTATCTGTTAAGAGATCACATGGCAATATCACAGAGTTGATTGTATATGTAGAAGATATTGTTACCTGAAAACAATAAGAAATCTAACATCTCAAGAAGTACTTGGGCATTGAATTTCATATCAAAGACATGGGTGTGTTAAGAGTACTTTCTGGGAATCAAGGTCACCCGATCTTATGAAAATATTTATTTGTCAGCAGTAGTATGTGTTAGACCTTCTCCAGCAAACAGGGAAACTTGGGGCCCAACCAGCAAATATCCCTATTGAACATAACCATAGCTAGAATAGACAGGATAGGGAGCTCCTGAGTGATGCAAGACAATTACAGAGGCTAATGAGGAAGTCGATATATTTGTCTCTCACCCGTTCAAACATTACATATTCCGTGCGTGTGGTTAGTCAGTACATGCATGCCCTAAGGACCACTCACATTGAAGCTGCCTTCAAGATCCTTCATTACCTAATGTCGACTCTAGAAAGCGTTCTAGTGTTCTCTGGGCATGGATAATTGAGAATAGAACATATACAAATGCTGATTGGGCAAGTTCGGTACATGATCGTTAGTCTACCTCTGGTTATTGCAGTTTCATGGGTAACATTGTAACCTAGAGGAGCAAGAAAAAGAATGGCATTTCGAGATCTAGTGTTGAGGCGGAATATTGAACAATGGCACATGGTGTGTGTGAAGTCTGTGGTTGCGGTTGTTACTGCAGGAACTTGGCTTTGATACACCAAGCTCGATGAGCCTTTACTACGATAACAAGGCAGCTATCAGCATTGCTCACAACTCGATATGACATGATCAGACTAAGCACATTGAGGTGGATCGCTAATTCGTATGAGAGAAGCTACAGTCAGATTTGTGTTCCATTTGTGAAATCGATAGATCAGTTAGCAGATATTCTTACTAAGGGTATTAGGCATGTTTGATATTTTATGGAAGTTCAGATATATGCTCACCAACTTGAGGGGGAGTGTTCACATATGTACTTGTTATGGCTTTTATTTCTGTTTGGCCCTTTTATTTCTTTTATTAGTCTTTATATGTCTTCATATGTAATCAGGGGTATTCTTGGAATTTTACCTTTATTAGTTAAATAAACATTACCGTAGAAATCGTGGACATTATTACGATTCCCCCTTTCTCCCACTCCAGTCTTCTCCTCTCATTCTCCTCTCTTCTTCCTTCCTTCTTTCCTTGTACAACTGATCTCCACGTAGATGGCTACAGGAGTTACTTGAGAAAGTATACGGATTAATGAGAATATAAAACAGCCACACAAACATGCACATGTGCAAGATTTTAACCTAAACGTATCCATGATTCTGTGCAGATAAATTATACATGTTTAATACATATATGAAGATTCAATTCAACTGAAGTATCCGGACATTATAGCAGTCACAGTCTGCAAGTGAAGTGAAATCAGGTGATCCGGTCACAGTTCCATGATCCTAAGACAAGTCTCAATAAAAACAAAAAATAAAACTTATCAAAACAGAAAAAAGAAAAAACAGAAAACTCAAACTTATAACAAAAATATGAAAATAAAACACAAATAAGTTCAATCTGTTTCGGCCTTAAATACCTTAAGTTATCTAAAGCATTGCAACGAAAATGAGAACCTGATGATGAAAGAAAGCAAGATGAATATTTGATGGGTTTCTAAAATCTGTAGGGATGATTAACAGTCAAGTTTGGAAAGAAATTTCAAATGATTCAAGTTTAAATTGATACGGTAGTAAACATCAACCATAGTGCAGAAGTTCTAAACAACTGATAACATCTAAATATGTTCACGGAGTCAAACTTCTATGGCTCCAGCAGAAGTCACATAAGTAGTAGCAGGGAGCCAAGCAAGCTATAAAAAATAGTCAACTGAGGAAAACCGAAATACAAAGAAAACTTAAGACTTCATAACAAAAGGGTATGAACCTTCAGAATCAGGAATCACTGGAACAGCAGAGGCCCTTGTGCTTCGGCACATGTCCTCAATCTGCAGCATTGAAAAGTGTCCATCAGAAGGCAACTCGGAGCAACTGAAATGATGTGTATCACAAAAAAATTTGGTGCCCATCAAAACACACGCACACATCAAATATTTTACATAGGGGAGAAGCAAAACATTACCTGCCTCCAGACTTCTTCATTTGGTGCATTTTTGTCAGCGAGTGTTATAGCATATGGTTTTCTCCTGCGTTCATCAGCAACCTTCTGCCAATATTTTCCTATCAAGAATAGATTTAGAGGAAATAGGATAACAATAATATTAGTCAAATCATATATGTTCGTGGAAATGATTTAAGTCATGCTTCCTAAGAATTAGGCAACCCGATAGTATGTTGCCCCACTATGTTCCAAAATTTGACTAAGAAAAACAGGAAAGTGAATTGACATATTTTAGATTAAGATGTTGCTCTTGATATCACTTCACATTGAGACACAAAACTTTTTTCTGATAAGTGAAACTTTATTAATGATGACATTCTAGATGATTGTTATGGATTTGATATTGAAAGACTGGACAAAGATAACAACACAAGAATGGCATTCGCAATTGTCAAAAGTGGCAATTCTTAATAAAGACAAAATTAGAAATGAACGCATTTGCAATTTAACTCAATGGGCAGAACATACACAAATTCGGGAAAGACACTACAAATAGAAATAAATAAATGACCAAGCCTATTAAACCAACGCATTAACATGTCTTTATTGACTCTAGGACCACTAACACTGGAGTGATGTGCAATTGAGTACAACCCACCATCCTCACAACCACTGCCAATCATCCGCCTCGTTTCCATGTCCTGAAAAACACAATGAGTCGGGAAAAAGGTAACACTAAAATTTAGGCTCTTAGTAAGATGACCGGCTAAAAGCAGGTTAGTTGTTAATTTAGCAACATGAAGAACAGAGGATAAAGGTAAGGTGGGAGTAACAGAGACAGTGTCCTTCCCCGAGATAGAGAAAGTAACATTGACAACCCGAACCTTATCTTTATCAAAACAGATATTGTAGGCAGAGAAAATTGAGGACATACCAGTCATATGATTTGAGGAACCAGAATCAATGGTCCAGGATGGAGCACTGGATGAAGTAAACACATGACAGGCTGAATGAGATACCTATATGAGCAAATGCAAAGGTGGAGGTGGAGGGACCCTCAAGCTGCACAAGAAGCTAGCGAAGCTTGTCAATGTCCATGCTAGAGATGGTACCAGACGGCCCAGAGGATGAAGGTATTACATTAGAAGACTCCTGACTAGTAGCGTGAGCAGCAAAGGTCCCCTGTTTGGCACCAGAAGGCTTCCAAGATGAGTCTTGCTTGCCACCAGAGAACTGTGCAAGCCTACAATGTATACTCTAGTATGTCTCCCAAGTATGGTGACGCCGGCCACAGTGGTCACAGCGAAGCTTGTCACGATCATCTGGTTCTCATTCTTTCTTAGGTGCACGCTCGGTCCATTTGAGTAGCTAAAGCTGACTTCTTAGATGATGGAACCCCAGTGTCTGGCTTGAAGCCCATGGCTCTCCTCCTGCTGTCTTCACTCTGTATGTAGTACACCTATGACAGGGATGTGGGTGGTGGGTCTCTGCCCAACACCTAAACACGAGCATGCTCATAGTTCCAGTTCAGACCTCCAAGGAACTCAAAAATCCGAGTCCGCTCAACCATCTTCTAGAACTTTGTAGCATCAATCGTACAAGCAGGAGTGTAGGTTTGGTAGTGATCTACCCCTTCCAACTTACTTCACAGGGTAACATAGTAGGTCCCCAATGGAAGATTACCTTGCGTCAACCTCGCAATCTCCTACTAAATTTCATACATCTTGGAAAAATTCCGAACCTGAGAATAAGTCTGAGATACTGCATCCCAAATATCCTTGGCTGTCGAAAGAAAGAGGAAGCCTTTGCTAATTGATGGTTGCATGGAGTGGGAAGTCATGACATAACAATCGAGTTTTATGCTTCCCATTTCTCAAACACGGCATCAGATCCTGATTGCAATTACTTGTCCAGTAATGTAGCTCACTTTCCCATGACCGGTGATATACATCTTGGCGGATTGGGACCATTCCAGATAGTTAGACTCATCCAACTTCACTGTAGTGATCTAAAGTGTCGGATTGTGATCACCATGACTCCCCAGACTAGGAGAAGCAACAATATCTTCTCATTTAACAGAGGATGATTCCTCAGAAGTACTCATGACCACATAACACAATCAAAAAACCTTTATGAATGAGAGAAAAACCCGAGTAGATCACGAACGTGCACCGGAGGCAGTAGATGGTTGCCCAAAAAATTCCAAAAATCCACAAACTAATCAGAAGCCACTGGAAAAATTCCAAAAAGTACACGAGAAAAATTTCGCAAGCCCGAAAAGTCTCCTGGTGGGGTGCGACTAGGTCTGGAGAGGGATCTCCTATGAAACCCCGGTAATTCAAAAAATTCTAGGACAGAATGCGCATATCATGTAGTTGACCATTAGACTTACTTTAGACTTGTAAAGATTCTTTTCAACTTTGACCGGTGTTTCAGTCTATTCTAAGTGTTTTAGGAAGCTTGAAGCAAAATCTATAGGGAATTTGACCGAACAAACTGCCCCACGAGCTCTGGCACGTCAATTTACCCTAAGATGGATATATACGACTCCTACTAGGACTCTCAGTAGAGCTCTATAGTATTTTCTAGTCACTACAATAAATTTTGGTTAATTGCACATAGTTGATGCATAGATTTCTTGGGTTCTGCGTCAACCCAATCAATGCCGAGAATGTCAAATCATCAAGTTCATTGACCCGATCAAATTGAATGAATCTGATCGATCCTCGGATGGGTATGGAAACCACAATCGACTGGGAATGAAAAAATTGGGTTTTGAACAAGCAAACAACGAAGTAACAAAGAAACAACAGCGAACGGTCTTGTTCACACAATCAGACCTCCAGAAAGCATTAGAAATGCCTTGAGAGAGAGCGAATGAACCCGAAGAGCCATGGTAGCACCACATATATGGATCGAAGCACCGTAAATCCAATATAAGCCATTAAAGAAGGCCGAGAACCAAGTTGGAAAGGTTTAAGACCCAACCGATAGTCCAAAAGGACTCAATGAAGCCACCGGCAACAACTAGAGGGGTACAAATCCTCTAACACTCCTCAAATAACCATGGAGAAGTCTTAGAATAACAGATGAGTGGGTATGATACCCAACCGACGGCCCAGAAAGCCACAAAAAGGCTACCAACGATAACTCCTAGTGGGAGTTTTCAATCCCACGATTTCAATTCTTCACGGATCCACACGAGGGTGGTATCAACATGAAGGTAGCATTGTAGGGGATTAGAACAAAGCAACAAATCCCCCCCAAAAAACCCCTTAAGGGACTGATAATCAGGCAAGTGTGAAAAACGATTTTTTACAAATTTTGGAGAAGATTGAGCAATAAACAATCCAAATCAACTCAAAAAATTACCAAAAAAGATGATAAATCATACTCTTTCAGGAAGTGGAGTTTCAAGTTGAATGGAGAACCCTGTCCGTACGGCTGCTTATGTCAGCCGTACGGTTTTGATGACGTCATTATCCCTCTGATTGATCTTTGATCTGTTCTCTTGTAGGAAATCCTTAGGTTGGCTTTGATACCACCGAGTTGAATCAGTGATTTTGGATTAGGGTTAGGTTTAGGAAAAAGAGAGAAGAAAAGAGACGAAAAGGATGTCATGCGATCATCACATCACTCCACCAAAATATAGTACATATGGAGAACCTTACAAAAAGACAAATATAACCCTCAAAGGGAGTATTTACAGAACCACCCCTACTACATAGAAATATGTATATCATAACAAATACTACCAAGGAGATATGAGAACAGGTTAAAAAGATGTACTTTGGCGAGAATAAATTACCAGGACATATTAGTTGCAGCAATGTGATGAGACACTTACGGACTAATATTCATCTTTCCAGAATATCTGGAACAAGTAGAATATGTACCAGCCTCTTACCTCTGATTTAGAACAACGCAAGCAGCATGAAGCATTTGAAGTTGCTCGATTTCTTTCTGGACTTGAGCCAGAATATGTGCCAGTTGGGGCTCAAATTTTCGAAAGCAGGAAGCTTCCTAGAATGACCGAAATGTTTGCTAGTCTTCAACGGGAATCGTTATCTAATTTTGGTGGAACTGTTGCTGACAAATCTCCTTGGTTGTTTCCAATGATGCTGGTCGGGGTGGTCGTGAAGGTTGATAAGGTGGTGAACAAGGTTGTAGTGGTGCTGGTAGTAGAGGAGGCAATGATTCAGGGGGAGGTCGTGGAGGTTGATAAGGTGGCAGACAATACTATGGATTATTGTTGGGACCTCCATGGAAAACAGCAAATTGGGTTGATCCTGTTTTTTACAATAATAGTGAAAATTCTACTCCAAGTTCAATACCGGTTGCTACACCTCAACAGCCAGCTACCACATTTGATATAGTGAGTCTCACGTGAAGAGTATTTCAATCTCAATCAACCACAACAATTTGGTGCTTCCTCCTCTAATACTGTCGCTCTTGTGCATTCAAGTAATGTATATCTTGCTTCCCAGGTGTCTAGGTCTTCTCTCCTTGGTTTATTGATTTTGGAGCCTCAGGTCACATCACTCAGGTGTGATCTACTCCACCCAGTATACTTATTCTTCTTCACAGTGCGTAACATTAGCTTATGGCACTACATCTAAATTGTTTGGTCTAAGTTCAACATGTCCTAGTCCATCTTTTTCTTTATCTTCAATTTATCACAGAGGAAGCATGTTTTGGACCTTTTTTATGAAACAGGTTTATCGGGATCAATATCAATTGATACTCTTATAGTCTTATGGATCCTAATACCAAGCTTGTAGTCAATCAGGGGCACTCGTTTGATGATCTAGGAAGAAATCAGAGGTTAGTTGGTAAATTAAATTATCTGACTATCTCTCGAGCACATATTTCTTTACCATTAGAATGGTGAGCCAGTTTATGCAATAACCATGAGTTTCACATTGGGATGCAGTTATTCGGGTAGTGAAATACTTGATGGGAGCTTCTGGCCATGGACTATTATACAGGTCTAATGGACATCTCCGTGTAGTTGATTATATGGATACTAATTGGGCTTGTTCCCCTTCTTATAGAAGGTCTACTACAAGTTATTGCACTTTCCTAGGCGACAATCTAGTGACTTGGAAAAGCAAAAAGCAATTTTTGGTTGTTCGTTCAAATGCTAGAGATGAATATAGAACAATGGCTCATACCACTTGCAAGTTACTATATTTGAAACGCCTCCTTCAAGAATTGGGTGTTGATGTGGATTTTCCTATGAAGTTGCATTGTGATAATCAAGCAGCTATCCATATGGCTTTAACCCAATATTTCATGAACAAACAAAATATATTGAGGTGGATTGTCAATTTATTAGAAACAAGGTTGTGTGAGGCGATGTTTCCACTTTGTACGTGAAGTCTAAAGATCAGTTAGTGTATGTGTTCATTAAAGCCCTTTTTAAGAGTCGTATGGATTGCATTTGTTCCAAGCTGGAGTTACACGATGTTTTCTCTCCAGCTTGAAGGGGAGTGTTAGAAGAGTTATTTGTAATGTACAAGATGTGTGTATTACTGTCTTTTTGACAGTTTTCAACAATATAATATATTGTAGGGAGTCGACCAGGACATTAAGCCAATTCCACTTCTCTTTTCTCAACTCTTCTTTCTTTCTTCCCAAAGCTCTAACCTAACTTACACTAATAAATATGAAGGTTGCTTAAAAATGCAAACAATGTGATGATTCTAGGTTCAGATTGCTTAAAATATGCCACCAAATGCAGATAGTAATGAATCAAAACACAAAATTAATACCCCCATACATATCAGATTGTGCAAAGGACGATCAGATATAGATGGATGTTTGTAAAATATTCAAAAGGATGAGCACAGAAACATATACAACTAAAATAAAACATCTGATTAATTTTCAATTGACTACGACTGTCAGTCTACCAGGAAATTGCAAAATATAAGCACTTCAATGAGGAGAGTGCTCAGACTTCCACATCCTGATGCTCATTCCACGAGATAATTCAGAAAGTGTCATATTACAGTAATATATCACACACCTTTGATAAGATCGCCCATGAGACTGTGGACAGGCCGGTCATCTCCTAGACTGCCAGGAGCACTTAGTATTTCCTTGCACAGTGCAGACTTAGCACAGCCTGGTATTCCTGAAATGGGAATGAAATCCAAGTTGATATCAGGATAGATGCACATAGAGCTAAGCAAGAGATATTCTAAAGTGGCAAACCTTGTTATCTAAACAAAAAGAAAATAGTTTAGCTGAGGAAGCAACTGTTATAAACAATTAAGAGATGATTAAGAAAGCACATACTCCATTAAGAAACAAATATGAGATAGGGTATCTGCCAAGAGACAATCTTTAAATAAAATTATCCATTGCTATAAAAAAATTAATCAGAAAACAAGGGAACTAGTTGGCACATACACAAACAACTAACACAGAACTGTTTGACATCCATGATGTTAAAAAACAACTTATAAAGGGTGAAACAATTACTTCAGCGTGTAGAGTATATCACTACAATGTTTTTTTACCTTATATGTTATTTCAGAAACAAATACTACATCTAATCTGTGCCTAATTAATTTTAGCATCCGCATTAATCCGATTCGTGATTAGGATAACTAAAGTGAAAGAAGCTTTATCACAGATGAAGACAGAAAGGCTCTTGGTCCAGATAGTATTCCAATAGAGGTCTAGAAGTGCATGAGAGAAGCTAGATTGACCTAGTTAACTAAGCTGTTGAACAAGATTGAGAGTGACAAATGCCAGATGAATGTAGAAGTTTTGTGATACTTATTTACAAGAACATGGGACATGTATAAAATTTTACCAACTATCGTGATATTAAACTTATAAGCTACACGTGAAACTACAGATAATACTAATGGAAAAACATTAAGACAAGAAACAAGGATGTTAGAGAACCAATTTAGCTTCATGCCAAGAAGGTCAAATATTGAAGTTTTCTTCTTGCTTAGACAATTAGTGGTGAACTTTAGAGAAGAGAAGAAGAATCTCCACATAATCATTATTGACTTAGAAAAAGCATATGATACAGCCCCTCAAAAGTAAACTTGGTGGATTTTGGGGAGAAAAGCAACCCGTGGCAAAAATATATTAACATCATTAAGGATATGTACAAGAGAGTTCAAAGAGACTTCCCTTGGTATATGTTATTTGCAAATGATGCAATGTTGATTATGAGACTAGAGAAGAAGTAATTACAATATTAGAACTACGGAGGGATACTTAGAAACCTGGAGTTCGAAAATAAGTAGGAGTCTGTAGTCAAGGCTCGCGCCTCAGGCGCAAGGCACACCTAAAGCGCCTTGCAAGGGTCAAGGCGAGGTGCGTTTAGTAAGGCGCGCACCTCAGGCCAGGCTCCAGGCGCATCAGGCGCGCGTCTCACGAAAATACATGTTTTTTGTAAAAATTATGTACTTTGGCTTATTATATTAAGCATCGCTATGATAGGAGAGATACAATTGAACCTATCTCATTGAAAGCAGTGAATGGCTACTTGGGAAGATGGAAACATAGGTGGAGAAGTAGAAGATGAATTGGTGTTTGAGGATGATGATAGCTTGACATGTAGTGTTGTTGCGAGAGCTGTTGAAGTTGGTGAATAAACATCAAATACTAGATCACAATCAAGGTCAAGAGTAAGCACAAGGGCTTCAATAAGGGAGCCAGAAGAGGAAGCTGCAAATTCGAAGGAGACAGAAGAAGAAAAATATATTGAGGCTAACACATCCGATGATGATGAAGCTAATGGTTATATTTTAGAGGATGGCGATGTTAACTAAAACTAATTGTGGGCTATTTGCAATTTTGAACATTTGCTATCTTTTATTTTTTGCTTTTTGATTCCTTGTTTTGTATTTAGATAATGACAATGTTAACTAGAACTGCTTTTGGGTTACTTGAGATTTTTGACATTTGCTATCTTTTATGTTTCATAGCCTAATGATTACCTATTTTGTTATTTTATGATGCTATTTTTCTTAATTTTTTTATATTTATTATAATTTTTAATATTGCGCCTCGCTTCAGTCAGGCGGGTGTCTCGCCTTGCGCCTCAGGCACCAGAGGTCTTAGCACCTTAAGTGCGCCTTATGCCCTTAACTACCTTAAGTAGGACAAAGATGGAGTATATATAGTGCAATATTAGTAGACATGCAAAGGAAAAGACGTTAGTTAAAGTTGATGGACAATAAATGCCCTAAAACGACCAATTTCATTATCTAGGTTCAATTATCTATAAGGACAGAAATATCGCAGATGATGTTACTCATAGCACTGGGTGGCTAAAGTGGAGATGTGCTTCCGGAGTGTTATGTGACTGATATCAATTAGGGAAAATGTTACAAGACAGCAAGAAGGCCAGCTATGCGTCATGGGGCCAAAATGTTGGCCAATTAAGAAGTAATATGTTCATGGAATGAGTGTAGCAGAGATGAAGTCGTTGAGTGGGTGGGATGAGTGGAAAGATTAGGAAAGACAATAAAAATTGACATAAGCCAAGGGAAAAACACATAGCAACAGAGATACAAATTGAAGGCAAAGATGAAAAATTCATAAAATACAATTGTAGCACCCAATCTTCAATTGTAAACTGAAGTTCTAGGGTTAATAGAAAGAAAGAGAGGAAACGAGAAGAGAAGAGATGAGAGGAGGAAAAGAGATGTGAGTTAATTCTTTCACCCACACTCGGAACTTATATAAGGAGGATACCCAAAATACCCTTTAGTAATATAGAAAATAATAAAAGGCAAGAAAAGACAATACTGCCTTCATAGGAGGAAGGATACAAAAGGCACACAATTACAACACTCCCCTCAAGTTTGGGTGAAGATATCACTCATGTCTAGCTTGCCTAGTATACTGTGGAAAATAGAGCCAGGGATTGCTTTTGTAAGTATGTCAACAAGTTGATCTTCAGTGTTCACAAAGGGAGTCCAAATTTGCCCAGAGTTCAATTTTTCTTTAATGATAAATCTATCAACCTCTATATGTTTTGTTTAGTCATGTTAGACTGGATTATGGGCAATGCTAATGGCAGCCTTGTTGTCACAGTACAAGTTCATCGAACCCTGAATAGAAAAACCAAGTTCCTTTAAGAGCATTCTCAACCATATGAGTTCACACACCCCATGAGCAATCAATCTAAACGCAGCTTCTGCAATGGATCGGGCAACAACAAACTGCTTTTTACTTCTCCATGTCACCAAATTGCCCAAGACAAATGAACAGTACCTTGATGTAGAACGCATGTCTATCACAGAACCAGCCCAATCAGCATTAGTATATGCTTCTACACGTCTATGACAGTGAGCAGCAAATAGAAGACATTTGCCAATGCAGATTTGAGGTAACGCAAGATTGAATATGCAACTTCTAAATGGGTGGTATTTGGAGCGTTCATGAACTAGTTCACAACACTCGCAGCATACGCAATGTCTGGTCGAATGAGAGAGAGGTAGATGAGACAACCTACTAGCCTTTGATATCGACCAGCATCAAACAAAGCAAGACCACTCTCATCACCAAGCTTGTGATTCTATTCAATACGTGTCTCTATTGGTTTACAACCAATCATATACATGTTTCCTTTTAACAAGTCCAGAGCATGCTTCCTCTGCGATATGAAGATCCCCCTCTTAGATCTAGCCACTTAAATCCCAAGAGTATTTCAAATTTCCAAGATCTTTAATTTCAAATTCCTTTGCTAGGAGTTGCTTTAACCGAGACATCTCCTCTTGATCATTCCCAGTCATCACAACGTCTTCCATATACACAATAAGGGCAATGACTTTTCCTTGATTGTGTTTAGTGAATAAAGTGTGATCAACTTGACTCTGAGCATACCCATAATTTTGCATAGTTCTATTAAATTTGTCAAACCACGCTCTTGGCGATTGCTTTAATCCATAGAGAGCTTCTTTAATTTGCACACTTTTCCTTTAGTTGATGGAAAAGTCACACCTGGGGGTATTCTCATATACACCTCTTCCTCCAAATTACCATGGAGAAAGGCATTCTTCACATCCAACTGCTGAAGATACCAATTTTGGTTGGCAACGAGAGATAGTAGAACTCTAATGGTGTTCATCATGGCCACTTGAGCGAATGTTTCTTGGTAGTCAACTCCATAGGTCTGTGTATACCCTTTGGCAACAAGTTTGGCTTTATACCTTTCTATGGAACCATCAGACTTGTACTTCACAGTGAACACCCATTTACAGCCCACTGGTTCTTACCTCTTGGTAACTCAACCAATTCCTAAGTGGCATTTTTCTCAGGAGCCCGCATCTCTTCTTCCATTACTTCTTTCCTTTTAGGTTGTGAAAGAGCATCTGAAACATTGTAAGGAATAGACACAGAAGACAAGGAGGTAACAAAGACATGATATGAAGTAGACAAGGAGTTATATGATATGAAGTAGACATGATACTAAAACCCAATTTTTTTATCGTTCAAAATTCAAAAGAACTGCAACTCCCTTCACAAAAAGGACTGTAAATTGACCCCACCCCCCCCCCCCCCCCCCCCCCCCCCCCCCAGGTAAAATCTCTAGCAAGGGTTTACACATGAAAACCAAAAAGTTCTCAAAGAAATCTATTGACAAATTCTTTATAGTCTCTACCACAAGTCACAACACTCGTAATAATCATTTATTAAAAGTAAAAATCCTAAATGCAAGAAACTAATCTTAGTCAGCCAGACTTTTAACACCGTTTTAGAATCAAAAAACCAGGAGATGCAGTCGTAGCTCTTCGAAAGAGCTTTCCAATTTATCTGAGGGCTTCTCAAGTAATACTTGAACAAAAAATTGTGCCTCATTGAAGTTGACTGCTTTATTTTCCCCAGGGGATTTGAAGATCCAGGACCCTTTCCCCGGATTGCCATGAATTCAGTTGGCGATTGATGCTCAACCTCCAGCATGCCGACACTCTTACTTCAATCTTCAGATTCTTATTTTGAAGCATTTCAAGTGGGATTGCATCAAGTTCAGAGCCAAAGACATAGTTATCTCAACATGAGAAAATTATCTACAACCTCTACTAGAACAAAAAAAAACATTGTCGAATTCCATATCTGAGATAAGTTAGGTTACTAGAAAACAAGTAAAAGAAAACAAACTACAGCATTGCAGCTTAAACTTTACACCGACATGTTCAGATTTAAGCAAAATATACTAACATTACATATTCAGTATACACGTTTTCAATTCCAATAGACTTCTTGTACAAGTTAATTAGGACGTAGTAAAATAGTACTGTTGAACATGCATTTATTTCTGGAACTCCATTTAGATAACATTTGGAGCATGTGGCTATTAAGGGAGGATTCTACCTGGAAAGAAGACAATCAGACCCTCATCTTTTGGAACCGTATCTAATACTGTGGGACTAGGGCTTGAAGGTGCTACCGCCCTCTCCGTATCAAGGTCACCCTCTTCATCCCTGCCTCCTTCAACAATGGCCAAGAAATCTTCAGCCCTAACTAAATTTCCAGCAGATCCTATTAGAACCTGATTCTCTGGACTGCGCTTTGCATACTGCTCGAGGAAAGGCTCAGCTTCACTAAGGTATATGGATGATGACAACTGCTTGTTCCCACATTTCCTCCGTATATACGCAGCCCTGCATATTGAGGAAGTAATCCAATTCACATATTGCTCAAACAAATATATGAAAAATAAATAAATGAAGAAGGTGGAAAATATACTAAAGGGATACGACATTACCATTCATCTAGCATCTTGCTGAGTTCCCTCTGCTTCCCAGCTGAAGTACCCCATGTTTTCATTTGCCTATCAATGTCGATAAAATAAAAACATGTTCAACAATCAAACATGGGACAACAATTGGGTGTACACATCAAGATTAGATCATGGGGGTGAGCAATAAGAATATAATATTGAATATGCAAGGGTTAGACAACAAGAACATCCAGTATCCAAACATATTTCTCATCAATGAGGAATTAGAGTTATTATTGTGTTGGATTAACTGTTACATGGCCAATCATAATGCCCGCATACTTAAAATCATGATGAAACTCTTACATTTGACTGAAAATTGTGTCCCCATTCAGTACTTATACATCCAGACACATAATAATAGTACATGCCTAATCGATTCTCCAAATACTTTTATTCTAGCATACTAATACAACTTTTTAGAAACAAACTCACCTCAAGTAGTAGGATTTGTAAGCTGTCGGACCATCTTTGAAAAGAGTTGACAAGCCATTGCGAATCAAAAAAGTTCGTAACTGCGCAATGTAGATGACAAAAACCCAACCACCAAGAAATATGAATTTGTTCATATTGCATGAAAATTTACCAGATTCAGCGAAGATATGTTATTAGAGATCCAAAGCTTCCGCAATTTTAGGTGAAGTGTTCAAACAATCAAAGCATGGTGGAAAATCTCACATTCGAAAGAAATCATTACCAAGAATGGATAATATGAGCATTGGTAGATGCAGGTGGAGATTAAAATGGTGACCTCGTGTATCAAGTGAAAGTAATGGTGTGATCGTATGTATCCATCATGTAGAATTAATTGATGCCTCCCAGCACCATCTTATTCTATTGGATCATCAATATGTTTTTAACGATTTTTGCAATCAGATCAACAGCTGCTGTGTGGACCTGAATGCACTTTATCAAAGAGGACAAAAGTGGTGACTGAATAATGATAAGCGTGCCAATAAGAAAGCAGGTTAAAGCAGTTCGTTTAGAAAATCTTATAAGCAAAGAAAGTGAGATTTGCCGTAGAATCCTAGAGTGCTCCTTAATGTTACACTTTTGTTATCAGTTACATCAAATATCTGACCTCATCATTAATATTTTATGTTTAGGTTTTGAAGTTTCACTTAGAGACAAAAAAATATATATAATTTTATTTAGCACTTAATAATTATTAATAAAGTGCTCCTTAATGTTAAATTTTGTTTTCAATTATCGAATGTCTCATCTCATCATTAATATTTTGTGTATAGGTATTTGAAGTTTCACTTAGAGAATAAAAAACATATAGTTTAAACTTGTAAACCATTGACTTGATTAAGACGCTAACAAAGCTGAAACATGAAATTTCTGGCATAATGTTGATAACGAAATAAACAACAAATATTTTTCCCATATCAGTGGGGTTTCCAGTCACCATTTCTATCAAGTCTAGGTAATACCATTAAAACCTCGCAAACATCACCACAAATTAAAGGCCCAAGAAAACCTAGGTGACTCAGAAATTCTCAGCAGTCCGTAGAAGTTCTAAAGAACCTTAATGAAACTCGGCGATCAAGGACTGCACATAAAAGTGGAGCTAACAACTATGTTGAAGCAGGTTAGCAATTCAAAACACCAACTATTTCTGCTGGGACAAACATTTGAGGGTTGGGACTTTTGAGTTTCAAGGAGCATCATGTGTTTGCCTGTCCGCCATCCTATGTTAGCGGATGATGTCTTCCCGCGCACGTATTGTGTTGGCCCGACGACCCATTGGTATACATAGTTGTTTCGCCTTTCCCTAACAGGTCGATCTTTTGGGGAAAATGGTTGTTTGAAATGGTATCAAAGCTTTAAGGCCTGGGAGGTCGCGGGTTCAAGTCTCCAGCGGAGTGTATTCCCTTTGAGGGGGAGTGTTAGCGGATGATGTCTTCCCGCGCACGTATTGTGTTGGCCTGACGACCCGTTGGTATACATAGTTGTTTCGTCTTTCCCTAACAGGTCGATCTTTTGGGGTAAATGGTTGTTTAACATCTTATTCATTTCTTTAGACGCTAATGCTATTGTATGCACAGCATTAAAATTACCCAAAAGTTTTGGCAAATTTTGTCAACTTGTGGCCTGTCAAAGTGATGTTTACCGGTAATATTTTGGCGAAGTCTACTATTTAGGACCAGAATTTTAATATAGATGAAAAGTGTTCAAAACTCATTTATCCCCATTTTTTCCACATTTTCTTGCTTTTGGGGGATTCTTAAGTAAAAAATGATCACACCATGAAGGCTTTTTTAGTCAAAAGTAACTTGTAGGGATTGAAATCAAGATGAAATACTCATCAAGTTAATCTGAAGTTGTTCATATACGGCCATTTTCCTCTATAATTTCATAATTTTCATACATTTATGCTACACTAATATTACGAATGTGTAATATGATAGATCTCCAAACTTCTCTATGTTGGCGAATTTCTACGAAATTTCTCCATGACGAATTGAACTTCTTCGAATTAACCCTAAATTTTAACTGAAAAAAGTTTAGAGCGAAGTCAAAGTTTAGTACCCTGGTTATATGTGCATTGTTCTCAGGTGTCCATTGAAAAATTTAAGGGAAAATTCCTAAAAAGGATCACTTAATGAAAGAAATAACAGCTAATGATAGTGGGATGAAAATATTGTTGTTAAGAAATCCTTTACACCAATTATTGTGTGTCTTTTCCCTCTCAAGTCCTACTTTTAGTTCCCATTTAGACCTTTTACTATATAAACTATTTTAAAAACAAAATATGATTTGTGGAAAAGTAAAAAAACGTAATTTTGTTCAAATTGTAGCGTTGAATATATTTTATTTTTCTAACTTCATGCTTAATCATGGACTTCACATTGCCCTCTTGGATATTTTTTACACGGAATATTTCTCAAACCATGTATTGTTTTCTAAAGTAGTTTAAATAGTAAACAGGCAAAATGGAAATTAAAAGTAGGATTTGAGAGGAAAAAAAAGACTTAGCAATAATTATTTGTGTAAAGGCTATCCTTAACAGCAATATTTCTATTCCACTATCCTTAGTTGTTATGTCTTTCATAAAGGTATCCTTTCTAGCAATTTTCCCGATATATAAAGCGAAACGGAAAAACTCAATGGATTCCTATGAACAGCCAATGTAGACCATGGATCACCTGTTGTCAAGGGCTTATTAGTAATGCTCTATATTATGCACGGGTGTCTCTATAATTAAGATAAGAGTTCCAATATTATAAATATTGGTGAAATCGTGTAGAGCATATACACTCTATTATCTTATACACTCCAAGACCTAGCCGCGACCTTCAGGAGCCAGGAGAAGACTCTCCAAACCTAGCCCCACCTGCCAGAAGGGTCTAGAGATCCTCCCAGGGATAGTCGCAGGTCTCAGAAGCCTGGAGAAGACTCTCCACACCTGCCAGAGATCTGGAATAAGTCTCCCAGGTCCAACCGCATCTCTCCAAGAGACCTTCCAGATTTTTCTGGGTGACTTCCGATCAATTTGGGTTGCTCAATCCGTCAAAAAGTTCTTCCCTCTCGTGATATTGTGTTATATCATGAGTACATCTAAGGAATCATCATCTGCTAAATCAGAGGTTATTGTTGCTTCTCCCAGTTTGGGGAGTCATGGTGACCACAATCCGGCACTTCAGATCACTACAGTGAAGCTAGATGGGTCTAACTATCTGTTACCACTACATGTAATTATCCCTGCATAATAAATTATACAGGAGACCACATACCTTATATGTAAGAAACTTCAATTTGATCATCAAATTTGCATCTTCATCAGCTAAACAATCTGTTCCTGATGAACTTGTGCCACGGTTACCATTGGTGTTCTTTACTAGTACGTTGTTGTCTTTTGCAATTTCAACAGCCTTCTCCTTGTTCACCTTGAATAAGTTTATGTCGACAAAAAAACCTGGGAGATAAAACGAAGCATCAGCTATCAACCCATGCATAACTCAGAGGAAGTATAAATTGAGTAAAATATTTGACTATATTTTCCTATGGAAAAATAGTCTTGCCCACAAATACTTTACAACAAACAACATTACATGTACAAAGCTAAACAGGGCTACAACTCTAAGAGCGAAACAAGAAAGTGGCATCATATATTTAATGACTGCAACCGACATTATGATCACAAGAATAGTTTCTCCAGTACAATACTCATAATCCCTTCAGGGTTGTCTCTTTAAAGAAATTACCTCTAAAATGAGAACTAAACAACAAAATCAAATCTGTTACAAGAAGAAAAATGTTTACCTCTATACAATGGCCACAATCCTTGCTTGTACCTGAAACACATCAAAATACTCTTTATTCAGAAAATGAAAAGGATTTTCATAACATGAAGAATACGGCAAGCATGGAATAACCTAAACCATATTTCACATGGGAAAACAGAGCTCGTTGACTCAGGCACTAAAAATTTGAATTTAAGCAAGACCTCATCTCTTTCTGATATCGTCGAAAAGCTGAATCGCTGTGTACATGAATAACCATCTTAAAATGAAGGTTATCACTTGCCAATGAGTTGATCTTGTGCAAGTTATAATAACACTTGAAAGCAGCTGGGAAACGTTTTTCTCTCATCAAACGAATTATTTCCTGATGCAATTGGAAAACAAAGATATTATTACAGGATAAACCATGAACCTGGCTGCCAACAGACTGGTAGCAGGCTAATAAATTGATGGGTTAAACAGAAAAAGGCATACAAGATTTACAAACCCAAAGAAAAGAAAGAAGTTGAACTATCATCTATATCCAAGAATGATGATAAGTTTACCAACAACATCTTGAAACACTACAAAGAAATTCTGTGATCCAACAGAGGAATATTAAAAAGCATCAATCGTCAGAATAAGTGAAGTCTTTTTTTTTTACATAAGGGAAGTCTTTTTTTACAATCTTTAAGAACAGGCACTAGAGACATTGAATAAGAAAATGTTCAACTATGACAATGACAAAAAGAACAACCTACACCTACGAATTCATGACTTTCCCAAGGAAATCATAAAAGTGAAATTAGTAATGAAATTTAATACAACACTATTGTCGAAACAAGCTAGCAAGGGATGTATAGCCTGACCTGAAATTTGGTAGTTGCAAAATCAGCAGGATGGGATTGCAAAAATTTTGAAACTACGGATCGATCAGCATTTCTTGAATGGACATCTCCAGTTCCATTTCCAAACCAGTCTGAATAGTCAGGGCAAAACGAGTTTCCTACACTCTTAAGGAGCGCTCTTATTTGCTGCAAAAGTAAAAGAGTAATTGATATAGCATAATCAAAATCATTTAATTCATCACATCTTAAAGTACAAAGAAGCTAAAACACAAAAATAAAAAAATTGTATATCAGAATTTTTTTTTTTTGGATAGGTATATCATATTCCAGATAATAAGGTTCTCCATTCTACCTGCTTTTCATCCGACCTATTAACGGCACATATCTCTCGCAAACTTTGTCCCAAATCATGGCCATCTGGAGTTAAAGGCAACATTATAAAGTCATAAAAGACAAACGAAACAAATTCCTAATCAAAACAGTGTTTCCATGGGTCAAAGAAGTGCAGGTACTTCAGCTGAAGATGAGAAAAAATTAATTACTAGCTGGGAATCTTGGATTAACATGCTATGGAATTTATGACAAGAAAGCATGTCGCCAGAATTTTAATTACTAGCTATGCACAACCCCAATCATCCCAACAACCCCACCCCCAAAAAAAAAAACACAGACAACAACAAATAAATAAATGAGTAAATGAGTAATTAATAAACAAAATTGAAATTACAGTAATTCATTATTATGTTACGTACAATTCAAGAAGAAAAGTACGGGAAAAAACACAACTAAAACTAGAAGTGGCTCACTTGAATCCATGGTTTGTTCTAGTGTGCACAAGTACTTACAGCTGTTTAGAAGAATTCACCTAAACATAACGTAGATCACAAAAACAATTCCTGTATTCCATTCTGTCCTAATATTTTCCTCTGGACAAGGGATTTTGGTTTGAAGTAAATTTATTGTTAAAATTTGGCATTATCTTTGTAGATCTAGAATCTAAGTTCATAGACCCATGGACCGGATTGTTATTTTACTCATGTAACCTGTAATTCCAATACAGATCTAAACAGAACTAGACACTACAGGAGCTATATGATTCAATACTTGTCTCAATGTGACATGAAGACTAATTGTACTGGTCACTACATAACTGTACAGAATTAACAAACAGTCACAAGGACTAGCCAAATATGGGCCTTCAATTTTAGAACTGCTGTATCATAGATGAGCTAAGAACTTCTATTTTATTGGTGTCTCTTTTACTATTAATTCAATCTATTGAAAATCTAAATTAACTGATCCACCTTCCAGTGTAGCTTATTCTTTCTCTTCCAGCATCCTTCACACTCACAAGCACAACCAAACACTTTAAACTGGGAAAAATATAATAGTCTTCTTATAAAAGCTCAAATCTACCATTACACACAATTAGAGGATTTGACGTCCATCTTGATAGTTCCTTCTTGGTCCTTTCAAGTTTCTTCAAAACAAAATTTCTAAGAAGGCAATTTGTGAAATGGTTTTTCTATTTTCTTTTTCTTCATAGTTTTGTTTAAAAGGCGAAGTTGCTCGATTCTCAGAGTTCAAAACCTTCAACTAAAGGAACCAACTCCACTTACTGAGCCTTCCAATACCTCGAACCAAGAAATGTCTAGTTATATTATGGATACCCAACCTGTCTATGGATGGAATTTTCGCCAACTTACGTGTGCCTTTCAACTCAAAGTCTGGAATTATGTTTACCTAGTTTGTTTGTTCATGGTTCATTATTCACGGTACATAAGGTTTGGCTCACTGTATCCAAGAAGTGTTGGAGTTTATGTAATACACCCACGTGGGTGTCTCAAGTGGGCTGCGTCCCACTTCCCACATGGGGCCATTTTTGAGTTTTCACTATTCACGTGAATAGTGTCATGTGAATAGTACCACGTGAATAGTGTTATCCTTTGTAGGGTTTCTCCCCATCATATATATATATATATACAGTGTGTGAGGGAGAATGAATCAACAATTCATTCTCTCCTCTTCCCACAACTTCTCTCTCTAACCCTAATTTCCTTCTCCACCTTCCGCCTCCATTACACTTTTTTCCCTCTTCTATCTACAACCTTCATCTACTGGTTACAACCTTATTTACAACAAGAACCTGGTTCATTGGGATAGGTTGGGAATGCAATTTTCTTAAAATTTGATTCATTAATCCAGTTGCCGCTATGTCCATATCAAATTAGTTCTTCCTCCTTTGTAACACAATTTCATCATTAGCAACAATTTTTCTTTTTTTTTCCTCGTGTTAAAAACAAAAAAAAAAACTCTACCAAACATTCTTAGCAAAGAATTCTACACAAATAAATGTCTCATCTAGTTCACGGACAAACCAACCAAATGGTATCGCAAACCAGTTTACAACGAACCGGTTCGCAATATGTTGGTAGTTACAGTGAACCAGGTAACCCTGGTCTGGGAGCGATGCAACTTCATAGAATTCGAGACAGGCAAGTTTTCTACTTAACAACTGCCTGAACAAGTTCAAATCAGCTTTTAGTCAGATTTGCTTTGGCACTAACAGAGATTGAACTTACTTTTGAAACCTTAGTCCCCTATCAAGTAAAGAAGCTAAGCTATATATTCAGTAGTTATATGCATCAGAAATGGATCCTGAAAAGTAAAATAGATCATACATGGCATATGACAAGCACAAATGAAATTGGGAAAACTTCAGTAAACAGATTGCAGAAACAGAAAGATGGAAAAGCATGTCCCACTACTTTGAAGACAGATTACAGTGGCTGACGGAAAAAGGACTCAACCACAGAAGATAAAGGATATTATGGCTGATGTATCCAGGGACTTAAATCACAACAGAGGGTATAATGGATTACCTCCTTCTAATGGAGGAAGGGGAAAATCTCTTAAAACTTCTTCCATATGTTTCAAGCTCTCATGGCTAACTATACGAGCCACAAGACCCTCCAAGATTTCACCTTGCACCTTTACGTGGTCTTTTGATCCTGCAGATTGATTCAAAGATGACAAGCACATTATAATACTTAGCAGAACTTCCAAACTAGAACTCATTTGAGAAAACCACATTTTCAACTGAAACTGGTCACATCAACCCCGAAAGCAGAGGATGAAGACACCGGAAAAAACAATGATCAATCTATCCAATGGAACAAAGTTACATGGCTCATCAAAAACTACAGGAAATAATAAGAAAATCGTAGAAGCTAAGCATTCTAAGGCATACTACATTTGGAAACTCAACCTGGTACGGATATATCGGCAACTTCATCAAGAGCCTTACATACAGTTGTTGCAGTTCCTTCTTCACATAACGCATCATAGGCAGCAAAAAAGGAAGTTACAGATTTCCTTCAGTAACAGAGAAGAATATCAGAAACTAAAAACTTGAAGTCTGACAAACTTCTTTAGGAGACATATCTCATCAAACAAAAAAGAAAAGTTAACTTTCAATAATTAGAATTACCTCTGGTGATAATTAAGAAGAAACAATATCTTTTTAACTCAGCAGAAAGTTGAACATGAATTTCAATAAAAACTGCTCATTGCAATGTATCTCCAATCAAATATTTTGCTTCAAAGTAATAGCATAGATGAAATGCAAAAATTGCAACAAGAAACAAAAAATATAACAATGTGCCAAAACTAACCATGGCCAATACAGATGCATGCCATGGCAAATCAACAACTTGACCTTTTTGACTGCATATTTTTTGACCTATGTTACCCAGATATAGCATGAACTTTGGACCAATACAGTGTGGATTTGCACTTAAAATTTAAGTATCCAATGTGGATACGGACCATACGGTACCCATTCTGAATTATCCACGTAACAAATATTTTAACCCAGACAACCTAGGTGTTAGGGGAAAGTCGAAAATTCGAATATGTACTCGAATAATCGGATATATCCAAAAAATTCGGATATTGGATTCATATAATTTTTTATATTCGAATACTTTTTGGATACGGATTCAGATATTGATATATCCGCTTCGGTAATATCCAATCATATATATATATATAAAAGATTTTGAACTCCAGTCCAACATGTGTGTGCCAATAGGCACCTTATTGAATACCCCCATAAGGTTAACCTTATCAGATATTATTCTAATCTTTTTGACTTATTAGACATTTAAGTACTAGATTCTTAGTATTGGCTAATTCTGTATGACAAAACTTGTATGTGTATCAATCTTAGTGTGTGGGTAGTTATGTGTTAGTGTTGGTGTGGTTTCATCAATCAAGTACTGCCTGAAGACTGCCAAAAGAAAGAAAGTTTCTTTTGAAGATTGAAAGCTTCATCCGATCACAAAATGAGGTTGGTAAGTGACTTAAAATCTAGTTGATAATCTTTAATTAAGCTTTCTCTAAGTTTACTTGAGCTTGTGGTTGAGTTTGATGTGGAAATGTCGTGGAAGTGTGCAAATTTTGCACAATCAGATCGATCGGACTCTCAACCCAATCGATCAGAGATATAAAATTCCATCAAAACATTATTCCTCCAATCAATAAGAGACCAATTTTGCTATCGATCGGAGACAAAATTTACCAAGTTCAAATATTTGCCCGTATCGATCAGAGGCCAAATTTGGGCTCTCTGATTAGCCCTCCAATCGACTGGACACATAGGGCCGATCCCAATCAATCGGACCTAGTGCCCAATCCATTGGACCGCGCGAGCAAGATTTTGGAAGTTTGTTAAGTTTCCTTTCTTGGCTCAAACACATGCTTATTTCGTAAGGGCTTTCTTCCTAATATATATATATAGGACGTATTTACATGAAAACATAATCTCTCCAAACTATTCAAAAGCCCCAAAAAAACTCTAGAAAAACCCTAAATATCCAAGAGGTTCCATTTATGATCTAAGACTGAGTTTTGCTCTTTTTTTTTTTTTTGATAAGTGAAAATATATTAAAAGGCCTAAGCCAAAGGATACAGCCAGCCAGAGGGAGGCAGGTCGAGATGACCTACACAAAGCCCCAACAAAGACACAAAAAAGCTACCCCCATTAACTCCCTTCCCTAGTACATATGCTCTCCCATCGGAACACAAAGTCTTCGAAAAATAAGCCCCTACACTCCAAGACCATCTTAGACCACAAATACATCAACCCCTTAATGTTGAGGATCATAGACTGCACTTCCATTTCTTTGTCTTCGAAAGCCCTCTGATTCCTTTCCCTCCAAATGCCCCATATGATCGCTAGAGGAGCCATTTTCCAAAGCGCATTCCCTCTAGCTGAAAACGCTTTAGACTTCCAACTCAAGAGCAGCTCCATAAGAGAAGCCGGCATAACCCAGTACACCCCGAAGTCTAACAAGAAAGCACTCCAAATCTTTGTGGCTATCTCACAATGGAGCAGAAGATGGTCCACCGACTCCCCGTTGGATTTGCACATCCAGCAATAATGAACCAAGTTAAGACCTCTAGCCATCAAGTGGTCTATGGTTAGGATCTTATCTAGGGAAGCCTCCCAAGCAAAGAAAGCAACTTTAGAGGGGGTCTTGGATTTCCAAACCGAGGACACTGGAAAGGGAGCTCCCTCAGACTGAGTTTTGCTCTTTTATGATTAATTCTCCAAGGTTGATCTCCTAAGAACACCCATATCTTATTTTGTTCTTAGTATGACCTAGAAACCATATTGTTTCTTTTGACTCGATTATTTCGAGTATGTGTGATTCGGGGAGAGACCGAATCGATGCAATTTGGGGATGGACCAAATTGTTGAAGAACAGGACGAGCCATTCTTGGTAGGTTCAGGGCTAGACCGAACTGAATTTCATGTGTTCGTGATCGTGCAAAGGCACTCATGGACTCGTGCGTGGCAATACAAGAAGGCGTGGAAAGCAACGACAGTAGGCTTGAAATTCGAATCGAAAGCTGTGAAGAACATTGTGTGCGGTAACTTCTGTATTTGATAACTTTGCATAGTTGATTGTTTCACATCAAGACATGGTCCCACGGTTTTTCCCTTGATGGGTTTCCATGTAAAAAAATCATGTGTATATGGTTTGATTTGTTTCCGCAATTTTTGTTTAGATTAGATAAAACGAATCGGAAATAATATATCTTTGAGATATTAAATCTGAGTTAGTTGAGATAATCACTCTAATTAAAATCAATATTAGGATTGATTGCATGCGAGTTAGTACCCTGGACCAGACCAGTAAAAAGTGTTTAGGTTAAATACTTAGATTAATTTTTTAAATAACCTATTCACCCCCTCTCTAGGTTCACATCCTACGGATTAAGGGATTTTTCAAGACAAATCGAATATTATCGAATAAACTCATTGGATTTGAATCCGTTGGACTTCGAATTGAATTTGGATATCGGATTTGAATTCGGATATGCTTATATTCTGTTCGTATAATATCCATTGACGGACTTACCTATTTTCGTGAGCAAGTACTCAATCCCCTCAAATTGAAACATATACAATGTTGGGATCACTACAAGCCATCTTATCCATTCGATTCGCAAAAGATTGCCTTCTAAAATGGGTGATTGCATGCATTATAGAGTTCCAGTTGATTTTGTCAAGCTTGTTGGTCAGCCGGAAGCCCATAATAGCCCCATGTTTTCCTCAAAGAAGTCCAAGAAGAAGGGAAGAAGATCCATTTGAAGTATGCCTAACCAACCCACATGCTCATGGTGTCCTTCGAGTCTGACCTAGGACCCCACATGTAAGGCACCAAATCTCATCATTTTATACGTAGCCATATATTTTTTTTAAGGATCTAAATGCCTCACTTTTGGTAGTATTTTGAAAGTTGATTCAATACGATTTTCAACAAGTCAAACTATGCCGCTTAAGACATGAATTGAGTTATGGCCAACATATGAGTACGTTGTGCAACTATGGCAGGATTACTACTTTCGTCATTTTTGTTTTTTTTTCCTTTTTCATTTCTTTATAATTGTTACCTCATTTCTGTATAATTGTTACTTGTATTCCAAGATGAATACAGAATTTTAGTTTCCAAGAGTCTTACAGTTTTTTTTGATAAGTAAAGAGTATATTAAAAGAAAAAAGGGGGGCACCCCCCAAGATACAAACAAGGGGGTACTCCAAAAGAGGACCACTAAAAAGAACTAAAAACAAGACTAATGGGAAGAATTACGAAACATCTCCTCCCATCTAAACACAAAAGCGTCAAAAAAACACGGTTACTTCAGGAATCCTATTCCAAGTCAAATTTAAAAATTAAAAAAACCAAGAACTCCTCCACTTTTCCAACTACTTCGAACTCCCACGATATGATTGCGCCTCATGTCAAGCACCGCCAGGAGAGCCCATACTGCATGCCAATAACTCTACAAGTCCAAAAAACCCTCCAACCAATTCTAGCCCATTAGCAAGCCTCTAACATCAGCACCAACCTAACCCGCCAAAGAAACAATACAATAATTGTAGTAGTATAGTAAAATTAATAAGAACAAATGAATAAATCAATATATAAATAATAATTAAAATCTCTCGAATTACAGACCCTAGTACCGTTCCCATTTGAGTTGAAATAAGTGATCCAATCAACCAAATGCAATGTCATTTCCAATTTTCCATACCCAACACCATTGTTTGTTTATCATGTCTAAATGTCTAATCAAGGTGGGCTTTGGAGTTCTCCTTTTACCTAGAAACACGAGAGGAAAAATGTTGAAATTTTTAGTGAAGTACAGATATAATACGCTTTTAGGAACATAATTTTGAAATGAGTAACATAAGCTAAGTTTATTGACAGTAGACATACATTCTATTCCATATTTTCCTTTTCTTTCTTTATTGATTATGTCTACCACTTTATCCAAAAATATCTCCCCATATTGCATATGTTTTATTGGAAATATTTTCAACAGTAAGGTGCAGTGAGTGTCGTAATGAGCTTCCCTGGCCTTTGAAATAAGAGATTCAAGACCAGCATTAGCTGTAATGGATTTCCATTTTAGGACAAATCATCAATTTCAATGCATAGTCTACTCTAAGAGATTAAAATTTTCACTTTCTAAAACCTAGCATGTCTTTAATGATGATATGATATAGGATTTAAGCAATTATTTTGATTTTTTATTTAAGCAATTAATTAATTCATCGACACACACAACACTCACGATAGGAGCACAACGACATAGATTTCCATTTGTATCGAAGTTGTATATCTGGAGCTTGTTTCTGAGGGAAGTCAAAGTAATCTCTCACACTGATTTTTCTACAAATTGGAGGTTGTTGGTCAGGGTGATCTACGTAAAAGATGATATTGTATCTATTTGAGATTTGGGGATCCCTTTGGGAGCTTTTCAATAGACTTCTCTCTTTTGTAACTATATGATACTGATAGTGGGCATCTCTTTGGGAGTTTATTCAATTGTCTTCTATATTTTGTACATTGCTGGGGATTTTTCCCTTTTCAATACATATATATCACCAATAAAAAGAATGACTAGGGAAAAGGAGATCAGTAAAAAGTGAACTTAAATAAGGATCCATGTTAAATAATGTATGACGGAAAACAATTACCTATCTTTTAGCCAAAAACATTAGAAGTACATAAACACATAAAAAAAAAAGCACCAATAATTGAAAAAAAAAAAGAAAGAATGGCTCAAGAAAACATAACTACTCAAGCTAAAATATCAGCCATAGCCAAAGGTAATAAGACATAACTAAGGAGCACTATAGGGTACTTTCAGCATTCTCATTGATTCCTAATTAGTATCCGTGCATTATTTAGTCATGCATTATTTGCTAGTAAGACTATGGCGTACATCCTAGATCTTTACCTTGTTGAGAGCAACCAAACATGATTTGTCGGTAGGCGCCATTTCCTACAAAAAGCAATCATATCGGGAGTAGAGTAGAACTTTGGTTTTCCATTTCCCAATTCTGTTACTGCCGTCACTACAACTGCTCATAAGCAATATAGTCCATAAGTATCAAAGGATAGTGACATCAAAAACTGTATTGAGGTATTATAACAGTACACATAACATGCATACAATCATCAATTGAACTATTTCATCAAGGGCATAGACAAAGCAAAAATACTATCCAATGAGAGCATCAATACGTAAGATACTTAGAAGAAACAGAGTGATTTCTCCTCGATAAACCTTAGATAAATGGAAGAGAGTTCTCGTCTTCTTGAGAAAACAAAATTCATCAACATGGATTGTCAGTCCTCCCAGTGCCTAGCTTTAGGCTTGCATTGCCAGTCCTAAAAGCCCGAATGAAGGGAAATGGTCGCATCAAGCAGCGTAAAACTAGTGCCAAATCTCTTCACATGAATTTGAGCTTAGGTTTTTTTTCTCGCATGAAGAGTAAACAAAAACAAGCAAGTTTTTTTCCTCTAACAGGTCCAACCCCCTCCTCTCTGCAACAGGTCCCAGCCATAGAAAAACAGCTGAGACATGGTTTTATGTATATCATAGAGCATAAATGAGAGAGACATCTACACACATATCAATCATTTTCATTTTCTCTTCATACTAAAACAGCCAGTAACAAGTTGGAACCTCTTCCCTTATCTGATCAAACATAAAAAAAAAAAAAAAAACAGCTTATCTACAAGCCAATACATGTGATTGAGATCTGTAAAAGAAAATTTTAAAGGAAAAAAAAAAGAGAATGGTTATGTTATTTCTATTTTCTATTCTAACGTCTTGAGCTTCCTAAAAATTGAAATTCCAGACTAAAATCATACTAGTCTCAACAGAAGTTCTCCTGGATCCTTTTTATGGTTTTCCACTTTCCTTACGTACGATGAGAAGTATTTCAAATTCATTTTTGACAAATTTATTATGGATCAATTATTGAAACCCAAGATCCTCAATGATTGACAGAGAAATATCCATGCAGAACAACAGAAACTTTGAATAGAATGATGAGGAATATCTAAACCCTGATGTAAAAGCAGTTGGTCCTTCATTATTTTTTCCTTGGGATAGTTGTATATATTGGAAAATTAATTGAATACCTGTAAAGTTGTTAATATTTGTACAGTCACTCTCATAGAAGTGCCAATAACGATGTTGACTCTTTGGCAAACCACAAAACAAGCTGTAGCTAGACAATTTTTGTACATTAAATGAACCAATGCGCTCTTTAGCTTCTCTTTGTGATTACATATATATACATATCCTGCAAGAAACTTTACAAACAAGTAGTCCCTAGGCTTGCTTCAGACCATATATTTCCTCCTACATTTTTTGAATACCTTTATTTTCTTTTCTTTTGGATTGTACCCATGATGCAGTACACAAACCACTTGAAGTATGGCTCAGGCCCGAGAATGTATACTTGATAGAATGTGATTGGATAACTGACTAAAAACATGTGGTGGTAAAGCAAATGTTGGAACCAATCACTCCAACAAATAAAACTAAAAGAAATTCACACAAACATATGATGTTGCTGCAGCATGCATACCATAAAGAAGTAAATGAAACATAAAAAACTAATAATCACAGAACGACGTGTTTAGTTAACCAAGACCTGTCTCAGAATTTCATAAGAATTCCCTTTGAAATTTATGGAATCTCAGTCTTCTTGAGTTCCTTCCTAACCTTTATGGGCTACACTAATGATATATTCTCCAATCGAGAAAAGGGAAGATGAAACGCATACCATAATCTTCCCGGGGCCGCTGTCCATGGTCTCCTAGAACAGCAGTTACCAATTCCATTGATATGCACATACGATTCCTCTGAAAACACAGTCAACTATTACATTATCTTCTTTACAATGTCCAAAAAAAAACCTTCTACTATTAAACAAAATGATTACCAACCACGCACACACTAAAAAATATAGTCAAATATTGTTATGTTTAAGTAATGTGCATACTAAAAAAAAGCACAAGATAAGATGAGATTTAGATAACACAGTATAAACATTTGAAACATTCTTTATTTAGTTCGTGGTTTTAAGTATATGACGGTAGTCATATATGCCTGATATGATACAATAGTTGTTGACTAATGAGTATGGCTCCTATAAATTACCCAACTTGCTTGCATCACATTTCCACTATAATAGCTGAAGTAAATTGGTTCTAAGCTTCATTCATTGTTTTGAACTCCAAGCATTATCATTAATCTATGTTAGATAGTTTTGCCTGTCAATTTGGTACATAACTCACGAAGGAAGAACTTAGTAAACATAAATTCGATATCCAGACTGATCACTGCTGTTTCATTCATTAAATTTTCTGATGTGCAAATCACCTCAAGAAAGTCATTGAACTCTGCTTGCTTTTTAAATGCTTCGGTACCCCATGCCTCACGGAACATCCTTCCAAGAACAAAAACACCAACAGCAGTATATCTGCACTAAGAGCATATTGTTCTCTAAATTTCAATTAATGTAAAAACTTTTGCATTAAGAGAGAGAGAACGGTAAACATAAATATACCCTGAGAATTGGGAATCAAATTACGAAGTTAAAACAGCAACAACTTAACAACAAATAACTGAAGGATTTTGAACCACGACATACATATTTCCGAAGCTATTCTTGGCATATGCTCCACCATCATGACCCGCGTACATGAAAAGAGACCCGGAGTGTTTAAGCGAGACCTGTAGAAAGTCGTGCGAATCAGATTATATGCATAATCTCCAACAAAACCACCTTACTACTGATGATGCAACACCATCTCACTCAACCACCAAAATCATTTAAGCAATAGTAATAATATTATGTTTAAAGCTACAATCAAATGTTTATATATTTATGTGTAGAGGTGAAAGCAACTTTAGCGAAGATGAGGACAGGTAGAGCCTTAGGCCCAGATGGTATCCCAATATACGTGTGGAAATGCAAGAACAACGGAGACATACAGAGCTTCAATAACTATTGTGACATCAAACTTCTGAGCCACACTATGAAACTACAGGAAAGAGTGATGGAGCAAATATTAAGGCAAACAACAATGATATTTAAAAACCAATTTGGATTTCTGTCAGGAAAGTCAACCATCGAGACAATCTTCTTACTTAGAGAAAGAAGAATCTTCACATGGACTTTATTGACTTAGAAAAAGCATATGGTAGAGTCCCTAGAGAATTAATTTGGTGGGCATTGGGAAAGAAGGGAACCTCAAATGGATACCTTTATATCATTAAAGATATTTATGAGGAAGCAGTAACTAGTATTCAAGCAATTGGTAGTTAGATAAGTGTGTGTGCGTGGGGTGCATGTGTGCTTGTGTTGAAAACGGCAAAAGCTACATTATGCTACAATTAAAGCCAATACTTTAAAAACAACATTCGATGTCAACTATACGATGAATTGTACAAACACTAGTATGGAAGACTGTGTTGCATGGATTCTTCAAAACAGGCAAAGTACCCATGTCAGACACGTGTCAAAGTCCAACATGATAGAGATTTTGCTGCGACGCTTCCAAATTCTGTATTGTTTTTTCCTTCCTTCTTACCAGATATTAACTAATATTTTCCAGAGGTTGAGTTCTACCTTTAAGATTGAAGTTTTATAAGCAACAAATATAACATTACACATATATGTATCCTCTTGTTTATAAGTATATAATCCAAACCATGAGATATACTATCACATTATCCACTATTATCCTTGTTATTATATAAGAAAACAATTTCTTTGCTTCATATTTAAAGCATACTGCTGAGTCCACAAATCCTACTTTTTAAGGCTTTCCAAGTCTGACACTCCGCATTCATGTCGGATTCTAACTCCTATGCCCGTATCAATGCAACATAGATGGAAGTTCATAGTACTGAAGGGAAGCAAATGAGAGAGGCAAGAGTATAATAGTGACACCTATACCTCTACAGTAGCCAACCCATTAGAGACCATCTCTATCATCCTTATTCTAACCTGCAAATACAAAACAAATAACCAGTCAATAATATTTCCAAGCTTAATAATTTACAGATATAAATTTCAGGGAGAAGCGGGGAGAGATTTTGTCAGCTAGACACATAACCTTGTACCTGAAGAATATAGGCATTTGGCATTAGCCAAAAGTACACTGCGTTCCAATACAGGGTTTCAACTAGTACTCTCTATGATAGGACGACATAGTAAATATTCACCCAAATATCAATAGTTGTTTAAATTTATTGGATCACATAAGGGATCCCACAATGCTAATGGTTAAAAGCTGGCACGGATCGCATGAGTATATGCTCTCAAGTATTATTACTCAAAAGGTACGTTGTTTGCAACCACTTCTAAATCGACCCATACACATTCTAATCATCAATGTTCCCCCTCAAAACACAAAACAGAGATCTTTGAGGATCATTAGCATCCAAGGATCATGAAAGATGGTCCATAGCGAACAACCTTTTGAAGGAACTAGAAGAACAGATGAGCCAAATGAAGAGAACGGGGGGATGAAACGACTTATCCATTCTAATATAGTGGCCTACAAAGTGTATATTTCCAAAGGTAAAGAATGCATAGGTAGCTAAATGAAAGAAATAAAAATGTAGGGGCAAAAAGTAGGACTGAAAGAGAGAGAGATATAAAATGTAATACCAAGCAGCCACGTTCTCTTTATACTACAAAATACTTCATAATTTGCAAGAATTATCATACATTTCCTAATACAAAGCTTCCGCAGAACTAAGAAGATGATACCTCTTGGTCCGACTTCTCATTTTCGAATTTCGGATAAAAGGTCGCTCTAATTTGAGCAAGCGAGTACGTGAAATTGTCCACGGTAAAATCTGCGCCCAGCGGACCTTTAAATAATTTGCTCAAATCCACGCTGCTTTTCTCCGCTGAGGTAGTTTCAACCTCGACAGCCGTGGCTCCACTAATGGTTCCATACGACTTCGGCTCCCCGATGGCTTTTCGAGCTTTCACAGGAAACTGATTTACCGGGGAGACACTCCCAAATTGTATGGTAGAAATTGGAACATTGGCTTGTCCTCTGTTTTCGGCAATACTTAACCTAGTAACTCTTTTGGTGATCGCTTCAGTAGCAGCTGAAGTACCCTCCATGGCCGAAGATTGCCTTTCGGATGTTGGCTTCTCCATCCAACTTCGATCTCTCCTGCCAGACTTCCCCTGTATGAACAGTCAAGAAACAGAGTTAATCTTAAATTAACTGAAGAAATCAACAAAACTCAATTAAAAGTCGATCAGAATCAAGAGAACATCAGCAAGTGCTGATTATCGAAAGCTATATACAGAGCTTGATCGATTGGTCAATTAACTGTTTGATCGGAGTACCTGATGATTCGGCACTGATGAATCGGAGACTGAACTGCTGAATCTAAGAGAGTGAGCTACAACGAGACGAACAGAGGAAGAAAACGAAGGAGAGCGATCGAAGAGAAGGAGACTCCTAGGTCTAGGTGAAAATGAGAAAACGCATATGATTCTCTGCGATACCGACATTCAAAAAGTCTCGCTTTGGCGAGGGAATGTGGATTATATATAAACGACACGGGGGCTGGAGAAAATATAGGAGGCTCTTCTGGGGGCCACGAAACCCTTTTATCTCGATCGCGTTCTTTCTTTCATTCGATTCAACGAGACGGCGCGTTACGACCAAATCCCATCTTTCCTGATGTTTGGCTTCTTCGTTTACGGCCCATTGACCACCCGGCAGTTTTGTAGAGTCGCCACTGTGTCTACTCTGATACGTCCCGGGGGTAACGAGAGCGAAATTTATGAGTGGATTCTGACCTTATAGGTTAGGCTCTGAGGTTTTCAGTGACTCGTGGACTACAATGTTATCTGGCTCGAGGCGGCATAGACGGTTACATTTTAGGAAAAAGATGTAACAAGGTATGCCTGAAACTGTTTCATTTGCGGAAGCGGCATTTCTTTTCTTTTTTTTGTACTTTTTTTTTTTTTTTATAAGTCAAAGAGTTTTATAGATAAAGGAGATCGAGAAGATCTCAAAGTACACGTAGAAGGTGAGAGAAAATGAGAAAAAAAGGGAACGCCAACATAAAATTTGATCCAATCTAAATACCAAGTCACTGAAGAAAATGCCGCTCATTTGTGATACACTACCCCAACTATATAGAAGTGCCTTAATGCTCAAAACCACTTCTTAGAAAGTGCTCTCCTTATCATGGAAAGTTCTTTTGTTTATTTCAATCCACACTCCCCATATTATTGCCAACGGCAACATCTTCCACAACAACTTTCCCCTCCTAGACATGGGGATAAGATGTCAACTTTCCAAAACTTCCCCTAAGGTTTCCGGAAACACCCACTTCAATCTCATGTGAGCTAAGAAGAGTGACCAAACCTGTCATATAAACTCACAATGGACAAGAAGCGGAAGCGGCATTTTTGGTAGTCACCACTATCATCTGGGCCCACTGACCGCATGGATGTTTATCCCACCCTTTGGTGGATATACAGACCAAAAATCACCTTGATTGGTAATCTATAACCATTAGATTTTAACACTTTTTGGGCCCACTGGCCCTCTGAATGTTTGGTCCACACCTTGATGGATCCACACACCTAAAATCAGTGTAATCAGTGATTCCTACACATTGGATTTGAGCACTTTTCATCATGGGCTTTGACCAACTCATAGGCCACTTCATAAAGCCCATGATGAAAAGTGCTCAAATCCTACAACCAAAAATCACCGGTCCATCATAGTGTGGGCCAAACATTCAGGGGGTGAGTGGGCCCAGCGTGTCTACTTCGTTGCAATTCGAGGGACTTGTGCATTAAAATTCAGATACAGAAGTCTGCATCAAAGAACAGCTTTGTACAGAAGAAAAAAAGGAATAAAACTTTGATGGCAGCATATCGCCCAAAATGAGCCACGTGGCATACTCTTAGAGGACTCTGACCGTATGGATGTTTGGCCAATCCCTAGGTGGACCTACGAACCAAAATCAGCCTGATTAGTGTGCCATGGGTCAATAACTTAAGTGACAAAAAATGGACAGAAATTATAAGAATAGTATAAGATGTAATATCATAAAGTAACAAGAGAAAATATGAACTTATCCATTTGTCCATCGGCGCCGCCTGATGTTCGTTGTTCTGAAGGTGATATTTGTCTCCTGATGTTACTGTAGATGTTGTAAGGCTATTAACGATCATCTTTCAAGATTCGATGATCTTTCTCTTCAACTACAAGCATAATAGCAAAGGGTCTGGCGAACTCAACGGCTAGAAATCACCAATCAAATTGATTATTTTGTCTACCAAAGGGTGAGACAAATATCCATAATGGTCTCCAAAGGTGTGCCAACCACCATCGAGAAATTTCTCAATATGGATTATCATAGACCACGATAAAGATGCGATGATATACTATCAGCCCTACTAACATCCAACCCCTTACGCTAATTTTTGTGTTATAGCCCTTGTTGGGCTTAGATTTTAAAGCCGCGCATTCTACCTTTATATATTGCTATTATAAAGCCAAAACTAGGGTTAGAGCACGACGTTCACTATTAATTGCACATAAAAATCATAGGCACCTATTAGTTCATTAAATGCTCTACCAAATAAAAATATATATATTAAATGCCCCTCTTTGCCCAGCAAAATAAAAAAGTTGATTGAATGCCTTGTTAACCGTACTCAGCCATTTTTATATGTCATAATTACATTTTTAATATATCCTCTTGCAAACCACTTACTTACTTTTTCATGCCATAATTCTTATTTTCAATAACAATAATATTTGAAAGAAGTTGCATCTCATCTATCTATGTGTCTATAGTAAAGCGGAAGCATGCAAAAGCCATTCTCTTTCATCCACATGGCCTCCTCTCAAAATATTTTATGTCTTTTCCAAGAACAGCCTTCACACTTTGTTCTATTGACTAAACAATAAGGGTATTTTAGACTTTTTAAAATCTTCAGTTACAACTCATGGGATTCCAATAAAACCGTTTCTTCACTTTCCTAAACGTTTCCTTTTCCTAAAACGTTGTTCACCTTCCTAAAATGTCTCTCCTTTATGGGGCAACACATGCGTTGCCCGTGAATATTTTAGGGGCGTATTTGGAAGAAGTGGCACACTATTAGATACCATTGACTATATGGAATTTTGACCCATCCCTAGGTGTACCTACGTACAAGAAATAACTTGATTTGTGATTTCTAAGCATTCGATTGGAGTCATTTCCATGGGTTGATTTTTAATTGTGGGATTTGAGCCTTATTTTGGGTACAAAGATCCAAAGGTCTGAAATCACTGATCACACTAATATTTGGTATGTAGCTTAGGGTGTGCCAAACATCCATACAGTCAGCTGTCTCAGAGAGTGTGCCATGTGACTCATATTGTAGTCCATTATTGTTGACGAAGGACATCGGCATGCTGAACAATCTATGAAGACGAGCATCTCGCAATACCCGTGTGAGGAGGCGTGCCCAACTTTGTGTGGATGTTTGGGCCATCCCTAGTTGGACTTGCATATCGAAATTCAACCTGATTAGTAATCTCTATCTGTTGGATTAGTCTTTTCCGTGGTTTTATTTTTGAACTGTGAATTTTGAACATTATTTGGGGTGCTCAGATCCAAAGGTTTGAAATCACTAATTAGTATGTAGGGCTGCAACTCGGGCGAGTTGGGTCGGGTTGGAGGTCAACCCTAGCCCAACCCAACCTTAAAGGCTGTGAACCCTAACCCAACCCAACCCTATCAGGTTGGGTCGGGTTGATTAATTTCTTCTTCTTTTTTTGTTGATTGGGAAGTTTGCTAAAATATTTTTATATGAAAATAATTTATTAGTCAATACAATAACCGTTATGCCAACCACTAAATAATAGATTCATTTCCAATACCTCATAAAAGAAAACATGATATTTTCATAATAAGAGAAAAGTTTATTAACTCAAATGCATGATCAAAGTAACTAAATAAATAACCAAAAATAACCCTTAAAGAAAATATAATGTTTTCAAGATCAACCGATCACATAAAATGTCAAAATGTCGTTTCAAGGACATTTTGTAATCTCACACAAGGGTTGTAGTTTTTAAGGACAAACATCCATGAGTCGTGCATTTGCCAAAATGTAGTGTGGATATTTGTCAGTATACTAATACATATATGCATTTGTATGTCGGGCTTGGGTTGGATCAGGTTGGGCCGAGCGTCAACCCTAACCCAACCCAATTTGATCGGGTTACAAAAATCCAACCCAAGCCCAACCCAAGTTTTGAAAAGAGCTAACCCAACCCAACCCTAATGTCGGGTTGAGCCCGCCCAAGTTGCAGCCCTACCATCTAGGGATGGGCCAAACATCTACACAGTCAATAGTCTCTAAGAATTTGCCATTGTCTCATATTGTGGCCCTTCATCATTGTTGGCGTGCTGAACATGTGAAGATGAACATCTTGTAAAGTAGTATAGATTTCTTGTAACATGTAAGTTTGCATTTGAATATGATTTCAATGTACTCCCTGATCCACATGGCACAATAAGGACACACAATGAAATTGTCAAATTTATTACAATTGTGCCCTCCTAACCTTCGACTCTCCACTATAAATACAAGGATCATTTCCTTAGAAAAAAGAGATGCAAAATACATTAAATTCCTGGGGTTTTTCTTGTCTTTCTTTCTTGCTCCACAAATTTCGGAGCAATACTATGGTATTTACAAGAAATTTTCCTCACTTAAGTTAAAACTAAATTAGGAACTGCGAAACAAAACCAGAAATTGTGATATTTCAGTATGTGGTAGCATTACTAAGGGATAAGTCTTCTAAGTCTTCCAAGTATCCCTCAATTGAAGTTTGATCCACCTCCACAGTCCTGTTGAGAGGACCTAACGGGGATCCAAAAAGAGTAGAGAAAATCTGTCTATGGCATTCATCACAGAAATAGAAATAGGAAAAGTGGCCATCACTGGGGAGCTTATGTACCACAGCCTCTGGTAGTGCTCGGTGAACAAACTCAGTTATTGACGGAGGGACCACTCGATCATCCATCCCCTGCTCAACATTGGAACATTCAAAAAACAAAATTAAAATCGAAACTTATCTGACTTGCAATGCTTTAATCTTTTAATGGAAATTTACCCTTGAAGAACTTGGCCATTTGCTGAATTAATTTACCTATTTTGGACATTTTAACAGGCAAAAGGTTTTCTGTATTTACACTCCAGAACTCAGCACCATACTAGAGGGTTTTTTACACCTAGAGGTCTGACTTGGCCAATCCAGACTGTCCATCTGATTGATGATGCTCTGGATTAGTCATAGGGATAGTTCTCCTATCCATGTCATGCCTTCACCCTGCCAATTGTAGCAATTAAATTTTGAAACATTTTTTTAAAATAGAAAGAACGCAAAGGAAAATGTCTCTTTTTGCCTGGCAGTGGAGTGCTACAAGGGTGAAACTTGCCACATGGAAAGATGCTGAGGTGGTGTACCCCATCATTCATGAAAGTATTTTGGAGCATAGCTACATACGACTGTCCCAATTTCTATATGTTTAACGAGGTAACCTACGGTATCCAGCAGGCAGATGTATAAGGGTGAAGGCAGCCAACATTACAGTCTAATTGACAAATACATTGAATTTCATGGTACTCGAGTGATCTAACTTGAGAGTTTTTCTTAAAAGAGAAAAACATATTTCTGTACTTAAAGATAGAATCTTCACTTGCATTTTTATCCCATGGAAGATAAATGCATTTCTAAGTTGTTTCTTAAGAAAAAAAGAAGGAATTAAGCATTATATATGAATCCCGACCCTACTAGGAAAACAAATTCATTTTATCAACGAAGTTCCTTATATGAGTCCATCACTGTTTAGATTTTAAATCAGGCAAAAAAAATACAAAATGAAAAGGAAGATTTGTGCAGACCTGCCAAATATGTATTGGACCAAGAAAGCCTGCCAACTCCCATTTGGTTTGACTATACATGGACTTGAGCCAATGGAAAATGCCTTTTCCCTGGCGCTTCTTCTGTCCCTGAAGGTCCGCGAGGCTGAAACCCCAATTGGACACCTGTAACACTGCTTCCTCCACAAATGGTTCTGGGTTCCCCTGCCGGATTGATTCCTCCACATCTCTCTGCCAATATTCTTCAAACATTGGCTCCTCTATCAAAGCTTTATCCTGTATAAATCAACATTAAGTTAAAAGACATCATAAATAATCCTCAGCTCCTTCAATTGTAAGTAGATTATTCATTATGACGAAAAATGGTTCTTACTACACAAAATGTCAATCTTTGTGGGCATCAAACAGGGAAATGGTCTCATATACCATCAGAAAGTAAAGGGCACGGAGAAATCAGAAATGAGTAGCCCCAACAGAATTTGCTGAATTAAGGTCAATAAGGAGTAACAGAATTATCAGCTATAATTGACCACATGTTTACTCTTCAGTTGTTGCATGAACAGGATCCCTCGAAAAAAAACTTGGAAACATATGGTTGTACTAAAATACTTTTGACAATCTCAAGGAAACCATAGACATGTTAAGATATGTACAACGGTTAGCCGTTTCTTACTCTTTAATGTGCATACTAGAGCAAGCCTCAAGGATCATCAGGCTCAGTTGCCCCTACGTCATCTCTGTATGGGAGAGGAATAATTCGTGGTGTGTGTTGATGTCACGAACCAAGCAATTAAAGACATTCTCAGCCTCCACGAGTCATGAATGGTAGCATGATCATTCAACACTTCTACACTTGTCGTCGCCTTTTATCTTTTTCTCTCAAATTTAACCATCCTAAGTTCTTAACCGAACATTTCATAAATATAGATAAATACGAAGTCGAAGATTTTACTTTGAGCCCTTGATGAATAAAGTTGGCTTTGTATACATAGATCTGTATATATACACAGTGAAACATATGAAGAGTCCTATCCTTTTAATCACACAGTGGCGTGCTCTTTGTATTCTTTCTTGCTAGACCTCATGGCCTGTCATTTCTAGGTACTACAATAACAAAGAGGACAAACCATTTTCACCACAAAGAAAAACCATATGATAGAGTCCTTAAAGTCAAAACCTGTTTCAACAATGTTAGCCCATGGAATTACCCAAATGATCAACACCACCGATCTCTTAAGTAAGCAAATGCCACCAATATTTTCCTTAAATTTATGAAGACACACTGAGATAAAAATGTTAATCATTGGTAGCCCACTCATGTGCCGAGTGGACATATTTGTTTTGGAGGTGAGTGGCTTGGATTCATGAATGAAAAAATTTGAGCGTTTGAAGCATCTCTATGTGGATTTGTTAATACTCCATGGGGAAAGAATCACAAACTGACAAGCTGACACATCCGTACGGTACAACAGCGAAGTAAGATGTATCCATGTCTAAATATTGGAAACATAAAAGCATGATATAAATATAATTCCATTTAGATTAATAAAATGCATTGAAAGTTAATACTATATATGTATTATATATTTTGTACAAAAAGAGAAGGTAATTTGAAGTTTTTTCCTACTAGCTGCATCTACATGGATATACAACACAACGTCTTTTATAGAAAATCCTTGTTACATAGCTAACAACTTCGTTGAAAAAGTGAATCAAGCACTCTAGTGTAGTTTTCCAAAGTATATCTATAAGTATATTTAGTGTTGGTAATGCAATTGGTTAAATTTGTAAATCTCGGTTTTTGTGCACTGACTGAAAATGGAAATACACTCACCTTCATTCCCAATGACAAGGATAACCACTTATCAAGCAGACCATGCTTTCCAGAGAGGAAGCTTTGGCGGTAAAAGAAAGTAAGAAGGGTGGGAAACCTCCGAGCTAAAAAGTACATCAGTTTCCTTTTTGGTGTCCACTTCTCCCAGGTTCTGTCTCTCTCTTCCTTAGTCATGCTTGAATCATATGGATTAACAATTGGAGCAAACATGGCTGCACCTGCAAGTTTGATTGCAGATGGATCGGAAACAAAATATGTCAGATAAAATAATACAAATATAGAAGTATCACTTTCTACATCTCGGGTGAATGAAAAACAACTCACAACTTTCAACAACAGAGCCAGGTTAAATAATTTCAAACAACCGCCATGTGATTGTCCCATGTAAACTTATTAATTTTCATGAGCATATACACGCTGTATTTGCAAATAACCAAATTATCAAATTCTCGAATAATATAAACAAAGAAACATGGAGCAATATTGGCTACAAATGCCACTAGATTATACATTTGGGGGAAAAAGTAACCCTATATTTTTATGTGTGCCACTTTGTCCATGCCGTTTAATGATTCAATTCTTTGAAGAGCAGAAAACCTCATGGCCAAAAGGGTATTTCAATAATTTGAGTCAGAAAGTCAAGTTATTAAGGCCATATACCCCAAAATTGCAGTTTGATCACATAGGCCGATCCATGGGCACTACTGAATACTGGTGGCAGAGACCATGTGATAATGCCACAATTATGATAAAAAAAAAAGTGTGTGTGTGTGTGGAAGAGAAGGCCAAAAGACCTGCAAGTCTATCAGGAATGTATCTGAGTGCAGCCCAAGCATGAATGCCTCCACCCGAGTATCCCAGCACCCAGAACTTGTCATTAACACCAACAGCATCTGCTATATATGACATATCCAAAGCTGATGAGTTAAGATTCCTGTTGGGATGAGGATCGCTCTCCCCAAAACCAGGAAGATCATATGTTACCAAGCGAACACCAAACTCCTCCAGCAATGATGCTTTAACTCCGGGTATTCCTATTTAAAAACAATACAAAGTCAAGCAACAAAGAACTTCATGGAAGAAACTTCCACTCTCACACGTCGCTTTCCTAAATGCATTCAACACCACTAGTTGTCTTACCTGCAAGTCGAGAGGAAAGAAAAGAATGTGGAGCAATCAGAGAGAATCTAGCTCTGTCAGCTGGAACACCTCGTTCATGATATGCCATGTGTCTTCCATCTGGAAGTTGGACACGAGTAGCACTAGGAGGATGAATGGACACTTTCTTTGGCAGTGACTCCAAACTTTGTGGTTCTGTGTTTACACTTAATGCTGCACATCTTTACTTGAGTTAAGAAGTGTTAAACATCACACATTATAAATTATAAATGGAAAAAAAAAAATCACACATAAGTGACTACCAATTTTTGTATGCTATAATTATCATGATGCCAGACACCTTCCGTGTCCAGGTCCAAGGAGGCTGAGAAAACAAACCATAAGCCTTTGTATTTTTTTGAATCAAATACAATCGCTAAATTTAGGGGGAAATACACATATGTGACTGCTAATATTTGTATTCTATAATTATCATGATGCCAGATACCTCCCGTGTCCAGGTCCAAGGAGATTGAGAAAACAAACCGTAAGCCTTTGTATTTTTTGAATCAAATACAATTACAAAAATCACACATTTGTTGGAAGAACAAACTAATAGATGAGAAAGATTCTAAGTGATTGGAAGAAAAGAAGCAGTGGAAATGGTACAGGATGAGAGACATTAAAGATCATAAAAGAACCATAATGGCTGCAATCTAAAAAATGAAGGAATAGTTCTAGGCACAGGTAGGCTGTAGGCCCCTCCACAGAAGGAAATGAAATAGTAAGAGATGTAGCATGCTGTTAAAAGTTAAAACATATTTGATTTGTTGCAATTGAAAGACTAATCTGACATGCTCAGATATATTTGGCAATTTATGCCGAGTTTTATCGTATAAATTGTATTTATATTGGTTTTTCATTTAGAAGCACTAGTTTTAACTAAAATCCAGTTTCAGTACGTCACATTCTATTAGAGCCAACCGTGGGGCAGTTTCAACCTTGCACAAAATTATGAAAAAGGTAGAAAAACCATTGTTTTAAATTGTTTCTCAAGTCACTTAAGATCCATTCTACATTTTTTTTCCTTCAATCAAAGTTTCATTCACCACCACTTTCACAAGCATGTAATTCAAACTCTAAACAAGATACATATTGCAATTACGTCATACTCAGATCCTAACCTTCTTCACTACAATTTCTGTTAAAATTACATCACACCAATGTGCTAAACCTATTTATTATAGCATTAATGGAATCCCACTCTACAAAGACAAAAGTACATATATAGACCACAACTCTTTGCAAGTGAAAGTTGAACACCCAACAAGATTGGGAATATATGAGATTTGACTGGTGTCAACAGATAAGGAAGCAGCAAAGGACTAAAAACTAATTAGACATTGCGGCACCATGGCAAGATCTGGGATCAACGAGAAAGAGACAGAATTGCCCTCAAAAGATGCAGGCTGTACTTTTCATTAACGAAATAAGAGGAAAATGGAACTTTTTCATGTGGCCACAAATATTTTGACTGCAATTACGGATACAGGAGATCTCCAATACTGATTTCTTTAGGATGCTGTATTTTCTTATCATTTTGTAAGCAATGAATTTATTAGAAAGAGAAAACGCATAGACATTAGAATAGAGTTTCCAATAGGGTCGTGATGTAACAAGGTATACCTGAGATCTTTTCATTTGCGGAAGCGGCATGTTTGGTAGTCACCACTACCATCTGGGCCCACTGACCGCATGGATGTTTAGCACACACCTTAGTAGGCATTCACACAAAAAATCAGCTTGTTTGATGATTTGTAGCCGTTGGTTTTAGTACTAAAACAAATGGTTGCATTCAACGGCTATAGAAAAGCCTTAAAAAGTACTAAAAAGTGCTAAAATCTAATGGTTATAGATTACCAATCATGGTGATTTTTGGTGTGTATATCTACCAAGGAGTGGGATAAACATCCATGCGGTCAATGGGCCCAGATGACAGCTGTGACTAACAAACATCGTGCTTCCGCATTTCAAACAGTTTCAGGCATACCTTGTACATCTTTTTCCTTTCCAATATACAAGAGTAGTCTGTGAAAACTACTTCTAGATAAAGAATCAATGAGATCATTAGTATCTCTGAGAGTATGGAAGAAACTACTCGAAAGAACTGATGAAATCCAATAAATGACAAAGCGAACAAGGATAATAGGGATAGAAGGATTCAATGCAAATGGACGAAATGTTTGGGTCTTTAGGAATCAAGCATGGCAAGAGAAAATTAATGACTCAAAGGTAAGGCTGTAAGCGTTTAATAAACTGAAGTTGTTCAATGAGATTCAAATTCTTCCATGCATCACTACTAGTTACTAGATTTAAATATTTGGCTTTCAGAATTAAGATAAAACCACTATAGTCCACTAGAATTGACCAAGCAAGGACATAAATGTATGATGAATTCATAATCAGGATTGCGTTATGAATTACCCTAAATTTCAGTGTAAATGATTAAAAAAAAAAAGAATCAGCATTACCTGCAAGTGCAAGGATGAATACAAAAAACACCACCGGCCAGGCATGCAGGGGATCACGATCCTCCGGTAAGAACTCATTCAGGAATCTTAATCTTCCTGAAACCTTTGCCCAAGACCCTCCGAACTTCCGCACAATAAACGAATCCTCATTCCCAAGGCTCTGCTGCACTATATCCTTGCAACTTCTCGCCAACTGCTGAAGCATTTCTGCCGAAGCCTTCAAGAAACCTTTAACCTGATCCTTAAGGCTCTCCACTTCCGCTGCATTGCCTTCCAGTCCCTCGCTGCAGATAAAATCCGTTGTTTCAATTTCCCCTGCAGCGGTGGAATCTCCAATTCCATCGCCGGGGTACCGGATCCCTGTATCGTTCACCAGGCTCGCGAGTTCCTCTCGCCACGACGTCGATCGTTTATCTTTCGACATTTCGACCTAATTTCAGGCTCAAAACATCAAGCTCTATAAACCTTCGTGAATATCGACATTTGAAAATTTTCAGTAAACATGCAGAAACACAAACTCCGTATCGAGAGATCGTTTTAATCCAATAAATAGAACTTCAGCAATCGTACGCAGAACTTATGTTTGAAAACTATCAACGTGACCGTGAAGCTTCATTTTTAGTTGCAGAAACCCTAGCCGACCAACAATCAAACGGACAAGATCTCTCCAAAAGCTTAATGCGAAAAAAAAAGGACTTAAAAGGAAAAGCATCTACTAGACTCTTTTCCTTTCCGACAGAGACGTGGATGCTGAAATCGTTGCCGCAAGGCTATTAGTATCGAAAACCGAACGTATCGCACTTTAACCGTCTTCGCCATTAATGGCCGTTTTCGAGCTTTTGTTTTTGGTCTGAACGAGCGTGCAAGAGTTGTAGAGGACTCAGTGGTCAGAGGTAGTGGTGGGTTTTGAGAGCACAGGATTCCGTATGGTGATTACGTTCCCTTGGAAATCGAACGGTTGCAATTTGTACACGTTGACAAACTTGTCTATCAATGCAATTAACTGTCGGCTAACGCTGACGCAGGGGGGAAAAGGTTTTGCTGCAATTCGCTCTCGTTGCAGCGTTGTGGGTCGCTTGAATATGGGCCATGTGGCACTCTTTCGGGCAGACTGACCCTCGAATGATGGGCCGACCATTGATGGACCTACCCACTAGACATCAGCATGATTGGTGATCTATAACCGTTGGATGATTACTAACAAGTGGATTTGAGGGGTACATAGATCGAAATGGCAAGCGATCACCCATCAGGCTCAATTTTGGTGTGTCGGTGGTCAGTGGGCCAATGCTGCAAGTCTGTAAACTAGGGGGAACTGCAGCAAAAGAAAATTTCCGCGAGCGGTGGACTGTAAATCCTCGATACAAGTGTCAGCTCGCTTTTGGCCTTTTTGTCCCATATCCGAGGTTGCGCAATCGAGAGGATTTAAGCTAAGTTAACACTAAGTAAAACTTTGATGACAGGGCGCGTATGAGCCACGTGGCATATTCTTGGAGGACTCTGACCGTATGGATGTTTTTCCAATCCCTGAGTGGAATTAAAAACCAAAACTCAGCTTGATTAGTGATTTCAAACCTTTGGATCTTTGCACCTCAAATACTGTTCAATCCCTGAAAATTATTCCAATCCAACGCCTAGATATTACTAATCGGACTGATTTTTGGTTCGTGGGCCCATCTAGAGATTGACCAGACATCCATACGGTTAGAGTCCGCTAAGTATTGTGACCCTGTCATCGGCCTTGATAAGAGGCGGTGTCATCAAAGTTTTACTCATTTACACTCCCTGCTGACTCAGGTCTAACCGACCACAGCTCTTTAATATTTACCCACGGACAGCGAACACGCTGACAGTCCACAACATTACCCCACGTGGCAAACTGTTAGAGGACATTGACCGTATGGATGTTTAGCCAATCTGTGGGTGGAACTATGAGACAAAAATCAACCTGATTAGTGATTTCTAAGCGTTGGATTAGAGTCATTTTCATGGGTCGATTTTAACGGTAAAAATTTGAGCACTATTGACCATTATTTGGGGTACAAGGATCCAAAGGGTTGAAATCACTAATCAGTCTGATTTTTTGTTTGTAGGTGCACCGAGGGATTGGCCAAACATCCATATGGTCAGCGTCACTGTTCCACATGGCTCATATTGTGGGCAGTCAGCGAAGCTTTAATCGTCTGAGCTAGGCACATGGAGAACCGCCCTGACACCTAGGTCACGCAACGAGTGTTATTTTCCCCCACCGCACTTCACGGCACGGTGTTTGCACGGTGGACGGGTGATCTCATTTCACGTCGTTAACAACTTAACGGATAACGTGTCCATGGTGGACTGGAAAGAAAGGTAATTGTGAAATTTCGTGAATACCGATGGTAGTTTTACTTGGAAAACGAGCGGAATCGTCCTTTTCGCTCGTTTTTTGTTTGACCTGAAGAGAATATCCAATGATGTTTACAAGCACGAACGATGATGTTGTTCTGGAACTTCTGGCGTCTTCGATTGATCTTCTCAAATGTGATCCACAAACAGACGGTCTAGATTAATGTCCGGTGGGCCATGTATTTAGTAATAGGCCAGACTGACTGATTCCTCTCAAATGAAATGTATAATGTACTTAAATCTGAGTACCATTCAAGGGTTTAGATTGTAGGGAGAACATCCTCTTGAGGGGCACAAACATTTCCTACTTCCATTAGTTTGCCTCTATAACTTAGCCCAACGAGTGGAGATGGATTAATTTAGCCCAACGGATGGATGTCAAGGACCTGACTAAGGAAGAAATCTTTGATAATGAAAGATGTTTCAAAAGCTTGATACATATTTCTCCAAAATGCTCCGTTGCGGTGGCACACACATTAGGGCCCATTGACCACAGAGATGTTTTTGGCCCCTCTCTTTGTGGATCTATACATAAAAATTTTGCCTTGTTGTTGATTCATAGCCATTAGATTTGATTCATCGTGGGCTTTACTACATCCGTATGCCTGTTTATGGGGCCCGCGCAACAATCTTGTTGATTCCAATTGGGCCATCAACTGCCCATTTTAGTTCATCAAAGAGTCGGTATTAGGGTTGCAGCTTGGGCCAGCTCGACCCAATGTTGGTTAGGGTTGGGTTGGGCTCGGGCTTGAATTTAGACAACCCGATCAAATCAGGTTGGGCTAGGCTCGAGGCTTTAGCCTAACCCGACCCAACCCAAACCCGTCATACCCACTATGTATATATATATATATATATATATATATAACAAAACAGGGAAGTTGTCTCCCCACTTATACCCTCTCTTATCTATTTTGACAAAAGACGGCCAAGATCTTTTCCACCAAATGACAGTGGATCTCAGCCACTCACACCTGATTTTGGCAAATGCTTTGACGGAGTGCTGAGATCTACTATGCTTCGTATCAATTGCTGAGATTAACTCTCACACGATTTTGACAAACACTTTGTCGAAAAGTGCCGTGGGCAGGGGCCACCCACGCATATAACAAGACAACTCAGTAGTATTCTCTTATCTTATCCATCCATCTAATGTGGACGGTTAGATAAAGAGTGGTTGAGATCAAATCCGTCGATCTAATGCGGATGGTTAGATTTCAGCCACTCATTTGACCTCGATTTATTCAAAATTTGAATTTCAACACCGTTATTTTTTGTTATTTCTGTTATTTTACTATTTCTCCCTCTATGCGTTACAATCAGTTATAACAGCCGTCGTAATGGAAAAAAAGGTAATGCCCCAGTCCGTTATACCGTTTGAGTGCTGAAGGCACCCAATTTTTACAAACGCTTTTGTTGGAGAGTGCCATGGGCATGGGCCATTTACTATTCTATATAACAAAACACATTGGTTATCTCCCTACTTATACCTCCTCTAATCCTCCCCCAAATGGACGGTGGATCTCCGCCACTCACCTGATTTTGGCAAATTCTTTGTTGAGGAGTGTCGATGGCACGGGGCACCCACTAGTATATAACAAAACAGGGAAGTTGTCTCCCCACTTATACCCCGTCTTATCTGTTTCAACAAAGGAGGGCCGAGATCTTACCCCCAAATGGACGGTAGATCTCAGTCACTCACACCTGATTTTGGCAAATGCTTTGACGGGGAGTGCCGAGGGCACGGGCCACCCACTATCAATATAACAAGTGATTGCAGTTTTCTTATACCCCATCTTATCTTATATGGCTTCAATAATGAGTGGCTGAGATCCACTATGCTTCATATTGATGGCTGAGATTAACTCCCACCCAATTTTGACAAACACTTTGTCGGAAAGTGTCGCGGACACGGGCCACTCACGCATATAACAAGACAACTCAGTTGTATTCTCTTATCTTATCCATCCATCTAATGTGGCCGGTTAGATAAAGAGTGGTTGAGATCAAATCCATCGATCTATGTGTGGACGGTTAGATTTCAGCCACTCAATCCGCCTCATTTGACCTCAATTTATTCAAAATTTGAATTTCAACACCGTTATTTTTTGTTATTTCTGTTATTTTCCCATTTCTCCCTACATGCGTTACAATCCGTCATAACAGCCGTTATAATGGAAAAAATGGTAACGCCCCAGTTTGTTATACTGTTTGAGTATCGAAGGCACCCAATTTTTGCAAACACTTTTGTTGGAGAGTGTCATGGGCACGGGCCATTTACTGTTCTATATAATAAACACACAGTGGTTGTCTCCCCACTTATACCTCCTCTTATAGGCATCAACAAAGAAGGCCCAGGATCTAATCCTCTCCCAAATGGGCAGTGGATCTTAGTCACTCACCTGATTTTGGCAAAATCTTTATCGTGGAGTGTCGATGGCATGGAGCACCCACTAGTATATAACAAAATAGGAGGGTTGTCTCCCCCTCTTATTTGGCTTCATAAAGGATGCCCGAGATCTTATCACACTAAATGGACAGTGGATCTCAGCCACTCACACCCAATTTTGAAAAAGGCTTTGTCGACGAGTGCCGTGGGCACGGGTCACCTACTATTTACCTGCATATAAGGAATGAAACGGGTTGGATTTACATATAGCCCAAGGGTCAGGCTCAGGGGCCCAACTTTTTATGCCTCGAGAGGGGTGTTACCGTCAAAACGGATTGAAATGGCCAGGGCAAAAATGAAAAAAAAAAGATTTTAATGGAAAAAAGTGGTGTTGAAATTCAAAATTTGAAATTTTTGCAAATGCTTTTGTCAGAGAGCTGTGGGCATGGGCCATTTACTATTCTATATAACAAAACACACGGGTTGTCTCCCTACTTAAGTGAAAAAATTTGCTGGTCCGGGTCCTTCAAACTTTGAAGGTCCCCTCCCAAAATGTTTGACACATACCCTTTGTTAACCTCCCTTAATCAACTAACCAAGGGTTAACGTGAGTTGGGTTTAGGTCTTGAAGTATGTGTCAGACATTTTGGCATGGGGACCTTCAAACTTTGAAGGACTGGGACAGCGAATTTTTTACGCCCTACTTATACCTCCTCTAATCCTCCCCCAATTGGATGGTGGATCTCCGGCCACTCACCTGATTTTGGCAAATTCTTTGTCGAGAAGTGCCAATGGCACGGGGCACCCACTAGTCTATGTAACAAGAGACAACGTTTGTCTCGGCTTCACAAAGAGTGGTCGAGATCGATTCTATTTTCAACTTTTTTTTTTGGCGCTCATTTTTTTCGTCCGCCTCTCTCCTTAATACACCATCGCTGCTGCTTTTGTCTCGAGCCCAAGCATCTCAAGTTCGCCTGCCTGCTCTACGCCGTTCACCGCTTGCTCTTCTCCTTAAAGGTAAGTTATCTCTACTCACTTCCTCTATCTCTCTTGGGTTCATTCCCTTTCACGGTAGGTTTTGGAATGGGTTTGGGGTTTTTGATGTTGGGTTTTTTGATGGGTTTGGGAGGGTTTTGATGTTGGGGTTTTTGATGGGTTGGGGGACGGTAGGTTTTGGAAATGGTTTGGGAGTTTTGATGTTGGAGTCATGTCGAACCCGCTGAAACCCTAACGGGCGTCTTACGGTTTTATACCGTATGGTCCATCCAGGTTTAGGCTGCTTCAGGTCCGAAGAGATTTGAGTGGCTATTAGTGAAAGTTCAGGTCAGAATGGCACATAAGAAGAAGAACTGATCTTTATTTATTTTTAATATTCTTTCAAATTTTGGCCTTTTTCTCTGAATTTTTACAGGCAGTTGGGAGGATTTTTAATTTTTTTTCTATCGTAGATTCAGCAACGGAGCTAATACCCGAGGCCTCTGCAAGTGAGTCGAGAGCTTCATCGGCCGGATCTCCTATAGTCCATCTAGCTGTACCACTAGTGAATTCTGATCTTTTTTTTTTTTTTTTAAATTTCTTTTATGATCTGGATCTGATGGAATCCTAGCGCTGCATCATTGATGGTTGCCTGATCTATTTTTTATTTCTTTTATGATCTAGATTTGATCTCTTAGTCCCAATTATTGAATAGGTTACATCACTGTAGGTTGTCAAATGGGAAGGTTTGAAGTGGATTCGGGGGTCTATTTTTTTAAGATCTTGGACAAACTTATTAAAATATATTAATACATATGAATGCTTAAAATTATTAATAAAATAACAAAAAATAAATCAGAAAATATTTTTAGTTTATTATTGTATGGAGGATGGAACACACCAACCCACTTTTAGAAATCAATTTTATATTAAAAATTATTAAAACAAGGGGTGACGGCCCTAAGTGTCTAGATGTGTGTCCGGAAGTGTCGACACGAGTGTCTGGGAGTCGAGGTGTCTGACACGGCAAAACCCTAAAAGTGCAGTGTCCTTGTTACATAGATATCTATGATTCTACTGCTTAGATCTTTTTTACATTTTTAAAGGGTTTTGTAAATTCCTAATTTTGTTGTTTCATCTTGATTTTGTATTGGGTTTCTTAATTTTGTATGTTTAGTCGAATCTCGTATTAAGGTGTTGTTTTATTTCTTGGTTAGGTTCTTTAGATCTGAAAACACGGGTCTTTAATGTTTCTTAGGGCTTTACTTTGTTAAGCCTATGAGTTTATATCATGTTCTATGATTCGGATTGTTAGAATTTTAGAACTTTGTTAGATTTGGATTGTTAGAATTTTGCTTTTTGGGTGTTAGGAATTGGGAATTTGATAGAAGATTTTGAATACAAGGATGAATTGTGTGTCGATATTTGGTATTTTGACCGTTTCGGGTATGTGATCCATGAGATAACGATGTATAGAATTCATCAAGCAACTTTGGTATCGTAGAGTTAGTAGAATGTCAAAACAATGCTCAAAATGTAACTTGCTTTGTCTTATTTGAGAAACTGATTTCTAGATTAAAAAACCATGCATTTAAGATAGAAAATATGAATGTTCTTAAGATGTGAACATGGTTCGAAGTATTGTTCTGTCCTGGAATGTTTCAGCTGACACGTTTCAGTCTCGGGGGTGACTGGAAAAATACTTGGGGAGCTTGTTTTAGTTTCTCTCTTCATTTATCTCGGTCTGTATCATATTGTCTCAGTCTAGACAAATTTTCAACATATCGAGATGTAGCTCGAGACCAAGATTTTTTTAGACTGCATGTGAAAACTCTTTATAATAGCTAAATAATCAGTATCTCAATCTAAAAAACTATGAATTCAAAGATAGTCTGGATTTTTTGGGTTATATAGTTAACAATATTTTTTTCACTCAAGCAAATAGATAAAACCCTGAATGCCAAATTATTTGAATTGTGTAATGGCATAGGACATATGTAGCGTGCTTGGTTATTTGCGAAGTTGATTCTCTGACACGTTCGAGTTGAAACGGTTCCTAAGATTACTAAACTGAAGTCGATGGAACGAGTCCATGTCTTAGGGCTCAATTGAGTAAAATTCTTGACTTCCCTGCTCCCGGTGAAGGAAAAAAATTTGCTCCACCAATGGAGGGCAAAATTTGGACCTCCAGGCTTGGTTAGCAACCGCACGCCCTTGTGGGTCCCATTAATCTCCTTTTCAATTTAACGGGGATATCTACAATTTATGTGCTATCAACACAAGTTTTTTATATTTATTTTTGTCTTCTTCTTCTGCTTCTCACCTTCCCTTCCTCCTCCCCATTCTACTGACCGTACCAACATCTGCCTCTCTCTGTCTCCCCCTCGCTTGGTTCTGCAGGAAGGCTATTTCTCCTTTCCATGGTTGTAGTTCTCCATGGGTGGAGTAACTTCTCTTTTCCAAAACCACTAACATCAGATCACTCAAAAGCATTGACATTTTTCCCTCACTGTCAACTTATTATTTTAGCTTCATTGAATATTAGTTCTGCTGAGTATCTCAGAATAATTATAGATTGATCTGCGGAACCACTCAATGGCCTAGCAGTACATGTGTTTGTGTGTGCGCACGCATGATGTTTTGAATTAAAATTGTACTAATCACGAATTTCTCCCACATTCCCTGTATGTTTGACCAAAATGTAGACCACATTTTGAATGATGAAACCGGAATTATACTCGAATTTTTGTTGTATGCCGAATTGTTAATACTGGTTTCAATGGCTAATTATGTTTATTTTGGAATAGGGTTTTAAAACACCTTTTGTTATATTTGGTATTTTAACAAAGAGGAAAATTGTTGGTTTTGGCAGTTTGAATCGTGTGTTTGTGAACGAGTTCAATAATTGGGTACCTCATGCTGCCATGGCCACCGATGCGAATCCGGTTGTTTCAGACCAAAAGAAGCGCACATTAGAAGCATTGGAGCGAAGGTTTGCTCTTGCCAAAGTTGAGCATCTCCAACAGCAACAGCAGAACAAAAGGCAATCTTGTGAAGAAGAAGCAGAAGGAGAAGGACGGAACAAGAATTCTTCTTCTCTTACTTCCCCAGCGGGTGTGACCAATACGTCAGATGCACCCTCTTCGACACCATTATCCAAGAAAGGTGTCTTCTTTATGCTTTTGGTGTCTTCTTTATGCTTTTGTACTATGTGTTTGTTTTTTTAGGGTTCATGTCAATCAAGGTTCGGATTTTCTTTTTAATTGTTTTCTTGATTATTTTTTGATCGGTAAAAGATATATATTAAGAAAGGGGCTGAGAAAGCCCCAAAAGGACTATACAACCACTAAGGGCTCCCAACACCAGGAGCAAAGAGGCGGGGCCCCAAAAAAACAAACACAAAAGAGGCGCATAGCTACTTCACTAAACGCTCCCACTGGAAGACATTATCCTCAAATCTGAATCCTTGCAGCTCGAGTTATAATCTTATTTGTTAGTTTTTGAGTTTCGGTAGAAAGAACGACCGAGATTTTATGTCGAATTTGAGGAAAATCTATAAGAAGTGATCATTGATTTGTAATACTCCACTAATCGATAATACATTCCCAAAAAGAAGGTAATGCCTCTTTTGTCATTGTTGGATCATAAAACTTTTGTTTTCATAAAATAATTTGAAAAAGAGAGGAAATCTACTTATTAGAGATAGTAGATGGAACAAAGTGTGCATGATCTGGAAGAAAAAATGGTATGAGATGACATTTGAAGGGAAACGTGCAAAGTAAATTTGACAAGTCGTAATTGAATAACAGGCAAGGAATGTGTGGGGGAAAAATATCCAGAAAATACGGTACCCACAGAATGGTTTTTCATTTGAGGTTGGCTCTACCATCAGTTGAGATTTTGATGCCAAATCTGGAGCAGTTGAGTTTGAGGTAACTATTATCTCACTTGAGAAGTGGTCTATAGAAGAAGTTAAATACATCTAAAACATGCTGTGATTAAAATGCTCCTATGGAATATTTAAAGCAGAACCCAACAGCTGATTACAGAAAAAAAGCAGAACCCCAGCAAATTTTAACATTGTCAAGTGGATTTTTTCTTTTTGATAAGTCATTGTCAAGTGGATTTCAAAATTAGATGTCTCATTGACAACCATTTGAAGAGGACTCTGTGCATAATATTTAGGGAACAAAGCATTCTTGTGTTTGCTATACCAAGGTGATGACTTGAAACTGAATGTTTTCAATATTGCTGATAGTGACTGTGGTTGGAACCGAAGAAAATCTGTTATTTTTCATCTGCTGCTCTAACAAGTATCAGGATTCTCATTTTTTTGTATGTCTTCAGCGTCATGTTTCTGATTATTAAATTTATATTCTGTCTGCCCCTTGTTTGGCAGAGTGAAACATTGTGATCTCAATGGTGAGAAGAGATCCTAGTATCGCATATGAGCTGTTAACCACATTGGAAATTTAGAAATATATTTTCTCTTTCCCGATCTGTCCTAATCAGCACTATTTGTCCCGACATTCAGGGCATTTTGCATTTGCAGGTCATACTCCATTGCGGGGAACGCCTGGAGCTTCAGGTAAATATTCTTGGGGAGTATTCATGGTTAATAGAATGAGAAGGCAATTGAGAATTTTGTAACATGCTTATTTTATACAGACGTGGAAGCAAATGGTCCTACATATTCTCAAATCTGTCAACCTGTACACAATAGTCTGCTAAGTGCTGGTGTCAAGGTACTTGTTTGCTTTCTTGAGTTAGATTTTACCCTTGGTGTTGCTTGTATTAGTGAGGTTGCACTTGATAAATATGTGTCCTTAGCCTCTAATTTATTTCAAATTATGTACATCCAATATGCGACCCAACTTCCACATAATGGATGTCTACGCAGCTTTCAAGTAAAAGAGGGAGCACGGTCGATAAGATTCTTCACGAGCTTCTCCAAAATGGTGACTCAGCCCAGAAGTACATGCAGGGTTCTAGAAGCATGAAGATTGACAATTGGCTCCTCCTTGATAATTTTGTACAAGGACGTGGTGCATCAGTTGGTGCTCGTATTAGGGCTTTGCAGAGCCACTCGAAACGCTCTAGAAGGCATATGTCCGTGAAGCAACATCGAAAAAATGGTTCATTTAATTTGCCTCAAGAGTTCCATAAGTAAGGTTTATAGTTCTCTAGGAAGTATGTTGTTGTGATCATTATTCATCTAGGTTTAGCTTTACGTTATCATATCAATTGTTTTTCTTTATGAAAAGAGGTAGAGGAATATGGTACAAATGAATTCGAAGTGAATGATAATAGTACAGGTACTGGGAAGTGGGATTGTCCCAATATATGACAGCATGGAATCCTTCTCTTTTTTGTTGTGTTAATTCTGTTGTAGAACATTGTCTCATCTCAGGAAGGTATCAAAAAGCGGGATCGTGGCCTGGCTTGTACCCACCTGGCGAGTAGTATTTGAGACTCGATCTTTCCGATTGAAGTCTTGTTATTGAACTGTCTGTACTTGTTTACAGAACTATTTGAACAATTTATGATTATTTTGTTATTTAAAATCATTGAATAGTTGGCTTAAGGAGGGATATGCGTGTTGAGGCTAAGCCTTCTGACTTGCAGGATTATCTTTTATTTCAAAGAAATTTGATGTAAGACAAATGTGATGGCTTCCAACTGATGGCTGAGATTAACATAAAGTTATTAAGAACAACAAAACAATAAATTTCCATGCTAATCACACGCAAATAATCAGATTCAACCAAATAAATTTATTAAAGTTCAAGGCCTTCACACAATCCCACAATATTAGACCCGTTGCTTTAACGGCGAGGATGTAATGGAAGGTAGAACTTCCAACAAACTTAGAGAATCAGTTAAGCGCTGAAACAAGACTGGAATGGGTAGAAAATGGTTATAAGGACTTTAGGGTTTCTAGAGTTTTGAGAAGGATAATGTTGATTTAAAAAATATCAATAAATAACTGTGAATAGTAAAGGACAAGAAATTTAGGGATGGATATGATAGGGTTAAGGTTTCACAAACTTAGGGTAAAAGTGCTGAAATTCAGCACAAAACAGAAAAAAAGTGATGGAAGAAAAAAAAAGATGAAGAGAAAGAAGAGAGTACCTTTCGGATTCGCACCAAGTAGTTATGATTCTCACCAAGGAAGCTTGGATTCGTACCAAGGAAGAATAGAACAATTCACAAGAGATTTCTTGAAAGCAAAATCAATATATTTCATCATTAATGTAAGATTACAATTAAAAAGTTTATAAAATAACTCAAAACACCTTAGTCTAATCTCAGCTCTCTATCTAATCTAATGGTTATAAAAATACAACTTAAAGTAATTAGCCAAAATTACAATGAGCCTCCTAACTTTGGACTAATTGCAAAGACACATAAAACTCTAAAAGATATCAAAATAAGTCTAGAAAAGCCAAAAAAAAAGGCTCTAAAAACTCCTAATGCAGCCCACATGCATCTTTCCAATGTGGAGTCTTCATAATGCACATGCATGTGGGGTCTTCAAAATATTCTTCTTATCTGATGCTTTGATGTCCGCATCAGATAGAAAACTGAAATCAGGAAGAACACAAAAAAATAAAAAACTGAATTAATTTTTTTTTTACTAGAATGGGTAATCGGATCTGAAGGGCTGGGGTACTATCAAAAGAAGAAAAAAAAGAAGGCTGGGTTACATAATTTAGCTCTTAGGCTTTGTGTGATAAAAAGGCAGGACACTGGTAATACATATGTAACTTAAGGCATTAAATGACTTTGAGTTGAGTTTAGTACCTGCCTGGACAGTTCAGATTCAAACAGGGTGACCAATATCTTTTGCGCCCATAGATCACGAATACGACTAAACTATAGAGAATAGAGTTCCCCTCATACATTCACCAATCCCAGTTCTTGTTACCTATGAAAACATCGTCTTGTCAACTATTCTTTACCATGTGTTCTCTTCAAACTGCTAGTCCGTGCCATTACTTTTGCCAGCACTTATACTTCTTTCAACATTCTTTCACCAAATCTAGTATTCTTAAGACTCTAATGCGATTATTTTGACACTGTTATAACATGTCATCAGGACTCATATAGTGGTTTTTTATTCCTCTAGTCTCCCATTTCTCGAACATTTAAACTTTGTTATATGTATTAAAAGTTAAGTAAATCTGGCTTCTTTTCCCTGTAGATCCCTTGCTGGGCTTCCAGGATCTGTATGCATCAGACATGTTGCTCACATGATTATTTGTCACGGTACTCCAGGCGTTAGACTGTTAGGCCACTCCTTGGATGGGCCAGAGCTTTTTCACTGACCGAGCAATGATAACCATGCAAATTATGTACATTTTCTGACATTGACTTATACCTAATTTTAGCAGTCCATGTTTTATCCCTTGATTGGACTGTTATGATATGATTTCCGAATTGCTGCCATATTTTGGGCTGTAGCCTACCATGGGGCGTCAAGATTGATGAGCATGTATGTCACGTATTAGGCAGTGTCCTGGAAGACAGATCAAAGGGGGAAAAGAGTCAGGCTTCCTTGTAGAAGTTATAGGAATGAGGCTCCAGTAGACTGCAGTTCATGGATCCTAAACTTATAGTATTTCATATTATGCATTTTGTATGATAAACAGCTCCTTAGCTCTTGTAGTTTGTCTTTCTGTGATTTTCTCTTCAAATTCATCTTTTCGACATTGTAGGTTGGGTTTGTGTTGCAGGTTCGACATTTTCAAGCCAATGCATGAAATGTGGAAAGAATATATAATGCAACTTCTTAAAAATATTGGGTGAGACGCCTTCTTGTTGAAATCATTGATATTCTGATAATTTGGTTGTTATGCATTGTCATCTATCATGTTATCTGCTTAACGTACAAAATATGCTTGGGTTAAGGATGCCAGTCTTTGTAACCCTACTTGCATCCAATATTGCAGGAAAAGCCAGTTAGCTCAATGTCTTCTTGCCGCAGACTTACATGGTGCTATTCTTCAAGGTTATTGATAGACAACATTTTGCAGCTTTTTATGCAGTAAGAGTGTGAATACACCAATAATCTCTTTGTTATATTTTGGGAATATGTTTTTTGTCTGTGAAGGATGCAAAACGTTGTGATCTTGCTGTACCATACACATTTGCCCCCACCTTTCCCTGTAGCCTGTCCCTGAATCGATCATCACTTCTCAAATGGTGGCCCACCTCTTTGATGGCAGTTGCTCATAAGTCAAACAAACGGATAATCTTAAGATTCAGTACCATGAAATGTGGACAAATCACACAAACGGACAATCTTGAGATTTATTAGTCATTACCATTTAAACCACTTTTCCTTAGCTGTTCAGGTAATTGTTCATTTTCCTCTTGACTGGATGATGAGAATATCTTCAATGTGATTTTTGGGGTATGGTCATCCAACAGGTGTCCCTTTAATCGATCGATCTGGATTGATGCATAGGCAGGTCATGTATGAAATAGTGTCAAGGAAAAATTTCCATTTCCATCAGACACAAGAATGTAGTGGTATATTTTTCCGAATTTTTGTATTGGTAATTAATGGACTGCTTTTGTGTCGTTTCTTGCAGTTGCTGAGTGTAAAATAACTGCCCTCACTGGAGTGAGTGGTATAATGGTTCGAGAAACTGCAGAAACATTTGGGATTATTACACAAGATAATAAATTCCGAGGTGCACAATTGCTTTTACACAGTTTTCATGTTTATTCTTTGTGATGTGTAATTTTCCATGTCCTACACACGTACATAATACATACATACAACGGTGTCTTCTATAATAAATGGATAGAGATTGCTTCAATTATTCAATGTGTTTCCATTTCTTTAATTATTCTTGTCAGTGTAGTCAAAGCTTTGCTAGGTGTTGCCTAGACGACCTTCGCCTAGCCAGGATCCTTAGTGTTTGAACAGGGCCTAGTCAGGCGCTGTCAAAAAGTGTCTTTGTCTGGGACCACCTAAGCAATGACGCACCAAGTGATCAAGCAGTACGGCTAACTAAAAATGAAAATAAATCCTTTTTTGTAGACTTAGTCTCTTTTACTTGGCTTCACCATCACTGGGAACTAGCTCTCCTTTGGAGGTATGCAAGATTGGAGAGGGATAATTGATTGTCAGCATGTTGGCAACTTGACAGTGGATAGTTGGGGACCTTAGGGATTTGGGGTATTTGAGACTTCAATCGGACAATTGTGTGTTGGTCTTAAATTGTTATAGATATGCTGGTATTCATGTTTATTTGCCATGTGTACTTCAGTACTCAGTACATAACTTTACTCAATTCTTTTTTTTTTTTGTAAGTATAACTTTATTGAGAAGAAAAGAGAGGGATAACTTTACTCATTCCTCTTTAGTAATTTGGTATTATTTATGATTTATTGCTTTTCTTTTTATCTTTTTAGCCATATCATGCGTATTTCTTTAATTTTTATGAAAAATTTATTAAAAAAATCAATCGCCTAACCATTGTCTAGGCATTGCCTAGGCGTTCATGCCTCAGGGACCCTTGTTGCCTGTGCGGACGTGGTACCTTTGACAACACTGTTTTCTGTTAATAATTATTACTTTTCTAGTGTTCGACAGAATTTGGGAGCCCAATCTGGAACTTTCTTACTTTTTTTTTTGATTGGTAATCTGGAACTTTCTTACTGACTCACTGTTTGTGTGCATCTTTCGCAGTTGTACCCAAAAAGTCTTCTGTATTTATATTTCAAGCTGACTGCTGGAAGATTACATTGCATGGGGACAAACTCACTTCGAGAAATTTTGGCTCATGATTTTGATCTTGACCATTGGTAATCTATTCATCCACCATGGTTTTTATCGTAAGCATTTCATAGTCCTTAATCCTTCATAATATATATATATGGCATGGGAGTGGGGAATGTTGGCTTAAGCCCTGAGCTGGGATTTGAGAAGTAGTCAAATTCTCTTGTACCATCAAGATTTGCTTCTTTATACGGGTTATCTGCTTTCTGTCATTTATTTAGTTCACCACGTAGATTTTGTTTATCCTTATTTGTTAATTTCGTTTTAGAGGTTGAATGTACAATCATGTACACGCGAATTATACAGATTGACTCAAAACAGAATTCGATTGGTATATATCTGGTAAATTATGTCGACGACCCAGAAAGAAATCTGGTAAATGATCAAGAAAAGAGTGTGTATGGTTTAAATGATATGATCAATTTGAGCTTTTGGCCTGGGAAATATACTAGGTGTGACCATTGAATGGTGATCTCAAACTTAAGATATTGTGAAAACTTGATTGACCATGACCACATGGCCATCCATGGCCATTATTTTGTTCCTAGGTCGATCTTTTTTGTGTATTACATTTCAGAATTAATTAACACGTTAACAAGAATACATTTAGATGGCTGAAGTGCTTTTGAAACTTAGATTTATCTAAGGTTTTAGCATAGGAGGAGTTAAATAAAGAAAAGAGAAGTGAAGAGAAGACAAAGCAAGAGAAAGAGGGGAGGGAATGCACTTCGTTAAGAGTGCACGATCTCCATTAAATTGCTTATATTCATCTTGGTTTGATACACAAATTACAAGTATGTTCTCCCAGAGCCAATAATAAGAAAAGACAAAATAAATAAGTACAGAAATACTCCAACATGTACATTTATACTAAATAAATACGCCAACACTCCTCAAGCTAAGCATAGATGTCATCTATGCCCAGCTTGAAACAAATCTGCTAGTGCTCATGTCCAACGCCATGGTGAAGATGTCAGCAAACTGATTTTGAGAAGATACATTTGGCGTAGAAATTTTAGAGCTCGACACCTCCCGAATGAAGTGGCAGTCAACTTCTATATTTTTTGTTTGTTCGTGGAATACATGATTTATAGCTATGTGATTAGCGGCTTGATTATCACAATTGAGTTTGACAGGCTCTTTGAATAGCACTCCAAAGACTCTTCAACCACATGAGCTCACAAGTGCTGTTAGCCATAGCACGATACTCTGCTTCAACATTGGATTTGGCAACGACACTCTTTCTCACTTTTCCAAGTTACTAGATTTCCACCCACAAACGTATAATGCCATGTAGTAGACTTATTTGAAGGAGATCAAGCCCAGTTTACATTTGTGTACCCCTCATCAATTAGGTGACCATTTTTTTTTTTGTATAGAATACCACGTCCAGGAGCCCCCTCTAGATACTTGAGAATTTTGACTACGGCTTCCATATGTGGAACTCTAAGGGAATGCATGAACTGACTGATGACACTGACAGCATAGGAGATGTTTAAACGTGTGACTGTAAAGTAAATAAGCTTCCCAACCAATCTATGTTATTCTCTAGGATCACCTAATGACTCTTCTTGATCAACAATCAACTTAGGATTCGGATCCATGGGACTGCGAACCGTTTTAGCTTCTAACAGTCCTGTCTCTATCAGAAGATCTATAACATACTTCCTTTGCAACATCTTGATACAAACTAGGCTTTAGGCAATTGTTTGAGACCATATATGATTTTTTCAACTTGCACACCTTAGCTGACTCCCCATGAGCAGCAAAACCAAGAGGGTGCTCTATAATCATATACACTTCCTCAGATAGGTCACTATGCAAAAAAACATTTTTCACATCTAACTGAAACGACCATGACATATTAGCTGCCAAGGGTAGATCACACGAACAAAATTCAACTTAGCCATAGGGGAGAAAGTCAGATAGTCGATATTATAAGTTCGAGTATATCCTTTCGCTACCAACCGGGCTTTCAGGTTTTTGAACCATCAGGAATCTACTTCATAGCGTAAACTCAATGATCATGGTTTAAAAATGCTTTTTGAGCCTACGTCTTGAGGCTCACCTCGCCTTGCCTTGATGCTCTAAGAAACAACCTCGAGGCTATAGACTCAATGGTCATTTCTAAGCCTCAGTTTATTGAGGTTATAGCCTCAAGGCGCACATGAGGCTATAGCCTCACTTTTACACGTTAAAACCCGAAACTGTAACCACTTGGGCGAGAGTAGTACTAGGATGGGTGACTTCTTGGGAAGTTCTCGTGTTGCACCCCTCGAAACCATTTTTCTTAGTCACCTCGACCTCTTTACTGATTTACTTGTTTTCTAGGCTTTTACCTCCTTAATGAAGATTATACTTATAAAAAAAATAATCTTTTATGATAAAAAAGACCTAAAGGTCTTAATTTTGTTCTCTAAAACCCTTTGTTTTGTGAGAAACCCTAAATCTAAGTTGTCATCCTTAGTTTTCCTCAGAGTCTGCCTTTGCTCAACTACTTGTTGAGCAGAAAAATGCTCAACGACATCTCTGCACTGTCAGATACACCTTGAAAATGTGTTTGCACTGTTGTCAAAAAGTTTGAAATTTAAAAAATTTAAAACACGTTTCAAGGTGTATTTGATGGTGCAGAAAAAAAGTAGATAAAATCAAAGGGTGACGTGATCACTCATTAATTGAGTGGCAAAATGACTGCTTATATATAAAAAAGTAGCTAAAATGACTATAATGATGCAGGGCACGAGCAAAGGTTATGCATCATGTTACAACCCCAGGTGATCTACTCAGCTTGCTGGATGATGATGCTAGAGGTGGTAGGTATCAAAGGTGTCAATTATTCTTTTATTCTTTTTGGCAAGGTCTGGCAGGGGTAGGGCTGTTAATGGATTGGGTTGACCTGCTGATCCGGTAGGGGTAGGGGTAGGGCTATCAATGGATCGAGTCAACCTGATGATCCAATCTAACATAGGGCCTGGATCGATATATTGGGTGTTGAATTGGGTCTAGGAATCGAGAGCTCAGAAGCTATCTGAATGGTTCTGGATTGTCCCTGATCTGATCTGATAATGACAGCAATCCTATGTATTGTCAATCAAATCTCTCATTTGTTATTTGACTGTTTTATGTTTTATAGGCTTTGTTTTCTCTACATATAGACCTTATCGAGTTTGGATCAAGTGGGCCTGCAATTGTATCGAATCAGCTCTGATCTGAATCCATCGACTGCCCTACCAATCACTATGCAGGACCATGTGAGCCCAAATGAGTGAGCTAAACATCCATGCGGTTAGTGGGCAAAAAATGAGCTGTAGAGGGCAATGAGAGCCCTCTGCGTCGACTGCATCAAAAGTCCTCTGCAGCAAAAAAATTTCCCATGAAGTGGGCTATCTCAGCGGGGAAGGTAGTGTCAGCATCCTCACTAGTTACCGTCCTATGTTTCGCAAGGTAGAGGGACAAACGGCTTTTCGAGATTGCAAGGAGTACTGGAGTACGTTTGGTCGTCCTTAGAATCTTTCTCCAGCTCAAAGGTCAAATTTCAATATCTGCTGTCCCTTGGGACTTCAAAATTTGAAGTTTCCCCTCCCAAAAATGCCATGTGGTTGGTCCACCTCTTGGTGGAACTACATACCATATATCAGCTTGATCAATGATTTCTAACAGTTTTATTTTAGAGTCTAGAGAAATACCTCAAATCCAACGGTCATAAAATTACGTACCATATATCAGTTTGATCAATGAGTTCCAACAGTTAAATTTTAGCATCCAGAAAAAGAGCTCAAATCCAAGGGTCATAATTACATCATTAAAATGCTAAATCCAGCGGCTATTAGTCATCAATTCTACATTTTTTATTTGTAGATCCACCAAGACGTTGATAAAGAGTACTTCACATGGCATTTTGGAGGGGGGGGGGGGGGCTTCCAACTTTGAAGTCCCCTGGGACACCAAACTCGGGCACATGGTATGCGTGTCCAAGTGTCCTTTTGTGCTCAAAGACGGCTAAATGAGCAGTTAGGATTTAGTACATCAAGCACTATGGATGTTTGCCCATTCCTAAGTAACCTTGCAGACCAAAAATCAGCTCGATTGGTGATTTCTAGCTGTTGGATTTTAGTTTTTACATGGGTTGATTTTTAGCAATGGAATTCTGACATTATTTGGGGTACTCTGGAGCCAACGGCAAGAATTCACCAATCAGGCTGAGTTGGTCTGGGTCACGTGGCTAACACAGACATGGTTGAGCATACATGAATTCTGGAAAACTCTATGATACAGAACTCTATCAAAATTTTGATGAAGAAGTCCCTCAAATTGACATGTGGCACACCCTTACGGGCTCACTGACCTCGTGAAGGTCTGGGCAACATTTTGGTGAAACCTATGCACCGAAAATCAGCATGGTTCATAATTTCTATCCATTGGATTTGAGTACTTTTTCATCATGGGCTTGGAACCAACCCATAAGTATGTTCATGAAGCCCATAATGAAAAAGTGCTAAAACTGATTGGCTAGAAATCACTAATCAGGCTGATTTTTGTTTTGTAGGTCCACCAAGATGTGGGTTATTTTAAATAGAAAAATATGAAGGGAATTCTTAGCTATTTTGTATATCCTGTATGAATTGCACTCGCTCGTGCGCACTTTAAGATATTTTACATAGAAAAATATGAAGGAAATTCTTAATGTTCCAAATTCTCAATGTATTTCCCTCTCAAAATGCCAGGTGGTATACTCTTGCGAGTTCACTGACCCGTAGATGTTTGGCCCTTCCTTTAGTTTGTCTACCAAAAATTAGCTTGATTTGTAATTTCTAGGGTTGGATGTTCATTGCGGCAGATTCCTCTGTGGGATTTGAAAGTTATTGGGTACTCAAATCTAATGGTTAGAAATCACCAATCATACTGATTTTATTGTATAGATTTATAAGGGTCGGCCAAACATCTACAGTTCGTGGGACCGAAAGAATTTTACACATGAATTTTGGACGTTAAGTAGGACGGCCTTTGGCACCCCACCTCCGCCTTTCTGGAGCCTATGGAAAAAGTTCAGTATAATTCGATTCCGAGCTTAATAAAATTGATCAATAATTCGATCAAAATATTTGAGGAACGGCAAAAGTTCGTAATTATATTTATTCTTGTTTAATTCATCTATGATCCAAAAATTAGATGCTAAAATTTCGCAAACAAAATATAAAGGTATGTAAAACCAAGGTTTAAAGGGGACCGTTATAACGGTACAATGGACTGGGGGCGTTACAAGGGCAAAAATGGAAAATAACGGAAAAAACGGAAAAATGGAATATAACGGAAAATAACGAAAAATAACGGCTGTTTTTTCACAAAAATTTCAGAAAATAACGGTCGTTATTTTCTATTTTCATTATAACGAAAAAATAACGGCGTTATTTTGTTATAAAGGCTGTTTTTTAAACCTTGTGTAAAACTTATAAGAGATTAAAGTTTAGGATTGTTGATGGGTCCCCACTTACTCGAATACTGGACAAACATAAATTTGAGGTTGTGTGGGGCTGCATGTTGTGGTTAAATTAGATGAACTGTGAACTGTGAACTGTGAGAGTGACTAGAGTTGTAGGTCTCTGCTCACTGTGGTGTGTGGAGAGAGAGAAAGAGAGAGAATCCTGATTCGTAATTTGTATCCATTGGATTAAAGTCTTTTCCATGGTTTATTTTTTACAGTAGATTTCGAAAGGTCATAAATCATTATTCAGGCCGAGTTTTGGTATGCAAGTCTACCTAAGGAGGGGTCAAACATCCATTATGTTAATAGTCTCTAAGAGTGTGCCATGTGGCTCATACTTGTCCCTCGTCAACATTGACCTCCATCATCAAAGTTTTCCTTTTGGTAAAAACTTGGTTGTGAAGCCAGCACAACCCGGGTTTTGTCTTTTTTGGTTTTAACTTTTTTTTTTTTCATTTAACGCGTGGCATTCTAGGAAGGTGAAGGTCCTGTCACAACCCCGATTTTGGCTTTTAAAGTAGAATAGATTAGTGTCGGCGGCATGAGTGATTTATAAGGGTTTTTTTTGTTGGAAAAAAGTGGCAAAATAAGATAGTTTCAACCAAAGGACAATTTGAAAGATTAGTTTGGAGGGGGTGAATCTGTAAATTGTGACAACTCGAGAAAAAAATAATTAAAATTCTAAAGTTGCCCTAGTTATTAAGAGTTGTTTTGAAAATATAGAAGTAATGACATAGAAAGTATGATTACAAAAAAAAATGACAGAGAAAGTATGATTATAAATCACTAACCATCAGGCTGATTTTTGGTATGTAGGGGCCACCTAGGGATGGGCCAAACATCCATACAGTCAGTGGTATCGAAAAGTATGCCAGGTGGCTCATACTGTGGAATAGCATTTTCCTAAAAAATATTATTGTACAAAAATTAATGATAATAGGTACCTAGGTGAGTATTTTAGGAAAATGACATTTAATGAAATAATACGTGCTTATGTTTATTTTATAGGCAACTAATAGTGAATGGCATGCCCTAACTCAAGTTTTGATTTTTTATTTTTTGAAAAATGTCAAAATTAATTTTTTTTTTTTATAAACCTTAAGTAGTTTGGGAGATTTTTAAGGGAATTCAGAAAATCTATCATCGGACTGATTTTTTATTTTTATTTTTTTAATTTTAAAGTTTAAGGTATGTCCATTGCATGTGAGTGATTGTAGGGGTCTCATCAACGTTGATAACATACCATAGTATGAGCCCCGTGGTACAGACGACTGACAGTAAGGATTTTTGGCCCATCCTAGATGGACTTACATACCAAAATTCAACCTTATTAGTAATTTATATCCGTTGAATTATAGTCATTTTCATAATTTATTTTTAACTGTGGATCTCAAGCATTATTTTAAGTACTCAGATCTAAAGGTTTAAAATCACTAATCAAACTGATATCTGGTATGTAGGTCCACCTAGGGATGAACCAAACGTCCATGCGGTCAGTAGCCTCTAAAAGTGTGTGCTGAGCAACTTGTGAAGGTGAAGCCCGCGTGGATGGCAAGCCAAAACCCCACTTTATAATATACTAGTGGGTGCCCCGTCCCTTCGCCACTCCTTAACAAAGAATTTGCCAAAATCAGGTGAGTGGCGGAGATCCACCGTCCATTTGGAATTTGGGGGAGGATTAGATCTCGACCCTTCTTTGTTGATGCTTATAAGAGGAGGTATAAGTAGGGAGACAACCAATGTGTTTTGTTATATGGAATAGTAAATGGCCCATGCTCATTGCACTCTCTAACAAAAGCATTTGCAAAAATTGGGTGCCTTCGGCACTCAAACGGTATAACGGACTGGGGCGTTACCGTTTTTTCCTTTATAACGGTTGTTATTACGGATTGTAACGCACAGATGGAGAAATGGGAAAATAACAAAAAAAAAGTGTTGAAATTTAAATTTTGAATAAATCGAGGTCAAATGAGGCGGATTGAGTAGCTGAAATCTAACCGTCCACATTAGATCGATGGATTTGATCTCAACCACTCTTTATCTAACTGTCCACATTTGATGGATGCATAAGATAAGAGAATACAACTGAGTTGTCTTGATATATGCGAGGGTGGCCCGTGCCCGCGGCACTTTTTGACAAAGTGTTTGTCAAAATCGGGTGGAAGTTAATCTCAGCCATCGATATGAAGCATAGTGGATCTCAGCCACTCATTATTGAAGCCATGTGAGATAAAAGGGGTATAAGAAAATCATTAAATTTTATTTTTTTTTTAAATTTTTAAATTTTCAAATTTTGAATTTTGAATTTCAGCACCACTTTTTTTCATTTTTGCCCTTGGCCCTTTCAATCCGTTTTAACGGTAACACCCCTCTCGAGGCATAAAAAGTAGGGCTCCTGAGCCTGATCCTTGGGCTAGATGTAAATCCAACCCATTTCATTCCTTATATGTAGGTAAATAGTAGGTGACCTGTGCCCACGGTACTCATCGACAAAGCGTTTGTCAAAATTGGGTGTGAGTGGCTGAGATCCACCGTCCAGTTGGTGTGATAAGATCTCAGCCATCCTTTGTGAAGTCGGATAAGAGGGGGAGACAACCGTCCTGTTTTGTTATATAAATGTGTGGGTGGCCCGTGCCTGAGGCACTCTCCGACAAAGTGTTTGTCAAAATTGAGTTAATCTCAGTCATTGATATGAGGCATAGTGGATCTCAGCCACTCATTATTGAAGCCATGTAAGAGAAGAGGGGGTATAAGACAACCACTGTCACTTGTTATATAGATAGTGGGTGGTCCATGCCCACGACACTCTCCAACAAAGCATTTGCCAAAATCGGATGTGAGTGGCTGAGATCCACCATTTATTTTGAGGATAAGATCTTGGCCCTTCTTTGTTGAAACGTATAAGAGGAGGTATAAGTGGGGACACAACTTCCCTGTTTTGTTATATAGATTTTTTTTTTGTGTAATCGCTTTATAATAAATATAGATAGATGTTACATTTACAAGAAAATATCTATTACTATGAGTAAAGCTTCTGTCACAAAATAAGAGTTACGTGGTACACTCTTAGTAGACGCTGACCGTATGGATGTTTGGCCAGTTCCTCAGTGGACCTCTTAACAAAAAATCAGCCAGATTAGTAATTTACAACCTTTGGATCTTTGCACCCAAATAACGCTCAATAATGCTCGAATTATTACCGTTAAAATCAACCCATGAAAATAACTTCAACCGAATCCCTTAGAAATCACTAATCAGGCTGATTTTTGGTTTAGAGGTCCACTGAGGGACTGGCCAAACATCCATACGGTCAGTGTCCACTAAGAGTGTGCCACGTGGCCTGTGATTTTCATTGTGACAGAAGCATAGAGAAGTTTTACTCCTATTACTATTTTAGGGAAATTCATAACTTGAGTTGCCACATGACGTTAACGTGTCAATACCTGGTGATCATGACGGCTACTTGTTAGCTCACGGACCTTTGATGCCTTATCTTGCATGCTATTGCCGTTCTTTCTCGTCGCATATATTGAAGTTATTGATGTTCTTGGAAATTTTATGCAGCTGAGCTGGAATCCCGATGAACACAACATAAATTTAAAAAAAAATAAAATCAACAGATGGGATGACGTGTAAACGGCGGGAAATCCAATACGGCACACCGTTAAATAAATCGTTGGGTTGGTGGTTAATCAACATTGATTAATTAACCCCTTTAATATTACAGTTGCTATTACGTGCATCGCAAGTCCATCATCCTCCGTGTATCTTACTCCAACACATATGCATGACACTGAAAACGTGTCAATCTGGACGCTTCCATCGTGGAGCGTTTCTCGGATCCTCATCCAAGACGTGGCTCACAAAATAACCAGGATCCACGAGTTTGTTGGTGGATTATGAATGATCGCCACGTGGACTCGGACATCACTAGAAAAACTGACTGGCGTTTCGCGAGTTTTTTTATGTGGAAGCATGGAAAACACGCAACTGGAACTGGAACTGGAACGGATAGACATTCACCGAGTTTTAAGGGGGTAGTTTCGTAAATTCGCTGCTAACCGTATATTTCCATCTTGAGCCCAAGCATCGTCCGACTCCGTCCTACTTGGCCCTTGCGTCAGATTTTATCTGTTCCTTATCAGGATTTAAAAAACATTTCTCATTTCTTCTTAAAATTTTGTTAGGAAGAATTAAAGGAAAGTTTTGCTTCTTCTTCGTCTTCATCTTCCGACATTTTAGCTGAGCTCTCCGCCAAATTTGTCAGAACTACGAAGCTAATTTCACCTCTTAATTTAGCAGGTATTTTATCTGTGAATCACTCGACCAAAATCCCTAAAGGCCCAGATAACGAATTTATCTAAATTCCCACTCTCGACTCTCGAGAGCTTTTGAGTTTCAATCCGTTTTGCTATCATGTCCACCTATGGAGGAGATTTAAGCCTTTTTGTGATGTTATTGATTGTGCGCGATGGATAATCTTCTGGATTCTGAATCCGTACAGTTAAGGTTTTGCAGTTTCAGAAGCGGACTGCTGTACCGTTTCTTTCCAACAGATCTCATTTGCTCGTTCAGCAGAACGACCAGATTTGGAGTTTCTAGGGGTTTTGATATCAGACCATAAGGTTCTATCCTTTCCTGAATGAATTCTATTTTGTTCAGATGATGTCTTGGTTCTGGTAATCAATGCAAAATTTTATTGCTTTCTTCTCCTAATTCTGCTTCGGCTAAAGTTTGAATCTAGAGCTGCCTCATCTAGGTTTTGGTAATGGTGTACGGGAATGATCCTGTAGAATCCTTCTTTAATTCGCTTAACGCGGTTAAGGAGGCCCTCTCACCACTTGAATTCGGTATTCGACGAGCTGCGAAAGATCTAGAGGTGTGCTGGGCAGGTCCGAGAAATGGGGTAAATAATCTGGAAGTTTTCCCTCAATTGAATGTTGCTGCCGAGAGCCTTGGCGTTCGTAGCTGTTCTGTGAAGAAGAAACAGTGTGAAGATGTGGTTTCTGATGAAAGAAAGAGAGGGTCGTCAGTTAGGGTTCCGCTCAAGACGTTCCTTGGAACGCTTTTTCAGAACTCGGGAAGCAATAGCCATAGAACTGATGTGTCGAAAAAAGGATCTAAAGAGAAGGAATTTGCTAAAGAGGAGGCATCTTGTGTGAATTGCTTTCAATTTGCAGTGACCTGGTCTCTGTTGCTTAATAATTTTGTTCAGGCGTTTCCGAGTCCATTCAAAGCTGGGAAGAAGCGTTGTCAGAAACAGTGTAGCCAAGAGAACGCCCATTCTGATTCATGCATACAATCATCCTCATTGGGGTTTTCTTCTAAACTGAAGGAGAGGGAACCTGATCGTCAGTTTGCTTCGGCATTTCAAAATAAGGGCATGGGGTGTAAGGAAGGAGAAATATTATCGTTGGAACTTTTTCTAGGTTTCGTTTTTGACCAGTTTATTCAAAATACTCAGAAAATTGATCAGGGTATTCAACAAAACTTTCACAAGAGTTGTGATCAAACTGATTCTTCATCTTCCCCTAAATTTGATCATCTGGGGGTAATCACGGGTATCTTTGAAGGAAGAAGAGCAGATGTCAATTGCTTTTTGGGAAATTTGTGGTTTGCAAGAGTGGGAGGTGTGCCGCCAAGTCTGGTGGGAGTAACTTCTATCAAAGATGAGGGTGAGGATCATGTATCCACTGCAAGTAAGGAAGAACTGGAGAGTAGTAGTTCACCTCAGAAGCTTGCAAATGGATTGCTAAATATTCCATTGTCGAATGTCGAGCGCTTGCGGTCAACATTATCCACAGTTTCGTTGACAGAAATGATTGAACTTGTAGCTCAGTTAAGGCCATCCTCTAAAGACTATCCTGACAAAAAGAAGCTATTCTCTGTCCAGGATTTCTTCAGGTACACAGAGTCTGAAGGTATGTGACTTTAATCTCAAGTACCTTGATAGCCATTTGAACAGTGTTTACATTTATTTCTAGTTGCAGTTTCAGAGGACATTAGGGTTGTACATCCTAAGTATATGGCTTCTATTTCATCTACTATTTTTTGGCTTCTGTCTTTTTTCTTTTTTTGATTAGTATAAAGTTATATAAAGGGCCAAATAGCCAAATAGCCAAAGAGCCAAGAGGTTACAATTAGGATGCTTAGAGGTCGAGATAACCATCTAGTCAACACATCTCAAAGAAGAAGAAAAAATAAAAACAAGCTACCAACCGGTCATACTTTAAGTCCCCTCTCTCTCTTGAACACAAAAGATCCCAATGAAAGACAAAGTCTTCGAAGAATAAATCCCGACACTCAACAAAAATCTTTGACCAGAAATACAACAATCCCTTTATGCTTGGCTGCTTTCTTATCTATTTTTGACAAATGATTACATATGATTTGCATTAGTTTATGCCTCAATATTGCAATCTGATATGCTAATTACTCAATTATGTAATAGAATTGAGTAAAATAATTTACGGTGAAAAATAATCATTTATGAGCAAACACAAATTGATACTAATCATGTAACTTATGAAGGGAAGTATATAATGAAAAGATAATTCTAGAGGCCATATCTTTTGGAGGATGTTTCCTTTTGCGATTGCGTAAGGCCTATGGAGGGAAAGGATCAAGAGAATCTTTGAAGATTAGAGCAGGGATGTTTTTGAGATCATTCTTAATATCAAAGGATTGTTATTCCTTTGGTCAAAGTTGTTCAGGGAGTGTAAAGGCATTTTCTTCGAAGATCTTGTTTTCTGTTGGGATGTCCTTTGTGCCAAGGACGCTTGATGGTAGTCGTCGGTTGTTGTTTGGTTTTTCATCTTTGTTTTTCAGCTCTTAGTAGGTCTCCTCGACCTCTAGAGCTCTTTTCTTTGCTGTATCCTCGTTTTGGCTTTTGACTTTTGTTAGAAGTAAAGTCCTAGGGTTTGAGAGAAGAAAGAGAAGAGTAGAGAAGAGAGGAAGAGAGAGGGTCACAAACTTAGAGAGTTTGACCTTCTCATTGTGGTATATATACTAGTCACTTAAGTGGTGTGGGCCCACTTACATTAATAGAGCATATGAGCCCAACACTCTACATAAAGCCCAACTATGTAATATAAACGTAAATGAAATAAACTAAGAACTTTAACACTCCCCATACAAAGCAAACATGCCCAACTTGGTACATAGAGTAGAAAATGGATTTCTAGGCAAGGCCTTTGTAAGAACATCTCCCAACTGAACTGCTGACTTGATATATGGAGTGATGATCCATTTGTGTAACACCACGTCACGGATTGCTAGCAATAAAGCTAGCAACTTGATTGTCATAATACATAGGCATAGGAGAATGAACCTCAAATCCCATCTCCTTAAGAAGGGACTGAACCCATAACATCTCACACGCAGTGTGGGCCATAGCCCTGTATTCTGCTTAGGCATTGGAGCGAGCAACAACATTCTACTTTTTACTAAGCCAAGTTACCAAATTACCACCAACAAATGTACAATAACCTGAAGTAGACCGACAATCTGTACAACTATCAGTCCAATCAGCATCAGAGAAAGCTGTAATAGCTAGTCTGTGATGGTCGATACAACAACCCTTTTCCCGGTGACCTCTTCAAATAACGTAGAATCTGGAAAACTGCATCCCAATGTGGCTATCGTGGGGCATGTATAAAATGACTAACTACGCCAACATCAAAGGTGATGTCTGGATGAGTGATCGTAAGGTAAATCAACTTACCAACTAACTGACAGTAATGATCATCATCAGTATAAACTTCCCCCTGTTGAGCATCAAGCTTAACAGTGGGATCCATAGGAGTATCAACCGGCTTAGAGCCTAGCGTACCTGTCTCAGATAAGATGTCCACCACATACTTGCACTGAGAAAAGCTAATACCAGTTTTGGATGTCTGAAATACCACAGGAGTCACTTCCTGTGATAATGATGTCATTAACATACACAATCAGAATAATAACACCGGCGAAAGACCGTCTGACAAAAACCAAATGATCGGAAGTGGAGCGTAGAAAACCATAACCGAACACAACTGAATAAAATTTATCCTTATAAAAAAAGGGTATAATGCAGGGTTTCTGGTTGTGTATGACATAGTAAAGTTACTATGATGGAATAGTATACAAATAGTATGCATGCTTAAAGCATATCACTACACAACGTATGAAATTAAGTAAAATACCAATGGAGAAGAATCTTGATGGTGCCAAATTGGAAGCATGTTAACACTAGAAGTAGAGGCTTAATTTTTTATTTTTTTTATTTTTTTATTTTTATGTTTACCTAACTATAAATCATTTCAACTGAGGGTGAATTGTTATAAATACTCACTAATTTGTAAATAATATAGTTGTTTACTTTGCGTCGTGTTAACAACATTACAAATGGAAGTTTAAAACACTTGTAAGTTTCCTAAATATAGTTCATTTGAACTGAGGGTGTTATAAGTATACACTAATTTGCATATCATTTAGTTGCCAACTTTGCATCATATAAGGATTCTTTGGCTTACCATGGTTAAATTATGTGTTTTCTAAAAAAGTAATGGGAATAGGACCCAAAAAAGATGATGTCCACATGAGACTTGCTTTTTATCTCCTCTTCAAGGATGATTTCGAGTCATTTTACATCAAGGTGTTCTAGAATTTCATCTCTCTATTTTGTTTTTATTTTCATGTATCTCAACTGCCTACTTTGGGTTAACCTGTACCTTTCTTTGCTCGCCTAGGGATTGGTTATGTTCGAAGGTAGAAGAGACATAAAGGGGTTTATGATTCTTGTCATAATAGTCTTTTGCTTGTATGGTTATATCAATGATTAGTTCTCTTTTTAAACCAGCCACATGTGCTTGCAGGGAGGCGTTTCTTCGAGGAGCTAGATAGAGATGGTGATGGCCAGGTAACCCTGGAAGATCTTGAAATTGCAATGAGAAAGAGAAGGTTACCACGGAGATATGCTCGGGAATTTTTGCGTCGCACTAGAAATCACTTATTTTCGAAATCATTTGGGTGGAAACAATTCTTATCCTTGATGGAACAGAAGGAACCAACCATTCTTCGAGCTTATACTACTCTCTGTTTGAGCAAGTCTGGGACGCTGCAAAAAAGTCAAATCTTGACATCCCTTAAAAACGCTGGACTTCCAGATAATGAAGATAATGCTGTTGCCATGATGCGCTTTTTGAATGCAGACACTGAAGGATCTATTTCTTATGGTCATTTCCGAAATTTTATGCTTCTTCTTCCTTCTGATCGACTTGAAGGTGATCCTCGGTAAGTTCATGTTAATTTATTTATGTGAACATAGTTATTTTAGAAGTTCTAATAGAACCAGGTGCGGAATCGACTTTGGGTTCAAAAGAAAATGCTAAAAGTTTCTAAAAATCTAGTTGGACTTGGATGCATTTTGAAGTGTTTAATATAGCTAGTCATTCGGATAGTTGATTAGTTTCTCGTTTAAACAGTTATCAGTCTGTATTGGATTTCTTTGAGATGTTTAAGTAAGAAACAACCATTATAGTGATTCTGAGTTAATCTATGGGCGTAGTTAGGAATGAATGGCGTCATGCAAAAAAACTAGAGAAGTATAGAATGTACTAATAGAACATAAAAGTTCAGGGCTTGAAAATTGTCTTTGTGCACATATGCACATTAACAGTGGGAGACTGGAAAATCGTACATGTGAACATGCACATGCACATGCACGCATTGGAAAGTGCATTTCAATTCTTGGATATTACAGGTATCGGTGGATCAAAACTTTCTTAGGCTTGTGGTACAGTTCAATATACAATGGCCAAGGTTTTTATGAGGATATCAATGATTTCAGCAGTAGAGATGTGTGGTCTTGGGGCTTCTACAGATATAAATATTCGGAAAATGCTACCCCGTGGATAACCTGAAAAAATTTTGTGTGGTTGACGCCGTCGACCGTTGAATTCAAGATATCCATGGTCCACAAGGTAATAAATGCAAAGTGTTGCTTCGTGGACTGTGGATCTCTTGAAACCAACGATCAACGGCCTCAACCGCACAAATTTTGTCCAGTTATCCCTGGGGTAGCACGACTCTAAATATTTTATGGCCTTTCTTGAGTGGCTTTATAATGCCACTTCAGTAAGATTTCTTTCATCACAATCATTTATTGTAGATTGATGTCTTTTCTTCCTTCCAATTCTTCTGGTACATTTCTTAATTGCCTTGGGGGTCTTGGTGCCTTACAGCATTTTATTCAGTCCAAATTCAATGAAACAAAAGAGGGTTATAGGAATCCTTTAGTTTCTTTCAAGTAAAATCATACTCCATTTCCTGCACAAAATTCTTGGGAGTGAGGTGCTAAGTGCTCATATTGGCTTAGGTACGGGCTGGACATTAAAGTAGGAGACCTTCCTTGGCCCTTAACCTCACTTACTAAAGTTACCCTTCTTTTCCAGGTCATGTTTTCTATCAGGTATCGAACATGACATCTGTAGATATGCTATTCTCCTTTGCACACTGTGCACATCTAGAGCCTTATTAGAACAATTTACTCTTTATTCATTTGCATATGAACATAAGTCAATTGAGTTGGGAACTTCGCATCATGCTATTTGGACAAGCTTGTGTTGGACGGTTGTTCATGATCTTGAAAGCCATCAGCCCACTAGAACAGATATGTTGTTCTACTTTGCACATTGCGAGCATCTACAGCCTTATTAGAACTATTAGCTCATGATTCATTATTCATATGAATGTGTCAATTGAGTTGAGAACTTCATGTCATGTTATTTGGACAAGCTTGTGTCAGACAGCTGTTGATGATCTTGAAAACCAATGCAGATTCTGATCCTAATTTTTGCACAATACTTGATGGTTGATATTTATAGGTTGCCTGTATTTTCTAACATACTGATCTACTTATTCAGTTGAAATAAACGTTGTTCCATGTTATGTTCAGGAATATCTGGTTTGAAGCTGCTACTGTTGTGCCTGTTGCACCACCTGTGGAAATACCTGCTGGAAGTGTTCTGAAATCTGCTTTGGCAGGGGGCCTTGCTTGTGCACTTTCAACTTCTCTATTGCATCCTGTTGATACAATGAAGGTTTGGCTTTTCACAATGCCTTGAAGTAGGCTACATTTTTTATTTCATCTGATAAGGCAATTTAATTGCCATATACAATAGGCCCAAATATGTCTATTGGTGGAAAAGATATGCTAAAACTATGATGATCATCAATATATGGTTGGATCTATGTACGTGAACTCTGAAAACTTCTCTAACACCAGCATGCCAAATTAAAAATCAGCAACGGTTTATCCTGCTTTCCTAGACTGCTAAGCCGTCTATTAGCCCAGAGGATTGAATTGAAGAATTCAACTTCACCATCACTAGAAAAACTTTGACGAGTTTTTCCGCAGACAACCGAGACCATGATGAAGGCCCACAGTAGACCGTGACATTGAAGTGCATTTGCTGAATCTTCAAGGACAAGAGTGTCTTGTGGGGCAATATTTGGTAGCACCTTAGTTATCAATTGAGTTCTAAGATCAGGACCAAGCTAGTGATTTTGAACTTCGCCCTAGGTAGCTGCTCTTATTAATATCATCTTGACCAGTTTTAGTACTCCTGGAACACCTTGGATTGAAAATTTTATGATCACTAAGGTCCTGTTCCTATTTACTGTTGAACATGCATGGAAACAAGTAACCTTGGATGGATCTCAAAGGAACTCTCAACGGTACCATGCTCATATCCTTGGCTAATAAAAAATAGTTCAAGTATATACATACGGGTTGACACTTTCAGGGCTGTTCCCACCTACCAATAGACTTCCTGCTGCTTTCTTCCAGATCCATCCAGGCAAGCCTTGAGGACTACTTCAGCTAGGCCAGCTTAGCCTTCTGTCACCCCTGCCTCTGCCCTGCCCACTGCTTGCTCTTTTTCCGCCTTTCAGCTATGCCTTCCCGCGCTGAGGAGAGGAAATATTCAAATGATTATTCATCGAATGACTATTCATCTATTTTATTTTCATTCAAATAGTGGGCACTGCAACCTTGCATTGAGAACTGGATATATTTTCTGAGGATTTGATATTGAATTATTGGTTCTAAGTGTTGCCAGTCAGTTCCTAATCAGTCTTTCATCAATTTAAACTTTTTTCATTGATCTGGCTTTTTGTAACGGCTTCATGATCTATCAGACTCGAGTACAAGCATCAACACTTTCCTTCCCAGAACTGGTGTCAAAGCTTCCACAAATTGGAGTTCAGGGATTATACAGGGGTTCCATCCCAGCAATTCTTGGACAATTTTCCAGGTTAGTTTCTCATATTTGTTTTGCACAGTGAGGATGCATTGTGATACTGGCTCACTTCTATTTTCTTTGATGACAGCCATGGATTGCGGACTGGGATTTTTGAAGCAAGCAAGCTTGTATTGATTAATTTTGCTCCAACACTCCCAGAATTTCAGGTAATGATATTATTCTACCCTTTAATCAAGTTATGAGCACTCATTGCTTCTCTTTTTGTGTTCCTTTTGGAATTCTGAAGCTTTTTATCTCCTAAGTCTACTTTCTGCTATTAGAAGCACTTCAGCTTTTCTCACGTCCTTAATCGATGTGGAAGTTTTTTCATCTATACCCATTTGTAGCTATTAGGGTAAGCATAACAGACTTTGATCATTAAACATGTCTTAGATTGTGAGGATGCTCAATTTGAAAAAAAAAGTATCATAGTGTCAGTAACCGAGTTATGAAATCATGTTAGATGCTCTTGTGTACGGTGATAACTATATGAAGTTCTGGGAAACTCAATTTGTATTGGTATGTCATTTTAGGTGCAATCTATTGCATCCTTCTGCAGTACGATCCTGGGAACAGCAGTGCGGATCCCCTGTGAGGTGTTGAAGCAGCGGTTGCAGGCTGGCATTTTTGACAATGTGGGAGAAGCAATTGTTGGTACTTTGCGTCAAGATGGTATCAGGGGTTTCTTTCGTGGCACTGGCGCCACACTTTGCCGGGAGGTTCCTTTCTATGTTGCTGGCATGGGGCTCTATGCCGAGTCCAAAAAGGTACGGAGTGGAGCTGATAGGTGTGTATGTAGATAGCTTGTCTCATGCTTTCTTCACAATCCATAGTTTGCTTCCAGTGGATGTAGTTTAACTGTAGTTAGTTCAACATGTATACTTTCTAGTACTATTTAAAAGATACGGTGTTACTCTCCCACAATCACCAAAATATTTTTCATCCATACATTCTCCTTTGAGGTAAGCCATCTGTTTGGATAAAAGAACATATTAATGATTAATGACTTAGATCTCATTAATTTCTAAAGTCAGTTGAATAGGGGATGTGTTAATCATCATCGTCAGTGCCTTTTCCCAACAATTGGGGTCGACAACATGAATCCTGTCTGCCATTCAGTGCTATCTAGAGCCATATTTTCTGTTGAAGTGTGGGTCTTAAGTCTTTTCTCACTACCTCAATCCATGTCCTTTAGCCTTCCCCCAATCTTGTATAGCCTTCAACCTGCACTGAAGTGCTCTCTCATGCAAGCAGTTATTCAATTCACAAAAAAACCACAAATTTTCTTCCTAAAAAATTGTCAGGACATTAAAGCTTTAAAGCCCAAAAGTAGTTAATACCATGTCCTATAGTTCCGATATCATGTAGTGGTATGTATATCGCACTTTGGGAACTGCCACACATACATATCTTCCTATTGTTGGGTAATGCACGTGAAGGTTACTTCTCCGGAGGAATCACAGTCTTTCATTCCTCTTACTTCTGCTCAAGAAATGTGCTTTTACACACTTGGAGAACATTACATCAACTCCATGTGTATTCTAAAGAAATTCTAACATACAATTGTCCACATATATAGATATGCTTGGGTACCTTAAGTTTCTGATTTTGCTAGATCTTGCTTGCCTGTGATGTATTCCTACTTCTTGTACCCTGTCAATCACCACTCCATCACAAGAGTGAATTGCAGATCCTACTACTTGAATTGCATTTCTTTGGTGCTTATAAGTGCTCATGGGTTGTACAAACTGCAACCTGCATTTTGTAATGAAGAAAATGTATGTGGTTCATGTGATGGATACAGCATGTGTACTTGCACAGGGTATTCACTGTCCTTGTGTTATGGGGATCTGGTGCTATTAGTGCCCAGATCATCAGGGATTGACAGGGATGGAATACCCGTGTGAGGGGACACACTGCATTTAGCCGTGGACCATATATTCTTCCTTTTGTTTTCCTTTGATGCAGCTGTGGTGCTGAATGTGTGATGGATGACTTGTAGGTTTCTCTATTTGTATATGACTGTATGTGCTTTTTGTATGTTGTTTAAGGCTGCTCAGCAGCTTCTGGAGCGGGACTTGGAGCCTTGGGAGACAATTGTGGTTGGGGCTCTCTCTGGTGGGCTTGCTGCTGTTGTCACAACTCCCTTTGATGTAATGAAGACAAGAATGATGACTGCTCCTCAGGGTCTGCCAGTTTCAATGTCAATGGTGGCCTTCTCCATTCTCCGTCAGGAGGGACCCCTCGGCCTATTCAAAGGAGCAGTTCCCAGGTTCTTTTGGATTGCACCTCTGGGTGCCATGAACTTTGCGGGTTACGAGCTGGCAAGAAAGGCAATGGACAAAACTGACTCATCAACAGGTGATCAGGTTGATCAAAAGAGGCTGGCTAATTCTGGGTAAAGTTCTTCGGAAGAGAGGAATCATCAATATCTGCCACGGGACAGTCCTGCGGTTTTTCTTTTTTGATGATAATATGTGAGCTGTGCTGGGATGGTTTGAGGTTTTTCCGGCTTTAAATGCAGCATATGCATCCAGTTTTATCTGTCGACAACTCGTCATTAAGACATTGTAATTTCTGAGACAGGTTATTTTGCCTGTTTCAAGATTGAGATTTGCCAGTGATGGCCTTGCATATACGTCATTGGCATTATTTTGTACATCAAAGAGGAACCGAGTCTGAGCAAGCTAAAGCTATAGGTAAAAATCAGCCATGAAAGTCAGGTTAGCGAGCAGATGAAGCCCCCACTCTCTTATACATTTCCATTTTTGTACATTTATGCGCAGTCGGCCATATGTTATAACTTTTTTCGTATTTTTTTGTCCGTATTTTGAGTGGGGAGTATGGGTTGGTAGGGTTATGCTGTGGGAGTGAGAGTATGCAAATGATGAATATGTTCGGTAGCTATGCAAATGGTGAATATGTTCGGTGGCTATGCAAATGGTGAATATGCTCAGTTTCTATTATCCCTCCTTCCAGTTCATCTTTTAAAATCTCGATCTGAATCAAAACATCTCACACAGGAAGCTGAGACGCAGTGAAGGTTTTAGTATTTAAAGAAAGTAAATGGTATATTAAAGAATATATTTAGTATTTTATGAAGACAAGGGCACTTTAGTCTTCTCATTTTATATTAATGGGCATGAGAGTTGGGTCTGTGAGTCAACGATGGTCAAGGGGGGTAATACATCGGTTGGAAACCTTAGGGACGTCATATGAATTACTTTTCCATACCAAGGGGTAGTACTAAATTACCCTAAATATAAACACTAATACAATTAAAGCATAGGCAAAACTAAAAAAGAATAGTTGGTTCTCCTTTGGTCAGTCCCGAAATCTTGGCATCTCATAGCTACGCCAAATCCGACGTGTGTGATCATAGGCATCCTTGATTCGCACGACAGGCATTGCAAAAAATTTCCATGCAAAACAGGAGCCACAATGTTTAAAATTCTAAATTGAGGGGGGCCCATGAGAGTGGGCAGGGATGTTTCGATCCACGTCCCCAATGTAGCCTTAGTTTTACACGTCCCCCACCCCCACCCTCACCGAAGTGGTACATCTTTGTTGAGAATTTTTTTGAAGCGGCGATCATTTTGCACCAGGTACATCTGTTTGAGTTTAACACGATGTAACGCACTGTCGGCACATCACCTGTGTGCTATATGATGACACGATGCCTGATGACACCATTCTGATGACGACGTCAGAGAATAGGATGATTTGAAAAATTATTGGTTTTTAACAGCAGCACTTTGACATCACCAGCAAATCTATGATACATACTTTCTGTATAAGAAGTTTGATCTTGAAGTCCCGCAAATTGCCATGTAGTACACTATTCGGGCCCATTGCCCCCCATTCAATGTTTGGCCCATACCTTGGTGGACCCACACACCGACCAACAGATGATTCCTAAACCTTGGATTTGAGCGCTTTTTCATCATGGGCTTGGAACCAAACCATAGGCCTGTTCATGAAGCCCATGGCGAAAAAGTGCTCGAATCCTACAACTAGGAATCACCAATCACACTGCTTTTTGGTGTGTAGGTCCAACATGTTGTGGGCCAAACAGCATCAAAATTTCGATACAGAAATCTGCATCTTGGAACGGCTGGTCATCACCCGATTACACCATTCTAAGACGTCATGTATGACACCATTCTGATGTCGTCATGTATGGCACCATTCTCTTGGCGTAGGGGACACTGGCCATTGGATCTTTGCACCCAAATAACGCTCAATAATGATCGAATTCTTACCGTTAAAATCAACCCATGAAAATAACTTCAATCGAATCACTTAGAAGTCACTAATCATGCTGATTTTTTGTTTGAGGGACTGGTCAAACATCCATACAGTCATCGTCCACTAAGAGTGTGCCACGTGGCCTGTGATTTCGTTGTGACAGAAGCATCTGTCGGAACGCTGTGATAGAAGAAGTTCTACTCTCTGGATGTTTGGCTAATACCTAGGTGGACCCACAAACCAAAAATCAACCTGATTAGTTTGAGCATTATTTGGGGTACAAGATTCAAAAGGTTTGAAATCACTAATCACGCTGATTTTTGATTTATAGGTCCACCTTGGGATTGACCAATCATCCATACGGTCAGCAAAGTTGTGGGAATTTGAGCATTATTTGGGGTACAAGATCGAAAGGTTTGAAATCACTAATCAGGCTGATTTTTGATTCATAGGTCCACCTTGGGATTGACCAATCATCCATACAGTCAGCATCCTCTAAAAATGTGCCACATGGTTCATATTGTCGGTGGTCACAACTTTTCTGACCGTCCCTGGTCAGCCAAGTTTTACTCCGTCATAGAATATGATGATTTGAAACATTATTGGTTTTACACATGTCGTACGCACAGTCAAGTCGGCAGCACTTCGATCTCACCGGAAAAATCTACCATGTGAACTTTTGTATCAAAAATTTGATGCAGAAGTCCCTCGAATTGCCATGTAGTACTCTTTCGGGGCCACTTAGTGGGTCCCCTGAATCTTTGGCCCATACCTTTGTGGACCCATACACCAAACATCAGGCGATTCATAGCCATTGGATTTGAGCACTTTTTCATCATGGGCTTGTAGACAAACCATGGGCCTGTTCATGAAGCCCATGATGAAAAAGTGCTCGAATCCTAAAGGTAGAAATCATGAATCATGCTGATTTTTGGTGTAGGTCCAACATGTTGTGGGTCAAACATTCAGGGGGGCAGTGAACCCAAAAGTGTAATACCTGGCAATTTGAGGGACTCGTGCATCAAAATTTTGATACACAATTCTGGATCAGAGAACGGCTAGCTGGACATCAATCGTATTCTATATTTCACCATTTTAAGGCGTCACGTATGACACCATACTAATGACGTCATGTTGTATGACACCATTCTAATGACGTCATGTTGATGACACCATTCTAATGACGTCATGTATGGACTCGACGTTTAGACACCCCAAACATGCTTGAACCACAAGCATCCTTAGGGCTCTTCCTATATAAATATACGACCTCTTGCCTGGCTAACTAGGTATCCAAGACCATGAATCACAAGCTGAAGTCTGATCACGTGGAAGTACCCATCAAGAGTGATGGGTGCAAGGAAGTTTTGAAGCTCGACATGCACCGTGCCCCACCATTCCATTCCATCTCTCACCCATTTTATCCCAAATGTTCCTTCCGGTATCTCTCGCGACCACCCCACATAGAAATACCCTTCAAGTGTGATGGGTGCAAGGAAGTGGGGATAGGGTCACGGTACAAATGTAGCACTTGCCATATCAACCTCCACATGCACTGCGCCCCCCCATCCCACTCCATCTCTCATCCATTTTACCCCAAATGTTCCTTCCAGTTTCTCTCGCGACCACCCGGCGACATACCACGCTACTGCAATGCTTGTGAAAAGGACGTAAATGGGTTCGTCTACCACTGCAAATTGTGTGGTTTTGACCTTCACCCATGTTGTGCGAAGCTCCCAGATGTGCTCAACGCTGGGAACATGAAGCTTTTCCTCTACCGGAAGGTCAGTGCAGCATGCCTCCGTTGCAGGGGGAAAGGTCGAAGTTGGAGTTATCGTTCAAGTTGCGAGAAGTACAACTTGGACGTAGCTTGTGTGAGGGAGCTACTAGTGGAGAGCTGGCATGAGATCTACTCTGGTAACAAGTTAGAAACTAGAATTCCTAGCCTCAAAACAATAACACTTCCGACTGATCGCCGTCGTATTAAGAGTAAAGCCAAGAAATGGTGTAAGATGGTTATGATGGCCGTTCAATTCATCATCTCAGCTTTTCTTGGAGATCCTACAGCTCTTATTGCTGGGGTTATTGGGTCCTTAATATCTAGATCATGATATTTGCTGGTTAACGAGTAGGATGGTGCGGTTGTATCACTGTCGGTGGATGTCGTTTGTAGGGGATAAGGGAGATAAAGGATCTAGTTTGGGTTTGGGATGTAATGTTTCAAATGGGCCCTTTTACTAGGGTAATTTTTTATTATTATTATTATTTTTTTGTGAGAGAATTGCGTTATAACAAATATCAGCTTGATCAATGATTTCTAAAAGTTATTTATTAGCTTTAAAAAACAATGCTTAAATCCAACGGCTAAAACTTATGCTATTAAAATGCAAAATCCAACAGCTAGAAATCACCGATTAAACTGATTTTGATGCATAGATCCACCAAGAAGTGAACCAAACATCCAAAAGGTCAGTGGGCCATGTCTCAGACCTGATCAATATTTGAGTCAAGTCTGGACATAAAAGAAATATTGTCTGGGCATTCCAATCCCGCTTTGATGTGGATTCTGAATCAATGCAATAGTAGAGATGAAGTGAAGTCACTTTACCAAGATAGCGAGTCATCTCGACAACATGGAAGCTCAAATTTCAAATTCATCATAATACCAGAGAAACAATTCCACAAAGAAAATTGGTCATCTTTATTGTAAAAAGGCCACGACAAAAGGGTTCAACTCAAAAATCTTGCTGAACAGTTTGGTCTCAGTGCTGATATCTGCATAAGGTTATATCAATAACCCCAATAATCATTCCTGATTTCGTCATCGAACTTCTTTTTCAGCTCAGGATGCTTCTCAAAGTATTCATTTGCAGTCATGGTGCTGATCTTTTTCTGTTAAGACAGCGGAAGAACCTATGAGAAATCAAATAATGAACAATACTTGCAATGGAAGAAAATAGCAAATTCTTTCCCCTCACCTTCAATTCTTTAACTTCAGCGATTTCTTTCTCCAATCTCTCCGACTCCTTCAGGGATTTCTGTTCTGCTTCTTTCAGTTCCACCAACTGTAACTCACACATTTAGAATCATTAGATGCGATAAATATTAGTAAAATGCAGGTGTACTCTTAAGAAAATATCTGGCTTTCTGGAAGGCCAGAGTTTCTAATCAAATCCCTCTTGGTTTAACTAATCCATCCAAAGCCTTTTTTCACTACAAATAAAAAATATCATGTTGGTTCTCACCAGTGCTTCGAACTTGGGTTTATATTGAGGAGTCACAGTGTCGACATACTTGGGAATCTCTATGCCTGCAGAAGAAACAGTAAAAATGTGTACAAACATGTACAGTAAAAAGAAAGAGATGTGAAATTGAATGTTTTGAGCAGAGAAAAAGATGAGAATCAATAGTGGTTCAATCACTTGTAATTGATTATAACAAGGTTTAAAAGGGACTGTAATAATGGTATAACAGCTCGAGCTGTTAGCTTTATGACCATTATAATGGGTAATAAAAAGTAGATTTTTTTATCAGTTTTTTTAAAATTCATTTTCAGATAAATGCACAACGGTTAAATAACGCTTAACAGCCATTGTTTTCTGTTATAAAGGTTACATACATTATCACCATTTTGGCCATTAAATAATAAATAATATAACGAAAATGGACCGTTAATGTTATAACAGTGTTGTAACCATTTTTCTAAACCATGTTATTAATATTCTATTCATATTCGTATATAAAGCAGATAATATCAAATTTCGCCAAAAATAGTCACATATGGTAGCCATGCTTCCGTTAGACTTATTAACAGATACAGGGGTAGAAACATATTCCGGGGCAATTTTATTACTCTTGGGCATGACCAGATCCTAGTCTGAAGCTTCTGAAGGTACACTTCAGTTTTGAAATGCCATGGTATTCATCCCTGAACAACTCAGTTTGCTTGTTGCTATTTGACTGAGAAGACCCTTACCACTCAGGAAACTAGGAAAGCATACCAATCATTACATTGTTAGCCAATCCTATTAAATCAAAGAAAATAGAACATGCCAACCACAATAGGCTATATGCAATTTCCATGAAGTCAAGCTGCACTTTTCTTTTATACAAATATATGATAATTTGACTTCGTACTTGTATTTGAATTATTAAAATTGGTTCTTGCATGTAGCGTACAAAGTCTAGTTTATTTGGTTTATTAACAGTCTCTGCTTACTTAATGAATAATGATGAGATGATCATTAATTAACTGATTACTTGATTACAATCAATCAATCAATTAAAAAAATAAAATTTAGATCTTAGATACTAATTTCTTAATAGGGAATTTTTGACATACCCAATCATGCTATCTTTAAAATTTGACATACCCCCCCACACTTTGAAAAAGCTGACATACCCCCCTATGACTTGGTCCAAGGTCAGTTGACCAATGTTGAACCGAGTTGACCAGTATATTTTACATTAAAATACAAAAATACCCTTGTCTTCAACCTTGGAACGAGGGTTTGGACCAAAACTAAACCCCCAAATCAAATGGCTGTGGTGTATGGCAAGCCAAATCAAATGACCGGAGTCTCATGCCGGTCATTCACCACTCCGACAAAAATTAAAAAAACCATTGGCCCATTGGGTTGTCTGATCATAGACTCGAGCTTGTATTGTTCAAAAATATCCAATCAATATATGGAGTGGGAATCTCCAATGCTAGTTGAGATACCAAGAAAAGATTCAAAGCTTAATATTTGTATTACAATGCCATTTCAGCCCTAGAAGTTTTTATTTTTAAGTTGGTGTTCCAAAAACTCCGGATACCAATGGGTTTTTTAATTTTCGCCGGAGTGGTGGATGACCGGCATTAGACTCTGGTGGGTTGGTCTCCGGTGTTGGACAACTAACCCATTGGTATCTCTTGGCTTGCCGTCCACGACATCCATTTGATTTGGGGGTTTGGTTTTGATCAAAACCCTTGTTCCATGGTTGAAGACAAGGGTATTTCTGTCTTTTAATGTAAAATATTATGGTCAACTGACCTTGGACCAAGTCATAGGGGGGTATGTCAGCTTTTTCAAAGTGTGGGGGGGTATGTCAAATTTCAAAGATAACATGGGGGGGTATGTCAAAACTTCCCTTCTTAATATTATTGCTGGCTCATCGCACTTACAAAATGAAAAATCATCTCCATAGAATAAGAAGTTAGAAACAGAGTACAGAGTTGAAGCCAGTGATAGATAGAAGTAACACATATACCCATATCTATGTGTGTGCACATGCTTGTATATGAAATGACATACCGACAAGAATTTGCACATGTGCATGTGTATTCCCAATTTCTTAAATTTTATAATTTTGCAGCAAAACTATCCCAAGTTACACCAACTTTGAAAAAAACCGGCTTTAATTTCTTGAACTTAATAAAGAACTCAGACACAAATGCACCCTCACTCAACAGCAACCCTGACTAACAGATCCGAAAATCCCAAAAATGAAGATGTGATACCCCAAAACCAAAGATGTGATAACCACATCTGCCTGATGCCAAAGGGATTCTGCTAAAGCTTCAAAGTAGCATGCAGAACAGCAGAAGTATAGAAAAGATTTCTTTTTCACACAATCGCACCAAAAAAGTAAAAGTGTCAATAAGCATGACGCAATACAGTACAGCAAAGCAAAAATATGAGATGAAATAAATGGTACACTTTGACAACTCAGAAAGGCACAAAACATACTGTCATAAGCCTCTTTGTACATATCCACCAAGCGAGAGCCAATTCCTTTTCTATAATATTCCCAGTCTATGGGTTCAGGTTCCTGCATAAAGTGAAATATTTCAATCATTAAAAGGAAACTCATTCATTGGTGAAACCAATCAGCTAGCCAAGCAACAGTCTCCACACAATTCTACTTCGCAATCTGTAGTTTGTATTTGAAGCTGATATGAAACTGTGATGTTAAAGATTGGAGATTCACTAGTCACTGTAATGTTTCCAAATTTTTTTATATAAGATTCACTAGCCACCATAATTTCTAAGCACGGTGTCTACTTGAGTACCTGTAAAGGAATTGAAAGTTGTGAATTTGGATTAAATTGGTAAGTATTTGCAAGATTGAGGGAGACTGAAAAAACAAAGGTTTCAATGATAATTATTACTTTCCAAACTTGAAAAAATTTCATACAAAAAGGTCTGAATAATTCCAAACCCTTATATTTTGTTGTTTGATGCAAAAACACTGTTCCTACACACAAATTCATGAGCCTCAAAAACTCCAAAAATTAAGTAGTTCACACAAAATTCAAAGAAGCCAACAGTGTTTTTTATTTATTTGTTTATTTTATTAGTGCCAACAGTGTTACGATAGACAAAGGCAGTAATGAGCAAAGCCACAATTTGAGTGAAACCATGGCAAATTAAGGTTACATAAACTGCATTCTATTACAATGCAGAATATATCCCACCCTTTTATTAAGGAGACCAGGCAACCATAACGTTCTAAAAAAATTCCTTCCTCCAACTATCATTCATGGATTCACTGAATATGATTCTGATATAGTTTCATGACCCATTAAAGGCAGAAGACTCTCTAGCAGAGTCCTCTTGGGCAAAAAAAAAACACAAAAGATTCAGTCAGTTTGATAACAACCAAGTAACAAACGAACAAAACAATGTACATTGCTCACTCGGTTTGATCCAAGGAATCAGTTAGACATGATGCAAATTGGATCTTCTTCTATTCTTCTGATTACTTGGGGAGTGGTACTGTCACTTGAACCTTAGACCTTAAGGTGTTAAGTTTTGTCTATTGTTGATCAGAGCTACCCTCAAAGAAACATTTCTTAGGTAACTCTCTCACCTGCTTGACATTATAAGCAGTTTCTGTGATTTTATGAAAGGGTAAGGCAATATACACTTCATTTATTTTATAAAATTCATATATTGAGTTCCATAGGATCCCTAAATTCTGATGAAGGAAACAGCTCCAAGGTCCTCCAGAATTAATTGTCGGAAATAACTGGAAATGGTACTAACTTCTTTCACCTATCATCCCTTAAGATTATGCCTGAATTTCCAATTAGCTCCCAAAAAATTCAGAAAAAGCGGCATATCTAACAATTTGAGAGTTAGAAATCCAAAACATTCGGAACCACTGAATTGAATTCTGATCATAAGATTGTCAACCAGATCATAAAAGAGCTCATGAACTGTATCGAAAAATTAATGGCCTAATCTCAGGAACACTATCAAGAATATGTACATATTATTATTTGTAATTGAAGCAGGGGAAATGAACGCACTTGACTAGATGATTGATCCATTCCGTTTCTCACCAAAGATCTTAAAAAATTCAAAATCCAAGGATCAGTTTTATTCGATAACAAATCAAACCCTAGTTTCAAGATGGAATAATGTGTGACGTATATCTAAAATAAATCAAAAGAGAAACCCTAACTTCAAAGTATCCAATCGATCAAACGTAGCACAGAAACCCTAGATCCTCCAGAAGCAAAAGAAAAAAAAAAAAAAACGCAAGATGGGGATGAAAATAGGGAGGGGACCTGGCTGAATTTGGTTTGGAGGGTGGAGTTGACCTCATTGAAGGCTCGGCGAAGAGTAGCAAACTCCTTGCGAGCCTCCTCGGAAACGAGAAGCTTAGCCATCCCATCCCAATCTATTCCCTTCGATGCTTTAACTGCCACGTCTACTATCTTCTTCCCCGCACCGCTCATTGTTCCTCTTCACCGACGATTACTAAACGAAGATTTTGATGAGGTGAAGATGAACCCTTCTGGATGGTGGTTTTTGTTTTGCCTTTAAAGAACCGGTTTTCTTGGAGATTCGATGTGCTGAACCGGAACCGGACCCGGACCGGAACCGGAGAATAGTGATGTGGGGCATTTTGATTGAAGCGAGTAACTCTATTCAATTGCTATCAATCCAAACATGTGATGTGATGCTTAAGTAGGTGCAATGCATGTGATGCGTAAGTAATGGACTTACGTTAATAATAGCTAATTTATTGAATTTGTAAGTGGCTGTAAGTGGGTAACTTAGAACACCAACTTACTCTTTTGTACCTCACTATTAGGAAATATAAATCTATACTATTATAAAGCAACAACCCGCGTTGCCACACGTGTGACACAATTAAAAGCCTATCTATTTTCAAAGGCAAAACCTTCTCTCATTAAAAGCCTCTATTCTAAATACAAAACTTGGGTTGGACCATTCGTGTGACACAATTAAAAGCATATCCGTACAGTTCAGGATGTTCAGCACGCCCACATCCCTCATCAATGACGATGAGGGACAATAGTATAAGCCATGTGGCACATTCTTACGGACCACTGACCGCATGGATGTTTGTCCCATCCTTAGGTGGACCTATATCCAAATATCAGCCTGTTTAGTGATTTCAAATCTTTGGATCTGAATACTCATGTAATGCTCAAAATCTACGATTAAAAATCAACCCGTAGAAACGAATCCAATCAAATCCTTAAAAATCATTCATATGCTGAGTTTTTGCATAGCTCATCTATAGATGGGCCAAATATTGATACGGTGAGTAATCTCTATGAGTACGCTACGTGTGACACAATTAAAATGTTTCTCTACTTTCAAACATAAAACCTTCCTTTGTCCTTTCACAGTTCAGGTTGTCTGGCACGGCCACGTCATTGATGAGGAACAATAGTATAAGCAACAAGGCACACTCTTAGAGACAACTGACCTTATGGATGTTTGTCCCATTCCTAGGTGGACCTATATACCAAATATCAGTCTGATTAGTGATTTCAAACCTTTGGATCTGAGTACCCCAAATAATGCTTGAAATCTATGGTTAAAAATCAACCCATAAAAACGACTCCAATCCAATCCTTAAAAATCACTATTCAGGCTGATTTTTTTTGCATATAGGCCCATCTAAGGATGGGTCAAACATCGATACGGTCAATGATCTCTACAAGTGTGCCATGGTGCACATGCCCTGGTTAATGTTAATATCACTTATATTTGAATAAAAATTAGGGAATTTTTGACATATCCCCCACAATTTGAAAAAGTTGACATACCCCTACGCCTTAGTCTGCTGTCCCGAGTTGACTACGAAATTTTGAATTAAACTGGTGGGTGGTCCGTGGCCAAAATCGGGTGAGTGGCTTAAATCCACCATCCATTTGATAGATAAGATCTCAGCCACTCTTTGTTGAAACCGGATAAGATAAGAGATAAGACAATTTCCCCGTTTTGTTATATAGATGACAAAAATACCATTGTCTACCTTGGAACAAGGGTTTGGGCCAAAACCCAAACCCTAAATCAAACGGCTGTAGTGGATGGCCGACCAAGAGATTCCAATGGGTTGGCCGCCCATCACTGGTGAACAACCTTTAGACAGATAACTAAAGGGCCTTTTACCTACCCAAAATTAGAATCCTGATTGAGTGATCTTATCAAAACATCAAATCATACCCGACCTTTGAATGGTTCACATTCCCGTGGTCAAGTAAAATTGACCATAAGTTCAAGTACGCCCTCAGTCTGCCCACTTGAGAGTTGAGAACCATTCAAGAAAGAAAAGTAAAATTTTGATTGTCTTCCCTCTTTAGTCCTGTTAGGCAGCAGCAGCAAAGCCCCATCTCTCATTGCTTTATTTGCTACTCTAGAGCTTCTGTTCAGAAAGACTTGTGTTTCTTTTTATATGACGCTTCCTGCCATTTGGTATAGTGTTCCATCACAAACCAAGTATATAATTCTTTTGATGTTCCAACCATTAATATTTACACACGGAAAAAAGGAAGAAAAAGAAATGCAGATGTATGATAAACTCCACAAGCATGTATTTCTGTCATCATCCTCATCTGGTTTGTACATAATCACCTTCGTCTTCGTCGGTTATCCAGTAAATTATCTTCATCCCAGATTGGACAAGAACATGTTGCTTTCTTGTGTCGCCATTCGGCTCCACAGGTATAACAGAACTCATAACCACACCTGCAAAACGAATGATGTATGTGAGCTCAAAATAAGAGCTGCAATTGAGATGGAACTGGATGAAGACATGGATTATTTAACATATTTCTTTTCCTATGGCTTTTCACATTTGATACACAGGTGTGACACTGAAGGGAAGGGGGACCACCATCTGATGGGGACACCAATGATATCTCCTAGGGCAAAATCAACCCAATCGGTTCATTGTGACCATGAAATCATTGGAAAGGGACCATAGATCTTGCAAATGCCTTCGATTTCTCTATTATGTAAGATAAACATATTTAACCTAACAAAAAACATGATACAAAATGCTTCTACATACTGTAAAAGATTCTTTAATAAGAGAAAAAGTAGGTGGGAATGTTCAATGTAGTAAGAAGCAATTAACATAATACCAGAATGGAGAACACTGTAGAGTTTCAGATTATCCACACAATGAATGCTGATAAGTATAAAAATAAGCAAGCCGAAAAAGGTTGGACAAAGGATCAGCGACCAAAACAAATATAAGCCTTTCTTTTCTCTCTCTTTTTATTTATTTTTATTTTTCTGATCTTAAGTTCACAGGGATTGCGAGATTACAAAGAGGGAGAGGCACCCTATGTAAAAGAATAGTGCAACTATAGTTTGTCAGTTTTCCATCCAACCCACATTGAAAATTTTCAAACTATTTGATCTTTAGCCATCAATGCAATGATATCTTCTTCATAATTATTAATAATTACTGGGCCCACAAATTAATCAATTGTGCTTGACCATAGCTATTGAGGATTGCATTAAAATCATCAAAACCCAGCTTGCTTTACTTCAAAAACAGCCTTTTGATTATATGTTCCTAAGAAATTCGAGGAACCAATGGCTATTAAATCAACAGCTAGATTTGTGTCTGTGACTAACACAAAAATTTGTTTCCTTGACTTTACCCTGAATAAGTATAAAATCTGGACTGTTCAATGGGTGAGATACTAATTGGATGGGCCATTGCTCAAAAATCATATCAATTGGCTGTCATAAAATCCATCCATGAACAAAATGAGCAGAAACTCGGACATATGAACTATTTGTTTAACAATCTAAAGGAGAATACATTAGGAAGTGGGAATCATAGGATAGTCCAGTTTATAAGAACTTTAGACTATGGTCCACCTATTGAAGAATGTGATCAATTCATAGGTGGCAATGTAGTTGAATGATACAAAACTATTGCATCCTTAAGTGACAAAATATATCTCTAATGTCAAAGCATAACACTGCAATATCATTCCACTAGTGTTTTCCCCCCCTTTTTTTTCCTGTATTGTAACTAGCACGCAAAGCAGGACTAAATAACATATATATACGGTTGGGATAAAGTTATTTATGTTTTTTGTCATAAAATGACACATGGTCATGGGGACCCACATGCATGAGTTAAGGGTTGATTTTTGGTGAGGATGATCCTCACAAAAAATCTGCAATTTTTGAAACTTCAAAAGCTATCAAATCTGGAGTTAAAGTTTACGGTGAAATGGACAGCTCCCTCATAATATTTCAACTTGTAATCCATCCTTCCCGAGGCCAGAAATGACAAAATGGACTGATTTTTTGGGACGTTGATATTCATACTGAAAAGAATATCATCACAAAAAACAAAAACAAAAATCAGCCCTTAACTCATCTGCATGTGGGCCCTACAATGGGGTATATATATTACAAGGAAAATATGAGAGAATTACAAAAGTACCTGCAAGTGATGTGGTAGCAACCTTCAGCCAGTTCAATCATATGGTTGCACTTCACACACTGACGCCACAACTTTTGTGTTGCAAGAGACTTCAGCTTTGCATCTTGTGGATAAGGATTTGACATTTTATAATCATGACAGGTCATGTTACTATGCCATGGGACCTTGCAATTTATACAGAAAAGGCCATTGCATTTAATACATTTCCCGACTCCGGAATGATAAGCTCCAATAGATACACCATTGGCACATTGTAGAACCTCATTTCTTGACATCAATGCAGAGCACCTCGGATATGGGCAATAAAGTTTTTCCGTTGCAGGAATCGAAGCCTCCTTTATACGTTGGCTCATCATCTCAATGATCTTAGGGGACAAAAATTTTCTAGAACTATCGATATTCAGCTGGGTCTTACAGCCTTCATGAGGGCATCTAGGCACCATTCCATAAAGTACCTTGACTTCCACGTGCTGTTTCATACAAGAAAAGCAATAGCGGTGCAAGCAACCATCAACAGCAAACATTTGGCCAACATCAGTGTCTTCCAAACAAATTCTGCAAGTCTCATTCAAAGCCTTAGCACGGCTATCTTTTGCGGACCTTGTGATCTGAGAATCTATTGCATCCCTTGCCAGTTTAAATGCTAACTTAACATCCTTTCGTGCCACGAAGAAGGGGCGGCAACTCTCAAAATTTCTTTGAAGAAGACACACCTGGTCGACTATTGTTGCAATTTTCTGCTGATTGACTAGCCATCTCGTTGTAATCTGAATCAGGAAGACAACATTAGCCATCCATGCTCTAAGTAGTTGGAGCCATAAAAACATTTTTCAAGCCTAATTTAAAAAAAGATGTTGTTTACCTTTTATATGTGCTGTAGAAAAACACAAATACAATAAAACGGTGCTTAAATAACTTATATTCGAGTTTTAATACGAGATGATGCATTGAACCAGGGTTGGGCCAATGTCGAAACGTGTTCTTTAGAAAACAAAAATGAACTACATATCCAAAATTAAATCAAACTTAATACTGAAGTACTAAAGGTAGAAAAGTTGGCAAGATGTTGAAACACGCAATTACCGAATGATCACCTTCATGTGTGCTACTAAACCCCAGGAGTCCATGTTCCCAAAGAGCTCTCAGGTGTTCAAGTAGCATGATGTCCTAATAAACTTCACTCTGAAAATGGCCCCAATAAAATTGGACAAGGCAATTCAAGATATTCCATACCCAATTTCCATCTATGAAGCACATTACACCTAAGACAGATTCGTTTCTTTCATTTTTTTTTTAATTAGTAAGCCAGTTTCATTTCTTTGTTGGACCTGATTGGCTACCTAAATTTAAAAAGGAAGTAAAATTTTCAAGAGTTCCATTTATGCAGAGAAGTTTCAACAGTACAGCAAAATAGTACATTTCCATTCGAGAACCGTAACATCTAGGTATTAATCTGGATGGTATCTCTGTTTTTAACTATGAATTTCTTATTTATTTTTTTTTTTTTGATAATTGAATTTCTTAATTCTTTAACAGTCCTCTACTTATTAGAGTTAAGAATCAATCCAGCAGGGCTGACAAAGTAAAAAAATTGGGCAGTTTATGGAACGCGAGACACATGCTATGTCAAACAATTCAAACAAAGGGCATTTTAGTACTACCCCCTAGGAAATAGGGCTAATTAGTAAGAACCCCCTGTACTTAAGAGAAATTAGTAAGATCCCCTCGACTATTGCTCAAGGTCATTTACTCACTTGGAGGATGCATCTTGAATCCCATCAACCAACCCCCGACTCATTACACCTTTTTTTATGTGTAACCACTGACTCTTTATTAAAAAGATCGAACCCCACAAAAAACTCAGTCTTGGCCATCTTAAAATATTCCATGAGAACAAAAAAATCCAGTTTTTCTTGGGAAGTATCAGTGGTTGCTATACGGGATTCACAGGCGCCTTACCTTTGCATGTGAGTCAATGACGTTAACTAACAGTCAAGGGGGTCTTACTAATTCCACAAAGTATGGGTGGCGCTTTCAGAACATGTGATTTTTCAAGCCCCAAATCACAAATATTTAAAGATTTGCAGCGAAATCTCTGCAACAGCGAAGACAGGAAAAAATTTAGATGCAGAGGACTCTCGTGGCCATACATTGCTCAATTTTTTTGGGCCCGCTAACTGCATGGATGTTTAGCCCACAACTTGGTGGATATACATACCAAAAATCAACTCAATTGATAATTTCTAACCATTGGATTAAGTACCCAAAAAATATGCAAGAAACATGCTCGAATCCAACGGTTTGAATCAATCCTAAAAAGTGCTAACATATATGGCTCGAGAAAACCAATCAGACTGATTTTTGGTATGTACATCAAAGGGTGGGCAAAACATCCATGCCGTTAGTGGGACCAAAAAATGAACTATGTAGGGCCACGAGAGATCTCTGCATCAACTGCATCCAAAGTCCTCTGCATCTAAATTTTTTTCGGGGAAAAGGCGTTTGATCTCAAGAACCCACATTTGTATCTTCCAGTTCTCTCCTGCTCGCAGAAGAGAAATAAGAATTCAGCGGTGGTGGTTATGGGACACTCATGATGAAAAGACAAATTAGCCCTTGTTAAAAGCGACATTTGACTTTTGAATGTAAACAAATGCAATGGAGGCCACTTACTCTTGAATAAGGGCAACTCTTGTCTTTTTCCAACTTCACAGGTTCATCATCCTCGAAACGAAAGAAACTACAGTCTAGTGTGTTTACGTGTGTGTCGCATTCATTTTTATATATCCATGATTTTAGGGCAAAACTTGTTATAAGGAGTGGAGAACTGGAACTCACATATTGGTAGAGCGGGTAGTAATCGCAGAAGAAGTCGATCCTCTTTATATCCAAAGAAAGAGCAGCACCGAGACCTTCGATCAAAGCCTTCACTTCCACCTTCAGCTCTAGGTCCTCTGCGGCCCAATCACTCTTCCAATCACCCAGCAATGGCTTCTGTACGTTCAGAATCAAATTACCACGAGGATCGCAAACCGCAGCACCGATCGCCGCGATCGTAACTACTTTCGACTCGTCACCAATTCTCTCATCACCAAACAAACCCTTGAAATACAACCTAAAGGGTTCATCATCATTGATCACCGCCGGAGAAGCAGAGGAGGAACCCTCACCGAACGGCCTCTGGACATAGTCTCCGTCTCTTTGCCAATGTTCTTCAGGAATCTGGTGAATCTGTAGCGCGAACTTCTGATCGTGAACCCGACGCTTGAGATCGTCCTGGAGTCTACGCATCTCGGCTTCCCATTGCTCCTGATCCTTACTTTCTTGCTCGAATTTCTCCAACAGTTCTAAGGTTTGAGCGTAACAGATGTCTTCTTCATCGGCGATTGGGGGTTGAAGGACAAGAGACTCGGTCATGGCTTCCTGCATCTGCAAGTGAAAGGCGAGGTCGAGATCGGACTGGATGTCATTTTCATCCGCCATGAGTTGTCGCCGCTGCTGCTCTGCAACTAAAGATCAGTTTCTTTGCACTCCTCTCCTTCCCTATGTCTTTCCCTGGCTCATCTTCTCGCGCGCGCGCGCTCGCTCTTTTTAATCAGCGCGACATCTGTGAGACCGACTGTGTATGGCGTGCGTAGGAAGGTTTCTCGGATATGTAAAATGACAATATTACCCTTCTAGATTAAAATGGCTTCCGAAGCCATTTGCTCCAACCTATAGAACATTCATTCGATGGGAGTCATGGGACTACAGAAAATCTTGGGTTTTCTAGTCATTATTACTGGGCCTGTTTGAAAGTTTCGGTCTAGTCCATGTAGGGCTCATATTTTGGCCCAATATTTGGATTCCACCCTTAAAACCGGACTAGAGTTGGCTTTTGGAAAAGTAGTGGCGTTCAAGATTTTAAATGGGTCTTTGAAACGTTACAAGGATTCTTCCGCGTTATAACAGATCAAATCATTCCCATCTAGAGGGGCTCACTTAGTATGCAACTGTTTGCATACTTTTAAGTATGCAAAAACAGTGTCAGTACGGTTGGATGTCCCTTGGAAAATGCGTTATTTCAATGTTTTCAAAAAAAATATTTTATAAATTAAAAACACATTTTTCAAGGAGCATTCAATGGTGGATACACTGTTTGCATACTAGATTTGTCCCGTGCAAATCGGATGGGCCATGGCCAGGATGGTTCGTTCGCTTGCAGGTTGGGTTGGCCCGTAGCCAAGATCCCAAGTTGGCAAGTCCAGGCTCTGGCACTTAGGTGTGCTGGGCTATAGGCCAGACTTTGGCTGGGTCAGGACGCGCCAGATTGATGTGTCCAACAGTTAAATTTATGACCATTAGGCACAAACGGGAACTGGAACACTATTCAATTGTGCGGGCTGGGCTTGGTGGACTGAGCTAGGGCCGAGCCTATACTCGGGCCGAGGTCATTGAGACAAAAATGGTCAAAATATTTTTATCTTATATTTTTAACATAACTTTGATAATCGTAAGTAACGGATAATAAACATAATAATGGCCATTATAACTGTTATAACACAAGACCGATTAACGCTTTTGTTTCTTTTCTAAATAACATAACATGATTCGTGGTAAGGTTTTACATAGGTCGTTATAATGGTATGACGCCCCTTAATGTTAATGTTATGACTGTTATAACGAGGTTACATCTAAGTAAAAAAAAAAGGTCAGAATATTATTAAACCTTGATAACGATAAAAAATTGTTGACAATGATAAATTTATTTATTTTTTTTTGAAAATAACGGCCGTTATTTCGGTAAAAAATGGGTATCCCATTTTTCGGTAAAAAATGGGTATCCCATTTTTCGGTCATGGAATTATAATGGAAAAAAAGAGAGGTTGGGCATTATTGTTATAACAGTCGTTATTTTTCTATAACGGCCTTTATTTTTGTTATAACGCTCGACATTGTATTAATAAAGTTTTATTTAAAATTTAAATTCAACATGTGCTTAAATTGAGTTTTCGTATAGTTTGACCACAGTGGACAAAATTACTGATTTTTAGTTGTACGTTATCAAGTAAAAATGCGTTTGGAAAGATAAAAAGTAACTTATCTGATATGGAAGGACAAAAATATATTTTATAATTTATATTAAATGCTTAGAAAGATTTTTTGTTATTAAAAAACGTTGAAATGGTAATTTACAATTTATCTGCATAGATTAGAGAGTGAAACAAATTTTTAATTAGCTCCTCAAAAGCTACTTCCTACTTGACATTAAACAAAACAACTTTTTATGGTGTTGGAAATGCTTACAGAAAATAAGGGTATTTTACTAACATAAGGAGTATTACTAATTGCTTTCAAATTTCAGAGGGGTGTTACTAAAATACCCTAAAAAATGGTGTTGCGAAACGGCCGCTTACTTCTTCCGTCAACATTTTTGCATTTGCCATAAATACCCTTCTCATTTAAATCTGCATTTTTTACTTCATGTCAATATTTTCTTGTTTAACAGAAATTCCCATTAACAAATTTGTCTTTACATGTTTTTCTCAACAATTGAAAAATTAAATGAGAAGGGTATTTTTGTCAAAAGTGAAAATTTTGATGGGAAGAATTAAAAAGCTCATTGGAATTATTGTTGTGTATCTGCCAACGAACGTCGATCTCTTCGAGAGTGACAGCCACCAAGGGTTAGTGACTTAAAGTAGGCTTTTTTTTTGGGTCGTGATGTAACAAGGTATACCTGAGATCTTTTCATTTGCGGAAGCGGCATTTTTGGTAGTCACCACTGCCATCTGGGCCCACTGACCGCATGGATGTTTAGCCCACCCTTTAATAGACATTCATACAAAAAATCAGCTTGTCTAATGATTTTTAGCTGTTGTTTTAGTACTCAAAAGATGGTTGTATTCAACGGCTATAAGAACGCCTAAAATGGTGCTAAAAAGTGTTAAAATCTAATGGTATAAATTATCAATCAAGGTGATTTTTGGTATGTATATCCACCAAGGGGTGAGATAAACATCCAAGCGGTCAGTGGGCCCAGATGGCAGCGGTGACTACCAAAAATGCTGCTTCCGCAAATGAACAGTTTCAGGCATACCTTGTTACAACTTTTTCCTTTTTTTTTTTTTAATCGGGTCATTATTGCTTTGTCCTGGCGAAGGAAAAAAGAAAAAGGGTCGTGATGTAACAAGGTATACCTGAGATCTTTTCATTTGCGGAAGCGGCATTTTTGTTAGTCGCCACTGCCATCTGGGCCCACCGACCGCATGGATGTTTAGCCCACCCTTTAATAGACATTTATACAAAAAATCAGCTTGCTTAATGATTTTTAGCCGTTGGTTTTAGTACTCAAAGGATGGTTGTATTCAACGGCTATAAGAATGCCTTAAATGGTGCAAAAAAGTGTTAAAATCTAATGGTTATAGATTACCAATCAAGGTGATTTTTGGTATGTATATCCACCAAGGGGTGAGATAAACATCCAAGCGGTCAGTCGGCCTAGATGGCAGCGGTGACTACCAAAATTTGCCGCTTCCGCAAATGAACAGTTTCAGGCATACCTTGTTACATCTTTTTCCAAAGAAAAAATGTAACAAGGCATACCTTGCGCTTTTTGGCAAACGGAATGTTGGTCACCGCTGCCATCTGGGCCCACTGACCGCATGGATGTTTAGCCCACCCCTTCGTAGATATATACGCCAAAAACCACTCTGATCGGTAATCTCTAACTAATAGATTTTAGTGTTTTTGAAGGTGTGATTATAACAGTTGATTTAACCATTATTTTTGAGTACTAAAACCAACGGCTATAGATCAATAAAACAAGCTGATTTTTGGTATGTGTCACCCGTTTTGTTACTCCCCGCTGCCATCTGGGCTCACTGACGGCATGGATGTACCCAAGTGCGGGACTTTGACCGAGTGGTTAGAAGTCTTCTGAGGGGCACGTGCTCGTAAGTGTTGTGATACAAGGGTTTTCCAACAGCCAAAGCCTTCATTGATAGAGCTGCTTAGTACAACAGGATTATTGAAAGAACTTTTTCAAATTAAAGGTGTTACATGGATCTTTGAGCTTTCTCCCATGGCTGGTCTTGAGATAACATACACCGAGGTTGGTACCTTGGTGCACGATGCAAGGTTCTTCCAATTTTCTTGAGTGTGTTCCTTTGTTCTCGGATCGACCATTTTAAAGACAACGTCCACGAGCTCAAAGCTTTGAAAGATCACCATCCATTTCATAGCTTTGTCCCTCCTTTCTTCGCTCAGATTGAGATAGGTGCTTAATAGTTCAACACAACGACCTTTGGCATCCTCCAGCTTCTTGATGATATTGTCTAGGATGGTTTTGTTAGTTTCCTCAGCTAATCCATTGCCTTGAGGGTAAAATGGTATCGAGAAGATTAATCAAATCCTGAGTTCCTGCAAGAAAGTAGCCATCACTAAATTTCTAAAAGGGGTGCCACTGTTGGAGATTGTTACTCGGGGAACGAACACCAAATCGGCATATGAAGTGTTCCTAGATGAACTTCCTCAGAGTCATTGCTGTGACTGAGGATAAAGGAATCATCTAGTGAAATATAATCTGTTGCCACTATTGAGAAAATGGCCACGGACTTGGAATGGGGTGAAACTCATTTGGGAGGATGAATGAGTCTCCCATGCTTCTGGCGCTAGGAACACCACTTGACCAACCTTCGTATGTCAGCTTGCACATACGGCCAGAAGTAACCTTGGGAGCTTTGTGAGCTAGTGAGAGCTTTGAGCAAGATAATAAGAAAATATTTGAAGAGATATGCCTTGACAAAAGATTAACTTTTGATTGAGACTAGGAGTTGGAATAATGCTAATGATGACGATGGTATCCTATACAACCAAACCAATACTCTGTTTCAACCCAAAAGGCAACACTGCCCTCTGAAATACTCCATAAATAACCCATTCAGTTTCTGCAAACAGAGCAGAATTGCTACATTCACGAGGTATTTCCCTTAGAAACGCGCACCATTCCTAATGGTAAGGAACGGAAAGAGGAGATCAAGAAACCCAAAGTCCAATCATGTCGATGTTTGGTCTGAATCGAAAATTTGATTTAACCAGAAAAAAAGTGGATCTTCTAAAGAATTCTTTAATGCCAAAATGAAGAAACATGTGAGAGAGGAGAAGCAGCAGCAGCACGAGCAATTGGTTCAGTAAATTGGACCCTCATGTATTCTGGGCAGTGACAAGCTGTTGTGAAAGGAAAGTTCAAGCGGTGATGGTGAGGCAGTGGCAAAAAGGAGTCTTCACATCTTGATAAGAAAGAAGAAAAGGTAACTGGCAACAACGGCAGCCAGTTCCACTCTCTGCTAGGTGGTGCAATCCTACGGATCTAGCTAGGTCCTCTGCAGGTGCTAGGATCAATTTTCAAAATGGCATGTGTAATAACTACACCCTAATCCAATTTTCCAACAGTTGGGTTCCCATCCACTCCATAAGCCTGTATTCTGTTACAAAATGAGGAATATAAACATGGTGACCAGGGGACACACCTTAATAAAAGTACCGGATTACTGTGTCGTCGTCATACTCATCAGAGGAGTACAAGCTGTCATAATCATCTTCATCTTCTTCACCAGAGACTTCATCATCGTCGAACAAAATATTCTCTTCAACCCAGAGTGGACAAGAACACGTTGCTTTCTTGTTTTTCCACTCTGCTCCACAGGTGTAGCAGAACTCGTAACCGCACCTGTGAAATAAGGCAAGTGGGGGTCAACATATGAGCTGTTCCAAAGATGGAACTAGATAAAAATATCAATTATTTATCATATTTTTTTATTCTAAAGCTTTCATGCTTGATACCCAAATAGTCTCAGAAATGACTGTCCACACTGAAAGGTGTGCAGATAAAGGGCGGGAGAAACCACAATCTGACAAGTACCAAGGAGATCTAGGATGAAATCAATCCAACTGGTTCATTGTGACCATCAGAACATTGTAAAAGTCTTAGATCTCTAAATGCCTTTGATTTCTCTCTCATGAGATGCAAGGTAAAACATCTTTAAGCAACCAGAAAACACACAGAAAATGCTCCCACTTATAGTGGGAGATCCAAATGGAGAAAAAATCAGCGAGGTTGCCCAATGGAGAAGAAACAATAAACGTAACACTGGAAAATAGATGACACTTCTCTTTTCCCAAAAAAATAACAAAAAAAAAAGAAAAAAGAAAAAAGAAATAAAAGAGTGGATGACACTTTCGAGAATCTGATTATCCATACAGAAAATGCTGATAACTGGAAAACAAGCTTCATGCCAAAAAATGGCTGGAAGCAGAAACAGCAATAAAAAAGTGAAAATAGACTTTCTGTTTTTTTGACTCAACATTTCCAGGGCTCATGAGATTCCAAAGATGGAAAGAGCCTGGGTAAATGATTAGGGCAACTCTGGTTTAACATGATTTTCCATCAACCCATATTCGAAAGCCATCCATGCCATCTTGGCATCAAAAACAGTGATTTGTTTTTCATAATCATTTATAACTATTGAGCTCAGATGTTAATTACCTCATTTCTATTTGACCTACAATTCTGAGAAATCAATGGGATTTAAAGCAACAGCTAGACATGTGTTTGTGACGGAAGTTAAGTTGGGTCCTTAACTCCATAGTATGTGTATCAATCCCGACTATTGAATGAGTGGGTCGCCTATTGAATGGACCACACAGGCCAAACATCATATCAATCATCCATCTTAATCATCGATGGAAGAGCAAAAATGAGCAAAAAATCAGAGAGGAGACAGCCAAGGTTTAGCGGTCAGAAATACATATGTCGGGCAGTAGGAATCATAGGATGGTCAATTTGTAAGAATTTTGGACTATAAATTACCAATTAAACAATGCAGAGTCAATTCATAGTTGATGATATAGTGTGAAGGATAGGAAACTAATGTGTCCTTACAGGGAAAATAATCTTAAGTCAACGCATAATAATGCAAATCATCCCAGTTTTTCTATTTGTAACTGATGGTATGCAGAGGAGGACTACGCATTGAAGATATGTTGGGCAAAACAAATCTGGTAGAAACTAATGTGTGGGGAAAATAATCTCTAACCTCAAAGCATAACAAGGCAAATCATTCCACAGTTTTTCTATTTGTAACTGATAGTGTACAGAGGACTACGCATTAAAGATATGTCGGGCAAAACAAATCTGGAAGAATTACAAGAAAAAGCACCTGCAAGTCATGTGGTAGCAACCTTCAGCCAGTTCAATCATATGATTGCACTTCACACACTGGCGCCACAGATTTTGTGTTGCAAGAGACTTCAACTTCGCATCTTCTGCACGTGGATAAGGATTTAACCTTTTATAATCATGGCAGCTCATGTTACTATGCCATGGGACCTTGCAATTGATACAGAAAAGTCCATGGCATTTGATACATTTCCTGACTCCAGATCGATTAGCACCAATAAATACATTATTGGCATATTCTAGAACCTCACTTTTTGACATCAATGCAGAGCACTTTGGGTATGGACAATAAAGTTTCTCTGTTACAGGTATAGAAGCCTCCTTTATACGTTGGCTCATCATCTCAACTAACTTGGGGGACAAGAATGTTCTAGAGCTATCGAGATTCAACTGAGATTTACAACCTTCATGAGGGCATCCAGGAACCATCCCATGAAGTACCTTGACTTCCACATGCTGTTTCATACAAGAAAAGCAATAGCGGTGCGTGCAACCATCAACAGCAAACATTTGGCTGACATCAGTATCTTCCAAACAGATGCTGCAAGTCTCATTCAATTTCATAGCATGGCTAGATTCAGCAGACCTTGTGATCTGAGAATCTATTGCATCCCTTGCCAGTTTAAATGCAAACTTAACATCATTTCGTGCCAGCAAGAATGGGCGGCAACTCTCAAACTTTCTTTGAAGAAGAAACACCTGATTGACTAATGTTGCAATCTTGCCTTGCTTCACTCTCCATCTCCTTGTAATCTGTGTGAGGAAGTAAAATGTAAGATGATTAAAGATGATTAAAGAAAACTTCTGGAAATCAGTAGCTCCGAAGTCAGAAACCACTGGTTAAAATAGCAAGTGATTCTCATGTGGGAATAAAACGTGCATTTCCAAAAGGAAAACCTCTGCTTCCCCAACAAACCCAGCATCCATTGGAAAGGAAAATAAAGTATTTCATAGATCTAGATTGACAAAAGGAGTGGGTGATGGTCTACAATAATTTGTTGAACCCTTTATTATTCAAACCCTGCAATATGTAGATCACAAGCAAAAAGAGGCTTTATTTACACCAAGAAGAAGGTAAGAAATATTAAGGGAGAGCTTCTCTAAACAGTGGACTTTGAGGCTTTCAGAATCTGATGCTAATTGTTTGGAGAAAGAGTGGTATTTAAGTGAAGGTGGAAAAAGGCACTGCAGAACTCATAGTCACAAAGTCAGGATTCGGCAATAAATCGGTAAGGGTTCAAGTTGGAAAAAATCGGATAAATTCGGTAAAAATCTGAAAAAATCAACAAAATTATAAAAAATATATCATGGCATATTTCAAGTTAGAAATGTTGTTTTTAACAAAACACGTTTATATAATGAAAAACACATCTATAATTCCATAATAATAAGTCATAACTCATAAGCATGATTCATCATTCATAATCAAAATTCAAAAATCGACAAAATCGAAATCAGAAGAGGAAAAAATGGGTCTTAGCCAATTAATCAGCAAATTTGGCGATTAATTCGTGAATTAAAAAATCGGAGATTTTTTACGATTTTTTGAAATATTTTAAGTCCTCTCAATGCTTGTTGAAAGAATTAGTTTGTTACATTTCTGCCGCCAATACAGGAAAATGAAGTGGGAGAAAAAAACAAATACTTGCAATAATCTTTACAGAAAGTAAGATTTCTTGATTTTTCTGCAAGTGTGGTGGTCCCGGGGGTTTATGAAATGGGGTTTTCTGCTTTTATTCTCCAATTTTTCTTTAAAGCCGTGTTTTTGATTTACTGAGAACTGCAGCTCGCACAAGGTTCGAATTGCACAAATCTACATTTACAGTGTTTGGTTGAACAATGAATAGTAGTGCACATGACATGACTTCAGCTTTAGGAATATGTTACATAAATCACAAGGATGGGAGCATGTTGCACCAAGCTCTAAAAAAAGTGGTGCACTAGTTTGGGTCCCACATCAAGTCACTTGTGTATCAGGTGGGTCCCACAGGCTAGGTCCCCCAAGTGTCACTATATCAAGGTCCCATGACTCATGTGGGCCCCATGTCTTATTTGATTCAAATATCATGTGGTCAACATATTTGGTGAACCCCACATGTCATGTGATTTTCAACAAAAATAAGGGTTTTTTGGTATGGAACATGGGGCACATGTGTGTTAAGGCCTCCAAGAGCAAATTTGGTCATGCATTGTTGTGTTAGAGGTGTTAAGAGTTATTTTTCTTTATATTTTTGGTGTTTGAAGCACATACTTAAGTGTGGGTGCTATATATATATATAATAACCTAGAGGAGGTTGAACACATAGCTCGTACCTCTCTCTCTTCTCTTCATCTCTTTTCCAACTCTCTTTCTCAAACCCTAATCTCTCTCATCTTTTATTCTTATCTTAATCTCAGATGGTATTAGAGCATATCTGATCCTGTTGAAACCCTAGTTTCTTCCTTCATCCTTTCTTCCTCTATTTGGTTTTTTTTAGGGTTTTGATGTATCACAAACCCTAAGAAGTTATTGTTTGATTGTTTATCCCTAAATGTGAATCTAGGTTGTTTTCTGGTTTTATCTCAAGCTATATGACATTGTTGGAGACGTGAGAAGTTTTTTTGGGGTTTAGAACCCTAGTTTGTTTCAAGTGAAGGTGATTCTCTTGATGTCGTGTCCCAAAGGTGCATTGTTTTTCTACTTTATGTGTTGCCACTCCCCTCTGCTGGACTGTTGAAGATGTGTGTTGATTTCATGGTTTTAAAATTCGACAAAATTAGCCGAATTAATTCCGAATTTTGAATGACCAAATTAAAGTGTACATGTATTAAAAAAGTTCGAAAAATTCGAAGTAAACAGTAAAAATTCGGATAATTTCTTGAAGTTTAGCCTTTTTAGATCAAAAATTGCAAAAATTCATCGAATTAATTCGTTTAATTCGAAGTAACAATAAACTTAGAGAAGTTTGAAGAATTTTTACCAAAACGTTGGTAACACATTGATTTTTAAGGATATGATAAAACACGCATGGTAAAACACTTATAACTCATTATATCATAAAACAACCACAATGTCATCTACATAGTCTTCGATGTCTCGATGAAGCATCTCATGGAATATGGTTGTCATTGCTATCTGATTAGGTCACTCCAGCATTCTTGAGGCCGAAGGGCATGACAGTGTAATAAAAGTTCCATTTTGGTGTCCGAAATGCGATTTTCTCAGCGTCACTTGGTGCCATGCGAATTTGGTTCTAGCCGTTATATCAATTTAAGAAAGAAAACAATGCATGCCCTATTGTCGCATTGACGAGCATGTCTACATGGGGAGTGGAAAGTCGTCTTTGGAGCATGTGCAGTTGAGATCTCAAAAGTCCACACAACAACGAATCTGACCATTTTTTTTTCTAGATTGGTACGATGTTGGCGAGCCAAGTTGTGTGTTGTACGAGTTTGATGAAACCAACTTCCAATAGCCTGGAGATTTCAGAACTCCACCTATACCAACTCCAAATTTGGAAAAGTCGGGTAGGTGTGTAATTGTGGCTTCAACCATTCTGGACTTGATTGTCTCAAATACCTTCATAGCAGAGTTGGTCCACTTAAATTTCCATTTCTTAATGCAATCTGTGATAAGAGCCATGATGGAACTAAACCCATGAATGAATTGTCGATAGAATGTAGCCCATCCGTAGAAACTACGAACGTCATGGATGTTCATTGGTTTGGGCCAACTTACAATAGCTTTGACCATTTCGGGGTTTACGGACATTCCTTCGTAATAGACAATGAATTTTAAGAAGATAACCTGATGAGACATAAATGTGCATTTCCTAAGATTCGCGAACAGGTTTTCTTTCCTGAGGACTGGACAAACCTGTCTCAAGTGATCTAAGTGTTGTTCCTTGGAGGTATTGTAATTCAGTATATCATTGAAGTGCACAACCAGGAACTTGCCCATAGAGGGCCCCAACACTTGTTTTATAACCCTCATAAAAGTACTTAGAGCATTGGTCAATCCAGAAGGTATGATTAACCACTCATCTAAACCATCCTTAGTTTTGAAGGTGGTCTTATATTCATCTCTAAAAAAGATGCGAATTTGATGGCAGTCGCTCTTGAAGTCTATCTTTGAGAAGATCATGGCACCGGCCATCAAGTCCAACATGTCGTCAAGCATTGGTATAAAAAATTGGAACTTGACCGTGATTTTATTGATAGCTCTGCTGTCTATTCACATTCTCCAAGATCCGTCCTTCTTGGGAGTTAGAAGTGAATGCACGGCACAAGGGCTTATGCTCTCTCGAATGAACCCCTTTCTAAGAAGCTCATCAACTTTCTTCTTCAACTCCAACATGTTCTATGGCATTCATTCGGTAGTGCGGTAGGTTGGGTAGAGTAGCTCCGGGGGCTAAATCGATAGTGTGTTGAAGGTCCCACATCAGAGGAAGCTCATTTGGTAAAGTATCAGAAAAACATCCTGAAACTCACTATACACTGGAACTACATCAGGTGGTATCTCAACAACTGACTCAGGAGAGGAATCTTTGGCTAGGAGTGCATAAATGGACTCATCCCTGGTTTCTCAAATTCTTTTGCACTTATGATGTGAAGAGATTTAGACAGTGGTCCTTTATTGGTCTCACCCTTCCGCGTATTATATTTCCTCTTAGTGGTGTTCTTGGGAGGTATAAGGTCCAACTTAATCCTCTTGCATTCGTAAATAAAGGAACTCCGGCTCCGGATAAGGTTCAATTGAATCCTCTTGCCTGGTGTCCTATGCTCATTTCCTTTTGGCTTCGTAAATTCTTTCGCACCAGGAACTCCAGCTCTAATCCTGTAATTAATACATTAGTTAGCTAATAGAACACCATCCAAGATCTGTCTGCCCAAAACAAAAGCTGCTTCGTTAGATGAGATGATTGGAGCCATGACCATGTGCATTCTAGAATCTAGGATTTTTGCCAGAATCTTATACATGCTTCTCACCAAGCTAATAGGTCTGAACCCCGATAAATCCTCGACCCCTAGCTTCTTAGGGATGAGAACAATAAAGGTACTATTGGATGTATAATCCAGATAGCGGTCCCCATGGAACTCAACCAATTACCCGACTACGCCTCATCATTACTTAAAAAAGTCAAAGAGAAATCGCTTAGACCAGGAGCTTTGTCTCCTGCAGCTTAGAAATGGACCTCACTATCTCCTCGAAAGGTCTTTCCAGCCAATCTGTCCTCATAACTGATGTTGTCAAACTGAAGTCTAAAAGACTCCCGAATCGGAATACAAATCTGCATAATAATCTACCACCCCTTCCCAGATGTTGTCTTCGTCTTCCAAAACTCTGTCATCAATCTCGAGACAAGCCAAGTAGTTGCATCTCGTATGGGCATTTGCCATTCTATAGAAGAATATAGTGTTGTTATCCTCATTTAACCACGGAACCCTGAACTTCTGCTTCCAACTAATCTCTTCCATCTTAACTGCCTTCTGATATTTTGCCTTGAGGTTTATCCTTCTACTCAGATCTTATCAACCCTTTCGTTGATCCTCCTCATATTTATTCATTCATAATGAGAAAATTACATAAAGATGGTTCATACACTAACAATTTATCCTTCTACTCCGATCTTATCAACCCTTTCGTTGATCCTCCTCTTTATATTTAATCATTCATAATGAGAAAATTACATAAAGATGGTTTATACACTAACTCGAATAACCATAACCTAATCTAGACCATCAAAATAAACTAATAAAATCCAATGGTCTACAAAAATACAGCAACTTAAACTAACTAAACAAAATTACAACGAGTCACAAATGTATGGCTATTTGCTTAGACACCCGAAACTGAATAAAAATAAAAATTAAGTCTAAAAAGAAAAGAAAACTAACAACTAACTCTTCAAATGCAACCCACGTGCATCTTTCCAATGTGGAGGCTTCAAGATGATATGCACATGTGAAGTCTTCCGCTCCCACGTTCATGGAGAACTCGAATTGGGACCCACGTAGTCATCAAAGTACAATGACAAAAGGATGGGTCCAATTCTCCTCCTCTAGTACACTATACGGTACGTCTAGATCTCCTCATCAACAAACTTGGACAGGGCAACACAAGAAACTCCAAACACAATTTCCATCCAAGAATCCAATTATACCCAAAAGCCAGTTGCATTTCTTTAGTGCTAGAGACTTGGGAAGTATTCTAAATCAGAGAGTGACCAAAATAGCTACAGAAGTTTGAAAAGGAAGGTGACTTCAACAGCTTCAGTCATGTAATTGTAAGTTTTAACAATCCAACAAAAATGCGTCCTTACTTTTCAAGTTTCTAACTAAGAATTTGTTAATTCTTTAACAGCTCCTCTTCATAACATACATTTTACTATTGAATCCATGTTTTTAGAGCAAAACATTCAAATATACCAGAAATTAAACAAAGCAAGAACTGCAAAGGAACGGAACAACTAAGTGGAACTGTGGAACTCACTCACATGTGGTAGAGCGGGAAGTAATCGCAAAAGAAGTCGATCCTCTTTACATCCAAAGAAAGAGCAGCATTGAGAACTACGATCAGAGACTTGGGAAGTATTCTAAATCAGAGAGTGACCAAAATAGCTAAAGGAGTTTGAAAAGGGAGGTGACTTCAACAGCTTTAACAATCCAACAAAAATGCGTCCTCACTTTTCAAGTTTCTAACTAAGAATTTGTTGTTTCTTTAACAGCTCCGCTTCATAACATACATTTTACTATTGAATCCATGTTTTTACAGCAAAACATTCAAATATACCAGAAATTAAACAAAGCAAGAACTGTAAAGGAATGGAACAACTAAGTGGAACTGTGGAACTCACTCACATGTTGGTAGAGCGGGAAGTAATCGCAAAAGAAGTCGATCTTCTTTACATCCATAGAAAGAGCGGCATTGAGACCTTCGATCAAAGCCATCAGCTCTACGGTGCGATGATTCTTCAAATCGCCGATCAACGGCTTCTGTACCTTCAGAAGCAAAGTATCCCCAGGATCGCAAATTGCAGCCCCGATCGCCGCAAGCGTAACCTTCGAACCCCGAACCGTCTCATCGCTAACCAAACCCTTGAAATACAACCTGAACGTTTCATCGATCACCGGAGATGAAGAAGAACCCTCACCAAAAGGCTTTTCCAAGTTGTCTCCGTACTTTTGCCAATCTTGTTCAGAAACCTGATGAATCTCTCGCGCGAACTTCTGATCGTGAATCCGACGATTGAGATCGTCAGAGAGTCTGCGCATCTCGGATTCACATTGCTCGCGATCCTTACGTTCTTGCTGGAACTTGTCCAGTTCTAGGGTTTGAAGATTCGTGAGTTGAGATACGTCGTCGTCCGATTCAGCGAATTGGGACTCCATTAATAGAGGTAGTGCAGATGTCGAAGACGAGGAGGAAGGTTGAAGGGCAAGAGATGCAACCATGGCTTCCTCCATCTGTAATCGATACGCTAAATCGAGATCGGATTCGAGATCTATAGCTGCCATTAATTCTCGCCGCTGCTCTTCAACTAATATCTGTATTTCGTCTCCGTCCATTTTCTTTCTTGTTTCTCTCTTTCTTCCCTTCTCGGTTTCTCTCTTTCGTCTGCCGCCTTTCGTAAATGCCGAGATGTTGCGTGCTTTGGAAGCTTTTCCGAAATGGCAATATTAGAGTAAAACTTCTGTCACAGTTCTCGGCACGTACACCTAAAAAGCAAAGCACATGGGTACGTTGCAAAAGCAGTTGTGTACGTGCCGAGAACTCATTGGCTGTGTTTTGTGTGATTTTCGATTTCGTGTGATGGAAGTTTTACTTATATTATACTCTTGGTCGATTAATGCTTCAACGTGGAGCACGACTTTGCTGATCTGTCACAATATGAGACACGTGGCAAATATTGGGAGTGTGAGCATCGACTTATGCTGCCTACCTATTAGGAGCAAAAAAAAAATTAATTCTTTTTGTTCACCAACACCACAACATTTTCTGTTGGATGTGCTCAAGACATAAGAAGAGATGTTGTACATGGTAGTTTTGTGTTTTTGTTGCAGGACATTTCTGGGAAGTGTTGGTGATCACTTAGCACATCATGCAAAATGCCCCATCCTCATTGTGAAGCCACCAAAGTGAGGAGTCTAATGGAAGGAGTAAGGAACATGGCTCTTATACCAGCGTAATTTAGAACAGATATGCTAAGCTAATCATTATATGTTGGGGTAATTTTAGTCGCACCCTACAAAAGGTGAGGGCATCCGGCCTGTTGAGAGCGCCCCACTTAGATTTCAAACTTTGTGAGGGCACCCTTCCCCATTTCAGCACAACAGAGTAACGAGGAAAACTTCTCACAACGGGTCGCTGTGACGACCGAAGCCGGTCAAACCCACAATAAGAACCATGTGGCACACTCTTAGTGGACGCTGACCGTATGGATGTTTGGCCAGTCCCTCGGTGGACCCGCAAACCAAAAATCAGCCTGACTAGTGATTTACAACCTTTGGATCTTTGCACCCAAAGAACGCTCAGATTCCTACGGTTAAAATCAACCCATGAAAATGACTTCAATCCAACACTTTGAATTTACTAATCAGGCTGATTTTTGGTTTGTAGGTCCTCCGAGGGACTGGCCAAACATCCATATGGTCAACGTCCACTTAGAGTGTGCCACGTGACTCCTATTGTGAGTTGTGACTGGATTCCGCTGTCACAAGTTTTGCTCCAAACGAGTAAAACTTCTGTAGGGAAAACAGTTGATGATAGGGAAAACAGTTCGTAATAAAAAAAAATATAGTAATAAAAACCAAGGGTTTCGGGTGCCCTCACATTTTGTGGAGTGCGAGGGTTGGAGTCCCTTGTCTTGTAATATGTGGCTGCCATTTGTGTTACATGTGGTCTAAGAATCACATCAATCGCACAATCCTGATCATCCGACTGATAGACCGTTTTAGACAATTACTTTATTAACAAATCAAAGGTACGACATGGATCAGATGGTAAGTGATATCTGGAAGGAGCAACCTTTGTGTGGCATGCTCTTTACGGCCTGACCTGTCAGGCCTAGAAATGTAACCCAAGCCCGGGACCATTCATAAATTAGCCAGGCCCATCTACTAACATTAATAGCCAGATATGAGGAATGTTAGTACTTTACATACATTTGGGACCATCTTAGGCAATCAATGGGCCTGGTATGCTCGATAGATTTAAAGCTTGGCTCACATTCCACATTTATTGTATAAGGCACATCAATTTGGTTCAGTGCTCTTTCCAGAGCAGCTTTAAATCTAGGTCAAATGACTCTCAAAGGAAGGGTGGCCTTGGGGAATAGAACAACACCTGATAAATAACAAACAGAACATCGTGAATTATGATCCAATAAAACAACAAAATTCTCCAAGGAGCAAGATTGAACAAAGTACAAAACCATACATAGCATGTACTTTGTTATTTTTTTGCTACTTGCATATTTCAAGCATCTTCGCAAGGAACTCTGATTGTGTTTGTGCTCCTAGTGACGGGGTAATTTGGAGACATTTATAAGGAGAACTGTGACTAATGTAATGCTATGTCATGGGAACACTACTCTTTCATTAGATTTTGTTATAATGCGGTCATTGTGATATAATAGGAAGATTTGATGACCAACACTATTGCCCTCATCACAGGGCCAAACTGAACAAATCACCAAGTAAACCTCGGTCTCACGGAACTGCCCTCATCACAGGGACAAACTGAACGCTAAAGAATCTTTGAAGCATGGAGCAATGGCCATCAAAATCTTGGGAGAGGGAGAGAGAGAGAATCGGAAGACTGGTATGGACATAGGAGGGGGTTTGATAGGCAGGGTTAATGTAGAGAGGAGGGAAAGTGCAAGGAGTGGAGAGAATTGTTTAAATGGCACAATTGTAATGTATTTAATCCGTCATGATGAATTATGTGACGAATACAATTGTCCCAAAAAGCCATTTATGACAGATTTAATCCATCGGGGAAAGTTCTCTTTTCTGGTTGTGCAATTCATTTCAAAACAAATTATGTTAATAAAACTTTTTTACACGACTTCTTACCAAACCCCATGCTTCGTTTGTAAAAGTTACTTTCAAATTATTCTTCCACTAGATGACAAATGATGCAATAAATCTTAAAGAGGATAACACATTTTTTATACCACAAGTATCAGGGCCTCTTAGACCACCCGATTGAGTCCCACGTATAGGTGGCAATTTGGCCCGTCAGACCAAGCTTGGGCTTGGCCTAACTCTGGCCCAATCGAGATGGGCCAAAGTAGAGTCGGGTCGGGCCGCGTTGACATTTTAAAGCACATGCCCGACCCATGGTCCAATCCTAGGTTGACCATCGACCTGGGGGCTAGTGGGCCGAGCTACAGGTTGACTTACGGGCTGGGCTTATTTTTTAAAAAACTTTGAAAAAACTAAAAATAGTTGTTTTTAGGGGAGGCCTTTAAAATTCAAATATTTATTGGTATGGGGGAATTTTAAAACTCAAATTTTAAGGGGGGAGGGGGGGCTGCTATGGGCTCAAGTCCCAAGCTCAGGACGCTTCGCGGGCTGGGTCTGAGCGGACCAACCAAGGGGATTCGAACTCAGGACCTTTGCTGACCCAAAGCAGGTCCCGGTCAGTCAAGCAATGTTTCATTGTAATGATGACTCATAGAGTTCATTTTATGTGACTTTTACTTGACTACCACACATACATCTGAAGCAACACTATTTTCTAAAAAGTTTAAATTTCTGAAAGTGAGAGTCAAGTGTACGTGTGGTGGGGGAGTGAAAGACAATTTTTTTTTTACTTTTTAAGTCACGAAAAATAAACTCTTTAAAGTTACCATTAACAGTCAGTTGCCCTCCTCGGCCCCTAGCTGCACCACTGGACATGGGGACGAAGATGAGTTAAGGGCTGATTTTTGAAGATGATATTCTTCTCAGATATCAACCTCACAAAAAACCAGCTCATTCCAACATTTGTAAACTTAGAAAAAGTAGATTGCAAGTTGAAAGATTTTGAACCGTTCATGCTCTAATTAGTTCCTGATTTAGCCATTTGTCTTACTCATTTTTTTCTGTTGAAAGAGAAACGTATTCATCTCTTACTTAGATTATGTCCAATCCAACGCCTATGAATCACTGATCAAGCTGATTTTTGGTTTGTAGGTCCACTTAGGGATTGGGCAAACATCCATATGGTCCGAGTCCTCTAACAGTGTGCCACTGTCATTTTAGGGCGCTAACTGGAGCCTGAGCCTAATATAAAAAGTAAAAAAATCATTTTTCTAGGTATTATTAAGAAAGTATAAACTTTAGAGATATTAGAAGAGTGGTAAGGAGTTAGATAGATTTTAGAAAATTAAAAGAATTTATTTAGAAGAGTAAGAGTTAGAGAAATTTTAGGAGATATTAAGAATGAAAAAGTTAAAAGATAGATTTAAGGAATATATAAATAGAAGCATGAAAAATACTCCAATCTAATGGCTAAAAATACTAATCAACCTGATTTGACGCTGTAAGATAAAATTCATGAAAAAAAATATTGGGTTGAATATAGAGAAAATTGTCGAAATTCGGGCCACCACAAAAACTGTAGAGAAAAAGGGGGGAAAACCCAACTCAGGTAGGTAGAAAGTATAAGAAAATAGTTAATTGATAGAGAAGATAAAAGAGAATGATGGAACAAAATCTACATCATCAGAGTACAAGAAGGGTTGAATGTCAAAAATATTTGACATTGGAGATCTCACCTCAAGAAACAACTTTCACATCTCCAAAACCAACTCATAAACTCAAAATAATCTGCACAAAATCACACATAATTCCAACCATAGCATTAGAAAACTTAGAAAAGGAAAGAGAAAAATAAACCCGTCTTATCTTACTCCTCATTCTCTATTAATACTTACCATCACGTTTCTTCAACAAAGATCTTAGGAACATTAAGCAAATTACTCCAAACCCCACAGCTGCTGGCTGCCCCTCCCACAACAATAGCTATTGTCTTACCTGTATTATGCCATGTCCCTAAATTCCAACACACCACAGATACAAGCACTTCAATAAATAGATATAAATGCATACAAAGTTAAAAAAAAAAAAAGATACCCATTAATCTAATTAAATTGAGACCAAAACCATATTAAGAGAGAGAGAGAAACAAAAATGAGAAAGGAAAAAAGAAGACCCACTAATCTAAATTAAGCAACAACACCCACTATTCTAAAGAAACAAAAGCACCACCAGTCTACAAACAGTTTACTTTAAAACTAACATACACGAATAAGCAAGTATTCAACGAAACAGTATACGTAAAATCAAAGTTGACATTTACACAAAGTGTGCAGTACCAGCCATTCAAAAGAATAAGTTCATCATTCCACCAAAATTATTTGATGAAGATTCACTTCCGACTCCACAAATCAAAGGCATCCATCTTCATCACTTCCAGTACCACAATAAAAACCATTGAGAAGAAAATTAGAAGCAAGCAAACAAACTATCATCAGCATAATCCCAAATGGCCACCAAATTCTTCTGATATATATTGTCTTCCAAATCGCATAACCACGAAATGCAAAAAAAATAACAAACCCATTTCAATTTTTGTGATGATAAGCAATTGTTTCACAAATTATCAGGATAACAAGCAAAACCACTGTGTATTTCAAGATTAAAAACATACCCATTTCATCTCAATCGATAATAAACATACTCAGCTCATCTTTCATCATCTCTTACTCACTTCAGTTTTTCATAAAACTGAGCAAACCCGATTCATAGTTAACGATGGTAAGCAAAAACCTATTCGTTTCTCAAGATTAAAGCACACACACAAACTTCACCAAACGTATCCAATTCCTTCTTACCATATAAATAGGTGAATCCATTTGGTTTCACGAACTCTAGAAAATCAAGTAAAACCCACTTCAGTAAGAATACCCAAGTCATCATATTTTGGAATTTGGATTAGGGGTATTAACAGCAACGAAAGAAAAAGAAGAAAATTCTCTCACTTTGTCAAAGCACTGCCTAACTCATTAAAAAAATGATCTGTAAAAAAACCCATAACTTTAGAAACATTTATGAACCCATAATAAAAAAAAACTAAAAAGAAAATACATAAAATATTGACGAAACCCAGTCATAAAAAGAATGAATTAAGAAAGTTTATAATCTTAAAAAGTTTTATATTTTTATTATTTCTAATAAAAATAAATGAGTTTTATAAACCCATAACAAAAAAATCTTCAAAAGATACCTTTAGTTCAGGGAAAAAAACATAACATGGTTCATAAACTTACAACATCTGTAAGATTTAAAATAAAATCCAGAATCATTTTAATTCATACAAAAACTCGAATGTATAAAAATATTTAGTCAGGAACTACAATTATGGATTGTCGAAAGAGAACAATTTTCCAAAAATATAGAGAGATTGAATAAGAGAGAGGTGCTGCTAAAAGGGGTAGAGAGAGAGAGAGATAGAGATAGAATGAGTTTTCATATTAAGAGAGATTTAAAGTGTGCATTACAAAATCAAGCTTATGTAGTTGAACCACTTCACATCTGATTGGGTTCTTTTTTTTTTCCCTCCATATTTACTCCCGCTTTTTCTGATATTTCAAATTTTCAAGGAAAATATAAAATTGATTATTATTTTATGTTTCTTGAGAAACACTATTTGAAGAGGGTCAGGCTCCATTGACAGCCCTAAAATGACAGGATTCTGTACAGGACACAATGTATGCCACATGGCACACTCTGACCGTATGGATGTTTGGCCAACCCCTAGATGGACCTACAAACCAAAATTTAGCCTGATTAGTGATTTCAAGACGTTGGATTGGACTTATTTTCATGGGTTGATCTCAACTGTGGGAATTATAGCAGTATTTGAGGTACAAAGATCCAACGCCTAGAAATCACTAATCAGGCTGAATTTTGGTTTGTAGGTCAACCTAGAGATTGGCCAAACATCCATACAGTCAGAGTCCTCTTAAGAGTGTGCCATGTGGCACATATTTGTGTCCTGTACAGAAACCTGTCATTTTTGGGCTGTCAACGGAGCCCGAACCCATTTGAAGAACATGTATGATGATTCTCATATGACACTATTGTAATTCAGTAAACACAATAACTATCTTTATAGTCTGTTAGGACTTAAGTCAGTATACTTAACACAGATGTGGAGGTATGGAACCTACCAATTGATCAACTCAATTCAATAAATCATTCTATTTTCACTTTTGATTGAGCCACTGCTTATACTCTTTTGCCCTTTTTCTATATGGCGGAACGTGCTTACACAAAAATAAATCATTCTGAATCTGAGGAGATGATCCACTGCTATACATTGAAATGCCTCCGTCAATGGATCTGTAAGTCAGTCGGGGCTCAATAAATTTGAAGTGATCTCGATGGCTCGCAAAGCCGAATGGGATTAAAAACAAAGATTTTATAAGACACCCAGAAAGAAAATACAGAAATCTACCAAAACAAAATCATCCGACTTCAAAAGGGGCACTGAATAGTCTGAATTTTATACAATAAAAAATGGATAATTTATTTTAATAAAACACCATCCTCTTTAAACCCTAGAACAACATTTCCAATCAGAACACCCATTAGCATAAGAATTTAAAATTCCGACATCATCGATGCACAGTAATGGAAGAAAAAAATAAACCCAGTGAGAGAGACAAAACCGACTAAAAAATTATAATGGAAGAAAAAAATGATCCATAAAAAAGAAGGAAAAAGTAAAAATAATGAAAGGAGAGAAAACTACCTGATTAAAAATTAGCCCGTACTAACCAAACGACGCATCGCCTAGGCAAAGCCTGAATTGTAAATCAGTTTAAATGAAATCGAATCAAAATATGGTTGATTTGATAGGAATTGAGGATAAACCTCAATGAAGCAACTGAAAATGGAGAGGTTTATCCAACGAATTACGCAACTGTAGTTTTAAAAGCTTGACTCACCGTATCTGGATTACTTATCAATGCATTTCAATCCCTTGGGCTCACATACTTTCGAACTCTTTTGATGGGTGATACAGTAGGCATTCCAAGAGAAACAATCTGCTCATACGAAAAGAGTAATCAATAAGAAACTACTTCCAAAGTTTCATATGAAAGAAATGGTTTTCAAACCAAACAAATTACTGGAGAATTATACCTCTTTTTCACCTTTACCCGCACATGAACCCATTCGAAGGTTGCATCTCTCCAGCTCCCATTGATTCCTTCTGGGGCAAGAATAATACCACCTGAAACTTTCTGAACAGATCAGCTTGGTGAGGAACTAATAATGAGGATGTAAGAGGAGATGAATAGACGATTTGGAGAGATGTGTTGGGAGACGCTGGGAATGGGACAGTAATTTGAGAGATATGTAAAGGGTAAGAGGCAATTAAGGAATAGATAATTGATTTGGGGTTGTAGAAAATGAACCATTAAGAGGTTTAGAGGAAGAGATGTTTTGTGTTTAAGATGAGAGAGGATGTTAAGGGGTTTTTTTGAATGGAGAGACGTGATGGAGTAGAGATTGCGTACTGGTCAGGGTGTTTTTGGAAAAAAACACCAATTAAATAGACAAAACGAACTCGTGACCAAAAGCCTCAAGGAGATACATTTACAGGAAACTATTTTTTGGAACCAATCAGAACCATTTCTCAAACTTTTGAAAAAAAATATACAGCTCCAATCTTTTAAAACCAGCTTCCCCGTATCAAAAACAAATTTCTTTAGTTTTCTCAGTCTTCACCCTTCTGAACCCTTTCAAATCCCGAAACAAATTTACATCCTCCTTATTTTAAGCACAAAGACAGCGAGAAAGGACGGTTTCCTCCCAATGCAGATGCATGTTACACCAAATTGGGATGACAGAAAGATAATCATTTTGAGAAAAGAACATATATAAATGCTAGTTCCTGCACAGAGAAGCAGTTGATCCAGAATATGATCTCTAAACATTCATCTTCCTGTTGCTGAAGATGAACTCCACATCCAAATCCATGTAGTATATGGATCACACATCAAAAGGGGAACACAACATTCATATTAGTGCAAAATAAGATCAAGATAAAGAAAGTTCCCTCATTAAACAAAGATCAAATTAAGCTTTGACATAACGAATTCATAAGCCTATACTAAAAAAATTAGGCCAAAAAAAAGCAAAGAATCTTGGCATCATAGGGGGACCCTACCGAGTTACAGATGAATAAAACCAGAAAAAATTCCTAGATTGATGGATACCTAGATCATAGGAAATTATGGAGAGTAGACCTGGACGGCCAATCCCCATTAGTTCTAGTGTCGTTAGGCCTTTTAAACTGTTAGATCTCACAAAGTTACATGTCCCGGAGACTGTAACAGAAAACAACAACCGATGTGAGTTTTAATTAAAAAGAATTTAAGCAAAAATAAGGGGAAAATGGCAAAACAGAACTTTTGATCTATCTTAAATGGCAGATAAGGGACAAATTTAAGCGTAAATGGAGATGAAAAAGTGGGGAAAAAAACAGAACTAAATTCTTTGAAAAGTCCAAGTTAAGACTGAGTGAAGAACTTCTAGAATGAACAAAAGATTGGCGGCAAAAACAGAGAAAAAAATGTAAACTTTTACAGTTTTTTCTACACCGAAAATTAGTTACCTTTTTTTATAGTTTTATAGTTTTTCAGTGTTATTAAGCTACAAATATATAATTACCAAAAATAAAAAAATAGTTTTATCTCTACAAGTAGAATCAACAGAAATAGAGCCGAAGAGTTGGACCTGATCGCAAATGGGGTCATTAACGACCCGTTCACGAAGGAAAACTCCATCCTTGGGTGGCCGACGAATGGTATTGAATCTCGGTTTACACATAGGGCAACGATTTTCAACTTTCGACCACTCCATAATACTGATGAAATAGTAGTGATTGCAGCTATCGATCCACCCTTGAATCGCGTTCCCATCTTCCGAGTTCCGAGAGGCAAATTCCACAGAACTTGGAATTAGAATCCCTGGCTTCTTCATTGTTTTCATCTTTGATTTGTTCAAATCCAGTCGAGTCAAGTTTTAATGCACGGGCACAACCCAAATAAGTGCTTTTGTGGTGCCTGTGTTAGGTTTTGCAAAGATTTATTGGGCCACTATAAAAGAATGGTTCGGAGTCTTGGTTGATCCCGTTCTGGACTGGGTGATCCAGATTGAAGCCACTGATCTAAACCATACCAGGGTCATTCAGATTTTGAATCATGCTATAAAGTCTTCACCATGGCAAATCAATTTTTGCAGTGGACCCTGAAACATTTTGACTTGTTAATTTGTTTTATCGTCCAAACAAGATTGCATCCAACGATCTTTGATAGGAACTGAAATGGACCTGCAACATTGTCTTTGTGCAACTAAGCAAGAATCCATTTAGTATTTTTGGTACGGTGAAAATCCAATTTCTTGTGTTCTTGTCCGGTACGATGCCAATGCAATTTCTTTCAGAACATAAATCCTAGTCATCTGGTTGATGAGGAGTTTGGAGTTTCCCTTTATCTTGAGGTTCTGAACTTTAAATTCTTGGCTGTAGAAAGACCAAGGAGGAAAGCTTCAAAATCGGCCTCATTATTTGAATATGGGAAATTGAGTTTGCAAGAAAGTGATGTGAACGTGTAGTCTGCCGCAATGAGAACAACTCTTGCACCTCCTCCAACTCAGCATCCCTTGGCATACGGCTGTTGCAATAGATAGGACTTCTCGACCTTCTTCATCATCTTGCACTAGTATGGCGCCATTGGATTGATCCTAAGCGACGAGGTATAGGACAAGTGGTTTCCCGAGCAATGGCGCCATCTTAGTGGGGGCTAAGGTCAATAGCTCATTGATCTTGGAAAAAGCGGCTTCTTGCTGGCATCCCCATTGGAACCGGCAATCATGTCCAACATGTTGTCAAGCAAAGGTATAAAAAATTGAAATTTGACCGTGATTTTATTGATAGCTCTACTGTCTATTCACATTCTCCAAGAACCCCTTTCTAAGAAGCTCGTCAACTTTCTTCTTCTACTCGGCATGCTCTATGGGATTCATTTTGAAGTGCGGGAGGTTGGGTAGAGTAGCTCCGGGGACTAAATCGTAGTGTGTTGAAGGTCCCGCATCGGAGGAAGCTCATCTGGTAATTTATCAAAAAACATAAAACTCCATCTACATTGGAACCTCATCAAATCGTATCTCAACAACTGACTTGGGAGAGGAATCTTTGGCTAGGAGTGCATAAACGAACGCATCCTTGGTCTCTCAGACTCTTTCACACTTATTTGGACAGTGGTACTTTGTTGGTCTCACCATTCCGCGTATCATCTTTCCTCTTAATACTCTTGCCTTCGTAAATAAAGGAACACATGTTCGATCTTCTAAACAATTCAATGATATCAAATTAAATCTGCTTTGGCAATGAAGTGCACTTTGCTGGCAATCAGATAATGCCGAAATTTTTGGGTAGCATAGATGAAGACGAGGCAAGCAAGCTCGACTTTCGGATATCCGAGCTAAGCATCCCTTAACACACGATTGTTGTAGTAGATAGGACGTTCTCGACCTTCTTCATCTTCTTGCGCCAGTATGGCGCCATTGGATTGATCCGAAGCGACAAGATATAGGACAAGTCGTTTTCCGGGCAATGGCGACATCATAGTAAAGGCTGAGGTCAATAGGTCCTTGATCTTTGAAAAAACGGCCTCTTGCTGGCATCCCCATTGGAACTAGGCATTTTTCTTGAACTTCATCTTCTAGCGCCAGTATGGCGCCATTGGATTGATTTGAAGCGACAAGGTATAGGACAGGTGGTTTCCCGGGCAATGGTGCCATCATAGTGGGGTCTGAGGTCAATAGCTCCTTGATATTGGAAAAAGCGGCCTCTTTCTGGCATCCCTATTTGAATTAGCATTTTTCTTGAGCATAGGGAGGAAATGAGCCATGATGTCGGCAAAGCTAGTAACAATGCGCCATCTCTAAGAGAGACGGCCCAAGAAACTTTTTGGGTCTTTCAAGCACCAAGGTGGTGGCATGGAGTTGATAGCAGCCTAATGTCAGGCATCAATGTCAATGCCTTTCTCATTGACATTGAAGATAAGGAATTTGCATGCAGTGACACCAAAGGTTCACTTTGAGTGGATTCATTCGTAACTTAAACTGTCCGCACCGCTCGAAAACATGACATAATGTCGGCAAGTGATTGTCACGCTTCTTTGACTTAATTGCAATGTCATCTACGCAGTCTACGATGTCTCGATGAAGCATGTCATGGAATATGGCTGCCATTGCTATCTGATAGGTGATTCCAGCGTACTTGAGGTCGAAGGGCAAGACAGTGTAATAAAATTTCCATAATTGTGTTTGAAATGCGATTTTCTCAGCGTCACTCGGTGCCATGCGAATTTGGTTGTAGCTCCTATACCCATCCAAGAAAAAAAACATCGCATGGCCTATTGTCACATCGATGAGCATGTCTATATTGGGGAGTGGAAACTCGTCTTTAGGGCATGCACAGTTGAGATCACAAAAGTCCACACGGCAACGAATCTGACCGTTTTTTTCTTGATTGGTACGATGTTGGCGAGCCAAGTCTGGTGTTGTATGTGTTTGATGAAACCGACTTCCAATAGCCTGGAGATTTCAGAACTCCACCTATACCAACTCCAAACTTTGGAAAAGTCAGGTAGGTACATAATTGGGGCTTCAACCATTTTGGACTTGATTGTCTCAAATGCCTTCATAACTGAGTTGGTCCATTTAAATCTCCCTTTCTTAATGTAATCCGTGATAGGAAGCATGATCTGTAATACCCTCAACTTTTTCAAAGGTATTTTTTACTTTTTATAAGATTTGACCAAGGTTGACTTGTTTACTTGACCTTATAGATGATTAATTGAAACCCTAATAAACTCTTATACCTAATTGGTTTAGGACACTAGAGTCATTTAGGCCCCTGTATAGCTTATTTTTAACTTTTATCGTATTTAGAGCATTTCGAATATTTTGTTTGTTTCCTGCATTGTATGGGTCATTGTGTGTGTTGGAACCATTAGTCATATTCTAGTTAAACCCTAGGAGAGGTCTACCAAATTATGGAACCTAACTCTAAGTGTAGGTTAAGTTTTGGACCATTTAGTGAGGTAGGTGCCCAAACCCTAATTGGGGTGTGCCCTGACTGAGAGATGTATGTGGAGAGACTTTATTATTAAGCTACATAGATTATATTATATTAATAATTATGTACCTAATGTTTTGTAGTATTATTTTATGTTTTAGAGACTTTTTGGGCTTATAAATAATCTTAAATGAGGCCTAATTGATATATATGGGCCTTGGGCCTATTTTTAAATCATAATTAACCTAAAATATAAGTTTTAGAGGGTTGAAAAAGTCAACCTTAGGAGAGTTACGAAAATCACTTAACCCTAATCTTTATGAGACCTATTCCTTCATTACTTTCTATTTTATTTAAGCTCTCTTCCTCCATTATTCTTTACACTTAATCTTTAACCTAAAACTAAAGCCTTCATCAACACTCTTCCACCATTAACACCATCTCTTCTTCTCTAATCATCACTAAACCCTAAGGTAGTGTTCATCTCCCTTCTCTCATAAACATATATCACTTTGGGAGCAAAAGATCAACAAATGAGGGACTTTTCAAACAATTCAAGAATTCTTCATTAAAGTTCAAGAAACCTTGAGGTAAGTGTGTTTGATCCATCCTATTTTTTTCAAAATTTTATTTTTCTTTCATTAGGTAATAGTTGATACTCATTATAAATTAATTTCAACAATATTCACTTTATTCTTATTGTGTTGATCTTTATTTTGGGCCACCATGATGGGTTTGGCCATGGTCTCTTTTATACCTATAACAGATGATTATGTTCTGTATCATTTTCGTTGTATTTTTATGATTTGAATATTTTTATAATTATTTTTTCTAAATACCTTTATGAATCTATTTTCCAAAACCGTTTAGTTTGTATTTTTCGGATTTATATTTATTTAATCATAATTTTTCTAAGTTGTTGTACTTTAACAAAAAAACCCAGAATTCCAGATTTTACACGGTCCACTTTACTTGGGATTTCGATCTATATTTTTAATCTAAATATTTTTATAATTATTTTTTCTAAATACCTCTATCAATCTAGTTTCTAGAACCTTTGAGTTTGTATTTTTCTGATTTGTATAGATTAAGTTATGAGTTTTCTAAGTTGTTAGACTTTACCAAAAAAACAAGAATTCTAGATTTTACACGGTCCACTTCACTTGGGATTTCGATTTATATTTTTAACCTAAATATTTTTCATAGATACCTCTATTAATCTAGTTTCTAGAACATTTGAGTTTGTATTTTTCTGATTTGTATTGATTAAGTTATGATTTTTCAAATGTGCTGGACTTTTCTGTAAAACACAGAATTTCAGATTCTGTCCGGCCAACTTCATTAAGGGTGTCGACCCATATTTTGAATTTGAATATTTTTTTATTTATTTTTCCTAAATACATCTGTAAATCTAATTTCTATAACCTTTGAGTTTGTATTTTCTTGATTTGTATTGATTAAGTTATGATTTTTCAAATGTACTGGACTTTTCTATAAAACCCAGAATTCCAGATTCTTTCCGGCCCACTTCATTAAGGGTTTCGACCTATATTTTAAATCTAAATATTTTTCTATTTATTTTTCCTAAAAACCTATGTGAATCTAGTTTTTAAATCCATTGAGTTTATATTTTTCTAATTCATATTTATTTAGTTATGATTTTTATAAGGAAGTACATTTTTGTAAAAACCTATTAATTGTTATTGGTTTGGTTATGATTATTAACTATTAAGGTTTTAACCTTGTTGGTTGACTTAGACTTGTATGCATGGGGATCCCACCCAAGTGTCTTGGATCCCTCTTTAGGGTTCGACCTTGTATCATGGATCCCTCATAGGGTTCGAGCATGGAGTGTTGGATTATCTTGTGGTTCCCACTAGTATTGTCCATCCGTGTTAGTCGTGATATTTGATGATTGTTTACATGTTATTCATGTTATTTAATTTTAGTTCTATCCATATCATTACTTTTGACGTTAATGTGTTCATTTTTTTTATTCTTATTAAATGTTAAATAAATGTGTTGTTTATGCCACGTAACCCTAGTGTCATATTGTTGTCATACTATGATCATTATGTCATTTCATATAAGGGGTGTATAAGGGAACGGAGTTGAAGTATATTATATACGTTTATATTGGTTTTATTAATTAATCAAGGTTCGGTACCCTAGGGTGAAAGGCCCCAGACGTTATTATATCCTGCAGATGGGTCGATGAGACCGCTCCTAGTGCGGGAAGGAGATGGAGACCCTATGTGGTTATGGGTACTAGTTGCATGTGCATCCTGCATGCACCTTGCATATACCCTCACTTTTATGCCATCCTTATTATATGATTGAGATGCATGTCTTGATTAAAATTTTGTATAGTATGACATCATACCATACACACTGTTGTAGTATTGGGCCTCGGCTCACGGTGTTACACCGATATCATTTCAGATTTTGAGGAACTAGGTGCGAGGGAGGATTTTGAGACGGAAGACTCCAGTATACTTGAGAAGACCGACGAGGATTTGGGAGTCGATCCCACACTTTGAAAGACTTTATTGATCATTTTAAGACATTAGTTATTTATTTTTCGGGCATGTATGCCTTTGATTGAGAGCATGTTCTCACCCTCTTTTCCCCATACTTAGTTGATTTAATTGTTCATTTTCTGCAATGGATATGCTTATTACTGATTTTAACACCTCAAGTAGAATTGTAGTTAACCTTATGACACCCGGTCAATCGATTCAACTTTCCTTTGATTCTCTTGACTTAAATGACCTAGTTTGACTCAGTGGACTTCTTGATCTGTGTTGACTTTTTTTACTTAACCTTAGTGGATTCATTAACTTGATCATGATTACATAATTGGACATAGGTGAATACAACCCTATTGCTTAATTGAATCAATTGGACATGATTTGACAATTAGAGAACGTACTTAAATATCCACTTATAACTGAATCTCGCATAGGATTGTTTTAGGGCCGTTAACGCTTGAACATCGATTTGTTTCTTGTTTGTGGAGTGAGCCTTGATGGTCTAACTACGTCATGTGGACTGTGGGTACCCTATTCTCCGAGACGCTACGACAAGGCCACGTGTCACTTAATTACGCACATCTGCCGAATGGAGGCACGTGGACTTTCGTATGTGTCCGTCGCCTCGGGGATCGTGCGGGTATATACCAAGAAATTCCCCCTACATCAACCATTGGGGATCATTCATAGATCACCTCCAAACTCAGGTTACGGGTCGACCCATGGACTTTTTGGATCGAATTTGGATACCCGGGTTCAGGGCGTGACATGATCGAACTAAACCCACGAATGAACTGTCAATAGAATGTAGCCCATCCGTAGAAACTACGGACGTCATGGATGTTCATCGGTTCGAGACAATTCACAACAACTTTGACCATTTTGAGGTTTGCGAACATTCCTTCATAATAGACAATGAATCCTAAGGTAAACTGTTGAGACAAACGTTCATTACCTAAGATTCACGAACAGGTTTTCTTTCCTCAGGACCAAACAAACAAGTCTCAAGTGATCTAGTGTTGTTCCTTGGAGGTATTGTAAATCAGGATATCATTGAAGTACACAACCAGGAACTTGCCCATTAAAGGCCCCAACGCTTGGGTTATAACTCTCATAAAAGTATTCGAAGCATTGGTCAATCCAAACGGTATGACTAACCACTCATATATACCATCCTTAGTTTGAAGGTGGTCTTACATTCATCTCCAGGACGGATGTGAATTTGATGGCAGCCGCTTAAGGTCTATTTTTTAGAAGATTGTGGCACCGGCCATCATGTCCAACATGTTGTCAAGCATTCATATAAAAAATTGAACACCAAAGGCAAACTTTTAAGGTCTGCACTGTTCGAGAACACGACATAACGTCATCAAGTGATTGTCACGCTTCTTTGACTAAACCACAATGTCAACTACATAGTCTTCGATGTCTTGATGAAGCATGTCATGGAAAATGGCTGTCATTGCTATCTGATAGGTGGATCCAGCGTTCTTGAGGCCGAAGGGTATGACAGTGTAATAAAAGTTCCCTATTGATGTCTGAAATGCGATTTTCTCAGCATCACTCAGTCCCATGTGAATTTGGTTGTAACCGCAGCCCATCCAAGAAAGAAAACATCACATGCCCTACTGTCGCATCGATGAGCATGTCTATATTGGGGATGTGGAAAGTCGTCTTTGGGGCATGCACATTTGAGATATCGAAAGTCCACACAACAACGAACCTGAAAAGAAAAATTCTTGATTGGTACGATGTTGGAGAGCCAACTCAGGTGTTGTACAGGAGATTTCAGAACTCCAAAACTTTGGAAAAGTCAGGTAGGGGAATAATTGGAGCATCAACCAAATTGGATTTGATTCTCAAATGCCTTCATAGCAGAGTTGGTCTATTTAAATTTCCATTTCTAATGGAATCCATGATAGGAGCCATGATGGAACTATACCCACGAATGAACTGTCGATAGAATGTAGTCCATCCGAAAAAACTACAGACGTCATGGATGTTAATTGGTTAGGGCCAACCTAAAATAGCTGACCATTTTAGGGTTTGCGGACCATTTCAGGGTTTGCGGACAATGAATCCTAAGACGATAACCTGATGAGACAAAACGTGCATTTCCTAACATCCGCGAACATGTCTTCTTTCCTCATGATCAAACAAACCTATCTCAAGTGATCTAAGTGTTGTTCCTTGGAGGTATGGTAAATTAGGATATCATTGAAATACACAACCAGGAACTTGCCCATAAAAGGTCCCAACACTTGTGTTATAATTCTCATAAAAGTACTCGTATATACCATCCTTAGTTCGAAGGTGGTCTTACATTCATCTCCATGACGGATGCGAATTTGATGGCAGCCGCTCTTAAGGTCTATCTTTGAGAAAATTGTGGCACCGGCAATCATGTCCAACATGTTGTCAAGCATTAGTATAAAAAATTGGAATTTGACCGTGATTTTAGTGATAGCTCTACTGCCAAGCATTATTGATGCTCACTAAAATGAACCCCATTGTAAGAAGCTAATCAACTTTCTTCTTCACCTCAGTATGCTCTATGTGATTCATTCGGTAGTGCGGGAGGTTGGGTAGAGTAGCTCCAGGGACTAAATCGATACTGTTGAAGGTCCCGCATCGGAGGAAGCTCGTCAGGTAAATTATCAGGTAGTATCTCAACAACTAACTCGGGAGAAGAATCTTTGGCAAAGACTCATCTGTGGTCTCTCAACTTCTTTTGCACTTATGATGTGGAGAGATTTGGACAGTGGCCCTTTGTTGGTCTCACCTTACCGCGGCGGATTATCTTTACTCATATGGTGTTCTTAGGCGGTATAAGGTTCAACTTAATCCTCTTACCCTCGTAATTAAAGGAACAAGTGTTTGATTTGTAGAACAATTCAACGATTTCAAATTGGGTCTCCTTACAATGAGGTGAACTTTGCTACCAATCAGATAATGCCGAAATTTTTGGGTAGCATGGATGAAAACACACGCTCGACTTTCGGATATCAGAGGTCAGATTCCATAGCACACGACTGTTGTAGTATATACGAAGTTCTCGACCTTCTTCATCTTCTTGCTCCAGTATCGCGCCATAGGATTGATCTAAAGCGACAGGTATAGGACAAGTGGTTTCCCAGGCAATGGCGCCATCATTGTGGGGGCTGAGGTCAATAGCTACTTGATCTTGGAAAAAGCAGCCTTTTGCGGGCATGCCCATTGGAACTAGGCATTTTTGTTGAGCATAAGGAGGAAATGAGCCATGATGTCGGCAAAGCTAGTAACAATGCGCCATATGTAAGAGAGACGGCCCAATAACCTTTTTAGGTCTTTGAAGCACGAAGGTGGTTGCATGGAGATGATACCAGCTGAATGTGAGGCATCAATATCGATGCCTTTCTCAAGGACATTGAAGCCAAGGAATTTGCATCCTGTGACACCAAAGGCACACTTTGAGTGGATTCATTCGTAACTCTACACCGCTCGAGAACACGACATAACGTCAGCAAGTGACTGTCACGCTTCTTTGACTTAACCACAATGTCATCTACGTAATCTTCAATTTCTCAATGAAGCATGTCATGGAATATGGCTGTCATTGCTATCTGATAGGTGGCTCCAAAGTTTTTGGGGCCGAAGGGCATGAGAGTGTAATAAAAGTTCACTATTGGTGTTCGAAATGTGATTTTCTCAGCGTCACTCGGAGCCATGCGAATTTGGTTGTAGGAGGTATACCCATCAAAGAAAGAAAACATCGCATCCTACTGTCGCATCGCACCTAGCTTGAATGTTCATTCCCGTACCATCTAGTTATATGACCGCGCAATTCATTTGCAATAAATAATGGCATTCTGAGTTGCCTTCCTTTTTCGCCCAATGCCTTTATCTGTGTTAGGCGAGCGACGTCAAATTCAGTGCAGCACCACTCTTGTCTGCAGCTAGCGCAGCTCTTGCTGATGGTATCACGATTTCTACTGGTAAGCCATGTCAGCACCGTACACCAAAGAAAAAGGAGAGAAATTTGTGGAACTCCTTGTTGATGTCCGATATGCCATAAAGCGAGATGAAGTTTCTCATGTCAATTCCTGTGATTATCGTAAACCATCTTGCTAAAACCTCGCAAGAGCGTCTTTTTTTATGCTTCTGCTTGTCCGTTGCCTTTGTTCTATGGTGTGGACTAGACCAGCTTAATTGCATATTGCTCAAGGAGACGCATCTTTATCTGATTCTCGATATCATGGTAGAAGTTACGAGGCGGTTGTTTGACTGTAAGATATTGCTTGCGACATGAAGCTTGTACGACCAGATTGGGTCGTAATCCTGACATCTCTTTGTACGTCCATGCAAAAACATCTCTAAATTTAGCTAAAAGAGAGAGCAAGGAGTACTCCCACTCCGGTGGTGCCAGTTGAACACATATGGATATTAGCTGTGAGGATTCTTTGCTGCCTAAATGCACCATTTCGAGTCGTTCGACGATCACCTTTGCCTTGTCTTGCATATATTCAAGTTTTGTTGGGAGGGTAATTGTTATTACGTTCTCGATTGAACATGCATGGGGAATACACAACATTTTCTAGGGGGTGGGGGAGGCAAATAACTTTTGTGTTCGCCCTTGTGACTTTGACTATGCGATTTGAGCCATCATAAGTTGTACACCACATTCCCGTTTGGCATCGTGACTTTGACTATGCGATTTGATGACTCTTCATCTCTTTCCTTTTGACTTCGTTTAGAGCTACTACGCACCTTGTCTAATCTCGGTTCCCATTTTGGTAAAGGTATACCCGTGATTGGTTTAGGTATAACTTCTTGGATCGCAGTCTAGTCGTTATAGACGGCATTGACCATATGTGCCTTTGACGAACCGAACGGTTGTTCTTTTGCTGGTATCTTTGCTGGTTTCCCTTGATCACAACTTTTAGGCATTGGCGATATGTATATGGCACGACAAGATGGCGATGCAACTAGGTCTGTCCAAGGAGAACAAGGTACGTAGTGTTCCTATCTATGACATGGAAACGAGTGGAGAAGAATATTGTGCCAATAACAAGATCAAGGTTTAGATATCCCATCGTTCGCTGAGACTGTAGGCCGAAGCCACCGACTTCTCTTAGAAATTTGATAATCCGGTGCATCAGGATTCCTACATCACTAAAAGTGGATATCAACACAAGACTAAGTGCAGCTAGTGTATCAATGAAGATACATCTGACTTGCACATGTGGAAGAGAATGTTATGAAAATGGGACGCTACTTGTCGCATGTGGTGGTTGACGAGTTGTCAACGACACCCCGTCAACGACGAAACATTGCGCTTGAGGGTTTGCAAAGGTGGCTGCTAGTGTCAAGGCCACTAGAAATCTTTGCAATGGGGTCAAGCAAAGTTGTTTAGCAAGTACTTTCAAAGGCATCAAATGTGGCAAATTTTCAACCACGTGCAGCAAAATCTAGGAAAGATATGTTCGATACGGGTAATGCTTCTGTTTGAACATCATCATTCTCTTCCATAAAAAAATATTCTCTTTTTCTACACTTGTAACGGCGACCATATGCACAACTGCATTGCATTTGTGATCTACAAGTGGGTCTATGTGTACTTTGGCGAGCGATGCTATCTCAAATTCTCACTCACCTGCTAGACACTTTTGATGGAAAATTCTTCAAAGAATTCAAAAATCATGCGTAGGATGGCCAACATATCGATGGGAGCGACAAAACCGTGGGTTAGCTTCATCTTTAGCTGTTGGCTTCTTACTGACTTTTTGGAGATATATAGCCTTTTCTTTTATCAAAGCTTCCAAGATTTATTCCACATCCTCAATGCTGCATGGGTAATCAAGGAATTCCACTTTGTCACACGATTCATCCCCTATTGGCTTTTTGTCATGTTCCTTATTCACTTTGGGGAAATCATTGCTTATATTTTCCTCAGGTCAAATAGTCGCCATTACATGATGAGGCGAAGGTCACCGTTCTCCCTGGAGCTTCCAAGTATGCCCTAATTACTTCAATCGAAGAGGATTGGAACAAACTTCTCACTTTTTTAACAGCATTGTGCATCGACAGCATGCGTTCGAGACAAATGTACAACCCTCACCTCAGTCATGCCAAGATCGGATGCTATTAGGTTGTAGACTATTGTACCATGTGTATGCTCGTGCAGTCAAAGACTTTGAAATTCATGGAGCGTAGGTCATCATGAATTCGGTGTTGTCTGAGTGCTTCGAGGAATCGAGCAACAAGCCCTCATGCACTACTTCTCACGTTGTAAGCAGGAAACGTCGAATTGATGTAATCCTTAGGAAAAGACTTGTATTGCAACTCAAGGTTGTAGGACGGAGAAGCTGATTGATTCTTTTTATATATAATTGTTGGTTTATTATTCTACTTATGTATGGGGCCTTTTTGTCCTTTTACCTTTATTTGTAAGGGTCACCAGTCAGCACATCTTCATTGGATTTGATCTTTTCTACTCTCCAACGTTTCTCAGTTTCCCCTGTCTTTTTTCTAAACCCTAACTCTAGCAACACGGTATCAAAGCCTCACTTCTCATCCTCTTTCAACCACAATTCCATCTTTCTTCATTTTCCCTTTTTCTTTTCCCTTTTTTTCGCCTCACTTCTGGTCCTTTTTCAACCCAAATTCCACCTCTATTCTTTTTCCCTTCTTTGGTGCTAGAGTTGGGGTTCAGAGAAACTGAGAATTGTTCGTGAGAAAAAAAATCAAATCTAATGAAGCCGTGCTCACTGGTGACCCTTATATTATTAGCCAAACAAAGGTAAAGGACAAAAATGCGCTCATATATAGAGGAACAACAAACCAACAACCCCCTCTCCAACTTAGAACAAACAAAATCCATTCGTGCCTAAAGAGAGCCTTCATGAACAAATCTGCAAGCTGGTCGAAAGACTTCACATACGGAGTAGAGAGGTCACCACATACAACCTTGTCCCTAACAAAATGACAATCCACCTCAATAAGTTGTGTATGCTCATGACAGACCGGGTTAGAGGCTATGTGAATAGCCGCCTGATTACCACAGTACAAATGCATAGGAGACTTCACATCAAAACCCAACTCATGAACAAAGTGCTTCAATTAAGTCAACTCACACGTAGTATGAGCCATTGCCCTATATTCGGCTTCAACACTTGACAGGGTTACTATTGTCCGTTTCTTAATCTTCCACGATACTAGATTGCCACCAATAAAAGTATAATATCCCGTAGTGGATCAACACTTAGAGGGTGATCCAGCCCAATCAGCATCTGTATATCCAACAACTTGAAGATGTCCATTATGTCTATATAGCAAACTACGGGGACAAAATCGACAGTGTTGAAAATCCCGCATCAGAGAAAGCTCATTTGGTAAACTATTAGAAAAACATCCTAAAACTCCCTGTACACAAGAACTGCATTAGGTGGTATCTCAACAACTGACTCAGAAGAGGAATCTTTGGTTAGGAGCATGGTTTAAAATTTCAGAATGTTTCGTAATGTTTCGTATGTTTCGTTTCGTAATGTTTTAGAATGTTTCAGTTTGTTTTGCCGAGACAATCAAATACAATCCAAAAAAATAAAAATAAATAAAAATATAATTTAATAATTTTAAATAATATTTCGTAATATTTCGGAAATGTCATTTTTTCAAAGTTTCGTTTCGTTTCGAAGTTTGTATCGGTTTTTCACTTGACCGAGACATTCCTCCGAAACGAAATTTTAAACCTTGGTAAGGAGTGCATAGATGGACTCATCCGTGGTCTCTCAAATTCTATCGCACTTATGATGTGGAGAGATTTGAATAGTGTTCCTTTGTGGTGTTCTTGGGCGGTATAAGGTTCAACTTAATCTTCTTGGCTTCGTAATAACTGGAGACGAGTTCAATCTGCTAAATAATTCAATGTTTTAAAATTGGGTCTGCTTTGTCAATGAGGTAAACTTTGCTACCCATCAGATAATGCCGAAATGTTTGGGTAGCATAGATGAAGACTGGGCGAGCACGCTCGACTTTTGGATATCGGAGCTCAGCATCCCTTAGTACATGACTGTTGTAGTAGATAGGACGTTCTCGACCTTCTTCCTCCTCTTGCTCCAGTATCGCGCCATTGGATTGATCTGAAGCGACGAGGACTAGGACAAGTGGTTTCCCGGGCAATGGCGCCATCATAGTGGGGGTTGAGGTCAATAGCTCCTTGATCTTGGACAAAGCGGCATCTTGCTGGCATCCCCATTGGAACTAAAAATTTTTCTTGAGCATAGGGAGGAAATGAACCATCACGTCGGCAAAGCTAGGTACAAAGCGTCGTATGTAAGACAGACGACCCAAGAAACCTTTTAGGTCTTTCAAGCACCTAGGTGGTGGCATGGAGATGATAGCAGCCGAATGTGAGGCATCAATGTCGATGCCTTTTTCATGGACATTGAAGCCAAGGAATTTGCATGCCATAACACCAAAGGCACACTTTGAGTGGATTCATTCGTAACTTAAACTGTCTGCACCACTCGAGAACACGAAATAATGGCATTTCTTTCGCAATAAATAATGCCATTCTTAGTTGCTTTATGCCTTTTTTGCCTAATGCATTTATCTGTGTTAGGCGAGCGACGTCATATTCAGTGGAGCACCACTCTTGCCTGCAAGCTAGGGCAACTCTTGCATATGGTATCACGATTTCTACTGGCAAGCCACGTCAGCACCGTACACCAAAGAAAAAGGAGAGACTTTTGGCACTCCTTGTTGATGTCCGATATGCCCAAAAAGCGATAGGAAGTTTCTCATGTCAATTCAAGAGATTATCGAAAACCATCTTTCTAAAAACTCACAAGAGCGTCTTCTTTGATGCTTCTGCTTGTCCGTTGCCTTTGTAGTTTGGTGTGGATTGGACGAGCTTAATTGCATATTGCTTAAGGAGACGCCTCTTTATCTGCTTCTTCATATCATGGCGGAAGATACTAGGCAGTTGTTTGACTATAAGATATTGGTTGCGACGTGAAGCTTGTGTACGACCAGATTGGGTCGTAATCTTGACATCTCTTTGTACGTCCATGCAAAAACATCTTAAAATTTAGCTAAAAGAGATAGCAAGGAGTAGTCGCACTCCGGTGGTGCCAATTGAGCACTTATAGATATTAGCTGAGGATTCTTTGTTGCCTAAATCCACCATTTCAAGTCGTTCGACGACCGCCTTTGCCTTGTCTTACATATATTCAGGTTTTGTTGAGAGGGTAATTGTTATTACTTTCTCGATTCCACATGCATGAGGAATCCACAAAGCATTTTCGGGGGGAATGCGGGGGTGTGGGGCAAATAACTTTTTTGTTGGCCCTTGTGACCATCATAAGTTGTACACCAGATTCCCGTTTGGCATCGTGACTTTGACTATGCGATTTGATGACTTCACCTCTTTCCCTTTGACTTTGTTAAGAGCTACCACGCACCTCATCCAATCTTGGTTCCCATTTTGGTAAAGGTATGCCTGTGATTGGTTTGGGTATAACTTCTTGGATCGCAGTCTCGTCGTGATAGACGGCATCGACCATATGTGCCTCTTGCGACCGAACGGTTGTTCTTTTGCTGGTATCTTTATTGGCTTTCCCTTGAACACGGCTTTTAGGCATTGCCGATATGTATATGGCATGACTTGATGGTGATGCAACCAGGTTTGTCCAAGGAGAACAAGGTACGTAGTGTACCCATCTATGACATGGAAACGAGTGGAGAAGCATATTGGGCCAATAGCAAGATAAAGGTTTAGATCTCCCATCGTTCGTTGAGACTGTCTGTCGAAGCCACTGACTTCTGTTAGAAATTTGGTAATCCGGTGCCTCAAGATTCCTAAAGCATTAAGAGTGGATATCAACACAAGACTAAGTCAAGCTCGTGTATCAATGAAGACACAGCTGACTTCCACGTGTGGCTGTGAATGTTATGAAAATGGAACGCAGCTTGTCGCATGTGGTGGTTTACGAGTTGTCAACGACGAAACATTCCGCTTGAGGTTTTGCAAAGGTGGCCGCTAGTGTCAAGGCTACTAGAAATCTTTGCAATGGGGTCAAGCAAAGTTGTTTAGCAAGTATTTTCAAAGGCATCAAATGTGGCAAATTTTCAACCACGTGCTGCAAAATCTTGGAAGCATGAGTTCGATACGGGTAATGCTTCTGTTTGAACATCATCATTATGTTCCATAAGAAAAGATTATATTTTTCTACACTTGTAACAGCAACCATATGCACAACTGCATTGCATTTGTGATCTAGAAGTGGGTCTTTGTGTACTTTGGCGAGCGATGCCATCTCAAATTCTAGCTCACCTGCTAGACACTTTTGAAGGAAAATTCTTCGAAGAATTCAACAATCAATAACGATAGTAGCGACAAAACCGTGGGTTAGCTCATCTTTAGCTGTTGGCTTCTTCCTGACATCTTGGAGATAAATGGCTTTTTATTTATCCAAGTTTCCAAGATTTATTCCACATCCTCAATGCTGCATGGGTAATCAAGGAATTCCACTGTCACATGATTCGTTCCCTTTTGGCTTTTTGTCAGGTTCCTTATTCACTTTGGGGAAATCATTGCTTTTATTTTGCTCAGGACAAATAGTCGCTATTGCATGATGAGGCGAAGGTCACTGTTCTCCCAGGAGCTTCCATGTATGCCCTTATTGCTTCAATCGAAGAGGATTGGAACAGACTTTTCACTTTTTTAACAGCATTGTGCATTGGCAGCATGCGTTTGAGACAAATGTACAACCCTCACCTCAGTCATGCCAAGATCGGATGCTATTAGGTTGTAGACTATTGTACCATGTGTATGCTCGTGCAGTCAAAGACTTTGAAATTCAAGGAGCGTAGGTCATCATGAATTTGGTGTTGTCTGCGTGCTTCGAGGAATCGAGCAACAAGCTCTCATGCACTACTCACATTGTAAGCAGAAAACGACGGATTGATGTAATCCTTAAGAAAAGACTTGTATTGCAACTCAAGGTTCTAGGGCAGACAAGGTGATCGATTCTTTGTATTGATAATCGTTTGTTTATTATTCTACTTATGTATGTGAGCATTTTTATCATTTTACCTTTATTTGGCTAATAATACAAGGGTCACCAGTCAGCACATCCTCAGTGGATTTGATATTTTCTTCTCTCCAACAATTCTCAGTTTTTCTTCGTTTTTCTAAACCCTAACTCTAGCAACACGGTATCAAAGCCTCACTTCTCATCCTCTTTCAACCCCAATTCCATCTTTCTCCATCTTCCCTTTTTTTAGCCTCACTTCTGGTCCTCTTTCAACCCTAATTCCACCTCTCTTCTTTTTCCCTTTTTTTGTGCTTGAGTTAGGATTCAGAGATAAAAGAGTGGAGAAACTGAAAATCGTTGGTGAGAAAAAAAGATAAAATCCAATGAAGTCGTGTTCACTAATAACCCTTATATTATCAGCAAAAGAGAGGTAAAAAAACAAAAATGCGCCCATCTATAGACTAAACAACATACTGGCATTTCTTTCGCAATAAATAATGGCATTCTTCATTGCCTTAAGCCTTTTTTGCCAAATCCATTTATCTGTGTAAGGCGAGCGACGTCATATTTAGTAGAACAGCACTCTTGTCCGCAAGCTAGGCAACTGTTGCATATGGTATCCCGATTTCTACCGGCAAGCCACGACAGCACCTTACACAAAAGAAAAAGGAGAAACTTTTGGCACTCCTTGTTGATGTCCGATATGCCCAAAAAGCGAGAGGAACTATCTCATGTCAATTAATGTGATTATCGTTAAGCAAGAGGAAGCTTCTGCTTGTCCGTTGCCTTTGAAGTTTGGTGAGGACTGGACAAGCTTAATTGCATATTGCTCAAGGAGACGCCTCTTTATCTGCAAAAGCTACGAGGCAATTGTTTGACTATAATATATTGGTTGCGACGTGACGCTTGTGTACGACCAGATTGGATCGTAATCTCGACATCTCTTTGTACGTCCATGCAAAAACATCTTTAAATTTAGCTAAAAGAGATAACAAGGAGTAGTCGCACTCCGGTGGTGCCAATTGAGCACTGATAGATATTAGCTGTGAGGATTCTTTGTTGCCTAAATCCACAATTTCAAGTTGTTCGACGACCGCCTTTACCTTGTCTTGCATTTATTCAGGTTTTGTTGAGAGGGTAATTGTTATTACTTTCTTGATTGAACATGCATGAGGAATCCACAAAGCATTTTCGGGGGGAATGCGGGGGGTGTGGGGCAAATAACTTTCGTGTTGGCCCGTGTGACCATCATAAGTTGTACACCAGATTCCTGTTTGGCATCGTCACTTTGACTATGCGATTTGATGACTTCACCTCTTTCCCTTTGACTTCGTTTAGAGCAACCACGCGCCTCATCCAATCTCGGCTCCCATTTTGGTAAAGGTATGCCCGTGATTGGTTTGGGTATAACTTCTTGGATCGCAGTCCCGTCGTGATAGACGGCATCGACCATATGTGCCTCTTGCGAACGAACGGTTCTTCTTTTGCTGGTATCTTTACTGGCTTTCCCTTTATCATGGCTTCTAGGCATTGGCGATATGTATATGGCATGACTTGATGGTGATGCAACCAGCTCTCCCCAAGGAGAACAAGGTACGTATATTGAAGAACAGCATCGCTTAGTCTTGAGGGTTTGCAAATGTGGCTGCTAGTGTCAAGGCCACTAGAAATCTTTGCAATGGGGTAAAGCAAAGTTGTTTGGCAAGTACTTTCAAAGGCATCAAATGTGGCAAATTTTCAACCACGTGCAGCAAAATCTAGGAAGGATGAGTTCGATACGGGCAATGCTTCTGTTTGAACATCATCATTCTCTTCCATAAGAAAAGATTCTCTTTTTCTACACTTGTAACGGCGACCATATCCACAACTGCATTGCATTTGTGATCTGGAAGTGGATCTATGTGTACTTTGGCGAGCGATGCCACCTCGAATTCTAGCTCACCTGCTAGACACTTTTGAAGGAAAATTCTTCTAAGAATTCAACAATCACGCGTAGGATGGCCAACATAACGATGGTAGCGACAAAACCGTGGGTTAGCTTCGTCTTTGGGTGTTGGCTTCTTCCTGACTTCTTGGAGATAGATGGCTTTTTCTTTTATCCAAGCTTCCAAGATTTATTCCACATCCTCAATGCTGCATGGGTAATCAAGGAATTCCACTTTGTCACATGATTCGTTCCCTTTTGGCTTTTTCTCATGTTCCTTATTCACTTTGGGGAAATAATTGCTTATATTTTGCTTTGGTCAAGTAGTCGCCATTGCATGATGAGGCGAAGGTCACCATTCTCCCTGGAGCTTCCATATGCGCCCTTATTGCTTCAATCGAAGAGCAATGGAACAGACTTCTCACTTTTTTAACAGCATTGTGCATTGGCAGCATGCGTTCGAGACAAATGTACCAGCCTCACCTCAGTCATGCCAAGATCGGATGCTATTAGGTTGTAGACTATTGTACCATGTGTATGCTCGTGCAGTCAAAGACTTCGATAATTCATGGAGCGTAGGTCATCATGAATTTGGTGTTGTCCGAGTGCTTCAAGGATCGAGCAACAAGCTCTCATGCACCACTTCTCACGTTGTAAGCAGGAAACGTCGGATCGATGTAATCCTTAGGAAAAGACTTGCATAGCAACTCGAGGTTATAGGGCGGAGAAGGTGATCGATTCTTTTTATTGATAATTGTTGGCATATGGGTATTTTTGTCATTTTACCTTTATTTGGCTAATAATACAAGTCACCAGTCAGCACATTTTCACTGGATTTGAACTTTTCTTCTCTCAACGATTCTCAGTTTCCCATCTCTTTTTTCTAAACGCTAACTCTAGCAACACTGTATCAAAGCCTCACTTCTCATCCTTTTTCAACCCCAATTCCATCTCTCTTCATCTTCCCTTTTTTCTTCCCCCCTTTTTTAGCCTCACTTCTGGTCCTCTTTCAACCCTAATTCCACCTCTCTTCTTTTTCCCTTTTTTTGTGCTAGAGTTAGGGTTCAGAGAAAATAGATGAGAAACTGAAAATCGTTGGAGAGAAAAAAAGATCAAATCCAATGAAACCGTGCTCACTGGTGACTCTTATATTATTAGCCAAACAAAGGTAAAATGACAAAAATGCGCCCATACATAGAAGAACAACAACCCCCTCTCCAACTTGGAACAAATAAAATCAATTCGTGCCCCAAAGAGAGCCTTCGTGAACAAATCTGCAAGCTGGTCGAAAGACTTCACATACGGAGTAGAGAGGTCACCACATACAACCTTGGGCGGTATAAGGTTCAACCTAATCCTCTTGGCTTCGTAATAACAAGACACGTGTTCAATCTGCTGAACAATTCAAATGATTTCAAATTGGGTCTACTTTGTCAATGAGGTGAACTTTGCTACCAATCAGATAATGCCAAAATGTTTAGGTAGCAAAGATGAAGACGGGGAGAGCATGCTCGGCTATTGAATATCGGAGCTCGGCATCCCTTACACATGACTGTTGTAGTAGAAAGGACGTTCTCGACCTTCTTCATCTTCTTGCTCCAGTATCGCCCCATTGGATTGATCTGAAGCGACGAGGTATAGGACAAGTGGTTTCTCGGGCAATGGCGCCATCATAGTGGGGGCTGAGGTCAATAGCTCCTTGATATTGGAAAAAGCGGCCTCTTGCTAGAATCGCCATTGGAACTAGGAATTTTTGTTTAGCATAGGGAGGAAATGAGCCATGACGTCGGCAAATGCTAGGTACAAAGCGTCGTATGGAAGACAGACGGCCCAAGAAACTTTTTAGGTCTTTCAAGCACCTAGGTGGTGGCATGGAGATGATAGCAGCCCAATGTGAGGCATCAATGTCGATGCCTTTCTCATGGACATTGAAGCCAAGGAATTTGCATGCAGTGACACCAACGGCACACTTTGAGTGGATTCATTCGTAACTTAAATTGTCTGCACCACTAGATAACTCGACATAATGGCATTTCTTTCGCAATAAATAATGGCATTCTTAGTTGCCTTAAGCCTTTTTTGCCTAATGCATTTATCCGGGTTAGGCGAGCGACGTCATATTCAGTGGAGCACCACCCCTGTCTGCAAGCTAGGGCAACTCTTGCATATGGTATCACGATTTTTACTGGCAAGCCACGTCAGCACCGTACAACAAAGAAAAAGGAGAGAAACTTTTGGCACTCCCGTGTTGATGTTCGATATGCCCAAAATGCGAGAGGAAGTTTCTCATGTCAATTTCATGTGATTATCGTAAACCATCTTGCTCAAAACTCGAAAGAGCGTCTTCTTTGATGCTTCTGCTTGTCCGTTGCCTTTGTAGTTTGGTGTGGACTGGACGAGCTTAATTGCATATTGCTCAAGGAGACGCCCCTCTTTATCTGCTTCTTGATATCATGGAGGAAGATACGAGGCAGTTGTTTGACTATAAGATATTGCTTGCGACGTGAAGCTTGTGTACGGCCAGGCTGGGTCTAAATCCCGACATCTCTTTGTACGTCCATGCAAAAACATCTTTAAATTTAGCTAAAAGAGATAACAAGGAGTAGTCGCACTCCGGTGGTGCCAATTGAGCACTGATAGATATTAGCTGTGAGGATTCTTTGTTGCCTAAATCCACAATTTCAAGTTGTTCGACGACCGCCTTTACCTTGTCTTGCATTTATTCAGGTTTTGTTGAGAGGGTAATTGTTATTACTTTCTCGATTGAACATGCATGAGGAATCCACAAAGCATTTTCGGGGGGAATGCGGGGGGTGTGGGGCAAATAACTTTCGTGTTGGCCCGTGTGACCATCATAAGTTGTACACCAGATTCCTGTTTGGCATCGTCACTTTGACTATGCGATTTGATGACTTCACCTCTTTCCCTTTGACTTCGTTTAGAGCAACCACGCACCTCATCCAATCTCGGCTCCCATTTTGGTAAAGGTATGCCCGTGATTGGTTTGGGTATAACTTCTTGGATCGCAGTCCCGTCGTGATAGACGGCATCGACCATATGTGCCTCTTGCGAACGAACGGTTCTTCTTTTGCTGGTATCTTTACTGGCTTTCCCTTTATCATGGCTTCTAGGCATTGGCGATATGTATATGGCATGACTTGATGGTGATGCAACCAGCTCTCCCCAAGGAGAACAAGGTACGTATATTGAAGAACAGCATCGCTTAGTCTTGAGGGTTTGCAAATGTGGCTGCTAGTGTCAAGGCCACTAGAAATCTTTGCAATGGGGTAAAGCAAAGTTGTTTGGCAAGTACTTTCAAAGGCATCAAATGTGGCAAATTTTCAACCACGTGCAGCAAAATCTAGGAAGGATGAGTTCGATACGGGCAATGCTTCTGTTTGAACATCATCATTCTCTTCCATAAGAAAAGATTCTCTTTTTCTACACTTGTAACGGCGACCATATCCACAACTGCATTGCATTTGTGATCTGGAAGTGGATCTATGTGTACTTTGGCGAGCGATGCCACCTCGAATTCTAGCTCACCTGCTAGACACTTTTGAAGGAAAATTCTTCTAAGAATTCAACAATCACGCGTAGGATGGCCAACATAACGATGGTAGCGACAAAACCGTGGGTTAGCTTCGTCTTTGGGTGTTGGCTTCTTCCTGACTTCTTGGAGATAGATGGCTTTTCTCTTATCCAAGCTTCCAAGATTTATTCCACATCCTCAATGCTGCATGGGTAATCAAGGAATTCCACTTTGTCACATGATTCGTTCCCTTTTGGCTTTTTCTCATGTTCCTTATTCACTTTGGGGAAATAATTGCTTATATTTTGCTTTGGTCAAGTAGTCGCCATTGCATGATGAGGCGAAGGTCACCATTCTCCCTGGAGCTTCCATATGCGCCCTTATTGCTTCAATCGAAGAGCAATGGAACAGACTTCTCACTTTTTTAACAGCATTGTGCATTGGCAGCATGCGTTCGAGACAAATGTACCAGCCTCACCTCAGTCATGCCAAGATCGGATGCTATTAGGTTGTAGACTATTGTACCATGTGTATGCTCGTGCAGTCAAAGACTTCGATAATTCATGGAGCGTAGGTCATCATGAATTTGGTGTTGTCCGAGTGCTTCAAGGATCGAGCAACAAGCTCTCATGCACCACTTCTCACGTTGTAAGCAGGAAACGTCGGATCGATGTAATCCTTAGGAAAAGACTTGCATAGCAACTCGAGGTTATAGGGCGGAGAAGGTGATCGATTCTTTTTATTGATAATTGTTGGCATATGGGTATTTTTGTCATTTTACCTTTATTTGGCTAATAATACAAGTCACCAGTCAGCACATTTTCACTCGATTTGAACTTTTCTTCTCTCAACGATTCTCAGTTTCCCATCTCTTTTTTCTAAACGCTAACTCTAGCAACACTGTATCAAAGCCTCACTTCTCATCCTTTTTCAACCCCAATTCCATCTCTCTTCATCTTCCCTTTTTTCTTCCCCCCTTTTTTAGCCTCACTTCTGGTCCTCTTTCAACCCTAATTCCACCTCTCTTCTTTTTCCCTTTTTTTGTGCTAGAGTTAGGGTTCAGAGAAAATAGATGAGAAACTGAAAATCGTTGGAGAGAAAAAAAGATCAAATCCAATGAAACCGTGCTCACTGGTGACTCTTTTATTATTAGCCAAACAAAGGTAAAATGACAAAGATGCGCCCATACATAGAAGAACAACAACCCCCTCTCCAACTTGGAACAAATAAAATCAATTCGTGCCCCAAAGAGAGCCTTCGTGAACAAATCTGCAAGCTGGTCGAAAGACTTCACATACGGAGTAGAGAGGTCACCACATACAACCTTGGGCGGTATAAGGTTCAACCTAATCCTCTTGGCTTCGTAATAACAAGACACGTGTTCAATCTGCTGAACAATTCAAATGATTTCAAATTGGGTCTACTTTGTCAATGAGGTGAACTTTGCTACCAATCAGATAATGCCAAAATGTTTAGGTAGCAAAGATGAAGACGGGGAGAGCATGCTCGGCTATTGAATATCGGAGCTCGGCATCCCTTACACATGACTGTTGTAGTAGAAAGGACGTTCTCGACCTTCTTCATCTTCTTGCTCCAGTATCGCGCCATTGGATTGATCTGAAGCGACGAGGTATAGGACAAGTGGTTTCTCGGGCAATGGCGCCATCATAGTGGGGGCTGAGGTCAATAGCTCCTCGATATTGGAAAAAGCGGCCTCTTGCTAGAATCTCCATTGGAACAAGGAATTTTTGTTTAGCATAGGGAGGAAATGAGCCATGACGTCGGCAAATGCTAGGTACAAAGCGTCGTATGGAAGACAGACGGCCCAAGAAACTTTTTAGGTCTTTCAAGCACCTAGGTGGTGGCATGGAGATGATAGCAGCCGAATGTGAGGCATCAATGTCGATGCCTTTCTCATGGACATTGAAGCCAAGGAATTTGCATGCAGTGACACCAACGGCACACTTTGAGTGGATTCATTCGTAACTTAAATTGTCTGCACCACTAGATAACTCGACATAATGGCATTTCTTTCGCAATAAATAATGGCATTCTTAGTTGCCTTAAGCCTTTTTTGCCTAATGCATTTATCCGGGTTAGGCGAGCGACGTCATATTCAGTGGAGCACCACCCCTGTCTGCAAGCTAGGGCAACTCTTGCATATGGTATCACGATTTTTACTGGCAAGCCACGTCAGCACCGTACAACAAAGAAAAAGGAGAGAAACTTTTGGCACTCCCGTGTTGATGTTCGATATGCCCAAAATGCGAGAGGAAGTTTCTCATGTCAATTCATGTGATTATCGTAAACCATCTTGCTCAAAACTCGAAAGAGCGTCTTCTTTGATGCTTCTGCTTGTCCGTTGCCTTTGTAGTTTGGTGTGGACTGGACGAGCTTAATTGCATATTGCTCAAGGAGACGCCCCTCTTTATCTGCTTCTTGATATCATGGAGGAAGATACGAGGCAGTTGTTTGACTATAAGATATTGCTTGCGACGTGAAGCTTGTGTACGGCCAGGCTGGGTCTAAATCCCCGACATCTCTTTGTACGTCCATGCAAAAACATCTTTAAATTTAGCTAAAAGAGATAACAAGGAGTAGTCGCACTCCGGTGGTGCCAATTGAGCACTGATAGATATTAGCTGTGAGGATTCTTTGTTGCCTAAATCCACAATTTCAAGTTGTTCGACGACCGCCTTTACCTTGTCTTGCATTTATTCAGGTTTTGTTGAGAGGGTAATTGTTATTACTTTCTCGATTGAACATGCATGAGGAATCCACAAAGCATTTTCGGGGGGAATGCGGGGGGTGTGGGGCAAATAACTTTTGTGTTGGCCCGTGTGACCATCATAAGTTGTACACCAGATTCCTGTTTGGCATCGTCACTTTGACTATGCGATTTGATGACTTCACCTCTTTCCCTTTGACTTCGTTTAGAGCAACCACGCACCTCATCCAATCTCGGCTCCCATTTTGGTAAAGGTATGCCCGTGATTGGTTTGGGTATAACTTCTTGGATCGCAGTCCCGTCGTGATAGACGGCATCGACCATATGTGCCTCTTGCGAACGAACGGTTCTTCTTTTGCTGGTATCTTTACTGGCTTTCCCTTTATCATGGCTTCTAGGCATTGGCGATATGTATATGGCATGACTTGATGGTGATGCAACCAGCTCTCCCCAAGGAGAACAAGGTACGTATATTGAAGAACAGCATCACTTAGTCTTGAGGGTTTGCATTTGCGATTGAGGGTTTGCAAATGTGGCTGCTAGTGTCAAGGCCACTAGAAATCTTTGCAATGGGGTAAAGCAAAGTTGTTTAGCAAGTACTTTCAAAGGCATCAAATGTGGCAAATTTTCAACCACGTGCAGCAAAATCTAGGAAGGATGAGTTCGATACGGGCAATGCTTCTGTTTGAACATCATCGTTCTCTTCCATAAGAAAAGATTCTCTTTTTCTACACTTGTAACGGCGACCATATCCACAACTGCATTGCATTTGTGATCTGGAAGTGGATCTGTGTGTACTTTGGCGAGCGATGCCACCTCGAATTCTAGCTCACCTGCTAGACACTTTTGAAGGAAAATTCTTCTAAGAATTCAACAATCACGCGTAGGATGGCCAACATAACGATGGTAGCGACAAAACCGTGGGTTAGCTTCGTCTTTGGGTGTTGGCTTCTTCCTGACTTCTTGGAGATAGATGGCCTTTTCTTTTATCCAAGCTTCCAAGATTTATTCCACATCCTCAATGCTGCATGGGTAATCAAGGAATTCCACTTTGTCACATGATTCGTTCCCTTTTGGCTTTTTCTCATGTTCCTTATTCACTTTGGGGAAATAATTGCTTATATTTTGCTTTGGTCAAGTAGTCGCCATTGCATGATGAGGCGAAGGTCACCATTCTCCCTGGAGCTTCCATATGCGCCCTTATTGCTTCAATCGAAGAGCAATGGAACAGACTTCTCACTTTTTTAACAGCATTGTGCATTGGCAGCATGCGTTCGAGACAAATGTACCAGCCTCACCTCAGTCATGCCAAGATCGGATGCTATTAGGTTGTAGACTATTGTACCATGTGTATGCTCGTGCAGTCAAAGACTTCGATAATTCATGGAGCGTAGGTCATCATGAATTTGGTGTTGTCCGAGTGCTTCAAGGATCGAGCAACAAGCTCTCATGCACCACTTCTCACGTTGTAAGCAGGAAACGTCGGATCGATGTAATCCTTAGGAAAAGACTTGCATAGCAACTCGAGGTTATAGGGCGGAGAAGGTGATCGATTCTTTTTATTGATAATTGTTGGCATATGGGTATTTTTGTCATTTTACCTTTATTTGGCTAATAATACAAGTCACCAGTCAGCACATTTTCACTCGATTTGAACTTTTCTTCTCTCAACGATTCTCAGTTTCCCATCTCTTTTTTCTAAACGCTAACTCTAGCAACACTGTATCAAAGCCTCACTTCTCATCCTTTTTCAACCCCAATTCCATCTCTCTTCATCTTCCCTTTTTTTCTTCCCCCTTTTCTAGCCTCACTTCTGGTCCTCTTTCAACCCTAATTCCACCTCTCTTCTTTTTCCCTTTTTTTGTGCTAGAGTTAGGGTTCGAGAAAATAGATGAGAAACTGAAAATCGTTGGAGAGAAAAAAAGATCAAATCCAATGAAACCGTGCTCACTGGTGACTCTTTTATTATTAGCCAAACAAAGGTAAAATGACAAAGATGCGCCCATACATAGAAGAACAACAACCCCCTCTCCAACTTGGAACAAATAAAATCAATTCGTGCCCCAAAGAGAGCCTTCGTGAACAAATCTGCAAGCTGGTCGAAAGACTTCACATACGGAGTAGAGAGGTCACCACATACAACCTTGGGCGGTATAAGGTTCAACCTAATCCTCTTGGCTTCGTAATAACAAGACACGTGTTCAATCTGCTGAACAATTCAAATGATTTCAAATTGGGTCTACTTTGTCAATGAGGTGAACTTTGCTACCAATCAGATAATGCCAAAATGTTTAGGTAGCAAAGATGAAGACGGGGAGAGCATGCTCGGCTATTGAATATCGGAGCTCGGCATCCCTTACACATGACTGTTGTAGTAGAAAGGACGTTCTCGACCTTCTTCATCTTCTTGCTCCAGTATCGCGCCATTGGATTGATCTGAAGCGACGAGGTATAGGACAAGTGGTTTCTCGGGCAATGGCGCCATCATAGTGGGGGCTGAGGTCAATAGCTCCTCGATATTGGAAAAAGCGGCCTCTTGCTAGAATCGCCATTGGAACTAGGAATTTTTGTTTAGCATAGGGAGGAAATGAGCCATGACGTCGGCAAATGCTAGGTACAAAGCGTCGTATGGAAGACAGACGGCCCAAGAAACTTTTTAGGTCTTTCAAGCACCTAGGTGGTGGCATGGAGATGATAGCAGCCCAATGTGAGGCATCAATGTCGATGCCTTTCTCATGGACATTGAAGCCAAGGAATTTGCATGCAGTGACACCAACGGCACACTTTGAGTGGATTCATTCGTAACTTAAATTGTCTGCACCACTAGATAACTCGACATAATGGCATTTCTTTCGCAATAAATAATGGCATTCTTAGTTGCCTTAAGCCTTTCTTGCCTAATGCATTTATCCGGGTTAGGCGAGCGACGTCATATTCAGTGGAGCACCACCCCTGTCTGCAAGCTAGGGCAACTCTTGCATATGGTATCACGATTTTTACTGGCAAGCCACGTCAGCACCGTACAACAAAGAAAAAGGAGAGAAACTTTTGGCACTCCGTGTTGATGTTCGATATGCCCAAAATGCGAGAGGAAGTTTCTCATGTCAATTCATGTGATTATCGTAAACCATCTTGCTCAAAACTCGAAAGAGCGTCTTCTTTGATGCTTCTGCTTGTCCGTTGCCTTTGTAGTTTGGTGTGGACTGGACGAGCTTAATTGCATATTGCTCGAGGAGACGCCCCTCTTTATCTGCTTCTTGATATCATGGAGGAAGATACGAGGCAGTTGTTTGACTATAAGATATTGCTTGCGACGTGAAGCTTGTGTACGGCCAGGCTGGGTCTAAATCCCGACATCTCTTTGTACGTCCATGCAAAAACATCTTTAAATTTAGCTAAAAGAGATAACAAGGAGTAGTCGCACTCCGGTGGTGCCAATTGAGCACTGATAGATATTAGCTGTGAGGATTCTTTGTTGCCTAAATCCACAATTTCAAGTTGTTCGACGACCGCCTTTACCTTGTCTTGCATTTATTCAGGTTTTGTTGAGAGGGTAATTGTTATTACTTTCTCGATTGAACATGCATGAGGAATCCACAAAGCATTTTCGGGGGGAATGCGGGGGGTGTGGGGCAAATAACTTTCGTGTTGGCCCGTGTGACCATCATAAGTTGTACACCAGATTCCTGTTTGGCATCGTCACTTTGACTATGCGATTTGATGACTTCACCTCTTTCCCTTTGACTTCGTTTAGAGCAACCACGCACCTCATCCAATCTCGGCTCCCATTTTGGTAAAGGTATGCCCGTGATTGGTTTGGGTATAACTTCTTGGATCGCAGTCCCGTCGTGATAGACGGCATCGACCATATGTGCCTCTTGCGAACGAACGGTTCTTCTTTTGCTGGTATCTTTACTGGCTTTCCCTTTATCATGGCTTCTAGGCATTGGCGATATGTATATGGCATGACTTGATGGTGATGCAACCAGCTCTCCCCAAGGAGAACAAGGTACGTATATTGAAGAACAGCATCACTTAGTCTTGAGGGTTTGCATTTGCGATTGAGGGTTTGCAAATGTGGCTGCTAGTGTCAAGGCCACTAGAAATCTTTGCAATGGGGTAAAGCAAAGTTGTTTAGCAAGTACTTTCAAAGGCATCAAATGTGGCAAATTTTCAACCACGTGCAGCAAAATCTAGGAAGGATGAGTTCGATACGGGCAATGCTTCTGTTTGAACATCATCGTTCTCTTCCATAAGAAAAGATTCTCTTTTTCTACACTTGTAACGGCGACCATATCCACAACTGCATTGCATTTGTGATCTGGAAGTGGATCTGTGTGTACTTTGGCGAGCGATGCCACCTCGAATTCTAGCTCACCTGCTAGACACTTTTGAAGGAAAATTCTTCTAAGAATTCAACAATCACGCGTAGGATGGCCAACATAACGATGGTAGCGACAAAACCGTGGGTTAGCTTCGTCTTTGGGTGTTGGCTTCTTCCTGACTTCTTGGAGATAGATGGCCTTTTCTTTTATCCAAGCTTCCAAGATTTATTCCACATCCTCAATGCTGCATGGGTAATCAAGGAATTCCACTTTGTCACATGATTCGTTCCCTTTTGGCTTTTTCTCATGTTCCTTATTCACTTTGGGGAAATAATTGCTTATATTTTGCTTTGGTCAAGTAGTCGCCATTGCATGATGAGGCGAAGGTCACCATTCTCCCTGGAGCTTCCATATGCGCCCTTATTGCTTCAATCGAAGAGCAATGGAACAGACTTCTCACTTTTTTAACAGCATTGTGCATTGGCAGCATGCGTTCGAGACAAATGTACTAGCCTCACCTCAGTCATGCCAAGATCGGATGCTATTAGGTTGTAGACTATTGTACCATGTGTATGCTCGTGCAGTCAAAGACTTCGATAATTCATGGAGCGTAGGTCATCATGAATTTGGTGTTGTCTGAGTGCTTCAAGGATCGAGCAACAAGCTCTCATGCACCACTTCTCACGTTGTAAGCAGGAAACGTCGGATCGATGTAATCCTTAGGAAAAGACTTGCATAGCAACTCGAGGTTATAGGGCGGAGAAGGTGATCGATTCTTTTTATTGATAATTGTTGGCATATGGGTATTTTTGTCATTTTACCTTTATTTGGCTAATAATACAAGTCACCAGTCAGCACATTTTCACTCGATTTGAACTTTTCTTCTCTCAACGATTCTCAATTTCCCATCTCTTTTTTCTAAACGCTAACTCTAGCAACACTGTATCAAAGCCTCACTTCTCATCCTTTTTCAACCCCAATTCCATCTCTCTTCATCTTCCCTTTTTTTTTCCCCCTTTTCTAGCCTCACTTCTGGTCCTCTTTCAACCCTAATTCCACCTCTCTTCTTTTTCCCTTTTTTTGTGCTAGAGTTAGGGTTCGGAGAAAATAGATGAGAAACTGAAAATCGTTGGAGAGAAAAAAAGATCAAATCCAATGAAACCGTGCTCACTGGTGACTCTTTTATTATTAGCCAAACAAAGGTAAAATGACAAAGATGCGCCCATACATAGAAGAACAACAACCCCCTCTCCAACTTGGAACAAATAAAATCAATTCGTGCCCCAAAGAGAGCCTTCGTGAACAAATCTGCAAGCTGGTCGAAAGACTTCACATACGGAGTAGAGAGGTCACCACATACAACCTTGGGCGGTATAAGGTTCAACCTAATCCTCTTGGCTTCGTAATAACAAGACACGTGTTCAATCTGCTGAACAATTCAAATGATTTCAAATTGGGTCTACTTTGTCAATGAGGTGAACTTTGCTACCAATCAGATAATGCCAAAATGTTTAGGTAGCAAAGATGAAGACGGGGAGAGCATGCTCGGCTATTGAATATCGGAGCTCGGCATCCCTTACACATGACTGTTGTAGTAGAAAGGACGTTCTCGACCTTCTTCATCTTCTTGCTCCAGTATCGCGCCATTGGATTGATCTGAAGCGACGAGGTATAGGACAAGTGGTTTCCCGGGCAATGGCGCCATCATAGTGGGGGCTGAGGTCAATAGCTCCTCGATATTGGAAAAAGCGGCCTCTTGCTAGAATCGCCATTGGAACTAGGAATTTTTGTTTAGCATAGGGAGGAAATGAGCCATGACGTCGGCAAATGCTAGGTACAAAGCGTCGTATGGAAGACAGACGGCCCAAGAAACTTTTTAGGTCTTTCAAGCACCTAGGTGGTGGCAGGGAGATGATAGCAGCCGAATGTGAGGCATCAATGTTGATGCCTTTCTCATGGACATTGAAGCCAAGGAATTTGCATGCAGTGACACCAACGGCACACTTTGAGTGGATTCATTCGTAACTTAAATTGTCTGCACCACTAGATAACTCGACATAATGGCATTTCTTTCGCAATAAATAATGGCATTCTTAGTTGCCTTAAGCCTTTCTTGCCTAATGCATTTATCCGGGTTAGGCGAGCGACGTCATATTCAGTGGAGCACCACCCCTGTCTGCAAGCTAGGGCAACTCTTGCATATGGTATCACGATTTTTACTGGCAAGCCACGTCAGCACCGTACAACAAAGAAAAAGGAGAGAAACTTTTGGCACTCCGTGTTGATGTTCGATATGCCCAAAATGCGAGAGGAAGTTTCTCGTGTCAATCCATGTGATTATCGTAAACCATCTTGCTCAAAACTCGAAAGAGCGTCTTCTTTGATGCTTCTGCTTGTCCGTTGCCTTTGTAGTTTGGTGTGGACTGGACGAGCTTAATTGCATATTGCTCGAGGAGACGCCCCTCTTTATCTGCTTCTTGATATCATGGAGGAAGATACGAGGCAGTTGTTTGACTATAAGATATTGCTTGCGACGTGAAGCTTGTGTACGGCCAGGCTGGGTCTAAATCCCCGACATCTCTTTGTACGTCCATGCAAAAACATCTTTAAATTTAGCTAAAAGAGATAACAAGGAGTAGTCGCACTCCGGTGGTGCCAATTGAGCACTGATAGATATTAGCTGTGAGGATTCTTTGTTGCCTAAATCCACAATTTCAAGTTGTTCGACGACCGCCTTTACCTTGTCTTGCATTTATTCAGGTTTTGTTGAGAGGGTAATTGTTATTACTTTCTCGATTGAACATGCATGAGGAATCCACAAAGCATTTTCGGGGGGAATGCGGGGGGTGTGGGGCAAATAACTTTTGTGTTGGCCCGTGTGACCATCATAAGTTGTACACCAGATTCCTGTTTGGCATCGTCACTTTGACTATGCGATTTGATGACTTCACCTCTTTCCCTTTGACTTCGTTTAGAGCAACCACGCACCTCATCCAATCTCGGCTCCCATTTTGGTAAAGGTATGCCCGTGATTGGTTTGGGTATAACTTCTTGGATCGCAGTCCCGTCGTGATAGACGGCATCGACCATATGTGCCTCTTGCGAACGAACGGTTCTTCTTTTGCTGGTATCTTTACTGGCTTTCCCTTTATCATGGCTTCTAGGCATTGGCGATATGTATATGGCATGACTTGATGGTGATGCAACCAGCTCTCCCCAAGGAGAACAAGGTACGTATATTGAAGAACAGCATCACTTAGTCTTGAGGGTTTGCATTTGCGATTGAGGGTTTGCAAATGTGGCTGCTAGTGTCAAGGCCACTAGAAATCTTTGCAATGGGGTAAAGCAAAGTTGTTTAGCAAGTACTTTCAAAGGCATCAAATGTGGCAAATTTTCAACCACGTGCAGCAAAATCTAGGAAGGATGAGTTCGATACGGGCAATGCTTCTGTTTGAACATCATCGTTCTCTTCCATAAGAAAAGATTCTCTTTTTCTACACTTGTAACGGCGACCATATCCACAACTGCATTGCATTTGTGATCTGGAAGTGGATCTGTGTGTACTTTGGCGAGCGATGCCACCTCGAATTCTAGCTCACCTGCTAGACACTTTTGAAGGAAAATTCTTCTAAGAATTCAACAATCACGCGTAGGATGGCCAACATAACGATGGTAGCGACAAAACCGTGGGTTAGCTTCGTCTTTGGGTGTTGGCTTCTTCCTGACTTCTTGGAGATAGATGGCCTTTTCTTTTATCCAAGCTTCCAAGATTTATTCCACATCCTCAATGCTGCATGGGTAATCAAGGAATTCCACTTTGTCACATGATTCGTTCCCTTTTGGCTTTTTCTCATGTTCCTTATTCACTTTGGGGAAATAATTGCTTATATTTTGCTTTGGTCAAGTAGTCGCCATTGCATGATGAGGCGAAGGTCACCATTCTCCCTGGAGCTTCCATATGCGCCCTTATTGCTTCAATCGAAGAGCAATGGAACAGACTTCTCACTTTTTTAACAGCATTGTGCATTGGCAGCATGCGTTCGAGACAAATGTACTAGCCTCACCTCAGTCATGCCAAGATCGGATGCTATTAGGTTGTAGACTATTGTACCATGTGTATGCTCGTGCAGTCAAAGACTTCGATAATTCATGGAGCGTAGGTCATCATGAATTTGGTGTTGTCTGAGTGCTTCAAGGATCGAGCAACAAGCTCTCATGCACCACTTCTCACGTTGTAAGCAGGAAACGTCGGATCGATGTAATCCTTAGGAAAAGACTTGCATAGCAACTCGAGGTTATAGGGCGGAGAAGGTGATCGATTCTTTTTATTGATAATTGTTGGCATATGGGTATTTTTGTCATTTTACCTTTATTTGGCTAATAATACAAGTCACCAGTCAGCACATTTTCACTCGATTTGAACTTTTCTTCTCTCAACGATTCTCAATTTCCCATCTCTTTTTTCTAAACGCTAACTCTAGCAACACTGTATCAAAGCCTCACTTCTCATCCTTTTTCAACCCCAATTCCATCTCTCTTCATCTTCCCTTTTTTTTTCCCCTTTTCTAGCCTCACTTCTGGTCCTCTTTCAACCCTAATTCCACCTCTCTTCTTTTTCCCTTTTTTTGTGCTAGAGTTAGGGTTCGGAGAAAATAGATGAGAAACTGAAAATCGTTGGAGAGAAAAAAAGATCAAATCCAATGAAACCGTGCTCACTGGTGACTCTTTTATTATTAGCCAAACAAAGGTAAAATGACAAAGATGCGCCCATACATAGAAGAACAACAACCCCCTCTCCAACTTGGAACAAATAAAATCAATTCGTGCCCCAAAGAGAGCCTTCGTGAACAAATCTGCAAGCTGGTCGAAAGACTTCACATACGGAGTAGAGAGGTCACCACATACAACCTTGGGCGGTATAAGGTTCAACCTAATCCTCTTGGCTTCGTAATAACAAGACACGTGTTCAATCTGCTGAACAATTCAAATGATTTCAAATTGGGTCTACTTTGTCAATGAGGTGAACTTTGCTACCAATCAGATAATGCCAAAATGTTTAGGTAGCAAAGATGAAGACGGGGAGAGCATGCTCGGCTATTGAATATCGGAGCTCGGCATCCCTTACACATGACTGTTGTAGTAGAAAGGACGTTCTCGACCTTCTTCATCTTCTTGCTCCAGTATCGCGCCATTGGATTGATCTGAAGCGACGAGGTATAGGACAAGTGGTTTCCCGGGCAATGGCGCCATCATAGTGGGGGCTGAGGTCAATAGCTCCTCGATATTGGAAAAAGCGGCCTCTTGCTAGAATCGCCATTGGAACTAGGAATTTTTGTTTAGCATAGGGAGGAAATGAGCCATGACGTCGGCAAATGCTAGGTACAAAGCGTCGTATGGAAGACAGACGGCCCAAGAAACTTTTTAGGTCTTTCAAGCACCTAGGTGGTGGCAGGGAGATGATAGCAGCCGAATGTGAGGCATCAATGTTGATGCCTTTCTCATGGACATTGAAGCCAAGGAATTTGCATGCAGTGACACCAACGGCACACTTTGAGTGGATTCATTCGTAACTTAAATTGTCTGCACCACTAGATAACTCGACATAATGGCATTTCTTTCGCAATAAATAATGGCATTCTTAGTTGCCTTAAGCCTTTCTTGCCTAATGCATTTATCCGGGTTAGGCGAGCGACGTCATATTCAGTGGAGCACCACCCCTGTCTGCAAGCTAGGGCAACTCTTGCATATGGTATCACGATTTTTACTGGCAAGCCACGTCAGCACCGTACAACAAAGAAAAAGGAGAGAAACTTTTGGCACTCCGTGTTGATGTTCGATATGCCCAAAATGCGAGAGGAAGTTTCTCGTGTCAATCCATGTGATTATCGTAAACCATCTTGCTCAAAACTCGAAAGAGCGTCTTCTTTGATGCTTCTGCTTGTCCGTTGCCTTTGTAGTTTGGTGTGGACTGGACGAGCTTAATTGCATATTGCTCGAGGAGACGCCCCTCTTTATCTGCTTCTTGATATCATGGAGGAAGATACGAGGCAGTTGTTTGACTATAAGATATTGCTTGCGACGTGAAGCTTGTGTACGGCCAGGCTGGGTCTAAATCCCCGACATCTCTTTGTACGTCCATGCAAAAACATCTTTAAATTTAGCTAAAAGAGATAACAAGGAGTAGTCGCACTCCGGTGGTGCCAATTGAGCACTGATAGATATTAGCTGTGAGGATTCTTTGTTGCCTAAATCCACAATTTCAAGTTGTTCGACGACCGCCTTTACCTTGTCTTGCATTTATTCAGGTTTTGTTGAGAGGGTAATTGTTATTACTTTCTCGATTGAACATGCATGAGGAATCCACAAAGCATTTTCGGGGGGAATGCGGGGGGTGTGGGGCAAATAACTTTTGTGTTGGCCCGTGTGACCATCATAAGTTGTACACCAGATTCCTGTTTGGCATCGTCACTTTGACTATGCGATTTGATGACTTCACCTCTTTCCCTTTGACTTCGTTTAGAGCAACCACGCACCTCATCCAATCTCGGCTCCCATTTTGGTAAAGGTATGCCCGTGATTGGTTTGGGTATAACTTCTTGGATCGCAGTCCCGTCGTGATAGACGGCATCGACCATATGTGCCTCTTGCGAACGAACGGTTCTTCTTTTGCTGGTATCTTTACTGGCTTTCCCTTTATCATGGCTTCTAGGCATTGGCGATATGTATATGGCATGACTTGATGGTGATGCAACCAGCTCTCCCCAAGGAGAACAAGGTACGTATATTGAAGAACAGCATCACTTAGTCTTGAGGGTTTGCATTTGCGATTGAGGGTTTGCAAATGTGGCTGCTAGTGTCAAGGCCACTAGAAATCTTTGCAATGGGGTAAAGCAAAGTTGTTTAGCAAGTACTTTCAAAGGCATCAAATGTGGCAAATTTTCAACCACGTGCAGCAAAATCTAGGAAGGATGAGTTCGATACGGGCAATGCTTCTGTTTGAACATCATCGTTCTCTTCCATAAGAAAAGATTCTCTTTTTCTACACTTGTAACGGCGACCATATCCACAACTGCATTGCATTTGTGATCTGGAAGTGGATCTGTGTGTACTTTGGCGAGCGATGCCACCTCGAATTCTAGCTCACCTGCTAGACACTTTTGAAGGAAAATTCTTCTAAGAATTCAACAATCACGCGTAGGATGGCCAACATAACGATGGTAGCGACAAAACCGTGGGTTAGCTTCGTCTTTGGGTGTTGGCTTCTTCCTGACTTCTTGGAGATAGATGGCCTTTTCTTTTATCCAAGCTTCCAAGATTTATTCCACATCCTCAATGCTGCATGGGTAATCAAGGAATTCCACTTTGTCACATGATTCGTTCCCTTTTGGCTTTTTCTCATGTTCCTTATTCACTTTGGGGAAATAATTGCTTATATTTTGCTTTGGTCAAGTAGTCGCCATTGCATGATGAGGCGAAGGTCACCATTCTCCCTGGAGCTTCCATATGCGCCCTTATTGCTTCAATCGAAGAGCAATGGAACAGACTTCTCACTTTTTTAACAGCATTGTGCATTGGCAGCATGCGTTCGAGACAAATGTACTAGCCTCACCTCAGTCATGCCAAGATCGGATGCTATTAGGTTGTAGACTATTGTACCATGTGTATGCTCGTGCAGTCAAAGACTTCGATAATTCATGGAGCGTAGGTCATCATGAATTTGGTGTTGTCTGAGTGCTTCAAGGATCGAGCAACAAGCTCTCATGCACCACTTCTCACGTTGTAAGCAGGAAACGTCGGATCGATGTAATCCTTAGGAAAAGACTTGCATAGCAACTCGAGGTTATAGGGCGGAGAAGGTGATCGATTCTTTTTATTGATAATTGTTGGCATATGGGTATTTTTGTCATTTTACCTTTATTTGGCTAATAATACAAGTCACCAGTCAGCACATTTTCACTCGATTTGAACTTTTCTTCTCTCAACGATTCTCAATTTCCCATCTCTTTTTTCTAAACGCTAACTCTAGCAACACTGTATCAAAGCCTCACTTCTCATCCTTTTTCAACCCCAATTCCATCTCTCTTCATCTTCCCTTTTTTTTTCCCCTTTTCTAGCCTCACTTCTGGTCCTCTTTCAACCCTAATTCCACCTCTCTTCTTTTTCCCTTTTTTTGTGCTAGAGTTAGGGTTCGGAGAAAATAGATGAGAAACTGAAAATCGTTGGAGAGAAAAAAAGATCAAATCCAATGAAACCGTGCTCACTGGTGACTCTTTTATTATTAGCCAAACAAAGGTAAAATGACAAAGATGCGCCCATACATAGAAGAACAACAACCCCCTCTCCAACTTGGAACAAATAAAATCAATTCGTGCCCCAAAGAGAGCCTTCGTGAACAAATCTGCAAGCTGGTCGAAAGACTTCACATACGGAGTAGAGAGGTCACCACATACAACCTTGGGCGGTATAAGGTTCAACCTAATCCTCTTGGCTTCGTAATAACAAGACACGTGTTCAATCTGCTGAACAATTCAAATGATTTCAAATTGGGTCTACTTTGTCAATGAGGTGAACTTTGCTACCAATCAGATAATGCCAAAATGTTTAGGTAGCAAAGATGAAGACGGGGAGAGCATGCTCGGCTATTGAATATCGGAGCTCGGCATCCCTTACACATGACTGTTGTAGTAGAAAGGACGTTCTCGACCTTCTTCATCTTCTTGCTCCAGTATCGCGCCATTGGATTGATCTGAAGCGACGAGGTATAGGACAAGTGGTTTCCCGGGCAATGGCGCCATCATAGTGGGGGCTGAGGTCAATAGCTCCTCGATATTGGAAAAAGCGGCCTCTTGCTAGAATCGCCATTGGAACTAGGAATTTTTGTTTAGCATAGGGAGGAAATGAGCCATGACGTCGGCAAATGCTAGGTACAAAGCGTCGTATGGAAGACAGACGGCCCAAGAAACTTTTTAGGTCTTTCAAGCACCTAGGTGGTGGCAGGGAGATGATAGCAGCCGAATGTGAGGCATCAATGTTGATGCCTTTCTCATGGACATTGAAGCCAAGGAATTTGCATGCAGTGACACCAACGGCACACTTTGAGTGGATTCATTCGTAACTTAAATTGTCTGCACCACTAGATAACTCGACATAATGGCATTTCTTTCGCAATAAATAATGGCATTCTTAGTTGCCTTAAGCCTTTCTTGCCTAATGCATTTATCCGGGTTAGGCGAGCGACGTCATATTCAGTGGAGCACCACCCCTGTCTGCAAGCTAGGGCAACTCTTGCATATGGTATCACGATTTTTACTGGCAAGCCACGTCAGCACCGTACAACAAAGAAAAAGGAGAGAAACTTTTGGCACTCCGTGTTGATGTTCGATATGCCCAAAATGCGAGAGGAAGTTTCTCGTGTCAATCCATGTGATTATCGTAAACCATCTTGCTCAAAACTCGAAAGAGCGTCTTCTTTGATGCTTCTGCTTGTCCGTTGCCTTTGTAGTTTGGTGTGGACTGGACGAGCTTAATTGCATATTGCTCGAGGAGACGCCCCTCTTTATCTGCTTCTTGATATCATGGAGGAAGATACGAGGCAGTTGTTTGACTATAAGATATTGCTTGCGACGTGAAGCTTGTGTACGGCCAGGCTGGGTCTAAATCCCCGACATCTCTTTGTACGTCCATGCAAAAACATCTTTAAATTTAGCTAAAAGAGATAACAAGGAGTAGTCGCACTCCGGTGGTGCCAATTGAGCACTGATAGATATTAGCTGTGAGGATTCTTTGTTGCCTAAATCCACAATTTCAAGTTGTTCGACGACCGCCTTTACCTTGTCTTGCATTTATTCAGGTTTTGTTGAGAGGGTAATTGTTATTACTTTCTCGATTGAACATGCATGAGGAATCCACAAAGCATTTTCGGGGGGAATGCGGGGGGTGTGGGGCAAATAACTTTTGTGTTGGCCCGTGTGACCATCATAAGTTGTACACCAGATTCCTGTTTGGCATCGTCACTTTGACTATGCGATTTGATGACTTCACCTCTTTCCCTTTGACTTCGTTTAGAGCAACCACGCACCTCATCCAATCTCGGCTCCCATTTTGGTAAAGGTATGCCCGTGATTGGTTTGGGTATAACTTCTTGGATCGCAGTCCCGTCGTGATAGACGGCATCGACCATATGTGCCTCTTGCGAACGAACGGTTCTTCTTTTGCTGGTATCTTTACTGGCTTTCCCTTTATCATGGCTTCTAGGCATTGGCGATATGTATATGGCATGACTTGATGGTGATGCAACCAGCTCTCCCCAAGGAGAACAAGGTACGTATATTGAAGAACAGCATCACTTAGTCTTGAGGGTTTGCATTTGCGATTGAGGGTTTGCAAATGTGGCTGCTAGTGTCAAGGCCACTAGAAATCTTTGCAATGGGGTAAAGCAAAGTTGTTTAGCAAGTACTTTCAAAGGCATCAAATGTGGCAAATTTTCAACCACGTGCAGCAAAATCTAGGAAGGATGAGTTCGATACGGGCAATGCTTCTGTTTGAACATCATCGTTCTCTTCCATAAGAAAAGATTCTCTTTTTCTACACTTGTAACGGCGACCATATCCACAACTGCATTGCATTTGTGATCTGGAAGTGGATCTGTGTGTACTTTGGCGAGCGATGCCACCTCGAATTCTAGCTCACCTGCTAGACACTTTTGAAGGAAAATTCTTCTAAGAATTCAACAATCACGCGTAGGATGGCCAACATAACGATGGTAGCGACAAAACCGTGGGTTAGCTTCGTCTTTGGGTGTTGGCTTCTTCCTGACTTCTTGGAGATAGATGGCCTTTTCTTTTATCCAAGCTTCCAAGATTTATTCCACATCCTCAATGCTGCATGGGTAATCAAGGAATTCCACTTTGTCACATGATTCGTTCCCTTTTGGCTTTTTCTCATGTTCCTTATTCACTTTGGGGAAATAATTGCTTATATTTTGCTTTGGTCAAGTAGTCGCCATTGCATGATGAGGCGAAGGTCACCATTCTCCCTGGAGCTTCCATATGCGCCCTTATTGCTTCAATCGAAGAGCAATGGAACAGACTTCTCACTTTTTTAACAGCATTGTGCATTGGCAGCATGCGTTCGAGACAAATGTACTAGCCTCACCTCAGTCATGCCAAGATCGGATGCTATTAGGTTGTAGACTATTGTACCATGTGTATGCTCGTGCAGTCAAAGACTTCGATAATTCATGGAGCGTAGGTCATCATGAATTTGGTGTTGTCTGAGTGCTTCAAGGATCGAGCAACAAGCTCTCATGCACCACTTCTCACGTTGTAAGCAGGAAACGTCGGATCGATGTAATCCTTAGGAAAAGACTTGCATAGCAACTCGAGGTTATAGGGCGGAGAAGGTGATCGATTCTTTTTATTGATAATTGTTGGCATATGGGTATTTTTGTCATTTTACCTTTATTTGGCTAATAATACAAGTCACCAGTCAGCACATTTTCACTCGATTTGAACTTTTCTTCTCTCAACGATTCTCAATTTCCCATCTCTTTTTTCTAAACGCTAACTCTAGCAACACTGTATCAAAGCCTCACTTCTCATCCTTTTTCAACCCCAATTCCATCTCTCTTCATCTTCCCTTTTTTTTTTCCCCTTTTCTAGCCTCACTTCTGGTCCTCTTTCAACCCTAATTCCACCTCTCTTCTTTTTCCCTTTTTTTGTGCTAGAGTTAGGGTTCGGAGAAAATAGATGAGAAACTGAAAATCGTTGGAGAGAAAAAAAGATCAAATCCAATGAAACCGTGCTCACTGGTGACTCTTTTATTATTAGCCAAACAAAGGTAAAATGACAAAGATGCGCCCATACATAGAAGAACAACAACCCCCTCTCCAACTTGGAACAAATAAAATCAATTCGTGCCCCAAAGAGAGCCTTCGTGAACAAATCTGCAAGCTGGTCGAAAGACTTCACATACGGAGTAGAGAGGTCACCACATACAACCTTGGGCGGTATAAGGTTCAACCTAATCCTCTTGGCTTCGTAATAACAAGACACGTGTTCAATCTGCTGAACAATTCAAATGATTTCAAATTGGGTCTACTTTGTCAATGAGGTGAACTTTGCTACCAATCAGATAATGCCAAAATGTTTAGGTAGCAAAGATGAAGACGGGGAGAGCATGCTCGGCTATTGAATATCGGAGCTCGGCATCCCTTACACATGACTGTTGTAGTAGAAAGGACGTTCTCGACCTTCTTCATCTTCTTGCTCCAGTATCGCGCCATTGGATTGATCTGAAGCGACGAGGTATAGGACAAGTGGTTTCCCGGGCAATGGCGCCATCATAGTGGGGGCTGAGGTCAATAGCTCCTCGATATTGGAAAAAGCGGCCTCTTGCTAGAATCGCCATTGGAACTAGGAATTTTTGTTTAGCATAGGGAGGAAATGAGCCATGACGTCGGCAAATGCTAGGTACAAAGCGTCGTATGGAAGACAGACGGCCCAAGAAACTTTTTAGGTCTTTCAAGCACCTAGGTGGTGGCAGGGAGATGATAGCAGCCGAATGTGAGGCATCAATGTCGATGCCTTTCTCATGGACATTGAAGCCAAGGAATTTGCATGCAGTGACACCAACGGCACACTTTGAGTGGATTCATTCGTAACTTAAATTGTCTGCACCACTAGATAACTCGACATAATGGCATTTCTTTCGCAATAAATAATGGCATTCTTAGTTGCCTTAAGCCTTTCTTGCCTAATGCATTTATCCGGGTTAGGCGAGCGACGTCATATTCAGTGGAGCACCACCCCTGTCTGCAAGCTAGGGCAACTCTTGCATATGGTATCACGATTTTTACTGGCAAGCCACGTCAGCACCGTACAACAAAGAAAAAGGAGAGAAACTTTTGGCACTCCGTGTTGATGTTCGATATGCCCAAAATGCGAGAGGAAGTTTCTCGTGTCAATCATGTGATTATCGTAAACCATCTTGCTCAAAACTCGAAAGAGCGTCTTCTTTGATGCTTCTGCTTGTCCGTTGCCTTTGTAGTTTGGTGTGGACTGGACGAGCTTAATTGCATATTGCTCGAGGAGACGCCCCTCTTTATCTGCTTCTTGATATCATGGAGGAAGATACGAGGCAGTTGTTTGACTATAAGATATTGCTTGCGACGTGAAGCTTGTGTACGGCCAGGCTGGGTCTAAATCCCGACATCTCTTTGTACGTCCATGCAAAAACATCTTTAAATTTAGCTAAAAGAGATAACAAGGAGTAGTCGCACTCCGGTGGTGCCAATTGAGCACTGATAGATATTAGCTGTGAGGATTCTTTGTTGCCTAAATCCACAATTTCAAGTTGTTCGACGACCGCCTTTACCTTGTCTTGCATTTATTCAGGTTTTGTTGAGAGGGTAATTGTTATTACTTTCTCGATTGAACATGCATGAGGAATCCACAAAGCATTTTCGGGGGGAATGCGGGGGGTGTGGGGCAAATAACTTTTGTGTTGGCCCGTGTGACCATCATAAGTTGTACACCAGATTCCTGTTTGGCATCGTCACTTTGACTATGCGATTTGATGACTTCACCTCTTTCCCTTTGACTTCGTTTAGAGCAACCACGCACCTCATCCAATCTCGGCTCCCATTTTGGTAAAGGTATGCCCGTGATTGGTTTGGGTATAACTTCTTGGATCGCAGTCCCGTCGTGATAGACGGCATCGACCATATGTGCCTCTTGCGAACGAACGGTTCTTCTTTTGCTGGTATCTTTACTGGCTTTCCCTTTATCATGGCTTCTAGGCATTGGCGATATGTATATGGCATGACTTGATGGTGATGCAACCAGCTCTCCCCAAGGAGAACAAGGTACGTATATTGAAGAACAGCATCACTTAGTCTTGAGGTTTGCATTTGCGATTGAGGGTTTGCAAATGTGGCTGCTAGTGTCAAGGCCACTAGAAATCTTTGCAATGGGGTAAAGCAAAGTTGTTTGGCAAGTACTTTCAAAGGCATCAAATGTGGCAAATTTTCAACCACGTGCAGCAAAATCTAGGAAGGATGAGTTCGATACGGGCAATGCTTCTGTTTGAACATCATCATTCTCTTCCATAAGAAAAGATTCTCTTTTTCTACACTTGTAACGGCGACCATATCCACAACTGCATTGCATTTGTGATCTGGAAGTGGATCTATGTGTACTTTGGCGAGCGATGCCACCTCGAATTCTAGCTCACCTGCTAGACACTTTTGAAGGAAAATTCTTCTAAGAATTCAACAATCACGCGTAGGATGGCCAACATAACGATGGTAGCGACAAAACCGTGGGTTAGCTTCGTCTTTGGGTGTTGGCTTCTTCCTGACTTCTTGGAGATAGATGGCTTTTTCTTTTATCCAAGCTTCCAAGATTTATTCCACATCCTCAATGCTGCATGGGTAATCAAGGAATTCCACTTTGTCACATGATTCGTTCCCTTTTGGCTTTTTCTCATGTTCCTTATTCACTTTGGGGAAATAATTGCTTATATTTTGCTTTGGTCAAGTAGTCGCCATTGCATGATGAGGCGAAGGTCACCATTCTCCCTGGAGCATCCATGTATGCCCTTATTGCTTCAATCGAAGAGGATTGGAACAGACTTCTCACTTTTTTAACAGCATTGTGCATTGGCAGCATGCGTTCGAGACAAATGTACAAGCCTCACCTCAGTCATGCCAAGATCGGATGCTATTAGGTTGTGTAGACTATTGTACCATTTGTATGCTCGTGCAGTCAAAAACTTTGAAATTCATGGAGCATAGGTCATCATGAATTTGGTGTTGTCTGCGTGCTTCGAGGAATCGAGCAACAAGCACTCGTGCACTACTTCTCACGTTGTAAGCAGGAAACGTCGGATTGACGTAATCCTTAGGAAAAGACTTGTATTGTAACTCAAGGTTGTAGGGCGGAGAAAGTGATCGATTCTTCTTATTGATGATCGTAGGTTTATTATTCTACTTATAAATGGGGGCATTTTTGTTCTTTTACCTTTGTTTGGCTAATAATGTATGGGTCACCAGTGAGCACATCTTCACTGGATTTGATCTTTTCTAATCTCGAACAATTCTCAGTTTCCCCTATCATTTTTTCTAAACCCTAACTCTAGCAACACGGTACCAAATCCTCACTCTTCATCCTCTTTCAACCACAATTCCATCTTTCTTCATCTTCCCTTTTTCTTTTCCTTTTTTTTAGCCTCACTTCTGGTCCTCTTTCAACCCTAATTCATCTTCCCTTCTTTTTCCCTTTTTTGTGCTAGAGTTACAGTTTAAAGAAAAGAGAAGAGAAACTGAGAATCGTTGGTGAGAAAAAAAAAAAATCAAATCCAATGAAGCCGTGCTCACTGGTGACCCTTATATTATTAGCCAAGCAAAGGTAAAAGGACAAAATGCCCCGATATATAGAAGAACAACAAACCAACCCCCTCTCCAATTTGGAACAAATAAAATCTATTCGTGCCCTAAAAAGAGCCTTCGTAAACAAATCTACAAGTTGGTCGAAAGACTTCACATACGGAGTAGAGACGTCACGAAATACAACCTTGTCCCTAACAAAATGACAATCCACCTCAATATGTTTTGTATGCTCATGAAAGACCGGGTTAGAGGCTATGTGAATAGCCGCCTGATTACCATAGTACAAATGCGTAGGAGACTTCACATCAAAACCCAACTCACGAACAAATGCTTCAATTATGTCAACTCACCCTAGTGTGAGCCATTGCCCTGTATTCGGCTTCAGCACTTGACAGGGTTACTACTGTCCGTTTCTTAATCTTCCACGATACTAGATTGCCACCAAGGAAAGTTAAGTATCCCGTACTGGACCTACATTCAGAGGGTGATCCAGCCCAATCAGCATCTGTATATCCAACAACTTGAAGATGTCCATTATGTCTATATAGCAAACCACGGGGATAAAATCGATAGTGTGTTTAAAATCCCGCTTAGGAGGACGCTCATTTCATAAATTATTAGAAAAACATCCTAAAATGCCCTATACACAAGAACCACATCAGGTGGTATCTCAACAACTGACTCAGGAGAGGAATCTTTGGTTAGGAGTGCATAAATGGACTCATCCGTGGTCTCTCAAATTCTTTCGCACTTATGATGTGGAGAGATTTGAACAGTGTTCCTGTGTGGTGTTCTTAGGCGGTATAAGGTTCAACCTAATCCTCTTGGCTTCATAATAACAAGACACGTCTTCAATCTACTAAACAATTCAATGTTTTCAAATTGGGTCGGCTTTATCAATGAGGTGAACTTTGCTACCCATCAGATAATGAAGAAATGTTTGGGTAGCATAGATGAAGACAGGGTGAGCATGCTCGACTTTTGGATATCGGAGCTCAGCATCCCTTAGTACATGACTGTTGTAGTAGATAGGACGTCCTCGACCTTCTTCATCTTCTTGCTCCAATATCGCACCATTGGATTGATCTGAAGCGACGAGGTATAGGACAAGTGGTTTCCTGGGAAATGGCGCCACCATAGTGGGGGCTGAGGTCAATAGCACCTTAATCTTGGACAAAGCGGCATCTTGCAGGCATCCCCATTGGAACTAGGAATTTTTCTTGAGCATAGGGAGGAAATGAACCACGATGTCGGCAAAGCTAGGTACAAAGCGTCGTATGTAATACAGACGGCCCAAGAAACATTTTAGGCCTTTCAAGCACCTAGGTGGTGGCATGAAGATGATAGCAGCCGAATGTGAGGCATCAATGTCGATGCCTTTCTCATGGACATTGAAGCCAAGGAATTTGCATGCAGTGACACCAACGGCACACTTTGAGTGGATTCATTCGTAACTTAAATTGTCTGCACCGCTCGAGAACACGACATAATGGCATTTCTTTCGCAATAAATAATGGCATTCTTAGTTGCCTTAAGCCTTTTTTGCCTAATTCATCTATCTGTGTCAGGCGAGCGACGTCATATTCAGTGGAGCACCACCCCTGTCTGCAAACTAGGGCAACTCTTGCATATGGTATCACGATTTCTACTGGCAAGCCACATCAGCACCGTACAACAAAGAAAAAGGAGATAAACGTTTGGCACTCTTTGATGTTCGATATGCCCAGAAAGCGAGAGGAAGTTTCTCATGTCAATTCATGTGATTATCGTAAACCATATTGCTCAAAACTTGCAAGAGCGTCTTCTTTCATGCTTCTGCTTGTCCGTTGCCTTTGTAGTTTGGTGTGGACTGGACGAGCTTAATTGCATATTGCTCAAGGACACGCCTCTTTATATGCTTCTTGATATCATGGAGGAAGATACAAGGCAATTGTTTGACTATAAGATATTGCATGCGACATAAAGCCTGTGTACGACCAGATTGGGTCGTAATCTCGACATCTCTTTGTACGTCCATGCAAAAACAACTTTAAATTTAGCTAAAAGAGATAGCAAGGAGTACTCGCACTCCAGTGGTGCCAATTGAGCACTGATAGATATTAGCTGAGGATTCTTTGTTGCCTAAATCTACCATTTCAAGTCGTTCGACGATCGCCTTTGCCTTGTCTTGCATTTATTCAGGTTTTGTTGAGAGGGTAATTGTTATTACTTTCTCGATTCAACATGCATGAGGGATCCACAAAGCATTTAGCGGGGGAATGCGGGGGTGTGGGGCAAATGACTTTTGTGCTGGCCCTTGTGACCATCATAAGTTGTACACCAGATTCCCGTTTGGCATCGTGACTTTGACTATGCGATTTGATGACTTCACCTCTTTCCCTTTAACTTCGTTTAGAGCTACCACGCACCTCATCCAATCTCGGTTCCCATTTTGGTAAAGGTATGCCCGTGATTGGTTTGGGTATAACTTTTTGGATCACAGTCTCGTCGTGATAGACGGCATCGACCATATGTGCCTCTTGCGACCGAACGGTTGTTCTTTTGCTGGTATCTTTACTGACTTTCCCATGATCACGGCTTTTAGGGATTGCCGATATGTATATGGCACAACTTGATGGTGATGCAACCAGGTTTGTCCAAGGAGAACAAGGTACGTAGTGTTCCCATCTATGACATGGAAACGAGTGGAGAAGCATATTGAGCCAATAGCAAGATCAAGGTTTAGATATATCCAATCATTCGTTGAGACTGTCTGCCGAAGCCACTGACATCTATTAGAAATTTGATAATCCGGTGCATCAGGATTCCTACAGCATTAAGAGTTGATATCAACACAAGAATAAGTGAAGCTCGTGTATCAATGAAGACACAACCGACTTGCACGTGTGGTTGTGAATGTTATGAAAATGGGACGCTGCTTGTCGCATGTGGTGGTTGACGAGTTCTCAACGACGAAACATTGCGCTTGAGGGTTTGCAAAGGTGGCTGCTTCTCACGTTGTAGGCAGAAAACGTCGAATTCATGTAATCCTTAGGAAAAGACTTGTATTGCAACTCAAGGTTGTAGGGCGGAGATGCTGATCGATTCTTTTTATTGATAATTGTTGGATTATTATTCTACTTATGTATGGGGGCATTTTTGTCTTTTTACCTTTATTCGGCTAAGAATACAAGGGTCATCAATCAGCACATCTCTACTGGATTTGATCTTTTCTTCTCTCCAACAATTCTCAGTTTCCCATATCTTTTTTCTAAACCCTAACTCTAGCAACACGGTATCAAAGCCTCACTTCTCATCCTCTTTCAACCCCAATTCCATCTTTCTTCATCTAACCTTTTTCTTTTCCCTTTTTTTAGCCTCACTTCTGGTCCTCTTTCAACCCTAATTCCACCTCTCTTCTTTTCCCCTTTTTTTTGTGCTAGAGTTAAGCTCAGAGAAAAAAAAGAGGAGAAACTGAGAATCGTTGGTGAGAAAAAAAGATAAAATCCAATGAAGCCGTGTTCACTGGTGACATTTATATTATTAGCCAAAAAAAGGTAAATGACAGAAATGCTCCCATATATTGAAGAACAGCATCACTTAGTCTTGGTAAAGGTATAACTTCTTGGATCGCAGTCTCGTCGTGATAGACGGCATCGACCATATGTGCCTCTTGCGACCGAACGATTGTTCTTTTGCTGGTATCTTTACTGACTTTCCCATGATCACGGCTTTTAGGGATTGCCCATATGTATATGGCACGACTTGATGGTGATGCAACCAGGTTTGTCCAAGGAGAACAAGGTACGTAGTGTTCCCATCTATGACATGGAAACGAGTGGAGAAGCATATTGGGCAAATAGCAAGATCAAGGTTTAGATATCCCATCGTTCGTTGAGACTGTCTGCCAAAGCCACGGACTTCGCTTAGAAATTTGATAATTCGGTGCCTCGGGATTCCAACATCATTAAGAGTGGATATCAACACAAGACTAAGTGAAGCTCGTGTATCAATGAACAGCCAACCGACTTGCACATGTGGTTGTGAATGTTATGAAAATGGGACACTACTTGTCGCATGTGGTGGTTGACGAGTTCTCAACGACGTCCCGTCAACTACGAAACATTGCAATTGAGGGTTAGCAAATGTGGCTGCTAGTGTCAAGGCCACTAGAAATCTTTGCAATGGGGTAAAGCAAAGTTGTTTGGCAAGTACTTTCAAAGGCATCAAATGTGGCAAATTTTCAACCACGTGCAGCAAAATCTAGGAAGGATGAGTTCGATACGGGCAATGCTTCTGTTTGAACATCATCATTCTCTTCCCTAAGAAAAGATTCTCTTTTTCTAAACTTGTAACGGCGACCATATCCACAACTTCATTGCATTTGTGATCTGGAAGTGGATCTATGTGTACTTTGGCGAGCGATGCCATCTCAAATTCTAGCTCACCTGCTAGACACTTTTGAAGGAAAATTCTTCAATGAATTCAACAATAACGCGTACGATGGCCAACATAACGATGGTAGCGACAAAACCGTGGGTTAGCTTCGTCTTTGGGTGTTGGCTTCTTCTTGACTTCTTGGAGATAGATGGCTTTTTCTCTTATCCAAGCTTCCAAGATTTATTCCACATCCTCAATGCTGCATAGGTAATCAATGAATTCCACTTTGTCACATGATTCGTTCCCTTTTGGCTTTTTCTCATGTTCCTTATTCACTTTGGGGAAATAATTGCTTATATTTTACTTAGGTCAAGTAGTCGCCATTGCATGATGAGGCGAAGGTCACTATTCTCCCTTGAGCTTCCATGTGCGTCCTTATTGCTTCAATCGAAGAGCAATGGAACAGACTTCTCACTTTTTTAACAGCATTGTGCATTAGCAACATGCGTTCGAGACAAATGTACTAGCCTCACCTCAGTCACGCCAAGATCGGATGCTATTAGGTTCTAGACTTTGTACCATGTGTATGCTCGTGCAGTCAAAGACTTCGATAATTCATCGAGCGTAGGTCATCATGAATTTGGTGTTGTCTGAGTGCTTCAAGGATCGAGCAACAAGCTCTCATGCACCACTTCTCACGTTGTAAGCAGGAAACGTCGGATCGATGTAATCCTTAGGAAAAGACTTGTATAGCAACTCGAGGTTATAGGGCGGAGAAGGTGATCGATTCTTTTTATTGATAATTGTTGGCATATGGGTATTTTTGTCATTTTACCTTTATTTGGCTAATAATACAAGTCACTAGTCAGCACATTTTCACTGGATTTGAACTTTTCTTCTCTCAACGATTCTCACTTTCCCATCTCTTTTTTCTAAACGCTAACTCTAGCAACACTGTATCAAAGCCTCACTTCTCATCCTTTTTCAACCCCAATTCCATCTCTCTTCATCTTCCCTTTTTTTTTTCCCCTTTTTTAGCCTCACTTCTGGTCCTCTTTCAACCCTAATTCCACCTCTCTTCTTTTTCCCTTTTTTTGTGCTAGAGTTAGGGTTCAGAGAAAATAAATGAGAAACTGAAAATCGTTGGAGAGAAAAAAAGATCAAATCCAATGAAACCGTGCTCACTGGTGACTCTTATATTATTAGCCAAACAAAGGTAAAATGACAAAAATGCGCCCATACATAGAAGAACAACAACCCCCTCTCCAACTTGGAACAAATAAAATCAATTCGTGCCCCAAAGAGAGCCTTCGTGAACAAATCTGCAAGCTGGTCGAAAGACTTCACATACGGAGTAGAGAGGTCACCACATACAACCTTGGGCGGTATAAGGTTCAACCTAATCCTCTTGGCTTCGTAATAACAAGACACGTGTTCAATCTGCTGAACAATTCAAATGATTTCAAATTGGGTCTACTTTCTCAATGAGGTGAACTTTGCTACCAATCAGATAATGCCAAAATGTTTAGGTAGCAAAGATGAAGACGGGGAGAGCATGCTCGGCTATTGAATATCGGAGCTCGGCATCCCTTACACATGACTGTTGAAGTAGAAAGGACGTTCTCGACCTTCTTCATCTTCTTGCTCCAGTATTGCGCCATTGGATTGATCTGAAGCGACGAGGTATAGGACAAGTGGTTTCCCGGGCAATGGCGCCATCATAGTGGGGGCTGAGGTCAATAGCTCCTTGATATTGGAAAAAGCGGCCTCTTGCTAGAATCCCCATTGGAACAAGGAATTTTTGTTTAGCATAGGGAGGAAATGAGCCATGACGTCGGCAAATGCTATGTACAAAGCGTCGTATGGAAGACAGACGGCCCAAGAAACTTTTTAGGTCTTTCAAGCACCTAGGTGGTGGCATGGAGATGATAGCAGCCCAATGTGAGGCATCAATGTCGATGCCTTTCTCATGGACATTGAAGCCAAGGAATTTGCATGCAGTGACACCAACGGCACATTTTGAGTGGATTCATTCGTAACTTAAATTGTCTGCACCACTAGATAACTCGACATAATGGCATTTCTTTCGCAATAAATAATGGCATTCTTAGTTGCCTTAAGCCTTTTTTGCCTAATGCATTTATCCGGGTTAGGAGAGCGACGTCATATTCAGTGGAGCACCACCCCTGTCTGCAAGCAAGGGCAACTCTTGCATATGGTATCACGATTTTTACTGGCAAACCACATCAGCACCGTACAACAAAGAAAAAGGAGAGAAACTTTTGGCACTCCGTGTTGATGTTCAATATGCCCAAAATGCGAGAGGAAGTTTCTCATGTCAATTCATGTGATTATCGCAAACCATCTTGCTCAAAACTCGAAAGAGCATCTTCTTTGATGCTTCTGCTTGTCCGTTGCCTTTGTAGTTTGGTGTGGACTGGACGAGCTTAATTGCATATTGCTCAAGGAGACGCCCCTCTTTATCTGCTTCTTGATATCATGGAGGAAGATACGAGGCAGTTGTTTGACGATAAGATATTGCTTGCGACGTGAAGCTTGTGTACGGCCAGGCTGGGTCTAAATCCCGTCATCTCTTTGTACGTCCATGTAAAAACATCTTCAAATTTAGCTAAAACAGATAACATGGAGTAGTCGCACTCCGGTGGTGCCAATTGAGCACTGATAGATATTAGCTGTGAGGATTCTTTGTTGCCAAAATCCACCATTTCAAGTTGTTCGACGACCGCCTTTACCTTGTCTTGCATTTATTCAGGTTTTGTTGAGAGGGTAATTGTTATTACTTTCTCGATTGAACATGCATGAGGAATCCACAAAGCATTTTCGGGGGGAATGCGGGGGGTGTGGGGCAAATAACTTTTGTGTTGGCCCGTGTGACCATCATAAGTTGTACACCAGATTCCTGTTTGGCATCGTCACTTTGACTATGCGATTTGATGACTTCACCTCTTTCCCTTTGACTTCGTTTAGAGCAACCACGCACCTCATCCAATCTCGGCTCCCATTTTGGTAAAGGAATGCCTGTGATTGGTTTGGGTATAACTTCTTGGATCACAGTCCCGTCGTGATAGACGGCATCGACCATATGTGCCTCTTGCGAACGAACGGTTCTTCTTTTGCTGGTATCTTTACTGGCTTTCCCTTTACCATGGCTTTTAGGCATTGGCGATATGTATATGGCATGACTTGATGGTGATGCAACCAGCTCTCTCCAAGGAGAACAAGGTACGTATATTGAAGAACAGCATCACTTAGTCTTGAGGGTTTGCATTTGCGATTGGGGGTTTGCAAATGTGGCTGCTAGTGTCAAGGCCACTAGAAATCTTTGTAATGGGGTAAAGCAAAGTTGTTTAGCAAGTACTTTCAAAGGCATCAAATGTGGCAAATTTTCAACCACGTGCAGCAAAATCTAGGAAGGATGAGTTCGATACGGGCAATGCTTCTGTTTGAACATCATCATTCTCTTCCATAAGAAATGATTCTCTTTTTCTACACTTGTAACGGCGACCATATCCACAACTGCATTGCATTTATGATCTGGAAGTGGATCTATGTGTACTTTGGCGAGCGATGCCATCTCAAATTCTAGCTCACCTGCTAGACACTTTTGAAGGAAAATTCTTCTAAGAATTCAACAATCACGCGTAGGATGGCAACATAACGATGGTAGCGACAAAACCGTGGGTTAGCTTCGTCTTTGGGTGTTGGCTTCTTCCTGACTTCTTGGAGATAGATGGCTTTTTCTCTTATCCAAGCTTCCAAGATTTATTCCACATCCTCAATGCTGCATGGGTAATCAAGGAATTCCACTTTGTCACATGATTTGTTCCCTTTTGGCTTTTTCTCATGTTCCTTATTCACTTTGGGGAAATAATTGCTTATATTTTGCTTAGGTCAAGTAGTCGCCATTGCATGATGAGGCGAATGTCACCATTCTCCCAGGAGCTTCCATGTGCGCCCTTATTGCTTCAATCGAAGAGCAATGGAACAGACTTCTCACTTTTTTAATAGCATTGTGCATTGGCAGCATGCGTTCGAGACAAATGTACTAGCCTCACCTCAGTCATGCCAAGATCGGATGCTATTAGGTTGTAGACTATTGTACCATGTGTATGCTCGTGCAGTCAAAGACTTCGATAATTCATGTAGCGTAGGTCATCATGAATTTGCTGTTGTCTGAGTGCTTCAAGGATCGAGCAACAAGCTCTCATGCACCACTTCTCACGTTGTAAGCAGGAAACGTCGGATCGATGTAATCCTTAGGGAAAGACTTGCATAGCAACTCAACGTTGTAGGGCGGAGAAGGTGATCGATTCTTTTTATTGATAATTGTTGGCTTATTAATCTACATATGTATGTGGGTATTTTTGTCCGTTTACCTTTATTTGGCTAATAATATAAGTCCACAGTCAGCACATTTTCACTGGATTTGAACTTTCCTTCTCTCAACGATTCTCAATTTCCCATCACTTTTTTCTAAACGCTAACTCTAGCAACACTGTATCAAAGCCTCACTTCTCATCCTCTTTCAACCCCAATTCCATCTCTCTTCATCTTCCCTTTTTTTTTTCCCCTTTTTTAGCCGTACTTCTGGTCCTCTTTCAACCCTAATTCCACCTCTTCTTTTTCCCTTTTTTTGTGCTAGAGTTAGGGTTCAGAGAAAATAGATGAGAAACTAAAAATCGTTGGAGAGAAAAAAAACATCAAATCCAATGAAACCGTGTTCACTGGTGACGCTTATATTATTAGCCAAACAAAGGTAAAATGACAAAAATGCGCCCATACATAGAAGAACAACCCCCTAACCAACTTGGAACAAATAAAATCAATTCGTGCCCCAAAGAGAGCCTTCGTGAACAAATCTGCAAGCTGGTCGAAAGACTTCACATACGGAGTAGAGAGGTCACCACATACAACCTTGGGCGGTATAAGGTTCAACCTAATCCTCTTGGCTTCGTAATAACAAGACACGTGTTCAATCTGCTGAACAATTCAAATGATTTCAAATTGGGTCTACTTTGTCAATGAGGTGAACTTTGCTACCAATCAGATAATGCCAAAATGTTTAGGTAGCAAAGATGAAGACAGGGAGAGCATGCTCGGCTATTGAATATCAAAGCTCGGCATCCCTTACACATGACTGTTGTAGTAGAAAGGACGTTCTCGACCTTCTTCATCTTCTTGCTCCAGTATCGCGCCATTGGATTGATCTGAAGCTACGAGGTATAGGACAAGTGGTTTCCCGGGCAATGGCGCCATCATAGTGGGGGCTGAGGTCAATAGCTCCTTGATATTGGAAAAAGCGGCCTCTTGGTAGAATCCCCATTGGAACTAGGAATTTTTGTTTAGCATAGGGAGGAAATGAGCCATGACGTCGGTATATGCTAGGTACAAAGCGTCGTATGGAAGACAGACGGCCCAAGAAACTTTTTAGGTCTTTCAAGCACCTAGGTGGTGGCATGGAGATGATAGCAGCCCAATGTGAGGCATCAATGTCGATGCCTTTCTCATGGACATTGAAGCCAAGGAATTTGCATGCAGTGACACCAACGACACACTTTGAGTGGATTCATTCGTAACTTAAATTGTCTGCACCACTAGATAACTCGACATAATGGCATTTCTTTCGCAATAAATAATGGCATTCTTAGTTGCCTTAAGCCTTTTTTGCCTAATGCATTTATCCGGGTTAGGCGAGCGACGTCATATTCAGTGGAGCACCACCCCTGTCTGCAAGCAAGGGCAACTCTTGCATATGGTATCACGATTTTTACTGGCAAACCACGTCAGCACCGTACAACAAAGAAAAAGGAGAGAAACTTTTGGCACTCCGTGTTGATGTTCGATATGCCCAAAATGCGAGAGGAAGTTTCTCATGTCAATTTATGTGATTATTGTAAACCATCTTGCTCAAAACTCGAAAGAGCGTCTTCTTTGATGCTTCTGCTTATCCGTTGCCTTTGTAGTTTGGTGTGGACTGGACGAGCTTAATTGCATATTGCTCAAGGAGACGCCCCTCTTTATCTGCTTCTTGATATCATGGAGGAAGATACGAGGCAGTTGTTTGACTATAAGATATTGCTTGCGACGTGAAGCTTGTGTACGGCCAGGCTGGGTCTAAATCCCGACATCTCTTTGTACGTCCATGTAAAAACATCTTCAAATTTAGCTAAAACAGATAACAAGGAGTAGTCGCACTCCGGTGGTGCCAATTGAGCACTGATAGATATTAGCTGTGAGGATTCTTTGTTGCCTAAATCCACAATTTCAAGTGGTTCGACGACCGCCTTTACCTTGTCTTGCATTTATTCAGGTTTTGTTGAGAGGGTAATTGTTATTACTTTCTCGATTGAACATGCATGAGGAATCCGCAAAGTGTTTTCTGCGGGAATGCGGGGGTGTGGAGCAAATAACTTTTGTGTTGGCCCGTGTGACCATCATAAGTTGTACACCAGATTCCCGTTTGGCATCGTCACTTTGACTATGCGATTTGATGACTTCACCTCTTACCCTTTGACTTCGTTTAGAGCAACCACGCACCTCATCCAATCTCAGTTCCCATTTTGGTAAAGGTATGCCCGTGATTGGTTTGGGTATAACTTCTTGGATCGCAGCCCCGTCGTGATAGACGGCATCGACCATATGTACCTCTTGCGACCGAACGGTTCTTCATTTGCTGGTATCTTTACTGGCTTTCCCTTTATCATGGCTTTTAGGCATTGGCGATATGTATATGGCATGACTTGATGGTGATGCAACCAGCTCTCTCCAAGGAGAACAAGGTACGTAGTGTTCCCATCTATGACATGGAAACGAGTAGAGAAGCATATTGGGCCAATAGCAAGATCACGTGCTAGACACTTTTGAAGGAAAATTCTTCAATGAATTCAACAATCACGCGTAGGATGGCCAACATAACGATGGTAGCGACAAAACCGTGGGTTAGCTTCGTCTTTGGGTGTTGTAGACTATTGTACCATGCGTATGCTCGTGCAGTCAAAGACTTTCAAATTCATGGAACGTAGATCATCATGAATTTGATGTTGTCTGAGTGCTTCGAGGAATCGAGCAACAAGCTCTCATGCACCACTTCTCACGTTGTAAGCAAGAAACGTCGGATCGATGTAATCCTTAGGAAAAGATTTGTATTGCAACTCAAGGTTGTAGGGCGGAGAAGGTGATCTATTCTTTTTATTAATAATTGTTAGCTTATTGTTCTACTTATGTATGGGGGTATTTTTGTCATTTTACCTTTATTTGGCTAATAATACAAGTCACCAGTCAGCACATCTTCACTGAATTTGAACTTTTCTTCTCTCCAACGATTCTCAGTTTCCCATCTCTTTTTTCTAAACGCTAACTCTACCAACACTGTATCAAAGCCTCACTTCTCATCCTCTTACAACCCCAATTCCATCTCTCTTCATCTTCCCTTTTCTATTCCCTTTTTTTAGCCTCACTTCTGGTCCTCTTTCAACCCTAATTCCACCTCTCTTCTTTTTACCTTCTTTTTCCCTTTTTTTGTACTAGAGTTAGAATTCAGAAAAAAGATATGAGAAACTGAGAATCGTTGGAGAGAAAAAAAGATCAAATCCAATGAAGCCGTGCTCACTGGTGACCCTTATATTATTAGCCAAACAAAGGTAAATTGACAAAAATGCGTTCATACATAGAAGAACAAAAAACCAACAACCCCCTCTCCAATTTGAAACAAATAAAATCCATTCATGCCCTAAAGAGAGCCTTCGGGAACAAATCTGCGAGTTGGTTGAAAGACTTCACATACAGAGTAGAGAGGTCACAACATACAACCTTGTGCCTAACAAAATGACAATCTACCTCAATATGTTTTGTAAGCCCATGAAAGACCGAGTTAGAGGCTATGTGAATAGCCGCTTGATTACCACAGTACAAATGCATAGGAGACTTCACATCAAAACCCAACTCTTTAACAAAGTGCTTCAATTAAGTCAACTCACACGTAGTATGAGCCATTGCCATGTATTCGACTTCAGCACTTGAAAGGGTTTCTACTGTCTGTTTTTTAATCTTCCACGATACAAGATTGCCACCAAGAAAAGTATAATATACCGTAGTGGACGTACATTCAGAGGGTGATCCAGCCCAATCAGCATCTGTATATCCAACAACTTGAAGATGTCCACTATGTCTATATAGCAAACCACGGGGACAAAATCGATAGTTTGTTGAAAAGCCCGCATCAGAGGAAGCTCATTTGATAAATTATTAGAAAAACATCCTAAAACTCCCTATACAAAAGAACCGCATCAGGTGGTATCTCAACAACTGACTCAGGAGATGAATCTTTGGTTAGAGTGCATAAATGGACTCATCCGTGGTGTCTCAAATTCTTTCGCACTTACGATGTGGAGAGATTTGAACAGTGTTCTTTTGTGGTGTTCTTGGGCGGTATAAGGTTCAACTTAATCCTCTTGGCTTCGTAATAACTGAACACGTGTTCAATCTGCTAAACAATTCAATGATTTCAAATTGGGTCTGCTTTGTCAATGAGGTGCTACCCATCAGAGAATGCCGAAATGTTTGTGTAGCATAGAAGAAGACGGGGCGAGCACGCTCGACTTTTGGATATCGGAGCTTAGCATCCCTTAGCACATGACTACTGTAGTAAATAGGACGTTCTCAACCTTCTTCATCTTCTTGCTCCAGTATCGCGCCATTGGATTGATCTGAAGCGACGAAGTATAGAACAAGTGGTTTCCCGGGCAATGGCGCCATCATAGTGGGGGCTGAGGTCAATACCTCCTTGATCTTGGAAAAAGCGGCCTCTTGCTGGCATCCCCATTGGAACTAGGAACTTTTGTTGAGCATAGGGAGGAAATTAGCCATGATGTCGGCAAAGCTGGGTACAACGTGTCGTATGTAAGACAGATGGCCAAAGAAACTTTTTAGGTCTTTCAAGCACCTAGGTGGTGGCATGGAGATGATAGCAGCCGAATGTGATGCATCAATGTCGATGCCTTTCTCATGGACATTGAAACCAAGGAATTTGCATGCAGTGACACCAAAGGCACACTTTGAGTGGATTCATTCGTAACTTAAACTGTCTGCACCACTCGAGAACACGACATAATGGCATTTCTTTCGCAATAAATAATGGCATTCTTAGTTGCCTTAAGCCTTTTTTGCCTAATGCATTTATCTGTGTTAGGCGAGTGACGTCATATTCAGTGGAGCACCACTCTTGTCTACAAGCTAGGGTAACTCTTGCATATGGTTTCACGATTTCTACTGGCAAACCACGTCAGCACCGTACACCAGAGAAAAAGGAGAGAAACTTTTGGCACTCCTTGTTGATGTCCGATATGCCCAAAAAGCAAGAGGAAGTTTCTCATGTCAATTCATGTGATTATCGTAAACCATCTTTCTCAAAACTCGTAAGAGCGTCTTCTTTGATGCTTCTGCGTGTCCGTTGCCTTTGTAGTTTGGTGTGGACTGGATGAGCTTAATTGCATATTGTTCAAGGAGAAGCCTCTTTATCTGCTTCTTGATATCATGGACGAAGATATGAGGCAGTTGTTTGACTATAAGATATTGCTTGCGACGTGAAGCTTGTGTACGGCCAGACTGGGTCGAAATCCCGACATCTCTTTCTACGTCAATGCAAAAACATCTTTAAATTTAGCTAAAAGAGATAGCAACACTCCGGTGGTGCCAATTGAGCACTTATAGATATTAACTGTGAGGATTCTTTGTTGCCTAAATCCACCATTTCAAGTCATTCGACGACCGCCTTTGCCCTATCTTGCATATATTCAGGTTTTGTTGAGAGGGTAATTGTTATTACTTTCTCGATTGAACATGCATGAGGAATCCATAGAGCATTTTCGGGGGGAATGCGGGGGTGTGGGGCAAATAACTTTTGTGTTGGCCCTTGTGACCATCATAAGTTGTACACCAGATTCCCGTTTGGCATCATGACTTTGACTATGCAATTTGATGACTTCACCTCTTTCCCTTTGACTTCGTTTAGAGCCACCACGCACCTCATCCAATCTCGGTTCCCATTTTGGTAAAGGTATGCCCGTGATTGGTTTGGGTATAACTTCTTAGATCGCAGTCTTGTCGTAATAGACGACATCGACCATATGTGCCTCTTGCGACTGAACGGTTGTTCTTTTGCTGGTATCTTTACTGGCTTTCCCTTGATCACGGCTTTTAATCATTGGCGATATATATATGGCATGACTTGATGGTGATGCAACCAGGTCTCTCCAAGTAGAACAAGGTACGTAGTGTTCCCATCTATGACATGGATACAAGGTACGATGTGGCCCCAACACTTGTGTTATAACCCTCGTAAAAGTACTTGGGAGCATTGGTCAATCCAGAAGGTATGATTAACCACTCATATAAACCATCCTTTGTTTGAAAGTGGTCTTACATTCATCTCCAAGAAGGATGCGAATGTGATGGCAGCCTCTCTTGAGGTCTATCTTTGAGAAGATCGTGGCACCGGTCATCGTGTCCAACATGTCGTCAAGCATTGGTATAAAAAATTCAAATTGGACCATGATTTTATTGATAGCTCTGATGTCTATTCACATTCTCAAAGATCCGTCCTTCTTGGAAGTGAAAAGTGAATGCACAACACAAGGACTTATGCTCTCTCAAATGAACCCATTTCTAAGAAGCTCGTCAACTTTCTTCTTTAACTCAGCATGCTCTATGGGATTCATTCGGTAGTGCGGGAGGTTGGGTAGAGTAGCTCCGGGGACTAAATGGATAGTGTGTTGAAGGTCCCGCATCGGAGGAAGCTCATCTAGTAAATTATCAACTCCATATACACTAGAACCACATCAGGTGGTATCTCAACAACTGACTCAAAAGAGGAATGTTTGGCTAGAAGTGCATAAATGGACTCATCCGTGGTCTCTCAAATTCTGTCACACTTATGATGTATAGAGATTTGGACGGTGGTCATTTGTTGGTCTCACCCTTCCGCGTATTATCTTTCCTCTTAGTGTTGCTCTTGGGTGGTATAAGGTTCAACTTAATCCTCTTGCCTAGCGTCCTATGCTCATTGCCTCTTGCCTTTGTAAATTCTTTCGCACCAAGAACTCCGGCTCTAATCCTGGAATTAATACACTAGTTAGCTAAGGACACCATCCAAGATCTGTCTGTCCAAAACAAAAGCTCCTTTGTTAGATGAGATGATTGGAGCCATGACCATGTGCATTCTAGAAGCTAGCATTTTTGCCAGAATCTTATACACGCTTCCCACCAGGCAAATAGGTCCGAACCCCGATAAATCCTTGACCCCTTGCTTCTTAGGGATGAGAACGATAAAGGTACAGTAGGTACTATTGGATGTATAATCCAGATAGCCGTCCTCATGGAACTCAACCAATTACCCGACTACGCCTCATCATTACTTAAAAAAGTCAGAGAAATCGCTTGGACCAGGAGCTTTGTCTCATGCAGCTCAAAAATGGACCTCACTATCCCCTCCTCCTCAAAAGGTCCTTCCTGCCAATCTGTCTTCATAACTGATGTTGTCAAACTGAAGATCATCCAATTGAGGTCTAAAAGACTCCTGAATCGAAATACAAATCTACATAATAATCTACCACCCCTTCCCTGATGTTGTCTTCGTCTTCTAAAACTCTGTCATCAATCTCAAGACGAGCCAAATAGTTGCATCTCATATGGGCATTTGCCATTCTATAGAAGAATCCAATGTTGTTATACTCCTCATTTAACCACGGAACTCAGAACTTCTGCTTCCAACTAATCTCTTCCATCTTAACCTTTCCTCTTATATTTATTCATTCATAATGAGAAAATTACATAAAGATGGTTTATACACTAACTCGAATAACCATCATCTAATCTAGACCATCCAAATAAACTAATAATATCCAATGGTCTACAAAAATACATCAACTTAAACTAACTAAACAAAATTATAACGAGTCACAAATTTATGGCTATTTGCTTACACACCCAAAATTGAATAGAAATAAAATTAAGTCTAAAAAGAAAAGAAAACAAACAACCAACTCCTCAAATGCAACCCACGTGCATCTTTCCAATGTAGAGGCTTCAAGATGATATGCACATGTGGGGTCTTCCGCTCCCACGTTCATGGAGAACACGAATTGGGACACGTAGTCATCAAAGTACAATGACAAAAGGATGGGTCCAATTCTCCTCCTCTAGTACACTATATGGGACCTCCTGATCTCCTCATCAACAAACTTGGACAGGGCAACACAAGAAACTCCGAACACAATTTCCATCCAAGAATCCAATTATACCTAAGACAATTGCATTTCTTTAGTGCTTGAGACTTGGGAAGTTTGAGACTTGGGAAGTTTGAGACTTGGGAAGTATTCTAAATCAGAGAGTGACCAAAATAGCTACAGAAGTTTGAAAAGGGAGGTGATTTCAACAGGTTCAGTCACGTAATTGTAAGTTTTAACAATCCAACAAAAATGCGTCCTTACTTTTCAAGTTTCTAACTAAGAATTTGTTAATTCTCTAACAGCTCCTCTTTTTAACATACATTTTACTATTGAATCCATGTTTTTAGAGCAAAATATTCAAATATACCAGAAATTAAACAAAGCAAGAACTGCAAAGGATCGGAACAACTAAGTGGAACCGTGGAACTCACTTACATGTTGGTAGAGCAGGAAGTAATCACAAAAGAAGTCGATCCTCTTTACATCCAAAGAGAGAGCGGCATTGAGACCTTCCATCAGAGACTCGGGAAGTATTCTAAATCAGAGAGTGACCAAAATAGCTACAGAAGTTTGAAAAGGGAGGTGACTTCAACTTCTTCAGTCACGTAATTGTAAGTTTTAACAATCCAACAAAAATGTGTCCTTACTTTTCAAGTTTCTAACTAAAAATTTGTTAATTCTTTAACAGCTCCTCTTCATAACATACATTTTACTATTGAATCCATGTTTTTAGAGAAAACATTCAAATATACCAGAAATTAAACAAAGCAAGAACTGCAAAGGAACTGAACAACTAAGTGGAACTGTGGAACTCACTCACATGTTGGTAGAGCGGGAAGTAATCGCAAAAGAAGTCGATCCTCTTTATACCCAAAGAAAGAGCAGCATTGAGAACTTCGATCAAACCCATCAGCTCTACGGTCCGATGATTCTTCAAATCGCCGATCAACCGCTTCTGTACCTTCAGAAGCAAAGTATCCCCGGGATCGTAAATTGCAGCCCCGACCGCCGCAAGCATAACCTTCGAACGCCGAACCGACTCATCGCTAACCAAACCCTTGAAATACAACCTGAATGGTTCATCGATCACCGGAGATGAAGAAGAACCCTCACCAAAAGGCTTTTCCAAATTGTCTCCGTACTTTTGCCAATCTTGATCAGAAACCTGATGAATCTCTCGCGCGAACTTCTAGTCGTGAATTCGACGATTGAGATCATCGTCCGAGGGTCTGCGCATCTCGGATTCGCATTGCTCGCGATCCTTTCGCTCTTGCTGGAACTTGTCCAGTTCTAGGGTTTGAAGATTCGTGAGGTGAAAATGTCGTCGTCCGATGCGTCGAAGACGAGGAGGAAGGTTGAAGGGCAAGAGATGCAACCATGGCTTCCTCCATCTGTAATCGATATGCTAAATCGAAATCGGATTCGAGATCTATAGCTGCCATTAATTCTCACCGCTGCTCTTCGACAAATATCTGAATTTCGTCCCCGTCCATTTTCTTTCTTGTTTCTTGATTTCTTCCCTTCTCGGTTTCTCTCTCTCCTCTACAGCCTTCCGTAAATGCCCAGATGTTGCGTGCTTTGAAATCTTTTCCGAAATGGCAACATTTATTTGTAAAGGTTTTGCTTCGCGTGCGACTTCACTATACACTTTGCTGACCGGTCACAATATGAGATACGTGGCAACTTTGGGGGTGTGAGCATCGACTTGCGCTGCCTACCTTTAGCAGCAAAAAAAAAAAATTCTTTTTGTTCACCATCCCCACAGCATTTTCTGTTGGATGTGCTCCGAGTAAACATTCGCTCACACCTGTGTGAGCAAAACCGATCACACACTACAATCGGAGCCACGTGGCACACTCTTAGAGGACGATGACCGTATAGATGTTTGGTCAATCCCTCGTTGCACCTGTAAACCAAAAATCAGCCTGATTAGATATGTCAGACCTTTGGATCTAGTACCCCAAATAATGGTCAGTATGCTTTAAATTCTATGGTTAAAATCAACCCATGCAAATGACTCCAATCCAACGCTTAGAACTCACTAATCAAGCTAATTTTTGGTTTACAAGTCGACCAAGGGACTAGCCAAACATCCATACGGTCATTGTCTTCTAAGAGTGTGCCTCGTGGCTCACATGTGATGTGTGATCGTCTTTGCTCACACACAGGTGTGAGCGAAGGTTTTCTCGTGCTCAGACATAAGAAGAGATGTTGTACACTCTTAGGAATGTGCCACGGGATGACTCATATTCGCTGCTGCGTGTAACTGAAGGTTTATTCCAGAACCTATGGATTAGCCAAACTTCCATAAGGTTAGAGTCCTCTAAGAGTATGCCACGTGTCTCATAATGTGGTCAGTTAGAAGATTTGCTCTACTCGTCTAGACTGTTACTCGATAGAATGGACCTCTTTTGAGTAAAAAATTGCGAAAAGTATCAAAAAGTCCGTAGTGTACTCACGACTCGATCAGATATAATCCACGAACATTATGTTTAGATATGGGATTCGAGTAAAACTTCCATCACAATGGGATTGCAAATCCACAAAACACAGCCAATAAGTTCTCGGCACGTACACATAAAGCAAAAGCACATGGGTACGTTGCAAAAGCACTTGTGTACGTGCCGAGAACTCATTGGCTGTGTTTTGTGTGATTTACAATTTCGTGTGATGGAAGTTTTACTCTTTGGGATTCATGATCAGATAACTATTGGATCGGTTCAAGATTATCGACCTTGATCTTATGCAATATATATATAGTGGGTGCCCCGTGCTATCGGCACTCCTCGATAAAGAATTTGCCAAAATCAGGTGAGTGGCGGAGATCCACCGTCCATTTGGGGGAGGATTAGATCTCGGCCCTTCTTTGTTGATGCTTAAAGAGGAGGTATAAGTAGGGAGACAACCAATGTGTTTTGTTATATAGAATAGTAAATGGCTCATGCCCACGGTACTTTCCAACAAAAGCATTTTGCAAAAATTGGGTGCCTTCGGCACTCAAACAGTATAACGGACTGGGGTGTTACCTTTTTTTCCATTATAACGGCTGTTATAACGGATTGTAACACAGAGAGAGAGAGAGAAATGGGAAAATAGCAAAAAATAACGGTGTTGAAATTTAAAATTTTGAATAAATTGAGGTCAAATGAGGCGGATTGAGTAGCTGAAATCTAACCGTCCACATTAGATCGATGGATTTGATCTCAACCACTCTTTATCAAATCGGGTGGGAGTTAATCTTAGCCATCAATATGAAGCATGGTGGATCTCAGCCACTCATTATGGAAGCCATATAAGATAAGAGGGGTATAAGAAAATCATTAAATTTCGTTAAATTCTATTTTTTAAAATTTTTAAATTTTTAAATTTTCAAAATTTGAATTTCAACACCACTTTTTCCGTTAAAATCCATTAAAATCTATTTTTTTTCATTTTTGCCCCTAGCCGTTTCAATCCGTTTTAACGGCCGTTTGAACGATAACACCCCTCTCGAGGCATAAAAAGTGGGGTTCTTGAGCTTGACCCTTGGGCTATATTTAAATCCAACTCATTTCATTCCATATATGTAGGTAAAATAGTAGGTGACCCGTGCCCACGACACTCATCGACAAAGCGTTTGTCAAAATTGAGTGTGAGTGGCTGAGATCCACCGTCATTTGGTGTGATAAGATCTCGGCCATCCTTTATGAAGCCGGATAAGAGGGGGAAACAACCATCCTATTTTGTTATATACTAGTGGGTGCCCCGTGCCATTGGTACTCCTCGACAAAGAATTTGCCAAAATCAGATGAAGGGCGGAGATCCACCATCTATTTGGGGGAGGATTAGATCTCGGGCCTTCTTTGTTGATGCTTATAAGAGGAGGTATAAGTAGGGAGACAACCAATGAGTTTTGTTATATAGAAGAGTAAATGGCCCATGCCCATGGCACTCTCCGACATATAACGGACTGGGGCGTTACCGTTTTTTCCATTATAACGACTGTTATAATGGATTGTAATGCACATAGGGAGAAATGAGAAAATAACAGAAATAACAAAAAATAACGGTGTTGAAATTTAAATTTTGAATAAATTGAGGTCAAATGAGGCGGATTGAGTGGCTGAAATCTAACCGTCCACATTAGATCGATGGATTTGATTTCAACCACTCTTTATCTAACCGTCCACATTAGATGGATGGATAAGATAAGAGAATACAACTGAGTTCTCTTAATATATGCATGGGTGGCCCATACCCGCGGCATTTTTCAACAAAGTGTTTGTCAAAATCGGGTGGGAGTGCAAAGTGGATCTCAGTTACTCATTATTAATGAAACCATATAAGATAAGAGGGATATAAGAGAATCATTAAATTTTCGTTAAATTCTAGATTTTTTTAAAATTTCTAAATTTTGAATTTCAGCACTACTTTTTTCCTTTAAAATCATTAAAATCCGTTAAAATCTATTTTTTCTATTTTTGCCCCTGGCCGTTTCAATCCGTTTTAACGATAATACCCATCTTGAGGCATAAAAAGTGAGGCTCATGAGCCTGACCCTTGGGCTATATGTAAATCCAACCCATTTCATTCATTATATGTAGATAAATAGTAGGTGATCCATGCCCACGGCACTCACCGACAAAGTGTTTGTCAAAATTGGGTGTGAGTGGCTGAGATCCACTGTCCATTAAGTGTGATAAGATCTCGACCATCCTTTATGAAGCCGGATAAGAGGGGGAGACAACCGTCTTGTTTTGTTATATACTAGTAAATGGCCCGTGCCCATGGCACTCTCCGACAAAAGCGTTTGCAAAAATTGAGAGCATTCGGCACTCAAACAGTATAACGGATTGGGGCGTTACCGTTTATCCATTATAACGGCTGTTATAACGAATTGTAACGCACATAGGGAGAAATAGGAAAATAACATAAATAACAAAAAATAACAGGTGTTGAAATTCAAAATTTAAATAAATTGAGGTCAAATGAGGCGGCGGATTGATTGGCTGAAATCTAACCGTCCACATTAGATGGATGGATAAGATAAGACAATACAACTTAGTTGTCTTGTTATATGCATGGGTGGGCCACGGGCACTTTCCGACAAAGTGTTTGTCAAAATCGGGTGGGAGTTAATCTCAGCCATCGATATGAAGCATAGTGGATCTCAGCCACTCATTATTGAAGCCATATAAGATAAGAGGGGTATAAGACAACCACTGTCACTTGTTATATAGATAGTGGGTGGCCCGTGCCCACGGCACTCTCCAACAAAGCGTTTGTCAAAATTGGGTGTGAAAGGCTGAGATCCACCATCTATTTGGGGGAGAAGATCTCAGCCCCTCTTTGTCTAAATAGATAAGATGGGGTATAAGTGGGGAGACAACTTTCCTGCTTTGTTATATAGATACTAGTGGAACGCCATGTGCAAAGCATGTGCACCTTACACGTGGCATATTCTTAGACATCATTGGCCATACAGATGTTTGGCCCATCCCAAGGTGGACGTACATACAAATTAAATTCATCATGATTAGTAGTTTATATCCATCGGATTAGTCCTTTTCATAGTTTTGTTTTTAATTGTGGATTTTGAGCATTGTTTGGAAGAAATGGCACACTATCAGTGACCACTGGCCGTATAGATGTTTGGCTCACCCCTAAGTGGACGTATATGCAATAAATTAGCTTGATTAGTAATTTTTAAGCATTCGAATGAAGTCATTTTCATGGTTTGATTTTTAACTATTGAATTTGAGAAAAAACTATTTAGCACATAACTCAGAGTATATTTTTGTCTGATGACAAAATGACACCACCATGCAAGTTCATGGACCTTGGAACATGCAATCATTACTCTTTTAATAATGTGGTAAGTACAAAGAAATTGTAATTAACTTTTTTTTGTAAAAGTTGAATGTTGACACCAAATAATTAGTGCCACATTGATGCCAAGTAAGCAAGCTGGCACCTTTTATTTCAGAAACTCTCTTTCGCACCACTTTTACAAAAGGAACAATAGGGATAAACAATTTAGCAGCGGAAGTAGAAGCGCAGGCCATCCTGATGCGTATTAGGGGTGTCAACGGGTTGGTTCCGGTTCCGGTTCGGTTCCTAAGGTGACCAGAACCGGAACAAACGGTTCCGGTTCTTATCGGTTCGGGTACTTATCGGTTCCGGTTCTCAAATGCGTATGCATACCATTCTGGTAAGTCAACACCATCATCTCATCATCAAGTCAGATGCAAAGGACTTAATTGTTGAGCGGGTGAAAGGTGCGTTGGATGTGGATTGGTTCCTCTTCTTTCTCATCAATGAAGTTCTCTTTTGTGGGACTTGATTATAATACTGTAGCTCATACTATCACCCATCGGACAAAAACTTTCTCCGTAGCTCTAATATGGGACGAGTCTCCCCGCCCTTAGTTGTCTGGAGCCATTTGTTTGGATGGGGAGCATCCCATATCGGTAGTTGAGTCCTTGTTTTTTGGTTTTCGTTTCTTTCTTAATAGATAGTTGGTTTACACAAAAAATAAAAAATAAAAAATAAAAAATAAAAAATAAACTCCACTCTGTCATCCTCAATCCTCTTCTTAACTTATCTCCCCACAAGAGACGTAGTCACGGACTACCGCTACCAGCTCTATTTTTTTAAAATAATTACATTCCAGTGAACAACGCATTGGATAAAAAAAAAGTATTAGATGCGTGTAGTTTAACGACCCTGGTGTGTTGTTTGTCTAACACAGATCTAACTCATCACTAGAAGGTATTCGGGCCTCTTAGAGCACCCAATTGAGTCTCATTGGGCCCATCGGGCGGGGCTGGGCCTAACTCGACCCGGGTCGAGATGGGCCAAAGTAGAGTCGGGTCAGGCCATGTTGAAATTTTGAAGCACAGGCCCAACCTGATCCTAGGTTGGGCATCGGCCCAGGGCTAGTGGGAGGCCTTTAAAATTCAAAAAAAAAAAAATGTTTGGGGGGGATGGATCCCAAGCCCAGGCCCGGCCAGGAGTCTTCATGGGCTGGGTCGGGCCGAACCAACTATTGGGTTAGGCCAAGCCCAAAATAAATGGGCTGGGATGCGGGCCAAATTGCCACCCCTAGTCCCATGTGCACTAATGTTACCCTTTCTACACATGTCAGGTCTACTAGGAAATATCCGACGAGTGCCACGTACCACTCTTTCTGGCCCATTGACCCACGACACCTTGGTGGACCCACACAAAAAATTAACGTGACTGGTGATTTCTAACGGTTGGATTTGAGCACCTTTTCATCATGCGCTTCATGATCAGGCATATAAGTTGGTTCCAAACCGATGATGAAAAAAGTGCTCAAATCAAATCATTGGAAATCACCAATCTGAAAGATTTTTAGCGTGTAGTGGGCCTGAAATAGTGGGCCACATGGCCTTTTATAAGAATTTTCTGTATCCAACTTTTGACTGACGGCCCACTGTTGTTGTTGTGGCTTTGGTGCATAGCCGGCCTCTGCGTGCCGTCCCAAGAGATTGTCTTCTAGTCCAAAAGCCAAACTAGATATTGCATCCAAATATCTCTTACCAATGAGAGGCACTGATGTGAAATGGCCTGCAACATCGTCTATACCATCTAAGAGAACCCACATGTTAACAACAGAGACGTTTCAAATTTGGATAAACTTCAAGAGTTGAATTTTCCTCAAACCCTTGGCTGCTACTTTATACATTTTGGAAACTTTAGATGAGATGCACACCATTCCAAGTCCAAAAAATATGAGAAGTGTGATTCAGATAGGGGTGTCAATGGGCTTGGATCAGATTGGGCCCATCCTGAGAGAGGACTCCAAGCCCAGCCCATCACAGGCACACCTACATCACAGGCACACCTAAGATGGGAAGTGAGCCATGGCCAATAATATGAGAACACGCACACCATTCCATGTTTGCTTTTTTTCTGAATTATACTCTGATTATTTATAAGACAAAAAATTGTCAACATTTTGCTTTTTAGTCTTATTTTACTTTTTTAAAGTTATTTTGCCAATTTTTTAATGCAGTTTTAGATGACAAATCCAAATTGTACTCGAACATTTCCCGTACCATAAGTTTTGCCGCACTGCAAATTGCTAACTATGCTTTAGGCTACACCCACAAGCATGTAGACCAGGCTTGGCCTTGCTTGGTTCATTGCACTGGGATGCATTTTGCACTCCGGTGCAAATGCGGTTGGTTGCATTGCAGTCACTTACAACAGTTTTTGGGCTGCACATGTTTGCATTCATTTTCTTAAAAGAGTTTGCAAGGGCTTGACAACCACTTGATAGGATTTTGGTTAGACTGTACAAGTGACTCACTGAGTCAATTCATGAGTCAACTTAACTCAATGGGCCTTCGAGTAAAGTCGAGTTTTAAAGCACTGGCACAACCCGATTAAGTGTTGTTGTTGTGCCTGTGTTTGGTTTTGCAAAGATTTACTGGGCCACTATAAATCTATTTTGACTCGTTAATTTGTTTTATTGTCCAAAGAAGATTACACCCAACACTATTTGATGGGAACTGAAATGGACCTGCAATGTTGTCTTTGTGCTACTAAGCAAGAATCCGTGGAGTATTTGTCGATCAAATTGCAAATTTTCTTCGACAAACTGGAAGAAGTTAATCTCATCAAAGACCCTTTGGACCTCTTTACACACTCTATTCCTTATTTTGTAGTTTCTCATGTCAGCAAGGTCTTTGCTTGACCCAGTGACTTTAGATGCAACCCTAAGCCAGGTAGAGGTGTCCATTGGGCCGTGATCCTCTAGGCTACGACCACATGCATGTAGGCTTAGGCTTGAGTTCAAGCCCGCCCCCAATACCTACAATGTGCTCGGACTGTTTTTGCAACAAAAGCAGACAAAATCAGAGGCGGCAAATAAGCTTAGATGTTAGATCTAAGCTTTTGTTACAAATTATAAATGACCACTTCATCTATTTTTAATGACAAAAATATCCTTATAAGCTTTTGTTACAAATTATAAATGACCACTTCATCCTTCCACACCAATTTACTTTTTTTTCTTTCCAAACCCACTTCCATTAACCAGTAGGTAACTTCTACTACAAGTAGATCTTCTTCTACTTCTCGTTCCCAAACAGGGCCTTAAGTCTTCACCATGGTAAATCTATTTTTGCAATGGACCGACCCAAAATGTTTTGACTTCTTAATTGGTTTTATCGTCCAAACAAGACCGCATCCAAATTCGATGGGAACTGAAATGGACCGGCAACGATTTTTGATGGGAACTGAAATGGACCTGCAGCGTTGTCTTTGCGTAACTAAGCAGGAATCCGTGTAGTTTTTGTTGATGAAATTGCAAATTTTCTTTAGGGTGGGATGGCACTTGACTAGTTTCTCATAATCTATGCTTTAGTCAGTCAAGAATGGAGAAATTTCATCGACAAACCGCATCCCTTGGATTTCTTTACACACTCTATTCGTTATTTTGTAGAGTTGTTCATGTCAGCAAGGACCTCTAGAAGTCCATTGAAAAGGTTTGCACATGGGTGGGCTAGGGATGAACTGTGGTCAGCTTGGACACAGCTGTTGACCTATAGAGATAACTACAAGCCCATCCTGGCCCATCACATACCTCACAACTCAGGACTAAGTCCTGTCCCATGTGCAGCACTCGTTAAACTTGGGCCCTTTGGATTTCTCCCAAAAAGCCCATGAGCCAAGCTTGGGCTTGAATTTAAGGCTCATCTACATAAATGGACTGGGCTTGTGTTTGTCTTTCAGTAAAAAAAAAAGGTCACCCTACGTTTGGACTGGGCTTGGATTTATATTGCTTTGGCCCATACAGAAAAAAAGACGGTATAGAGAAAGTTTTGAGTATAAATCGGCGTTGGCATTCAAAAACTCGGTTAAAATTCGACAAAGAATAAAATAAAAACAATAAAAATGAGTTTTTATTTTTTGCACTTAATTTGAAAAAATGGGACCAAATCCATTATTGCATACTGCAGGAACAATGCGGCTCATTTGACCGTTTCGTTGAATCAATAGGGATAAATCTCAAAGAGTACCAAATCTGTTAACGCGTAATTCCCTCAAAATGTTGCTATTGATAAATTTGCGTGTTGAATTGAAAGCAGCCGCTGAGGATCAAAAATATTTCTAAGCGCTAAGGATCGAAAAATTTCTAGAATGCCAATCATGTTTTGGAAGAAGCTAAGGGAGTGGTGGATGACCTTCCACTGCAGCCACATAAGCTATCCACCATTCACAGTGGAGAGAACACATTCGAGAAGTCATTCCAGCCAATGAGAAGGAAGGATTGGTCAGCTTGCGTGTCATAACTCCCAAGTCTGTTTAATTTCCAACTTCTTATACCTAACAAATTCAAGAAAAAAATGGACACTCACATGGCAATCTGGCTCAGACTGCCTTGACTGACCATTCTGGAAATTAGGCTTCCGGATGGAAGAAAATCAGAGACTTTGATCCAAATTTACCCAAGTCTCGTGGAGTCTAACGAAAAAAAAAACGGTCAAAAATACTCTTTGAAGTCGTTAAGTCTTAACAACATTACGTAAAGAAACCGATCTATACTTCGTTCCTGGTCCATTTCTTATGTTTATCTTCTTCCGCCCGATATGCTTGTGTATTAAGTTATTAGGCGTATAAACCATGGATCTGATCTCCATCATCTTCCATGGACTCTCAATCACCCACCAATGAAATGCGAGTCAAGACGTCAGAACTGGTGCGATCATAAGGCTCATAACCTCTGGGAATTTTTCCTGTGGGACGCATAAAAAATTCATCGTGTGGCACGCTCCTTTCGGCCTGTTGAACCGACAGCCTGATTGGTGATCTCTAGCCACTTAATTTGTATATGCGAAAAAAAATTTACTCGAATCAAATGGTTTTGTGTGCAAGTCCATCAGGGGTGGGGCATTAATCATTCATGGGTCAGTGGGCCCGAAAAGAGTCGTGGCACAGACCCACAAGAAAAGTCCCCCTTGAGAATAAATTTGAATAAGGTGCCTCAAGGTGGGCGTGATCTTTAGCGATTTTTGTTACTCACAGCTGCAAATATACACACAAAAAATCACCCTGATGGGTGATTTCTAGCCATTAGATTTTAGTACTTTTTAAGGCGTGATTCTAATTGTTGAATTCAACCATTTTTTGGTACTAAATCCAATGGTTAGAAATCATCAAACAAGAGGATTTTTGGTATGAATATCTACCAAGGGGTGGACTAAACATCCATGCGGTCGGTGGGCCCAGAGGGCAGAGGTGAGTCACAAAAAATCTCAAAGTTTGGCGTGAGGTCTACCTTGGGCGGAGAACTATTTTTGCCGAACCTCGCTCTTGTTGTAGCATTATAGGCCACGTTAAAAATGCCACGTGGAACACTCTTCCAGGCCCACCCCTTGCTCCTTGGTGAATCTACAAATCTGCAAACTAAAAATCAGCCTGATTAATGATTTCTAGTGCGTTTTTCAGTGATGCTTTCTAGCCATTGGATCAAACATTTTTTTTTGGATACTCTGATCTAATGGATACAAGTCACCAATATTTTTGGGAATTTAGGTCCAACAAGTGGTGGGCCACACGTTCGGGGGACCACTGGAAAGAGTTCACGTAGCACTTTTTATGCAACCCACTATGCCGCAGCAAGAGCGAAGCAGAGCAAGAGATATTTTCCCATGGAGGCTACCTGAAGATTCTCGATACTATGGTTTCTAACAGGAGATTTAATATTGATTTGACGTCGGTTGACTCGGCTGGGCGCGCGTGGTGTGCAACTGTGCATAATTAATAATAGGGTATTTTAGTAACACCCCTGAAGTTTGAAAGTAATTAGTGATACCCCCTTAAACTGTCAAACGTTTGTACTAACCTTGACCTAGTTTAACCATCATTTGACTAACGTTAAAAACATGCATCATGTGACTGTTAATGCTCCAATGAAAGGACAATAATTAATATTGCAAGTACAATGCTAACAATGTGATTCGAATCCGTTATAAGTCACCGAATGTTAAACTAGGTCAATGGGGTAATCCTATAAAGTTTGAAAGTACAAAGGGTATTACTAATTACTTTAAAATTTCAAGGGGTTGTTACCAAAATACCCTTCATGATCAACTGCTTGAATGGTCATAGTCAAGAGAAGCAACAGTGTGGACGGTTGAAGGTGCCAGCTTGCTCAGTTGGTAAAGTTTGTGGGTGATGATACCATAGACCTGGGTTCAAAACCCGCCTTCACCGAGTTACTGATCTCTTTAAAAACAGGTTTAACTACACACAAAAAAAAAAAAAAAAAAAATCGAAGGTTTTTGTACGTCGGGTTCACACTTAGTTGTAGCTGATACACGGTATAACCATTTCAATCCTTACCATCAGGTAGTCTTGTAGACCACAAATGAGGCTTATAGACCGAACATTGTATGTGGCAAATGTAAGCTAGATCACCTTACTTCCAAACCCCTAATGTAGGAATTTTGGACCTCATTTTTGCTGAGCAGCGTTTAAGCTAAGCAGCTCTCCATTTGGCATGTACCCTGACAAGATGGTTTTTAATTTTTGAAATTTGATTTAAATATATATATATATATATATATATATACACTGTTAATGTTACATGTCGGATATGCGGTGATGCTTAGCTTCTGCGTGTGTTGCTCTGTAAAAATGAACCGAGGATTTTAAGGGATGTAACATTATTTTACCTAAAAAATATCTAAATCTTTTTTTGAAAATTGTAAGAAATAATTTCCTTATAATCCATTGGATTCTTATCTCGGAGCACTGCTACTGCGGGTCATGTCGTGCAATGTAGCTTGTTTTGTCTGGTCCATCTTCACAGTAATTGTATTAAAGTGTACATTATCTTCGTGTCGATATTCAATGAAGATTTTTCTTACGGGTTAAAATAGTTTCTCCGATCCATGTTTTTAATTAACTCATAAACCATATCACGGCATTTTTAGGATTACATTTAATTAAACCCCCTTCAACGTGTATTCCAATGATGAAGCTGAATTTGAGACCGTTATTTTGGAAATAAATAAAATTCAACGCGGAAACAAGGAACTAGTGTAATTTCAAATCATAATTTGGACCTGCAACTCTTATAGTAAACGTGAATTTCACCTCGGACAAAGTCCGACTTGATGTACACGGCACATGCACATGCACATGTGCATGCCACATGCGTTACATGCTACAAATAGTCATACACATTGAACATGTGTTACAAGTTAGCCAGTGTACAACTAGTAATTTCTTGTTTGTCATATGCGTTAATTATTATGTATACTTTTACCCGACACCGAGTCTCCTTACTTGCCACGTTTCTTTTTAACCGCGTAATTTTTCTATTTTGTTTGATATTGGAAATTCTTGTACATGTGAAGTACGCCTAATTTGACGAAAACCTTTTTACAACACTTTCTGGAAAAAAAAAATAAAAACCAAACGATGGAGTTTGTCAAGTGCTACATCCAATTCTTATACAATCGTGGGACCTGCATAGAGATCATGTTGGACAATCCAAACCACACATTGAATTGTCCATGCCACGATGATCGCCATCACTAAAAATCGGTTAATGAGGTTAAGATTATCATCGCCATCACTAAAAATCAGTTAATGAGGTTAAGATGGTCTCCATGTACAGTATGGAAAACTCATTGTGTGGTTTGATTGTCTAACATGATCTTTATGTGGCCCCACCACAGGGTGTAAGACGACTTGTCGTCGGTCGACTTGGTATTTGTTTGACTCCTTTTGAAAATTCTTCATATTGCTTGTAGATTATGCGGTAGGCCGCGGCGAAGAGAAAAAAGAGATTGCTATCTTTTATTCTTCACAATGGTTTGGTGACTGTCTTATACAAGAAAATTGATGATGTCATCCTAATGAGGATGTTCACCCTAGGGTTTAAACCGTTGGTCAATCTTCGAGATTCGTGTGGTCTGAATTGCAAGGACCATCAAAAGGTGTTGAATTAGAAAGTCGTCCTCGGGATTACAGCAACACCGCTCCTTGTTTTACAAACCACGAGTTAGAATTAAGAAGAAAAAAAATGAGAGAGAGAGAGAGAGTGAAGCAGCCTGGAAGATCTCAATCCTATCCTTGCTTGACCAACTCTTCTAGTCCCACTGATTTATTCCCAAAGGATCTTCATTTTAAGATCTTAATACTATATCACGTATTTCATAGTAAAAGGAAATTTAGGGTGCCCATGAGGTAGGCTATGAGGATGGTCTACCATCGTTAGATATATGATTAGATGGACTATTGTCAGATTAGCTAGATATATGATTCTGACCATTCGATTTGTTGTTTGTATGATCTTGACAAGCATTTAGATTTCAACTACAATAATATTTGAAGTAGGTCACTTTTGAAAAGATTAAAGAGAGGTGGATAGGTCTATTTAAAATTATACTAAATTAATTATTAAGATACAAGAATAAATTAACTTAAGTAATATAGAGAGATAGAGAATCGATCAACAACACAAAGATATATAGTGGTTTCAAAAGTTTCAACGAGCTAATACATTTTTAATTCAATCACTTAAATAACTTTCTGAAGATGAATAAAGGCTCTGGGACTGGATCGTAATAAAAAAGAATGAAGTCTGGTCTCAATTAAACTCTAACTCAGTCAACACTCTTCCTGACTTGAACTGAGCAATAGTATATAAGAAGATAGTAAATCAATCAGAGAAGAATGAAGCTTCGATGATAAAATCAAATGCTAGACACTTCTACACCAACGAAAGTTCAGACAACTTACAAAGGATGTTAAGATCTGATTTACTTAAGATTTACTTGAAAGCTGATCGACCCCTTTGGTCAAAAGTTAATTCATTTACTTAAGATATTTTTAATGTAAATAAGGGATTATCCCCTAATTAGACCTAAGATATTCCCAGAGAATCAGAAAGTAATTTTTCAGCAAGAACAAAATTAGAATTACGATAGTTGATCAATAAAATTAATTTTTAAATGAATTTTTTTTCCAAATCTAAAAATATGATAATTTTTTTAAAAGTGATACTAAAACAACAAATAATGCGGATATAATTTAGAAAATTCACGAATTTTTGAGAATAATTCGACCATATTGTTAAAAATTTGCGAATTTTTTCAAACCTTCGAATAGTCTGTTGTTCGATTCAGTTCGTTTTATATTTTTTATATTAACAATTCGTATGGTTCCACGTATAATTCGAATATTTACTAACAAGGGAACTTTGCTGACTGACCACAATATGAACCGCGAGGATATGACCATATGGATGTTTAATTTGGCTCAACCCTAAATGAACTTACAAACCAGAAAAAAGCCTGATTAGTGATTTCTAAGCAATGGATTGCATCGTTTTCATGGGTTGATTTTTAAGTGTGGATTTTGATCATTATTTAGTTCAAAGGATTGAAATCACTAATCACACTGATTTTTGGTTTGTAAGACCACCTACGGATAGGCCAAACATCCATGCAGTCAGATCATCTGAGAGTGTGCCACATGGTTCATTTTGTTTCCGGTCAACAACTTTGCTGACTGATGCTTGTCAGCAAAGTTCTACTCCATAGGACCAATAATGTCATAGCCCTGATCGTACTTTTTAGTACAAGGACCAGGCTAGCTCCGTGGACCAATGTGAACTAATAAATTCACCAATTTACTTGGCCGTGGATTTTCGAGAATCCAAGGGTGGTTGTGCATTGAATAAAGTGAATGCCAGCACAGCAAGCATTGGATATGAGGAATAATGACGTCAAAGAAAAGTGTAATAAGATGCCCCCACGTGGCTATGACATCAGAGTCCTTAACCATGTATTGCTTTAAGTGAGAAAAGAGGAATTTGGACTAGAAAGGTGAGATACTAGAAGACTGCGCAGTGCGCGCAGCTATGTCGAAGGAAGAAAGCAAAAAAGAAGAGTAATATTCAAAAGGGAGAGAGAAAAGAAGGCATCCGCCATGATTCCATTAAAAAGAAAAGCTAAAGAGAATAAAAATTAAAAGCGTGAAAGGGTCTCATGTCCCTCTCTCCCTCTCTCCCTCTCTCTATATATATATATATACACGAGAACTTTTTCAAACAATACCCTCCTTCATTCCCATTTACAAACTTTTCTGAATCATTCTTTAGACATGGATATGACCTCTACTTAATTTAAGGCTACAGGTTTTGCTTTCCCCCTAATTTACAAAGAAATATTGTTATGCTTTTCTCTTCTTCTTCTTCCTTATCCATAGTTTTCTCTCTCTATTTATTCTTATCTTCTACTAAATTTGGTTAGGTAAGCTTAACCTAATACGACTGTGTAACGGCGTGTTAATGCAGAAATGACTTCTGCTATTCTTACTAATATAATGACTACTGGATGTGGGGCCCGCATGCAGATGAGTTCAGGGTGTTTTTTTTTATATTTTTTGGTGAGGACTATGGAGATCATCCTCACCAAAAATTAGTAATTTTTGAAATTTATAACCCTACCAAAAATGGACCTAAATTTAATGGTTAAAGGATAATACAAAATTTTTAAACATGCAATCACTTTTCATGAGGCTACAAATGTTGGACTGAGCTGATTTTTGGCGAGGATGATCATCCTCACGAAAGATCAGCTCTTAGCTCATCTGCATGTAGGCCCCACATCCATTATATTAGTAATTAAGAATAGCCTTAGTCATTTTATCCCAGCCCTATATATATAGTCACGATAGGTTGACACATATAATGATAAACAGTCGTGGGGCACGTATGAGTTAAGGACTGATTTTTGGTGAGGATATTCTTTTCACAAGAAATCAACCCTTGCTGAAGCTTGGTGACGATATTTTCATGGTAAGAAATTATCTTCACAAAAAAAGCTCTTAGCGCTCCTTATGGGTCCGCCGTGGTCGCGTGTGTGTATATAGTGTCGGGCTCCGTTGACAGATATAAAATGATAGGGACACAATATAAGCCAGGTGGCACACTGTTACAGGACTCGGACCATTCGGATGTTTGTCCTATCCCATGGTAGACCTATAAACCAAAAATCAGCCTGATTAGTGATTTATAATTGTTACATCTTCGTACCTCAAATACTGCTCAAATTCCCACAATTGAGATCAGCCCATGAAAATAAGTCCAATCCAAAGCCTATAAATCACTAATCAGGCTGATTTTTGGTTTATAGGTCCACCATGGGATAGGACAAACATCCATACGGTCAGACTCCTGTAACATTGTGCCACGTGGCTTATATTGTATCCCAATCATTTTATCTGTCATTTTAGATCTGTCAAAGGAGCCCGACCCATATATATATATACATATATAATTCTTAACGAATTTCTTCTAGAAAAAATTATAATGAAATGCTCCTAATCATTAATCTAGAAATCGTGTTCTATACGTTGTGTTATTGACTTTGCAAAGTCAGTTTATGTTTTGGAAGGTACGTACATTTTTGTACTGCTACATTAGGAGAAGAAAATGGGGCATGAACGGGTCATTTCAAATCACGTCGTATGCTAACTTGGTGAACATTTGCAAATTTTTTTATTTTAATTTGCATTAGCAATTGCTAATGAAAAAATCACTAACATGTCGACGACGCACGGAGATGAATTAGCGGTACTAAAGCACAAATTATCTTCGCATCAAGTACGCAGGAAAATTGTCCATTTGAACCAAATACGTAAAATATTTCATTTAAAACAGGCTATTAAGACGATCCTCCTCCTAGAGTTGAGGCAGAAGATTTGGCAGGACGCGCGCGAGAACGTCGGTCTCAATTGGTTCAACAAAAACTGCATGATGTGAGACCCGGTACGTTCGATATTTTAAACCGCACTGGCGGGTCCAATGGTCGACCTCTTAGCTATAGGGCAGGTAATAAAAGTCTTAAGGTTCGTCGTAAAGCAATAAACCATATTTGACAAATAATGGTGCATAATCGCTAATTAATTATACACACTCTCTCTCTCTCTCTTCCATGTTAATGATTTGATTAGTTAAAGAATTCATTTTTAAGTTACCATGAAACAGGTGATCATCTACGTGCAGTGACCCTTGTCTGTCCTTCAAGTGGTCTACATATTTTTTTTTTATTACCATACATGTGGCACACTTGCATGGTAGCATGCATGACCAATCATTTGGTCGATCCTAATGATCTAATTTGACCATTCAACATAATTTTTCTTAGACAGATCGAACGGCTAAGATCATCCAATCAAGTGGGTATCCTTCTTATAGTTGACCCCCAAACCTCCACATCTGACAACTATTTCGTTTATAGATCGTCCTTATGGTCGACAAGTCGCATGAAAATAAACTGTCCTTTAATTAATAGTGACAAAAATAATAGGGGAGGTGGGCATTGACTGAATGAAATTAGATAGGGTTGGTGAATGAGATTAGATAGTAAGGGAACCCTAGAGGGGGCGCACGTTAGTCAACCATATTCTTGTTCAAGGGTGGAAAAATAAAGCATGTTGGTTGAAAGGTGGAGATGTTGTCCTGGCTTTCCATGGTATATTTGAGGCATCGAAGAGACACCATCATCTATTGGTTGTAGACAATCTGTACTCTTTGCTTTCATGTTGATCAACGCACGTGGAATGCACGTGATAAATTTAAAGTTAAAGACGCGTTCCGTGGGATCATCCATATATCCAGGCTGACAATGATTCATCTGATTATCTCCAATTACCATACTGACATCGTCCGGTCTCAATCAGACATGAGCCCACCGGCTAGTTAGTCATGCGTGGGGTCTATGAAAACTTTTTCCACCCCATATTGTAAAGGCTCAGCCTCGGCGGAATCCAAAAAGTGAATGCCAGCTCAGCGCTCTCATTCATCGTTGGATCTTCGAAATCCACGGACCCGAGTCCGACTCCCAAGAGGGGTTAGAAAAGGGAGCTCCTGAGCCCGACCCGTTTGTAAAAAGGAATGCTCCAAGTAATACGGATCTATAAAGCAAGATAATTAAGGACCTTTAACAGTTTAACCTTGTATGGTTAAATAACCATAGTGTTTTCCAATCAGGATCTCAAGCTTTCCCATTTCAAGCAAAAAAAGAAAAGAAAAAGAGCTCCACCGCACAAATCCTGAGTCCATTTCTCACAAAAGAAAGAGAGAGAGAGAGAGAGAGAGAGAGAGAGAGAAGGGTCAACAGCTAGTTTGACAAGGAAGCCATGAAACATAATCTTTGAAGATAATATTAGGTGACCAAAAAAAAGTTATTTTGGATTCAAGAATCAGCTTTAAAATGGACTTAGTAGTACAGAGAAGAACACATGGAGGGAAAGCTTTCCCATCAACCCCCCCAAAGATCTCACCGTTCAGATTGACTCATTTTTTTTTCTTTATTCATACAAATATATCTCCTTTAATTTTCTTACTAAACTAAATTAGTTTAATAACTTGTTTCCAAGCATTTCTCTTTCATATCTCGTTCCCCGCTGTGATCTGAATCGTCTGATCATCATGTCCAAAGTGGTTCCCACGCTGATCCTATATTATTATCATCTAAGAATCCTCCATTAATCTGGAAATTGTGAGGATTGTTGATGAAGTTGTCGAATGACTGTTGCGACGATGGTTGTTGAGCCATGCAAATTAAAGCCACTAGGTTCGCTTGTTGGCATTGCATGTTCACAAGCTCAGCTTGTGACTTAGCCAATTGTGTTTGCAGCTCGTTCACTTGTTTCTGAAGCTGGCATATCGCCCCCGCACACCCATACACCGGGTCTCTAATCCGCGCGTTCGCCTCGTAAACCATACTACTCACTGCATCAGCCCTTTGAGTCTCTGGAAGTTCCTGAAAATATATAAAAACCCCCAATTGTATAAGTCAAAGGAAAAGAATACGCGATGCGTTGGAGTTAACGGTGTTGGTATATCGCGCAATTACCTGTAAGAATTTGATGATGTTGCTTGCACCGAATACTCTATGCGCAGTTGTAAACTTGAGTGGTTCCGTCGGTGGGAAATATGGCGCGAGTACGCATTTTTCGACGCATCTTCGACGGAGAATCTTACAGGCAGCACAAGGGCTGATTACAATAGGAGTAGGAGTTGGAGGAAGAGAAGATTGAGATGGAGAAGATGAAGAAGGAGAAAAAGAGAGAGGAGAGGAGGTGGTGGTGGTGGTGGTGTCATTTGAGTCCATGGTGAGATGTAACAAATATGTTAAAGATAGGTAGAAAGGAAAGGAGATGGTGGGGGTGGGGAGTGAGAAACCGTAGAAGGATGTTGAGGCTGCTTGTGCCACGTTTAGCTACCGAGAGAACTATAAATAGAGAGGGAAAGCAAGGAAACTGGTGGGGGGGTGATATCGTCAGTAGATGGGAAAGGTGACATAAGGCGTTGAAATTAGTTCGTTACGTGGCTGCGGCGATTTCTGGTCCGTTAGGTTTGTAATTTTGGATTTTATTTGAAGATCTTTGAATAATTATCACCCGGATATTGAATTTTCTTTCGAGAAATAGTAAATTGGAAAGTAAAACAAGAATGGACGTTTTTTTTTTTTTTTTGTTTTTAGGTGGTGTTTGGTAATGAAGTTTAAATTGCCCCCCCTAAATCACCAACCCTGTAAGACTATTCTTCCAATATCACATGTAATAACATTAATTCACTAGTCTTGCCTGTCGTGTTGCAAACTTTTTCCAATATTTTTCCTTTTAACAAATGTGGGTCCCACTTCAAAAAAAAGTTTTTAGTTTTTATTTAAGGCATATATTCGAAATTACATTTTTTTTTATTTTTAAAATAACCCCATTTAGAACCACAATGTATCACATGTATATAAGCGCATTGTAAGAGCGAAATGGGCATGGCACTGGCCCAAGCTCCCGTTTGGCGGCATGGTGGCAGGACTGCTTACTGCTAAGGGATTGGCTCTGGGTGTTGGTAGGGTAAAATCTGCATGGGTCATGCAAATGCATAGGCCCCATCCTTATTCTGCCGAGTGGTTTAGAAGGTGGTTTAATTTCCTATCTATGGTCCCTCGGAGCAAGTGTTAGACACAAGGGTGATAATTAAAATAGTATAATTCATCTTTCAACAAAGAATTCGATCCTCGATACCAGGCGGCATCATGTAACTTACCAATACCAAGTCTCTTGATTTACTCCCTATACAAAAAAAATAAAAATAAAAAATAAAACGGTTAAAAAGATACGTGGCAAGTCAGGAGACTTGGTGTTTGGCAATTGGCATACCGGTTCTCACGAAAAAAAAGAAAGAACAAAATACTTATTCTGGACCAAACAATACGTATTTTCATATTTCCATTAAAATGGCTATGGCTAAAAAAAACACTCGTAGGGGGGGGTGCAAATTTTCTGGCTAGGAAATGTCTGTTCACATCGTTACCCACCATTGCGACACGACTATATTCCTACCACTTAATGATGTGGCGAGTAATTGATTGTGACTCTAAGTCCAAGAGTTAGTAGACTCGGGCCCATGGGCCTATAGTGGGCCAAGGTTGGGTGAAGAGGCGGTCAGCTCGTTGGGCATGTGAAAGGGAAACCTCTCAAGTCTCAAGTCTCAATCTTCCATTAACGACCCTGATTTGTCCTTTAAAAAAATGTTCCATGTGCCCAGCCAAGTCCTAAATGACCCTCGTTTTCCTCTCCATAGAAAAAATGGGCTTTACATGGATGGTGGTGGAAGTAGTTGGACTCAGAGTTGGAGGGTCTTTTGCGTGTGGACTTAGATTTCAATAGAATTCTTTACCACCCTGTACGGTGTATTTCATCAAATATTTTAAAAAAATATATTATTTTATATTATTGTGAATATTTCTAATTTTTAATTTCCATTAAAGAAACACACACATCATACCTAATTGTGCACTACATTCTGGAATGATTGGCGAATTATTGGCGGCATTTTTGTCTTATAAAAGGGGCTTCTATGTCTGAAAACGAATAATTGGCGAATTATTGAATGATTCAGTCTATGATTCAATTTCATTAATGCACCGTAGAATAAGGTGGAAAATTTATGTCTAAAAGAAGTTGACTCATTGTGAGTAAAACTTCTGTCACAATGGGATTGCAAATCACACAAACACGGCCAATGAGTTCTCGGCACGTACACCTAAAAAGTAAAAGCAATGGGTACGTTGCAAAGCACTTGTGTACGTGCCGAGAACTCATTGGCTTGTGATTGTGTGATTTACAATTTCGTGTGATAGAAGTTTTACTCCATGATTGTTAATTTCCGATTTTTTTTTATTGAATCTTTCAACGGAACAGAGTAAAAGTTGGGTCACAGTCCATAGTACGAGCCACGTGGCATACAATTAGAGGGCGCTGACTGTATGGATGTTTGGCTAGTCCCTCTGTGGACCTGCAAACCAAAAATCAGCCTGATTGGTGATTTACAACATTTGGATCTTTGCACCCAAATAACACTCAATAATGCTCAAATTCATACGTTTAAAATCAACCTATGAACATAACTTCAATCCAACGCTTAGAAATCACTGATGGTCTACCTAATGATTGACCAAACATCCATACGGTCAGCGTCTACTGAGAGTGTGCTACGTGGCTCGTATTTTTGAATAGAAAAATGATACCTCGACAAAAAAAGTGTACGATTGAGACCATTGACCCCTGGATTCAAGATATCCACGGTCTACAAGGCAACAACTACAAAAGAGGTAAAATAGTTGGCCACGTGGACCGTGGATCTCTTGAATCCAACGGTCAATGACCTCAACCGCACATATTTTTGTCCGGATTGCACATATTTACTAACTATGCATTAAAGAGTGTGAGCTCTATCAGATCAATTATTTGCTTAGGTGTACTCTATTATTCAATAGAGAGCCAGGTTTTGTAGACTTAATTAATGCGGGGCTCCTACGACTAATTTTGACCAGGTGGCAGTATCGATGGTTATGATCATTAAATTGGGTCAATTCAACGGGAGGCTTTTTTTATATCGTGGGTCCCGCACTTTGTGCGTGTTTACACAATGTGTACGACACGTAGGTTGGACGGAAGCCGGACATGGGAATATCCTGTAGCCGAAGTTAGTTGAACAGTTAATTGAAAGAAAAGTTGGTTGTACACTTAATTAATGTGCACAGCTGATGGGACCAACAATACCGTAGATAGTACTGGCCGTTTAGATCAATAAAAAATTAAAAGTATTCCAGAGGGTGCCACGTGTAGAATTCATTAATCCTCATTATAGTCTGGTTGGAATGAGGCCCACACGCGCGGTTTGTCACAGTGTCTTAGTTGGTCTTCCTTGAGAAGCGGTTTCCCACTTAGACCGGTGGTGCCACCGGTCATCACACGACTACAGCTAAGAGGGAACCCACAGCTGATTTCTTTCTTCCTTCCTTATGCGACTTAGAAAACACATTCCTTCGAGAGTTTTCTTATTTTATTTTTCTCCCGTCTTCTTTCTTTTTTGTAGGATGTTAAAGATAAGGTTGGATGCCACTTCTCCTACCCAACTAGTGGGCTACAAAATTTTATCAGTTATTTGCTTAGGTTTCATACTTGGGAGACACTTTTCAGATTTGGGACATTCTTTGAGATCACATGGATGTTTGGCCCACTACACACCAAAAATATCTTGATCTGTGATTTTTAACCGTTCGATATCATCTGTTGATTTTTAGCTGTGGGATTCGAGCATCTTTTGGGGTACTCAAATCCAATGACTAGAAATCAACGATCAGGTTGAATTTTGATCTGTAGGTTTGTTAAGGGGTGGGCCAAACATCAATACAGTCAGTGGTCCCAAATAGTTTGCCATGTGGCATATTTTTATGTGACCCACGTCATAAAAAATAGAGTTATTTATAGAAAAATAGGGTGCATAGGTAGGGAAGAGGAGGGGGTGCATATTAGGTAAATTAATACTTTATTAACTACTTTTAGACAAAGATTCCATAAAGTTTTACCTTTTCAACTAATTCGAAAAGTCAGGCATCCTTGGTCTATATAAGTCTAAATTTGCAGAGAGATAGAGAGAGAGAGAGAGAGAGAGTTTGTTTATATGTTCGTCAATCCGTACCATTTTATCACGTTGTTCATCTCTTCGGTGGGCCATAGCAATGACATGGCACAGATCTAAGGATCAAAGGATAGAGAGCAAAGGAGAGATATGATCGTACTAGGGGTGGCACGTGAGTGATATATTGTAGGGGCCTCATCAACGTTGACGACGGACCACAATATGGGCCACGTGGGACACTATTAGAGACCACTTACCGTATGGATGTTTGGCCCATCCCTAAATTGACATACATACCAAAATACAACCTGATTAGTTATTTCTATACGTTGGATTAGTCTTTTCCATGGTTTATTTTTAACTGTGGATTTAGAAATCGTTATTTGGGGAACTCAGATCCAAAAGTTTGGAATCACTAATCAGTATGATATTTGGTATATGTAGGTCCACCTAGGGATACGGTCAGGGATCTCTAATAGTGTCCCACGTGGCCCGTATTGTGATCCCTCATTGTCGTCGTGCTCAGATATTGGACGATTGGGTGGGGATGGTGTGGCCCATTAATTGCTCAAATATTGGATGATTCTGATCATCCGTTTTGGAAATGATAATGTCCATTGGCCGTATGATGTGTGAGACCCACCCTTTATATAAATTATTTGATTGTATAAGAGTTACACTAAAAGAGAGGATTATCGTTTGATCTCGAATAAAGAGGTGACCTCAGATTACATCACGTGGCCGGTCCCACCCCTCATTTGATGGATCTTCTTACTATGTTGTAAAGTCGTCATTTTTCTTGTTTTTCTTTAGATTTGATCGTGCTAAAGTTGACAAATCAACCCTTTTGAAACAACTTTATATATTTACGTGGAGGTCCAATTTTCCTTCTATTTCACTTTTACCCCCACGAATTTTGTCTTCTTTTACTGTAAATTTTAACGTGTTTTTTTTGTCTTCTACCCTATTGTCCCTTTGTCACTTAATATGAGCACATGCAAGTGTGTGTGTGTTTCACGGTGCATTCATTTGCACGCTATATGTTCTACATTCCGAGCCATGGTTTATTGGTAGCGACATATCAACAGGTCGGGTTGGGTCCTACTTTTAGACTAGCGCCGGGTCTATCGGGCATTTTCGTCGGGCCATAGACTGACTTACATATTAAAATCGTGTAGATCAAGAAAACATGCGGTGACCGCTGCTGTACATACATGTTTTATATCAAGCGAGCGCCTTCTTTGTCATCTATATATACATACATTTGGCCACAAACATCCACGTGTCGTGTAAGTTACTTGCACGCAAACAACCCTGCGTGTTGATTCATGCACCCAGACAATGGCACATACATGCACAACGCGCTGTACCCTGTCATGCGTACATGTGAGACATTATATACACCTGATCTAATTAATTTAACAGGGTATGCACATGCACACATGATCATGCACCCACATTAATGAGTACTCTACATAACATGCAGCATACACCTAGTACGCGTGCATGTGCACAATGTGAACCCTGCAAGGGATGCACATGAGGGATACCGTGCACGGACGAAAGAGAGACCATGCACATGCTTTGCACATCCACATGCTCCACGATTTATTTATTTTTTGACTTGGTCACTCTCATATGGGAGCAAGCAAAGCATTGCAAGTTACAACGAAGAAAACATTACTAGCACATCTAAAACGTGGGTTACATGTGCACTACATGCACTATAGATCTAGGGTTATTGCTCGTATCGGATCAAACAATAGAGGCCCTCGTGTCTAATTTTCATTGGTTAGAAAAGGGCCTAGCTCCCATGTTGGTTTGTGAGGAGTACTTATGGTGTCCAATTAAAACTTGAGAGAGGTCCCTGCTATAGTTGTTGGTGATCTAATTCATCCGGTGATCCAATTAGAAGAGGAGAAATTACTTTAATTCACTTTATTGTGATACCAAAATAACACCGTAGAAAATAACAAAGAGCAATGAAAATTATGGAATTGAATCTTTTTATAGGTGGCCTTTGGTAAATTAAGTTATCAGATCTAAAACCTTAAAAGTGCTTATGGTCTGATAGCTTAATGACTTATGACTGATTTGGATTGTTTGATAGAGGTCTTAAGTCTTAAAATTAAGTCAAGGGCATTGTGGGTATTTTGAAAGGTTTATTAGGACACTTTCGTAAATTTTAAAAGAGAATCTTAGAATCTTTTGAAAATATGCTTTCACTTACCGCAATAAGAGAAGGGAGGGTGACTTTTTTACTTAATTTCAGTGGTTTGGTGATAAGTGCTGAAATTAAGTTTTTACCAAACGTAACTTTATCACCCAAAGCAATTATAATTTCAGTTCATTAAAACTTAAGGTCTGAGAAAGAGTTTTACCAAACGCCACCTTAGTCCAAAAATTAAAAAAGTACTATTTCTCTCGCATTGATATCCAATTGTAACATCTGTAGAACCTCTATGGATCAGGAGATATTTATGGTTAAAATTCTATAAATAATAAATTTAACTTTGACTATAATTTTGAGGGGCTAACGATCTCGAGTAGCTTTCGAGCATTAACCAAACTTTTAATGTGGTCTGGCCAAACAAGCGCATAGGTCTCCTTATTCCTTTCCAATAGTACTTGGATTGTCGGTTTCCTTATTCTCTTTCCAATAGTACTTGGATTGTTCCAATTGGAGTTGGTACGACAAAGTTACGCATGTTTCAGTGTAAACGTCCTATTGCACAAACTATTGATGTCTTGTAATTTTTTTGAATGACATGTCTCTGCATCTAGAACTTCTTGGATTGCTTGACCGAGGCCAAACAAATTCACATTCTTGGAAATCACTAAGCTGAAGTTGTGGAAGTAGATCAACAATGGGGGCACTCCCTGTCTAATTTCATTAGATAAAAGAGTGTCTGGCTACCCATGTTGGCTTGTGAGGAACCCCTGGCTTCTGGCATCCCACTCTGGTGAACAATTTTAATTCTAAAATTTTATTTTTATATTTTTTTAGAACCTTGGGTTTTTAAATTGCTCACTGGAGTGGCAGTCACTCGACCATGAGGCTTTTGGGTTGGTCGCTGGTGATAAGTGGCCAACCCACTAGAATCTCGTGGTTGGCCGTACACCACAACCATTTGATTTGTATTTTATAACTTTGTTAAGCTTTGGAAGAATGAAGGGTTTTTTTTTTTATTGTTTTATGCATCAAAAGAATTAATAAGACTAGCGAGTCAAGTTGACTCGGCATGTTTTTGAGAAACTCAGCAAGTCAACTCATAACTCGATAAAGTTTTATGTAGATCAAGTTTCTGTCAACTCAACTCGAAATTCAGCCGAGTTGAGTCAACTAAGCCAAGTTTCGAGTTGACTTCATTCAATTTTAAAACACAAAGTCCCTAGCTGCGAAACATCTATATAACAAAACAGGAAAGGTATCTCCCAACTTATACTCCCTCTTATCTATTTCAACAAAGAAGGGCCCAGATCTTATCCCCCCAAATGATGGTGGATCTCAACCACTCACTCGATTTTGGCAAATCCTTTGTCGGAGAGTGCCGAGGGCACGGGTCACCCACTATCAATATAACAAGTGACCGTAGTTTTCTTATACCCCCTCTTATCTTATATGGCTTCAATAATGAGTGGCTGAGATCCACTATGCTTCATGTCGATGGCTGAGATTAACTCTCACCCGATTTTGTCAAACACTTTGTCAGAAAGTGCCGCGGGCACAGGCCATCAACGTATATATCAAGACAGCTCAGTTGTATTCTCTTATCTTATCCATCCATCTAATGTGGACGGTTAGATTTCAGCCACCCAATCCATCTCATTTAACCTCAATTCATTCAAAATTTAAATTTCAACACCGTTATTTTTTGTTATTTCTGTTATTTTTCCATTTCTCCCTCTGTGCATTACAATCCGTTATAACAACCGTTATAATGGAAAAAACGGTAACACCCCAATCCGTTATACCGTTTGTGCCGAAGGCACCCAATTTTGCAAACGCTTTTGTCGGAGAGTGCCGTGGGCATGGGCCATTTACTATTCTATATAACAAAATACATTGGTTGTCTCCCTACGTGTACCTCCTCTTATAAGCATTAACAAAGAAGGGCCGAGATCTAATCCTCCCCCAAATGGACGGTGGATCTCCGCCACTGACCTGATTTTGGCAAATTCTTTGTCGAGGAGTGCCGATGGCACGGGGCACCCACTAGTCTATATAACAAAACAGGGAAGTTGTCTCCCCACTTATACCCCCTCTTATATGTTTCAACAAAAAAGGGTTGAGATCTTATTTCCCAAATGGACGGTGGATCACAGCCACTCATACTTGATTTTGGCAAATGCTTTGTCGGAGACGGGCCACCGACTAGTGTATAATAAAACCCAAACAGTACATAACAGAGAACTATCCAAAAACATGTTGAAGCTAGATGATTCTTAAAGTGCTTGGGAGTGAAGCAATAGATTTGGAGTTTCAGAGCAATAAATCTCTTATCAGAGTGAATAACTCTTGTTATGATGTGGTCCTTAAAAGCAATGTCTTTGGTTAGGAAATAAATTGGCATTAAACTGATGATTTTTACACATTTCAGACCATAATAAACCTGACCAAGAAACTCAGCAAGCTTGACATCTCTCAACTTACAGTGTCTTTATACACAGGTAGAAAAGAAGATGGGAAAATGAATAAGTGAGAAAGATAAATAGTTAATTCAAAAAACTTGTCCAACACAACAACAAATAGAAATAAATTAAACAAGCACCCATGAAAAAGAAAAAAGAAAAAGGATAAGTGCTTACAGGCAACGCCACAACGGATCAAAGAGAGGAAGAAGTCTGCAAGTTTCGCAGATTCTCTGGCCCTGCTGCAATGTTAAAGAAGTCCTGAAGAGCGATCATCTTGACAGTGCTGTGTTTCATGCTCCTTATTGCCTCTGCAGTTGCCAGTGCACCAGCAACAGTTGTTATGATTGGAACCTTACAAGCAAGTGCCATCCTCCTCAACTGCCTACCATCAATCTGATCAAGTGCTTCATCTGAACGAGTGATCACCATCAATTGGATCTGTCCATTAGCAATCATATCACCGGCATGAGGCCGTCCCTCGTGCATCTTCAGCACTCTGTCCACTGGAATACCCTCCAATTCCAGCACATGGGCCGTCCCTGATGTTGACACAATTGTGAACCCAAGACTGAGGAAAGCCCGAGCTATTGTGGCAAGGTGTGGCTTTGTCAAGTCGTTCAAACTGAGGAACACAGTGCCAGAGACTGGTAGCCTCTGCCCAGCTGCGATCTGAGCCTTGGCGAATGCAACAGAGAACTCAAAGTCAATCCCCATAACCTCACCGGTGCTACGCATCTCTGGCCCGAGCAGCACGTCACAGCCCTGGAACTTCTCAAATGGGAGCACAGCCTCCTTGACAGAGACGTGTCCTGGAATCACCTCCCTTGTGAACCCCAAGTCATACAACAACCTGCCTGACATGACCAGGGAGGCGTACTTGGCTAGGGGGTGCCCAATTGCCTTGGACACAAATGGGACCGTGCGAGATGCACGGGGATTGGCCTCAAGCAAGAAGACCTCCCCAGATGCCGTGATTGCATACTGGCAGTTCATGAGCCCACACACAATTAGCCTCTTCGCCAGCTTCGTCGTCCACGATCTGATTGTGTCCAAACGTGAAGAGGGAACAGTCTTTGTGGGTAAAGAGCAGGCTGAGTCACCAGAGTGGACACCGGCCTGCTCAATGTGCTCCATTATTCCACCAATCACCACGTTCCCCTGCGAGTCAGCGAGTGCATCAACGTCGATCTCAATGGCATCAGAGAGGTACTTGTCGATCAGGACAGGACGTTCAGGGTCCACCTCAACAGCATTCTCGAGGTAGGTCACGAGCTTGTCGTCACTGTAGACAATCTCCATTGCCCGCCCACCCAAAACATAAGAAGGCCGGACAACAACTGGGTAGCCTATATCTGCTGCAATGGCGAGAGCATCAGCTTCACTCTTAGCAATTCCACCTTTGGGCTGTTCAATTTCCAACTCCTTGAGAATTGCATTGAATCTTTCTCTGTCCTCAGCAGCATCTATAGAATCAGGGGATGTTCCCCATATGCGAACATTCCCAGCTCCACTGGCAGACATAGGCTTGTGCTCATCCAGGTACCGCTGGATAGGGAGTGCCAACTTAAGCGGTGTCTGTCCTCCGAACTGCACAATGATTCCATCGGGTCGTTCCAAGTCAATGATGTTTAGGACATCCTCAACTGTCAGTGGCTCAAAATAGAGTCGATCACTAGTGTCGTAATCTGTTGATACTGTCTCAGGATTCGAATTCATCATGATTGTCTCGTACCCTGCTTTCTGAGGAGAACATGTGCACGGAATCAAATTTTATCACATAAATCAAGATTTTACATAAATTACAATGACTGTCGATCTCTACAGCATTGGTTTGTATACATGCTCATCAAGCCCCGAGTCCAATAGATAGGCCACATTTTGGATTGGACATCGTAAAAAATATGACATCGATCGAACTCATCTACTTACATAATAGCTGTGCGATGCACCCTTCCAAATAGGCTACAATTTTATGCACAGGAGGCTGGATAAAAACATCGGTCAGATTGCTGGAATCACTTGAGTGGTGAGATTTTCTTGGGTCAAGTGCTATAAATATAGGTTGGCCCAGTTGATTGGAACGTCCAGATCAATAACCATCTGTGCCAAATGTATGGTAGGGAAATCCAGAACAAAAAAAAAATAACCCAGGGCTATCACATCATTTCTCAAGCAAAACAAAGACTGAAACATAAAAATACACGAACCTGAAGGGCAAAGGAAGCGTGGCAGCAGCAGTAGTCAAACTCAATACCTTGACCAATCCTGTTTGGTCCTCCACCCAAGATCAACACTTTCTTCCTTTGCGTGGGAGCTGATTCACACTCAAAATCATAGGATGAGTACATGTATGGAGTGTTGGCCTCAAACTCTGCAGCACAGGTATCGACTCGCTTATATGCTGGAATGATTCCTAAAGACAACCGCTTTGACCTGACTTCTTTCTCAGTGGACTTAGTTGCAAAGGCAATCTGCTTATCACTGAAGCCTCTCTTCTTCACTTCATAGAAGTCTTCCTTAGTAAGTTGGGACAAGCTCCGGGCCAAGAGGTATTGTTCCACATTTACCAGCTCTTTAAGCTGAGTAAGAAACCATTTGTCAACAAAGCTCAGCTCGTGGATCTCATCCACCTTCATCCCCTTCTTCATTGCAGCATATATGGCATGGATGCGATCCGGGCTTGGGACCCGGAGGCTGTATTTCAACTGGTCCCAGTCCCAGTCCAATTCCTTGATCTGAGCGCAACCCCAGCCAGAGTAGCCACATTCCAGTGACCTAACTGCTTTCTGGTAGGATTCTTGGAACGTACGACCCAGTGCCATAGATTCACCAACTGACTTCATCTGGGTTGTCAGTATTGGCTGAGAACCAGGGAATTTCTCGAAAGCAAACCGGGGTATCTACAGGATCCATGGAAAATGAAAGAAACAAAAACACAGATGACTGTGAGATGACATGCCAAATAAAAAGAGAAAGAAACAGGTTAAACTAAAAGGAGAAGCTAATAAAAAGTCAATTGCCGCAGATATGTAGACTAATTGAGAAGTTCAGTCTTGATTTTGAAGATACCTTCTACTAGATACAAATGACAGTGAATATCTTTTATGCAAATAAATTTAATACAAAATGGAAGACAAGTGCATAAAATCAAAAAATAAACAAGAGCCATTAGGCAGTCTCTGGATAACTATAGACAACAACTAGTGTGCTAATTCACAGCTCAAAAAGCATCGTCGAAACCATAAACGGTCACTGGTAAAATAAAATGTTAAAAAAAAACTAGCACAAGTAAACCATGTGCAAAGGTAAAAGAGTAAAAACACGTTGTTAAAAGAGAAAAGATGTCAAAAGGAGTACTAAATCTGCGTCAACGACCTGACCTGGCCTGCACAGCCAGTCAGTGGCAAGTGCATGCGTATGTGTGTTTCGCACAAGGTGCACATCATGCCTAAAACACCCGCTATAACGATTTCTCAGATCAAGATGCCAAATTCCTCTTGCAAGCTTGAGCCAATTGCAAATGATAACTTGCCATGCACATAACTTTCTTTGTATTAGGCATGTTCTAACAGGTTGGCACATTTGAGCCCCCGATGTATCACAAATAACTTTCTAATTAATCATTTGGTAAGAGGATTTGTTAGACTTCATTTTTATTTATCGAGTCAATGTGTCACAATATTATGTCTTAGGTTTATATGCTTTCCCATTATATATCTTGTTCTATGCTCTAGGAATCACTGTTTGACAACCAGTGTATTAAAGTAAAATATCCGTATGCAAGTTTCTAAGCCATTCCACTCCTGCCTTCTCTAAGACGATCAACTCAAACTTCATCATGGAGCAAGCAATGAAACATTGCATATTGCTTGGATGATTTCCAAGAGACTGCAACACCACCAAAAATGAACGCATGCACTCATGAACTTAATATCATCTGAATCTGAGCACCAGTTAACATAATTATATTCTTATAATATATCGGAATATCCTCTAAAATAAGAGTCAGGATATATGTTTACTTCTAGTATTTAATGCTTTAACTATCATGTCCGGGCTTTATCTACTACGTCTACCTACAACATATGCTATGTATGGATGGAATTTATTTGATTAAAGTCTGATTCAAATATATGATGCGAAAACTTAGGACATATATATATTCTTGTTGGTATGAGTAGGCTAGATGAGCGGGGGCCCTCAAGCCTACGACTCAACACAAGCCTGCAAGAGGAATTTGGTATCCCGCTCCGTGAAATGGGCATATCAAAAGCATTGTGCATGATGCAGATCTTTTTTTTTCTCTTATAAGTATAAACTTTATTAAAAATGAGAACAGAAGAACAGCCCTGAGGAGCCAAAGACTGATAATATCAGATCACAAAGCCGGCAACACAAAACAAAAAGAAAAAAAAATGCTACACAACATCTCTAAAACAAAGGCGATCCCATCTGCAAACTAAGTCCTAAAATAAAAAAGCTCACAGCATTGTGGGAACGCTTTAGACAAAAAAAATAACAAACCCTTAATGTTAAGGATGACAATGTCCAGCCCTTCCTCTTTTCCTTCGAATACTCTCCAATTCTTTTCTTTCCAGAGACCCCAGCAAACTGCAAACCGCAAAAGGAAGCATGATGTAGATCTTATTGAACACACAAACATATGCACACAGCTGGTGGACAGTACCATGTTGGATCAGGTAGTGTGCAGAGTTAACGATGTGTTTTTAACTCTCTTGCTCTTGCATGTGTTTAACTCATGCTAATTCTTTATTACCATTTTATGACCATGTCGGATCAGGACATGGTGGCCGGCAATACCATGTCGGATCAGGACTTATGATGCTTTATGAGCTGCAATTAATGGACTTTATAAAGGGTTCTCTCTTATTTCAATATAGAAAATTGTAGCTTGATGGCAAAAAGCAGTTTCTTTTGTACTATTTTGCCTTTTTCCTCTTAGATCTAACAGAAGTATCAGATGATTCACGAGGATTTGAATTTTGAGAGTGCAAACTAATCGGAGCAATTAGAATGTTGAATCCTGGGGGGTCAATTGCTAATACCCTACTCCACCAAAGAGTGATCCCAGAGGGGGCGATATCGATCTTAAAGACAATGGTTTCATTCCCCTACCTCACTCCAAAACCAACAAATTTTGGTGTGTAAGAAATTCAGGCCAATTAGTTTGGCTAAAAGCGTATATTCGAATATTCCTCCCTGTTAATGAGACTTTGTAAAGAGGCATAATATCGTAGAAGGGGTATTAATAGCCAATGAATGTCTTGGACTATAAAATTTAGGCAAGTTAGATAAGAATCTTTGTAAATAGATATAGGGAAGGCCTATGATCATGTGAATTTGGATTTCTTAAAGTATACGGGTTTCGATTTAAAAATTGAGGAAATGGATGAACACTTACATATTGGCGCCACCAAGGGAGATGAAATGACCCGTAGGTGCTTTGGCCAAGTCGATTATGCATTGATCTAACCTAAAGTGAGTGGTAATGGAGGCTTTAATTAGACTCACTAAGGAAGTGGCAAAAGGAGTCTTAGATGGTTTCTCAGCGAGAGCGAATGGCACAATCATCTCTCACAGCCGCACCTATAATTTGCAAATGACACTATAATTTTGTGCAAGACCACATATTCACAACTAAGGTACGTGAAATGACCCCTAGGTGCTTTTGCCAAGTTGAGTATGCATTAATCTGTCCAAGAGTGAAGTTTATGGTGTTGGCGAAGTTGATAACATTGTGGAGTTACTTGAAAGTTCTTATGGGTTGCAAGATACGAAAATTCCTTACAACATATTTGGGCCTTCCCCTTGTTGCAAGCTATAGATCAATGGCTACAATCGATAATGGAGAGGTTTGAAAGAAGACTCACTTGGAAGAAGCGCTACCTCTCTAAGGGTGGGAAGGTAATTCTAATATGATATATTTTTATAGTCTTTCTACTTATTTCTTGCCTCATTTTACCGTGTTGGTCTTTATTGCTAAAAGAATTGAGAAACTACAAAGGGACTTCTTATTGATTAGTTGGCAGGACCCACAATAGTACAATTTAGGGGATTGAAAGATGGTTTGTAAACCATAAGTGGTTGGTGCTCTTGGCCTTCAACCCTTTAGGAAAAAGGATATAGCCTTATTGGGTAAATGGCTTTGGAGGTTAAAGGAGGACTGGAGGAGCTATAGAGATTTGGAGGAAGGAACCAATAGTAAGTTTGGAAGTACATACTAGGTTGGGATACTAACGTGGTCGTTTCCACATACAGAGTAGATGTATGGAAAGGCAATTCAAAAGTTTTTGAAGACTTTAAAAAAGGAATCCAGTTCAAGGTGGAGTGGGAGACAATGTAGATTTTTGCGGTGGGGAAATCCTCCTTCATGATTCCATTTCTCAATGTTCTATGATATGTCACATGTTCAAGATTATTATGAAAGGATAGCTGGCAATGTAGTAAAAAATATGGGTTTAGAAGAAATGTTAGAATTCCAAGACCTTAATAGCCTCTTCGCTCAATTAAGTGAAGAACCCCAAGTCCAATCCATCTTCTTTTTTGGCTAGTTTGGTGTGGAGCAGCCTTAGTCCTTTCAGGGTAGCATTTTTCCTTTGTTAGCAACACTTGACAAAATTCTTATGACAGGTCATTTGCTTAGTAAGAAAAGAATCATTCTTCATATGCACTTTCTATGCAAAGCAAGTGGGAGTCTGTGGACCATTTACTTCTTCATTGTGATTTACAAAGTTTGGGAGGATTTTTTCCGACTTTCTACAATGAATAGACGTTCCCTCTTCTAAAACCAAGACTTTTGTGAATTGTGCCTAAGGGTGTGGTTATCTTCTTCTTATCTAGTCTTCCAAAGCGTTTAGTAACAGCAGTTACATTCTTTGAAGTCCTACCTTTAGCAATAATAGTCCTACCTTTTGCTATTTGTTGAACTATCTGAAAAGCAAAGCACCACCGCATTTTTTAGGACAAGACCAAAAAGTTTATTTTGATAATTCTATGAGATTAAAGCTTGAGATACCTGGACTTGTATCCTTAAAGAGTTTAAAGATTTGAGATTTGTGCACTTCATCCTTAGATGGGATGAGATCATAAGTGGGCCCATCTAGGTTTTTGAGCTTTGTTGCTCTTATATTTCTTTCTTGTAAATAGTGAGGGTCTTCCTCACTAGTCTTCTTTTTTAAAAGTCTCTTGAATGGTGGGGTTAATCCCCTGTTATTTATATAAATACAATGCAACCTCAACTATAAAATAAATCCCCATATACCATAAGTATACCAACTTTTATCAACCTCAAAATTACCTCTGATTCCTCAAAAGTATATATTACGAGAAGCTACCAAAATATCATTGACAATATAATGAGAATTAAAAATAAGAAAAATTTTAAGCATACAAAGGGTGATCATGGAGTTCATCAATACGAAGACAAATTCAAAATCAAATGTTATACTTCCAACTAAAAGGACTTCCAATGCATAGGCCTTCCATAAACCAATAATTCCATATTGTGTTTAGATGGGAGACATTACCAATGGTTTCCAGTCACAAATAAAGGACAAAAATGCACATTGTATGAATGTACTCTTTAAAGTGAGTACAAAAACTGACAGTCAAACATCCGGAAAACATTAACTTAAACTATGCCACATACATAGTTTCTATTTTGCTTAATAGTACATAAACTGAGGTTTTCAGGAACGCTGTCTTTAAATTACAAAACAGAACTGCAAACTAAACTAAAATTGACGAAATAGACTAAAAAGATAATGTCTTCTTATCTTTTCATGTCACAGTCACCATCATTGTTTTTATGTATCTTTTCCACTATTGTTCTCCCAAAATAAAATTACCAGAAGTAGATACCCTTGTAAAAGTTTTTTCTATGTATTACTTGCTTTCTACCTTACAAACTAAGCTTCTCCTATTCTTAATCATAATTAATATAGAAATGAACAGGACATGAAAATAGTAATAACGTTAATCCAGGCAACATAAGCAGAAAAACAAGTGTAAATACACTATGGAGAGAAAGATAACATGCCTTTGTCACCACATAATCTATGGAAGGCTCAAAACTAGCTGGTGTCTTCTTTGTGATGTCATTTGGGATCTGATCCAGTGTGTACCCAACTGATAACTTGGCAGCCATCTTGGCTATTGGGAAGCCAGTAGCCTTGGACGCCAAAGCCGAGGATCTCGACACTCTAGGGTTCATCTCAATCACCATGACCTCCCCATCTTTTGGATTGACTGCAAATTGAACATTTGAACCCCCGCATTCGACTCCAATTTCCCTTATGATCGCAATCGAGTAATCCCTAAGGCGCTGATACTCTTTATCTGTCAGAGTCTGGGCTGGGGCCACTGTTATCGAGTCTCCAGTGTGGACTCCCATTGGGTCAATGTTCTCAATTGAGCATATAATCACCACGTTGTCTGCCAAGTCTCTCATAACCTCAAGCTCATACTCCTTCCATCCCAAGAGAGACTTCTCCACTAGAACCTGTGATGTCAAACTGGCTGCAAGACCAGACCTACAAATCAACTCAAACTCCTCTCTATTGTAAGCGATCCCACCTCCAGTCCCGCCTAATGTGAATGCAGGTCGTATGATCAGAGGGAACTCTCCAATAGAGTTTGCAATCTCAAGACACTCCTCTAGACTGGTCCCAATTCCTGAAGGAGGCGTCTTGATACCAATGTTCTTCATTGCTTGCTTAAACAAATCTCTGTCTTCCGCTTTCTTGATTGCATCAAGCTTTGCTCCAATTAATTCAACACCATACTTCTCCAGGACCCCGCTTTCGGCCAAAGCCACAGCAAGGTTAAGAGCAGTCTGCCCGCCCATAGTTGGCAGGAGGGCATCAGGCCTCTCGTTCTCAAGGACCTGCTCGACTAGTTCAGGTGTCATTGGGGTGATGTAAGTCCTATCCGCCAAGTCGGGATCGGTCATTATTGTGGCGGGATTTGAGTTTATGAGTACAACTTCATAGCCCTCTTCTTTAAGGGCCTTGCAAGCCTGTGTCCCCGAGTAATCGAACTCACATGCTTGGCCGATTACAATGGGTCCCGCACCAAGGATCATGATCTTCTTCAAATCAGTCCTCTTCCCTACCGGAGACCCATTAAGCATGCCATTCCCCGAATCGTTGTTGGTGGCGTTGAAGCCATGCTCGCAACACACCGAATTCACTCGGCTGCCCGATTTGATGGGCCGAACAAGTGGCCAAAGCAAGTGATGGCTTAAAGATGCGACATTTTTCTTTGTTCTGGTCTTCTTCGAGTATATGAATAAGGGAACAACACAATTGGATTTCAGCAAGGAAGATGTCGAGGACCTAAGAATAGAAGACGAAGAAGTAAACCTAGCAGAGAAGCTCTCACAAGGGTTCATGCAAAGACCCATCTCTCTCTCTCTCTCTCCTTAAAGACAAACAGAGTAACACTCTCTCTTCTTAAAGACAAACAGAGTAACAGAAATTCACGGAAACAATCAAAGCTTAAGCAGGACGGATTTGAGCTGAGAAATTTAAGAAAAATTAGGGTTTTTAAAAGAGAAAATGATAAAAGAACTACAGAGCTAGCTTTTCTGTGTGTTTAACCTGTGAAGTTGAAGAGAGAGAATTCTGGAGAATAAGAAAGGAGCAGAAAGAAAGTTGAAGCTTTGTTACCGAATGAGTATCTAGGGTTTTTGAAGATCCATAAAAGTTTTCCGATCGAATTTGCGGAGCTTCTTAGTTCTTGCTTCGATATCTCTCACTCTCGCAGTCGCTTCTGTGTCTCGAGAGCTTCTGAAACGTCAAAGGTGCCAAATCAAAAAGAGAGAGTGGGAGTAGGATCTTTAACAGGGAAGATGAATCTTTGAGTAAAACTTCCATCACAATGGGATTGCAAATCACACAAAACACAGCCAATGAGTTCTCGGCACGTACACCTAAAAAGCAAAAGCACAGGGGTACGTTGCAAAACACTTGTTACGTGCCAAGAACTCATTGGCTGTGTTTTGTGTGATTTACAATTTCGTGTGATGGAATTTTACTCTGAATCTTTGATGTGCAGCTTGGGTATCAGAGTTTGATGTCACCCAAAATACCACGTGGCAAATAACGATTGTGCCACGTGGTATTTTGGGTCATCAAACTTTGATGTTCTGCCAAGAAGTTTTTATCACGTGTCGTATGAGAAAAAATAAAAAATAAAAAATAAATTGTCTTCTGGTCAAAACCCAAAAGGGAACTCAAAAGGATCCTTGTCGGCGCTTTATCGTGGAAATGGAAGAAACCCTAGCTTAAGAGTTACACGCATCTCGAGGCAAATTTCTTAGAAACGGAGCCTTCGAAAGGATCAAATTGCTCTGTGTCGATTTCTGCCCATCCCAAACAACATAGAATGTTCTTTTGGGCCCACTGACCGCATGGATGTTTGGCCCATTCCTTGTTGTATCTACATACCGAAAAATCAGCCTAACTAGTTATGTATGGCCGTTGATTAGAGTATTTTCATAATATGATTTGTGGCCGTTGGATTCGATCCCGTTTGTGATACTCAAATCAACTAATACAAATTACCAATCAGAATGATTTTTTGGTGTATAGATCTCCCGAGGAGGGAGTCAAACATCCATGTAGTCAATTGGCCTGGCCCCAAAGAATCTGCCACTTGGCATTTTAGGGGGTGCAAACATGGACTACCAAGTTCCCTGACTGGATCTCCGCAGTTTCTGGCGGAGACCAGGAAAAAATTTAGAAGTTGCAAATGTAACGAGGTAGAGCTCACGCCAAAGTCAGTGGTAATTTGGCCAGACAGGCCGGGCCAGGTCGCGCCTGGTCTACAGTGCTGGGCCCGGGGGTTGGCCGGGTTGGATCAAATTCCAAGGCCTCGGGACGGGCTTCAACAAGGTAGGCCTGGCCCCGGCCCAAAGACCTAATCGGGCTGGCCGGATCGGGCGGCAGGCCAAAATTACAGACCAACGCCAAAGGCGTGAGTTTACTGATTCTTGTTACTCATCACTGCCCTTTTGGCCCACTGACCACATCAGCTTGTTTGAATCCAATGGCTAGAAGAGATTTTCTTTGAACAATTTTTTTTCTCATCGATCGTAATCTCTCTCTCTCTCTCTCTCTCTCCCTCAGAAGCCGTCCATTGTGAATAATCTCCTTCTAATTATGGGAATTCGACTTTGATACAGACGTCTGATATGAACGTCCCCAAAAATTCCATGTGTCAGACGCCTTCTGGCCCACTGACGCCATGAATGTTTGGCCCACCACTTGGTGGACCTCGACACCAAAAATCAGTCTGATTGGATATCTCTAGCAATTGAATTTGAGCATTTTTTATTATGGGCTTAATGAACCCAAGCCCATGATGGAAATTGCTCAGATTGAAAGGCTAGAAAATCACCAATCAAACTGATTTTGGTTTGTAGATCCACAAATGGGTGGGACCAACATTCATGGACAAGTGGGCTCAAAAGAGTGTTCCAAATGGTATTTTGGTGGATGTCTGTTTCAAACTTTTGATACATGTTAACGGATTTCACATTATGTATCTGGAAGATCAACCGCCTAAATTTTCTAGGATCACTCATCATGCTACTGTGATGCAGTAGTGCCATTGGTGGCCATGTCCGGTATCTTTGGACATCCATTGTGAAAATAACCATGACACGAGCATTCAGTCCATGATATGGTGTGGAGGTCCACCAAGTGGTGGCCGGACACTTTTTCTTTTGCACCAAAAAATGTTCATTTAATGGGTTTGAGCCCACATGGGATTCAACTACAATATCTCTTGACTCGAAAGTCAGCAAAATCAAATGATCATTACCATCCAATCTATCGTATTCTAATCAAATGATCATAGCCATCCAATCTATGGCATTCTTTTGGGCATTAGAAAAAGGCTATGATAAATATCTAGTAGGGAATTTTTTACATACTTCCCATGTTATCTCTAAAATTACATACCCCCCCCCCCCCCCCCCCCCCCCCCCAATGACTCGGTCCACTATCATTTGACTAGTGTTGACCCAAGTTGACTACATTATTATTTGTTTAAGGACAAAAATGCCCTTGTCTTCAACCTTGGAACAAAGACAAGTCAATACATGTTATAACAATGTGGCAAGAAAAGAAACGGTACGAAGTGCATGGCAGTTATTGGACGTTATATATAATGACAAAGCAAGGAAGGACGGCCCTTGGATCCAACACAATGAGCTCCTCCAAGCCATTTGGTTGAACCTCAGCTGGTCCTACCATCGAATCAAAGCCACCCTCTTCGCCCTCAACGAGCCCCCGACCGTGTCCGTAAGCAACACGACCTGCGATCACTCTACAAACAAGCATGGCCCTCCTAGCCATGATACCAATTGATTCAGTCATGTTTTGGTGTGCTCTCCAACTGCTCTCGCAAAATGATATCCAATCCGCTCGCGCCAAACACCCGGACCCAATTATACTGCAGACCCCACAGATCTGGCTGCCACATATGCTCGAATTCCCGTTATACCCTAAGGAACACATCGAAGTGGCACCATGGTATTGTAGGACCTCATTCCCATCGGCCACCCATCTCTCCTTCCTTTTGCTGACACAAATTTCCGCAGCCTTCAATTTCACCATCTCCCTATACTCTTCAAACCTGTTGAGAACTTCTGCTGTGTGATGGACTCTGAGAACCTTCTTGATCACAGGGACAGTCTCTTGGTGGGTCCAACCTGAGAGGAATATAGTCTGCACAATACCCATTGCAGATTCTCCATCGACAACCTCCGATACCGATTGGAAAAGGGTGTGGTCTTTTGGGTCTGACGACCCATTATTTGAATTTCCAATCTCTTGGTTACCGTTGGACTTGGAAGATAGTTTTTTCCCATGTAGATGGGGAGCTTTTGAAGGTGAAGGTCTTTGTTTGTCTGGGGAGGTAGTGGTTGGCTTGGGCTTGAAACACTTAATGGTTGAGCTTGGATGGAAGACCAGAACTGCTAGAGAAGCAGCCATGAGACACCTTTCAGCCATGATCTTTTCTAATATTTTTTGAAGCCGTTTGCTGAAAATCTACCATTTAAGATTTGCTCATTGTCCTATGAACTCCAATTGGAAACTTTGCTAAAATATGAAAGAGAGAGAGGAATAAATCTGCCTATTACTTTAAGACTCTGCTTAACATACGCTTAATTGGCTATTTGGTAAATCTTTCTACTTCACCAACTTGCCATTTTGGGTAATCTCTTGTTTTTTTTTCTATATTAAGGGAAGGTTGGTTCTCTCTTATGTAATTTGCATGATCGTTGACCATCCAACCTAAGATCATGATTAAGAGGCGCAGAGATTTTATAGATCAGAAGGTCAGGATCATAGTAAATTCCCGCCTAAAACTATAGAGTTTTCAATACATCGCCAAAAAAATATGAAATATTTAACTATCCCAAACAACCACGTAATTTTAGAATTTTTAAAAAATCTCTTGAACAAAATGTATACTTAATTGGTTTTAATAATTAAAATAAATTTATTTTTAATATATGTTACTTAGTGTTCTTAAAAAAAAAATAAAAAAATTAAGGGTGCCTTAGAAAAAAGTGCAATTGCACTGTGCAAATCCATTTGATCGTGCAATCGTTTGTCAAGCGTGTTTGGAATGCCTGTATTAGGCCATTTGCATTTGCACGCCCTCTTTAGCCAATAAAAACCACTCTTACCTGTGCAACCATTTACGTTCGGTGTGAAAATTGGAAAAATTCGGTGTCACACATACACATGTACACACGCACACTAAGAATGTAACTAATATATAGACTCCATACCATATGGCTTTAAAAACGGCCATTTAAACGGTTTAAACGGCCGTCTAAACCCGTTTTATCGGTTTTGAAAAAAACGGCCGTTAAAATCGTTTAAACAGCCGTTTAAATTTAAAAATTTTGTGAAAAAACGGCCATTAAAACCGTTTAATTTCTGTTAAATTCCATTTCTTTTTTAATTTTCAAATTTCACAATTTGAATTTCAGCGCCACTTTTTCCGTTAAAACCGTTAAAATCCGTTTAATTCCGTTTTTTCTCATTTTTTTCCATTTTTGCCCCTGACTGTTTCAATCCGATTAAACGGTAACGCCCCTAGTCCGTTTAACCGTTAAAACGGCCTCCTTTAAACCTTCCTCCATACATTAAATAAATTAGTGGGTACCACATACATCAAGGCCACGCATAGAGTTGAGCATCTCAACCAATGTGTGACTACTGTTTTCAAACCCATGTTTCGTGACACCCTATATAGTGGGATCCACACATGAGTCATGGGGACCATCTTGATGCATGTGGGATCCACCTTGGTGTGTATTGGGCTCACCTTTTCCTTTAATAAGCTGGAGGCCCACATACCTTGTACAATTTTGTGTGATTGTATAACAATACAACTAGATGTGCGGTGCACTAAAACTTCTCTATTTTGCATGTCTCAGGTTGTGAACCAAACGCATTAAAAAAAAAAATGTGCACTGAACCAAGCATGCCTCAAAAAAAATTCCCATGCTTTTAGAGAACTTAAAAGAAATGTAACATAGTTTTGATACTACTATATTTATAATTTTATAGGGTCAGGCTCAGGAACCCCCTTTTTCTGCCCCCTCACGGGCAATCATATTCTTGACCATAGATTTCGAGAATCAGTGGGTGGTTGATAGCACTGCAAAAAGTGATGCCAACTCAGTGCTATCAACCACAGTTCGATTTTCAGAATCTGCGGCTGAGAACACGACTCTCAAGAGGGGTCGAAAAAAGGGGGCTCTTGAGCCCGAACGACATTTATATTAGTAACCAGTCTATTTTAACTGCTTAATTTTGATCTGGAAAGTATTTAACTTGAACTCATGATGTATCCCTTCTTTTTAATTCCATTTTTTTTCAACCTAAAACTCGCATTTTTCGTTAGGCGAAGTTTCGCCCCTTCACGATTGCTAACTATGGTCAGGATATCAATTTATTAGAGTAAGTGACATAATAAGTGGGACCGTGGAATGGTGAATCTCAGTCACTGCATGTCCCCACATCTACGGATGCACGGCTGTGTAGTTTATAGGTTATGCTCAATATTCAAAAATACTCGTGATTCATACCACTCCATCTAATGACGACGATCCACTTATTTGAGACACTTGAGTCTTTATCGTGTGGTTGTTGAGAATCGAAAGGCATAGGCACAAGTGGCAGACAAACAAGAGAGCCGAGGACCCGCATGGGTCCCACACTCCCACTTACGAGATAACACAATCTGATTGAATGATTAATTAATAGCTCGTTTCTTCCTGCCACCGGTGGCATAGCTATAACACAATCAGCACTATCTATTTTAATCCTTTTATTTATTTTTTTAGTAAAACTTGTGTCACAAGATGTTGTGACGGAAGCCGGTCACAGAACTCAATATGAGCCACGTGTCATACTATTAGAGGAAGACGACCGTATGGATCTTTGGCCAGTCACTCGGTGGACCGCTACACAAAAAATCAGCCTGATTCGTTATTTTCATGGGTTGATTTTAACGGTAGAAATTTGAGCATTATTTAGCATTATTTGGGTGCAAAAATCCAATGGTTGTAAATCACTAATTAGTCTGATTTTTGGTTTGTAGATCCACCGAGGAACTGGTCAAACATCTATACGGTCAGCGCCCTCTGATCGTGTGCCACGTGGCTCGTATTGAGTGCTGTGACCGGCTTCCGTCACAACATCTTGTGACACAAGTTTTACTCTTTTTTTGGTTAAACTGCAAGGATTTCTATGTGCGCACGCAAACGCTGTTTTTGGTCTCTTTGGACCTCACAAGTTTTTTAGGTGGGCCCTTCCAAGAGTACGGACGATTCCCCATGTGAACCGCGGTTTAGAAAACTGCCGTTACAAAAGAAAATATCCGCCGTTACAGAAAATTAGAAATTCAAAATTTGAATTTTAGATCAGTTTTTTTCCTGTTATTTCCGCTTTATTCCCATTTTTTTTCTTTTTTGGTCATGTGCATTACAATCCTCTACAATGGAAGAACGGTAACGCCCCCAATCTGTTATACCGTTATAACGGCCCCTTTTAAACCTTGAGGTGAACCCCTTCATAATAGGTCCAAATGAACATAGACCCTGAATTTTATTGCTTCCTTATTTCTTATTGTTTAATCAAAATAAATTTTATCTTTCTCAAATCAGTCATTATTTATTTTAACGTTTATATGGTCAACGTCCTCTACGACTGTGCCACATGGCTCATATTGTGGTTGGTCTGTAACTTTGTTGACTGACGCCGGTCAGTAAAGTTCTACTCTCATGTTAACAGCAGAAGTATCAAAACTTAGAGTCACATTATTAAGCGATAATAGCAGATTAATATTTTTTAAGGATTTGATTGGAGTGGTTTTCATTGGTTGATTTTTAACCGTAGATTTCTAGCATTATTTGGCGTACTCAAATCCAAAGGATTGAAATCACTAATCAACCTGATATTTGGTACATAGATCCCCATAGGGATGGGACAAACATCCATATAGTCAATATTTGTTCTCGACTTGTAAAAATCACGTCTTGCAAGTCAGTATGAACCCTTAATGAAAATATATATTTTTCTTCTTCGGGGTAGAAATGTGGGAGCGTGGTGTATGCGCAGGTACAGGCACAAGACACGCACGACCACCACATGCACACATTAAAAGTCCTCGGAGAATCTACAGGTACTTAAAAAGTTAAAACCTGTGCCTAATGCAAAATGAACCGGGGACATCGCTCCGCTTATCAAGGCATTCTCTAAATGAAGCAAGCACCATTTTGTTAAGGGTCGGGCTCAGGGGACCCCCTTTTTCTGACCCCCTCTTGGACATGGATTTCAAGAATGCAATGGTTGTTGTCAGCGCCGAGCTAGCGTCACTTTTTTCACTTTTGGGGGCGCTGACATCCACCAATGGATTCGTGAAATACACGGCTGAGCACGCGAACACCAAGAGGGGTCAGAAAAAGGGGGTCTCAGAGCCTGAGCCTTTTTGTTAATTTCATAACTTGAACCACTGAACAGGCAAACCGGTCCCCAAAACAATGAGTTAAAATCGACCCAGAAATTTAATTTTTCGTTACACTTTTCCAAATTCCCGGACTGGCTGTCCACTCGACCGGTGAGTCGGGGTTTAGAACATAGAATAAATTCTAGAGAGTGGGACTCCTATATTTAATTACATGCAATTTACATTAGTTTTTCTAGTTCTTTATACACACACACACAAAAAGAGAAAGATTTGAAAACAAAATACATCACAAGAAGCCTATTGGCATTGTGTATCGCCTTAAAATTGGATCCTGGCAGGCTGTGCCTTTGTCATCCTGTTCACCCCGTAAGGTTCGTCGTTGTCGCTTCTCCGACTGTTTTTGTAAGCGGCATATCCGAAGACATAAACGATCACTAGGATGATAAGTACCACGACGTTGATCAACGAGACCTTCCTCCAGCTCGTCTTGAGGCTAGCCAGGATTCCCGCCTTACATGAATCACAGGCGTAGCATAATTGCGCTTGATCGTTGTTCCACCTAGCGCAATCAATAGAACTGCCCACCAATCCTCCTCCGGGGTTCCACACGGTCTCGTTTATGTACACGTATCCGCATTCAGTTGGTGGCTTGCAACAACCAGACTACATTGCACAAAGCGATACATCGAAACGATACCATCAATTCAATAATGGTTCAAGTCCCTTTCAGACATTCTTCAATATTAGAAATAATCATAAATAGTCTATTAACCATGGGATTAATTTGTAACATTTTTCTAACTAATGGGACAACTCCTAGTAGGACCCATTACATGATTCAGAGAAATTTTTTGAAGCGGCGATCGTGTGCCAATGATCGTGTGCTACATATACCTGGGGTTAGTTTTAAATAAGTTTTTTGTAAACCAAATCCTAAACCCTAGGTATATGTGGCGCACGATCATTGGGCATACATGATCGCTGCTTCAAAAAAAAATTTCTCCATGATTCACCTATATGTTCAATGATTTACCTACGGTTCAAGCAGGTATGATCTGATTTTCATAAAATATTGGTCCGGTTCATGATGAGGCCTGAAGTTTGAAAAGAACGGGCGGTTTTTTAAAAACTAGTGGTTCGATCGTCAAACCAGTTGAACCACCGGTTCTTATGCACCATTTGAAACATGAATCCCTTGCATATGAAATCCAACACTCCTCCCAAGAGAAATTTTTTGTGAAGGAAGTAGCTACTACGTACATTTGGGGTGGTGGAAAAAGCAAAAACAAGGGAAGACCATGGAAAGGGTCGACCAAAGAGTTCATTGAAAACCCAAGTTTCTTCGAACCAGGAAAAAAAAAACCCAAGAAAAAATTGAGTTCGTCTGATCAACTCCTCATACCCGTTAGATCAATTAAGGATCAAACCCTTTCAAATTTCTCAAAATAAACACTTTTTTGCTTAAAAAATTACTAATTTTTTTAGGGAAAAACACTAAAAACAAGGAGAGAGCAGGATAAGCTTCTTCTTACCTCAATTGGAGTGAGTCGTCTGAGGTAGAACATATCAGCAGACTCAACAACCCCACCGAACTCCCTCCGCATCTCTCCACACACCTTGGAGTCCCTTATACAAGAACTGATCTTAACCCAATAACTCTCTTCCGTCACTCGCTCCTCCAGCCACCCCGAGTAGTCTGTTATATAGTAATCAAGGTATACCCGGTTCATGACAGGCCGACCCGACCCTTTAGATGTGACCGAGTAAGCGAATGCCACGAAGCCTATCAAAGCAACAATGACGATGAACATAGCGGAGAGGTAGAAGCGTAAGAGGTAGGTGTTACGATAACACGCACCGGCAAATCCAGCCAAGGAGATCACCATGATGGACACACTGATGATTATCAACGGCCACTGTAGGAATCTCATGCAGTCCGTTGTGTTCGCCCTGCTGCTCAGCCATATCCCACCTCCTAGTATTGGGATCGATAGTAAGAACGTTAAGAAGTTTATGAATCCGATCAAACTGTTGCTAGCGCTCATCTCTCTCTCTCTCTCTCTCTGGGCTGAAGATCTGGGTGCGGGAGAGACATGGGGGAGTGTTAAGGTTATATTTTGGTTTTTGAGTGTTAGTATGCATTCTTCCATATGGAGACTTGGTGCGGATCAAATGATCATTAACAAAAATGAATCCAAACCAGCCATTAGATTTGACGCAAATCAAAGTTCACAGATTTTCTGTAATCATTAACAACAATTGTACCAAGTTCAAAAAAGTCCAACCGTTCAAACAGTGACTAAGTTGATGATTAGATATATGATCTGGGAATTCTTGAGGTATTTATACAGATTTCTTGTTGTATTTGGATGCACAGGATCAGTATTTTTCTTATGTACTAGCTTGTGGACGGACTGAACTACCCTACATAACACCGTACGGTATTAACTTGTGCATACTAGAAAAAGATGGCCATCCAAAAAGATGGAAAGTTTTATTTTACTGTTTTTGGAGGCATAATGGTGGACCCCAATAATTAAAGGTTGAAGATAACAACAAACTTATGAGATTATTAAAGGAAAATATCTCAATTAATCAAGGAATAATCTCCCATGTATCCTTACACACTAGTTATTTGTTGAAATCGTTCCATCGACCAGGATATCACCAATCCAAGATGAATCAAAGCCCAGTTTGATTCGATGGGAATGTCGATCTTAATAAGTCCACTGATCGAACGGATTGAATCTTATGATAGGCAGTCCACTGATGGGGTTGCAGATAAGTATACACAAAGTTCATATTATTTGATCATGCGCTTGTAACCACTTGATCTATTGTCTCTATTCCGACGAAAGGTCAAAGAAAAAAAGCCAGTTTGATTTGAAGTTTGGGCGATAAAGGATCTTCTAGGTGGGGGAATCTAGGAATCGAATGGGAGGAGATCCATAAGATGTGGTCCACCAAATGAAAGGTCCAGAATCTCCAGATCAATGAATCATAATATGGGGCCCACCACCATGTCCAGAACGGGGTAGTCATGTTCGAGTAAAACTTGTGTCACAAGATGTTGTGACGGAACACGGTCACAGCACTCAATACGAGCCACGTGGTATACTATTAGAGGACAATGACTGTATGGATGTTTGGGCAGTCCCTCGGTGGACTGGTACACAAAAAATCAGCTTGATTAGTGATTTCTAACTGATTCTATCGAAGTTATTTTCATGGGTTGATTTTAACGGTAGAAATTTGAGCATTATTGAGCGTTATTTGGGTGCATAAATGCAAAGGTTGTAAATCACTAATCAGGCTGATGTTTGGTTTGTAGGTCCACCGAGGGACTGGTCAAACATCAATACGGTCAAAGATCTCTGATAGTATGCCACGTGGCTCCTATTGAGTGCTGTGACCGTGTTCCATCACAACGTCTTGTGACACAAGTTCTACTCGTCATGTTCTTGGGTCCCACACATCATAAATTCGAAAGCATCCCGTCCATGTTGTAGTGGTGATGTGGGCCATGCCAAGAATAATTCATTAATCATTATGGAGCGGTAAGGTTGTTCACCCACCTATCATGCTACACACAGGAGAAGTTGCTAATTTTTCTATTCAATTTCTCGTTAGGTTTTCAAATGGCGAGAAACCGAATTCCATACCGAGTAGGAAGTTTATAATACTATAATGTTGGACAGCCATATCAAGATTCAAGGCACCCAACATCATGCAAGAGGTTCACTCAGCTTAAGATCCAGATAATCCATTGGTGGGCCACCTCTTGGTCTTGGGTGGCTTCATTACCTAATCAGACAACTGGAAATGCTCCTTCAACCTTTTCCCGACTTAACCTAGATCACACGGTTGAGAATCTAAATATTTTGATGCATTGATTGTCATCGCTTACATTATTTGGGGGTGAAAGAATCCATACCAAAATACTGTATGCTTCCTATTTGAATTTTAATAATCGCCTTGGTTTTTTAATGAAAAAGTCCGCTCATCTGATGGTTAAGATCACAGCATCTATGCTAATATATGCCTCACCAATTGACTGAAACATCTAAACCAGTTGGAGAGTCCAACCAATTTCTCTAGATGATGCATAGTACACAATGATACGTGAGATCGGACGAGTAAAACTTCAGTCACAACCCACAATTTGACTTTTAGTGATTTCTAGCCGTTGGATTGAAGTAATTTTCAGGGGTTGATTTTAAGAGTATTTTTTTTTTATCTTTATTGAGCGTTATTTGGGTGCGAATATCCAAAGGTTGTGGAATCACTAATCAGGGTGATTTTTGTTTGCAGGTCCACCGCAGGGATGGCCAAACATCCATACGGTCAGCGCCCTCTAATAGTGTCCACATGGCTCGTATTGTGGGTTATGACCGGCCAAACATCACAACGGGTTGGGACCGAAGTATTACTCAGATCGGACCATATTGTTAGAAGGGAGTGTTTACCAGTTACCATAGTCCCTAGTGGCCGTCGTTTCTAGGTCCGGACTACTACTCTCGTCCTCGAGCGCATCTAACGTCAATATGGAAAACAATCATGCGGGGTGCCGCACATCCTGCCGATGTACCATTTCTGTCATACTGCGCCTTACCATCGCATTACAAGCAAGAAATTGCATCATCTCGTGAGAAGACTCGCCCACACGGGAGATTGATAATAATGGAAGTCTTTATTTTTTGATTATTAAAGGAATATGGGCACCACACGCTCTCATTATGGAGATTCATGCAACGGCCACGGTGGTCCGCCAGCAAAACGGCTTTGACTCCCATTGCATTTATCTATGCAGTGGAAGCACGTGCTTTGCACATGCATCAGCAAAATAGGAAAATTGAGCTCAATAAGATGACAATGGAAAGTCACATTTACTTGATTTTGATGAAATGAGGGGCAAAAAAAGAAAAATAATGGTCCACTTTATAACCGTAGTTAACTTAAATTAAATAACAAAATCTTTTTTGAAAGGATAAAAATGTCCATTTCTTCAACCTTAGAAACGGAAGATGAGTTTAGCGGCTTTGGCTTGAAACCCTCACCCCCAAATAACATGTATGCGGTGGAAGATAAGTTTACATTTCAGATGAACTAGACTTGTGGCAATTGATGATCCCCTTAGAAAGGAAGATGGTACGGTGAAGGTGCCAACTTGCTCAGTTGGTAAAGTTTGTGGGTGATGATATATAGACTTGGGTTCAAAACCCACTTTCACCGAGTTACTGATCTCTTTAAAAATAGACTTAACTACCCAAAAAAAATAAAAATGGAAGATAGTGAGGTATAAAAATCACATTTGCATTTGAAAAATTAAGTTATAAGATCTAAAAGTTTAAATTTCTTAAGGTCTGATAGCTTAATGACTTATGTCTGAATTGGATTGTTTGGTATAAGTCTGAAGTCTTAAAATTAAGTCAAGGGCATTGTGGATATTTTGAAATGTTTATTAGGACACTTTTGTAAGTTTTTTAAAGAGATAGCTTTAAGAAAAGGGTAATTTTAGTCGCAGCCCTCAAAATGTGAGGGCACCCGACCTACTAAGAGCAACCCACTTAGATTTTAAACTCTGTGAGGGCACCTTTCCTTGTTTCAGCACAAGAGAGTAACGTGTAAAACTTTTGTCACAACTGGTTTGACCCAAGCCAGTCACAACCCACAATAGGAGCCATGTGGCATACTCTTAGTGGACGCTGACCATATGGATGTTTGGCCAGTCCCTCACTAGACTTGCAAACCAAAAATCAGCCTGATTAGTGATTTACCACCTTTGGATCTTTGCACCAAAATAGTGCTCAATAATGATGAGATTCCTACAGTTAAAAACAACTAATGAAAATGACTTCAATCCAACGCTTCAAATTTACTAATCGATCAGGCTGATTGTTGGTTTGTAGGTCCACCTAGGGACTGGCCAAACATATATACGGTCAGCGCCCACTAAGAGTGTGCCACGTGACTCCTATTATGGGTTGTGACTAGATTCGCTCACAAGACTTACAACCCGTTGTAAGCAGAAAAACAGTTGATTAGAGGGTGCGTAAAAAAAAATTCAAGGCCCTTTTCGTAATAAAAAAATATGGTAAAAAATCAAGGGTTTCGGGTGCCCTCACATTTTGTGGGGTGCGACTAAAATTACCCTTAAGAAAAATGCATTATCGATATTAAAAAAGAATCTTAGAATCTTTTGAAAATGTGCTTTCACTTACCGCAATAAGGGAGCGTTTGACAACATAAAAATAAGTAACTTATTGACTTTTATAAGCCAAAAAGTTAAAAAGTTAGTTTGGATGTGTTTCATATTTGAACTTTTGAAAAATAAAAAATTAACTTAAAATTGAAGCTAAATTTTTTTGCTTTCTACTTCTAAGAGAAATTACTTCTCAAAAATTAGAATGCTTCCTGACTAGGTGTGTCAATTTTACCCATTTAACCGGAACCGAATCGGAACCACAACCGAAAACATCGGTTCTGGTTCCACATTTTTGGGAACTGATTAAAAGTAACTGGAACCGGAATCGAAACCGAACCAACAATAACAGTTCTGGTTCTAGGTAGCCCAATATTGAACCGAAACCGAATCGATAACACTTGTATCAATAAATAAATATAGTGTAAAAATTCTCATATTCTCAAAATTTAGCCCAATATATCCGGAACTGGAACCGGAATCGACATAAATACATAATCGGTTCCGATTCCGGATCCATCACTTTGAGAACCGGAACAATTAATGAACCGGAACCGATTGTTCCGATTCTGGCCACCTTAGGAACTGAACCAGAACCACTCGTTGACACCCCTATTCCTGACTCTTTTAAATGTCGAAGACTTTTTTGGAGGTAAAAAATAATTTTTTTTACTTTTCACTTAATTTCAGTATTTTTGGTGATAAGTGCTGAAATGAAGTTGTTTACCAAACGCCAATAAAACACCAAAATCACTTAATTTCGGTTTATTCAGACTTAAGTTCTGAGAATCCCAGAAAAGAGGAATGACAAATCTAGAATTCATGAAAGGACATTTAATAAATTAGGGAATTTTTGACATACCCCCCCATGTTATCTTTAAAATTTGACATACCCCCTCACAATTTGAAAAAGCTGACATACCCCTCTATGACTCGGTCCACTGTCATTTGACCAGTGTTGACCCGAGTTGACTACCAAATTTTGTATTAAATGGTAAAAATGCCTTTGTCTTCAACCTTAGAACAAGGGTTTGGGCCAAAACCCAAACCCCAAATCAAACGGTTGTGGTGGACGGCCGGCCCAGAGATTCCAATGGGTTGGCCGCCCATCACCGGCGACCAACTCACAGGAGTCTCATGGCCGGCTGGCCACCACTTCGGCAATAATTTAAAACCCAAGGTTAAAAACAAAAAAACACAAAGCATACAATTTAAGTTTTAAATTTTTCATTAATAAAAATGAAAAATAAGACAAAGCAATTTATATTTTAAGCTTTTGAGATGTGGATTTTGGAAAGATGGGTTCTCCCAATTTTAAAATTTTATTCTATAATAAAATCAATTAAAAAATCCCATTCATTCATGAGTTTTATTTTTTTATTTTTTTGATTTTTTCTTCTCAATAATTGTTTAATTCATCAAAAAACCAAAAAAAAACCTCAAGTTTACCAACATGGGTTTTAATTTTTATTTTTAGTCTCCTCTTTTCATGCTTGATTTGGGGTATGGGTTTTGGCCTAAACCCAAACCCTTGATCTAATGTTGAAGACAAGGGCACTTTCGTCCTTTAATACAAAATTAGGTAGTCAACTTGGGTCAACACTGGTCAAATGACAGTGGACCGAGTCATAGGGGGTATGTCAGCTTTATCAAATTGTGGGGGGTATGTCAAATTTTAAAGATAACATGGGGGGTATGTCAAAAATTCCCAATAAACTAATAAGTTGTTAGGTGAACGTCTTATTCCTATTAATACAATTTTGGCTGTAGGATTCTAAGCATTATTTGGAATACTCAAATCCACTCCAATCCAACAGCTAGAACTCACCAATCTGGTTGATCTTTGGTGTGTAGAGGTCCAAGAATATGACATGTGGCACATACATCATTGCGTGATGCTTGGGTCACGCACTACACAAAAATTTCCCTCAAACATCCGCCTGGCTGTATATAGAATATTCATCATCAATCTATAATTCAATTGATCCCTTTTAAGATCCAAACCAATACATCAAAACCACGTGGGTGATAGAGACACGTTAAATTAAAATCGTAATCACGTCTCTAACCATTAGAATCGTAAGAGTCATATTTTTTTGATTTCTTAATTAAATCGAACGATCATAAACATTCCCTCGTAGCCTTTCAAGGAAGATACGACTGTATTTGCACTAAGACTTTTTTGCTTTCGGTTCAGGATCAGATATGATGGAGACACCTGTTACCGTCGTTGTAATGCAAACAGAAGGAAAAAAAAAAATTCCCTTCCCTTAACATTCTCTCTAAAAGCTTGGAAATAGAACCATTTTTAATCTAAGTACTCGAGACATTCAATGAAGCACATCTAATAACACGTGGCGTACATGTATAAGATCAGGACCCACCTTGATTGCATTTAGTCCATCCATGCGACGTGTGGGTCATCTTGGTGTACTCGTAAGTTCCCAACTCCTAAGATTCCAACCCAAGGTTTAAAAGGGGCCGTTATAACGGTATAATGGACTGCGGGCGTTACCGTTATAACGGATTGTAACATATAGGGGCAAAAAGAAAAATAATGGAAAATAACAGAAATAACGAAATTAACGGAAAAAAACAACATTAAAATTCAAAATTTTATATAAAATCTACAGAAAATTTTTAAAACAAAAATAACTTTTAATACATTAATAAAAAAAATCAAACTTTTTAAAATTTGTAAAAACAATAACAAAGCGCCGTTTCTGGTCTGACAGACGCCATCTGAAAGGGCGTCTAGCCCTCTGTCAGCTGAATCGCCTGGTCACAACCCACAATACGAGCCACGTGGCACACTATTAGAACCTTGTTTGGCCCGTCCCTAGGTGGACATGCAAACCAAAATCAGCTTGATTAGTGATTTAGAACCTTTAGATCACCCAAATAACGCTCAATAATGCTCAAATTCCTATGGTTATAGTCAACCCATGAAAACAACTTAAATCCAACGCTTAGAAATCAGTGATATGGTTGATTTTTGGTTTGCAGGTCCACGAGGTACTGGCCAAACATCCATATTGGTCAGCGCCCTCTAATAGTTTGCCACGTGGCTCGTATTATGGGTTGTGACCTGACAGAAGTTTTACTCGTAACAAGGGGTCGCAAAGGCCATGCATTCAAGACGCCATCAGACCAGAAACGACTTTTGAAGGGCGGTTCGTAGCGTGAGTAGGTCCGAATCCGTTATAACGGCCATTTTTTAAACCATGGTCATAAGTCCAATCTTCAGCCACGCGTAGAACATAAGACGAGTTTCCTATTGAGATGAAACGGTCAAAAATGGAACTTTTTTTTTTATATAAAACTTTGATCAAACGCAACGTGGCACACTCTTTGGTAAGCAAGCTTAACCTTTAGTAAGCTACACATAAAAAATCAGCCTGATGGGCGATATCTAACATTTTTTTTCGGTACTCAGATCCAATGGTCGAACAAGAGGTGAGCTAAATATTAATGGGTCAATGGTCCCCTGAAGAGTGTGATACGTGGCATTTTGGGAGGGTTTTGTTGCATGTGAACAGGACACGTGTGGAAAGACCTCCACTACGTGGCCATGTTAAGCTTCTAATTTGCTGACATTTGTGTATGACTGACTACCCACCTATCTTCACTATCGACTCTCATCTCTTCATTTACCAAAACTAGCGCATCTCCTCTGAAGTTTAGCAAACTCTCTCTCCGCTAAGTTTAGCAGGGACTCCCCAAAAAGCAGTCCATCATGGGTTCAGCGACTGTTGTAGAAGTGATATTGGCTATCCTATTGCCACCCCTTGGTGTTTTCCTTCGCTATGGCTGTGGAGTAATTCTTTTTGACCGTTAACTTTTTAAATCTCAAAATCTCTTTTTTTCGTTCTCTAATGGAGTTTTTCTTTTTTTCGTTGTGGGTTTTTTCTGAAATTGCAGGTGGAGTTCTGGATCGATTTGTTGCTGACGTTTCTGGGTTATATTCCGGGGATTATATATGCCCTATACGTGTTGGTGGGGTGATTGTTGAGTGGGCCATGTCTAATTAGGGAAGGTAGATTCAAATTTTCTTTGTTTCGAATTGTATTAATCTGATTCGTTCTCTTCGTACCAAATCTTTTTTATTTATTTTCGTATCTGCGCATTCGTAGATCAGGGTTTACAGTTTATGCCGATGTATTATGTGTTTGTGAGGGCTGCAACCATTTGGGCTTGGTCTGATTTTAAAATCCAATCGAAATAGGTTGGACGCGGGTTGAGGGCTCAAAACAAAGTGGTCAACCTGACTAAACAGACCAATCTGACTGGATTGGGCTCAGGCTGAGATTCTCAAATTAGACTTCGAGTTGGGCTCGGGTTCAGTGCCTTGAATATTCGGCTGGGCTCAGTTCTATGAACCCTTTAATGGGCTTTATATAAACTAGCGGGGTGGTGACATGGTGTGTTCGATGTACAAGAGGACTTTGGATGCAGTCCATGCATAGGGATCTCGTGGCCCTAAATAGCTCAATTTTTTGGGCCGAGAGGTGGGCTAAACATCCATGCGGTTAGTGGGCCTAGAAAAATTAGCTAGATTGGAAAAGAGAGCCTCTTTTTCTCCCCTTTTGGTGGGTTGAATCAATGTCCTTTGTTCATGGAGCCAATGCTAAAGGATCGGTTCGCGGAGCCAATGTCCTTTGTTCATTGACACCGTGCAACTTGGACTTTGTTACCAAACACCCTAAATGATGCCTCAGGTTGGGAGAAAATATTTGCTATCCCTGGGAACTTCAAAATTTGAAGTCTCCCCCTCCCAAAAATGCCACGTGGATCACCCTTAAGGCCCTAATGACCTTTTGGATGTTTGTTCCACTTCTTGGTGGACCTACAAACCAAAAATCAGTTTTATAGGTGATTTCCAAACGTTATATCTTAGCATCCATCAAGATGTGGACCGAACTTCCATAGGTTAGTGGGCCTAAAGAGTGCTCCACGTGCCATTTTGGAGGTGGACTTTAAACTCGGGCTCTCAGGTTGGTTTAGGAGTCGATACGTGCACCAGCGTTACCCAATAGGCAAGACTAGTTTGACTCTGTGAGAATGCTGTGATGATATTTTAGGTACCACTTTTTGTTCGCGAAAAATGTTAGATGCAGAGGGCTCTTGTGGCCATACGTAGCTCATTTTTTTCGGCCCAGTAACCGCATAGATGTTTGTCCCATCCCTTGGTCGATATACACACCAAAATTCAGTGTGATTGGTTTTTTTTTTAATTTTTTTCTAGCCGGAGTTTTAACAGTTTTTAGGATTGAGTCCAGCCATTGGATTCAAGCATATTTTTTGCATAGTATTTGGGTACATAATCCAATGGCTAGAAGTTATCAATCAAGCTGACATTTGGTATGTCTATCCACCGAGGGTTGGGCCAAGATGTTCGCTACTGCAAAAAGTGAACAATTACTTGTAATGGTATATTACTGTACAAGTTACATGAAGTATCAACAAAGTTTTTCACATGGTTTGTTATTTTGTAAATCTTAGGGCATGTTTGGTAGGCCACCGTGGCGGGAAAATAAAATATATGCATGAGCTAATATTCACCCGGGCGTGTTTGGCAGCCACATTTGTCTGTGACAGCGGAAAAACATTTGATCACTTCCTCCTCAGGTTTTTTTATTGACCTAATATGTGGGTCTCTCATATTTGACTTACTTTAATATGTGGGACTCATACAAATTGAAAGAAAAAGAAGTAAGCTAGTTAATACACATACCAAACATTGTTAAATATTGACATGCTCAAATATTTAGCAAAGATAATAATCGTCTTGCTAAATATTCGCCACACGTACCAAACAGCGCTTAATGTTTTAATGAGTACCCTTAATGTTTTAATGAGTAGAGATGAAGGAACTTGATATGATTTGAGGTTTCTTATTATTTCATTCTGTTTGTGGGAGTCAAATGAAGTATGTTGAGTGGCGTTACTTGTAAAAGAGGTCTCATTGAATTCCTATTGAAGTCATAAGTGACACTTAAAGCTTGAGTAAAGGTGGGGAAAAAGGAATTAGCTAAGTGGAAACAAAAGCCTTAGATGCATGATACAATATGAGCCACGTGGCTCACTCTTAGAGGACTCTGACCATATGGTTGTTTGGCTAATACCTAAGTGGACCTACAAACCAAAAATCAGCCTGCTTACTGATTTCTGGGCGGGATTTGAGCAGTATTTGAGGTACAAAGATCCAAAGCCTATAAATTACTTTAACACCCATTATTTTCATTATGGGTGAGGTCTGTTTCTATTATAACGGCCGTTATTTTTGCTATATGCAATGCATATGTACACGTATAATTTTATACAATGCAACGCGATGCATTGAATTAGACACTAACCTCCAGCGTCATTCACATTATCGTTGGATGGACGTGTGCGATTTTGGTTGATTCCATTCAAATGTTACACATCTGAAATCTCGCACGTTTAAACATACACAAGTGTACTGACATACGCACCTTATTGGACACACGCCAGAAAAAAAACACAGACACAACCTTAATGCACTTTTTTATTTTCTTGGCATATGAAGGAGCATTTATATGTTTTTTTAGGCATATTTATTCCAATGGGTCACCTCTTGCATTGCATTGCACGGGTAGTTGAAATTCACATAAATGGTGTAGATGGGATGGTACGCAACTACATCGCCCTGGGCCGGATGCACGAGACTCATTTAATAGAAAGAGATGTTTTTAATAAGGGTAAGGGAAGTCGTATAGTGAACCATCTTTTTCTTTTTTCTTTCGCTTTGAAATAGTACAAGGTTTAATTACTTCAAACAATACCGATAGAATGTTCTTAACCATCCAAACTTCAGAACTTTCTATTTCTGTCAAGATCCCAAATTCAATAAATAAATAATAGGCTACCTTAAAATCTTGATAATAATTAATCGAAAGTGGTAATTAGTGACTAATCTCATGTCTAATCAAAATCAAATGGCTCTTCCTTGCTTCAATTGCAAACCAAGCAAAGGTCCATCCAATTGCACCTCAGCACTTGTCCTTTCAGCAGAGAAAATTTAGGAGTAAGACTTGCCACACCACCCACGATATAAACCACATGGCAATTTATTAGAAGACACTGACCGTATAGATGTTTGACTAATCCATAAGTGGAGCTACAAACCAAATATCAGCCGGATTAGTGATTTCAAACCTTTAGATCTTTGTACGGAAATAATGGTAAATATTGCTCAAATTCCTACGGCTAAAATCAACCAAAGATAATGACTTCAACTAACGCTTAGAAATCACTGATCAGGTTGATCTTGGGATTGGCCAAACATCTATACGGTCAGTGTCCTCTAATGAATTGCCACGTGGTTTATATTGTGGATGGTCAGGCAAGTCTTACTCCTAAATTTAGTATGTCGCATAAAAGCTCACCACCTGGCAAATTCTTTATGGTCCATCGACCTATGAATTATTCTTTACCAAATTTTTAACTGAAATTCGAAAATGACACCCATATGACAAACATTTGACGTCAATTATGTGCTCTTGACGAAATATTTAAGATTCATCATGTTGATTTCTGATATGATCAAACGTAAGATGTAGGGTTGGTAATGAATATTACGATCGATGATTTGGTGGGCCATGTGTAAAGTTTGTGTAAATATTGAAGTTATTCTATTCTAATCATTATTATCTCTTTCTTAAGTGAAATGAAACTCTAAATGGTGGGCCATGGTGGCAGAATCATACCACATGTCATTTTATGAGCCATGATACAATACATCATACTCATTGAAAGGAAACTCTTTATGACACTGGTGGACCCCGTTTTCATATCTAAGGAGTCTGTGTGTATATTGTACAAGACGACACTGTAACATCTCTCAAATCTCCTTGTGGGGCACTCGCCTTTTCACTCGTGCTCTCGCCTGTGTATTTCGAGAATCCAACGGCTGAGAGCACGAGTGCAAACAGACGAGTCCCTGCTTATTTATCTTCTCCAAAGTCAATTGTAAAGGGAGTGAGAAGGTCACCAAAAATTCAGTACAAGTGCGGAATACCAGTTTTTGTTTGGGTCGTGATGTAACAAGTTATACACGAGATCTTTTCATCTGCGGAAGCGCATTTGTGTTACTCACCGCTGCCATCTGGGCCCACTGACCGTATATATGTGTAGCCCACCCATTAGTAGACACTCATACCAAAAATCAGCTTGTACGATGATTTTGAGCCGTTCGTTTTAGTACTAAAAAATGGTTGACTTCAACGGCAGTAAGGACGCTCTAAAAAGTACTACAATCTAATGGTTAGGTATTACTGATCAGGGTGATTTTTGGTGTGTATATCCAACAAGGGGTGGGACAAAGATCCATGCGGTGAGTGGACCCAAATGACAGTGGTGAGTGACAAAAATAGTGCTTCCCATTTGAAAACGTTTTCAGGCATACCTTGTTACATCTTTTTCTTTTTTATTTTTCAACTTTAGGACTATGTGGACCCACAAGACACAACACCACTCCAGCTAGTAGAACTTTGCTGACCGGATCCAGTCAGCAAAGTGGCTGACCGACTACAATATGAGCAACGTGGCATGTTCTTAAAGATTTCTGACCTAATGGATGCTTGGTCCAACCGTAGATGGTCATGAGTAAAACTTCCCTGCCCGGGGACAGTCTGACGGCCCATAATATGAGCCACGTGGCATAATATTAGAGGATGCTGACCTTATAGATGTTTGGCCATTCCCTAGGTGGAGCTACAAACAAAAACTTAGCCTGATTAGTGATTTCAAACCCTTGGATCTTTGTACAAATAATGGTCAATAATGCTCAAATTCCCACTGTTAAAATCAACCTATGAAAATGACTCCAATCCAACGCTTATGAATCACTAACCAGTTTTTTTTTTTGGTTTATAGGTCCACCTAGGATTGGCCAAACATCCATACGATCAGACGCCTCTAGGAATGTGCCACGTTGCTCACATTATGGCCGGTCAGCTGCTTCAGTCCAGCACCGGACAGCATCGATGTCATACAGGGAAAAATCAATGATAAAGAATTCTGTATCAAAATTTTGATGCAGAAGTCCCTCAAATTTGCATGTGGCACACTCATTCGGGCCCACTGACCTCGTGAATGTTTAGCCAACATCTTGGTGAACTTATATATAAAACATCAGCATGATTGGTGATTTCTATCCATTGGATTTGAGTATTTTTCATTATGGGCTTGGAACGAAGTTATAAGTCTGGTCATTAAGGCCATAATGAAAGAGTACTAAAAATGAATGGCTAGAAGTCACTAATCTCGCTGCTTTTGTTGTGTAGGTCCACCAAGATGTGAGCCAAGCATTCAAGGGTCATCAGATCTAAAAGAGTGCGACACATGTCAATATTTGGGACTTCTGCCCAACATTTTGATACATAGTTCTGTATCATAAAACTTCTCGTCATACAGACAGAACATTAGTGACTTCAGATGCGGAGTAAACCTTCGCTAACACCATGCTGAGAGAGAAGCCGATCACAGCCCACAATGAGAGCGACGTGGCACACTCTTAGAGGTATCTGACCGTATGGATTTTTGACCAGTCCCTCCGTGGACCTACAAGCCAAAAATCAGCCTAATTAATGATTAAAATACTTTGGATCTTTGCACCCAAATAACGCTCAATAATGCTCAAATTCCTACGGTTAAAAGCAACCCATGAAAATAACTTGAATCCAATGCTTAGAAATCACTGATTAGTTTTATGTTCAGTTTGTAAGTCCACCTAGGGATCGGCCAAACATCCATACGATCTATCTACACTAAGAGTGTGCCACGTGGCTCCTATTGTGGGCTGTGATCGGATTCTCTCACTGCATGGTTTGAGCGAAGGTTTACTCTCAGATGCGTATCAAAGTACGATATACATGTCAGACATGAAATCAGTTAGCTCGTGTTCAAAAATCAAAACTTCAAATATATCTCCTGAGCTGTGTTAGAGTAAATCTGAGGTCCGCAAGGACCGCAACAGGTGCTATGGACCTGATGGTAATTTTGTTGTATTGTAACCTCGGGATACGCATCAATCAGGATAAATTTATGTACTAATAAAAAGCTTGTGGTTTGATCGAAGATCTACATCATACATCTATGAATAAGATAGTATCGTTCTGTAGATCGTCGTTCCTAGGTTCAGATCGTTTGATCTTTTCCGAAGTTGTTGGATGTGAATCTCGAGGATTATCAACGGTCTGAACCTAGGGATGACAATAGAGACGACGGGCAATAGGGACAATGGTAACACTGCCCAGAAACCAAAAATAAATCAACAAATATCTATTTTTTAAACAATTTTATCCATTAATTCTTGCAAAAACAATTTCGGACGCAAAGCAACATTTTTGAGTTAAAAAAAAAAAAAAAGTTCCATTGAGTCGATAAACGACAAAATCCCGCGCTATCCTTTTTTCGCCATTTACTCTTCTCTCTTTCTCTGAGAAATCTCTACCAGGAGGGAGATAGTGAGAGAGTACCTCGGAAACTGCGCAAGTGGAAGAAGCTACATCTGCGAGAAACCCTCGTTTCATTCCAAACCTGTGGTTTCTAGGGTTTTAAAACTACTTCAAGAGCTCAGACCAAGCTGCTGAAGAGCTCCATCTCGTGATTTGTAGGTGAGATTAAACGTAAATGTCTCTCCGATACCTTTCTGATTCTTCGGAATCGTTTACAATAGAGCTTTTTTGCGGATTTTTCTTGTTAAACTGAGGAATCTGAGCACGGAAGGGTTTAAATGAGGTATTTGTCGCAGAAGCATTGAATTTCTGGATTTTTAGTTGCTTTTTGATCGTGATGATGTTTCTTTTGAAGTTCTCTTTCAATAAAAACGGATTTCCTGGAAAAGTATGGGTTCATAATGACAATGCGGTTTGTTTCTGAGTTCGAAAGCTTGAAGGTTGAAAACTTTTGAAGGATTTCTTACTCTAAAAGTGAAATCGCTTAGAAAAATATTTTCCTCATCTCTGTTTTTTTTTTTTTTTTTAACTTTTTAATTTAATCTTACTGTGTCGTTTGCTCTTTTTGGACAAGCGATTGCTTGTCCGTCGAGTTGAGTTTTTCTTCTTGTACTGTTGAATCTGTTGGTTTCTCTCTGATTCTCTTCTCCTCTGCTTCAGATCGGTGAATTAAATCCGAATCCAACGATGACGAACATTGAAGATTGAAGGATTTAAAGGTAGAGATCTTCTTTTATGTACGCTGGATGATATTTCTTTGACTTCTCTGAAAACCATCACAAATGCACTTATCTTTTGTTCCCGGGACTGTACGTCTTCATGGTCTATTTTTGATTTCTCGGCCGTAGATGGCCAACGCAACAGATCGGTGAGGAGAATCATTTTAGCAAACGAGGTCTCAGCAGAGTATGATCTGTTTGAGGTGCTTATGACGGAGTGTTGAAGATTTTCTTTCGTTCTTCAAATTTCGAACTGTGTAGTAGCATTGTTCGTGTCCTTCGTTCACGGCGAAAATGGAGGACATTTTAGAAAAATATATGATCTATCAACTTCTAATTAAGCAAGTTACAAAAATGCCCCTATTGAGATAACCAAATTACCCTGTTTTTTATTTGATTCCACGGCCTGGAACTACCGTGGCCACCATGGCAGCCACGGCCAAGCCAGCCGTGGTCACCATGGCACCCACGGCAAGGAGCCCAAAGTCAGAATTTTTTTTTGGATTTTAATGTGGGTGTCCAGCAAAATGGGTTGCCCAAACAGGGGCCCTCTAATAGGCGTGGGTGCCCATCAAATGTTGGTGCCCAGCCGAAAGAGGTGGGCGTTGGGCGACCGAAGAGCTACCCTCCTAGAAATAATGTCTGGAACCAGGGGCTTTTTGGGTAGTTTTGTCGTGCATCTGTTTCTCCAGGGACTCCTCGTAGTTGCGACTTGCAAAAATTGGGTTGGACTTAGCATCGTAGAAGTACTGGAGGACTAAAAAGGAAAAAGAGAAAAGATGGTTTATACTTTTCACCAACCGACCGAAGATAATCAAACTGAGATTTTAATTTTCTATATATTTTTTGTTTGAAAATATTGCTCTGTGATTCGGTTTGGTGGTAGTGGCGGTAGGTTCTATGGAGTTTCTTTGAAGGGATGTTGGTTTTGTGGATTTGTATCGGTAAGGGGCGCCTGTCTTTCATCAGCCATTTATTTGTGTTGTGTACAATATACACCAGATTCCCCGTGTCTGTTTTTCTCAGCTTGTGTCTTCTCTGAACTATTGCAGGTCTTGTGGGTCAGGTTGCTTTGAGATAGTGACTTTGCTTTTACCCCCATTTAACTCTCTTACCAGAAGTGGTGGTAAAAGATGCAGACACCAAAAGCAAGGTGATTTTTACGTTTCTTTATGTTCCTATTCAATTTTTTTTCTTCTTTTCATTAAATGCTCTGTGGTAAGTACCTTCGTGTACACTTGTATTATACCGTAGCTTTTTTATCTCCATACCATGTGGAATTCTTCAATTCTTTATTAGGTCGTAATGTAACAAGCTGTAGCGTGCATTTTTGTTACTCACCGCTGTCATCTGGGTTCACTGACCGCATGGATGTTTAGCCCACCCTTTGGTAGACATTCTTACCAAAAATCAGTTTATTTGACGATTTTTAACCGTTGGTTTTAGTAGTAAAAAATTGGTTGAATCCTACAGCTAGAATCATGTTTTAAAAAGTACTAAAATCTAATGGCAAAATATTTCCAGTCAGGGTGATTTTTGGTTCGTATGCTAAACATCCACGCGGTCATTGCAAGAGCAGCGGTGAGTGACAAAAATGCGCTAGCTGATGCCAAAAAGTGTTAGCTACAGCCTGTTACATCTTTTTCCACCTTAGTTTATCTGATTAATTATTTGGAAAGTTATCCACTCCTTGTGGGGCAGTTCTTTGTGTCATTAAATACGCTGTCGACTTTGCTAGAAATCGGTGGCTCTAACTTTTCTTTTTCATTCTGATTGTTACCTTTCTAGCATTTTATTTTCCTACCTTTACCTTTGGCCAACTGGGTTTCTCTTGTTTCTTTGGCATTATCCTTGTATTGTAGAAATGAATATGAAGAGCTTCCAAAAACAAGTTACAGTTGAAGACCCTCAAAGCTGATTAAAATTCTAAATGTTCTGATCTTATTTTCTTCTAATTATAAAACACTTGAGCTCTCGAGGATACCCTTAAAAGGAACCACGTACGACTTTGGCTAGTGGGATCGTAGTGGGGCTCCATGCATAGCAAATTATGAGTTAAAGTTGTATTTTGAATTTTTTTTCTTCTGTTATTGACTTTTACAAATTTTCTCAACATGGGTATATGTTCTGTTCTTTTTCTCAGCGCCTGTTTGTTTTCAAGATTTGATTACTGACTCCGCAGAGATTGGAAAATATTGACTGTCGAATGTATTACCTAGATTTTTGAAATATTGACAATGCAGAGAAATGTACATTGCATTATGGTTGTTATTCTCATTTGTGACACTTGGTTCTAGAATTTTTTTTTCATTTTGGGTGAGAAACATAGAAATTGTTTGTGCCTTAGCCCAACCCCGTGGTCCACCTAAGTCACAAATATTGATCGTCAATATTCATGAGCTCACACTCTTCAGCAAAATGAAGTTGCAAAGGGCAAGAATAGCCATCTCCTTGAAGTGGGTGTTCCTTGTTTTGTTGCATGCATTTTCACAAGTCATATTGGTTGTTCTTACTGTGCATGTGATCTCGCATCTTGAATTGTAGATCTCCCCTTCATGTCCTTAAATCTGCGTCTCCTATATTCACTATTACTCCTGAGGTTTTTGGATGTATTTGCTTTGTTTATCATTTGAGTCCTTCTTGGAACAAATTAGATGATAAATCCATTTTTGAGCTGAGAAATATAGAAATTATTTGTGCTGTAGCCCAACACTGCACGTATGGTCCACCTATCCATCGTTCTGTCCAGTTCAATCGGTGGGCCATATTACGAAAAAAAATACCAGCTATGCAATTTTCTGCTGCCCCTTCTAAACTGATCTAAAGCCACAAATGATGTGGGTTATATTGTTTGATTTATATCATTTGGTGGGTATAGTCCATCTAAGATATGACACACTTCAGCGATAAAAAAAGAAAGATGACACACTTGGTGCATGGTCTGAAGTTATGCGCAGACGGACAGTATCTAAAGACGTGAAGGTGAATCCTGTGCCAGTCTCCATGGATGTTTCTTGACTTAACCATCAGATTACTATTCCAGAAATCCAGAATACTGGGAGTTCTTGCAAATGTCCTTGATGGTTGCTAGGCTTGTGATTTTCCATTGTTGGATGTCATTAATCTTTAGATGTATCTTGTTAAGCTGATTGTCATGTCACTGACTTTGAAAGCAGAACTGCATCTCTGGAAGTGCCTGAAAGGACATCCCCTGTGATGTCCCGAACTGCTCGCCAGCTCAAGACAAGTGGATCAGAATCTGACTCAGCCTCTTCACACCCCGCCAGCAGGACACCAAAAGAGAGAAGCCCTAAAGTCATTGAACGAAGATCACCCAAAAGCCCAATGTCTGAGGTACCTAAGTATAAATTCACAAAAACAACCATTACGTTGGTGCACAAGTTAATAAATTCTGCTGAACTTGAAAATTGTCAGGAAGCTCGGGAATCAAATTTACTGTTGATAGCTCAAATGCATTTAGAGTGAAGGCTAACCTCGTGGAATAACGCGTCTTTATATCTCTTGAAGTGGTTCAGTCAGGATATATGTAACAAGGACACTTCATTTTTAAGAATTTGCCTTGTTAGATACCGTGCCTTACTAGTTTGTTGGACACATGCAGACGCACTTTTTAAAACAATACTTAATTTATTTGAATATTTTGTTTTCAATTCTTTTCTATATATCGTTCCTACGATTTTAGTGTATATAAGTTTATCTAAGTACATTTATTTTATATTGTATTCTTATCCTGAAAATATGTATTTTAAAAACTGTGTTTTTCAACATATGGAATAAACTGTACGGATGTGTCAGTATAGTTTATTCGTGGGGGTCAGTATGTCTGACACTTCGTATCAGTTTCTTGTATTTTGTGGTCATTTTCATCATTTTGATTATTGTGAAGGATAGTGTGTAATTTGAAAACTTTCTATCTAATGAGAGCATCTTCGTCATGACAAAGAGCTGATTGATCCTTATTATTTTATACTGTTTAATGGAATTGAGTTTTGCTTCTGTAATTTGGGTGCTTCATTGCTTTTGTCAATGCTTAAAGTTTTTGAGGAATTTTTACTCTAGTTTGCGAATTATTTCTGTTTTTATCTTTTTTTTTTATTATTTTTTTCTGCATATTTCACTTGGTTCTTGACTTGGAGGTTTAACTAACCTGTCTACATTCTTCCACCAAATGAAGTTGTACTGTAGTTGGTGCTTGCTCATAATCATTATATCATCATCTGTTCTTCTCTTGCAACCTCCAGAAGAAGCGTCCCAGCAGATTGTCTGAATTGGAATCTCAGCTTGGCCAACTCCAAGACGATCTGAAAAAGGCGAAGGACCAGCTGGGTTTATCCGAGTCATGGAAGAGGCATGCGCAGCTGGAGGCTGAAGAAGCCAAAAAGCAACTTATAGCCATGACTGCGAAGCTCGAAGAATCCCAGCACCAGCTTCTGGAGCTGTCTGCTTCAGAGGAAGCCCGGCTCCAAGAGCTTCGTAAGATCTCCCAAGAGCGGGACCGTGCATGGCAGTCTGAGCTTGAGGCTGTGCTGAAGCAGCACTCGGTGGACTCAGCCACTTTGGCCTCTGCCATGAACGAGATTCAGAGGCTCAAGATCCAGCTGGAAATGGCGATTGAGTCTGACGCTTCCCAAACCAAGCAAACAGAAACAGCACATGCTGAGCTCCAGAGCTTGAAAATCGACCTGGAGGAAACTCTTTCTTTTGTTGAGCACTTGAAAACCCAGCTCAGAGACTGCAAAGAATCTGAAGCTCAGGCCCAAGCGTTGATTAGCGAAACACTACTGCAATTGGAAACAAGCAAGACCAGTGCGGAGACACTGCGGTCAGATGGCATTAGAACCATGAAGGCTTACAGCTTCCTGGCTTCAGAGTTAGAGCAGTCAAGAGCGCAAGTAAATTCACTTGAAGGACTGGTTGGCAAACTTGAAGCAGATTTGGTTAATGCATGCAACAAGAATTCTGGTAATCCTTCAGATGATATACATAAACAGGAAATTGGAGAGGGTGGGGAATCAGACCAGCTCAAAGTGGAGCTTAGTTCTGTGAAGTTGGAGGTGGGACAGTTGAGATCTGCATTAGAAGCAGCTGAGATCAGGTACCAGGAAGAACAGATTCGGAGTGCAATGCAGATTCATAGTGCCTATGAACTGGTGGAAAAATCCAAGTCCGAAGCAAGCCTGAAAGAAGCTGAACTGGAGGCTGAACTAAAGAAAACCAAAGCAGATATCAATGAGTTGAAGTCAAATTTGATGGACAAGGAGACTGAATTGCAGAGCATTTCAGAGGAAAATGAGGGGTTGAATATGAAGATCGAGAAGAGCCATTCAAGCCAAAAAGAATCCGAACTGGAAATGGACCTGAAGAAGTTGAAGGCAGACGTTGCTGATTTGAAGGCGGGCATGATGGATAAGGAGACCGAATTGCAGAGTATATCAGAGGAGAATGAGTTGCTCAAGGCAGAAATCATGAAGAGGGAAACGGAGATGGGTAAAGCGAACAATGAGGCCATCACTGATGCAGAGACAGCAAGAACTGCTGAGCAAGAGGCCTTGATTAAGCTTGGCTATGTGACAGAGGAGGCGGATAAGAGTAGCAGGAGGGCAGCACGGGTGGCTGAGCAGCTGGAGGAAGCACAGGCGGCAAATTCAGAAATGGAGGCAGAGTTGCGGAGGCTAAAGGTGCAGTCAGACCAGTGGAGGAAGGCCGCTGAGGCAGCAGCTGCTGTTCTTTCAACAGGGAATAATGGGAGGTTTGTGGAGAGATCAGGATCGTTGGAGAGCAAGATAAGTTCGCCTTACTCAGAAGACATGGATGACGACTCGCCCAAGAAGAAGAACGGCAACATGCTGAAGAAGATTGGGGTTTTGTGGAAAAAGGGCCAGAAATAGATGGACAGCATGCTAGGTGAATTATTATTTGCGATTCTTAATTCTGTTTATTCAAATTTCCTCGTTCATCTGATTTTACTTACAATGTGAGTTTCGCCTTTGGCAGGTTTTATGAGTCGATCGGGCCAGCCAAATTTCATTATCGAGAAGGAATTTCTGCGGTTTAGACAGAACTTGTGCAAATCTGTGTATAGGTAATTTGGAAAGCTTTACTCTATACTTCCTGCCTCGCCCATTGTATGTGGTGGAGTTCGATATATACTGCGGTAAATATTGTTTCTCTTTCCTAGATAGGTTTCCTTTCATGGTATTAATCAATGGACCTTCACTGTTGATGCCTTAATGAAGTAGATTCTATGTGAAATTGAGGACATGGTCTGATCGTGGTAGACAATAACTCTGTTAATATGGGTTATGATTTTAGGAGCGACCCCAACCTTTGGAGGGGTACATTTGGGTGAATTGGGCCAGGTTTAGCTATAATGCAGTTCTCTTTGTACATGGCAGTTGCTTCTGTAAAAGTTTGGTCACAGCGGCTTTCCAGCGAGTAAAATTAACCAATGAAAATGGCTCCCATCCAACGCCCAAGTTTTACTCTTCACTGACCGTGAGCACTTTTCCAAACATCAATGCTGTTAGTGGGCCCCGATGGCAACTGTGCTTGTGAGTAACAGAAATGGTAAGCGTGCGGTAGCTACACCTTGTTACATCGCGACCCTATGAGAAAAAATTCGCTGGTCCCGGGTTCCTTCATATACCTTTGCAATATATAGACCCTGCGCTGCAGGTTTTCTGACCAGCTATTACCCTTACTTATCTAAGGACTATGCTTATCTCACGCCTCTCTCCATGCTATTTTGTTTGTTGCGATTGAGTAGGCTGACGCTGACCCAATCGTGACTCTAATTTTAGAGGCGGGACATGGTAAATGTCTTTTCAAAAGATGAAAATAGAAATGGAAAGAAGTTCAGAGTATGGCAATTTATTTAATGGTAGCAAGAAAGTGTAATCAAGTGAGTTGGTTTTGAAACCTAATATGTATGTTATTTTGTTTAATTAAATTGAAGAGGCAGATCTGATCTTGAATAACTTGATTATAAAATGTAGGAATTGATCAAAGAAAAAAAAAATTCATGTCCTATGAGCTATGTGAGTTGCTTCAATTATTTGTGGGTTGGACATGTGAAAAACATCAATCAGAACACAAATAACTGCAGCCCGCTCTCATCTTCAACATATTCGTTGGAGAAGTCATTCATAACTTGGTGTTTGTGGAGTTGTAGCATGGGCTTCTAGTCCCACCATTCATTAACCTCCTCATCAAATCCATTTCAAAATCGGATCCCCTCCGTATTGTAGTTGTTCTGTGATCCTTTTCACCTACAAATTCACACAACTGTCTGCAATAAAAAAAAATTGTACACAACAACCGGGAAAGAAGAGGCATTTTGGTAAATGGCTAGGAACAAAATTAAATAATATATATAGATAAGGGAGACGTTTTGGAAGTTTAAGAAATATATTTGAAAAGATGTTTTGAGAGACATTTTGGAAGAGATATAGTTATATTTGGAAAAATGTTTAAGGTTTTTTTTTAATAGGTTCCGAAGACAACCTTTTTTGACAACCAAATTTTCACTCTTCTTGGGCATGGACTCCAAGAATCCAACGGTGTTGATAGTGCTGAGTTGGCATTTACTTTTGCCAAAGCAAAACCACCATTGGATTCTCGCCCGAGAAGAGGTTTGAAAATTTGTTGCGCACGGTTCGACCCTATTTTTTTATTTTATGGAATGAAATCATAGAGAGACATGGGGAGAAAACGTTGTCGGGATAGAAAATGTGAGAGAGATTATAGACGAGAGAGAGAGGTTAATTTGTTGACATGTCATTCTGCATGAGGAGAGTGCCTTGTCAATACGATGTGAAAGAAAGAGAAGAATGATGTCTACTTCTCTACTTTAGTATATATTAGGAATCAATAGCCTGTCCTCAGCACAGACACAATAAAAAGAAAACATAATTTTAATTTATTTTTTGACATGTACAATTATATCTTGTTCTGATTTTTGTAAAATCGGAGAATCCATTGCAACCATCGTGCTTTAGGAAGAATGATGAAATTATACTATAATAAAGCGGCAAATGGTTAGTTGTTTATGACCATGGAGGCGGCATAAACGTTCGTCTCTCCCTTTCAAGACGCTTGAACACATAGGTATTCCGTGAAGGGTTTTAAGTAGACGATAAGAGAGCCCCACCGACACGATTACACGTAATGGTTAACGAAACGTATAAGGGAAGAATGGTGTAATTTTGAGAATATAAGATGCTGATGTGGCACTCTAGACGTAGAGCTTGCCACATCAGCACTGCTCTGCTTTAGTATGGACATAAAGATGTAGATAGGGTCGTGATGTAACAAGGTACCTGATATCTTTTCAAATGCGGAAGTGGCATTTTTGGTAGTCACTGCTGCCATCTGGGCCCACTGACCGAATGGATGTTTAGGGCCCACCCCTTATTAGACATTCATACCAAAAATCAGCATGTCTGATGATATTTAGCCGTTAGTTTTAGTACTGAAAACATAGTTGCATTCAACAGCTATAAGAACACCTTAAAAAGTGTTAAAAATTGCTAAAATCTAATGGTTAGAGATTATTTTGGTTTGTATATCCACCCAGGGGTGGGATAAACATCCATGCGGTCAGTGGGCCCAGATGACAGAGGTAAGTAACACAAAATCGTCCTTCTGCATTTGAAAAAGTTTCAGGCATACCTTGTTACATCCTTTTCCTATAGATATGGATATATAGACACCCACAAAGAAAAATAAGTAAGTGTATGGAGTGATGTGGGTGCCGAAACAGAAAGGGGGTCATTTTTGTCCAAAAAAATCGATGGGTGTGGAGCTTAAAGGAGGTGGGTGCGCGTGGAGGTTTCAGTCTTTCAGATTCACCCCTCTAAACTATTCTTCCCAAACTGTCCTCTCGGCCGCAACTTTACTATTTTGCCCCTTTTTCGAAAAATGCCTCCACAATCTTGCACTTGCAACGCACGTGCTTTGCACCACAACTTATTACTTACGTTTCTAGGGTTAGGGTTTCTTTGTCGCAGCACTCGAACCTTATCGCAGCTCTCAAACCTTGTTGCTGTCGAGGAACTTCTTCTTACAGTCGCCATGGGGTAAGAACCTTTGATCTTTATTGCACAAATCTCAATCGTTACTTCTATTTCTTCTCTTCCATTCTTGTAGAGATCGCATTTTTTTCCGATTGGGTTCAAGGATTTCAGTAATTGGATCTGGTTTTCATGAGAGCTTGTTTCATATATTTCAGTAGTTGGATCTGGTTTTCAGAGTTAGATTCAAATCTAGGGTTCTTTAATATATTATTAGGATTGTTCTAGGGATCAGCTTGTTCAGTCTCTAATTTTATTTTGGAGGGCGACTTTTGATGACTCTTTATATGAGAAATTTGAAGAGTTTACAGTTGAAAACCAATATTCTAAGTGTGAAAAAGGATATTACAAAAGAAATACGGGTCGAAGATCGACTAATTTTTATGCACTAATGGAGTTCTATTCGGCATCTTTAACAATCATGATATGGTTGCGTTATGGGACCCATTATCTGCATCGAATCATCGGTGCTCCGACGATATATGAAAATAAACCTACATTGATTGATTATTTGCTACCATGGTTCTCAAAAACAGTAAGGATGTTTATGGTGTGGACGAATGCTTTCTGACGGTAAACGCCCATTACCTACAGATATCATTGTTATTAGCAGTGCCTTATCCTAACTATTTGTTAAGACCCAAACCAATACACCAAAAGCGCCTAGGTTATAGTGGAGCGGAAAGCTAAGGTCTTAACCTAGGATCGTAACACTATTTGGGGTTGGCAACATCAATCCTGTTCCACGAATGCCATATTTCTTGCTAAGGTGTGTCTTTAAATCTTTTCTTAATACCTCAATCCACGTGCTTTTTGGTTTTTATCTCATCCTTTTAGAGTCTTCAACCTGATAATATCTACAGATTATAAGCTAAATGGGAATAGCCTGATTTGTTTGTATACTAGTGGGTGGCCCGTGCCCATGGCACTCCCTGACAAAGCATTTGCCAAAATCGGGTGTGAGTGGTGGAGATCCACCATCCATTGGGGGGATAAGATCTTGGCCATCCTTTGTGAAGCCGATAAGAGGGGGGAAAAGTGGGGAGACAACATCCCTGTTTTGTTATATAGATAAGAAGTTGCATGTAGTGTCCACCAATGAATTTGACCGTTAAAGCAAGGTAGGGTATTTATAACTATTATTTGCAGCACTCTTTGCTTCTTGGGTATTATTATCCATGCTCCCTAGAATGCATATCTGATCTTCAAGAATGTGGATGCTGGATCTTTGCTTTTGGAAATTATGCATTTTTTGGCACAAACTGCTTATCGTGGCTGACCACTATATTTGGAGAGAATACACAATGAGTTCATGACTACTGATATGGCTTTGAGGTGTGGTTGTGACAGTTTTCTTGATTTTAGAAACCTTACGAGGGTATAAATAATAGGGTGAGGGGATATCGTAAACAATGGTACGACACACTGGAAAATTCACAATACCCTTTGATTCTCAAAGATACATTACACTAAATTATTTTTAATGCTCAAATAAGCTAAACATTTAATGTTTAGTGAAATAATACTACGTTTTATAACACGTACCGGTAACAGGTTAAAAGGAGACATCTCATACAATAAGGTGCATTGATTTGGGCTCTGTTATGCTAGATTGCATGGATACTAGGAAATAATTATTTTCAAAATAGAAGATTCCGGGATGGAATTCTGATGAAGAATTTGTTGATATTTCTAATGATTTCCATAAGTCAAGAGTACAGCGTCTAGAGAAAGTAACAAAATGATGCTAGGAACTGACCAAGAGAAAATTTTGGCATGGGTCATAAGGGGTCGATTTTACTTGCCCCTCTTTACTCTCTTCGTCCTCTTTGAATATGAGAACTTCTGCTATAAATTAACTTCATTTGCATTTTCAGTTCATCCACTCATAACTCCTGAACGGAAGACTTGGCTTTAGATAGAATTGAATGGAGGGACCGGATTCATATAAAATTGAATGGAGGGACAGGATTCATGCAGCCAACCCTCATATATTTCAGATGATGATAATCTTTGAGTTAATCCTAGTTGCTTTGCCAGAAATATTTGATATCGTAATAGGATAGACATGATTCGTCTCCCCACTCAAAGTCTTCTTGATTTTGACATGGTTTTTTACTCTTGGATTTGTGCTTCTATTTCCTTTTCAATTATAGATGGATGGGTTGATAACTGAAACTTTGCTTGGTCATACAGGAAGACACGTGGAATGGGAGCTGGCCGCAAGCTGAAGTCCCATCGCAGAAGGCAAAGGTGGGCTGACAAGGCATACAAAAAATCCCACCTTGGCAATGAGTGGAAGAAGCCATTTGCTGGGTCTTCACATGCGAAAGGCATTGTTTTAGAAAAGATGTAAGACTGCTAACATTGCCTGTTTTCATTTTCTATCCTTCCCATTTGCACATTTTGATTGTAAAATCTAACAAATAAATGATTGCCTACCACAGAGGGATTGAGGCTAAACAGCCAAACTCTGCTATCCGTAAATGTGCTCGTGTTCAGTTGATTAAGAACGGGAAGAAGATCGCTGCTTTTGTACCCAATGATGGTTGCTTAAACTACATAGAAGAGAATGTAAGTCTTCTTTCATAAAAATTCCAGTGGAAGTCCAAATTCCCACATCTATGAATAACCCCAGTTGCATTGTTGACCCTGGGAACCTTTTGTGGGGTTGTGCAGGACGAGGTGTTGATTGCTGGATTCGGACGTAAGGGGCATGCCGTCGGAGATATTCCTGGAGTCAGGTTCAAGGTTGTGAAGGTATCGGGAGTGTCTCTTCTTGCACTCTTCAAAGAGAAGAAGGAGAAGCCAAGGTCTTAGTTTAGTGGAGAGGTTACCTTCCCCTCTTCTACCTTTTTTTTTATGCTTTATTTGAGGATGCTTGCAACTCTTTGGTGAGTAGTTGAGTTTTGTGAACTCTTGTCTATTTTTTGCAATTATTAGATGGAACGTAAGACCCTGTTTTGATGCAAGAACAATTTTCTAGTCACAGAAGAAAACCGATAACAAGGAATACTACATTCTTGCTCCTCCTTTATCTTAGTACTTGAGAAACTCTTGATGCTGTGCAAATGCAACTTACACATTGTGTGGAACCAATTTAACTGTATGCATTGTTACACATCTCACATTAGCCATGCCCCAGGAATCATATAAAATATGACTAAAAGCTCTGACGGGTCCATACAACCCTGTATGTTGAAGTGGAATAATCGCTTGTTTCTTTGGACTGCCCCGTCCAGGAGTTCTACCAATTGATTTGTTTGGATTTGTGAATCATCAGTTTGCTAAAGACTTGCCAGAAAGCTGCGATCATGGTTCTCTCCTATCGTGAAACTCGCTTCTTCAAAATAATTTGAAGAGAAGGTTTTCTGAACTGGCCGGCCAAACTCCAATCCTTTTTCTCTGGAATGCCGTCATTTTGCTAGGAGGGATGACGAGGCCGATCCAGTCGTCTATCAAATAGAAGCTTGTGGACTGTGCCTTGTCCACTTGACACCCGTACTCCACCATATATTGCATCTTTCTTCTTTGGGTATTTTATTAATACCCCGCCCCCTGAAAGACACGTTAGCATTGTACTTCCAATAATATGGTCCTTCATAGGTGCATTAACAGGTATGTGATACATGTCACGTTTTAGTGTTAGTCAAATGATGGTTAAGCTAAGTGGAGGGAGTTAATACAAAGGTTTGAAAGCTTAATGATGGTCCTTCATAGGTGCATTAACGTTTTAGTGTTAGTCAAGTTCACCACAATTTTATTTTACCTCGAGGCCCAATACTACGAGTAATGTTTTTATACTTGAACCGGTCATCAAACTGGTTTAGGGACTGGCTCACTGGATCATTGGGTTACTAGTTCAACCGTTGGGCCGACTGGGTCACTAATTCGAGCGGGTTAAAAGAATGTAAGCAATTTTTTCAAAGATTATTGGGTTGGGATTAACCCAACCCGGTTTTGTGACTAGGTCACTAATTTGACCGGTTGGGCCGGGTCAGGTTTAATAACAGTGACCATGACAACTCCTTCCTCACCGTCTTTTTCCAACCAAGTAACATACTTCGTGTTCATTCCTCTTTTGATGATACACAAGAATGCGTGGCCACATGATACGGCAAAGTACCTTATTGGCACCTTCGTAGGAGAGAAATTGTTCCCTCTCTCCTCAGATATATATGGCATAAGTTGCTCGTGCTTCCCTTCACTCTTCAATAGCCGCATCACTGAGCTGTAATCATTTTTTTTTTTTCCGGAAAATTTGAGTTTTTGATTGTCATTGCCAAACACATACATTTCTTTTATATCTTAGGACTTTTCCAAAGTCCGGAATCTGAATTTTTCGAGAAACAAACTTAGCCTTAAGTTTCTGTTTTTCATATAGGACATGGCCAAAAGAATTATTGAAAATCTAAAAGAGCAAGGTTCTTTTGCCACGTAGGGAGGGAGCCTATTGGATTGAAATTTTCTACATGGGACGATGATATGGCAAAACAGGTGGAGCTCTTTTGGGCTGCCACCTCAGCTGCCATGTATAAGAAAGCTGACCCCTTTTAGACTTCTATCGTGGACGGGCCATCCACAATAATTTGAAACCAGTCACCAAAAATTCCTAGCCTATGTTGTACTGCAGCAACATTTGTTGCCGGATTCCTCCTCTGTAGGACACGCACGTAAAAGCATCCTCGACCCATGTTAAACTCTAGTCAACTTTAAACTGAGTTGGCGTATTTGTAAGAGTATTACGTGTCCTTCAAATCCTCCGTATTGTATAAAACCCGATCCATGTATAAGTTTAACAGGACTAAGCTTGGCAATTTGGCCCGGCCCTGGCAATTGAGTCGGGCTAGGTTGAGGCGGGCCTGGGGCCGGGCCATGTTAAATTTTGAAGTCCAAGCCTGGCCCGTAGCCCTATCCTAGGTCGGGCTTGGGGCAAGGGATAGTGGGCCGGGCCAGGGGCTGGACTTACGGGCTGAGCCTTTTTAAAAGAGTTGAAAAAAAAACCTAGAAAACAGTTGTCTTTAGGGGGAAGGGGTTTAAAATTCAATTTTTTTGGAGGGAGGTATTTTAAAACTCAAATTTTAGGGAGGAGGGCTTTAAAGTACAAGTTTTTTTTATGAAGATAGGGGCTTTATGGGCCACTTAACAGGCTGGGTCGGGGGTCGGGCCGGACCAATTGCCACCCCTTGAAAGGACCCCTCCCCAAAATACGTGGGTACACTCTTACTAGTACACTTACCCATGGTTTTAAAAACGACCGTTTAAACTGTTCTAACGGCCATTTAAACGGTTCTAACAGCCATTTAAACGGTAACTCCCCAAGCCCGTTTCCGTTAAAACCGCTTAAACATGTTTTAACGCTTTTGAATTTAACGGCGTTAAAATCGTTTAAACAGCCTTTAAATTCTGAAATATTTTGTGAAAAAAGGCGGTTAAGATCCGTTTTTTTTTTTCCATTAAAATCAATTAAATTCTGTTTTTTTTTTTTTTTCATTTTGGCCCTTGGCCGTTTCAATACTTTTTAACGGCCGTTTAAACGGTAACGCCCCCAGTCCTTTTAACCGTTAAAACGGCCTCCTTTAAACCTTGCACTGACCCATAAATGTTTGGCCCACCCTTGGACCCATATAAAAAATCAGCCTGATTGGCACTATGGGCTTCATGGGCTTGGAATTCATTTGGAGGCCTGTTTCATAAAGCCCATTAATAAAAGAAGGTCAAATCCAGTGACTAAACATAATCAATCAGGCTGATTTTTGTTGTGTAGGCCCACCAAGAGTTGGGCAACATTCATGCGTCAGTTGGCCCAGTCACCAAGAAGATTCTTGTTTCTCAACCAGATCATGTGTGAAATTTTTTAGAGTCTGTTTGGATAACGTGTAAATGACCCATGGAAAACATTCGCGCACGTAAAGTGTGTTTCTTGTGCGCGTGGCTATGTATTTGCTGACAGCCTCACACGAATGTTTTCTGTGGACCCAACAATTTGCCTGCCGACATGGGTAAATAAAATCTCACCACCTCACCCAACAATTTGCCTGCCGACACTGGTAAATCAAATCTCACCACCTATCCGGTGGTAAACGGCTTACATATGGGCCCACACGCTGACCGTATCAATTGGCATGCAAATATTTAAGCCCACCATCATTTAAGCGAACGTATCTTTCCTTACAATTTTAAATTACATCAGATTGTTACCGGTGATCCGATCATGTCAGGTTTCACTTTTACCTACAAAAAATGAATGATCCAGTCAACGGTGGGTTCCACGTTAGGAATTTTTGTTGCATGTGGACGGTTGATGTGACAAATTCAGACCTAACTGATAAAGGAACCACTAGAATTTGCCACGTTGAGAGTGCCCTTGGTGAACACTCCCACGTACTCAGAAATTTTTTTGGTGCGTATATAAAGTTATAAACATCCATGCGATCTGTGGGCCCAGAACGATGCGTCAGGTATGGCCACTGATTGACTGGATCAAAAAGTGGCTGGTTCAAAGAAAAGGGCTGTTCTTTGATGCAGACTTCTGTATCAAATTTTTTATTCAGAAGTCCCTCAAATTGCAACGTAGTAGACTCGTTCGGGCCCACTTGTCCCCTGACTGTTTGGTCCACACTATGATGAACCTACACACAAAAAATCAGCGTGATTGGTGATTTCTAGCAATAGGATTTGAGCACGTTTTCCTCATGGGCTTTGCTGTGTGGATCCATCAAGGTGTGGGCTAAACATTCATGGAGCCAGTGGGCCCTAAAGAGTCTACTACGTGGCAGATTGAGGGGCTTCTGCATCAAAATTTTGATACATAAATCTGTATCATAGATTTACAATCCCTTCTACTCTCCTTCTGAGTATTGCACACTTTCCTAGGAAAATGACGTCAGCATTAAGGTCTTCTTGGGTGCAGGTTGTACTATGATCATTATGATTCCTTTAATGTGAATCTCGATGACCATCGAGACATAGGGAGGACGTTCTGTTGAGGCTGACGGCAACACAGCTCCGAAAAAAACTTATGGTCCTACACCGTCCCAAAAATTGCTACATGGCAACTCTTTCAGGCCCAATGACTCGTGACTGTTCGTGGTTCTACACACCAAAGATCAAATTGATTGGTGATTCCTAACCATTAATTTGAGAAAATTTTTAATCCAATGATTTTCATGACCCATGGGCTTGTTCATGAAGCCCATAATGAAAACAGCTGAAATCCAACTATTAGAAATCACCAATTAGGCTGATTTTTGTTGTCCGAGTCGACCAAGGGGTGGCCGAACATTCATAGGGTCACTGGACCCTAAAGAGTATGCCACTTGGCAGGAGCCAATTTATTCGATAAGTCATAGGGTGCTGTTTTACAAAAAAAAAAAAAAATTGAAAAAAAATAAACTTAACATGTGAAAAGAGGCAATGAAGTTGTCCCGCCAGCTCAGCTGCCATGTATGAAAAATCTCAATCTGCCAGGAAAAGGGAGCTAGTCTATTTTTGGTCACTTAAAGTTACAAAACTATCTCAATCACTTCCACCTGTAAGCTTGACAAATACCCGCGGTGAAATGACTGTTTTCTTAAAAAAAAAAAAAAAAAATTTAAAATATGGGTACTTGTCGAGCGTGCCGGTGGTAGTGATTGACATGGGTCACTAATTCAGTGTCATGACCGAAAATGAATCCGGGAAAAGGAGGTCATCATGTCACCCTAGACTACCCCACGGTTTTTTTTTTAATTAAAATTGACAAATATGCTTTTATTTTTATTTTTCTTTATTTCTTTATTATTATTAACCAAGTCATTCATTTCCCGCCAAATAGCATATTACTTGATGTTGATATCTTGGTTTTAAAAAAGGCCGTTTAAACTGTAACTCCCCGTGCCCGTTTCCGTTAAAAAAGTTAAAACACGTTTTGATGCTTTGAATTTAACGGCCATTTTTTTTTTGTTTTAACGGCTGTTAAATTCTGAAAGATTTTGTGCAAAAAAGGCTGTTAAATCGGTTAAATTTCGGTGTTTTTTTTTTTTTTCAAATTTTAAATTTCAGTGCCACTTTTTCCGTTAAATTCCATTTTTGTCCATTTTTGCCTCTGGCCGTATCAATCCGTTTAAACAGTTTTAACGGTAACGCCCCCAATCCGTTAAAACGGCCTCTTTTAAACCTTGGTTGATCTTCCTTTTACAGTGATATATTGAGAATAAAATGTCTTTTTTTTCTTCTAATATAAGTAATTGATTTTCGTATTTCATAAATACAAATATATGTGCATTCGGGTATTAGACAACGTCATGCGTCTTCCCCTAGTCGATACAAACGGCCTATTTGCCGGAACCTAATAAATTAAACTCCTAGGTTATAATCATACACATTTGTTAAATGTGGAATAATCAAAATGGTTATTAAATCGGCCGAATAAAAACAGAATTATCAGGCCCTACACACCTATTTACACTTCAGCGTGGACTAAAAAGGCCGGTAGCAAGTCTAAGAGAGTAGTTGAGCATCCCACAAAGTCAAGGGACAGTCTAATCTTAAGGGCAGTCCTTATCATGAATTAAATTACCTAATATGAAAGGTGCTTATCAAGAGATTAAGCCCTACTTTGTTTCCTTCCCAATCCAATCAACAAGTTATAATATCTCATAATTGAGGTCCCGTTTGGACGCGTGCAATGCCGACTGTCATGCACAAATTTCGCAGGAAAACATCGATCGAAAAAAAAAAAAAAAACACTTTCTTATATCTAGGGTTAGTTATGATGATGCCAAATCATGGGACTTCTAATCCGAAAATGGAGTTAACGCCCGTTTAAAATTAGCACCAAATGCGATTTAAGGCAATGCCGGAACTCAGAGCAACGCAACACTCAAGCTTTTAGGTTTAGCCGCTTTAGCCTGTTTAGCCTTTAAATTAATTGAATAAGTGGATGAAGTCAAGCAATTAAACCCCACTAATGACTTAATTCATTAGCATTAGATAAGCCACCTGGAATTAATATACATGTGCCCTAATAACTTGATTGTCCATCAATGGAGATTTTCTATTCAAGAGACAAATAAAACCAAAAAGAGAGATTGCGATCTTGAAAAGGAACAAAAAAAAAAAAAAAATGAAAAAGACACATGTTTTAGTAATTTGTATATTGGACTTCAGTCTTCTTCAACAAAGGAAAAAAACAACACAAGGAACAGCAGTCTTTGTTCCTTAGTAATGTGGAGTACATCTAGCAAACATGTCGGGCCTAAACCGTTGTTTTTTTTAGGACCTGGCTAAGAGATCTACAAGATTAAAATTGACCCACTTGCATAGGGTTGGCAATGGGTCAAGTTGGATTGGTACTGATCTACTACCCACCTGATAAGAAATCCAATCGATCTGGACCCGATCAGATCAATAAAATTCAATTCTGGAATAGTCCGATATGATTAGATAGGTTTCAGGTCCAATCCGATATCCTATAAACAAAAAAATTGTATATTAAATATGATAAAAGATCGGATTGACAATCTTTGATCTGGTACTGATGCAATGAGTAAAAATAAGGTTCCATGCCCAAATTTTTCGGACATGATCAGATCTATGCATGGGTCGATCTGATCCATTGCCAGTCCTACAGTTTGCATGACCCTAACTATATGTTATATTCCATATAGGGGATGGTTTAATCAGCTAGTTGATCGAGATTGATCCAATTGGATGAGGAGTGGTTACCTTTTCGGGCATGATGACATTTCTACCTGTTGGATTCGAGCCTTTTTTTCTTCTTCAAACATGTCCATGGGTGGGTTCCAAACCCAAAATGAAAAAAAACTTGAATCCAATGGTTTGAAATCACCAATCTGGCTGATTCTTAGTCCACCAAAAGGTGGATCAACATTCACCGCCAGATTTTATTTTATTTTTTTAAGATAGAATATTTATTTAGTCTCTCGATGTAACAAGCTGTTACTCACCACTGCCATTTGGGCCCACGACTGATGTTTAGCCCACCCCCTGGTAGACATTCATACCAAACATCAGATTGTTTGGTGATTATTAGCCGTTGGTTTTAGTACTCAAAAAATGGTTGAATACAACAGCTAGAAAGTATTAAAATCTAATGGCTAGAGATTACCAATCATGGTGATTTTTGGTGTGGGTATCAACCAAGATGTGGGCCAAACATGATCAGCTAGCTACAAAGTTAGCTTCCTCGAAACATGGTTGGTCGTGGGCTTCTTCAAAGTCTTCTTTTAATAGCTCTGAACTTGCCATGTAACATCAACTCCATTCCTAATACATGAAACCGTTGGTCAAAAAAGTGTGCAACCACCTGGCAGGAAGCAAACTTTTTTCTTTCTTGCCAGATGGATGGCAGAAGTTGCCAATGCAGACCGTCTATGGGCCACTTGGACAGTTCCCTTATCCACGTCAGCCGCGTGCCTTATCTTACCATGTACTTTGACTACTTTCTCTAAAAATGGCAGGCAGTAAATTTTTTTAATTTTGAAATAGTAGTAAAGGTAAAAAAAAATGCCTCTTTTTCCAAACCCAAAATCAACCTGATAAGTGATTTCTAAGCATTAGTTGAAGTCATTTTCATGGGTAGATTTTAACCGTAGGAATTTGAGCATTATTTTCCATTATTTGGGCACAAAGATCCAAAGGTTTGAAATCACTAATCAGACTGATTTTCGGTTTGTAGGTCCACTTAGAAAATTGGCCAAACATCAATATGGTCAGCGCGTCCTCTAAGATTGTACCACGTGGCTCATATTTTGCATGGGTGATCGGGGCTTCCCTGACTGTCGGTGGTCAGCTGGCAAGTTTAACTTGGATATGGTCTGCCAAGAACAGAAATCAATCCCGAAATTGGCGCCTATGCTTCACTGAAATTCTACCACTTGGGAGAAGAGAACCCATTAATAATATTTTTCTATTAGAATCTAACTAAAAACAAGAAGCAATCATGAAAGAGAATATGGTGGAAACACCAACGCACTCTCACTCACATCCAAAAACCTGCAAAAGTTTTCACTTAAACTTCAGAGATTTGCAGACTTCAAAAACCCATGAAACATCACTCTCTCATTCTTAAAAGAGAAAAAAACAGTCCATCAACCTCTGCACATTCCTTACTTGGTTAGAAACGAAATATGAAATTTCTTTTTTAAGTGTTTCGATCAACAAAAGAGATGGAAACAAAAAAGAAATGAAAGAGAGAGAACCCCATATCACTTAATACAAGATTTTGATCTGTTTTAAGAGAAGAAAATTTATACTCCATCATCAAACCATCAAGTTCTACATCAGAGGGCTGTTAACAAGCCCGTGCCAAGACGATCCATGTCCATTCCAGTACTCTCTCCCTGAATCAACAACTCCCATGTTCCCTTCTTCACTAACCTGCCATGGAAAATTCCAAACACCCTATTCTCCCCATCTCTACCTTTACAGAACTCTTGTTTTGCTGCTGCTGTTGCTGTTGTTGTTGCACCACTCATTTCCTCGTAAGGTAATACCACCTCTTCACTGCAACCACTTTCCACCTCTCCCATGTTTCCATTCCCAAACCCATGATAGAAATTATGGAAACCACCACTTTGGTTATCAAGAAAACCACTCCTAAGTGCATCAAAAATAGTAGGAGTGATATTAGGGTTTCCAAAAATATCACAATTGGTGGTATTAGGGTTTCCCAAAATAGAAGTGTCATGGTCATCAAGCCCTAACTGCCTAATGGGTTGTTTGTGGAGTCTAGCAAAGGCAAGGGTGAGGTCATTGGAGTCATAAATTAATGGTGGGAGGACAGGGAGTGGGTTGGAGTTGGTGGTGATGAGAGCTTGGTCTTGTGTTCTTTTTGAAGAAGATGAGGATCTCTTGTTCTTCCTACAACCTCCACCCACTGGAACATTTCTCAGAGAGCCACCTTGAGTCCAATACCTCCTACATGCCTTGCAGAAATACCTTGGCTGTGAGAGACTGTAGTTGTTGTAGTAACAGAACTTGGTGTTGCTGGAATCACATCTTGGACATTTCAAGGCTTGTTCTGGTTGGGGCCTCAGTTTTCTCTCTTGCTGTGGTTTTGGACAAGCCAACACATCTTCCAGTGAGTGGGTAGCTGTCACCTGGAGAAATATCAAGGTCCCAAAAAAGAAAATTGTTAAAAATCTTAGCAATAATGGTGCTGAGAGAGTGCAATTTCACAAAATTAATACTTCATGTGTTAATGGGGGAATTTTAGAGAGGGAGAATATGAATTCAGTAGAGAAGGAGAAAACTAGGTTCCTATAAATTAAGAGAGCTGCCACAAAAAAAAAAATTTTAAAAAAATGCATGTTGAGTCTGATCTAATTCATGAATTGGTAGGATTTTAAGGTGGGGGTTAAGGGATTTTGTGTTGATGTTTAACACTGCATCAGAGAAAACCAAATCAATGGCGTCATTGAATGCCCTAATCTTCCACTTCTGAGATTTTTTATAATAAATCTTACTAGTAATCAAAGGAAAGGTTAATGTTTCCATATGTAAAACCAATTGGCCCCAAGAGAAGAAAAAAAAATTAAAGGAGCTGTTACTTTAGTGACAAGGTTTGAATTAAACCATTACCCCTAACAATATCAACTGTTGATGGAACAATTTATGTCCACTCCTTCAATTTTTCATGTTTTTCAGCTTTTTTTTTTTGCTTCAAGACTCAAAACTAAAATCCATAAAGCAAAACCCAAGAGACTGAAAACCCACTTCATGAAAAATCCAACAAATGAAAAAACACAACCAACAATGAGAACTCAATACCATGTCTTATCAGTTCAGACTTCAGACCCAAAACCCAAATTCATTCAGAAACTATGATTCTCATTCTCTTTCAGAGACTAAGCACCAAGAGAAGGTTATAAGTTGAATTAAACCAACAAGACAACAAAAATAGTTGTGTTAGAGAGAGAGTCTGTTCTTACCTGGAGTTGGGCGTTTGAAGGATCCATCCATGCAAAACTGAGATTTGAGAGAGAAGCTAGAGAGCGAGAAACAGTCATGCAAAGGCAGGTAAGAAGGTGGTCTATAAATAAATAGAACCAAGCAGACTGGCAGAGACTCTCAAGAGAGAGAGAGAGAGAGAGAGAGTAATGATTACTTTCCGTACGAGATTATCGATCTGTTGGCTTGCACGCAGAGAAAGCATGGGAAATTCGAGTCGATCTGCAACGGATTCATGAGCAGTGTGGGTCCCTTTCGCATGGATGCAACCCATACGTGTGGCCCACCACCAACCCCTCTCTCCGATTAATCGCCAACAAATCGGTACCCCAGTTCTCTGTATATAACCGAGCATAAGATCGCTTCCTCTCACACATCTCATTTGTTTTTACCACATTTTGGGCCGAAAATCATAGTTACCACCTTAAAAACTTTCAAAACTCTGTGGGCCCACCATTAAACTGCTTGTTTTCCCGCCCAACCCATTGAAAACAGCTCGATCGATCAGTTAGATATGTGGTCCACAATTCATCATATTTCTATATGAAACTAAAGACAATATAGCCTAATTTGGACAAGCAAGCAGACTAAAGACGGTGCATGGTCTGCATGTTGCCGCGTGTATGGTAGATGAAAAACAAGTAGGTAAAGACAGTGTGTGAATTGTGAAATTGACATGATGAGTGATCGATGTGGGACATACATTTCCAACCACTTGATTGAGATCACATGGCGCTGGCCTAAGATTTTGGAATGGCACCGGTAAGTCAATGCACCTGCACCTACCCAAAGATCTAACTTGCTCCTCCAAGTGGAATTAATAAACAAATAATGATTGATCCCCACTCAGATATCATTCGAATCCTATGAGGATCGCTTTTGTTCCTCCCTATTTAAAAAAACTTACAAAGGCTGCCCATGCGGCACCACACCATGGTGCACCTCGTAGGCCCCACAAAGCCATCATTGGATCGGTCAAATTTGTTGACCAGTCAAAGAAGACCCCCTGAAAAAAAAAAACCAAATGTGCCCGACACATTGCATCGGTGTGAAAAAGGAATCTTGAATTCCCGCCAAAGAATCTATGAGAAAACATTGGATACTCTAGGTACTATTATGCTTATAAAAGTACATATGTACCAGGTCCCGAACTGTCCAACTGATGGACCAATCTAAGAAAGTAGAACGTTGATGACGGACCACATTATGAGCCACGTGGCACACTATTAGATATCATCTCTTACCGTTTGGATATTTTTTCTCCAATCCTACCTATAGACCAAAAATCAGTCTCCAATTTTCATCTTTTCAGATTGTTTTTTTTGTCCAGGTTCTTGAGTGGGCCATGGCCTAATACCAGGGCCAATCAAGAAGTTTCTAACCGTTTGATCATGCTCCTTTCCTTAGATACATATTGCTCCGTGAAAAGGTCCATCAATCAGTGTTCTACATTCGTGCAACAGGCAATGAGTTCATCAATCATCTTGATTATATAAGATTCAGAGCAGAATTATCCTTGAATTATGGGAACGTAATCTTTCAAAACATTGGAACTTACTACAGATTAAGCACCCATCTGGTCAATCACATGGCTTTAGATAGCCAATGATCGTGAGAAAGTCCATTCATCATACGGTTGGCATGTAATAAGCTGTACAAGAGCAAGACCCTCAGGAAAAAAAATCGCGTTTGTTTAAAGAATAAATCTTTTTTGAATCTCCGAAGTGGAACGAGGAATGGCGAGGGAAGCATAGCCAGGAGCAGACTAGTGATTGGTCGGTGGACGGTGGGTCCCACTCCAGATGCTGGATAATTGGATTAACACGTGGCACTTAATGCGGCTGGGAGGCGAATATTTCGGTTGACGAGAAAAAGCACAGAAGCTCCACTGTGGGGCCCGCGGTAAACTCCCTTGCGAAGCAAGGGATAACCCGTCGGGAAATTTTAGAGTTGTTCTTCTTCCGAGTCTTCCGACTCGTCTTGGGACTTACGAGGAGGGCGTTTGTCGGACACGTAGGCGAACTAACTCCAGTCACGAGAGACACGAGGCCCAACACACGTCACCGTTAGACAACGACCGGCGGACCGGCTTGTCCGTTAGGGTATGAAACGGTGGGTTTTCCGAATCCGTTAAGAAACTCTCAGACAAAGAAAAATACGAAGTTTCTGTTCAATAACGTACGAGGTCTGTCGCGCAGATGTTATTCCACGTGGTGGAATGTGTTTGGATTTTGTTAAGCAGGCAATTGTATATGTTGCCCATCATTAAATATGATATTGGACGATCCTATCCCTCGATTTCTGTAGATATCTTTCGATCCACTAGTGGTTACGTTTAATCGTGCCCATTTAGTCTGCTACGCAAGGTTCAAACTTCAAAGTCTCGGGATTGGAGGCTGGATAGGTGGGCTCCGATCCAGAACAGAATCGGCCCATCCCGCCCGAGACAGAGTGGGAATCCTTTGTAAAACAGTGATCTCGTGGCGAGACAGAGCCTGGTCTGGATCGGATCGGTGGGCTCCGATCCTGGTCTGGATATATGTTTAGCCCATTTCTTAGTAGACTACACGCCCCAAAAATCAGACTGATTGGTGCTTTCTAACCATTGGATTTCAATATTTTTCATCAGGGGCTTCTCAGACAGGCCTATGGATGAGTTCTAACCTCATTATAAATAAATAAAATCTCATATCCAACTGCTAGAAAAAAATCACCAATCAAGTTGATTTTTTTGTGCGTAGGTCACTAAGGGGTGGTTAATATAGGGTAAGTGGGCCCAAAAGAGTTTGCCACGAGGAACTTTTGGAGAATTATGCATACTTTTTCTCTTTTGTATGCTGACGTGGGCATACTAGTTTTTGCCCTTTAATCTGGCTAAGTTTTAACAAATGATTGCGTAGAGTTTTGATCAATGGATCTTGTGCAACTGACCCGCTAATCTAAAGGTACAAATCAGTGAATGAGCACAAATTTTCTTGTGTATATGTTGTGTGTACGTAAAAATGGCCTCCATCAGAGCTGTCCATATGTCACCTCGAGATTCATAAAATACAGTATTTTACGGATCACGCTGAGTAACACAGGTCAGCCCATATCAATATTTACCCACGAGCATTTCATTGACTTTGTTGAGACCCTAGGTGAGAGTTTAGTTTGGTGGCAAGGGAGAATCAACTTAGAACTCTAAGCTCAGGCGAAAAAGTCAAATTCAACATGACTCGTGGGAAGGTATTGACATTTCGCGCTATGGATATGATGTGACATATATATCTATTAGGAATTATGAAAAGAGAGAGAATCATTATCTTTGGGCACGTAACAATGTCGTGTTGCAAACGTTCCTCGGCACGTTAACAACGCCACGTACCAACTACTCGACATGCCAACAATAGATCGTGAAGGCAATCCAACACGTCAATAAGGTGTTAAGAAAGCAATCTAACAAGTTGTTTGAATGTAGTGATCTTCAACGCCCATATAAATAAATACCTCCTCACTCAAAAAGGAGGTTGGACAAAAAAGCACTCTCCTTACCTCTTTCACCAATTTGCTCCTGATTTTGGATCTCAATCCTCACAATTTGTTCACAGGAACACGAGCAACATTGAGCTTTTGAGCCAGACTATCGAGATGTGAGGTTAGATACTATCGAAGAAATCTGGATCATAAATTTTTGGCGTCGTCTATGGGAAACAATAAGCTAACTTACTTCCTGCTAAGAGCTATGGTGAGTAGGACCATGAGTCAAACTGTACACTGGTCCGTCTACCTGAGGAGAGTCCTCGACAGTGTCAGATGCATTGAACAAATGTTGAGATTACAGCAAAAGCAAATGAATAGGGTTGAGGAAGTGACAGAGGAGAACAAGGAACTGAAATGAGAAGTAGCAGTGTTAACCACCGGGAGTGACTGTCGATGCAAACCACAGACCATGAGGGCCCATTCTCCGAAAAGGTTAGTATGTTTAACCCACCCACATACAAGGAGAATGGGTTCAACCGACAAATGCTGAGAAAGAGGAAGACATGAAGCCTGAGAAGTTGATAACCCTGCAGAGGGTAGCAGAATCAACTAATGGCGAAAGATTCTTAGAATCTAAATACTCTACTTTTCTGGACTCTCCTGGCCTCTTCTCCCAGAGCGCGGCAACCACATGAAGATCGAGTAAACAAATTGGAGACAGTGAAGTCTGAAATCTGAGCCAATACTAGAAAGGGCAAGGAGGAGTTGACTGCTCTTTTGTCTAAGCCAAAGGGTCGATCTAAGAATGCATTTATACTCGATCAGTTTAAAAGACATGCATGGCACCCCCTTTCCGATAGTCCTTCTCAAAGGCGACTTGCCACCAAACCTAAGCATTCCCAAATTTGTTATATTCGAGGAAAACACCAATCCCTTAGAGCATCTTTTCTGCTTTTAGCAGACGATAGCTACATGATGACATGGTGCTCTACAGGTTGTCTATGCAGGAACTCCTTGGTTTGGTTGCACAAACTTCCTTACAACTCCATCTCCAATTTTGAAAAGCTCTGCAATGTGTTCTTGGCCCAATATGACTAACCACAAGTACCAGCACGGCTTGGATTCCCTTCTTGCTATCAAGCAAGAAGTCGGCAAAATAGTGAAGAAATTTATACCTCATTTTTTGTAATCTGAGCACAATCATCTCAGAAGCTGATGAGGCCATCATGGTGGTGGCCTTTAAGAAAGGCTTGTCAATATCTCGACTCTACAAGTCACTGGTGAAGAATTTTCCCTTGACCATGGCCGACCTCAACATCTGAGTTGAAAAATATGCCAAACTGAAAAAGATTTGTCGACTAGTCCCAGAAGCCGTCAAGGGCACGTTACGAACTATCTGGACCTCAGATAATGAAGGGAAGAACAAGAGTAATCCCAAATGCCCTATGATCAAAATCTTGGCAAAAATTCAATTTTGTACGAGAAAATGCACAAGTCTAAAACATGCCATTTAGAACTATATCGAGCAAGGATTGTTGAAGGCGTACATTTCTCAACAGGGACAGGAGCCACCTCGTTGAGACGATACTCAACAGAAAATCCGAGACACTAGTCGATAGGACCGGTAACCCATTTGTTGCCAGCCCTAGGAGTGGCCTAACCCTAGGGCACCATCAATGTCATCCACGGAAACTCTCTTTCAGGCTTTGAACACCCCCAGATATACACCAAAAAGGATCACAACCGTTTAGAAAAAGGTTAGCAAAGAAGGCACAACTGATGAGTGCAAGTTTGTCAACAGCATCGAGGTGGTCCCAGTACAAGATGGTCCTATCGTAATATTCTCAAGCCGAGATCGAAGGATTTCATCACCAGTACAACATTGCCCTAGTAATCACCATCAACACTGGGATGGGAGGTCCGTAGGGTCTTGGTAGACTGGGAAGCGCTGTAGACATTCTATTTTAGGCTCAGGCTCCGAGGACCCCCTTGTCCTGACCCCTCTCCGTGTTCACGTGCTTGGCCTTGGATTTCAAGAATCTTACAGTGGTTGTCAGCGCCCCCAAAAGTGAAAAAAGTAATGTCACAGCCACCGTTGGATTCTTGAAATCCACAGCCGAGCACACGAACACCAAGAGGGGTCAGAAAAATGGGGGTCCCCTGAGCCCGACCATCTATTATATTGGACTAAGCTCGACCAGTGCACTGTTGGTCAACTGCAATGTTGCAACCTCTCAACCTCAAGGAAAAATCACGTTTCTTGTGGTAGGAGGGAAAATTATCCCTCCACACAACGTCCTCCTCAGGGGGTGGGCGACTCACAAAATGAGAGCTATATCAACTTACTACGAGGTCATCGGGTTACCCGTCTCCATGTACGAACCACTTGTAAGACGGGAAAACAAATAGCTGCAATAAATCTATCTAATGATTAACTCACAGGCCACCGATCAAGGGGTGCAAAACGTTCAAACACCACAGATCTCACGATCCAAGTTGTTTGCAACCTGTTGCTGTGAAAAATCAAGCAATTCAAAGACATTCAGGATCAGAGGTCTTACAACCCACCAGATCATTTAATCTGTTTTTTTTTTCGGTAAGCATATCATTAAATCTGTTGTTTGATGCCAATCAAAACTCAAGATATGTCTGACAAATTGATGTAAGAAACTAAAAGGTGCAAAATGGGAAAGTAACCTTACATCTGAACAAATTCATTCCAATTGTTACTAACAGACATGTTAATTTTTTTACACAAAAAATAAAAATTCATGTTAATCATAATTTTGTTCTTTTGTTCTGCAATCATAGAAGGATGTGCTAATTTCTAATTTTCTCTATAATCTTTTCACATTGATAAACACCTCAAAGTCCTCGTTGGACTTACAAGGAGCTTCAAATCCTAAATTCATACCATATATGTGACCCACTGACTCATCAGTCCACCTCTAGGGTCAGCCATAGTCCACCTCTGAACCAAATGCAGGAATACCCAGAAGATTGGTCAGGAAGAAAAGATCATCTGAAAGGCGTATATCCGGGTTATGGTCCATCCAAGTGTCAGACCACCAATGGCACAAAACATGAGTCCATCCAAAGTGTCCCCACAATAACGACTATAGAAACAAAAAGATCCATTGAGTGAGAAAAAATAGAGAAACGGTACAGAAGGGCACATCCACAGATAAAACCATGACAAGCAATTCAAATCAAACAATAGAAGAATTATCCGGAAACAATGTTCTGTGCACAGGTGCTTTCTCCAAATATAAGGGTGATTTAAGTTGTATCGCACTCAAATCCAAAGGCTTGAAGAGATTCAATTCTAAGAAGATTACTCTAAGAAGATTTCAAGAACATGCATAAGATCAAATTGATCTTGAACACGCACTCTGTACTAGCTCTCCGTGTTTTCTTTTAAGCCCCCCCATCTAGTGTCATCTTCATCTAACTGGATCTAGGTGAAAATCGTCTTTCGGGGATTTCTAAGATGCCACAAGTTCTGCCATGGTTAGCACATAGAGATAAGATGGAAATCTTGATTCAGTACGGTGCAACTAAGGAGTTTTCTGTTAAGGGCTTTATTAACTTCTTTTTTAATATTTAACGACAGTTTGAACTTGAAACATTAAAGAACAACAAAAAAGTCAAAAAAAAAAAAAAAACTTAAGAATGACTATGGTTTATGGTGGAACTATGTTAAAATGATCTTATTCCTGTGCAGAAAGACAGAAAGAAACGTGTTATATATTTGTGTAATTAGTAAAACACCTACTAATTCTGTTTTGTAGCGTTTTACCTAAAGTACAAACATAAGACTCGTTGTCTTTACCTGAAAATGTGTCCCATGTTGTTATTCAAGTCGTAAGATTTGAGATAATCATAATTAATTGTAAGATTCATACAGAAATCGGATTTTTATCTGAGGGATTCGGAAATAAGTTTCAAATCATTTGGGTTCAAGATATGATTTGAATCATAAATCAAAAGATTTTAATAACATTGGCTATATTATATAAGGATAATTATATAAGTAAAGGGGATATTATAGTGAAGACCAATTATGGATCTATCATGACGGGCACACTTATCATTCATGAATCAATTTCAATGGATACTGGAAAATTTGTCAATATACTCATGAACAGAGGTGAGAGAGAGTGGTTTCTATACTACAACTTGCACATTCACTCCTGACAGGTCAGAGGGAGTAAAAGCAGATTGAATAGCAAAGCTTGGCCCAAAATGCACCACAGCTCCACACCATGAATGCATTAACACTCGAGTTTTTTGATAAAATTTCTTATGTAGAAGTTATTTGGTTGAGACCAGCCGACAAAAGCAGCATAGCTCCTCCATCATAAATCTAAATCATCCAAAACAGTGATTCATATTCTTTATGTGACAAGTACAAATCTAAAGCCATTATAAGAACTCTACAATTGCAATGAGATTTCCAAATTTCACAACTTTATAATCCATAGAGGACAATGCACATTCAAAAAGATCAGCAAATATTCATTATAGTTGCTTTTGATGAAGCACATGCGATTTCAAAATATGAGCATGCTGACCTCCTTATCATGGTCAAAATACAAAACAGAATGAACTGGAGAAAATGAAGAGAATCTAGAGACCTAGACGATCCTACCAGTCTGGTAAACTTCTTCAGCAACCCATTAACCAAGCAAATCTTATCCTATAACTGCACAATTCTTCAGTCTCCAGCTGAGCAGAGCAAGAGTATAAACCAACATTAGGATAAACATGACCATAAAAAAAACACAATGAAGTGAAAGAGGAAATCTAAGGTCATGTCAGGTACGCCACAGGGATGATCCACCAACAGAGTGGCAGCAGACATGGCTCACATTGATGGGGATGAAACATTTGATAGGTGTCACCTAAGAGATTGAGTGCTTCTAACCACCTGATCCATCAATTATTTCTGAACCATTCTTGGTCTATAAGAGTCCCAGGTGCACCCCTAAAATGGTGGAACCTACCCCTTTGAATGTGAGCCACGTGCACCATTATACCAATGTTGGACCATACCTATCAAAAAAAATGTTGGACCATTATGGTCCACAATGCATGGTTCGCATGCAAAGGGTGCAGAAAGGTTGGACAACCATTCAATAAGACACCCAAGAGCTCCCCTGTATAAAAGATGACCCTTCCAAATGCTCCTAACCAACTGATTCATGACTTTTCTATACTGTAAAGAAGGATAAATTGAATAATCAGAATTATTTGATCGCATCAACTTTTGTCTAGAGGATTTCCTATGCAGTAACTCTTCAAAATGGTGGATCCCACCTCCATGCATGTGAACCATGTGTACCACTACATGCATTTGGTAAGCCATCCTTATGGTTTACCCAATGGTGACCACAAATATCCTTGCAGGATACATTCTGTCACTACACAAAGGAAGTACAGTATGAAGTGAAAATACCTGAAACTTCCAAACCACATCCTTCCTCAGCAGTAGTGAAATGTCAAGTTGTGTTCCCCTCCGAGGAAGTTGCATCTTTTATGCCTTGTGTTGTGGCATGGGTAGAAGCTTTTGATGGTGTTGGCGACAAATACCTTAGCCGATAACTGACAAGTGCTGGTCCAAAAATGCTGAATTTCCCGGCACTACTGAAAGCTACTTCTGCATCGTTGCGCCTCTTGAAAACCACTCTGGCACAGCTGCTCTTCCTCAGTACTTCTGTTTCCGATTCCTTCAAAGGCCCAAAGCGGCTAAATATCTTATTCAGATCCATTTCTGAAGGAACAGAATCTGCCTCAGTAAAGCCCAGTATTAGTGCTGTTGGGGAGAAATCCTCTACAGTGTCCATTGCAGGATTCATTTGAAAATTTTCTGGTTTGATAGTAAGGCCATCCTGCTTAGAGTCCAAGGTAGGATTCAGTTGAAGAGAATTTTCAGGTTCGACAGTGGGACTATCCTTCTTTGTTGGGGTGTCAAGCTGAGATTCTCCTTTTCTCCTCCGATTCTCGCATGATGGTTGCTCTTCAGGACTGCTTTGGATAACCCTATCAGTACAGTAAGAGTCATTCATGTCCTCATCGTTAAATGTTTCAGTGGAGCTGGTCTTAGAGTTGGATTTCTTTGTTCCAGTGGAACTGGTCTTAGAGTTGGATGTCTTTCTATTTCTAGCACCGGTTTTACCACCACCAATTTTCTCGAAAGACTTCTTGCGCTTCCTGGAACTGACATGGTCCAAGCTGATTGAATTCCTAAAATCAGTGAAGAAGCTAACTATGTTAGTCAGAAAGCCGTACCCTTTCATGGGATCTCGTGCAGCTAAGCACAGCTGTGATAGCATCTCATCTGGAGAAGAATATCCTTTCAGAATGGGGATTCTTCTTCTTCGTGATTCCTCAGGAGTGTGTGGAGAAACATCAACCCCAACCCCATCTGGTTTTTTATTGCTTCGATCTACCTTAACTGCACTTTTCCGAAACCTTTCACCGCTAAACTTGAGGATTGGAGGGGATCCAGTCAGTTGGCCCGCGACTCTACGGATGCAATCTCCAACTTTGAAAGACCGCACAGTCGGAGACTCATTATCGGCATCTCTTGATGTGGAAAGCCTTTGTTTCTTACTTTTCACAGTTGAGTCACCAGAGAAGGAAGCAATGGCCTTACGCCCCTTGCCAGAAGATTGTGTAGCCGACTTACTGGCAGCCTTCTCATCAGCCCTATATTTTACACCATTTACAAGATACGAGGAAGACTTATCCCCTCCCATCAACTCCAACAAGCTTCTTTCTTTCCTTCTAGGATTCAAACCATCCTCCAAAATGAATTTTTGTTTGCGAGCACAGCTATCTCGGCGTTTCAGCTTTCCTTCTCCAGAGGGTGCCTGATCTTCATTTGTAGAAACTGAAGTTGCATGCTCAGCATCACTCTCCAATAACCCTCCGTATACATGGAATTCAGGCAGAGAGAAATAGCCCTTCAAACAATAGAAGGCCATTAATTGAGCCTCAACTATCGCAAGATCCAGCCTATCACCTCCACCGCATGGGTATAGTGCTAATGCTTTGATATACTCAACAAGTTTATCAGGCTCAAACAATGTAACACTCAGAGATTTGTCCACACAATCTCTTCTACTTGCCTCTTCCCGAATCCCTGGATTTTCGATAATCTGAGACTTGATCTTGGCATAAGCTTCTTCTGGGGTGCAGGAGCAAGCCAGCCCCAATTCTACCCGTCTAAAAACCTCATCCATGGCACAATGAACAGCATTACGGAATGCTTCCGAATTGGCTTGCTTTTCCATCTGTAAGAAATGTGTTCGGAAAGGCTTCAATGATGATGCTTCATTCCAAGCAAATGTTTGATCCCCAAAATATGCTACCAGAAAGCTGTCCCTTTTATGATACTTCATTGCCTGTTCCGATGCATCTGAAGGATCAAATATCTGTCCAGGCCACCAGGGATGGCTCCTCACTTTACCCCAGACCAAATCGGAAATGGAAAATTCATCTTCTTTCTCTGTTGCCAGGCGAAAAATGGCCAGGTTCTCCTTTACAAAGGTAGTTCCAGTCACAGTTTGCTTCTCCAGGCTTTTCAGTTGTTCAGACCCTGTAACATGTTCTGTGGTTTCTACCTTTTGATTCCCATCAGGACCAACCTCAGTAGCATCATCTGCTGCATTTGTATCAAAGTGATCCGACACGGGAAATCCCATATCACCTCCTATCTCTTTAACTTCGGCTCCCTTGCTATGACACTCATGTGGTGGGCAAATATCTTCCTTGACAATCTCATCTCCAGTATTCTGCTTTCCACCTGTGCCGGGACAGGTATTCCTATCAACAACTAGACTACCCACATTAGACTCAACGCCACTAGGCTGAGAAACCCCCACTTCAGAAACATGAGACCCCATAATTCGATTCTCATCCTGCTTGCAGGACCCACCTGCTGCTTCTGTCTCAACTTCAACTTCCATAGTCTGCTCCTCTCCAGTAGAAATACCCAGCTCAGAAACATGAGTGCCCATGATTTGGTCTTCATGTGGTGGAGAATCACGAGCTTCAGTGACTTGAGAATCTGATTCCAGATTTCCATCCCGCAAAGGCCCAAGAGATTCAGAAACTCCATTGGTAACCTCAGCAACTGTGTTTGAATGTACTCTAGCATAGACTCCCTCGTCACTGTAAGACTCATCTGGTGGGAAAATAACTTCCTTGACGACATCATTTCCAGTGTTCTGCTTTCCATCTGTGCCAGGACATGTATCCAAATCTACAACCATACTACCCACATTAGATTCGTTGCCACTAAGATGAGAAACCCTTGCTTCAGAAACATGACATCCCACGATTTGATTTTCATCGTGCTTGCAGTATGCACCTGCTGCCTCTATTTCTACTTCATCTTCCACAATCTGATTCTCCTCTCCAGCAGCAGTACACAGCTCAGAAACATGACCGCCCAAGTTTCCATCTTCGTGTGGCAGAGAAGCATGAGCTTCAGTGACTTGAACATCTGAATCCGGATGACCATCCCACAAAGGCCCAAGAGATTCAGTAACCTCGGCAACTGAACTTGAATCTACTGTAACACATGCTCCCTCATTGATATATGACTCATCTAGTGGGCAAATATCTTCCTTGAGAATATCATCTGCGTTCCGCTTACCATCTGTGCAAGGGGGACAGTTATCCAAATCTACAACTATACTACCCCTGTTAGACTCATTACCACTAAACTGAGAAACCCCCACTTCAGAAACACGAGATCCCACAATTTGATTTTCACTGCAGGAGCCATGTACTGCCTCTGTTTCAACTTCAACTTCCACAGCCTGATTCTCCTCTCCAGCAGAAGTATCCAGCTCGAAAACATAAGTGCCCATGTTTTGCTCTTCATGTGGTGGAGAAGTATGAGCTTCAGTGACTCGAACATTTGAATACAGATGCTCATACGGCAAAGACCCAAGAGATTCAGCAACTCCATCAGTTACCTTGGCAATTGACTTTGAGTCTACTGTATCACAAGTCACCTCGTTTGGATTCACCTCAACAGGATGTGAATCCATGCCTTCGTACCCATCTAAATGGGCAACCGCCTCTTTTTGTTCAGCTTGCGTGGAAGTAATCCTTTCGCAACTATCTGGACTTGTTTCTGGCAAAGACATCCTAAGATCCAGATTAGGAAGAGAACCAACACCCATAGAAGTAATTGCATCTATTACACCATTTTCTTCCGTACTTACACCGACCGCCTCAACCTCATAGCTTCGATTTTTCTCCAGACAAGAAGGAATCCCAGAGAAATTACCAGTCGCCGAAATTCCATCTATGAGATTCAAAACCGCCTCACTGTGCATCGCTGCAGCTTCGTCTTCGACAACAACTTGGGTTTGTTCAACCGACAATTCCATGGTCTTGGCCAAACACTCCACCTTTAGAGCTTCAATTCCACTATCCCACTCTTCATCTTTCGAAACACTAACTTTCTGCGACGTCGACGCACCAAGCTCACCAATTGCTTTCACGTCACACCCTCCATTTACAGACAGCGCTGCTGCTTCTTCGATCAAATTCCGTTCAACAAGAACATCAGAGTCATGCGCCACCGTTCTACTAGATCGTCTCCTCTACCAGAAACCCTAACCTCGTCAGTTCATGTCTTGGTTAGTCGGTTATGGTTTCAGCTACAGAAACGCCGACCGAAACTGAACATTCAGTAAACGTGACCTTAAAAGTCTGGTTGTGATCCTCGAGTGGAACAGCATCAGAGTTCAGGTCGAGGTCGCCGGATGGATTTGGAGACATGGAGAAACCCTAATAATAAAAAGGATGTTCTTTCGCTTACAATGATGCAAATGAAAACCCTAAGAACACTTCTATGAAGTGTGAAGTAAAAACCCTAGCTTGCATCTCTTTTGAAAAAGAGAACAGAGAGAGAGAGATTGCGTACCTGGTTAAGATTGACGAGCAGTCGATTCGAGAAGAGAGAGAGAGAGAGAGGTGGCGTTGAGAAGAGATTCCAGTTCCAGCTTCCAGCTTCCAGGTCGTCAAATTCGAAATACAAATCCTGAAAATAAGCAGTTTTGTCCGTTTGTGATTGTGCAGATAAAAAGACACAAAGAACTTAGCATTTTCTTTGAGTAAACCTTCGATCACTGCGGAGTGTGAGCGAAGAAACTCACAATCACCGAGTTCTCTCCACGTGGATTCTAACCCTGACTCTTAACTCAGGTAAGATTTCATTTTTTTTTTGTTTTATGATAAAAAGAAGGGTCGGGCTCCGTTGACATGTCTACAATGACAGGTATCTGTATAGAGACACAATATAAGCCACGTGGCAACTCTTAGAGGAATCTGACAGTATGGATGTTTGTCCAATCCCATGGTGGACCTACAAACCAAAAATCAGTCTGATTAGTGATATAGGCTTTGGATTGGACTTATTTTCATGGGCTGATCGCAACTGTGGGAATTTGAGCATTATTTGAGGCACAAAGATCCAGAGCATATAAATCACTAGTCAGCCTGATGTTTGGTTGTGTTAGTGTACCATGGGATTGGACAAACATCCATACCGTCAGATTCCTCTAAGAGTGTGCCACGTGGCTTATATGGTGTTTCTGTACAGAGACCTGTCATTTTAGCCCGTCAATGGAACCGGACCCAAAAAAGAATGGATTAAAGCATTCCACGAAAATAAGACCGCCCTGTTCAAGTAAAACTTCTGTCAAAACGTTTTGACGGAAGCTTCTGTCACAACGCACAATACGGACCACGTGGTCCACTATTAATGGACGATGACCGTATGGATGTTTTTCCAGTTCCTCGGTGGACCGGTAAACCAAAAATCAGTCGGATTAGTGATTTACAACCTTTGTATCGTTGCACCCAAATAACACTCAATAATGCTCAAATTCATACCGTTAAAATCAACAAACGAAAATAACTTCAATCGAATCGCTTATAAATCACTAATTAGGGTAATTTTTTGTTACAGGTCCACTAAGGTACTGGCAAAACATCCTTATGGTCAGCGTTCACTAATAGTGCACCACGTGTCTTATATTGTGCCTTGTGAGACAAGCTTCTGTCGTAACGTTGTGACAGAAGTTTTACTCGCCTTGTTCTTTTTTATTAAAAAAACAAAAAAAATTTAAAACCTTACGATAGTTAGGAGTCAGGAGTTAGAATCCACGTGGAGAGAATTCGGTGATTGTGAGCGGCTTCGCTCACACTCCGCCGTGATCAAAGGTTTACTCATTTTGTTTAGTCTTTAGAGAAAAAGAGCTGTCAACCTCACAAGAACGTTCTCCCTGGGTCTGCACCGTTGGATGAGTAAAACTTCTATCACAAGAAATTGTAAAACACACAATCACAAGCCAATGAGTTCTTGGCACGTACACAAGTGCTTTGCAACGTACCCATGTACTTTGCTTTTTGGTGTACGTGCCGAGAACTCATTGGCTGTGATTGTGTGATTTACAATTCGATTGTGACAGAAGTTTTACTCCCGTTGGATGGTCCTCGAGATACATTGAACTCTGAACCGCAGGGAGGACGCTGACAGATGTCTTATGCTGGAAGTAGGGAGCTGAGTCGCTGTCAATGTTTTAGCAACGTGGCAGAGGGAACGCGTACTACATTTGAACCCCACCTCTACTTTTGATGACAGCGCGCACTATAAAACCACGTGGTAGACTCTTAGGGCCTGTTTGGTACGTGAGAAAAAGAGTTTCGACGGCGAATATTATCTTGGCTAAATATTTGCTCATAGCAATATTTAACAATGTTTGGTACGTGTATGAGCTAGCTCACTTCAGCTTACTTCATTTTCTTTCAATTTGAGTGGGTCCCACATATCAAAGTAAGTCAAAAATAGGCTGGGCGAGTGCGGGAACCACATATTATGTCAAATAATAAAAAAAATTTATTTTTATCTTTTTTATATATTAAAAAATTAATTTTTATTGAAAATAGTGATTTTTCGCCGAAAAAATAAAATTTTCTCACCAAGGCATAATCGGCGTGAAAATATTTTCATAGGGGGGGGGGGGGTGATCAAATGTTTTCTCGCCGCGGAGGGCAAATATGAGGGCCCGGCTAAATATTCGCCGAGGGCGAGTGGCTGTCAAACGCAGCAGGGCGAATATTTGCTCGGCCAAATATTTTATTTGCCCGCCGCGGAATGTTACCAAACAGGCCCTTAGAGAGTAAAACTTGTGTATGACGGAAGCCGGTCACAGCAGTCAATACGAGCCACGTAGCACACGATCAGAGGGCGCTGACCGTATGGATGTTTGGCCAGTCCCTCAGTGGACCTACAAACCAAAAATCAGCCTGATTAGTGATTTACAACCTTTGGATTTGTGCACCTAAATAACGCTAAATAATACTCAAATTCCTACCGTTAAAATCAACCATGAAAATAAGCACTAATCAGGTTGATTTTTTGTGTACTGGTCCACCGAGGGACTGGCCTAGTGGACCTACAAACCAAAAAATCAGCCTGATTTGTTATTCTAGGCGTTGGATTAGAATTATTTTCATGGTTTGATTTTAACCGTGGGAATTTAGAATTATTGACCATTATTTGAGTACAAAGATCCAAAGGTTTGAAATCACTAATCAAGCTGATTTTTGGTTTATAGGCCCACCTAGGGATTGGAAAAATCCATATAGTCAGAGTCCTCTAAGATCATGTCACGCGGCTCATATCGTGCGCTGTCATCAAAGTTTTACTCATGGCATGCCGTTTTGAGCCAGGTGGGGTTCAAATGTAGTACACGTTCCCTCTCCTTGCCACGAGTAAAACTTCTGTCACGATGTCGTGACAGATGCTTCTGTTTTGTTTTTGTTTTTTTCGTGTAAGCCAACAGATGCTTCTGTTACAACGCACAATTCGATTGAAGTTATTTTCATAGGTTGATTTTAACGGTACGCATTTGAGACTGGTTGCAAAGATCCAAAGGTTGTAAATCACTAATCAGGTGATTTTTGGTTTGTAGGTCCACCGAGGGACTGGCCAAACATCCATGTGGTTAGCTCCACGTGTCTTGTATTTTGCGTTGGGACAGAAGTTTTACTCGCCACCGACCTGTACGAGTTATCAACTCAAAGCCTGGCAGCCTGGCACGTGGCCTTAATTTATACTCTCTATCAAACTTTGTTTTCTCGACTTTGTTTACAAACCAAAATTCATGGATTAGTTATTTCTATCCGTTGCATTAATGTCTTTTTTATGGATTGTTTTAACTGTGGATTTTGATCATTATTTGGAGTGTGACACTGTTAAAGACCACTAAACCTATGGATGTTTGGTCCATCCCTAGGTGAATCTGCGTGCAACTATTCACAGGGGTGGATCCAAGAAGGGCCCGGGGGCAGTTCCCACTAAAACTATTCACAGCGTTTAGTGAGTTGAAAAGTAAATGTTGTGTGATGGGGTGATTTCTAATCACGTGTGATCCACTATTATCTATAATTTATATTAGAATATAGATAATCTATAATCATGCAAATACTCCAGCCTTTGGATTATAACATTTTTATGGGGTGATTTCTAAACGTTGGATTTTAACTTTTTATTTCTACACTCAGATTGAGTGGCTAGAGATCTTCGATCCAACAACCCACAAATAATGGCCAGTAACAAGGTTTAAAGGGGACCGTTATAACGCTATAACGAACTGGGGGTATTACTGTTCGGCCGTTATAACGAAAAAAGCGCTCAAGGGCAAAAATGAGAAAATAACAGGAAAAACGGAGAAAAAAGGAGCTGAAATTTAAATTTTCAAAAATAGAAAATAACGGAAAAAAATGGAATATAACAGAAAAAAACAAAATAGCTTCTATTTTTTTCACAAATTTTTTTAGAAAATAATAGTCGTTGTTCTATGATCAAGTTCCTGATGGTCTGAGGAGTGTGGGTCTCTCCCTTTACTTGAGCATCTTGGGCATGGGGAACTTCCTTAGTAGCTTCCTCATCTCTGCTATCCAGAAGGCAACTGGTGGGGATGGTCGAGATAGCTGGTTTTCAAACAACCTCAACCGAGCACATCTCGATTACTTCTATTGGCTTCTTGTTGGACTCAGCACAGTTGAGTTGGCTGCCTACTTGTATTTTGCCAAATCCTATCTATATAGTACAATTTGAAGGGGGATTTATCATAGCGCAGTTGCTACCTTTGTTATCAGTAAGACGGGGTAGGTCACATGCCACTAGCTAGGTCAGGGGCCCATTGGTCACGTGCTTGTTTACTAAAACATGGTGACATGTGTACGACTGAGATTAGTTGGTTATATATGATATTCACATCTCCCCTTCTTGATACCACGGATATGGAATCTAACTGTCATATCAACTCCCTACCTCACCCTCTCTCCATGTGGCAAGTGTTGGTCATATGTTTGTCGATGTAGAAATTTTTTTTGAGAAATAATAAGAATTGGACCCAATAATCAAATAGCAATGAAAATTACGCGGGCGTGGGCACAACACTCAAAAGTAGGACGGAAAAATTTTAGATGCAAAGGACTTTGGATACAGCCGATGAAGAGGACTCTTGTGGCCGCCATACATAACACATTGTTTTGGGCCCACTAACCGTATGGATGTTTAGCCTTCCCCTGACCCCTTGTTTGAAATACATACAAACAATCAACTTGATCGGTTATCTCTAGCCATTGATTTTAGTACTTTTAGGATTGATTTTAGTCATTGGATTCAAACATGGTTTTGTATAATAAATCTGAGGGCTAAAAATCATCTACAATGCTCTCTAATAATCAAAAGACCATTTAAATGAATAAAATGTCATTTTTTAAATAAGAAACGTTTATGGACCAAAACATGTATACAACAGTGCTAGCCTCACGTGGGCAACCCTCTGATTGGGTAGCTGTCAACATTTAGTGTCAATTAGGTCCTGTTTGGTAACCCATGGTGGAGGGAAAATAAAACATTTGTGCGTGCTAATATTCGACCCGGGGCATTTGGCAGCTACTTGCCCGCGCCGAATATTTAGCCGGGCCCACAAATTAAAACATTTGATCACCCCTCCCCCCTCTGAGTAAATATTTTCACGCCAATTAAGCCTTGGTGGAAAAATTTTATTTTGTTGCGGGAAAATCACTAATTTCAATAAAAATGAGTTTTTTAATATCTAAAAAAGATAAAATTGAGTTTCTTTTTCATCCTTTGACCTAATATGTGAGTCCCACACTCGCCTAAGCCATATTTTGACTTACTTTGGTAAGTGGGACCCACTAAAATTGAAAGAAAATGAAGTAAGCTAACTAATACATGTACCAAACGTTGTTAAATATTGATATGAACAAATATTTAGTCGAGATAATATGCGCCTGGTTAAATATTCGCCATTGGAACTCTTTTTCTCACATACCAAACAGCCCTTTAGAGTTTTTGATTAGATGTCAGTCAACATTGTGAGTGACTACCATGGAGTAGTAAACAGATCTGCATCGTTATATGTTTACACTGTTACCTAGGGATGTAGTGCCCACAACGATCTAGGGATGTGGTGCCACACCCATGAGGAACTTAATGATCTAGCTTTTCAAATTGCGGTTATGTGACCAAATATGATTTTTCGCCAGAAAATTATGACCCCAACATTGACAGGGTGTCAAACTAGTTTTTGAAATCTAAAAAAATACTTGGACTAAGATTTGTGTTTTTCTCTAAAATTTTCTTCTAAACAAAAATCTTAGAAAAATAAATCGAGTCTGCTTCACAACCATAGGTGGTAGGACACACAGCTCAAAATAATGAGTTCTATAGAAAATCAACAAGACAAACATGTCATGCAGATTTTTTGAGTTTTCTAAAACAAACATAGTTTTTAAATTTTAAGATTTTCAATTAATTATAATATTCAATTTCCTTCGTCGGATTTTAGTATAAATTGGAAGGGGGTGATCATGTGAGGGATAAGTTCTATTGAGGTTGGATTTGACTTGAGTTGACTCTTGTTGACTTTATTTGACTTGATTTTTATGGACTTATTAGACTTGTGTAATGACTTTGACATATGTTCGTATGATAATATTATATTATATTAACCCGCTCCTCGTGCCTCAGCTTGCAGACCAACCAAGGTGAAGACATCAGCAAGTCCAAACAAAATGAACTGAGGAACCAACCACCACACACTCATTGGAACTGTCGCCGTTGGCATGTCGATTAGACCAAAATCTAGAGCAATTTTAAGTCGTTTCTTCTCAACTAGAGCTGCCACTACCATGGAGATCACAGATAGAAACATCCCACTTCCAATTCTCTAAAGCATTGTTATGCCAGAGGGTCTCCTGGTGAAAACTCGGGAAATAGGAACAAATGCACGGTCATATATCGGAATGAAGAGAACAATTGACATGCCAATGAAGGTTTGGAGTGAGGCTGCTGGTATCTGAAAGCGTGATCCTATTGATCTGTCCATGGTGCTACTTTGCTTAGTGAAGAAGGTCGAGGATTGTGCAAACACAACCCCATATAATAAACATGTAGCCCATATGGGAACCAACCGCAATACCGCCTTTGCTTCTTCCACCTGACTAATGCTACATACTATCTGATCTTTCCCTGAACCGTCTGGTACAGTAATCAACGCTTTGTCAAGATACCTATATCATTAAAGAGAAAGGCCTTACTGCCATGTTGCTTAAATAGATAGAATGCTCTCTTAAGTATAAAAATTGGGTTTAATGGCCATGGTTCATTCCAGTTACATTATTATTGCAAATAACGCCTTACTATATTAGGGTTGTCACAACCATTTTAGGCCCTGCTTGGTATCTTGCATGTCTATAGTTTGCAAGAAAATATTTTTTGGCAAATATTTGCAATGACAAAAAATTGTAGTGTAACATTTTTTCCTTCTTATTGTCTGTTTCAGGATCTGGAGCCGATGCGGACGATTGGCAGTGGACGATGCCGTTGACAATCAAACAAATTCTCCTCACATAACCAAGTGTGTGTTTTTTAAGATAGAAAAAGATGTAACAAGCACGATTTTTGTTACTCAGCGCTGTAATCTGGGCCATTTTCGTGGATATACACACACAAAAACTCTGTTTGATTGGTAATCTCTAGCCATTAGATTTTATTTCTTTTTAAGGTATGATTCTAGCCGTTGAATTCTACAATTATTTTTGAGTTCTAAAACCAACGGCTAAGAATTATCAAACAAACTGATATTTGGTATGAATGTCTACCAAGGGGTGAGCTAAACATCCATGCGATCAGTGGGCCCAGCCAGATGGTGGTGAGCAACAAAAATCATGCTTCCGTATGCCAAAAAGCTTGATTTATACCTTCTTACGTCACGACCAAAGGTGGAAAAAGATGTAGCAAGTGGAAATAGATGTAACAAGGGAGTAAAACTTCCGTCACAAGGTTATCATAGAAGCTTCTGTCACAATGCACAATATGAGACACGTGGCACATAATTAGTGGACTCTGACTGTATGGATGTTTGGCCAGTCCCTCGGTGGATCTGCAAACCAAAAATCACCCTGATTTTTGGATCTTTGCACCCAAATAAAGCTCATTAATGCTCAAATTCCTACCGTTTAAACGTTAAAATCAACCCATGAAAATAACTTCAATAGAATCGCTTAGATATCACTGATCAGGCTGATTTTTGTCCACCGAGGGACTGGCCAAATATCTATACGGTCAGCGTCCACTAAGAGTATGCCACGTGTCTCGTATTGTGCGTTGTGACAGATTGAGAGAAGCATCCGTCACAGTCACAGATGTTTACTCATAACATACCCGAAATATTTTAAATTTATTTTTTATTATAAAAGCGAAAGCACTTGGCACGTGGCAAAAAGCACTCGAGTACGGAGCAAAATTGATGACACCGCAGTGGAGTAAACCTTTGAATATGAGCCACGTGGAAAATTCTTAAGAGGATATTAACCGTGTGGATGTTTGGCCAATCACTAGATGGACGTACAAACCAAAAATAAACCTGATCGGTGATTTCTAAGTGTTGGATTGAAGTTATTTTTATGGGTTGATTTTAACCGTAGGAATTTGAGCATTATTTGGGAACAAAGATCCAAAGGTTGTAAATCATTAATCAGGATGATTTTTGGTTTGTAGGTCTACCTAGTGATTGGCCAAACATCGATACGGTCAGTATACTCTTAAGAATGTGCCACGTTGCTCATAATGGCTGCAGTCAGCGGCGTCGCCGACTGTCATTTGAAGGTTTATTCACGTGCTTGCCAAGAATTGCGTGGCAGTCATCGGCCTCGATGATACTCTCTATGAGTCTATCCGCTCCATAAAAATGACTAGTTTTCTCCTGCAACAGAAGGAGAGAGTGGATCACTGCAGTGCATTCCCTTTTTCAATAATTATTTTCTGACCGATTGTTTCAGAGTATATACACCAGACGGAGCTCTAAAATTTCCGTAAGCGATCAAAAATTGGGCAAAATCGTCTCAAATGGAGACCCGTTCAAAGGATTTTCGAGGTGGGTTTGCAGGGATTTGGCAAAGAGAGATGGGTTTATCTCAGCCCAGAAACTTCGCTCACCGATTCGCTGGTTTAGAGGTCTGGATTCTCATTTCTTTAGCTAGTTTTATTTGGTTTCTTGGATCAAATCTCTTGATTTTAGTGAATCGAAGTTAAGATTGGGGATCTCATCTGAATTCTATAGTTTTCATTTCTATGAAAATGGTGTTTTCTTTTTTTAATATTTACTGGCGAGACTCTGGTGGTTGTTTTTGATAGAATGATTTTAGTTTATAATTTGTGGCAAAGTTGAAACTTCACTGAACTGGTGTGTAGCAGTCATGGTTGAGGTGTTTGATGAACTGGGTAAAAGCTTAGCAAGTGATGTTTGATGGGGGAGAAGAGAAGGATTTAGTGGGTTTGGTCTTCCTAGAGTTTAGGGAAGCTCGTGTGGGATTTATTACATATGCAAAATTCAGAGACCCATTTTATAATTTAGGAAAGCCGTGAGCTTTGTTTTGTGTTTCAAGTCTAAGGGCCTGTTTGGATCGATATTTCTATTCCAGAAAAAAAAATTGCAGGAAAAAGCTTTCAAGAATATAAATTTCTGGTGCAAAAGTAGTGATACAAACAGGCCATTATCCTCTGAGCAATCTATAATTAAATCTTAGGGTTATATATATACATGCATATATATGGGATAAAGTTACTACTGCTTTTTGACTTATAAAATGATACCAGATCATGGATTCATGGGAACCACATGCAGAGGAGTTAAGGGCTGATTTTTGGTGAGGATGGTCTCCTTATGAAGGAGATCACCCTCACCAAAAATTAACAATTTTTAAAACTTCTAGCCCTATCAAAGATGGACCTAAATTTGATGGTGAAAATGGATGGTCCAAAAAATTTCAACTTGCAATCCAGAAGGCTACAAATTTCGAAATGGACTGGTTTTTTGTGAGGTTGATATCCATGTTGAGAAGAATATCATCATAAAAAACCAGCCCTTAAATCATATGCATGTGGACCCACGTCCATTAGTCATTATATTTGTCACAAAAGCATGAGTCAACGTATCCCAGCCCTATATATGTGTGTGTGTGTGTGCACAGGATTTGTTGACAACTAAAAATGACAAATGGTCATGGAGCCTACATGGGGATGAGATAAGGGATGATTTTTGGTGAGCAAACTCTCCTCAGCATGGATATCAACCTCTCAGAAAATCAGCCCATTCTGACATTGCTAGCCTTATGAAAACTGGATTCCAAGTTGAAAAGTTCAGAACTGTCCATTTTTCACTATTAAGTCCACATTTGATAGGGTTAGAAGTTTTAGAAAAGGGCTGATTTTTTGTGAGGGTGATCTCTATGATGAGGAGATCATCCTCACCCAAAATCAACCACCTGTTAACTCATCTCCACATGGGCCTCACGACCGTATGTCATTTTATTTGTCAAAAATCATTTGTAACTTTATCTCAACATATACATATTTGCATATTTTTTTTTGCATAATAAAGCTTACAAAATATCTTTCCTTGGTGCAAAAATGGTGATCCAAATTCCCCATTCTTAATTCTATTTTAAGAGCAGATCTCTGTGCAGTTTAAAAATGAGTACTCTTTTTATTTAAAGGAAGTAACATTATGGTGTCGTCGTGAGCTAAAATGGTCAACATGCCAAAGAAATAGTAAATGCGGTCAAGTTTTTGTATGGATTATTGGAAATTGTTGATTTCCTTATTCAGTCTTCATTTCTGGAACAGGGCATAGTTAAGCGGATTGATCTGTATGGGAAGCTAGATGGTCACGAGGGTTGTGTAAATACAGTGCATTTCAACTCTACTGGTGACCTTCTCGTGTCAGGCTCTGATGACAGACAAGTTATATTTTGGAACTGGACAACTAAAAGTAAAAAATTCTCATACCCTTCTGGCCATTCAGACAATATATTTCAGGCCAGAACTATGCCATTCAGTGATGATCAGAAGATAGTAACGTCTGCTGCTGATGGCCAGGTTGGTTTTGTGTATAAGTTATTTCACTTAACCCTTGATTGTGATTTTGCTAAGAATATACGTTTTGTTCATTAATTATGGTGTAGTGCTTTGGCTGACCCAATAATTGCCTTGCAATTTGGTGTCATAATATTTTGGCATTTTTATGAAGGTTAGTGTGCAGAATTTTTCTTCTATTTAATATTCCTTTTTTAATATCAAGAATCCATAGCCTCCTTTTTATTCCTTCTATTTTTGTTCCTTAAATTTTGGGACATTGAAGAGGTTTTTTTTCCCTGTTTTTAATTCCCTCATTTAAAAGATAAATGACAATATAGGTAAAGAACAAGATGGGTCCTGGCAATCTCAGAAACTTGAGCTTGCTCGTTAACTGCTGTACTATCTCCTCTTGATCCAAAGGAATCTCATCATCAATATCAACAACAGAGCCTTTCCCAATTATTTGGGGTCAGGCTACATGAGTCCTGTTCCACCATTCCACTCTACTGGGCTATATCTTCTGTTAAAGCATGCTTCCAATATTTTCTCACTACCTGATCCACGTCCATTTTGACCTTACCCTTAGGGCCTTTAAACTATGCCCAAGCACTCTTTGATGTACGACAAAGGCAAAATGGAAATAAATATCTGTCAAATAAAAAGTAAACTTACTGATAGGGTTGATTGGCATTGCACTGATCAAACAGCATTACACCTCGCACTAGCATAGCACCCAACCATGCATATTGAGCATTGAACCTAATCTCGAAGAGATCACTTCTTAGACTGAAGACAAAAACTGATATTCCATTCCATTCCATCGTGCAAAATAGAGAGTACATGGGTATTTATATATGAGTAAGGTGGCAGCCTTTCTTTCTCTTGTTACAACTCAACTCAAAAATAAAAACTCATTGACTTAGGGGGCGTTTAGGAACGAGAAGTAAAAGCACTTCTACTTGTAGTTGAAGTTACTAGTTGATTTTTTACCTCCAAAAATGTCAGAGAAATTAAAAGCGTTAAGAGGCCTTCTAATTTTTGAGAAGTAATTCTCTTAGAAGTTAAAAGCTAAAATGTTTGGCTTCAGTTTTAAGTTAGTTTTTAACTTTCCAAAAGTTAAAATATGAAACACATCCAAACTAACTTTTTGGCTTATAAAATTCAATAAGTTACTTATTTCTGTGTTGCCAAATGCCCCCCTTAATAGGAATCAAATTAAAACTTACTAAAATGAAACTACTTGCTGGGAAATTGAAGAAAATCGTAGAAAGGGGACATAAGTCTTAGTTAAAACCAAATTCCTCATAAAAACAATCCTAAACTAATACACAGCATAAGACTTACTAAAATTTGTTTTTACCCACCCTTCAAACTAGTAATGTGGTCATGATTTTTCACCTTGTTTGTATTTTGCTTGTAACTCACTCAAACTATATCCAAATTGCATTAGCTTGGGCTCATTAAATAGCTAATGGAATAAGCTTTATAGTGATACCAAATTTGAGTCATTCTGATATTTTTGAGGTAGAAAATATAGCCATGTCTGAAGTGATGAGATAGGACTGCATCATTGTAACTAGTTCCATCAGCTGTCTTAGTTACACATGGACAAAGGTTTGAAGAAGCATACTTTAACAGAAGACACAGCCCTAGATCGAGCTGGAATGGCATAATGGAATCATATACAAATAGGTTTTCTTATATCAAAGCAAAGTTTAAAGAGGCTAGTTTGGGTACTGAGGCGATTTGCCTCCAAAATGCGAGGCGGTGCTGAGGTGTAAGCCTCATTTAAAAAAAAAAACGTTGCTTGAGAAATTCTAAAAAAATATAATCAATTTAGAAAAATTAGAAACATACGATGTGAAAAAAAAAAAAGCATAAAGTTACTGAGGCTATAGCTTTTACCTTAGGAGTGACATTATTAGGTACACAGGCTGAAAGCCTGATATTTTGATATCAAATCATAAAAAAACATAAATCACAACTAAATTATCAAATCTAAATAGTTAATAAGCCAAGTCCACTAACAAAGTATCAATACTAACAAAATAACTAACAAGATAGAGATAGGAAAATAGTAGAGCAAATTTGTAATGCTTTGATTTCTTACTTGAGTTTGGTGAGGTACCTCACAAGAAAACCCTAGGAAGTGACGGAATCAAAATCCAATGATATTTGAGTTCTCTTTGAGAATTTCTCTCAAGTGGGAAAAACGAAGGATGGAAGCTTAGATTTAGGGTTTCTCAGAAAAGAAAAGGTTTTAAAGAACAAAATTAAGACCTTTTAGGTTGTTTTTATGATAAAAGATTATTGGGGGGATATTTTGTTTTTATTAACGTGTATAGCCTCGAGTGCGCCTCAAGGCTATAGCCTCAGTGGACCGAGGCTTAAGCCACAGAAATGACCACTAAGTCTATAGCCACAAGGTTGTTTCTTGGAGTCTTGAGGTGAGGCGAACCTCAAGGCGTAGCCTCAAAAAGCCTTTTTAAACCATGTATCAAAGTATTTATTTTTCTTTCTTTATTTTCACTTATGGATCGGAGTTTTTTCTAGGGGAATTACAACTTCCAGAGTTCGTTTTGCTTCATCAAGAGCACCAATGTTTTGTAACTGTAGTGGATGAAGCAAAATGGGAGTGAAAAAACATTGCTGCTCTGGAAGAAGAAAATATGCTCTGGAAATAGTATTTCCCATCTATGTTTTTGTCAAATCCCCTATAGAAGATCTATGTTGTAAACATTTTCCTTTTCTTGCAGGTCAGGCTTGGCCAGGTCTTGGAGAATGGCCAGGTTGACACGAAAAGGCTTGGGAAACACCAAGGCGGTGTACACAACCTTGCAATAGAGCCGGGAAGTCCTCACATATTTTACAGCTGCGGTGAGGATGGTTTGATACAGCATGTAGGTCACATTCATACTAAATTTCAGGTCTATTTATTCCTTCTAAAAATGGTTTGTTGGTTTCTATTAGAGTTACAGAACCACAAAATTGATTTTTTCAGTTTGATCTGCGAAGTCATTCTGCTGCCAAGCTTTTCTGTTGCTCGTCATTCACAGAAAATAAGCAGCCTCATGGCAGCATACAGTTAAATGCGATCGTGATCGACCCACGAAACCCTAATTATTTCGCCGTAGGAGGCTATGACAGATATGCTCGTGTTTATGACATAAGGAGCTACCAGTGTGCTGCATCAAGTCATTCGGACAGACCCGTAAATACTTTCTGTCCCCATCATCTAATTGGGACTGACAAGATTCACATCACTGGAATGGCATATTCTAACACGAGTGAGCTGCTCGTCTCTTACAATGATGAGCTTGTCTACCTGTTTCAGAAGAACATGGGCTTGGGTCCCGACCCACAGTCTATCCTTCCTGAAAATTTGCAGAAACTGGACCAGCCACAGGTGTACACAGGGCATAGGAATTCACAAACAGTTAAAGGAGTGAACTTTTTTGGCCCCAGCGATGAATACGTAGTGAGTGGGTCTGATTGTGGGCACATATTCATCTGGAAGAAGAAGGGGGGTGAACTATTGCGTTTAATGGTAGGCGATAGACAAATAGTAAATTGTCTCGAGAGCCATCCATATGTGCCTGTTCTTGCCACCAGTGGAATAGAAAAGAACATAAAGCTCTGGGCTCCTATGGCTAATGATTGCATTCCACTGCCTGAAAATGTACAAGAGGTACATTGCCAAGTTCAGATTACAGAAACTTCCTCAAATATTTCTTGCTTTAGCAAGTCCTAATATTTAGTGTCTTTTTAACAGATAATGGAGACTAACAGGCAGGGCAGAGAAGATCGTTCACGGATAACACTTACCCCCGATGTTATCATGCATGTGTTGAGGCTGCAGAGAAGGCAGACTTTGGCTTACATTGAAAGGAGATACACCAGAGCTGATCTCGAGAGCGATGAAGAAGATGAAGGAGAGGCTTATGTTGTTGGATTTTCAGATGGTAGCGCCTCTTCTGAAGAAGGTTTTACTGGGAATTCCACAGAGTGCAACATTAGCTAATGTGTATAGGTTATAAGTAAGTAAAAAAATAATAATAATTCACTCCTTTAAAGTTAACATGTTTATTTTATGAGGTTAGTCTTTTTTACTAGGTTACGTGGAATATTGTGAGGGTTCTTGAATTGGTGGGGAACATACAATCTTGAAAGCCCCCGTTGAAACTGGTCACAACAACAGGATGCTTGGGCACTCGGTTACACAAAACGGCACAATTACAAAAAAATTCAGAAGATTAGAGGAATTTGTATTATGTAAAATTGTAAATCATCTATTACAAAACATAATCAAACACTACCAGTCCAATAAAAACAGAGATTCAAGAAAAATAAAATAGAGTAAACAAAAAAAGCCCCATATATAATTTTGAAAGAAAATCCACATGCATAGTCATCTCTTATTAAGGTAAATTTTAACGTGTCTTGATTATATATTTGGTGTAGTAGTTATATTAAAATTAAGTGTAATAATGATATAAAAATTTGGTGTAATAGTGTGGTTTTGTAGTATTTTGATGACACCAATGTATACATTTGGATAGTTCAAAAAATGGAATGCTGGCAATCGAATCTCCCCTTCTCTAATGATGCTTGGTTGTATATTTAAGTATACCTTTTCTATAGGTAAAAGTTGTGCATCTTCTATGAAGGTAATTCTGTATTAATAGATCAGGTGGTAAACGTAATAAATATCATGTACGCTACTGTAAAAGCAGAAAGGAAAGTATGCAAGGCATGTAGACATGACTAGGAGACTAGAAGGTAGAACAGGATTGTAGACAAGATGTTGCAAAAGCTAGAATAAGCTGTCAGTCTACCATGGGTCTTGCCCTAAGTTTGGGAACTTATGACAACAAAATGCATAATGATCCTCTCTTGTCAAGGGCATCAACGATTTCTGTATTCAACTTAAACATTACTGTACACATCATATGGTGTTTATAAGCAGGATTTCTCATTGTCTTCATTAGATAGTATATTTAAGTATACCTTTTTTATAGGTAAAAGTTGTGCGTCTGCTATGAAGGTAATTCTGTATTAATAGATTAGCTGGTAAACATAATAAATATCATGTACACCACTGTAAAAGCAAATAGGAAATTATATAAGGCATCTAGACATGGCTAGGAGACTATAAAGTAGAACTGGATTGTAGAAAAGATGTTGCAAAAGCTAGAATAAGCTGTCCAACTAGTCAACCATGGGTCTTGTCCTACATTTGGGAACTTATAACAGCAAAATGCATAATGATCCTCTCTTGTCAAGGGCATCAGTGGTTTCTGTATTCGACTTAAACATTACAGTACACATCATTGGAGGGCAACAATGAAATTATGTGGCCTTTAGGTTCTAATAAACTCGAAAGTCAGCCTCCTATTGGACTGTACCCTATATTTTGTTTGGAGAAACAAAATATCTAACCTAAATTGAGGTGGAGGTAAAAAAATTCTTATTATTAGGTTACTCAAGTTATGAGTACTAGACATTGAACAATTAATGATAAACAAAAATATTTTAGGACTGGAAATGCAATTTTGTGAGCTATTGGCCACGCAAATGTTCACTTTAAATCACTTCTAAAGGCACCACATTGAAAATCTGTAGGTTATGGTGATACATTTTCAAATGATCAGTATTGTTAAAATTGTGCTCACTGGATTATTTGTTGATGATCGGAAGAGTAAAGCTCAATGAGAGTTTAACACAAGAAAGAAAGATTGCATTAGAAACTAGTTGCACTGTCGATCAGTAAAGGACAGTGCAGTGGCCAGTGTAGCATGAGGGTTCCACCCGCTTCAAATTTGTTAGTGAGTTGAGCGTACTACTGAAATGGAGGTATGGACTGTCTACTTCCATATGTGGTTGTGGACAAAAGATCTACAATGTACATATTCTTCTTTAATATGAAAACTGATCCAGACAACTGGTTTGTAATCTTAAAAACCAAAATTCGGAAGCTGAAGAGAAGGCAGTGAAATAAGAGAACAAAATTAGAGGCTGATTGAGGAGTTGAAAGAGGAGGATCCGCAGCCGAACTTAAATATTATTGACTTGCTAAATAAGTAGTTTTCCAAAGGCAACAGTTATGGATAAAACTGGTTTTAGATCGATTTCCCATTTCTGCAGTCAAATGGATATCTACTTACATCAATGGCAATAGAACTTCAATGAGATTTCTACTTATGACTGTTATGAGTTATTTTTGCTTCTTGTATGCAAGGGGGTCAGTCTAATATCTGTAAAGTACAGGGCTAGTTTGTAATTAGCCCCACACTTATTAATATAACAGTGGGTCGTATGGGATTCTACCAATAACTGAAGTTCCTTTGATATTGATACAAGAAGACCTAGATCAATCAACTTTAAAGCAGTAAGAGAAAAGAGACAACAATCTACAACGCAAGTATATATAGTGGTTCGGTGTATCAACACCTACGTCCACTCTCCAAACAGTTTCACTGAGCCAACACCTTTTTAATTCAATATTTAAGCAGTCTTACAATATTGAATATGGTAAAGGACCCAATCTCGATTGCAATCGATAGGACAGAGTAAGGTCGCAACCAAACTCTAGCTCAATCAAGACTAATCTTGATTGCATGCACGATATCTATGCACCAGCTTGAGGGGGAGTGTTATGAGTTATATTTTACTTCTTGTATGTAGGGGGGTCATACTGATATCTCTGAAGTACATTGGCTAGTTTGTAATTAGTCCCACACTTATTAATATAATAGTGGGTCGTATGGGTTTCTACCAATAACGACTCTACTCTTCTCTATTCTCTTCCCTTTCTTTCTCCTCTCCAACCCTAGAAACTAACAATGGCAACAGCAGAACTAAGCACCAACAAAAGTGTTTCTGAAGAATAGTTATAGCATATTCACTCTTCTTGATAAAGTGCAGCCAACTGCTGGTAACTTCCACAGGAATTTTCTGGTGGCTATCAAGGCATACATTCTGACTTTTGTTGATAGTTTTGTGAACAGATGAATTATCTCCAAGGTATTCAAAATTTGGTTTTGCCATCCTTATTCCATCTGGAAGCATGTTGTCCAAATATTTGGGAGCTTTAAAGCAAATTAATCTAGGAAATGCCTAACCAATCTCATAAATCTTAGGAATTCCATCTGGAAACTAATGATCAAATATTTGGTGGCAGAAGTTGTATGTACCATGCATGCTTGTTGTATTGCTTCCAGGGGATCTAACCCCTACTTTATGCTTCGTGGAACCTAGGTTCATTCCAAAGCTTTAAATGGCTACGAATAAAAAACCTAGGACATCTATTGGATCTTCTCCAATCTTCCACTATTTATCTCCAATCTTCTCCAATCTTCCACTATTTATCTCCAATCTTCCACTATATATTTGGACCCACAACATCAAATTTGTGCTCCCTTTCTCACTAGCAAGTCTGTCACACCTATTGTTGTGATGTTTCCCCCTTTCAGTCGTTCCCACCTTCATGGTTAATGGTTTTGACTAATTCAGTTGTCCTACCTAAAGCCTAGCCAAGGGTTTCTCATTCCCTCATTCCCAAATCACTCAAAAGAATCTCCAAAACAACCAGTGTTTTTAAAGGCGTGTGAGGCTTACGCCTCGGGGCAGAGCTCTTAAAAAACGCCTTGAGGCTCATGCAAAAGGCGTTTACACATCTGAGGCGTACGCCTCACTCCAAAAGGCATTGACGAGGCTTACGCCTCTCAGTGAAGCGTACGCCTCATCAACGCTTCTTGGATTGGGCATACGCCTCAGATGTGCTATTTTTTGGCATGTTGTTTTAAAAAAGAAATAAAAATTGAATGTCAAGATATTAAAAAAATAGGTGTCGAAGGGACCCAACTTAAAAATAAATAAATAACCTTAAGTTTTATATTTAAAAGGGACCCAACATCGATTGATCTACAATTGATTGATGACGAGATGTTGAATTTCGACTTGGACTATCAAGAAGAGGATGTTATTCAAATAATTGATGAAGATGCATTTAATTTAGTAGAAGATTGAGTCCTTTATTAGTGTTGTGTTTTTTTGTTAGTGGTTGGAACTTGGAACTTGGAAATATACTTTGTTTTTTGAATTTTTGCTATATTTATTTATAGATTTAAATACTTATCTACTTAAAAAATGCATGCTTGTGAGGCTTACGTCTTACGCCTTGAGGCTTACGCCACAAGACTTTGGCTAGTGAAGCGCCTCGCCTCACTCCTTAGCTTTTAAAAACACTGAAAACAACTACTTTCCTTCACATCTTGAGCTGTTGCAACTTCTTCATAGAAAAAGCTTCTTTCTAGTGTTCCTCAACTTTCATTCTGGTTTGATTTTTAGTTTAACCATTTGGGATAGTTAAAAATATTTATGTTACTTGAATTATTTACTGGACTGTAACATCATTTCTGATTAGTCTAGAAATTGTGAATTGTAGCACGTCCATATTCTAAATGTCAAAATATGAGTTTTCATTCTTTTGGGTCTCCATGATTTGGATTCTCAGGGGAAGCTTGTCATCATAGATGTAATCTCTTCTGTGTTTGGAAAAATTCTCAACAACTTTTTTGTTCTCGCTGAAAATAAATGCATCCAATTCATGCCATACACCATTCAGTATGTAGCTTCCAATGAATTCTTGTTCCAAGCACTCCTACTTTTGCCAGAACTTCATGTTTCACCAAATTCTTGATGTACATTCTGGACTTCCCTTTCATTTATCTTTTGTTTTTCAGGTAAACCAATCTCTATTAACCCAGCATTTGTAGATTAACCTTTCAAACTATAATTATCTTGTTAATTTTAATGTAGCAATTTCTATTGTGAATGATCGATTGACTGGTAGGTTGATCAGGAAGAACATTTGAGTTGGGCACTTGTACTACCTTAACCCTCCACCCTTTCAATTACCTCATGAGAATAGTGGATGTTTCTACCTACATTACCAAGTTGAACTTTCTACCTACTCTCAAGCCTTCTCAACCTTGTTGAGACTACAAGCAATGAGAGGAGGACCTTGTAACTCTTCATCAGAACAGTACATGGGAGTTAATTTGGCTCACCCAGTAAGCATACCATTGATCGTTGATGGATTATTGATGCTCAAGATTAAGATACAAACCTATGGTAAAAATAGGTTTTTATTTTATTTTATTGTGTTTAATAGTCAGGTTTGATACTTCTTAGTCAAGAAGAGCTATTTTATCTGGAATATGAACTTAACTAAACGCCCTTGTAGCCTGTATGATCTCCGCCGGTTTGTTGACTGTTTTTAGACAGAATTCCAATTATCAACTTGATCTGAAGAATGCATTCGTCTTAGACAATCTATATCTTATGGGCTGCCTTTGCTTGTTTTCAGATTACGTCTCCCTTTTTGCTGTCACTTTCTTAAAGCACTCTAATGGAAACAAGCCTTCAGAGTTTGGTGTGTGTAATTCTGCTATATGGACTCAATATGACTACTGTTTTTTTTGTTCACTAAGCAATTTGTCACTGGATCATCCTTTTGGTTGACAATATTATGTTTATGAGTGGTTATCAAATTGACATTCCTCTTCTCAATCCGAGTCTTCTAACTCATTTACCTATGAAGCATATGGGATCATTGGTCCTGAACTATTTGTTTTAATGCACAATAAAGTATGACAGAGATTTGTGCTGCTGTGTCCTCACATGGTGCGAAATAGATTGTACTTCCATGTGAAAATTTTGTCCCAAATGGGACCAATTGGTTTGCAGATCCTAGCGCGGAACATGTCTTCAGTCAGTTTATGCATCTCCTTAGGAACACGATCCATCGACAATCATATTAGTATAATAGTGTTATTTGATACCATAAAACTACAATCCAAGCTCGTGTTGAAGCTGATTATCCGTTTACATTTGTACCCTCGGACGAAGAGTATCTTCCTCTATGCGATTATACTGGGACAATGTGGGTGCCCTTCAGATTGCTTATATAAAAAATCAAATTTCTTTTCATTGTGAAGCATAATATAGAGGATTGCTAAAGGTGTCACGTCGTTCTCTCAACTTGCTTTGCAGGTAGGAAGAAATATATGACAGAGGTACATGAAGAGAATCTTTTAAGCTCATAGTTAAGCACCAAAGGATGGAATGCGCAAATCTCATGGTTGCGACACAGTTCTAACCAAGCGAAAGGTTCAACTCGCCAACTATTCAACTGAGAAATACTTGAAATTACATTGCTTGTTCACAGTTTTGTGGTTCAACTTCAACTGGACAAAATGAGATTTATTGCTCCTAAAAAATTCAAAGTGGGCAGCTTATGTTGAAAAAAATTACAGCTCCATTCCAACATTGAGGAAGAAAGGTGCAGATGAAGACTCTCTGCACCTTCTTGTTAAACCAGAAGTTCTGTGCTCAAACATGGGATCAGCTTATAATGACCCCATCCCATGACTATAAGATTGTGATTAGATTGTTGTGCTGCGATAAATTTCCTAACCATCGATTAGGTTGACAAGTCTTTATGAAGTGATCAAGAACAAAATGGAAAATCTAATAGAGAGAGAGAGAACTCTATGCACCAGTTTGAATGAAGCCATTAAAAGCTTCCCATAAAATACATGGGTAAACAGACTCGACTTCTGCTGCATAATTTTTTGGTTGCATCTCAAGCTGAGATGGAATTGTCAGAGAGAATGAATGAATCTTATCAAACCCTAAGCATGAACTAAAAAAAAAAAAATTAATGGAGAAAGAGGAATCTAGGATCACATAATATTGTAGTCTTGATCACTCCACCACCCTTTTGTTATTACACTCTCTTAGCCTCTGTTTCTAAAACGTTGACCTTCCTCCATGTACCTATTCCACAGCCAAACAAACTGCCTGTATGTATCAGTTATAAGATTGAAAAATACAAAAAAAGACTTGGAATTTTTTTTATTAATCAGGCCTTAGTAAGACAGAACAACAGGGACAATGGATAGAGAATCAGTAGGCCCCACTTATAAGATCTCTGCCATTAATGATGGTGATGATCATTTAATCAGGTTTGTAGAGCATTACTGTGCTCTACAGGGCTTATGGGGACACATGTGGGTTCATTTAATACCCACATGTGCCTGTTAGTATCATTCCTGTCTGTAATGTTGACTTGACTTTGTATGTTTGTATGTAAGGCGACTACAGCTTGTAATGTATCTACCTGAGTTAGGAGCCATTGCAGGAGGCTTGGAGATAACTGCTGGGATGGTAGTCATTGGGCCCACCGTCGAAGGCGGGAAGACGTGAGCAGGAACTCCCATCGTCTGTGATTGATGATAATGATAAAACGGATACACTGGCATCATCGTGTTTGCACTCACCATCCCTTGCCCTGGATATACCTGGGAGAAATGCCCGTTCACGTAGGACCCACCGGTGTAGCTTAACTTCTGTGCATCTCAACAATAAGAAAGGATTATTAATATATGATTAGCGTGATCTGCCATGTTAAGCAGGCCGATCTTGTGCCACCAGATCGGTCAGCGCAATCAAATCAAAGGGCCTCACGAGTATGAAAAATTAGCCCAAGTAGATGATTTGTAACCATCCAATAAGTCAACTTTCTCTTGGATCATTGATTAGATGTGGTTACGCTAACGGCTCAACCAATGGGGCGATGGCAAATCATGTGGGGCCATTAATTGGATGGTAGCCACAATGAATGGTATGAATCATCATACGGTGCTGTTGTATGAAACACCAATCTTAAGCTATGGGCTTACCGGGTTGTAACCGATGTCAGTTGTAATGTAGGTTGGAGAGTATCTGTGAGAAGAAATTATAATGTAAGTTGCAGCTTATCTTTATTATTATAAACCGGAGATCAATGGTTCTGAATCATAAAATCAATCAAAAAGACTAACCCGTAGGGATGGAAGGGAACGGCGTGATGATGATGATGATGGAAGGGCGAGGCCGGTGTACCCGTTGGGTAGTACCATTGTACTTGATTTGCCGGCGCTGGTGACGTGGATCTCGGTCCAACGTATGATCCTTCGTGATAAAATAAAATAAAAAAATTTCAGAATTTACGAAGATGCCACATACCAGAACGCAACGCACGTTGAGGGCAGTTTCGTAACTAAGGACAAAAAACAGCTAAGTACCTTGCTGAGGTGTCGTCGTAGTCGAAGACCTTGGTCGTCGCGCCCCCAGCGAAGCCAGATTGCAGTTGGCTCGGCGCCCATTGATTACCGGAGTTGCGTCCTCGCAGGCCTTCTTTGCAGATTCCGCCTCCTTAAACGTCACCTACATACCAAGTTGCCCAACACAACGGCGTATATTAGCCCATCTCGCAGAAAACCAACTAAACAGATTTTAGTATTTTTCGCTGCATAATTAAACAAACTTACAAATCCGTAGCCCTTGGATCTACCGGTGATCTTATCAGAGATGATCACAGCCTCTAAGATCTCACCATACTTCTCAAAGTGCTCTCTCAACGCTTCCTTCTGAGTCTCCCATGCTAATCCACCAACGAACACCTTAGTGAGCGTCGTATCTCCGAACTGCCCGATACCATTGCTCATCGTCATTTCCGATAAGTCCTATACGTCAAGATCTGTCTCTCTCTCCACTACAAAATCTACTATTCCATACGTTGGTTCTTCAAAAGATTTCAGCGTTCATCCTCTCTCTCTCTCTCTCTCTGAAAACTCGTAACTTACAAAGAAGAAGAGAAAACAAGATGGGCTATGTAAGGAGAGAAGATGAACTGCAGAGAGGAGTTACAGCTCGGAAGAGAATTAAAATAAAGGAGAAAACAAAGAGACAGAGAGGCAGACAGATGGACTTTGCTTAGCCATCAACGTGCTCTGGGGTCCTTTATAACTCTTTTTTCCTAACTTTGTCTCTCCGCGTTCTATCTATGTTGTATGTAAATACAGAACTTTCGCTGACACTGCAGTCAGCGACGCCACTGACTGCAGCCAATATGAGCCACCTGGCTCATTCTTAAGATGAAACTAACAGTATGGATGTTTGGCCAATCATCAGGTGGACTTACAAACCAAAAATAAACATGATCGGTGATTTCTAAGCGTTGGGTAGAAGTTATTTTCGTCTGTCAAGTGATTTTAACCGTCGAAATTTGAGCATTATTAGGGTACAAAGATCCAAAGGTTTTAAATAATTAATCAGGCTGATTTTTTGTTTGTAGGTCCACCTAGTGATTGGCCAAACATCCATACGGTCAGTGTCCTCTTAAGAATGTGCTACGTGGCTTGCATTGGCTGCAGTCAGCGGCGTCGCCTCGTATGTAATATATCTCTTTATTTTAAGCTATGGAAATGTTTCCACGTGGCCATGTGGGTCTCTTTATGTTGAATCAAATCAAGTAAGATCCGGTCCTATTTCACGGTCTGGATTGTTTGGGATAATCAAAATCAAGGGTCACTAATGTTTACATCGGGTTCTATTGGTAAATATCACACTGATGTGATAGATCCATGCTATATTTAGAAAATAGCATCCCGATATAATCCGTTGGATATGGATATAATGATACGATATATCTTTGTATGACGTCATTATTCTTGTATCCAATGGTGGCATTCCGGTATTTTTTAGGCTCAGGCTCCAGTTACCGCCCTAAAATGACAGGCTCCGGTTACAGGACACAGTATGAGACACGTGGTACACGATTATAGGACTATGGCCGTATGGATGTTTGGCCAATCCCTAAGAGAACCCACAAACCAAAAATCAGCCTGATTAGGGATTTATACGAGTTGGATTAGACTTATGTTCATGGGTTGATCTCAACTGTAGGAATTTGAGCAGTATTTTAGGTACAAAGATCCAACATCTAGAAATTACTCATCAGACTGATTTTTGGTTTGTCGCTCCACTAGGGATTTTCCAAACATCCATACAGTCAGAGTCCTTTAAGAGTGTGCCAAATGCCTCATATTGTGTCCTGTAACCAGAGCCTGTCACTTTAGGAGAGTAAGACTTTGATGACAGGGCCCTGTCATCAAGGCCGACGACAGGGTGCAATAGGAGCTACGTGGCATACTCTTAAAGGACTCTGACCGTATGGATGTTTTTCCAATCCCTATATGAATTTACAGACAAAAAATCAGCTTGATTTGTGATTTCAACCTTTGGATATTTGTACCTCAAATAATGGTCAATAATGCTCAAATTCCACGGTTTAAATCAACCCATGAAAACAATTCCAACCCAACGCCTAGAAATCACTAATCGGGCTGATTTTTGGTTTGTAGGTCCAAATAGGGATTGAAAAAACATCCATACGGCAGAGTCCTCTAAAAGTGTTCCACGTGGCTCGTATTGTGCCCTGTCATCAAAATTTTATTCATTTTAGGGTGGTAACTGGAGCCCGATCCTATTTTTTATTGGCTGAGGCTCCAGTTACCTCCCTAAAATGACAGGCTCCGGTTACACGACACAATATGAGCCACTTGGCACACTCTTAGAGGACTCTGACCGTATGGATGTTTGGCCAGTCCCTAAGTGGACTTACAAACTAAAGATCGGCCTGATTAGTGATTTATAGCCTTTGTATTGGAGTTATTTTCAGGAGTTAATCTCAACTGTGCGAATTTGAGCAGTATTTGAGGTACAAAATCCAACGTATAGAAATCACTAATCAGGCTTATTTTTGGTTTGTAGCTCCATCTAGGGATTGGACAAACATCCATACGGTCAGAGTCCTCTAAGAGTGCCACGTGGCTCATATTGTGCCCTGTAACCGGAGCCTGTCATTTTAGGGCGATAACTGGAGCCCTACGCTTTTTATTAACTTACTATTGGGACTATTGAATCATTTGTCCTTATTGTTTTTTCATTTAATGATCTCGGACAGAGAAACGCCGTACCGTTAGTGTGGTTTACGGTAACGGATTTATCGTACACGACGTGCAGTCTTAGAACGTAGTCGCGGAAAACGATAAGGCCGGTCGTTGGGAGATTAAACAATTCGATTTTTAGATTCCGTTTCTTCTTCTGTTTTGGCCTTAAATGGTCAAACTGATAGTTAGCCAACTACATCGTCCTCGATGCAACCTACTACCCTCCATGCGGATACCACGTGGCCCACTATCTCGTTAGTCTGAACTCTGAACTGTTCAGATTAGTAGGCCACCGCTACCTTCGATAACAAAATCATAACCACCGATTCATGGAGTGGATTAGGTAGGTGTACTTTTTGACCATAACCCTTTTAGAAGTGACCCACTGATATAACGGTAGATAGGAGGATGGATAAATGTGCATAGTGAGAAGTAAGGTGGTAAATGGATCGGGTTAGGATCATATCCGGGTTGATTTAAACCCGATCCAATAGCTTATTGTATCATGGTTCTCATATCCAGATCCCTTCCGATAACGAATTTTAAAACTGCAAATTCTTAAGTCAAATGATAAATGGTCTGGATTTTATCAACATACACATTTGGTAATATAATATATTTCATTAATATGTTGACTCATGTTTTTGTGACTAATATAATGACTAATAGACATGGGGCCTACATACAAATAAGCAGTGGTAGAGCCAGGAGGATCATCTTCACCAAAAATCAGCCCTTAACTCCTCTGCATTCAGTCCCCACGATCCCGTGTCATTTTATAAGTCAAAAAAGATTAGTAACTTTATCGCAGCCTATTTTTCTTTCATAATATGATATGAGGTCATTGTCTGATCAAGGGACATCTAGAACCGATCCAATAGCTTATTCGTGTGTAACATGTAATCAACACAAACGTGCATGGCTGGCATCAGCACGACTGAACAATCGTGGGTTCCACGAATGGAATGGGACGGGTTATTTTACAATCGGGCCGTCCAATTAATGGGCCTCACGTAGGGAGAAGTATATCGGCGCGAATGATGGCATTAATCATCGCATGATAAGACTTTTTCTATACTAGCTACCAATTATGATTATCGACTATCTAAAAGAATACTTGATCCAATCCAATGGTTCAGAATCTGATCAGATCAGCTCATCAAATTAGGCTGATCTTTCTTTTCTTAATCTAAAAGTTCTGGTATGAATCCACATAAAGGACGGAGCAGATTGAACAGAAATTTACACCGTTTTAGGTTGAGCCCAAATCACGAAAAATAATTTCACGACTATCGAAGACCACCACACGAATTTCAAAGAACCAATGATCTGGACCTTACGACGAAGATGGCACTGTATCGTCCTTTAGGAGTAAAACTTTGATGACAGGGCGCAATATGAGCCACGTGGCACACTCTTAGAGGACTCTGACCGTATGGATCTTTTTCCAATCCCTAGATTGACCTACAAATAAAAAACCAGTTTGATTAGTGATTTCAAACCTTTGGATATTTGTACCTCAAATAATGGTCAATAATGCTCAAATTCCCACGGTTAAAATCAACCCATTAAAATAATTCCAATCCAATCCCTAGAAATCACTAATTGGGCTGATTTTGGGTTTGTGGATCCATCTAGGGATTGACCAAACATCAAAACGGTTAGAGTACTCTAAGAGTGTGCCACGTAGTTCAGATTGCGCCCTGTCATCAAAGTTTTACTCGTCCTTGGGACGATTTCTCATCATAAAATATAAGATGGCGATATAGTCCCGAGCCGAGCTTGCTGTCCCCAAGGGACCACCCTCCAAAATTGCTAGGTGCCAGTGTGCCACACTAGTTCGAGCCCACAGAATCATGGATTATGGTGGGGTGATTTCGATGCAAAATGTAACTGCTAAAAATATCATCAATCAAGCTGATCCAAGAGGTGGGCCAAAGATCCATTAGGAAATAGGAAGTGGACCTGAAAGTATACACGGTGGATCTCTTGAATCCAATGGCCAATAGCTTCTATCTCATAATAATATAATACTACGTAAAGTTTACGTAGTGTTATATAATTAACTTACCACCTGGAGACGAATCATAGGGTTGCAAAGGAATGGCGCACCAGCACCACCGCTTTCATCATTTATTTCGTCTGTTGAAGAGCGAAGACTGGTCCCTGTCTGTGTGGGGTAAAGGAGAGGAGTAGGACTGGACGAGTAAAACTTCTATCACAACAAATTGTAAATCACACAATCACAAGCCAATGAGTTCTCGGCACGTACACAAGTGCTTTTGCAACGTACCTTCGTGCTTTTGCTTTGAAGTTTTACTCGGACTGGGCTACTTGCAGAATGCCAAAATTAGGCCTGTACGTGTTTACGAATGCCATTCGGCCCATTCGGTCAAAACCGAGTAAAACCCGTTGTTTAATCTTCCTTCATCAACGGTGTCAGATTCCACGACACATGGCAGATGAAACGCCGTTTGCCACCCCAAAAGGAATCAGAAACAAAAAAGCCAAGAGGAATGCGGTGCATGCACTGGGTTCAGGAACATAGACCACGTGAGAATCATCAGATCTGTTTTACCGTCCTCTGAGTGGATTGTAACGTGGCCAGCTGTGTTGCAGCATTTTAGAGAGAGATAGAGAGAGAGAGGAATGGCATTTTAGTCATTTATGAACTATGAATGGGTTCGGTTTGACCAGGAATGAAGCAGAAGACCCTTCCACGACTGGAGGCCGGGGAGGTGGTGTGAGCTGGAAAACTGGAACCTCGGTGGGTCTGAGTTGGCAAAGCCGACACTGCAGTTAATGATGTGAGAATTGGGAGCTTTGGGAGACTAAAAACCCGAGCAAAGTACTTCACAGTAAAGCTTATATGACCGACCACAATATTAGCCACGTGGCATACTTTTAGAGGACTCAGACCGGATGGATGTTTCGTCAATTCTTATATGGGCCTACAAACCAAAAAGCAACCTGATTAGTGATTTCCAAGCGTTGGATTTTAGTCATTTTCAGGGGTTGATTTAAACCGTGTGAATTTGAGCATTTGGCCGTTATTTGGGTACAAGGATCCCAATGTTTTAAATCATTAATGAGGCTGAGTTTTGGTTTGTAGGCCCATATAGGGACTGGCCAAACATCCATACGGTCAAAGTCCTCTAAAAGTATTCCACGTGGCTCATATTATGGGTGGTCATATAGTTTTACTCAACGACTTCAAGTCCTCTTCTCTACTCTCTCCGTGTAGAACTTAGCTGACCAGCACATGGCATTTCAGAGGACACTGACCGTGTGGATGTTCGGCACTTTCGGCAATCCATATAAACTAAAAATAACCGATATCTAAGCGTTGGATTGGAATCATTTTCATGGGTTGATTTTAACTGTGGGGATTTGAGCCGTATTGACCATTATTTGGGGTACAAGATGGAAAGGTTTGAAATCACTAATCAGGCTGATTTTTGGTTTATAAGTCCACCTAGGGATTGACCAAACATCCCTACGGTCGCGCCCTCTAAAAATGTGCCACGTGGGCGTCACAGCTTGGATTACCGTCGTCGGTCAGCCAAGTTTTACTCTCTCTCCCTCCTAATTCCTATCCAACCCCTCTAAAATTTTCAGTCAGTTTGGGTGAGTTGGCGAACTCGTGCCGACACGAAATGATGGTCACGTCGTGGGGGCTTAGAACTTGGAAGTTGGAACATTTCGTGCGAACGCTTTTCTTCTTTATTTAAGGATTCTTTCGAATCACTTAGGGCGAAGCTTTTGAGAAGAGAGAGAGAGAGATGTGTGCTCAGGCACCCTTGCATCGTACAACTACCCGTCACTGCACGTGCATTTAGAGATGGTCCCCCTTTACTAGCACGTGAATCTCACGTGTTTAGTGTAAGAGTGCGTGTGTGTGTGACAGAAAGATGGTCCCTCTTTTAGATTTTGTTAGTTCTGTCATCGTGTGCTCCAGTTGGTCTAGGTGTGGTCACCGTCTCTTACCTTTTTCGGACGAATTGCAGTCTCTTGGGGCCCATTGAACCCATGAATCTTTGGCCCATTACTTAGTGGACCTACACGGCTACACATAAGAAATCAGTCTGATTGGTGATTTCTAACTGTTGCTGCCTTACTGGACCTACGCAGAGGCGTGTTTTGGTCGATTGGGCGACGCTACGGAAATTAAAGAACGTATCCCTACGCAATGTGCGTTGTTAGCTGACATTGCGCAAGCACTTGCGCCGGAACTCTCTCCGGGCCCAACTTAGTAAATTCTTGAATTAGTCACGAACCGTACGAATTATTTAAAAACAAACCGAACAATGTCCTATTCAAATGTTTACAAAAAATTTGTGAATTTTAAACCATGTATGATCGAATTATTACTTCTTTTTTCTTTGTTTTATTTTACTTTTTAAAATATTTTTTCTAAATTTTTTAATGCATCTTTTTAAGGAGAAACCAATCAAGAGTGATTTTTGGTATGTATATCCGCTAATGGGTGGGCTAAACATCCATGCAATCAGTGGGCCCAAAAACATGGGCTAGGTAGGCTACCTAGGGCCACTGGATCGAAATTTTCCATTTGACGACGACCTGTTAACTGTAACTACATTAATAACACAATTAATTAAGGGCTCAGGCTCTAGGGACCCCCTTTTTGTCACCCCTCTCTGTGCTCACGCGCTCAGCCGTGGATTTCATGAATCCAACGGTGGCTGTCAGCACCTCCAAAAGTGAAAAAAGTGATGCCAACTCGGCACTGACAACCATCGTTGGATTCTTGAAATCCACAGCCGAGCACACGAACACTGGGAGGGGTCAGAAAAATTGGAGTTTATGAACACTTAGGATCCCCAAGGGACCACATGATCATTCGGGACAATCTCAAGGAAGATCGTGTCTCCTTGGATCCAACACGCAGTCAACATCACATTTGGCCTAACAACGCAGAAAAGTAGTGATGTAGGAGTAGAACTTTGCTGACGGATCATAGTATGAACCATGCGGCATACTCTTAGAGATCTCCAACCTTATGGATGTTTGGCCCAACCCTAGGTGGACCTAAAAACCAAAAAATAACCTGATCAGTGATTTCTAAGCGTGGATTCAAGTCGTTTTCATGGGTTGATTTTTAAGCGTGGAATTTGAGCATTATTTGGGGTACAAAGATCCAAAGGATTGAGCATTATTTAGATGCATAGGACTTTGGATGCAGTCTATGCAGAGGGGTCTCGTTAGTCTCGTTGGCCTACGTACATAACTCGTGATTTTTGGAGCCCACTAACCGCATGGATGTTTACCCCACCCCTTGTTGGATATATATATACGAAAAATCAGTCTCATTGATTTTATCTAACCATAGATTTTAGCACTTTTTAAGGATGGATTGTAACCGTTCGATTCAAGCATGCTTTTTGCATATTTTTGGGCACTTAGTCCAACGGGTAGAAATTATCAACCAAGCTGATTTTTGGTATGCATATCCACCAAGGGGTGGGGTAAACATCCATGAGGCTTGTGGGCCCAAAAAAAATGAGCCATGTAAGGCAACGAGACCCCTCTGCATCGACTGCATCTAAAGTCTGCCGCATCTAAAAAAATTCCCATGAGATGGTCTTGAGTGTCTAGGTCAAATTTGTGAACGTGCTTGGAAGACAATGAAGTCCCCATCTATTATTTGAATGTCCTTTTGCTTGTCTTAAAAGATTTGCTTTTCTGTGGGACTTTTGAGTAAAACTTGTGTCACGAGATGTTGTGACGGAAGCCGGTCACAGCACTTAATACGAGCCACGTGGCGTACTATTAGTGGTCAGTCCCTCGGTGGACCGGTGCACAAAAAATAAGCTCGATTAGTGATTTCTAACTGATTCGATTGAAGTTATTTTCATGGGTTGATTTTAACATTAGGAATTTGAGCATTATAGAGCGTTATTTGTGTGCAGAAATCCAAAGGTTGTAAATCACTAATCAGGCTGATTTTTGGTTTGTAGGTCCACCGAGGGACTAGCCAAACATCCATACGGACATCATCCACTAATAGCATGCCACGTGGCTCGTATTGAGTGCTGTGACCGGCTTCCGTCACAACCTCTTATGACACAAGTTTATTGATGGTTTGTAATTTGGCATAAGGCAAAATTCAGTAGGAAAAAGTGGGAGTATAATTCGGGGTTGTCATTTGAAAATTCGATAAAGAATAAAATAATATTTTTTTTTATAATTTCCACAATTTCTTGTACGCCGAAGTCTTTCTCCCAATAGTTTGGGAATAATTTGTGCAAATACAGAACAATAGATTTTAGGGTAATTTAGTAATACCCCATCTCTCAAAAGTAATTTGCAATACCCCCTGTAGTTTGTAGTTATCCCAATGCCCCCATTAACTAGGTCCGACCATCAGTCCAAAGTCACTTGACTGTCAGAACAAGTACAAAAGATAATTTTGCCTTGATCTCTCATGTTCGTGATCTTCTTCCAATAATCGTCTTGACATTCCAAAAACCTACGGTTATCTCCGATCATCACTTGTTCTGTCCTAGATCTCTATCTTATACGATGAATGCACTATTTCAATGTCGCAAAGGAGAAAAAGATGACGAAGGTGAGAGACAGGGCAAAATGGTCTTTTGCACCTGTTCTGACGGTCAAGTGACTTTGGACTGATGGTCGAACCTGGTCAAGGGGGGTATTAGGACATCTACAAACTACAGGGGGGTATTGCAAATTACTTTTAAAAGATGGGGTATTACTAAATTACCCTAGATTTTATCAAATATTTGAAAAGTTTGGCAATGTGATATCATTTTCACTTATAATACACGAATTATACACAACACTTACTAACTATAACTTACAGGGAAAGCAAATAATTTCACAATTTTGAAAACATTATGACCTACCGTCACTGTTAGGGCGAGTTTAGTAAATCATTGCGGCGGGAAAATAAAATATTTTGCACGCTAATATTTGCCTGGGCGTGTTTGGCACACATTTGCCCGCTCAAAATATTTAGCTGGGCCCACAAATTTGCCCGACTCGGCAGAAAAATATTTGATCACCTCCCCCTTGAGTGAATATTTTCACACCAAATAATCTTTGGTTGGAAACTTAATTTTTTTGCAGTAGAATCGCTATTTTCTGTAAAATTGAGTTTTTTAAAATATAAAAAAGATAAAAAATTTGGATCCCGTGACCTAACATGTGGGTCTCATACCCGATATTTGACTTACTTTGATATGTAGGACCCACACAAATTGAAAGAAAATGAAGTGAGCTAGCTGATACATGTACCAAACGTTGCTAAATATTGATATGCACAAATATTTAGCCAAGATAATATTTGTATGGCTAAATATTCGTTGTTGGAACTCTTTCTCACATGCCAAACATGCCCTTAGTGATACTCATCTTAAAGGCTTAGGCTGTGTTTGGTAGGTCATTTTGTGGGCAAATCCGAATATTTGTCCGCCTAAATATAATTTTTGTAGTGTTTGGTGTGCCATTTTCTCACGAAATATTTTGCTCAAGCTCACACATTTACACGAAATATGACACGTGGCATACCATTTTTGACCCACTTGCACCATGAATGTTGGGAACCGTAGTATATGTACCAATATGATAGTTGGAACATCATTTTGGGCCCACTTTCACTTATGATGGGACCCCTCGTATATTTACCATAATGACACATGGCACACCTTTTTGGACCCACTTGCACTCTTATATCTATTAATATGACACATGGCATACCTTTTTGGGACCACCGGCCAATTTCTTTGGGTTTGTCCCAGCCCAGTCCCATAGTTGGCTCGATCTGATCCAGACCATTAAGTTTATGGATTGGGCCTGGGCTTAGGATTTGAGCCCGTATCCTGGCCCATGACCCATCCAGTGAAGTTACGGTGAGTGGACACTAAGAGTGTGCCACGTGGCTCATACTTTGGTCCTTCGTCAACGTTGACGAGGGACGTTCTACAATCACTCACATGCAACGCACGTGCCACCCCTAGTATCAGTAAAACACATTTGGATAAAATCTTTTGCCATCAGTTATTACACTATCCACCAAATCTCAGTCTTTAGCCTCTTCTTTTCTCGGTCAGCTTGCTGTGCTGGTAGCTACCGATCAACTCTCCTTCTCCTATGTCTCCGAATTAGCTCATACCATGGGTATCCCTTCATGAGACCTGCAACCCCGCTTGGAACTATAACTTTCACAGGTTTTCGTTCTTTTTTAATGATCTGTAGACAAGACCCCTTTATAACGTGCAACTTTTATTTTCTTTAAATCAAACTAGCAAATTTATCAAATTGACTGATTGTTGGATCATTCTCAAGCGATCTGGGTCTTGAATGGGATTTTGATCCGTCAAGCTATTGGATCAGTTCTGGATGTACCATGATCTGATCCAAACAGATCCATTGACAACCCTACCGAAAACAGTTTAACATTGCGTTATCAGATTAAAACTTTAATGACAGTGGACTGTCATCGGCCTCGATGACAGCCCACAATATGATCCAAGTGGCATACTCTTAGAGAACTCTGACCGTATGGATGTTTGGCCAATCCCTAGCTACCACAGACCAAAAATCAGCTTGATTAGTGATTTCAAACCTTTGGATCTTTGTACCCAAAGAATGGTCAATAACACTCAAATTCACACTGTTAAAATCAACCCATTGAAAATAACTCCAATCCATCGCCTAGAAATCACTAATCATGTTGATTTTTGGTTTATACCTCCACCTAGGGATTGGACCCACATCCATACTGGCATCGTCCTCTAATAATATGCCACGTGGCTCATATTGTGGACTGTCATCGGTTTTGATTAATATCCGCTGTCATCAAAGTTCTCGCGTTACCATGCTGTGCTTAGCATTTGTGGTATCGGTTATTAACTATTGGGAGCGCATATTTGCACACCCCATTTCCTATCCCGGTGGATTCCTAGTCGGGGCACATCCCAAAAAGAGATCTCCCTCTAAAACTTGGCTGACCAGTAACTGTCACTGACTACAAACAAAATAAGCCACATAGCACATTTTTGGAGGACGCTGAGCGTATAGATGTTTGGCCAATCTCTATGTGGACCTACAAACCAAAAATCAAATTGATTAGTGATTTCCAAGCGTTGGATTGGAGCCATTTTCATGGGTTGATCTAACTGTGGGAATTTGAGCATTATTGAACATTATTTGGGATACAAGATCGAAAGGTTTGAAATCACTAATCAGGCTGATTTTTAGTTTGTAGGTCCACCTAAGGATTGGTCATCCATACTGTCAGTGTCCTCTAAAAATATGCCACGAGGCTCATTTTTGTGGGCGGGTCAGCCAAGTTGTAGAGATAGATCTCTCTTTTTGGGGTGTGCCCCGACTAGGAGTCCACCGGGATAGGAAATGTGGTGTGCAAATATGAGCTCCCTTAACTATGAAGCCCACCCTTTAGGCGCACGTTAGTAACAAAATCGCTAGAACCACGTCCGTCTCTAATATACGCCATAGGACCTTTTGCTCCATCGTCGCGGGTTTTCCCGGGAAGGAGCTCACTTCAAAGTTCAAACCCACTCCACTACAGTACGTGTACGCTACTCTCTTTTTCGCGATCGCAAGAGAAAAAAGACGATTCGCAGAAGCGCACGCTAGCCGTTCCAGTATCCGATAGTAATGTACGTAACGAGCGGCGAGAGCATGCAGGACCGCTCGATGGAATCGAGCGACATTGCCATTGCGGATTTCTTGGCCGCCTATTTCACCGAAACCGATTTTTCGGTGGACGATAGGAGGTTGAAGCTGGTAACTCAGCTTGCTCACTTCTTCTCCACTCCACCAGGAGAAAATCTCGTTTCGCAGGTTCGATCAAGTTAGGTTTCTCTTTCTTAGATTGTTTCTGCGAAAATAATTCACGCTGAATCTCGATCTTAGGGCTTGTTTCTTCTATCTCCGTTTTAAAATCAAATTATCGTCCTGAGTAGATTTCTTTTTGTTCATCTTTTTAATTATCATTTTGTAGTTCAATTGCTAAGGCAATCGCTATGGAGTAGGATTTTGTTTAATGGATGGAATGTGCGTTGTGCGTTTATAGGATTCTTTGACATATTTGACATCATAAGAGCTCAATTAGCACTAAATTTAAAGTAAATTATAGTTTCGAAGAGAAGGATGCAAGGATTACACTTCATTTCAGGCGTTAAAGTGAAACTGAATCAATACATTTATTTGCTTAATGAAGTTGGTAGCGGGGCGAGAATTGAATGAACTGACGCAAAATTAAGAGCAGGGATCCGGGAGATCAGGGAAGGTAGAATCAAGAAGCGAAGAATGCCCAAATTTGATTAGCAGAAACCTAGAACTCAGAGCTTGTTCTTGTGTGGATGGTGGGGACTAGGATGTGCTCCTTGATTAGCATTGGAGCGAGAAGGTGTTTATATGGTGTCCTGCGACCCGGCCGAATCATATTGAGTTACATATACGTTTTACAAAGACTTACCCAAGTTGCGGCCGAATCATGGGATGAGATGCTAGGTGTCTTCTCCCATATGATTTGTAGAGTGATTGTAATCGATTGGAGATCTTATGATGCATCAATGGTGATGAAGCATGAAGGATACAATCAAGAGTTGTATGAATTGGATTACATTGTTCGCGTCATGTGTATGTGGACAAAATAAGCACTCAAAAGTATTAATTATAACTTAGAAGGATGCTAAAATTAGTGGTTGAATAAAACCTACAGGTGCACAGCATTCTCCAGGAAAAATGCCTTACAAGGCCACATTCTCCTACATACTTTAGAATGATATCCTTCGTAGCTGAATCTCTTCTTCCATGGCTGTTCACGAGTACTTACAAAGGGTGTAGCAAATCTTCAGGGGTTCTTCATGAGTTCCTTCCAATAAAATCCTTTCCAACTTATTACCAATTAGTTGGTTGGAAATATGAACTACTATATCAATCTTTCATCTAGCATTGCAAATGTTCGTCGACCTCTTCTACACTGAATTAATTAATTTAATACTTTATTTATTATTATCACCGAATTCTTGACGTTTCGACATTCTTTTTTTTTCTTCTTTTCGGTGATTGCAAGAAGTTGATGTTCCATTGACATTGGTTAGGTAAAAGATGATGATGGCCTCTTCTTTTTGCCACTTGATCTCCAACAACTTAAAAAAATTTGTGAAGTAAAGGAATTTTATGAAGCTCTAGAGATAGAGCCTAAGGAAGCCCTCTCATGCATGGGTGCTGCAGTTCATAAGGTGCAGAGCTAAAACCACAGCACTTTCTTAAAATTTCATTTATTTCCTGCATAATATCTTCATTTTAAGTTAACTACCACTTGGATATGTAAGCAGGTTCTGTTGCCCAAGTGGCAGAACTGCCAATTGGATGATGGCGTGAAGATAAACATTCGGTTGCATAACTACCCTGAATCAATGATTGCTTTGAAGAACTTAAAAGCTGCCTATATTGGTAACCCACATTTTTAACTTAATCACAGTTTTTTAGATTTTTTATTGACCCAGTTGCAAATAGCCTTCTAACCTAATATATTTTAAATAAACAAATAAATGACATCAGTTAGTGATGTTGCAGGCAGACTTGTTTCAGTGCGTGGTACTGTTGTCAAAGTGAGCACTGTCAGGCCTCTAGTGGTACAAATGAACTTTGCATGTGCGAAGTGTGGAGCTGTAATTATGCGCACATTTCCTGATGGAAAATTCTCACCACCAGCCATTTGTGTCTATGGATGCAAGAGCAGAACGTTTAACCCAATTAGATCCACTGCTAGACTCCTAGATTTTCAAAAGATAAGGCAAGTAGTTCATATTCCATCTCTGACTTCAATTTTTCCTCATATGTGTGTCTTTTGGAATATATTACTGGTGTTTTGTTTTCTTCAGACTTCAGGAACTGCTGAAGTCTGAAAATCATGAAGAAGGCAGGGTACCTCGAACTGTAGAGTGTGAGCTGACTGAAGATCTTGTTGATGCATGTGTACCTGGCGATGTGGTGACTGTTACTGGACTTATAAAAGTAATTAACAATTACATGGATGTTGGAGGAGGTATGGAATATAAATTGTTTATGTCTAATGATTCATGTCATGCATACATACATATAAACATACATGGGCATATGCGTTGTGCCTCAGTACTCGGTAAAGAAAAATCTTAATAAACTGTTATTTTGGTTGCTTATCCAGCTACCTTGTATACCATTTTAAATTTTCTCTGCTTTGTAATATTAGGTTCTGTTTGTCATGTGGGACTGTTGCCCATGAAGAAGGAGAGAATATATTTGACAGATTATGCCCTCTATCACCAATTTCATTTCTTTTAAACTGGACACATATCCATATGGTCCTTGGAGAGCACTCTTGATAGCTATCTCCCAGATGTGCTACACGATGTTTATCTCCTAGATGTTTTTATTTTGTATTTTGTTCTTTGCATACGTCATAGATTTAGATATGACTATCTTTTAGAGGAAGCATTACTGCCCTCATCTCTTGCCTCTTCTTATGTGCTTTTGAGGAATTATGCAGTTGAGTTAATGCAAATTCAAGGAAAGTCAGACAAAAGAGCACCTCTCCGATAATCAATATACTGTAGTTTTTCAATTTCTGAACTGTTTTTGTTCAAAATTTTCCCTTCGACTTCATGAAGATCTCTACTACCAAATTTTCTACAATGACATATGTACCTAGTGGCATGGGTGGGGCACCTTATCAAACTAGAATATATCTGAAAGTTGCTGTCATCCTAGTACTGTCACAATGACCAAAACCAGATGCAACCTGCCTTAGGATGGCACAGGGATTATTTGCAGCTTAGTTTCTGGATTTGAAAACTATGTGCGCTGGAATGAAATATTGGGCTGAGCATGCTAGTTTTTGCTGTACTAATTTTTTTATAGGTTGACAGATAAGCATTAGACCATTACAAGTACTTCAGTAGGAGAAGTGCAATAATTACAAAGAAACTGGTGTATGACTGCAAATTTTTATGACTACAGTGAATGTAAGCTAGAGAAATGTAATATTGCAGACCAAAATACTGAGATCTTGTGTAGTTTTTAACAGCTAATGTAATTTAAGGAGTTCTGTGTGTTCTATTATATGATGTAATGTCGAACATTGTACTGTTTTTGTTGTATCATATTTGATGGTCCCATTTTGTTGCTTTTTCCTTGAATCGAGATGCTTAAGACCATGCCACATAGAGCCAGTAACTTGTCTGTAGGTGAAAATGTGATCCTGTGGAATTCATGGCAGGTCACATCATGCTTATATAAGAAGTTATTTTGGAAATGTTACTTCCATATATACAATTTGGTTTTCATAGTTGCATCATAATGTGTGGCTGCTAGGAGTGGCATATTCTCTCATTGATAGATGTAATCTTATGTTAGTAGTACATAGTACAGAGAGAAGTATTTAGACTTGTATGTGATTTGTAAAATGCAACTATTTGTCAAGACCTAAACATGTAAAGGACATGCTCAAGAAAACTTACAATTTTTCAGGGAAGTCAAAAAACAAGAATCAAGGTTTATATTATTTGTATCTAGAAGCAGTTTCAATTAAGAATTCCAAGTCTCAATCTATACCTGAGGATTTGCAAGGTACTAGTGCTGATGTTAGAGCTACGGAGCTGTTTGATTTGTACTCGTTTTCGCCAAGGGATTTGGAATTTATTGTTAAGTTCTCAGAGGAGCATGGTTCGGATGTCTTCCGTCAAGTACTTCAATCTATTTGTCCTTCCATCTATGGACATGAGCTTGTTAAAGGTGGCCTTCTATATTCAGTATATCCTTTTATTTTAAATCACATTTCCAAATTATGTGAGAATCCATTGTTTAATCATTCCTGCATTTTTTTCCTTTATATCATCTGTCATTTGATTACAATTAGCCTTATTGGTTCTTTCTACTGCTGTTTTTTGCTGCTGTCGTTGAGAAAGTGAAGGTTGAAGGAAAGAGATTAGGGTTTAAGAGGGGGCGGTGGGGGTGTAAATTAGGTATTTATCAAGTGGGCAGTATAATAGGAAGGGCCGGGATTTATTGAGAGCCCGCCCCTTATTTAGAAGGGCCTTACATATTTGGGCCCAGCTCGGCCCTAAGGGCTTGAAATTTATAAAAAAATCCCTCATTTTAGGGCTTTCAAACGGCCGGGCTGGGCTAGGCTCCCTTACAAGAGGGCCGGATTGACACCCCTGTACATACTGGACAGTATGTAGAGATCTTTTCAACAGCCACCATGAGAAAATATTGTTTATTTATCGTATGCTCTAATGTGTATTTATACATAAGCTTTAAATTCAATTATGACATATCATGTTAAAAACATGTAATTTTTATTGATAGATGCTTTCATACTTTCATCTCATTTTGTCATTTTTCTCATTTCTCTGTTTTTCTGTTCTTTCAATAGAGAAAGTTCACGTCATATTGGACAAAAGACATCGGTTTTTGGGGTGCCAATTCTTTATCTTACACGGATATTCTAATCCCTGGGAGTATTATAGAGAAGCCCAGCAAGTTATTTCACTCTTCATCTGATGTGTGTGCTCATTTATATGGGTTAATTGTAACTACATTGCGAAAATTTCTAGGTCTGGGCCCGGAACCAGAAGTGGTAGTTGGTGTAATGCCGTGGCAGACGGGTGATGGGTACTGTGTACAAGGTCCGGGAATGAATTGACCGTATATATGCTAAACCTTTGTACAAAACTTTCTGGTACTGTTTACTTTCATCTTTATGACTCCAGATCTAGGAGTGCATCGGAAGGGTTGACTGTTGCTTTGGTTCAACATTCAGAATACAATGATTCCACATTGTACTAGTCAGTTGTTTTGAGTAATAATGAGTCATCCTGGATGCATTCACTATATAAATCCATTCATATTAGAACCAACTCGATGAATATTACTGAGGGCTATTATGGGCGCATCATGTGCCCACCGTGTGAGCCCGTGCTGCACATATGGGCACCATGGATTCCTTAGCCTCAGGTGCATGATGTTCCTATGGGTTACGCATGATTCATCCATTAATAACTGATTTTAAAACGAGCCCACTTTTGCAGGTTGCACATCTTATCTATTTGGCTGTATATTTGGTTGACCTGATTTTTTAATTCGACCATGGAGTGGTGCTATTATACTAATTTGTTTACTCCAATTTCCAAAGCGGGGATAACACTGGCACTGTTTGGAGGTGTACGAAAGCATTCGATGGATCAGAACAAGGTGCCTGTTCGAGGAGACATTCATATCATCGTTGTTGGTATGCTCCTAGTCTTATAACATATCTGAACTTCCCTATGTGTTGTTTTGGTTTCAAATTAAGATTATTTTTCAAACAAGGTGCATGTTGAAGGAGAAATCCATGTCATTTTTGTTGGTATGCTCCTAGTCTTATAACATATCTGAACTTCCTCGTGTTGTTTTGGTTTCCGTATCAGTATGGATTAAGATTATTATTCTACCTGAATGCTTTAAGTCAATTGCAAGTCAAGATTATTGTTCAGCAACAATGGAGATGGACATGATCAATGCTGAATATCATGTGTCTAGGTGATCCTGGATTAGGTAAGAGCCAACTACTGCAAGCAGCTGCAGCTATTTCTCCACGGGGTATCTATGTGTGTGGTAATGCAACAACAAATGCTGGCCTCACTGTAGCTGTTGTGAGGGATCCTATGACAAGTGACTATGCGTTTGAGGCTGGTATATAGAAAGCTTAATCAATTTCATTTTTTATCCTTCTCTCTCTCTTTTGACTTAATTTATGATGTTTTAACAATCTGATGCATCACTGCCTTATCAAACACTGAATTATCTATAATCCGAAACAAGACATTGGTGTAAACAACAACTATTTTGTTAGATTATGAGGGAGGCTAACCAAGAAGGCTATATAAAATGCTTTATTTTTTTCTTCAAAATGTTCTTCAATAGTTTTTCCTTTTTCAAATATGGAAGTTACCTTGTAATACCCTGTTGAATATGTAACAACGTAATTTTCATATTAATCATTGTAATCTAGAGATCATTTTGATGTGCTTACAAGGCAACTTTTGTTGGAAGAGAGATGTTTTTATTACAAGTTTAATTCAATGGACTAATGAAGATGTGCTTGTAGGACTTAAGGTTGTGTGTTGCCTTGGAATCCACTTCAGTTTCATTGATGTGACTCCTAATCATGGTAGAGATGTCTTCATCTTACTCAGGCCCTTTGTCTTGTTGGACTAAGACCCAGGAGGTGTGTGGTTGGGGTCTAGTGGTCGACTATAACATGTTTGCTTATAGTTATGGGAGGACCGCATGTTAGGAGGTCGACTTGGGCACCTATAAGGGATGGTAATTTTACAGATAGCCTGTGCAATTGGTGAAATGCAGTGGCTATGCATGGAAATCCTAGTGCTTTTTATTCATTTTGAAGGGTAAGCTCGTATCGAACCCATAATCTCAGTTGTGGTGAAATATTTGGTGTTGCCACCTGATAAGTCATGGTGCCCTAATACATTTGGCACTGTGGAAAGGAAGTGTAGACCTCTTCAATCTGACCTTTCTGTATGATCTTAATATATGGCAATATCATCCAAATTCCAGAATACCAAAAAAATGCCTTAAAAGGGTTTTTGGGTCTCTAAATGGGAGGAACTTCAAATCTTTTACCATAAAAATCTGGTCAGAGATCTCAAATATCAGGGTGCTAATGTGATGACTAGGATTGACCATATGCTTGAAAAAAAATTGATAATACCAATTATATACTGCATGTATCATTCTCTTATTTAAAACACCATTAAACTATGAAGCCAGTTTCTAATTGGTAACATCTAGAGATCTAAGAGCTTCTTCATTCTTTGACAAGCATAAAACTGGGTCTACGTGACACTTGTGTTATCTCTCTGCACATGCATGTAAATGGGTAATGGCTAGTAATTTGCCTAAGTATTAACATATAATTTCCCAACAGGTGCCATGGTACTTGCAGACCGTGGATTATGTTGTATTGATGAGTTTGATAAAATGTCTGCAGAACATCAGGTTTGTTTTGGTTGAATACCAATAAATATTTTTCCATCTCTATGATTTAAGACTTGGGTGTTTATTAATTTTTGGGATTATTATAGGCTCTCCTAGAAGCCATGGAGCAACAATGTGTCTCTGTTGCAAAGGCTGGACTGGTAGCAAGTTTATCAGCGCGAACTTCTGTGTTAGCAGCAGCAAACCCTGTTGGGGGTCATTATAAGTAATATTCTTTTATTGCTCATTCCGTAGCCATTGTTATGCTATGTGGATTATTCTTTCTTGGTGGACTAGCGTTACATCGTACTTACTCAATTTAGACGTGGTCTTTTCTCTTTTCCTTGGTGAAAATTTTCTTTGAATATAGGGGGGTTATTGCTTTTCAGAACTTGGGGATGTTATTGCGATGTTTAAGGACAAAAAATACTATATCATTGTTGTTGTTTATTGATGCTAATTTCTGTAAGAATTCATGTATGAAATCCCATCACAGCCGTGCAAAAACCGTCAACGAGAATTTGAAAATGAGTGCCGCTCTCCTCTCACGATTTGATTTGGTCTTCATTTTACTGGACAAACCAGACGAACTGCTGGATAAGCAACTGTCCGAGCACATTATGTCAGTAAGTTACCTTATCTAGCCTCTGTATGTGGGTGCATGCTAATGCATCAACAATGTGTTATACATAGCTTGTCCAAAGAAGGATATGACATTGCGAGTGTCATGCATCTTCATCTCAGGTATGATGTGTTTTGCATGCTTCTGATTGCTTATGCAAGAAGAACATGTGTATCAGGATGTTTGCACAACTGACCTCTGTCCAGACCCACCTATGCCTTGCACATGATACACATGCTGATGATTGGGAGCCACCATTCAACGGGACTCACCTAGTAAATCTCCTATGTCAAAATTGACCTGATGGGATGAGCCTACCCACTGATCTGTTGAATATTTTCTCGACTGTTCTCCTCCTGACATCCAGAGGAAAGTGATAGACTGTATGGTTAGCATCAACCACTCAGGTCAGTCTTGACTCCTTGACACGCGTCACCTATGTAACAAGGACACTCTATTTTCTAAGAATTTGCTGTGTCGGACACCTTGCCGTATTCTTGTGTTGGACACATGCCGACACACCTTTTCAAACAAATCTCAATTTATTCAAATATTTTGTTTTCAGCTATTATTTACATATGGTTTATGTTATTTTAATGTATATCAGCTTAATCTAAATTCATTCTTTCTATATTGCATACTTAAAATGGACCAATATTTAAAAGATATATCTTTCAGCATAAAGAAAGAACTATACGGATGTATCAGGTTTGTGGGGGTCAGCATGTCTGACACTCTGTATCCGTGTCAAACACCGATACACTTATTTGTGTCTTTTTACACAGTGTGTCGCATATGTATAGCATGGGTGGGTCTGGATGATCGTCGGATATCTTAACCTAAGTATTTAATATTCCTCTTTATGCAATGCTTATCTCTCTTAATGATGACAGACAGAACATAGGTGTGTTAATGCAGCTTCACGCAGGATATGGAGAGCAGTCACCGGCACCAAAGAAGCTATGTAGAGGTGGTTTTGTTCTTATTTGTGTATCAGTGTATCAAATTGCTGACCAAAAAGTTTCTATGTAATAACTCAAGCATTTTGTTTGAAAAATATGCAGCACTGCAAATAGATAGAGACATAGATTTGGGTGTAAAAAGTGGTTCCCTAGCTTCAAGGTTGAGACTTGACCCAAAGAATGACACAGATTTTGTGCCCTTGCCTGGTTCACTTCTTCGCAAATATATTGCTTATGCAAGGACTTTTGTCTTCCCTAGGTGACATGGTGATGGATACCTTGCAAAATTTTCATAGTGGTAATTCTGTTAAAAATTTTATGCATCACTTTTTTTTTATTTGTATAGGATGTCAAGACCGGCAGCAGAAATTATACAGAAGTTTTACTTACGATTGAGAGACCATAATAATTCAGCTGATGGTACACCAATAACGGCACGGCAGCTGGAAAGTCTAGTGAGGCTGGCAGAAGCTCGAGCTCGGTTGGATTTAAGAGAAGAAATAACAGCCCAAGATGCTTTGGTGAGTTATATAGCAGAGAACAACTCATTAATGGTTAGTTCATATAATAATTAGTTGATATTGGCCATTAGTCCTTTCCATTTTCACCGAAACATCCTCATTCTCGTGGACTCGGCACCACCTGCACATGAACCATAACCTTGTTCAAGCAAACTGATTTCCAAATTTATTTATTAAACTGGTTTATATGGTTTAGGCATGTGAAGAAATGAGATGTCTAGATTAGGGTTCAAGTGTAAGAGGTATTATAGAGGAAATTAAGTGGGTCTGCAAGGACCCTTTTCTCTATATTCAACTATTTGATTTTACCTGTTGATATCTTGAAACTTGAAAGAATCTAAAGATCAGTGGAGTTTTATGTTGAGAGGGAAAGTTATAAATATTTTATGCTAGGTTTAAAAGGTAACCCTTTGTATGTCAAGTGTATCAAATAACTCTAGGTTGAAGGTACTTTGGTTGTTCTTCAAGAATGCTAGGATGCAAGAAGTGTCATTACTTGGCAGAATTATGATTATATCATTATGGTCAAATGAGAAAATATGAAGTAAACCAATGTCGAGATTCTAAAACCCGAACAAAACATGCCAATCCAATTCCAAGGGAGAAGCAAGTGTTTTATTTAAAATTTTTTTTTAACTAAATAAAATAAATAATTTAAATGAACCTTAGGTGTGGTTGTGGGGAGTTGAAACCCCACCCACTTAAGTGAAACATTTTCCACATGCTTATTTACTTTAGTTGAGAACCAAGTTATGTTTAGGAGGAAACACCTCTTTCTTAAGCAAGTGGGAATAGTCCTACTTTGCCTAAAGAAAGAAGATGAGAGTCCCTTATAAGTTAGTCTTTTGTATTGGGTAGTAAGTTATATCACATACACATGTGCAATCCACTGTACACGTGGGTCGGGGTTCAACTGTGCGTGTTCTTAAGGTGTAGTTTGCATCGTTGCATAGGGGTTGCTTGATCCCTTTCAACCGTTGATGGGCGCATCATATGTGTGTGCTGCAATCAAATCTCAGCCGTATGATCAAAGAACCTTCCAGATGGGTTATGTTTGGAACTAGCACATAGGTAATCATAGTGGGTCTTGGTTGTTGCTCTGACCCTGTTGGGACTTGACCCATTCAACCTAGGGACCAAGCAACCCTTGGTCAAGAAGCTTGATTGGTTGGGAAATGAAGGTAGTTCCTGTTGTCAGGGACCTACTTGTAATATCTTATATTCTACAGGGGGTCCTTGTAATATTGTAAAACTTCACTTAATATATATATTGGGTGAAATCGTGTAGGCTATTCTAAGCTCTACACGATTTCTCCTCTTCTCCCAATTCTCTTCTCCTCTCCTCTCTTCCATCTCTAACCCTAATCTCTTATTCTGGTTACGATCCAAGATTACAACAGTTCCATTGAATGGGCTTGGACCATGGGAAATAGTGGTCAACTGGTTCAAGTTCTTATTGGAGCTAAGTGAGGTGAACCAATTAGTGGGCTTGACCCAATTTAGACCAAACCCAACTCCATAAATAGAGGTGGAGGGGAAAGAGCTGGGTCGTCCTACTCAAAATCCTGCTCCATAACCTGCAAGAAAGAACAAAAAGAGGAGAAATTGATGCGGGAGCATTCAACTACAATGGTCCATCGCTACACCGAATCAGTGACGGTCAAGCAAGTGGACTCCGTTTTTACTATTTATAGTAAGTCCCAAAATTACTATTTATAGTAAATTCTGATTTTTCGATTAAATTAGATTTTATTTCCAATTAAGATTTCTAAATTGATTACAGCTAGTAGAATTGTAGTAGGACTTTCTTGTTTCAGTTGATTAGAATTAGGAAAGTTATGTTAGGGCGTTTATAAATAGTGATGTAATCCTTTGATTTAAGTAATGAATTATTATGAATGAATATTGAAGATTGAAGATGCTTTTGTGCATGATTTCCCCTTGATGGTTTTTGGTGTAATCTCTCTTTCTTTCTCGTTCTCTCTCTATCATCCTCTCTCATTTTCCTAGAAATCTCAGAACGAGCAATCATCATGTGTCAGAAATGCTCCAGAAGTAGCCTAGTTTGTCCAAGTTAAAGACCAAGGATTGTTTAAGCTCATTTGAGAAGGAAAAGGACCAAAAGAATTGAGCTGATTGAGTCTGTAATTCCAATCATCACAATTTTCTATACAGCCTGAGAACAAGGCCCACAATCGACATATTCTGTTTACGTATAGCATGTATAAGGTCTGTTGATTAAGCCTAAATAGGCTCTGTTTCAAGCCCGTTACGAGAGAAAAATTTAGGGTGTATAACTTCTTTTACTTGTCCAGAATTCTCGCTCCTGGTTAGTATAATTTTTCTCTCTTGATTGGTACTCTGCGGCGAATTTTCTAAGTCCTGTATAGGACCTGTTGTGGGATGTTTTTAGCTCAGTATAGACTTTGCGAGTCTGTGATACAGATCATTGAATTAAGCATCAAATTAAGTTCTTTCAACTGAATTTTGTCTTGCAAATTATAACACAAGTTGGGCATTCTGTAAGAGAGGTCAAGTACCCACCCCGTCTCTTGAGTTCAACACAAGAACTTGTTTTGATTCCAGGCATAGTTGAAGCCCGGCAATAGGGTAGCCACAAGCCCTTCGACATTTAGCAGGCTTCGACTATCTTAAAGAAGCGTATAACACGCCTCTAAGCCATGATTTGAATTTATCGAATTGTATGTTCTTTTTGCCATTTTGTTAAGTGCAAGGAAATTCGCCAATTTTTCGTTATTTCCACCATAAATGAGTATGAATTCACCCATGAATTGGTGGAGAAGCAAGACTCACAAGTGTTGGTTAGCTTCTGTTTTTTTGGTAGATGACCTGGGAATGAACCTAGAACCTCAAGGTTGTTATTAGTACTTAAGAGTTCCGTTTAATTGAGCTACTGGCTCAACCCTTGGTCATTAATATTCTTTGATTATTCCCTTACATAGTTTGCTATGCTTTTTCAGGATGTGGTTGAAATAATGAAAGAATCCTTGTACGATAAATATGTAGATGAGCACGGCTTTGTGGACTTTGGCCGGAGTGGTGGGATGAGTCAACAGAAAGAAGCAAAACGATTTTTAACTGCACTCAATAAACAATCAGAATTGCAGCAAAAAGATTGCTTTTCGATTTCTGTAAGCAGCCTTGCTTCTTTATTATTTCCAACAATTTTTCCCCCTTAAATCTACTTAATTACATCTTATCATTGTGTATCAGGAAATATACAGTTTGGCAGATAGGATTACCCTGAGAGTTCCTGATATTGACACATTCGTGGATAACTTGAACAGCATTGGTTACCTACTTAAGAAGGGACCAAAGATGTATCAGGTACTGTTTAACATGAAACCATTGAAAATCCATACAATGCAACCACAGTTTTTCAGTACAAAATCTTTAAGTGTCAAGCAAAAACTCAAACAAATACAGCAAATAGAAAATTTAACAGTACTAACAAAAAAACTGGTAAAAGATATATAACAATACAAGTAATTGTAAGACATATTTATGAGACCCACTCCAGCAGTTCCAAGTATATAAACCCATTCTAAATGTGCCTTGTAAAATTGTCAGCAATTGTCTACCAGTCATAAAAGTATTGGCATGTCGGACTCCTGATGAGTCCCTGTAATGTTGTCTGTATGATATTTTTATGTTTTGGCTCATAAACCCTGTTTCATGAAATCTGTTTCAAGCAGGTTTTGTCATCGTCTTACTCTCGGAGTCAATCATCAAGGTCAAGGAACTAAAGTTGTACAGCATGGATACGTATGAGAGAGAAAAATCTACAGCATGTACACAGGTCTTTTCTGATATTTTTTTAGAATTTATTTGGCAACTACGTACACATTTTTCATTCAAATATTGTCCCTGCCTTTTTGACTGCTCACCTATCTATGATTTGAATTTGATGGCTATTGACAGAATTTACATTGTATAAAATATTGTTATTCGTACTAATTCATGCATTTCTTTGCAGGTTGGGTGGCACCAAATGATCATCTTTGTATTATATTTGTACGGAGAGAACTGTAATCTCATGGAGACTAAATTCCTATTCATACCAAGTTTGTAAGGCAGGCACATTTAGTATGCATTCTGTCAAATATTTTTGGTCTTCCTTCTTTTACAGGCTTTGCAGGTTTACTTTTAGGGGTCAAGATTAAGGAAGCCATTGATACATTAAAGAATTACATTCCATTCGAAATACAAGTTTCGAAAGAGTCCTTCCCAGTCTCTACTAATACACCAAGATTCTATTTTGGGTAGTTATGCTATGTTTTCTTCGCAATTGTTGGTCGTGACACAGCACTCAAATCGAACAACGGGTTTGACCCAAATAAAGTTACACTTGTATCTTCTTCATGTATCCTTAGGAACTTCTCTGACCTCAATTTTGTATTAAAGAAAGAAACACGACCCCATTGCTTTGCAACTCCAATCCCTCTATTATAGATCACCATAACATGATGGTGGTTAAACAGAGTCGGCAGCATAATCATCCCCCCCATCAACTGGCCCAAGCCGCCACTCACTCCCATAATAAGAGTTGGGAAGTCCCAACCAAAACTTGAAAGCCTCTGCAGCAGTTTTCCTCTCACTCCGCCTATCCTGTCTGGCCTTTGAGGCATGCTTACTTGTGAACATCCTTGAATGCATCTCCACATAAATCCTTGTGTACTTGGTCTTATTTGGCGATATCCCATTCTCCTCCATGCAAGCAACTATCTCCAAAGCCTTTTTGAAGAAAGCAGCCCTCACACAGACATCAGCCAGAGTATCAAGCAGTCCTTCATCAGGCTTCAATGGTGGATAAGAGGAAGAAACCCCTTCCTTTTTCCCCTCACACCTCTCTTTTACCTCATTCCAAAGCAAAAGAGCCTCTCCTGGCTTTCTAGCCAATGCAATTCCATTTGCAAGGCTACCATAAGTAGCCACATCAGAGTAAAATCCATTCTCTCTCATCCTTTGTATGATCTTCTTTGCCTCTTCAACCAATCCCAATCTACAATACCCTTCGACCAACATATTCCATGCAACCTGGTCAACTTTCACTCGAGGGTCTTTGACCATCTCATCAAACACCTTGTTAGCTAGCTTTGGCTGACCTGTTAAGGCAAATGCTTTCATCAGGGTGGTGTAACTGATCTTGGATGGTGCAATTCCACGAGTTCGCATCTCATTGAAGTAGTCGAGGGCCCCAGTGCTATCATCAACGAGTATCAATCCATCGATTAGGATGTTGTATGAGACGACATCAGGCTCAATTCCTGCATCATTTGCCATCTCACGGACCAACTCCTTGGCTTCTTCTATCTGAAGCTGCTGGCAGTATCCCTTGAGGAGGACATTGTAGGTGATGCGATTTGCTGGCACACCCACACGGGCCATCTCAGCAAGTACCTGCCTAGCCCGTTCCATTGAACCTACCTTGACAAGGGCAGAGACAACAGTGGTATATGTTACATGGTCAGGATGGCTGGCACTGTCGTTCTGATGCCGCATTGCCTCAAGCATTTGAACCACATCATTGATGCGGCCTTCTTTCATGTACCCTTTCATCAGGGTGGTGTAAATTCTTGAGTCTGGTGTGTAAGCTTTGGGTAGCAATGGTGGCTCCTGGCTGTTTGGTGCTACTGACTTCGGGAGCAATATCTCAAACAAATCCTCCATCCGATTCGAATTCAGAGAATTCGACTCCCTAAGGATTTTGCAGAGGTCCTGTCGACCTTCACGCATAGCTTGAATTATTTTCTCAGTAGTTTCCAAATCGTTGAAACCAACATAGGCTGCAACAAGAGAATGTAATGTAGTGATACAGGGGGTAATTCCTTCATCAAGAATCCGTTCCAAGACAAAGACAAGCAAATCTTTTCGATTAGCTCTAGCACAGAGCTTGATCATGATATTGTAGGTGAGGACATCTTTCTTCGCACCAAACTCAGGCATTTCGTCGAACAGCTGCACAAATTTCTTAGTGTCCCCAAGGTTGGCACAGGCATTGAGAACAGCATTGTACGCTGCTGTATCCGGCCGTGCATCAGTAGCTATGGCAGGGTCAGTAAGGCGCCGGATCCGACGGGTTATCGAATTGAAGAGTCGAAGAGCTTCGATTGGCCCTTCGTCAGCCGAGGCAGCAAGGCGACTGACAACAGCACTCCACGCCTTAACATGGGGAAGATAATTAGACCGGAGCATGGATTTGATAATGGAGGTTGCATAGAGGGTGTGGCCAGCCTTGGCGGCAGCGACGGCAAGGAGGCCGAGGGAATTGGCATCGAGACGGTGAAGCTGGCGTTCGTCACGGAGGCGCCGGATGATAGACTGAGCACGTTTGAGGCCTTGTTTAGTGTTTTGGTAAGACAATTGGCAGACCAGACGGCTAAGGCATGTGGGGCTAGGGAGATGGGTGGACTGGGCGTATGTTAGCCATGCCTCCTCAGTTTTTCTCTGCTTGAGGAGTGATAGGAGTGCTTGGTCGTTGTTGAATATGGTGGTGGTTGTAGGGAGAGAGGAGAGATTAGGGTCTGTGTGGTTGGTGCTGTGGACTCGAAGTGGGTGCGTAGGTTTAGGGGTGGTGGCGGCGGCGTTGAAGGGTGTTGGAGAGCCAGGTGGAGCACCACCCCATTGGAATGAACGTGGGTGTGTCCCTGGAAATGGGTTCGTTGATGTTGTTGTCATGGTTGCTTCATTTTTTGGAGAAAAAGAAGAGATGGGCTTGCTTGTTTGTTTGAGTTCTCTCCGTGGATGAAAAGATCAGGTAGATATTTGGGAGGTGTCAGAAGTGTGGTCTTTTGTTTTGGATTTGAGTGGGTGGACATGGGTTGTACTACGTGAAGTGATTATGTCCGCTCGCTTCTTTGCTTAACTCATTGGCTACTGATTTGCTATACGTGTTTGAGGGAGAAATCTTTTGATCCTGCGGCTTTTTCGTCCATAGGGTTCTGGACGAATAAAACTTCGCTGACAGCCCACAACATGAGCCCCGTGGCACATTCTTAGAGGACGATGACCGTATGGGGATGTTTGGCCAATCCCTAGGTGAACCTACAAACCAAAACTCAACATGATTAGTGATTTCTAAGCGTTGGATTGGAGTTATTTTTATGAGTTGATTTTAAGAATTTGAGAAATATTGACCATTATTCGTGGTACAAAGATCCGAAGGTTTGAAATCACTCATCAGGCTGACATTTGGTTTGTAGGTCCGTACGAGATTGGCAAAACATCCATACGGTCAGAGTCCGCTAAGAGTGTGCCACGTGGCTCATATTGTGGGCTATCAGCAAAGTTTTACTAGTTAAGTGCCACCTGTCCTAGTGTAGTTACCGTTAACAGTGGAGAAATGGCAACAACAGTTGAGTGCCATCTTAACCCCGAGGACTGGTGGCACTTAACTATTTGTCCAGAACGCCATGGATAGAAAGTCCTCTGACATGTGGCGCTTAACTACAAGTGCCAGAACGCCATGGATAAAATTTTTTGTCGATGGAATAAAATACGGGTCAAGGGTGGTCTCGTTGCTCATTCAATCCTTCATTTCGCTATTGTAATACTTGGCTTACATACACCAAAAATCTCATCGGTTGGAGGATCTTAATCATCCGATCAAAAGAGTCCAAACAAGTTTTTTTTTGGGTTGACTATGCACTAAACTGAACCATTCGATTGGTTGAACACCTATTGGAAGGAAAGGGCTGCAACCTGAAAATCATATTGATCCATTAACTTAAACCATTCATTTGGCACCAGAAACTTGAATGGCTACAAAGAAGGTGATTTAATGGTGGCCAAAAAAAAAATACATTTGTTGGTGTTGGAGTATTAGAGGATTGTCCAATTTGGGCACATCTCCCTGGTCTACTTGATCCTCATTATTTCATTGGTGGGCCATGCAAGATTTTGCCTTTGATATCCGGTACACATGGGTTCGTTCTTTTGCAGGACATGTAGTAAAATGCTCCAACTCAATCTAAAGTTTTAAACCAAGGGTCAGGATCGGAGAACAACCATTTCACGTACCCACGTAGAATGGCTGATTTTTGGTGAGGATGATCTCTATGGTGAGGAGATAATCCTCACAAATATTCGAATCATAGACTGATTTAGAAGTTGAAGAATTATGGACCGTTTATTTTTACCCTGTAACTTGAAAACCACATTTGATGGGGTTAGAAATTTCAGAATGGGCTGATTTTTTGTTGGGTCGATCTATATGGTGAGAAGATCATCTTCACCAAAAATCAGCCATGATCTTCTCTGAGGGTACGCCAAAATGGTTGTCCCCCGATCCTGACCCTTGAACTAAAGCTGAAGTTTTTTTCTTTTCTTTTATCACGGTTTTGCCATTTGGGTCGGGAGGCTAGGAATTTTCCCATGTATTCTCTCATTGATGCCATAGAACTGAAGGTATAAATGGTAATTACCATAAGATTACAATCTGGACCTTTGGCCTGGTTGACGTGACATCATTTTTTTTTTCTATGAACGTAGAACACTTGTACTTCATGAGCACCCTTTCAAAGAACTATTTTTCGTTCAACTACCTAACACCGCATCTATACTCTCTGTTTCTGTTCTCAATTTAAAAATAAAATCGGCATTGATGATATGGAAATAGTTTTTTGAGTCTCGAACACTAGTTTTTTAGATGATATATTTATCCCATATCGAGATCACAAGTAAGATTAAGAACCACAAATGCAGTAGTCACATTGTGCTTGATGCCAGTCGAGCAAAACGATAACATATACCAGAAAGGCAACTAAAACATCGTAAGGATCCCTGTACATAGTTAGTTTTTTTTTTACACAGAAGAGATGGGATGAGGATTTCTCTAGCTGAGATCCCCTTCATTTACCTGTACGGTTCCCATCTACAAACTAGATTAATCACTTCTATTTTCCTGTTTGATCTATTTACACATCCACCAATCGGTGGATGAAGATGGGGGCTTCCCTTTGTTCATCCACAATCAGCTCCACCACCGCCACTACTTACCACCCACTTCGAGACCCTTTATCTACACCACCTAGACTAATAATTACAAATTCACAGTTTATGTACCTGGATGAAGAGGTGGGAAACTATGAGAGGTGGAAGGACCCCTGTCCTTCTGTAATAGCATATAACAGTCTCTCCCTCATTCTCTCCTGCAAAAGAACACCATAAAATCAAAACATTGCAGAACAAACCAACATTTTATGACCCCAAATTTTGGAACTTCATGGATAAGGTAACCTTGGAAGAATAAGGAGGAAGCTTCAAATAATTAGCACAAGTCATCACGCTCGGCAAGTCCCCGTCAATCCATTCACTACAATGCTGTTGAAATACAACAACATCAGGCATAAAGGAAGAGTGAATCATAACTCAGGTAAGATCAGTAACCAAGGCGGACCTTGCGGACAATTGTCAGTTTAGGGTTCAGAGCTGCTAAGCCTCCAGGTGGGAGTCGAGGTGCTCCAGTCACAAACTGCAGGAATGCTCGTTGCTGGTTGCATCCAAACTCTTGTATAAGCTCCAGAAACTGCAATATAATGTGAAAAATGAGTCATCCTCAAGATTCGCAAGAAGCAAGAAAGGAGACTCATAGATTGATACTGACGTTAATGATGGGAGGACTGCTAGCTGTGTAGCCATGATCGAACTTGATATGATCCAAGAGCTCGTTGGACTGTACAGAAACAACAATGATACTCACATGTGAGATACGATCATTCATAGCAATCAACGTATGACAATCAATCAAGTGATAGATACATACAGCCCAAGCATCCTGTTCACCACATAATAAACACTCAAGCTCCTCCTCGGTGAAAATCTGAAGATTTTTTATTGGGAACACCTGAAAAACCAAGCATTACCATATGAACAGTTACTGGGAGGAGCAAAATGCCTGAACCTTAATGGAGGATTATTTCTAACTCAACTGAACAAACTGGACAATTTTCTCTAGGATGATCTGAATTGCTTATAAAAAACCACAAAAGTGAGATCTTATGCACAAGAAAAATTGGGTGCTTCTTTTGGTATCTTTGAGCAGGACAGTAATCCTGTTCTAAAGAATACCTCAGTAACTGGATAGAAAAAAATCACTGTAGAAGGATGTACCCATAATTCTGTGGGATCATAGTCCCACTGGTGTCTGGTGCTGCTAGGAACAAAACCAGGAGATGTTCACGCATTAGACCCTTTTCCTACCTTTTCTTTTTATTGTAAACTCTCTTTAAGCAGGAAAGATTAAACATCTAACAAAGCGCTTACAGAAGATTATGGATTAAGAATAATCAGAGAACAAAGTAGGCTTATGTGCTCATATTGAAGAAGAGAGATTTTTTTTAGAGCAAAAACTGAAATAAATTAGCCAAACACATGAAAACATCATACCTTCTGATTTTGAAGGAAAAATATTTTGTGTAGAACCTTAAGTATCTAAACTAAAGTCAATTTTCCAATTTTTGTTCGCCTGTAGACACTCACTTGTATCTACCACTGCTACTAAATACTAAGTTTTACAATTGAAATTGCATTGCATCTACCAGAGCTACTAAACACTAAGTTTTACAATTGAAATTGCATCAAATTGTTTGAAATCCCACAGAAACCAATTCATTATTCAACTCTTATCATATTTGACAAAAGTCATACAGAATATAATTCATTCACAAAATGAACAATGCAGTTTCCAGGGTTTCTAATGGTCTTGAAGGATCTATCCAAGATACTAAACTTTGACTTCACCCTAAACTTTGCTCATTCAAAATTCAGAATTAATTCAGGGAAGTTTAATTTTACATGAAGTTTTGTGAAAATTCACCTACTTAGATAAGTTTGATAGTACGATGCATTTATACATTTCGAACACTGATGTAGCTTAAATGTAAGAAAGAAACATAAAATTACAGAGGAAAACGATTTTTACTGGAAAATAACTTCAAAATTATGCAACCTAATGAGCATTTGATCTTGATTTCAATCCCCACAAGTTATTTTTTTACTCAAAACCCTTAAAAGAGTGATCGTGTTTCACCTAGGAACCTCCTGAAAGTGTGAAATGTGGAAAAAATTGGGACAGAAGTGTTTTAAACACTACTGATTTTTTTTTTTTGATCGGTAAAAGGATATATATAAAAGGGCTGAGGGGGCCCAAAAACTAAACAGCACAACAAAAAGGAAAGAAAGCAGGAGCAAAACAAAGGCACCCAGATCCCGACAGCCACTAAGAGAGGGACACAATTAAGACACCAAACAATCCCACTGATTTTTTTTTTGATAAGTGATCTAAACATTACTCATCTACTTAAAGTTTCAGTCTTTAATGGTAAAATTCGTTGAAATATTGTAGATAAACTTACTTCGCCAATTCATAAATCGGCAACTTCGACATAATTCACTGAAAATTCAGCGAATTTTAATACCATGGTTCTATCCCATAGATTAAGAAGATGATGAAGTGCAACCGAAAGTAAGATACTAAGACTTCTCTTCAATGCTGGATTGGTTGGATGGTCCACATATTATGTAAGATGCATTTTTCATTATTAGAATGATTGCAAGAGAATTTACAAATTGACCAAAATATGCAACGTTAAACACGATTGATTTGGATACACTTGGCTTATTAATATTTGTTATATTCTTCTTTGTATTTTATTAACCCAAAAAAGGATGATGCCAACAACTTGATTTGAGCTGGCCCTCTTACGGCTTTACTTCAGAGGTTCAATTTTCAGAACACTGACAGCTAGAAAAATCTTTGAAAGGTGATTAAGTGTTTAAGAGCTCGATGGACTGCAACACCTAGGTACATCCAAATGGATCATATCCAGCTGTGAGCCAGCTCTAAAAGTCTATAATCTAAACTCTAAAGGATCAAATCCTAGGTGCATACAGGAGACATTAACTGTACCACTTGCATTTTTCTTTAATTTGTAAGTTTGAGTTGGGTGTTGCTTCAATTAGAAAAAATTCTCCAATGTGGATGAATGATAGCAATATTGAATGCGTAATTTCATATTGACAGCTCCTGAGTTTTACTACATAATTGTAATTAAGCTGATATTTGGAGAATGTACCAATCTACAAGGCCATGCATCATATCAACTGAATTCAGCTATTTTTATCAACTGTTCAAGGGTTTATTATACACCAAATGAATGTCGAAATAACATCTATCCCTTCATTGATGATATGTAGCATTTACTAATGTGAAATGTTAAGCATTATCTCAGAGGACTATGATTAGAAGACAACTCCTTTATTTTTTTTATCTACTACTAGTTAAGAATCTGAGAAGAAAAAATAACCCCATGTTTGCAATTTCTATTATTAGCTGCGGATGCAATTGCTGGGCTGGCGTTATTATCATGGTTAAAAATAAATACATAATCTTAATATATCAAATAAATTTAAATTGATAAAATACATCAAAACTTTAGGTCGTCCCTTCGATTGATCACAACCCTAAATTTGTACCATTGCAAACAAATGTAACAGTCCGAACAAGAGCCTTCCTTTTGACACTCCAAAAAGAATAAAATAAATAAATAAATAAAAGGCTCAGGCTCCAAGGACCCCCTTTTTTCTGACCCCTCTCGGTGTTCGTGCACTCAGCCATGGATTTCACAAATCCAACGGTGGTTGTCAGTGCCACCAAAAGTGATGCCAGCTCGGCGCTGACAACCACCGTTGGATTCTTGAAATCCACGACCGAGCACATGAACAGCAAGAGGGTTCAGAAAAGAGGGGGTCCCTTGAGCCCGATCCAATACTTGAACAAAAGTCTAAAATCAATGTTTCCTAGATATGTTCCTCAGATGGTTAGTTTCACTCGTTACATGTGAAATTCAGGCTATGTTCAATATATAAGGTGGACTAATATTCGGAAAACCTGGATCATTGACCATGCGACTATTTGTGCAAGATCTGCATCATGACAATTTTCACTCTCTAAAGTAAAATCTAAACATCCAATGGTCGGGTTGTTGTGAACAGTGCGAATTCCGGTCCATTTACAACCCAAGTTGTGGCCTAACATATGAATGATCTAGGTAAACAACCATGCTGTCACATCTATGGCTTTAGATTAGAAAACCAGAGGAAGTAAACTGTAACTTATTCAAAAACATTAAAGAAATATGGCAAGAATTGGAAGAAAAAAATAAATCCATGGCATCTTATGTAAATAAAGGTTGAATTGCACGCACAATCAGGAAAAAAAATTTATGACAAAAGCCCACCAAACTGAAAAATATGTAAAACCTATGTAACAAGGACACAAACACGGGAGTCGGTGTCCGACACAGCAACCTAAAACAATCTGATACGGAGACACGTCCATACATATCTTTATTAAAATATATCAACATATATGACTATTAATAAAATAAACAAAAAATAGAAAATAAAGCAGAAAAGATCTATTAGTTTATTATTGTATGGAGGATGGAACATGCCAACCCGCTTTTAAAAATCAATTTTATATTAAAAATTACTAAAACAAGGGGTGACACGGCCATAAGTGTCCAGATGTGTGTCGAGATGTGTCGGCACGCGTGTCCGGGTGTCAAGGTGTCCGACACGGCAAAAAATCCTAAAAGTGCAGTGTCCTTGTTAAATAGTGTCAAACAAAAAAGCAATTCCTACAAGGACTTTTCTCTAGATGAGAAAAAATGAAAATTTGAGAAAGCAAGATTTAGGACCCAATCAAGGGTAATTCAAGAACAGGTTTTAGGGGCTCCAAAAGGTCAGACAAAATCTCCTTTTGGTGCTTCCTGGCTTTTAAAAAGGGTAATTTGGAAAAAACGTTTTAGGACCCACAAGAGATGGGATCAATGGTATGACTTATATAAGGGTACAGATTATATTCTGTTTCATTAGTATTACACATTCAACTAAAGTGCAGCCTAGGTATGTCAAGACTATATCTAGGAAATAATGTCTCACATGTTGTGTGTTGCCCACCTTGAGGGATGATTTCTCTTTTTTTTTTCTTGTTGTTGTACTCTTTAGGGGAATTATGGGAAACCCCTCTTTTACATATATGAGAATAGGGTGTGAGAGAGGTGATATACTCACATACCTTTTTTCCTTCTCTTTTTTCTCTCTTTTTCTCTTTTCTTTTCCCTCCACACATTAACCCTAAAAGCACAGTAACCAACTTGGTATCAGAGCAGGGGAGATCTAGATCGACAAGTTGAGAGTTTTAGGTGAAGGGAAATTGTTCACGTTAGCAGCTGTACTGAATCATCACCTTTATGGGTCAATGATTCTGAATTTTGATAAAGCTTGATTTTAGAGAATTTTTTAACCACATCTCATGTAGTCGTGTGAAGTATTCAAGGTTTATGCAATTTTTGGTGAAAATTCAGAAAATCCAGATTTGATATAACTGGAGTTTGCGATTTATGGAATAATTTGTGAATGTTAAATGGACAGTGCATGGGTCGTTTTTTATAAGAAACATTTCATAAGTGGATTGGATCCATTCCATTAAGTATTGAAGTCTCGCCCAAACTGTTGTGGACAGCACATATGTGCTATCTTCTTTGATTTTTTTTGCACTTTTTGTTATCTCTTTGCTCTATTTGTGGAGGTGGGTTGATGTGTATGCCCAACACCTATTTGTTAAAATATGTCTGAACTAGAATTGGTAGATGTGCTCTCTCAAGTTATGGAGATCTCGCTTAGCCCTCTAGTTGATATCTTATCACCTTAGATTACTACAGTCAAACTTGATGGATTAATTACCTAGCTTGGGCCCAGCCTGCTAAGCTTTCTATTACTAGCAAGGGAAGACTCGGCTACTTGGATGGAACCATCAAGCAACCACTCCCTACAGAATCCTACTATGGAAAATGGGTAATTGAAAACTCCACTGTAATGATGTGGTTCCTCCACTCTATGCAACCAAAGTGCTAAGGAAATATGGGATGTTGTAGCCCAGACTCACTCCCAAGTGGGTAACATGGCTCGTATACATCAGCTTGAGTAAGACATAGCCCACCTTTGTCTAGGGGAGAAGACTCTTGCAACATATTACGGAGCCTTATGTCAAATGTGGAAGGAAGTTGACCACTTTGAGGACTTTACACCTGAGACCCCCAATGATGTGGTTAAGTTTGGTGCCCTAGTTGAAAGGCGTATAATATTCTAATTCTATGTTGATCTGAATGTTGAGTATGAGCAGTCTCGTGTTGAAATTCTTGGGGAGAAAGTTTGCCTTCTCTAAGCCAAATATACACCTTCATACTGAGTGAGGAGAGCAAGAGGACTGATATGCAAACCCCTCATCCACATGAAAGATCTACCTTATTCTCCAACATTAGAAGGGGTGGAAGAGGTGGTCGTCTTACTAGAGACTCGAGTGCTCCTTTTGCTTCTTCAGTTGGTTCTACATCTTCCTTTATTGTTGCTCCCAATAACTTTCACCTATCCCAAGAGGAAGTTAAGACTGAGAGAACTTTATGTCTCAGATTAGCACAACTCCCACAACCTCTTCACCACTTGCCCATATAGGTACAACAGTCTCTACCTATAGTGCATATGCCTTCTATTCCAATTTCTCTTGGATGATTGATTTGAGATCGTCAAATCATATCACTTGTATGCCATCACTTTTTTCCCCTTATCAAGTGAGCACTGGTAGGGATAAAGTTAGAATTGCAAATGAGACACTCTCTTCAATCGCAGGGTAATACAATGTTATTGTTTCTCCTTCTACGTCTCTTAAATCTGTCCTTCATATGGCTAACCTTTCTGGAAGTAATCACCAAATCCATGAAGTGTAGTGTAATTTTTTTTCCTTTGCATTGATTTTCAAAATTTGGTGACGAAGAGAGTGATTGGCACTTGGCAGTGGACGTAAGGAGGGCAACCTCTACATGCTAGATGGATCCTCTTCAATGATCCAGACACATCAGTCATGTTACGAGAGTAGTAGTGGTGATAGTGTTAAAGATATGATGCGTTGGCATCAAAGATTAGGAATTTAGGATACCCATCTTTTTTGCTAATGAAAAAAACTTTACCTCATTTATTCAACACTAAGTAGTAGAGTAGGAATCTTCATTTTGAAGTTGTTAACTTGCCAAGCACTAAAGGTCTTCTTACTCATCTCATGGAAATAGAAGTTCTCTCCCTTTGATATTGTTCATTCTAATGTTTGGGGTCTTATACTGACCACATCTTTATTTGGTTATCAATATTTCGTTACATTTGTTGATGACCATTCATGTACTACTCGGATATATCTTTTGAACGCTAAAAAGAAGTATTCTCTTCAAGACCGTTTGAAACCAACATTAAAGTTCTTCGTTTTGAAAATGGGGATGAATAGATACAAACGGGCGCTTGTGTCATACTTATCTAAACATGACATTGTACATCAAACTTCTTATGTTAAAACTCCAAAACAAAATGTAGTGGCTAAGAGAAAAAATCAGCATGTGCTTGAGATAGCTCGTGCTTTGTTGTTTACTATGCAAGTTCCTAAAACTTTTTGGGGTGAAGCTGTTTTTATTGCTGCATTCCTCATGAACCATATGCCTTCTCGCAGTTTAGATCATAAAACTCCCCTTGATCTTCTTTCTTCTCAACATTCTTCATCCCCCATTCTCCCAAGGTCTTCGGTTGAGTTTGCTATGTGCATGTTCACAAATCTGACCGTACCAAACTTGATCCTAAATCTCTTGAATGCATTTTCCTTGGTTACTCTCTACCTAGAAAGGATTCAAGTGCTACCATCCCCCGAAAGTTGATATCCATGGATGTCACTTTTTGTGAATCTTTTCATTTTTTTCTGCCTCAAAGTCTTCTCTTCAAGGGGAGCATAAGACTGAAGAGAAGTCTTCATCTTCTTCTTTACAACTTCCGATCCCTCCTTTCCTATTTGATGTTGTTGGGGCTGATGGTGATGTTGTTGGGGGTGATGGTGCTTGTGATTCATGGGTCAGGAATAGAGAAAGGAGTTCCAAGTGTACTCAAGACATGGAAGGAAAGTGCCCCTTGAAGTCAAACCTCATGTACACTGCCAAGAGACCTCTTTTGAACCACTCAACTCGGATAATGCTCTCTGTTTTTATTGTTTTTATTGTTTTTATCTGTCCTGTTGATGATTCTCATCTTCTCATTAATAAAAGGAAGAGAGTCAAAACTTATACTCAACATTCCATTTCCAACTTCGATTCACATAACTCATTTTGTTCTTCCTATTGCTATGTTTATCCTTTGCAGTGTCTCAAAGACGCTATTCCAACCTAAATGGAAAGATGTAATGGCAGAGGAAATGTTCACTCTTGAGAAGAATGACACTTGGGGAGTTGGAGTTATCAAGAGGCAAAGATCCAGTGGGTTGTTGTAAATGGGTATTCACTGTAAAGTGCAAGTTAGATGGTTCAGTAGAAAGATACAAAGCCAGGCTTATCGCCAAAGGGTATACTCAGACCTATGGAGTAGACTATCAAAAGATGTTTGCTCCAGTGGCCATAATGAACACCATTGGAGTTCTATCTTTTGCTGCCAACCAAAATTAGCCTCTAGCAATTTGACGTGAAGAATGCCTTCCTTAATGGTAATTTGGAGGAAGAGGTGCATATCAGGATGCCCCGTGTGAATTTTCCATCGGCTAAAGGAAAGGTGGGTAGACTGGAAAAAGCTCTCTATGGACTGAAAAAATCCCCACGAGCTTGGTTTGACAGATTTAATAGAAGCATGCAAAACTATAGGTGTATATACAGAGTCATGACGATCATACTTTATTCACCAAACACAATAAAGGAAAAGTCATTGCCTTTTGTGTATGTGGATGACATTGTGATGACTGAAAGTGATCAAGAGGTGATGTCTTGGATGAAGTATCTACTTGTTGCAAAGGAGTGAGAAATTAAAGATCTCAGAAACTTGAAATACTATTTTGGGATTGAAGTGACTAGATCCATGAAAGGGATCTTTATCTCGCATAGAAAGTATATTCTTGACATGTTAAAGGAAACGGGTATGATGGGTTGTAAAACCATAGAGACACCCATTGAATAGAACCATGGGCTTGGTGATGGCAGTGGACACTCATTGATTGATGTTTGTCGATATCAGAGACTTGTAGGGCGGTTCATCTATCTCTCTCTCACTCGACCAAACATAGACTACACCGTGTGCAGTGAGTCAGTTCATGCATGCACCAAAGACCACTCATCTAGAAACCACATATCGGATCTCACATTACCTCAAATCTGCTTTGGCAAAGGTCTCTTATTCACTTCACATTATCATGTAGAAGCCTATATTGATGCTGATTGGGGGGGGCTCCCTCCCTGAGGGCAGATTTGTTTTTTTTTCTCTTTTTATCTTGTGTTGTACTCTTCAGGGGTATTATTGGAAAACCCTCTTTTACATATGGAGTAGTTCTACGGCCACCCACTCTCTCTCCAGTTGCCAGGGGGTGGAAATGATGGTCTTACGGTAGAGAGGAAAGAGAGAGAGGGGGGGGGGTTGAAGAAGACGATGTGGGTGCCTATACGGGAGGGGGCCTTTTTTGTCAAAAATAAAGAAATGGGAGAGAGTGGGTGCCCAGCTTAAAGAGGCGGGTGCCCGTAGAACTACCATTTACACATACGAGAATAGGGTGTGGGGGAGGTGATACATTCTCATCCCTCTTTTCCTTCTCTTCTTTCTTCTCTCTTTCTCTTCGTTTTCCTCAACACATTGACCGTAGAACCACATCAACCAACTTCACATTCCTCAAAAACCAATTATCTAGCCTAATGAACACAGCTCTAGACTGCACAACAGGACAAACCTAGAGAAATTAAATAATCCTAATCTGAAAATAACCATGTGCCTCATCTTGAAGAGTAAACACTGTTGTCTAGCATGGCCCAGTCAAGGTTTTGAGAAATTTGGAGGATTCAACATGATTTAGGCTTTTTTTTTGCAATAGCTTACCATCACCAATGAAAAAAAAAGGATAAAGAAAACTATTTATCATACCTACTCCATCAATCACAGTGTATTATGGAACACACCTGGTTAAATCCTGACTTGAAAGCTTCCACTTGTCTCACAATTCCACTATTCACCGTTGCATCCACAATGAGTGAAACATATTCTTCCAAGTTAATCATATTTACCTAGGAAAAATAACATGAAATCAACGTCTTAGGTTTGTAGTTTATGGTATACCTAAAGCTCAGATTATCACAAGGGAAAGCATGGGTTACCATTTTATGGTCATGTCCGGAAGTAAGCATATAATCAGGATACCCAGGAAGAGTAAAATCAAGCCAAAGATCCTCAATTCTTGTATTCCGGAAACATGAGTCAGATGTAAATGCTGTGCTTCTCCCAGAAACAGAGTCCACAAATTTCTTCCTATCAACAAGAGCCTGAAACTCTAGCAAGACCCTTCCAAGCTCAGGATCAAATGATTGGATATCATATATATTGAGTTCCTACAAAGAATTGTATAGGAAATAATCAGTTATTTTGCAAAATTAAAGTTTATTTTTAAGGGTAACATGCAAAAGATGGTAGAAGTTCGAACTAATAATTGAAAGAAAACCTGCTCCAGAATGAGTTTATAAAATGCTTTGGAGAAGGGGAGATCCAGGACCCTTCCGTCTTGAAGTGCCTTTGCTACAACTTGCCCAAGAAGGACAAACTTTTTTATCACTTCAGAGAACTGTATCTCGTTCAAGCTACTTGATGTAGCTGACCATGGACGAGGAAAAAGGCCAGAAGGAGAATCCAGAAACTCAGAATCCTCAACCACTAAGTTTCTCCTGGAACTGGAAGAACTATGGTCTCCTCTCCACATACCCAGACCACCCTTCTGAAACTCATGACTAACCAAAGTATAGAACTCCATTGTTGGGCCCAAACCGGTACCAACTTCTTCATCATACTCCACTTCAAGGACACCCCTATGAAGAGCATGCTGGTCCATCATTTGTACAGCAGAATCCAGAATGCGGCTCCGGCAAACTTGAAACTTTTTACGTGGCAAGCCACCGGCATGTGATCGCCTATCATTTGGGGCATTTGAGTTGTTATTTGCTGATTGTGGCCATGGATGAGGTTGAACTTGCGACGAACCAAATGCCGTCAATCGAAAGTATTTAGACCTTGCCTCAAAACCAAATAAGAATGGGCACACAGCCATTAACTGGCTACACCATGAAGGCATGCTACCCACAGACACAGCCAAAGGGTTCCGCATTTGCTGTTCTAATTTTTCAGTCAACTTACTGTTCACAAACTCAGTCTGTGGAACTGCAGGGACTGTCACCACTAAATCATCCAAGTTATTGTTTTCCCCTATGGAAAAAGCATATTTTCTTTCCTGAGACATCAGATGAAATGTGAACCTGTTCAAGCCTTCCAAAACTTTTAGCAGAAACAAGATTTCGTACGTAGGATCTGACTTATCCAAATCACAAGGAAGTTCAGAAACCAACAGGCTGCAGAAAAACGGAACATTCTGCCAAAAGGTCCCAGAAGTATTCCAAGCAGAAGACATCTGAAACCCATCAAGACATTCTTGAGGATTACTACGTTTTGCTTCTGCAGCTCTTCTAAACGTTACAGTGTATACTTCACTCCAGAATCTAGGGCCCACAACTACATCATGTTCTGCCTTCACTTGTTGTTGGAGAATGGCTTGATAGAGTGTTAATGCCTGGTCGAGTTGTCTCCCTTCTAGGTAAAAGAACAATTTTGGGGGAGTATCTCCACTGCTACAGGATGCGGGATTTTGTCTCTCTCCCTTATTTTCTACGCTGGCAGATGGAAAATTGGAGGTAGTTGCTGCATAGGAAAGGGAAGATCCTTCAAAACGGCAAGCACTCACAAATGGAAATCTATGAAAATTTTCCAGCAGCATGGTATAGCCAGTAGTACGATTCATGGAAATTTGTTAAGAGGAGACCGTGCTTAAGACACTTACCATGAGTTGAATCCTGTGTTTTCAGGCTAGTATTGGCATCTGGCAAAAATTGTATGTCTTCTTTTGCCAGGCCCTGAAACACAACATAAAAGCAGAATCAACATAAGGATAGCCTTTCTACCTAAAATGTGAGGGAAGAACCTGGCCCTCATAGTAAGCAGCAGGCGGGCCAACGACAATGAAAACAGAAACTGAAAATGAACAACTATTTCTTTTCCAATTAAGCAGCCTGTACATCATAATAAAAAAGGAATTTTACTTACAGAAGAAGTTTGACCGAAGTATATACTTGCTTCACCAGGAATAGCTTGTATAATATTGACGGCCCCTTCAGGTGTAGGAGGTAAGTTAGCCTTGTCTTCCTGCACAAATAAAAAGCATTAATAAACACTTGACTGTACCCAAAAAATTCTACAACACAAAAAAACATATCCACCAACATAGATATTGTATTCAAGCTTTAAATTTCTTAATGTTGAAAAAGAAATTATTTCCAGCTGAAGTCAACAGTGTACCAAGTGCATGAGAATAACCTGCATCTCTGCCAAGCTAGACGACATAGTGTGAATCTCCTCCATTAAATTAGGATCTTTGTCTTGAGCAGATTTTGCATCAGAAGGTAGTTGAAGAGGCAGACCTTCTGCCTGGACAGTAAATTGACCTGCTGATTTTACACGATCTTCAGCTCTACTTGTGCCAACTTTAGGCCACAGAAATTTTTCAATGGCATCCAAAGTAGAAAAAGGCTCAACAGTTGCGACATCTACGGCGTAATCGCATAGGCTTGTCTCCCCTTCTTCCCTCACAAAATGAACTTTTAAACATGGATGCATTGTGCAACGCCCAGTTGGAATAGTAGCATAGGTGTTTCTTGGCTTGGAAACATGGGTCAGTATAACGGGGAAATTTTCCAAGGAAGATAATGCACTCTGCAGTTTCTTTATTAATACTGCCAGAGTCATGCCCTCCCAGTGTGGACCAGCTGGTGACAAAGAAAACCTAGCAAACATCTCAAGCCTCTTTAGTACAACATGGAAATGATTGGATAAGCCACGCTGATCCACCTTTCCTTTCAGATATTGTCCATTGGATAGGTAATTTACTAATGATTTCACTATTCCACTTTCAATAAACTCGAAAGTGGACATGTTTTCCCCTCCATTAAGCTCTGCCATTATTTGACCCAATATACGAGACAAGTTATCTTCCTGTTGCGCACAAATATCATTGTTCATGGACATGTGCACCTTATCAGTCAATATTGCACAGAAGTTTCTGAGCTTCTGAAGAATTTCAGTCAATCCTATCTCAGAGATGTGCAATTCTGTAGCAAAGTAGGTGGCCTTTATGTGCTTTGCCAAAGTGTAAACACAATCTTTATCAAGTTTGCAGGTTCCTGATACTGAAGATGAAGGAGAATTATCAATATCAAAAGCATAGCATAAGCATCTAAGGACATCCTTTGCAGGTAACTTTTGGTATGAGCCAGATGAGAGTTGGATGTCACTAGATGTTGGAAACATGAACTCTGAACATTTTTCAGGTGTTAGAAGTGCATCAATGGCATAAGCGACACCCTCCTTTACAAAAGAGTTCAAGAAAATATCAGGAAGCTTTTGCAGGACATTCTCGGCAATCTTTAGAACTAAGATCAACACATGGTGATCCTTCCTGACAAAAACACTAGCAAGAAAACTGCCACAACAACCCCAGAGGAAAATTATTAGTTATGGTCTAAAAAATTTCACATTTAGCCACAAAAACTGGAGCCAGGTTATCTCCTTACCTTGAAATGTTGGTATTCTTAAGCATGTCAAGAAGCATGTCAGATCTGCTGAAATAAACTAACTTGTTGATAACAGAAAGGCAGCCATAACAAACATATGAATTCGAACCAGAATTGACCACCTATTCCAGAAACGAGGAAATTATTACATACTAAAGAAAAGAAAAATCGCAGTGTAAACTCCGGATTTTAAAGAACCAACCTGGATCAAGACAGGAAGAATGTCTATCCCAAACTGTCGCAGAAGTTCAGGCTGGTCCATTAGAATCTTTTCCTTGTCTGATGCTACCTGAATATCTCCATCATTTCTAGCCAAAGGAGGGAGAAGCTCATTTAGTAACTTCATTAGTTCATGTACCTGTGGAGAAAAAAGTGGTCATCTTTCAATTTCCTTTTGGTAAGATTAACTTTTCCATAAACTTGTGAAATGAGCAATGCTAGTCAATCTTAAAACAATCTGTTGCAGGAGCATAACAAGATGCTGATTCAGTATCATGTGGAATAAATAAGAAAAAGAAAGCATAGATTAAGATTGTTGCAATGATGCATACCCATTTCCCACCTTATATTATTATGTTATATATAATATAATAATATAATAATATAAAATATTATATTATTATATTATGTTATATTAATATATTAGTATATTATAATATATATTATTATATATTATATTAGTACATTATAATATATATTATATTATATTATTATTATATAATATAGTATAATATATATGCTATTTTATGTATTATATAATATATAATATATAGTAAAAATACTTATTTTATAAAGTGTGATGCACCGTGCGATGCACCATAAGTGTGCCTTATGGTACATCAGTGCGTGTTATAACCCGCGATTGTGTCTTCCGATTCTCAGGGGGTGGGGTGAGTATTGTGATGTGCGCTTCGGCCCACATTTCGACCCCGATGCGCATTGTGAGTCGCAGCCGTTGGTGCAACCAAACACACGTTTTCTGGCCACGGTGCGCACATCAACACCAATGCGCGCGCATTCGAAAAAAAACAAACAAGGCCTAAAGAGTGTTCAAATGCCTCAATTTGGGTATTGTTAGAAAGCTTATTCAATTAGGCAACCCAGTGAGCCCAGTTTTGATTCAGACATGATTTGAGTGAGTTATGGCCAAAAGACAAACAGGAAGAACTATGACAGGATTACTAGTTTAGTCTATTCATATTATGTTTAGGGTTGAAAAAAAGAAGAGTGCTACTAAGTATTAGGCTCTCAAGCTAGTTTAGAGTATATTTATTTCCCTTATATTGTTATTAAGATTAATCTAGAAGCTTTCGAAGTTTCCACTATAGTCCTAATGTTAGGTTAGTTTCTAACTTGAATCCTTAGTTCTAGATTCTGAATTTAAATTCATGTTTTGTTTCCAAATTCAAGTCTTCATGCACTTTCTAACTGAAGTATAGTTAGTAGTTTGAGTTTCTATTTTTAAGTCCAATTATGAAGAGGAAAGAGGCCATCACCCCACTCTATAAATACCCATGTGGCCCCTTCATTTATGGACAATTGAATAACAAGAGTTAATAAAGTGTTGCTTTGCTGCTTGTTGAGGTGCGACTCCTCTCTCGTTTTGGGTGGTGAGACTCCATCCTTGGGAGTTCTAGATTTGTGAGACTCCTTTAGGATTTTCTTTAAAGTGGCAAGACTCTACTCTTACAACCCATAAATCTCAGTCCCCTTGACAGCCCTATTACAACCCTTCATTAATCCATGAGGAAACCTGGCGTGTTGGTTACTAACTTACTAATACCTGTTCCACATGTTGGTCACACCAAATATTGCCAAATGGCAAATTTCTGGGCCCACTGACCCCATTAATGGTTGGCTCACCCTTGATAAACTTACACACATATGTCAGCCTGATAGGTCTTTTTTTCCCATCACTGGCTTCATGAACAGAGCCATGAGTGGAAAACAATGGGTCCAAGCCCATCATGAAAAGCTCAAATCCAATGGCTACAAGTCACCCATCAGTCTGATTTTGGCGTGTAGGTTCACCAAGGGGTAGGGCAAACATTCATGGTGTCAGTGGTCCTCCTGAAAAGTGTGCCACGTAGCAATATTTGGTCTGACCAACATGCAAGACAGCTATTAGGTTTCCTCTTAACGCATAAGTTCAGCCCTTATTGCCCCTTTCTCCTTGGAAATAACCACCACCAGTCCCATTACAACCACCACTTGTACACTAACTCCAACCCTTGCTTCAGCCATACAAACCTTCTTAAAACTCCTCAAACTTTAACTTAATGTAGCAGCATATTCTATACGTACACCTTCATTTTATATCATAATCAGAGATGAAAATAACAGTAATGACAATCTTAAGTAAAAAAGGAAAGTTGAAAAAAAAGAACTCAAAATCTCTACTTCATGGTAAAAGTCACTGAAACAATGGCGTAGCAAGAATTATAACAGATTATCGGATACTGAAGAAGAATTTCTAAAATACCATTTAATGCTTTGAAAAATGCAAGTATCTTACGTGCCTATGTGGGCCCCACATAGGCATGTAAGATAAGAAATATTCCTCTTTAAAATGAGCAGCTTTCAGACTTTTAGCAGGTTGCATAATTAGCATAACACTCTCTTGAGGAATTCTTCATGATCAAACTAGATTGCACTAGCAGCCAACACAGAGACGGTTGCAAAATGTAGGATAAAAACCTGACTGGAGTGTCCATCGCCCACAAGAGAATAAGGCATGCCATGGGAGAAGTCGTAACTAGATAAAATATGCTTCATTGTGCTGCTTATATTAAGCTCGAAAAGAGTCCTGACAGCAGCAACAGAACCAGATACAAGTCTCAAAAGCAGCCCAATCAAACCCTGTTGACCATTTAAGACAAAATCAAACCTCAAGAAAAAGTAGAAGCTGACAGTAAACAAGCCAATATCAGAAACATGAAAACAGAAATTTGCATACAGTATAAATTGGTTGGCTGAGGCTGGTTCGACTGTTCAAAGCTATAAGATGCATGGCTTGATGAATCAGCCCATGCTTGCAAAGTTCATCCAGCATCTCGGAAGAATGACTCACCCGCTCCACGATTCTTATCAAACAAACAGCTACATTTTCTACAAGCTGAGGGATTCACAAAACTCAGTCAGAGCAAGCTACCTGGGATTATTCCAACAGCAATGATGAACAAAAACAGAATTACGTAGACAATAATAGTAGTACAATGGAAGATCAACTGATGATCGAAAAGTTGAAACCATGGGCAAAGAAACTCATAGAAGCAAAAGCAAATGCAAAAAAATACCTTTCGGTCCTCATACCGGAGAAGGTTGCACAAAATGGGAACAGCCTCCATGAATGGCAAAGAAGCACAATCAGATGGAAGTTTCTTGCATATATTTGCAACAGTGGAAAGCGCAACCCTCTGATGCAGAAGAACAGAAAACAGTCTCATGATCTAGCCACCCAAACCTTAAGTATTGGTTGGACATTTGGAAATTGGAATCATACCCATCTCTAGAAATTCTTTTGAAAATACATAAAACATAAGAACCTAGATAAAAATCCACTTGCCTACCAAATAAATTTATTTGATAAATCCTTGTCGAATAATCTAGATATTACACTGTGTGCTACCATTTTCCTGAGTAACTACGAGCAGAACTGAAACATTATTACCTGAATGCTTGTGGAGAAGAAATCAATATAATTTAGAACAGCCATAATTGCCCCAGCTTGCAAGCACACAAGCGGATGATCATGAGAGATCTTCTCCAATGCTTGTAAGCACTACATACCAAGCAAGAAAACAGCATGAAAACTCTCTTTTTTTCTTCTTCTACTTCAAGTACTAACAAACAATAATTAAATGAGACAAACAGCAAATTTTATTGAGCAGACCTGTTCTGCCACGTCCAAGTACTCGATGGCCATCAACCGAGTACAAAGAGCAGGAACCACATCATGCCGGACAAGAAACCCAGACGAGCGGGGAAACACATCACATAGGTAAGTAATAGCCCTGAGGGCAAGAAGCATTATATCTGGATTGCTGTCGTGCTTAGCCAGCGCGACAAGAACTGGAGCGAACGAGTCCGAAGAGAAATTGGAGACTGAGTCCTCTGTACAGAAGGATAAGACATCACAGAGCTCCGTAAGCGCAGCTAGTTGGCTACCAGGTCCAGCATCGTCTGTTAAGCTTTGCAAAATCTTCTTGAATTTCCCTTGGTCTCCAGAAGATCTCCGATGCTGATAATGGCGAAAGCTTTTGTGTCTTTGTTCAGAGTCATCCAATCCATCCGAATCACATGACCCATAATCCTTCTCTGCTTCACCTTCAGATCGACCCGAAACAGAAGCAGAGGACGACGTCGTCTCCATTTCGCAATCCGGAGCTTCGGAAACAGAATTCGTGGAACCCATATGGGTTTGAACAGATGAGCTTGAAGAACCAGGCCTGAACTCCGTCGAACTGCAAGCTCTCTTATCTGCGGGAAATTGATCTGCAAGCTCGGCTCGCTTACGGCCTCGATTTTCCATTTGAGTAGAAGATCACTTCCTAGCTTTGAGGCTAGGATGATAGATTTAAAGAGAATCCCACTCCTGCAAAGCTATCACTTCAATCAGAACATAACACAGGACATCCCCATAACCACAAATTATCAATATAAATCATCCAACTTCAACCCAAATCTCATTAATCAACCGATCAAAACAATCCAGAGCTAAAAAATACACACAACCAGAGATGAATTAATGGAGAAGAAAAAACAGAAAGAAAAAATGGCAAGAGCTCCATCGCATAGACAGCAATAAACGATCGTTAACTAAAGGAATCATAAACACAGCCAAACAACTCCAAACGCGACGATCATCGAAAAGCTTTCTTATCAAAAAAAAAAAAAAAAATCATCAGAAAAGCTTGAAAAATAAATAAAAACAAACAATTTCTTTCTATATGATCTTCATAACAATCGAACTAAAGCTTTTGCTTAATTGAAAGAAAATAAAATAAAAACTTAAAACTAAACAAAAAAGAAGACATTTTTTAGGTTTTTTCTAGAACCTGTTCTTCTGGTTGTTGTTGTTCACCTTTGATTTGATCTTCGAATCGGTGAATTTCAGATTTTCCCCTACTTAAAGGAAGATAGGGTTCGCCCTCTTTGGCGCTAAAACTTTGTTCACTAATAAAAACTCCGAAAATGAGAGATTTTAGATAATCAGAATTTCATAAGTAGTGGAAAGATTGCACCGCCATTATAGTCGGAGCTCCCCCTCTCTCTCTCTCTCTGAGAACCCGGTTTTTCATATAGGGTGTACAGGATGCATCTGACGGTGACTAAATGAACTAACTGGGACCCAATCAAATGGTGAATCGCACTGAAAGACAATAGAATACACGAACGGTTTAGATTGAGGATCTGATTAGAAAACGTAAGTGGTAAGATATGGATCTCGGGTCCATGATCTTCAATGTAGATGTTGCTTTATAAGTATGCTCTTTCCCTCATTTACCGATATGTTTAATCGATTACGGAATTTGTTCTATTACTGCCATGCTTACGTATATTTGTTGGAATTTTTTATTTTGACGTGGGCCTGCCTCGTTGAGGTTTTGCGGGGCCTTGAAACATCGCGTCACATGGCACACTTTGTGGCCCACTCCTTGATGACCTACATACCAAAGATCAGCCTCATAGGCCATCTCTAGGGTTCAAGCATTTTTGATTGGATGATCTGTAATAATTGGATACGGCATTTCTTTAGGTACTTTAGATTGAACGGCTAGAGATCACCAATCAAACCGATCTTGGTATGTAGGCCCTAGTGGTGGGCAATTCAATCTTGGGTTAGTGGGCCCAACGTGAGAGTCACGCGTCAAAAAAATTCACTATTAATTGAGAACGATAATTTCACGATGGGACTCATTGAGGTCTAACTGACCTCATTCTCAAAACCTGAACCGTAAATTACGCGACAAACCTCATGATACAGCTCGTAAGGTGAACCAATACGAGGGCTAAACGAAAACGAGGTTGATATAGAGTTTGCGGCCGGCCAATTGAAAGCTGTAGAGAAATGATTAGCTGAGCTGGGTACAGTCAATATCTGTAGGCTTGATTGTGATAGCCGTTCAGAATCTTATGATCGAATTTGTTGGAAAAAGAAAAAAATCCATTCAAATTTTCGGATCAAAGTTGATAAAAAACGAAGTTGAGAATTAATTCTCCCAAATAGCGTGATTATTTTTTCACATAACTTAAACTTGTTACCAAACAACCCCTTGAGGTTGAGTGAGTAAAACCCCGTATACAGTAATTTGTAACTTCGATTGACATAAACTACAAGGGACAACAGTGAAGATTCGGATGCAAGAATCCTCATTCTCTAGACTAGTTTGCAGGGAAATCCACCATTTATGGGCTTCGAACTGAGAAAAGGACACAAACATGCAAAAAAGCAGGTGAACGCTACTTAACCCCTGCAGCCAAACAGCATGTTGAAGTCTAGTAATGGTTAGGCCTGACAAGCCAGAGATTCTTGAGGAATGTATCGAGTCATAATTAGGTCCCGAGTGGCCAAACCATCCTTCCAAAGCAATAGATACCTTTGAAAGTTTCTCCTTCCAAAGAAATAATTACACCTTTCAAACCAACAGTTTGTGGCGTAAGAGTATCATTGGCAGATAAAAGGTAGACAGAGACATCTAGAGCATGTTTGGATGCAGAGTTTGTGGGGGAATCCACCTTAAAGGCTGTTGACGAACCAACAGTTTAGAGTGCAAACACAACTTTACTCCCCACAAGCCAGAACCAACACTGCATCCTGTCACCATGTCAACCTAGTATACCCTTTCATCAATATTACACGACTAAAATGACACCATGCGGCCTAATTAAGAGAAATGAACACACCACAAAATCATTTAATCAGCTTCATAACAAATGAAATGAAAAGGCAGGTCTTTGTCCCCTGTACAGATCAACGAAAGAAGAGCATATAAATTATAAATAAGCCTCCTAAGGTTCCCAAGCATCTTCAAAGGGAGCAGTGCACTAGCAAAAACATCTAAATATATCTTCTAAAGACAAATAACTTGTCGTCCTGATGATGAAAGCAACACCACCACCCGAATAAGTGCAGTGCCTTGGATCAGATAAATATGCATAAAACACATTATGGGTGCTAAAACTAGATCTTCTTGCCATGTAATTCCGAATGAGGGAATTTGAAAAAAGAGGACAGGGTACCTATTCCATGCCTTGCATGGGAACAATAAGATGCTGTGCCTGTAAATGCAACATTTCAAGAACCAATCACCGTTAGTATCAGAATCAATCAACCCCTTACTAATTTGCCTAATATCATTATTTGTTTTACCGCAATATATCTTTAAATGAGAGCAAGTACAAGGTGTACAACGAGGAGGAGATTAATTTTTTTTTATAAGTAGAGGAGATTAATTTAAAGATATGATAACCATGACTGAAAGAGAAAACCTGGTACTAGCTTCCACTTCATTAATCAACACACTGCAATCGCAGCCTTAGTTGCTTTGGCTGCTACATTCTAAGAAGCCCTAAAAAGATACAGTATAAAAACTATCATAGGAAATGGAGATACAGCTCGTTATTTCCAAAAATGTTGGCCATTGATGCAGATCCCATCCAATATGTTGATAACATGCATTAACTTTTCAAGTTTTTTTAGGTTTAGTATCATATTTAAACTATTTACAACATGCCAAATGTTAGAAAACTTCTAATATTCAAAGATTCCAAGTTTTTTAATAGTAAGACATGTTACAATACACTATTTATATATTTTTGTTGACAAAACAAATAAGGAAATTGTTGTGAGGTCAAAAATAACCTATAGAGAAATGATACAATAGAAATTGGAAAATTGCAGCCTAGAAGCATCCACACAGTATCTGGTACCAGTATTGGTATCAAATCATGTTCAATATGTGTATGCTGGGCATGTTCATATTGAAGTGTGCGAGTATCATAGGCTCTTTTGGCTACTGAACTCATTATGCAGCAGTTCACTCTGATGGTCACATTAGCCATGCATTCAGCCCAATTTTGGCAGAGACAAATGAAAATATGCTTTTCTTGTGTCCTATAGAGGTTCGGATTTTCAGATCTAATAGCAGACATTTTAAGGCAGTCCTTTAGTTTACTCCAACAAGGAATCAATCATATGTAACGATTAAAAAGCTATATGTTTCTTCTAAAAAGGTAAAGCTAATGGTTAGTGGTCAATGATAGAATGCTAGGAGAACTCATACCTCATCAAGATGAACTTTCATCTCTTCAAGATGCTCTCCTGAACCTGCATAATCTTTATTTATGTTTATTTTTAATGATTGAAACCTTGTGATAGAATTTGATCTGATAGGTAGAATCTTTAGGACGATATATCAAGCATTGGGTTTTGTGTAAGGAATTTTCGTACATGGTAGCTATGCTCTAGCTTGTTAGTGAGGCCTATGTTGGTTGTCAGGATCTTCAGAGTTCAGAGAACAAGATTTTCAGAAAATGAGATACTTGAGAGGCCCCTCATGTCAACTTATCGAGGAAAATTATATAGAAATAAAAGAGGAGACCACCCAAATTGGAGTTTTCCAATGGTAAGAGGATAGTTGAGTACCTCAGGTTTCATATCAGGTCTGAAGGCAAAGATCCATATTTTAGCATCATGCCTATTATACCAACCGAAATTGAATTTCAGATCCTCAAGTTACACCAAAAGCAAATATCATGCATTCCTCTGAAGCAAAACCTTCCAAATCCAATAGAAGTAATAAAAATGAGCTCTGCCCTCTGGTTACATTACTACTTCCACAATTCGATATATAGAATAGGCAATCCACCTAAAAAAAGTGTAAGAGAATGATTGCAGTCGTTGGCAAAAAAGCAGGCAGTGCTTCATCATCTTAGGAGCCCCCCTACTTTACAAGCTGACAAGTCTATGTGAATTTCTTTTTCAAATAAAAAAAACTGGGAAGAAATAATTCAACCTAGGAACAAGAAACAGAAGGTTCTCACCTAAAAAACAGCCACTGAGGCTCATTACACATGCCTCAAAACCTCCTTAATCTCAGAATACTCAAAGAAAGATCTATCACTTTACAGATGGCTGCATAATAGTAATGCTCACTCCCCCATCAAATGTAAAGAAAAATATCAACATAAAACTAAAACAGAAATACCAACTTCCATTAATGATGATATCACCTGCTTACATCATCATGCATCACCAGTTGCCACTAGATCTATCACGTGTCAGCCACTTTCTTTTTTAGTAATACACTAGTTTTTACCTATGCCAATGGCACTCCCCGACAAAATGTCCGCAAATCAATTCGTGTATCCATTTCATAGACACACTTCACTGCCCCGAATATATACACCTCACCTCCAAAATCAAAACACATCTCATCTACAACTTCAAAAACAATGTTCATACCTTACAACTCATGATTTCCACCAACCCCAAACTTCTACTTTCCCAACATGAGATTGACACATTAGACACAATCCAATTTGAACTCAAGCAAATACACATTTGAAGATAAGCAAATACGCACTATTTCAGCAAACTAATTTTATGATTAAACACTCTATTCAACAACAAAAGTAAGGCACAAAAATGATAGCAAAATGAACCAATGATGATAGCAATACAAAGGACCTTAATACATTCATCAAACCCACAAAAATGAAAAGTTACCCAGCAATTGCAACATGTGCCAATTGATATCAATAAAATTTATTCCACATTTCTCACAAGAATCTTTGGACGTTGACCTCCGCAGAAACGTATCAATACATCTCGTGCAGGCAGTTGTTTATTTCAAGTTCAACAGCTATGAATTATTTATTTGTTTTCTAAATACTCAGATCAATTTGTGTTTAAATTCATGGATTGAGGACGGTCCGAGTTATTGGGTGATTGACAAATCCACGATAATATATCAATTGGTTTTTTTTTCTTTATTTTGGATTGATATCAATTGGAACATGTTGCAATTGCTTGGGTAGCTTTTCTTTTTAGGGGTTTGATGAATGTATTATTGTCCTTTGTAATGCCATCATCTGTGCTTTACTTTTGTTGTTAGATAAAGTGTTTATTCATAAAATTACTTTGTCGAAATAGTACATTTTCTTATCTTGAAATAAGCATTTGCTTTTCGAATTTGATTGTGTCTAATGTGTCAAAGGTGGGGATCGGGGTACAGAACTTTTCACATGAACTACTAAGCATGGATTTATGCAAAATCCGACAGCTATTAAAGACACATCTAACTGACGACCACTATTATTTAGATGGCAAGCTGCAACACCAAACTAATGAAAGCCGACTAACTGTCGTTTGAGAAAAGCGTGACTGTGATGCATTTAAAAAGAGATCCATGTGTTGGAACTTGCTTTAATCAAGCTGCCGTGAATGGCTTTCCAATTTTAGGCCAACTGAGTGTTGTACAAGCTGCTAAGATTTAGACGAAGGTGAACTCATCAGGTTTAATTCCTAAAACTTCCAATTCCCGAAAGAGAACCAAAGCTTGTTCAGATCTCCCATTCAGAGCATAGGACTGAATCATAAGATTCCAAGAGATGAGATCACACAAAAATGTTCTCAAAAAATCTGCTGAGTAGCAAACTTCTCCATGTTTTGGAATACATGGTGATGATGGAGTCTGTGACCAATGCATCTCTATACAAGCCTAATTTAATAGCACGGACACGGAGTTGCTTACCTTCTTTTATTGTTGATTGAATTGTCATTGCCTTGAGCAAGCTGGCCATGGTGTACTCATTCGGAAAAATACCTTTCTCACCCATTTGCAAAAACAGCCGCATACCTTTTATCCGCTTGTTCTCTACACATGCTGAAATCATGGTGTTCCAAGACATGGCTTGATCCGAGGATACTCCCAAAGGAAAACTCATCAAGCTTTAAACCTTCTTGTTGCATCTCCACATACAAGATCATAGCTCAATTGGTACATCCATTTTGGGCATTTGCAGTGAAAATGTATTTCCATGAGACCTCATCCCGCCCAACCATGCTTTCATAAACAGTTTCAGCACCCCCCAATTTCAAATGCATATTGATGAGAGCATTTCTCACTTGTTTTAATCACACGAGCATCAGAGCATGAATCTGTTCACCATATCTTGGATGTCTAGAGTCAACAAATGCCCGTAAAGCACTCAAGTAGGTCGACTGGTTAGGCATGGGCCCAGTCTCCGTCATCACTTGGAAGAGATGCAAGATTTCTTGAAAGCGTCAGTTCAGGCAATATCTTGCAATCATCACCTTCCAAGAAATGGAATTCTCCTAAAGCATTCCATCAAAGAGTTCTTGTGTTGCTTTCATCTCCCCACATTTTGCATACAGATTGATAAACTAGTTTTCTAAGAAGACATGAGGTTTGTATCCATTGTTGACCATGAGAGGACGTGAATAACTGAGAAGAGAGAAGAACTGCAACAATCCAACACGGTGATCCCTCTTAAATGCATCGCAAAGTCTCCCACACTTTTTTCAAATGACAGTTCGTCGTGTTTCATCGGCTTAGCGATGAAACTCGTCATCTAAATAATAGTACTCACCGGTTGGATGTTTGTAATAATCGTCGGATTCTGAGTAAAACTATGGCTTAGCGGTTTGGGTGAAAAGTTTTGTAGAAAGTTGTCCCCTGATCCTGACCCATGCATCAATCTCATGTTGAGAAAGAAGTTTAAGTGAAATCGTCAATCAAGTGAGTGGATATCATGGGTTGTAAGGGTTTGAGAATTCATTTGAAGTTGTAAGTGAGCTGGATTCGATTTGGGGTGAGGTTTATATATTTGGGGGCAGGGGAGTGCTTGTGAAATGGATTTGAGTATCGACGGCATGCGAATTGATTTGCAGACGCTTTGCCGGGGAGTGCCATTGGCACAGGTAAAAACTAGTTTTATTACATACTAAAACAGATATGAACACCAAACCTACATTGAATGTATGCAACACATATCTCTCTTGCTTATATGCATTAAAATATCCATGCATTCTTCAAAGCTCTTAGACAACATATATAATAACTTAATATTAAAAATAATGCTCTTCTCCCTCTCTCCTTGAATGGTCATTTCATATATTCATGCACAAATAAAATAGATCAATGTAAATAATATACTATTGCTAAAGAAAAATACTGATTGCTAAAAGGACCCAATGGAGATCGAATTGAAAGCAATAGATCATCGCTTTGGATCACTCTACTACTTCAATAAAAATGTAGCACAAAATCTAGTTCAAATTGAGATTGTTACAAAAGTGTGGGAAATAAAACTAAAGATTATATCCTCATCATTGTTAGAATCATAAACCAAACTTTTTCACCAACTAAATCTCCTCTCAGAACCTCACATCAAGTTCATTTTGGCCTTCCCCTCGCCATTTTAGGTCCTTCAACTTAGAAATTTCTCTTCAATAAAGCTGCCATTGGTCTTCGTTGTACATGACCAGGCCATCTCAATCGACTTTCCCTCATTTTATCGCTTAATGGGGCAATTTTTATATTTTCACAAATACATTCATTTTTAATTGTCTTTCCTTGTCTGATCACACATCCATTTCGACATCCTTATCTCAACTATACTCATTTTATAACATGTTTCTTGATTGCCCAAAATTCTTCTCCATAAAGCATTGCATGTCTTATTATCGTCTTATAGAATTTTCTTTTTAGTCTATAGGCACACGTCGATCACATAGCACTCCAGAAGCACATCTCTACTTTACCCACCTAGCTCTAATTCTATAGAAAACATCCTCCTAAATTTCTCCTTATGAATAATAGAACCAATCAAAGTATCTCGTGTACTATTTTGAAAAAATTAAGATAATAAAAATGAAATCAACATCATTCGTAACTCCTACGCTAGCTGATAGGATCGGCAACATGAATCTTGTTTCACCATTCAAAACTATTTACATATATACTTTTTGTTAAGACATGTCTTCATATCTTTAATTAATACCTTATAAGCCTTCCTTTTGCCCTTTTAGATCTTCAAATCTGCACCACAATACTCACTAGAGTGGTGTCGTGATTGGTCTGTGTTGTACGTGCCCAAAATATTTCAATTGACTTTCTTTATTTCATTCCTTATTGGAGCTACTCCTAGATTCCCCCGAACGTGCACTTTTTTTTTGTCTTCTTAAGTCTTTCCATTCATCCATCTTAGCATCATTTGCTACATTCTTCTATGAATATGTTACTTGTTGAAAGCCCAACAATTAATTCCCCAAAGCATAGCCGGTCTTATTGCTATTTTGTAAAACTTTCTTATAGTTTGATTGGTACGTGCCAGTCACGTAACATTTTGGAAGTTCATCTCCAATTTAGCCACCCAGATCCAATTCTATGAGCGACAAATAAACTTAAGTAATGGACATGGTCGCTTTGGGATATTTCTCGCTCATCAATTACAATTAGCATCTCATCCTTAATAAAGTCACATGGCATATATGTTTAAACTAGAACTAAAGTTACACTATAGTTCTAGTTTTGTGTTTTCTCTCCCTTTCTAGTCTCACCAACCAGCACAACATCATTTGCAATTAACAAATACCATGGGGCATCCCTTTGAATATGAGCAGTTAGTTCATTCATCACTAGTGCAAAAATACATGAACTCGAGGGCCTACCCATAGTGCAATCCCACTACAATTGGTACTTTCTTAGTCTCACCACCAACTATTCTAGGATAGTCCTCGATGATGTCAATATATCTTCTAAGGACTCATTTTTTCCCCAACTCCACCAAATTAACTCTTTAGGGACATCAGATGCACTTTTTAGTCAATTAGGACTTGTGGAGATTCTTCCCTTTTTCTTAAAGTTCTACATTAATTGTCTAAGTAAGAAGAATAAAAATCATAATAAATGAATTTTATATAATCATGTCTTATGAACAAACTATTTGAAAAGAAAAATTGAGTGTCCCATGACAGATGATAAAATGATAGTAACTCCACATGAGTAGGGTGATATTTAAACAAGCATATGCATAAGTGTGCATTCTCTCTCAAAAATAAAAGAACAGTAATTCCTATTATAGAACCAAATAACAAAAAAAAAAAGTAGAAGAAATCAAATCATGGGGATGTGGAAGAAAGAGAGAATAAAAAAAACTAACCAGATAAGATGTCAAGCATTGGGCTTCCATTGTCTGACACTAATTCTGATATAAAATAAGATGAAATGGAAGTAGTGATATCAATAACCAACCATGACATATGTTGCGTATAATGTTCAATTTTGAATTGAAGAAAAAAAAAAGTGCTTCGGGTAACAAATAGTACAAAATCTATAGTTTAGTATTGCTCTCCCCCTCTGTGTATTGATCTTCCTTTTGTTTAATGAAGGTCTTAATTACAAAAAATAAAAATAAAAAGTAGTTTTTACATGATAAACAATGTTTGGAGTCTTTGGACACATATCAAGTCTCTTCTTTACAAGTTGAACAAGTCGGTACCTTCATTCAACACGGATAAGCAGCATCACAAGTACTTGTAATATATATATATATATATATATATATATATATATATAGATATATAGATATATATAGATATAGATATATAAATGACTAATGGACATGAGGCCCACGTGTAGATGAGTTAAGAGCTGATTTTTGGTGATGATATTCTTCTCAACATGGATAACAACCACACAAAAAATCAGCCCATTCCAACATTTGCAGCCTTGTGAAAAGTGGATTGCAAATTAAAAAAATTTGGATCATCCATTTTCACCGTTAAATTTGAGTCCATCTTTGATAGGGTTAGAATTTTTAAAAATTACTGAGTTTTTGCGAGGATGATCTCCATAGTGAAGAGATCGTCCTCACCAAAAATCATCTCTTCACTCATATGCATGTGGGCCCCACGTCCATTAGTAATCTATTAGTAACAATTCCATTAGTCATTTTAACCCAGCCCATATATATAGGTCAGGATCAGGGAACAAAAATTTTGACAACAATTTTGACGCTGATTTTTGGCGAAATTAATCTCCTCACCATCTAGATCACCCCTACAAAAAATCATCCCGTTCTGAAATTTCTAACCCCGTCAAATGTGCTTTACAAGTTACGGTAAAAAAAGACGGTCCATAATTCTTCAACTTGTAAACCAGGCTACGAATATTGGAATGATAAGAATTTTTGTGAGGATGACCTCTTCACCAAATATCATCCCATTCCAAAATTTCCAATTTATATATTGGCTCGTGCCAAATTTTTGTCAAGATTTTTGTCCCCTGGATCATGTGTGTGTGTGTGTGCACATCTTGATATATATAAGAGTTATAATATATATCAAGACGTCTAATGTGATAGTTATATCTCTCTCTGAGTTTGTTGTACATCTTCATCTAAATCTTTCAGAAGAGAGAGAGAGGATGAACACTTGGCACGTGTGGAGGGGTGACTAGCGTGTCCCGGGGACTAGTTGGGTGCTCTAAGAGGCCCGGATACCCTCGGTTTCCACAAAAAAAAAGGATGAATAAATTACTTGAGAACTCACATAGTTTACGCCTTGAGAGAAAGACCCTTGATGAGCAATCTGCAAGATTTATTTACCAAAATTGAAGGTAAGCTTGTGAACATAAAATTCATTGCACAAAAGCAGGAGGATGCAGGGTTAAAATTGACGAATGAAGGATCTATTATATTCCCACCTGAGCGTTTTGACCAACTGCGTCTTTTTTAGAGGACCCATCTCCACCCTTGGCAGTTCCCTTGGTGTCACCCTGTCAAAAATCATAATTTTCCGCAGAGATCGGTAAATAATCTAACAGAACAGATCGCTAAACAAACAACACAATAGAACATACCGCGAACAAAGAAAAACTAAAAGATGTACTATGTCACAAAAAGAAGGAAACTTTAATTACCTCCATCTGCTACATCGCGTTCGTTTCCCAAAATCAACCAAACAGAAAACAACGATTTGTTAGTTTAGTTTGAACTTCTTGATTATTTAGAGAACAAACGAAGACAAGGTAAAACAAACAAGTCTGAAACATAGATCGAGCATGCAATCGTACCAGACATTGAAGGATCGAGCCAAGAACAAAGAAAATTACCTCCCTGTACCTATTCAGGTACACCTTCAGCGGATCGATGTAATCTTCAAACCCTAACGTTGCCATTGCCCACAACAGATCATCGCCATTAATCGTCTTCCGCTTCTCTCTCTGGCATTTATCGCTCGCCCTACAGCACAGAACCCAAAATTAGGTTAGAAAGAAAACCTTTTTTTACCAAAGCACACACAAATACCCGATCTCATACTCGCTGGTGATGAAACTGATAAACTCCGACACGCATTCCTGCACCGTTTCTTTTGCATCCTTAGCGATCTTGCCGTTGGCCGGGAGCGCTTTCTTCATGATCCGGCTGATATTAGCTATCGGGAGGTACCTGTCTTGCTCTCGAACGTTCGACTGCGGGCTATGCTCGCCGCTCTCGTGGCTTCCGCCGGCTGGACTCGCCGGAGCGTCGGACATGGTCACCTGAACCCTATGTTACAAAGCCAGTGTAGCAGAAGAAGAAGATCAATGGAACCAGAAACCCTAGCTCTTGAATGCACGGAAACCCTAGCTCCGCCATGACCATACCAGTAGAGAGAGAAAAACAGTAAGACACCGAGACACAGAGAGAGACCAACAAACTTACTTTGGTTGTTTGTATTTGGCGCGCGTCGTAGAGAGGATTGATGGAGGTTTTTTCCCCAAAGAGGGAGATCGGACGCTGGAGAAGAGAGTAGAGAGGAGACGACCAAGATGAGAGCTTGTGCGGAAGCGTTGCTTATCTACACCGTCCGTTCTTCGATTCTTTTCATAGCCACCTTCGCTGATTCCGTTTTATCTCATGCGGGCAAACGGCATGCACTCGCGGATGACTCGTCTGGAACAACCCTACAAAAAAACATGTTTGAAGGAACCTAGCCGTTCGTCCATCTACCAACTAGTACCCTAAGCGGTTCATCTTCACCGTTCAAAGGTGGGTCAACATGGTCCGCTACTCACCCTCATCACCCAATCAACAGCTTAGATTTTTTATTTACGTGAGATATTTGTGAAATCCTTAAGGCGTCCCGTCGTCATCTCGTGAAAAATAGTTACCACTGATTAGCTGAACAAGTTGGATCCGATCCGTCTAAAAAAGTTTGATTAGGGCAAAGACTGGATGACGGGCTCAACATCATGCAGTGGGTCCCTACAGGTCACCAGCGTCCTATCAAAATCGTACGAGTATACAGTCATGATGTGTGCGAGATCTCACAACGAGTAGAACTTTGCTGACGGACGTCTGTCATCAACGTTGATGACGGACGTCTGTCATCAACGTTGATGACGGACCAAAAATAGCCTTATTAGTGATTTCAAACCATGGATCTTTGTACCAAGTTTTAAAGGGGGCCGTTATAACGGTATAATGGACCATTTTTTCCGTTATAATGGCCAGCTGTTATAACGAAAAAAACACTCAGCGGCAAAAAATTGAAAATAATGGAAAAAATGGTGAATTTCAACAAGGGAAGAAAAAAAAATCTATTTTTTCACATTTTTCCAGAAAATAACGGTCATTATTTTTGTTATAACGGAAAAATAATGGAAAATAATGGCCGTTATTTTTTGGCATTTTAACGGTGCATAACATAACTGAAGATGTACGAATCCGTTATAATGGCCATTTTTTAAACCTTGCTTTGTACTCTAAGATCCGTTACATTAAGAACCGTTTTGACTTAGAAAACAACAGTGTTATTTTTGTTATTTTTCATTTTGAAAAATTTGAATTTCAAATTTTTGAATTTTAGCGCCATTTTTTTTCTGTTTTTACTGTTAAATTCTGTTCTTTTCATTTTTTCCACTTTTGACTCTGTCTGTTAACGGTAACGCCCCCAATCCGTTATACTGTTAATACGGCCTCTTTTAAACGTTGCTCCAAATAATGTTCAACTTCGACGGTTAAAAATCAACCATGAAAACTACTCCAATCCAACGCTTAGAAATCAGTAATCAGGCTAATCATTGGTCTGTAGCCATATCTAGGGTTGGGCAAAATATCATACGGACTATGAGAGTGTGCCACGTGACTCATACTGTGGTCCTTCATCAACGTTGATGGCAGACGTCCGACCATCAGCAAAGTTCTACTCCTCTCGCAAGTCGCAACCCCATTGGTGCTTATCCAGGAAAGGAAATACAGAGTAGGTGAGGGACCTGCTAAGGCCTCGGTCCCCACTAGTGGCAGGTTGTCGCTTATCTGTGAACCAATTTGATCTGGACTGTCCAATCAAGGAGTAGCTCTCTGATGTACACACCCAGCCTAGGTCAAAGTTAATCAGAACCCTCAATTAATGATCAGTTTTCAGAATCATGGATAAATTTCATAGCAGTGTTTTAAAATTCGTCCGAGTCAAGTCGAAACTCGGCGACGTTGACTTGACTTGACTCGGCTGAATTTCGAGTTGACTCGACGTAAACTCGAATTGAATATACAGCGCTCAATGCCTCGTTTTATAATCGAATTGTGTCTCAAAAACCCGCCTAGTCATCAAGTCGAGTTGTTTTGATCGAACTTGGGTCTTCGAGTTAAATGAAACTCGATAGACTTTGGAGTGGAGTTTTTGAGTTTTCAAACACTGTTTCATTGTCCTCTCATAAGGAAACAAGCGATCATCAATCGGTTAGCGTTATCTGATCGGCGAGATTAATTTGATGGACCAGATAAATAAGTACACGTCCAGTGGATGGCGTTATAAGGACCTCTCCCGTTACATTATATACCGTTAAAATGTTTAAAAAATAACTGGCCGTTATTTTCCCTTATAATGAAAATAACGACTGTTATTTTCTGGAAAATTTTGTGAAAAAACGGCCGTTATTTTCATTTAAAAAACGACCGTTATTACGAAAATACTGGCAGTTATAACAAAAAGAACAGCCGTTATACCTCCCCGGTTACGTTGTGTACCATTAAAACACTTTAAAAATAACGGTCGTTATTTTTCCGTTATAATGACCATTATTTTCTGGAAAATTTTGTGGAAAAAAAATGGCTGTTATTTATTTTTTTATAAGGTACTGTTATTTTTTGTTTTTGAAATTTTCAAAATTTGAATTTCTGCACCATTTTTGCCCGCTTTTTTCCATTTCCGTTTTTGCCCCTGAACATTACAGTTGCCCATTCCGTTATAACGGCAGCTTTTAAACATTGGAGTCAACAACCCACCTTTCTATAGGGCCAAGGCACAGGGCAAAAAAATAAAAAAAATAGAGGTAGACTTACTTTAATGGGTCGGACTCCCACTTTGGCGGGCACACATAAAAGATGAATCGATGGATTATTTTTGGTGAGGATGATCTCTATGGTGAGGAGATCATCCTCACAAAAATTCAGATCATTCTGATATTCATAGACTGGTTTAGAAGTTGAAGAATTATGAACAGTTGATTTTTACCGTGTACCTTGAAAACCACATTTGACGGAGTTAGAAATTCCGGAATAGGCTGATTTTTTGTAGCAGTGATCTATATGGTGAGAAGATCATCCTCACTAAAAATCAGCCATTGATTCATCTTCTATGTGGGTCCGCCAAAGTGGGGATCATAAATGGGGTCCCTACCAAACAGGTTTTACAATTTACCGATTTCTTCTTTTTCGGGGAATCAACCATGGAAAAAGATGTAACAAGGTATGCCTGAAACTGTTCATTTGTGGAAGCGGCATTTTTGGTATTCACCTCTGCCATCTGGGCCCACTGACCACTTGGATGTTTATTCCAACCCTTGGTGGATATACATACCAAAAATCACCTTGATTGGTAATCTATAACCATTAGATTTTAGCACTTTTTAGCACCATTTAAGGCGTTCTTATAGCCGTGGAATACAACCATTTTTTGAGTACTAAAACCAACGGCAAAGAATCATCAAACAAGCTGATTTTTCGTATGAATGTCTATTAAAGGGTGGGCTAAAGTGCTAAACATCCATGCAGTCAGTGGGCCCAGATGGCAGTGGTGCCTACCAAAAATGGCGCTTCCGCAAATGAAAATATCTCAGGTATACCTTGTTACATCACGACCCATCAACCATATATGTCTCTCTAGTCTATAGTCTATAGTCTATGACTCTATACTATTTAAAACCTCTAAAGGAACGGTGGTCCCTACTAAGCCACGTCTCCGTCTCCCTTGATACTTCAATTTTCCTCTTTTGGTATTCGCTGATAATTCCTAGTTAGGTGGGCACCGGTAGAACTTTGACAAACTCGCACCTCCTTCCAACAGAGAAGGCTCGAACCCATTAGAGTGGAATCTTTTGGTTTGTAGGGTTGAGCCATGGCTCAAATGGATGGTGCTGTGATGCAACCCTGAGGATGTTGGTTCGGATTTCGGAATGTTTAGTAAATGTTTTATATGTTTCGTTTCGTTTCGTAATGTTTCGGTTTGTTTCGCCGAGACAAACCGAAACAATCTGGTACAATCCAAAAAAATAAAAATATAATTTAATGATTTTGAATAATATTTGTAATGTTTCGTAATGTTTCGAAAATTTCGTTTTTTCAATGTTTCGTGAATGTTTCGTTTCGTTTCGGAGTTTATCCCGGTTTTTCACTTGACCGAGACATTCCTCCGAAACGAAATTTTAAACCTTGGTCCCAGCATATATTACACACGAATAAAATTTCAAGGGCCTTTGATTCGTCAAATAAACTCACTAACTAGGTATCCTTCAAGTTCTGCTCTCTTCATTATCTCTCTCTGCAAACAACAAAGTAATAAATAAAGCATACACCAGTATATAAAGACAAATTACTGATCATTCAATGTTTTTTCTCCTCCAAAGAGCAGAGGATTCAAGCAAAATGTAAGAAACATTTATGCAAATTTTCTAAAAAAATATGAAATTATCAGATGCAATGTGATTGATCAGTTCAAGCAGGACCCAACAACCGCTGATGACACAAAAAAGTGAAACAGCATCAGAAACTTCTTGTTTGGTGGCAGGTCCAGCTGATTGCTCAACTTGGAACCCATTTTCTTGTTGTGGGTCCCACTGATTGCACAATTATCATTGTCATTCATGATGTTACAGCACTTGATCATTTACCTGGATTTCTGCAGTGATGATCCCAGGGCCCTCCTGATTTTCATTCAATTCAAGAAAATCAAGAGAATAGTTAAGTTGTACTCCATGCCCTCGGTTTGCAAGAAAGATGGAAAAACAGTACACACACCTTAAATCGTTTCTCCTCCCATGATACATCCTCCCATGTTTTCAGTTCTGATAGTTCCCACGAACTGGGAACTCGGATTGTCTCCACGTGCTGCACAAGTCTCAAGCTGTCTGCAACACAAGCACGTCTTGAACTCTACTATGCTTAAGTTGTTTGCACTCGTCCCTATGTAACAACTAACAAGAACATTCCATTTTAAAACATTTGCTATAACAAACTTGCGAGTACCTGTACTTAAAAAATAAGAGGACCTCACTTTATCTTTGTTTTACAAACACAACATTATTTATAGTCTACTTGTATAGTTTCAATATATTTATATTGATTCAGAGGTACATGGAATTTCAATATCTTATGCTTCTATGATGTATTATTTAAGTAATAAAAATATGTTTCAATAATATCAAATGACAGTTCTGCTGAGCTTTCATGTTGGGTTTCCGGAAGTGTGTTTTTGAGTCTGACATGCATCACATATGAGGGCTTGTGCACATATAAGGATGTTACATTAGAGCCTATTATATGTGTTACATTAGAGCCTATGTCCAAAAGGAAGAACCATGTATCTGTAAGAATATAAAGGATAAAAACAATCAGAAAATAGTAAAGAAACATTACTGTGAGAAAAAAAAGTTCTGTAGGATTGTCCTGGATAAGTTTTCTAGAAATGTTTTTTTTGCATACAAGGCTCTGTATGGTAATCAATCATAAAAATTTACAGAAAAAGGATTTGTATGCAAGTGTAGATACTGAAAAAGTTTTATGCCATTTATATGCAAAAATCATTTCTAGAAAATTTATTCCAGGCAACTATATGGAGCCTAACTGTCATAAAACTTTTCCTGTATCAACACTTTCTGACATACAAATCCTTTTTCTGTAAAACATTTTGTTGATCACCATACAGAGCCTTAATCTCGTAGATATTTAAGAAAAGTAAATAACATATAAAAGACATTGTAAAATTTCCAGTCCAAATGTTAAAACGAAAATAAACATCAACATGCATAATTGGACATTAACATTGACTGACTTTCTTACTTCGAAAATTAACATTGAGCAAACTTAGAAATTTGACTTTCTAAATTGTAACCATAGGGTAATTTGTTCAAACAAGAGTTTCTTTTTTTTTAACCCTTAAAAATGGAATGTGTAGGACAAAAGTGCCCTTACATGAAAATTCTTTTACCCCAAAAGAAAAAAAAAAAAAAAAAAGGAAAAAAGAAGATAAAAGAAAAGAAAAGAAAGGAAACTCAATTAAGTCACCTAAGCTGATTGAGTTTTCAAGTCGACTCAACTAATCACTAGTGTCGCAAAAAAGTTGCAACCCAAATCAATATTAAATGTTAACTCACTTAAGCTTCAAGTCGAGTCCATAAATTTTTCAAACCACAGTTAGAGCATGTTCAGGAGAAACAAATGATTGTCGTAATGAAAATATGGCAAATTTACAAAATAACCATTTCCCACTACTTGAATCATATATATCAAGCATTTACTGCAATTATAAAGGTTTTGTTGTCAAGCTGATTACCTATCTCTGAGAACAGGAAAATGAAAGAGGTAAAGACATATAACTTACTTGTAATAAAGGCTTCTTCCCAAAGTTCACGCTTTAACCATGATGGTGCAACTTCTCGGACTGAGATTCCCCGGGTCGAGCACAACCTGCACAAAAGCAAACATGTAAAAAGTTCAAGAGAAGTTTTAGTGTCAGTAAACCGATTTAAAGCATTTCAAGATGAGTTTATTCAGAATAATACTTTCAATTTTGTAGTTTCAACAAGATCCTTATCACACGCATGTTCTTATCAATGTGTTACCTTAGCCGATGGCACAACGGTGTCCGGTATAGGTCAAGCCTCTCTTAGTCAGTCTTTACCTTTATCTTTTGTTTTATATGTTACTAAATTTCTATTTAGTCTTATGTCTGTTAGTAAACTTACTAGATTGTTAGATTGTTCAGTAACCTTTTATCCTTCCTATTGTGTTTTTCAAGATCTCAAAACGAAGAAGAAGATTGGTGGAAGGCGTGAGTCTAGTGGCTTCTACTATTTCAATGGTGTGGGGGAGACTATTGCTTTATAAACGACTTCCCTTACACCGCATCAGTGACATTGCCGGCTTGGTCATCCATTGTTGCATTCCTTGAAGATCATGGTTCTTTCGTTGAGTGATGTGTCTAGTTTAGAGTGTGAGTCTTGTTAGTTAGGGAAGCATCATAGAGTTTCTTTTCTTTCTGGAGTTGTTCCTCAAGTTGTTAAACCTTTTGCTTTAATTCAATCAGATGTGTGGAGCAACCTCCTGGGTTTGTTGCTTAGGGGGAGTCTAAAAGTGTTTGCCGCCTGAAAAAGGCGATTTATGGATTGAAGCAGTCAACACATGCATGGTTTTGTAGATTTTGTGAGGTTGTCGTTCAGTTTGGACTTTGGGTTGACTGAGTGCCAATCTGATCATTCAATCTTTGTGAAGAAAATAGGTGATAAAACCATTGTGTTGATTGTGTACGCCGATGGCATAGTGGTTACAAGAGATGACACTAAAAGTATTCAGTGCTTAAAGTAGTTTCATACTAAAGAACTAGAAACTCTTCGGTATTTTCTAGGCATTGAGGTTGCCAGATTGAGCCATGAGACCAGTTTGTCTCAACAGAAATATGTTCTTGATATTCTTGAGGAGACATGCTTATTAGGGTCAAAACCAATTGATACACCGATGGACCCTAATATGAAGCTTGTATGCGATCAAGGTGAGTTGTTTGATGATTCACATCAATATCGGAGACTGGTTGGCAAGTTGACCTATTTGACTATTACCAGACTTGACATTTCCTTTGTGGTGAGTGTGATTAGTCAGTTTATGCAATCACCTCGCATTCTGCATTGGGATGTAGTTGTCCAGGTTGTCGAATACCTAAATTGTGCTCCTAATTGTGGTTTGTTGTATAGATCTCATGGTCATCTCAAAGTAGTTGGTTATACAGATGTTGACTGGGCTGGTTTCCCGTCTGATAAAAGGTCTACCATGGGTTACTGTACGTTCCTTGGTGGAAATCTAATGTCATGGAGGAGTAAGAAACAATCTATGATGTTAGATCTAGTGCGGAAGTTGAGTATAGAGCTATGGCTCATATGAGTTGTGAGTTGACTTGGTTAAAGCATCTTCTTCAAGAACCGGGTGTTGGAGTAGAGATTCCTATGAAGTTGTACTGTGATAACCAAGCGACTATTCATATAGATTGAATCCAATATTTCATAAACGGACAAAACACATCGAGATAGATTGTCACTTTGTTCGAGACAAAGTGATGTGTGGTGACATTTCGACTCCATATACGAAGACAGAGGATCAGTTAGCAGATATGCTTACAAATGCCTTATTCACAGCTTGTCTGGATCTTATTTGTTCCAAGCTGGAGATGCACGATGTTTGCTCTCCAACTTGAGGGGGAGTGTTACATATTATGTTATGTTTCTTAGTGGGTTTTATGTATGGGACGTAAGGGGAATATTATTGTCATTACATGTTCTTTTATGTTTTAAGTGGTTCAATATATAAAATAGGGGAACACGTCTAGGCCATTATGCTTAAGACGTCAACACCTCTCTTCTCCAATTCTTCTCTCTCTCCTTCTATATGAAACCCTAAATATCTAACAATAACTTTTGTTGATGATTACTCACGCGTTACCTGGCTATATCTTACGTGTTCTCATGATGAAGCTCCTCACATTTTTCGGAGCTTCATAACATGGTAGCAAATCAGAGACACAAACATTAACATCATTTGTTCAGATAATGCGGGTGAATACTTTGAGGGGAAGCTTCGTGCTTACATGGATACTCATGGCATTGTTCACCAAAGTACTTGCCCACATACTTCCCACCAGAATAGTCATCGAAAGAAAACATCGCCATCTCTTGGAAGTTGCTCGTGGGCTACTAGCTAGTTCACAGACGCCAAAGTTTGGGGACGACGCCATCCTCACGGCAGTCTATCTAATTAACCGTATGCCCTCACGTGTCCTCCAGTTTAAATCTCCTTATCAACTTGTTCGCCCTACTAACCCATTGTTTGTGGTTCCTACACGTGTATTCAGGTGCCTTTCCTTTGTTCATGTCTTGGGCCCATCTCGTACTAAACCGGATCCCAAAGCTATTTGTTGTGTTTTCTGGGGATATCTTCCTACAAAAAAAGGGTATATGTGCTTTGACCCTGTCTCAAGATGTAAATTTGTCTTTATGGATGCCTCGTTCTTTGAGTCCACTCCTTTCTTCCATCCTCCTTCCACTATCTCTCTTAAGGGGAGGCATATGATGACTTATAAGAGAGGTGTCCTCTTCATGTTCTCATTTATTCGTGTCCAACCCAGCCCAAGGTTGGATACAATAACCCAAGTATAGACCCAACACTTTAGGCAACTCAGGCCGAGCCCTTTAGGGGCCTAAGCCCAGTCCAACCCAATTTTGCTTATATTTTTACTAAAAAAATGGTTATAGAGACTTGAACTTTGGCTACTTGACACGTTACAAGTGTATACAAGCATCCAAGCAACGTAATTATTGACTAATGTTATTACTACAAATAATTTACTAATATAAGTCAGGTCCAGGCCTACAAGCTGAATTTCATAGACTAAATCTCCTATTAAAGAGACTATTGAAGGGCCAAAGGAACTAAAGGTGTATTGGCAGTGACAAAAGGTCCCAACCACAGTGGATCTGCTGGGCCCGTCTGACCCTTGAATCCAGGTAACATTGCTTCCCTTTCTCCTACGGTTGACTCTAGTACATCTCTTGATGATCTTGATGTTCCTGTTGCCTTACGCAAAGGCAAGCGTAATTGCACTATACACCCTATCTCTAACCATGTCTCTTACTCTTCTTTGTCTTTTTCCCTTTGCACTTTTACATCTTCCTCGAAAAATCCTTATAGTGTTGTAGAGGTTGTCTCTCACCCTAAATGGAGGGACGTGATGCAAGCATTGGTTAAGAATGACACTTAGGACCTGGTTGACCTTCCCATGTTAAAGGAAGTTGTTGGATGCAAGTAGGTATTCACTGTCAAGCATAATGTTGATGGATCAATTGTCAGGTATAAGACTCGTTAAAGGATACACCCAAACGCACGAACTTGACTACAGTGCAATGTTTGCTCCCGTAGCCAAGATAAACTCTATCTGTGCGATTTTGTCCTTGGCTGCAAACTTGTCATGACCTTTATTCCAGCTAGATGTAAAGAATGTGTTTCTTCATGGAGCACTCAAAGAAGAAAGTATATATGATGCATCCTCCTAGATTCAGTCTCCAATGAATGAATGGGAAGTGTGTAAGTTAAATAAATCCATATACGGGCTAAAATAGTCATCTAGAGCATGGTTCGAGAGATTCAATAAAGCAGTAAAGAAAGTAGGGTATGTGCATAGCCACATTGACCACTCTCTTTGTGAAAAGGGATAGAGCTTCTATCACTGCCTAGGAATCGTTGTGACTAGGAATTGTCCCTCTAAAATACACGGCCTCAAGATATTCTTGGCTAAAGAATTTGAAATTAAGGATCTGGATACACTAAAATACTTCCTTGGAATTGAGATTGCTCACTCCAAGAGAAGAATCTTTATATCCCAATGGAAGTATGTCTTGGATCTTCTCAGGGATACTGGAAAATTGGGTGCATGACCAGCTAAGACTCCAATTGACCCCAATCATAGATTGAGCAAGGGGGAGATCCATTGCCTGATAAAGGACAGTTTCAAAGGCTGCTTGGAAGGCTCCTCTACTTGTCTCTCAGAAAACCTGATGTCGCATATGCAGTCAGTGTTATTAGCCACCTCATGCACACACACCAGACCACTCATCTAGAGGCAGTTGAAAGAATCCTTCAATACCTCAAGTCCTCTAGCAAAGGCCTATTGTTTGCCAGATATGGAAATCTCCAATTAGAAGCCTAACAAATGCACACTGGGCCGATTCTCTTGATGACAGGAGATAGACCTCTAACAACTGTACATTTGTTGGAGGCAATCTTGTGACATGGCAGAGCAAGAAACATACAATTGTGGCCATATCCACACTGAAGCGGGGTACAAAGCAATGGTTCATGGGGTGGATTAACTCCTATGGCTAAGGACCCTTCTTCTTGAGCTTGTGCTGAAAGTTGAAGAGATCATGAAGCTCTACTATGAAATCAACCATCAATATTGGCCACAATCTGTTTCAACACGATAGGACCGAGCATATTGAAGTGGATACACACTTCATCCGAGAACGGCTCCTAAAATTGTTTCACTCCAGGAATTAAAATTTGCTAGCAGACAAGAAGAAATAACACAAACAATCAGTTATAATTAAAAAAAAATCTACAAGTACAATTACAAGAACAAGAAAGAGAATCAAACGATACTATTAAGGAAATTCTACACTTGGAAGCAAATGTCCTAATCTATGTAACGTAAAAGCAAAAACTTGTGTACTTATCGTCTACAAGAGGGGGAGCTTGAATTCCCGTTCTATGAGAAAATAAAATAGACTTCTTGCTTGTAGCCCTAAAATCCGAACCAAGGAACTCCAACTTTGTCCTAGAACTAATGACAGAGATAAATATATAAAGAAAACAAAGTTGCAAATTAACTAAAAACTTACTCAATGACTAATTGACGTATAACTCCTGGAAGGACACCATCGCTGATAGAAGCTGTCAGTACTTCAAAAGAATACCCACTTTTGGGATCAAACAGGCATTTCCCAAGAGCATCATTATTCTCCTGGACATACATGTCGATAGAGCATTTTGTTGTGAATCTTTATTTTGAATACAGGGATACAAATAAAACCTCCCAAAATAGAATATGGCTCTTATTACTCATACCCAGACTTGGTTTCAGAGTGCAACTCTGTGAGTCTAAGATGCTTGGGTGAGTCTTTGTTGGTAGAAGGTACCAAGAAGAAGATATGTAAATATGTTCAAAAAGTTAATAGTCAAGGTTATGAAACTCGTAATTGGAAATTGATTCATCTGGCTATTAAACCCCAACTAAGGCAAGTCAACAAGATGACACCAACAAATCATGAATTTTATTAAAAACTTGATAAAATCAAAACAGTTTTGCTTTTTAGAACTTAAAGAGTTGCAGTTTTCATTTCATTCTATCAAATAAAATGCAATAATATCACTGAGTCACTTGAGTTATGAGATGACTCTGCCAAAATTTCTGATCATGCAATGTATACTTAGAGGAATGCTAGCAAGCAACCCTTAATGGAGTTGCACAAATCCAACCCCGAGACAATAAAAACTTCTTCGCAAATCACAAACACACACAACTCTGTTAAGGGGTTGCTTACAAGGAGTTGCACAGATGCAACCCCACAAGAGACAATAAAAAAAATCACACACACCCCCCTCCATTAAGGGGTTGCTTACTAGCATTCCTCTATATACTTAGGCCTTGCTTGGTTCGCTGCACTGGGAAGCATTTTGCACTCCAGTGCAAATGCGGTGAGTTGCATTGCAGTCACTTACCACGGTTTTTGGGCTGCACATACTTGCATCTATTCTCTTAAAGAGTTTGCAAGGGCTTGGCAACCACTTGCATGGCAACTCATTTGCAAGCACCCTACCTATCATGTGTAATCTCAAAACCCTGGCAAGTGGATGCATTACATCCAATTTGCATTGAAGCAAGCAGGGCCTTAAACATCAAAACTAACAAACTCAGTTTACATTGAAATTTGAAACTGAGTTGCATGTTATGTGATTGATTCTACTCATGCACACAAGGTGAAACCGAGTCAATTCTCCTGAATCAACACTAATTGACCAAGTCGAGCACAGGCACAATCATTTTTTGAGCAGATTAAAACCTCTCACCTTGCGAGAAACGACGAAGAAATTTGTCACACAGCCTTCGAGTATCCGATCACCATCATTGGACAACAAGAGTTCAGTTGCTGAAGGAGGCCTCAAATTCTCCAAACGCTTCCTAAGTCTGCCAAAAAGGAAAAAAAACTTCCCTCAATCCCAAAACTTGCAAAACCTTATAAGAACCAAAATTCCATACAGTGCACATGTAAACACTCACCTTACCCACTCTGAGGACTTCGCCCTCGCATTGTCTCTTCCATGACCAACGACAGCTAAATGTTGACCACTTTCTCTAATGCCAAACACAGGTGGAACATAAACCCCGACGTGCACGTACAGATTAAAACCCCTAAAAATCCTACTTTGTTCTTTATCTTCTTCGTCTTCTTTCGCATTATTTAAATTCCCGCTTACAAGAACAGTAATTGTTAATTCCTCTGTGCTGCTCCTTTCCTTCAATGCGATCGGAAGCACTCTTCGCAGCGAATCGTTAACAATAGGCCAATTTATGGATTCCAACGATGACAACGACGATGCCGAAGAAGAAACCCTAGTTTTGTCTGAAGCAAACAGGAAATCTGGTCTTGATTCGGCTAGAACTCTGGCAGAATCAGCAAGTCTTCGCAAATGTCTCTCCCAAAACATGATAAAAGAAGCACTGTTGTGGGTGCGAGAGGCCGTATAAGCGCCTGATTATAAGAAAATCGACCCAAATTACGCATAAGAGAGTAAGAACGCACCCACCGAAGAATTCAAAATAACGACTGTAGACGTCAAAACAGGGAAACTTTGTTTTTGAGGAGAAGAGATGATGGGATGCGAGCTTTATTACCTGGATGAGCTTCGAGGAAGGACGCGATGGGAGGAACGTCGGAGGTTTCAGAGACAACACCATTGATTACCAGAAACCGGCAACTCGTCATCTTGAGGAACGAAGGACCGGACGTAGGAAGGCAGGGTGTGCACAACGCGCAATGGACGAAGACATATTTGAGTCGAGTAGGACTTTGCTGGCGGACATCCGTCATCAACCCTGATGACGGATCACAGTTTGAGCCACGTGGCACACTCTTAGAGATTAATGACCGTATGGATGTTTTGACCGACTCTACCAATAAAAAATCAGCTTGATTAATGATTTCTAAGCGTTGAATTAGAGTCCTGAAATCCAAAGATTTGAAATCACTAATCAAGCTGATTTTGATATATGGGTCCACCTAAGGATGGGCCAAACATCCGTACGGTCAGTGGTCTCTAAAAGTGTGCCACCTACCTCATATAGTGGTCCGTCCGAGTCCGTCTTGTATGGGATCCTATACAAAGATTGATAGGACCATACCAAAAATGGCCATCTGGCACAGTTTTCTGGACTCATTGACCCATGAAACAATGTTTGGCCTGCCCCTAGGTAGATCCACATACCACCAAAATATACCCTGATTTAAGTTTTTCGGCCTTAGAACTCATCCATGGGCCTGTTCACGAAGCCCATGACGAAAAGAAGCACTAAGGCAACGACTAGAAACCATCAATCATCCAGATTTTCTGAATGTAGGTCCCCCAGAGAGTGGGCAACATTCATTGGGTCAGTGGGCCCGAAATAGTGGGCCAGGCGTCATCTTGAGAAAGAGTCAAATCAAACTTTGTAAGCTGGACTTGCGGTGTGGTGCAGCTGGCTTCTCTGGGCTTTCATATTTAGTCGAGTAAAACTTTGATTTCAATGGGTCAACGCCAAAGTCCAATATCCACCTATTCTACTCTCGCCACATACCCACCTACCCCTCCTTAACCAAGGGGTTTATAACCGAGGTTACTATGTTTCATGGTTTAAAAACGGCCGCCTTAACAATAATTCTCTAACCCCCTTACGTTAATTTCGAGTTAATCTTAAAATAACGTCTGTTACAAAGAAAATATCGGCCACTATTTTATGACACGTTTTAAAATAGAGAAAAGAAGTAATGAGGTACACCTCACACCAAAGGCCTGAGCTTTAGCAATTTTTCGTACTCATCGCTGCACTCTGGGCCCACTGACCGCATGGATGTTTAGCCCGCCCCTTGGTGGATATGTACACCAAAAATCATCATGATTGGTAATCTCTAGCCAATTGAATCAATGCTGCTCCTGCAATCCGTGGTGCAAACTTGAGGATCACATTATAAATCTCGGGGGTGTTTGGTAACAAGTTAATTATGAAATTACTCATTTTGCAGTTTAAGTGCCCTTATATACCTCAGTACGTAGGGGTGTTAACGGGCTGGGTCAAGATGGGCCGAGTTCAGTCCAATCTCAACAGAAGACATAAACACTTAGGCCCAAGCTTAGCCCAGCCCGTCACACACCCAAACAATTGTGCCCAAGTCGGGCCCAATAATATGTATAATGGTCTATGCCTATAGAATTGGGACATCTGACCTAAGGTTATATTTTGTTAAAAGCTAGCTCAAGCCCAGCCCATTTTTTATGGGCTTTAAAGTAATCTTCTATCCAGACCATCCTGACCTATAAATGCAGCCCAAGCCAGGGTCCATACCGTGTCGGATCAAAACCAAGGATTAAAAGGGGCCATTATATATAACTGTATAACAGACTAGGGGCGTTACCGTTTTTTCGTTATAACTGATTGTAACGCACAGCAAAAATGAAAAAAAAAAAAAAGAAGAGAAAAACCCAAAAAAATAAGGATCTAAAATTCAAATTTTGCATTTCAAACTCTCCGTAAATTTTAAAAAGAAAATAACTGGCGTTTTTTTTTTTTTAAATTTGCATAAAATAATGGCCGTTATTTATAAAAAAAAAAGGCATATAATAAAGAAAATAACGGCCATTATTTTCTGAGTGTTAAATCGACACGTAATGTAACAGGGGAGGTCCGTTTCCGTTATAACGGCCATTTAAAACCATGGTCAAAACCCATCCAGTCACAGATGATACTAAAATAGAGAAAATGAGTGCAAAACGCTTCACGTTCAGTTATTTATCACTACATATGAGGATAAAAGCATACAAAAACACAAATATTAGACGTAGCCACTCTTGTCGACCATGAAGCTTAGCTTCCTGAGCCAGAAGGCCCAGAACTCGCATCTCCCTTCTCAGCATTCCGGTACTTGTACAACCTAGCGCACGTTAGATAGTAACCAAAGTTCAACACCCCCACCACAACCAACATCCAATACACATTGTCTAATTTCCCCTTATTAATATTATCAGGCAACCATTCGGTGACCCTCCGAACCATATCGATCACCGCGGTGCTCAAATAGAAGGCAACTCCGATAAGCACCGATATCATCGCAGTCGAGGTGCTACGCAGAGACGTCGGGAATTCTTGGTAATACAATGACACTTGTGCAGGGAAATGGAATGCCTCACCAATGCCCACTATGATGAATTGCAATGACAGCCACAAGGCCGACATCGGCACGATCGAACTAGGTTGGTCTTCGAGGTGATGGGATCGGACGACTTCGAGTCGTCTCGATTCGACTAGAGCTGACGCAGCCATGCCAACAATATTAAGGACGTGGCCAAGTCCGACACGTTGAAGGGGTGTCGGATAATGATGTGTCAACTTTTGCCACATTGGAAGGAGGAGACGATCAATGAGGGAGAGAGAGATGGCTGTGGATAGTAGATTGAAGACAATGAAGGACCCAGCTGGGATTTTGAAATGGGGCCCGACATGACGATCCATGCTTAGAGCTTGTAGGACGGTTAGGCTGCCTTGTATCCCTATAGGGGTGCCTAACAATATACTCGTTGACCAAAGAGGGAAGATTCTGATTAGGGTTTTTAGGTCTTCTACTTGTTCCACCGTGCATAGCCTCCATGATTCTGCAATTGAACCGTCCGATCGAGTGTCTCCTTCGGTTTTCAGTGCGGCACGGTTTAGGAACCTGCATGTCAATTGTCAAGCGTACATCTTAACTTTGATTACTTAAATTAAGTGTAGATTTGATAATAATTGTATATGGGAAGCTGGCTTTGAGGTTATATTATACTAGAGGATTGCTAGCTAGCAACGCTCAAAGGAGTTGCACAGATCCAATCCTGCAGAAATACAACAAAAATATATTTTGTTAATTAAAGCTGTGTGGTTTTCGAGGCAGTTTTTCTTGTCTTTTGCGGGTTGCAACTATAGGGAACCATTAAGAAGTTGCTTGCTAGCATTCCTCCTTAAATTTAACTTAGGGAGCTCATATTTGCACACCCCATTTCCTATCCTGGTGGACTCCTAGTCGGGGCACACCCCCAAAAGAGAGATCTCTCTCTCTAAAACTTGGCTGACCGGTGACCATCACTGACCGCCCACAAAATGATCCACGTGGCATGTTTTTAGAAGACACTGACTGTATGGATGACCAATCCCTAGGTGGACCTACAAAACAAAAATCAGCCTGATTGGTGATTTCAAACCTTTCAATCTTGTACCCCTAATAATGGTCGATAATGCTCAAATTCTCACGGTTAGATCAAACCCATGAAAATGGCTCCAATCCAACGCTTGCAAATCACTAATCAAGTTGATTTTTGGTTTGTAGGTCCACCTAGAGATTGGCCAAACATTCATATGCTCAGTGCCCTTTAAAAATGTGCTATGTCGCTCATTTTGTGGCTGGTTAGTGACGGTCACCAGTCAACCAAGTTTTAGAGAGAGATCTCTCTTTTTGGGGTGTGCCCCGACTAGGAGTCCACCGGGATAGGAAATGGGGTGTGCAAATGTGCGCTCCCTTAACTTAACCTCCAGGGTCGTCTTGATGCTAGTCGAGGCATAAGGCGAAAATTCCATATGAGTCCTTTTTACACACACACACACACACACACACACACACACACATATATATATATAAGGGCAGTGATAGAATGACTAAGGAAATTCTTACCAATATTCTTACTAATGGACGTGGGGCCCACATGCGGATGAGTTAAGGGATGATTTTTGGTGATAATATTCTTCTCAATGTGGATCTCAACCACACAAAAAATCAGCCCATTCCAACATTTGTAGCCTTGTGAAAAGTAGATTGCAAATTGAAAAATTTTGGACCATCCATTTTCACAGTTAAATTTAGGTCCGTATCTAGTAGGGTTAGAAGTTTTAAAAATTACTGATTTTTGGTGAGGGTGATCTCCATGATGAGGAGATCATCCTCACCAAAAATCATCCATTAACTCACCCGCATGTGGGCCCCACGTCCATTAGTAAGAATATTAGTAAGAATTCCATTAAGTCATTCTAGCCCAGCCCTATAATATATATATATATATATATATATATATATATATATATATATATATATATATATATTAATTAAAAGTTTTAACTCTTTATATAGTAGAAAATCTTATTTAACAACTATTCATGATGAGCAAAAGCTACGGAAAAAAATTAGAAGCAGAGGACTCTAGCGGCCATACATAGATCATTTTTTAGGCTTAATGACTGTGTGGATGTTCAGCACACCTATTGGTGGATAAACACACTAAAAATCAGCTTATTGATGATTTCAAACCATTGATTTACTACTCGAAAAACATGCTTGAATCCCTGGCTAGAGTCAATCCTAAAAAGTACTAAAATCTATGGCTAGAGATAACCAATCATGTTAATATTTGGTTCGTATCCAACAAGGGATGGGCTAAACATCCATGTGGTTAGTGGGCTGAGGCCTTCTCTGAGCTGGGCTGGGCCTTATGGTAGTGAGGGCACTATACAGGTTAAGTAGGCCTTCCTTCTTTTTTTTTCTTGGAAGGCTCACCATTTTTGGTTGATGTGGCCAATACAGACAGTCCATCTGATAGATGACCCTCTGGATTGGCCACATTGACAGTGTTATTGTCCAGATCACACCCATAGCCTTTGTGTAATACACTTTCGCCACATGGCAGAGGCTTGTGTAATACACTTTTGCCACATGGCAGAGGCTTGTTAGGCTGACCAGCTCGTGGAGACTTCTATCTGGACGGCTTGCCCGTAATGCGACTCATTGATAGCCCGATTCGAGGATATTCGACTAGACTGGACGATCCTGGGTTGGATCGCCCGATCCAAATCGAGATCAGCAGGGACTATAATCCACAAGGTCTGCGAAATGTCTCACCTGAGAGACAAACTATTTGCTATTTGGGGCTTACACTGTTCTGAGCGAGACAACCTGAGACCTTGTTGGATCATGTTGATCCGGCGCCAACCGATCCAGCCTCCAATCTCTAGACCCGCACACGTGATCATAACCATCGACCCATCGATCATATTATTTTCAGCGGTAACAGCGGTAAGATTAAGAGTGACTAAAATGATTTAAAGAAAATCTATACAATGGACGGGTAGCAAGGTATAATCAATTTTATTTTTGGCCTGTAAGATCCTATGGTTCGTTTTAATCCATCAAATGATGGACCTGTTACCTGCATTCTACGTGTCCAGCTCAGACAAGTCAAGTCAAACGTCAGATGTGGACATCATGACGTAAGAGTGTATGATTTGCAATACATTGGTGGGGCCCAAGCCCTTAAATGTATAATATTAATTTGGGAGTAAAACTTCTATCACAAGAAATTGTAAATCACACAATCACAAGCCAATGAGTTCTCGGCACGTACACAAGTGCTTTTTGCAACGCACCATGTGCTACGCTTTGAGGTGTACGTGCCGAGAACTCATTGGCTGTGATTGTGTGATTTGCAATCCAATGTGACAAGTTTTACTCTTAATTTGGGGACAACCACATGGAAACAGACTTTGTAGAAGTGAACACTCCTTTCAAACTTGAATGGCCTCAGAGTCAGGGGGTTGTATATCTGACACTCCACTTAAAAAGTTCGGAGAGATAGAGAAGCAGTGTTGATTATATAGGATTGTTTATATTGTATTAATGTGTAGAAACCATCTCTGCCACTGATTGAGACAGGTGGGTCTCGGGCCTGCCAATCTAAACCGTCCAATTTCAAATGGTTACCTCCTTAATTGGGCCCAGTAATCTTTATCTTCATTATTCAGCAAATCAATATCTTTTGGAAGCTATCACCATACGAAATGCAATGGGGCATACTATTTCGGGTGTGACCATACACACCCAAAATATGCTTATCGATTTATAGCTGTTGGATTCTAGCCTATTTTATTCATGGGCTTCTTGGACAAGTTCTTGCTTAGATTCCAAGCCCATGATTTGAAAAAAAACACGCTAGAATCCAATGGCTAGAAATCATCAATCAGGCTTATTTTTGGTATGTAGGGCCACTAAGGCTCTGTATGGTTGTCTTCAATAAATTTTCTAGAAAGGATTTTTCCATGAATGACTTAAAAAACTTTCTCTATAAACATTTTCTGACAAAAAAATTCTTTTTCCGTAAAACTTTTTGTTGATCACCATTGTCTTACAAGGAAGAAGGTCAATTCTTCCCGATCAAAACTTGCCACGAGGCGCAACTAACTACAGTTTACTCAACAGTATTAACAATTTTTTTTTTAGTTCGATCCATATCAAAAAGATATTTTCAGCAAGCACAGCGTTTTATTGGTGAAATAGTTTTTACCAAAAGAAGATGATACCTCCATTAGTGCTGGTACGACGTGAGTAAAACTTTTATGACAGTGGGGCTGCCATGACAGCCAATGAATTCTCGGTTCGTGGCAAAAGCACTTGGGCTATGTGACGAGAACTCATTGGCTCTCACGGGCTTCGATGACAGCCCAGTTTCATCAATGTTTTACTCCAAGGACGTCTTGGTTATATAAGGGAGCTCATATTTGCACACCCCATTTCCTATCCCGGTGGACTCCTAGTCGGAGCACACCCCCAAAAAGAGAGATCTCTCTGAAACTTGGCCGACCGGTGACCATCACTGACCGCCCACAAATGAGCCACGTGGGATATTTTTAGAGGGGTACTGACCGTATGGATGTTTGGCCAATCCTTGGGTGGACCTACAAATATCAGCCTGAACAGTGATTTCAAACCTTTCGATCTTGTATCCCAAATAATGGTCGATAATGCTCAATTTCCCACGGTTCAGTCAACCCATGAAATTGGCTCCAATAATACAACGCGTGGAAATCACTAATAAGGTTGATTTTTGGTTTGTAGGTCCACCTAGAGATTGGCCAAACATCAATACGCTCAGTGTCATCTAAAAATGTGCTATGTGGCTCATTTTGTGGGTGGTCGGTGACAGTCACCGGTCAGCCAAGTTTTAGAGAGAGCTCTCTCTTTTTAGGGTGTGCCCCCGACTAGGAGTCCACCCAGATAGGTAATGGGGTGTGCAAATATGGGCTCCCTAATTCCCAAAACCTATTTTTTGGACTCCAGAAATTTTTGAAGCAGCGACAATGCTCCAATGATCTTGCGCCACGTATACCCATGGTTTAGGCTTTTGGTTTAAGGACTTTTTAAAAACCATTATTATATGTGGCACGCGATCATTGGAGCATTATCGCTGCTTCAAAAAAAAGTTCTCATGCTACACTGGACAGTTTGGGTCACCTTTTTGGCGCCATAAAAATGTGTTTTTGATAATATATTTTTATGTTGCAAATATGACCATCCAAACTGCCCCTTTACTCTTCATTTCAAAGATTAGTGTTAGAAAAAGTTTCTTTTATTTTTTATTTTTTAAAGACTGCTTGGTTTGCTAGAAAACGTTATGAATGTGAATTAAAAATAATGAAATGGCAAAATTGGTGCAAAACATGTATGTGCTGAAATTCTTACCTGAAGCCTAGGGTCGGAGGTGGCGACGGCGACGGCGACGGCAGCGACTTTCCCACCCCACAAGGCCCATAGTAGTAATCCTTGCTATCAGATGACACTGCTACTTTCCTTTTTCGAATGCTCGCTACCACAACACGTGCCAAGCTCGTGAACGGGCTACCCTGGGACTTAACATGGCGATAGTAACGTCTTCCCGATACGAAAATGGCTAGGCCAACAAAATTAGCCGCCACGCATAAACTGAATCCCAACCCCCAACCCACATTGTCCTGAACATAGACGATGGCTGTGGAGCCAATTAAAGAGGACACGTAAAAGATAACAAAATACCAATTAAAGAAAATCCCCTGATCCTTGGCCTTGTCAAATTGATCGGCACCCATGGTGGCAATGGTAAAGCGCGTGCCGCCTATCCCTATTGACCCCAATACGATACCGGCATAAAGGACAGCGAATTGGATCTTCGATGGGGTCGTGCACATGCCGGGCCCATTTGTGCATGATGTAGGCCCCAAAGAATGGAGGGTTGCAGTTAGTGTTAATAGAATCATGCCCTGCAAGTGTAGAATGACATAAAGATTTTTTGTTTCGTTAGATTCTCTAAATGAAGTATAAAGGAAGATCATCATAAAGATAATTGGATTAATTAGATATAACAAAACAAACCAGTTGTCTCCCCCTCTTATAGGCTTCATATATCCAAGGGCCCATATCAACCCTTACATATAATAAAAATTTAGACGGTTGGATTAATTTAATTAACAGGGAAATTGTCTCCCCACTTATACCCCTCTCATCGGCTTCACAAAGGATGGCCGAGATCTTATCCCCAAAATGGAAAACACCCAATTTTGGAAAATACTTTGTAGGGGAGTGCCGAGGGCACGGATCACCCACTATACATCTATATAACAAAACAGAGAAGTCACTTATCCCCCCTCATATCGGCTTCACAAAAGATTGCTGAGATCTTATCACCCCAAATGGATGGTGGATCTAAGCCACTCACACCCGATTTTGGCAAACGCTTTGTCGGAGAGTGCCGTGGGCACGGCCCATGCACCTACCAGTATATATTTACTTTAAGGTTCACCACAGAAATTTAAAAACTTTTATTCAGCTTTTCACTTTGCACCAGCTCCTCAATAAATTGCTGACCACCCCTTGATGATGAACTTACACCTTGAAAATCATTCTGATTGGTGATCCCCTAGCTGTGAGAGTCAGGAATTTAGATTTCGGTTAAATGTTTGGAGTTTCGAACCGGAACCCATATAAAAAAATTACAGAAATTCTATTTTTTAGTGTCTAAAATTTTAGATATTTTCATAAATATTATTTGGTTGAAATTTATTACATTTAAAAAAAATGAAATTTCAAAGATATTGAAAATATACAGCTAATCTTGCCTATTGTGCAAGTGCAGTGCAGTAACCTGTACTGTAGCCATTTTTCTTTTTTTGAAATTTCGGTTTTTTTTCCAAATATTTTGAACTTCTCATGAAATTTCGTCAAAACCTCGATTTCAAAATTTTCCGTAGTTTCACACGAAATTTCGTCAATAAACTCTATGGGCCCGCTGTTCCAAAACTAGGTCCAAGAAGAAGAAAAAACCCTAAAATCCAATGGATGAGAATCACTAATCAGCATCACTTTGAGGGTACGGTGCACCAAAAATTCATGGCGCGGTGCCTATATTGTCGCATCAAACCTGAAGAAAGTAATTACGTAATAAGTGAGAGTAGTGTAAGAATGGTACGTACCATCAAAGAGACGAAAGAGGAGATGAAGATGACGGGGAAGCAGCCTAATAAGGAGTCGGCGATGATGGCTCCAATGACGGGGAGGAGACTGGTGGAACCGTTGGCAACGTTGGCGATTTGTGTGGCGTCAATGCTCTTTACGTTGAATTTTGAAATCAGATACACGATCAGGTTCGACGCCCACCCGCCAGCAGTAAGTGTCAAGCCCATCACACCCCCTGCTCATGCGTCATGATCACCACCCTCATTAGTGCATGTGCAACAAATAAGACTATAATAACAGTAAGAGAGAGAGAGAAATAGACCTGTGATGAAGGGGAAGGTAATCCAACCCCCTCTTTTTCCATTAACGTGTTTCGTTGATCCTCCCTCTTCATCACTGGAGCGTGCACCGTCGGTATTGCTTTCGTACTGTTGTAGCTCAGTCGCCGCCATCTGTCTCTCTCTCTCTCTCTCTCTAGAAATGGTGCTGTGCAATTCCTTAGTGGTCTTCCTTATTTATAATGCTGAGGGATGAGTTTGAGCCAATAATGGTGATTAATTGTCTATAGATCACTATCAGGTCGCGCGCCGCCGCATTGGAACGCCATTAGATCAAAATCTTATGGTGCTCGGAATCCGTAGGCATCCCATCGTTTAAAAAACTTTAGCTGTCGCATTGCGATTGCAAGGGTGAAGTCGCAGTACTCAAGACGTACCACAAGTTGAGACCGTATAGACATGTTTTAAAAATGAGATATGATATGGCCACCCTAAGTGCATATTTCCTTCTTTTTTTTCGGTATTTTAGTAACACCCCTTGAAATTTGGAGGTAATTAATTAGTAATACCCCCTTGATCTAGTTTAACTCATGTTTTAAAAAATGGCTGTTATACAGAAAATAACTGCGGTTATAACGGATTCGAATCTCCCCCATTACGTTATGTACCATTTTAATGCTCAGAAAATAATGGCCGTTATGTTCAGCTATAACAAAAATAACAACCGTTATTTTCCAAAAAAAACATAAAAGTCCGTTATTTCAGTTATTTTCTCAAAAAAAAAAACATGTTAAAAATTGAGTTATTTTCCATTAGTTTTTGTTTTTTCCGTTATAAAGTTTATTGAAATTTTTTGAAATTCAAAATTTGAATTTTGAAGCAGATGTTTTCCACGATTTTGTTATTCTTCATTTTTGCCCCTTTGCATTACAATCCGTAGTAACAGCTAGCCGTTATACGGAAAAAAATGGTAACACCCTCAGTCCGTTATATGTTATAACGGCCCTCTGTAAACCTTGGTTTAACCTTCATTTCATTAACGATAAAACGTAACAAATGCAACATCCGGAGGATAATTTTATTGGATAATTGTTACGTGGATATCCAGAGGAAAATTTTATTGGATATATAGACTGATAACGACGGCATTAAGAACTTAGTGATAATGTCATTATTGCCTTGCTTAAAATAAAAAAAAATGTCATTATTGCCTTATTCCACATCTTAGGGCCGTACCGCTTTGAGCCTCTCAAATCTTTGTTCCACTATTTCTTCAAGGTGAATTGAAGAATGCAGTGGCTAGCTCAGTTGTCCTATTTGGACCATATTTTATGGACCCACTGCATGGATGTTTAGCCCATGATTTAAAAAACAGCCATTTATAACAAAAATATCCAGATGCAACCAAGATCTAACCTATTTCGTCCTAGCTACTATAACAAGGGAGCTCAGTTGTCTCCCCCCCTCTTATGGGCTTCATTAATAAAGAAGGGTCGAGATCTTATCCTCCAACTAGACTGTGGTTCTCCACCACTCACTACAGATTTTGGCGAATACTTTGTCGGGGAGTACGTGGGCACGGGCCACCCACCAGTCTATATAACAAATGAGACTGTCTGTCTCCCCACTTATACCCCCTCTTGTAGGCTTCAATAAAGAAGGGCCAATATATTATCCCCTAATTAGACGGTGGATCTCAGCGCACTCACACCCGCTTTTGGCAAAGGCTTTAATTTGACGGGGGAGTGCCGTGAGCGTGGGCCACCCACTAGTTATAAATGGGAGAATGGAATGGGTGTAAGGGCATCAGGCGTGGGTGCAATATGGGCAAATGGAATCCCTATCACACGTAGTGTACGTGTAGTGTTCCTGAGGTGAGGTGCATATACCTGGTTATTTTTTTTGTGCTGCACAGATGTGTGGCATGGATTACATTGGACTCAGGAACATTCTGCGACAGTTTAATGCATGTGTGCTATAATTCCCCATTGAAGGAGAAGTGATATGGAACAATGGGACATTGATTGATCAGACCGTCCAATAGGGTAGAAATTCCCTTTCAAAACATATGACAAATTAAGGAGCAATCTTGAAATTACAGCTGATGATATTTTTAATTGACAAAATTACCCTTCATATAGAAAGGGATAATTAAACCCCGTCAATTTTTTGAATATATTCCAACAGCCCGAGCCAATTTTTTTTTAATATAGCTTTGATAATAGACGTTGGTCATAATTGTTGGTGACAGACCACAGTATTAGACATGTGATGACATACTCTTAGAGACCATTGATCGTACAGATGTTTGAATTATCTCTAGGTGGATCTACAGACCAAAAATCAGCTTGATTAGTGATTTCTAACCGTTAAATTCGACATTTTCATTGAAATATTTTTTAATTCGGGGCACTTAGATCCAAAGGTTAGTGTTGCAAAAAACGAGGATTGACGACTTGTGATGGAAGAAAACAAACAAATGGAAAAACATTCACAGTACAAGAACACAAGATTTTACGTAGTTCACTAGCAGGGCTATGTCCATGGACGACGGCAATCGAGAGCTTTTTAATTATGCAAATTGAAAAAGAAATTAAAACCTAACTAAAACAATGGTTTATTTGTGATCTGAAAACCCTAACCCCAAATCAACAAGGAATCCCGTCTTCAAGCGGGTTCCACCTGCACATATGTAGAATTCAAGACACCAATACCACATACAACAGTTATAAATCACTAATGAGATTGATTTTTGGTATGTAGGTCCACTTAGGGATGAGTCAAACATGCATTCGTTCACTACCCTCTCTAAGAGTACGTATTGCAAGTGACTCATACTGTGGTTCACTTAGGGATGGCCCAAACATATGTAGACCCTTGGCTCGACCACTATTAAGTATTAACATGTGGCCTTCATTTCTGCGACCTCGTAACAACTACTTTTTTTTTTATTGGAGCACTCCATTTTGATGAAAGTGAAGGGGAGGTGTTAGCCTCCGAAGTGGGTCCCATATTTATTAAAAGAAGATATTCCAAAAGTGATGTATACCCCCACCTCAACGTGTGGTTAGGACTGTCAACATATACTATTTAAATCAAATATAACAACATCCGAACCAAAAAAATATCTGATATCCGACGGATATTCTGAATCAATATTTGAATTCAAATCCGATTCAGTTATCAGAAATCTGATATAATATATCCGATTTGTCCGATAAATAAACTAGATATATATAATTATTTTTATTATATATAGTTAATAAATATATAAATATATTTTTTTATTTATTATATATTTACATTTTATTACAATAATAATATTTATAATATATCAAATCGGATATTTTCTAATCTGATATATTAATATCTGAAAAGTATTTGAATATATAAAATTATCCCATTCTGATATCTGATTTTTTTTATAATATCCGCTTATTCGAATACGGATTCAAATTTTCGACTATACAATTAACACCCGTACGTGTTGTCTTGATCAGTACTGCGACCTAACGACAGTTAATTTTTTTATTTTTTGATTGGCGCACTCCATTTTGAAGAGAGAGAGAGAGAGAGTGAGTTAACCCTCCAAGATTAGGTTTTACTATTCCAAACTCATACAACCACCCCCGTTACAAGAAAAAAACAGAAAAATTTAGACATATAAGGAGACAAGGAAAGAGGATTACAAAAATAAAGGAGACAAGGAAATTAAGAGACATTAGTGTACCGAATTACCAAAGTCATTAGGTGTTAACCCTCTATTCTTGTCAACCTTTGCTAACGGACGTTGAATTTTTATCTGACTTTTCAACATTCTGGTTCTTATACAACCTCGCGCACGTTAGATAATAACCAAAGTTTACCACCCCTATCACAACTAAAACCCAAAACACATTATCTATTCTCCCATTATTAATATTATCCGGCAACCATCCTGTGACCTTCCGACCCAAATTGATCAGCGCTGTACTTAAATAAAACCCGATTGCGATAAGCAATGCGATCATAGCAGTTGCGGTACTACGAAGCGACGTCGGAAATTCTTGGTAATACAATGCCACCTGCCCAGGAAAATGGAATGCCTCGCCGACGCCTACGATGGCCAGCGGCGCTACTAGCCACAAGGCGGACATGGGCACGATAGAATTTGGTTGGTCTGTTAGGTGATGGGTTCGGGCAACATGGAGCCGCCTTGATTCGACTAGGGCTGACGCAGCCATGCCCACAACGTTAAGGACGTGGCCGATTCCTACACGTTGGAGGGGTGTTAGAGTCCGACGTGTCAACTTTTGCCATGTAGGAAAGATGAAACGATCAATGAGGGAGAGAGAGATAGCCGTTGATAATAGGGTGAAAACGAGGAAGGACCCAGCTGGGATTTTGAAGTGGGGCCCCATACGTCGGTCCATGCTTAGAGCTTGGAGTACTATCAGGCTGCTTTGAATCCCTATTGGGGTGCTTAAGAAAATACCGGTTGACCACAGGGGGGAAATTCTAATTAATGTTTTTAGGTCTTCCACTTCCTGCACTGCGCATAGCCTCCAAGATTTTGCAATTGATCCGTCCTCATGAGTGTCGCCTTCAGTTTTCAGTGCTGCACGGTTTAGGAATCTGCGTGCATCAAAATGCACTTCATAAGTTCAATTAGAATCATAATTTATGGGATAATTATGGTAAAACCCACCAAGAAATCTTTTGTGTCAAAGATTGACTTGATCAGATGATCAATTCATCGTCAAAAAAAATTTCTGTTTTTTTTTTTCAAATAATCTCAATAACAGATAACAGACAAAATAACGGCAGTTATTTCAGTTAGAAAAGCCCTGATCCTACGTTTTTCTAAATGGTAGTTTAGTAACACCTCCTTGAAATTTGAAATAATTAGTAATACCCCCTTATAATTTCAAACTTTAGGAATGTTATCCCCCTTGACCTAGTTTAACAGTGGTTGACTTAGGTTAAAACTGACTTGAATCACACGCTGTTAGCATTGCTAGGTCAAAGGGGGTAATCCTAAAGTTTGAAAGTATAGGGGTATTACTAATCACTTTCAAATTTCAAGGTGTTACTAAAATACCGAGTAAAACTTTGATGACAGGGTGCAATAGGAATCACGTGGCATACTCTTAGATAACTCTGACCGTATGGATGTTTTCCCAATCCCTATATGGACCTAGAAACAAAAAATCAGCTTGATTTGTAATTTCAAAACATTTGGATCTTTGTACCTCAAATAATGATCAATAATGCTCAAATTTCGCACGGTTAAAAAATCAACCCATGAAAACAATTCCAATCCAACCCCTCGAAATCACTAATCGGGCTGATTTTTGTTTTGTAGAGGTCCACCTAATGATTGGCCAAACATCCATACGGTCAGAGTCCTCTAAGAGTATTCCACGTGGCTCATATTGTGCCCTGTCATCAAAGTTTTATTCTAAAATACCATTTTTTTAAAAGGGTCCGGCTCCATTGACAGATCGAAAATGACAGGGACACAATATAAGCCCTGTGGCACACTGTTACAGGACTCCGACTGTATGGATGTTTGTCCTATCCCATGGTGGACCTACAAACCAAACATCAGCCTGATTAGTGATTTATAGGCTTTGCATTGGACGTATTTGTAGCCCATGATTAGTGATTCATGGGCTGATCTCAACTGTGGGAATTTGATCAGTTTTTGAGGTACAGAGATGTAACACTTATAAATCACTAATCAGGCTGATTTTTGGTTTGTAGGTCCACCATGGAATAGGACAAACATCCGTACGGTCAGAGTCATGTAACAGTGTGCCACCTGGCTTATATTGTGTCCCTGTTATTTCACCTGTCATTTTATATCTGTCAACGGAGCCCCGACCCTTTTTAAAAACGTAGTATTTATTGACCTTTGAAAAGAATCCTATAAAAGTGTTCACACAAAAAAAAAAAAAAAAAAGAAAAGAATCCTATAACAGGGCCACTCACTGGACTATAAAGTTGACAATCCTAAAAAGATGGGTCGTGACCGTCCACCACGGACGCATGCGCACATTCTCATGTGTGTGGATGGGTATATGGGTGGGGCCCGAACCCAAAATTTTGGTGTGAAAACAGTATATGATTGAGGTTTGTAGGAGATATGTATCTGTCTTATTGTCTCCCACTACCCTCAAAATCATCGGATCTTAGTGGGTCCATGTTCTACTGTAACACCAAGATTATCTTGTGGGCCTAAAAAAATCCCCACCACTAATAGTGGACCATCCACCAATCTGAACCGTCCAAAACAAAGACTTACCCACCTAAATGCCCTGTTTGGTTTGTAGTGTTACGCGAGGGAAAATTTCCGTTGACTTAAGTGACAAGGAAGTCAAGGCAGTGGATAGAAGAAACCAAAAAAGTAAAGCATGGCAGAGTCGCACGAAGCACGTTTTTTTTTTTTATATATAAATAAATCACAGATGGGGCATGGGACCTCCATGATGACACCTTCAATAGTCTGCCTTCTAATTTTACATTTTTACTTTATAAAAAGGCTCAGGCTCCAGTTACCGCCCTAAAATCAAGGTTTAAAAGGGACCGTTATATAACGGTATAACGGATTGGGGGTGTTACCGTTTTTTCCGTTATAACGAAAAAAACGCTCGGGCAAAAACGAAAAAAAATGGGAAAATAACCGAAAAATGGCATTGAAATTCAAATTTTGAATTTCAAAATTTTTAAAATGGAAAATAACGGGAAAAAATGGAATAAAACGGAAAAAAATAGAAAATAACGAAAATAACGGCCATTTTTTTTCACAAAATTTTCCAGAAAATAACGGCCGTTATTTTAGTTATAACGGCCGTTATTTTCTGGGCGTTTTAACGGTCCATAACGTAACGGGGTAGGTCCGAATCCATTATAACGGCCGTTATTTAAACCTTGCCTAAAATGACAGGTTTCCGGTTACAAGAAACAATATGAACCACGTGGCACACTCTTAAATGACTCTGGCCGTATGGATGTTTGGCCAATCCCTAAGTGGACCTACAAATAAAAAATCAACCTGATTAGTGATTTATAGGCATTGGATTGGACTTATTTTAATGGGTTAATCTAAACTGTGGGAATTTGTGCAGTATTTGAGGTATAAATATCCAACCTTTAGAAATCACTAATCATTAAAATAATTTTTATAATGTTTAAGATGGTGGGTATGTTTTTGATTTTTTACTTTTTTAAATAATTCATTATTAAAACTGATGGAATTTATACAATTCATTTTAAATATATTGAAATAATGATAATAAATAACAAATTACAGTGAGTGGCAAATTCATATATATAACAAAACAGAGAAGTTATCTCCCCCTCTTATCCAGCTTCATAAAAGAAGGCCGAGATCTTATCCCCCAACTGGACGGTGGATCTCAGCCACTCACACCCGATTATGGCGAATGCTTTGTCAGGGAGTGCCGGGGGCACGGGCCACCCACTAGTATATATATACTTTACAGTTAAATATATATATATTTTTTTTCTCCTTGCTAAGCAACCAAACAGCTACAAACATCTATTTTACCTCACGCATTGCTTTACCAAGAGGGTCACGCAGTTCAAGGGCCGTCCATCACTACATTGGGAGGTGGGGCCTTCATGATCTGATAAGGGAACATTTCCAAAAGAGTTTGGAGACCTAAATTCCATGTATTGATTGATGGTCCTTGATTCACATGACACGTTTGCTTCAACTATTGCGTGAGGCAAAAAATTTCACAGTTTTTTAGCTTTTCCACCACTCTAAAACAAAAGGGTCGGGATCAGGGGGACAACCATTTTGGCTTACCCACTTAGAGTCAATGGCTAATTTTTTGTGAGGATGATTTCAAATCATTCCCATATTCGTAGACTGGTTTAGAAGTTGAAGAATTATAGACAGTCTATTTTTACCACGTAACGTGAAAACCACATTTGATGGGGTTAGAAATTTCCGAATGGGCTGAATGGGCTGATTTTTTGTTGGGGTGATCTATATGGTGAGGAGATCATCTCACCAAAAATCAGCCGTTGATTTATGTGGGTACCCCAAAATGGTTGTCAAAAATTGTTGTCCCCTATCCTGACCCTAAAACAAACTTATTTTACACTTAGTGGTGGAAAAGCAAAATTCAATAAATTTTAAATCTTACAATTTTTTGATTCAGCGTTCTGCCACTTATAGTTAAGTGCCACACGTCTTTGGGTTTGGTGGCACATTAATTGTAGTTCTTTTTTCTCCACTGTTAAGGGTACGTAACTACAGTTAATATATGGACCCCCTTAACCCCAGGATAGGTGGCAGGACACTGGATCAAAAAGATCAACGACGAGTAACAAATTAAAATTGGTCATTCCTCACGCTAAAAAGCGTCAGGTATACCTTGGTACATCTTTTTCGAAAAAAATAGCTATTCAATGTTAAAATTCGTACCTAAAGCTAGATGTCGGAGCGGATGGCGACTTTGTTGCCCCACTGTGCCCACAGTAATAATATTTGCTTAGCGATGACACCAACACCTTCCTCTTCCGAATGGTCGCGACAACTACGCGTGCTAGGCTCGTGAATGGGCTTCCTTGAGGCTTAACGTGCCGGTAGTAGCTCTTTCCCAATAAGAAAATGGCTAACCCAATTGCGTTAGCTGCCATGGACACACCAAACCCCAATCCCCAACCGATATTGTCCTCAATATATACAATTGCTGTGGAACCTACTACGGCAGCTGCGTACAATGTGATGAAGTACCAGTTGAAGAAAACCCCTTGATCCTTGGCCTTGTCGAATTGGTCGGCACCCATGGTGGCAATGGTGAAGCGTGTGCCTCCCAACCCTATAGATAACAAGGCAATGGCCGAGTAGAGGGCGGCGAATTGGATTTTTGATGGGCTTTCACATATGTCTGGCTCATTTCCGGCGCAGTGTGGAGGCCTCAGGGAATTGAGCGCTGCGGTTAGCGTTATCAGAATCATGCCCTGCAACCATAGATGGACTTAGGGTTCTAAAAATATTTGTACAATTTCATAGTCCAGATTATCAATTTTCCTTTGGTCATTTTTATTTCATATAAACAATTTATTCGCTATTTCCGTATAATTAAATAAAAATATATTTGTATTCCTAGAATAAACAAAAATATATAATTAAAAACACCATTTTAATATGTAGACCTTTTAGGCTGCGTTTGGCATTGTGGACAATGAGTCGAAAAAACATTTTTGGCTTAATTTTTTAGTTTTTGTACGCGGTTTGAAATAGGTCAAAACAGTCATTTTCGCGGGTTAAGGAGAAGCAGTTGTTTTTCAATCTTTGTTTATTTAATTTTTACCCACCAGCAATAAGCTATAAACCCGGATTACAGCAATCCCAAACGCGGCCTTGGAGGACGGAGGCTAAGTAGGAAAGTAAGTGTCATGACATCAAGTCAACAATACTCTAAGCTACAGTTGAATAAAAGTCAAAAGTAGATAAACAAGCAGTGATGTATACGTAGTTAACTAATTAATTCAAAATTTCAAACTCTTACCAGCAAGGAGACAAGAGAGGAAATTGAGATAACGGAGAAGCTGCCCAAGAAGGAGTCGGCGATGATGGCTCCAGCTATAGGGAATAGACTAGTGCAACCATTGACTACGTTCGAGATCTGGGCGGCGTCAATACTCTTAACGTTGAATTCTTCGATCAGATAGACGATCAAGTTCGACATCCACCCGGCGGCCGCAACTGTTAAGCCCAACACACTCGCTGCCAGTTCCCATCAGTAGTTTTTGTGCATCAGATTATACAGATAAAATATTATATATGGGTAGTGCAAATTTGACATACTTTCGCTTGACACGCCTTTTGACACGTGAAGATAAGTCTTAAGGGCTGAGTTTTAGTGAGGCTCGGATCACTTCCATGTTCCATCCTCTCAAATTTTAGAATGGACTGATTATCTGTGGGGATAATCTCCATGATTACAAATGATCGGCCCTTGATTCAATATCTCTTTATGAGATCCAAAAATAGGCGTGTCAAAGACGTGTCAAGAGAGAGAGAGAGAGAGAGAGAGAGACCTGTGACAAAGGGGAAGGTAATCCAACCCCCTCGGTTGCGATTAACACAAGTGGTTGGTGCTTCTTCGTCGGGTGTAAGTTCGCCGGAGAGTTTAGGGTTGCTGTCGCCGGGCTGCAACTCAGTGGCTGCCATATCGTCTCTTGTTATTTTCCAGAGGAAGAGTGAGAGATACAGAAGTAGATTTCAAGCAACGATAGTGTATATTCTATTATGGTGTGCCCTTATATATTGTTCGGAGAGCTGATAACTGTAATTACGCAACAAGGGTTCGACCTCAGAGTAAAACTTCTGTCACAATCGGATTGCAAATCACACAAACACAGCCAATGAGTTCTCAGCACGTACACCTAAAAAGCAAAAGCAATGGTACGTTGCAAAGCACTTGTGTACGTGCCGAGAACTCATTGGCTTGTGTTTGTGTGATTTACAATTTCGTGTGATAGAAGTTTTACCCACCAAATAGACTATTATAAAGAAATGCAATAATGGAAGGAGAAGGATATTTATGTGACGTATCGTTATATTATGTTAACCCCACGCTTCCTTCTAGAGATATCATGATCATGCTCCTTAATCTGGGTTGTCCAATCAGTGGGCCACCACCTTTTATCATGCATGTTCAATCCCAGAGAGAGAGAGCCACCGCCTTTTATCATGCATGTTCAATCCCAGAGAGAGAGAGGCTCTTAAAATGATTTTTAAGATCAAGGTTCAAAGTCACACGACTCACACCCCACGAGAGGTCGTGGGGTCAAAACCCACACAGGTAGATTTTCTCCTTTGAACAGTGTGCCAGGAGTAGAAATCCCCTTTAACCGGCTTAACCGGGTCCGTGCAGGTTTCACCTGCTAATCCGTGGGGCCCTCCCACGATGGTGACTACAAAAAAAAAAAAGAAAAAAAAAATCAAGGTTCAAAGTCTCGGGATCGGAGGCTGGATCAGTGGGCTTCCCGATCCAGTACGGGATCAGCCCATCTCGCCCGAGACAACAAAGTAGGACTCCTTTGTAAAACAGTGATCTCGGGGCGAGACAGAGCCTGGTCTGGATCGGATCGGTGGGCTATGATCCCTATCCAGACTAGGATCGGCTCCCAATATTTTGAACCATGGTTAAGATATGGAAAATTTTACCTCACAATGCTTGACACGCGGAATGGGCAGCAAAACAAGGATCATCCGTCAACACATTTAGAGGTTGGGCGGCTTGGGACTACAACATTTTTAGAAATATTATTTCCCTGTCAAATCCTGGGGACCCACCTTCCAATGTATTGGTGGGCGGCCCTTGGTTTGCTTGATGCCTTACGGTCAAGCATTGAGTGGGAAAATTTTCTGATCTGTAAGATATTTATTTTTGAGTCCAACTAGAGCTATACACCTGCTTCTTACTCCGAGTCTCATCCGTCTATGACCCAAAATCAAGGGTTTTAATTAATGCTGATGTGGCACCTTTTGGCTTTTATATTAGACAAATTTTTTGAATGGGACCATGAACCAATGATCACACAGCACATATACGTACCCATGTTACGTTTTAAACATTTTTTTGGAGAAAATTTTTGAAGCGGCGAAAGTTAGGAGCGGCGAAGCAGTGGCCAATCACGTCAAGCCACAATCCCCCGATGTTTTAAAACAAATCCAAAAATGCTTTTGAACAGGGGATTGTGGCTTGACGAGATTGGCCACTGCTTCGCCGCTTCAAAAATTTTCTCATTTTTTTAAAACAAATCCAAAAACCCATGTATATGTGGCATGTGACCATTGGGTGCGTGATCTCGGCTTAAAAAAGGAAAATTTTAAAAAAGAAAATAAACTTTAATTTATTTACAAAAACAAAAATAAGTGTATGAGATTCCCAAGAAAAGCAACTAAACACCCTTTGAAAGGGCGTTTCTCCTTGGCAGATATAAAAGGACTGACTGTTTCTCCTGACAAAAGCTGAAAAGGCTGACAAACGTCCTTTAAAAGGGCATCTGTACCTGACAGACGCCCTTTAAAAGAGCGTTTGTCCATAAAGGAGTAAAAGTTTTCTCCCAATACGAGCCACATGGCACACTCTTATCGGACGATGACCGTATGGATGTTTGGCAAATCATTAGGTGGAATTACACACCAAAAAAGAAACATGATTAGTGGTTTATAAGCGTTGGATTGAAGTTATTTTCATGGGTTGATTTTAATCATAAGAATTTGAGCATTATTTGAGTGCAAAGATCCAAAGGTTGTAATTACTAATCAGGCTGATTTTTGGAGTGCAGGTCCATCAAGGGACTGATCAAACATCCATATGGTCAACGTCCACTAAGAGTGTGCCACTTGGCTTGTATTGGGACAAAAGTTTTACTCCTCTATGGGAAACGCCCTTTTAAAGGGTGTCTGCTAGGTACAGACGCCCTTTAAAAGGGCGTTTGTCAGCTTTTTCAGTCAATCTTTTCACCTTTATTTTTGTCAGGGAGAAACGCCCTTTCAAAGGGCGTTTAGTTACTTTTTTGGGATTATCACAATTTTATTTTTGTTTTTGTAAATAGATTACAGTTGTTTTTCTTTTTAGAAATTTTTCGCTTAAAAAATCCCTTTGCGTCAAAAAAAAAATTTCCTTATAAACCATCAAAATACATTTAATGCTCCTTTCATACCATCTAATCAAAATACCTTTTGAAAACATAGTTTTCTGCATGATCCAAATCAAAAAATTTCCCCGTTCTTGAAACAACAAAATGAAGAAGAAACTTTTTTGGATCGTATCTCTCTCAAACAAATGAAGATGGTATGTCTCTCTCAAACGATGAAAGAAACAACAAAGCCCTAACCATCATGTCCATCAGAAGACAGTACTTTTTTGGATCGTATCTCTCTCAAACAAATGAAGATGGTATGTCTCTCTCAAACGATGAAAGAAACAACAAAGCCCCAACCATCACGTCCATCAGAAGATAGTTAACAGAAAAATGAAAAAAAGTAAACAAAGATTGAAGACGGAAATCAAAAAATTTTGAATTTTTGATGAAATATTTTAAAAAAGAAAAACATTTTCTCTACAACTTGCACCTTCAATTCATCCTAGGGCTGCAACTTGGGCAGGACTCAACCCAAGGTTGACCCCGACGTTTGGGTTGGGTTGGGTTAGGTTAGCCCTTTCAGAACTTGGGTTGGGCTCAAGCTAGATTTTTGGTAACCCGATCAAATGGGGTTGGGCTAGGGTTGAGGCTCGGCCTAACCCAACCCAACCCGAACCTGACATACAAATTGCATATATGTATTAGTATACTGACAAACATCCACCCTACATTTTAACAAATGCAACAACTATGGATGTTTGTCGTAGCAAACTACAACCCTTGTGTGAGATTACAAAATGCCTTTGAAACTATATTTTTTCATTTTATGTGATCGTTTGATATTGAAAATATTATGTATTCTTTCATGGGGTGTTGGAAATATTGAAGCTATTATTTAATAGTTAGCATGCATAACAGTTATTGTATTGACCAATAAATTATTTTAATATGAAAAAAATAGCAATATTTCCAAGCAATAAAAAAAATTAAGAAATTGACAAACCCGATAGGGTTGAAAAATTGAGACCCAACCTTGGGTTGGGTTGGGTTAGGGTTCACAGCCTTTAAGGTTGGGTTGGGCTAGGGTTGAACCCCAACCCAACCCAACGCCCAAGTTGCAGCCCTAATTCATCCCAATTTAAAGAAATCTTCAAAAAAAAAATCAATAATTGAGAGAGAGAGAGAGAGAGAGAGAGAGAGGAGGTAGAGAGGCGGAGACCTTAAATTAATAATGATTTTCAAAATTGGGTTTTCGTTGGTTTCTCGGTTAAAACTAAACTCAAACTTGATTAAATATTGATATTTCTTCGGTTTTCCTTAGTTTATTCTTTTTGACGACATGGCAGGAGTATTAAATGTATTTTGACGACTAGGCTCGAGTTGAGCCAAATTTAAGAGCCAAAAGTGCCCACCATCAACATTAATTAAAGGGTTGGGCTCGAGGGTCCCCCTTTAAGGAGGGATTTTGAGAATCCAACAATGGTTGATAGTACTGAGTTAGCAACTTACACACGATGTGTCAGTCGTACATAATCATGAGATGACCTTTTGTCCACATTCGCTATTTTGCAAGCGTTTAACAAATTATTACATGCATGATGATCATGAGATATTTCTCTATTATAGATGTTACTATTTCAAAAATTAGTTAAGTAGGAAAAGCCAGTTCTATTAGATATCCAAACCATGGTTTTAAAAACGGCCATTTAAATGGTAACGCCGCAAGGCCGTTTCCATTAAAACCTTTTAAACTTGTTTTGACGCTTTAAATTAAACTGTCATTTTTTGGTTCCGTTTTAACGGCAGTTAAATTCTGAATTTTTTTTGAAAAAAAATGGCCGTTAAATCCGTTAAATTTCCATTTAATTCCGGTTTTTTTTTTTTTCAAATTTCAAGATTTGAATTTCAGAGCCATTTTTTCTGTTAAAACCGTTAAAATCCATTTTTTTCAAATTTTTTTCATTCTTTCCCCTGGCCATTTCAATCCGTTTAAACGGTAACGCCCCTAGTCCGTTAAAACGGCCTCCTTTAAACCGAACAATTAAATTAAAATTTATAGAGAATTCCAAGGTACAACCAAACATTAGAAATTTCAATTCTAAAATTTTGGAAATCACAAGTTCAAAAATTTCATTTTCAATTCCAAATCCATGTCAGGCAAACCAAATAGACGATTTGAGTTGAAACTTTCTTACTTTGCCACCTTTTCCAAAAAGGCCCCTACAATCACTCACCTGCCTTCCACAGTTCGACTAGTAAAATGAATTCTTATCCAACGGCCAATATTAAAGTAGTATTATATTAACTTAACTACATTGTAACGCCATGGTGATCCTTCCTCTGGTAGACCGTTGGATCAACATCAAATGGTAATATGAAGAAAGAAACATAGTAATGTGCTTCACCAATACACTTTCCCCGTATGATTATACAAGCATGCTTATCAATAATATTAATAATACCTCCCACTAGAAAATTTTATATTGGACGATGCTGGGTTGTCTGGAGCTGCACTATCCAGAACTTCTCTAAGGAGTGACAGGGTATTCTTTACACGTGGCATCTGGGGGGAGGTGGCCGAGCATCTTCCCACGTCATTCTTCCACGTGTTACGAAAAATCCCATCAGATCTCCAAACCTTGGAATTACTTCATATTTTCATTCACCTTTGAATGCTGTGATGATCTGTTGCTTCGTTGGCTTGAAACTCGGGTAGTAATTAATATAATATTACCTGTACCAGCGCATCATCAGCGGGACAAAAAAAAAAAAAAAAACGAATCTGCTAACCACGAGGTCATTATTATATTATAATAAAAATTAGGTTCTTCAAATGGGCGGCCATCCCATAAGTGGGCCATCCCTTTGTGCTTTGACCCAAATATCAGGTCAACTGCGTGAATGATCTTCCATGAATTTTTGACAGTTTTAAAGATCTAATCAAATTGGGAACAGACTTCACATAATGGGTCCCGCTTTCTTCTAATATTTTAAGCTTTTATGGAATTTTTTTCTCGTAGGAAATTCACTTTATGAACTTTCTTTTCTTCTTTTCTTTAGGAAGCCAACTGCTTATGAGCTTTTATTCAGAAAAAAAAAAATTCATTTGGATTCTCTGTCCTAATATGTGGAGCATTTTTTTTTACTCCCGCTGCCCTCTGGGCCCACTGACTACATGGATGTTTAGCCCAGCCCTTGGGGATAGACACCCCCAAAAATCATCCTGATTGGTAATCTCTAGCCATTAGATTTTAGCACTTTTTAAGGCGTGATTCTAGTTGTTTGATTTAACCATTTTATGGGTACTGAATCCAACGGCTAGAAATCATTAAACAAGCTGATTTTTTGTATGAATTTCTACCGAGGGGTGGGCTAAACATCCATGCGGTCAGTGGGTCCCGATGGGAGCGGTAAGTATACCTTTTTATATCACAAATTTAACTTTTATGAGTTGCAGTTATTTTCATGGGTTGATTTTAACCATAGGAATTTGAGCGTTATTTGGGTGCAAAGATCCAAAGGTTCTAAATCACTAATCAGGCTGATTTTTGGTTTGTGGGTCCACCGAGGGACCGGCCAAACATCCATATGGTCGTCACCCTCTAATAGTACGCCACGTGGCTCATATTGTGCATGGTGACCAGCTTCGGTCACCACCCACTGTGACTGAAGTTTTACTCGCGTCAGTAACATGACTCACCAGCGCTAGTGACCAGTTGATCTTTATCTCCTCAACTGAGTGCGGGAGTCAATGGATAGTCGAAAATTTGAATTCGTACTTAATAATTGGATATTATCAGAAATTCAAATACAGATTTGGATCCGGCTAACTTTTGATATTCGAATACTTTTTAGATATAGATTCGGATATAAATATAACCGCTTCGATAATATTCGATCCGATACATTATATACATATAATAATTATATCTATTGTATATAATTATATTTATTATAATAAGTGCATTTACTATCTGTTGAGAGATATAAAATGACAGGGACACAATATAAGCCAGGTGGCACACTGTTACAGGACTCAGACCGTACGGATGTTTGTCCTATCCCATGGTGGACCTACAAACTAAAAACCAGCCTCATTAGTGATTTATAAGTGTTGCATCTTTGTACCTCAAATACTGCTCAAATTCCCACAGTTGAGATCAGCCCATGAAAATAAGTCCAAGCCAAAGCCTATAAATCACTAATCAGGCTGATTTTTGGTTTGTAGGTCTACCATGGGATAGGGCAAACATCCATACGGTCAGAGTTCTGTAACAGTGTGCCACGTGGCTTATATTGTGTCCCTCTCATTTTAGATCTGTCAACGGAGCTTGACCATATCATAATTTATTTTACATATCTGATTCACTTATCTGACGAATTGGATATTACCGGATATCCGATAAGTAAATCGGATTCAAATTCGAATATTGATTCAGAATATCTGTCAGATATCGAATCGGATTCAGAAATTGGATATTTTTCTACAATAGTACAGGAATAAGGCGGGCCATCCATTTGTTGCTACGATATTAACCACTAAGATGAAAAGAACCGACACAAGAAGTTGACAATTAAGACCACCACACCCAACACTAAATCGCTGCAATATAATTTCAATACATTATATCAAATAATGATACTTCTATGCATATATATTCACGATTCTTCCCCCTTTTTTTTTTCATTTTTACTTCATTTTTTACCTCCAGCAAACAATTAGCATTGGTTTCCTTACACGACTCCTGGACATAACTGTGTAATTACACTCTTGTACCTGGATGATCAGATTTATCGGGCTGATGGCTGTGCAACGGACTCCTCAATCGAAAGATACGGCTCATTCGCTCCCAAGTCCAAGGAACCTGTGCCCGTGTTGATGGAAGAGTGTAAGGATATATTATCAGAGTTACCTTCTCTTGCCGCCTCCACTCCCTTCTCAATCAAGATTGCGTCTTGGATCTCTTTGAGCACATCTGATATTGATGGCCTCATACTCCCATGGGGTTGTACACACATCATCGCTTTCTCAGCTATCTTCCAAACTGACTGGATGTCGAATTCATTCCGCAGTGAAGGATCAATGATTCCCTGAATGTCCCCACTTTCAATGTGTGTCTTTGCCTGTGATATAAATGGGACATTACCATGGGTTAACACTTGACAGTTTTGAGGGTAACAAGAACTGATGCAAATGGGATGGGTGAACCAAGAAAAACCCAACATGCTGAGGCAACCTTACAGTAATTTCGTAGTACTGGAAGTAGATTACTAAATAAAATTTAGTATGTAATGCTACCTAGATAAAGGAACAGTCAAAAGAAACAAATATTTTCAATGGCCCCATAGGATGGGATGAATAATTGGACTGACCCATTGGACTATGTTACGGCAGCTAATGCCAAAGCTTTCATTAGATATAGCTTCTTGCCCTGAAATCAGCTCGAGAAGAATGACACCAAAACTGTAGACGTCGCTCTTGTCTGTTAATTGCTGAGAGATATAATACCTGCGTGTCGAGAAAAATCGGTCAAGTGGTAAGAGAGAAAATGAATACATAAGAAACTACATTCTGAGTGTTATGTGGGCAGAAATATTTGTGAGAATATATGCCATGCAGTACGACAGTGACCACACACATGGCCACTAACTCATTGAAGCAGAGTGTTTAATCAGAGCATAATCTTAGACTGGACATGGTCTGAAAATAAACTAATCGGACGATCTTTCCCAATGTATGGACCTTCTTGCTTACCGTTAACCAAAGTTCATCTCTAAATTGAATGATTAGAATTGTCCAATATGATTTTTAGGCCCACACTTAAGTTACTTGGTCCTTAAGTAGTTTCTTTATTTGCTTGTTTCTATTTTGGATTTTCTTATTGCCTAAGTTTTCCTAGTTGTCCCCTAAATCTTCTTCTCTTCTTCTTCACATTTTTTCTTCTTTTTTTTACTGGTTCAATCTCTCTAAAGAAAGGTTGTAGCAGCCTATGCTTTAAGAGCTCACAACCCTCGTTTTGCTCTCTCTACTATGGTTCAGGGTCCCATGACCCCCTTGCTCTATTGATGTTAGTCAAGTGATGATTTTTCAGTTGAATTACTTGTCTATGAGTCTCTGCAAAGATCGTGGTGCTTGATCTCTACTATTTTCCCAAGAATAGCTAATTTCTTGTTCTATTGGGTTTTGTTCTCAATTTTTTTCGTCAACTATCTGCTTCTTCTGGTGGTGCCACACCCCTTTTTTTGGCCCCTTTACTGTTCTCTCTTTGAGGTTTTAATCCCTCACTATTTCTCTACATCTTTTACTATTATTTCTTCATTCCGTAAAAATCAATTGTTTTGGATACTAAAAGCACCATTGAGTTTTGAGATTATTCTCAAACCCTTAGAGAATCTATCCTCTAACCAAACTGCCCTACTAGGGTGAATTTAGGCACCTTGATTTTTTTGAGAATTTTTGGAGCTTCCGGTGAAAATTTCATTATTTTTTTTGTGAACTTTCAGAGCCCGAAAATTTGGGTTTTTGATTTTCACAAAAACTATTAGAGGGATTCTACCTCTACCTCTAGCGTTCCTCTTAGGGTAATTTTACACACTTCTACATTTATTTGGGATTTTTGACAATCCGGTGAGATTTCGACTTTTCGAGCCATTCTAGAGCCCGAAAACTGTTTTTGTCACTTTTAGTGTGCCACTCTCTCTACTTTTGTGTTTAATCTTTTGGGAAGATGGCTAGCCCTTCTGATGATAAAACACCAATCGAAGCTCAAATTACTACTATCAAGCTCAACGATGCCAACTCACAATCTATGACAGTATTTCTAGGTACGAAGGTGAAACTGAAATTCATTACTGATGATCTTCCTGCATCTACTGACAAAAATTATGAAGATTGGTAGCATAACAATTTTCTTGTGATGAGGGCTATAGAACATGGAGCAATCTATTTCTGCCAATGTTATGTTCTTAGACACTGCCAAGCAAATCTGGGACTCCGTCAAGAAGATGTACTCACAGGATTAGAATGTGTCTCGTATTTATCAGCGTTTTGAGACTATGTTCTCAACTAAGCAAGGGGACAAGTCTATCAGTGAGTACTACCACACCTTCCGTTGTATGTGGGAGGATTACACATCTATCATCCGCTTACTACTGACTTGGAGACGCAGAAATGCCAGTGCGAAGAATTTTCCGTTGCTCTCTTTCTGTCTGGTCTCAATGCATCATATGACTCTATTAAGGGTCAATTACTAGCAAATGAGTCTCTTCCTAGCTCCAGTAATGCCTATTCTCACCTTCAGCCAACTGCTATTGATAGCTCTACTTAGGCTCCGTCTAATTCTAAGGAACGTTGTGCACTCATTTCCTCCCTCTACCCCATCTGGGGGTCATGGTGGTTGAGGTAATGGCCATGGCCGTGGGGGTCGCGGTTCTTACTAGGATTCCCCATATGAGGATCGCACTCGCATTCATTGTGGCCAGACCAACCACGGATCTGATTTTTGTTGGCAGAAATGGGACAAACCAACTTGGGCCAATTAGGCCTCTGAAGCTCCTACACAATCGTCTAATCATACTACTGCTACTAGGAATGCGAATTCAGCCTCTATGTTTGTTTCTTGTGAAGAGTATGCGCATCTCCTTCAAGAGTTTCAATCTCTTAAAGCTGACCTCCTACCCCTACGGCAACTATGGCCAACTCGGGTACTCCTACATGTTTGCAAGCCAAGAAATCCTCTTCTTGGGTCATTGACTCAAGAGCCTTTGCACATATGACTGGTATCTTATCTTATTTTACCACTTTTAAACCTTTTTGTTCTAAAGTTTTATTGGATGATGGGTCCACAATCCACACGTTGTGTTGAGGGCAAAGGTGATGTTCATCCCACTTCCTCCATATCCCTATTTTCTACTCTTTATGTTCATCTTTTAATCTTTTATCTATTAGTGAATTAACTAAATCTCTTCAATGTTCCATAACCTTTCTCCAAAACCTTGTGTTTTTCAAGATCTCAACATGAAGAAAGTGATTGGATCGGGGCATGAGCAGCACAACCTCTATTACATGGATAACCCACCTACCACACCTGCTACCACTTCCGCTACCACACTTCATTCCAGCATCATACCTTATCAGTGGCACTGTCGACTAGATCATCTGTCTATCTCCAAGTTGTGCCCACTTATCCCTAAATTGAGTCATTTCTGTTTTAGAATGTGAAGCTTGCCACCTGGGGAAACATAATCGTAGCTCTTTTCCTTCTCGCATTGATAGTCGTTCTTCGAGTCCTTTTGATGTTTGTCCATACGAACATTTGGGGTCCTACTCCAATCCGTAGTCTAGGTGGTTTTATTTATTTCGTTGTTTTTGTTGATGATTTCTCTAGAATGACATGGTTGTTTTTGTTAAAAGATCGGTCTGAACTACCTCGTGTATTTCAAACCTTCTATAATGAAATTACAATTCATTTTAATCCCAAGCTTCGCATCTTACGATCAGATAATGCACTTGAATACACCCAAACTATTGTACATATTTTTGTGTTGATCATGACATCCTCCATCAGACATCTTGTGTTCGTACCACTCAGTAAAATTGACGCAAGACGAGAGAACCGTTCCGCGATTTGAGAAGGAATGAAGAGGGGATTACTATTCACGGCACTATTCACATGACATTATTCATGTCACTATTCACGCAGCACTATTCATAGTGTTGTAGTATGATTTGGGTTTTCTTAGGTAAGAAATTGATAAAAAATAAATAAATAAAATAGAGATGGAGAAAGAGAAGATAATAAAAGAAAAGAGAAAGAGATGGAGATAAAAAGATACCTTCGGCTTCACATCGAATTAGCTTGGCTTCGCACCAGGAGAGGATGGCTTCACACCACAAAAGAGATTTCTCAAAGAGATTTCTATTTCTTCATTCATAATTTTTCATCCTTAAAATTAAATGGTACATCACCTTTTATAAGACGCCCTACTTGAACTTTCCTAATTCTAATCTAATAGGAATTAGAAACTCCTACTACAAATCAACTATTGCAATCAATAATAAAATCCTAATTAGAAACAAAATCTCAATTGAAAATCCTAGTTAAATTAAAACAAATTTTCGTGGGGTCCACTAAAAATAGTAAATTCGGGATTTACTATAAATAGTAAAAACGTGAATTACTATAAATAGTAAACAGGATCCACTTGATTGGGCATTGATTCAGTGTAGCGCGGATGATCGTAGTAGAATGCTCCCGCATCAAACCCTCCTGGTTGAAAAGAATTCGACTTCGAATTCAAGTTGAGATATTGCAATAGGCTTTTCCAACGGAAGAGATGTTTGGAGTACTTTCCCTTCAGTTTCTTCTTTTGCATCTTTGACAGGTGTAAATTTTCTGAAACATGGTTTATGTCCTCAACTCTGACCTTCTTTGATAAGAAATCTTTGCTTGTTCCATCTGCTTTATTTTCAACTGTCGGTTCTAAAATAGCAGAAATATCTGGTTTCGGATCGGGATCTTCTATACTATTTGGGCCATCTTCAGCTGGAGTGTCTAAACCAGGGGAATCATCATCATTTTTATTCTCCATAACAGCAGGCGGATCAATATGCTTATCCTCCGTCTTTTCGTCTGATACAACTACAGGAGCTTCAGGACTGGCTAATTCCTCAGTTTTGGCTTTTTCTTCCTTGTTGATTTTTTCATTTTCCTCGGATGGAAAAACATCTTCTTGTTTAATGGCTTTTATTTCTTCGTTTACTTTCTTCTCGACTTGCTTTGAGACCTCTTTAGAAGGTTTTTTTGCTGTGAAACCTTCCAATAGCTTGTCGGAAAGAAGTGGAAAAGCCAGTGGTTGTGGTAGTGACTTTCCAAAACGACAATTGCTGATTGGATCTTTGGCGGAGACCCTTGCCTCCAGTTTGCTCTCAATACGATTTATATGGTTGCTTAGTCCGCTCTCAAAACGATTTATCACATCATTTAGTTTAGCTAACGCGGCTACCAAAGATTGCGAACCAATATGAGACATCTTTCCGATCAGGAGTTTCGAACTGGGCTCTGATACCACTTTGACGCAAGACATTTAACCAATACTCCCCAAAAGCCGCGACTGTTGGTAGCGTGAGATTAAATTCCTTTATCTCATAGCCCATGATCTAGGCCCTCGGTCGAACCCTCCTTCGTGGGTCCCATTTCACACGGGCCATCCCACCCCGAGTGTGCCCCATATACGCAGGCTGCCCCACTTGAGCCCGGTGTGAAAATGCCCCTGCATTAATCACCCCCAGTGAGGAGTCGAACACGAGACCTCCCGCTCTGATACCAAATTTGACGCAGGATGGGAGAACCGTTCCGCGATTTGAAAAGGAATGAAGAGGGGATTACTATTCACGTCACTATTCACAGTGTTGTGGTATGATTTTGGTTTTCTTAGGTAAGAAATTGATAAAAAAAATAAAAAAAATAGAGATGGAGAAAGAGAAAATAATAAGAGAAAAGAGATAGAGAAAGAGATGGAGATAAAAAGATACCTTCAGCTTCGCATCGAATTAGCTTGGCTTCACACCAAGAGAGGATGACTTCACACCACAAAAGAGATTTCTCAAAGAGATTTCTATTTCTTCATTCATAATTTTTCATCCTTAAAACCAAATGGTACATCACCTTTTATAAGACTCCCTACTTGAACTTTCCTAATTTTAATCTAATTGGAATTAGAAACTCCTACTACAAATCAACTATTGCAATCAATAATAAAATCCTAATTAGAAACAAAATCTCAATTGAAAATCCTAGTTAAATTAAAACAAATCTTCGTGGGGTCCACTAAAAATAGTAAATTCGGGATTTACTATAAATAGTAAAAACGTGAATTACTATAAATAGTAAATAGGATCCACTTGACTGGGCATTGATTCAGTGTAGCGCGGATGATCGTAGTAGAATACTCCCGCATAAAAAACGGTGGTGTTGAACGCAAACATCGTCACCTTCTTGATGTTGCTCGTACCTTAATGATTAATATGAATGTCCCAAAACTCTATTGGGCCAAAGCCGTCTTGACTACCTGCTACTTGATCAATCACATACCATCGTCGGTTATAGGAAATCAATCACCATTCTCTTCTTTAACCTAGAAAATCACCCTTTGAGCTTTCTCCTCATGTGTATGGTTGTGTCGATTTCATACAAAATCACGAACTTGGTCTAGAAAAACTTTCACCCCGTGCTACCAAATGTATTTTTCTTGGATACTCTCGTACACAAAAGGGTAATCGGTGCTACTGTCCATCTTCTAGTCGTTACTTTGTGAGTGTCGATGTTACCTTTTTTGAGACTACTGCATTCTTTTTCTGTTTCTAGCAAGGCTTTAGATGATGACCTCTTCGCTTGTACTCCGAGAAAGAATATTGTGATTTCTTCCACCGTCTCCTATCCCGTTACCAGTTGTCACTAACTCATCACCACCATTGCGCATTTATCATTATCGCGCCATTGCACCTGCCACCCCCATAACTGCTACTACACATGTTGCTGCTTTGACCCCTACGACATCATCGACTGCGGCTAACGATCCATTGCTTGATTTACCCATTGCTACTTGCAAAGGTATCCGTTCTTGCACTCAACGTCCTATTGCGAATCATGTGTAACTTCATCGTACTTCACCTATATTGTTTACCTTTTCTTTGTCTCTATCTTTTGTTTCCATTCCTAAGACTTATAAGCAGGCTAACACATCTTCTGGCTGGAAACAAGCCATGGATAGTGAGATTCAGGCTCTTCAACAGAATCAGACATGTGAATTGACTTCACTCCCTCTCGAGAAACAGGCAGTTGGTTGTTGATGGGTCTATACTATGAAAACCATATCGATGGTACTATTTTTTTTTATAAGTCATCTCGATGGTACTATCAAATGCCTCAAGGCTCGACTGGTTGCTAAAGGTTACTCTCAAACCTTTAGTGTAGATTATTTTGAAACTTTCTCCCCAGTGGCTCGACTGAATTCCATTCGGATTCTTCTGTCAGTTGTTGTCTCTTGTCATTGGCCTTTATGTCAACTTGACATAATAAATGTCTTCTTGCATGCGGATTTGCAAGAAGTCTATATGGAACAACCTCCTAGCTAAGTTACTAGTGGTCAATCTGACTACGCCTGCCATCTAAAGAAAGTCATTTATGGACTTAAGCAATCCCCCCATGCTTGGTTCGACAAGTTTAATAATGTGGTCTTGCAGATAGGGTTCACCTGATCATCCTCCGATCACTCAGTCTTTATTCGGCATACAGATTCTGGTACTGTAGTTTTCACGGTTTACGTGAACGATATTATTATTATTCGTAGTGACAATAGTGGGATTGCATCTGTTAAAACTCGTCTGAGTCAGCATTTTCACGTCAAAGATCTTGGTACTCTTCACTACTTTCTGGGTATTGAAGTAGCTCGTTCTCCTGCTGGCACCAAAAGCACCTAGGTGATAGAGGTGCGGAAAGTTTTAAGTCTTAACCTCTAGGATCGTAACATTCCACCACGTTTCGAAGGCCAACGTCCACGATGGCCCACTCTGAGGCAGCTTTCACTCCGGTACCCCTATTTTCTCATTTTTTGTGAGTGATCCCCCGGCTTCTTTTTTTTTTTCCGGTACCCCTATTTTCTCTTTTTTGAGCGAGCCCCCAGGTAGCCCTTTTCTCAAGTCACCCCTCCCATGACTTGAACCCATGACGTGGGGTTGGCTCTGATACCAAATGTCCCAAACCAATACACCAAAAGCACCTAGGTGATAGAGGTGCGGAAAGTTTAAGTCTTAACCTTTAGGATCGTAACAAGTTGACAAGCATGATGGGTGTTAAAACCATTGATACACCTATGGTCCAACAGTCCATTTGGATCAAGGTTCAAAATTTTGGTTCGATAGCCATTTCGGTGAGTTTCTTTTAAAAACCCAAATTTCGGTGATTTACGTACAGCTCCTTGATCTGGATGGGGGAAAAAGGGGAGTTATATAGTGACCCTGGTCAGTACCGTCACTTAATTGAAAAAAGTAATCTATCTTACTATTACTCGTCCAAATAACACCTTCACAGTTGGAGCAATTAGTCAGTTTATGCACTCCTCGCCAACCACATTAAGATGCGATTACTGCATCTTACAGTACTTGAAGAATGCACCTGGCAAAAGCTTACTCTATCAACCCTCCTCAGATTTGCGCATTATTGGGTATTCTGATGCAAATTGGACTGAAAGTAAGTTTGGTCATCGTTCTACCTCTGGCTACTATATCTTTGTGGGAAGCAATATTGTTACTTGGCGAAGCAAAAAAGCAAATTGTAGTCGCCCATTCTAGTGCAGAAGTTGAATATAGGGCTATGGCACATACTTCTTGTGAAATGATGTGGATCAAATCCATTCTACATGAGATGGACATTTTACAATCTACTCCCCTGACTATATATTGTGACAATGCTACTTTCATTGCCAGTAATCATGTTTTTCATGAGCAGACGAAGCACATTGGGGTTGATCACCACTTTATCTGAGACTTGGTGTTATCTCATCACGCTATATGTCAAGTCCACAAATCAGATTGGTGATGTCTTCACTAAACCTTTGGCTTGGGGTCCTTTCCCTACTATGTGTTCCAAGCTGGGTATGCATGACCTATATGCTCCAACTCGAGGGGGTGTGTTAAAGAAGAAATCGTGTTGGGCCACTTAGGTCCACACTCAAGTTACTTGATCCTTAAAAACGTGTTTGGCCCCTTGTGCCCACACTTAAATTACTTGGTCCTTAAGTAGTTTTTTTATTTGCTTGTTTCTATTTTGGCTTTTTCTTGTTGCTTGTTTTCCTAGTTGTCACTTTCTATTTTGTAACATTGGAGCATCTATAAATATAATAGAGGAGATCGATCTAAAGCTCATCCAAGCTAGTTGATTCTCTCTCTCTTTCTCTTCCATCTTCTAGGTCTTGCAAGTTTACATTAACATCATATTTTAGCATACACATGTGAGTATTCAATAGCTTATAATCTAACCTACCATGCATATTACTTTGTAAGCATTCTAATGATTTTAAGATATATAGTTGTCATCTTCATTTTGAGAATCATAATATCTAGACCTTGTTTATTTAGTTCTATTTTTTTATCATCTTTAGCAGACCTAAACCAACAAAAGGAAACAATTTGGGAGACAATAAACTGTAACGGGTTCATGTTGGTAGGGGTGTCAATGGATAGTCGAAAAATCCGAATCCGTATTCGAATAATCGGATATTAATCTGATGTCTGAAATTTTTGAATAATTTTTTATATTTGAATACTTTTCGGATACAGATTCGGATATTGATATATCCGATTCGATAATATCCAATCTGATATATTATATAAATAATTTTTATAATATATAATAAATATATTTAGTTATTATATGTACAACAGATTATATTATATTTATTATATTATATATATATATATATATATATATATATATATATATATATATATATATATATATCCCATTTAATTATTAGATGAATCGGATATTATTGGATATATGATAAGTCAATCGGATTCGAATTCAAATATTGGTTCAAAATATCTGTCGGATATCAGATACTTTTTCAGATTTGGATTCAGATATGCTTACATTCAATTCAAAAAATATCCATTGACAGCCGTACATGCCGGTCAGGTTCAGCCTTGAATAAGTGTCTAAGCTAGAACAATTTGAACTGCAAAACTCTATTTTTTCTAAAATTGACGTGTCTTGTTTTTAAGTCACATACGCCTGAGGTACATTTGTCATTGTGACCAAGACTTCATGTATCCTTACGTGTGTGTATATAGGCCAATGATACCATAGCCCAGGTAATACATGTGACCACAATCCAAGCTGTTGGCATTGGGGCGATGATATCATGTTTGAAAGTGCATGGCATTATTGTAAACCAAAACACGGACACAGGCCTAAATTGCAGTCTTATGGTTATTGTGACAATACTGGGGCTATGTCACAGAATCTATATATCTATCTGTGCACACCCACACACCCACGGGGGCAGTAGTTTATGGGTTGGAAATGGCTGGGCTGAATCTTCATAGGGTTTTGACCTATCCCTATATTTGTTTGTGTGCTGTGCATATTTTGCCACTGTAGCTACTGCAGGCCATTGGAACAGAGAAACCATGGATTTATCATTTCTAGGTCAGGAAAAAGAAACAGAATGAAATCATGTATACTGTAATTGTTTGCTCCATGTAGTTCAAGCATGCTGATTCAATTAAGGTGAAGCAAAAGGAAAGTTATTGGTGACTGGAAGAGGTCTTACTCAGGGTCCAGATACCCAACAGTCCCCCGAACCACGCTCGACACATAGGTAGCTCCATCTACTGAAAGTTTTGAGAGACCAAAATCCGACACCTTTGCTCTCATGTGTTTGTCAAGAAGGATGTTGCTGGTTTTCAGATCCCTATGGATAATGGTCGGAACACAGCCTGTATGAAGGTACTCAATCCCTGAAACGAGTTTGCCAATCACGTCATATTCATTTCTCTAAAACAAAAGAAGCAGCTTTCAGATAAAATCAGGAATAACTTATCATTAGAGTTGTTTTACCTTTTGCAGCATCTTCAGCAATCTCGAGGCGCTTGATCCAACTGATATTTCTCTCCTGTGTTAAAGGTCCTACAAAAATTTATGAGCAGGCGACTGAGATATAAGTTTAATTTGCTTAAAGTTACAAGGACAGATGAGCCTCACCATAAAGATGTTCCTTGAGAGTTCCATTATGCATGAACTCATAAATAAGGATATTTTTCCCTTCTTCTTGGCAGTACCCGAGAAACTGTACAAGGTTTCTATGATGTATTCTGGAAAGCAAAGTCACCTGAATCAAACAGGAGCCACTGTTCAGTTGATGAATACCATTTGTCATCATCAGAGAAAGAAAACAGACTGTCTCCTAATACAGGTCCCCTATACAGAAGAATGAAATAAGTCTTGAAATTAAAGGTTGTCACAGGAAACCAAAAAGTTCCTAAGCTCACTTTTAAACTGGGATTGGAAAGGGGTGCCTTTTATTAGAGCATCACATGATCACAAACAGTGCTTGTTCACTTTTATTGCTTATATGGTACATAATTTCAGTTAGAGCACCATCTGAGACTAAGTTGATTCACCTCCTGAAGAAACAATTCAGATAGATGGATTTGGACAGTTGACTTCAATAATCAGTTTGTCAACTTTCTTACAACAACTAACTAAATGTTGGCTAGTTTCTGGATAACTCAACCTGGTCCTATGCGTTGGTGGTCAGTTCGGTTTGTTTTGCTGTAGGTTATTTCTGCAGTGTTTCAGTGCGAGGGATGGTGTTTCTGGCCCATCCTATCAATATTTGAAGCCAAGTCCAACAGGTTTTAAGGAGTCAAACATAACAGATCCATGTCAGATATGGCTAAGCCACATACAATTATCCTAGAAATATATAATAAAAATATGGTAATATTTACATACTAATTTTCTTACGTAATATTACATACTAATTATAACATTGTGTCCCTGTAGCAATCAAATTTCTCCTTACCGATCACATAATATTATAATTTATAACCTATGTACCAAATACACAACACTTTTATGGTCTTTTGCCACGTCAGACACATATCGACACGGATACGGGTGTCAACACTTCCCGACACACATCTTAACATGTACAGCAGTGTTTCCTTTATTTTAATGATTCTTATAAAAGAAAATTCTAAAGGAGGGTTGGTGTGTTCCATCCTCCATACAGTACTTTATTAAGGTATTAAACATAGCTATTGTGTTTGATAATCTTCCCTCTTATAAATCTACATATATTTATTATGTCATTGGATAGTTTCATGATGTATGGAAATGCTTTCTTTTACTTTACTATAATACTTTCCTTATATTTATTTAAAAAAAGACTTTTGGTTTAAATATACCTAAAATGTTATATCATAATACATGTGTATGGACATCTATGTTTTGAGCTTCTTAAAGGTGCCACATCAGCACTTTGAATCTATGTCGGACTTCGACACACATGTCCATGTCATTGTTACATAGATTATAAAAAAAAAAATCTGTAACTGTTAAAAAACAATATTAAGATACTAATCACATAGTCGTATCCTTGTTCCCTAAGATATGGGGTTAAGCAGGTCCGATACCTATGCCCCTACCCAACACTTAGTACCCACCCAAGTAACATGCATTCTGGGCATGAGAATCAAATAAGTGATCTATTTAAGCAATATTTCATTTTATTTTATTTTTTGATAGGCAAGCTATGATTCTTTATTTGTTTCTGATTCTTTGTGTTCCTAGTGCCATTAAGATGCGTGGAATCTACATCTTTGTCGCTTTGTGGAATGTTCCAATGCATTCTGCCTGCCACTACGCCATTTCTCGCTGGTCGAGTTTTATACACACTGCTTATAATGTGTTTCTTGTTGCATCAACAGTTAAGGCTGCATTGTCATATGAACTGAGTTTGCTTCCATGGATTTTGTTTCTTGTATGTTTAGTTCCATGCTTATCACGACAAGAAATATCATCAGTTCAGTAGCTCCATATAGAACATGAGTATTACAACAAAAACTCAACATACAAGAAGTACAAAAAATACTAAACAGATAAATAGTTCAGCATGAGAATATTGGGATGGTCAGAGTATGTTTGAGCTAAGAACTCGGGAAGGATTAAGTTCCATGATAGTAAGCGAAGTGATAAAAACATATAAAGAGGGGCATGCACAAGTTCAATAATATAGAAGTTACCTCATTTGAAAATTCTCTCTTTCCCTGGTAGGAATTACTTGTTAGAACCTTCACTGCAATTTCCTTCCCATCTTTCATCTTTCCATAGTAAACTACACCAAAGCCCCCAGAACCAATTTTCTTCTCAAATTTCCTGGTGGCATCTTCGATTTCAGATAATGCAAAGCAGTGTGTGGTTTCAGCGGCACTATCACTAAATGAAGAAACTAGCCTCTGAGTAGGCAGGGCACCTGTAAGCACATCAAAAACAAATTGGAACATAAAACCCTTATGTTTTGGATTCATTGAGATTCCTAAGAAAGCAACGAAATACTTCAGCAATATTCCACACTCGGACCTTCTTCAGAGTATCTCTTCTTTCTCCTATGCATAAACAAGTAAGATGCAATAGTAGCTATAAGCAGAACCGCAGCCCCAATTGATGAGCCAATAATGATGCTCGTGTGGTTCCCTCCACCCCCTCCTTTATGAAGATTGACATTTCCAGAGTAGCTGTGAAGCACCAAAATAGAACACAAGTATTTTGTGTTTTGAGTTCAAAATAGGAAAAGCAAAAGGAAAAACTTGAGCACACGTACATGATCTGATGAGCCATGATATGGATATAATGATACACTTTTAGCAATCTAATATTAATATAAATAGTCAGCAAGACAAAAAAAATTAATTAAACTGAAGGCAGAATATTGCATCTAAAAGTAAATCCTACTATATACATTCAGTGTTAAACATAATGGCTTTTATTAAGCCTTTTATTGCACAAGGATACAATACAATGATCTTTATTTATTTGAATTTCGGTATCTAATCAAGGATATTCAGTACCTCTCTCTTAAAGATCAAAAGGAAAAGTTCAACATTGATCATGTTCCCAAATCATTTTTAACATGCCTCTTTCAACTTTAACCTCATTTGATCATTTTCTTTCTCGTTATTTTCCCTATCTATCGACTCCCCAGTATAACAATATTTCCATGTTTTGTTTTGTGCCAAACAGGAACTTAAGGTACCATGATCAATATTATCATCCCACACCATTGCTGCAGATCAAAAACAAAAAAGATCATCGCTCCCTTACCTCTCCATTCATATCCAATTTGTCTTTCACTATTCTCTCATTCTGTAAGAAACACCCAATGAAATGATGAAAGCAAAATGTGAAGAAAAAAAAAGGCACGAAACCTGAACATTTATGTAGTTTCTTTGGAGGCTTCTTAATACACAATTAGAAGGTATATCTTCAGGGATGCTCATTACATGGTTGCAGATCCACCTCTCATGCAGTTCTGACTTGCTCTCCAGCTGGTAACAAAGGGATAGACACTATCCACCGAGGATACACCAACTCTACCAATTAAAAACAGATATATACTGTGGAATTCTCCACATGATGACTACAAAAGGCGGTAAAAGCAGGTTGAGTGGGACCCAACTAGCTAACTCCTGTGCAGCCAAACAGGAAATTGAAGGTGCTGCACTGATTCATGCCTGACCGACCAAACCAAAATATGTGCTGAGACAAGCCTTAGGACTTCACTAAAATAATGTGATTTCTTCATCATAATCCTTTTCATGTCTTACATAGCCACCAACAGTAACAATTAATGTATAGAGGAGTACAGAAAAAGCATTGGAATTTCAATGGCCTAATACCTTCCTTCTTAAAAACAAGTAAATAGAACAATTACGATTAATTCAAATGTAGATGTATTAATAGAGAAGTTTTCCCTTCAAGCAGAACAAAGTGCGGATAAGATAAAACCCTAAGAAACACGTCTTAACAGCATTATCAGTCTATCGTATAACACATTATTATGATTTTAAGAATATTCATTGGCATTATATGCGTAGTTATATAGGTAAAGAAGATGAAACCCACTTCACAACCAAATTCTTGTTAAGAAGACCTGATGGAACTGCTCCAGATAACAAATTGTTCTGCAAGTACCTGCAACCATCAGAGTTGAGAAGTAAATAAAATATTACACTTAAAAAGTAATAGAAGATTACGTGTACTACAGCAAACACAAGAGGATACTGTCGTAGGTAATGGATATACACAGTGATAGGAAGCCTCTCAAATAGTTGAGCATTCATATTAGCTGGTATTCAGGTCTGAAAGCTTACAGTTCCCTTAAATGTTGTAGGTTTGTCAAAGATGAAGGCACCTCACCAGTCAAGTGATTGTTCTCGAGATGACTACAGGAAAAAAAAAAAAGATATGTTATCTTTTTTCAGATTAAAATTTTGAAAGATACAGTAATCGATAGATATAAAGCATATATTTGTACATGATTTTCAAGTTTGTACATCCAGTAAAATCAGGTATTGGACCAGTGAGTGAGTTCCCGTCAAGCCGTCTGGAATCATAACATATCGTTATTAATGACACAAGGGAAACCAATACTAAAAGACCAACAAATGTTTGCCAGCATGCAGTAAAATAAGCACACATTTTGAATCTTACAGCTCAACTAAGCCCGGCAAATTTGTCAACTCTGAAGGAATATTCCCTGTCAAATTCTTCCCAGGCAAAGTACTGAAAAGTAACAGCCACCAGAATAGGTTAAATCAAATCTATAGCTAGGTTACAGAACTACAACTCAACATTTGTGATAGCAACTCAAGAAAGCACAGGTTTTCTAGAGTTGGTCTTTCCAAAAAAAAAGAGAAAATCTTCAAGTACATTGAAACTATCTTTGGTTGTGGATCTGAGGTACACTGCAGCCATGTCCATGGAACAGGCAAGCATGGGTCACCACCTTCTTGTGCCCAATCTGCTAAAGGGAAGTGTGAAACTAGACTAGAAATAACCATTCCTGCAACTCACGAAATCCTTGTATCAGAAATGTCTAGATTAGTACAAATGACCAAATAATACTATTCAACAGGGTACAGACAAGGAGCCAAATCTATGCCTACCATCTTGAGAACCATCATTTATCTCCAGGTACTTATTTATCTCCATGGCATTCAGGAGGGGGCCCCTGGTTGAGTCGGATGTTTTTACAAATCCAAAATTTAATACAAAAGGGAGTGTTAAGTTGGGGTATCCCGGTTCGTACAACCGATATTTTCCTTGAGCATTTTCTTGAATATTAACAGCAGCTTGGGTGACTTCAGGCACACCTGGGAGGCGAAGCCTAAATTTTCTGGCCCCATTTGGACTCAAATCTTCAATTTCAGCAAAATAGGAGAATGCCCAGCCAAAACCTGGAAAACCGTCCAAGTTCAACCGGTAAGTTAATGATCCATTTGTACCAACCACAGCCGTCTGCATTACTTTTTCAGGTGGTCGTTCGTCTTTGTTTACATCAATTGGCATTCTGGTTGACACCTTCTTAGTTCCCAGAGCAACATCAACAAGGTAATTTGCCTTCTTCAGAGAGTCAGACTCCCAAATTCTATCAAACGGGTCATCCGGATACCTGAAATAACAATAAGGATTCTGTTAACAGTAAAATGCCTAAGGAGTAAGAAGAATCCAGAGGAAAATAGAGATGGATGCCGTTTGTCAGCGTTTGTGTAACTTAATTTTTAAAACTGTTAACGTGAAAGTCATATATCAAGGTCGGACTAAATTAAACCTATGACACCCGGATACTTCAACATGACTGCCATACCTGTATCGTATCATGTCAATACTGATATTGGTACCGGATACTGCACGGATACTTCTACGCTACAAATTTCTCCCTTTTCTATTGTGCTATAGTGTATTTTCTTAACTCCTAAAAGCTCTCTCATTCCTTATGTCAATAGGAACTAGGAAGATCTAAAATGTATATAACAATTTTATTGTAAAAAGTCTACAAATTTTGAAATTTCATTATATTTGGTATGATATGAATATTAAATAAAGATACTTAGCCTGAAAAAACTAAAAATTAAAGCATGGCATGAACACATTGGATGGGATACCCATATCTGTATCCACGTCTTAAATTTTGAGAAATGAAGGGTTGTATCCCTGTTTCCTGTATGAGTATCCATATCCATATCCGTCTCCATATCTGGGCATCGTAGAATTAAACAAACCAATCACATTTTCATTAGTTTTCTTCAAATAAAGTTCAATAGCTCATTTGACCAAACAACCATCCATAAGAAGGTCTAACATGAAAGACAATCCATAAAACACCAACAACCAGATAGTTTGAGCTGTACCTGACAGGATCCTCACTCTCAGCACCAAAGTTTATTCTTGCAGACAAGCTAAGAAAGAACTGAGTTTCATATTCTGTATAATAAATTGAACCATTAAATTGCCGAAGCTCAAGTGTAGAGATAAATGGTTGCCCAGTTGTAGCATTGGATAAACAAACACTAATTGTACGAGAAGGAGCATAAAGGATCAACTCTCGGGCCTCTATGGTAGTAGCATCTGAAATAACAATTGTCGTCCAATGAGTCGCCCCAAGCGAGATGTCAAACTTTGGATAGACATTACTGTTGTCAAAGTTCCCGTATAAGAAGGTTGTTCTTACAAGATACCGTGTTCTAGTTTTGACATCAAGTGTATAGCAATATTTTCTATCATCTGGAGGGAAGTGTCTCACTGTCATATATTGTTTCCGAGTCTCGTTAGCGACGGATATGTTGGCTGTTTCCCCGTACATAAATTGATTATCAGAAGTCCACTCAAGTCCCAGACCATCTGTGAAATTTTCCTTACCTCCACAATCCATGCTTACAAAACCTGCTTCACATGATCAAATCTGTCAGCAAAATTGGTGCAGATGGGAAATTGGAGTTCCACATCTCTCGATTCCATATTCTAGTAGAAACCCTTTGTTAGAAAGCTGCTTATATGGATCAAGTAATACATCATGAAAGAATATATACAACAATTTCCTGGTCAATAAGAACGAAAAAAAAGTAATGCCTGGAGCACGGGTCCCCCCATTATAGTCAGTTTCATTTTAGCCCATGTTTTGTTGAAAATTACAAAAAACAATTGAACTGAAAAGCTGCTTAAACCAAGTCTGGGATTCAAATAAAGCACAATTGTTGTGGACGTTTCTGATCAGATTAGAAGATGGCAACTCCACATCCAATTATTGCTCAATTTGGAAATAAAGTTTACTTGTAAAATTCTTTGGCACAAGATTTTTACCCTCAAAAAACAAAAACAAAATAAAGAAAGAATCATGATTACCAACCAATGAAGATTAGACCAATGGGATAATTTGTAGACTTAACAGGACAACTTCATTGTGTTGTCATCCATCATTACACTAAAATAACATGCATAATTTAACATACAACATTTCAAGAAGCATGAAATAAAATTGGGGGATGAAATAAAATTGGGGGATCATCTCCGTAATGCTTGTGGTTGACGCAATGCATGACACAAAAGAGCCCATTGAAAGATCTAATGAACTCTGTATACAATGTTGCCAGGCACCTAGCGACAAGTAGAGTAGCAAATGGACTGGGTATGGCAGGGCCGGGTAAAGCCCAAAATAGCTCAAGACCCTGGCGTGGGCCCAGCCTGGGCCAACCTGATTTTGCCCATATTTTTAGTCAAAAAACTTCTTATAGAGACTTGAACCTTAGCTAGTAGACATATCAAAAGTGACTACAACCGTCTAAGAAACACTATCATTGGTTATTAATCTTACTAGAAAATAATATACTACATTTAATATGCTAATATAGATTATAGTATTACGGCCCATCAGGTGTCCAAGTCAAGCCCAAGCCGACCCACGGGATACTTTCTTAGTCCAACCCTTGCCCAAGCCAAGCCAAGCCTTAAAGCCATTAGGCTAGCCCAGCCCATTTGCAACCCAGGTGACAAGAAAAGATTTGAGTAAGGGAGACGCCTCCCTCTTGAGCTAAGCGTACTAAAACCACATACTACAAAGAGGTTTGAGGAGGTCTAAGATACACAAAAAACAGTACTCTCTGTTTAACAGAAAGCTCTGCCTCTCTGTTTTTCCTCTGCTTTCAAGATTCCCTAATTTTTGAGTTTGTCCACAAAGGGTTCGTTCTTCATTGTTTTGTGTAAAATTTTTGAAGAAGGGTAGCTGTATCCTGAGAAGTGAATGTCTGACAAAGATGATAGCATCAAGGTTCCAACTTGAAGTGGCGGTCAATCACCTTAAGGACAGCGTCCGGATAATTAAAATGTTTAAGAAAATTCAAAATTCCAGAAAGTAATTAAACTGGTAGAAGCAATATGATGTAAAATCAGAAGATGAATTGAAGAACATAACGGTAGAGGCACATCCTAGACGCTGTCCTTAAGGTGATTGACCCCCACTTCAAGTTGGAACCTTGATGCTATCATCTTTGTCAGACGTTCACTTCCCAAGAAACAACTACCCTTCTTCAAAATTCTTACCGGGTGAACAATCTTGATCCCAAACTCACAAGGGGCATGATCTCGAAAGCGCTAAGCTCCCCTTCCGGGTCCCAGTCCCACTCTTGTATAATGAAGAACGAACCCTTTGTGGACAAACTCAGAAATTAGGAAATCTTGAAAGCAAAGAAAAAACAGAGCAGCAGAGAGGCAGAGAAATACAAAGATGAAGAGCTTTCTGTTAAACAGAGAGTATTGTTTTTCATGTAGCTCAGACCTCTCAAAGGCTCAAACCTCTCTTCGTATAGAGGTATAACTCCCATTAAGGGCTAAACAGTAACATTACTTATATATTAAATAGGTTAAACGGTAATATAATTTATTAAAAACTCATTTGTACAAAAAAGGACAATAAGAGGTTTCTTTGCCCAAAAAGATAGTCTGGGCTTACAAGTGCCCCCAGCCCACAGTGTTTCAATCCAAAATCCTTTGTTCGAAAGCTCGTAGAACAAAAGCAACGTATGTAAGGTCCTAGGTTCAAAACCTGGATGAACAAGGCCTACATCAAGTTTGTTTCCACCAGAGTACTCATCGAAGGGAACTTAATTTCAAAGGCCACCTTTAAGGTAAATGCCAACATACCTCGTGTCAAGTTTTTCACAGATTAGAAAGGACCATTTGTGATAAGCACAAGTACGAATCCAGTCACTACCATTTAGAATGCTAGATGGAGATGTCTCGCCAAAATTCATCAATGGTCGTTGGCACAAAGTGTGACAATTATAAGTGTCTATAATCTATATTGTACTATTGATGTTTATCTTGAACAGAATCACACCTAGCATCCCCCATTTCCTTACACATGTCAATTTGGAGAATGAGCCATGAGATACCAAGTGCAAAATTAGTAACCTGGTCCATTAAGGAACTTGGCAGCCGCATCTGCTTTTTTACCCTACCCATCATTCCCCAATGGTAGACCATTCCTCCACCCTCCAATCCTTCTTCAACATGTCTACAAGATTTCCCTTCTGAGCCTAGCAATGGACTAGGTTCAGTACAGAGCATAGATTTTTATTCCTAGCAAATGCCGAAGTCACTAGAAAAGTACATCACGCACAACATTTCCCTTCCCTCGCTTGATCCAGTTCATTAATCTCCTTTGGTCAATTACAAACAACCATTAATGCTCATTACCTCACCTTGGACCCCCGCAAGAAATTTCCTCCTAAAAGGGAAATTACAGCTATTTAATCACTTAGCGAACACAACAAGTAAATGAAGGCAATTTCCTCCATTCAGACTATCACTTATAGCTCCCCTGGAAACAAGTGTGTATAATGAACCATCTATAGTCTTGATACTGTACTGCCACTTCAAACACCAAATCGTAAATCGAGCACTCTCCAGGGCTCGAGATGCTCACCAAATACAACAATTTTAGATTTGTGATACAGTAAAATGTAACCGATTCAACCAAACTCAAATCAAGGGTTAAAGAGTATATTGTTAACCAAACAGAAAATTTGCTCCAACAGTGAGCAAGACAAGATTCAAGCCCAGAGTTCTACTAACAGGATGAAAATTCAACCTAGTGATTCATAATAATCTTAAACATACAAGAAAGAACTAACGAACAAATAAACAAGCAGTTGATTGGAATTTAGAAAAAAAAAAAAAAAAAATCACAGAGGTTTTACAATTAACACCTTCCTAGAGCGTAAATCAGAAAATTGATCTTCGACAGGAGAAACGGAGAAGAAGAGATTGCTTACCGGGCATCTGAGCTTTGGCGTTGAAGAAGACGATAAAAGAGAGAGAAATGAAGAAGAGAAGCCTCGTCTCCATTTTTGTTTTCTTTTAACAGAGAAGAGTGTGACAGAGAGAGAGTAAAAATGGTGGAAGAAACTGGAAAGGAAGAACAAAGAAAGAGAGTGGAGAAGAAAAAGTTAGGTTTATATGGAAAAGTGATGAGGTGTACTGGACTACTGGATTGATTCTCTGTTCTTTTGAGAGTGAGGAGAAGCGACGAGGCAACGAATGAGAGTCAGTGACGGAACGGAAAGACTCCTACACGTGGGACCCACATTGCTGTTAACCTGAAGGCTGAAGTCTTTTTTTAGCCTTGCGACTTTACAAAGGGAACGGAACGAGCCAACGAGGAACGAAAGGACGAGATTCCCTCCACCCTCCCGCCGCCACACCCCACCCCCACAACTACTATCCGGGTAGTATCGTCGTCCGTTTCGAGTTCTCCAGAACGTTGGATGATTTTTAAGGCTTGTGTGAATCTCGAGGACCGTAACCGGTCTTGGCCTAGAAAGAGTATGACCGACTTAATATGAGCGACGCGGTATATTCTTAGATATTTATGACCGTACAGATATTTGGCCCAACCATAAATGGACGAACAGACCAAAAATTTAGCCTGATTAGTGATTTCTAAGCGATGGATTGGAGTCGTTTTCATGGGTTGATTTTTAACCGTGGAATTTGAGCATTACTGACCACTATTTCGGGTACAAAGATCCAAAATTGAAGGTTGGCGATGTAACAAGCTGTGGCTTAATCCAAAAGCGTAAGCTAGCACCATTTCGGCTACTCAACACTGTCATCTGGGCCCACTGACCGCATGGATGTTTAGCTCACCCCTTGGTGGATATACACACCAAAAATCACCATGATTGATAATATCTAGCCATTAGATTTTAGTTCTTTTTAAGATGTGATTCTAGCCATCGAATTCAACCAATTATTTGAGTACTACAACACCAAGGGCTAAACATTATCAAACAAGCTGATTTTTTGCATGAATGTCTACCAAAGGTGGGCTAAACATCCATACGGTCAGTAGGTCCCAGATGGCAGCGGTAAGTAACAAAAAGGGTGCTACAGCTTGTTACATCGCGACCCAAATTGAAATCACTAATCTGGCTATTTTTGGTTTGTAAGCCTACCCAGGAATTGGTCAAACATCCATACCATCGTTATCCTTTAAGAGTGTGCCACGTGGCTCATATAGTTGTCAGTCAGAAAAGTTCAACTCGCCTAGAAACGACGGACACTAGTGATGATGTTGACACTGGAGTAGAACTTTGATGACAGCACGCTGTCATGGAGGCCGATGACAGCATATATTAGGAGCCACGTGGTACACTCTTAGAGGACTGACCGTATGAATGTTTTCCAATCCGTACAAATTTGATTAGTGATTTCAAACCTTTGGATCTTTGTACCTCAAATTCCCACGGTTAAAATCAATCAACCCATGAAAATAATTCCAATCCAACGCCTAGAAATCACTAATCATGCTAGTTTTGGTTTGTAGGACCACCTATGGATCGGCCAAACATCCACAAGGTCAGGGTCCTCTATGAATGTACCACGTGGCTGATATTGGAAGCTGTCATCGGCCTCCATGACAGCGCTATGTCATCAAAGTTTTCCTCTTAACAATGCTGACTGCCCCCACCATTTCCCGTCGTCTTCCCAGTTGCAACTTGGCTTCCTTCTCATGTCACAAGTCACGTCACTCCTTTTATTTACAACTCATTTCGTGCCCCTCCATGTGTCATACGATGTAACTGTTTTAAATATAAAGACATTCTTGATTTCCTTAAATCAGATTCAGTAATCAGTTTGGAAAAAAAATGATTTTTCCCGTGACCTTTTTACTAATTCAAGTCAACATTTTTCTTTTTTTACAAAAATGCCCTTCTCACTTCAGATTCAACTTTTGGGAAGACAAAGCACTCTATGAGCCACGTGGCACACTATTCAAGGACTCTGACCGGATGGATGTTTTGCCAATCCTTGATTAGTGATTTCAAACCTTTGGATCTTGGTACACCAAATAATGGTCCAATAATGCTCAAATTCCCACGGTTAAAATCAACCCATGAAAATAACACCAATCCAACGACTAGAAATCACTAATCATGTTGATTTTTGGTTTGTAGGTTTACCTAGGGATTGGCCAAACATCCATACGGTCAGCATGTTTTAAAAATGTGCCACGTGGCTCATATTGTAGTCTGTCGGCGAACTTTTATTGGTCCCCATGATTAAAGTTTCCCAAAATAGATGATCCTGATCAGTTCCGGATGAACACCTAGGTTAAGATCGGAATCATTGGACCAAGTTGGTTGTGGGGTAAGATATTAGACGGGACTGCAGGTTACGTATACAACAGGCTTACATCTCCTTCTTTATAGACAATTCAATGATCTAATTTTCAAGTGGAAGTGTGGGACCGACAAAGGGTTACTAATAATGGTGATTGGATTGGCATTGAATATGCGTGAGCAGGTGAGGTGCACATACGCTAGTCAAAAGGTCGGATTAGTCAATACATCTTAGCCAAACCTCAGCTCCTAAAAACCTGCATGAAAAGCTAAAGAAAGACTAAAGAGGACTTGGAATAACATAACGGCGGAGTGGAGGGCACGTGTGTTGGCTTTTTTTCTTTTTGTCTTTTTGGATACTTTTATAAACCCCCTGCAATTTGAAAGTAATTAGAAATACCCCCGAACTGGTTTAACCCCTCCATTTGACACACGTTTAAAACATTATATGCAGCATGTACCTCTCCTGTTTTAAATTAAATACGGATGCTGCTTGGCGCTCATCATCCGATCTAGCAAGTTTTTGGTTTTATCATATGCAATGCAGCTAATGAATGTTTCTTGGCAGGCGGAATCAAGTCTAAAGCCACTTCCGCAGAAGAAGCAGAGGCACAAGCAGTAAAGTGGGGCATGCTCGAACTATTCAGTATGGCTTTTCGGCCTTCAAGATCGAGTTGGATGCTAAGAATCTGGTGGATTCTTTTTCACTCCGGTTCTTCTGACATGGGATGGGCATCTTCAGCCCTTCGTGTTGATATTTTGCACCCTACTTCCTCTCACTTCTTTCTCTTATTGTCCCTAGGGCAAAATTTTGGACCGCAGCTCAAGACTGGTCACATACTCCCACTCCCTAGCATTTTATCAACCATTTTGAAGGATAAGAGTGAATGCCACTCGTTTTGGTTTTCTGTAGCTAATATAAGTATCTTATTTATGAAGGTCCCAGCTTGCTCAGTTGGTAAAGTTTGTGGGTGATGATATGATCATAGACCTAGATTCAAAACCCGCCTTCACCGAGTTACTAATCTCTTTAAAAAACAGGCTTACCTATCAAAAAAATAATAATAATAATAATAATAAATATCCTACTCCAGGTTTTAAAAAATGGCCGTTATAATGAAAATAATGGCCATGATAACGGATTCGGACCTCCCCGTTATGTTATGGACTGTTTAAACGCCCAAAAAATAATGGCCGTATTGGGTTGTTATTTTCTGTTATTTTTTCGTTATAATGAAAATAACGACCTTTATTTTATGGAAAATTTTGTGTAAAAAAACGGCTGTTATTTTCTTTTTTTCCATTATTTACTGTTTTTACCCCTGAGTGTTTTTTTATTATAACTGAAAAAACGGTAACAGTACCCCAATCCTTTATACCGTTATATCGGTCCCCTTTAAACCTTGATCCTACTTACAAAAAAAAAAGTAGGGGTGTCAATTTTACCAGTTTAATTGAATAGAAAGTGATATAGAAATATAGTGTTAATATTGTACTATTATCAAGATTGGAATTGAAACCGACAGAAACCAAATATTCAGCTCCGATTCTGGATCCATCATTTTAAGAACTGGAACCTATAAGAACCATCATTATCGATTCCGGACCAGAACCGACCCGTTGACACCCCTACTATTAATGCACATATTGCAATACAACACTAACTGCGCGTGATTCAAGTCCGTATTAACTTGAGTCAACCACCCTTAAGAGTCATAAACTAGGTCAGGGGTATTCCCAAAGTTTGAATGTACAGGGAGGTATTACTAGATACTTACAATTTTAAGGGGGTGTTGCAAAATAAAATAAAATTTGTTATAAGCACGTGTGAACGGTCCAACACCATTAAACACAGCCAGCTAGATACACAGCGAGTGAGGACAGCGAGGTGGCATTGTACTATGACTATTTTACCCTTTGCAGTTGTTGTATCGTTGCACCGTAGATCCCTTGAATCCAACGGTCAATAGCTACAACAACACACATTTTTAATCTATGACATCATTGGCTAAAATATACAGAAATAAAAAGTAGAATAACACAAAGCTTCTGCCTTCTTTCTTTATCTTTACAGGAGAGGCCTCGTGGTCATGGACTTGCTTTATTAACGTTGGAACATGTGAAGGCAAGATCATAAAAGACATTCCATCTCGGACGAAAAAAAAATTTGAAATTAGTTTATACTTTAGACTCTTTGATCCACCAAAAAAGATTCGAAATGAACGAACTTACCTAATTTTAATAGAGAAATGATCCCATGCAGGGATCTGGAGCCATCTTAATTTTTCTAATTCGATCAGATATGGCCCACAACAAATTTGGGTGGTTGGGATTCAACCGATCTCGAGATGCATTATCAAGTGGATCTTCTTTTACTACCAACTGATCATACCTAGACAGTTGAATCAGTTGTGGTCTTAGCCATTTATTCACATTGATCAATTCATCCAAATCGTCCAATTAATTGCTCAATTGATATAATCAGAATTCACCGATCAATGGTCATGATCATTACAACAGTGCAATTTTGGGGTAATGCACCGTCCATGCAAACCAATAGATGTAGCTGACTGTGTATGACTTACATAGGAGTTGAATCCCCATTGGAAACGGCAATTTAGTACTACCCCTGGTAAAGGACCATATAGTAAGATCAAGGTTTAAAAATGGCCGTTATAACTGTATAACGGACTGGGGTGTTACCTTTTTCAGTTATAACTGCCGTTATAATGGATTGTAATGCACAGGAGCAAAAACGGAAAAAATAAAAAAAATAACGGGAAAAAAAATGGGGCAAAAATTCAATTTTCAAATTTTCAATAAAATTTATAAGGGAAAATAATGGAAATAATGGAATTTTTTAACAATTTTTTTCCAGAAAATAACGGTTGTTAATTTTCTGTAAAACGGTACATAATGTAATGAGGTAGGTCCGAATCCGTTATCACGGCCATTATTTTCATTATAACAGCCGTCTTTTAAACCATGAGTAAGACGTCTCATACTTAATGAAATTAGTAAGATCTCCCTTGACTGTTGGTCAACATCATTGACTCACATGGAATTTTAACGCACTAACCCCACTGACTATTAAATAGATCAAAATACCCAATAAAAACTTGTAGTCTTCGCCAGTTATACCTCTCACAACGCTCCACAATAAGAAAAAACTATAAGTTTTTCGGCTGGATTTTGGTTTTTTTTCCATCAGAAGCCAGTGATTGGATGATGGGATAAGAAGCCAGTGATTGGATGATGGGGTTTGCCACTGATTGGATAATGGGATAAGAAGCCAGTGATTGGATGATGGGGTTTGCCACTGATTGGATAATGGGATAAGAAGCCAGTGATTGGATGATGGGGTTTGCAGGAGCATTATTTTTTGAGTGATGACCACATGGGTCAGGTTCTATCAATGGGTCCATGGGACTCATTGGTGGCAACTTTTGATTAGTTGCCAACTCACCTCGGGCTGCGCAGTAGCTATTGCAATAAATTCTATTTTAGAATAGTTTAACCATTTAAGATTATATTATATTATTTTGAATAGCAATTAAGGGTGTTGCTTTTAATTGTTATTATTTTAAATAGCAATTAAAAGTTTCCTCTTCTAATAAATGACCTGCCGACCTGCCCTCCCTCTCTCATCTCCCTCAACTTCATATCTCTCATGGGTGGAGTCTTCCTCAATTTTTCTCTAGATACATTCATTGTTAATGAGTAGAACTTTTGTCACAAAACGTTGTGATAGAAGCCGGTCACAAACAATACAAGCCACGTGGCACACTCTTAGTGGATGCTGACCGTATGGATGTTTGACCTGTCCCTCGGTGGACCTACAAACAATAAATCAGACTGATCAGTGATTTAAAACCATTCGATCTTTGCCGTCAAATAAACCGCAATAATGCTCAAATTCCTACGGTAAAAGGGTTGGGATTGGGTGACACACATTTTGGCATACCCACATAGAAGATGAATCAATGGCTGACTTTTGGTGAGGACGATCTCTATGTTGAGAAGATCACCCTCACAAAATTTCAAATCATTCCGATATTTTTAGACTGGTTTAGAAGTTGAAGAATTATGGACCGTCTATTCATCCTTTGTAACTTGAAAACCACATTTGATGGGGTTAGAAATATCAGAATGGGCTGATTTTTTGTTGGGGTGATCTGTATGGTGAGATCATCCCCACAAAAATTCAGCCATTGATTCATCTTCTATGTGGGTACGTCAAAACGGATATCCAAAATGGGTGTCACCCAATCCCGACCCATGTTCTTTCCATGCCAAAAGTCTGTGATGTAGCTTGGATGGTTAGGATCTTCTGATCATTTTTCCATCTTGCAAAGGATCAAATTGCTATGGAAAGAGACAAGAAGAGAGAATAAGTTGTTATTGGAAGAGGAAACGTTTTGATAACAACTTTAATTGCTATTTAAAATAATATAGTTTAATCTTAAATGGTTAACTATTCTAAAATAGAATTTATTGCAATAGCTATTGCGCAGCTGAGGTGAGCAGGCAACTAATCAGAAGTTGCCAACAATGAGTCCCATAGACGCATGGATAGAGCCCGGCCCATGTGATCATCACTCTTATTTTTTTCGAGTCAACAACGAGGACCAACGGCCAAGGTGGTCTTACTAATTTCACAAAGTACAGGGGGGTCTTACTAAGACACCCTAATTTTCTAGGGCAACAGCACTAAAATGTCAAAAACAAAAAAAGTTACCTTTAAGAGGGTGGGGGATCTTATCCCTAGCAATATATAATGGCATCTTTCAGCTGAGCAGGAAAAAAAACTAGACGAACTTTCAACAAGGTCGGCCATGGTTTTTAAATTGTTTAGGCCTGACTTTTATGAAAGTGTGTAAGTAGCTTTGTTGCAAACTTTACATAAAGAGCGAATTGATCTGGTTTTTGTATCTCTACTTTTCTACCCTTAAAGACACCATTGAAGGAGAATCTCACAGTTTTAGAGGTATTCCCCTCTGTTTTAGTGGGAGCTCTTTTTCTTAACTCTTCTTGGTGTCTAAGGCCCTGCTATTGGGGGTCAATAAAGCTGCTCCTTAAAGGCGCAATAGGGGTCCATAAGTGCGAGGTCGATCGCCATTGGAGTTAAAGGCTCACGGGATCGAATTGCAGGATGAGCCCGCGGGTGCGAGGTCGATCACGTGATCGAATCGCAGAGTCTTGCAGGGTGTGACGTCAATCATGCTATAAAGGCTAAAGTTTGCCTTCTCCTCACAATATATCTTTTCGGGAGGAATGGCAGCTTGAGGTCTGGTAAAGATCCTAACACCTGCTTGGTTCATAGTGCAAATGTAGTGACTTGCGTTGTAATCACTTACAACTGTTTGGTTCATGCCCTTTAAATAGATGCAAACGAAGTTTAGCTGATTGGTGGGCAGTGCATTGCAAAAGAATGCAATGGATCATTTTATTTCTTGATTTTATATTAAAAAAATGCACAATAAAATTATTATTGTTATCATTTTTTTTTCTTTTTGGAGGGGAAAGCTTGGGGTTAGGCGGCCCGACCAACTATATCATAAAAATAGAAAATTAGAATAAAAATAAAAAATAATCACAGTTATTATTATTATTAATATTTTTTGGAAGAAAAAATGCTGAGCTAATGCAATGCACCAACTTGCATCAGTTTTTGGGCTGTACTTGCTTGCATCTATTTTGTAAAGGAGTTTGCAAGGGCTTGGATAACCCACTTGCATGGCAGTTCATTTGCACGCCTCCAACCAATCACTTGCAATCCCAAAATTGTGGCAAGTGAATGCATTACACCTAATTGGCTGTGAACCAAGCAGGGCCTAAGTATCTATGAGGCTCATCCATTTGTGTTCCAAGTAAGCTTAAAGAAGAGATGGGCTTTTGTTTCCCATTCTGCGTTTCGGTAAGCTTCAACCAAGCTTATAGCTTATAACTTTTAATTACAGGTTAAGCATTGGGTTTGGGTAAGAAACGGTGAATTGGTCGTTTAAAAAAGTTACGAAACAATTAAAAGGATATTTTTGTCATTTAAAAGGTTTATTAAAGGGTTTTGTTTTTGGGTCAGGCTCAGGAACGCCCGTCAGGAGTTGTGTTCTGGGATTTGGATTTCGAGAATCCAACAGTTGTTGATAGTGCTGAGCTGGCATCACTTTTTCAGTTTTTGCAGCACCAGCTCAGCGCTATCAACCACCGTTGGATTCTCGAAATCCACGGCCAAGAACAGACTCCTAAGAGGGGGCAAAGAAAGGGGGCTCCTCAGCTTGACCTTTTTTTCTTAATGAGTGTAGATTTATTGAAAGTTGAAAGAGTTACAAGCAGAGTCAAAGAGGTCGAGATGACCAACCAAAGGCTAGACCGACAAACCAAAACAAAATCCGGAAAAAAAGAGAAGCCTTAGAAATATCTCTAGAACAAACAATATTCCAATGGAACACGAAATTCTCAAAGAAAAGACCGCGGCATTCAACAGACACTTTGGACCACAAAAACATCAAGCTCTTGATGTTAACAGAACACTCCTTGGATTGCGCATGACCCAACAATAGCACCTATCAGATGATTGTAAATTCCTAATCGTCCGATAAATCAGAGTCATTCGGACAGTAATGTACTAACAATCCAAAAGAAAGAACTTAAAAGGATGGTTAGGAGGACTAAATTGACTATGAAGGCAACATTTCAGATCAATGAGATGGCCAATCGATAGGAGAGCATATGTTCTGTAGTTAATGTTCTTGAATTCTAAGTCACACTCAAACAAATCTTTTGAATTTATATATTAAACATTCTACTTATTTCTTAATACATCAACAGAAATCTAAGAATCATTAAAACTTATCCAGGCAACACAAATTAAGCCATAGAACAGTTGAACAGTGGGTCTCTAGCCCTGTGTATGCACCATTTGTTGTGTATTCAGACCATAAAATTTACCAATGTACATAACTAGGATTTAGTGCTATGGCCTCCCTGTATATCATCTCCTTCATCTGCTCTTCAGTTAAGGCCTGTTGCTCAAATTCAAAGGAGAAAGGCTCTAAGCAAACCGGTTCGTCAGCTACATCATGTAATCTTGCAAGGTAAGGGTGAGCCAGTGCTTCTTCAACTGCACCCATAAACAAATTTGACATTCATACACAAAAAAGAAGAAGAAAAATAAGCAGAAATGAAACATAAACTCGATGTATCCTAGTTCCATGACATGAAATGCAGTAGTATAAGAACAACAGGACTGTTTACCAAGACCATGCTTCTGTAGATAAGCACAAGGATCTCTTAACGCATAAACTCATCAATCCCAGTTCTTTGACCAAACTTAATCTCAATTAGACAATACATTGATGCCTAAGGGTCGGGAAGCTCACTACGAATTACCATTGTAATTAGAGGGATTGATGTTAAATTTTTACTATACTTGAAACATGGATAAATGAAGTTTTCAGCAACCACAACCAAATCATTCCTGACATATTTATTTAGTCTCAACAAGTTCTTGTTACCACTGTCATGGTGGAAATACCAGAGTCAATAATTCTCACTTGTAGTTGGTTTTCATCTTCCCTCTCAATGTTAGATGTCAAGCATCACATACCACATGTACAACCAAAATATATTTAGTGGTTATTAAGCCTTTCAACTCCAAATGAAGAACTAACAATCACTTGTTATGATCCTAGGTTAAGACCTTAGCTTTCCGCTCCACTATCACCAAGGTGTTTTTGGAGTATTGGTTTGGGTCTTGACATTTGGTATCAGAGCCAACCCCACCTCCAGGGTTGGAGTCACGGGAGAGACAACTATGGTAAAAAAAAAAAAAATTTACACGATGGGCTTGTCGTAGTATGGGATACGAACTATGGAGGTTAAAAAAAAAAAAAAAAAAAAGGAGCTCACCATAGTATGGATATGGAGGGCCCGCCATAGTGGCCTACTGTGATCAGTCTCGGAAGGGGCAACCTAGGGAAAGGGCTACCTAGGGGCTCGCTCAAAGAATGAGAAAATAGGGGTACCGGAAAAAATGCCGGGGGCCCGCTCACAAAAAAGTGAGAAAAACAGGGATACCGGAGTGAAAGCCACCTTAGAGTGGGCCGCCGTGGACGTCGGCTTTGAAGGGTGGTGGAATGTTACGATCCTAGGTTAAGACCTTAGCTTTCCGCTCCACTATCACCAAGGTGCTTTTGGAGTATCGGTTTGGGTCTTAACATCACTCTCTTCTCTGATCATTCCACTGTAGCCGAGCAAACTAAACCGATAGCATCTTCTCTAATCATTCCAAGAAAGACCCAAAACCATGTATTTTTAAGTTCGTTAAGTAAAATCAGAAAACTTCCCATACTTCTCAATTCATTAAAGAGAAATAAAACAATGTAAATCATTTCTATTGCCACATACACCTTACATGAAAATATTCGAAAACCCACTTCCTCTTGCAACTCAAACTTGAAAACAGGCAAAAATGGCATTGTTTGCAAAGTGAGAGAAAACGACCATTAATGATGATATCTTAAGAATGTCCTATTGATTTGAGTGGCTGCAATGCATACTAAGGGGACATTGATAGACTTGACTAAGGTCTTGACTTTCAAATTTGATTGGTTTTTTCTAGGGTTTCGAAAGCTTTCATGAAAGTAATTATACTGTGGAATGGAACAAAGATCTAAGGTTTTGCATGATAAATCTCAAAACATATGAAAACAGGAGAGATGGATTAAGGCATTGTGACAGTTAAATCCTTCAACAAACTATATTCTCTCCATACAGCCTAATAGTAAATTTGGAAATTATTTATAAAAACTTTTCCAATTTGTAATCCTGACCAATCATCTAGATAATAGCATTGTAGCACTAAACCCCTGTTAGAGTTCTAGATATAGATTCCCTTTTAAGGATTCTAAGTCTCACCAGACCCTTATCAGTTACCTAACTCACTCAATTCCGGCCTGGAGGCTCATCTATTAGAGAACAAAAGAATTTAACAAGAATCTTTGCATAAGCTTGAACCTTCTAGCCTAAGTATGACAATGAAAATCAGGCTTTCCTCCATAGATCCTGTCAATGTGTGTATGCACACCCCACAAATGCATGAGGATACAATTTCATGATTGCATCACTCTTCCTAGAAGACAATATATATGCGGTGGCCATATAGGTAAGCTATCCTGGCTCACCCCTGACCATGACAATTTCAAGTCTACAAAGAATCAGACGATCAGGTCTTCCCTTGTTGTTTAAACACCAGACCTTCCTACTTTGTTTCCTGGGGACAGAACTTTTTCCAAATAGAAAAATCCAAGAACACACATCCCTTATTCAATTTATTCATTCAATATTTACTAAAACCAGTATTTCATTGGCTTGGCAGGGCACACACACTAACATTTCATTGCACTCCCCACTATCTAATTAGAACTTAAAGATCATTATTTTAATTCTACTCATGGGAACGCTACAAATGGCTATCCATAGAAGGAGGAATTACCTGTAATTCTTCTAGTGGGATCAAATGTCAGCATTCTCTCAATGAGATCAAGAGCAGCAGGGTTGACGTGCGGGAAAACCGTTGCAAAAGGCTGGCGAGGATGTTGTGGTAGTTGCCGGATATACCTTTTCGCTTCTTCATTCTGAACAAATCCAAGCTCAGCCTCATTGGGTGTGCCAAGAAGCTGTAAGGTTGCAAACTATGCATAAGCATCTTTCCAAAATGAAACGCCACTTACAACATCAAAAGAGATTTCATAAATCTACAAGAAAGTTATCAGAAGCTAGCTGTATGTGTTGTGAATAGTCATCTACCTCTGTCAGTAAACGCATCTGATGTACATGATCTCTACCGGGAAACAACGGTTTCCTATTCATCAGCTCCATATAGATGCAGCCCACAGACCACACATCAATTGCAGCAGTGTAATCTGTAGAATTCAGCAACAATTCTGGTGCCCTGTACCATCTAGTGACAACATATTCTGTCATAAACTCATTTTCCGAAGTTGGGCGAGCCAGACCGAAATCACAAATCTTCAGATCACAGTTTGCATTCAACAAGAGGTTGCTCGGTTTTAAATCTCTATGAATGACATTCGCAGAATGAATATATTTCAGCCCACGAAGAAGCTGATACAGGAAATACTGCACAGCAGGACAGCAAGAAAACAAACATAAGCTAGTACAAGAGAGGGTGGATTTGTTATCATATTAGAACTGTGCAAGCAAAAATATTACCTGACAGTGCTCCTCCGATAGATCTTGATTGGAGCGAATTATTTGATGGAGATCAGTGTCCATGAGTTCAGTGGCAATATAGACATCGGCAAATGTCCTTGGTATAGGTGGTGGGATCACATCTCTTATACCTATGACCTGTATAACATACAACAAATCCAACTAAGATTAGACTTGATTATGAACTGTTCTTGTGTATCTTCAATGAACACGTTTTTTTATGATGACCAGTATTCAAGATCGAGAAAATATCCATCTTCGCGGTTCTTTTTGCTAGCCATAAGCATTTCTAGTCCTATCCCTAGCCAAGATTTGTAAGGCTGCAAATAGTTGCACTGCTTAACTCAAGAATCCCAAACAGAGTTGAATGTTGCTAGATAACTTGCTCAAGATTGTCCAAGCAATCAAGATACAATAATAAACACGAAGAACAAAGAAGATACAGCGAGGCAAGAGTTTCTTGCAAATTAAAGCTTCAAAGTAGGTTCATCAACAAAAATAGCTACCCCATGGCGAACGAGGACAGCCGATGTTCATAAAACATATGCCAAAGAAAAACTCGAACAAAGGAAAATAAGATGAAACAGGTACAAACATGAACTTTGATGATGGATCAAAAGAACTAGTTTACCTATTTTAGATTCCCCATAAACATTTTAAATAGAAAAATGGACAATTCTCATTGTCATATCTGTACAGTGGCGAACAAGGACAGCTTATGTTCATACAACATAACCCAAAGATAAACTTGAACAAAGGAAAAGAAGATCAAACAGGTACAAACATGAACTTTGATCATGGATCCTAGCTTACCTATTTTAGATTCCCCATAAACATTTTAAATTGAAAAATGCACAATTCTCATTGTCATATCTGTATAGTTCTCCACCCTTGAATTTCAAATCTAAGATTTTAGATTCAAAAAATCAAAACTCATTAATCCCTAAAATACTAGGGAGAAAAGGCAAAACTATCAAACTAACTATATTTAGGTTTAAAATTGTTGTGAACTTTCTAATTAAAAATTTAGGATGTGTTTTGGAAACAAACTTTAAATTGCTCCCCAAAAGTATAACCTCTGTAAGGTAACACTAGTCTCTTGGGGAATCAACTAATGCAGGATTTCATTTTGAAAAGTCCTTCCGCGCGCGTTATCCTCCCTCCCTAAAATCATGGATAACCCAAACACAATTTGATATAGCTACTAGATAAATCGATGCCGTACGACTTAAAGTTAGATACCAAACACCCCTTAAGATCAAAACTCAGAACAGGGCTACTTCTAATTAGACAGAGCTATGGATGAAAACTCAGAACAACATCTCAAAATTCATAATTAACCTTGCGAATACAATATATCGATCAAGTAGGCCAAATCAAACAAACCGGTTTAGCTAAAAATTCGAAAAATAAAAGACCTAAAAATCCATGATCCATGTATATTTAGCATCAGTAAAGATTCAAATGGGGTACACTTACATTCTCATGGTCTAAATGACCTAGGAGTTTAATCTCGCGGAGCGTTCGTTTTGCGTCCAAATGATTATCGAATGCATTGGCTATCTTCTTGATTGCAACCATCTCATTCGTCTCCGAATTCAACACCGAGCTAGAAAAAACAATGACTATGATCAGGAAAAAAAAAATTGCAGTTGCAACTTGCAACCGAAACAACAGAATCATTTGTACCAATTACCAGACGATTCCGTAAGCACCACGTCCGATGGGCATTATCGGAGGCCGATACTTAGCCGTGATCTCGAACTGATTGCCGAAGATGTTGTACTGAACGAACCGGCCTCCATGTGTCAGAACGGCCGGAAAATCGCTTAAGTGAGAGGAATTCATGTTATGAGGAACGTCGGTTGCAGCAGCAGCAGCAGCACCACCACCACCTCCTTGCATTTTTTTTTCTTCTTGTTATTTGCCTGCTTTCTATCTTCTCTGCCGGAGATTTAGAGAGAAGAAACGGTGGTTATCTATAAAGATGCCAGAACGCGTTGAGAGAAGATGGACGGTCTACGTTCAAGCCGCCTCTGACCTGATGGTTCTGATTGACGCGTGGGTTCAACGGCCAACTCCGTCAACCGTTTTCAGAATGTTAGGAATCAGAGGAAATTTTAATGTCCAGTTTTTTAATTTTTTTGTAAGTCAATTTCCAGTTGGAGGAGATTGGAGTATGGGTTTTCTTCTTTATTTTTTAATTTGTTTTTTCTGATGGTGTTTGGTGGTGTGTATCCTCCTCTTTCGAGAGGTCGTGGGGTCAGACCCACACAGGTAGATTTCCTCCTTTGAGCAGTGTGCCAGGAGTAGAAATACCCTTACCGGCTCGACCGGGTCCGTACAGGTTTCACCTGCCAATCCGTGGGGTCCTTCAACGATGGTGACTACAAAAAAAAAAAATTTATGACTCCACATGTACAATTATTGGACCTGAACATGGAGAAAAATGATTTGGTACAAGTCTTATGGACCCTTACGATGGTAATAGTTTGTATACGTGGCACATACAGAAGACGAGACAGGATCATCATTAGATGGGTCCCATCTAGGAGAAAGGTACCTGATTGGGTATGCATATATGGATTATGAGATCCCATGATGTGTGACAATCAACGGTTGTCTACTCATGCATGCATTGCGTGTACCATGTTTATAATCTGTGTGATTACCAGAAAAAGACGGAGTGAAACTTTGATGATAGGGCGCAATATGAGCCACGTGGAACACTCTTAGAGGACTCTGACAGTATGGATGTTTGGCCAATCCCTAGGTAAACCTACAAACCAAAAATCAGTCCGATTAGTGATTTCTAGACGTTGGATTGGAATTGTTTTCATGGGTTGAATTTAACCGTGGGAATTTGAGCATTATTGACCATTATTTGAGGTACAAAGATCCAAAGGTTTGAAATCACTAATCAAATTGATTTTTGGTTGTTGGTCCACCTAGGGATTGAAAAACCATCCATACAGTCAAAGTCCTCTAAGAGTGCGACGTGGCTCAATTACGCCCTGTCATTTCATCAATTTACATGCAGCACTATATACTCAATTATTATTAGGAAAAAGATGTAACAAGGTATGCCTGAAACTGTTCATTTGCGGAAGCGGCAAATTTTGGTAGTCACCGCTGCCATCTAGGCCGACTGACCGCTTGGATGTTTATCTCACCCCTTGGTGGATATACATACCAAAAATCACCTTGATTGGTGATCTATAACTATTAGATTTTAATACTTTTTTGCACCATTTAAGGCATTCTTATAGCCGTTGAATACAACCATCTTTTGAGTACTAAAACCAACGGCTAAAAATCATTAAGCAAGCTGATTTTTTGTATAAATGTCTATTAAAGGGTGGGCTAAACATCCATGCGGTCGGTGGGCCCAGATGGCAGTGGCGACTACCAAAAATGCCGCTTCCGCAAATGAAAAGATCTCAGGTATACCTTGTTACATCACGACCCTTATTATTAATACTTGGGAATCTGGGTTGGATTTGGTAATTAAACCTAACACCATAAAAAAAAATCTACAATGACAAAAATGCCCCTGAATATACTAATATGCATTAGTTATTATAGGAGTGTTTTTTGGAATTCTCATATTTTATTAAAAGATATGAGGGACCGTCAAGTAATTAATTAATCGAGCAACTAATTGTATATATAATATACGCATGGCCTAGTGTATTTTTGAATACCATACTACAAGACAATCCAAGCCATTGCTTTGGTTGACCATATCGTGATCATACGTGATGTCCAAAATCCAAAGGCTTAGATTGTCGTTCGATTGTTATATATATATGCCACCAGAAGCATGTAAGCGACACCCAACCCTGTGGCTCAGATGGTTGGTGCGTACCCACAACCCTCCCCTTTGAAAAACTCACCGACTAGTCAATGCCACGTATACACATATTTGAAAATGATAAATTTATAATAATGAACGTGACGATCAGCCTTTTTTCTTCGAAAAATGGCATTCTAATCTTTGAAATATTTAAATATTAAATTAATAATGGAAAATGTTACCCCACGGATAACCGGACAAAAAAGTATACAGTTGAGGACATTGACCGTTGGATTCAAGAGATACGTGGATGAGCCATGGTGTAGCACGACTCATTAAATAATTAGGGTCGCGCTCCAGGGACGGGCCTTTTTTTACCGTCTCTAATTACAGGACACAATATGAGCCACGTGGCATACTCTTAGAGGACTCTGACCGTATGGATGTTTGGCCTAATCCCTAGGTGGACCTAAAAATAAAAAATCAGCCTGATTAGTGATTTGTAGGCGTTGGATTGGACTAATTTTCATGGGTTGATCTCAACTGTGGGAATTTGAGCAGTATTTGAGGTACAAAGATCCAAATGTTTGAAAACACTAACCAATCTGATTTTTCGTTTGTGGGTCCAGCTATGGATTGGCCAAACATCCATACGGTTAGACGGTTAGAGTACTCTAAGAGTCTGCCACGTGGCTCATATTGTGTCCTGTAACCGGAACCGGTTAATCCCTAGAGCCCAACCTAATAATTAGACCCATAGTATAACACAGCTGTTGTGTGGAGTCATTACAAAGTCTTTTTGTCCCTTCAAGACTGCGGATGCTCGCTCAGTACAAAGTTTTCTGAAAACGATTTTTGCATATAAGGCCTGTTTGGTATCACCGCAAATATTTGTTTGTAAACATTTGGATTTTAAGATTTAAGCGCTCTTCCATAATCTTCAAAAACTACTTTTTTTTTCTTTTTAATAAGTAAATCTACCTTTTAATTTGTCGAAATTTTTAATTTTATCTTTTTATTTTAAAATGCCTCTGCAAAATTCAATATATATGTTAATAAAAAAGGACATATGCCAAAATAATTTTCCTTATTTTTTTTATTAGACATGCGTGACGCGAGTGCCTCGTTCCACGAATAAAATCGTCGGTGAAGCCGGGAAGGTTTGACTCTCTATTTGAAAACTTTATATATAGTATTTTATCACTATATTTTTATATATAACTTTAAAGTTATTTATTAATTAAATATAATATCTCCACTATTACTACGGGAGTAGACTAAGGCTGCGTTTGGGTAAGCTTAAAAATCGCAATAGGCCGATGCATCTCTAGATGCGATTTTGGTTTTATAAATTATGAAAAAAGATATAACAAGGTATGCCTCGTACTTTTTCTAATGGGGAAGCTCAATTTTTGTTACTCACCGCTGTCCTCTGGGCCCATTGACCACATGGATGTTTATCCCACATCCGTGGTGGATATACACACCAAAAATCAACCTGATTGGTAACCTCTAACCATTAGATTTTAGTACTTTTTAAGGCGTGTTTATAACCGTTGGATTCAAATATTTTTTTCAAAAATTCGCTTTCGCATTTGAAAATATCTCAGGTACATCACGACCCATAAATTATTAGAAAATATAGGTGTCGAGAGGACGTCTTTAACCAAATGTCCAAGTCATTAGATAGTCATCGAGATAGCATCAATCTTGATGACCAACCATTGGCTTGGACCTAAGGAGAAGAGCCCATTTTTGCTCAAGGACGGCTTATGAGCCACGTGGTACAGTCTTAGAGACTATTAAGGGAATGGATGTTTGGCCCATCACTAAGTGACTCCTAAACCAAAAATCCGCCTGATTGGTGATTTCTATCCCTTGGATCTGTGTACTCCAAAAAATGCTTGAATCACAGTTAAAAGTTAAAACTACCCATGAGAAGGACTCAAATCCAACAGCTAGAATTAATCGCCAATCCAACTGATTTTTAGTATGTAAGTGGTCAAATAGTCTGTCGTCGCTAAGAATGTGCCACGTGTCTCATACAGCCATCCCTGAGCAAGCTCTAAGTGGGCCCAATGATCCCGCCGCTACAAAAAAATTTCTCCACGGATGACTGAACAAAAATACGTGCTGTTGAATCCATTGACCATAAGATTCAAGAGATCAATGGTCCACGAGGCAACAACTGTAACAGGTCAAAATTGGAATTAAAATTTTAATTATACTTTAGCATGAAAAAATAAAGTAGGTTAGATGATAATCAGCTGTTCATATTATTGCAGAATTTTTAAACCTGGATCAGTCATTCAAACAGGTGGACTAGATGGTTCGCAGGTTGAACTAGTTAGTCAAACAAGGGAACTATCCCGTCCTTAAAAATAGAGAAAACCTTCGCCCACACTTGTTTGTGAGCAAAGCCCATCACACACAACAAAATGAGCCACGTGGCATACTCTTAGAGGACGATGACCATATGGATGTTTGTCTAGTCCCTCGGTGGACTTGTAAACCAAAAATTAGCTTGATTAGTGATTTCTAAGCGTTGGAATTGAGTCATTTGCATTGGTTGCTTTTAACGGTAAAATTTAGAGCATTATTCACCATTATTTGGAGTACTAGATCCAAATATATGACATAGCCAATCAGGCTGATTTTTTACTTTTCAGGTCCAACGAGGGACTGTCCAAATATCCATACAGTCATCGTCCTCTAAGAGTGTTCCACGTGGCTCATATTGTGGTGTGTGATCGGCTTTGCTCACACACAGGTGTGAGCGAAGGTTTACTCTTAAAAAAAGGGTCGTGATGTAACAAGGTATACCTGAGATCTTTTCAATTGCCGAAGAGGCTTTTTTGGTAGTCACCGCTGCCTTCTGGGCCCACTGACCGCATGGATGTTTAGCCCAAGATTTAAAAAACGGCCGTTATAATGGATTCCGAACTATCCCGTTATGTTATGGACCGTTGAAACACCCAAAAAATAACGGCCATACCAGTTATTTTCCATTGTAACAAAAATAACGACTGTTATTTTTTGAAAAATTTTGTGAAAAAATGGCCGTTATTTTCTGTTATTTTCCATTTTTCAAATTTTGAATTCAGCGCCATTTTTTCCGTTATATCCCCTTATTTTCCCATTTTTTTCATTTTTGCCCCTGGGCGTTTTTTTTCATTATAAGGAAAAAAACGGTAACGCCCCCAGTCCGTTATAACGGTCCCCTTTAAACCTTGGTTTAGCCCACCTCATTAGTAGACATTCACATGGTTTTAAAAACGGCCGTTTAAAAGGTAACGCCCCATGCCCGTTTCCGTTAAAACCGTTTAAACATGTTTTGATGCTTTAAATTTAACGGTCATTTTTTTGTTTTAACGGCTGTTAAAATCGTTTTAACAGCCATTAAAATCTGAAATTTTTTGTGAAAAAAAAAAAACTGCGGTTAAATCTGTTAAAATCTATTTTTTTTTAATTTTTAAAATTTTAATTTTGAATTTCAACGCTTTTTTTTTCATTAAAATCATTAAATCCTTTGAATTCCATTTTTATTATTTTTGCCCCTGGCCGTTTCAATCCGTTTTAACAGTAATGCCCCCAGTCCGTTAAACCGTTTAAACGGCCTCCTTTAAACCTTGGACATTCATACCAAAATTCAGCTTGTTTGATGATTTTTAGCCGTTCGTTTTAGTACTAAAAAGTGGTTGCATTCAACGGCTATAGGAACGCCTTAAAAAGTGCTAAAATCTAATGGTTATGGATTATCAATCAGGGTAATTTTTGGTGTGTATATCCATTCACCCAAGGGGTGAGATAAACATCCATGCGGTCAATGGGCCCAGATGACAGTGGTGAGTAACAAAATCGTGCTTCTGCATTTGAAAAAGTTTGAGGCATACCTTCTTACATCTTTTTCCTAAAAAGAAATCTAAAGTTCAGAATATTATGCTGACCCAAACCCTTCTTCAATTTCCCATGTTCAAATAATATATCAAAACTTCTAGAACAACCCCTTGATTTCCAAAACAATCCTCTAAATTATAATATTTTTTTTTCTATTTTAAAAAAGGCACGTGTCCTTAAAATAGAAGAAAAAAGAAGATAAAAAAACCTAAAATCTATTGTCAGTGGTGACCTTCCTTCGAAACAAGGAAATATGTACTCCCAAGTCCAAGTTTTTGACTCAAATGCAAAGTTCTACACCCAACGTTCAAACTTCTGGGTGTCTGATCAACTTTGAAGAGTAGGAAAAATGAGCAAGGAATCCAACCAATAAACTCGCGTTACATGAGACGTGTCCGTGTTTGGTAGCGTGTCTTCAGCCGAAGATGTGTGTCTTAAAAGTCTACGTTTTTAATGTGCGCTTACCTTTAAAGGTCAAGATCAATGTTTGGTGTTTGGTTCTACACACCAAGCATGCCTCGAAGATGTGTTTCTTAAAAGTCTACGTTTTTAATGTGTGCTTACCTTTAAAGGTCAAGATCAATGTTTGGTGTTTGGTTCTACACACCAAGCATGCCTCGAAGATGTGCGTCTTAGTTCTCTTTTATTTGGTTTGCAAATGGAGATGCACATCTTCAAATTGTGTGGGCCACACATAATAACAGGTGTTTGATAGATCAGGTGAGCCCCACATAAGAATGAAGGGTGATGGATCATGAGGGGCCCATATAAGAATGAGGGGTGATAGATCATGTGGGTCCCACAAAATAATCCTATTGATAGATCATGTAGGTACCACATAAGAATGGACGGATAATAGATCATGTGGGCTCAACATAACTAGAGTGGCACATACATAATAACTAGAGTTGATAGATCATGTGGGCCCCATATAAGAATAGAAGTTGATAGATCATATGCAGGTCCCACACAATAGAGGGGTGTTGATAGATCATATATGTGCTCTATGTCAAGTGGACTCATACATCATAAGTCCGCGAGACATTAGGTGGGCTAAGCCCTTTGGGGGTGGAGGTGAAACTTCAAGGCACATGTTGGTGTGTCTTCAAGGTCGACACTGTCTTCAGCTAAAATCTAAATCAAACGGCTAGAAATCACCAATGAACCGTAGATCCATAAAAAGTGAATCAATCATCCATAAAGTCAGTGGGGCCTAAAGAATCCTCCACTTGCAACCAAACGCCTCTCGTGTTTTAAATAAGTCATGAGTTGCATCAGCAAGTCCTATGTTGTTACCTTTGTATCTGTTTCAATCGAGATCAGACGAAGGCAACATGTTCTTGGTCCACCTGCTGCTGTTGGATAGATAATGTTCTCCATGGAATTTTTTCATCTAAAACACATGGAAAGGTGGCCCCACCCCCACCTATTGGACTGCACGGGTCTACGAACAAATAATTTAATTCATCTTTGAATTGCCTTTCATCTCAATGAAAAAAGCAATTATCATGAGTACGACTTTGGAGTCCAACACCATCCTTTTGACCAATTTGCTTGGTGCCTATTATTGGCAAGCATATTGAGACCGAACCCACTTTCTAATGGCTGCAGAGTTGTAGAACATCTAATGATGTAGCTACAATCATGGTTTAACAAACGGCCGTTATAACGGATTCAGACATACCCTGTTACGGTATGTACCATTAAACCACTCAGAAAATAATGGCCATTTTTTGAAAAAATTTGTTAAAAAAAACGCCCATTATTTCTGTTATTTTCCCTTATAAAATTTTTAGCACCTTTTTTTCGTTATTTCCCCTTCATTTTGCCCCTGTTCATTACAATCCGTTGTAACAGAAAAAAAAAAGTAACGCCCCTAGTCCGTTATACCAATATAACGGCCCCCTGTAAACCACACGAGAGAGAGAGAGAGAGAGAGATATGATGCACCAAAATACAGTAAACAAAAATATAAACTAGGGTCTCATACTACCTTCTGGCATTCTTATCTTACCCATGCCCAAATAACAGTAACAGATCCAATCCCAACCTCCATTGCCAACAATTGCCCAATTAGGTTTTTCTTTGTAAAATCTACCCAATTAGGTTTTCCTATAACCAAAAACGGAAAGATAAAGACGATACACCCCTCCCATCTAGGCAGGCCCATCCATCTCTCTGCTCATTTAGCTTCAGCAAATCTGTAATGTTGCAGACAACATCTCATCAGCTACTTAAAATTTTACTGCTATTAATAATAGCAGCAGCAATATATGGAGGAGATCTGAGCAGTAAAAACAAGAAACTGTTCAACTCTCACTCACCCCAATTCTGAGAGCTTCAAGTGGGCTTCGGCATAGTCAACAAAGAAAGCATCCTCATCCTGAAAAAAAATATTAAAATCTCAGTAGAATACTCCTCAAGACTTCCATGATAAACATCTTAAAACTAGTTGATAAAAGTAGTTTAAATAACGGCCGTTATAACGGATTCGGACCTCCCCCGTTACGTTATATACCATTAAAACACTTCAAAAATAATGGCTGTTATTTTCTAGAAAATTTTGTGAAAAAATGTCCATTATTTCCGTTATTGATATTTTTTGAATTTCAGCACCATTTTTTCCGTTATTTTCTATTTTTTTCCCGAGCGTTACAATTCGTTATAACGGAAAAAAAGGTAATGCCCCCAGTCCATTATACCGTTATAACAGCCCCTTTTAAACCTTGGATAAAACAAGAAATAAAAAACATAGGGTGGAATACAAACCTCATAATATTTGTCAACGAGGGGGCGGAAAACAGGATCTTCAAGAAGGGCCTTGTCAGATGGAAGCTGAAGAAGGTCTTCCTTCTCTCCGCTCAGAAGCTCCCTATTGCAACAAAAGGATCACAGTAACAATCGTAGAATTAGTTTATACTTTTTACAAACTCATGTTCTTGCAAATATCACAACTAAATTGTTGAAAGATTAAATATCACAACTAAACAACGAAGAAGACAAAGCTCCACTCGATCACAGAAATACAATTTAAACGAAAGATAAATGAGCTTACTTAAAGTACGAGTTATCGAAGATGAGGGGGTTGGTGGTCCAAGCTCCCTCAAATCCAGAGCGTTCCTTGTGGCACCTTCCCTGTGGAATCATCTCCAATTGAAGTATAATCAGAAAATCGGGATATAAGGCAATAAATCAGCAAGGGGTCAAGTCAGGAAATTTTGGTAAAAATCGAAAAAAAATCGACAAAATTATAAAAAATATATCATGGCATATTTCAAGTTAGAAATGTTGTTTTTAACAAAACACAATTATATGATGAAAAACACACCTACAATTCCATAATAATAAGTCATAACTCGTAAGCATGATTCATCATTTATAATCAAAATTCCTAAATCGGCAAAATCGAAATCAGAAGGGAAAAAAAATATCAAAAATGGGTCTCAGACGATTAATCGGCAAAATCTGAAATTTTTGTCACTATGAATTGAACAACCCCCAATACCAATCAACAATAAATCGATTATCGTAGATGCAGAAGAAATTGTCAGAAAATCCAATGTTGCTTCGAACTTAACTAGTTATACACAGAAAGGAGAAAAGGAGAAAACCCAGAATTCTAAACTGACCAGGGTATGACCGCCAGAGAGAGCAACAATATCCTGGTCACTGAGACCCATATGACCAAACACATCCCTCAAATGGTCTGAACCTGTAATGTTGGCAGAAGACATGAGAAACTCATCCAATATGTTTTATGATCCATCTAAACCTCTTTTTATTCCATTCTTATGAGTACATGCCAGTGCCCCTACTTTTATCAAATTAAATGGATCATCAAATAAACCTAAAATCACCTTGTGGAGAGAGATGCAAAAAATTCACTATCCAAGCTACTAATGGTTGCACTAGCAAGATAAGGTTACTACTAAGACAGTAAAGAAACTAACTTCCATCTAATGGAAAATTGCTCCGTGAATTAAACTGTGATTTGGTTCAGTTGGATAGTAGCAAAGTCTAAGTTTTCTATGACAGAATGAATAACAAAGATTTGATTACTACAAAGAATGTTTAACAAGAACATACTAACCCTTGGTGGCATCGGGCAAGCGGCCTTCTGGGGGTGGTTCAAGCTTGTCCTGGGATAGAAAGAAGGCCTCCATCATTACAATAATTAGATCAAGAACATAATCAAAGACGAGGGAATTTGAATCAGCGCATTTTTAATCTTATGTTGAAGTATACATAATTAGATCCAAGCTTTAAATTGGATCTAGGTGGATTGGTTCCAGGTCATGATCGGACCCGGTACCGATCTGATGAGAGTATAGGTGGTTCTGGACCTGAAAATTTTTGAATCAGATCGAATTTTCAGGTTGATCAGATCCATTGACAGCCCTAGTCCGATGTCATTTTGAAAAGTTCAAAAATTAATATAATAATAATATTTTGACCTTTTCTTTATAACTATGATTTGACCCGTTATAAAGGCAGCTATACCGGACATAACGGTACTAGTATAATGTTATAACGGTCCAATTTAACTGTGGATGGTTTGAATATTGTTTGTTGATCATTTTCCGCTTTGTGTGATCATAAAATTTAAATCTATACATTAATCCACAGATAAATTTAAATTGTCCTATTCCTAGCGGATGATATGCATATACCTATAATAACAAAACCTATACCTATCAGATCGTCTTAAGTTTGCTCAGAGTAATATATTGTATGTTGCTCAGATTACTCCTACTTCAAGTAAGCTCATTAACTATCTAAGCTATATGATCACACAAGACGGAAAAAGATCAACAAATAATATTCAAATCGGATCGGTTCTAGGTCATGATTATGTGATCCGATCTCTTATCGGATTGGATCCGGATTGACATTTTCTTATCGGAACAGGTCCTACTCAAACCTGATGCATTGACAGCCCTACATAGTACTTTATAATGGCCACTATTTTGTTAAGTCCGTTGTAACGTTTTTAAACTTCTTCTTTTTTTGTGCAAAGAACACAACGACCTTGGAGTGATTACCGTTATAACGGACTTAAAAAAAAGTAGAGAGAGGGATACAAAGGGGATGGGCTTGACCAATTTAGGACCTACAGAGCTAGATCCAACCCCAGCCAAGTTCCATGTAGCTAAGCTAAACTCGAGCCAAGCTTGGCTAGCCTACTGGTGCCCAACCTCATTTTTAGTTTGAAGTTAAGTTCAAGAGGGTGTTTGGTTCGCCATTTTTAGACTTGGGAAAGGTTTTTTTTTTTTTTTTTTGACAAAATACTTTTTCCAATATAATAGATTGTTTGGATGACTATTTTTTAAAAGTATTTATTCCATAAAAAAATATATTTTTTAAAAACGAAAGTCTTCTTATGAAAATAGCTGAAAGTTGTTTTTCAAGTAAAAAAAATACTTTTTAAAATTTTGCTAGCTCAATGAACATAATAACGAGAAAATTTTCGCTGGCCCCGGGGGGACTTCAAACTTTGATGTCCCCCTCCCAAAATGTCTGACAAGTACCCCTTTTTGACCACTAACCAAGGGCTTAACCAGGGTTGAGTTAAGGGATTGGGGTACTTGTCAGACATTTTGGGTGGGGAGACTTCAAAGTTTGAAGTCCCCCGGGGCAGTGAATGTTTTCTCATAATAACACACAGAAACCCTACTCCTACCCCTCCCCTCTTTTACTCTCATCAATTATAGTGGTAGGGCCCACTAAGAAAAGATAAAGACATTTTATATTAATGATGATCCACACAATCTTTTTAAAAACACATATTTTAAGAAAAGTCATTTTTTTAAAAATAAAAATAAATATATTATGAAAAAGGCGATCCAAACACCCCCCAAGCCTTGACCCATGTAAATGCCGATTTGTTAGCATTAATGATCAAAACACACACAAGACAAAACTGAAGTCTCCTTCAAAATGAAGAAATAAATGCAAAGCCAATTGGGCGGAAAAATCTATGATACCGACTGCGGTATCAAAATTTTGATGCCGAAGTCCCTCAATTTGCCACGTAGTAGACTCTTTCGGGTCCACTGACTCCATGAATATTTGACACACATCTTGGTGGACCCACACACCAAAAATCAGCGTGATTAGTGATTACTAGCCATTTAATTTGAGCACTTTTTCATCATGGGCTTGGAACCACTTCATAGGCATGTTCATAAAGCCCATGATGAAATATGCCAAATTCCTACGGCTAGAAATCACAACAATCACGCTGATTTTTGGTGTGTGGGTCCACCAAGATGTGGGCCAAATATTCATGGATTCAGTGGGCCCGAAAGAGTCTACTTCGTGGCAAATTGAGGGACTTCGGCATCAAAATTTTGATACCGAAGTCGGTATCAAAGAACAGCAATTGGGCCGTCCCTGGCACCCTTCAAGGTAAAAAGACAAAAATGCCCTAATTAAATGTAGTATTGAATCCATTGATAATGGTTCCAAACATCGTTCATGTGAACACGATAAGGGCAACTTTGTCTCTTCACTATGAGGGCCATTATAGCCAAATATTTGATAACGAAATAAATAAATGCAATTACTAGATTTTTCAATTAAACAAGACATTCCACAAAGTGAAATCGAGAGAGAAAGGAGAGAGAGCTTCACTAACCTCCCTGCCGGGGTGAAAAGGGATCTCAGGCCCACCGGTAATTTCAACAGCAACAACTCCGGCCAACTGCAAATTAAAGAACGCGTAACAAAATCAATCAACGAGTAAAAAAAGAACACCAAAAAACCAATTAAACCGCTTTGATCGTAATTATAGATCACCTGGTAGAAATCTGCGTAAGATAAGATTGGGAACTGCCCCTTGATAGGTTCCAAGAGCCTGACAGCGATATCGAGGCCGCTGTTGGCTCCGTGAGAGAGCTCTGCCGGGTCCTTCATCGTCCCGAACGGCCCTCCGGTTTTCGTCTTCACATCGTAGGTTCCAGCCGAGTGCCATCTGCATCAACATACCATAATCAACGATGAATCGATCTGCTATTGATGTCTCGATCCTTCTGTTTTTTTCCACTCTGATTCTTCGAGTCGATTGAAAAAAAACGTAAAAAGATCACTGAGCGGGCACTTACGCCAATCGGAGCATCAACGGCGCACATTTCTTATCAGCGATTAATGCTCTAAGCTTCCTTTTGCATTTCTCGACTGCCTTCTGGTATTCCTCGCTCACGGTAGGGTAGCACTTACACATGGCGATTTCCTGAGAAATCTCAAAGCAACGACACTGAAATTAAATTAATCGAAGAACAGAGAGATAAGCGAATCAAAGACCAGAAATCGATAGAAGAAGATTGAATCGATCAAATCGACGAGAAAAAAAAAACGAAGAATTGCAGAGAAGGCACGATCGAAACACAGATCCATACAGATATGAATCGAGTGACGATTTTGTCGAAATTAAAACTTGTTTCGATGGACTCAAGAACAGGGATGCGTTGCAGACCTTCTGAAAAGCTGGAGATGACGATATGGAGTGTAAACTGTAAAACCCTAAGCGCGAGCTCGAATTTCACGAGCAGAACATAAGCTCCCCCGAGCCAGCCACACGACTGATATAGTAGGTTATGTGAAGAGAAGGTTCTGATAACTCGTTTGTAGCCGCCGGATCTACAGAACCAGTCTAGATTATCGTATCATTGAACGACTAAGATTTTGCTTGACCGTGTAATGTACAGTTAAGTGTGTCTTGATAGATGGGGTATCTTTACTGGAGGTAACCGTTTCGGCTTTCGTGATTGTCCGAGTGACAAGTAAAACTTCTGTCACAACGTTCTGAATGATGCTTCTGTCACAATGCAAATTACATTCCACGTGGCATACATTAGTGTACGCTGACCGTATGGATGTTTGACCAGTCCCTCAGTGGACCTGTAAACCAAAAATCAGCATCATTAGTAATTTATAAGAGATTCGATTAAAGTTATTTTCGCGGGTTAATTTTAACGGTAGGAATTCGAGCATTATTGAGCGTTATTTGGGTGCAAAGATCCAAAGGTTTTAATCACTAATCAGTCTGATTTTTGGTTTATAGCTCCATCGAGGGACTGACCAAACATCCATACGGTCAGTGTAAACTAAGAGTGTGCCACGTGGCTCCTGTTGTGCGTTGTGACAGAAGTTTTACTCATCCGATGACGCGGAATTATTTAAAGAAAGTACTACCCCACGGATAACCGGACAAAAAAGTATACGGATGAGGATATTGACCATTGGATTCAAGAGATCACGGTCCACGAAGCAACAAATGCGGGTAAAACTTCTTTCACAACGCACAATACGAGCCACGTGACACACTCTTAGTTTACGCTGACCGTATGGATGTTCGGCCAGTCCCTCGGTGGACCTATAGACCAAAAATCAGCCTGATTAGTAATTTATAACCTTTGGATCTTTGCACCTAAATAACTCTCAATAATGCTTAAAGGGCTCCCTTAAATTACTGAATCATTGCTCAGCAGCGAATAAGAGGATATTTTTGTCTTTTCGGGGCTCTAAAAAAAAATGGGCGACCTTCCTTGTTATAATATCCGGATAGTAAGAATGCAAGTGTGAACGCGGTTCTTTTGGAATGATTCCTTGGAAGTACAACCAACAAGAAATTGCCATGTGGACGACTATAGCGAGTCTGTTTCAGGCATGTTCCCTTACTAGAATCTAGATACGGAGATTCCTCCGCGTCAACTGGGTAGGCCACCTTGTCATTTTCATCAGGGGTGCCCGTGGAGAAAATTTTCGGTCAAGAAATGTTTTTGATTTTTTAAAATTTTAATCAAGGTTTAAAGGAGGCCGTTTTAACGGTTAAACGGACTGGGGGCGTTACCGTTAAAAAGGATTGAAACTGTCAGTGGCAAAAATGGAAAAAAACGGAGAAAAATGGATTTTAACGGGTTTTAACGGTTTTAATGGATTTTAGCGGAAAAAACGGAAAAAATGGGGTTGAAATTCAAATTTTGAAATTTGAAAATTAAAAAAAAAATGGAATTTAATGGTATTTAACCGAAATTAAACGGATTTTAACCGAATTAAATGGATTTAACGCCGTTTTTTTCACAAAATTTTCAGAATTAAACCGCTGTTTAAACAATTTTAACGGCCGTTTAAACAAAAAAAACAGCCCTTTTTTTCAAAACCGATAAAACGTGTTTAAACGATTTTAACAGAAAGGGACTTGGGGCGTTACCGTTTAAACGGCTGTTAAAACCGTTTAAACGGCACCATCTAAAAATGCCAAGTAGAACACCTTTTCCGGCCCACTGACCGTTGGATATTGCGTCCACTCCTTGTGAAAATATACACCTCTAGCCGGTGGATTCAAGCATTTATTTGGGTACTAAATCCAATGGCTAGAAATCATCGATTAAGCTTATTTTGGGCTAACCATTCATGCAGCCAGTGAACCACAAAAAGTGTGGTGCATGGCTTTTTTTAGAGGGGGCAACACATTCACACATTGACGAATCCACATCAGAAGCTTTCCGGTACATTTATGATCGAGTTTGTGGACCAAAAGTCAGCTTAATTGGTGATCTCTGGCCGTTGGATTTGAACTTTTCGTTTGGGTGCTAAAATCTAACTATAGAACTCACCAATCAAACTGATTTTTGGTGTGTAGGTCCATCAAGAGGCAGACCAAACATCCGTAAGGTTAGTGGGCCCGAAAGACCGCTCCACGTGGCATTTTGGGAGAGGAAGACTTCAAATGGCGACAAAAGGAACACATCGACCAACTTGCACATCAATTGTTTTTCTCATTTATACACTAGGGGAACGCCACGTGCAATGCACATACACCTTACATGTGGCACACTCTTCAAGACCACTAACCATATCGATGTTAGGCTCATCTCGTGGACCTACATGCAAAAAATCAACCTGATTAGTGATTTTTAAGGATTTGATCGAGTGGAGTAGAGTGATTTTCATTGCTTGATTTTTAGCGGTAGATTGCGAGCATTCTTTGGGGTACTCGTATCCAAAGGTTTGAAATCACTAATCAGCCTGATATTTAGTATATAGGTCCACATGGGGATGGGACAAACATCAGCCTAATTATTTTGTGGGACCCACATGGGAATTGGACCTCCTTGTTACGTTACATACTGTTTAAACATTCAGTAAAATAACGGCTGTTATAACCAAAAAAAAAGTTATTTTATGAAAAAATTTGTTTAAAATTTTTCGTTATTTAGATCCGTTAATTCCCGTTTTTGGTCCTGTGCGTTACAATCCGTTATAACGCCCAATCCGTTATTACCGTTATAACGGCCCCTTCTAAACCTTGGTGAGGACCACACCTCAGGATCACTCCAACACGGATATATGGAAATATTAAAGTTCCACTTTGTTGATTGAGCTTCATTACTTGTTGTCTTTTCAGTAATGGAGGAAAAGGTTGAACGATTGAATCGGTCCGTCCATGATGCCGTGTTGTGCACGATCCCCTTTTGATCTAATTATTGATTTGGCGGGCCCCAGTTTGAAGAGCTAATCTGGGGTGCGTGGAAACCACTTTTTATTTGTTGGGATTAAAAGTGCTTACATGTAATTTACGCACGTCAGACACAGACCCTAACCTACAATAATATGGCGTTAAGCAGATTTAGCTTTATAGACAAACACGCCCTTACGAATTACATTATTATTTTGGATGACATAACTAATATCCTATGACTGTCATGGTTCATGCATGCCACCTCCATGACGTGGAATTGTCCAGATGAGCAAGTTTGACATAATAAAGGAACCCGTTTGAAAGCTTTTCAAAGCCTGGCCCAGTCCGAGTCCATTTTCAGGATACATTGTAACCGCTTTTACAAAAGAGAAAAGATGTAACGAGCATGCTTTGGCCATGTTTGTTACTCTCCGCTGCCATCTGGGCCCACTGACCGCATGGATAGCTCACCCCTTGGTGGGATATACACACCAAAAAATCACCCTGATTGGTACTCTCTGGCCATTAAATTTTAGCACTTTTTAAGGCATGATTCTAGCCATTGGATTCAACCATTTTTTGAGTACTAAATCCAACGGCTAGAAATCATCAAACAAGCTGATTTTTTGCATGAATATCTACCAAGGGGTGGGATATACCAATCTTTAAAAGGGGTCGTTATAACGGTATAACAGACTGGGGGTTGTTATTGTAACACATGGGTAAAAATGGAAAATTACTGAAAAAAATGGCGCTAAAATTCAAATTTTGAATCTCAAATTTTCATTAAAATTTATAGTGGAAATAACAAATAAGACTCTTTCTAACAAATTTTTTCTAGAAATATTTTCATTATAATGGAAAATAACAGTCGGCCGTTATTTTCCGTGCGTTAAAATGGTACATAACGTAATGGGGGAGGTCCGAATCTATTATAATGGCCATTATTTTTGTTATAACATCCGTTTTTTAACCATGGGTTAAACATTCATTTTTTTCCCTGGGTATTCTATTCCGATGTGATCATTAGGGCGTGTTTGATTGCACATAAAATTTTCCCAAGAAAATACATCTGGGAAATGTCTTAAACTAGTAAATGGCCCGTGCCCACGGCACTCCCCGACAAAAGCGTTTGTAAAAATTGGGTGCCTTTGGCACACAAATGGTATAACGACTGGGCGTTACCATTTTTTCCATTATAACGGCTGTTATAATGGATTGTAACGCGCAGAGGGAGAAATGGGAAAATAACAGAAATAACAAAAAATAACGGTTTTGAAATTTAAATTTTGAATAAATTAAGGTCAAATGAGGCGAATTGAGTGGCTAAAATCTAACCGTCCATCTTAGATCGATGGATTTGATCTCAACCACTCTTTATCTAACCGTCCACATTAAATGGATGGATAAGATAAGATAAGACAACTGAGTTGTCTTGATATATGCGTGGGCGGCCCGTGCCCGCATCACTTTCCGACAAAGTGTTTATCAAAATCGGGTGGGAGTTAATCTCAACCATTGATATGAAAGCATAGTGGATCTCAGCCACTCATTATTGAAGCCATATAAGATAAGAGGGGGTATAAGAAAATCACAGTCATCACTTGTTATATTTATTGTGGGTGGCCCGTGCCCTCGGCACTCCGTCAAAGCATTTGCCAAAATCAGGTGTGAGTGGTTGAGATCCACCGTCATTTGGGGGAAAAGATCTTGGCCGTCTTTTGTCAAAATAGATAAGAGGGGGTATAAGTGGGGAGACGACTTCCCTGTTTTGTTATATAGATGACTGATTGATTGCAACTGAGAACACGTATTTCAAACATGTGAGAAAATAAATGCGTATTTTTAGGTGGAAATGAATTCTCACCTATCCGGATGAGAAATGAATTCCGGGCTTAGTAGGAAAAATTATCCAGATTTAAATGGCTCAGTAGGGAAAATTATACAGATTTAAAATGGCCATCTAACAAGGGACAGTATTGTTTTCCAAAGGAAAATGTAATTTTCCCACTTGGCAATCAAACACGCCCTAAACTAGTCTTTCCAAACAGGCCAGGGATCTGCTGGAAGAGTTATATTTGTGCCCTAGCACAGTCAGTATCAGAATTGGGCTGGACTAAAGGTCTACATAAAACCAAATTCCAACCCAAGTGACGGTAAAAATCGATCAAACGTTGTCCCAACAGTCGACCCCTCAATTCAAAAAGAAATTCAGGCACATGGCTGGACATGCCCCAGATCACTCTCTAGAATTGAAGGCGTGTTCAGACAGAGTTCTGAACAGCAAACCCAAACTAAGCTCTAAGTGGCCGAATGTCTGGATAATTCCACTGAATATATGCCCTGATACATTGCTTGAACAGTGATCTACGGCCAGCAATGCACGAACACAAACAACATCACATTGGCAACTAGTTTTGCTAATCGTAGAGATTTATTGAAAGCATAACACCAAAAGAAGATGACCTACTGAAAGCAAAACCTCAACACAAGCAACACAAAAGACGAAACGGAACTAAACCCCCTCTCCCGTACAAAAGAAAATTCCGGCAAAAGACAAAGTCCTCAAAGAAAATCCCGCGACATTCAATAAAAGTTTTAGACCAAAGAAACATAAAGACCCTTGATATTCAGAAATATGCTTGCCACATCCTCCTCCTTCCCTTCAAAAATTCTAGAATCTCTCTTCCCAGATTCCATTCAGTGTACCAACTGTGCTAGTTGGTGATCATTCAGATCAGCCCCCAGATTGAACGGTCCAGATCAATGGGGACAGACTTCTGACTTCTTCACCCATTTGCATATAAACTATCCAAAATCTGTTGCATAATTGCATCTAGCATAGTTAGGTGTGAGGTCGTGGGTTGAATAACTTCAATCACACCTCACAGCCGAAATAAATAAAATGTGACAAGTACTTCACCAAAACCAGCCGGACCAACCGTACAATTTAAGATTATGAAAAACGGATCAAACTCCAGAATGAAGAACCACTTCGGCAAAAGATTATAAAATTACTAAATAAAAGAACGGCGAACCAAGTCAAAATGTCAAATGAAAGAGACAGAATTAAAAGAAATAACATTTTAATGACTTCACAAACAAAGCACAGAAACGGTCTTCCCCTCTGTTCTGATAAATGTTTATTCCAAGGAAAGGACCAACATATGCGACCATTAGTGTTCACAGCCATAACAGTTCCATGTCCATACAAGCAACCACACATAACATGTTCCCAAGATGAATTTACTAAACTAAACCTCCATGAGTTCTGTAATTTTTCATTTTTATTCAGCACTAAATCTGTAAAACCATGAAATGGAAGAAAAAAAAATCTGTTGCAAACTATACTAAAGTGAAATAGAATATCAATATATCTGTAAATTGAAAAATGATTTCTTACAAACCAGTAAATGGGGTAGGGAGAGATTTGCAGAAAATGTGCTGAATCAGTCAAAAGTCTTCCAATAAATTATTCTTCTGTGGGAAGCATCACTTTTCAAAATTGGTTACATCGGTTAGAAGTTGACTTGAAACCGCACGTATTTGCAACAAGATGTCAGAACCCACAAAACTCATGGTTTGTCCATGTCCTCCTACTTCTGTATGACAAAGGATTATCTACTTAGTCTTCTTCCTCTTCCCATTTATGGTCAGGGAAGTTCAGACACTTAGCATATTCCTATCTATAGCAAAATTTGTGATCCCAAGATGCAAAAGTGGAAGATATGGCCGGCTCATGCTGCCACCAGGAGCATTAAGCTCCACCTTGTGATTTGCGATCTAAAAGGCTTAGCACTGGCTGGCTTACCAGATGATGGTATCAACTATTTGATTGTTCAGATAGAGTGGAGAGGTCATAGAAGATTAACCAGTTACCTGTCCAAAAGAGTAGTTGAAAGGAACTGCACGTCGAAACAGTGTATCCATTCAGACAGCACTGTCATCTGGAACGAAGGATTCGATCATGACAGCAAGCTGAAATTGATGGATTCCCAGCATTTCAGAAGTTGGGTCATCAACCTTGAGGTTCATGTAAGTAAGCAATCTTGAAAAAAGCTCATTAATTTCACCAACAAAGTTCAAATTAAATTTTAAATTTCAAAACCTTCATCAGGGATTAGGTCAAGAATCAAACAGTACAGCTTCAATACTTGCCAAAGTCAGGGTAGACTTATCAGAATTTGCTTCACCAGCGAAATGCTCCAAGAAAACCATCAGTGTTCCAGTCAAGTGCAGTGTTGGAGGGTCTACAGCTGAGGCCAGGCTAACAGTAAGTTCGATCATATTTTTGTAGCCATATAGATCCAGTTATCTCATCTGCTTTGCGATTTTCTACCTCAGGTGGCACTTGAGTTCTTCGAGATCCAAACCAAGGGCAGCAACAGCACAGTACACCCACTTTCCCAAACCCTAATTTTACCCTCGCTATCATCATGCATAAGACTTCATCACCAACCCCATAGCAACAGATTCCAAAATCCTGAAGCTTGTCTAGAGAAGGATGGCATCTGTAGGTTTTCCCCAAATCATTCACCAGATTCATCCACTTCAGAATTGCCATTAGATGAGGAGTACGACTTCAGTTACAGGAACTTAGCTGCAACAAATCTCCTCCATGTTGACCTCGTAAGTAGCAACCTTGAATACAGCAAAGATCAGAACTGGGATGAACTCCAATCACCGAATTACCAGCTCACACGGCAGCCTTCCCTAGTCAGACTCCTTTCGTGGAACAAAAGGAAGCTGAGTTTCAGAACCCTTCATCATCCCAGAGATACACCACTGCTGAACAAAACCTATGCTGAAGACGGAGGTGATGATATCGATAACGACCGGCGCACCCAATTTATCACCTCACAATCACAACCAAGACAAGTTCAATGTGAGGATGATTTCCAGGTCTTTTGGTTTGCCAGCAGTGATCGGTTTGAGGTTGGCACTTGGGAAGAGATAAAGTTGGTTAGCAGAGATGGGCAATTGGAGCTAGTGACTCAGATTTTTCCAGCTTCTATCGATCAGCGGAGTGAGAAAGCTGCAGGCGGGAGTGCCTGCACTGTTATCGTCGCAGTTATTGCCGACTGGCTGCATCAGAACCCACAAGTCCTACCACTCCAATGCCAATTCGACAAGTTGGTGCGTGAAGGGTCTTCAGAATGGAGAAACCTCTGTGAAAATGAGAGCCACAGGGAGAAATTCTCAGATCAGCACTTTGATCTTGATACTGTGTTACAAGCAAAAGTGCGACCACTGTCTGTGATCTCTGAGAAGTCCTACGTAGGTTTCTTTAACATGCCTGACCACCTGGAGTTCTTGAAAGGTGCCATGTCTTTTGACAGTATATGGGAAGAGATCCAAAGTAATGAAGCAACATCTGAAGAACAAATCTACATTGTGAGTTGGAACGACCACTTTTTTGTTCTCAAGGTAGCAGCTGACGCGATTTACATAATTGACACACTTGGGGAGAGGTTGTTTGAGGGCTGCAACAAAGCCTAGATTTTGAAGTTCAACAAAGAAAGTAGGCTTCACAGAGTGAAGCCAAAGCCAACTAACCAAAACATGGTATCGGAAGGAAATGCAGAAACCAGTTCAAACAGTGCTGGAATGGAAGTGCATGACAGGTCTTCTGAAGAAATCATATGTGAAGGAAAGGCTTCGTGCAAAGAATTTATCAAGGGTTTTCTTGCAGCTCTTCCGCTGAGAGAACTGCAAGCCGACATTGAGAGGGGACTGATGGGAGAAATCCCTCTGCATCAGCGTCTGCAGATTGAGTTTCACTATACTGTTCCCAGCACCAAGAATTCCTAGCAAACATGGAGAACAAAACTTAGCATTGGAAATGAATCCCAACGGGTCGGATCCACAACCGTACATCGAAGCTCATGTAGTGTGCATTGCAAATGCAATTCCTGTAAGCCAATAATATAGCTTGACATGCACATGACTAAAGTATGTTGCTATCTGATACATGACCAAAGCACTGATATGCATATGCCTTTTCAGTCACATGAAACAAGATTTAGGCTTGTGAAAGTTTGCATTATCATAATTTCCAAGTTTGAAATGATTGGATGAAGTTTGTATTCTAAACATTAAGGATTAATGATTTACATCATCATAATCATAAACCTTTTCCCAACAGTATGGGGTCGGCTGCACGAATCATGTTCCTCCATTCAATCCTGTCTAAAGCCATCTCTTCCGTTAGGGCAAGTTTCTTGAAATCTCCTCTCAGAACCTCACTCCACATCCATTTTGATACTCTTCTCGCCCTTTTAGGCCCTTCGATTTGCACTTTCCTCCTCACTGGTGCTATTACTGGTCTTTGTTGTACACGACCAAACCATCTCAATCGACTTTCCCTCATTTTATTATTTATTGGGGCTACTCATATATTTTCACGAATACGTTTATTTTTAATTGTCTTTCCTTGTCTTACCACACATCCATCTCAACATCCTTATCTCGGCTATACTCATTTTATGAACATGTTATTTCTTGATTGCCCAACATTCTACTCCATAAAGCATCTCCAGTCTTATTGTCGTCTTATAGAAATTTTCTTTTAGTCTTATTGGCACACGTTGATCACATAGCACTCCGGAAGCACATCTCCACTTTAGCCACCCCGCTCTAATTCTATAGGCAACATCCTCTTCAATCTCTCCTTATTAATAATAGAACCAAGGTTACAAAATTGGTCACTTCGAGGTATCTCCTGGTTGTCAATTTTAATTGGTGGATCATCTCTATGTGCATCCTTACTAAAATTGCATTCCATATACTCTATCTTGGTTATTTTATTTTAAATTCCAAAGCATTTCTACAAAGTTTTAGTTTTGCATTTACCTTATCCATAGTCTCGTCAACTAATACTATGTCATCTGCAAAAAAATCATACACCATGGGACCTCATCTTGGATATGAGCAGTTACTTCATCTCTAACTAAAGAAAATAGGTATGGACTTAGGGTTGATCCTGTTGTATTTTAGTTTGTAACCAGAAAAGTAAGATTGAGAGAGAGAGAATAAGAAAAGAGTTAGAGAAGGAAGAAGAAGAAGAAGAGAAATAGGGTTTAGAGAGAACGAGGTTAGAGGGAAAAAGGAGGGATTGAACTTATTGTTCAATCTCTCTTAACTCTCATATATATATAATATATGTATATATAAGTGGGGAAAATCCCTTCACAAGAAAAGAATCCATGGGTTAAGTGAGTGGACCCACATAACCCATGAACTAATATAAAAGGGATTCGTGGGTGGGCCCACACTTTACACCCCACGAACCAAACATAAACCCACGTGGGGCAGTGGGACGTAGCCCACTAAGAGCACCCCCACGTGGGTGAGAGAGAAATCCTACACTCCCCCTCAAGCTGGTGCGAAGATATCCATCATACCCAGCTTGCCTATCTATCTATGTATGAAGGATTAACTTCTTGACTCCCTTAGTAAGTATATCTGCAACTTGCTCCTGTGTCATCACATAAGGTATACGAATCAATCCTTGCTACAACTTCTCTTTGATGAAGTGGCGATCAACTTCAATATGTTTGGTGTTGTCATGCTGTACTGGGTTGTTAGCTATGCTAATGGCTGCTTTATTATCACAATAAAAACTCATTGGCTATATCACCTTGATTCCCAATTCCTCAAGCATAATCTTCAACCAAAGGAGTTCACACACCATGCGCCATAGAGCGAAACTCGGCCTCTGCACTGAATCAAGCTACAACAGGTTGTTTCTTACTGCGCTAAGAAATTAGGTTACCTCCGATAAAAGTGCTCGTAAAACTCTGTGGGTTGCTTCCAAGTGTGATGATCGTGATGAGCATAAACTGACTAATGACACTCACCGCATAGGCGATATTAGGGCGTGTGTGAGCTAGGTAGATCAGTCTGTCAACCATTGGAGAAAGTGATGACTTGTCAAATTTTCCTATATAATCAAGAATAGCTTTAGCCTCATTGTTAATAAGTTAGAAACAACTTCACCAAATTCACTCTGATGAGCTCTACATTTGGATTTGAACTCAAATTTGTTGCTATCATCAAAGTCAAATGTTAACCCCATTGGACGAACTCTCAACATAATTATACATTGGATTATTATGGGAAACAAGAAAACTAGGGATAAAATCAAGTGATTCATCAATGAATCCTAATCATCATCCTTGATCATGGTCATTTACTAGACAATATGGCTTTCTACTAGACTTCTAGGTAAGCTCATTTATTTGACTATAATAAGGAGTTGTTAATCAGTTTATTTTGATTGTGCTGATTCAATTGAAGATGGGTCCTGTTGGATTGTGGCCCCAAGTGGGGGTGCCCTTAGTGGGCTACGTCCCACTGCCCCACGTGGGGAGGATATGTCCTTTATGCTTGTGGGTTAGGTGTAGGTCCCACCCACTTAACTCACGAACTCTCTTTTCTTAGTTAGTGGATTATGTGAGTCTCCCACTTAACCAACCACTATTTGAGTTGTACTTGTACAAGGAGTCTTTCCCAACATATATATATATATATCATTTGAGAGGAGATTGAATAATAAGTTCAATCACTCCATTCTCTCTCCAAAACCCTACTCTTCTTCTTCTCTTTCTAATCTCTCAATCTTACACTTCTTGTGACAATCTAGTTTACAACAGGTCCTACACTACCCAGACATTTTAAAACAGGTATTGTACCCATGCCCAACATTTCAATATTAATTGTTAATGCCATGCCCGTGTTATGTCTTTGCAATACCCGAGAATAGGATAGGTCATCCTATAGCTACCATTTTGTTTTCTGATACGCACATAGCTACCTTATCTTTGATAATGGTAATCAATACATGGAAAAGAAAGAAACATTAAGTGGTTTGGAAATGCAAGGCCTAAACCAAGGAAGAGTAGGGAGACATGGTTCGAATAGCTTGTGTGGAGGAGATAGAAGCCTTAGTTTTGAAGATCAAAGCTTTGCTATTCTATTGGTCATCTACCTTAAAAGATTTCAATGGCATAAGGTTTGAGGATTTTGCTTTTAGATGGGAGGAGGTCTTGCTTGGTTGTTGATAATCTTTGACTCTGCATATTTTTATATAGTTAGTGAGGTCCTTCCCCTCTAGCTTTTTCTGTTTATTCTCTCTTGTAAACTGGCGATCTTTCCTCCTCCTTTGTTAAAACAATATACTCACACACATAAAATATGTGGAATTGGAAAAATTTGCATTGAGATTCAATTCGAAGTGTACCTCCCTATGAAAATGCATTATGACAACCAAGCTGTGATGCATTCCACTTATCCATTGCTTCACAAGGGAAATAAAACCCACATAAGTTTAGATACATTTTGTAGAAGATATGATAATTGCTAAGGAAAACCGTACACCTTATGTGATGTTAAAAGATTGGCCAATGTTTCTACCAAGGCTCCTAGAAGTTGGCTTTAAGAAATATTATGCAATTTAGGGCGGGTGAGTGTTGATATTAAGGGAAGTATAAACATTAATATTCTAATATTGAATATGACATTTGTCAATTTAATTTGAAAACTCTAAAAAGGACAGCAAAAGGCTGAAAATGATGTGGATTAAAGTACTAAGAAAAGATTTGAAGGCATAGGCCTTGACAGAAGATATAGATCTAAATAGAGATAGAGATGAATGATATGATTCATGTTGCAACCCCCAAATATTTTGTATAAGGCATAGATGATGATAATGATTTAAGTAATGGAGCTTTTAGTCAATATGTCATTCACTAATTGATAAACAGTATAAACATAGGTTTCCAATAATTCTATTGAGCCCCGAAACTTATCATCAACAAACACATCATTATGTGGGAAAATGAACCATAATCTAAGTACTAGTAAGATAAAATCTTTCTTTCCTGCTTAAGGTGACCAACAAAAATAATGACCAATGGACTCAGTCAATTGAGATCAAACAAAAAATAGCCTTTAGAGAGCTGTTAACACATGAAACCATGTATCTCGATGTCAAAAGCTTAATAAATATTTTTACACCATAAAGCAGTGTACCCAATATTTGTTTACCTTATCAACAAATCTCAGAATCATTCATTCCCTTCACCGCCTTTAAAATTCAAATAGTTCTCAATTAAGTCAAATTTCCCAACACCATGTGAGTCTATTGCAGGTCGAGTTCCACCAATAACTGCGGCCAAGCCACATAGGAATTTTTTTCCTAAATCTTACATTACATAAGGGTGTTATTAGCTTTTCACCAGTAATGCTTAGCAAAAAGGAAAAACACGTCACCAGTAACACTTTACCTACCTTTTTCATGTGATTCCGTCTGAGTTGATCTTCCCATGTAAATTTCCCCAGCAAACCTGCTCCCCCCGCTTCCCATTCCATTTAATTTCAGAAAAATGAGTAGATAGACACTCCCAAGCAACTTGTTGTGATACATATAACCTTGCCGTCACTAAAATCAATAATTTCCATTCGGAACAATTTCATGGATGCAGAACTGCACATACAGCCCAAGTGCCTTTACTTATTTTCTTTTAAAGAGGGATACAGATTTTCCCAATCCAAAGTATAAATATTTACAAATCCAGAATAGGTGCTACAGAATGATAAATGGTCACAAGCTTCAAAAAACTTCTCAGATCGTAATCTACAGCAGAAGCTACTGACCAGAAATTAATGCAACTAAAAGACCAGTATGATCGGCTGCAAAGAGCAGCAAAGATTGATTGATGTGGAGTAAAGGTACAGTACCTCTGACCTTAAATTTGAACTTGACTTCCTTCTTACTTCCAGCATCTTTGTATATTACGGCAAAGTTATTGCTCACTTATAGGCAATATCATAGACAGAAATGAGAATCTCAGTGCCTATTAATATAATGACGAGCCATTCCAAAAAATCTGATTTCCTATTTTGAAGAATTTCTTGTAGAAAGCCGATATTGTGCTGCAGAAAAAGATCAGAACATTTCACTAGGAGCATCTTGTTTAGAAAAGCAATATACTAAACCGTTTCATTGTTCAAAAAGACGCAGTTCAAAATCCCGTTCTCTCTCACGGCTGAGACGTCTCAATCCAATAGGGAACCAAGACAATACATATGGGAATGTATTGTCCCAAATTAAATACTAAAACTGGTATAGGACCTTATTGTCCTGGTATATATGTATTTTATAACACATAAATGCTAAAAAAAAAAACAATTTGTAGCCTAATTAATCATTAAAAAATGATTTCATTTTACCGAGACGTATTCTTTCCATTGTCTTGTACTGTCTCGATCGGAGCATCTTGTTCCATCAGCTTACCGAGACAATGAGACAGAACGATATTTTAAACCTCGACTGTGTTATCAAATACTCAAATTCCAAAAGAGAAATGCATTCAAGACAATGGTACCTCCACAAACTTCAACTTAAAGTCAAGGCTTGCAAATCTCTGAGTCAATTCAAATTCATCCCGAAGATACTCCCATATCTGAGCATACTTGGCATCTTTCCAAGCAATGTCTGATCTGGAAAAAACAAAGAAATCCATAAGTTATAGGCTACAGTAAGCAAACGAGATTGTGAAATCACATAAAAGCTTTGAATAGTTGAACTGAACGAATATCATCTCATGATACAAACCATTAAAAATGGCTTACTATATCAATTAATTGACAGGTCCAATAATGGAGTTGAGTCATAAAACAAAAAATAAAGTTGATAGAGGTTTCTTAAGTACTTTTTATCGCTCGCGTACAAAACTTAAATTTACACCATGCACTGCAAAGGTATTGGAGGAAGACTTGTCAATATGATTTTAGATTCAAACAAGAAGTCTAATAAAAAAATGCACACGCTTTTGGTATGATGGGTCAATCTCCTTGCGTTAGAAACTAAGGCTCCTATCCTTCAACAGTAGCAGATTGGATAGCTATGAATTAGATGTGAAAAGGATCTCTATTTCAACTTTGCTATATTTTATCCAAAAAAAATGCAAAGATCTCCTGACCCAGGCCTGTCGTACATATCTGCTCATATAGGAATTTTCTAAGACATGGTATACAACCATAAATCCAGACCCTCCGAATGTTGATCAAGCCTCTGGGATTCGCCACAAAACAAAATCACACTCTACTGAGTACTGACCATCCTAACCATACAGTCGATGCAATATTGACCACTGAATTGGTCAGATAGGATCCCATCCAAATGAAGGCTCTCATATGAACATTAAGGATGGTTTAACAGAGTGAAGTTTGGTTTGTGATAATCCAAGAGATGGCCCAGCATTTAAACAACCCAGATAGACGACCTTGGATATTTTTTTTATTTGGCTCAATTGATTTTGGACTCTTGCCTGTAAGGCCCTGAATATGTTTCTTTTTTTCCACTTTTTCTCCCCTTTTTCATCATGGAGGCTATTGATCAGATGGTTAGGAACTTAGGATTTGTCCAAGCATCATTAACTTTTGCTGTGATCAAGCCAAGGGCTAACCATCATTTGGACAGCCCAGATTGACAGTAATGTTTACCATGTGTAAAGAAATCCCATACAAATGGTGCCTAGTGTTGTTGGAGTGTGTTGTTTGGCTGTGTGACCAGCACTCCGCCTATGTTAGACTCGTGGACCCTTTGATATTTCATTATTACGCCTCTCTAAAAGCAAAGTGGTTGTCAACATGGTATCAGAGCAGGGAGGTCCCAGGTTCAAGTCCCCAGCAAAGTTCTGAGAGGGAGGTCCCAGTAGGTCGCAGGTTCAAGTCCCCTGCAAAGTGCTGAGGGGGGTGTTGTTGGAGTGTGTTGTTTGGCTATGTGGCCAGCACTCCACCTGTGTTAGACCCATGGACCCTTTGATATTCATTATTACGCCTCTCTCTAAAAGCTTAGAGTAAGTGGTTAACACCTAGATTATCAGTCCAGGAAACCACGCCTCATGAAAAGTACACTAAATAAAGAGGTAAAAAGGATGTCTACAAAAAGGTGTCTACCATTGGTATATATTGTCAAACAAAAAGAGCTACAACCTTTGTTACCAAGATACGGCAAGGATACGGGGCTGTTATGGTATTTACACTTTAAATGGAAGTATCTAATACGGATACGGCACCCATTTTGAAGTATCAGGGTATCATTGGTTACAAGACCAATGTTAAATATCCAATAGTCACAGCCAATTAGAGGATTTGAAACAATAGAACATTGTTGGAATTAGCACATGTATTGCACTATAATTATTCACGAATCAAAGCTCGGAGGCGTGTAGATGTTCCTTGAAGATGAAACAATAGAACACTGTTGGAATTAGCACATGTATTGCACTATAATTATTCACGAATCAAAGCTCGGAGGTGTGTAGATGCTCCTTGAAGATAGTTGAAGCCTCCTACTTGTGCAAGGGATTATGGCAGCTCCATCCCCAGGATTCAACCAAGCCTTGACTCAATTCAGTCTCCCTACGTGTTTGCACTATATGGCGGAGATGAGGTACTTCACCTCTTCTACTAGGTGCCCAATACAATTATAATAAACTAACACTAGTTTGCTCAAAGAACACAAGAAATAAAATGTTTCTAACAAAAGAGAATAAGTATAGGAGTACCTAGTTTCGACCAATTCTAACCCGTAAAGAATTTCTGACATGAATTTAAATTCTGGAGTCTCCTAGACTCCTAAAAAATTAAAACACTACAAACAAACACATCAATTTTTTTTTGATAAGTATAAGCTTTATTGACAACGAAACCAGAACCAGATACGCAGCATAGCTAGTGAGGTTGAGGTGACCTACACAAAGCTAGGCTCCCCAACAAAACTCCCAGAACAACGTGAGGCAGCCAAATCAACTATCCCGGAACAAACACATCAATTGACAGCCAAAATACTCATGCGTCTAGTCGGTGTCTACTATTAACTTATCAAAGTCTCGGACGGTGTTTTAAGAGGCGGGGTTGTGAGGCAATGCTCGGGACTTTCAGATACATGAAGAGTAACCCTCGGCATGTCACACTCCCACCCTTTTTTTCTAAGTAAAAAAAACTAAGGTGAATCATCTTCATTGGACTCCACCTTAATTTATCATACCATTTTCCGACCAAACCATTGATCAAGACCATTAATATTGGCAAGGGATGTCTTCAATGGGGAAAAGCATAAAAACCATATAAGATACTACTCAGTGTTATTAGAATCGTGTGACTTAAATCAAATCATAACCCAAACAATTTGAATCTTATGTCTGAATCCTTTAGACAAAAATCCTATGATTTCTATTTGAATCTTACGATTCGGATACGATTTAGGACTTGACTCTTATAATTCTTTCAAATCTTACAATTTTAATAAAAACACGTGGCATTTTCAAGTGAAAGTAATAACTTCTATTTTTGTACTTTTGTTTTTCCTAAACGTTAAATACTATAAAAATAAAAATAAAGACAATCAAATGGTGTTATTACTAATTAAACAAATTTATAACATGTTTCTTACACTGTCTTTCCACACAAATGTAGGATCACTATAGCATAGTTTCACCATCAACCACGGGTCTTTTTTTTTTTGAATTTTATTGTTCGTCTTTAATATTTCAACTTTAAAGGACCCTTACAGATTTAAAAAGAAGCTAACAAAAGAACTCCTAAGTGGTTAGGGTTATGGATATATACTTATGTGTGAGGTGCACAAAGACGGGAAGCATGTGAGGGGCACCTTTACACCTCTTCTTGGGATGTATGCCATGTACACATTTTTAAACAACAATTCATTCTTTCTCTTTAGGATAAATAAGAAAAAGCTTTTTGATGAGTTATGGAAGTCTCAATCATGGTGCTATATTCATGGAGAAGAAACAACATAGAGCAAGAAGAATGTCATTCAAAGTACGTAAATAAGTGATAAAATTGACTTCAAAGAATGATCGCTTGAATTCCTCCAATTTGATATTTAGCACCAATTTTTTAAAATTTTGCAATTATCAACTTTTCAATGGAAATATTAATGCGGCAAGGTTTTTCATTAATCCTAGCAACAAAGCTGTCAGTGGCATCCATGTGGAGTTCTAATCAATGGGTTTGTGCCTCAAATCTACTATGATTCAGGAAAGTCTATTATCTTTCAGTGGCAAACATCCTCCACAATGGTCAGTGGAATCTTAAGATTTACCTAAGGAGCTTATTCATATTTGGGGCTTTTTAGATTTCCATAGAGAGACTAAATCATATGATGCCAACTCTTGGTGTTCATTTTTGTGTCTCTGTTCAGTGTGGGGAGTGGTTCATCCTAAAGCTAAATTTGTATACTAGTAGAATCTGGTCTAGTTCAACCACAATATTCCTAAACAAAACTTCATCTCTTAGATGGTGATTGTTGAACAACAATTTTACTCTAAAAGCTTAAGCTGTTAGAAGGAGGTTTAACAATGTATATCAAAGGATCCCTGACCACACACAGACCGCATGAGTCCTAACAACTTAAGCTTTTAGAGTAAAGTGGTTGTCATGACGGTATCACAGCAGGGGGGTCCCAATAGGTCGCGGGTTCAAGTCATCAGCAAAGAGCTGAGGGGGGTGTTGTTTGAGTGTGTTGTTTGGTTGTGTAGCCAGTACTCCGCCGGTGTTAGACATGTGGACCCTTTGATTTACATTGTTACGCCTCCCTCTAATAGCTTAAGCTTTTAGAGTAAAGTGGTTGTCAACAGTGATTAAGGGGAAACAGATCACTCGGTCCCTTCTGCTTACTACTAAGATATGGGAGACAACCCAATGCTCATTTTGTTGTCCGCCCGAGGAAACTGTTGACCATATATTCTTTGCTTACCCATTCTCGAGTAATGTTTGGAAAGCAAAGGGATCCAAAAGTTGAAAAGATGAAGTCAGGTGGTTCTACTCTGAATGCATGGGAAAAGACTTGTTTGTTGTGTTGCTAAAAGTAGCTTATTGCACCACTGCCTTCCATATTTGGGTAGAGAAGAAACATGATCATCATCTACGCCTCATCCCAAATGTTTGGAGTCGGCAACATGAATCCTATTTCGCCATTCGACTTTGTTTGGGTAGAGAAGAAACATCAGATTGTTTTCAAAGAGTATCCAAGAATGAAGCCTTTGTGATCAGGTCCATTTTTCCAAATACAAGATTGAAGTGCATTCCCAGCCAGATTTCCACTAAAGATACTCCAAGAATGAGGAGCTTTCTTTCTCGTTGCAACATTTCAGTTTTTTTTTGTTCCCTATAACATCTGAGTGGTGCGTGTGGCCAAGACCTAGAATAGCAGCTGGTCTTTAAACACCGATAGCTCAATAAAAAAAATCCATATGAGCTCAAGGGCATTATAAGGAATGCCTCGGCATCCCACTAATATACTTTCACGCCTGTTTTCCTTGATGGATTCACAGGATATTCCTATGGAGCTGAGGGTGGATCTTCATGGTCTTAAAATTGCTATATCCCATAATATTGCAAGCATTTATATTCATGTAGACTCCGTAAATGTGGTTGAATTTGTAAGCCGTAAAGTTGGGAGTCCATGGGATATGTCTAGCAACTATTTTTGAGGTTCCTGGTCTATTTAGCTCTTGGGATGTAAGTCATTGCTTACAGAGGCTAATAGGGCTGCTGATTTCTTGGCAAGTTGGCATAGAGAATGTCAAAATGACGTTGTATTCCCAAAATAAGTTCCTTAGTAATCAATCTTGTACCATCGAAGAAGAAGCTAGTGGGTGTAAGTACTACAGGTTGTAATATTATTGTAATTATTTACAGATAGGCTTCCATCCAAAACCTAGGTTACCCATTGAAAAAAGAAGAAGAAGTTGGTACCTCTCAAAAAGTCCAAGCTTAAGAATCACGTCAGCTAGATTAGAATTTGCCTTTCCCACTAGTTGAAAAAGTTTTTTCCTTTCCATGGTAAAAGTGCCAGTTTTCTCCATCCCACGATTTATGTCAGTGAACTCTGCAACTATTCCATCAACCTGAAAGAGAAAACAAAAACTCAGTGTGTCATTAATGATCAAGGACAAAGGATACATTTTCCAATTTAAAAGCATACAGACTTACAACATAATGAAAGCATACCTGGCGAACATAGTAATCAAGAGCAATACTTTGACCAAGAACGCTACCAATGGTACGAATTCCGTCAATGTTCAAACGCTGCAGCATTATGTAGTCTAACCCACCTTGCATCCAGGTGTGCAAAGTTGGTTTCTCTCTCACCTCATACTCTACAGTTTCAGCACGTAAAAATCAGGTTTGAGATAAATCTAAAAGTGCTGGAATAGGTGTGCCATAGTATAAAAATTGTGATTATTGCTTGTTGTTGAAATAGAGACATTCGGCAAAGCACAAACAAAAATAACGTTGAGAGGACAAGATAAACTTTCTAAACTTTGACTTCACCTTAAACTTCGGTCAGTTAAAATTCAGAATTAATTCGGGGAAGTTCAATTCGATGTAGAGAATTTCTGTAAAAATTCGCTAACTTAGAGAAGTTTTGAGAATTTTTGCCAAAATGAGTGAAACGATATTAATCTTGCTTAGGTTGTTCTAAATGGTTGTTTTTATGATATAACGAGTTATAAGTGTTTTATCATGTTTGTTTTTATCATATCCTTAAAAATCAGTGTGTTTTACGACCGTTTTGGCAAAAAATTCTCCAAACTTCTCTAAGTTTACTTCGAACTAATGAATTACTTCGGCGAATTTTTGTAATTTTTATACTAAAAAGGGCTAAACTTCGATAAATCAACCGAATTTTTACCGTTTACTTCGAATTAAACGAATTAATTCGTCGAATTTTTGTAAAAATTTTAATACATGTACAGTTTAATTCGGTCATTCAAAATTCGGAATTAGTTCGGCTAATTTCGCCGAATTTTGTTGAATTTTAAAACCCTATTTTCACATAATAACTCAAGCAAAGAGCATCAAAAAGCTCTCTATCTCTCAAAACCAAACTAATAGATTCTCTGATCTTTTTTGATAGGTAATGATCCCGGACAAGGTTGATCAACAAATCTTTGAATGACATGGTTGGAATCAGACCAAGTAATAAATAAAATAAAACGTAGTAAATCCAAATAACCCACTCTTCATAGGAACAAGCCGAAAATGATGGCCCTTAACTTCACACCCAACCAAAGAACTTCTTTTTACACTATTTCGCAAAGCACGAACAAAAATAACGTTGAGAGGACAAAATACACTACTTTCACATAATAACTAACAAAGAGCATCAAAAAGTTCTCTCTCTTTCAAAACCAAACTAATAGATTCTCTGATCTTTTTTTGATAGGTAATGATCCCGGATAAGGTTGACCAACAAATCTCTAAATGACAAGGTGGAATTAGACCAAGTAATAAATAAAATAAAACATAGTAAATCCAAAGAACACGCACTCTTCGTCGGAACAAGCTGAAAATGATGGCCCTTAACTTCACACCAAAGAAAGTGAGCTTCACACCCAACCAAAGAACTACTTTTTACAATATTTCGGAAACCCATAGACTCAATCGTATGGATATGTAAAATACAGGATTTCCAATCCTAGCAGGAAAAGGAGGGAAAAGGAAAGCTACAAGCTTCAATTTCTTCTCCAAGACTACTTCTTATATCACAAACATATTCTATGTTTATAGACCACTCCAATACTCTATTGTAGCAAGAAGAAGTTTTCCTAACACTAACCCACCTCTAATTACTTCCCCTTACCAAAAATTTTACTAATAAATCTAAGACAACATTAGTAATTTTAATCCTATTAAAAGATAAAATATCCTACTACAATACAACTATTTTCTAAACTTATTTCCATCATAATAAGCAATAAAATCCAAACTAAATAAGAAACAAATAAAGCAAATCCTAATCTAGATCTTATGGGGTCCACTAATGAGTGCATGGGCCTTGATCACATGTCGATTGGGACTATCGTAATAGGATGCTCTTGTATCAAACCTTCCTCGTTGAAAAGAATTCAACCTCGAATTCGGATTGAGATACTACAATAGGCCTTTCCAACGGAACAGATACTTTTGAATCACATAATCAATCATACTTGTTGTTTTATCTCGAGGCACATCGGGCATACACCTCGAGATGAGGCACAAGATTAAGCCTCAGGGTTGAGGTGTGAGCCTTAATGCGCAAAGCTTGCGCACAGTAGTTGGGCCATGTGAAAATTAAAAATTCATTTGTTATAATTTTTTTTACTTCTTTCCTCATAATACCCTCCCCAATCATGTTTATTATAAAAAATCCAAAAGAAGATGATTTAGATCACCTTTTACGTCTTTTTTGAAAGCTTTAAAATCCATCTCACCCTAGTTTTCTCATCTTAAGAGATAGTTATTGTACTCTCATTTCTCACCGATTTCGACTCTGTTGCTTCCTATGGGTTCATTGCAACGAAATAGTTCAAATGAACACAATTTATAAAATATCATCGCTTCCCTCTCTAAGATTATGGACATATAGAACTATGGATTATGGTTGATTGGTTATATAGAAACTATGGACTATGGTTTGTCTGTTAACTCTTTGGGTTATATATCTATTGCTTTTGGACTATGAGTCGGTCTACGACTTATTTTCTTTATCTATTTCATTTATATTTGACTACTTTTGATTAATTGAATTATCTTATTTTGTTGATATACATATACTTGTTAACTGTTGAATGTTGATGATAACTAAATATATCAGGCGTTTTTCTCAGACTTGTCACTCATTAAGGTAAATTATCAAGAAGAAGAACTAACAAGTTTATTTTCTTGTTTTCCTTTTATTCATAAGTTGATTCATTATTTTTGAAAATTTGTTATGATTCTTATATAACTTTTGGAGCATTTTTTAAAGAAAAAAATTGATGCTTACGCCTCATAGCGCCTCAAGCTTTACGCCTCGCCTCATAGAAGCAAACTGCCTTGTATATGCCTCACACATTTTAAAATAGTGATCATACCACCAACACTAAGGGCATGTTTGGTAGGCCACTGCGGCGGGAAAATAAAATATTTGTGTGCGCTAATATTCGCCCAAGCGTGTTTGGCACACATTTGCCCGCGCCAAATATTTAGCCGGATCCGCAAATTTGCCCGCCGCGGCGGGAAAATATTGATCACCTCCCCCCCTGAGTAAATATTTTCACACCAAATAAGACTTGGTGTGAAAATTTTATTTTCTCTTGGGAAAATCGCTATTTTCAATGAAAATGAGTTTTTTATACGATGAAAATGAGACCATTTGGATCCTGTGACCTAATATGTGGGTCCCACGCTCACCTAACCCATATTTGACTTACTTTGATATGTGGGACCCACACAAATTGAAAGAAAATGAAGTTAGCTAGCTAATACACATACCAAACGTTATTAAATATTGATATGCACAAATATTTAGCCAAGATAATATTCGTCTGGCTAAATATTCGCTGTTGGAACTCCTTTTCTCACGACCAAACAGGCCCTAATTGAAGATGCCTTGTCAACTTTAGTAAAATCATAGTGAGGTGTATCAAAATCTTCTAGGGTTACCAACATAATTCGATTGTAATTACCATGGAAACTAAGGCTTAAGCCTCAGTAGCGCCTCAAGGCGTACGCCTCTTGCAACTGAGGTTTAAGCCTCAGTTTAGTACCGCCTCCTACGCCTTTTTAAACTTTGGCTCTGCTAAAGGGTACGAAGAGTTCTACCCAATACCCTCTCAATAACTTTGTTTCGTATGACGCCTTGTCTCTATCTTACAGGTCATTCATTACTTCGTTGTCCACCATTCCTATACCTTCTTCAGTGGCAAAAGGGTTGAAGCATCCTAAATGAAAGGATGCAATGTATGAGAGATGAGAGCCTTAAAAAAGAACAAAACTTAGGAGCTAGTTGACTTACCTAGAGGGAAGAAACCAATGGGGTACAAATAGGTGTACACTGTGATGTACAAGGCAGATGGATCAGTAGAGAAGTACAAGGCAAGATTTGCGCCACTTGCTTAAATGAACTCCATAAGGGTGCTCATATCTCTTATTGCTAACTAGTCGTGGCCTTTACATCAGCTGGATATGAAGAATGCATTACTTCATGGAGATTTACAAGAAGAGGTGTGCACGGTTCCTCCTCCAGGATTCATACCAACAGGAAATGGTAGCAGAGTGTGCAGACTAAAGAAGTCCCTATATGGGCTGAAGCAATCTCCCAGAGCATGGTTTGAAATGTTTACCCAGGTAATGAAGAATTTGGGTTCCACCAAAGCCAAGCTGATCATAATTTGTTTGTTAGGCATCATGGGAAGAGCACCACTGCTCTCGTTGTCTATGTGGATGACATCATTGTGATGGGGAATGATGTTGAAGGAGTTACACAACTAAAACGACATATTGCTAGTGAGTTTGAAACGAAAGATCTAAGAACCCTAAAGCACTTTATGGACGTAGAGGTTAGAAGATCATGTCAGGGTATCTTCATCTCTCAAAGGAAGTATGTCCTTGATCTACTAAAGGATTCTGAAAAATTATGAGCCAGACCTATGGACACCCCTATAGAACATAATCACAAGCTAGGTGAGGCAAGTGGTGAGTTACTAAAGGACGTTGAGAGCTTTCTGAGACTAGTTAAGAGATTGATATATCTCTCTTTGACTAGACTGGATATTGCATATGCAATCAACGTGATCAACCAGTATATGCATTCACCTAGAGACATCCACTTGGAGGCAACACATAGAATTTTGAGGTATCTCAAATCCTCCCATGGCAGGAGACTTCTCTTAAAAAACAATGGTCACATGAGAGTGGAATCATACACTGAGCAGGTGCCAAGGATGACAGAAGATCCACTTCAGGGTATTGCACCTTTGTTGGGGGTAATCTTGTGACATGGAGAAGCAAGAAGCAACCTGTGGTTGCTCGATCCAGTGCAGAGGCTGAGTTTTGAGCTATGGCTCATGGCTTATGTGAGATGTTGTAGTTGAGGATCTTAGTAGCTGAACTAGGATTCCATGTTACTAGCTCAGTGAGCCTGTATTGTGATAACAAGGCAGCAATCAGCATTGCTCATAATCCAGTTCAACATGATCGAGCAAAGCACATTGAAGTGGACAGACACTTCATACAAGAGAAGATTGTTTCTGGGGAAATTTGTACTCCCTTTGTGAAGACTGGCGAGCAGATAGCGGATGTATTCACTAAGAGAGTTCCAAGCCATCAGTTGCACAAGTGTCTCATCAAGTTGTGCATGATAGATATCTACGCACCAACTTGAGGGGGGGGGGGGTGTTATCGGGGTAGTATTATATTTTATGTTTATGTTGAAAGGGTAAACTTATCCATGTAAAAGTTTCATAGTATAAACAAAAAAGATTGGAGTCATGTGACACGCAAATGATCTCACTTCCTCTAACTCTTCTTCTCTCTTTCTTCTTCTTCTTTGTCTCTATCAAACCCTAACCATAGAATCTAACCTAACCTTATTACCAAACCCTAAAATACAACTGAATCCACCAAAAAAATACCCAAGAAAAAAGAGAAGGCGATACAAAGATTCGGTAAGCCAGTAGATTATTTTCCAATTTTTTTTGATATTATAACCACCTACTTGAAGCTACATTGATATTCTTAATAACATGTTGATAAGAAAGTGGGTATCGGGTTCACTATTAAGTTGACGTAATTGAATGCATCATGAAGGAATGAAGCAAGAAAATATGACTCTCTGTGCAACTGTACAGTGTACTCATGCCTTTCTGGTTTCAGGATAACTAACATACATATGACCAGGAGAAAACAAATAATAACCAGAGATTCTACCCAAAACTTCAACAAATGCTTGTGCATAGACAGTCTAGATATGGGCATTTGAGAAAGTATCTAGGGTGGACCAGGATGGGTAGGGTAAAACATTTAATGGCCTTCCCATTTTCCCAGAACGCGGGCACTTTTGCAAGGTCCAAGATGGATAGGGGTTCACAAAAGAGGGAGTCTTTCTAGCTAAGTTGACCAAAATTAAGAGTGCAGAAAATGGACTAAATTCTGTATCCCAGGATCTTAAACGGATGATCTATGATCCCTTAGTAGAGAAACTAGAATGCTGACAAAGTAAATAATTAGACAGAAGCTATGTTTCTGGTGGTTAACTCCAAAACATTATTCATCAATCTGTTTTTTGTTTTGTTTTTGGTGTGTGTGTTGGGTTTGGAGGGGGGGGGGGGGGGGGGGCTTTTTTGTTTTTATGTTAAGAGTCTTTCCAGCATTAATCTTTAAAAATTTGCCACATTAAACTCCAACAAGAAGGAAATATTAAATGGCCAGGGATAAGAAACTTCGTATTTTATTAAAACAATTCTAGGATTAAGGGATCACCATCCTTTCTCATTTCTGGGAGCAATCCTGAAGCATGCCTTTTCACAATCTTCAGATACCCATCAACTTCGTGATCACGAACATTAAACAAGACGATGGATCCGTACTGGAAAACTACCATGAAACAGCAGCTACTCCCACTTAAGCTTGCATACACACCCTGAAATATAGAACTTAACATACAGCTTCCAGATTAGCATACAGTTTGACATATTAGCTAATGCAGTATATCTTTGGCCAAGTGAGCAATAAGCCAATGAGTGACACTAAGCATCAGCATTATGAGAGAAACAAATACACTACACGGGATATGCAATTTTAAACGCTGAAGTATTTCAATAACCCAATGACACGGAATATTGAAGTTCATTGCTAAAGCAAAGTGTAGAATAATGACCTCTACTACAAGTCTACAAGTGAATTGGCGCAACAAAATATATTATGAAATATTGTTTTAGGAATTTGTAGACTCCTTCAGGGCATTTTTCTTGTTTTGCTGCTACAAGCCCATCAAGGAAGCGAAACCTCACACCTAAATAAAAATTTTAATCCTCGGCATCCATTGGCCATGTGAAGCCAAATTTTCTATGAATTCTATTTCAAAAAAAAGTCATGTGTACAGTTCATTGATGTTTACACTGCTAGTACTCCTATGCACATTGCCATGCTTTAGTTTTTCAAACAGTAGGAAATCCTCCAATCAGCTATTACATATCACAACCATGAGCGACAGGTCGTCTAGATCTGGGTGATGTCTTCTTTAATGCACAAACTTTTATCTCCACTGTCCTAATCCACGAAATTAATAGAACCTAGTGAACTAATAATTCCCTATAGAATTGTAGAACGAAAACATTGAAAAACCTTGTAGCATGTAAACCCACAGATATTCTTCAATTCCTCTGCTTCAATTCACATACTACATTACATAGATCCAATGAACTAAAAATTTAAAAACTAGTCAAACAAAATGAAAATTTAGAAAACATAAAATAAAGAAAAAAAAAAACCAACAAACTTACGTTAGGATCAGATTTAATGTCGCTGAACCTAAGAACAACGTAATTGGTCATTCGAGAAGTAGGCGGGATGAAATTGGCTTTATTCTGATCCACCAAATCTCTCAGATCAATACTGCAACCATTAACCAAGTAAGAAACACGCACACACGCGCACAAATCTAATTTTAAAGAGAATGGGTAAAAAAAGAAGGGATGACCACCTGGTGGAGAAGAAATAAGCCCTGACGGGAATCGACGGCCTCGTCTCCACTTCATTTATGTTTCCATTGCCATCGCCAACCTCCGAGCACGAAAACGGGTCGTTCCAGTCCAATGTGTCAGCCGAATTGTTCGAAGAAATACCTCGAACGACAATCTTGATACCGGCGTTGGAGTTTAAACTGAAAAAGTTGGGATTCCTTGGCTTGGAAGATAGGGTTTTCTCACAAGAATGACAGCGAATTGTATTGCTCGGGAGAATAATACGAGTTTTTGTGAGGGGGAATTGGGTTCTGGACACCGCCGTCGCTGATGATGAAGATGGTGAGGAGGAGAGTAGAAGCATGGTCTTCAAATGCTTATCAATCGAACGGCTTCTCCACGTTTTCATCCGAGCATCTTATGTTTCCTTTGTTGCCACCAGTAGTACAGAAACCTGGTAATCTCTCCGAGGGAGAGGAAGCCCGATTTTAACGAGAGGATGGGAATTGAAGTAGCCCGAGTTTGCTGAGTAAAACTTCTGTCACGAGATGTTGTGACCGAAGCCGGTCACAACCCACAATACAAGCCACGTGGCACATTATTAGAGGGCGCTGACCGTATGGATGTTTGGCCAGTCCCTCGGTCGACGTGCAAAACCAAAAATCAGCCTGATTAGTGATTTCTAAGCGTTCGATTGAAGTTATTTTCATGGGTTGATTTTAACCGTATGAGTTTGAGCATTATAAAGCGTTATTTGGGTGAAAAGATCCAAAGGTTGTAAATCACTAATCAGGCTGATTTTTTGGTCTGCAGGTCCACCAAGGGAATGGCCAAACATCCATACGGTCAGCGCCCTCTAATAGTGTGCCACATGGCTTGTGACCGAAGTCTTACTCGAGTTTGCTATCCCCCTCAAAAAACCAAATGCCGCGTGACCCACTATTTCGGCCCCACAGATCCTTGCTTCTTTGTTTACCTCTTGGTGGACCTATAAACCAGAAATCATTTTAATTTGCCGATTTCTAGCCGTTGGATTTGAGCGTGATTTCTGGCTGTTAGGTTTTAAGTTTTTCTTACTGCTAAAGATCACCAATCAAGCTGATTTTTTTGTGTATAGGTCCACCAAGAGGTGGCCCAAACATCAATAAAGTCAGTGGGACTGAAAGCATGTGGCGTTTGGGAGGAGAGAGACTTCAAATTTTGAAGATCAGTGGACAGCATATATTTTCTTGGAATTAAAGAGATATATCATGAAAAAATTATATTGTATGTAGATAACTCATCGTCCGTGCTCTTTCTTACACGTGGCACACGTCTAGGATTTTATCGAGATGCACTAGTCCGGTGGGTTCCACGCCCGAACTGAGGCGATATGGCAATACTGTACCCATTCACTTATTTTATGGGTGAATAGACAAATCTACCCTACTAAATGCAATTTTAATGATTGGAGTGGGAGACTGTAATCCGATACCGCTTTGGCTTTACGGGTGAATAGACAAATCTGCCCTACCAAATGCAATGTGAATACCCAAACCCATTTATCACCAGGTCCAAAACCATCTTCACGTAGGCCCCACATGGGCATGCCATTAGGAGTGTTAGAACATGATCGTGTATGTTTTATTGTATGTGTTAGAACATGATCGAAATCAGCACGCTTTCTGAGGATGATCTCTACGAGGAGCTTGACTCATCCCCATGTGAATAGGGGTGTCAACGGGTCGGTTCCGGTTCTGTTCCTAAGGTGACCAGAACCGGAACAATCGCTTCCGGTTCTTATCGGTTTGGTTCCTTAACGATTCCGGTTCTCAAAGTGATGGATCCGGAACCGGAACCGATTATGTGTTTATGTCGGTTCCGGGTAGATTGGGCCAAATCTTGAGAATATCAGAATATTTACACTATATTTATTTATTGGTACCGGTTTTTATCGGTTCGGTTCCGGTTCTTATTGGTTTCGATTCCATATTAAGCTACCCAGAACCGGAACCGTTATCGTCGGTTCGGTTCCGGTTACTTTTTAATCAGTTCCCAAAAATGTGGAACCGGAACTGGTATTTTCGGTTCCGGTTAAACGGGTAAAATTGACACCCCTACATGTGAACCCCATGGTGCTCTATAAATACGTGTTAAGATAATCCGTGTATGAATATCATGAACACATGCACACACACACATATGGTCATGTTACTTTAGGCAGTGTTTGGTAGCGTGTCTCTGACGCACGTCTTGGCTGAAGGTGCACGTCTTGATCGATAACAAGTGTTTAGGTCACAGCAAGGCGCACACCTTCGAAGACACGGTGAATCTTGAAGACGTGCGAAAGTGAACCTTTGAAGGTTCACCTCCCCCCTTGAGTTTTCAAAGACGCACCAATGTACGCCTTGAAGGTTCACCCACCCTCCACCCCCAATGGGCTTAGCCAACCTATGTATGGCCCCCTTACAATGTATTGCCCCACTTAACATATAGCTTATGTATGATCTATCAACACACCTCTATTATGTGGGACCCACATATGATCCATCAACTTCCATTCTAATGTGGGGCCCACATGATCTATCAACTCTAGTTATTATGTGTGGCCCACCCTAGTAATGTTGGGCTCACATGATCTATCATCTTTTGTTCTTATATAACGCCTACATGATCTATCAAGGGCCGACATGATCTATCACCCTTCGTTCTTATGTGGGGATCACATGATCTCTATCAAATTCCTGTTATTATGTGTGGCCCACACAATTCCAAGATGTGCATCTCCATCTATGAAATAAATACACGAGAACTAAAACACACATCTTCGAGGCATGCGTGAGTGTAGAACCAAACGTCGATCTTGGCCTTTGCACCTTGAAGACGTAGACTTTCAAGATGCACATTTTTGGCTCAAGACACACTACCAAACACAGCCTTAATGTCTTGTTTTGACATGCCTATGTGTGGACATGTGTTGCTAAATCAAGTGATGATTTTTCACGAGAAAATCTTAGTAAAAAAATCATCTCAATTTGACATTGTTCATCTCAATTTCTAAAAGATATTTCTAAACATGGGTTATTAGAATCGATTGGATCGATCTCATTCGTTGATCTAATGATCAGGGTTTTGACTTACGAGGGACAATAACATACGATTTGATTAAACCCATATCGTTAGTTACGTCTCTTCTCAGCGAATAGATCACCTTTGAGTAAGAGAATGACCAAAACACGTGAAAAATGTATATGTATTGATTTTTTTTTTTTACAAAATACAAGATTTATGAAATATATATATATATGTGTGTGTGTGTGTGTGTACTTCTGATGAGAGGGCTTGATTTATAAGTCTTTTGAGAACTTGCGTATATGTCGCCTACGTCCTAGAGTGAATGTAACCATTTTTCGCTACACGACTTTCATTTGGAAGAAACAAGCCTAGCCTACATACAGTCATGAGTTCATCTCGAGATGCATGCGAAGTCTCGTGTTTTTATTTTTTGTTCTATATAAAAAAATGACTAAAATATATTTTTCTTCTTCATAAAGTCTCCAAGAAAATATTCTCATTTTGAAAAACTTTCAAAAAACTCTTGCTTTTAAAAAATCACCATATTATAAGAATGGGTGAATTGGATTGTACAGCCTATCTCATGCAATAAAAGTTTTCATTGTAGTGGAACAATTTTCTACAAGATGTTTTAGTGATTATCTATAATGCAATAGAGCCATATAGATTCCTTGTATGATAAAATTTTGATTAATTCCAAAGGTTTGTTTTTTTGGGACTTTAGTCCACTAGATAATATAGTTTTAGCAATGGTTTTAAAAACGGCTGTTTAAACAGTTTTAACAACGGTAATGCCCCAAGCCCGTTTCCATTAAAACCCTTTAAACGCGTTTTATCGTTTTTTAATAAAACGGCCGTTAAAATCGTTTAAACATACTTTTAATTCTGAAAAATTTTGTGAAAAAACGGCCGTTAAAATTCGTTTAATTTTCATTAAATTCCTTTTTTTTTTCAAACTTCAAAAATTGAATTCCAGCACCATTTTTTTTTTGTTAAAACCGTTAAAATCTATTTTTTTATGTTTTTTTTTCATTTTTGCCCCTGGCCGTTTCAATCCGTTTAAACGGTAATGCCCCCAGTCCATTTAACCGTTAAAACGACCTCTTTTAAACCTTGGTTTTAGCGAGGGAAATAAATTTTGCAAAATTATCAAAATATTTTGTGAAATGTTTCCATTTTATAGATTATCAGAGGAAACAATACATATGTGAAAAATGTTAAATTTCACGAAATATTTTCACACATATCAAAATGTTTCGTGTGAACAGTAAATTTTGATCAATTGATAGTGCAAAAATGTATTATTTCGGTCGAAATATTTCGACATGCATGGAAACATAAAAATCAAAGGTAAGAAACATCTCATTTGAGCTCAAAACCGCTACAAATCCCACATTTGATCCAACACTCCTTTATGTATATATTTTTATTGAAAAAAATGCTAATTTATGGTAGATTTATTGATTTGCGCATTCAATGATCGATCGCGAAGGCGAAACAAATTTCTTTTTGAAATGTACGTAAGTATAAAATTTCTTGCTATTGTTTCTCACTACAAATAGATAGATTGGATGTAAATGCATCAAATCTATAAACCTACATGATGCATTTACATTGGATTTGTGCATGGATTGCATATCATTTAGAGAATTTGAGAAAAATTCGAATTTCATTGATTTTTATCCTAGACATTCATGATTGTGCATAAATTTATTATGTTGCATAAGTTAGCCTGTTCTATATGGGTGGATTAAATTTTTCCAATAAAGTATTTACGCATTCAAAAAACTAAGTAGATGTTACAAGTTAATGGTAAATAGGTTTTCTAAACTTATACACAGTAAAAAATGATATTGATGTAAGTGAATAAGGATTCGCTAATCCCTTTATTTATGTCTATTTTGTAATTAACAATTAAATATTACTTCGATTAACTATCAGATACCAATCTCAACATTCTACACGTGATTGTATATTATGATTTGACAACTAATGAGTGTGCTTTTATACTTGTTTTGCCATTTTTTCAAACTTTCTACAAAAAATTCTACAATATTTTTATCATTTCCACGGAAAAATGTATTATTTCCACATTGGTCAAAATATTTTTCACAAAATATTTCCATTTCCGAGCTCATTAGAAGTACAATTTGGAAGGCTCATAAGGCCCACCAAAGTGGTTGGTTGATGAATCCGACAATTTTGCACTGGAAACGTTTATTTTAGTTAAACACGATATGAAATGACCATATGGTTGAGAGTCCTAGGGTCTTATCTTTCAAAGAAAATGGATCTTGGGATTGGTAGGGAGGAAGTTGGTATGTTGTTTTCTTTGAAAGAGGAAAGGTGGAGGAAAAACATAATATTTCATTCATTGGTTTTGCATTTTTGGTTGTGGTGACGACGACAACGATGGTGGCCAGAGGATAGGGGCAGTGCTGTGTCGTTAAGGTGATGGAGGTTGCTATGTGCAAGATAGACGAGTTAGAGATAACTTAAGTCATACTATGTCAAGGGAGGCAAGTCTAATTTATTTCGACTCAAGAAGGCATATCAAATATTTCACACTAACGAGGGAGAAAGGTAAAAAATCATTACACACATTATTACTTTAAATGCAAAAGTGGGTTGGGGCACACCCATGCGACGTTCACACGACGCTCATCAACATTGATCATGTAAGAGGTCCATCATCAACGTTGACGAAGGGCGATAGTGTGAGCTACATGGCACAATGTTGACCATATGGATGTTTGCCCCATCCCTAAGTAGACCTACATACCAAGAACCCACATGATTAGTGATTTCTAACCTTTGGATCTTACCTATCAGAAAAAAAAAAACCTTTGGATCTTACTATCTATTGCTATTTTAAAGCCAAAACTAGGGTTTTGGTATGCCTCCTTCACAAAGCATTCACAAGATGCCCATCACGTGGGAAGTCCATCATCAACGTTGTTGATGCGTTGACGACAACGTGAGCCATGTGGCACACTCTTAGAGAATACTAACCATATGGATGTTTGGCCCATCCTTAGGCATACCGCATACAAAAAATCAGCCTGATTAGTGATTTATAACATTTGGATCTGAAATAATGCTAGAAATCCACGTTTAAAAATAAACTATGGAAAAGACTCTAATCCAACAAATATTATTAATTAGGTTGAATTATGGTACGTAAATCCAGCTAGGGATGGCCAAACATCCACAGGGTTAGTGGTCTATAAGAGCGTGGCCGTGTGCCACCCACTAATGTGTGTGTGTTTATATTCATATGTGCAATGCACGTGCCACCTCCTAATATGTGTGTGTGTGTGTATCTATATAACAAAACAACTCACTTGTCTTATCCCTTATCTTATCCGGCTTCATAAGATAAATAGTGGTTAAGATCAAATCCATCCATTTAATATGGACGGTCATATTTTAAACGCCTTTGTCAGAGAATGCCGTGGGCACGGGCTATAATAAGGGATCGAGCTTAGTTGTCTCCCTTAGGGTTCAATAAAGAAGTACCGAGATCTTATCCCCCAATTAGACGGTGGATCTCAGCCACTCACACCTGATTTTGACAAATGCTTTGTCGGGGAGTGCCATAGGCACGGGCCACACACTAATATACATTTAAGAGGATGCTGTTTGGATTATTCTTGCAAGCTGGAATATTTAAATTTCAAACTAGTGCTAGCCTCTTGCTGATAGCCCGATACTACAAAACGATCCTTGAAATGGGGAAAAAAAATCCTGTTTGATCTTATATGTAATTGTTTGCAACTACGGCTCTGCTTGGTATGCCACAAACAAATGCAATTGCATTGGTTTACGGTGGGTTCCACAATTTTCGTTGCTTGGTTACCCTTTGCAAATGTGGGCCCACTGCATTGAAATTCCAAGCATTGCATCCGCATTCCATCTCACCTAATAATTTGCTGCATTGTAACACCGGATAAAATCCATGGAATTACAATGCAGTCTCTCTCTTCTCTCTCTCGATTTCGATCTTTCCTCTCCCCCTCTCTTTCACTTCAGAGAAATCGTTGAACTCAAAGAACTAGATCCAATCTCTTTCATTGAAATCAAATCGGGAAGAAGAACCGTCTTTATAACAAAACCCTAATTGTACAACTCTCTAACTTGCCTTTCTCTCCCAACCTTGTGTCTTCGCCTTCGAATATCATCTCAAGGGCCCGAAAACCAGAAAAAAAAAATGGCGAATCCAAGCTTCATTGGATTCTTTCTATAATCTCTACTTCTCTTCAGTTCTCAAGAAGTTTAGATCGATTAGATGAAGTTCTCGCAGCACAGATCGAGACTCTAAGCTCGATTACGCAGGTTTTCTTCGGTTCTAGACTGAATTGCTTATTTTCTTTGTGTTTTCTGAAATTTTTGATTGGTGGGATTTTCGTTTTCTGAAGTTAGGATCAATTAGATGAAGTATCTGATTTTTTTTTTTTGCTTTAATTAATGGATGTAGGTGTTTGTGTTTCCTAATAAGTACAGAGGAATTTTTTTTGCATTTTTCCAAAACATGGATCACAGTATTGATAGAGTGTAGCTTGTGTCATCTTTGTTTAATCTCTACATATTGTGGGATCTAGATGATGGAATCCATTAGTCATTTGACATTGTAGGTTGCTATATTTTAACTATCTTGTGGTATTAGGATATGTTAATCAGAGGATATTTCCTAATGAAACAAAAGAACAGTTAAGGCATGGGTTTTTCAAATTAAGTCATTGGATGGACAGCCTTAATTTGGTGGTTGGGTGGACTAAACTGCAATTATCTCCTAGTTTGGCTGTGGGTTGGAAGGAAATTATCCTTTTTTTATCAGGGGCTTTGGATGGGACACGGGGGTGTTGTGGGCATCCCTGTTTTTGATTGTGCAGATTCTGCTGGTGCATGTCAGAGCTTGACGGTAGGCTGGATCCCCAGTTTGCTTGGTAGAATAACAGCAATGGAGCTGGTATTTAGTTCACATAATTGGTACAACTGTGCTGCAAGGTTTCTGTGCAATAATCTGAAAAAAAAATTTATAGCAAAGACCATTGTTTTATATTTGAAAACAATTTTTTGGAATGATACATTGGCAACAAAAAGACTAAACAACAGGTGAGAAAGTTAACAGACGTACACCAGCTAGACATTATTTGCTTATTAGCTTAACCCATGATCAGGCCTCCCAACAGACAGAAAATTGGAAATGTATGGATAATGTTAAAGGAATCCACTTTTAAGCCTATTGTGATGTCATGGTCAGAGCAGCAAATCACCATAGGAGTTCAGCAAAGCATCATCTCTGCAGTTCATGCTAACTCAATTATATTAGATAGAAGAAGATATTAGGGGTAGAAGACCTGTCGCAGGATGAAAAGAAAGGTGGTAGAAGTCCTTAAGTGAGAATGATTGAGGAATTCCAGAGTTTTAATTGTTGTCACTAAACTTTGAGCAATTTGTGAGTCCTGAAATTGCTTAATTTTGCAGAACTTGAAGAAATAGCCATTGAAGCAAGCTTGTTCACTAATGTTAACCAGTGCAGGTAGCTCCTAAAACTGACTCACGTACAATTATTAATTATATTTGCTGTCTAAGTTCTAACAATTGCTTGGATGATTGAGTTCCTCTATTTTTTAAGCTTGTACTAACAGTGGCTGTGTGTTCTCCACTATTAAGCATGTTAAAATTAATGAAAAAATGCGAGATAATTAATATATGAAGGAATGATCATAAATCATTTTTTTAAATGCACAATATATAAGTTTCTTTCCTTTTTCTCTCTCTATCTGTAAAAAAAATGGGGAAAAATCAAATTTTTTTCCAAAAATATTGCATTTATTTGCAATGCATAGGCTAACCAAGCACAATACATTAGTTTACGGAGTTTATCTCAATTCCTACCAAGCAACCATAAGCAAATGCATTGTAAACTAATGCATGGTAACTTAATGCATTTGCATTCATTTGCAAAATGCATTCCTTTACAGCGTACCAAGCAGAGCCTACGTGTGTGGATAGGAGAAGCAATATTAATATAATTTGCATTTTGCAGCACGGTGACCCCTCATCGATCATTTGATAAATTAACCATCCTTCTTTGCATTTGCAATGCAAGTAGGGGACAATATTGGATTATCTGTTTCATATTGCCACCGAAAATACCGCGTTCAATCATAAGAGGAACACCATCTAACGGATGACAAAAACACGAAAGCAAAATTTCAACTTGGTAACTACTCAAACGACGTACATGTTGAACAAAATCTTCATCATGCATTGACGAAAATAATGATGCTCTGCCTAGCATGTTTTTCCAATCCCTAGGTGGACCTACAAACCAAAAATCAGCCTGATTAGTGATTCCAAGGCGTTGGATTGGAGTTATTTTCATGGGTTGATTTTATCCGTGTCAGTTTGAGCATTATTGACTATTATTTGAGGTACAAAGATCCAAAGGTTTGCAATCACTAATCAGTCTGATTTTTGGTTTGTAGGTCCACCTAGGGATTGGAAAAACATTGCACGTGGTCAGAGTCCTCTAATAGTGTGCCACATGGCTCATATTGCGTACTGTCATCGACTTCTTACTGATAGACACAATGATTCCATTATGCCGCTTTGTTGGATATCACTCATCCATCTTGCTCACTGTTGGAACTTTTATCAAGTGATTAATAAATTTGAGTCAAAGGTAATCTGGCTGCCTGGGTTCTCTCCATATACTCTAAAATGGTTTTATTGCCGAGTGGGATGCTGGCAGACTGTGATGACCATCTGGACCCGCTACGTTGACAATGGTTTGAAGCAAGGTTTAAAAGGGACCGTTATAACAGTATAACGGTCTGGGGGTGTTACCGTCCGTTATAACATGAAAAAAAAACGCTCAGGGGGCAAAAACGAAAAAAAAATGGAAAAGAAACAAAAAATAACACACAAAAACGGCCATTTTTTTCACATTTTTTTTTTCCAGAAAAGAATGGTCGTTATAATGGAAAATAACGACAGTTATTTTCTGGGCGTTAACAGTGCGTAATGTAACGGGGTAGGTCCAAATTTGTTATAACGGTCGATTTTTAAACCTCGGTTTGATTCTCGGCCTATCCCGTTCTGGATTGGGCGATCCGGAAGCCACCAATCTGAACAATAATGGTGTTTTCTTGCCATGATCGGCGCAAACCAGACCGGTATCAGCGCCCTCCGATCCTAAGATTTTGAACCATGGTTAACATTGACACCCTTATCCACTTAATGCTCATGGGCTACCTCAGTTTGCACTTTGCTAGCCCTCGATTTTTCCTAATTTTTAGAAATGGCACTGATCCGAGGACTCAAATCCTTAACCAAAATTATCGGCCGTGGTGTGTGGTTGATAGTGCTGAACTGGCATTCACTTTACCAAAGCAAAACCACCATTCGATTTCATGAAATCCACGGCCGAGAGTTTGGGTGTAAAATTGAGTCCTCAGATCCCCACCCTTTTAGAAATAAGTGAAAGAAACCTCTCTCATCACCGGATGGCAATTGAGCTGAAACTTGCCATGCGGAGAACGGATAAGGCGGTCCCACGGGTGGACTCCTTTAGACCCGCCACCTCAGCTGCTATTGCAGGGATCGATGTCTATTGTGTCCACCCAGATTACATTGCACTATAAACTTAATTTTTTAATTTTTTGCAAACCCATAGTTTGTCTCATTTCCTGTCCACTGCTTTTTGGACCGGTCATAGCACAAATTCTCATCCAAAAGACGATCAATTGCATTGTTTAATCCAGTTAACAAAAGTCGCTAGCAACACTATCAACGTACACGTACCCCTCTTCCCCATGAAATAAAATCTAAGGTGATGAGATGGTAATGAGCTTATTGTTTATATAAGTTGGTGCTCTGATTAGACGGTTGGATTGATGTCACGGAGCCATTGATTGAATAGGGACCTGCTAACTAGAGGAATTCACAATGCGGTTCACCGTGGAATAGAAACAGAAGGTGGAGCCTAGCCAAAACCTAGACAGATATTATATCAAGGATGTATGTATCGTAGTTCTCAATACGCCATGAAGCACCATATATATCCTCGTTTATAAACCCACAGGAGTTGCATGAGCTTACACGTACAAATACAATCAACAGCCTTGATACGGTAAAGGTCTTTTCGTGATTCGATTTCTGCGTAAAAAATCCCATGTTCGACAAAAATATAGGGGGGTGTTCTCGTAATTCTGAGGATATCAGAGGGTATAAAGAGATCAAACAATTATTTATATGACAGGGACGCTAAAAACAGCGGTATCCAGAAAGGGCGTCTTGGACCTGTGGTCTTCCATAACTTTCAGGGCTTTCGGTATCCTCTCTCTCTCGCGCGCGTTTCCCCTTCTCAGAGATTCATCTGGTTTTCGATCCGCCATTGTAAGTCTTCGAGCTCGAATTCCGAAACCATATCCCTAATTTGTTTTTATTTATCTCTCTTCGGATCTTTCGATTTACTACAGGCGACGACGACGAGGATAATAATGACGATGACGATGACGATGTTCATCTTCGTTTATTTTATTTTTATGTTGATTTGCATGTTTGTGCGCGTTTAATATCTGATCGTATCCGTGTCATGCATCGGATTTTTCAAGATTAGGTTTCGAAATTTCGGTTTTGATTAGTTAATGTCGATTATAGGCGATTCAATCCGATGCACTATTTGTATCATTTCTGATCTTCTTTTTGTCGCACCAGGGGTGATTTATGGATTTCTAGGGTTACTTCTAACCCCATGGATAGGCAACGGTGATTGTACTGATCAAACTAGTCTTTTAGGGTTTTATTTGCCATTTGCGAAGATAGTCGTTTTTTATCTCATGAATTATGACAATCTAAGCTAAATCACACATAACGGTGCATGTTAAGAAAACCACACAATCCTTTGGTTCACCCTTGCTGTTTGAACATGCATATTTTGTTCGTTTGGCGGATTTATGAACGTTTGGGTAACGGAAAGTCTTTGAAATGCAAATGATTTTGGCCGGAACCTTGTTTTTTATTGATTTTTTCTGTTTTTAAGGTAAATCATGGGTGACATGGGAGAGAAGACGTGTCCTCTCTGCACTGAAGAGATGGACTTGACGGATCAACAATTGAAGCCATGCAAATGTGGTTATGAGGTTTGAATTACCAATCTTTGTTCATTATGGATTATGTTATTGGACATTGCATCCGTAATTCTTGTTATTATCTGTAATTTGCATAACAGAAATGCTCTGCGCATAATTCAACAAAGAGGAAAAATATTATCTTGGATTGCATTCTACTTTGTTAACTATTTAATTTACCTCGTGGAAGTTCCCTTTTTAATTACTTATTGCTTTTTATCCCTTTAGATATGTGTTTGGTGTTGGCACCACATAATGGACATGGCTGAGAAGGATGACTCAGAGGGACGATGTCCGGCGTGCCGCACACCTTATGACAAGGAAAAAATTGTAGGGATGGCAGCAAATTGTGAAAGGTTGTTTTGGTGCATAGACAAATTCTATTATTTGCATGATATTCTGCTGGAAAATGGGAAATCTCATGATGCACTCACCCTGCAACAGATTGGTGGCTGAAATTAATTCAGAGAGAAAATTAAAGTCACAGAGGGCGAAACCAAAAACACACGAAGGAAGGAAGCATCTTAGCAGTGTTCGGGTGATTCAGCGGAACCTGGTGTACATAATCGGGATACCTTCCGATTTAGCCGATGAAGATGTTCGTAGCTCCTCGACAACCTGGTGCACGCAATTATTTTCTTTATTTTGTAGATCTGAGTGTAATTTTGTGGTTTGAGCAGGTTCTTCAGCGCAAGGAATATTTTGGCCAGTACGGAAAGGTTCTAAAGGTGTCTATTTCTCGTACTGCTGGGGGTGCTATTCAGCATTCTTCAAACAACACTTGTAGCGTGTAAGTTCAATGAATGCCAGCACGTCTTATGGCCTTCTTGAGTCCTTGATCTTTATCTTACAAATATTGCTTGTACAAAATTAAGTTACTGTTTCAGGTTGGTGGTGTGAATTTTTTTATCTGCTTGTATTAAAAATTGTGCGGGCCCATTTTCTCGCTTTTGGTTCAGATATATTACTTACTCGAAAGAGGAGGAAGCTGTTCGATGTATTCAATCAGTGCATGGTTTTCTGTTGGAAGGTAGATCCTTGAGGTAAGCTTATGGTTCATTACGTCATTATTCAATGGTTACATGAGCAAGCAACACCTTAGTTATCAACTTGATGACTGTTTTGAGTTGACATTTGCAGAGCATGCTTTGGAACCACAAAGTATTGCCACGCATGGTTGAGAAATACGGTATGGATTAATAATTGTTAGGATGGTGTTAAAATTTGTGAGGAAGGTTGCTTTAATTTCACTGGAAGTAATGCTTTTGTTGGTCCAGCCTTGCAGCAATCCAGATTGCTTATATTTGCATGACATTGGCACCCAAGAAGATAGTTTCACTAAAGATGAGATAATTTCAGCTTATACAAGGTATATCAATTAATAAAATAGTTTCACTATTCTCTTCCATTTTTGTGGCTTCCTATTCTTCTTATAGCTTCCCTCTTTATTGATAATACGTGGTTCTATTAAACTTAACTGGTCTTTAGAAACTATAGCTCGTGTGTACATCTCATAATGCTTATTTGTTGAAGAAGATACTAGAAATAAAAGGAGACTACATTGGAGGATGTTAGTGCTAGGGACTCTTGACACCACTTTTTTTGATTAAATCATCTGCCGATCTGTTATGCACTAGACAGGGAGTATCGATAGCTGTCTGGACTCTGCGTAAATCTTCTGTTCCCGGTATTGATTGCTGGTAGGGAACGCCCTTATGGATATAATGAGTGGCATTACAAGAGCTATCACTTCAATCATGGTTTAATATTTTGGAATGTTTTGTTTCGTTTTGTATTGTTTCGCCAAGATGAACCGAGACATTACAATACAATAAAAAATATGATTTCATGTTTCGAGAATATTTTGGGAATGTTTCGTACATTTAGCTGTTTCGTGAATGTTTTGTTTCGGAGTATGTCCCGGTTCTTCACTTGACTGAGACATTCCTTCGAAACAAAATTTTAAACCTTGCTAACAATATGAAAAAAAAATATATAAAAAAGATGCAGATTTTTAGAAGAACTGCATCGATCTCCAATTTGCTTGGAAATTCTTAGAGATCTATCACTTGAAGTAGGAATACTTGCATATAAGTTAAGTTGGAAAGAATGTGTTAACAAGCACACATTGCACCATTCACGGCGGTGAGATCTCCTAGGCCAAAAATCAAATCCGTAACTTTATAATTTTTTTTTCAAACTTAGTAAATATAATTGGCAATTGTCCTAGAGGAGAAGTGTGTAGAATTTAGATTGGATGGTAAGGGTCATTTTGTAGGCTTAATTTTTGGTTTAGGACATAACCTCGGCATGGAACTTATTGGATGGTGGATTTTAAGCCTTCTGCATGTATGCCACGTATGAGGGTGAAGGCAACATCTTTCCCATCTAATTTTTATTTTATTAATATGACTAGAGGCCATGCTCTTGAATTACATAAACTATTTGTTGGAGGTGGAGATCGATCTTCTGTCAACCTTTTAGTAGTTCATCGAGGTCATTGTTTGTTGCACGTATTTTCTTTATGTCATTTGGTTGTTGCCTTCCAGTCACAACATTATGATTAGTTATGTTCCTATTTATTTTTTCTACATCCACTAGATCATTCTTCTTTTATTAGGGAGTTAGCATTCATTTCTCGTGATTTTTCCTAGTTTTCCAATTGTGATCGAGATCTCACTTACTCCCCCCGCTCTATTTTTATTTTGTTGCTGAAGTGATGCAGTTAGCTTCCAGGAGGCTTAACTTTTATTAGGAAACATTAAATGCGTTTTAATGTACGGGTGTCATGCCACACCTAAAAAGGCCATGTGGCACACTATTAGAGATTTACAATTGTACGAATGCTTGAAACATCTATAGGCGGACCTACAGACAAAATAAGTCTGTTGTTTTCTAGGCGTTAAATCTCAACACCCAAAATAATTTTTGAATCCATAGTTGAAATTCAACCCATAAAAAAGATTCAAATCCAACGGTTAGAAACTACCAATCCGGTTAACTTTTGGTCTACAGGCCATCTATGGATGTTTCAAACATCTATGCGGTCATGGATCTCTAACACTATTCCACATGGCGTTTCTAGGTGCGGCTTGGATGCTCATATAAAAAAAGTTAGTATCAAATATTATGTGGAGCAAATTTTTTTACGTAAATGCTTTCACATGCTAAAAGATGAGTAAAGACTTAAAAACATGGTTTTAAAATTCGACAAAATTCGGCGAAATTAGCCGAATTAATTCTGAATTTTGACTGACCGAATTAAAGTGTACATGTATTAAAAAATTTACAAAAAATTGCCGAATTAATTCGAAGTAAACAGTAAAAATTCAGCTGATTTCTCGAAGTTTAGCCTTTTTAGTACAAAAATTGCATAAATTCGTCGAATTAATTCGTTTAATTCGAAGTAAACAATTGACTTAGAGAAGTTTGGAGAATTTTTAGCAAAATGTTGGTAAAACACATTGACTTTTAACGATACGATAAAACAAGCATGATAAAACACTTTTAACTTGTTATATGTATATCATAAAAACAACCATTTAGAGTAACCTAAGCAAGATTAATATCGTTTTACTCATTTTGGCAAAAAATCTTTAAACTTCTCTAAGTTAGCGAATTTTTACAGAAATTCTCTAAATCAAATTGAACTTCCCCGAATTAATTTTGAATTTTAACTGATTGAAGTCTAAGGCGAAGTATAGAACCTTGCTTAAAAAACCCATATCAATAGAAATAATTTAAAAAATTGAAGCAAACCATGGACATTTTGGGAATAATGGGATTTGTGGTAGGCACGCAAGGACCCCCTTCGACCATTAACAAGTAGAATAGATATTCATTTAAGATTGAAAAGTTGCTAGACGTTTGGAAAGCTTTTTTCGATATCTTCAACAGTTATCTCACGACTTTTGTTGGGATTTTGACATTTCGGGCTTCAAAAGAAGCTCTAATATCTAGATGTAGTAGTAGTGACGGGATATAAGGGCATTTGAGTTATTTTAAAAGTTTGATTTAAGTTATTTTAGATCAATGGTTTAAATTAGTTTCTCAATCCATAAGTTATAAGGTTTTATTTTTTATAAACAATTGTTAAGTGAGCATTGTTAGAAAGACTTTGATTATTGAATGAAATTTACCTTTAGGGTTTTTAGTTCTTTCTTCAACTTGTGGGATTTCTTGGATTAGCATCATACATGAGCTTTTTTAGGGTTTTTCGCTTTTAAGAAAACCTTAGTAGTGCGTTGAGTCGAACTCCGCTTGTGTTATCTAGTTTCAGAGTAAGTTTTGTTCCGTGGAACTTAGTTTGATTAAAATAATTCATTCCATCGAGAAGAGGAAACAACTTAGATCTCATGAATTGGGGAAAAAAATCAACATATTGTTGGAACCAGTTATAAAAGTGTTGCTGCAACTTCTGCGACTTTTGGTGGCACTTGGAGGATCAACGGAACACCGAAAATTCATCAGGCAATGGTGAAGACAACTCATCCAGCATGAGCGTCCTACTTGGGATTTACTTGGGATTTCTTTAGCCCATTATGCTGATGAACGTTGACGTCGTATTCATGAATGGGTATGTGATCAGGATGTATATCCAAAGCAAGAGGATTATAATAGATTCACCATCAATCTTTGACGATGAGATGATTTGAGAAAATAATAGTGAATCTATATTCAATGGAGTGCCTATTTACGATGTGGAGATTATTAAAGAGGACGATGGTAGACCCATCTTTGATGATGAAGCCATCTAAAATGAAGGTGAGATTAATGAGTAATCTGTCTTTGATGAAGTTGGAAATGATTATAATGTTGAGGAGGCTTTGGTTGATGACAAAGAGGTTGTAACTTGATTCTTTTCAAGTATTTGTGAAAATGCCAAAGTGATGGTGTGGGTATTGAAATGACTAATATCAGTGGTGGATTCGTGCACGGTGATAAAGATTATTCATGTGAAGATGGTTTGCTTGATCATGCTATTCACAAATATACACATGGATAATTTTCTAGAGAAATCTTCTAATACGACATCATTTATTTATTCTACCTATTAATGGACAAGGGGGTTCTTGCGTTCCTAACGCGATCCCTATCATAGTTAAAAGTTTTGTTTGAAACTGAAACGTTTCTTTTGTTTTGTTTTGGTTTCGCTATAGGGTGAAACTACATACGTTACGGTTGGTTTCATTTGAAACCGAATGATACTTCATCTTATGTGTAAATTTGCATTAACATTTTGTTCCCAAAATGTCCCTTGTTTACTTTTTATTTTTTAAATTATTTTTATTTGTAGGGTTTTTAAGTCTTTATACATCTTTTAGAATGTGAATGCATCTAATGGGTTCATGTGCGTGAAAATTTTTGCTCTCCACAAAAAAATTGATACTAACGTTTTTATTATACGGGCGTCTAAGATGAACCTATAAACGCAGCATGGATCAATGTTAGAGATCCACGACCATATCATGTTCTACCTCTGTCTTCCACCTGCTCTTAGAGCTAACAAAGTATGGCACATACTGGAACTCTTTGTTTTCTATCTGGTGGGTCACCGGGATTGATATTTATATTTCATTTATTGACTAGTACTACTACATTACATGCACCACTTCATTTGAGAACCTATTTGCCCCCTTACCCTTGGTATATTAAAATTACCAACTCAACTACTCTCATTCCTTCAGACTAAAAATCAGCCAGATTGCTGGTTTCTGATTTGAATCTTTTTCATGGGTTGAATATCAACTTTGGATTCGAAAATTATTTTAGGTACTGAGATTTAACGCCTTGAAAGCACCAATCAAACTGATTTTGTTTGCAGGTCCACCTAGGGATGTTTCAAACATACGTGTGATCATATATCTCTAAGAGTGCCACGTGTCCTTTCTAGGTGCGGTCTGACGTCCGTATAAAAAATGCCAAACATCAAAATTTTCTCCCTCTCAATCGTAGCTTTCACCATTATTACATAGCAAAATTTTGATGACGGACGTCCATCATCAACGTTGATGACAGACTACAGTGTGAGCCACATGGAGGCCACTGACTGTATGGATGTTTGGTCCATCCCTAGTTAGACTTATTCAACAAAAATAAGCCTGATTAGTGATTTCTAACCTTTTGATCATAATGCTCGAAATCTACGGTTAAAAATAAACCATGAAAAAGACTCTTAACCAATGGATATAATTTACTAATTATGATGTATTTTTTTTTTTTGATCGGTAAAAGATATTTAATTATAAATAAAAAGAGGGCTGAGAAGGCCCTAAACTGTACAACCGAAACAAAATGAAGAGAATCTGCAAGGGCGAAAAGCCCTGAAGCCCCACAAGCGCAAAACACCACAAAAAGAACCTACTACGAAACTAAACGGTCCCACCGGAATACAGACTCTTCAAATCTGAAAGACTTAAGCTCCGGAATTGTCGCCCCCCAATAATAAAACGTAGCTTTAATGTTCATGGTAATCTCTTCGCTATTCGCCTCCTTGTCTTCAAAGATTCGACGGTTTCTCTCTTTCCATAACTCCCACCAAATAGCAAAAGGAAGCATCCTCCAAAGCGCTCTACCACTAGAGGAGAAAGCCTTGGAGATCCAACCTTTGAAAGTGTCAAGGGCCGAGAGCAGGAAGACCCAGGGAACCCCAAAGAGCTAAAGGAAACGCTCCCATATCTCCTTGGATACACGACAATGGATGAGCAAATGGTTTGTCGTCTCCTCCTGACGACACAAAATGCATCTATTAGGCATATGACATCCACGTTTTCTGAGGTTTTCCACTGATAGGATTTTATCTAGCGTTGCACACCATACAAAGAAGAGGACTTTGGACGGTATTGGGGTGCTCCAAAAACGCTTAGCTGGATAGGATGTACGGCTCTGCCCAAGAAGGCTACAATAAAAAGACTTGACTGAGAAGATCCCCTTAGAGTCGTGATTCCACCACCTCTTATCTTCTATGTCATCAAACAGTTGGATCCCGTCCAACCGGTGCAACAAGGAAGCCACATTCTCCACCTCCCAGTCGTTGATCTTCCTTCTGATCCCCAGATCCCAAGAAATGGACCCGTTCTCTCTAATGGCCACCTCACTGATCAAAGCTCCTTTCCTATTAGCCAGAGCATAGATCGAGGGGAAGGATTCGGCTAAGGTAGACTCCCCGCACCACATGTCCTCCCAGAATCTCACTTGGTTCTCGTTCCCCACTTTGAAGCTACTCCCGTTCCTGATCTCTCTCCTCATTTTGGATATACCTTTACAAACTCCAACCCCATAAGGGGTAGATGGCAAGGAGCTATCCTACCCGTGGTTCTTGCAACCCTGTTTCGCCGATATGATGCTTCTCTAAAGGCTCTCCCTCTCCTCCCCGAAGCGCCAAAGCCACTTCCCAAGTAAGGCTTTATTCATCAAATGGATCTGTCGAACCCCAAGGCCTCCTGCTGCCTTGGGCTTGTAAACCCCTTCCCAACTCACAAGATGGAATTTGTGATTATCCTCTCTGTCATCCCAAAGGAAGTTCCTAATAAGACTTTCAATCTTCTTGGCCACCCCCTTAGGAATCGGAAACATCGACATGAAGTAGATTGGCAAACTTGAGAGGATACTTTTGACAAGGATAAGTCTACCTCCTTTGGAAATGAGTATTTTCTTCCACGCTGACACTCTCCTCTGGATGCGTTCCACCACCGGGTCCCAAATATTCTTCGATCTGCTATTGGCTCCGAGCAGGAGGCCGAGATAAGTCGTTGGAAGCTTAACTATCTTGCAATCCAACCGGGCCGCAATCGCGTCCAAGCACTCAACCTCTCCAATCCCGAAAACTTCGCTTTTTGGATAGGTTAATCCAAAGCCCAGATACCACTTTAAAACACCTTAGCACCCCTTCGAAGGACCTAGGCTTGCCCAGGAGAAGCCTCTATGAAGAAAATGGTGTCGTCTGCAAACTATAGATGTGAGATAACAGGGCTTTCCTCCCCTACTTTAAAGCCGAACATCAAACCTTCGTCCACGGCTTCGGATGCCAGACGGCTCAAACCTTCTGCCACTATGAGAAATAGATACGGGGATAGAGGGTCCCCTTGCCGGAGACCCCTAGAGCTGCTGAAGAAGCCTACAGGTGCCCCATTAACTAGGATGGAAAAGCGGGCCCCGTTCACGAAGGCTCCTTGGAAGGGCGAGATGATGCGACCCAACACCTCTCGCAGCCTAATGGCCAGAACTTTTGCTATGATCTTGTAAGTAGTTCCGATCAAGCTAATAGGCCGGAAATCTGCAAGGGATTCAGCTCCTTCCTTCTTAGGAATGAGAGGGATAGAAGTGGTATTTGCTATCCAATCGATCCACGACTCCCTGTAGAACTCTTCCACAACTCTCATGAAATCTTTGCCCACTATGGATCAACACGAAGAGAAGAAAGCCAAAGGGAACCCATCGGGGCCTGGAGCTTTGTCACCTCCTAACGAATTAATGGCCTCCAACACTTCCTTCTCATCGATTGGGTTTTCTACCCGTCTTCTATGGCTTTCGTCAATCTGCTTAAAAGCTAGACCATCCAATTTGGGTCTGTCCTTATAGGTTTCGGAGTACAGGTGAGAGTAGAATGATATGACGGCATTCCTAATGCTCTCTTCTTCTTCAACATGGGCTCCTTCCACCAATAAGTGGGAAATGTTGTTAGTTCTTCTTCTAGCGTTAGCAATGCTATGAAAGAACTTCGTGTTCCTGTCACCCTCCTTCAGCCATTGCACCCGCGACTTTTGTCTCTAACAAATCTCCTCTTGGCGCGATAAGGAGATATAGTCCTTTCTCAAACCCATCCTCCTATTAAACTCTGCTCTAGAAAGGGGTTCGTTTTCTTCTTTGGAGTCGAGCCGAGCAATGTCGATAAGGAGATCATCTTCTTCTCAATCCTGCCCACTACCTCTTTGTTCCACACTTTCAGCCATATTTTGAGAGCATTAAGCTTGCTCCAAAAAATGTAACCCGCTTTACTGGTGAAGGAGAACGAGTTCCACCGTTTCTCCACTTCCTTAAAAAAGGATGGTTCTTGCAACCACATCAACTCGAAACGAAAGGGGCAGTTAGGGATGGGCAAAACATCTATACAACCAGTGATCTCTAAAGTGTGCATGGCGCACCAATTATTTGGTATCAAAATTCAATGTTTGCAAAAAAAAAAAAAGATAATTAAAAGTCTCCGTACATGCCCCGTTAGTAAAAGAGTAACGATCACATGGTCCAAGGTCCATGGACGTGCGTGGTGGTGTCGTGTTGTCATTGGCCAAAATGTACTTCAAGTTGCGTGCTAAATAGCAATGCTCAAATTCCATGGTTAAAAATCAACCCATGAAAACACTCTAATCGAATGCTTAGAAATCACTAATCTAGATGAATTTTGGTATGTAGGTCCACCTAGGGATGGGCCAAACATCCATATGGTTGGTGATCTTTAACAGTGTGCCACGTGTAAGGTGCACGTGCATCGCATGTGGCGTCCCCCTATTGCAAATAGAGGAGGCATTTCAACAATATGAAATCAAGCAGATCGTGGCGAAACGAAAGACCTAAGGAAGGTAAATTGTGGTTGCTTGTGGTCGAGTTTTCTCTAACTGGAGGTGAATTATGTGGTCAACTTCTAGGAGGCTTCACTTTATATTTATATATCTGGTTGAGAAGTCAGATGTGTTGGGAAGCTCTTTTTGGTATCTTAAAAGTTATCTCACGACTTTTGTTGAGATTTTGTCATTTCAGACTTCAAAACCATGTTGAAAATCTAGATGTAATAGTATTGACAAGATTTAAGGGTATTTTAGTCATTTTAAAAGTTATATTTAAGTTATTTTGGACCAATGGTACAAATTAATTTCTTAGTCTTAAATTTTTTGGGTTTTATTTTCTTATAAACAATTGTTAAGAGATCATTGGATGGAAGAATTTGATTATTGATTGAAATTTACCTTTAGGATTTTTAGTTTCTTCGTGAACTGTTGAGATTGCTTGGATTAGTCCCTACAAGAGCTTTTTTAAGGGATTTTTTTCTCTAAGAAAACTTTAGTAGTGCATTGAATCAAAACTTAGCCTGTGTTACGAAGCAGTGCATGTTTGAGGAGTGCCACACTAAAGGGAAACCGTCCCCCAAATCTTAGCCTGTGTTCAAGATGTGCATATGCCTTGAGAACACCTTCCGTTGCTTAGATCTGCATTGCGGATTTACTTGGTTTGCGACACATGGTGCATTTCAAGTGCGTGCTATAACAGCCACTTTTAATTATTTGACATTTTAATAATATCTTTGATATTGTTGGCCTAGGTGTTGAGATGAGGTGTTTGGGACCCATGGTGCCTCTAACATGGCTTAGGCCCTGCTTCCTATGAGGTGGTCATGTAGACCTTACGTAAACGACAAGGCCAGTCACCTGCTACCGGTTTAGAAAATGATCCTAGCCGTGACACCCTTATTTGATGTTACAGGCTATAACTTAAGGAAATGAGAGGGAGGGTATTTAAAGATTCCAACTAAAAAGAAAATCCATTATATGCTTTGGATGTGAAGGTTTGGGGGAAGTTGTTTGCCCTCTAGGGTTTCTCCATATTCTCTTAACTCTTCATTGCTCTACCATTTAACTTTAGGTCTTCAATAGGAGTTCCTAAAACGTATCAAGATAGTTGGAGGGAGCATTTGGAGCTATCATCAAGATGGATTCAACAAATGCTCTTCTGGTTCTAGTGATATTTCGTGACTTATGTATCACATCTGTGTTGTGTATAATTCTATGCTCTTAATTGCTTATTTTCTATCTTTATTTGCCATAAGAATTGAATACTAAAGTTTTCTTGATTATAAGAAATGCTTTTGTCTCGTACTCTTTTCCCTACTTTCTCCTCTTTTTCTTTTGTATCCATCTTTTTCTTCTTCTTTGTTTAAGTTTTATTACCAATATAAAAATTGGATACCCTTAGTTTTATGGAATCAAGAAACAAAATGATGTTTTGGTGGCTGAGGTGCTGTGGCAGGCCAGGTGGTTGGTGCCTTGGGCTACACTTGGTAACATAACTACTGAATAAGTGACTCAACCTGGTTGAGAATTGAGCCTTGTATGAATTGCAACTTATAATTTGATTGACATGATGAAGTTGAAAAAATGAGTTTTTAAATGATGTTCGCATTGGAAATTGAATGCAAGATTTTGAGGTACTTTGCATTTCATTATGCTTATAAAGGGTCCGAGCGTATCTTCCCCCTCCTTACCCTATCCTAATATCCTACTGAAATCTTAGTCACAAAGAAAAGGATTTCTGTAGGTGTGTTACCCACCACTCCACTACAGCGCCAGTTTAGGTTGTATGCTAACAAGCTTGCTTTAAAAGACAGCATTTTGACCTTTTTGTTGAGTGAAATTTCTTTGTTCCCAGAAAAAATAAGTTGTTAAAAGCTAACGTGGGTCTTTGAAGTAGTATTTTGTGCTTCTACTGGTTGGCAAATAAACTAATAATTTTCACTATTTACTTTTGATCATGTTTTACTTCAAGTTTTTTGACAGGTTTATAAATTCTTTCACTCTATTACCAATTCTTCTGAGGATTCATACCCCTTCGTAGTTTGAAATGCGGTTTATTTTTGCATCTTTGTTTCAGCTGTGCGTTTACTTGCATTTGTTTTTATGATAGCTTCATGATATGGTTTAACTCTCTCACATTGCGCTTTTAAAGGAGTAGAGTCCAACAAATTACTGGTTCTACAAATAATTTGCAACGGCGTTCAGGGAATGTGTTGCCTCCTCCGGCAGATGAATTTTGTAATAGCATCACTGCTTATTCAGGAAAACCTGTTGCCAAAAGTGCCCCAAATGTAAGGCATTCGGTGTTAACTTTCGTTCTGCAAGAAATAAATGTTTTGTTATACGGTCTTCTGAGTGAAAGTTGAATAAATGTGAATGCCATAGGATGATCTTGCAATTTTTAAATTGAAATTGTGAATAGTCGTGGAATAATTGCAAACTGGATATGTTAATTAATGCATTCCTTTGGTTGGTTGTCGCTTGCTTTCAGCCTGTAAGTCAGGTCAAAGGTTCTCCGCCTAATGGCGTCTCTGGAAGGTGTATTGCTCTTCCTGCTGCAGCTTCATGGTATGCCAGTTACTGTTGTGCAGATTCTTTGATTTGATCCGTTATATAGTACTACTAAGAATTTTAATTTTTTGCCCAGGGGATTGCGGTCACCAACTGGAACTTCAGTTTGTTCAAATGGACCTGCCAAACAAAACCCTGACACATATGATGGTTCAACGGTGTTTCCCTCGATGGTTGTAGGCACAACTCAGGCTTCTACATTGCATACTGATCTAGGAAAGAAATCTATGATACCTGAAGAAAGTCATGCTATACATCCTAATGGTAGATTGGGGTCGTGGGAATCTTCCAAGCAATATATTGTTAGTGATTGTCAAACAACTGTACCAGATACACCCGAAGAGGTTGTTCGAGATGCAGCTCCTGCTATTATAACTTTGAGCAACCACTCTTGCCCACCTGCATCCAAGGATAATGATAGCGGCACCAAGACGCCAGCAAACGTCACAAATTCCATAGAACTTGATAGACAGTCTTGTAATTCAGCTTTAGATAAAGATGGGAATGTAGCTGCAAATGGAACAATTCAGAGTTTATGTTCTGGGTTGTCATCTATAGGCATTGATAACCATCTTGTGGTTGAAGATTCTGATGCTATTAGACCTATTGGTTCAGTTTATAATCATCTTTCATATAGATCGCTTGTAAGTAAAGGCTTAGAGCAATCCTATCATGAGCATGTTTCAAGTGAACCTTCTGATTGGAGGGGATCAGAATCACAAACCCAAACATGGCTAGATACATGTGGTGAAGTGGAAGAGGATTTACTAGCTTTCAATGAACAAGAATTGAAGGCTTCAGAAGTTGTTAGTCATCCTTCATATTTGCACCATTCATCTAATTCGCTCAAGATTTCAAATCATTCTAGTGGTCATTCTTCGCAATATGGCGATACTTGCAGTACAAGTAATTCAGGTAATGCAGATCCCAGAATTGTGCATACAAAAGTCGCGGAAGCCTTGCTTCCATTTACATCCAGTGATTCAATACCATCATGTGGGTATAATGACAAGATTTTTGAACATTCCAACTTGCTCTCGGGTGTAGAGAAAGGTAACTACTTGGGAATATGTAATGACGATGCAGCTGATTTTGAGAAAATTGCTGCTGTAGAAATGGGGGAGAGCAGCATCATCTCAAATATCTTTTCGATGGATTTTGATCCCTGGGATGACTCATTGACTTCACATCACAATTTAGGAAAATTGTCGAGTCAAACTGAGAGACAACATGGTGCTCTAAAAAATTCACTTTCATGGAAAGTACAAAACAACAATCAATCCAGGTTCTCATTTGCAAGACAGGAGGATTTGGCAAATCAAGGAACTGATTTTGAGCCTTCTTTTGGTGTCATTGGGCATATGACAAAATATTCCACCCCTCAAGATTCTGTGGAAAACAGGGATTTGTACTTGGATAAGCTTCGGAATGGTTTTTCATCCAGTATTGTTGAGGAATCTGATACTTTTCCTAGCAGCAGCCACTCGATCATCTTGTCTAATAAGCTTTCTGGTGAGTATTAGTTGAATTTGATTTGATGGCTAGCTAGTTGTTTATTGTGGGGATATGTGACATGCTTTTGTTCTAGTGATTTCTATCTAGTTTCTACTTGATCTCTTTGCTTATTTGTGCTCTCTGTTTTTTTTTTTACTTTGGAGGTTGATTTCCTTGCCGTGCTCCCTCACTTCTTGTCTTGCATACTATGAATTGCTTTATCTGTTTAAGTTATTTTAGTACTGTAAATCAATTATTCTTTCTTGCCTTGGCTCTTCAAGTCATTGAAACTTGGATGCACTATAATTATTTGCTAGGGTGCCCATCTTCTTCTATGCCATCCTCTAATCCTATTCCTCTGTCATCCATCAGTTCAGAAGGGGTGTCGGTACTGCACCTTATGCATAAAAATATAGAATATTCTTAAGGTATTTTCTGGTGTGCATTCTGGAAACATCAATTTTTTCCAATGAGTGGTAAATAGAGGTACAAGTTGTTGAGGTGTTTATGGGTAGCTTGTGCTAGTTTGGAAGGCAATGGGTTAAAATTGTATTCGGTTCTTTTATCCTTTTGATTTGAGGTTCTGGTTATTCATTATTCTGTTGCTGGATGTTTGCGATCGTTTTTTGTGCTTTTACCAGTGGTTTCTTTTTTCACTGAACTCGTGGAACAATCAAAAAGGCAAAAAACATTATCTTTTAATTTTTATAAAAAAAATATGGTCTTCAGAAGAAGGCTTTCCTTTCTCAGGAATTATCTCGAAGAACTCATTTTTGTTCTTCATGGTTCTGTTTTTGATTAATCATGTCATGTTCGCATCAGTAATTTTTTTCATGTTGAAAAGTCGAAATAAAGAATAAATATATAATTAGGAATGAAAGTTTAGGTTTCTTAGGAATAAGATTGTTTTAGCTACATATATGTTTTCAATTCATGGTCTGCATTCAAAGTCATCAATATGAAGAATCTCCAGTGCTATACATTGCGGTTTGAGATTGTTATGTTTGCAATCATGTAATGTGTCCCGAGCTCCTATTTTCCCTTGTGTCGGCAACTCGGCATACATAAGCCAAAGATTTTATTGCTGTACTTAAATAGAACCTTGGTTGTTCATTATGGAGGGTGTTGTTATCTTCTACTGCTGTCGTTTATTTCCTAGCTCTACTTGGCTCACCTAGTGGTTTAAGTGGAAGTTGCTGGGGTTTGATCCCAGATCAATTGACGGAAGACCAGCCATTTCTCGTTAAAGCACATACATATGCATGAATGCCAGACCTAATTAGGGAAGAGCACTTTGAAGTTTTGGTATCCATTCTTCACTACCCTCTTAAATGTCATTGGATGAGTGATACCGCATCTATAGAGTTGTTTTAACAGATTTTGTGTGTGAAGTTATCCCAGAAGAGAAGCCTAATGCTTCTAGGGATTGCATGGATAAGCCCTTTCTTGAGTTTAAAAGGTAGGGAGTTCTTGATTGTTGACCTTCTGTTAAAGTATTGCCAAAATGATTTAGACGTTATTTGCTTGTTTCCAACCAATATCACCATCAATTAATTTATTTTTTTGATAAAATTGTCTTTTTTTTTTGGCAAGCATAAAAAACTTTTTCCCACGGTTTCCCTTCAAGAGGCCTAAGGTTTTGAGATGGAAAGATGAATGAGAATGGAGAGAGAGAAGAGGAAGTTGAACTAGTTTCTTGAATTTACACTAGTCGGCCCTAACAATTACTAGATATAATAATGCTACAATAAAGGTGAAAGTACAGAAATATCCAGTGTCACATTATCACTTCCCCTTAAGCTAGAGCATATATACATAGCTTGAAACACAAGAAATCACTCCTCGTGCGATTCAATGCCTTGGTAAATACATCATCTGATGTTTTTCACATACGGAGTGCAAATGTCACCATTTAAAACTGTTTCTGATGGAGTGGTAATCAATTTCGATGTGCTTGGTCCTCTAATGAAAATCAGGATTAGATGTAATATGGACAATCGCTTGATTATCACAAAACAGATCGAAAAAAAATTATCACAAAACAAAGGAATAGGGAGATTAACTATACATCCTCTCTTCTAGAGAAGATTCTTCAACCATGTTAACTCACAAGTAGTTTGGGCTATAGCCTGATACTCAACTTTTGCACTAGACTGACACAAGGTTCTTCAACAACCACACTGTTTCTTACTCCGTCATGATACAAGTTTCCTACTAAGGAATTGCAATATCCTGTAGTAGTTTTGTTATTAAATGATTAGCCCACCCAATTAGCGTCTGCATAGCCCTCAACACGTACTTGACCATGCATTTGGTATAACGGACCACGGCCTAGAGCTCCCTTGAGATATCCCAGAACATGAAGCACCTCCATTATGGAGTTTCCAAGTCTCTTGCATAAATTGACACCACACCAACATCGAAAGAAATACCCGGTCTAGAGATGGTAAAGTAATTAATCTTGTCAACCAATCTTCGATACCTTTCAGGATTATCAAACAATTCTTCCTAATCAACAATAAGCTTCACATTAGAATCCATTGGAGTGTCTACTAGTTTAGTTCCCAATAAACCAGTCTGAAGTTAATCCTAATATACTTTCGTTGAGACATTAATCCCAACCTTTGATTATGCAACTTCAATACCCATAAAGTACTTTAGCTATCCAAGGTCATTAGTGTGAAAGCGTATATGAAGAAACTGCTTCAAATTCTTTATACCCTTGACATCACTACCTGTAATCACGATGTCATCACCATAGGCAACCAAAACGATATTTCCATCCTCAGAATTCCGACAGAATACAATATGGTTTGATTAGCATCTTCTCAAACCAAACTTAAGCACAACTTCACTAAACTTGACAAAGCAAGCCTAAGACGATTGTTTCAACCCATAAATAGCCTTCCGTAATTTACACACTCTAGAAGACTCCCCCTAAGCAATAAATCCCAGTGGTTGCTCCATATAAACCTCCTTTAAGATATTATGAATGCTTTTTTGATTTCTAGCTAGTATCAGGGCCACTGTACATTAGCGGTACGAGAGATGATGATATAGACTAAAGATATAGTAGTCATTGGACGTCTTAACATAGTAAATGCCATAGGCTTAAGAATAACCTTTGGAAACAAAATGGGCCTTAAGCTTGTCCACAGATCCGTCAGGAAGATGTTTGATAGTATACACAGTGACAACTCACAACCTGATTACTAGGAGCGAGAGGTCTCGAATACCATTGTGATGAAGAGCATCCATTTTATTCTACATTGCTTTCCTCTAACCAGAATGTGACATAACATCTTGAAGATTAGTAGGAATTGACATAGATGAAAAGATAGGTGACAAACGTACAAAAAGGAGACATGAGTAAGAGAAACAAAGTGAGAAATTGGGTGCGAAGTGCACACACATTTACCTTTTATGAAGGGAAATAGGAAGATCTGGTGAGGGAGACAAGCTATGAGGACATCATCACTCCAATATATTTTGGGTACTTTCATTTGGAAAAACAAGGAACAAACACATGTTGATGTTCCTTTTTGGCCACCTCATTTTCTAATGTGTACTCTGCTTGGCATTATTAGAACAAATAACCTTGATAGAGATGCCAAAATGGAGTTTGCACTGCCATATAGAACAATTTAAAAATAGAGAACAACTCAGATCTTTCTTCAAGTAAATCTATGCTATTCAATAGTCATCTACAAAATTAACGAAGTACTTAAAATCATTATATGAAGGTATTCTGGGCGGGCCCCAAAAATCAGAGTGAACAATTGAAAAAGAACTATACTACTATTACGCCTTGATGGAAAGAGACAGTGTGGTGCTTACTAAGTTGGCACGTCTCATAATCCAAAGACTAATTGACTCAAAGTAGGAACTAAAATCTTCAAACTATATGGCAATGGATGATCAAGGTGATAATGCCACTGGTGAGAAGAAAGTGTGGTTTGAAGATCAGAATTCTGAGGGGACTATCACCACCATCTATATAGCAAAGATGGTACCAATCATCTTTTTCATCTTTAGATCGTGAAAACACAAAAAAAAAGGATAGAAGGTAACATAACAATTAAGAGATTAAATGAGTTTACCCACAAACATCAAGTTAAAAGGAAATTTAGGTACGTATAAGACAAGATAATAAAACAGAGTCGGACACTTTAGATGTAGTTCCATCAACATGAGTAACACTGGGTGGAGTTAGATGGACTAAGGGAAGAAAACATACCTGGGGTGCCGACCATATGGCTTGAGGCACAAGAATCAATAATCCATGGAGAACTAGTAAAAGCAACAAAAAATATACCTGACTAAACTAGGGTATCAATAAAGCTGAGGAAGCAATAGATTGTTAGGCTTTCATCAACTTGCCATATTCCTCCCGGGAAATAGAAATAGTATTAAATGTGGCAGGCAATGTAGGGTATATATAGTTCGGAGTATTAGCCCAAACACTTACAACTGAGGCCTGATTGGTCCATGCCGGTTTCCCATGAAGATTCCAACACGTATTGGAGGTGTGACCATCACGACCACAATGAGTACTTATAAGTACCATGTCCTTTCCTACGGCCTCCTCCCGAGTCTCTACTAGCTCAAAGGATTTAAATTTAAATTTCGACCTAGATTTCGGTCCAGGTCGAAATTGAAATTTCAAGTGAAATTTAAGCAAATTCTTCTCTCTATAATCTCTTATAAGATAATGGGATCTTAATTTTTGCCATTAATAATGGAAGTTTTGAAATTTCGAGTCTTTCGTTAAAATTTATAACCTTGACCAGTTCACGACCTATCACCTGTCCTACCACTATGACTAGTGAAGGTGCTTCTCCTCGAGACAAATTACTCGAAGCTAGAAGAGCGGAATTATCAGTTGCTATGGAACTAGTGGCAGAGAGAGAGACCCATTGAAGGCGAGAGTAAACTTTTGTTAACGATAGGGGCTCTTTACTACTAAGGAATTTGGGTTTGCATAGGCTTAAATTCATCCTTTAGGCCAGAAAGAAACTTTGTAACTCGATACTCATGTTTACGTTCAACTCATCAATTATTCCCCTATGTAGGCATAATATTTACCAAGACTTTTATTAACTTGCTATAAAGTAAAAAATTTCTGAAACAGTTGATACACATTTAAAATTCTTCTTATTAGCATACAAGTCCCGAACTATCTTCCATATTTCTTTCGTTGTGTCCAAAACCATCAGATTTGAACTTATTTGTAGATCCATATTGTTCCACAACTAGGTCATGATCTTAGCATTTTCTCGAGTCCATTTTAGTTATTATTCCCCCTCGGAGACTAATCTACAGTCTAATAATTGAGTTTCCTTCTAGCTGCGAGGAAAAATACAATTTTAGACTAGGTGCATAATTACTCCCATTGAGTTTAATGGAAATCATATGAGATATAAGTATTTCAAAAGAAGACAATAGATTAGGTTTAGATTCCATCACCATCCACTAGGTCACATACTCGTTTATGAAGCTTGCGATTCTTCCTGGATTCATGCGATATACTCTGGAGAGCCTCGGATAGAAACCTCAACACTTACAATTTTTTCGAGAGCCTGAGGGAAATCTAAACACCTGTGAAGATCTTTAGAAAGTGTGGGAAGAAATTGATACCTGCGATTTACCCATGCTGATCTCGAGAAACGTGTCATATAACTTAAGAATGTGTCACATTTCTCGAAAAACATGTTACAACCTCGAAAAATGTGCCACAATAGACCTCGGGAAATGTGTCAACTTATGGGTACATGCTATTTGCCTTGGAGACAAAATACACCATGCTCCAACAACTTCTCATTTATAGTATGCACATACATAGAGAGAGCCAAGGTTATCCCTTCAAAGTTGCATGAATGACCTCTTGCAGATCTGCACATAGTGTAAGTGGTAGGAACCACACAAAAGAGAAAGAAGATGGGAAAACCTACGGTTTCATGACCAGACCCTAGGTTATTATTTCTCACCACAAAAAGGAAAAAATAGAAAATTAACAAGAAAAAAGGAAAACCCTGGCTAATGGATCGTATGCTCTAATACCATGTAAAGTAAATTAGGGTTTTAAGATGGGAGAGGAAGGAGAAGAGTAGAGAGAGAAGTGGAAGTGAAACTAGTGTCTTGAACTTACACTAGTTGGCCCTTGCAAGTATTATATATTAATGTTGTAATAAAGGTAAAAGTACAAAATTACCCTTGTGTTGCATTAACTGGTTTGTCCTAGAGCTAGTCTCTCTTGTGCAAGCCTGGCATTTGCTTGCACTAAGGGAGTTGATGCGCTTCTTGTCATCCACACATTGCAAGTGTGTTTCCATCGAAATGCTCCAATTGATGAAGAAAATCCTTAACCATGCCTTTGTCCAGGGACATTAAAAACTATGCTGAGTCTTTGCAACAAGAGTGAAAAATTGGGATAGTTGGCACTTATTACCCCTGCCAAAACCGTGATGAGATGTCAGGAGCATAGTCACAAAGTCGGGATTCGGCAATAAATCGGCAAGGTGTCAAGTCGGGAAAATTCGGTAAAAATCAAAAAAATTTTAAAAAATATATCATGGCACATTTCAAATTAAAAATGTTGTTTTAACAAAACACATTTATATGTTGAAAAACACATCTATAATTCCATAATAACAAGTCATAACTCATAAGCAAGATTCATCATTCATAATCAAAATTCCTAAATCGGCAAAATTGAAATTAGAAGGGGGAAAAATTAAACAAATGGGTCTCAGCCGATTAATCGGCGATTGATTCGTGAATTCAAAAAATGTGAGTATGGCCAGGAGCAGTATTCATTACTGAACTAGGCTTTTGTGTACCAAGCTTAGGAAGACTATTATTGGAATCAGTGTAGGACATCATTCAAGATTCTCTTTCTCCATACCAGTTGGGTATTTTGAAACTCGCAAGCTCTTTGACATTATAGATTGAATACCTACTCTTTTTTTTCCTGATAAGTAATACCTACTCTTCATCAAAAATCACATCCCAAAGAGTGGAAGTGTTTGACCCGTTCAGTGCAGTTGTTAGACAGTGTTAGCTATTATGGCCAAGCTGTTGCTGAAATTGGGTCGACTCATGTGTGGCTTGCTCGACAACTTTGAACATCCTTACATGAGTTGCCTGATCAAATAGAGTGCTTGTAAAGAGGTCATCAGTCAGAATTCGAACTCCCCGACAATGATCATTCTAATATTACATGGCTCTGCATCTTAGCTAGGCTGTCTCTGCTTCTTGTAGAATTTTTAGATGAGTAATTGCTGATGGATGCTTAAAGTTTTTAACTGTAGGTGTAGAAGTTGATGTGTATGCGACATTCTTTTGTTCATTTGGGTCCGCACATTAGTTACTTGTTTTATACGAACTTCACAATTGTGTGACTGAAATTGTATTTCAAATTAAACTCATTCTGATCTCATTTTTGTTTTTGTTGTAATATATATGGTATCTCATCGCATGTAGAAATCTAGCAAGAACCCTCTTTTCTTTGATATCATTGGTACAACGGTGGTTTTGTATACCAACATTCCCTGAGTTTATTTTTTATTGCTTTAAACAGTTTCAAGAGCCCAAATTTCAGCCCCGCCTGGATTTTCAGTTCCAAGCAGAGCACCACCGCCAGGGTTTTCTTCTCAAGAGAGAATGGACCGGGCTTTTGACACTACTTGTGGTATGCCTGCTTCTGAATTTATTCACAGCTTGAGGAGTTCTATCTGTTTAAACTGATTTAATCTTTTTTATTTTTCCTTTTTCCCTTTGCAGTGAATCATTTGCTTGGAAATTCCTCCTGGACAAGAAATCAGTATCAGGCACAACCAACCGGAAACTTTAGTAGCACTGCAGATGTTGAATTTATTGATCCTGCAATATTGGCAGTTGGCAAGGGGAGACTGCCAAATGGGATAGATTCGGGCTATAATATGAGATCAACTTTTAGTCCACAAATTAGTGCCTCTGAAAATGACCCGAGACTCCAGCTGTTGATGCAGCGATCCATCGCTGCTCATCAGAACCTGAGATTTCCTGATCATACTGGGGATAGGTATTCTCCTCTCAGTGATGCTTATAGTGTCCCTTCCAGGCTTATGGAGCAATCCCCCTATGCACAGATGCCACTCCAACAGTCGAGAAATGTGCGCATGTCTAATGGCCATTGGGATGGTTGGAATGGTGTCCAAAATGGAATTGACCTGGGTATGGTTGAGCTCCTTAGAAATGAGAGACTTGGATTCAACAAGTATTTTCCTAGTTACGAGGATCTAAAGTTTCAAATGCCCAGATCAGGTGATATATACAACAGAGCATTTGGGATGTGATTAGCGTTAGTAATGGAACTGTTTTCTGCCTGCTTGGCAACCGCACAGATGGAGCAGCGGGTGTGTGCATAATACAGCAGCCTCTGTTCTGGGGGATGGGACAACTCTTACCTGGTTTCATTTGGCAGTTTTGTCTGTTACATGAAGCTTGAAGGATTGAGCTATTTTTACATTTGGGCATTGGAATGTTGGTCAGTTGGATTTTGGGTACCAGCGGGTAAGGAACTGTCTTGTGCACATTCTGTGGGGGATTAGATTTTGTTTGTTTGTTTTCTTTGCTATAGAGATATTGGCATGTTTTTTCGTCTTGCATATGATTATAGCACTTGTGTTTTGGCAGGTAAACTGTTCAACTGCGCTACTTGTTCATCCTTCAGAGGGGGGTTGTTTTGGTCCCACCTAAAACAGAGGAAATCCAGGGCTTTTGCGTCTCATAAACGAAGAACTGAAGTCCGAATACTGTTTTTGTTCATATCTTTCCAGCGGTTTGTTTAAGTGAGGAAAACCAAGTTTGCTAAAATGATCATTACAGTGAGTTCGAAAATTGAGTATAGGGAATGCATTTTGTAGCTTCTTCCAAGTGCTGCCATCTACTATCATTTATTATGCGCCTTTCCCTTTTTTTTTTATTTTCCTCTTCCGTGAATAGGAAGTTGGCAATGGGTATTGTCGGGATCCCTTCTTCTTCCGTTTAGTGGTTGAAGAGCTAAGTGTGGGTTCAGGTGCCAAGAAATACCCTAAAAGGAGATTGGAGAGCGTAGGTGACCCCTTACTGGTAAATGCAGTTGTGGGAGGGTATGGGTTAAACACCTTGCTATGGTGATGGTGATGCGTTGCACCATATTGTCATCAACTTACGAAGAAAATATTGTGAGGGCCCACCATTGGTATTGCCTCTTTCCTTAATTTTCCTCTCTTTGGTATTGTACCACCTCTCATCACAGCATTAGTTGGTTGTGAAAAGTGACCTCACCCACTAAAACTACATAACTGGGAACACAAATCACTAAAGTCAACTTCCCACTAAATGCACAATTCAGTGCCCAATGGGCCTACAACTTTTAGCGCACCCTATTTCTAGCCACGTATCATTGATTGCACGGGGAATTAGAGTGGTTATTTCCACGGGAGTGTTAAAAAGCAAAACAAAATCAGGAAGGGTGATAGTGATACAACCTATCCCTGGTACATGCACGAGCGAGTCGGGAGGAGGGTGGGTGGGACTGACCAAAGCATGGGAGATGTCTAGAGTTTTGCCTTGTCGGCGATAAGGTTAGCAGCTATCATGGCTCGAAGTCTTGGCCGATCCTGAGATTTCGAACCATGACAACCATATTACAGGGCTTTCAAACCTAAAGAACACGAGAAAGAAAAAGGACTCTTACACACTTTGGTGGGCCATGGATGACCTCTTCTAGAAAGAGATGGAGAGAGAGAGAGAACCCACTTAACTTCCAAAGAGAAGAGCTGAGTTGGGGTTACGACAAGTGTATTGTTCTCAGCCCATCTTTGCTCTCTCTACTACCCTCTCAAAAATAAACAAAGAATTTTGTCCCACAATAAAATCCAAAGATGGAGCCATGTTGATGGATTCTACGGTGATATGTTTGTGATCTCAGTACTTCCAGGATTTAATTTCACTGAATGCCACTACCTTGGTGGAACAATTTTAGAAGGAGACAGGGAAAGCCAAAGTGTTCTCTTTTTTCCATCTCCTCCATTCGGAATGGTGCTATATATAGTCTCAAAGGTGAGCTTGCATGGTTCTGACTTGTAATTGTTGCTTCCCAGGTTTTTTGCACCCCAATTCCAGTAGGTGGTGGTTGGTGGGAGGGGGATGTCAGCACAAATCTGCGGTCATACCAATCCAATCCTATAGAGGGTTGCGTGCAAGGTACACCTAGACTCATCTTCTGCCTGTTTGTTTTCCCCTTCATCCAAACCTTCTCTCAAGGTGTGAGAGCTCTACTCTATGCTTATTAGGACTGGATGTTGGCAACTCGACCTTGCCGCAGCCGGATCTCCTGTTTTACCGGGAATGTGTATAGGAAGACCTTAGTTTTATGTCCCCTTTCGAGCTATGTGGTGAGGATTAATTTTTAGATTGAGAAATATGTCGCTTTAGGTTGGCCTACTATCATGTGTATGGTGCTAATTGCTGTGTCAATTTTTGGCACCCACACTTGCCTACCTTGGTGGAACAATTTGAAGAGTTCGCCTTGCCTTTTCTTCGGTGTACCCACAGCAACACTTTCGTGACGCAAGTGCGGAGTATGAAGATGGTCTGCTAAAAGATATATTGGTACATCGGAGTATCACAAGTACAACTGGCCCTCGATGAATTTCACATCATACATGATAGTTGCAATAAATTCACTCCGAAAAAATGAGGAAAATCCCCCCATCCTTGCAATAGATTCATTTCAATTTTTCTACTTTTAGTACTTCGCAAACTCACATGGTGGAGTCTGCTCTACAAATTGAGTGGAAACGTATTTAATTTTTTATTGATAATTTTTTTTGAAAATTGATCGCGCACCACATATACCCACGTTACTTTTTAAAAAGGTTTTTTTTTTTAAAACCAAATCCTTAAACCCAGGTATATGTGGCTTGCACAATCATTGGGCGCATAATCGCCGCTTCAAAAATTGTCATTTTTATAGTGTTTAATGGGTTATAGTGGTACTAGAGCATCCTTTTGTACTGCTTGGTACAAAGAGTGTAGAAGGCACGTGACCATCCAAATTAATCCAAAAAATGAACGGAATGGCCTATTCAGAGGTTCGGAATAATTCGCGGACTTTTGAACATGATTGGATTATTCTTGAATAATTCACAAATTATTTTATAAGACAAAAAAACTGTTACTATTTTACTTTATTTGTTACTCGAACCTTGCCGCATTCCGAATTGCTAACTATAATCTCTATAAATGAGCACACAGGCTTTTCACATTGTTTAACACAACACATGAAGGCCACCCTGCTGGGATTTATCCTAGAAGCACCACGTGCGTGATTTAGTCGGGTCTTGAAGAGATCACACATACTCAACACTGAAGCAGCAGGAGTGATGAGAGGTGTGACAACACACATACATAGTACAAACCAAAAGCAAGGCCGAGGAAACGGGGTTCAGTTCATCATATAAAGGATAAAGCAAACAGGCAGCATGTTAGACATATACCCGTGCAAATCACAAAAATATCCCCATTTTAAAAAGAGGATCCAAATTCCAAAGTCCAATGAACCATGTTGATACGTTGAGATGCACAATCTCTTAACGTGGTGGTGTGGTAGTAAGTGTTATATAGCATGTATGTCTAGAAGTATATACGGTAGAGAGACAGAGAGCACCTTGGCTGTTCTGGTTTCCTACCCAGCCCACACTTCTTTTTATACAGTTTCAGCTTTGGTAATAGTAGAGTGAGGTTTTGGTGGTGGCAGTGGACGGAGGCGGGTAATGGCGTGAATGGGTCATGTTTGAATTCAGAGGGTGTTGTGGAAGAAGGGCAGCTGATGAAGCAGTGGCAGTCGAAGAAGAGAATCCTGATGATGCTGCAGTAGAGAACAGTGGCATTGAGGTTGCGCTGCCGCTTTGACCATGCATTTGCCATGCCCAGTTTGAGAGTCCCGGTGAACCTAATTTTACCCTCTTCTCTATCGCTCTTTCCTGTCGTAAAAACGACAACAATATGTTAGTGAACGTCTCTTGGGGACAAGTATTTCATCAGTGAGACACCCCGAATTTAAGTGTGTTCATCAAATAAGATAAAACTAGACTTTTCCACCACATCACAGTCAAAAGGAATGAGACCCAGAAAAGGAAATTTCCGTCCAATTTAAGTCCAAGCTAGGTACTGCAAATTGAAAATCTCTTCTAAGAGAAGATTGGTTAGAGTGAGGTTTATAAGTCAGCTGTTGTTCAACTGTCAGAGGAAGATTATTTTGGCAAATCAAGAAATGGTTGGTCACTGTATTTCAAGAGTCAGATGAAATGCAAAGGAGAATCCTACTTCACAGCTAGAAGTAGGAAAGAAAACCAACCTAAGTTTTGAAGTCGTGGATGGAATCCAAAGAAAATGATGATAAAGCATAAAAAACAGAGTCAAATTTGATTTCATAGACATTAGCAAAAATTTTTGATCCAGTGATCTTGCACCTTTAGTTAAGTGCCACCTGTCCTGGGATTAATGTTGAGGGTAAACTACAGTTAAGGCCACCTTAACCCACCAGGACAGGTGGTGCTTAACTATAAGTTGCAGGATCAAAAATTTTCTCGCGTCGTAGTAATGCTAACCAGTGAAATCAAGGTGTTACTGGTATTAAGTTTCTACAAGCTAGGACGGATTGGTGTGGAAGCAGTCGTGTTATTAAGTTTCCTTCTAAAAAAGAACTTAACAATTAGAATTAAATCAAAGAAAAAATTACCTCATAACTGGGAAAGAAACTAGGATATACACCAGTCCACATGGGAGGGTGCTCGGATGCCATTGCTAGGCCATGGTGGGTTTGACCACTCACTGTTTCTGAATCAGGGTTCTCCATCTGTAACAGCAGAACCGACGGTATTTATTGTCAATAGGTTTTAAAAATAACACACTAAATGACCCGTTCAATCCAATTTCCACTTGTGCATGTAGGGTAAGGACTAAATAGTTATGGTTCAACATTAATATGTGTTCTCTCACAGCTATGTCCGGGTGAAGAATACAAACAAGACTATTCTCATTAGATTTCAGACATTTGAATTTTAAACTCGAGCTACCCATTAAGCTAATTTTCTGGAGTTCTGCGAAGTCTAAATTGCATCAAAAGGTATTTAAACAGAGGAATGGTCTGAAACATATGATTCTTAAATACAAATTGAAATTGATGAAACCACAAGAAGAACTTTCAAATTTTTATTCGAATATTACCGTTGCTCTCCTGACATCGGACATGTGCAATGGGCCGCAAGGGAAATGGGAGCCCCCAACAATGTCCCTCACCTTTGGACCGTCAGCTAAAGTGGGAGGAGAAATCCCCAAATTCAGGTCAAGATCGTGGGAGGTGCCTGCATAAAAAATATATCAGAGAACAATTCTCATAAAAAGCGTTTTGTTGGATTGCTGAAGAGAGTAGTAGAGTATATCATCTCCTTAAAAGACTAAACAAAACAGGTGAAATACCTCCATTGTCGGCCTCAGAAATTATCTCCCCTTGATATGTACTCGGCTCAAAATTGGTGACTGCTTCCCTTCCATTACATTTGATAGCCGCCTTGTCGTAAGCCCTGATTTCCACAGAACCAAAATGGAGATTCGTGTTGGATGGAACCCTATTGAGGTTGAGAAATCTGGGTAATTAATTTAGTATCAGGGAGAATGAAATTCTCATATTATGATCAGTAGGACCTTGCGGCTTCTAGTTCGCTGTCGAATAGCCCAAGATATATATACCTGCAAGCAAGCATCGTATTCTCATCGATGAAAACAGGGTTCCCAAGTATTTCTTTTCTAGTTCGGCATCTTAGAATTGTTTCCCAAAAGGAGAAAAACAACCCGATGAGAAATTTTCAAAACCCATTTTATGATTATGGAATCAGGGACATAAACTTGATAGCTACATCCACGATGGAATAAGATCATCTAGAAATGTAATTCTAGTCTAAGGGTTTCTTACTTCTTGCCGAGGAATTGTCCCATTCGAGCTTCCCATCGACCACATTTGTGAAGCGTCACCCCTCTGTATTTTGAACTCCCCCTTGAGAATCCGGTGCTATGGCGACGCAGGATGTGCACGAACTCTTCCTTGGTTAGGTTTCTCATCTGAAGATCAATCAAATGAGGATAAGACCCGATGAAAAACTCGATTAAAAACAACATAAGCAGACCTATTACAAGAAACAACTATCCTAACCCACCTGTTTCAGATCTTCATCGTAGTCACCGAGAGTAAAATTGATGTCGGCGTCAACCCCGCGGAACTTAATTGCAGCTCGATCATATGCTCTGCAATCAGAAAATCCAAATGAAAGAAAATTCATCCCAAACAACCCTAAATTGAAGATAAAATGAATAACAGATTTTCATTTAAAACAATTTTTACCTAGCTGCAGCATGAGCTGTGTCAAATCCACCTAACAAAATCCAACACCCAAATTCATAAAAAAAAACAGCTAAAAAGGCAACTAATGAAATTCAATCAAAACAGAGACATCACCTACTTACCCAAATATACTTGTTTCCCACAATCCCTGTTCAAGAAAACCGAAAAATTCGATCAAGACAGAGAAAATTAAGAGAGAAACCCATTAAAGATCGAATTCAACTTATTAAGAGGGATCGATTTTCTTCTAACAAATTGCTAACCAGATATGCGATTCCCATCTCCCTGTTCGTCGATAAAATGTAACTCCACGATACTGAGAACTCCGAGACCTCGGCCCCCGTCGACTTTTCTTCACCTGCTGCGGTTGCTGCGGCAGCTGCTGCAAGACCTTCACCTCCGGCTGCCTACCGGCGTCGGCCTGGCAGAATGACAGATCCATCCAATGCGGCCGCGACGAAGAAGCCAAAGAATACCCCAACGACCGGAACCCAGGAGCATCGTCGGCACTCACCGGAAAAAGCTGCTTCGTAATGAAACCCGACTGCAGATTCCGATTCCCGTTATCATCCTCGTCATCTTCAACAGCAATGGTATCACTACCGATGTTCTTCTTTAAGATATCAAAGTCGAAGGCAAATAGATCACCACCACTGCTACGCTTGGTGTGAGTAGAGCAGGAGTCCTCGTCGCCGCCATTGCTAGAAGCTTCAGCATTCACGACGGAGGAATTCGAAGTCCCGGACTCGACCATTTGACCTCCACCAGAACCTTCCGGAAGTTTCTCCATCATGATCTCTTCTTCATCGCATATCGATTCTGTCGATACAACAACATTAAGATCCAACATCATTTCTCCTCCTTCCGTTCCAATTTACTACGAAGAAGAAGAAAATCAAGAAACTTCTAGAAGGTAAGGTTGTTTCTCTATTTGAGGAAGAAGAACCAGAGCAGATAGATGTATTGGCAAGACAAAGCACAGATTATCTCAATCTCTCTGCAACAACGCATTTAGACACACAAAAAAAAAGACGATCGGATCCGAAAATTGAAGTCTCGGACACGATCGAAAAAACCAGACGAGAGAGAGAGAGAGGGCTCTGTGTGTGATCTTGTGGAGTTCAGGTGATGGAATCACGACCGTCCGTCGAGTTCCTTGGGAGGAGGAGGAGAGACAAGTGGAGAGAGTCGGCTTTCACAACTAGGTATTTAAAAGGAGAAATAAAAAGGAGATAACGTTGTTGGTTGAAAATTTAATTTAACTTTTTTTTTTGGTTTTTTTGCCGAAAAGAGAAAATTCATTTATGGAAATATACAGATTTTTTTGCTTATTAAGAAAAAAAAAACACATTTTTTTTCTTTTACTTTATTAGGACCTCTGGACTGATGCCACATGGCGTACAATACAATAGTGAGTCCAAACCATCAAATCAGTGGTCCATAGACGGAGATATCTTAGCTTATTTGGGACCATTGTGTCCATATCTCTCTCTCTCTCTAAGATGGTCCGAAATAATGATACTTAACCGTCCGATCTACCAAGATGGGTCCCACTAGTTAATTGATCACATGAACATCATTGTTAAAATTAATTGACCTTTTTTAATTAATATTAATAAAATCTCTTGTAAGGATCTTTTACAATTTTTTTTATTTGTCGTGCCTCGTGTATTCGAGAGCCGTACACGTCGTTGGCTGCCCGAAGGTGTCCAGCTGTCCTGCACCTGGCTGCCCGACTCTGCCCGCCCCACTCAATTACTCGCGTACTTTTACGATTTTCCATATTCCTTTTCCGTGAAGCAGAATGGCTTCAAGAAACGGAGAGTGGGAGAGAGCGGGCGAAAGAAATCTTCGCTGACCGCCCACAATATGGGCCACGTGTCACATTTTTAGAGTAATTTTTTAGTGATTTCTAAGAGGAATAAACCTTCGCTCACACCACGATGTGAACGAAGCCGATCACAGCCCACGATACGAGCCACGTGGCAGACTGTTAGAGGACGATGACCGTATGGATGTTTGGCCAATCACTAGGTGGACGTACAAACCAAAAATAAACCTGATCAGTGATTTCTAAGCGTTGGATTGAAGTTATTTTCATGGGTTGATTTAAAACTGTAGGAATTTGGGCATTATTTGGGTACAAAGATCCAAAGGTTGTAAATCAGTAATCAGGCTGATTTTTGGTTTGCGGGTCCACCGAGGCACTGGCCCAACATCCATACGGTCAGCGCCCTCTAAGAGTGTGCCGCGTGGCTTGTATTGTGGTCTGTTTGAGGGAAGGCTTACTCTTTTTGCGCGCTGGATTGGAGTCATTTTCATGGGTTGATATTAACAGTGGAAATTTGAGCATTATTGAACATTTTTTTTGTGGTGGTGGGGGGGGTACAAGGATCGAAAGGTTTGAAATCGCTAATCAGGACCAAACATCCATACGGTGAGAGTCGTCAACGTGTGTGACACGTGGCTCGCATTGTGGACGGTCAGCGTATTCGCTGACGGTCGAAAGGGAGCAAAGTTTTACGCGCGAAAGACGACGAGTGGAGAGTGGAGACTATACGGATGTTGTCCTTTTGCTGGTCAAAAACCCGCGGCTTGTCCTTGGCCGTTGCTAAAATGAGTAACATGTGCCACTTCACCATGTGTTTGTTACTGTTCTCTTCCCTTAAATTACCAAAACTACCCCTGCCTTTTCTAAAATTTCATACATCCTGTCCTCAACATCCAAAATTCCTGTCTATTATATCTCCATACATGCAAAAATGGTTTATTTTCAGGGTACAGTAGACCATAAGGACTGAAAGAGTACTTGTTGGGCTAACGAAAGGGGTAATCCACCGTTCAATTGGTCCCACCCAAGGTTTAAAAATCGGCCGTTATAACGGATTCGGACCTACCCCGTTACGTACTGTTAAAACACCCAGAAAATAACGGTCGTTGTAACGAAAATAACGACCATTATTTTCTGGAAAAAATTGTGAAAAAATCGACCATATATTTTCTCTTTTTTCCCCTTATTTTTCATTTTTTTCCGTTTTTGCCCTTGAGCATTTTTTTGTTGTTGTAACAGCCGTTATAACGGAAAAACGGTAACGCCCCCAGACCATTATACTGTTATAATGGTCCCTTTTAAACCTTGGTCCCACCAACATCCAATAAGACAATTTTTGATGAAATTGTTTGGCTAGTTAGAAAAAATACAGAAAATGCTTAGTCAGAAGGTTGTGAGGTCGTGTATGTGTATCCCTTCTATGGGTCGGTTCACTGTTGGTTCAATCGGGGTGTCAAGACTAATATCCCGTCTCAGGGTAGACGCCCCCACGTTGCCTAGTGGGCTTAGACGCTTATTAATCTTTATTGTGGACATGGTTTAAAATTTTGGAATGTTTCGTACGAAACATTTCAAACTTTAAGAGAATCAAAATGAAACCTGTGTAAATTCAGTTTGTTTCAGATTATTTCGTATTGTCTCGTTTTGTTCCATCGAGATAAACCAAGACATTGCGATACAATCTATATAACAAAGCAGGGAAGTTGTCTCCCCTCTTATACTCCCTCTTATCCCTCAAATGGACAGTGGATCTCAGCCACGTACTCACACCTGATTTTGGCAAAAATGCTTTGACGGGGAGTGCCGAGGGCACGGGCCACCCACTCTTATCTTATATGGCTTCAATAATGTGTGACTGAGATCTACTATGCTTCATATTGATGGCTAAGATTAAATCCCACCCAATTTTGACAAATACTTTGTTGGAAACTACCGCGAGCACGGGGCACACACGCATATAACAAGAGAACTCAATTGTATTCTCTTATCTTATCCAAATCCATCTAATGTGGAAGGTTAGATAGAGAATGGTTGAGATCAAATCCATCGATCTAATGTGGACGGTTAGATTTCAGCCACTCAATCTGCCTCATTTGACCTCAATTTATTCAAAATTTGAATTTCAACACCGTTATTTTTTATTATGTGTTATTTTTCTATTTCTCCCTCTGTGCGTTACAATTCGTTATAACAGCCGTTATAATGGAAAAAAGGGTAACACTAGTAACACCCCAGTCCGTTATAACATTTGAGTGCCGAAGGCATCCAAATTTACGAACACTTTTGTCGGAGAGTGCCGTGGGCACTGGCCATTTACTAGTCCAATACATAATAAGAAAGAAAATATCATTTTAAAGCTTATTTATACATTAAATGCATGATTTTGAAAATATTTCAGTTATTTTGTTATTTTTTCAGTATCTTGAGAATGTTTCGTTTCGTTTCAGAGTTTGTCGCGATTTTTCACTAGATTGAGACATTTCTCCGAAACGAGATTTTAAATTATGATTGTTGTGAGACTAAGCAAATAACGGTACCAATATGTTTCATGTGGACCACATGTTGGAAGGGCACGAAAAAAATGCCATTGCTTGGTCTGCATTTATTCAAATTTCATCATTGTGTTTGAATGGTTAAGATTCTTTGAATTTGCTGTGGAAGTAGGTTTGTGGAGTTGTTAGCTTCAATGGTGTCCCTTCTGTCTACTTGCAAGAGAACCCATTCACAATGAGCCCAAACCTTATATTCTTCAATTCGCAGGATATGGACATTTTTAAATATTGAAACCGACCAACTATTCCTCTAGTCGATTACAGATGATACCTTTTTTGATGTTGGGAGAGGATCACCATTCCACCTTAAACGGGGACTTGAGTGAGGAAATACTCGAGCTTGTATTGGTTCACACATGCTTTGACCAATCAGAATCAAGAATGCTTCAAGTCAGGGGAGAGGAAAAAAAATCATAGAATTAATGATGAATATGATGGAATTAATGATGAATATGATGCCTTCTTTCAGAGCATCTCCGACCCGACCCTACCGTAAATACTTAAAGCACGGTAAAAAAGACTCTCCCTTACCTAAAACTTTGAAAGCTTTCCAATGGTCCACCCTAAACTAAATATAAGAACTAACAGAAAAAATGAAAAATGACAAAAATTATAAAGGGACATAAGTGACATTAAGTGAAAAGATAGAGAGGACATTCAATGGAATTAATAAAAATAGGGGAAAGGGAAAACAAGTTTTTAGCATCTCAGCCTAAAATTCGGACAAGTAATCTAATATGCAACTGTATATTGTATCCACCGTTGAATGCTCGTTGAAAAATGTATTATTAATTTATAAAATATTCTTTTTTAAAAACATTGAAAAAACACATTTTTCAAGGACATCCAACAGTACTGATACTGTTTGCAGACTAGATTTGTCCCTAAAGTCTTACCCTAACTTTAGGGTAGTATTTGAGGTTACTCTAAAATAGGGTGAACTTTAGGGTCGGGTTGGAGATGGTTTTTTATGTTTTTCGCCCTATCTTAAGGAAGGGAATTGAGTTTAGGGTAGGGTTGGAGATGCTCTCAGAAAAGGGAAAAACAACACCTCAATAAGGTTTGAAAATGTTTGCACCCCCTTGTGGGAGGTCGTGGGTTCAAGACCAGAGGGCAGGTTTTCTCCATGTGTGGTGCGGTGGGTATATGTTGTGGGGTTGAAATCGTTTCATTGGCGGTCCTACGTTGCGGGGATTGTAAATTCTCGAATAATTCAAGAATTGTATGAATTATTTGAAAAAAAAGAAGAAGGTTTACAAGGATTGAATCATCTCTCAAATAGTTAATTAACTTTTTTGAATTATATATTTAGTTTTGAACATGAACAAATATTTTATAAGACCAAAAATAATCAACTTGATTATTTTATTTTTTTTAATTAGTTTTACCAAATTTTATAACGCATTTTTAAATGACCAAACTGAAGTGAACTCGAACATGTCCCGTACCGTGTATTTTTGCCGCAATTTGAATTCCTAACTTTGTTCTAGACTCAACCATATTGCTTATCAAAAAAAAAAAAAAAAATGCAAATGTTTGCTGTATATGTCCTTGGGTTCGATAAAAGCCCTCACAATTTGATTCTTTTCCTATTTATGAATCTTTGTTTTTCACTTTTTTTGTTCTCATTGCTTGGACTCTAACTTAAATTGCAGGCCAAGCAATTTTGTATTTTTTCCAAAAAAAAAATTCTTCAAGTCCATTCAACTTGCAAAATTGTCGACATTTTCTATTAGAAAAATACCGCTTCTGTCGAGACGACGAAGAGATTCATTTTCCATTAATTATTTATAATGGGTATATAAATTAAATTCATTATGCTAATTTTAATTAGATAATATTCTCGGAAAAATAAATAATATTACCTTACGCATTGTAAATCAAACTCGAGAATCGCCTTAATTTTTAATTCACTCATCTATATAATAATAATAATACATAAATATCTCTGGTTCATTAAGATAAATAATATGGAAATATTGAGAAAGTGATCAAGTTCAATGAATCAAGATGGAACTCACTCCAGAAAATTTATAACAAATTATTTTTGAATTTAATTATTAAATTATCGTGTTCTTGATTTATCTCGTTTTTATCCAGACTGGTCGCCGACTTAAACACGCAAGCCTTATGTATACTTAGTTGAAGTAGGGCGAGCAAAAAGCTTACGGTAGTATTTAAATTAACTAAATATGTTAAAAAAATTGAGATATTGCCTTGATTAAAGAATCTGTGAGTCGATTTGATCATTACAACGGTATAACGGATTGGGGCGTTACCATTTTTCCGTTATAATGGATTGTAATGCTCAGGGGCAAAAACCGGGAAAAAAGGAAAATAATGGGAGTAACAGAAAAAGGGGATTTAATGGCGCTAAAATTCAAAATTTGAATTTCAAATTTTCAATAAAATTTATAACGGAAATCATAGACATTTTTTTAGCAATTTTTTTTTTCAGAAAATAATGGCCATTATTTTCTGAGCGTTAAAACGGTACATAACATAACAGGGGAGGTCCGAATCCGTTATAATAGCCGCTATTTAATTCTTTTATCCCCATGTATTCGTTAATACGCAAATTAAGCTTAAAGTATGAGACAAAAATCATGATAATTAATTTTTTTTTTTTGCGCGGGGGCCCGGTTGAATTTCACATTTTTGGATTTAAGTTGTAAGCACCAATGCATGGGGTCAAATTTCGATATTCCCATCAGCCATTCGCAGGCCCCAGATCATGCCGACAACCAATCAAACAACCTGATAATTAAAAAACAAAATAATTTTCAGCTTGATCCCAATTGGTTGACATCCTACTCAACCAAGTGATTAACGATCAATCTAAGCGTACCTACCAAAAAGGACAATTTTTAAATTAGAAAATAAAAAAAAAATCCCAAAAAAGAATTAAATATATCTAAGTCAATTTAATAAAAAAAATAATGTCATTTTAGTAATTTAAAACAACGTCCCAACGAGGCCCCGAAAGGCTGAAAAAAAAAAATACTCGGCGATCCTCAAGGAGAATCCTTAATGGAGACATGTCTAGTCACAAATAATTCCACCAACCCAAATAAAGAAGGGTCGGGCTCAAGGGACCACCATTTCTGACTACCTTTTTTGACCCCCATCTTGGCGTACCCACGTAGAAGATGAATCAATGGCTGATTTTTGGTGAGGATGATCTCTATGGTGAAGAGATCATCCTTACAAAAATTCAAATCATTCTGATATTCATAGACTGGTTTAGAAGCTGAAGCATTATGGACCGTCGATTTGATGGGGTTAGAAATTTCGGAATGGGCTGATTTTTTGTTGGGGTGATCTATATGGTGGGGTGATCTATATGGGGGGGCGGGGGGGGGGGGGAATGGGGGAATAAAGAAATAGTATGAGACACCTGGCTCAGTTTTAGAGACCACTGACCGTGTGGAAATTTGACCCATCCCCAGGTGGACCTACAGACCACCCATGAAACGGTTAGAAATCACTAATCAGGTTATTTTGTTTTTTGTTTTTTGTTTTTGTAGTATGTGGTCCTCCATGCAGTCAGTGATTTCCAAGAGTATGCCACGTGGCTCTCAATAAAAGGTGAGGAAGTAGAAAAACAAAAAAACACGGAAATGTCCGTCGATCCCACATAGAACTTTCCCCTTGCGGCAACCACCGAACTCTTTTCCTATTATGGCAATAACCTGAAGCAACAGGTTCAACACCAACCATAACGACCCGCACAACCGGTAATACAGGTCACCGCCCTATATATCCTCGTCAAGGCCAACCGTAATCTTACATTAACCAATGTTTATCTTCCACGTATACATCAAACGTATTCCTTAAAATATGGATAGCGTCTTTGTTTTTTTTCTTTCCTTTCATAAAACTCCCTCCTTAAAAGCTAAAAATAGTAACAAAATAAATAAGATATTAAAAGTTCTAGTGCGGCGGGGGACCACAATAAAAGCAGAGAGAGAGACAGAGACAGAGACAGAATTTGCGCGTCCAGGTTAAGCGACACCCTGCCACTTACTGTAACACTAGTCCTCGAATAATAATGATGATCATGTAATTGACCTGATCGAAGGGCTCTTGTTGGTGCCCTCTCCCAAACCATTGGATGGTCCTCGAGATTTCAGGACCATACAATGGCTTAGCTCCAAGGAGGACGTCCTTCGGAAACAATTAATTAACTAAAACAATTTAAAACGGGTAGGCTTCGAGTCGGATTAGTGCTGACCCGGAACCGATCCGATTATTGGATCCAATATACTAAATTTAAATCATATATTTTATCCTCTCAAAATTGAAGTAGTGCATAATAATAATATAAAAAGTGTAAAATTATCTTTATAATCTATTTAAGGGAGGAAGGTTGTCTCCCCCTCTTATAGGCTACATATAAAGAAGGGCCCAGATCTTATCCCTCAACTGGACAGTGGATCTCAGCCACTCACACCCGATTTTGGCAAATACTCTCCCGAGAGTGTCATGCCCACCCATTAGTTATATACAACACATCTAATAAATATTTATCTAGATGTGTAATTTTATATAACCAATCTGATAAGTAATCGGATGGGTATACACGTACCGATACTGATCCAATAAAAGAATATAGGTGGTTCTGGACTCGAAATACTGAGATCAAATTGGATCGGATTCTTTTGCTGATCCGATCTATTGACTATAACTGTCACCAAGGTTCTTCAGACCTTGATGGTCCTCGGGAGTCACACGGCAACCTAAGGAGCATGATACCAAGGTTTAAAGGAGGCCGTTTTAACGGTTATACGGACTGGGGGTGTTACTGTTTAAACAGTTAAAACGGATTGAAACGGCCAGGGGCAAAAATAGAAAAAAATGATAAAAAAAAAAATGAAATTTAACGGAAAAAATGGCGCTGAAATTCAAAATTTGAAAATTACAAAAAAAAAATTTAACGGAAATTAAACAGATTTTAATGGATTTAACGGCCATTTTTTCACAATTTTTTTTTCAGAATTTAACGACTGTTTAAACGATTTTAACGGCCGTTAAAAATAAAAACGGCAGTTAAATTCGAAAACGTTAAAACATGTTTAAACGGTTTTAACAGAAACGAGCTTGGGGCGTTACTATTTAAACGGCCGTTTTTAAACCATGCACGATACTACAATACACGATACTACATTATCATCCCGTTTTTTTTCTTTTGAAAAGGGCCCACCATTTCGTAAACAGACAAACAGATCTTAACAGAATATCTGCTGCAATTTTAATAATATAAGAATTATTAATATTAAACGTTTCTCCAAAAGTACTCCTTATTTTACTAATCTGTCCATGTTGTCAAATTTAAATTATTATAACCTAGGAACGCAATCCATTTAATTTTTCCCAATCGGGTACTATATTATTTTTCAGGAAATGACCAAATTGACCTTAATACAAATGGGTATTTTTTGATATTTCGATGAGCAGTATTTCCCAAATAGTCTTTTTTCTTTTTTTCTAGAAGGGTCGTGATGTAACCTGAGATTTTTTCATTTGCATGAGCGGCATTTTTGGTAGTCACCACTGCCATCTGGGCCCACTGGCTGCATGGATGTTTAGCCCACCCTTTACTGGACATTCGTACCAAAAATCAGCTTGTTTGATGATTTTTAGCCGTTGGTTTTAGTACTAAAAAATGGTTGCATTTAATGGCTATAAGTACGCCTTAAAAAGTGCTAAAATCTAATGGTTATAAATTACCACTCAGGGTGATTTTTGGTGTGTATATCCAACAAGGGGTGGGATAAACATCCATGTGGTCATTGGGCCCGTGTGACAGCGGTGACTAACCAAAATAGTGCTTCCGCATTTGAAAGAGTTTCAGGCATACCTTGTTACATCTTTTTTCTTTCTAGAATATTTCTGTTTCTGGAATCTTTCTATGAAAAATGAGATTATTATACGAGAAAAAGAGAAAATAAAAGGGTCCCTCTACAAGCACCCATGTCTTTCGACCGGGCACCCACGTGGGACTAAAATGTCCCCTTTAGTTTGGATACCCACCCCACCCCTTCTCCTTTGTCTGAGAGGAGAGGAAGAGGAGGAGAAGGGGTTGGGTGGATGCCCAAATTGAAAGGGGTATTTTTGTCCATTGTGGGTGCACAGCTGAAAACTCTGGGCTCCCGTAGAGCGACCCAAAATAAAAAGGAGTTGGTAATTTTGTAATTCTAGATGGACAAGAAGGGCAGTTAACAGGAGCTCAGCTGGAAATATCTGTTATAACAGCCAACGGCACAGTTTAGCATTCGTGTTATCTTTTCAGCAACTAACGAAGTTGAGGCTTTTCATATGGACGGCGTTACCAAGATCTTAAAGGAATGGTGGGGCCAAGATAGTAGGAAAAAAAAAGTATATATTTATTTTTTAATCATCAAGTGGTCCTCGAATGTCTGCATTTTCCACTGTGATCCGCTGTGAGTTTTCTTTATCTGATTGGGAGAATGGGGCCCACAGGAAGGCTGCTACTTTTAATTGATTTGATTTTGCTTAATAAGCAAAGGAAAAAAGTAAAATATATAGATTTTGGGGATGTGCTTTTTTCACTCCCCTTTTTTGCTTCATCCACTTATAAAAAATTCTCCTATATTTATATTTTAACGAAAAGACAAAAATACCTTTCTCATTTAAAACGTAATTTAGATAATTTTGGCATTTTATGAGAGGGAATAAAGTCTTTTCGAAGGGTATTTTAGTCAAAGGATGATTAAAACATATGGGACCAGGTAGTGGAAAGAGCGCTCCCATTTTCTTTTTTTGCTGTATTGTCGGCAACGCGGTACGAGGTTTTACGCCTTGAGAGACGTGGACGCTCCCTCTCCATTCACTAAAGTCTTCTCCCCCCCCCCTCCATTGGTCAAACTTCTCTCTCACACTCTTTGATTGATTTATTATTTTATCATACACGTGATTATTTATTGGGTTTCTTGTTGTTGCCGACTTCCAGTGTAAAGATCACCGAGTACATCTTTGATGACGGAGTCCCATTAGGATCCACGTGTCACGTTGTTGTAGACCACTGAGAGTATTGATGTTGCCATCCGTAGGTGGACCGTGGACCTACATACGAAAAATCTGCCTGATTAGTGATTTATAACCATTTGATTGGAGAGCGCTGATTGTATGGATGTTTGGCCAGTCCAATGATGGACCTGCTGCAAACCAAAAATCAGCCTGATTAGTGATTTACAACCATTGGATCTTTGCACCCAAATAATGCTCAACTTCCTACGGTTAAAATCAATCCATGAAAATAACTTCAATCGGACGCTTAGAAATTACTGATCATGTTTATTTTTAGTTTGTAGGTCCACCTAGTGATGGGCCAAACATCCATACGGTTCAGCATCCGCTAAGAGTATGCCATGTGGCCCGTATTGTTGGCTGTGATCGGCTTCGTTCACAGCATGGTGTGAGCAAAGGTTTACTCACCCAGGGATGGACCAACACATACCGTCATTAGTCTCTAAAAGCTGCCACGTGCCTCATAATTTGGTCCGTCATCAATGATTTACTCAAGATCAGAATATATACGCAATCAATATCGACGTATCATTAATATTTGTCTTCGATGAAGAGATCTGGCAACCATGGGGCCTGTTTGGAAAAACCGGAAAATTTGGGCCAGCTCAGGTCCAGTTGTTCTGGCCTGCCGATGGTAACTGTGTGGGCAAAACAGGACCAAAATTGGTTTTCTGTAAAGAGGTTGCAACCAGTTCTTCCAAGCTAGAACTGGGTCAGGCCCTGAAACACAGGCCCATTAGTACAAATTTTGAGCAATTAAGATAAGGGGGAGGGTGGGAAAGAGACGTTAAGTCCTAGAAAACAGAAGTTAGTTGATCTGTCTGATCAGGTACATTCCCTTCAATCTAGACGGTTCAATTGATGGACCAAAGAGCAAAATCAGCATTAAGGCCTTATTTGAGACTAGGGTTGTCAATCGATAAGCTTACCCCGATAATTCGATCCCATCCGATAACACGTGGTCTGGACCTACGAATTATGATCCAAAAAGCTATTGAATGGGTTCCAGATCTACCTTGATTATATCTGATAATGACCTGATTTTATATTATTAATGAAATATATAATAATATAATTTTTATATTAATGAATGTACGTTGATAAAATCATCTACCATTTGTTATTGGACTAAAGAATTTGCATTTTTAATTTTTAATTTTTTTAAATAAATTTTAATAGTTCTATTCAAGGTTTAAAGTAGGCCGTTTTAACGGTTAAACGGACTGGGGCGTTACCATTTAAACAGCCGTTAAAACGGATTGGAACGGCTAGGGGCAAAAAATAGAATTTAACGGAAAAAATGGCGCTGAAATTCAAATTTTGAAATTTGAAAATTAAAAAAAAAATGGTTTTTAACGAAATTAAACGGATTTAACGGCCGTTTTTTCCACACAATTTTTCAGAATTAAACGGCTGTTTAAACGATTTTAACGGCCGTCAAAACAAAAAAAGAAAAGGCCATTTTTTTCAAAACCAATAAAACGTGTTTAAACGGTTTTAACGGAAACAGGCTTGGGGCGTTACTGTTTAAACCGCCGTTTTTAAAACCATGGTTCTATTGATTAGATCGACTCGAAGTTTGGTTGGCTTATCAGATTGGGTCTTGATCTATTGGATCGGGTATAGACCTATCTGATCTGTGTTGGAGGTCAATAATGCCCCTCCCTAAGGGTGCGGTACGGATCCGTAGGTGCGAGGTCAATCGCCATTCCAATTCACCGGATTGAATCGTGGAATAGGCTCGCGGGTGTAAGGTTGATTGCCGTTTGGGGTCACGGGATCGAATCGTGGAGCCCCGCAAGGTGTGACGTCGATCATGGTATAAAGACTAAAGTTTATCCTCTGCTGGTGACAAGATATCTTTTTGGGAGGAATGACGGCTTGAGGCCTAGTAAAGATACTAACAATCCGAACCCGATCCATTGACAGCCCTATTTGAGACCATGGTTTCTTGGTTCACAAATTTTGTTTACTAACCCTAATCCCCACTTGCTCTTACAAGTAATAATAAACAATAAAATAATTTTATAGGCACCAAGTTGGTGATCTTAGTCACTAATTAAATTCTTAAGACATGGATGCTTAGTAACATTTTTAATACTTATTTAAGCGTATAACTTCGGGGGGATTAAGATGGCGAAATGATAATAAACAAAGCGTGCCGATCGATTATAGTTAATAAAAAGATAAAATAAGATATATTTGTATAAAAGGTTTGATTATTTGAAAGACTAATTCAAGTTTAAAGACAAATACTACATATGTCATGGTTTGAAAATCCCATTATTTTAATTCGCATATAAAGCCAGGGTGATGTATGATTCACATGAGCCATGAATTTCTCTTTTTAAATTACATAAAACTATTTAGGCCGCGTTGGGCATTGTGAAGATAAGCAGAAAGGCGGCTTATTGTATTTGAGATGGATTTTAGGGATTTGAAATGTGGGTTTTTCCTGGGTTCTCAGGTAAAAGTAGGAGCTGAAAAACTGCTTCTGCTTATAGCTTGTGCGGACCGCAGTTTCTAAACTTAAGTGACACTTTATAAATATCAAAATTGTCAATTTCTAAACTTAAAAGGCAAAGAAAGAAAATGATTGTTAAAATGGGCCCATTTTTTGGAGCCCGTGTTTGATGGACCCAGGGGACTTCAAAGTGTGATGGCCCCCCTCCAAAACACCACGTGGAGTACTCTTTAGGGCCCACTTACCTTATGGATATTTTGTCTACCTCTTGATGAACCTACAGATAAAAAATCATTCTAATTAGTGATTTATAACAGTTGGATTTAGTATTTTAATAACATGGTTTTTGAACTTTTTTTTAATGTTAAAATATAACTGTTATAAATCACCGATCAAGCTGATTTTTAGTATGTAGGTCCACCAAGAGTGATTCAAACATCCATAAGGTCAGTAAGCCCTAAACTAAGCTCCAAATGACATTTTTGGGAGGGGGGCCAGCAAATATTTTCTCCATCTTTTTTTTGTCTCTTCTCTATAATATTCCTCCTAGCAATCAAAATTTGCTACCTTTTCCCTTCTTTAGATAAGGACAATCAAAACTTGTCCTTTTTTCTTTTTCTTTTTTTTTTATTATTAAGAGGAAATGTAAGGTACGGTACGTGTATCACGTGTAAGGGGCGAGACCTACAATCGCGATCCATGAAATCAACTCATGCTACATGTGGCTGTTGCGTGATACACCGACCAGGGTCTAGTGGGCTCATAGGTTCGCCAAGGACTGGAAGGAACCGACCTACATTGCGCCAAGGCTTATCTTGGAATCAGTGGCGGAGCCAGGATTTGTTCAAGGGTGGGCAAAAGTGTACTTTTCTAAGGTGGGCTAAAGGGTACTTCAGAAAATGAAACGACAACCCATCGATTTGGTCTACAAGTGCAAAATCAAGGACTAGATTGCCAAGTTCCTCAAGGAAAATGCAACGGCCGGACCCCGAAGTTTACAGGGTCCCTCGATACAAGTTAAGATACTCAATATGGGCCAGATAGGTAAATCCAGATCTGGTTCCTGAAGTTTGTCCCTGCGGTCTGGCCCGTGAATATGCTGGGTCGGGCCTGGTATGCTTTCCTAGCCAACAGCCCGGCCCGAGCCTGGTCCAATAAAATGTTACATGGGCTGGGCCGTCAAGTCCGTGAATATGGGCCGCACGGCCCAGCCCGAGACGAAGCCCACCCTTTCAAAAAAAAAGGTGCATTACCTGAACGCGTAGGTCTATCAAGGAGTGGGCCAAACATCCAAGGATCAGTGGGCACGAAAGAGTGTTCCACTGGACATTTTGGATTTCTTAATATGGCATTATGGTAAGATTGGACGGCTATGATCATCCCAGTTGGATCAATTTCAGTAGATCTCTTAGATGCGATCGCCTTGCGTCCATATTGGAATCAGAAGCTACCTAAATTTCCAATGTTGTGTTTGATCGTGTAAGATCCCACCATAGCCTCCTACATTCCTATAGGAACCATTGGTATTGAGAATCCAGACATCATTGGGTGGACGAATCCATCTACAGATTTTCTGAATTTTGTTCTTGAACTTGACATGATTTTCCAACTGCCAAAGAATTCATGGTTGGCAGGATTATCAATTACTGTCATCTCCTTCAGAGAAAACCTAAGGCGAGTAACAAAAATCTCCAAAGGAATAAATTTGTTTTGAAACAATCCGTTGTTTCTTTCAGTCCAGATGTGATATACTGTGGCATCCAAGGAGATCTTTTAACAAGAGAGGAAGCATCTGATCCAGAGTAGTTGTCGAGAATCCATTGGAATTCTGACGGTGAATTTGCCACTAAGTTGCTGAATCTGGATTTATGCAAGACTTGCTGCCTGCAATATGCGCTTGGTAAAGGAGCGATCGAAGAAGAGATTCAATTCATTTTCATTGTTGTTTTGAAAGAATACACACCTGGATCTGTAAGTGATTTCTCTTATGAGAAGCTTATCCATGGTTTTGAGACCACCACATAATGTCTGCCAAGTGATAAAACTATGTTCAGGAATGGCCGCTTTGCACCAGACTAAGCTGCACCAATTAAACTCATTTCCTCTTTGCTGAATTGCATTAACTGCTGAAGATTGCAGGAGTCCAGACCACTTCATCTTCTTCTTGGAGAGGACTTAGCACAATAGTAGCTAAGTCATGCCAAACAGCTTTGATACCTGGAATTAAAGCCAAAGGAGGCTGCCATTGGTTTTGATGTCTGAGGCCTTGGATTCTGATTATAGGCTGTTTTCAAATCTGCTAGCACTCAAGAAGTCTTGTTGGAGGATGCCATGTACCATGCTAGAGGAATCTGCTCTCTGCATTGCTTATGAGGTGAAGTATGAGGTTCTTTGCAATAATACGAGATTTTTGAATATTACGCCATATCCAGGAACAATCTTGAGGAAATTCCATAGTCCAGAAATGTTTATTATTCACCCAAGTTATTTCGAACCCTTTGGACCTATATAGAAGGTTTGCTAGCTGCAACGACAAATGTGTGGCGCATGATGGCTGCAATTGTTCCAATCCCCAAGGTTTCTGAGACCGAGTCCCCCTTCCTTTTTAGGCTTGCATATAGAGCTCCAACGAACTGGAGATCAAGCCTTTAACGCAAACTAAGGATGCTTCATAATGTTCACTATGCTACCATGGTTTGGAAAATCAAACACTTACGTTAAAATTAAAAGAAAATAATGTCTTGAAGAATCAAATGCAGTTCCATGTGAAACGAAAAATAGAACAGAAAAACTTTTGATAAGTACACTTATGGTGTAACATAAACAGAAATATATTTAAATGCAAAGGCAGGGAACTTCACAAGAAATCTAATTCTCTCATAACTACACGAGTATGAGCACATTGCTAAGTTTTGATACATTTAACATAACAGATCCAAAATGAATCTCAACTATTGAAGCTTCAAATTGTGCATTTCGGATCTTAAAACTACAAATCCAAGAGCGACAAACATGCATAAAGGACATCAAGTAAAATGCGAAAAACAAGATTTGTACACTGATCTGATTAAAGAATGAAGAAGAAAATAAATTTTCATCAAGTAAAATGCAATAAAAAACAAGATCTGAACACTGCTTTTGATCTTTTGTTGGATATCATCAAGTTTTTGAAAACCAGTCCATAAAATTAAGACTAATACCACCAAATCAACAAAGAAAACTAAGAGAAGATGAGTACGATTTGTAGTTTCAACTTTCAAGAAACCTGTCCACAGAAAGTGCTACTGTAATCAACAGCAACCAGTATCATCAACATCATCAAAATGACCCGTAAAATCTACATAACAACCTGTCCAAAAAACATACATAACTTGTCCAAAAAACCTACAGTAATCAACTTGTCCAAAGTTTTACAATGGAGTGAAATTACAAATTCATCATCACGACCTGTGCATCGTCCAAAGTTCAAAACTTCTCTGTCCGACCTTTAAACAATCCTTCTCATCCATTAGCCACTTCCTTGTCATATCTACACCATTGACCAGATATAGGTGGTACCGGACATCCTTCAGTCAATATGACTCAAACAACATGATTATTATTGACGAATCCAATAACAATCATCTTTTGTTCGGGAACTGGAGGTGGAGTTCTAAGGGCGAGGAATGTCAGACACTGCCATGTAGATATGGTAACTAGTACTATCCCATAACGAGAATCAATGATATTTCCCATATCAGGCTGGGTCATCCATTTGTTAAATGGTGCTGGTTTATCAGCTTCAAAAAAGTCTAAATCTTGTAACATCTCACCATACCTCTCGCGTGTCCCGTATATACTTATGAAGTGATTGATGGGCTAACCAGTTCATTTATCTTTTGAATGAGCTCAATTTTCCCTTGGTCATCGGCCTCTAAGATCTTCTTCAATAACCTCTCAAATGCTGGTCGATGATCCAACTCGGGCTTGATAATCATGTTCGGCGTATCGGAAAGCTTCTTCCAATGTGGATGAATAGAGGAAAGCGGAATGGGTCGGCCTTCAAGCTGGTACTTAGCAATCTCATGACCACATGGCAATCCATGAGTACGTTGAATAACACAATTACAATCATTTACATCAATACCAGCTGACTCAGCATTCTTCACTTCGATACGTAGCAAGTCAAGTGCAGCGAAGGAGACAAACCCTCTAAGTTCCTTGTAGACCGCAGTCGAGTACTCGTGCATTACCATGCCTGTACTTTTCTCAAAAGAAGCTTTAATTTCTGAATGTTGTGACAACACCACATCCTGAATAATGCCCCACGATGAAAGGAAGTTTGATAGAGAGGACCCCAAATATCTCTTCAAGCTTGCATGAGCATCCTCTACTTTGTTGGTGGTAGTGCATCCAAAATGTGTGGTCCTGTCAGTCCATGCAGCCACAAAGCACTCTTTATACCTCGACAACCAGTTGTCATTCACATACGAAAGAGCTTGATGAGCAGCAAATTCGCTCTTAAATGTCTCTAATCGGGCTATGTATTCATCCTCTGTAGGAGAACAAACCAATGAATTCCACTCGCTTAAGAATCTTAACCATTCATTTTCATTTTCAAAATTTTCCTTACATTTTGTAGCCAGATTCTTAGATATGTGGAAACGACATAGAAAGTTACGAGTGTTAGGAAAAACTCTCTTGATTGCATTCATTAAAGCCAAGTTTCTGTCTGTGACAATAACCAAAGGATGTGTATCAAGAACTGAACTAAGCCGTTCCAAAGCCCAAAAAAAATGATCTTCAATCTCATTCTCCATGTAAGCAAACGCAACCGAAAAGGTCATGTTTGTGGATGTAACCCCAACAATCTGTAAAAGCGGCCATCGATATTTGTTGGTCTTATATTTGCAGTCCATTAGAAAAACATCTGGAAAACACTTCGCAAGTTTAATCGAATATGGATGTGCCAAAAAAATATCCATAAGAGCATTAGTATTATTGCGCCTATTGTATTGCACGTAACCATTATCCGACAATAACTGCAACAGTTGTTGCAATTGTGTTTGTCCGGCCCTTGCAAGAAGCCTCATCCTCTTCCGGGCATTATAGATCGTAATCACAGTGGATGCATTACACGCGTCTCTCTTCTTCAGTGCACTAAGAACTTGCCTTGGCATTACTCCACTACATGTCAAATCAACCACGATTTCTTTTTCTTTATTTGAGAGTCGACCAGCAAATGAGTGACCTTCAAAATGTTCAGCAACTTTGTGATTGTGTACACCACACGTCACTTTCACCATCCATTCGTCATCCTTCGGCATCTTTACACCTCTTAACGAAAAGGGGCATCCACACCTTTTCGTTCCTGTTCGTCGTTTACTATCACCCCCCTTTGGCACATAATCCTTTTTAGCCACTCTATATGTTCCGCCCCTCTCACAACCAAAGTATATTCTAGCGCTCTTTCCCTTATACGCATTTTGGGATTTTGATATTATAACCACTGTCCCGACTTCTTTCCCAACATCTCTAGTCCATCTTACTAGTTCGTCGCGACTAATAAATACCGTGTCACTTGTGAATTTTTCTGTCAAATCCACCTCTACTTTCTTTTCTTGGGATTGACCGTCGTCAATAGTATTGCTCTTAGGTTCCTAATGTAAAAGAAAAACACAAGAGTTGTAAATGAAATTCACATCCAACTATCAAAAAAAACAATCAATCCCATATATATTCCATGTGTATCACAGAAAGAGATTATCAAAGCAACTGTACCTAAAAATAGAGTTATAAAGCTAAACAATCCAATATGCTCTCAAAAATTCAAAGAGAGATCCAGCAAAGATCTTATACAAGAACTTCAAGCCTATGATAAAATGCTTATTTTCTCTCATTAAACCAAAAAAACATTAAAATTTTAAATTTTTTTGAAACCCAGTTAGCATTTGCAATGGTAATGCTTATATCTTGTCTCAAATCAAGATTTTCCTGAGTACCCAGATGTGTTTGTAAAAACGTCAAGGAATCCACATGAATCAAAGGTAAACCATAAGATCTCAGAAATCCAAAATCAAACTTAAAACTACAGAATTTTTTATATGATAATCTAAAAAATACCCTAAGTGTTATATTTCTTACCTCTTTTGATATGATAACCCCTGAAGATGAAATCGTCAGATTTTGTTCAAACATACAACCTTCTGAAGAGAGGAAATCGACAAAAAAAAAATTAGGGTGAAAGCAGCAAAGAATAAAATTCAAGATGAACTTCAAAACAAACCCTAAGAAACTGATAAATACCTTCATTCGAATCCATTAGAGTTTCTCTGAGCAAGCAAATGTTTGGATTGATGAGAAGGGATGATGCTGAAAAATCGAAGGATAATCAAAGGAGAACGAAGGAGAATCGGAGGAGAAAAGAGAGGGAAAATCGCAGATTTCATATAGTGTCTGCGAAGATAGGAATAGTATTCTTCTAATTCAGAAAAATTGGCGGTGTGCGATAATAGATATGGGGTTGCCCAAATTGGGGTCTGCGATGATCGGAGTTGGGGTGTGCGACGAACCTCCAGAAGCGTAGGCAGCTCCATTTCATCAATATAAACTGTAATCCCTAAAACACAATCTGATTTCTGCATTGTGCACCGTTCAAGGTATGACCCACTTAGCATATTGGAGAGATGCATTGGTGAGCCTTGTCAGGGTAGGGAGCATTGAAGAAGATAGACCTTACGTCCATCAATCTCGGTATAGGCTTATCCAAGTCGACTCGACCCAGGGCATGAAATGGGGTGGATCTAACCCGATATTCGACACAATTTGAACCCATATTTAGTGGGTTTGGATATTGATATGTGATCTGAATTGCAAATGGATTTGATACTGATCCATATAAGATAATCCAATTTGAGTTTTGACCGAATTCAGAACTTTATTTGAAGGTGTTCGGATTGGGTTGGATCCTGGGTTATTCCTTCCATCTCGTATCTGACCCATATGTGAAATATGGATCGGAAACGGACCTTCCTAAATGGATTATGGTTCGAATTCAGGCTTCAGCTCATGTTTCATGGATCCAGATCCGAATATGGAATGTGCCATTTATAAAATCAAATTTGGTTTACAAACAGTCTGGTTTACTCTTGTTTGTTACATAGACAAGTAGAAAGATTGCAAACACTCGGATGGCTACTCTTTCTAAAGAAAAGGAGGATAATGAGAATGAGAAGGTGATCTCTCACATCTTCAACCAGCAACAAGTTGAGCTCGGATGCAACCAATGGTGTTAACTTAGTCTCCGAAAAAAAATTAATCGACCAACACGTGCTGGATAAACTGAGGACCTCCGACCATGGCACGGCTGCAACCATGGAAAGTCTTGAACCTGAGACCTCCCACAAGGGGAGGGTACGCATCTAACATCTGGCCAGACCTGTTGTGTGTTGCATGGTTATGGGCTCATGATAGAAATTCAATACCTCTAACCTAGTGGATCCTCAAGTAGCAGTTGCATTTGGAACATGCCATTCAATAGGCCATAACCAACCAATCTATTTGACAAATAGATCACCATAAAAATAAAAATAGTCTATAGATCAGATGGTTGTAACCTCCTAATCAAGTGATTTTCATCTAGAGTAAAACAATATATTTACCCAATTGGTAACTATAAGCATTCTTGAAACTTAATTTTGTTTTGCCCTGACAATTAGAACAAATGTACCTTAACGTACACGTGAAACAACACACATCATGTACGCCTAATAAGCAGATTCATTTGTGGACAGGAGAACATAGTTACAAGTACAAACATTAGCAACTCTTGTGCCTCAGCAACCAGTATCCGAAACTGTCCCTCTTCCATCTTCCACCTCTACCATGGATCTGAGGTTGGGTGAAACTCACGGTAGCAACTGCTTCGAGTTGTAAGTTAAGGTTGCAAAACATTATATTTCCTTTGCTCTTAGTCGGAAAGAGACTTGATGAACACATTAAACTCCAGTGGTATACAGACTAGCTGCAAAAACAATGTCACGCTTTATGGCATTGGAAGTCGTCTCCATTTTCATAAGTGCAGACTTACCCAAGATTGCTGCAGCATTCTTGAATTTGCAGCACATCTCATCCAGTCGGATGATGGTTCTCATGATCAGGCCTTCAGAACATGTGTAAGCTCACAAATATCTGCGAATGTTGTTCCCTGCCATAGAAATGAAAAGAAAATGTAATATTGTGAGCTGCTCAAGAAATCACCAATAGGTCTATCCAGAAAGCATGAATTTCATTACTCATTTGCCAAAGAAACATATTTTCCTCATTTGTAACCATCCTCAGAAATTGAGTGCAATACACTCCTCTTTCATACTCTAGAATTTTGAGTAAATTAGTAAGCACCATAGAGAGTTTAGGTGTCTTTCGTAGGCTATTTCGGCTATGTTATTTGTAAGCCCGTGACAATTGACAAATAGCTGACAATTTTTGGGTTTGGGACTGCGAATTTATATGATACCATTGAGGCCACCATTGAGAATTCTTGGGTTTGGGCTGAAAACTTTTGGGTTTGGGTTATTAACCTATATGAAATTGGCCATCACTGAGACCTTTGGACTTGGGCTGGGTACATTTTCCAATTCCAAGTCAGAATTCGAATCTCTCTCTCAGCTTCCTTTTCATTCTCAAGTGGTGCATTCTGATGTGCGGGGTCCTGCCCCGGTGATGTCTTTATTTGGATTTCGATATTTTGTTACATTTGTTGATGATTTCAGTGGCTCTGATACCATGTTGTTGTTTGAGGTTGTCACCAATATGCTAGAGAGAGAGAGAGAGAGAGAATGGAGGTTAGGGAGAGAATGAGAGATTAGGGTTTGAGAGAGAATGGGGAGATTGAAGTGAATATTCAATCTCCCATAAGTAATATTTATAAGTAGGGGAAACCCCTTCTACAAGTAAAGGGAAAATCGTGTGGGTCAAGTGCGGGCCCACCGCTTAACCCACTAACATGAAATAAAGAGATTGTGGGTTAAGTAGATGGGCCCATCACTTAACCCATAAGCAATAGAGAATAAACCCCACGTGGGGTAGTGGAACGCAGCCCACTAAGAACACCCCCACGTGGGTGTACATAGAATCCAACAGAGACATGCTAATATTTGACTCTGAATACAATAGTTATTGAAAGTTGTCGAGTTGTTGAGAGTTGTTCGAGTTTGACGACAACAACTATGGGTAGCTGTTGGACTTGGACTACAGCAACTACTAAGAGCTATTGGGCATAGACTACATCTGCTGAGAGCTTTTGGGCATGGACTACAGGAGTTGCTGAATGCACGAGGTTCCGTTTTTTGGTTTGAAATGTGGTGGAGTACATGCCTTCAGCTTTCTTATTGAAGCAGACGAAGCCAAAAAGTTGTCAGTTTTTCTTATTGTAAGATTGTTTTTATCTTTATTTTTTCATTCATCATGATGATACCGTTGTTGTGTGATTCTAGTTGGGAGTGGGTGATAGGAGTTGAGTCTAATTTGTCGTTGCCTAAATTTCATAGCTCGAGCTCGGTCCAAAAGGAGCCGGGCCTTGAAGCCCATCTAGTTGGCTTGATCCATTCGCAACTCTAATTTACACATGGCTCTAGAAGAAATTTGCTTAGGCGAAATGCTGGGCACATGCAAAGGAGTATCTTTTAAGAATATTCTCTTTCCATGTAATGTAACTTCTCACGAGACATCTATTTAGGTGTGTTAACTTTTTTAGACAATTTACTACATTTGACTATCTAAATAACTGGGTATCACCTCCGTCTTGATCTACACATGGCATCCATTAAATGGTCAAGACACCATTTGATGGCTTCACCAAGATGATTTCCTTGGCCAAGAATCGACTATATTGAATGGTCCTAGTCAAAAGGTCTATTTTGTTCATTTGGATTGTTATAAAGCAAATGTTAATTTGTATAGGAAAAGTTCCATTGATCGACTGGTTGCAATCATCGATCTTCCCCATTCTTGGTAGGGTCTACTAGGTCGGATAATGCATCATGAGTTCTCATTAAGGACGCTCAGGTGAGGGCTCAACTGATTTTCACAAAGTTTGCACAAAACTCAGACAAGTTATTGCAAAGGACAAGTTTTATAAGTAATTAATCAACAGAAAACAGGAGTTCTAAAAGTTTAGATAACAATCACTCCATAAAACAGTGTCGCCATATTTAACACCATATTTGGTAGTTAGAAAATTGTGGCAACTCAAGGGGAAAATTCTAGAAATTTTGTAATGATTTATGCAAGTCAAAAGATCAAAATGCCCTCAAGTCAACATAAACTTTATGAATAGTTACAGGAATGTTTTTGAAAAAATGGATAGAGAGTATCTCTTGACACTTCTAAGGCTCTCGTGCGTTATACGTAGAGATGGACAGGGCCCTGGGATTTAAGTATAACAAATGAAGCCTTAGGATTTCAAAGATCATCAAAGATTCAAAGAGGAATTTAAAAACCAGGAGACTTTTTCTCTCAATCTTGTTACTTGTATAAAAAATTGTAATGTTGGGGTGTAATCCGATCTAACTGCCAAAAAATCCATTGATGAACTTCGAACAAAATGTGGATGTACATCTTAATTAAGCCTCCTCACCAGTAATAGTTAACATACAAAGCTTATACATAATATATCACAATATAGGCAATTTTCCTAATGTAAGAAACATGTACAAAGAGCCCACAAAATAATTGATGAAGCACACCTCTCTGATCGAATCACTACAACCCTTCCCTGTTGAAGTCAATAATATCGCTGAAGCCTGCAGTATATCATCAAAGGAACTCGTAAGGTTCCACATCTCATGAGAAGCACCAAAGTTGTAACTACTAGTTGTGAAATAAAAAGAGGAATGATAAATCTGAAGTACCTGTCTGGAACACCATAAAGACAGCCTACAATGCCATAGCCATGTATGTGGTGCACATGAAGACTGGCCGAAGATCCATTCAGCGGGTCCCACATGGGAGATTAGCTAATGCTCACTAAATTTTGACGGATACCAATTTTCTAAAGGAGATCTCCTAGTGGGGCCCATTGAATGGTGGGTGTCATCTTCCACATGTGCTCTCCTGGCACGGCTATGCTTTTGGTAGACTGTTTTCATGGTACAGCAGAAGGATACCTCAGATTTCCCCCTAACAGAAACCTCGTCATTCTCAGGCACAGACCTTGACAACGAATTGTGTTTATTTCTGGCCCTTTTACTTCTTGTCCATCATCACTTAGTAAAGAAATCCCTGACGAAGTTACAACGAAAGGAAATGAAAGAGGTGGTGATATAGGAGACTTTGCCACCTTGATAAACCTCTGGCCTGCAAAGAAAATTCTCAAAGTGTCAAATATAAGAAAGCGTAACAATCTAACAGAAAACTTTCTCTAAAAGTTTGTAGGTTATCTACAGTTACAGGAAGGGGTAACGAGCTAACAGATAGTGATACCCTTAGACAAGTATGAAGAAAAAGAATAAAAGAACACTCTTAACATAGGGACATACACAAGTATAAATAATGGTTAAACATCTAAACTTAAAAATTACTGAAAAATGTTGAGGTAGAATATGTTATTCATGAAGTATAAAAAATCAGTATACTTTACAGGCTAAAGGGTCTTGAACCCAAGTCCTCTAAAAAGTACAAACATTAGTTTATTCTTGAGATTAAGGGGTTTTGAACCCAACACCTTTAAGAATTTAAAAGACATGCTTTTTTCCCTCGCTTTTTGAAAACAACAGTTTATGAAATTTTGAGTGAAAAATTTGGAGGGAAATCTAGTGAGGTTCCTCTCACTCCCTACACACTTCTACACAAATTTTTAATCCCACATTAGGAGACTAAAAGTTTAAAGCTCTTATATAAGAGACTTAGAACCAAAGGGTGGAGCCCTTGGGCATCCAAATTTTGTGCCCATTGGGCACAACCATGCACCACAGTACACACGCGCGCGAGAGCCGAGCTGAGCTTGGGGCTGTTAAAAGCCCAACCTATCTTTTGATTCTCTCTTTACTTTTTATTTAGAAACGTTCATGATAAAACTTATTAAAATATATTAGCGTTGGATATTTACTAGTGTAACCGTTTAGCTTAAACGGCTCTCTCTTCCATCTCTATATAAAGAGAGGTTTGAGGGTATCTGAACACACATACGAAATCCAGAAAGTCCTCTGCAGTCTGCATCCAAAAACTCTTACGCCCTTTCTCTCCTTTTACTGTGATTCTCCTTTCAAAAATTTTAGGGTAATACCATTGTGCATTCGTAAATGTTGGAGGTCATGGAGTGTTGCCTATCTCTAGTCGACTGTTAATCCTAAGGACAGATGTCCGAACAATTGTCAACAACACTGTGAAAGTGCAATGGCAAAATCTGCTTTAGGACAGTGCATTGAGCACATGCCTCAGCCATCTACCAATCTGATAAGTCTCATTTTCCTCTGTTTACAGTTCTTAATCTGTGTTTGTATGACCTGTTGGGACTTACTGCTATACATATGGGTATTGTCTTTCTTTTTCGTTAAGATATATTGCTTGTTTAGTTAACTTTCTGATTTCTTTGTTATTTAGTTAATTTGTTAATTGATACTATAAGTCTGTAACAAAGAACTCCTGCTCTAACAGAATACAAATTTTTGGTACCACTGGTGAATGAAATAACACGGCTCAAACAAATTTTCTACGACCGTCATGAAAAAAAGCTCGAAGTCCTACAGCAACCATCACTGAGGTTTGCACATAACATCCCGATATCAAGCTCTCACAAAAGCAGATCCAAGTGACTAGACTTCATCGAAGACTTGTGGCAATAAAATTGAAACAGATCGTTACAACATCAGATTATTAGTTTGTTAATATGTAACTTAAGTGTTATAGTGACATGCACCAGTACTTCTCCAACAGTTGATGCACTAGTGAAACAAACTTTGGTGACTGTGGAACAGATATAAAACTACAATTTTTTATGCTTCTTTGCCGCGGACAGAGATCAATAAAGTTTCATCCACTTAGAGTACATCGATTATTGTTTGCCTCAAACGTAACACCTTTCCCAATAGATGAACTTATAAATACTATGATACAATTAGAGAAACCCATAAGGGGCGTCGGTTTCCCTAACAACAGCTTAGGATCATTAATTAATGCAAATGTAACTTCCCACCTGAATTAGCTTCAAGCACAAGGCGAATGGTTACAGCATGAGCCCAGTGAATTCCTAAAGCGGCAACAAGATGCGACTCGAGTCTCTCAGGATCTTTTACAATCTCTTGCTTGTTCTGGACTGCACACATAACGAACTACGTTTGCATAATGACTTCGAGCAGAAACTGCACAAATCAATTTGTCCATCACACCTTGGAAAGGATACTGGATGGCTTCATCGCAGCTTTGAGATCGCACTTGGTTGGTCACTACAACGGGAATTCGTGAAAATTCTGCAAGCGACCTAGAAATGTGAAACAAAAATATTATCAATATAAGGAAAAAGGCAAACATTTGCAGGAAACAAATTTCTCAAAAACAAGAGATTAAAGATATTGTTCTTACTTAATAAAAGAAATGTGCCAACCTAATGAATGTTGTCTAGTAGCTTTCACATCCCTCTCATATTCCCTGAACATTTTATGGTGGAGCATCATTGCTTGAATAAACCAGCAGGGAAATATATATTATGAATTACCTTTAATATTTTAATGTTTCACTGAACAGATGTATTGAAAGTCAAACAGCAAACGTATTAGTATAGTCAATACATAGCCTGGAGTTTGTTGCCCCATCTAGTGGATTATATCCTACTGGTCATTTCCAATAGGCACCTCTCAGTATCTCCAGAAGAATGCTCCAACAGATCCATAACAAATGCCTAAGGGTAAGCAGTTATTCTTGTGCAAATATTATAAAACTAAATTACCTAAAAGCAAAATGAGCTAAGGTAGAGGTCTTGGTGAAGGTGTTCCTTTTGGATCAGTGACAGCTCCTTCCTAAGAACAAGCACCTCACATTGTAAACGGATGTTGTGTGTCCATATTATCAATGAGGACAAATATCACATGTCAGTCAGTGACGGTAGTTCTCATCTTCATGTACCATGGCCTCAGAAAACTGAACATCCCATGTAGTCTCCCTGACTCTCTCCAGGGAGTGGAGTCTCACTGTTTCGTTTTGGTTCAATGGAAAATTTCATACTACAAATTGGACAAATTCATTTCTCAATGTTGCAATAGAAAATCCTATAGGAAAATGTTAAGTAGACCTGAGGTCACAGACAGGAACTGTGGACCTAATGTGAAATCCATCTGATTCTAATTCCTTGAGATGAATGTCAGTTTAAATTTGCATCCCATCTGACGTATATCTCTAGGATGTACAATTCAAAGGACTTGACCTAGGTTCAAACACCCTGTTTTGAACCTCATCTACTACTCTAACATAACCCAACTCCATGAAGTGCATTATTTGATATGCCATTCTTGCATGTTGTAATACCAGAAGTTTTTGTCTGACAATGTCAATAATTAGACTGTCTGCTTTACCAAAGGAATGTACATAGCTATCAAAAAATTATACTTACCCTGAAACAAGGCCAGCCATGCTGTCAATAATTAGCAACCTCACCTGATGTTGGAGGACTGACAACTTGATTTGTTGCAAGCTAGTGAATCGCAGAAAAAAAAATCCATTAGTTTTATTATGCTATTTATACAGGCAGTAGCAAGTAACAAAGACTAATGAGGAAATTGATGTTAGGAATTGTTGGGCAACTCAAATAGGTCTCTAATTATCCAAATTCTTTGAATCCAAGTGCTTGAGAAAAGGTAAATTATTCTATTACCCACAAAGGCTTCCATCAATTAATTCAGCCACACATCAATAAAATACTTGATATAACAATGGAAATAATTCCTATAAGAACGCAGTGAAAATTGTCTTCAACTGAACAACTCTCTATATCCTTTATTTTATATATATACTGTGTAATTACATGCCTACATAAGTATGTGATAGAATATCATACAGAACTTTCTAACTCTAATATACACATCAGTTTATGATGTATTAATACATTATTTATCTTTACTTTTATAATAGGGTTCGCCTCTTTAGCCATGAGCAAATCTCTTGATGCCATTTTTTTTTAAAACAACCATTCTAATATGAAACGAATCTTTGATTTCATATGAGGATATTTCAGTCTTGTACATCTATTTTAATAAAGTACTTTTTATTGTTAAAGATAAGTGGCTTGAGAGGAGACCGAGGACAACTTTTCCACTTCCCAACAGCACGTGTCTCTTTTTTTTTTGGATACCATGGGTATCTAGGCCTCTTAGAGCACCCGACTAAATCCCACAGGGCAGGTATGTCACCCTTCCACACGTACGTAGTGTACTAGGAAATATCCCAGGGGGTGGCCACCAAGCGGGGGAATCGAACTCAGAACCTTCGCTTCCTGAGGCGTGGTCCTGGCCATCTCACCAACCCCTCGTTGGTTCACAACCCGCGTCTCTCTCTTCAACAACTTTTTGTCTTTATGATTTTCAAAAACACGACTTGCAATCTATAAGTTAGTTTAGGGTAAAAATGGAACCATTAGATAGCTCTTGATGAGCCCTTTACGATGATATCCAATTCCAAGTTTCTAACTACTTTTATTCAATTATGAAGTTGTTATTTATTTTATTTTAAAAATACTATACCCTTGAAAGCATGCAATACATATTTGTTCTAAATGGGGTGCTTTAGTCTTTTGTAATTTTAAAAATATCTTAAATAAACAAAGAACTACTCCAAAACCTTTACACACAACCCCGACACCTCTCCTCTTCATTCATGAGCATCATAAGTGCCCCCCTACTAGTCATATTAAAGCACTTATCAATATAGAATATAGTAGCATAAAATATCATGTCACAGAAGCCACGCAATCGACATTCACAACTCTAATCTATCCAGGTTGTGATATATCTTGGGAGGCTTCAGTTACTTCACAGTGAAACTACAGTCCAAAGTAAATTAAAAACATTACAGATCCAAATTGGCACCTTCCCTTATCCGCGGAACACCACCTTTATTGCACAAATCTCATATTTTCGCATTAACAGTCAAAAACACTTAAATATTGTTTCAGTCCATGGTAATGAATACACACCTCTCAGTGAATTCAGACAATGATGATGGTCGTAAAACTAGGATCCTACCAGCCATCTGCAAAATAAATGAAGCAGAAATTATGAAGCCCTCGAAGTATTCTTTCAATATTAATAAAAAAAATGAGAACGTTGGAAGCCTGAAATACACATTCTGCAAACCTCCTGTGCCATTCCTTCCTTCTGAAATATCTCTGGGAAACTTTTCGCTCCAATCTCTATCATTCTGTCAAACGAAAATCCATATTAAAATCCTGCAGGCCACGGCATGTCATATAACAGCATTGCAAAGAAAGTAATCACAAGCCTATAAGAAGTGGTATCATATATACGTGCTTCAGATACCTTCTTGAACTAAATTTAGATTCTATGTCGATATATATTACTCGTCCATTTAAACCTCCGTGACTAGCAGGCAAGGCAGCCAACAATGAGAGCTTCAGACAAAACTGCAATATGATTGAGAAACCATCGTGAGATATTCACTAAACCGAGACATTTTTAAAACAGTGCATATAAGTACTCTTAGAGGGAAGAAAGAAAGAAAAGGAAGACAGAGAATAAATACAATTATAGAACTCCAGAAATTTGATGCAACAAAGAAACTTAGTAGAAGTTTCACAATAACACTTAGTCCTTTATGTCAGGAACAACTTAAATCCATTTTGGGTCAATTCATGAGTTTCCCATATTAAGAAGAAAATGGGACATTAAAATATCATCCTTAAATGCTTTACTAGACAAATCATTCTACTTGCCAGACCATTTTAAGCCTCAAAATTTATTTAATTTCATTTATTTTTGCAAAGATAATCAATATTTTCCCTAGTGAAGATTGTTTCTCTTCTCCTTTCCAACTGAAGATACATGTCGGAAAGGAGAATTATATTTTTCAACAATATTTTTTTTTTTTCACTAAAACTCCGCTAGTGCTGAGCATTTATGTGCTGCATTGCTGGGTCTCAAGCCCGGAATCTGGGACAAACACCAAATAATTTGGACTTTGGACAAGGCTTGGATGATGATGATTGATATACATTATTTACAAATAACTTCTTAAAAAGCTTATTTGTCTTGTATTAGTTTTTCCTTTTATGTTTCATATTATAGATTCATAACTTTTATTTTTTATTTTTGTTAGAATCTTTTTTTTTCCAAATTGTTCATTATTTAATATTTGTGTTCTCCGCATTTTCTTGTTTCCCTGTTTAATCAACAGATGAAAAGTGAAACTAAACAAGCAATTCAGCGCAAGAAAACCCATCTAGTTCAAAATTTTGGCCACAAGTGTTTCAAATTTGATTTCCCAGTTTCCCAATTTTAACATAGTGACATCCTGGAAACTGAAAACAGGTTGCAGGAGGATTCATATAAGACTAACTGAAGTGCTTTACAAATTTAAATAACTTAGAAGAAGCTTCTCGTATCACACTAGTAATCCCAAAGATTGATTGCTTAAACTTTACTGAGACATGTAATTAACAAAACAGTAATAAGAGATACTAAATTCCCATGATCAAATCCCTTAAAAAAATCAACTAAATCAGAGTTATCATACTTGTGTTTTGCCGATTCCAGCTGGGCCGACCAACTCCGTCAAAGCACCAAATGGTATTCCTCCGCGCAAGGCCACATCCAGTCCTCTTAGATGTGTGGGAAGATGGCCTGCCAAGTATTCGTTTTGTACTCGTTCCTCCATCAGCGAAAGTGCCTAGAAACAATTAAAACCAGCAAATTTTAACACTCTTTTGTGCATAGGTAAACATCTAAGCATCCTAAATTAGTTCGACCAAACAGTCAAGGCTATAAGCTTACAGTTTGATACGGTGGACATGCCATTTCACTGATGTGTGCTACCGCAGTTGTTATTTCCGCCAGTCCCACGTCTAACAACTCCATCAGCTCGAATTCAGTTAAAGACAGAGCATCCTGCACGCACCCAATTATCAGACTCGGATGACTTGGGACCTGTTTGGATGCGCAAGGAAGTAGTTTGCATAAAATCTCATTATTATTTTCCCAAGCGATGAAATCAGCCATTAACTTGTATATGCTTCATTGCTTTGAATTTAAAAAATCCGCCAGCCCAAAAACAGAAGAGAAGGCACCAAAAATGCGTTAATGTAGCCCAAGCAAACATGCCCTTATATCCTACTCCAGCTAGAACTTGGTCCCTCGTTGAGTGGGAGTTCTTTCAAGTGAAGGATGAACGAAAGAAAACAAAGATAAGAAGTTCGTTACCTTGGCAGTTAGGATGTTACGAGCTGCAAAGATGTTGGTTATGGATTTCGGGAGTCCCATCTGAGCGATAAGCTTGTTCGCCATCTCTCTCTCTCTCTTTCTCTCTCTTAGTCAGATACGAATTAAATAACTGGTTCTACTCCTGCATTTTCAACAAAGGCATTTTAGTTTCCATCAATCTAGAACGAGAAAATTACTAGTACGGGATGTGCGAACTAGTACCGATACACGAAACCTTATGATCGTGATCAGATTCTAGGCGTGGAATTGGGGAGCAGACCACGTCTGATACTTTTTTAGTCTTTTCTCAAAGGATTGGTCCAAAATCCCATCCCAGCTTTGTTCAATCTAGAACTACATTAGAGGTCCCGTGAGAGGCCCACAATTTCAATTTGGTTACCCACCGTAATGTGGGACCAATGTAAACTAATGCAGTGATACTGTATTATCCTTAAACAAATCACTGCATTATATAACACAGGACAAAACCCGCTAAATTATAATGCTTTCTCCCTCCTCTTTTCTCTCAAAAAGCTCAGCATGGTAATATAGTCTCTGCAACTCTCCTATTCAGTGCTTCACAAAGTGTTCACTTCGTCGGTCCTTCGCTCGCCCCACACATTGCTCTGCCCGGGCTGAGACTGCGGTTGGAGAGCGGCTAGGGCTAGAGGGAGAGTGTTAGGGTGTGTTGTGGTGGTCTTGGAGTTGAGGTCGGCAATCTGATGGTAGGTTTTGGTTTCCACTTCAGCTTTGATGAATTCTTCAAGGGTTTGTGAGGAAGAAGAGATCGAGAGGAATAGAGAGAGGCAAAGAAGAAGATTATGAGATTTGCAGATCTTCAACTATCCTATAACAACCATTTTTGAGTTTGCTAGAACTCTAAAATGTTTGTATGAAGTTGGAGAACCTGCCACATTTTGATGCGTCAATCAGTGACCACATGGCAAACTATTAGGGATCTGACCTTATGTATGCTTGATCCATCCCTGGGTGGACCTACATACAAAAAAATCATCCTGACTAGTGATAAACCTTCAGATCTTTGTGTAACTCACGTTAACTGAATGCAAAATGCATTCATTTGCAGCGTACCAAGCAGAGCCTAAATTACATCTTTGTGCCCTAAAATTTAAGGTTATCAGGATGGGGGGGCAAGAGAAATGCAACCAAGAGCAAAGGTACAGAAGATATACAGATCCTCGTATAATGTGCAACTCCACCAAGAGTCATCCATTCTCGTGGCATTAGCAATCTTTTTTGTGCTTGCGAATTTGGCTCGTAAGAATAGATTAAAGCTAACTTTTCTCGTAAATGTCACATCAAAACCTCCTCTACCAAGCCAAACGAAAAGAAGACGACCAAAATAGAGGGGAGGGCAAGGAACATGTACCAACATTTTTAAGTATTTTCTTCCAGCCCTCCCCCTCCCTGAAACCAAAAAATAGACGGACTCCAATAACACATTAATATAAAAAAAAAACACAAGTCTCTAGGGACAATTCCCACAACATAAACTAAGGAAACATTCTAATCACTGTGACACGCCGAGCCACTTTGAGAAGTTGTCGAACTCGGTGTAATCGCTGTCTGAAATCATCGTCTGGTACCATGCCTTTCCTGCAGCCCTGATTGCCGCAGCCTCCTCCTACAAAATTAAACAAAGAATGATACTCCATTAAAAGGGTAGGCTTTTAAAAGATATGGAAGCATTAGGTCTCAGTTATTCAGAAGAACAAAATAAATTTTGAGATTGTTCCACACGGGAAATATTGGAAAAATAATGGAGACATGCAACACTTGGATTACCCTCAATATTTAAAAGCAAATGCTGCAGGTCAATTATGGTTTATCAGTATGTCAAATGTTCAGATAGCTAAATCATAGATACCTAGTCCTGAGAATTATGGTTACACACCTCATAAAGAATTTTATCACTTTTTAAGTAATTATTTATGACAATGCCATTACCACATAGGGTCAAGTTAAAATCTGATGTGTGCAATCTAATAAAACAGTGATGATTGATGAAGACATTACACACAAATAAGTGGTGGCGTGAGAACGCAAGAAATTGAAAGAACCAGAAGATAACTTGCCACCATGTATAAGGTTTTTGCAGTTTTTCAGTATGCGTTGACAAAAACACAAAACAACACTGTCATATGGAGCTCAGTAACAAGGTATTCCAGCTTACCACTATACAGTGGCAAAAATCAAAAATAAAAAATAAAAAAAAATCCAACTCAACAGAAGCTACATGATTCAAGATCATAAAATACAAATAGAAATTAGCCTTTTATTAGAAAGCATTCTACCAGCTATAAGATGGATCCTAAACATTGGCAGAAAAGAACAAGCAAACTCATTACCATTTTTAGACTCTCTGTAAAACTGTTCTATGGGCATGATTGGTTAGACATGAACCCTATTGGAGAGGGATGTCGTTGATCAAAATATAGAACTTATCATAAACTCAGGTCCCATCACTACATGCAAAAGGCTCTGCTCATTTAAAGAGTGGCATTCTAAAGAAACAACAAAGAGCTATACTCGTTTAATGAGTAGTGTTCTAAAGAAAGAATCATCTATGCTATCAGCAGTATAGTCAAAATTTCCCCTAGGAGAGCACTTCGCATAGCCGGTGCTTAAAACAAGGCCTATGCATGCATAGTACAAAAGGCTCACCTGTGTGTGCTAAGGCTTAAAGTGTTCGTCTAATACATATGTATAAAATAAATTATGAATAGATCATTTCTACAAGGTCAATGTTATATATACTTTGCATATATATAAACCTCATAAACGAGCCATTCTTTAAACCCTAACAAAAGGTGAAAGTAAGCTCCTACACTTCTTATTTTTTATGATTGATTATCGAAATGCTGAGTTGTGGGAATATGGGGATTTGAGGATTGAGACTTTGACTTTGTCTGAAGTTTGAAAAGTTGTGTTAGTTATAAACTATTAAATGTGGCACTAAGCCACTAAAGAATTTTAGTTTTAAACTATTTGATTTATTTCGCATATAGTTGTTTAGAACTATATTTCTTTTCAGCACTACTAATTTCATTTCTATAATTTTTATAAGATAATTATCCCATAGGCTTCGCCTAAGCGGCATCACGCACAAGAGACCTGTGCCACTTATGTATCGCCCAACAGTTTTGACTACACTGGCTATCAAATGTAGATAACTAAAAAAAATATCAGTTTCAAATTATATGGTTATGAATCAGTTATCAAACTAACACATGCATCAGGGAATTCCTAATAGAAAAGATTAAAAGAATAAACATAAAAGTTATCAAATCATCAAAACAAATATTTTCAGGATGGGGAATCCAAGGTCCTCAACTTACAAACATTTGTTACATTCTATGATCAGCAAAGATATATGAATGAAACGCATGTATTGGTATTTGGGTTAGACATCATTGTTTAATAGACCAACTTAAAACTACCATAAAAATTAAGTGTAATAATTTTCACTTCAACTTAAAAAACAACAGATTCTCCTGCACCATCCCTTGCAACTGACTAGACCATGGCCTTAGTTGTGCCGGGCCTTGCCCAAGCCATGCCGTCAAGTTCATTTTTTTGCAAAATATACCAATCAAACTAAATGTAAAAATCGAACAAAAAAAACAAGCAGTATCATACAACCAAGAACAAATATACCTTCGGGATCAATAAAAGAACTAGTCATTAGAACAAAGATGGTAAATTTACCTTCGGGATCTCTTTTCTCTTCTTGTCGAGCTTCTCCTTCTTGGCCTTGACACGCTGAGCTTCAGCAAGAAGAGCCATTCTCCTAGCAGTCTTAGCATATGGGTTGAGCTTCAGAAGAGTGTTCAAGTTCTTCAATGGGTTCTTCTTGAGCGGCGCCCTCTTAACCTCCTTCTTGATCGGTCTGACCACTGACTGAACCTCATCCGAATTAATGATCCTGGACAGATCAGCATTCACCATCTTTGACCGCGGCAGAAAGTACCCCTTCTTCTTCTCCGAAGACTTTTCGAACGAACCGTAAACCGAATCCAACCTCTCGAAAGCTGATTTGGTCCAGATGATGAACCGACCAAGATGCCCACCTGGAGCGAGCTTTAGAAGGTTAAGCCTATCGACATTGGCGACCTCGACTCCTGGGATGTTACGGAAGGCCTTGACAATCTTCGAACCCTCAGTCCCGTAAACGATCAGTGGGCCTTTGCGAGAAACGTACCGTCGATTCCTCATCTTACCCTTGCCCGGTCGGATCGAGTGGCTGTCCTTCGCCTTCTCCGCATCGGGATACGCACCTATCTGCTTCAAGATCTTGATCGCAGCCGATGTCTTCTCTACAGCCTCGGCAGAGTCACCAACAACGAGAGGGATCTCAGGAACGTTCTCGATACGGTGGCCCCGGGCGAGGACGATTGAGGGGACCGCCGATGCCGCGAGAGCGGATACGACAGCGAACCTCTTCTGATTAACGTTGATCTTGCGGTGCCATCGGCGCCAGATCCTGGTGGGAGCGAACATGCGTCCGCCGCGACACATGTTGCCGAAGGCACCCTGACCGGCGCGGTGGGTACCACCACCGGGAACGCGGGGGATACGAGAGACGGCGCGACCCGTTCCCCAAGACTCTGCGGAGGTCTGGTGACCGGCGCGCCTGCTAACGGCGTATGGTTGACGTCGGTTCTTGGAGATGTTGGCGTGCACGAAGTTAACGATATCTGGACGTATCGAGGCCTTCATGACGTCGGGGAGGGGGAGATTGCTGCCTCCGTCAGTTGCCATGTCGCCATCCAAAGGCTGGACGGTGACCAGAGGTCTGGCCGCTGCGACAGCCATTGATGGTGGTGGTGGGAATGGAGAGGAAGAGATACAGAACAAAGGTTTAGAGAAAGAAACCTAGGGTTTTAGTTTTATATAGTGGAAATGCAACATCAAATTTACGAAAATGCCCTTTTCATTTGGAAAGTTAGGCCATGGAGTAAAACTTCGATGACCGCCCACGATGTGAGCCACGTGGCACACTTTTAGAGAACACTGCCCGTATGGATGTTTGGCCTATTCCTAGATGGGTCTACAAACTAAAAATAAGCTTGATCAGTGATTTCTAAGCATTGATTTGACACCCATTTTGGCGTACCCACGTAGAAGATGAATCAATGGCTGATTTTTTGTGGTGAGGAGATCATCCTCACAAAAATTCAAACCATTCGTAGACTGGTTTAGGAATTATGGACCGTCGTTTTTTACTGTGTAACTTGAAAATCACATTTGATGGGTTTAGAAATTTCAGAGTAGGCTGATTTTTTGTTGGGGTGATCCTATATGGTGACGAGATCATCCCCACCTAAAATCAGTCAAAAAATGGGGGTCCCTGAGCCACACCCTTCTTTTATATAGAGTTAATTTATAATTAATATTATATATAAATATATTTATATTAAATATCAAAAAGGCCTCATATAGAGTTTTTGCCTTAGGACTCAACTTGTATCGAGATGGCCCTGGGAAAGGTCAGATGATAAGGATGTGTGTCGTGTCTAAGAAGATCCCTATAGGTGTTGCAGCGAAACAGGATGTACTGTTTGTCAACATTTCATGATCTGTTTCTCTTGAAATATAAAGGTTGTTTTGGATGCAAGGGCACTGTACCTGGTTAGAACTTAGCCTGATTCACTAGATCTAACCTGCATCAAAACACACCTTTCCTTTATTATTCATCACCATAGTCACAAAATGTTTACGGCCTGTTTGGACAAGCTCAGGATTTCGAACAGCACAAATCAAAATGGCAGGAAAGCAGTTCTCTCCCAAAGTCCATGCTGTTTTTGAGTTATTTTGGAAGTGGTGTGAATTTATAGGCACAAAATGGTTGCCATCCGAACACATGAACTCACAAATTGGCAAAGTTGAACTTTATACCACATACATCTGTTCATCTAATCAACCCATTAAAGCGTGCGGACAACTAAAAACTCAGATGGGGCAGAACCTAAAATCACTTTTACCTCTGACTAATTGCAGCTTAAGAACATTTGGGGCTTAATTTCAGGCATTGACACTGTGAAAGTCATTTCTGCAAAATTTGAAGTTCAATGGCAGAAGAGGTTTTTTTTTTGCATATATACATTACACACAAAGGAGAGACTACTGCACAAGGTCAGTTGGGGTTCGAAGAAACCATTCGTACAGAACCGAAAAAGGCTGAAACCACCCACCCATCATTCACACATGACAACCTCTTTTCTTTCTCTACTCCCTCAACAGCTTTCTTCTCCTAATAAAGCAGTAAACACCAAATTTAACCTCACTAATCCAATAATTTGAACCACTTTATTTCCTTCTGCCATAATAGAGTCCACCACCACCTGGAGAATGGTTGTGCTGCCGGTGACGCACACCGGCAGCTCTCCCACCAGTTCCATCCCATGTACTGCCACGGCCAGTTGGTCTGCTTCCCCCAGTTTGCGTCCAATTCATCATTTGCGTCCCAACCCCGTTGAGCTCCTCCTCTTCCCTGTCGTTGTACTCCAATATCAGCCTCTTGATGCTCTGTTTCTCTTCAAGCTCGGCAGCCTCTTTCTGCTTCGTGCTCTGCACCAGTGAGCAATCCCGGGGGATGAACATTTGCTTCATCTGTTGCTTGTTGCCCCGCTTCACAAGCACCTTCACACACACTTCCTTGTTGCTCCCTCCACCGCCCTCTTCATCCAATGTATCATCCCCACTCTCCCCCTCAATGCCCCTTCCATGATGATCTTTGGTTGACCCCTCAAAAACATTCATTGGTATCATCATGTTCAAGGTTGGCCTGGCCCGCAGATCCAGCTTGCGAGAGTCCAAGCTCTCCTGCATTAGAGCCCTCATCTCCCGGTCAAAGTCCGCTTCTTCCAGAGGATCCACCTCTACCACCTTCTGTCTGACTTGGACTTCATCATCCTCATCAGAAGCAACATGCCCACCACCGTCGTCGTCATCGTCGTCACTCTCACATTCATCATCCTGATTCTCTGATTTGTCCTCGTACAACTCTTCCTCATCTTCGTGCCCCTCTGGGTTGATACTGCCACTTCCTGAATCGCTCTCACTGTCTCCTACTGCATCCTCATGCCCCCTGCCATTTTCTTCAATCCCATTTGCTGGGCTTTGCCCATTTTCTGAAATGAAAATGGATGTCGTTCGACGTGGAGGTTTGCGGACTTCGGTGTCCGAGTGCTTCTCACTATTAGTCTTATCAGTTGAGACTGTACGCTCATGTTCCTCAAGTTCTATTAGTGCTGCATTAACTTCTTCAATGGATGAATATCTGGTCATATTCGAGCGCAAATCTGCAAACAGGTCCTGCAAAATTTCAATGTACATGCTTAATCCACTATACAGGGATGGGCAGAAAATTCCTTACAAGTAATTATAGATTAGGGTGAGTCTTGGTAAAATAAAGTAGTAGTAATAAAGAAGTAGCACCTGCAGGTCAAACTCAATATCCAGCGGTATTGAACCTTTGCTGAGAATGTATCTCTGGAAATATATTAAGAATCTATCAAGTTTCCTTTTTGAAGAACCTCTATCAAAGTAGTGCCCACATGTCTGAAGAAGCGTTATAATCATCCTAATGCGGAAACAATCTTCTGGTGGATCCAGCACATCTTGCTTTATAACATGAAAAGAAAATTGAAATAACTATTAGGAGGGGCATAGTAGAAACTTTTAGTCCAGTAAAGCTTGACATGAAATGAGAAGTATCAAATAAACTATATGGCATTATTGCATTCCTATGATTCCCTAATAAAATAATGTGTTTTCCATTTTCCATTTCTTCAGTAGTCCACTAGACAAAAAGCTCACATAACAGCTTATCACACTTTCCTCTTCATTTTACGAATAACAGGTGTGTGCGCGCGTGCTGTGTTGATAAGAAGAAATGAATATAAGGCTTAGGAAGAGAATTACCTATGTACAGAAATTGTCTATTAACTATTATTTGCCATGGGATCTGCCAAGCTATTTCGTAAATTAAAGTATGAGAAAAAATGACTGACACCCCCAACCCCCTCTCTCCCCCTCTTAGCAAGTCCCCAAGGACCTTCCAAAATCCCCCTCACACAGATTTGACATGCTTGCACGATTACATAGACATCATATATTCATGTATGTGTCAAAAATTGTATGTACTTTTTGACTATGCCTTTTGTGAATGTGTTCACACCCACATGCATGTGTCTGGTTGGTTTTGCCGCTCTCTTGAAATGCAGGTGTGCATATATAACATACAGACAATGCACACATGAGCAAAGAGACAAATGTATACACATACACAAAAATAATGCAGCAATGCCTACTTGGTCAAATCAAAGTTTGCGCAATTAATGTACACCAGATCATGAGCACTTAAAACAGCAAAGAAAGAATCAATCAGGAGATTCATTACATCTCTGTCAAAAGCATTGATGTCTCCAGCCAGTGGTCTATAACAAAAGGTTTGCTTTTGTTCTATGGATGCAACAGGATGAACTTCATCCCAACGTTTGCTTAAAACTAAATTCTCAATTAATTGAGAACCAAACTCAGAAATTAAAGTAGTCAATCAGATGTCAGCTAACTTTAATATTACACAATTATGCTGCTTAGCAAGTAACCATATCATTAGGCATGTATTATGCTGACATAGTACATTCATGCCGACTTTCGAGACCAAAAAAAAAATGAAGAGTAGAAAAGGACAACTGGAAGACCATATGAGCAAGAATAGACATCAATATATCCAAATATAGACAGAACAAATGTTTTCAGAAAGAAAAAGACTTATCATATTAAGAAAAGGGTCGGGCTCAAGGGACCCCCATTTCTGACCCCCTTTTTTGACCCCCATCTTGGCGTACCCATGTAGAAGATGAATCAATGGCTGATTTTTGGTGGGGATGATAACCTCACCATATAGATCACCCCAACAAAAAATCAGCCCATCCTGAAATTTCTAACCCCATGAAATGTGGTTTTAAAGTTACAAGGTAAAAATCGACGGTCCATAATGCTTCCGCTTCTAAACCAGTCTATGAATATCAGAATGATTTAAATTTTTGTGAGGATGATCTCCTCACATATAGATCATCCTCACCAAAAATCAGCCATTGATTCATCTTCTATGTGGGTACGCCAAGATGGGGGTCAAAAAAGGGGGTCAGAAATGGGGGTCCCTTGAGCCCGACCCCTAAGAAAATACAAGCAACTGTAAATCTTTTTATGTATACAGTATCAAGTTTCAGCCAATACATACCAGATACACAGATTCATGGAAACACTACAAACTCATGTAAACTTATTGTCACAACCAGAATGACTAGGACTCTATCAGGAATAAACCACTGAGGTACATTAAATTCAGTAGACTCTGTGGGTCATATACATCACATAAGAATGGTACAAGAAGACCAGAATAGTCTCAACCCAAAACGAGGTGAACTGGATCCTCTATGGTTGAAAGATGAAAATCATAAATTATGAAAATGAGAAAGTTACTAGATATATCAGCAGCCATTATATTTAACTGAGGTTACGCCAAATAATTGTGCATTGACCTCCGCAAACCAGGTTTTAATCAGAATCAGCAGGAAAGCTCCTTTTTCAGAAAGAATCAACCAACAAAAATCTTTATCAAGATTAGCAATTTCAAAACATGGATGAGTGAAATCGACTGCTGGAATTAGCAGAGTTATTATATAGAACCTCCACAAAGCATAGATTTATCAGAATCCAATTGAAACCCTTAACGCTTGAACATATCTGAAACCCTTACGCTTGAACATATATACGCTACTCATTGAAGTGTTTTGCTACTGGAATCCCATAATTCCAGGTCCAAAGCTCCAAAAACAATAGAGATCAGTTTAGCCAGTAGAACTTCCCAAGAAGTCTATCAAGCAGTTCGGTTTTATTGTTGGTAATTTGCACACTAAAACAGCTGTAATTTAATTATGAATCAAAAGCTTGGAGGCGCATAAACTCTTCTTGAAGATAGTCAAAGACTCCCACTGTGCAAGGGACTATGACAGTTCTATCCCTGGATTCAACCAACCTAGACTCTCATGTGATGAATTAGGTAGGAAAAGTTGCATCTGGTTTTAAATTTTTTTTTTTTTTTATCGATATCTGGTTTTAAATTAATGAGATTACATTATGCATGGTATTATTCATTTATTGCTTTCACTGCTTTCTTTAATCTTCATTATGTTACAAAATTTTACTGGCTTCCCTACTTTAAAGATCTGGTAAATGAAATAAATGAACTCCAATGATATACATTGTCCATTTTTTTTTTTGATCGGTAATATTCATTGTCCATATGAAATTCACCAAAGTTTGATATTTTAAACTACAGTAACAGCCAATTTCTCTTTAGATGGACATTATGAAATCTTAAAGATGGAGTTTCACAGGATACAATAAATTAACTCCAGAAGTTTGTGAACAGAAGGCAAGCCAAAATTTCATACCTCTGGTGTCCCATGGCCAAAAATGAGAATCAAATAAAGTGTTTCAAAAATAACAGAAGAATCTATATGTTCATAGTTGTAAAGCTCCCCTAAGAACCGCATGTGTGCTATACGCCGTTGCTGCATCCCATAGTCATTCATCTCCAAACCCAACCTAATCTCCTCCAGAACCTGAAATAAGTAAGACGGAATTTTTTACAATGTTCAGACAAAGCCGATTATTCTTGAGAAACATAACATGTGTGCCTTAGCATGACCAACTCAAGTAACTGAAATAAGTATTCAACTTCTATTTACACTTGACAATCATGTTCTTGTCAATTAATGAACCTTTTTTATAATCATAGAATATATTAATGGGCAAACGTTAAAAGAGATTACAAAAACAGCCTAAGAGTTCAAGATGACCCACAAAAGACAAGACCACCGTAACAACCGATAACAAAAGAACTAACTAACCACCTTTTACTAGAACACACAAGATCCCAACGGAACACAAAATCCTCAAAAAGACTTCTACATTCTAAAAAGGCTTTAGACAACAAATACATCAAACCCTTAATGTTAAGAATAATGCTAACCACCTCTTCTTCCTTCCCTTTGTGAACATGACCAGCAACTAGCAGAATCAAACTTGACCAGCAACTAGCAGTAGCTCAAGAGCATCAAAATATATACAAGGCAGAAAAGGCAAAAAAAAAACTTGCATTTGAGAAGTAATATAAGTGATGGAGACAGAATTTAGAAAATTAAAGGACTAGTGAATGCCAATATGTAAACCTATGAAGGCTATGTACTCTGTCATTGTATAGCATTGTAACACAGGACTACAAAGTGCTTTTGCATTCCACTGGGCTATGATTCTTGAACCCAGGACATTCTCCAAACAATAGTAAACTTATAAATAATATTGCCCTAGAAAATGCTCAAACATGCTTCCGGCTGCATGTTATGCCTCACTAGAAAAATAGAAACCAACTTATAAATAAAAATAAATAAAAAAAGAAACCATGTACCATTCTCCTAAATTACAATAGGAGACTACCTTTAGAGTTCAGACCAACCCAATGAGATACACATTCATGAAATGTATCTCATCTCGTCTATGTAGGCTTACATAAAAGTTATGAGTCAAAGGTTAGTTATTACAGAATGAAATTTCATTGCAACAAGCCCACATTGGCGAGATGTAATATGGAGGCCAAGAAGTGGGAGCAGTTTTTTAAAAGCCATTTGAAGCTTACGGGTCAGGGCTCACCTTGGGGCGAGGATTCTCAAAATGCCTCGATGCTTATTAAAAAGGCATAAAAGCTCGCAAAGCATACGGCTCACCCACTAAGACTTTAAAAAAGGTGCATGCCTCACATCTTTTACCAACTCATGTCATGGAAGTGCACCACGCGGGCATTTGCTTGTGGTGGCAATTTCAATTGTCATAGCTTAAAAAGTTCGATTTATTTTTTTATTTGTTTTTCCTAACCTTGGTTAAATAATAATAAGCTATTCTAGGTTAAATAACGTCCACAAAAACATATCTTCCCCCCATATGAAATAGATCACATTTTTTTCTTTTCTTATTTTTTTTATAGAAAAACAGAATTTCCTAAATTTCTCGTTTCTATTGAATTTATCCTATTATTGGTTTATTTATTTAATATTTTTAGTATTCATTTGATAAGGCGTGCTTGTGAGGCGTAAGCCTCACACTTGAAGCGCCCCACCCCATGCCTCCATGTTTAAAGACAATTGCCATTGAGGAACATACCTCGAGGCGTAAGCAAAAGGCCCTGAGGAGGCGTATATGACACCCACTGAGGCAAACACCACATATGTTAGAGGCACACATATAGGGGTACGTATATATATATATATATATATAGTTACTCTCTCTTTCATTTATTATAATTTTTTATTCAAAAAGGCAGAAGCATTAGGCTTAAAGTACTCAATGCCTTGACCCACCTCCGCCTTTTAAAACACTGAATGGGACAATGCGAGCTGTTTTTGCTCCACTTCCAACCCAATTCAAATTGCTCTAACATTCATGCAAAAAATCAATTTGACATGGAAAATATTGGTAGATCATGCTGAACACTTATAAATGTAGAAACAAGGGATTCTTAAAAAGAATCATGATGCTCCATGTTTAGTCATGACATACGACATGCAACCCCTGTAAAGTCTAAGGATGTGCGATTTCAAATGCCATAACCAATACATTCTCGTACCCAAAAGAAACATCATAGGCATTAAATGGTTGAACAGGGAATAGCTTCAAAAGCACAAAAGGAAGAACATGGTTTGCTTTCATTACAATCAAGACCATGTTAACCAGGAACACATTGTGATACAAATGTAAGTCCAAAACAAGAAGAGCCAACCTCGTCTACAACTGCTACTGCAAATTCATCATGATAGCGACTGAGACCAGCGGTAAGTGAGGCAATCAGGTGAACTTGACTGTATTTGCCCCTGTGAACCTTCATAAAGCATTTTAGGAGGTAGGGTTCACATTCACTCCAAGGTAATTTACGCAGCTGCCTCAGAACATGCTCAATGGTGGACTTATCAAGATCTGAGAAAAGCAGTTTTCTGATATACTGCAAGATACAATATTGAAGGTTGAATAACCTGATGCCAATACAAGAAACTGATTTATACCAGGACAAAAATAAGTTTTCCATACCTGATGCAATGGTGGACGGACTTTAGAGACTCGAGCTGATCGTTCAGGTGGTTTGCACAGGTAATAAGCATTTTCCACGAGGGTGCTGTGACGAGGATCCAAATTTTTTACATTTTTCAAGCGCATCAATATCTCCAACATGTTTGCCATGCGTATTGTAGTTTCCGGAGATCGATATAAAAAACGTCCACATGTCTCAAGAAGGTTGCATGCAACATCGATGTTGTGATGAGTGAAATCATCCAAACAAGTCTGCTTAAAAGAAAGTTGCCCTTCCAAGAGTAAGTATTTGGTTGTACAACAAATATTTTAACCTAAATGAAGTTTTATTTCAAAATTCATAATCTAATTAGGTTGCCTCACACAAATGAAGTTAAAAAATACAGCAGTAAAAGCAAAGGCTACACTAAGATGTCTCCAGCACCTTCTTGTGCAAGCAAAGTGATACAAATGGTTTAGAGGCCCAAATAAAAGAAATTTTACCTTACAAATAAAAAAAAGAAATATTAGAACACATCTATGTAACAATGACAAGACACATGTGCCGCTGTCCAACACAGATACAAGATGTCTGACATGGCGCCTTTAAGAAGTCCGACACGTAGGCATATGTCCATTAGCATGTATTATAATTTAGATATATTTAAATCAAAAGTTTTTTAATGGAAATAAGAAGAGAAATTTATGAAAAGTAAAAGAAAACATTTCTATACACCATTAAACAACTATAGCTATATACATCACATAAATCCAATAACATAATAAATATAAGTAAATTTATAAGAGGGGAGACTATTAAATGTTTAATGTTTCAAATGCCCTTTTCCAATCCAAGTGAAAGAAAGCCATGTTTGAAGGGATGAGAGCCTTGAAAAAAATGACACATGGGATCTTGTGACCTTACCTAAGGGAAAGAAGCCAATTGGATGCAAATGGGGTATATCCAGTCAAGAATAAGGCTGATGGCTCAATTGACAGGTATAAGGCTAGGTTAGTAGCAAAAGGGTTCAGTCAAACATATGGGATTGACTATTAGGAAACGTTTGCATCGGTTTGCACCAACTGCCAAAATAAACTACATTCGAGTTCTTCTCTCCCTGGCAACAAATATGTCTTGGGCATTACATTAGTTGGATGTAAAGAATGTCTTCCTCCATTGAGAGTTGGAGAAGGTGTATATGATAATATCACCAGGATTCAAACGTGAAGGCAGTGAGAATCAGGTTTGTAAACTGAAGCCTTGTATGGGCTAAAACAATCACCTCGAGCCTAGTTTGAGAAATTCAATGGGGCAGTCAAGAAGATTTGGTATGTACAAAGTCCAACTGATAACACATTGTTCAATAAACTCAAGCAAGACAATTATTGCTCATAGTTTACATGGATGACATTGTAGTGACAAGAAATGACTTAGGAAGTGCAAGAGTTGAAGAAGTTTTTGGGAACGGAGTTTAAGTTTAAAAATCTTGCACCCTTGAAATACTTTCTAGGAATTGAGGTAACTCAATCGAAGAAAAGGATATTCATCTCTCAGAGGAAGTATGTTCTTGAGCTATTGAATGAAACAGGTAGCCATGGTTTCAAGCCTGTCGACAAGCCTATTAATCAGAATCATCGTCTACTGCCTCATTGATACAGGCAGATTCCAGAGGTTAATTGGGATGTTGATTTACAAGTCCCTTACGCGCCCTGACATTGCGTTTGCAGTTAGTGTAATCAGTCAGTTTATGCATACTCTTCGAGCATCCCACCTTGAGGCTGCCAACAGATTTCTTAGGTATTTCAAAGGTTCTCAGTCAAAGGTCTACTGTTTGGGAGGCATAGACATCTACATGCGGAAGCATATATTGATACGGATTGGGCAGGTTCAGTTATTGATCGTCCATCTACATCCAATTACTGTACTTATCAAAAAAAGTTAATGTACCTTTCTGTGATGGCTAGATCTAGCGCAAAGGTAGTCTCAGTCTATGGCCATGGAGTGTATGAGCTCTTATGGCTGAAGACTATGATGGACAAGTTGGGAATCAAAGTTCAAGAGCTAATGAGCATATATTACAACAATAATGCTGCCATTAGCATTTCCCATAACCTAGTCCAACATGATAGGACCAATCACATAGAGGTCGACAAACACTTCATCAATGAGAAGTTGAGGAGTGGCCAGATTTGCACACCTTATATCAAGACAAGAGAGCAAGTTGCAAATATCCCGACTAAGGTTGTTAGTAAGGATTGTATCCAAAATATGTTAATCAAGCTAGGCATGATAGATATCTTTGCACCGGCTTGAGAGGGAGTGTTGATTATGTCTTTATTTTCCCTGTTTCATTGTATTTCTAGTATTTCTTTGTCTTTCACCTCATTGATATAAACATGTGAAAAATCGTTCTCCAAACAATACACGATTACCCCTTCTCCTCTTCTCTCATCTTTTTCTTCTTCTCCTCTTCTCTCCTGATTTTTGCTACTTTATTTTTCACTTTACTGATTTGATTTAAACCCTAAGTATGTGAAGTTTAGAACAACATTGCCATATGTGTTAGGATTAGTGTCAGGATGTATCGACCCTAAAAGTGTCGTGTCCTTGTTACATAGCATCAAATGAACATAGCTAAAGAATTAATTCAGCATTTTTTGGAAAGACCCACAGAAAAGTAAGCATCATATTGACCTAATTTACTAGAAAACTGGCCTTTCAGGATCAATTTAGTAAATCTAGAACAATTCATATTCCAAGGCGTATTGAATGTCATACTTCACTGTCTTACCTTCAAACAACTAAAGACTAGACTTGCTGGTGCAATTCTAAACTTGCAGAGTTCTCCAAGAAACCTTATGTTCCTGATCTTCGTTTCAATGTTCATTTGATCCTGAAGCATGTTACAATCATAAAGTGAAAAAGATAAAATAGATAATAAAACAATATATGGGAAAAAGGTAAAAATTTGGAACATAGAGCTCAAGATTACGTGACAAAATAAAATTGTGTGAGAATTGCTAAATGAAGATAAACCATTTCCATCTTCAAAACAATTATTGAATTACTGAACAGACCTTCTTATTTATCAAGAAGTTGAACTCCTCCTCCAAACTCTGCAAAAGCATAGAAGATACATCCTTCATACACGTTGACAATGTGGCCACCATGCGAGAGTAGTACGGCAGTAACTCTAAAGAAGTTCTAGGGACATTGAACAATGCCCGCACAAGTCTTTTCCGATTTGATTTTGAATTTAAGTAACAAAACTCTACCTGCAAAAGAGAAAAAAATGATCTTAGGTAAGAAGATCCATGATGATGAAAAGAAATAAAACATCGAAGGCGAAGTTATGATTACAGTCAACTGATCAATAAGGTCACGGCTGACACAACCCGGAAGCCTCTGCAACAGAGCATCCAAATTTGTCCCTTCAAGGCCTTTAAGTTTCTCTTTCTCGCTTTCTCCTTTTCTTTCAATGTCTTTTTCTTTCCCTCTCTCCTTTTCTGAGTCTTTGCTCTTTTCTTTATCTTTATCCTCTTTGTCCTTTCCTTTCTCATCAGCTTTCCCCTCCTGCAAAGCTTCAGAATCTATACTGCCCTCTGCAGAGTCTTGTACAGCCACATGACTTTGGTCTGGCTCAGATGCCGATTCCTTAGCACATTACGTCTTCAGTAAGTAGATAAGCATTGAAAAATATTATTGAAACAGAGAAACACCAAATGAATATTAGAAATAAGCAGCAATATAAACAGCTGACGGGTGTCAGAAGTATGGCTTCAGGCCAAAACAAGCCAGATGCCTGTTCATCTCATACTTTTAACTTTTGTCGTGAATGTAATTTGCAACAAGGATTGGTATATCGATATAATGGGTTGGCAAAACCAAGGGAGCAGGCTATTGCTGTTACCATGATGAGGATAAAATATTCTCCAGTCTATCAGGTATTAGACTCTAGACTAAGTTGGGCCATGAGAGCACTGAAGTGCTGTTGGTTTCTCGGGCCATCTCAGTTCAGTTACTCAAGGAAAATTTTGTTATGGTCATCACTTCTCGTGGTAGTAGTGCTCAAGAGAAATCATTTAGCACAAGAGGAAAAAAATATAGTGCAAAAATATATTATAGGTGCTAAACCGTTTGACAGCAACAGCTTGTACTAAGGAATACCTTTCAAAGACTATAATTCTACCCTTTGTTACAAGAAAAGTGAGACTACCCTTTGTTACAAGGAAAAGTGAGATCATGCTTAACAAGATTAAAGATACTGCTTCCTTACAGTTGGTTGCTCTTGTGTCTTGGCAGATTGTTCGGCAATCTTAGGCTCTGCTTCTCCCAGTAAGACAGCAGGAACGAATGCTCTGGATAGAACATAAAGAAAACGTATTATAAGAACAATCCTAGGTAACTGATTTTATTTAACAGAATCACAGTCTGAATGACTATTTGACCAACAGGAATGTTTCAGAATGGTCTACATCTATCAATTGACGAAGATCGTCCTACCAAAACAAACCTGAGATCAGGTAAGCATTCATAGAAAGCCCTTGTATCTTCGTCGTCCCACAAAGGTTCAAGAACGGAAGATTCTTTTCCAGAAGCAGGAGATGATGCATCCTCTCCAGTTGTAACTCTAGTTGTGTTGCCATCTTCTGGCATTACAGGAGGTTGCATATCAAGTGCTTCTGCTAAACTGTAAGGAGAAGAATTCATAAGAATGAGAATTAAATGTATAGGAATGGAGCTATTAAAAAAGAATAAGAAAACATACAAACAAAACAAAATGAAGCACCTTTGAAACATCGTGAAGAGTTGTAATCTACCTCAGGTTAGTTTTAGTCTTTAGAAGAGAAAAATTGCATTTAGGTATAGCTTAGTTTCCTAAATTTTGTCTTTCATATTTCACTAAGATGCAAGATGGTGCTTCTCTTACCAATTTTAAGTAGTAAAGACTTCTAAAGCCAATCTAACCTATTAAGAGCTGAAGCAGCAGATTCATCTGAAACTTGGAATCGCATGCTGTTACTCTTTTTAAGTACTGAAGTTCAAAGTGGTTTGATTCATTAATAGCTTAGATTTAAATCTAGGAGAGTTATTGTTAACAATGGCAAAACCTAGAGAAAAATTGAAGGAATCAACCATAAGACCAAGTTGCGTCAAACCAAACTTCCTGCTGCACCAACAAGAAGAATTTAAACCTTACCTCCTTCTGTGAGAAGTAACATATAACTAGAAAAGAACAAACAATAACAGCAAAGAGACAAAGGAGAAGACAGGAATAAGGACTTCCACCTAAATATGGAAAAGATAATACAAAAATAAAAAATTTACAGATACGAACCATGTCTAAATTACTATAAATACGAGCCAGGCAATCAGTTATTTCATCAGCTTATCAGTGGACATGGAGCATCTTCAAGGCATTTGTGTTCGTTGAACCGTCAAGTTAAAGCTCAACAATGCCTAGGCCACAGCTTCAACTAGACAACGCCTAGGCCACGACTTCACTTGGTCAGGACACCTAACACCTACAATATGGCTCAGGCAGGTGCTAGCTAAAGTTGACTCAGTTTTCAACTTTTTGTTAATGTGTTAGTTAAGTTAGTTTAGTTAATAATGTTTGTTATTATTGTTAATGTAATAAATGTGCCGGCCTAAGGCCAATGAGGGGTCGCAAACCAAAGGCCACCGGGGGTTCAGAGATCAGGGCCTCCGAGCCACCGTACAAGGTCCTAGGTCCACATAGAAACCTTTCACCCTGGACTTCAATTCAACTGGAACAGTTTCTAACACGCAACATAACCTAAAATATTGCATGGATATGATGAGGAGAAAAGATTAGTAAGGATTAAGGAAACTTACGATGAGACACCACGAAATAAATGTTCATAAGATTTTCGCAGCTTTTCATATGAAATCTCATTTTCCTCACTGAGCTCCCCTTTCGCATTTAAAATCTTCGCATTTTCATGTTCCATCTGACGAAGCAACTGTTCAGTAAGAAATCAGTCAATACATAATCAGCAACTAGTCAGATAAAAGGAAAATATAGGAAGTAAATGACTAAAATGTGGAAAGAAAAGAATAATATACATGAAGGGGATGGATTCGTCACCAAGTCCAAATAAGTATAGCCCAACACGACTTAAAACATTTTAAATATCCAAAAGCAGCATCTAACATTGTAGTAAAGGTAGAAAGACTCTTACAGTATGCTCAGACTGGAGGAGTTCCGCAGCAGCATCATAATATGTGTAAAATGCCTTTCTGAAGATTTTCTTCTGATCTGCCGTGATATTAAGGCCCTTATAAAACTGCAATAAGACGTTAGCAGAAAAACAAAAACAAAATGTTTCTAAATTCCAAAGAACAAAAAAGCATCCAAGAACAAAATAACCACAAAATCTTACAAACAAATATGAGTTAAAGGATAGGAAAAGAAAAACATCTTGCATGTGATAGTACATGTCTTAGATAAAATAGAAATAAAAATTTCTCCTAATTAATGCTGCCACCACTGTGCATATTTCCCCTTTTGCACTCTTCCAATCACTCAAAGACACTTTGGCACCTACCAACACTACTAGGACACTCATCAACTGAAAGGCTAATATTCCTGGTTCTGCAAGTTTATTGAGAAGATAGTTATTCAGTTTCATCTGTCAACTTTAACTAATATCAAATGTGTCAAGCTTCAAACGAAAAAAAAATGTCTAGAGAAGGAAACTAGAACTTCAACAGATATCACAAATATAGTATGCATTAGGCCAAAATCAGTAACAAACATAAATAAATATACTAATAAATAAACAGTAATAAGAATACTTGTGCAATTTGTATTATGCCAATTTCCGGTTGCTGTCTAGAGAAGGAAACTAGAACTTCAACACAGATATCACAAATATAGTATCCATTAGGCCAAAATCAGAAACAAACATAAATAACTATACTAATAAATTAACAGTGGTAGGGGCAGATTTTTGTGGAGAATTCTTCCCTTTGCCATCATGTGGGCTATCTGGAGAGAAAGAAACAACCGCATTTTTGAAGGGAAAGAGGTAGATAGCCTTGGGTTGGTGTTGAGTATAAAGGCCTATCTGTTTCTTTGGTCTTCCATAGACCCGGGGTTTAAAGGTTGCTATTTCGAATCTTTTGTTTTTAGGTGGGAGGAGATTATAGCAGCCTCTCCTTGGTTTCTTTTTGTATCTTGTAGGGTCATTGTCTTAAGGCCCTTTTCTTGTACTTTTTTGGGCTTATGCTCTTGTGAATAATACTTACACTTATCAAAAAAATAAATTAACAGTAATAGGAATACTTGTGCAATTTGTATTATGCCAATTTTCAGTTGCACTTCATCAATTCAGGTACCACTACTGTACTAAGGACCAAAGCCAAATTATGATGAAAAGATACCATCTGGAAGAAGCAAACGATTAATAATCTCTATGGAGAGACACTATACCAAACATGCAGAAAGATTAATCAAAATCAGACCTCACTGAATTTGGGCATATGAGTCGACAATAAAAGAAGTGATGAACTGTGTTAAAATACCAAATAAAGATAGTACCTCTTCATGAATTTCTTTTCCTGACTGAGGAAGTCCAAGGAAAATTCTGCCTTGTCGAGCAAAACTGGCAAGAAGGGATAAATTCATCTGAGTTGTATCCCGGTCCTTTAAGTGTTCTAAGCTAGTAAGATCCTTAATAATATTAACAAAAATGCTGGCATCTTCTGTAACTCCAACAAAATAAAGTTCCAGAAGGAGTTTTAAAGTGCTGCGCTTCTTCATGGCCTTCAAGCTCCTATCAGCGTCCAAGTCATCCCCAGATTTTCCAGGAAAGAACACTTTCACGAGGCCCTGAACCAAGCTTGGAGAAAAGTCTTTGTACCTTTGATGAAGCAACGAGCATATCTATACAATAAAGGCATGTAAGAAATAGTTGCAAATAAAAGCCGAAGTTATAATTCGTAGAAATGAATATTAGTGGAGGTTCATTAAACACATTTATTCCTAAAAATTATATAGATTTTGTAAAAGCCTATGATCATCCTGTTCAAATAAACCAGTTTCATATACTGTGAGTGAATCTTTATAACAAACTGCACGCAATTTTTACAAGAGCTCAGTTACCAGTAAAATTCAGATGACAATTCGAAACAAGATTCTTCAGTCCCTATCGGGGAACATGAAAAGAAAGAAGCACACTTTGTGAAATGTTCCATCAACACCTTATCCACAACATTAGAAAATTAAAATATCTAAATCAACTAATTCACGTGCGCCATTAGACTGCAAAATGCTGAAACAGTGAGAGAGCTCTGAAACAGAATAATAGGCATTTAACCTTCATCTGCACCTTGTATAAAAATATAATAAGAACAAATGGCAATGTTGATAACATACTTTACCAAAGTTTGCAATGCAAAAATTTGGGAAGCCACTTCTCCCAGTTACCAGAAGGTAATAAGAATGTAATGGTGATCAAACCTCAGAAAGGGACCAAAATCAGTTCAGTAGCAAAAGACGAGAAAATCGATTAAAATGGAGATTAAGGGGGATGTTCTGTCAATTTTTTTACAGATAGGAAATTTGGAAAATAATTGTTAGTCGGTGACCTAATTTAGTGTGGTGTAGGAAAGTTGTTAGTTATGCAGAACTAAGAATGGGCCCGGTGTGCAGGAGACTTTACTAAGCATGCTAAAAGTTAGTTAAGTGGGTTCAAGATTGTTGCTTAGTTGTTTTAGATGAATAGGGTTCTCATATTGAAGAAGATGCTCGTCATTTTACACCACATAAAAAGGGGTGGGATGTCCCACAAGGATGGTTAACGCTTTTTTTCCTCTGTTTGTTCTTAAGAAACTTTCCCACTGTAGATATCATCTACAAACATGTTGGACCCATGTGAATCAGTGATCCCACCGTGATGACGACTGTTGGATTCACATGCGCAACATCTTTTACACATTTAAAATGCTCTCAAAAATCAGCTGGAAAGAGCTAATTTTCCCTCAGAAAGTTCCGGTCCTTCGTTGGGGCGATTCATCTTCGCACGGTTGTTCTAGTGTCATTGGAATAAAATAGGATTTCAACTACTTTCTTTTTCTTTTTTGTTGGGTAAGCTGCAATTGAACCCAGGATCTGAGAATTGCATTGCAGAGAGTCAAGCAATTGAACTACAGGCTCAAGCCCCATTAAAAGCTCAAATATTTTGAGGAAGGAGAATAAGATTTATATATAGAGCTTTCTTAGAGAATGTCTTCAACATCAATAAAATATACAAAAATAAAAATGTTTCTTTAGCAGATTCTATGCTCCTATGCATAACTGTGAGAATGCAATACAGAGAAGTTTTTATTCCCATCAAGGAAATTCGACATTAAGGTTTCTTATGAACAAAAGGTCAAGTGACAGACCGAAACTAAGTGGTGATAAATGCAGAAAATTCACGAAAATCACCTGAACAGCTGCTTGTATATCTGAAGTTTTGAGCTTGGCATCACAGATAGCAGTCACAGCTTCACTAACAAATTTGCTTAAGTTTACACTTCTTAAATCATCCATCATCCCTTCTCGCTGTTCTTCATTTATCTGTTTAAGCTTCTTGATAACTGCTGTATTGCGCTTAATGCTGGAATCTAATGTCCTGAGGAAGCCTGAGTCTGGAAAGGAAATTACACTGTATTCAGTTTTTGTGCAATGATAACCATCCAATTCGCACAAAACTAAACTTCGTCAAAACCAAATTATTTTTGTTATTTCATCGAATGAGATGAGGGTATAAACAAGATGGAAGTCAGCTCCTCCAGCTATTATATGTGATTAATGCATATTGTTCTATCCACCACATCGACAATGACAACAGAAACTCTAAAAGAAAACCTAACATGGTCTACACCTAAAGTCCCTGTACAGAAATAAACAAATAAATAATGTACGGGAAAGTCTGCACAAATATCTCCTGTATTTTTCAAAATCTCACAATATTCTGATTTTAAAAAATCATAGACCCCATGAGAAGAGTTGGCAGTTGGAAATTCCTCTCAAGAAATTGATTTATTATTTCATCAAAAACAAAATACTACAATTGCACAGGGTCCTTTTCAGTTTATAATTTAATGAATAAAACCTGTAAGTCTCTAAATTTCAAATACATTCTTACTCTTTGTTTTGCTGAAAATTTTCCCCAATAGAAAACATAAAAAGTCAGAATTTTCCTTGCCAAAAAATATCTGAGAATATGACTTGTAAATCCAATGGGGTATCCTTTTAGAATCATTCACAATCATCTCGCACTACGGATGGATCTTCTACCTTCACAGTTTGCACACCAATGCATTTATTTGTTCCACAATGATATCCTCATTTTCGTCTCACTTAACCATCAAAAGATATAATCTACATCCCTATGCATCAAATAGGAGTCAATAGCTCCGACCTTCAAAATTTAGGCACCAATTGAATTTAGTAGTTTATATTTTGTCCCTAGATTAAAACCCCGATACTTTTATTTTCTAGAGCATCATGTGATTAGATAAATGCGAAGGCAAAAAAAAACAACTGAACTAGACATTCAAAAGAAGACAAGATTTTCATGAAATTACATGTAAACTACCAACAGTATAGCATTTCCTCATATCAGCAAGACCATAAGCACGAAGCATTCTTCTGTTTACTAACCTGGCCTTTCAGGGTTCAAATTACTTTGACGCAGAGCCAACTTTGCCTCAATTGATTTCTTAAATTCCTCAAGACGAGCAGCAGTTTCCTGTAACATAATATCACAAAAAATAATAATTATTATTATTATAAAATGCCATTTCTTGAACATCAAATCCATAAATCTCAATAAGTGATTGAATGAAAGTAATAAGATTTACTCAAATTTCATGAAATTCGTAGATAAGTCGTAACTCGTAAGATATCAGCAATAAAATAAACCAAAATCTCACCTCGTCATCTTGTTTACCATGATGTTCACCACCAACGCGACATTCATCTTCGGGATGATCCATTGCTCTCGCCTTTTATATTGAATCAATTATAGCCAAACCATCAAAAATTGCAATTGGAGGGTCAGTAAACAAATATCAGCCTCTAATTTATTAAAAAAAGCACTTAAAACATAATTTGAGGGAGAAGGGAAGGGGAAGGAGTGTGGAAGACGTGCAGAATCTCTTCCAACTACCATTATCAATAATTCTGATTGGTCACTTCCGAATAGAAGAGACTTAGATGGTTTAGATTACACCGTAAAATGAAAAGGAGTGGCGTAGAACATGCTAAAACAGGTTTACTCGTATTCTCGGACTACTGGGAGTACCGTGAATGCATAATCGCTCCAGAAATAAGGGTTAATAGTCCTGGTTCTCTTAATTACGTCGTAGATTGGGAAATTCAAGAAATAGCCACTCTTGAAGAACTTGGAATCCAAAATAATTAAAAATAAATAAAAAATACCTTGGGAGTTGTAGCTTCTTAATCAGATTGATCGTTATTTGTCGTCACAATCGTCCAAACATCGTACTAATGCCCGACGTATGATCGTCTCCGGCGTCAGGTTGAGAAAACGTCAGGGATTCATCCGTTAGGCTCGCTAGTCGATTTTGAGAGAGAGGGAGAGAGAACAGAGTGGGCAGTGGAGAGGGTTAGGGTTCGATCGTTGGACGAGAGAAGAAGGTGAAAAACAGAGATGAGCTTAATGGGCCGTATAGCCCAATTGAATTTCGGGTCCCGCATAAATTTGGGCTGGGCTTGGACCTAACTTAAAAGGTTTCGGAAAAATCTATGCTACGTACCGGTACTCAAAATTTCGGAACTTTGCTCTTGCAAAGAATGAAACGCCACGTGACACTCCTTCAATCCCACTGTCGGCGTGAATGTTTGGACCAAGGTTTAAAGGGGACCGTTATAAAGGTATAACGATTTGGGGGCGTTACCATTTTCCGTTATAACGAGAAAATGCTCAGGGGAATAAAGGAAAATAACGGAAAAACGGGAAAAAATGGAATAAAAGGCTCTGAAATTCAAATTTTGAATTTCAAAATTTCAAAAATGGAAAATAACGGAAAAAAATGGCCCTTTTTTTTTCCAAAAAATTTTCCAGAAAATCGTTACAATGGCCATTATTTTTTGGGCATTTTAATGGTCCATAACTTATCGGGGTAGGTCCGAATCCGTTATAACGGCCATTTTTTAAACCTTGGTTTGGACCATCCTAGTGGATCCCGGTCCACACTAAAAAATTAAAAATCATCTTCATTGGTAACTTCTGGCCGTTGATTTTAATATTTTTCATCGAGGCTTAAATCCTAATTTTTCACCCATTGGCCAGCTTATGAAGCCATAATATGCAGGTTGATCTTTGGTGTGCAGTGAGCCAAACATTCATGATGTCAGTTGCTCCAGTGCATACGCAGACTTTTTTCCGAACAAACTTGGAACGAGAAGAGGACTTCTAGTCGAAGTCATTGGGTGACCTCTTATCTGAAATCAAAAGTTTGTTTGGAAGGACTTAGGGGGCGTTTGGCAACAAACAAAAAAAAAAAGTAACTTCGTGACTTTTATAAGCCAAAAAAGTTACAAAGTTAGTTTGTATGTATTTCATATTTTAACTTTTGAAAAGTTAAAAATAAACTTAAAACTGAAGCTAAATTTTTTAGCTTTTAACTTCTAAAAGAAAAGACTACTCAAATATTAGAACGCCTCAGCACGCATTTAATTTCTATGGCATTTTATTTCTTGTTCCCAAACACACCCTTACTTATCTCAAATCAAAAGTTTATTTGGAAGGACAAAAAATAACTAATCCATAATTTATATTAAAGACTTAAATATATTTTTTTGTCATAAAAAAAAATCTTTTGTAATTTGTCTTGAGTGATTAAAGGGGCAAATCTGGTATTAGAAAAGTTTCACTAAAAAATTCAAGGGTAATTTTAGTTGCACCCACAGAGTGTGAGGGCCGCCCAACCCCTTGTTTTTTTTACCTTTTTATTACAAAAATGCCCTAATAAGTTAGGGCATTTTCTCTAGAAAACTTTATATGCACCCTCTTGAGCAAGACTTGCCCGTCAGGTACTTGACCACTCACAATATAAGCCACGTGGAAATTAATTAGAGGACACTGACCGTATAGATGTTTGGCCGATCCCTAGGTGGACCTACAAACCCAAAATCAACCTGATCAGTGATTTCTAAGCGTTAGTTGAAGTCATTTTTGTTGGTTGATCTTAGCCATAGGAATTTGAGCATTATTTCCGTATATAGATCCAACGGTTTTAAAATCACTAATCAGGCTGATTTTTGGTTTGTAGGTCCACTTACAGATTGGTCAAACATCTATACAGTCAGTGTCCTCTAATAAATTTTCACGTGGCTTATATTGTAGGTGGTCAGGCGGGTCTTGCTCCACCCTCTCCTCTTCACTTTTCTCCTTTACTGTAAACGAATTCTGAAGCTTCCCTCGTGCCGCCGACAACTTGCTCCTCTCGACATTGTGTTCACTCTCTGCAGACCAACTATTTACAACAGTGCTTGTTCGGATCATCATTTTTTTTTTTTTGCTGAAATGGAAATCTAAAAAATTATTTATTTCTTGTTCAATTGACGTCCATATCTTGTCTCCATTTCACTCTCTTGCTATTCCAATTAGTATAACCAGTGTCGCAATAGACCAGCCTCATAACATCCAACATAGACTTACCCGAGACGAATTACCACGATGAAATCCAGGTTCTCGTTAGGGCATCTCATAGACTTACCCAAGACGAATTCCCTTGGTTGTATTGGTAAAACATTACGGTGTTTAGTGCACGAAGAAAGTTTGGACCAAACTTGGTTTACATGTCAAGTTTGTTCAACTGACATTATTAATGCTCAAAATCCAACGGTTAAAAATAAACCATGAAAAGAATCCAATCCAACAGTTAGATATCACTAATCATGCTGATTTTTGGTTAATGGGCCAAACATCCATACGGTCGGTAGCCTCTAAGAGTGTTCCACATGGCTCGTATACTACAGTCGGTTATCAAAGATTTCTATAAGCCCCAAAAGTCAGGTTAGAAAGTTATCTTGGATGGGAAAAATTTTAGTTCAAAAGGTCTTTCGAATCAGTTGATGCAAATGACTCTCGTAATCGAGTAAAACTTTTGACTGTTAATGGTCAGTGAAGTTGTTGACCATCCACAATATGAGCCACGTGGCACATTTTTAGAGGACGCTAACAATTTGGATATTCGGATGTGGGGTCACGTAGACCTATATAGCTCATATTTTGGGCCCACTGATCACGTGAATGTTGAGCGCGCCCATTCATTGGTGAAATATCCACACTAAAAATAAGGTTTATTGATGATTTATAGGCGTTGGATTAAGTACCCAAAAAGATATTGAATCCAACAGCTAGAATCAACCCTAAAAAGTGCTAAATCTATGGCAAGCGATGACCAATCATGCTAATTGTTTAAATGTATATCCACCAATAGGTACGCTAAACGTCCATGTGGTTAGTGGGCCCCAAAAAATGCGCTTTATAGGACCAGAGTGTCATATGCATTGACTGCATCCAAAGTCGGTTGTATCTAAAACTTTTCCATCTTGAAACCCAGGATATCAGAAATTCCCACTTTTTCCTTCCCAATGACACAAACCCTTATTTTTTCTCTAGTTTCAAACCGCATATTTGTTGTACGTTCAACAACTCACGTCGGAGGGGAAGAAGAACAATGGCAACCCAACCGCCTGATCTCCAAATGTTCGTCTCCTATGCAGCAGCCACCCATGGGATCACCTACCTCTACAGGCGGAAGTGTCTGGACAGAAAACAGCTGAATCGGACAATAGCGTGTGGGCGACTACGATCCTTTTGTGTCGAGATCTTCTCAACGATTTCGATGATGACGAGACTTAACTGATTTGGGGTTTGATTTCTTACAACTTTGTCGAATAGGGTTTCAACTTGCCACCTGGGTTCTTTAGGAGAAAAAACAAATCTCGAGATTTCGGGTTCCGAGTTCTAATCGTCGAAGAAGCCTCTTAAAAAAAGAAAAAGGTTTTTTTGGCTTTGAAAAACAAGTTTACAATATTTATCTAAAAAAGCATTATACGAATAAAAAAAAAATACTCCTCTTACAAAAGTACTTTCGTGAAAGAAGAGCAGCCAAACACAACAATTTACAACAAAAAAGTCTTTTGTCGGATCCAAAAAAGGTGATCCTAAAAGACCATCTCCTTCACCCGCACCTATCCAACAAAAATGTAAAAGAGAAGCTCACTCTCTCTCTGTCTCGCCCGCCTCTCTCTCTCTCTCTCTCTCTTGTAGGGGTAGAATGTCATGAACACAACCAATGGGCAATTTTATTCCAATACCATAACAAATACTATATTGTTAATAATGTAAACGGTCTCGCATATTTAATGCAACACATTTCAACATTTGCGACCCCCCCAAAAAAAAAGATACACCCCCACAAACAAATCAATTGAATATCATTTCGTCCGCCGGTATTAGAACGTACGGGCGCTTTCTTGTTCTGTAGAGGGGAATGTTAACCCTGAATTCACCTCCCTCTTTCTCTAGATTCATCAAGTCATTGATGGGGGTCGAATCCTGTTGACCGGGGCTGTGTACCTGTACCGCATGCACCGTGTATGCGTAAAAAGCGAGTGATACCAGTACGAACATGGCCTTCATTGAGATCTTCATATTCGAACTCGCCACCACAGGGTAATTTTGAAAACTGAATAGGCTTTAAGCAATCGCTTAAGACGGGGGAGGTAGGCTTTTGTAGGTTGGGTTAAACCGTTAAAATGGGTGAAGTTTGAAAGCTTGATTTTTGTTAGGCAAGCTATAACCCGGTCCACCTAAAGTGTAGGGGTTTGACGCCAAATTACGAGAATAGCCTCCTAACAGTTCAAATGGATGTCGGACATTGCGAGTCCTGGGGTGTATTTTGGTAATTGTGTAGAATTTCGTTGACGACGTTAGACTATCCTAGTTTTAGAATGGATTTTCGTTATTTTTGGTCCACAATTTTTTTTGTTAATAGCCTGAGGAAATATACAGTCCAGTAAAGGTGAACCGAGCTTCGTTCACCAAGTTCTTTAGTCCCCATGGATCTCATATCATTTCCCAAAAGTAAATGTTTGACTTTGACCTTGTTGCACATGATCTCGAAGAACAGTCGGATCTAAAGCTGTTGTTGATTCCATCTTACAGAACTATCTTCAATGCAGCATGGCTAGATTAACGAGTTACTGCCCATCATGGACGTTGTTGATCAACTCGACATCCTGAATCAACGGATATGCACCATCAACCGCAATTCATCATCATCGTCGTCGTCGTCATCGTCACCGTCACCGTCACAAACTACAAATTCAGTCAAACAGATGATCCTAAGTTCCTAACCATTGAAAATGCGCCTTTATTTTGACAGAATCCTAACCGTTGATTGAATGTTAGCACTGCATCGATCTTCAGACTTGTCAACTTATGACCAACAGATACGCTGGCCAACGTTTTAGGTGCTCTCGGTTGGTCCACGTTATTGGATTTGAGTAGTCAGATGGGTCCACCATCCGCCAGAAGATAGGGCCCAGTTCCTACCTTTGGATTCTAACAACTGGGTAAAGTAGGTTTTTAATCTTGCAAATTAGAGCTATTCATTTTCCAAGAGAGATGTCACGATCGTGCGTTTCTTGGATTAGTGGACATTACAGACTCAAAGGTGAGTAAGACTTGCCTGACCACCACAATATAAGCCACGTGGCATTTTATTAGACGACACTGACCGTATAGATGTTTGGCCAATCCCTAGGTGGACATATAAACCCAAAATCAACCTCATCCGTGATTTCTAAGCGTTAGTTGAAGTCATTTTCGTTGGTTGATTTGAACCGTAGGAATTTGAGCATTATTTACCATTATTTACGTACAAAGATCCAAAGGTTTGAAATCACCAATCAGGCTGATTTTTGGTATGTAGGTCCACTTACGGATTGTTCAAACATCTGAACGGTCAGTGTCCCCTAATAAATTGCCACGTGGCTTATATTGTGGGTGGTCGGGCAAGTCTTACTTGCTCAAAGGTAGGAGTAAGTCTCAGTGGGACCCACTGCCCCAAAGGAGCGTGTTTAACCGAACTATTACGCCTCTACCCCAGGTAACACACTGCGGCGGGAAAATAAAATATTTGTGCATGCTAATATTCGTCCAGGTGCGTTTGGCAGCCACTTGCCCTCGGCGAATATTTAGCGGGGCCCACATATTTGCCCTCTCGGGGGGGGGGGCATTTGATAACCTCCCCCCCTGTGTAAATATTTTCACGCCAATTATGCCCTGGTGAGAAAATTTTATTTTCTCGCCGAAAAATCACTATTTTCAATAAAATTAATTTTTTAATATATTAAAAAGATAAAAATGAGTTTTTTTTTTATCCTTTGACATAATATGTGGTTCCCACACTCGTCCAACCTATTTTTGACTTACTTTGATATGTGGGACCCACTCAAATTGAAAGAAAATGAAGTAAGCTAAAGTGAGCATTGTTAAATATTGATATGAGCAAATATTTAGCCAATATAGTATTCGCCTGGCTAAATATTCACGGTCTGCTATTGCCAACCACATGATTCACTATTGATGGTTAAGATGAGTTTAAGCTACTCATTTGGATTTTAGCCAGAGGGTCTCTTTTTACTGTTCTGAGCTAAAGATTATAGAGTAGAATTTTGCTGACTGCTGCAGTCAGCAAAGTTCTTAATTCTTAGAGATTTCTGGTATAGATTTTTGGCCCAATCCTAGATGGACAGACCAAAAATTAGCATGATTAGTGATTTCTAAGCATTAGATTGGAGTCGTTTTTATGGGTTGATTTCTAACCGTGGAATTTGAGCATTATTTAGTGTTCAAAGATTCAACAGTTTCAAATTACTAATCAGACTGATTTTTGGTCTATAGCATGGTTTTAAAAACAGTCGTTTAAACGGTAACGTCCTAAGCCCGTTTTCGTTAAAACTGTTTAAACACGTTTTAAGGTTTTTGAATGTAACCATTTTTTGTTTTAACGGCTGTTAAAAGCGTTTAAACGTCCGTTAAAAGCGCTTAAACAACTGTTAAATTTTGAAAAAAAATGTGAAAAAAGGCCGTTAAGTCCGTTTAATTCCATAAAATCCGTTAAAATTTCATTTTTTTTTTATTTTCAAATTTCAAATTTGAATTTCAGGGCCTTTTTTCCGTTAAAACCTGTTTAATTTTTATTTTTTTTCAATTTTGCCCCTGGCCGTTTTAATCCGTTTTAACGACCGTTTAAATGGTAATGCCCCAGTCCGTTTAACCGTTAAAACGGCCTCCTTTAAACCTTGGTCTATAGGTCCACCTAAGGATTGGTCAAACATCCATGCGGTCAGCATCCTCTGAGAGTGTGCCACATAACTCATATTGTGGGCGGTAAGAAACTTCACCATTGGCTGTCAGCAAAGTTCTACTCAAGATTAACAAAGATATCTACAATTCTACTCAATAGTATATACGTAAGTGCGCGAAAAGTGAGCGCGCGCGCGCTCTCCCTACCCTGGCCTCACACCCACGACCAAGGATCAAAGTCTCGGGATCCCTCCGATCCCGAGTTGGATCGCCTGGATCGGTCCGATCCACCGGGATCCCGCGAGAAAAAAAAATACAAAAACTTGCAGAAAAAATTCAAAAAATTACAGAAAAATCAGAAAAAATCACAAGAAGGTAAATCTATGTGTTTTCCCCAAAACTTGCCGGATTTCCCCCAAAACTCACCGGATTTTTAACCCAACTCGAAGAAATTTGAACCAATTCATGGATCTCTGTGTTTCGAAGGTAGATCTATCGGGCGATCTACTGGGATCCGAGACAAACATTGGATCTTTGTCTCGGATACCTCCGATCCCGGTCTGGATCGCCCTAGACTTCGAACCATGCCACGACCCCTCGTCTCTCTCTCGACTCGTCTCTTTCTACTGTACTGAACTAAGCCGATTCATAGTTTCGGCCATTAACAGAACTCTCTCTCTCTCGGATTCAAATGGTCTTCGAGTCTCTGTCTTGTATCTAGGAACATGAATTCGAGCTCTTCGAACCCTCAATTCGTGGCGGCGTCAACTCCTACGGATGGTTCAGGCAAGAAGGTACGGAAGCCCTACACCATTACAAAGTCCAGGGAGAGTTGGACTGATGAAGAGCACGACAAGTTCCTTGAAGTTCTGCAACTGTAAGTTCTTTCGATCTCTCGCAAACAATACCTTTAGTTGAATTCTGGTCTTAAGTAGCTGTTCTTTTTTCTTCTACGGAGATCTCCGTTTCCTTAATTGAATCCAGAATCTTATAGGGTTATAGTTTTGTTTTCTTATCCGATTCTGATTCTTGATTGTGGAATTTTTCATCATGGATTTATATCTCTCATTTGTCTTCGTTGACCTGATTATAACGGTTTGGTTAGCTGTGGGTTTTGATTTTCGTTCTCCTTTTTGTTAGGTTTTCGATGTTTCGTTCTCTTATTTGTCACTGTTATCAAAGAATTTTGCTAATTTTGTCATTGATTTCGATTTAATCACTTTGCATTTGTTGCTTGGTATCTTAAATGAAGCCAATTAACTGCTTTTGGAGATAATTTTGGTTTTCAGAAATGCGTTTTGAATAATTAAATAGGAGTTTTGAGAGTCCGTATGCATCTCCATTACCACTACTACTAACCGTTTTATATGCTCTAAGAGGGACTTTCTGTTGGGAAGAAAGAACGATAAACAATAAAAAAGAACAAAGATGCAATCACCCACAACACAGAGAGTTACGTGGTTCCCTCTAGATTAAGGTACGTCCACATATCCACACCGATTCCACTATGCCCTGAGGCAAAAAGAAACACTCACAGTTGAATAATGGGCTCTAATCAACTGAGGTATATATAACCCCAAGACGAAACTAGGGTTTCTGTATCTCTATGTAAAATTACAAAAATGCCCTTAAGGGAAAAAGACCCCCCCAAAAAACAATTCTGGGGCATCACACTCCCTTCGGACAAGGGGTGGGCTACCCCCCAGCCAGCTCAGTGTGAAGCTGGGCCACGGTGTCGTGCTTCCATGTACAGTACTCTAGCACCATCAGGCTCCACATAACATATTACTTTCATTCTATGATGAGTTTTCAATGGCCTGTCCTCAATAGTCTTGAATTCTTGTTATTAGAGATAAAGTCAGATCGTCCTAGAATCTGGTACTGCATGATGCAGATGGGTTTCGTATGACTCAGTAGAGCTGTTTGTTAGTTGAGTAGAGCTGGTCAAGGTTTAAAAAAACGGCCGTTATAACGGATTCGGACCTACCCCGTTATGTTATGGACCGTTAAAACGCCCAGAAAATAATGGCCGTTATAACGAAAATAACGACCCCGTTATTTTCGTTTTTCCGTTATATTCCGTTTTTTTTTCCCGTTATTTTTCATTTTTGAAAATTTGAAATTCAAATTTTAAAATTCAAAAATTGAGTTTCAGCATCATTTTTTTCTGTTATTTTCCGTTTTTCCCGTTTTTGCCCCTGAGCACTTTTTTCTGTTATAACGGTAACGCTCCCAGTCCGTTATACCGTTATAACGGTCTCCTTTAAACCTTGGAGCTGGTTTCGGTAGGATGACTAGTTCCAAGTCAGCTAGTACATTGTCTTCTTGTTATAATTTATTGTTTTGTTTTGTTTCGTTTCATGCTTTGCTTTTCTTTTTGGACGTTGGTAACTATTAGTAATTTGGAGCAAGAACAAACTGTTTTTCAGAACACTTTTATTTTGATTGGATTCATACCAGACTTTGAAACTTGACTTTAGTGGTTTCTTTTCTGGCTAATTCCGGTTTGATCATGACTGGAAGAAAATTGAGGATTATGTTGGTTCAAAGACAGTAATCCAGGTATTTGTCCCATCACATAGTGTCCATCTCTAACAAATTACTTTCTGTGCTTTTAAAAAAATAACTTCTTCCCCGGCTTACAAACGTATTATTTCTTAAGGAAATATGTTGTTGACATTTTGTACTTGGGAGTTGGGTCTGAATGGCCACTGATATAAATATCAGGGATTTGGAGCCTCAAACACTGATGACAGCTAGAACTAACCTCATGATATATGAAATTTTTCTAAAATTTTTTCCTGAAGATTTTTGGTACAAACTTAGTTTCATTAGTAAATTCAGTCTTCATCCCACTACATTTATAACACATCTTTTGCTATATTTGGACCTTTATATAGATCGTGGAGTAAAGTTTGATTCATCAAGTTTGACTAGTCAAAGTCAGAATACCCAACAAAACTGTGCCACAAGAGTGATTCTATCTCAAGATTGGCCAGATATGATTGTGGTAGAAAAGGAAATCTTAAAATATCATCATCAAAATGTTTATGTAGTAAATGAATTAGTATTTTAATAGCGTACCATAGGAAATTATATAAATACTATAATCGTCTTTGGTGCTAAAACTTACAATGCGAGGCATTATGCATGATATGGTAGAAGAATGTATTGTGGTTCTTCGCAGTGCACATGTAGTTTTGTATATTTTAAGTTCTAAATCTAGCTAAGTCAACATATTATCACAATGCAGACAAACTAAGCATTATTTTCAAAAGATTCATAACATTAACTTCTAAAAAGCAAACCGCATGTAGAAGTTGTTTCTGATCTACTCATCGATTTATATGATGCTTCATTGTTGGTTGCATATCTTGTTTTCAATCCATTCCAGGTCAATGTTCCATATTTCTGAAAATTAAGAATGAGAGGGGAACTTGAAACATTTTATTATTTCTTAGACAAGTTTCCTATCCCAAAATTTTTGGTATTTTGATACACGAGCTCGTGGATTTTCTCAATTTCTGGCTTTCATGGGTAAATTTCGGGTTTTGCTTTTCGTATTTTTCTTCTCCAGCTCTGCTCCACCTAACGTTTATGATGTATCGTGTGTTTATGAATAGGCTATTAGCTTGCTCGTTTTTTCCACATCTTAACATTGTTTATATATACATTAATACAAATACGAGATGCTCTCATCTCCATATTTATGTTTCCATTTACAGATACGAAGTCATGCCCAGAAATACTTTTTGAAGGTTCAAAAGAATGGTACAATAGCACATGTGCCCCCTTCTCACCCCAAGCGCAAAGCTGCTCATCCTTACCCACAGAAGGCGACCAAAAATGGTTTGTAATAACGAGGCCGATATATCTGTTGCAGGATTTGAAGTGAAAGTTTATCTACTGACTTCCTGACATGATACTTTTGGAATAATTGGCAAGTATCCATGGCTTATCCTTCTACTTTGAGTTGCATTCACCTGGACATTCTCCATGGGATGGCCCACCTATACTTATGAACACTGCATCAAATGGAAACATGCCCTCCCAAGATGAATGCACCAGTCTTCGTGGAGTCGAAGGCATGCATATGATCTTATATGTATTCTTTAGCATATTTACTTCCTTTATATTCTTTTAGAATTTAGATTCGATAGGATTCACAAAATAAATGTATAGATAAAAACATTTCGTTAGAAGGAACTTTCCAGTGCTTATTATGTCTTACAACGTCACTGATTCAGCTGATATTGGATTGAAGGGGGTAGCAAGTATTGGTAACAGCAGCATTAGTGGCATTGGGAACTCAAGTAGAACATTACTGAGTTGTGACATACTCAAGCAAGGGAAGCAAGGTTCTTTACTTCATGGTACTCATCCTGATGACTGAATTCTCCTTCTTTGTCACAATCTTCAAAAGCTAAAATAACGTATTTTATTCAATCTGTTGCTTCAGCAGTGAATCAAGATGAAGTATTAAGCAGATGTTTTTTTTAGTCTAAGCAGATACTGTTCGGTCTGTCATATATGCTTAATTGCATTTCTTTATTGTAGCTTGCACTCTGTATTCTCTTTCTCATTTGAATGTTAATGTGGGTGTTTGTATGCACTTATTCTTTTGGTAACTTGGTATTGTTGGAATATGCAGTGCACAACAGGATCCACTCATCAGTCGGGCCAGGATCAGATTTTATCTATAATTTTAGCATTTTAGTACTACCCCCTTGGAAATAGGTCCAATTAGTAAGAACCCCATACTTCGTGAAATTAATGAGACCGCTGTTGACTCACTCGGAATCCCCCCATCCCACACGCGCGCGCGCACACTCAAAAGAGAGAAAACTGCAGTCTTCTCTGTTTATACCTCTTACAATAAGCCACAAGAAGAAAAAGTGAGATTTTTTGGTCTTTTTGATAAGAAGTCAATAGTTGGCTGATGGCATCCACCCCTTGACGAATGATCAAGAGGGGTCTTAGTAATTGGACTTATTTCGGGGGGGGTGGTTGCCTTAATTTTAAATTTTTTTATTTTGTTGTTGTGTTCTTAGACTATAAAATAGATTATCCAAGTTAGGGATACATGAATGAAATTTTATTAAAGCATTTCACATTTATAAGCAATGGCGGATTGGGGGTATTGTAGCATATGTTGTAGACTTGTAACTATATCCATCTTTACGAGTAGTTTAGTCTGTAAATCAAGTGTCTGGTGTCTTCTCTTTTCTATCCTTTAATTTAAGCTGTAAAATCATTAGAAATAAAATATTTGGAAATAAGAATACCACTGATTTGATAAGTATAATAACAATTAATCCCCTGGAGTAAGTCACAGAGAACTTGTAACTTCCACATCCCCTCTCAACACATAACCCTGGCAACATATTTTTCTAAAAAGTTTAAATTTCAAAAAATTAAAACAGGGGTATGTGTTGAGAGGGAAAGTAAAGTCACAGGTCTCCGTGACTTTTCTAGTCACAGAAAATGAATTCTCCTCTGAAGCACCATTCTGTGTTGCTCTCTACTCTCTTTTTTTTCTTGCATACCTATCTATCGTGGATTCATGTTGTCAACCCCAAACATTGGTGATAAGGCGTAGATGATGATGGTGATACCTATCTATCATGGATATAGATATAAATTATACCATTTTTTTTAATCAAAATTGGTTGACTGTTCCTCATTATGCTTGTATTTTGCAGGTATACTGATGTGCACCATCTTAGCTATACCACCGTTTCACCTGTGTGCAGGTGTTGTTCTTGATGAGAAACCTCACTATCAATTTGTCTAGCCCTGATTTTGAGCCGATTGTGAGTATTCATTTCCTTCTTACTACGTGTATCATTCCTAGTGGAATATAACTCTGACCTTTTGATTATGCATCAAAACTTGAGTACAAGTTTCTTTTTTTTTGCATACAGCTATAAGTTGATGTTCAAGCTTCATATGGTGTGATGTTAAAATAGGTATAAGAACCGATTTACATTCTAGATGTCCGTTAGCACTATCTGTCGAAAGATTCACACAATTTCTTGGTGTGACAGGATGCATTACTGGTTTTAGTATGGCAAAACTAAAATTTGTTTGATTACAATTAGCACTGGAAATATGTCATTCAAATATGTTTAAAATTCTTAGAGCTTGCGACATATTCTCAGACTTTCAACTGCAACTTCAATTTCTTGTGAGGAATTAGATATCTTGTAATATATTTATTTTTAAGTTTTCTTATAAATCCAGCAAAGTACCTCATGCCTTTCTTGAAATTTTTATTAATAATAAAACGATTAAATCTTCTAAATGTTACGTGCGTATATTCTTTTATTCCTGTATTTTTTTAATTATCCGAAGATTTTCCTTACAAAAACAGAGGAATTTTGAGATTGCCAAAAAAATTCTTGAGGTTTCTGACCACACGCATATTCCTTGTTTGTTCCAAGCATACATGAAGCCTATAAATGATTCTAACGGAGCTTTAGTGAGTAGATGATTATTTTTTGTTGGTACAGGGAAAGGTTCTATCATCAACATATGATGTTAATACCAGAACAGGAGGTGCAGCAGGGGCTATTGCTACAAACCAGAACAATGGTCGTCTACGATGTTGAATTGCTGACAACTTGCAGACTTGTATGTTACGTAATGACATCTTCCCTTGTGTTCTCAATCACACTAAACAATGCGTGCAGATTTATGTGGAAATGTGACGAAGTGAGATTTTAAGGGGTATGTTTGGATGCAAAATTATTTCTCCCACTTGGTTATTTTCACGACAAACCAGGGCTTGGGAAATGTTGAAAATTAAAACTTAGTTTTTTAGAAAGCAAATGTGAACTCTGAATGAAGGGTGCTGATGGCAGGAAAATGGGCAAAAAGTTGCCCAAAGGTGGGTCTCACATGTTGATGAAGCACGGTTCAAGGTGGAAACCCTTCCACCTTGAATGTGTACTGCTGTCCCCTACTGGCTGAATCCCCAAACATCCCCATAGTTCTTTAACTGGACACGTACATTAACTGTATTATCTATTTTTTTTGTACTAGAGTTAAGAAGGTAAAGGTCCAATGGTTCTCGCTCAGAGCATTTTGCTGTTTGAAGTCTGGAAATATAGTAGTGATGAAATAACAGAGGATCACCTGGGTGTCAGGAATGTCTCAGCCTTGTGCCCCATAAGGATGTAAATGTCTGGTGGCTGTAACGACGATGTTTCCTTCTATTGTATTGTATTGTATTGACTTTTAGACTTTAATTTGAACAACTATTTGTATTTTCAAGGTTTATATGATGGTTGTTTTATTGTTCTGTTCTAACACTTAAAAATATTGTCTTTGAGCTATATGCAAGTTTTGAGTTCGTGACCATTTTGCCATCTTGCCAAGTTGTGCATCTATGAGAGTGGATCTGTTATTCTTAAAGTATAAACCTTACTAAAGAAAATTGAAGTGTTCTCTTGAGGCTAAGGGGTTTTGAACCCAAGGCCTCAAAGACTTTAAAAGAAGTAAAACTTCAGTTTACTTTTGAGGCTAAGGGGTTTTGAATCAAAAACCTCAAAGGCTTTAGAAGAGGTGCTCTTTTCCTCACTTTTTAAAAAACTAACTTTATAAATTTTTGAATAGGTTTTTTTTTTTTTTTTCTGGAAACCTAATAGGATTTCTTTCGCTCCCTACACTTTTCCACTACATTTTAGCCCTACTTTGCCTGGGAGAGAAAAAGTCTAAAAGCAATGTCGAACTGAACCGATTTTTGGTGATGATAATCATCATGGCAAGAGAAGTTCAATGTATGGTTGGATTGTACAACATGATCTCTATGTGGGCCCCACCCCCGGGTGTAGGAACTGGATGTAAGAAATGGGTGTAGCTCTAGACGGACTCTTACATAAGAGGGTTAAAACTAAAGGGTGTTGCCCTTGGGCATCCCAATTTTGTGCTCATTGAGCACAGCCATGCACCACAGTGGACGCGTCGAGTTAGATTGTGTTGATGGCTGTAGGCTATGGAAAGCCCAGCTTATTTTTTTGAGCTAAAGACTTTTGATTCTCTCGTATACTTGTTATTTAAAAATGTTTATAATAAAACTAATTAAATTATATAATGTTGGATGTACTATTGTTACCGTTTAGCCCTTAATGAGAATTATGAAGGGCTAAATGGCTCTCTCTTTCATCTCTATATAAAGAGAGGCTGAGGTGTGCAGAAGTATTAGTTACACGACCGGAGAAAATAAAGGAAAGTTTGCGGATAGAAGAAGAAAAGTCTAGAATCCGGGCACAAATCCATGAAGAAAACCACACCGCATGAGAAGATCCATTTTGAAGAAGGAAGATGAGATCTTGCACATCTGATTCCACAAAAATAATCTTGATGCCAGTGCACCGTGCTGCCTCGAGACCACTCAAGATAGCCTTATTCGGTTACTGGCATGGACCTTTTCAAACCTTTTGATCTTTGGACCCCAAATAATGTTCGAATTCTATAGTTTTGGTCTATAGGTCCACCTAGGGTTCGATAAAAATGACTCCAATCCAGTGCTTAGAAATCACTAATCATGCAGGTCAACTTATGGTTGTGCCAAAGTCCGTACTGTCAGTGAGTAAACCTTCGCCCACAGCTTGGTGTGAGCGAAGCCGATCACAGCACATAATACGAGCCACGTGGCATACTATTTGTGGATTCTGACCGTATGGATGTTTGGGTAGTCCATCGGTGGACCTGGAAACCAAAAAATTAGCCCGAATAGTGATTTACAACATCTGGATCTTTGTACCCAAATAACGCTCAATAAAGCTCAAATTCCTACAGTTAAAATCAACCCATGAAAATAACTTCAATCCAATGCTTAGAAATCACTGATCAGGTTTATTTTTGGTTTGTAGCTCCACCTAGTGATGGGCCAACCATCCATACAGTCATAGTCCACTAAGAGTGTGCCACGTGGCTCGTATTGTGTGCTGTGATCGGCTTTGCTCACACCAGGCTGTGAGCGAAGGTTTTCTCACGGTCAGTGCCTCACCATCTGGACAGGGGTTCAAAGTTCAGTTCTGTCTCTCCACTCGAGCCATTTTAGGCTTCTTGAAGAAAGAAAACAGAGAAAAAAAAAAATGCTGCAAAATCACCCATCCCAAATTCTACCATCACCGGCCAGATTGGGTCTCACAAACCCTAATTCACCCTCTCTCTCAAACCCCACCACCCCCAAACTCTCCTCCCAGAACCCACAACACCACCACCAACATCCACAACAGACTCCATTGACTACCCCAATAACCGCCACAACGACCTCCTCAACCCTCCTCTCTCTCCTCCCACCTCTGTCCCGAGCTCAATCTCTCCTCCACCAAATGGCATCTCTCGCCACCAGACTTTTCGAAGTCTCCCCGAACCGATCCCTATGGCTCGCCTCCTTCCGCGGCTCACTCCCAACTTTCCTCCCTTCCCAAGCCCTAACCCTAACCCCACCTCCACTTGATTCCTCCCCCTCCTCCACCAAAGAAATCCACTCCCTCTTCACATCCTTGCAGACCCAACTCTTCGAGGCCGTCGCTGAACTCCAAGAGATCCTCGACCTCCAAGACGCCAAACAGAAAATTGCCCGCGATATTCGCTCCAAAGATGCTGCTATCCTCACCTTTGCTAATAAGCTCAAAGAAGCAGAACATGTTCTTGACCTCCTTGTTGATGATTACTCTGATTATCGCCGCCCTAAACGTTCCAAATTGGAAGGTAAAACGGATGATTCTTCTTCTTCTTCTTCCACTACTAGTGTTGCAACTTCGCTAAATTTATCGGATATTTTATCTTATGCGCATCGAATAAGTTACACAACCTTCGCACCACCGGAATTTGGAGCTGGGCAGGCTCCTCTCCGCGGGGCACTCCCGCCTGCCCCGCAAGAAGAGCAGATGCGTGCTTCACAGCTCTATAATTTTGCCGATCTTGATGTCGGGTTACCTAAGGTGGTAGAAAGTAAGGAGAAGGTTGTTGAGACGATGATTGAGGCCTCCGCCCTGCAACCCACGGAAACTAAACCACTTGTTGATCTGACGGGGATTCCGGGTCTCATTCCCCCGACTCTCACAGTTCCATCGGGTTGGCGGCCTGGGATGCCAGTGGAATTGCCGAGCGATCTGCCAATTGTGCCACCTCCTGGATGGAAGCCTGGGGACCCAGTGCCATTGCCCCCATTGGATGCCCTTGTTTCTAATAAGGGTGAGGAGCAACAACCACGACCCACTGCTCAAATGCCACCTAAGGCCCCTGAGCCAATACAAGTTCGGTTCGTTCAACTTGATATTAACCCGGATCAGGAGGAGTACAGTAGCGATTATAGTAGCGATAGAAGCTCTGATGAGGAAGATGAAGAGTGAAACTTCAGCTATGGCGGGTTTTGAAGTATTCCAGGTAATGAAACCTTACAGGTTTTACTGTTTCTATTTTTAACCAATGGAATTCAATGTGTGTTTTACTGAAAAACAAGATAAAAATTCATGCGGTATGAGATTTTTCTTCTAGTCTGCAGTATAGCAATAATTTTTTTTAAAATGAATTTACTTTTTCTGAATTCCCTTTGCTTTTTATCTGTAATTTCAATTTGATTGTCTTGGATCATGAGATTTAGATGGCTTTTAGTTTACCGATCAAAAAGAAAGAAAGATGGCTTTTAGTTTCATATTTGGAGCAGTGAATCATGAGCCCTTATTGCCCAATAACAACAAAGCATTCGGTTTGGTCCATATAAATTCCTTCTTCTCCTTCATCGTTTATAAAAGCAGTCCTAACATCCATCTGATGGATTTCTAGGTTATAGATTGGAGCTATTGCAATCAATATAGATAGTAGTGATCTTAGTCACAATTGAGTTAGCGTCAAAGAAGTCTATTCCTCCCTTTTCCTCGATCTAGCCTTAAACTTTTCTATGGGCCCATTTGCTTAAACTTTTCTATGGGCCCATTTGGTCTAAGTTCCTTTCTATACATCCATTTCCTACTTATAGGTTTGGATCAAGGAAGTAGGTAAACTAATTCCCAAGTATGATTTGTCATAATAAATTTTGTTTAGATATTCACAACCTCCTTTTACACGGTGGCATCTGGAGAAGACATGGCTACTTTGAGCACGATGGGATCATCCTCTACCTACTATATAGATATAAAAAGTCAAGCTCAAAGGAGATTTCCTTCCTAGCTCTTTTACTTTCCAAAGTTGTGTATCTAGCTTCTCTTCATTAGGAATAGAACCGCAACTACATGCTATATCAGATGGCATCATGGGTTCTTCTCTCATAATATTAGGATAGATGAAACATATCGTAAGAGAATTCAACTTGTCTTTTGATTCCATCAGAGTTAGCACTAACATCCATAATCTTAATCAACACTAAGAACATACATGCACTACTGTTTTGTTCATAGTCTATAAATACGCAGTCTACATTGTCCAATCTTAGGTCCTAACTTAGTTCTCTTGGGTTCAAGTACTTGGGCACTCTCACTCTTTCAGGTATTTGTTGATAGGTTTTTAGTTCTTCAATTCCATATGGTGCTTTATCTTATTTTTTGTTGAAGGACGTCTCTGTTATTAGCTATTGTTTGGTGTCTCAATGTACTTATTTTCTCACTTATGTAAGGGCCCACACTTATTAATATAAATAAGATTTATTGGAGTGTGTGTAGGGTTAACACACATAACCCATCTTCTCCATCTTCTCTCTTCTCTTTCCTCTACGTGCAGAACTGAAGAACTTCTACTTGGTATCAGAGCAAATCGTTATTGGATCCATATCCGGACTTACGTACGAGATCGTGGGAGGCTTGGAGAAACCCTAGAGGTGTTGTCACTGCGTGCAGCCTCGCTGACGTCATCCAGCCGTACGGCTGACGTCATCAGCCGTACGGACAAGGTAAAGATGATGGACTGAAACTCTCCTCTCTACTAGATCTTGATTTTTGGTGATTTTTTGGAGCCTTCTTCGATGTGTTTTTGCTGATTTTCAAAAAAAAATTGCAAAAATCATTTTTTTCTTCTCGGTGCTTTGTGGAACCATACGGCGACTATTGGGGGGGGCTTGTTGCTTTGTTTTGGTCCCCTATTATCCTATCTACACATCCATAGGTAGATCTCTCAAATCCATGGAGGATTGAAGTGTGTGGATCGATTTCTCTCCCTCTATACTACCGCCGGCGACTTTTTTGGAGTCAAGAGTGCTGTCCAGGCACTCCCCTTCTCTATGCATACTCACCATACGTTTTCTACAAATGTTTTGACTCCTTTTGGCTGCGATTTGGGTGCTCTATGGCGTACCCCTTGCTCCGTGGTTGCTTAACAGGTGCGATTTACATCGAGGGCCTCGTTCTCTCCTCTATATATCTTCAGATCTGTTTTTGAAGGTTTTTTCTTGATTTCTTTGTGGATTGTTACTTTTTGTGGTACTCTTATTTGTTTTTTTGGAGTGGGGATGTCGACTTTGAATGAGTTTAAGGCATTCGATGTGTCCTCCGGCTCCACCGGGACTACCATTTCAGTCCCAATGTCGTTTGAGAATCCGAGTTTGCAGATCACCACCACCAAGTTGGCTGGAAAAAATTACTTGGAGTGGTCTAGGGCTGCTAAGATGTTTATTGGTGGTCGAGAGAAACAAGGGTACATCACCGGTCGATTACCAGCACCTGCTGAGACAGATCTTAAGTTTGAACAATGGGAGACAGGTAATTTAGCAGTTATGTCATGGCTCCTTAACTCTATGGAGTCCCACATTAGCAGAGGATTCATGTTTTTTTTCACTGCCAAGGAGATTTGGGATGCAGTAGCCCAGACTTATTCGCAACAGCAGAATGTCGCCCGTGTGTATCAGTTGCGCCCAGAGTATTGCCTCCCTCCATCAAGGTGATTTACCCTTGGTTGATTATTTTGCAAAGCTCCGTGGTATGTGGGAAGAACTGGACTTTTATCAGGTCTTTACGCCTAAGTGCCCAGAGGATGGCTCGCAATATCGAAAGTTGGTTGAACAAAATCGGAGTTATGAGTTTCTTGCTGGCTTGAATGCTGATTTTGAGTTAGCCCGTGTCTAGTTGCTTAGTAAAGACACATTGCCATCCTTCAATCAGGTATATGCATATGTTTAGAGTGATGATAGCCGCATAGAGGTCATGTCTTCTTCTCCCGGCCATGAAAAGTCCGCCTTGGCTGTCTTCCCGTCTACTTCCAAAGCCCCTAAGTCTAAAACCTCGGTCGCCACCAGTGGCCCCAAGGGGGTCCTCCACCTACTTGTGCTCATTGTGGCAAGAAAGGCCACACCAGGGATCGATGTTGGAGCTTACATGTGTGTGAGGGGTGTGGTCGTAAGGCCACAGCAAGGATCGGTGCTACCAAATTCATGGCTGACCACCACAGCTGCCCGGGACTCCCACTACTGCTCACAGTGCGACTATGGATTCTACACCAGGGTCGCCACCCACCTCTACTGCTGCTCCTCAGCCTTTTGCTACGTCCCCAGCACCCTTCTCTAGAGATGAGATAGAGAACTTGCATCGCTTTATGGCCCAACTGGATGGTCCCACTGCTGCTTCTACGTTCGCACAATCAGGTATCATCAACTCTGCCAACCTTGTCTCTGCTTTCGCTTCTACTACTGGTACACCCTGGAACATTGATTCGGGGGCCTCAGAGCATATGACCGGTATGTCATTCTTTTTCCTCATATTCTGTGTGTTCTGGTGCGGATAAAGTCCACATTGCCGATGGCACCCTTTCTTCTGTCTCGGGGAAAGGGCATGTCACTCTCTCTTCTGGCCTATCTTTACCTTCAGTCTTTCATGTTCCCAAATTTGCCACTAACTTGTTATCTGTCAGTTCTCTTACAAAGAACCTTAACTGCTCTGCAACATTTTTTCCTTCTCACTGTGTGTTTCAGGACTTGGCCACGAGGAGGACGATTGGCACTGGACGTGAAGTGGGTGGTCTCTATCTCTTGGATGCGACTCCTACAGCCTCTGCAGCCCTTCAGTCTAGTAGTCTTAGCAATAGTGTCAATAAAGAGCATCTTATGTCTTGGCATGCTCGTTTAGGTCATGTGTCATTTTCTTATTTATGGGTGTTATTCCCTGAGTTGTTTAAGTCAGTGTCCATGTCTGATCTTCATTGTGAGATTTGTGCGCTGTCCAAACATTGTCGCACTACTTTTCCCCCTCGTGGTAATAAAAGTTTATCTATTTTTGACATTGTTCATACTGATGTTTGGGGGCCATCCCCTGTTACTTCTTTCTTTGGCTATCGATATTTTGTTTCTTTTGTAGATGATTTTTCCTGCTGCACATGGATATTTGTTATGAAATCAAAAGATGAAGTTTACTCTATCTTCAAACAATTTCACAAAATGGTTCTTACTCAGTTTGGGACATGCATTAAAATTCTCCGATCTGATCAAGGGGGGGAGTACATGTATGGGGGTCTGCAGTCGTACTTGGCTGAACATGGCATTGAACATCAAATTCTTGTGCCTTCACTCCACAACAGAATGGCGTTGCTGAACGCAAAAATAGACACCTGTTGGAAGTGGCTCGTGCACTTCTGCTGTGGCACTATGTTTCTAAAACCTATTGGTCCGATGCAGTTCTTCTTGCCGCTTACCTCATCAATTGTATGCCGTCTCGGTCTCTCCAGTTCCGTACTCCATACCACTTGCTGCGTCCTGCGAGTCCTCTTTTTCTGGTTCCCCTGAAGGTCTTTGGTTGTGTGTGTTATGTCCACATCCTTGGTCCGCATCGCACCAAGCTGGATCCGAAAGCTTTGAAGTGCGTTTTTTTGGGGTACTCCTCGACACAAAGGCTATAAATGTTTCCATCCCCCCTCCCGTAAGCGGTTCATCACCATGGATGTCACTTTTTTGCAGTCGGCTTCTTATTTTTCAGGTCTCACTCCTGCCTTTCCTCAGGGGGAGCTTCTTAGTAGTAAGGAAAGGCATGTCTCATCTGATTCTGTTTCTTTGCCATTGGCTATGAATGTTCCTGACAGTGGTCCCAATCCGACTGTGATTGATACTATTGATAGGGGTACTAGCCAGCAGGGAGAGCTGCAGGTGTACTCAAGGCGTCGACCCGGAACACAGATCACCACTGAACTCCATGGCCAACAGTCATCCTCATCGGATCCAGGTAACCTCACTCCTCGCTCTGTTCCTCCCTCTTCTTATGATAGTTGCTCTGACCTTCCTATTGCCCTTAGGAAGGAAAAAAGATCTTGTACCCAACATTCGATTGCTAACTTTGTTTCGTATGATAATCTATTTCTGTCATACAAATCCTTTGTTACCTCGTTGTCCTCGGTTGCTCTTCCTTCATCTGTTACAGAAGCTCTGAAGCATCCCAGGTGGAAAGAAGCAATGTATGAAGAGATGGATGCGTTGAAAAAAAACGGCACTTGGGAGTTGGTAGACTTGCCGAGAGGCAAGAAACCCGTTGGATGCAAATGGGTTTACACTGTGAAATGCAAGCCTGATGGTTCAGTGGATCGGTACAAAGCAAGATTGGTGGCGAAAGGTTACTCTCAGACTTATGGGATAGACTACAAGGAGACATTCGCTCCTGTGGCCAAGCTCAACTCTATCAGGGTTATTCTTTCTCTTGCCGCGAACCAGTCTTGACCACTATTTCAACTTGATGTCAAGAATGCTTTTCTTCATGGGGACCTGAAGGAAGAAGTGTATATGTTGCCGCCTCCTGGCTTTCAACTTTCTGGGGATAAACAGAAAGTATGCAAGCTTCAGAAAATTTTGTATGGTTTGAAGCAGTCTCCAAGAGCGTGGTTCGAACGCTTTAGTGGGGCAGTCACGCGAATGGGGTATAGTCAGAGCCAAGCTGATCATACTTTGTTCATCAGACGTGATAAGGAGGATGTGACGATTCTGATTGTATATGTCGATGATATTATTGTTACCGGTAATTGTGCTGCAGAAATTACCCAGTTGAAGGAGTTCTTGGCATTGGAATTTGAAATCAAGGATCTGGGTAAGTTGAAGTACTTTATGGGGATAGAAGTTGCGAGATCTAGCAAAGGAATCTTCATATCCCAGAGGAAATATGTGTTGGACCTGCCGCAGGATACTGGTATGCTAGGAGCTCGGCCTGTCGACACACCCATTGAGGCAAATCATAAACTCAATGGTCAGTCCGGAAAGACTTTGGAGGATGTGAGTAGCTTCCAGCGATTGGTAAGGAGACTTATATACCTAGCACATACTCGCCTTGACATTGCATATGCAGTGAGCGTAGTTAGTCAGTATATGTATTCTCCTCGGACTCCACATTTGGAAGCTGCCTACAGGATTTTGAGGTACTTAAAATCTTCCCCAGGTCGTGGTCTACTATTCAGTCATTAGGGCCACATGCGTGTGAAGGGTTTCACAGATGCGGATTGGGCAGGAGCCCAAGATGATAGGCCATCTACATCAGGGTATTGTACTTTTGTGGGAGGAAATCTGGTTACATGGCGAAGTAAAAAATAACAGGTCGTTGCACGGTCGAGTGCAGAAGTTGAGTTTCGATCAAAGGCCCATGGTGTTTGTGAGTTATTGTGGCTTAAGGTGTTACTTGGAGAACTCGGTTTCCTAGTAGAAGGATCCATGTCATTATACTGCGACAATAAGGCGGCGATAAGTATTGAGCACAACCTAGTTCAACATGACAGGACCAAACACATCGAGGTGGATCGTCACTTTATTCGTGAAAAAGTGACATCGGGAGTTATCTACACTCCTTTCATTCCTACATATGATCAGCTAGCAGACATTTTCACGAAAGGTGTTGCATCGGCTCCGTTTACTAAGTGCTTGGACAAGTTGGGCATGATTGATATCTATGTCCCAACTTGAGGGGGAGTGTTGAAGGACGTCTCTGTTATTAGCTATTGTTTGGTGTCTCTATGTACTTATTTTCTCACTTATGTAAGGACCCACAGTTATTAATATAAATAAGATTTATTGGGGTGTGTGTAGGGTTAACACACATAACCCATCTTCTCCATCTTCTCTCTTCTCTTTCTTTTATGTGCAGAACTGAAGAACTTCTACTTTTTTAATAGGAATCCTTTTAAGTATATAACAAGCAAAGAGGAGATCCTCTCCCAAAAGCAAACATATAATAACCTGTAGTAAACCTCATATCTGAAGGAGATCTAGCCCAATCTACATCTGTATACCCCTCAACATTCAGGTGACCATTGTTTTTGTATCGAATACCATGTCCAGGAGCTCCTTTTAAGATACTTGAGAATTCTGACTATGACTTCCATATGCGGAACTCTAGGGGAATGCACGAACTTATTGATGACACTGATGGCATAGGAGATGTTAGGATATGTGTCTGTCAAGTAAATAAGCTTCCCAACCAGACTTCGACATCCTCCGGGATCACCTAGGGTGTTCTTGATCAACAATCAACTTATGATTCGGAACGGAATGTTAACCAACTCATAATAGTCCCGTCTCTATTAGAAGATTCGTAACATATTTCTTTTGCGACAAGTTGATACTAATTTTGGATCTTGCGACCTTAATGCCCAAGAAATATCAACTGGCCCAAATTCTCGGTGTGGAATACTTCCGAAGATGAATTTTCAGAACCTCAGGCTGTTTTTGGTTCAATGTAAATAGTTTTTCAGGAAGTGAGTTTTCTGGGAAGAGCCACTTCCTAGAAATACACTTCTTGGATTTTGTTTTCTTGCTGTTTGGTTTAAACTTGGAAAACGGCAAAAATTTCTTTTTTTAAAGAACAAGAAACACCTTCAAGGCTTCGACCTCCAGGCGTTTTGGTTCAAGAACTAGAACAAGACGTCATCCCTACCATTCAACAACGGCCATTGACGGCCTTGATCACGACCTAGTGGGCCCACAAAACTGTTGGACACCCCTAAAATCTGAACATTCTCCTTCTTCAAAACTTAAGGGCGTTGTGCCATCTTCCTGAGCTGCAAAATGTTGCAAATTCAGGGGCTTCACCCCATCCTCTACACGGCCATTAATGGCCTTTAATCCTACCACAACGGCCTCTCAAAAATCACACGTCCAAGCAAGAACTCTAGGTGCCGCTGTAATTGTTAACTAACTCCTTTGAATCTGCACTTGTTAGGATGTTGCTTGAAGGATGAAGCAAGTGACTCCATCTTCAGCTAAAGAACACTTCGATGCAGAGAAAGAACACAAGAGACCACCATGATTGGCATTTTTGCTCAGGAGCATCTTCTCGGCGCTGCATTGGGAATCGTTTTCACATGGATCATTGTTTTCGAGCAACGCAAGAGCATCTATAGCATGATTCAGGAAACCAGCCCCGACCCGAAGCTCAATCTCAGAGGAGAGAGCCCATATTTGGAAAGAAGTCACGTTCGGAGTTCACACAACAAAGCAGTGGACCAGACACTGGGCCCTGTGATTGCATCTCTTAGTTCCCGCGGGTGGTAGAGACCTCTCAGTAATTTTGACACGCAATAAATTCATGTTTTCTCGTCATTTGTTGTGACAATTTTCTTTTCCTACAGTGGTTTGCCCTCTATTTTCTCAATTTCTCTGGAATTAGTGTAACAATGGATTCTTATGAAGCATATATTGGCCTTGAGGAGACTAAGAGGAAAAAAAAACGACTCCATCTTCAGGTTCAAAACTGGCGATGGAGAGCTCGACCTCCGGTGAGAAGATTACATAAGAGAGAGAGAGAGAGAGAAGTACCTTTGGACGTGAGAGTGAGAGACACTGGAAAATTGACTTCCGTTGTTAAATAGGGTAGTTCTGAAGTGCTTTTCCGTGGGACCCACTTCCCAAACCCGAAACCAAACACGCAGAAGTGAGACTTTTCCGGGAATTTGTTTTCTTTTCCCAGAAAAGGGCCGAACCAAATGCAGCCTCAATGTCCTTTATGTCATTGCTTGTGATAACAATGCCGTTCAAATAAACTACGAGAATAATTGCCACTCATCTGAATAATACAGAATGGTTTGCTCGACTCCTATTCATCACATGAGCAACCATAACTTGGCTAAACTTATCAAACTTGGTTTTGGGCGATTGTTTGAGTCCATAACGGACTTCTTTAACCTGCACACTTTAGTTGACCCCTCATCAAAAACAAAACTCGGAGATCGATCCATATACACTACCTCAGATAGATCGCCATGCAAAAAAGCATTTTTCACATCTAATTGAAACAAGATCTAGGACATATTAGTCGCCAAGGATATGATCACGTGAACAAAATTCAACCCATAAGGAAGCGTCTCAGAATAGTTGATGCCATAAGTCTGAGTATATCCCGTGGCTACTAATCGGGATTTCAGGAGTTTAACTGAACCATCGGGGTTCTACTTCACAGTGTAGACATTGCAACAACCCACAACATGCTTCCCAACAAGTAAAACAGGTAGGTCTCATGTATCATTCAATTGAAGGATGGCCATCTCATCTTTCATAGCTTTCTTCCATCCAGAGTGAGATAGGTTTCACTGTACGAAACAAGAAGATGAAAAGAGGACAAAGAACCATATAAAAAAGGGAAGGAAAAAAGCCAAGGGAGTTTTTGACATACCCCCGTCTTATTTTTGAAATTTGACTTACCCCCCCTCCCACATACAATTTGAAAAACCTAACTTACACCCCCATGACTTGGTCCACTGTCTATGACCGTCTTCAATTCAAAATTGACTAATTTTTTTAAAAGGACAAAAATGTCCCTTTCTTCAACCTTAGTAAAAGAACATGTGGGTTTGGGTCTAAACCCTAACCCCAAATCAAACGGCTGTGGTGGACGGCTGACCACGAGATTCTAGTTGGTTGGCCGCCCATCATCAACGACCAACCTATCGTAGTCTTGTGGCTGGTCGAACTACTCCGTCGAGCAACGGAAAGTGGTGTTGGAGTTTGAAAAGGGAACAAGTGATGAGCAGTGCAAGGTGGGGTGTAAGGAGGAAGAAGTAGAATCTGATGAATGCGAAGTGATTAGAATTAGAGCAACCATTTCTTCAAGAATTGCAGATGAAGTGAGTAAACAATTGAACTAAAGAACACAACTTTCATATTTGATTGATCTTTAAAGTTCAAACTTCTTTTGCTTCTTCTGTTGGGAGAATTTTGATGAGTGGACCATGGATAAGTGGATTTTTGGGTGTTCTTTGAATCTGAATTTGTGGTGGACGTTTAAAGGATCTATTCCAAACGGATTTCTTTTGTTCCCATCTGTTGCACTTCCATAATATGGATTTCGGATCCGACCCGCCCAAATCTGGTTTGGGTATTCTAACTTAATCAAATGATCACAAGATTCACAATTATACATTGTACCATGCAGGGGGTTTTCTTCGGTGTCAAAAGTGAGCAGTATCAGATGGATCAAATGTCTATCTTTTTTGTCAGGAATGTTGAGTATCAAAATTACTCGCCAAAGTGGTAATCGGTCGGCCAACCACGAGACTCCGGTAAGTTGGTCGCCGATGATGGGCAACCAACCCATTGGAATCTCATGGTTGCCGTCCACCATAACTGTTTGATTTGGGGTTAGGGTTTTGGCCCAAACTCACATGTTTTTGTTCTAAGGTTGAAGAAAGGGTCATTTTCGTCATTTAAAAAAATGTTAGTCAATTTCAAGGACGGTCATAGACGGCGGACCGGATTATGGGTAGTAAGTTAGCTCTTTCAAATTGTGTGGGGGGAATATCAAAAATACCCAAAAGAAAAATGCTGGAAAACAAAAGAGATGATACTAATTTTGGATCTTGCGACTTCAAATTGTTTGCGACAAGTTGATTCTAATTTTGGATCTTGTGACCTCAATGCCCAAGAAATAGCAAAGTTGGCCCAAATTCGCGGTGTGGAAATACTTTCGAAGATGAATTTTCAGAACCTCAATGTCCTTTATATCATTGTTTGTGACAACAATGTTGTTCACATAAAGCACGAGAATAATTGCCTCTCATCTGAATAGTACATAATGGTCTGCTTGACTGTTAATCATCACATGAGCAACCACAACTTGGCTAAACTCATCAACCAGGTTCTGGGCGATTATTTGAGTCCATAATTGACTTTAACCTACACACTTAGCTGACTCCCCCCCCTGATTAACAAAACTAGGAGGTCGATCCATATACACTTCCTCAGATAGATCACCACATCCAACTGAAATGGCAGCCTGGACATATTAGCTGCCAAGGATATGATCATGTGAACAGAATTCAACTAAGCCATAAGGAAGTCTCAGAATAGTTGATGTCATAAGTCTGAGTATATCCCTTGGCTACGAATCCGTCGTTCAAGCGTTTAATTGAACCATCAGGGTTCTACTACACAGTGTAGACATAACGACAACCCACAACATGCTTTCCAACAAATAAAACGGATATGCCACATGTATCATTCAATTGAAGGATAACCATCTCATCTTTCATAACTTTCTTCCATCGAGTGAGATAGGGTTTCCCTATACGAAACAAGAAGACGCTGGACCTTATAACAAAAAAGGACAACAAAATAAGCAAAAGGAATTTTTGACATACCCCCCTACAATTTGAAAAACCTGACTTACATCCCCATGACTCGGTGCACCGTCTATGACCGCCATTAACTCAAAATTGACTAACAATTTTTCCTAGAAGGACGAAAATGTCACTTTCTTCAACCTTAGTAAAAGAACGTGAGGGTTTGGGTCTAAACCCTAACCCCAAATCAAACGGCTGTGGTGGACGACTGACTGCGAGATTCCAATGGGTTGGCCGCCCATCATCGGTGACCAACCTATCGGAGTCTTGTGGCCGGCCAACTACCACTCCGTCGAGCAACGGAAAGTAGGGTTGGAGCTTGAAGAGGGAACGAGTGATTGAACAATGCAAAGTGGGGTATGAGGAGGAAGAAGTAGAAGGTGATGAATGCGAGGTGATTGGAATTAGAGCGACCATTTCTTCAAGAATTGCTGATGAAGTGGTTAAACAGTTGATCTTAAGAACACAACTTTCATATTTGATTGATCTTTAGAGTTCAAACTTGTGCTTCTTCTGTTGGGAGAATTTTGATGAATGGACCATGGATAGGTGGATTTTTGGGTGTTCTTTGAATCTGAATTTGTGGGGGACATTTAAAGGATCTATAACGGATTTCTTTTATTCCCATATGTTGCACTTCCATAATATGGATTTCGGATTCGACCCGGCTCAAATCTGGTTTGGGTATTCTAACTTGACCAAATGATCACAAGATTCACAACTATATATTGTACCATTCAGGGAGTTATCCTGTGTGTCAAAAGTGGGTAGTATCAGATGGATCAAAATGTCTTTTATCTTCTTTATCAGGAATGTTGGGTTTCAAAATTACTCGCCAGAGTGGTAGTCAGCCAGCCAACCATGAGACTCCGATAGGTTGCTCGCCGATGATGGGTGGTCAACCAACTGAAATCTCATGGTCGGCCGTCCACCATAACCGTTTGATTTGGGGTTAGGGTTTTGGCCCAAGCCAACATGTTTTTGTTCTAAGGTTGAAGAAAGGGTCATTTTCGTCCTTTTAAAAAATGTTAGTCAATTTCAAAGATGCTTATAGATGGTGGATCAGGTCATGGGGGGTAAGTTAGCTCTTTCAAATTGTGTGAGGAGATGTCAAAAATTCTTAAAAGCAAAATGTTGGAAAACAAGAGACATGATACTAAATTTGGATCTTACGACCTCAAATTATTTGCGACAAGTTGATACTAATTTTGGATCTTGCGACCTCAATGCCCAGGAAATAGCAAAGCTTTTCCAAATTCTCGGTGTGGAAATATTTCCGTAAAGGAATTTTTAGAACCTTAATGTCCTTTATATCATTGCTTGTGACAACAATGTCGTTCACATAAAGCATGAGAATAATTGCCCCCGGTCGGAATAATACAGAATGGTCTGCTTGACTCCTCATCACATGAGCAACCACAACTTGGATAAACTTATCAAACCAAGTTCTGGGCCATTGTACGAGTCCATAATAGATTTCTCTAACTTGCACACCTTAGCTGACTTCCCCTAAGCAACAAAACTAGGAGGTTGATCCATGTCTACTTGCTCAGACCATCTAAATGAAACAACATGCGCGACACATTAGTTGCCAAGGATATGATCACGTGAACAGATTCAACTTAACCACAAGGAGGAGTCTCAAAATAGTTGATGCTACAAGCCTACAAGTCGGAGTATATCCCTTGGCCACCAATTCGTCTTTCAGGCGATTAACTGAACAATCAAAAACAAGATCTTGAAAGTGACTTCCTTCAACAGAGTAAAAATGGAGTAGCCTTGAAGAAGGTTACATTGACTCAAGTTTTTTCTTCAATGCAGGACTATAATACTTTTTTTTTGTCTTTTGATAACCCATAAAATGCATTTTATGATCAGGTTTATCATTCCCTCTTCCAAGTTTGCAGACATAGCACACACCCAAATATCCTAGGAGGTAAGGAAAAACCTTCATTTTTCGAAAATAAGATGTTGAAGGGAGATTTACCATTCAAAATCGAATATGACATTCTCTTGATGGGGTAACATTTAGTAAGAACAAATCACCTAAAAAATGTATAAGCATATTCTTTTGGATCAACAAAACCCGAGCTACTACAAGCACATGTCTATTTTTTATTTTGGTTACCCCATTCTGTTGAGGAATGTGATTACAAAATGTTTGATGTATAATGCCAAGATTATCAAGAAAATTTTTAGACGGAGCAAAACTATATCAACAACATTATCAGAATGCAAAACACAAATACAAGCATTAAATTGAGTAACGACTTCAGTATGAAAAGATTTAAACATAATATTTCAAAATGATATTTCATTAAATGAATCCATATCATACGTGAGAAGTCATTCAGATGCAGGACGAATGTGATGGCTTCCAACTAAAGGCTGAGATTAACAGAAAACTATTAAGAACAATAAAAATAATAAATTCTCATGCTTATCACACGCAAATAATCAGATTTAAGCAAATAAATTTATTAAAGTTCAAGGCCTTCACACAATCCCACAATATTAAACCTGTTGCTTAAATGATAGGGATCTAATGGAAGGTGGAACTTCCAACAAGCTTAGAGAATCAGTTATAGGTTGAATCAAATCTGAAATGGTTTCATTTTCCAAGAGATTATAAGTTATTTGAAGTTCAGAAAGGTTCCAGGCAAGTTTCGGGTCTTTTTGACAAGTATCAAATTTTAGCCGGGTTTCGAAAGAAAATGGAGAACAGTGGAAAATTAGGGTTTATGAAGGGATTAGGGGTTCCTATGGTTACCGCAAGGATTTGGGAGTGTCTGGGTGTTGTGGTGAGGGTTTTGGGAGGGTTTAGGGTGCCGTAGGATGAACTGGTGTAAGGGGGTTACTATTCACGCAGCACTATTCACCAAGCACTATTCATAGTGTTGTTCAATGGTTAGGGTTTAGAGATGGAAGAGATACGGTTGGGTTTTCTAGGTCAAACATGATCCAAAAAAAGAAAATAAAGATGAAGAAAGAGGAGATAGAGATAGAAGTTACATTCGGATTCGCATCGAGTAGCTTGGATTCTTTCCAAGGAAGAAGAGAGCACTCCACAAGAAAATTCTCAATAGCAAGATTCAATAGATTTCATCATCAATGAAAGATTACAACTAAAAGAGTTTATATAATAACTCAAAATAACTTAATCTAATCTTAGCTATCCATCTAATTTAATGGCTATAGAAAACAACTTAAAGCAACTAACTAAAATAACAATGAACATCCTAACTTTGGCCTAATTGCAAAGACACCCAAAACTCTAAAAAAAAATCAAAATAAGCCTAAAAACAAATAAAAATTCTTCAAAAACTCCATACGCAGCCCACATGCGTCTTTCCAATGTGGAGTCTTCATGATGCACATGCATGTGGGGTCTTCAAAATCTTCTTCCTTGTCTTCCACTAGTCGAACCCATGTGATGCTTTGATGTCCGCATCACATTCACAAATGTGACGAAATACCAAAAATCAAATAAACTAAGTACCTTGGCAGGGCCCCATACTTCAGAATGAATTTTAACTCAAAAGGACTCGGCTGACAGCCCTCGGTACATGGTTTAAAAGTAACACAACAATGTTTACTTAATTCACATTACTCACACTCTAAAGAGGAAACATATGACTAACGGAACAAGACATATCAACTGACATGAAACAAAATGGAACGAGACAATGGAGAAAAACAGTGTATGTCTCGATAAGTTAAATCATTTTCTAATGCTTAATTAGGCTACAAACTTTCTTTTAACATTTATGTGTTATAAAAGACACGTATATCATGAAAATAAGCTTTCAAACTAGTTTTAATACTTAAATTAGGCTTTTGGCGTGACCAGTCTTAAACCTTGCTCTCATGCCCTCCATCAATCTTCCTCTTTGTTTCTAGATCATGCAAACATAATAGGAATGTTAGAAGGTGACAAAACAATTCAAAGATTTAATAATTTTACTCACAGACAGGATTGGAAGGGAAATTGGGAGTGCATATAACGACAAGGGTGAACCAAGATCTATAGTACCAAGTTCATTGACTTTTGATTTGTTATCATTAGCTAGAGTAACAAACGAATTGCATGATGAACTATTAAGACTAGAAATTACAATGGAACTACCTGCCATATGGTTGGAAGCTTCAAAGTCAATAATCGATTGACACTTGCACAAAGAAGTTAAGCGAGTGTTAACTGAATTAACAAGAGTTGCAGTGGAAGAATACGGAAGGCTCAGTGACTGCATTTTCCAGCAGCTTAGAGTATTCTTCTCGTAGTCAAGCTACTTGCTTACTGGAATAATGCTGAGGTGGCACTGAACTAGTTGTTCCACTGTCACCCTTATCTTCAGATGAAACGATTTGATTAGCCCAAGTTGGCTTCCCACGGAGATCCCAACAGTAGTCTACTGTATAATTGGTCAACCAACAATGAGTATACTTATGGGTTCCTAGGCCTTTACCATGGCCTCCCCTAAATCTCTACCTCCACGGACAGATCGACCCCCTTTGCTAGTCTACCACCACCTCGGCCACCATTTTCCCTACCAAATGGAGCAACAAATGCATATTTTTCTCCCTCGTTTGAACCCGATAAAGAGATACCAATTGACACTCTGTAACTGCAAATAAACCTCATTCAATGAGAAATTCTCATTACCTCCTAGAATCTGGGCATGAACAGACTCGTACTCATATTCAACCTTGAGAGGAATTTGGCCACTCTAAATTTCTTATGCTGTGTTCTCTGTGTTTCTAGATTAGTTGTAAGTGGTTAATACACATTTAGTTCTTCCCACATACCTCGTAACATTAAATAATACTCCACTTAGAGATTTTTCTCCTTGCTGAAGTGAAAATCTCTTGAAACAACTAATACGTATGGGAGATATTTTTCTTGGACGAGTACGTAGTTGAATTTAAGAGTTGTTGCAGTAGGATTAGGGTTAGGTTTGTGGAAGAGAAGAGATAGAGAAGAGAGAGGAGAAAGGATGTCTATTGTGCTTAGGTCACAATGACTCCATAATTCTTATTAATATGAAAAGGGAATACGAAAAGACAAGTATACCCCTCACATCAAGGGGTATTTACATAGCAATCCAAATAGTATAAATATGCATCTATGTATAGAATACGCATCTGATAACACTCCCCCTCAAGTTGGTGTATAGATATCCCGCATGCCCAACTTGCATAAACATCTGTGAAGCTGCCAACTGGGAACTCCTTTAGTGAAGACATTTGCTACTTGCTCATCGGTCTTCACAAATGGAGTGCAGACTTCTCCAAATACAATCTTCTCCCCTATGAAGTGACGATCCACTTCAATGTGCTTAGCCCGATCATGCTATACCGGGTTATGAGCAATACTGATAGTGGCATTGTTGTCGCAATACAAGCTCACTGACCCCATGACTGGAAAACCAAGCTCAGCAACCAACATCTTCAACCAGAGCATCTCGCACAAGCCATGGGCCATTGCCCTGAATTCTGCCTCTGCACTGGATCTGGCAACAATAGGTTGCTTCTTGCTCCTCCAAGTAACTAGATTGCCCCCAACAAAGGTGCAATAGCCTGAAGTAGATCGCCTATCATCCTAGGTACCTGCTCAGTCTGCATCAATATATGACTCAACTCTCATGTGGTCATTCTTCTGGAAGAGAAGGCCTCTGCCAGGGGCAAACTTGAGATATCTCAGAATCCTATGTGCTGCCTCTAAATGGATCTCCTTAGGAGAATGCATGTACTGGTTGATAACGCTGACCGCATAGGCAATGTCTGGTCGAGTCAAGGAGAGATAGATCAACCTCCCAACTAGTCTCTGAAAACCCCCCACATCAGATAAAGGAGTACTACTCGAGTCGGCCAACTGGTGGTTCTGCTCTATGGGAGTCTCAACTGGCTTAGCTCCCAGCTTGCCAGAGTCCTGTAATAGGTCTAGGACGTACTTCCGTTGTGAGATAAAGATCCCTTGACTGGATCTTGCAACCTCTATATCGAGAAAGTACTTGAGAAGCCCCAGATCCTTAGTCTCAAATTCCCTTGCCAGATGGTTCTTCAGCTTGGTCACCTCTTCTGCATCATTCCTTGTCAGAATGATGTCGTCAACATAAACGATGAGGGCAGTAGTGCTCTTCCCTAGATGCTTCACAAATAGGGTGTGATCGGCTTGACTTTGAGTATACCCTAGTTTCTTCACTGCTAGAGTGAACCTCTCAAACCAAGCTCGGGGAGACTGCTTAAGCCCATAGAGGGCTTTTCTCAGTCGACACACTTTGCTGCCATCCCCTGGGGGACTGAATCCTGGTGGAGGTACCATGTAGACTTATTCATGTAGATCACCATGAAGGAAAGCATTCTTTACATCCAGCTGATGCAAAGGCCATGCTTGGTTTGCTGCTAAAGACAGCAACACCCTGATGGAATTCATCTTTGCCACAGGTGCAAAGGTCTCCACGTAGTCAATCCCGTAGGTCTGAGTATACCCCTTTGCTACCAATCTAGCCTTGTACTTCTCAATTGACCCATCTGCTTGATACTTAACTGTGTATACCCATCTGCACCCAACTAGCTTCTTGCCTCTTGGCAAATCAACAAGCTCCCATGTCTTATTTTTGTCTAAGGCACGCATTTCCTCGACCACAGCGGTTTTCCATCTAGGATGTGCCAATCTTTCTGCCACAGAAGTGGGAATAGGAATAGTGTCCACAGAAGTAATGAATGCCTTGTAGGAAGGAGATAAGGCATCGTAGGAGACAGTTGTTCAAGGGATGTTGAGTACAACTACGAGTGCCCTTCCGTAAAGCAATGGGGAGATCAAGAGCACACACATCAGTAGAAGGAATGACAGGAACAGAGGTGGAAGATAGGTTACCTGGATCTGAGGATGGAACTACCGGTACTGGATCAGCGATGGCCTTCCCTCTTCTACGATAGACCTGAAGCTCCCTCTGTGCTCCAGGAGCACTATCAGACACCATAGTAGGCTGAGTAGGTTGCTCGACAACTAACGGGAATGGAGGAGACATAGATACAGTAAGAAGAGGACAAAGATCAGTTAACCTCTCTTCATTATGTCTCTCCCCCTGAAGAGAGGGAGGGGAGAAAAAGAATGTCTCGCGAAATGTGACATCCATGGAAACAAACTTCTTGCCTGTCGAGGGGTGATAACACTTGTACCCCTTGTGAGAAGAAGAGTAACCAAGGAAGACACATTTAAGCGCTTTAGGGTCCAACTTGTTACGGTGTGGACCCAGAATGTGAACAAAGCAGACACACCCAAAGGTGCGAGGTGTGATAGGGAATAAAGACGAGCTAGGGACAAGAACCTGAACCGGAGCCTTGAAGTTGATTGCACGCGAAGGCATTCGGTTAGTCAGGTAAGCATCGGTCAAAACAGCATCGGACCAATAAGAGCTGGGGACATGGGCGCCGATCAAAAGAGATCGAGCGACTTCGGTTAGATGCCGCCTTTTTCATTCAGCTACACCATTCTGCTGAGGCGTGTAGCTGCACGAATTCTGATGGCAAATCCTATGATAAAAAAAATACTGTTTGAGACCTCCAAACATGTACTCCTCCACCTTGGTCAGATCGTACGACTTTGATGGAGGCACCATACTGTGTGTGGATCATCTTATGAAAACCCTTGAAGATGGAATATACTTCATCTTTGGTTTTCCTGAGATAGACCCAAGTACACCGTGTATGGTCATCAACGAAAGAAACAAAATAGCGGAAGCCAAGGGGTTGTTCTTCGAAGGGGCTGCTGTTCATGTGGTCTAAGACGGTGTCAGAATGCAAGGGGTTGTTCTTCGAAGACTTTGTCTTTAGATGGGAGAATATATGTAACCGGGAAGGATATAGCTAGTGTCTTGTTTTGCTTTTTGCTCTTTCCGGGGTCTTGTGGAGGTCACCTCGACCTTCCTGCCCTTGGTTGTTTGTTTCTTTTGGCTTCGGCCTTTTAATGGATCTTTTGCCTATCAAAAAAAAAAAAATAGAGGTAACAGGGGAAGGCCCCCACACATCAGAATGCACAATATCAAAAGAACTTGAGCTTTTATTACTTCTGGATGGATAAGTGGATCTACAATGTTTGGAGAGTTCACATGTCTCACAGTGTAACTCAGAAAAAGAAACAGAACTAAACAAAGCAGGAAGTGTTTCAAGTACTGAAAAGAGACGTGCCCCAGACGGGCATGTCAACATAGAACAGAAGATAAACTACTACTAAGACTACTATGAGACTGAAGTGCTGTGGCCTCAGAGATACGTCTATCCAGAAGATAGAGTCCATTGGCTTCACGTCCAGTGCCAATCGTCCTCCTCGTTTCCAGGTCCTGAAAGACACATGAGGAAGGAAAAAATGTCACACTACAGTTTAGCTGACGGGTAAGGGAACTCACAGACAATAGATTAGAAGTAAAAGTAGGAACATGCAAAACAGAGGATAAAGGTAAATGAGGGGAAGGAAAGATATTCCCTTTCCCAGAGATAGAAGATAAGGTACCATCTGCGGTTTTAACCTTATCTCTACCAGAACAAATAACGTATGTGGAAAAAAGGGACGACATACCCGTCATGTGTTCCGAAGCCCCTGAATTAATGATCCAATGGGAACTAGAAGAGGATATGGAGACATGATGGGCAGGTCTAATGTTACCTAACTGAGCAAAGGAGGTCGAAGGGGAGGCAGAAGGACCATCCAGCTGACTCAGCAAGCGTCGGAGAACAACAATCTTAGCAGTAGAAATACCAGCGGGAGCACCCAAAGGACTAGGGTGTGAATCCTGAAGAGGCACAGAAGCATCCAACCGAGCAGTATGAGCTCCAGAGGAGGGTGGCTGACTAGGACGACCATGAAGTTTCCAACACCGATCTCGCATATGTCCCAGCTTACCACAATAATCACACTTGGGCCGTTCCCTCGTAGAAGACTTCCCTGAAATTGTGCCAGTAAGAACATAAGACACAGCCGTAGAAGAGGGCTGAGAAGAACGACCCCCTCTGAGACTACTGCTACTGGAAGGTAGGAGGAGTAGAAGAACAGGCAAGCGCTGATCGCTCGGAAATTGGATGCTCATCCTGGAGGGAACTCCGACGACTCTCCTCGCTCTGAAGGTACGCATACACCTCGCTGAGAGAGGGAAGATCCATCCTGCTGCTCAAGATCTGAATACGAGCAAGCTCATAAGATGGATGGAGTCCAGCAAGGAAATCAAAAATACGACCCTTCTCCATATACCGCTGGTAGAGGGCTATCTCTCCTAGATGAAGAGGCTGAAAGGAATAGTAATGATCGAGCTCTTGCCACATGGTGTGAAAAGCGGTATGGTACTGAGAAAGGGATTTCTCCTCCTGTCTAAAGTGAGAGATACTCTGTCGCAACAGAAAAGCCTCGCCGGCATTCTGATGTTCGGAGAAAGTCTTCTGTGTAATCTCCCAAACCTCGCGAGCTGTGCGCATGAATAAGAAACTCTGGCTGATGTCCGGCTCCATAGAGTTGAGCAGCCATGACATAACAGTAAGGTCATCTGTCTCCCATTGACGATACAAAAAATCAGTCCTGGGAGGCTCAACTGTATCCCCCGTAGTATGACTAAGTTTCCCACGGCCCCCAATGAACTGCCGTGCAGCCTGAGCCCAGTGAAGGTAGTTCTTGCCATCTAACTTCACTGAGGTGATCTGTAAACTAGGGTTCTCATACGCCAAGTGATGCACCATAGGGCCTCCACTACCAGTGGAGGGAGTTTCCGTGCTTACTTCAGACGTGGAAGGAGAAGCCAAGGAAGGCGGAGTAACCACAGGAGGTGGAGGATCAGGCATGATGAGCCAAGTCGAAGGAGTGCCGATAAAAAATCACAGAGGCAGCGAGACTAAGGCCAAAGGACTACTAACACAGCACACGAAAACCACAAGGAGGTGCTGGAGATCAAATAGATGTCTAAAATAGGGTCAAACAACCACACCGAAGGCCATAAACACGTCTGACGAGGCCCCAAAAAACAAATAGAACCCAAGGATACCTACCACAGGTCTCTAATTCCCAAATAAAAGTGAACCGAAGGGAAATAAGACCCCGAAGTAGGGTTGGTGATCAAGAAACACCCAAACGAACCTCAAAAAAGCATCCCAGAGGGGCTAATGGCAGAGAAAAATAACATGTGGATGGTTACGAACATCCTAGAACCACTAGAAAGCATTGCAACTAGATCTGGGAACAAAAGGAGGAGGATTAAGGGCAAGCCGACGGCCCAAAAACGCTCTTAAAGTCGTCGGCGGTAACTAGGGTGTGGAGAAAACACCACACACCCTTCGATCCTTGATGAAACCTCTCAAATGAGGTGTCCACATGTTGCTGGGATTGGGGGGGACTAGATCGAAGCAACAAACCCCCCCAAAAGGTTCATTAAGTGTCCGAAAAACAGGCTGGTTTACAAACTGAAAATTTTGAAAAAAACTCGAAGAATGGCCAAAAGAACCCTCAAATGGGTCTAGAAAATTCTCTAAAAATAACCAAAAAACAGAAAAAAATATTCTCTATTAGATGGCGAAGGTTTCAACAAACCTTGATTTTCGCATCCATGGAATTGATGACGTCAGCCTGTAATTTGATGACGTCAGCGAGCATCAGGTCGCCTCTGTTTTGTAGCCAAAAATTCTCCGGCAAGCCTCGATGGCAGATGGCTCTGATACCAAGTTGAATTTAAGAGTTGTTGCAGTAGGATTAGGGTTAGGTTTGTGGAAGAGAAGAGATAGAGAAGAGAGGAGAAATGATGTCTATTGTGCTTAGGTCACAATGACTCCATAATTCTTATTAATATGAAAAGAGAATACGAAAAGACAAGTATACCCCTCACATCAAGGGGTATTTACATAGCAATCCAAACAGTATAAATACGCATCTATGTATAGAATACGCATCTGATAACATACGTCTCTAAGAGCTTTCCAAATCTCCGGTAGTGTCCAAAAACATCACATTAGAACTCAACTTAGGTTTAATATTGTTCTACAACTAGGTCATTATTTGCGCATTTTCCTGCATCCACTTACCATAGTTGCTCGAATCCTTTGTCAGCTTTTGAGCAGTCAAGTACTTAAGTTTCCCTTTGGCAGTAAGGAATACTTGTACTGACTTCGATCATTGCAAAAATTTCCCCTATTTAATTTTACAAGGTCATCTGAGCCTAAAAATGGAAGTGTTTGACATACTGATTTTTAGGGTTTTATCCTTCATGATTACAAAAAATAGACGAATAAATCACTTAGGATTGATTCCAATAACTTCGAGTAGCTTCCGGCACCCAAACGTACGAACACAGCGTCACACGAATTCACTCTTGTCACATGGATCACAAACTACGAACACAACACTTAATAGAGCACCACAACAGCAATCATAGTAGCTTGCGATGCCCTGCGGTTGGTATTGTTCATCGTCATTGTTCACCGGGTACTGTTCATCGAGCATTGTTCAACTAAAGGATGAACCCCAAACAAATCTTTAAAAAATTGCTGACATCAATCCCGCGTTGATACCATGTAGATTTATGTAGGGTTTAGTATACGACAACAAATGGGAAGAAGAAGAAGAAGAAGAGTGCACAATCTCCCCAAAATTGCTTATATTCACTTTGGTTTGACACACAATTTACAATAATAAGAAGAGACAAAATAAATAGGAAATGAAAGAAATACCCTTACACGCACGTCTATACCAAATAAAGAAGAAGAAGAAGAAGAAGAAGAGAGTGCACAATCTCTCCAAAATTGCTTATATTCACTTTGGTTTGACACACAAGTTACAATAATAAGAAGAGACAAAATAAATAGGAAATGAAAGAAATACCCTTACACGCACGTCTATACCAAATAAATACACCTTGCCCGAGCGATCAACTCGACTCAGGGATGACGCGGGAGAAAGAGGAGAGAGTGCACTTTGTTAAGAGTGCAAAATATCCCTAAAATTGCTTATATTCACTTTGGTTTGACACAAGTTACAAGTATGCTCTCCCAGGGGCCAATAATAAGAAGAGACAAAATAAATAGGAAATGAAAGAAATACCCTTACACGCACGTCTATACCAAATAAATACACCTTGCCCGAGCGATCAACTCGACTCAGCTCGCCTTAGCACATACATGCATGTGAACTGAAACGCAACCAACATCTCTATCTCACTCCATAGAAATAGCCACCATTCAAAAAGAAGGAAAGATTTGAAAGAACACATGCTTTGGAATCTTGCAAAACCGATAGTTTTTGGATGAATTATCTGGCGTAATATTGTGGTTTCGATGGAAAGTAAACAGTAAAGAATGCAGCATTTGTTGTCAAGTGTGATATAAATTTTATAATTCTATATTATCTTGGAAGGTATCAGCTTATATTATTTCTCGAGAACTAATTCATAAGAATTCTGAGAATTTATAGGAGCAAGGAAGTTAAAAACTCATGGTGGAACGTGGAGTTGGTAAGGAGAGGAGCTCTGAAAGATGACAATCCCCTTATGAAGCTCAAGCTAAAAGTTGATGGTATTTCTTTTGCAGATTGATTATAGATGGTATGGGTGAGTTGTACATGGCATATTCAGGTCCCTTGTGAAAGAAAATACAAGGGAAGAACTTAAATGAACTTCTGTCTATGCTGTCACAACATAAAACGTGCCTCACCTACCCAGGTATACTAGGTTAAAGATGGTTGTCTGGAAGAATCCTACCATCAAAATAGGCATACAAGAACCCAACATAAAGCGAGCATCTTACGAGGCGCCGTGATGCCCTACACCCATATCCACGTGGGAAAATAGGACCCAAACTTCTAACAAATTGTTAAAGGCTTTTCTTTCATATTCCAGAAACAGAAGTTGTATTTGCCCTACAGCTGATGGAATTTCTTATGAGAATAAATTCTTTACTGAAATATTCTCCATGCGTATCTTTTTGGTAACATAGATTTGATATGTAACATAAAAAACGATAAAATTCGCTTTACTGTAAGATTTTTGGGCTGTGTTGGTGTATTGAAGAGATGGCTCATTTGAGACATACATCATTGTTGGGTTGCTATGGCACAATTTGTTGGTGGTCCACATAGATGGTATGGTTTAATGGACCCAAGTTGTTTACAACTTTACTGATGCAGAACATTTTTCCGACGCCTCCTCTGTACAGGTGTATGAAATGTATGTTTATGAAAAGCATTCTTTTTTTTTTTTTTTTATCTACAATATGTGGCACAGGGCAGAGAAGAAATTGAGGAAACCATATCCTGCTTATTACTGACTGCTAGTAAACATCACTCCTTCCTACAGTTGCTCAATCATAACTTATCTCCAATCCTGTGATGCTGGCCATGAGACTTTAGTTGTAACCTCACAATAGTGTACATGCATTTCCCCATTTTCTCACATCTGGCTAATTTTCCTACATTCAGTGTTTAACTGACAATGAGACCATGTGATAAACCATTGGAGAGCATGTTTGGGTTTCATTAGAGATTGTCTTGATTTTTCTTCATCAAAGCTATAGGCTATGTGGATTCTGTTTTCCTTCTTCAAAAACTGAACCAGTTGAGTTCAACGCTGGCTCATTTTCCAACATTTACAAACCATGTTCTAATTATGTAACTGTCTTTAATTCGTGGACTGTCAGCTGAAACGCTCTTTCGGCAACCTGAATAAAGAAAGAAAAGTCCGTCGTGGCATACCGGAATGAAGTGACGGGGTGGTTTAATACTGGTTAGGGTGTGTTGGTTAAAGACTTCCCAAGTTTTCCTTCATGCTATGCTTGGTGTTGCAGATTCATGAAGTTGATCGAAACCCCCCTTGAATATGGAAATAAATGATGTTATTTGTTTTGTATGAAACTGAAAGGGGTTTGTTAGGGGATGATGGTGTGTGCTTCTGGATTTGCCTAACTGTACTAACTAATAAGAAGTGATATATTGCTTCTGATAATCAGATAAAAAGGGATGGGTGTTTTTGGAGTGACATTCCAAACTTCCTCACTGGAGTGGCAGGATTATCTACGCGCCCATGCCAGTCTATTTGGCTAGTCCAAAGGGGCCCACGTGCTTTGTCACCTTGGTATCTCCTCACGTAGCAAGAGGCATGTTTGTTATGCTTGGTTTTCGTTTAAAAATGTTTTTCAAATTTCAATGGACCCAATTTGTAATACTAAAGAATTAGATGGTAGTACTAGTGCCTAGGCATGAGATGGACAAGGGTACTACTATCCATGTGGCAAATCTAGAGGGGAATAAATCTTTGATGATGGGCACTCGCGGACGTCAAATCAGCCTGATTGGTGATTTCTAACTGTTGGATCTGAGTACTCCCAAATAAAACTTGAATCCCACGGTTAAAAATCAACCCATGAAAAAGACAAGTCCAACGGTTAGAAATCACCAATCAAGCTGATTTTTGGTTGTAGGTACACCAAAGGGTGGGCCAGGCATCCATATGGACGTGCGACAATACAGAAAGCCTTATCCGTTGATTAATATAGTTGTTGGTTCGCTGATTAATCGCACCGTGGTAGGCAACCTACCACCGACATTGGGACGGTCCATATGGACAATGAGTTAAGTTGGAATTTGGAAGCCCGTCACACTCCCACAAATCAACTTGTCACGTGGCGTCCTGTGGGTCTTGAATTTCTTCCAGTTCGGATATTTGGTCCCACAAATCAATTCTGTTGCCACATGGCACCCTCCACGCTGACGTGGATGAATGGGAGTCTTGTGTTCCTTATTCCAGTCGGATAAGAGAGAGAGAGAGAGAGATGTTCTTCAGATTTCCAGTGTAATATCTCTGTGTAATATTTGATTTAAGATTTCGCTAGTTAAATTGAAGTAGGTGTAGTCTTCGTTTATGGATCTTCACTTCGGAAGAGTAACAACAGCACAGAGTTTGTGGTCCCGAACGAGAAGACGGAGACCTTCTTCTTCTTCTTCTTCTTCTTCTTCTCCCCCTCTTCAACCATCGCGTTGTTCGAGAAACGACTCACGGCAACCCCCACAAAACGATGATGAGAACAACAACGAAGGTAGGTCCCCTTGTAGCCTCCTCAATTAGGGTTACGGTTTGGATTTCCTTCTCTCTTTCTTGTGAATTTCGCTGCTCTTCTCAATTCTACACTGCTTAGGATTACTTAACAAACAAGAACAGAGGGAACAACTACTAGAACTTCACTTAAAACATAAAAATGGTATAAATTTCTTGAATAGTAGGACTTCAAATGATTAGTTAGAGGCATTTGAAGTGGATCCATTTAATAAGCAAAGAACTGTTAGATGATGAGGATTTCAGTATGAAGCTATGAATGGTTGATCAAATTCCAGTTGGAGGGTGAGGTTTAAAGACTGGAATTTCGGGTGATTTCGTTGTTTAAGGTAGTTGCGGTATTCATTTCTTATTAATGCTTTGGACTATTGTTTTATTTGTATTGTCCAATGTGGTAATCCTGTTTCCAGGATTTCCTTAATTCTGTTTTTTTTCTTTAATGGGAAACCTGAAATCCTGTTCAGAAGTTTCTTTCATGGTTTTGGAGTTTTTCAATACCTTTTTTGGGACACGCGATATAATATCACAAGCATTTATAAAATTTCCAATTCATTTTTCTAAGATCTCAGAAAAATGAACAAATTGATTCCTAATTTTCCTTCCAAATGGGTTTGTATTTTCTCACAATTTCTAAATTTTCATGTTGGCACTGTCCTCGTAAAAAATACATGTGATGCAGGACATCAAACCAATACTCTCCAAAAGCCGAAACTGTTGGTAGCGTGAGATTAAATTCCTTTATATCATAGCCCATGATCCAGGCCCTCGGTCTAACCCACATTCGTGAGTCCCATTTCACAAAGGTCATCTCACCCCGAGTGTGCTCCATTTACGCGGTTGCCCCATTCGAGCTCGGTGTGAAAATGTCCCTGCATTAATCACCCCCGGTGAAGTCTCGAACATGAGACCTCCCGCTCTGATGCCACTTTGATGCAGGACATCTAACCAATACTCCCCAAAAGCCACGATTGTTGAGCGTGAGATTAAATTCCTTTGTCTCATAGCCCATGATCCAGGCCCTCGGTCTAACCCTCCTTAGTGGGTCCCATTTTACAAAGGCCATCCCACCCGAGTGTGCCCCATTTCCGCAGGCTGCCCCACTCGAGTCCAGCGTGAAATTGCCCCTGCATTAACATGGCATGTACCTAAATGTGCTCTTACGCAACAGTTAAGATACCTACACTGCCACACATGCTTTACAATCCCTTTTTTGGGACTTCCAAAATGATTTTCAAAAACTTTTAAGCATTTGCAATGTTTCCCATCCATTTTTCTAACACTTAAAAGAATTTCCCAATTCTTATATATAAAATTCCTAATATTTCTTCCAATTGGTTTTGTTTTTTCCCACAATTTCTTATTTTTGCATGTTAGCATTCTCCTCATACATGACGTTTACCTACATGTGCACCAAGGCAACGGTTAAGATACCGACACTGGCACACATGCATGCTCAATCTCCCTTCCACTGCACTCCAGAATGCAAACATGCATTATAGCTGTCTGTGCATGTATGTATTTACGTACATACACATGTATGTATAGACCTAAGACATAGAAACCCTTCTAAGGCTAGACAGAACAATTAACATTCATTCTACCTAACACCCTTATCCATATCATTTATAAGCTCTCCAACCCACTTTAAGCTGTGGAGTCCACCTTGTCTATAGGCAAACTCTTCGCAGTTCTCATGCCCTTTGAATGATCTCCTACCCTTGTTGATGACCAGTAGTTGCAAAGGGCGTCTGAATTTTGAGGATGAATAAATCACAACAATGATCATGATTTTTTTAAATTTTTAACAGAAAAACTTTACTGAAGCACAAATGAAAGAAATGCAAAAGAGAGAGATGATAGAGAATAGAGGTTAAAATTGAATATTATTGTGGTTAGTCTTTTAGTTGTTTACTTATTAGCAATGTAGGCCCTGTTTGGTATCCTGTCTGTTGTTTGCAGGAAATGTTTGTAGGTAAATATTTGATAATCAAATGTTTGCAATTACAAATATTTGTTGGGAAAATATTCGTATGGTTGGGGAGGGGAGAGTTGTTGGGGGAGACTAGGGGGAATGAGAAAGTCATTTGCCTATTGTTTACAGGCAATTTTTGGCAAAAAAAGGGTTGGGTTGAATGCAAATATTTGTTGGATGTTACGCCACCAAGCACACGCAATTGCCACAAATGTTTGCACGCAAACATTTGTAGTGCTACCAAGCAAGGCCATCATTCCAGCAAGCTTTTGTGTCTTTTACTTTCTTTTGTGCATTACTTAGTTATTTTTATACATAAACAACTACTTAAATCCCTTCAGGTGATAGGTTCTCAACAGACTGGGACAAGGCTTGGACAAGCTTCAGGAAGCAGGGGAAGAAAACCTTCTTCTCACAGTTTAATCCGAATAAGTATGTGAGCTGGAACCCGAGGCGTTCTGACTATCCATTATCCGAGGAGGTTGAACCCATAAAGAGAACAGAAAGGTCGAACCTCATGTTATGGACCAGTCCAAGGTTCACTCTGGCTGGGGCCATTGTTGTAGTCTCATTGCTTCTGATCTACACACTTTTAGCACCAACCAAGTGATGTCAACTGAACCCAATTACCATCTTATAAAGCAGGTCCCATGTAGTAGGACACGATATTATTTCTGAGAAAATGGCCAAAGAAGAGGCAGTTTGTAAATTGTAAGTGAAAGCAACAACTCATTGTTCTTCATTTTGTTGTTGTGTTTCTCCCCTCTGTATCTATCACCATCTCCCTATTGAATCTGACCATTTAAGTTATGTAAGTTTCGATTGTTTCCTTCGTTCAAAACTTGGTAATCAGTGATATTGCCATATTCTTAATTAACGAAGTATTATGTGATGATCATACACCTTATGCAGTACAGCCTGCTTACATTTCGATCTAGACCACTCTAATCAGCTGTTCATCTAGGGAGGGGCATGGCCCAAAAATCAGAGATATCCATTATCAAGCAGCAGAGGATTTTAACCATCCAATTTAGAGATAAAACTTAGTAGGCTTGTAAAAACATTAGCTCAATTCTTGTTGCAAGGTCCCTACAATATGGGATTGAATGCAACTGGTCAGTCGAAGTTCTGTGCTTTGCTCAATCAAGAGGTGACCTGGTGTCTGAACAGTTCCCATTGCCGAGTCGGTCGGATACAGGTATGGTATGAAATGCACACTCAATGGTGCTGGTCTCCTAAATACATTTTCCTATTCATTGATGTGTTTTGGCAAAAATGGCCGACAGGGCTAACACATGTTGGATGCTGTATCAAGTACTAAGCATAATACTGAGATGAGGCGACCATATTGGCTAAGAGTTGTGTTGTCTGCTAGGCTTTGATGAAGTAAATCAACAGAAGAATGGAGCACTGAGATCAATCAACTTCATGTGAACCCTATTGAAACCTGAGTGGGTTGCTCTTTCGGTCTTTCGTGATGTGACTTTAGACCCCCAAATGGCTTGATCCTCTTTACTTCCTCTTGTAGTCCCCCCTTCTACCTAAAAACATCAATATATTGCTTGTCTTCCATCTCCAACCTATCAGAGCTTTTTGAGTCCTTTTCAAAAGGGACATGAAAGCATGTGAGAGACTTCTGGGGCTTGTCTAGAGTAAACATGTATTAGGCAATTTGTAGGTAGGCAGAGGTTTTGACTCTCATTCAGCTTTGTCTTTCCCACTCTACCATCAAAAGGTTAAACCTTATCTTTTCCCTTTTTTTTATTTTTATTTTTTGCAGTTCCCTAACTACATCTGTTATGGGACCCAGACAGCTAGCAAACACCATGAGTTTCATGAATACAGATTTTTTTTTTTTGCATGTGGACCAAATTCAAGAGATCCATGGTCTACATGACGAGGACTGCAAAGGGTAAAACTGTCATTTGGGGTATTACGAAATTCATGGATCTATTGAATCCGACGGTCCACGGTTGATACGGCTCAATCGGCTATTTTTTTGTGGTTAGAGTAGGATAACATATTATATGCTACATTATGGAATAAAAGTTAAGTAGATATTGAAAATTAGTACTTCAGGATGTCCAAGCTACCTATGATAACTGGATACCTGTACTAGTGCCTCATACTAGTGTCGACACGGATCGGACACTCTACCGACACGTATTCCCACGTATCTTTTATAAAAAGTTGAAATAATTAGAAAAAATAAAAAAATTTGAATTACAAAATAAGATACTTATATCTGTATCCGTATCCGTATTCGTGTCCTTGATTTTAGAATATGTCGAGTCGTATCCTTGCTTCCCTATCTATATCCCTATCTGTATCCGAGCATCATAGCAAGCCACAGGTGTGAATGCAAGCCACTGGTGTGAATGGATTCGTGAATGTCATGACTAAAGAACCAGATGACGACACAAGATGACGACAGCATCCAGACCCAATCTATCTGGCCATATCTATGGAGGAACTCACTCAAATCTTATAAGAGAAACAAATTAGAAATAAATTGTAGTATTTGTGATGGCTACTTTGGGCAATTCCACACTAGAATCTGGCATTCGACTCTGTTGAATTCGGCCTCTGCTCCAAGTGTGAAAGCTTGTGACCCAAGTTTCTGGACTCCTGGTTTTTATTTTTTTATAAGTTCTTGAGTCCTGGTTCTCACCCTTATATAAAGAGCAAAAGCCCACTAGTCTCTTCACCCCACAATCTCTGTTCTTTCTTCATCTTTCTTCTTCTTCTTCTTTTTGGACTCTTGAATTCCGCCTTCTTCCTCTTTCTTTCTCTTCTTTTGCTAGAAACAGGGACTCTAAGCTTAAACAATGTTTACAGCCACAGGAATGGGAAATTGTGCAGCTCAGTCCCCACCGAGAGAAAAAGTTAGGATTCCCCCAAAGAGAGGTAAGATCAAACTTAGAATAATTGGGAAGGTTGTAAGCGCAGTCAACGCATTAGCCAGAGGACTGGGAAGAAACGGCGCCGGCGGTGATGGTGATGGTGATGGCTGTGGCGGTGAAAGGTCGTTCCCTTCCACCTCAAATCCAAGCAACTACACTTCAGAAGGACATTCCGATGCCTGATCGAAACGAAAAATAAGACGTTCAATAACAAGTTCTCAGTATGATCTCTCAATTTACTGAAACAAGCTTCTTATGTCCTGCTAGTCGACGAGGAAAGCAATAGGTGTGAAACAGAGGTCCATGCTTTTTTATGTTATTAGATAGATATCTAGACAGCTCTTGCGAGTTTCCTGGATACAGAGATGGAAAATTGAAGAAGGGAGGTGATTCTTTTTTATCTCTCTCTCTGTATTTCGTTTTTTTCCTATTGATACTTGATAGAAGAAGATGGAGATTGTTAATGGGTTCTGGATGAATTGGGTAGTCTCCTCCATAACTTATATTTTCTGTAAATTACAGTCTTCTAGATGTTTGGTTTGTAATGGAATCTGATTTAAGAAGTTTTTAGATGTTGGGTCTTGTAAATGTTGGGTTTGGAGGAGTGGGGTTTTGGTATCCTCCCCTGTATCTCCTTTTATTGGTTGAGGATCTGATCTTTCCCTGTCTCTCTATAAATGTACTGAAGCTGTTATATTAATTTAAAGGGCCTTCTGTTACTTTTCTTTGAGTACTCAGGATCCAATTTCTGCATGTCTTTTTTCATTTTTTTTTTCTTCTTTCCCTTCTTTTGGAAGGTTGTGAGAGAGAGAGAGAGAGAGATTGGAATTTTGAAGATTTATTTATGGGTCTACAGGGCACCCACGTCTTTAAGCTGGGCACCCACTTGGACTAAAATACCCCTCAACCCTTCCTCCTTCGTTTGGGCACCCACACCATCTCTTCGTCTTCTTTCTCTCATACCATGGTGCTGAACCACCCTGGGGACTATGTAGCCCACGACCAGTAGAGAAAATTACAGTAGAGAGAGAGAGTGAGGAAGGGAGAGAAAGGAGACCAAGAGATGGTGTGGGTGCCCAAACGAAGGAGGATGGGGGTATTTTGGTCCAAGTGGGGTGCCCGCCTGCCTGGCTTAAAGACGTGGGTCCCTATAGAGCGACCGTTTATTTATTAAGAACAGAAGGAAGATATTTGTGAAGTTGGTTCGAAAAGCAGTTTTTGATTGGTGGTGGGATGATTGAGTGATTTGGTCGGTCATGAATAAAATTCTGTGTTGGGCTTATTAATGGTTTGTCCTCTTGGGTCCTTCTATGCTGGAGCTGAAATAAAGGAGTAGAAGGTACATCTTGTGGTTCTTATCTTTCTCATCTTAGAGTGAGGAAGCACATTTTTTGTCACTCACGGCTGCCGACTAAACCTTTGATCACACACCACAATATGAGCCATGTGGCACATTCTTAGAGGATGATGACCGTATGGATGTTTGGCCAGTCCCTTGTTGGACCTGAAAACCAAAATTCAGCCTGATTAGTTATGTCAGACCTTTGGATCTAGTACTCCAAATAATAGTCAATAATGCTCTAAATTCTACAGTTAAAAGCAACCCATGCAAATGACTCCAACCCAACGCTTAGAAATCACTAATCAAGCTAATCTTTGGTTTACAAGTCCACGGAGGGAGAGCCAAACACCCTACGGTCATCGTCTTCGAAGAGCATGCCCCATATTCTGCGTGATTGGCTTTGCTCACACACAAGTGTGAGCGAAGGTTTTCTCCACTGCTGCCATCTGGGCCCACTGACAACATGGATGTTTAGTTCACCCCTTGGTGAATATACACACGAAAAATCACCCAGATTGGTAACTTCTAACCATTAGATTTTAGTACTTTTTTACGTTGTGATTATAGCCGTTTAATTCAAAAAAAAACAAATAGAGTACTAAAACCAACGGCTAAAAATTATCAAATAAATTGATTTTTGGTATGATTATCTACTAAGAGGTGGGTTAAACATCCACGCGGTCAGTGACTGAGTGGGCCGAGATAACAAAATTCGGTGCTTCCTCACGCCAAAAAGCGTCAGCTATACCTTGTTACATCTTTTTTCCTTCTATAATTTTCTTTTGGTTGGCGCATGATAGTCGAATAAAATAAAAAAGTTTGTACTTTGCAGGCCTTTTATATTAAAAATAAAATAAAAATTGAAGTTTGTAGGTTGGTGGGGCTCGTGGTTATTGAAAATATTAAGTCCCCTATTCGGTTTCTGTTGGTGATTAAGATACAAAGGTGGGTGTTTCATTAATTTAACACCCTATACATAAAGAGAGAGAGAGAGAGAGCATGGTTTTAAAAAATGGCCGTTCTAACGGATTCGGATCTCCCCCATTACATTATGTACTGTTAGAACGATTAAAAAATAACGGCCGTTATTTTCCGTTATTACAATTCGTTATAGCGGAAAAAACGGTAACCCCCCCATCCGTTATAGCGTTATAACGGCACCTTTTAAACCTTGAGAGAGAGAGAGAGAGAGAGGATGCCAGGGTGGGTCTGGTTTATCCGACAAGGGCTTGAAGGGGTGGTGCTACTTTTCAACGGCACTGTTAAGAGATCCGGGTAGAACTCTTGACTCTGCAAATAATATAATTTATAATGGGCTATATTCTATTCCAAGTACATGGGTTCTTTTGCTCACTTTAGATCCTTCTTTTTTTTTTAATCTTTTTCTACATCTCTTTCTAGATCTTTTGCGAATCATTCGAAGCTTCTATATGACATCTTTTGGTCTATTTTTTTTTTTTTTTTTTTAAGGGTTGGGGACGACAACATTCCACGAGGTCAACCAAATGATCCAGAAATAAAAGTCCATAAAATGGACGGTTGTCATCAAACTTCATCTATAAGTTTGATGGAACCCTTGGCCTGTCACTAAATAACTCCCCGGCAAAAGAAAAGTATAACTTTTATTTAATTAGTTTTCCGTTTTTTCAGTTTTTGAAAATTTGAAATTCAAAATTTAGCGCCATTTTTTCCGTTATTTCCGTTAAATTCCATTTTACCCCTGTCCGTTACGATTCGTTTTAACGGTAACGCCACACTACAGTCCGTTATACCATTATACCGTTAAAACGGCCTCTTTTAAACCTTAAACATATTCCGCTGACAATCATTCAAATTAAATAAAATAAAATGATTAGTGATTTTTAAATTTAGGGGCAAATATGGCAACATATTAATAAAAAAGTATTTAAGGGAGGGGATGTGGGTTTTCAGTTTTGGCCGGCTTTGGATTGTTAATGTTTACACGTGTACGGTGGGTCCTGGTTAGGTCGTCTTCTATTTTAAATCAACGGGTCAACGATCGTAATCTTTTAAGGAAAAAAACAAAAACTATACTTGATCGTAGAAATCTCCTTAGATGCATCAAATTCAACCCATGAATCCATGACATGATATATGTTGTTTGTGAACAACCATGAAATCAAATCATAATTAGTGGACGTTATTACAATCTAGTAGGGCATGTTTGGTAGGCCACCACCACGGCGGGAAAATAAAATATTTGTGCGTTCTAATATTGGCCCGGGCGTGTTTGGTATGCATTCGCCTGCGTCAAATATTTAACCGAGCCCACCAATTTACCCGCCGAGACGGGAAAATATTTTATCACCTCCTTTGAGTAACCAAATGAGCCTGGTGGGAAAATTTTATTTTCTCGCGGAAAAAATACTATTTTCAATAAAAATGAGATTTTTAAAATATAAAAAAGATAAAAATGAGACCATTTGGATCATGTGACCTAATACGTGGATCTCATACTAACTTAACCCATATTCGACTTACTTTGATATGTGGGACCGCACAAATTGGAAGAAAATGAAGTATGCTACAGCTAATACACGCACCAAACGTTGTTTAAATATTGATATCCACAAATATTTATCCAAGATAATATTCGTTTGGCTAAATATTCGCGGACGGAACTCTTTTTCTCACATACCAAACATGCCCTTAAAGTCAAGCTGTATATTAACTCATCACAAAAACATGTTTTTTTTAGGGTCGGGCTTGCGGGTGCACCTATTTTTGACCCCCATTTTGACGTACCCACATGGTAGATGAATCCAATGGCTGATTTTTGGTGGGGATGATCTCCTCACCATATAGATCACCCCAACGAAAAATCAGCCCATTCTAAAATTTCTAACCCCATCAAATGTGGTTTTCAAGTTACATGGTAAAAATCGACGGTTCATAATTCTTCAGCTTCTAAACCAGTCTATGAATATCAGAATGATTTGAATTTTTGTGAGGATGATCTCCTCACTATCGAGATCATCCTCACCAAAAATCAGCCATTGATTCATCTTCTATCTGGGTACGCCAAAATGGGTGTCCCCCGAGCCCGACCCTTTTTTATTTTATTTTATTGGAGGAAGAGATAAATGCAAAGCTGAAGGGGTGGACAGGATTACAGCGTTAATTAAACGCTAATAAGATACGAATCTATCTCTTAAGCTTAACAGCTGCCTTCAAGCTCACGAAATGTCATATCTTGCTTGACACTTGGAAACTCTACTATTATGCCATGTGGCATTGTGTTATGCCTTGTGGTCCTAATTTCCCATCAGAAAGAACAAAAAGAGAAGTCCCCATGCCAGCACTTTTATTCCCCTTTATCACCACAAGACACGTGCATTGTCTAATCTTGATCAGACAGTTCTAGATATGGGTGGGGCCCATGATAGGTTTGAATTCACGTATGAGAAACCTCTGATTAAGATCAAACGGTTGTCGTGTTTCTAAGGAAGCAACTGAAGTCTTGGCTCTAGCTCATGAACACACAGGTCTAGCTAATCTTAATTGTATTAAGATGAATTTTTTGTAGGTAGGTCCACTTCGGACCTCCCCCGTTACGTTACGTACCGTTAAAACACCAGAAAATAACGGCCGTTATTTTCTGGAAAAAATGGCACTTATTTCAGTTTTTTTTTTTTTTTTGTTATTTTTCGTTTTTTGAAAATCTGAAATTTAAATTTCATAATTCAAAATTTGAATTCCGGCGCCATTTTCCCCATTATTTTCTCCTGGGCGTTATTTTCATTATAACGGAAAAAATGGTAACACCCCCAGTCCGTTATACCATTATAACGGCCCCTTTTAAACCTTGCCTCTTACTACTGTTATTGGGACCCATTTTTGGTCACATACTTGACACGTACCCCTGACGTACAAATCGTGTTTTAAATTTTTGAAATTTAAGATTTTATTATAAAATAGTCTTGTCAAGGTTGTCATGGGTACTTGTCAAAATGTAGATGTCTCGCTAAAGCAAGTGACCAAGAGGGGGGTGAGACTTATTATACCCCTTGCAACTTGCAAGGTACTTGTCTTTGTGTTGAAAATTACAGTCATTTGGGTTAATGCATGGGTATTTCACATGTGACATTAAGCAAATGCATGGCGGGGCTTGCCTTGCACGGCACTGTGATCTTCCTTCGAAACTTGCAAAATCGGGGGGACCAAAAGCGCGTAGTAGAGAGTAAGCACTTCTTACATGGCTATGGCCATCGGAATCGATGGGTCCTTCGCATCCCCAACCATGTCGGGAGGAATCTTACTGAAATCCGTCGATTACTAATGTATTGAATTGCATGGACTCTTCAAACCAGCAGGTAAGTCGCGTTTCCAACTGTACAGAGGACAACATGATCTTCATGTGAGCCCCACCAAATATGACTAAGTTCAATGTGTAACCATTTAATTTATTTTCGAAGTTATATTTTCAAAGATCCGATTATGAGGTTTGGTAGCTAGGTTAATCTAGGGTTGTTGCCACATTTTGTAGGTTTGACCCCTCTTACTCATTACTGGCGGGGTTGAAAAGTAAAGGTAATTGAGGACATACATCTTTTGAGGACATTACTCATTATTCATGCTGATTTTTGTTATGTAAGTCCATCTAGGGATGTGGCAAACATCTATAAGGTCAGTAGCCTCTAATAGTGTGCCATGTGGCTCACACTGTGTGGGTCTATCATCAACTTTGATAATGGATACATGACATCATCAATTTTTTTAAGATAGAGTTTAAGTGTCACGTCAAAGTTCAATAAATGAATTCCCAGTTTGTTAAAATGTTGTATCATCGAAGCATATTTATAAAGTAAAAAATTTCAAAAAAATGAAAGAAGCACTGGTCATAAATTTAAAGAATTCGAAGGTCATATTAGAAATAATGATTTTTTTTTAATAAGAGATGAGCATTGAATGAGTTGTAGTTGACGTAGACGTCAATTGCAAAAGGTTTTAAGAATAAGAAAAGGCATATAAAGTTTAGAGTACCTCCTAAAATAGTAAAAAGATTTAAAAAAATAGAGATATTTTTGAGATTTTATGCGTTTATAATGCAAGAAATCCCTTCTCTCTTTAAATAGTAGAATAGATTATGCCTTTCCCCTTACTATGGGTGAGATACTAGGGCTGATCTTGGGTGATGATGATCTTCTCACCATTGAGATCATCCTCCAAGAACTAGTCCAGTCTGAGTTTTGTGACCCCACCAAAATGTATTCTTCATTCTGAGCTGTTCATTTTCTGAAGAGCAAATTTGAGGGGTTAGAAACTTCGGAATGGTCTGATTTTTTTTAAGATGATCTCAGTGATGAGATCATCCTCACCCAAAATCAACCCTAAGGGCTCTCCCATGTGGGTCTCACGGCGCTCGTTTGAGTCAAACCACCCGTGGGGTAAAGTTTGATAATTTCAACATCATTTTGTTAGGTGTTCACAATTCCCGGTGGATTTCCTTGTTGATTTTGGACTAGGGTTTGGGATTCTTTGTTGATTTTGACTCGGATTTGGGATTAGTGTACTTTTTGTTGGCCTGCGTACGTAAAGCTCTCAATCGGTCGTCACTTGTGGACCTGACCCTCAATTCTTTCAAAACCATTCACACCTAAAATCGCTCTCTCACAGACATTTTCTTTCTCTCTCACATGTCTTCCTCTAGTAAAAGGATGTTGGTTTGTTCTTCATTGTGGTCGTGTACTGAACCCCATAGCCTAGAACACATTTTTCAAACTCTAAGATTGGACTAGACTTTGTCACAAATATGGGAAGTTATTTTCCTTGGATGGAATTGGGGGTGTTTGTTTGCAGGGATAATATTTTTGCAGCCCCAATTTAATTGGGCACAAATTTATAGGGAGCTTGGTACCCATTTGGTTTTAGTGAGATCAGATAATGTCTTATTATGTGTTTGCCTCCTATATCTTTCCTTGTGAAAAGTGGATTAGAAGTTAAAACTTTTAAAAAATAAAATCTTTTGGGCTCCGTGTGATGATCAACAAAAAGTTTTACAGAAAAAGGATTTATATGTCAGAAAGTGTTGATACAGAAAATGTTTTATGACATTTATATGCAAAAATTGGTTCTAGAAAACTTATTCAGGGCAACCATATAGAGCCTTGATCAGCAGAAAATCTCGAATTGTTTAAATTTGACCATGGGTAGGCCTACTATTAACCTTATTGCCGAAGTGGGCCCGTTTTCCAACTTTGGCTCCTCATTTCATTTTGGGTCCCCATGGGCATGCAACTTCGACTTTTCCACCATCAATTTCCTATTTGGGTTTGTAGGCTCATCTAGGGATTGGCCAAATATCCATACGGTCATCGTCCTCTAAAAGTGTGCCACATCGCTCATATTGTGACGGCGTCAGTGAAAGTGTGGGGGCTTCCAAAAATACCCCTACTTGCTCATGTACAACGCACGTGTCGCCCACTAGTATTTATTAAAAGCAAATAATTGATAGTTTATAAAAAGAGAAAAACTGGATTACATGGACAAAGTTTAGGGCATTATTTAAAATCGGTACGACACGAGTGCTGACATTGTGAGGAACTGGGGATGCAATTGAAATCAAATTCTTTATCTACAAGTATATGTCGCCCGCACGCTACCGCATGAAATAATCTCGCTGATTTTATTATTGAGGGCCGCCTTTTAACCGCGATAATCTGCGCGCATTTTGTACATTTGATTCACTCGAAGATTATTCTCAAAAAAAAAAAAAAAAACAACAACAACAACAACGTATTCGAACACTTTTTACTACATGAAAAGTTAACTTGTATTTGAGAAATCTAGGCCATCTGATCAACTTTTCATATACAGTTAATGGATATTTTTGGTGGTGATGATCATCATGGAGGACAACGTGATCTTCATGTGAGCCCCACCAAATATGACTAAGTTAAATATTCAAAGATCCGATAATGGGGTTTGGTAGCTTAATTTATCTAGGGTTTTGTAGGTTTGACCCCACTTATTACGGGATTGAAAATTAAAGGTAATTGAGGATAATGTATGAGATTTTAACCCAAGAAATGGTGGGGGCCTGCTTTACGTGACCCCACCAATCGCTCCAATCCCTTCTCCTAGCTGGCCGTTTTACTCATAAAATTCTGTATCAAAATCAACCCATGATGTGAAATCATTAAATCAAATCAATAGTGGACCGTTGTTACACTCTATTGGAGTCATGGTTGAAAATCTCGGATTGGTGGTTGCCGATCCGGATCGGAAGGTAGATTGCTAGTCTCGGATCGTCTCGCTTGAGATGACATATGGGTTGAAGAAGAACAGTGCATCTCGGAGCGAGGCAACGGCCGCAACCCCATTTCAGATCGTATCGATCGGCGCCCGAGATTTCGAACAAACGGTTTACCATTCTTACTTGCGTATACGTATAAACATGGTTCAAATAGTCAATGATCGAGGATTAACGGTGTTGGAACACGGATGCAATTGAACATGGTAGGTCGCGAGATATCGTATATGTGTTCTCACATGCATGTATGTGAGGAATTGTATGTATGCATCATACATGTATGATTTCAAATACAACAGCTCAATGGATCACGTTTTTATTCAACTTAAGTGGGAAAATTTTAGATCCAGAGGACTTTGGATGCAGTCGATGCAGGGGTCTCGTGGCCCCACATTGCTTATTTTTTTAGGCCGATGTTGGCCCCACCCCTTGGTGGATATAGATACCAAAAATCAGCGTGGTTGATAATTTCTAGCCGTTGGATTAAGTGCCAAAAATATGCAAAAAACATGCTTGAATCCAACGGCTATACTCAATCCTCAAAAAGTGCTATAACCTATGGCTAGAGAAAATCAATGAGACTGATTTTTCGTATCTATATCCACCAAGGGTGGGCTAAACATCCATGCGAATAGTGGGCCCCAAAAAATGAGCTATGTGGGTCCACGAGACCCCTTTGCATCGACTGCATCCAAAGCCCCTGCATCTAAAATTTTTCCACTTAAGTACCCACTTGGAAGAAAAAAGAAGAAAGAACCCGAGAATTCAAAGATTCCATGTTGAGGTTTATCATTTCAATGTAGCTTCTTGTCTTGTTCCTCGAGTCCCATTTCTTTTTGGTCACTAAAGCAAGTGACCAATCTCAATACTAAAGCCTGACAAATCATGTTTGTCAGTGACTCAGATGGATCGAGTGACCAATAGTGGGGTGACTGTCATTAAATACCTTGCAACTTGCAAGTACGTACTTGTGTCTTCATGTTGAAATTTACAGGTATTTGCATTGATGTGACATTGAGGCATGGTGGGGCTCGCATTGCATGGCACCATGATTTTCCTCCGAAATTGCAAACCTGGGGTCCCCAAAAGCACGTAATAATCAGCAAACACATCGGCGTCGACGGACCCTTCCCATCTCCTATCATGTCGTCGACGAATCTTAGCGGATTTCTACACGTTGGATTGGAGTTATTTTCAAATCATTCTGATATTCATAGACTGGTTTAGAAGCTGAAGAATTATGAACCATCGACTTTTACTGTGTAACTTGAAAACCACATTTGATGGGGTAAGAAATTTCGGAATGGGCTGATTTTTTGTTGGGGTGATCCATAAATGGTGACGAGATCATCCCACCTAAAATCAGCCATTGATTCATCTTCTACGTGGGTATGCCAAGATGGGGTCCCCAGGGACTTGCAAATAATTTTCAAGATTTGGCAAAATTCATGTATTTTATGAGGACCTGTATTATACGCAAAGCCCATGATAGCTGAACCGAGTCAGCACACACCGGATGACGACACATCCCGACCCAGTCTTTTTGAATTCCATAAAGAGCCCACCAAGTCTCTTCACCCCACCATTTTTGTTTTTTCAACTTCTTCTTCTTCTTCTTCTCTGTTTCTCTTCTATTTTTTAGAAACAGAGACTCTAAGCTTCAATGATGGTTACAGAAACCACAAAAATGGGAAATAAAGCAGCTCAGTCCCCGCAGAAAGAAAAAGTTTGGCTTCCCCCAAAGAGAGGCCAGATCAAACTTAAAATAATTGGGGAGCTTGTGAGTACAGTCTTGGAATTAGCCCCAAAGGAAAAGGGGGGATTGGGAGGAAACGGCGGCAAGGTGGCGGAAGTTCGCTCTCTTCCACCTCAAATCGGAGCAACTACAGTTCAGAAGGACATTCCGAGGCCTGATCGAGATGAAGAATAAGATGATCATTGACCCCTGTTAGTCGATGATAGGTGAGAAACAGAGGGGTTAAAATTCTCTGTTGTTGGATGGATTTCTAGACTAGTTTCCTGGATATAAAGATGGAAAATTGAAGAACAGAGGAGATTCTTTTTTATCTTTCTTTTTTCCTTTTGATACTTTGATAGATGTTGTAGTGTTCAGAGGTCTTGTAAATGTTGGTTTGGAGGAGATGGGGTTGTACTTATGGGATCCAATTTCTGCATGTCTTGATTTATGATTTTCTTCTCTCGTTTTTCCTCTACCCCCTTATTAATGGCTTGGAGTCTGAGAAAGCCTACCAATGCAAAGAAGAAAAAACCAAAACGCACAACTAGCCCCAAGAACACAAGAGGGCTCTAAAGAACACCCACAAAAAAACTCAACTCCTCCCAATCAAAGACGGCCAACTGAACATCAATTCGACAAACTTAACCCCCGGCTTTCATCGTACAATTTGACCCAAAAATAAATGAGATCCTCGAATCTCCAACACGAGAGCTTCAAGGGAAGAACTTAATTTAGCCTCAAAGACTCGACTATTGTGTTCTTTCCAAATACTCCAAATGCCTTGCAGTGCCAAGATAAGAACAATTCTTTGAGCGATAGAGGAGTAGCCCAGCTGACCCATTATTTAATTAGTGATGGGTCGCCAATACTTAGCGGTCTTTTGGACTTGATCGATTACTTAAAGCCCAAGGAGATAAGGGAGGAGAAGGGAAGCGGTCTAAGGCGAGACCCACTTTTTTTTTTTTTTCTGTGGGCGCTCTATGACATTTAGCATGAATGGACATGCCATGGCGCATACACTGGTGTAACACATAGTTCCATTGTTTACAAGTGCACGGTTGGTCTTAGTTAGGTGGCCTTCTATTTTTAAATCAACTGAGTCAACGATCATAAGCTTAAAGAAAAAAAATTATATTTGATAGTTGAAATCTCCTTAGCTGCATCAAAATCAATGCATGAGTCCATGACATGATATATGTTGTGCCGAACAACGACCATGAAATCAAATCGATAGTGGACCGTTGTTTTAGTCAAGACCACTAGACACGTGGGGTTGTCTAATCTTGATTAGACATGGGTGGGCCCATGATATGTGTGAATTCACGTATGAGAAAAACTTTGATCAAGATCAAACGGTGGTCGTGTTTCTAAGGAAGCAACTGAAATCTTTGCTCTCATGTACTCACAGATCTAGCTAATCAATCTTGTATAGTATCAACCATGGTTTAAAATAGTCAATGATCGTGGATCAACACTATTGGAACCCGGATACAATTGAATACGATAGGTCATGAACTATTGTATATGTGCACCCACATGCATGTATGTGAATATGAATTGTATGTATGTATGTATGCATCATGTATGTATGAGTATATATATAATTGAGAAATTAAGTCATGAGCACATATTTGTTATGTTTGGGGAGGTATTTTCACATAAGAGCGTTTTCGTACTTTTACATAGAGATATGGAAACTCTAGTTTGGTTTTGGGGTTATATATACCTCAGTTAATCAGAGACGATCATCCAGTGTATTGTGTGTTTCTTTTCTTGCCTCGGAGCATAGTTGAATCGGTGTGGATCCATGGACGTACCCAAGGTTTAAAATTTCAGTTTCACATGCTATTTCGGTGAAGCCTGAAACCGAAATTTCGGTCGAAATGCAAAAATTTCGTGTGAAATTTTGGAAATCTTGAAATTGAGATTAGTAATGAAAATTTCGAATTTTGACCGAAATTTTATGAAAAGTTTGAAATTTCACAAAAAACCGAAATTTCACGAAATTTTGATTTTTATGGATATCTGTTTCAGTGTAGCCCGAAACCAAAATTTCAAACTTTTCGACAAAATTTAAAACCTTGGACGTGCCTCAATCCAGAAGAACGAGGTAAATCTCAGTGTTTGCGATTGTTTGCATTTTTTTTTTTTTTTGTCTATTGTTCTTTCTTCCCAACAATATCTTCAAATATAGAAGTTCAATGGATCAAGTTTTTATTCAATTTAAGTACCTACTTGGCAAAAAAAACCATGGTTTTAAAAACGGCCGTTTAAACAGTTTAAACGGCAACACCCCAAGCCCGTTTCCGTTTAAACCTGTTTTATCGGTTTTGAAAAAAATGACTGTTTTTTGGTTTTAACGGCCGTTAAAATTGTTTCAACAGCCATTTAATTTTGTGAAAAAAAGGCCGTTAAAACCGTTAAAATCCGTTTAATTTCCGTTAAATTCTATTTTTTTTTTTAATTTTCAAATTTCAAAATTTGAATTTCAGCGCCACTTTTTCCGTTTTTTACATTAAAATCCTTTAAAATCGTTAAAACTATTAAAATCCGTTTAATTCCATTTTTTTTTTCCATTTTTGCCCCTGACCGTTTCAATTTGTTTTAACGGCCGTTTAAACGGTAACTCCCCCAGTCTATTTAACCGTTAAAACGGCCTCCTTTAAACCTTGAAAAAAACAAAGAAAGAACCCAATAAGGAGTCAAAGATTCCATGGTGAGGTTTGGTGGATCAATGTAGCTTTTTGTCACATCGACAAATTGTGTATCCTTGTTCCTCTCGCTGCTGTTATTAAGTCTGACTATAAGGTTTGGTAGTTTAAGGTTGTTCTAGATTGGGGAATTCGGATTTGGATCAGAGCCCGCCGATCCAATCCAAAATGGATCGTCTCGCCCCAGTATCAGTACTGTTTCCCAAAGGACTCCCACTTTGTCTCGGGTGAGATGGGTCGATCCCGTTCTTGATCAAACCGATCCGGATTGGGATCGGAGCCCACCGATCCGGCCCGATCATATTTTGAACCATGCTCACATGTCTAAAAGGATGTTGGTTTGTCCTTTATTGTGGGAGGGGCACTACTATTAAGGCAATTGCTGAAGTAGGCCTTTTTTCCAACTTTTGCCCCTTGTTTCACTTTTCCTAATGGGCAGCTTCAACTTTTCCATCGTCAATTTTCTATTTTGTCTCTTCTTCCAAAAATACTCATACTTGTTCGCGTACAATGCACGTGCCGCCTACTAGTAATTATACCATAGACCTGGTTTCAAAACCCGCCTTCACCGAGTTACTGATCTCTTTAAAAATGGGCCTAGCTCGCAAAAAAAAAATCGATTTTGAAGTTTGGTAGTTTACTTTAGGGTTATTGCCACTGTTTTTTGTAGGTTTTACACCTCTCATTAATGGTGGGGGCTCTCGTTGGCATTGCTTTTCGGCCCAATCTCTTCTCCTAGCTCTCAAACGTGTAGGAACCAGGAAATATGAAATGAGCCGTTTTATGATGCAGAATTCTGTATCAAAAGTTTGATATTGAAATCATGTCAAAATACCACGTGGCACATTCTTTCGGACTCACTGACCCGAGAATGTTTGGCCCACAACTTGGTGGACTAACATACCAAAAATTAGCCTGATTGGTGATTTCTCACCATTGGATTCGAGCATTTTTTGTCATAAACTTCATGAATAAGTCAGTAGATGGGTTCCACGCCTTTGATGAAGAAGTGCTTGAATCACGCGGCAATAAATCACCAACTAGGCTGATTTCGGCCGCATGGCATTTTCAATTTCTTTTGTTGTTAGGTTTGGGGAAAAAGTTCTCTGGTCCCGGGAACCTTCAAACTTTGAAGGTCCCCCGCCAAAATGTCTGACACGTACTTCAAGGCCTAAACCTAACTCACGTTAACCCCTTGGTTAGTTGGTTAAGGGTGGTTAACAAAGGTACGTGTCAAACATTTTGGGAGTGGACCTTCAAAGTTTGAAGGATCCTAGGACCAGCGAATTTTTTCTCGTTGGGTTTGTAAACCTCCGTTGCTGTGCATGCACCATTACACATATGGGTCACCGTAACCCCAGGACAGGTGGCACTTAACTATAAGTGGCAGGACGCAGGATCAAAAGGTTGCAGGATAAAAAACTCTCATATTTTTTTTTGGGGAATGCCGAATTATATAAACGAGTCCATTGCTGTACAACTACAAACTCTCACCAAATGAAACGTCGGTCTCTTGTACAAATAAAAACATCAACTGATGGACCAGAATTGATGGATCACAAATTGGATCAAATGTCACGTGGCACACTCTTAGGTATCACTGACTGTATGGATGTTTGGCCCAACCTTGGATGGACATACAGACCAAAAATTAGCTTGATTAGTCATTGAATTGTAGTCGTTTTCATGGGTTGGTTTTTAACCGTCGACTTTGAGCATTATTTGGCGTACAAAGATTCAAAGGTTGATTTTTGGTATGTAGGTCTACCTAGGGATATGGGCCAAACATCCATACGATGAGTGATCTCTAAGAGTGTGCCACGTGGTTTATATTGCGGTTGGAGAAGGAGGGAGTGGTTGTTTAGGTGATTATCCCTTCCACGTAATTTACTTGACTTGTTATGTTGAAAACAATAGGCATTAAGCAAGACACGATGAGGCTCGCATTGCACGGAACCATGAACCTCCTATGAATGGGGAGCAAAAGCGCGTATAAATCATGGCCACGACCACCTGTGTCGATGGGCCCTCCCACCCCCAACCATGTTGTGGACAAATCTTGCTAGAGATTTGTCTATTAGTTGAGTGATACCAAGAAGACGGGCTGGGTTTGTTTGTTACTAAAATAATATAAACCAACAAAGTCAACCTCTCATTTCTCTCCCCAAGCCAATTTGAGATCTTGCTTTGACAATTTCTCATTTTCTTTAAAGGGCATTTTGGTAAATATACAATTTATTAGTTATTTAGTCATTTCACCTTCTTGTATACTGATGCAGCCAAACAGCAGTCCTCTAATCAGGACCAAACAGAGATTAAGTAAGAAAATTTGGATGTGGAACTAGTAAAAGAATAGTCCAGATGGCTATAGGGTTGAGCTAACCCATTGTCACAGATGCTAGCCGTTTTTACATGTTAAGTCCATATATGCATGCACAAGACACTACAAGAGCTAACTTTATTTAATCCTACTATCCATTATGAGCTATTCGGTCAAAGAATATGAATGGGTCATTATGCTTGTGTGTAATAATCCAGATTTTTCTAGAGTCGGACTGGTATGGATATTGACCCATATTTTTCCAGACTTGGATTGGATGGACCTTAGTAGGCCCATGTTTGAAATGCCTTGGAATATTTTTTCCCTTAGGCCATGTTTGATTGCACAGAAAATTTTCTCGAGAAAATACATCTGGGATATGCCTTAAATGGCGGATTGATTGCAACTGAGAGCACATATTTCAGTCATGTGAGAAAATAAAGGTGTATTTTCAGGTGGAAATGAATTCTCACCTATTTGGATGAGAAATGAATTCCAGGCTTAGTAGGAAAAATTATACATATTTAAATGCCTTGTTAGGGAAAATTATACAGATTTATAATGGCTATCTAACAATGGACAGTCGTGTTTTCCCAAGAAAAATGCAATTTTCCCACTTGGTAATCAAACACGGCCTTAAAGGATATTTTGGTAATTATATAGTTTTGGGTTATTTAGTCATTTCACCTTCTTGTATACATGAATGATAATGGGTAAATTAACCTAATAACTCATTAGAACTTGTTCCTAAATTTTGAGAGCATTTAGATAATTTTTGTCCAAAATGGTATTTTGATCTTCAAGGGTCTTTCAGTAATTTCACTACATTTGGACTTTAAACGTAATTGATAGGGGACCCTAATATGATTTTACACGTCATGGATGATTTTAACCTTATTGCACATTTCCGAAAAATCATTATGAAGGGTATTTTCATAAATTTGCATGAACTTTTTATTAGTTAATTTAGTATATAATATCATTTTAAGATGGGCCCCACGTTTTGAGATGCATCCGAGTTGTATTTTGACTTTTGGTAGTTATTCAATAAATACAAAAAAACGTTTTTTTTCTGACCTCTCTTGGTGTTTGTTTGCTTAGCGGTGAATTTCAAGAACCAACGGTGGTTGTCAGTGCTGAGCTGGCATCGCATTTTGGGGCGTTGGCAACCACCGTTGGATTCGCAAAATCCTCGGCCAAGCACGTGAACACCCAGAGGGGTCGGAAAAAGGAGTCCTCAGAGTCAAGTAAACCTTGCTATGAGCCAAGCCGATCACATCCCACAATACAAGCCACGTGGCACACTATTAGAGGGTGCTGATCATATGGATGTTTGGCCAGTCCCTCGGTGGACCTGCAAACCAAAAATCAGCCTGATTAGCGATTTCCAAGCGTTGGGTAGAAGTTATTTTCATGGGTTGATTTTAACAGTAAGAATTTGAGTGTTATTTGGGTGCAAAGATCCAACGGTTGTAAATCACTAATCAGGCTGATTTTTGGTTTGCAGGTCCACCGAGGGACTAGCCAAACATCCATACGGTCAGAGCCCTCTATCAGTATGCCACGTGGCTCGTATTGTGGGCTGTGATCGGCTTCGGTCGCAGCATGGTGTGAGCAATGGTTTACCCCTCAGAGCCTTCCTTTAACATCAATTTTCATTAACTTATGTCATTTTTGCTTGTATATACTTCAGTTCTTCTTCCTCGGAAGTCAAGACTCAAGACCTCAAGCCTTTCCCTTCCGGCACAACCCTCGCACCAGTCACCTTCACCCCACGGTACTATTGACTGCAACTCCGCTAAGACCCAAGTTTAAAAGGTATGATATCTCTATCTCGGTCCCTTTCTCTCTCTCTCGCTCTCCGTTGGTTCTCTTTGTTTGATTTCATGGGTTTGTGTTTCTCCCAAATGTTGTTTTGCTATCTGTTTGGGACTTTCTTTGATATATATATGTTTTTAACCTTCACGAGTTTAACGAAAATACAGAGGTTTGTTTGATTTTTTTCTTCTCTTCAATGTGTTTATATTTGATACGATCCTTACAATCGTATTAGAACAAAACTCAATAAAAAGAAAAAAGAAGAAAAAGATGAGAGAGATGGCCGATTCGAGGTGGCCGTAAACCTCCTTAGTTCTCGTAGAACAATTGATTAATTAACTTGCCATTCTTCTCAAGGAACAATTACAATTTATTGGCAAAGACTTCCTAATTAAATAAACATTCCTACTGGAGATACTTCCCAATTTAACAGACATTCCTACTAGAGATAGATGTCTAATTAAGCAAAGAACAGCCGAATAGATTTGGTTATTGAAGATATTCTAAATGAAGAAGATAACTAAATTAGCAGCTGACAGTCGAGTAAGATTCAAGGAGTAATTGGGTTTGATAAGGTGAAACGGTGGTATAGCTAAGATGGTGCACATCAATATTCTTCCCATTTGTTTGTCTATTTTGCCTACTAAATGTTTGTTGATATTCTCAAACGAGGGTAGTAATCAGATCTTTCTTATTTCTCTTCATGACTTTTCTATTTCCAACATAACAGTTCGAGAGCTAGGTTGCTCCTATGCTACCCATCATGTAGTCTTTCTTTCACAAATGATGGTAAAAAATTGTTAGTTAACAATGCGATATTCTTATTGACGTAGTCATGCGACCTTCTTTGCCATAGATTGTAGCATTCATTGCCTGTATTGAAGTTTTATGATTATAATGATCTTATGAGGCTTATTAAAAAATTATAGATGTGATTTTTGATTTACAAGAGAAATGCTTGGGTGTTTTGGAAGCTTATATATAGTTTCTCTTATAAGAGAAATGCTTGGGAGTATGTACTTGAAGAGGATATCACATTCACCATATCGAAGGCATGAATTGAATAGAAATTGCAGAAGTTTTTGGTGCTTGTTGGGATTTCTCTGGGTGCTATTGAAGGCATAAACCAGATTGTTTGTAGTTGAACCATGAAGGCAAAAAATACATATATAAATACACATTCATACAGAAAAACATACATACATAAATATATATATATAAATTTATTTATTTCAAAATTTTATGAGGCCTTATTAAACTCAAATTTATCCCTAGTTGGTATCTTTGCCATTCCCTGAATTTTTGCCCTTTTTTTATAATGCTGAAACCGAATTATACTCAAAGTTTAGTCGTATGTCATAAGAACATTTGGAACATTAATCTCTACTAAAATATAACTACAGAAAAGTCCATAAGTTAACTTCAATCTGAGTATTTTTCTCAATTGGGTTATTGAAAACTGTTTAAATTACCAACTCAGGGGAAACCAATCCGCCCAATGTCATTAGTTCTTCTTAATTGGGTTCTTAAAATACTGCTTAAATTTTCAATCAAAGGAAACGTGTGCCAGTTTCTTTCTAATTCATGATTTCTCCCTTAATTGTTTATGGAATATTTGATGCAAGCCCTTTGTTCCCCTCTCTAGGTGTTTTGTTCTACAGAGTTCTTCAATTGGTGGTTGAGTTTTTGTTTAGTATGGCATACCAGGGAGGTAGCCTCAAGTCCACCTCCATAAATGGGGTAAAGATGCATTCTGTTTCGGGCCAACATTCATTGGCTACATGGCTTCCACCCAAGAAGTTGAGAGCTCTTCGGAAAGACCAAGGTGCGGTTTCTTTGCTCGACTGTGATACAAACACCTCCATCTTGTGAAATGTGTTTTGGGTTTTGATTGTACCATATCATGATTTTCACTAATTTTTTGTTATTTTTTGATGTTTATCATAATTAGACTACATGCAAAGGGTAGACTTGGTCCAGGATCTGAGGATCGAGACTGCAACAACCAAGATTAAGGCAACACCTGATGGAGAGTTTCTTATTGCATCAGGTACCTTAAGTGGTTGTTATATTTCTTTCTTATCCGATGTAGTTGATATCAAGGTTTAAAAGGGGCTGTTAACGGTATAACGGACTGGGGGCATTACCGTTTTCCGTTATAACGGCCATCATAATGAATTGTAACGCTCAGGGGCAAAAACGGAAAATAACGGAAAATATGGCGTTGAAATTCAGAATTTCGAATTTTCAAAAAACAGAAAAAATGGAAAATAACAGGAAAAAAAACGGAAATAACGGCCGTTTTTTCACAAAAATTTCCAGAAAATAACGGTTGTTACTTTGTTATAACAGAAAAAATGGAAAATAACGGCCGTTATAACGAAAATAACGGCCGTTAAGCGTTTTAACGGTTCATAACGTAACGGGGGAGGTCCAAATCCGTTATAACGGCCGTTTTTTAAACCATGGTTGATATCATGTCAAACAAACTGTGATGTTCATGCTGTTTTGGTCTTGATATTCAGGTATTTACCCCCCACAAGTTAAAGTATATGAGCTAAGGGAGTTATCATTGAAGTTCGAAAGACACTTGGTTTCAGAAATAATTGATTTTCAGGTATTTTTAGTTGCTATTTGGTGCTGATTATCATTTATCTTCTATTTGAAGTGTACATAACCTCAGCCAGAATGCATTTACATACAATTTATGCTGAAAGATAATTTGACTTGGTAAGATCTTGTGCCAACCTCTCTTTATCTCCACTGCAAGCTTTAGTTATGGGTTCTCATTGTAAATATCTTGCCAAAATGTTTTGGATGGCACTGATTGCCTTATGTGAATCTATTATTTTTGATAAGTATAAACTTTATTGAAAAAGCAAGAGAGCTTCCAACCACCAAGGCTAGATTAGGTCGAGATGACCTACATCAAGCCAGGGGAGCAGAGAAAAAAAAAACCTCCAAAACAGCCGCGCCTTAAGTGAATCTTAATCTTTGAGAACTTATTTTTTTGGTGCAACTTTAGCAGAGAGAATTAATTGAAAAGAATGTTGTGCATGTGTGTCTTTTTTCCTTGTGGGTTGGACGACTTTTTTTTTGCATATCAAAACATGAAGATTACGCATCCGTCCAGTGTGTTCGATGATAGCATTTTCAAAACACTGGATAAATTCTTGTGCTCCTGTCCGGTATGGTGCCAATCCCATTTCTTTGAGAGCATAAGTCCCAGTCATCTAGTTGATTAGGGGTTTGGGGTAAATGGTTGTTTAACATGGAGATTTGAACATGATTTGTTTTTCAAATGTATGCCAAAACTCTATATATAGGTAGTTCTTTTACAGAAAGTGCATTTACTTGGTTTATAGTCAAAACTCTTCAAAAATCACACAAGAAATTTTATGCATGCATTTATCCTTTTTCGTAAAAAGTTAAATAAATTGTACTACTTGTGATGCCAATGGGAAGAGCTTGTTTGTGTATCCTCTCGCTTTTTTATCCAAGTACTGGACCACTCATCAGGTCTCTTCTCCTCAGCTAAAGATTTTTGTGTCCCATTGATCTTCGGTTTGGAAGAGGACATGAGTATTTCAAGTTTATAGATTCTCCAATCATAGTATGTGCAATATTAAGTAATTTGAACCAATGCTTAGAGAAGTGAAAGTCCGTGAAAGAACATTAGAAGGTTTAAAATTGAAGGGAGTCCTCTATCTAGTGACAGTCTGGTTCCTGATTGAATAGTCCTGATTGAATAGTAAGTGGGTTTTATTATGAACTCCAGCTTAAAAGATAATCTTTTAGTGTAAAAAGTCCACTGCAACATGGTTTTTGTTGGGCGATGTACACTGCTTTCTTTGTTCATGTGCCTATAAGTGGTAGACATCATCTTTATGGCTTTCTAGTTTCTAGTAGGTAAAACCTGTCTGGATGTAACACAAAACACAATTGGTGCTATTTTTCAATTTGCACCAACTTCATTTTGAGCATCTGTGTGTCAGGACAATGCTACCTTCTGCCTTGTAATTTGCCCCCATAAATGACCTCAAAGAAGTATTCAGTTTGGCACCAACTTGTTTTTTAACACCATTTTGGCTCATTCATTTTTCCGCTATCCAACCTCGCACCTGTATATGAGGCTGTATTTGAATTATTTAAATTTGTTCTTTTGTCTGGGTGTTAATAGAGATGTGGGGTTACCACACGAGTCAATGGCAAAAATGTTTGAAAAGCTGAATCGTCTGCATTTTGGTCGCTCGGGAGGGAAGATTAGAGTATCTTAAGAAATCCAGGATAGTTTTTGTGGTAATTTATTCACAAATAGTTTGGCATTGAAAGTTTTTCCCTTCATAGTACATGTATGGCATGTTCGATGCTGCTATGATAACCTATCTGTAAATGAAATGGTCACTTGAATTTAATTGCGCTTCTTTAAATTCTCAAGGGATCAATGGGAAGTTTCATAGCAAAGGAATGTTTTCATTTTTTTTTCTCTATATTAAATTCAGAATATAATTTTACTTGTTTAGGTGGCTCATGATTTTTAAAGATAACAGTAACACTGTTTTGCTGCCTAAATAGGTATTGTCTGATGATTATTCCAAGATTGCATTTCTATGTGCTGATCGTTCTGTTTGCCTACATGCGAAATATTGAAGTCACTACAGCTTACGGATTCCAAGGTTTTTCATCCTTCTCATATTATGCTGAATTTCTATATCTGCTCTTGCACGAGAAGATATCATGTACAGTATTGTTTTATATCTCTTTTGCTGCTTGAATAACCATAGGTGGTTGAATCTAAATTACAGTTTAAATTTTTAATTTTGATATGATTGTCTTTATCTTGACATGTTAGTCTTGCATCTTAAATTTGTCATTTCGATGATTGACCTGGTAAACAAGGAAAAACTGACTGATTGCGGAAGAAGTTCCTACCAGTGTTCCATGTAATATATAAATAAAAATTGGGTAAAGTCATGACTAAAGCTTTTTTTTCGGTAAGTATAAGATTTATTAAAAAACAAAGCCAAAATGTACAAATCAAACAGCTAGTGAGGTCGAGGTGACCTATACAAGCACCCCCATGCAATGGGCACAAACAAACTAGGGAACCCCTCTAAGACCCATCTTTAGTACAAATGAAGTCCCAACGGAAAACAAAGTCCTCAAAAATAATCCTCTACATTTTGTAAACACTTTAGACCATAAGAAAACTAGCCCCTTAATATTGAGGATGATCGTTGCCAAATCTTCACTCTTGCCTACGAAAGTACGCAGATTCATTTCCTTCCACAACCCCACCAAATAGCAAATGGGAGTAACTTCCACAATATTCGGCCTCTATCAGATAAAGACAGAAGGAGCCAACTCAGCAGAAGATCCATAATAGACCCCGACATCACCCAACTCATTCTGAATTCCTTAAGGAACTTCGACCACACCTCCCACGCAACATCACAGTGCAAGAGAAGGTGATTCACAGTTTCCCCACTATGCTTACACATGCTGCAAAAGTCAACCAAGATCATCCCTCTAGATACCAAGTGATCTACAGTCAGAATCTTATCCAAGGAGACAGCCCAAACAAAGAACGCCACTTTAGTTGGAATGCTGGCCTTCCATACCAAGGACGCCGGATAGCAAGAACTCTCCCCCTCTATTTAACTCCTTGTAGAAGGACCGAACCGAGTATACAGTACTTTTCAATAAAGTCCAAACACACTTGTCCTGTGCCAAAGGAGGGAGTTTAACGTCATGAAGTCGGGTCAACAATCTTGCAGGAGGCTCAATCTCCTAATCATTGAGATTTCTCTGGAACCTGAAGTTCCACCCCACCACCTCCCCCTACTACTCAGAAATTCCTGAATGGAGCAATTCTTTCTCTCTGAAAGAGAGTAGAGCTCTGGAAAGTCAGCACACAAGGGACCGTCTCCACACCATGTGTCCTCCCAAAACTTGATTCTATTCCCCGGCCCCGCAACGTATTGAATCTCTCTATCAAACTCCCCTGCGACCTTCATAATCCCCATGATCCAAACACTACAACCATTCAAAAGGCATGTATTTCTAGTTTCCCACCCAAAGTGAGTAGTCCCATACTTGCCCACAATGATCTCCGTCCAAGGATTGGAGGGCTTTGCCCTAGACCTTCACAACCACTTGGCTAGGAGGGCTTGGCTCATATCTTTGATACTCTTGATCCTTAATCCCCCTTTTTTCTTATCCGTACACACCAATTGCCAACCCACCAAGTGCATTTTGCAATTATCCATCCTGTCATTCCACAGGAAGTCTCTGATAATCTTTTCCAACTCACTCACCACTCTTCTTGGAGCTGTAAACAAGAACATGTAGTAGAGGGGTAAGCTTGAAAGTGTACTATTAATCAACACTACTTTTCCTCCTTTCGACAAGTATTTGGATTTCCACGATGCTAACCTTGTTCTGAAATGCTCTATAATTAGCTTCTACAAGGCTTTGGACCTATAAGGCACCCCTAAAGGCAAACCCAAATAAGTAGGCAAACTTTTGATACAGCAATGCAAAGTTTCTGCTAGAGCTGTGATAGACCTTGCTCTTAGCCAAGTTCACCCTCAGACCAGAAACAGCTTCAAAACAACACAGGAGGCCTTTGAGAAATCTAACCTGCTCGACTGAGGGGCCAAGAAAAACAAGAGTATCGTCAGCAAACTGAAGGTGAGAGATCGTGGGGACTTCTTGAGCAATCTTAAAGTCTTCCATCTCCCCCAGAGTAACAACTCTAGAGATCAAACTCCCCAAGGCCTCTACCACCACTATAAACAGGAAGGGTGATAACGGGTCTCCTTGTCTTAGACCCGTAGTATTCTTGCAATAGCCAGCAGGAGATCCGTTAATGAGGATAGAAAAGGAGGCCGTCGAAATACATTTGCGAATCCACAAATGCCACCTATCACCAAAACTCATTCTCCTGAGCATGTAATCAAGGAAACTCCATTCCACATGATTATATGTCTTTTCCATATCAATCTTGCATATAATCCCCAACTTCCATGCCTTGATTCTGGAATCTATACACTCGTTAGCGATGAGGACCCCATCAAGAATTTGACGACCTCGAACAAAAGCACTTTGGCCTGGTGAAATGATCGAAGACAGCACCCCACAGAGCCTGGAAGCAAGCATCTTGGCTATAATTTTATAGACAGAACCCACCATACTAACCGGTCTGAAGTCTGCAATGTCGTTTGCCCCTAAAACTTCGGAATTATGGCAATAAAGCTGCTATTAGAGGTGTAATCCAAGTACCCATAATCTTGAAAATTATGGACTACTAGCATAAAGTCAAACCCTACTATGTCCCAGCATTGCTTGAAGAAAGCCATAGTGAATCCATCGGGGCCTGGGGCCTTGTCAGAGGCCAAGTCAGAAAATCGCCTTCAAAACCTCTTCCTCTTCAAAAGGTTTTTCCAACCTCACCTTGTCTTAATTACTAATCTGCTTGAACTGTAAGCCATCCAACCTCGGACGAAAAGAAGAGGATCCTGAATAAAGATCTGAGTAAAACCCCACTACATCGTCTCTAATGCCAACCTCATCCTCCAAAGTCCTACCCCGAATCTTAAGACGGGCAATATAATTACTCCTTCTATGAGCATTAGCCATCTTGTGGAAAACTTAGTATTATGTCGCCCTCCTTCAGCCATCTGATACGAGATTTCTGTTTCCAACTTATTTCCTCCATCTTAACTAGTTGCTCGTATTCCGCCTTCAGATTCACTCTCCGTAACCGATCCTCCACTGAGAAAGGATCATCTTCCTTCTTGTCAATCCCCAAAAGCTTTTCTAAGACAAGGCCCTTTATTTGATCAATGCGACCAAATTCGTCCCGGTTTCACTACTTAGTCATGCCTTTGATCCAAGACCCCCAAATGTTCCAAGAAAGGATTTTGAGCTTCATTATGAGCTTGATGATTTTCTCCCTCTTCTACAGTTGCCATAGACCAAAAAATCACCATAATAGAAGGGACATGCCCGTCTTTGAATTTCTCTGGGTATTATAGACGTTCTATCCTTTTGATGCGAACCCAAATCCAACCTCCCATCCCCAGCTCTTGCCCTCGTGCCATTACCACTCTCACAAACTTCCTGATCCTTCCCCCTGAGTCTTCGAAGGGTCCCATCCTCGTTATCAATGGTTTTCATCACCGAATTAGATCCCCAGTACCCTCGTCAATGCCCAGGTGACCCTTCCTTGGACTGATATGCTGTTCTTTGGGACACCCCACTAAGGACAACAACAAATTGCTGACCTCTTCTTCGTCCTTTAGGTGAGAGCTCAAGGGAGGTGGCCAACTTCACAATATTACATCGCGACCACCAGATGCTCTTCTTCAATAGGCTTGACAACCTCTATAGGTACTGAATCCGACGCATGCCTCCCAAGAGTGAAATCTTTCGACAAAGGTTCCAAATCCTCTGAAATGTATCTCTGCTCTTCCAAAGCCTCACTTTCCATTAAAATAGGATTATAGGAACAGATTCCCGGACTACAGGCACCATGTCCATCGACTGCTCCGTTCCTCCCTGCACCTCCAATCGCGAGCATACCTCCTGAACTGCTCTGTCGTGAACAGATCCTGATCACCAACCCCGAAAACCAAGGCCTTGCCTTGCGTCAAACCCCTTCTCTCTGGACCAGGGCAATCAAACCCTAACTTCAGCATCCCCTGAACCTGAGTATTTCCACCTCGACATCCCACGACCGATGTCCTACCCTCACTCCCAGAAAAAAATTCAACGAGCCTGAGAAAGGGAGAGAGGAGGAGGGCGAAGAGGAAAGGAGGGGGAATCATACATAATTTGCCTACTTTTATCAATTGTCGTCCAAGTAATCCCATCCTTATAGACCACTAGGGAGGAAATTTGCGTCATTTGCTTCTCTGGAGGGGGAGGCATCTTCATCGCAGACGGAAGAGTCGAAGTAGTCCCAACCTTTTTATATTTAACAGACTTGGAGGTATCGGGTTTAAAATACCCAAACAACCGGCCCATATTACCCGCGCTAAGGCTCCGATCCAAATCCTTACTTTTAAAGTCCGAAATGCAGTCGGGCTTAACCCTGGCCCAAATCCTTTTTCGAAGCCTGAACCCACTTCCACTACTGTGACGTGTCAACTCATTATCCTGCCTGTTTTAACAAACTGTAAAAGTACTAAAGGTGTCATTAGCGAATGAGTTTTGAGTGCCTTTCCTAGACTTAATGATATTGCGTTTTAGCACTTCCAAGGATATTTTTTTAAAACCTACGAAATGTCCTTGTTCCCATAAGCCTGTCACTTTTAGCTATGTCAAAATACGTAAAAGTTCAAAATCATCTATATGCTACTACAATTTATGTTTGTATGCGATTAAACATGAACAATCTAAAGTACATCGAGGAATAACTAATAACTGTGATGAATATTGCATATAGATATTGTGACGCAGAACGGGATACCGGTTCCGCGATTTGAGAAGGAATGAAGAGGAGTTTACTATTCACGGCACTATTCACGTGACACTATTCACGTCACTATTCACGCAGCACTATTTATAGTGCTATAGTATGATTTGGGTTTTCTTAGGTAATAAATTGACTAAAAAAGAAATAGAGATGGAGAAAGAGAAGAGAATAAGAGAAGAAATAGAGAAAGAGATAGGGATAGAAAGATACCTTCGGCTTCGCACCGAATTAACTTGGCTTCGCACCAAGAGAAGATGGCTTCACACCACAAGAGAGATTTCTATTTCTTCATTCATAATTTTTCATCATTAAAATCAAATGGTACATCACCTTTTATAGAATGCTCCCGCATCATATTGTTTCCAGGAAAAAAAAAAGAATAAAGCAAATGGACGTGCTGCATATTTTTCCATACGACACGCCCAAAGCGTGTTGTTTCAATACTTTGTAAATCTACATGGTTCATTTGGTTCCTTGGTTAAATATCTGATTTTGCCTCATCATAGTTCTTGTGAGGATAAACAAGTAACCATATTACCATGGTTTAAAATCTCGGTCTCGAGGCACATCTTGGTCATTTGAGAAAATGAGACATTCCGACCAAGATGGTATGAGACAAACTGAGACACATGCATTGTTCTTGTCATCTGTGAGACCGAGATGTTTCAAGCAAACCATTCGAAGACAGAATGTTTTTTTTTGAAAAGGGAGGATAACACCTCTTGAAGTTCCACATTTACCACTTATCAAAAAAAAGTTCCGTATTTACCCCTTTACTGAACAGAATGAGTTGCAGTTGTTTTGGCATCCTACTCGTGAGAATTATATATACTGATTGCTGGACCTATGAGTATATGACTGAAAACAGGATCCCGTTTTTGTTTATCTGATTTCATTAATATGTAGGCTTTGGATTTATCTGACTTCTGCATATCCATATCTGTCTGACAGGATGGGAAGGGATATTGCATATGATTGCTGGTCTTGTGATCTGCTCTGTGCTGCCTCTTCTCCAGATCTGTACAGAATAAATTTGGAACAGGTTTTCCTTCATTGTAAATTTTTTCTCCATGAAGTATATAGAAAGAACTATCGTGCTTTGGTGCCCCATGTGTCAGTAGTTGTTGTTCTGTGTGAATGCTTGATAGATATATTACTTATTTGCATCTATTTCTGGTATTCAGAGAAACACAATTCGGCGGAAACTACATTATCAAGTGCAAATAAACTTTCTCTTAACGTGGCAATTCATATAGAATCCATGATCTTACTAAACATTCATCGAAATGTCTTTTCTTCATTTAACGATCAATGCCATCTATTTGTACTTGTTGATTTCTGAGATTGTGGGGACTTCAGAATATTTATTACATATATCATCAATGGTGAAATTTTTCAGCAACAATCTATGAATCTATCGTTTCAATGTTAAACGGATTGAGAATGCAGATTGCACATGCACATTATTAAGCGGTGATCAGACAGTAGGGATCCCTCAGTCTTATCAACTGCACACACAACTTGTGCCATGTATATATTGGCTTTGGTATAATACCATTATGACTGTACACCCTGATGCTTGCATTACAGAATGTCAATCAATTGAGATACATGCTCGACACCCAAGTCAATGATTGGTTGATGGTCTAAATGGCCAACATTTAAGGTCTGCTGCCTAAAAATTTAGGACTGATAGTATTGAACATCATTGACGAAGTGATATTATTTAATCATTTATTTGTCAATTAACTAGAATTTATTGATAGGTGAGATGGAATGGAAATAAGGATTAGGGATTGGCACCCTCTATACAACAAAAGGAGAAAAACCTGTTTGGCAAAAGGCTTGACCAAGTCACTGACACTTCTCAAAATTAGGAGCGCTAATATATAGAGCTTAGTTGCAGGAAACTCCTATGTAGGGCGATGTTCCTGCTTTAGAATGCGCTTCCACGCTTCTTACTTGGGACCTTTATGGACTTGCAGTTTAAGTTGACTGAAACCCGAACTTGTTTGAGGCAAGACTCTTGATTCACTAATAACAAGAATTTGTAGCTCCAAAGAAGAGGGAGGGCTTGGAGTTTGCCACATCAAAACTATGAATAATGCCCTTCTTGGGAAATGGCTTTGGAAATTTGGCATAGAGAGGGATAGCCTTTGGCGTAGGGTGATCTCGGGAACCTTCGTGGATGGGAGAGTAGAATGCCTACCTCTACGTATGGCACAGGGGTGTGGAAAGGCATTTCTAAGATGATTGGTGATATTAGAAACGGCAGCACTTTCAAGGTGGGCAACGGCAACAAAACTCATTTTTGGGAAGACAGACGGTATGGAGAACAATCTCTTAAGGAGGAGTTTCCTCTGTTTTTTGCCCTTTCGAACCGTAAAGGGGAGTCAGTTAGTGGAGTCTCTTCCATGGAGGGTGGTACTCTTGCTTGGGACCTGGGTTTAAGAAGGAGGCTTAACGATTGGGAGATGGAGGATCTTGCCCCATTGATGCGCCGCCTTGAAGGTGTCACACTTTCGGTTAGAGAAGAAGACAAAAGGTGGTGGATCAAAGATTCGAAGGGTAGTTTCTCAGTCAAATCATTCTACAACATATTCAGGGGCCCAACACAATCCTGCTTCCCAGCTAGACGTATTTGGTCTACTCCCATTCCTTCTGAAGTTATCTTCTTCGGTTGGTGTGCGATGCTGGATAAGATCCGTTCGGTGGAAAATCTTAGGAAACGTGGGATCCAGATTCCTAGCAGATGTATTCTTTGCCGGGGCGACGAAGAAACTACCAACCACTTGCTTATCCACTGCCGGGTGTCAAAGAGTATTTGGGATCCTTTCCTATGCCTTTTCGGGATCTCCTGGGCTTTCCCCAGGTCCGTATTTGACACTTTTGTTGGTTGGCAGGCCGCAGCTTTCTCTCCAAGTGGGCGTAAGTTGTGGAGGATTCTTCCTTTCGCGATTTGCTGGGAGTTATGGAAGGAACGTAATCGGCGTACTTTTGAAGACAAAGAGGCCCAAGTAGAGAAAATCGTTCTGAATATCAAGGCTACTTTATACCATTGGGGTTCCATTATTTCCGAGCTGCAAGGTTTCAGATTTGAGGATTATGTTTTCCGATGGGAGCGATTGATGTTGTAGCTTTTTGCTTTTTTCTCGTTCTTGCTTGGGGCCCTGCTTTTGATTCCGTTTTGGTTTTTCTCTTTCATTGTATAGTTTTTTGGGGCCTTCTCAGCCCCCTTTAATATATATCTTTTACCCATAAAAAAAAAATAACAAGTACTTGACAAGAAATTTCGAAGAACAAAGCTCAATAATTCTCTTATGTGATGAAGAACTTGAGAAGTTATGAAGATAATGTATTCTACCACAAAAATAATATTATAAAGTTCAAATATAATTTATTAATCACTAAATATATTATTTGGATCTATGACAACATAAGTAAATGCTTTTAAAATAATTTAAGTATATATTCTATATTTTATATATTATATTATACTATATCTATAGATATGGATGTATATAGACACTTCGTGAAATTATAGGAGTAGCTCTAATAAGTGACAAAATGAGGGAAAGTTGATTGAGACGGTTTGGTCACGTACAAAGAAGTCCAATAATAGCACCAATGAGGAGGAATGTACAAGTAGAAGGGCTTAAAAGGGCGAGGAGAATGTCAAATGGACTTGGAATGGGGTTCCAAGGGATTTTAAGAAACTCGCTTACAAGATTGAATAGAGAAACGAAATTCGTGCAGCTGACCTCATACTGTTGGGAAAAGGGTTATGTTGATGATGATATATGTATATAGATATATATTGTACAAATGCTTCCCAAGTGTTTCAAACCCTACGGCTTCCTTAAAACACCCGCTTCCTCGCTCCTACATTTGCTCCCCCACCCGCTCCGGCGCTCCCGCTTTGTGCAACTAAGATATAGAGGCCCCGTGGCTGAAATCAGCCAGATTAGAGGATCTTAGCCTTGCAATAAATTGATGTTTTTGGCTATTAGACCTTTTTTGACATCCCAAGGGAGTTGATGGTTAGGATGATGGCGGTGCTAAGGATGACAGACATTGAATTAAACAAATGTAATTAGAGACTCAACATAAGCAGTTCTTTATGTCAAAAGAATGAAAGGTCTTGCAGTTAAAATAATCCATAAAGATGAATTCTTAGGCATTTTGTATAACTCTTGACTAGCGACCATGTGGATTTGTATGTGAATGTTATAAATGCACCTAATGTAACTTCCCCAGTCGAATATGGACACACTGATTACAAAGTTTCAGGCATGCTATTTGCGATGCGAGAGAAGTGTGCCATTTGAGGCTAAACCAATTCGTAGAAAAGACTTTAATTACCCCAGTCGCATTTGACTCACCACCAGCATATGAATGAAAGTAGCAGCAATTTCGGTCCGCTTTACGTGATAGGCACATTCTGTCAGGCTTCCCTTCCCTTTTGTTGGTGCCCCTCATCAGCTCTAAAAGTGAGAGAGATAGTCGGTTCATGAGTTCATGTGGCTGGCTGGCAAGTTATTCTGGTTTGAATCGCAGTACTTTGGCCTGGCCTTGTTGTTGGCGTGTGTGTGGTTTGTTTTGTGGTTGATGATGGAGCCTGGAGGATGAGTGATGACCCCCACAAACCTGATGCACCGACACGTCTATACCGTTCATTCCTTGTTTTAATAGATATATTTGTTAATATACTTTTTAGTTTATATTGTTACACAATATGGGAAAGTTCATTCCTTATTTTAATAGATATATTTCTTAATATACATTTAGTTCATGTTAATTATACAATATAAGAAGAATCTATTTAGATAAGCTGATACACATTACATAAAACATGTAAATAAAATATTCAAATAGATTAAAATTTGTTTGAAAGAGTTGTTGCATGTGTTCGATAGTGTCTGACATGGAAAACTCTTAGAAAATGGAGTGTCCTTGTTACAAAAGATGCACCCAGAAGTAAGTGGATCTGAAGTTTCTCTCTTTTTCCTTTTTTCCACAAACAACCAGGATTGGAGTTTGAAGAAGGGGAAGGAGAAGGCGTCCTTTACCAGCAACACATAGAGGAGAATCTCTTCAATCACATAATTTGGGCTTATAGAATATGAAAAATAGACAATTTTGAAAAAACTGATGTCGACCTATTTTAGATATGAAACTATCTGATTCAAAAGGGAAGAACTTGCATCTGTCCATACAGTCGTCCATGTACCAGTATAAGATTCAGCAGCTACTGCAGCCCTTTCTTCATCGCGGGACTCCAGGTTGAGGAGTTGCTCAAAATACTGCTACTATATTAGTGTCTTTGGTTTCATAGTCAGGAGTAGAATAAGTCAATTTCTTATTTTTAACACTATCTTTGAATCCAACAGTTGCTTTGGTCTCTGTTTATAGTCACATAGGTCCCTCCCTACAACTCATGAATCAAGGATTCTCTCAACGACAATGGAAATCCCAATGACACTGTCCTCCACTCCTAAATATAGTGACATATTGCTTTTAAATATTCACTTTTAGAATATCTGTCTTTGTTAGCGTCGTTATCTAAAAGAAAATCTTGGCACTTTCCTCCTGTCAAGGACAATGGGATGGATTGAATCCCAATGATATCGAATCGAATCAGTATCACGAATAACATTTTCCTCCTAAATAAATGACATATTTCTTTTAAATATTAACTTATAGAATATTATCTGTCTTTGTTAACGTCATTATCTAAAAGAAAATCATGACACTTTCCTCCTGTCAGTTGTTTAATGTCTCATATCTTCAATCACATTACGTGAAACATAGAATATCTGTCTCTTAAACCTTTTCTCTGAGAGGTGTCTTTATGGACCTTATTTATTATGTTGTGATTGGTATACGGCATATTTTTCCCTAGTTTGTTATGCCTTGGGTATTTGTTTTGGACATTTTATATGTGGCAATTCTTCATATTTGGTTTATTCAACTGCTTTATGCACATCTTCTGTGAATACTGACACCGTCTTTCTAATTCACAGGGGTGTTTTCTCTCCGCACTTAGGACTCAATCCCCAGCAATAAATGTTGTTTCCCAAAGGTTGTTGGAAAATGTTATAACTGTTGTAGTTGGAACAGTTTTTCAGCTAATTTTTCTGCATGAATCCATAGTTGTGTTCTAAAATGATAGGCATTTGCTTATTTGAACGCCGATGTGATTTTTCTTTTACAATTCAGCAAGCTTCATGGACTAGTTGCTTGTGGTGGCGAGGATGGTGCCGTGGAATGCTTTGACTCGAGAATGAAATCTTCAGTTGGTAGGATTAATGCTGTCGCACCTGCTGGTGACATTGATCAGGTAGTGCTCCTTTTTTTCTCTAGTGAATTATTAGGTGCAAGGGATTGGGGACAGATTTCTGAGTATTGGCTCCTCTACGTTCATGGAAAGTGGAAAAATTTCTTGGATACACTATCCTGAAAATAAGACACCTAAAAGTATGTAACAAGGAGACGGCACTTTTAGGGCTTTTTCTTATGTCGGACAAATTGATACACGGACACATGTGTCGACACATCTTGGCACACATTTGGACACGTATGGCCATGTCATCCTGTATTTTAATATTTTTTTTATTAAATAATGATTTTTAAAAGAAGGTTTATTTGTTCTATCCTCCATACCAGTCACAAAAATCTCTGATTAATCAAAAAACTCGGTGATTAATCAACGATTTTGCCGATTAATCGGCGATTGATCCATTTTTTCCCTTCTAATTTTGATTTTGCCAATTTTAGAATTTTGATTGTGAATGATGAATCATGCTTATGAGTTATGACTTATTATTATGGAATTATAGATGCGCTTTCCATCATATAAAAGTGTTCTGTTAAAAACAACATTTCTAACTTGAAATATGCCAGATATATTTTTTTATTTTTGCCGATTTCTCTCGATTTTTACTGAATTTATCCGAATTTTCCAGAGTTGACCCCTTGCCTATTTATTGTTGAATCCCGACTTTGTGACTATGCTCCATACAACTTTGTTAAGTTGTTAAACATAGTCATACATAGTTGATAGTCTTCCCTCTACTTATGTTATAATGTTATTGGATAGTTTCATGGCTGAAATGTTTTCTTTTACTTTCATACATTTATCTTCTAATTTTTATTGAAAAAGATTTTGATTTAAATATAACTAGATATTATATTATAAATTCTGTAATCAAGGCGCGCGCCTCAGGCACAAGGCACACCTAAAGCGCCTTAGAAGGGTCAAGGCGAGGCGTGCGCCTCAAACCAGGCTCCAGGCGCATCAGGCGCGTGCCTCACTAAAATACATGTTTTTTTGTAAAAAATTTGTTCTTTGGCCTATTATATTAAACATCGGTATGATAAGAGAAATACAATTGAACCTATCTCGTTGAAAGACATTGATGAAAGCAATGAATGACTACTCGGGGAGATGGAGTCGAAACAGAAGGTGGAGTAGCAGAAGATGAATTGGTGTTTGAGGATGATAGCTTGACATGGAGTGTTGTTGCGAGAGTTACTGGAGTTGGTGAATCAACATCAAATACTAGATCACAATCAAAGTCAAGAGTAAGAGCAAGGGCTTTAATAAGGGAGCCGGAAGAGGAAGATGCCAATTCGGAGGAGATAGAAGAAGAAGAATATACTGAGGAGGCTAACACATCTGATGATGATGGGATGAAGCTAATGATTATATTTTAAATGATGTCGATGTTAAATAGAACTAATTGTGGGCTATTTGAAATTTTGAACATTTGTTATCTTTTATGTTTTATGGCTTTTTGATTACTTGTTTGTATTTAGATAATGACAATGTTAACTAGAACTGCTTTTGGGTTACTTGAAATTTTCGACATTTGCTATCTTTTATGTTTTATGGCCTAATGATTACTTATTTTGTTATTTTATGATGTTATTTTTCTTTATTTTTTTATATTTCTTATATTTATTATAATTTTTAATATTGCACCTCGCTTCAATCAGGCACGTGCGGCGTGCCTCGCCTTGCACCTTGTGCCTCAGGCGCTAGAGGTCCTAGCGCCTTAAGTGCGCCTTGCACCTTTAACTACCTGGAATTTATAATACATGTGTACGGTTGTGTTTACGAATTAGTTTAAAGGCATCATGTTAGACACCTTGTATCTGTTTTGGAATGGACATGTGTACGTGTCATCACATTCTTTGGTAGGAGTCTTATGTCGTGGCGGAGTAAGAAATAGTGTGGTGGATCAGATTAGCACATAAGCTGAGTATCGAGCTATGGCTCACATTACTTTTGAGTTGACATGGTTGAGGAATCTTCTCTAGGAAATAGGTTTTGCAGTTGATCTCCCTATTTCTCTGTTTTGGGATAATCAAACGGCTGTCCATAGTGCTTATAATCCTATTTTTTATGAGATGACCATGTACATTGAAGTCAATTACCACTTCATCAAAGAGAAAGTTGAAAATGTTGGCATTTGTACTCCTTCTGTGAAGTCAAAACATCAGTTAGCTGATGTATTTACTAAGGCATTGAATCACATGACGAGTGATTTCTTATGTTCCAAGCTTGGTATATCTAGCTTAAAGGGGAGTGTTAATGTAACACTGTAATTTCTATACCTTTACATTTGTTACAACATAAGTATATATAATAATTGTGAGGATCGACTAGTGTCAATGACACATGTCCATGTCATTCTTACTTACCTTATGGTCCTTTAGTCCAAGAAAGCTCTCTCATTATGTGTGTTGGATTTGAAGGAGGTTACTGCGTTAGAATTTGATGGAGACGGGGGCTTCCTCATGGCTGTTGGAAGTAGTGCTGGAAAGGTACGACTCGACGACTCATCATTTTGACAATATGAGATATAACCCTATCATATTTTACATCAACTTTGTAACGATTCTCATAAAATTCTTTTTGGTCAATTTAGTATTGGCAAACTTGTTTTGTAGTATCATGATTATCCAAAAACTATTTTACAAGGACACTTCACTTTTAGGGCTTTTTGCCGTGTCGGACACCTCGACACCTGGACACGCGTGTCGACACTTCCCGACACACATTTGGACACTTATGGCCGTGTCACCCCTTATTTTAATAATTTTTAATATAAAATTGATTCCTAAAAGTGGGTTGGTGTGTTCCATCCTCCATACAATAATAAACTAATATATATTGTCTGCTTTATTTTTTATTTTTGTTATTTTATTAATAATTTTAAGCATTCATATGTATTAATATATTATAATTAATACATGTACGGACGTGTCTACATATCGTATTTTTTTATGTTGCCGTGTCGGACACCGACCCCCGTGTCAGTGTCCTTGTTACATAGTCCAAAAATGATTTAATGGTTAAATCTTGGAAAACAGCATATTCCTTTAGGTAATTACTTTTGCCATTTTTCAATTTGATAGACCTCTTCTTTATTTCCGGAAAATTTTATTTTTCACCATTGATTTGAATTTTACAACCCCTGGTTGTGGAGAATATAATTTACAATCAAGTTACATGTTGTGCAGGTTCTATTTATACTTGTAATTTGGGCAAATTCCACTCATTATTTTGTTTTTGTTTCGTTTTTAAAAGGTTGTATTGTCACGTTTTTTTTTCTCTCTTTTCCTTTCCTAAAAGCCGCTGGTAAGAACATCTCAGATCAAAGCTCCAACTATCAACTCTCACAACCAAGGATTTAAAGTCCAATTTCGACCTAGGTTTCCATCTAGGTTGAAATCGAAATTTCACCCCGAAAATTTTGGGCGTAATTTTGAAATATCAGTGAAATCTTAAAAAAATTATAAATGATAAAATTATTATCCTTTGTTTATAGAAATAAATTATTCTCTCTCTCTCTCTCTCTCTCTCTCTCTCTCTCTCTCTCTCTCTCTCTCTCTCTCTCTCTCTCTCTCTCTCTCTCTCTCTCTCTCTCTCTCTCTCTCTCTCTCTCTCTCTCGTTATTAATAAGGGAAAGGTCATAATGGAGAGGTTCTCTTTTGATATTGAACTATAGAACAGAGGACCGGAATTTTGATTTGGGTTTAGTCTGAAACTGTTGCCAAAATTTCAAGAGTTTCACCGAAATTTAAAACCTTGTTCGCAGCTGTTATTATTATTTTTTTTTTTCTAAATAAGGAGAATTCCTTGTTGTAGTTGGATATTTTTTCTTAGAAATTTGGACTTTTTCTTTTCTTTGTTGAGTTTACATTCTCCTGTTATCACTTCTAATATAACCTATCTTCTCATTCTTTTTTCATTGAATATACAGGTATTGATATATGACTTGCGTTCCTCTAATCCTATTCGAGTGAAGGATCACATGTGAGTATTTTTTGAGATTTGGTTAATGTTTCTAAACATCCAGTTACTTCCTCATAATGATGGTATCTACATTGACTTGTTGCTTCTTGCAACCATTATCATTATACGGAAGCCCAATATTGGACATTAAGTGGCACCAGACTCTTAATTCTGAACGACCAAAGTTGATCACTACAGATAATCATATTGTTAGAATATGGGACCCTGAGATGGTAATGAATTTTTTCTCTGGAAATATCATTTGGCAAATAGATGAGATATTTCAACCAAGGTTTAAAAGGGGCCGTTATAACGGTATAACGGACTGGGGCGTTTCCGTTTTTTCCGTTATAACGAAAATAACGCTCAGGGGCAAAAACTGAAAATAACGATAAAATGGCGCCGGATTCAAATTTTGAATTTTGAAATTTGAATTTCAGATTTTCAAAAAATGGAAATAATGGCCTTTTTTTATCTCAAAATTTTCCAGAAAATAACGGTCGTTATTTTCTGGGCTTTTTAATGGTATGTAACGTAATGGGGGAGGCCTGAATCCGTTATAATGGCCGCTATATTCGTTATAGCTGCCGTGTTTTAAACCTTGATTTCAACAGTTCATAAATCTAGGAAATTCCTCCTGTAATACTATTTTGTATTACGTTTACATTCATTTATTATAGAAGATGACAAGATTATTTTGTGTTCTCAAGATAAAACTAACTAAGCAATCAAAAAGCAACTTAGAACAGATTTTATGAGATCAAGAAAGCTACAGGCCATCTTCTGAAATAAACTGTTTAGCCTGAACCTTGCTCGGTTATTTGATTTGAGAATTTATTGCTAGATGTCATATATGGTGAACTTACACTGCAATAACAAGCTTCATACTGGCTACAAAAAGTACAATCATTTTTATATCATTAAGGAATGTTGCTTTTGTGGTTATGATGGATGCCTCTACTATTAACCTCTCTGAAGAGATACATATGATTCAGCCTATTTATTGTGTGATGGTTACTTTATTTTGCCGATGAAGATGACATTTCATTGTAGCAAATAAGCTGTGCTAGGTAGTTTCAAGAAGTTCTGATAAAAATGGTGATCTGCACTAGTTGAAATAGCATGCTTTGTGAGCCATATCATTCTTTCACTTATTTATTTGAGGAATTTAAGAGAGCTCTCGGGTTTTTTAACCATACTATGTGATTCTTGTTGTAATCTTGGATCGTAACCAGAATAAGATATTAGGGTTAGAGATGGAAGAGAGGAGAGGAGAAGAGAATTGAGGGAAGAGGAGAAATCGTGCAGAGCTTAGAATAGTCTACACGATTTCACCCAATATATATATTAAGTGAAGTTTTACAATATTACAAGGGCCCCCTGTAGAATATAAGATATTACAAGTAGGTCCCTGACAACAATTCTTAGTATCTGAAGCAAATATTTACACTTACAGTAGAATATGCAAGTTTTTTTTGGAGTAGCTAACACAGACTTGCGACATTATTGTTGTGTAATTACCGTCTAGTTGAGGAAGTCATGCAGGAAAACAGGTTGACAAAGTAAGGACTTGAATTTGAGAGGCAAAGTTGCATCATTTATATGCTTCTGAAATTTATATCATCTTTTACTTTTATGTGTCTTCAAATTTTTTTTTTTTTGTGATTCCATTTTCCTCATTTCCAATATGTATTTCCCAGTGAATCATGCTAGACTTCGCAGTTTGAAAGAGTAGGATAGAAATCTTATAATCTTGCAGTTGCCATGACTTAAAAAGCTATGTAGTTGGGTTCAAATAGTTACTTTTTGCTAAACATTTCGAACACTCTTACAACCTTTTTGACTCAACTAAAAATCTCATTATTTGGTAATGATGATTAGGAAAAGTCACGTCTGAGTCGTTTTTCACAACGAACCAAAATGGGCGCCTTTCTCATTAAAGCATGTTTGGGTTTGTAAAGCCACCCACCAAACAGAAAGGGGTTGATTTCCATATTAACGGACTTTATGCAGTAAAATCTAATTGTGGTGCATTCAAACAGGCCTAGTTTATCTCTGTGTTTGTCAACTCCTTATTACTTGCTCTTTTTTTAACTTACGAACAACCCACAAGGGCCACAACAATATCCGTACCAGTCAGGATGTCCAAAGGGTTAATCCAATCCACCTATACTACCTATCCCCCCCGAGAAAAAGGAGTGGGGGTGGTTAATTTACCTGTGCTAATATGTAATCCATTCTATGCGTATCTTTATGAATTTTGCAAATGCTTACACAATTCGATGATCTGCCATAACTTACAAGTTCCTCTAAGAGATGACTTCTTGGGGACCAACTAAACTTTTGATTGCTCTAGTAGTGATGTTGTGGGCTTTCTTATTTTCCCATTATGTGGCATAGTCAAGTCTAATAAATATTGTCACGAATGTTTCATACTTTTGCTAGGTTTTGTCAGCTTTGTAAATTAAAGAATGACGGGACACCTAATTGTTTGCTGATTCTTACTTCTCCTCCTAAACAATTTAGATACATGCTCAGGTGGCAACTTGATTTCTCTATTGCTTTCAGGGAGATGGTATGACCAGCATTGAACCAACGGCTGGAGCTATCAATGATATATGTGTGTTCCGTGAGAGTGGGTTGATATTATTGGCTCTGGACTGCAGCCAGATACCGTCTTACTTCATACCTGCTCTAGGACCTGCTCCTAAGTGGTGCTCATACCTGGAAAATTTAATGGTAGGGGCGTCTTTTGAGATGTTGTTCATATATGTTTCATAGAATTATATACCTTTTTATTCTTACTTCCATTAGGTTCATAGGTTCTAAAGGTTCATATTCTTACCTCTGTTAGAACTGTGATTACAGGAAGAACTGGAGGAGGGTGCTCAAACAACTATATACGATGATTTTAAATTTTTGACAAAAGAAGAACTTGAGCAGTTGAACTTGACGAATTTGATCGGCACTAATCTTTTAAGAGCTACATGCATGGCTTCTTTATTGATTATCGGTTGTATAAAAAGGTAATACGGCCTTCTTGTTTTAAACTTCTATCTTCTATGAGGCATGAGAGGAAATAATATTTTACGAAATAGAACCTGGTCGATTAAGTCTTGACTGTTTTTATGAAGCTTTTGTCCATTGGCATATTTCAGTTGTCTCCAGTGGACACAGTTACCTTGGGAGTCCTAAAGTGTTAGCAGTTCTGTGCCTATATATTTTAATATAAAAGTAAATTATGATCTAGTTACTTTTGAAACATTTGATCACAGTTACAATATCCAAATAAATAGACATATTCTGAGGTGTAACATCCACCAGAAATGACAAAAAATACTCCTTTCTTTCTCTCTGACCCGACTAGAGAAATTGAAGCTCATTTATAAAATGGGCAGCCTACACGGACTATTGAACAACATTTTTTTTAATAATAATAAGTATTGGCTGAAAACGATACATATACATATCGGCAGGGACCGAGTCAAGATACCACTATTTCGAAAATCACAGGGTTTCGGATGGGTTTCGCTGGTATTTTGGCTTAACATTGGTAGTTTCATTGGACAATAGTAGTTCCTTAAAATGCAGTAAAAGGAACTCCCAAATCTCTTTTTTGCTTAATATCTCCTCCATGCATGCTCCAACCCATCTGAAACTCTCACTACCTGCCCAAAAAACACACCAAAAAATAAAAAGAATCAAAGAGAGATCCGTGATTTATTCCCAAAGGACCAAATTTTGGGTTTTTATTATTAGAGGAAGGAAATCTTTCTTTCCTTCGAGATTCTAAGTAGATCTTGCTATAATATCAAAGACATGGATTTTTTAGATTATTATCCGTAAATAACTTTCTTTTTTTTCAATTTTTAAAATTGCATTTTTTTATTTTTGTGATATTATTCCGTTCAACGTTCAACCTCTTATAGATCTGAATGTTTTATTCTATGTGATGAATGTTGTGTGTAGATTACAAATTTAATGTATTTTTGTTCTATTTCTTTTAATTTTTAGTATTTTTATGTAATTAAAAATTATGAAAAAGTTAATATATTTATATATTTTTTTACATTTTTCTTTCGAGGTTTTACAGAACATAGAGATATATTTTTTGATCATATTTATGTTTGCATTTGATATTTGTAGTGTATGCTTTCCAATTATTTTCATGTTTACTAGTATTTTAAGCAATTAAAGAATTACTAAAAAATTATATTTTAAAGTTTTTCTTTTAAATGTTTTTATAACATAGATCTGAATGAGTAACATAGAAAAAGTTAATTAATATATGTTTATATAAAAAATTAGAGTAGAGAATAGGCTTAGAATGTAGATTTACAAGACAGACTAGAAACCTATTGTAGATCAGCAAGATAGTACTTGCAACTCATTATTCTTAGGTATTAATCAAATATAAGTATGTAGTTTTTTGCAAACCTTAGTATATTAATATGTTACCTATTTTTATGATTTTTTACATAGTTTTTCCTGATTTTTTTTGGCAGGGGTTTCGATAGTTATTAGGCCATATCACATGTTTCACAGAGTATCGGCCCGTTACGGGAAATATGGCCAATACATATGGCTGATACCAATCCGAAACCTGAGTTTGTGAAGGATAATAATAGTTATTTGGTCAAAAACCGTGGATTGAGGTAATTAGAAAAGATTTGAAAAGATATGATTTGATGGAAAATATAGCTCTAACTAGAGTCGAATGGCAAAATAGGATTCATGTTGCCAACCCTAATCATTTGGGATAAGGCGTAGGTGATGATAGTTTTTCAAAACCCAAATGCTGCTGATGTTCAGGATTCTTGGGGGTACATAGTAGCAAAAAGAGAATGAAAAGACAGATACTTCTAACTTGTGTGTGTTCGCTATTTTTTTGACTCCTTTTTTAACATTCCAACTTTTTCTTTAGAAAAAAAAATGCAGTGTTACCTTACGTTTTGCAGATAACTGGTGATTTATCATTAATTGCTGTCGGATATCATGTTTCTGTATCCACTCTTGCAGGCACAAACCTTGGCAGATCCATTTGCGTATGATACTTACATAGAACAGCGGAAACAAGAGAAGCTGGAGGCAGAGCGTGCCTCCCGAATTACGGTCAGTTATTTCTATCTTCATCTTTCTGATATTTTGCTAATATGCTTGAACTATGCATCTAAACCATTTTGGTTGGAAAGTGACTGGACAATTGTAAGTTAGGCAGGTTCAAATTATGCCTTTGTTCATGCATTCCTGCACACATCTGCATCTGGTGTATAGGGCATATTTATGAGCCCTTGTATATGGACGTGTTGGTTCTCCCAATATGAAGGTTCACCGACACTTGCTGGCTGGTTATTTGTAGCAATCTAATTGAGAAAGATCAGAAGGCCTTCTGATTGTCCTATAGCTTATACCAAAATAATGAATTTTCCAATCTACCCAATGAGAAATTGCCACTTGTTTTTCTTTTGGATAAAACCAATTGGCTGTGGAATGCTAGACTATTGCCGATTCATTTTCATCAGAACAATACAAAAGCCCCTGATACCATCTACGTAATAAATGATAATTAATACTAGTGAGTTTATAAAACACTGCAACTGTGGCTTGATCATCTAAAAGAGCCAGAGAATACTCATATTCAATGAAACCAGAAAATATTGTTGTTTGATACACCAAAAAGTGAACTCTCTCTTTCCTTTCAAGAAAAATCGAAGTTTTTAATTCCGGCTTTTAGACTCATCTCATGTTCCTCTTCTTTTTGTGCAGATGGAGAGAAAATTACCTAAAGTGAACCGTGTTCTTGCTGCTCGTCTTCTTGAAAATGAAGCTCAAGAGGGTGAAGTCAAAGAAGGTGAAATGAATGATGTTGATGATGCTGACACAGAAGAAAACATCCAAGAAAAGGAAAGGACTAAGCAGTGAGGTGCTGAAAGACGAGCGTTTTGCAGTATGTTTGAAAACAAGGTACAATCAATTGGTCATTTGGCAATGTTACTAAATGAATCAACTGGGTGTCAACTTATTTTCCACGCATTTATGGAGCTCTCTTTTGGCCAAACAATGCCATCAACGAGTACTAAGCTTAAAAATAATTTACTGTATCAAAAATATATAACTGTACTATATCTATCAAAAGGTCAACATCTACCATCACTAGGTTGCCTTCTTGGAAGAAACCTAATACCTTGGGAGAAAGATCTGAGGTTCGAGTGACAGTACCACTAATAAAAAAAAAGGGCGATGTCTTTGATGTTTACCGATCTTCCTTCTGTTGAGACTAGAAATTAGTTCTTATACATATTGTGGAACAGAAGATAATGAAGGGAAACATGTTGCGCATAATCAATGACAAACTCTATATATTATTAATTGGGATCAAATAAAATTAAATGAAAGCCCTTGGGGAAGGAATAAAAGGGATACTCAATGACAAAGGTGTACATGACACATGCTATGATGTTACAGTTTAGCGTGCATATCATTGAAACGGTGGAATTGATTGTTATTCATGTACCAACTGTTTATTCATTTTTACCTCAACAATGCAGTATGTCATTTCATTGTTATGTGATTCCGTGTTCAGGACTTTCAAGTTGATGAGTTCTCCCAAGAGTATGTGTCTTTCCGTCCTATGCCTGCCAAGAAGCAACCATCATTGATTGAGGAACATTTTGAGCCAATCATGGAGGAGGATGAAGAGCAGAGTTTAAGTGATTCTGATGCCTCAGCAGCGCTTCAATCATCAGAAGATGAGCTTAACAAGGACAAAAGTAAAGTTAAAAAGAAGATGTCACGGGTTCCAAGGTGAGTTATTTATGTATTTGAGATAATGGTCTATTTATGGGGAGATTATGCCATTTTGATTAAAAAAAATTGGATTTGGCATGTTTTGTATTCTGCTAAACTTGATATTATAATTGATCCGAAGACTACAATATGCTCAACATCGTTTCTAGAAGGCCCAGCCAGGCTAGACCATTTTAAAGTTGGCTTAGCGGCCCGGATATTTCACGATGGATCTTAACATCCAAATTTTAAATAAAAAAACAAGATGCTTTTGTATAGAGCCTCCTGATTTTCATCAGATGTCTAAATGCAAGCTTGTGTTTTACTAATGATGTTCTATGAAACCTGCAGGCTATATGAAGTAAAGGACGAACGCCATGCAGAAGCATTCTATAACCATGTTTTGCTTGCAAAGGAGGATGCACTTCCTCTGGGAGAGAGGGTGGCAGCTCTCAAAGACCAGCGGACTTTTGGTATCCCTGGTAACGTGAAGTTGGGACCGGGCGGATCACAAGAGATCTCCTTCGTTTCCAGAAGCTCTGCAAAGTACGAGGACAAGGAGGGACGAGAAGGAAAGAGAAGGGGAATCCAATCCTTGGGTCTGCAGCCAGATAGATCAGATTTCCAAGGGAGAGGAGGGCGTGGGAGGCAGTCGTGGGAAGAGCAGAGGAAGAGGCCGGAGGTGAGGCCAACTCTAATTCACATGTGGGTACACGTTCATCTTGCCTGATGTTCTTCGGTTTTGCTTGCGCATCATTCAACTAAATATGCAGGAAGAGGGAAGTAATTCCACAGTTACCATATTTTTGTCCATTCAACTAATCGAGGCTCTGATGAGATTTTGGGGAGATCAAATTTTATGTAACATTAATCATTGTTTTTTTTATTTCCTTAATCTTTTAAGATTTTTCGGGAATTAACCAGCAACAAAGGTGGTTGTAGTACTATCTATGTATCCACTATTTATTGTTGATAACTACAACTGGATGTGCAAAGCCAAACAGCCATTAGTCCTTGATATCGTGCTCTTCATGTTTCTGGATTGTTATACAGTCAGATGAACATGGAAGGGAACTGTTGCACCACAATGTTTCAAATTATTTGCTTTGCCTCAACAAACATTTCAACCAAACGTTACAATGGCGTTTCTATGTTTGCATGTTTGCAATATGGCAAATTTTTACAGAACAGATATTGATGCCATTAGAAACACATTGACATTTGGCTGGTACTTGTTCGTAGAACTTGTTAGGAAAAATTAAAACTAAAAACTTTCCATCTGGAGAATTTTGAAAGGAAAGAAGAATGATAGGATGGAGCTTGCTCTGCTCCCTCTCCTGTTTGCACTTAAACCTGTCATACAGCTCTCTTTCTGCATAATCCCTCCTTGACTGGAAGTCAGCCTACAGGATTGAGCTTGCACTTAAAAATGGGATTCTTGGCTACGTGAGCCAAGTAAGATCACAATGTTCATTTGAAAGCCTGCAAATTTGAAAAGAGAGTTAACTACAGCTTGGATGGAACTTGCCATTTCTTTTATTATTATTGCACTTGCCAAATTATGTTGTATTTATTAGCAAAGATGATACAAATGTGCAGCGACCCATTCCAGCACATAGCACCACATACCAACCTTTGCGTCATGGTTTAAAAACGGCCTTTATAACAAAAATATTGGTCGTGTTACGTTATGTACCATTTTAACGTTCAGAAAATAATGGCCATTATTTTCGTTATAACAGCCGATATTTTCCATTATTTCTCCATTATAACAAAAATAACGAGCGTTATTCTGAAAAAAAATGTAAAAAAAAATCCTTAATTTCCGTTATAAATTTTGATTTTTAGCACCATTTTTTCCAGTTTTTTTCCATTAACAGAAAAAAAAAATGGCCCCCGTCTGTCATAACAGCCCCTTTTAAACCTTTTTTCGCCATTCAGGCCCATTTACCTAGTTCAGCACATTGATCTTGCATTTTAGGCCCTGATTCCCCTCAGAAATGTTGTCTGGAAACAATTCTTACCCATAAAAGTTTTCTAGATCATATTTTGATTTATGAATCCCCTTAGAAAACTTGTGGATAAAATCATAACAGAATCAAAACAGCTCTGCTTCAAAATTAAGAAAAATGAAAAATCAAAAGCATGGGTTCCCTAACAAGGCCAATCAATCCCCTACAAAGCCTTCAAAAACAAATTCTTATCTTTCAGTGTGTACTATTTTCAAGCCAAAGACAGGAAATGTGAGAAACAAACAGCTCAACGCTTTCCACCCCCACCACCAAGTTTGGGGCCCTTTGGTGCAGCACCCTTGGGCATGCTACCCTTGCTCTGAGTCTTCTGTGCCTTGGCCGTCACCTCTGCTTTCTTAGCCTTCTTTTCATCTTTAGTTTTCTTGATCCTCTCCTTAATTTCACTGCAGAATACAAAAGCATTTAGTTGGCAAATATGGAAAAGGAATAAGTTTTCACACGGTGCGACTTTGCTCACTGGCAGATGAGTTAACAACACTTGGCAGATATTGAAGATGGAAAGAAACCATACCGTAAAGCAGCCTCACGAGCAGCATCTCGGACTTCTGCCTTCTCAGTTCTTCTCTTCTGAATCACCTCCAATGTAGCACCCACAATAGACCTAGAATAAGGTTTCTTTGCAGCACGACGCCTCTTCTTCACAGCCTCTGCAGCGATGTCCTGTGATTGTGTCAACAAGCAGATTGACTTAATGATCGGCAACCCAATAGCTAGAAAGGACATTGTTCAGAACACAAAAAAGAGGAGCTACTTCAAAAAGAGGATTACCTTCTTATGTTGCTTCCTGTACATAGTCGTCCAGGTAAGCTTTGACGGCTTCAGTCGGTTGTGGAAGTACCTCTTGCATTTAGAATTAGCAAACAGGAAGACCTACATTGATTAATCAAGTGAATTTAGTTCATATTTCAATGGGAAGCTCATAAAAGAGAACACTGGAATGCAGTAAGATGAATTAGTTAACAAATACTCAGTGCCAATAAAAACTGATGATGCTCAATATAAAAAAATAAATTACCTGTGAATCTGAACGAACAAATCTAATACCCTTACCAGGGTATATCTTGGCACCACTAAAGCGGCAGAGCTCAGTCCTGAAAGTGCCAATCAATAAGTATTGAATCTTATATTTGGCAAAAAGAATGCACATATATATTGTAATTCCATTAATAGTTTATCTAATACTGAGTGAAATAGAAAGCAGTGAGCATATTACACAACAAGTCCAAGAGATGAGATGCTTTAAATTGATAATTCGTTCTGCAATTGAAATTAAATCGGGAAAGAAGCTTCCAACTATGTAAAATGGATGCTCCATTTCTCAAAATTTCAATGTCAGGCACACTTGATGGGTATAGTCGGCAGGGCCATTTGTATATAACCATAACATTACATGCTATTACCTTCCGGTACATTTATAGATCAATGACAGTTTTATGTGCCCTTCAAATGTAGGTACTTGCTTAATATTTTTTGAACTTTTATTAACTGACAATGCAATTTAGGCTTCCTTGACGCTTGGAGACATGCACCATGTCCATGTTACATGGGGTCAGTCAGAACGGTGAGTCATTAATGTGGAGGAGTTCAGTGGAGCATGTTCCACCATTACTACAACTAATCCAATACACATTAAACCAGGGATTTTTTAGATCTAGGTGCAACTTAATTTCAATGTGGCATTTAGCTCATTGTAAGAGATAAGAGGATGCAAGGAGGTCTGATTTGGATTCTCGGCAGCAGTGAACTCCACAAACCCACTCCAAAACCAGTATTACATGGACTATTCTAAACAAGAAAAAAATTGATGTAGCACTTTTAATGTAAAACACGATGCAGCAATCTTTGTGAATTGGCATCTGTACATTGGGTGTTGCCAACAGCATTTTCTGGAGTATTCTTTTTTCAAAACGGAAAATATATGTATGTTCCAAATAGTTCGTCGGTGTTGATGCTTTGCCCTCCCAAAATGCCATGTGCCATCTATGTTAAACAACCATTTACCCCAAAAGACTGACCTATTGGGGAAAGGAGAAACAACTATGTATAGGAAAAACCAGCCTGATTGGTGATTTCTAGCCACTGTATTTAACGTTTATCACAGTCGACCCTATACTGAGTAGTCACGAACACCCAACACATGATTCAACCAATGCATTGAACCTAAAATATCAGTGATGAGACCCATATCTCCATACGTCTTAGGGCCTGTTTGGATTGCATAATTGCAACAACAACAAAAAAACAGAAAATTTTCTCCTTGAAAAAGCTCCTAAATGTATCTTTTCTTTCGCACCAAAATAGTGATCCAAACAGGCCCTTATGCTAACTTTCTTAGTTGTTTGTTTCCTTTTCTCTTTTGGGAGTGTTTAATTAAAACAGGAACAATATCTAACCCAATAATCACCTACTTCAATCTACGACTTCCTATCTCAATGGATCCAAACCCACCACTAATCATCCAGTGTGTAAGAAGTATAAGTTCTGATTGAAGACGAATCTAATCGGTTTCTCTAGATGCATATCTTCCAAAAATTGAAGCTCTACAAGATCAGAAACAGAAGTGGCGATTTTGCAGATAATGGTTCGAGAAAGCTTAATAGATTACAGAATCTTGGATATTAAAGAATAAATCAACGAAGAAAACACGTACTTGAGAACCATGGTTGCTGCTGCTGCTGCTGCTGCTTTGCTCCTCCCGCTTCTATCCTTTCAGGGAAAAAAAAGGAACCTCAGAAGTCGAAACCCTAAATCCGAGAAATGTAATAAATTCACCTTCCTTTTGGAAGAAAACTCCCAAAAAGCCATTGAGAAACGTTATGACAAAAACACCCTCGGATGTTGATTAAATATCTGAAGCACCCTGCCTTCGCTTGAACTTGGACTTCGAGTTTCATTTCACTTGGGGTTGGGCCCAAATTGTCTGGAGATAGAGAAGACCTTAAGGCCGTGTTTGTTTGTTTTTTTCTTTTTTATGTGTTTCTGGATGCGCGTTGAGATGAGAAGACCTTAAGGTTGTGTTTTTTTTTTAACACATGTTTTTTAAATGTGCGCGACTTCAAATGTATGGTGGTTGGACAATATCAACAAATCGCGCGTGAAAATCAGTTATTTGTGTTTGTTTGCACAAATAACAATAGATGTTGCATCTGATTCAGTGCATCGCATTACATTGTAAAAATTGTGGCTATACACACCAAAAATCATCCCAATTGGTAATCTCTAGCCATTAGATTTTAGTAATTTTTAAGATGTGATTCTAGCCCTTGGAATCAACTATAATTTTAATTTCGAAAACTAAAACCAACGGCTAAAAATCATCATACAAGCTGATTTTTTGTATGAAGATCTACCAAAGGGTGGGATAAACATCCATGCGGTTTTTGGGCTGGCCCAGATGGCAGCGATGAGTAACAAAAGCTGTGCTTCCGCAAACTAAGAAGTTTCAGGTATACCTTGTTACATCACGACCCAATTAATTTCTGGTGCTGACTATCATTGTGAGGTCAACTCAATGGATGCTAAGATTGTCCAACATGATCTTCATGTGAGCCCCACCAAAAATATGATCAATTTAAATCTGTAACCTTTTAATTTATTTTTGAAGTTAAATATTGAAGAATCCGATAAGAGGTTTAGTAGTTTAATTTAGGGTTGTTGCCACATTTTGTAGGTTTGACCCCCTCTCACTAATATTCTAAGCCGATGGGGGTACGTATGATCTTTTGTAGCACCACCAATTCCCTTCTCTTAGGTTGCAAACGTGTGGGTAGTAGGGCTGCAACTCGGGCGGGTTTGGCGTCAACCTGAACCCAACACGGTTTTCAAGATTGTGAGCCCAAGCCCAACCCAACTCTAGGTCGGGCCTAGAATCTCCAGCACGAGCTCAACCCGATTGGGTTAGTCAGGTTGGCAAATTACTCCATTTTTCTTATTGCTAGGAAAGGTTACCAAATTTGTTTATATCAATTTCTAATATAAAAATACAAATAAGAATTTTTTATTTGTCGTCTTTACAAACATAAACCGTATTAAAAATGAGTTAGGAAACATAAAACACATTAACAAAGTGTATACATTTGTATTCGCAGTGGTGTATTGTCGGGCTCGAGTTACCCAAAACCTCAGCCCGAGCCCAACCCAAGCCCTCAGGATGAGCCCGACCAAGTTGCAGCCAGAGTGGGAAGTACGAAATGCACAGTAAATTAGTAATCGCAGCTTATTTGTCGATTGAGTCCATCCCCAACCGTGTCGGAGTTGAATTTTACTAGATTGAGTTTTTGAACCTTCCAGCAGTACATTCAACCTCAAGGGTAGGGGTGTCAATTTTACCCGATTTAACCGAAATCGAACCAGAACCGAAAACACCGGTTCTGGTTCCATATTTTTAGGAACCGATTAAAAAAGAATTGGAACCGAACCGAAACTAATGGTTCCGGTTCTGGGTAGTTAGATTTGGACCCAAAACCAATAAGAACCAGAACCAAACCGATAAGAACTGTAACCAATATATAAATATGGTGTTAAAATTGTAATTTCATCATGATTTGTACCAATATACCCGGAACCGAAACCGAGAAGAACCAATTAATCGGTTCCGATTCCGGATCCATCATTTTGAGAACAGGAACTGATAAGAACAGGCAATAACGGTTCCGGTTCTGGCTACCTTAGGAACCGAACCGGAACCGATCCCTTGACACCCCTACTCAAGGGTAGGGGTGTAAACGGGCTGGGCCGCAAACCAAATCCTAACCTCGGTCCTCTCCTTGGCTCTTAGGTGTGATGGGCCGGAGGCTGGGCCGGGCTGGGGTGTCATGACTTGAGCACAAAAGGAGGGGAAACAGCACGGGCCTGGCGGACCAGATGGAATAGGCCAGGACCAGGCCTCATGGACTGGATCATGTTCCAAAATGCCAAGTCCAGGCCCAATTCTTAGAGGAGACATTTTGCACGGTAGGCAGCTTTTAGTTAAGGGTCGTGATGTAACAAGGTATACCTGAGATCTATTCAAATGCGGAAGCGGCATTTTGGTAGTTTCCACTTCCTCTAGGCCTACTGACCGCATGGATGCTTAGCCCACCCCTTAATAGACGTGCATACAAAAAATCAGCTTGTTTGATGATTTATAGCCGTTGATTTTAGTACTAAAAGAATAGTTTCATTCAACGGCTATAAGAACGCCTTAAAAAGGGCTAAAATCTAATGGTTAAAGATTACCAATCAAGATGATGTTCGGTGTGTATATCCATCAAGTGGTGGGATAAACATCCATGCAGTCAGTGGGCCCAGATGACAGCGGTGAGTAACAAAAATTGTGCTTCCACATTTGAAACAGTATCAGGAATACCTTGTTACATCTTTTTTTCTTTAGTTAACTCCCTACCTCCAGATTCTCAATATCAGCCTTTCACGTGGCAAGAAAACCCCATCTGAGCAGGGTGTGAAGTCTGGGAAGATGACAACCCTTAAGTGGGCTCCACTACTAGTCTACTTCTTTCGTTCTTTTTCTTTTTCTTCGAATTTGAAAGTTCAAAGTTCAAACTTCAAAGTTGAAACTTCAGTACGAAACAGAGGCAAGTGGGAAGGCCCCTCAGCAATCAAAGACCTCCGGCTTTCTTACTTTTCTCTTCTTTAAAGCCTTAAAAACAAACCAAAGCTCCTTTCTCTCTGACTCATAAAATCAAACAGATAGACTACAAACTCCTCCCCAGATTCACATCTTATTCCAATGGAGGAAGAATCTGCTATGGCCATAGAGGAGGTGAAGGGGGTTCCAACCCACGCTGGGAGGTACCTACAGTACAACGTCCTCGGCAACCTATTCGAGGTCTCCGCCAAGTACGTCCCTCCCCTCCAACCCGTCGGCCGCGGCGCTTACGGCATCGTTTGGTAAAAATATTTCTCTCTGTTTTTTTTTTTCAATTTATTTCTTCTTTAATATGATTTTGATGTTAATTCTGTATTTTACACCAACAGCTGTGCGACGAATTCTGAGACAAATGAAGAGGTTGCAATTAAGAAAATTGGGAACGCATTCGACAACAGGATTGATGCAAAGAGGACACTTCGCGAGATCAAACTCCTCTGCCATATGGATCATGAAAATGTACTCATGGAGTGTGTAGTAAGTTTCTGTACTTGAATTCACAGATGAACTAATAAATTGGCAATTGAACTATTGCAGGTTATCAAAATTAAGGACATCATACGCCCCCCACTGAGGGAAAACTTCAATGATGTGTATATCGTATATGAGTTAATGGATACTGATCTACATCAGATAATACGCTCTACCCAGCCATTGACCGACGATCACTGTCAGGTATTTTATATTTTTTTTACTGCATTCATGTGATTTCCATGTTTATACATGTAACACTAGGTTAAGTGATTTTTCTAATGTTTTATTTTTTTACAAGTATTAGATTAAATGAATAATAGATACTTCAAAATATTCATGATGCTTCTACATCTCACATGGTTTTAAATCAAGTCACCTCCATTTGTGCTATTTTTCTAATTCGCTTCATGGGTTTAAAGATGGGTTTGCAGCTTCCATGTTTGATTTCTTGAAAGATCGTCTAGTTATTTTTTTAAAACTTCAATTTATGATTTTAGTATAATTAGTTTCCATTTCAAGAAATGATCATGTCTTCTAATATCTTTTAGGTCAAGTTTCCTTCTCAACTATCTTTTCAGTGTCTTTGACTCCTTACTTATGCACCGACCGAACACAAAAATCAAATGAGAGTGGAAGGGTGCATTGATTCAAACACCAGTTGTAATCTCAAATGCAACATAATGAGAAATGTGTTTGGAGAAGCTTCTTGCAGTGATATCCTCTGTATCTTGGCTCTAGTGCACAAAAGTGGCCCTTTCAACTGCTTTTGTGAATGTAAATGCCAAAGAATTCAACCAAAAGACATGTAATTGGTGTAATCGAATCATAATTCAAAGTCTCGGCCAATCCTTTTCTGGATGAGGCGATCCAGATCGGGATCGGAGCCCATCAATCCAATCCAAAAAATGGATCGTCTCGCTCGAGATCACTGTTTCCCAAAGAAGTCTCACCTTGCCTCAAGTGAGATGCACTGATCCTGTTCTAGATCGGACCGATCTGGATCTGGATTGGGATTAGAGCCCACCGATCTGACCTCCGATCCCGAGATTTTGAACCATGAATCAAATGTCTATTTGAACAACCTTTGCTTTGGTACAAAAGGCATCCTGAAGTACTTCTGTTGGTAGCCTATGGGAAGAATTCCCGTTTTCAAAAGCTCTAGTTCATAGAGATTCTGGCATAACACTTGCTAACATCATGAATAACACTTACTTATATGATGGTCTTTTCCTTTCAAAAACCTTAGTTTTCCATGCCAGAACGTAGTTCCATGCAATTCAAGTCTGAATTAGATAGTCAAAAAATTCACTTGAAGTGAATTCACACGCCCTTCATTATGCAAGTACACGGTCTTTGTATTGAATTTTGGCTGAATAAAATAGTAAAATTGTACTTATAAAAAAAAATAGTAAAATTGTCAAAACACACAAAAGAAAATCCCAATGATATAACTCTAGTCAAATTAAGTCTATTCCTAACATCCATTTAGAGACATCATGTCGACTCTCGCTCATCGGTTAGTATTCCAACATAGAACTCAGATGTTAGCATTTGAATATAACTGGTTCTGTAACTCCCCTTGTGATCCAAAAGACAGTTTTCTCTCTCTCTCTCTCTCTCTCTCTCTCATGGCATTTAGTTATGAAACGATTGAAGGCATGCTTGCTAGCCTTCCACTTTTAGTACATATCTCTCCAATGTCTTAGCCACTAAGCCTATTGTGAAGCTTCAAAGAGACTTTTTATGGAGCGAGGGAGGTGAGAAGAATTTTTTTTTTACCAAGTTAGTATGTCAACAAAGAAATTTGGGGGTTAGGCTTGATAAAGTTTCTAGGGATGTATAAGGCTCTTTTTGGGCCATGGTTGCATAGGTCTATTAAGAAAGATTGTGCTTATTGGAGGAGGGTTATTTGTCATAATATGGGGCGAATTACCAAATGTATTCATAAGTGTCTTGAATGGATGCATATTCCTTTGGATGGGGAGGATATTCGTGTTTGGCTTGATCCAAAATGTATTTTCTATGTGCACTCCCTTTATGTTTCATTGGTTGACTTTTTAGGTGAAAGGTCTCTGGTGGACCGTTGACCACTTGCTTTTTGGATGGTCATTTTGACTGTTGACCACCTTAATCACTGTAAAAATGGCAATTTTGAATTGGTTTATTATGTGTAAAGAGCACGAGGAGAGTATTAATTACTTATTCATCCATTACAAGTTTGTTTGGAAGGTGTGAAGTTTTGTCCTCTTGTTATTTGGCATTTGATTGTTCTTTCTTAGAGATGTTGGGGATACTTTTTTTTTTTGCTTGGTTAAGTGGTCCATTTAGTGTTGGGGGGAATTCTTTGGAGGACTCTTCTTTATGCCTTTTGTTGGCGTATTTGAAAGGAACATAATCGTCAGATTTTTCAGGATTGTAGTAGGACATTATCGAAGCTGCGTAAGTCTATTGAGTGGCTCTTGATAATATGGGCATCTATTTTGACAGAATTCTCAGGAAATCAAGATAGACTTTATTTAATTTGTATTATGTCATTTTCGGAGGCTTAGCCAATAATTAAGTCATTGGCTACTCCTACTCTTATTTTTTTCCTTCTATCATAAAGTCTTCTACTCATTAATACAATATGTTCTTGTTACTAATAAATAAACTCATTCTTTTTATCGGATTTTGGCAGTATTTTCTGTATCAATTACTGCGAGGGCTGAAGTACATACATTCTGCAAATGTGTTGCACCGAGATCTGAAACCAAGCAACTTGCTCCTCAATGCAAACTGCGACCTCAAGATATGTGACTTTGGGCTTGCAAGAACCACCTCGGAGACGGATTTCATGACGGAATATGTTGTGACACGTTGGTATCGAGCCCCCGAATTGCTTCTCAACTGTTCAGAATATACTACTGCTATTGATATTTGGTCAGTTGGTTGCATTTTCATGGAAATACTAAAAAGGGAGCCACTTTTTCCTGGTAAAGACTACGTTCAACAGTTGAGACTTATAACCGAGGTTTTGATCCATCCATCCATACCCCTTGCACTTCCAGAAGTAGATATATATTGAGATCTATAGTTTGAGCATTATTTAGACTCACATCCATGAATAAATGGAACATCAGGATATGTGGCGCTGATGTAGAGGGTTGGAATCCACTATATGGTGGGTCCCCCATAAGGAGATAACCTATGCCAACGGATAAGTCTTATGATCCAATCTTAGTTTTCCTTTTCTGTATGGTTACAGGTATCGTATCATGTTTATTTTGACCTAATCGGGTCTCCTAGGTAGAGACCCATTGAATGGTGGATCCTAACCCCCAGCATGTGTGCCATGCATCCTGATGTTCCATTAATGGATGATAGTTAGCATCGACAGTACTCAGCTTATAGAATTACCTGTTGTGAATATTTGGCTGCTACTTGCTTAAAACTTTTCCTTGATTATTTCCAAAACAGCTATTAGGATCGCCAGAAGATTCAGACCTTGGGTTCCTGAGGAGTGATAATGCTCGGAAGTACGTTAAGCAGCTTCCACAGGTCCCAAAGCAACCATTCTCTCAGAAGTTTCCAGATGTGTCCCCCACAACCATCGATCTTGCAGAGAGAATGCTGGTTTTTGATCCATCCAAACGCATAACTGGTGTGTTTCTTATCGATACTTCAATCTTATACTGTTAGCTTTTGCAATAATCCGCCCTTTTCTGATGAATTCATATTCTTTTCATTGAAATTTGTGTGAAGTTGATGAGGCATTGAACCACCCATATTTATTGAGTCTCCATGAGATCAATGAAGAGCCCACTTGCCCATCTTCTTTCGTATTTGATTTCGAACAGGCATCCTTAAGCGAAGAAGATATAAGGGAGCTTATATGGAGGGAGTCTCTGGACTTCAACCCAGATATGATGCTGTAGTCCATGATTCTAGTGTGTTCCTTGTTTTGTTTCTGTTGCTTAATTCTTCGAAGTCTTGATCGAGGTCTCATTTTGGCTTGAAAGGTAAGTGAATGTATCATATGTGATTGGATTTCTGTATAAGCAGTGGTTAGGGAGATAGGTTCTCCCTTTGTGAGAGGTTGTATTGAGTGGGTGAAGTGGCGAACACCACTTCTATGTTGGTATAATTTGGGGATATTGTTGGGTTCAGCCTCTTCGTGAATCCAATACCCAAGATGGGATGGCCTGCGGAGGAGCAACAGTATGTTCTCCAACCTTATTCGTTCTTACTTTTCTCTGTACATTCTGAATATCAATACAAAAGGCAGACGTGCCACTGTTTGCAGATCGCTACTGCATGTATTTCGTTCCATTTGTTAGTACTGATGCTTTACTCACTTGTTGAGGAGTCGAAGGCATGTATATTGGATGAGGAATAATCTCGTGTTCCTTGTGTGGATACAACAATCAGATTGTATCTAGAGGAATAGATGTTCGATCTTCACTGCGTGATACACAGGTGTCAGTTCAGAAGGCCAACCGATGCATTACGATGAAGATGTGACATTTATCTTCTTCTCACTCGGATCCAATTTTTTGTGAGATTTTTTTTCTCGCAGTTCTCCATGTGTCATCAATAATGAGTTAACTTGGTGATTCAGTATTACTGTGGACGAGTAAAATGGGAGAAAAGTCCTAAAAAATTCTGATCAAGGAAGAACGCATACCTGTGAGAGGACTGAGAGCTGTCGTCCGTACTAGTGACGCAACCACAATTTTAATGGTCCCTCATTAAAGATCTCTTGGACCAAAATTGTTATGCTTCTTAAGTGATCGTTGCCATCTAGGGTGTATTGCATTCTTTTGGACAGTAAAAAGGATTTGGAGAGCAGTCTAGTTCAAATTCACAGATGGGATTGTGACTATACATCCGATGGATCAATTGTCAAACTAAAACTCCAATGAAGAGAGATCTATCAGATAGTGGGTCCCAAGTTGGAATTCTTGTAGTTTCTAAGGAGCAATGCCGTAATGAGATCCCACAGATTAGCATTCCCTAAATTCACTTCCCATCATTTTCTCTTCTCCTAAAGCTTTCAAGGAAATCTGTGTATATACTTGAAATCTCCCATCACCATATCCTACCACCTCTGTTACTATTTTTTGATGCCCCATTAGTCTTCCGATGTGATCCTGATGTTGAGGGTGAGGGATGAACACTAATGCAGTAGTGCCTCAGACAAAATGTCGGTGGTCCACACGACAACAGTGTATCTTAGGTCCACACTGTTGTATCCTAAATCTTGAGATGCGTGTCGAGTTTCAAATTGAAATAACTATAGCAATTGAATTGAGGATATAATGATGTGAGCTTCAGGATCACACATCACTTCTATGTTCATCAGTGTCACACTAAAACGGCAGATATCAATGACTCGTTGATAAACAATGTAGAGAAAAAATAATAATCAGTAGCTATATTATAGTTCGCTAGGAACCTCTTCTTGCTGCACTTCCATCGATGAAAGAAAGATTGTCAAGGTGGGAATTAATAAGTACTGCTGAAAGCAGAAGAATTGAGATTTAATTCAGAATAAACATCCCATTAATTTCCAGCCAGTTCTGATGCTAAAGTGCAACAGCAATAAACATGTTCTCAATCCCCTCCTAATATTGATAAGTGGGGAAACCTTTGCATAAAAACTTAGATTCTATCCACTTATTACTGAATAGATGTCCAACTCATAACATCACAGTTCATGAGATAAAAAAAACCTGATTAATACATAGACGATTTCCTCTTTGACAGAATTGTTGACAACAGTGAATAGGACCACTGAGTACCAACTCCACGATCCCTCTTCGAAATGAACACTGGCAGGGAGGCTGTCGGTGATTCTCATTCGCATGCAGCATAGGCGTGTAGCGTCTCTCTTCACAAAGTGTGTCTCTCTCTCTAAGTGGATGCTTCAACGCCTGGTTCACGGATTTGAATTGATGTTCTTGATAGGCTAGCTTCCAGCTCATTTAATTCATCCATGTCCAGTTCATCATCGTCATCATCATCAGGAAGCACTTCCTCAGCATCAGCAACTGAAGATGTTGAAGTACTTGGCCCCCCTGCTGCAGAATTGTTCTTGGCCTGAAGTTTAATCCAATTAAAATGTGAGCACAAGTGCATCTAGAGTCATAAATACCAAAAGCTTACAAATGCACAATGGACAGGATGGCACACTTAATTATGTATTAAAATGAAAAAAAATAATTTGCAGTTCTATAAGAAGCATTTTGAGTCCAACCTAGAAATCAAGAAACAACCTAGAAAAACTGAAACTTTTCTGCCTGTGTTTCCTTCTAATGGAAATACAAAACCCACAGTTCCAGCTTTATACCCAAGATTAAGGTAGGTACATTGTCAAGCATGGTTTAAGGCTTATGATGGTCATGATGTTTAAAATACCAATACATATCATACCATATTGTAAGATAGGTACGGTCTTTTCATATTACCAGTCGGGGTATGTATTGTCAGTATTGATATGTATCAGAATATTATTGAAAATAATTTATATATAAATATGTCAGAAAAAAGTCGTATTTTTGCACTAAACATCATTTAAAAAAAATTGAAGCATTAAACATAGTTTAATGTATCAAAGCATACTATCGCATATAGTACAGAAGTTTGATTCTTTTTAGTATATATGGTTGTAAAGGTAGTTTAATTGTTTTCAACATCATGTTTTAGGATATTTATATGTCTAACACAGTATAGAGTAATATATTAACGGATAACATTGTGTATCAAAGTGTATTCTACCATATTGATCTGTATCAGTTTTCAGGTTACCAACATGCTGGACATTTGTTAGGCTTTGATGTTTGAAACAAATTAACTCATTCTGAGGCTGGTCTGAAACTGAGCATTTGATCATTGTCAGTTATTATCAACAGCATGGGGCAACCGACAACCCATTACCAACACGAAAATCAATATAATAAGAGGCATGAGCAAACCCAATATGAGAACAATTGTGTTGCACAATCCAGCAGAAAATTTCTTTATCTATTCCTTAAAACACCTCTGATCAGGCTGAGATTGTGGTCCTGAGTCATAAAAGATCAGATGACCAGACCCTCAAAACTGGGAATGGTATTTGATACTCTTCTCAAAATATACTACTCTGACAAGAGTTACAAAAATAAGAAGCAATATATGGGCAGATAGGTTGATGCTAATTTGAAAAGAAAAGGCATATTATCCCTCACGCAGTAAATCAAAGAAAACCTACAGCTTAGAAATTATTTCGTCCACCATAATAAATCCGGTAAGAGGTTTGAGTATCAGACACTTTATGCAGTGCCAAATCCACTTGCTGAACCATTAGCTAGCAACACAATAGGCAACCTCGATACAGAAGGAACGCTCTTCAAAAAAGTAATGTCATGCACACATGGCCTTCACTGTGGAGGATAATAGTATGAAACTACATTAGAACAAAATTAACCCAGAAACACTACAAGGTCTAGAATGTAATCTAAAGGTGTATTTCTAACATGAACTAGGAGGCAAAGGTCAGGATTGGACAATCATGCACATGAGGACCTTTCTATATCATGACAAGAATGGGCATTAAACCAAGCTGTATGCAGGTGACAACACTGAGGAACGGCCATGGACAAACTGATAATGTAAACATGTGAAATTGCAAGTTAATACATTCTCCCTTTTCTCCTTTTTACCAGTGGCTCACCAGCCACTGCATAGTACATCTAGCTCAAAAAACCTTCCAATTGTGGGGCTTAAGAGATGACATACCCGAAACGCAAGAATAAAATATGGAACTCAGTATTGATAAGTGTCACTAAGGTATTGAGGTTGCCTGTTCGACATGTAGATATTTGCAATCCTAACATATATAAGACAGCATCTTACTGTGAGAATACATTTCACGTATATCAGCAGTTCAACAATCTTTTTGAGTGCCTCCAAAAAGCACCTTTGAGATATTAGAACTAGAAAAGTATTAATGAGCATTTTAAATCTTGGCTCTTCAACCACTTTGAATTTCACGAAATCTCCAAGAGTTCCAGAAGAAAACTCAAGAAGGTAAAAGTGGCAGAGTTACCTTCTGTTCAGTGTCATCAGGCTCTTCTCTTTGGTACTTTTCATATGCCTCAGCATCATCCATGAACAAGCTGGCATCTAACAGGAACAGCTCGCGACCACTGCAATAAATGAAAAGTTCAAATTAATCAACAGCAAGTTAAGCAGAACACACAACAAAGTTTGGTAAGTAAGAAAAACAAAAGTACCTCATCCGATCATTCTTAGCCCTCTCTATCTGTTGTGCAGCAAGGCCAGCTTCTCTTTCTTCCATTTTTTTCTTCTTCCAATGCATGAACAAATCAGGAGTCATCGGGGTTGAAGTTGCTATTTTTGCTCGCTAAGACCAAAGATTCAGGATATTGAATTATGAGAATTAATATACTACAAATCCAGGTAGAAAACAAGAGATGGTCTACGACCTACAACACGCTTCTATTGCAATATGGATGGGGTAGAAAATAGCAGTAAATCCAATGATTACCTGATTTTCAATCTCTTCCTCAATAGATATCCTTTCAGTCTCTTCCTCCAACAAAGTCTTCATTTGAGATTTTAGCACGTATCCTGGAGGAAGAGCATGTCTGTAGTGGCACTCTTTACCACCATTTGGACAAACCCAGAACCAACCATATTGTTTCTTCTCCACTGCTTCCAAAAAGTATTTACAGACCTGCTCATATATCCAGATGCACTAACGGATAAAGATTGTGCTTTCTCAAAAAGAATCATAGGTAATAGAAAATACTTAAAAGGCCCAAAAATCCAGAACTATTTGAATCAGCCACAAAATCTATATATATATATTCTTACTAACAGATTACTAATGGACGTGCGGCCCACATGCAGATGAGTTAAGAACTGATTTTTGGTGAGGGATATCCTCACCATGGAGATCATACTCACCAAAAATCAGTAATTTTTGAAACTTCTAACCCTATCAAATATGAAATTTTTACGGATTATTGAATGAAATTTTTACGGATTTTTAGTTCCTTGTGAACTCTTGGGATTTTGCTTGGATTAGCACCCTACAGGAACTTTTTTAGGGATTTTCACTAAAAAACCCTTAGAAATGCATTAAATCAAACTCCGCCTACGTTATTTGGTATCAAAGCAAATTCCATTCCCTGGAACTTGGAGTTTATCAACAAAAGTCCTGCCAACGAGAAAAGGAAACAACCGCAATCTCATTAATCGGATGGAGAAAATCAATAGATTGTTAGAACGAGTACAGAAGTATTGCTGCAACTTTTGGAGTGGCACTTAGAGGAGCAACAGGACACTAGAAATCCATCAGGCAATAGTGAAGATGATTCATCCAGCGTGAACGTCCCACCTGAGACCCATCTAGTCCATCGTAATGATGAACATTAACATCAAAATCCATTGCTTTAATAGATTGGAAGTCACCACCAATCTGTGACAATGATATGATTAGATAAAACAATAGTGGATCTATCTTCAATGGAAAGCCTATTTACGATGAGATTATTTGGAGAAGGCGATGGTGGACCTATATTTCATAATTAAGCCATCTACAATTAAGGGAAGACTCTTTTTAATTTTGATAAAGGAGCGTAATGATGAAGAGGCTTTGGTTGAGGATAAACTAAGTATCAACAACTTTATGCCTTCCAAGTGTTTGATCAATTACCAAAGTGAAGGTTTTGGTGTTAGAAATTATTGTATAAGTAGTGGATATGTGCACTATGATAATGATAAATCATCTGAAGACATGTTCGATTATCTAATTTATAAACATGCATATGAGGATCCTTTCTTGAGGAGATTTAATGCATCATCATTCATGCATATAGAGGAGGTAATTCAACAATATAATACTAAGCGAATCGTGGTGAAGCGAAGAACCAAGGAAGGTAAACCGTAGATGATTGTGGGTCTACATCACCAGTTACCACCAAAGAGAGAATATGGAAATACAGCCAATCAAACTCGAGGACGAGTTTTCTCCAACTGAAGGAGAACGATGCAGTCAACCGATCAAAAAAATAAGCTTCCAGAAGACATAACTTTTTATTCAATTATCCGATTGAGAAGCTGTCAGATGCGTTGAAAAGCTCTCTTCGATGTCTACAACCATCCCTTGACTTATGTCGAGATTCTAATGCTTTGGCCTTCAAAACATTATTTGAAATTTGGCTATGGGGTTAATGACAAGAATAAAAGTGGTTTAGACATTATAAAATTTAGATTTAGGGTATCTTAGATTGATTTCTTAGTCCTTAAGTTAGCTTTTAGGGTTTTATTTTCTTATAAATAGTCGTTAAAAGAGCATTATAAAGAGAGACTTTGATTATTGAACGAAATTTACTTTTAGAGTTTTTCAGGTTCTTTGTGAACTCTTGGGATTGCTTGGATTAGTACCATGCAGGAGTTTTTTTTACAGGTTTTTGCTCTAAGAGAACCTTACTAGTGTGTGGAGTCGAACCCTGGATGCGTTAAGAAGGAAGCCTCACCCCAACTCCATTATCAACCTAAAACACAATAGACTCTATTCACCAGCAGTGGTGGAGCCAGGGGGGGCCAACAAAATCCTGGCTCCGCCACTGTTCACCAGTGGTGGAAACTTCTCAAGTTTCTTACTTAAAGTGACATTTGCCATCTTATCATGCATGTGAAATATCAGTTAATCCGAATTGTTCAAAGAAACAAATTCCACGAAAATTCATGTGTTTAATCATTTTCTTTCATCCAATAACATAACAAACATACCATGAAACCATCTCAAGCTACATAATCAAAGTAGGACAGCTTACAGAGCATTTTTCATATGCATTAATAAGTCAGAAGCATGGATTGGAAAAAAGAAATTAGAAAAATAAAACATGTAAACCATGATTTATCTTCAAAAGTCTTAATCATACTACAAAATAAATTAACACTCTAAAGCTGAGATAGAGGACAGAAAACATACAATCTCAGTTGGTTTATTCTGGTTGTACTCTGTTTTCTTCGACTCCACGACCTTCTCCAGCATCTCTTGATCCCAGTCCTCCATTGTTTCTTAACCAAAAAGAAGTAAAAACACCCGACGGCCCATACACATATCAAGATCGCATAAAAACAACAAACCAGCGGCTGAAACAGAAACAGTGGAAACAATAAATGAATGAAATCAGGTGTAAATTTAATCACCTTCGTCGCGCTTATCACTGTAAATATCAATCTTTTCGCCCTTCCTCTGGACATTCAAATCGTGTGAGAACTTGCACTTAAAACCCTTGGCACATTGCCCCACTTTGAAAAATTCGCATAATATCGACTTGGGATCAACACCTGAGCACCATCCCAGTATCGATAGTATACATAAAATCAACACATAAAGATAAAACAACACAAACGATCGAAAACCCGGATAATATCAAATAAAAACGTACCGAGTGGAACTTTGGGCTGAGTAACAGCAATCTTGAACAAATCATTCAACTCCTTCTCTCTCGCCTTCTCCTCTTCCTTCTTTTTCTGTTAAACGAATTAATTTGGAAGAAAAAAAAACAGTTTTTACAGTTAAAATTGGCACAGCGAAAGAGGAATTCGAGACAGCGAAGAGAAAAATCTAACCTTTGCGGATATCTTTGAAGCGTCGGGCTTGGGTTGAACGGATTGCTGAAGACTCTGGACGTATTTCTGGACATTTTTGCTCTTGTTTTTGTTCTTGAGTCCAAAGGTCTTATCTTCGACCACCTTCTGCTTCTTCGCTAAGTCGGTTTTCGACTGCTGCTTTGGAGGCATCTCTGATCAGCATCAAAAAAGAGTGCACGCCTTCAGCTCTAAAGCTTTTTGTTCTTCTGGTTTTATCTGAATCTAGCTGAAAACAAATGGAGATTGCTCGATCGGTGTTCTGTCTCTGAGAAAGTTTTTTCTTTAATCTCGATGATCGATTAGGGTTTTTTACTTCCCTTTAGTGGGTTTCTTTTAGGTTTTTTTTGGTTGGGTTTTGCAGAAAAAAGAGGATATTAAGTTTCGATTTCCCGATGTCTCCTGTTCTTCTGTTTTGACGGTTGCAGCTTGCAGGAGATGGATCCCCTTATGATTTCTCGTCTTTGGAGAAGATGAATGTGTTTGACATGGCACTGTCATCGAAGGAGATGACAGGGCAGCAAATCACGGCACCTGGATTTTTACAGGCAGACCACCTCTGCCTCACCACACACGTACACAGGTGAGAGTTTGGCGAAAAGCACTCGAGTACTCACCTGGGTACGTGTGTGGTGAGGCCGAGGTAGTCAGCCCGTACAAAATTCAGGTGCCGAGATCTGCTGACAGGGTCCGGTCATCAAAGTTTTACTCGTGTGGAGTGAGTTTTAAGCTGCTAAACGAGTAAGACTTTGATGACAGGGTGCAATAGGAGCCACGTGGTATACTCTTAGAGAACTCTGGCCGTATGGATGTTTTTTCAATCCCTAAATGGACCTACGAACAAAAAATCAGCGTGATTTGTGATTTCAAACCTATGGATCTTTGTAACTCAAATAATGGTCAATAATGCTCAAATTTCCCACGGTTAAAATCAAGCCATTAAAACAATTCCAATCCAACGCCTACAAATCACTAATCAGGCTGAATTTTGGTTTGTAGGTCCAACTAATGATTGGCCAAAAATCCATACGGTCAGAGTCCTCTAAGAGTGTTCCAAGTGGCTCATATTGTTCCCTGTCATCGGCCTTGATGACAGGGCCCTGTCATCAAAGTTTAATTCCTGCTAAACGACGCATTGATGAGCCACGTGGTATTTTCCACGGCTGCTGACTGTACGGATGTTTGGCCACCCGAAGTGGACTGAAAGATAAAAAATTAACCTGATTATATATGTGTAGCCGTTTGATCTTAGTACTCAAATTATGCTCGTATCCCACGGATAAAAATCAACGCATAAAACGACACAAATCAACGGCAACAATTGAGCTGATTTTTGGTTTGTAGATCCACGGAGAGATGGAACAACATCCACACGGACAGTGGTCACGAAGAGCGTGCCACGTGTCCTATACAGCCGTCTTTGAGCAAAAACGGAGTCGTATCGTGTGTTTGGATTCGGGACCTTCCGGTAAAGCCAAATCTAAAATTGTGGAAATTTGCCGAAACTGTCCTTAGCATTAGGAGAATTCTATTAGAAGGTTAGACGGGAGAGTTTGCCTGAACAAGCGTCCCCAAAAAAAAGGTAACTGGAGAAAAGATTAGGGCTTACTGACCTTATGGATGTTTGGATCACCTCTTGGTAGACCTACATACCAAAGATCAGCTTGATCAGTGATTTATATCAGTAATATTGAAAGGACAAAAACCATGTTATTAAAAGGCTAAATCCAATGGTTATAAATCACTAATTATACTGATTTTTTATTTGTAGGTTTATCAAGAGTTGGACCAAATATCCATAAGGTAACTGGAGAAAAGATTCGCTGGCCCCCGGGAACTTCAAACTTTGAAGTCTCCCCACCCAAAATGTCCGAAACGTACCCCAATCCCTTAAACCAACCCGAGTTACGCCCTTGGTTAATCTCCCTTCGTGCTTCTATTACACGGCATGAATGGAGTACCTAACCTTATTTCTTAGGGTCGGGCTCAAGGGACCCCCATCTTGGCGTACCCACGTAGAAGATGAATCAATGGCTGATTTTTGGTGGGGATGATAACCTCACCATATAGATCACCCCAACAAAAAATCAGTCCATTCCAAAATTTCTAACCCCATCAAATGTGGTTTTAAAGTTACACAGTAAAAATAAAAATCGACGGTCCATAATGCTTCTGCTTCTAAACCAGTCTATGAATATCAGAATGATTTGAATTTTTGTGAGGATGATCTCCTCACCAAAAATCAGCCATTGATTTATCTTCTATGTGGGCACACCAAGTGGGGGTCAGAAATGGGGGTCCCTTGAGCCACAAATTAGTTCCCAATTAGTCCTACAATGATTACAATATTTAAACTGCATTTGGCATTGCAAAAATAAGTAGAAAAGTTGCTCATTGCGGGTTGAAATTGGTTAACAGTCTGAAATGACACTTTTTTGGCAGACTTCCGGTTCAATGCAGTAGAAAAACTGCTTATGCTTATATAGCTTATGCGGACTGTAGTTCAGTCCTAAACTAAAGTGAAAATTTATCAATGGAAAATTTTAGTCGCACCCCAAGATTTCCGAGGGCACCCCCGTACCCATGTTTTTTTTTATTTTATTTTTTTTCCATGCTCAAAGAGCCCAATGGCTGCTTTGAGTCCTACACCGCCTGCTCCCACAATGACATCATCATAATTGTGATCAATGATCGTATAGGAAGATCATCTCACACAAAAACTTAACAAAAATTCTTGTTTAGAACCTCAAACGCATTGAAAGCAAAAAAAAATCTACTAAAGAAAGACAAATGCAAGGAAAAGATGCGAACTCTTCGAGCAAAACTGCAAAACAGATTGACGAAACTTGGATTCAAAAAACGAATTCGAACGAGTTTTAACTAGAGAAAGAGTGGAAAGTTCGTACTGATTCTGTGTAGAGGAATCCTTCAATGAGAGGATTAAGAGGTTCGCTTGAGATTAATCTCTTCCAAGACAACGAAGAACGCAGCACTACATCTTTCCTGTTCTCTCTCCGGTTTGCTTTCTCCGGAGATCGCAGAATATATTCCCTTCCGAGTGATGAAGGGGTAGTTTGGTCATTCAGGTTCGTGGGATGCAACTAAAATTACCCTTTATAAGTATTGAAATTATCCTTCAAACCTATAATAACTTTACTAAATGACAAAATAATCCTTTCTAAACCTAAAGTAACTTTTCCAGATGACAAATTAATCCTAAAATACCCAAACCCATTGCTTACAGCATATGAGAACAAACTGAAAGTATCCCACCAGTTTGGTGCCCCATAGGCCATAGCACAAGCAGATAATTGTCTCTCACCTCTGCCACATGATCCACAAGTAGACTAAGTAGTTCCTTCCAAGTTCTCAACCTAAGATCCCTTGTCTGTTAAATACTCAAGGATTATATAGATACACTAGTATGTAATATTGTGGAAGCACAACAATCTTGAGCATGGTTCAAAGTCTCGGCCGATCCCGTTCTCGGTGGCTATCGAGACGACCCCGAAATGTGATGGAGACGACCGATCCAGACTCCGATCCAGAGATTTTCAACCATGATCTTGAGCTTCGAGTCCACTGAATTTAGTATTTACTGGGATTTTGCAGAACAATGTGTGGAGAGATTGACATTGAATAAAGAGTAACACAAACAATGAGTAAAGTTCCAAAAGAAGATGAATTTCAACACCCATAAAGCTTGTATGCTGTAGTAGCCACTTCTTCACTGTGAGGATGCAATATCCAAGAACTATTCTGCAACCAAATAAAGCAAATAAGAAAGATCCAGTGAAAAAAAAAATTCTGAAACGATTATTGCCCATACATGTTCATCAAAGTTTTCTAGATACATGAAACATCAAGCACATATCACTTACTACTAACAACATAGTTCTGATACATAAAGAAGGAAATCAAGCAAATCACAACCAGTCCTGCTGCTGTAGCTTAAGCGGCAAATAAACCTCAGACAAGTACTGGAAACCAAATGTACTCAATGCCTGAATCTCAGCCTTCTGCTTTGTCTTCACCATCAAACTCAACTCCTCCACCCACCCCGGATTCTTCTTCACAAAATCCTCTTCTAGCATATCCTTCCCGGTTTTAATATCCTGCTCGGTCATCGGCAACCTACATTGCTCCGGTATCTTATACTTATCCAAGTCACTTGGCCTGATTCCCAACCACTTAATATCCGGCGTCGTCAAATTCGAACTATCGTAAGACATATTCTTCGATCCACAACCATAAACTGATAAAATCTTCAATCCATATGGATCGCTATCCACAAGTGCAAGCACTGGCAGCTTCAATTCCATCTTCATCTTCCTCAAGAACAACCTTGTCGCAACATCCGGTTGCCCTTTCGCCGTAACTATAATACAGGGAAACCGATTATAAAATCGATCCTCAGCTAGCCTCATATAAGCAGCATCCTTTTCAACAAGAAGAATGAATAATGCATCGCTCTGCATATCCCCAACTCGATCGATATTCGGAGGGATGGCTTTGCCGCCCATCCCCATCTTGGTACAATCAATCATATCTCCGTTGTCGCTGAAAATGAGTCTCCCAACAACTACCCCCTTTTCCGATGCGATCACATTGAGGCTGGATCTAGTACATCCGAGAATACAAGAGACATCATCGAGCACTGCATCCGATTGTGTTTGGTCTTGGAAAAGCTTGACGTCGGTGTAGAAGAGATCTCGCTTGGTGACGTGGATGTTCTTGATGCAGAGCTGGTGGACGAGCTGGAGAATTCGAGTGGTGATGGTTGTTTTACGGACGGTGGAGACGTTGGAGTAAGAGCGAAGAGAGGTTTTGTCTTTGAGGACTATGCGGTCGAGTTCAGGAACGTAGAGTTGGTTGGTGTTGCCGCGAGCGGGGACGTCGAAGGCGAAGCCAGAGCCAGAGAGAATGGATTGGGTGATGCGGATGATGAGGCGTTCGATGTTGTCTCGTACGGAGGAGAGGTCGAGGTCTGAGACTTCGCGGCAGGTGGAGGAGAGGTCGAGGTCGGAGAGGGTTAGGGTTTTGTGGGTGGCGAGGTTGGTTTGGACGGATTCGGTTAGGTCTTTGAGGATGGAGAGGATCACTGAGTCGGGTTTCAGGCGTTTCTTGAAGGGGAGGGGGTTGCGACGTTCGTCCGCTTCGTCTTCTGAGTTGGGATCGGCTCGCCGGCGTTTCTTCTTGTCCGCCATTGAAGAGAGTGTGAGAGGCGGGAAATGAGAGTTGAGAGTGTAAATGTAATGGAGTGCGTAATTAGGGCTTGGAATTGAGATGACTGCTAAAATGAGCTGCGGGCAGGGGATGTCAGTGTGAAGGTTGGGGAGGGATAAAACTTTGATGACCGGCCCTGTCATGGAAGGAGAAGACAGGAGGGCAGCAGATCTCGGCACGTGGATTTGTACGGACTGACCACCTCAGCCTCACCACACACGTACCCCGGTGAGTACTCAAGTCTTTTTTCCCAAAACACTCACCAGTGTACGTGGGCGGTGAGGCCGAGGTTGTCAGTCCATACAAATCCACGTGCCATCATCTGCTGCCCTGTCTTCTCCATACAAATCCACGTGCCATCATCTGCTGCCCTGTCTTCTCCTTCGATGACAGGCCCTGTCATTGAAGTTTTACTCGTTGGGGAGTATTCATATTATTTTGATCCGGAGTTTGTGATCTGGTTTTTTTGGTGGGCAAGCGGGTCAAGGGGTGAAATCGGGTTTTGAACCCATGTTTGTACTCTGAATCAACTTTTGCATATTTTACCAGTATTAATAAAGCTCACAGATCAATCTGTACCATGGTTCAAAGTCTCGGCCGATCCAGTCTGGATCGGGTTCGAAGCCCACCGATCCAATCCAAACCAGGCTCTGTCTCACCCCGAGTGCCCGATGTCACTGTTTTACAAAGGAGTCTCACTTTGTCTCAGGCGAGATGGGTTGATCCAGCCCACCAATTGGGATCGGAGCCCACCGATCCAGCCTCTGATCATGAGACTTTCATCCTTGATCTATACTGTTGAGTTGGTGAGCCACTAGCCCACTACTAAGGCAGTCTCGATACAAATTGAGGCCTAAGGCGAAAACTCTATGTAAGACCTTTTTATATTTAATTAATATATATGGGATTAATTAAAAACTTTAACTCTCGATGTGGTTGAAAATCTTATTTAACAACTATTCATGATAATAAAAACTACGGAAAAAATTTAAATGCAGAGACTCCCATAGTCCTGTGGCAGTCCATGCAAAGGACTGTGGACCCTACATAAATAATTTTTTGGCCTAATGACCCACCTATTGATGGATAAACACATTAAAAATCAGCTTGATTGATGATTTCTAACCATTGGATTTACTACCCAAAAAGCATGCTTGTATCCAATAGCTAGAATCAATCCTAAACTGTACTCAAATCTGTGGCTAAACATCTATGTGGTCTGGTAGACGGTCCTAACTAGGGTATTGGATATTCCAAAGTTACAATCCTGATATCCTAATCACTTGATTTTTATCCTAAATCAATGGTTGAGATGCACATTGATAAGATTTATAGTCTATGTCCAACTAGGAAAGTGGCCTACCTATTTGTTAATCACAATGATTGATCATCTGATTGATTCAGATCGATGGTCATGTGTCATGTTTGTAATTAATTCATCATTTACCATACTACCTATTAATCCCAACTTACCTTTCACTCTTTTGGGGAAAAAAACACAACTCCATCCATCAATACAAATCACTCCCCCATAAAAACTCTCTCTATAGTCCGATGCAAATATTAGAGACTATAAATTATCCTGGACACGAAATAAACCCTAAAAAGATTTGCCCTAATTTCAACATTTGAGTTCAATCGACGTCAACTTTTTCAGATTCAGAAATCAAAAACTTTAAAGATATGTCAAGGAGATGAATAATAAAACACAATCACAGAAGATATGAAATCTTTGCGAAGCAAGAACAAAAGAGAGGAAGAAAGCACTGGTAGGAAATGAAGTATACTTTCTCATCTTAAGAGACGAGACGTTGAGCGCCATCGACGATTTCTTTAGAAGCGAAACCATCCATTAATAGAGGAATTAAAGGTCTTTGAGATTATGTTTTCGATTCAACAAATCCATGGAAAATCGAACCCTAGATGAGGAAGAATGAAAGAAGAGAAGAAAGTGTTGGGACAACCATGGGAGTCAAATTTTTTATTTTATTTTTTATGTTTTTCGTCTCGATTGCTTGTTCTTGAATTCGACCGTAGTGTCTCTGGTCTAGTCTCTATGGTGGAAGAAGGGAGAAAGAAAGGGAGAGAACGGATAGAGAGAATGACGATCGTGGAAGCAGGGAGGAAGAACGAAGAAAAAAAGGAAAGAACTGAGAGAGAGACGAGTTCCATGTTTTAATGTCTTTTCATAAATACAACTTTGAACATGTTTAACAACAAAATGAGAGAAAACAAGAACTTAAAAGGTGGGGCCCACAAGGTTACCAAACAACAAAAAATTAGGCCAGACTTGAACTAACCTCTGCTGGCTAAGTTTTTCGGCTTTCCAAACAGGCCCTTAGACCATCATTAAAAATGATTTGATATGGGTCGGGTCAAGGATATATGATTCAATTCCAAATCGCATCTGGATATGCTTGAATTCAGGTCAAACCCGGACCCGGAATGCCTGGATCCGATCACATTCGAACTCCATCATACGGTATGGATTGGATTGCGCTCCACTTTTTTTAAGCGAAAACCTGGTTTTCTCCCGAGCATCGAGAACGCCGAAGAACGCTTTCATGGCTGAATTTTAACAGGAGAAAAATGAGATTTCGTTCTGTATTTAGGGTTTTGCAGAGTAGAATTAGACCCGAAACTTCACGTCCCTTCTCTCAGCTTCACTCGAAACCCGAACGGTCAGTCTCTTCTCCATTGTTATTGTTTCTCTTCTCCTTTCACGAAACTCTGTTTCTTCACTGATCTGAGCGAGTACTTGCAACAGGCCTTCTTTCGGCATCGCATTTGATATCGATGGGGTTATCCTTCGAGGCCATTCTCCAATCGGAGGTTCTCCTCAAGCACTGAGAAGGTTATTCGGAGATTGTGGTTAGAGACCTAACTTAGCGTTTCTCTGGTTTATTCTAATGTTTTTCTTTGTTGGAATTGCAACTCTTTGCAGTTTACTTTGTCATTGAATTCTGAATTATTATGTAATTATTTTTTTAAATTTACATCATTCATGAAGAGCTCCAATGATTAAAGATTCGTTTCATCGATGCGAAAACATATTTTGTGATTTCTCCTGGTGCATATGTAAATTTAATAACTTTTTGCACTGCATTTGACTCACGAGAATAATTCTTCTCTGCAGGCACTTTGAAGATTCCGTTTCTGTTCTTGACGAATGGTGAGTCATGTGGTTGATCATTTTGTTTCAAGCTCCATTTATAAAAATAAGTGGCATTATACCTTTATTTCTGTACCATCTGTAACCCCTTTGGGTGATGTTTTCATGGATTAAATTGACTGATAGTGTCGGATGATAGTGGATTACACGTTAATGGATGCCTGCAAAATTTGTTTGTCAATGGACTGCAAAAAGGAAAAGGGACAGAAGAACTGTGGAGTGAATAAATAATACAATTGGAATAGTTTACATGAGCAATGTCGGGTGATGGAACATAGAGTGTTTATATTTGATTCAATCAATTAATCAAGAAAGCTTATCCCGACTATTTGAGGTCTACACGGTGACACTCTAACTAGTACCATATATTTTATTGAAGTATACTTTCCTCACTACCTTGATCCTCTATCTGAATGCTTTAATTTTATGGTTTGAAAGTAGTTTTTTATTTTGTAAATACTGATCCATCTACTCCATCTATACCAATATTCTAGCACCTTTAAAAAAACAAGCGAAAAGCCATCGGGACCAGGAGTACAACCCATACTTAACTCATGAATGGCTTTCAATATTTCCTTTTCTGAAAAAAGGCCTTTCAAGCTAATCGCATTGGGATGGAAAAATGGTATCAAAGTCCAATCCATCCAAAAGTGGCCAAAAATGCCCCGATTGGAATAAGGATCCGAATGAAACTGCACAATCTGATCTTTAATCTTCCCTTCATCTTCAATGAGAGCCCCTTTGATCGTAAGCCGTGAAATATCGTTACTTCTCCCAGCATTCGCTATCCAATGGAAAAACTTTGTATTCCTTATTCCTTTCCTTCAGCCATCTAACTCAATATTTCTACTGCCAACTGATCTCTTCCAATTTTACTCATTTTTGGCTTCAACCCTTTTCCTCCCCTAGCTAGAAGTGATAGACCCAGCTTCATCTGCTCTGTTAACATCTGCAATTTCGTTTAAAATTTTCCCCAATCTATTATCAACTCTCCCAAAAACCTCCTTATTCCATCTGTTGATGTTGCCTTTTAAAGATTTCAGCTTCATACAAAAGACATAACCGTCTTTCTTGGAAAACTGAAAGGAACTCCACCAAAACCTGGAATGCGAAGCCACACATTTTCGAATCTGAAAGGAGAGGGGCGTCTACTCACTCCCCCACAATCAAGCAATTAAGGGAGTGGTCAAAATTCGATTTAGGAATAGCCCATTGGATAACATTGGAGTAGCCTCAAACACCTTTTTAAACTATGCCTCCTGTTGTAAGCCCAACTCTTTTGTTTAGGGGCTTTGATTTGGTGTAACGTGAGTATATCATAACTTGGATGGTTCTGCATCAAACCCTTCCGGTTGAAAAGAATTCGACCTCGAATTTAACTACATCGACTTAAAAATAAAATCAAGGAATGGCAGAAGGTAGCGGTGACAACAAGGATGCGGGCTGTGGCAGCAACAATTATAGTGGCACGACGTGGATTGGATGGTTGTAATGGTAGGTCTTCCAATGATGGCTGCGTTACTCTGATGATAGCGGGTGAAATCCGGTGTCATGGATGATGATTGAACACACGGACAACAATGTTGTGTAAACGATGATGAAATCTGGTGACGAACAACATAGATGGTGACACAGATCGATGATGCACATTGATAGTAGGAATTCGTTGGCGATGTGAACTCGGTGATGATAAGAAATTAGGCTATTATACCAAATTTGACGCAGGATGAGGGAACCTCGTTCTGCGATTGAAAGATAACTGTGCGGAATCAACACCACATGATGACTTGATAGAATCACTCCATTGAGTTTAAAGGAATTGCTCCTTTGGGAATAGTGTAGGGGTCTTGGTGAAATTACTCCACTGAGTTTGATGGAACCGCTCCTACTATCTTCTAGAACCTCTTAAACCTATCTAAAAATAGTAAAACGAGTTTTACTAAAAATAGTAAAATCAGAATTTATCTAAAATAGTAAAAATGAGAATTTACTATATATAGTAAAAATAAGAGTTTATTATAAAATGTAAAAATGGGAATTTACTATAAATAGTAAAACGAGATTTACTTCAACTAGTAAATCTGATTAAACCTCTTTCTTCTTCCTCTTGTTGTAAGCCCACCTCTTTTGTTTAGGGGTTTATTTGGTGTAACGCGAGTACATCGTAGCTTGGATGCTCCCGCATCATCATTCTTCACACTCTTTATATTTGTCACTAGTATTTGGTTGTGTCTGCTTTAAAAAGTTTTGTTTTGGGTTCGATTGGTCCTATCTTGGGCCCATTTAACAGGCCTGAAAATGTAAGTTACTCTAACAAGACAAAATTCTGTTTGCATAACTGTATGGATCTTTGCATATTCTGTGTTTAACAAAACACAGAAGATTGCTTAACTTGTTACTCTTTGTAGACTACATTTTGTGTTAAGTTTTTTTTTTTTTTTTTTCTGATAAGTTTTTAAATTGGAATTTTGGGCAGTCAAAAATAAAGGTTAAGTACCCCGATCTCTACTAAGTTGTGCAAACTCATTGTGAGATTTGGATCGAGTCTAAGCTTAGTTGAATCCCATGGATAGAGTAGCCTTAATCTCTTGCATGTTGGGAGGGTTTGACTATCTTCAAGAAGCGTTACACACCTCTAAGGTTTCATTCAAATTTAATTAGAAGTTAAATTAAATTTCCAATCTTCAGCGATTTAGTGCAAGGAAATTTAATAATTTCCAACATCCAAGTCCTTTTGGCCTCCACTCGTCCTCTTAGAGCCTTTAATCTGCACCGGGGTGTATCTTCTTGCCAGTGTTGTCAATGGTCTTCATTGCACATGGCAAATCATCTCAGTTGACTCATGTGTCCTTTATTTTATCACCTATCACCTGTTGAGGGATATACTAAGATGGTTTATGGTTGAAGCAAAGAAGAATGATGAGCAAATGCATCATTCATGTGGTTTTCTATGGAGTTTTCATGTTGCATTAGCACAATAGTTGTTTCTCTCTGTCATAGCATCCCCTTTCACCCCATTCTCTTCCTTTTCTTCTTCCCCACAATATGCGTGATTACTTCTTTCATGTGATGGATAGATCATGAAACATGTTTTACATCCTATTCTCACATTTTTATCTTATTCATGTGTTCGTTTAGAATAGATTTTTCCAGTGTGCTTTTTACCTCTTCCAGTCAAAAAATTTCACATTTGACATAAACTCCCTCTCCTATTTCACATTTGCTTTTGAAAAGACAATAAAGATGATTTTGATAGAGGGTTATTATTTTTGTTAAGTGTGAAAAAGTTGACTGGAAGAGGTAAAAAGCTCATTGGAAAAATCAATTCTGAATTCCAATCTTGACTGCAGAACCTTAGTTGCAATATGTATTTAGATTATTATCATTTGTTCTTTTTGGAATTTTAAGTTTTATTCCACATGCACGGATGAAATTATTGGGAATCTTGATTGAACTCCAATATAATCACCAAGGTAGTTGTAACTTATAAATTTATAAATGAATGATTTTTATTTCGATGGATTATCCAATACTGCCATGCTCTATATGTTTTGCCTGTTTTTTGTCTTATTAAGATTTCCTAGTTTTAGTGCCAGCTTGCTAAGATGGTAAGGTTTGTGAGTGTTGATACCACAACCTGGGTTCAATACTTGCCTTCACCCAGTAAGCATTGACCTGCTTGCCTACCAAAAAATGAATTCAAATCGCTGCCATTCGCTGATTCATTATATGGGATCCACTTGTATAAGATGCTCAATAGAGTAATCTGGATGTATGCTATGCTATTAAATTTGCTAATATTATTGCACAATCTATATATGGATAGTTTTTCAAGCTGACCCCATACCGTTGGGAGAAGGGCTTTTATGATGATGATGATATATGGATACTTTTTCTAGCTTTTTGTAGTCAAAATATTTTTTCCTTGCCATCTTTTAAACTTCTCTGTATGCAATTTGGACATTGTTTCACATGATTTCCATGTAAGATCTTACTTATCTATGATTCTTAGAGGAGTGGGATATGTAGTACAATTGCAATAGACTAATGCATATTATAATCCTATTTGGTAGGAGGTGGTATCCCAGAATCTAAACGAGCCTTGGAATTAAGTGAACTCTTGGGGGTAAACATTTTACCTTCACAGGTGCTGTTCTGAAGACTCTAAAATTTTCATAAACCTGTTTGGAGATTTTCTGTGTTCGTATCTCCTGCGGCCGTTGTTTGAGTGCTTAGCATCTTTGGTACAGCCCTCTTTGTTGACTACGCTTTTGATGCAGGTTGTACAGGGCCATTCACCTTTCAAAGAGCTGGTAAACAGGTTTACATTTTGACTGAATTATAATCCATTGCTGAAAAGTAATTAGATAGTTGAAACGATATTATGTAGGGCTGTTATTTTACGTTATTCTCCATTTCATCAGGATGATAAAGGAACATTACTTTCATCAATAATGGGATCTGGACCTGTTCACATTGTCTTATGTCTTTGTCAATGCCCATTTGCTTTCTGCAGATTTGAGAATGAACTCATTGTTGCTGTTGGAAAAGGAGAACCTGCTGTAGTGATGTCTGAGTATGGCTTTAAGTAAGGTCTTAGTTTGATTGTCTTGGTTTGATTATTTCCTGGTTTGCAAAGTTAAATTCCATGACAAATGTTACATAAACTTTAATTCCATATCATTTTGTTCCTAATCTTGCTTGCTAATATTAACTTCATTTGCAGAAATGTTCTTTCAATAGATGAGTATGCATCCTACTTCGATAACATTGATCCCCTATCTCAGTATAAGAAATGGGCAACTAAGCAGGAATCTAATAAGATGACCAACTCTAAGGAGACGGCCATAAGACAAAATGTTTTCTCAGATAGAGTTCAAGCAGCATTTGTTGTTAGCGATTCTGTTGACTGGAGCCGGGACATTCAGGTTTTCCTCCTTAACATGTTGCTCATCTGGTTTTTAAATTATTAGCCACTATTTGATGGCCATATATTGTTTCTCCTTCATGTCTGTTATGGTATGTGAACCCTAGAGAAAAATGCATTAACAGACAAATGTAAGAAGGTCCTGGGAACATTTTCTATGCTTGTTCGGAGAAGAATTTTGTAAACCATGGTGGTCTCAATAATTTGTTCCATACTACGAGGCTTATTTTGGCCATAGTTTTTCAGTGAAACAATGTTAAATCGATCACTCCACTCCAACACCTGTTCTAACCTTAGGTGGTGAAGAAACTTTCTTTTACAAGTATGAGGCAATCAAGAACAAGAGAAATAAATGACAGCTCTGCAAAAAAAATTGGCGGGAAACAGGAACTCCATAAGTACCGACATCAAGCATGACTTTTAGCTATAAAATCGCAGAAAAAGAAAAATGTCCCAACTTGACCATTCATAACCCTTTCTTTGGGAGCCATACTTTCCCTTTCTTTTTTTCATCTACAAAAATCTCAACCCTAGATACCAAAACTGGACCTTTTGGGAGGTACTGGTTTAATTATGTCTGAAATGATATGATTATACTTCTTTTGCACTATGAGCACTGTGTCAAGAACCATGAGGTGTTCCTTGTTTATCGTGCGAGTCCCTTCTTCTTATGTAGGAATCTTTTGTATTTGTCAAAGTGTGTTTAGTACTAGTTAATCACCTCTTGGCAGACGTGACTCTGCTCAAAATTGGTTTTCCTGCAAAAGACTTTGAACTGATTGACGATGAATGGCTTTTAGGTTCTATGTGACATTTTAAGAACTGGGGGTCTTCCTGGAAGGGAGATTGGGCATCAACCACTTTTGTATTTTGCAAATGATGATCTTGATTACCAGGTCAGTGAAGGGGAAAATTCTAGAGGTTTTGTTTTGGTAAAGTTCATAGTTTGATTTGTGTAGACAGTAAATAAGGTCTATCAACAGCATACCCCATACATGTGTACATGCGGGAGCTGGAGCCTAACTTTTGATGGGTCCCACCTGGAGATATCAACTTCAAAAGCAAACTAGATGGGTGATATTAACCATCCAACTCTTGAATTATCCTGGAAGGTCAAAAGAAATATGTGCATTAAATCCAGAAATAAAAAGAAGTCAACTGATTTTATTTTTTAACAGGTAAACTGTTTTATTGGATCCTAACCCCCCTATACCCCCCTCCCCACTAAGGTGAGAACGGGATCGATCCCAGGTCTTTGGGTTTCACTCCCCAAAGACTCGATCCCAGGTCTGTGGGTACAACCCCACAAAGACCTGACCAACTGAGCTGTTGGACGATTCTTAAGTCAACTGATTTTATGGTTAAACTGCTAAATATCATTTGATCGCCTGGGAAATCTCCTGGGGATCCATCAAATTGGTGGGTCTCCACCAGTATGTTACATGTATGGCTATGAGGCACTGTGGTAACCATCTTTAAGATGTAGATTATAGTCTTAACTTCTGTTTCTACATGGACTATTTTCTTCCCATGAGCCTCATGATGTCTCTAAAGTGCACTGGTGATTAGAAAATAAGGATTTGTAGGTTTGCATTGATTTGTTGTGTAAAAGTTATGTACTGACTGGGTGCCACTCAAGGCAGGCTGCATTTCCTTCGGAACGTCTTGGTATGGGTGCTTTCAGAATTGCTCTAGAAGCTATATACAACAGGTATGGCTAGATAATATAATCAAGACGAAGAATAAGGTGAGTGTAGTACTACTAGGTAAATGATGTAGAGCCCCACTGTCCTTGGAATAGGTGCACGTGCCATTGATTCAGACCATCCACTGTTTGGATGGGCCATAATGTCAAAATCGCACCAATCAACAACTTTAATGCATCCAAAATAAGCTCTTTCTTCTTCATCTTCTTCTTCTTCTTCTTTTTAACTAACACTATTACCCACAGCTCTACTGACCATCTAAAATCAAGCAAACTAATCAGATGGTTGCAATATTCCAAATCATTGTACTTTTTTGGCTAGTGTCCACCAAAGATAAGGCTCATCAGTTGGTATGGGTTGACAGCACCTGCTTGTTTGACAGTTAACGACCGACTATAACATTATTATATGTTGTTGACCTTCATCTGGAGTCGTCCTGCAATTTGGGGCATAAACAACTGTTTCATGTGAATTTTCATTTATGGCAGTGGGAAAGTTGATTGGGAAGTTGGAATTCTGCACTGTCCTCACACTTAGTCTAATTATGCAGAATTCACCCTAATGCTCTGGATTATACGTCTTTTGGGAAACCAAATCCATTTGTGTTCAAGAATGCAGAAGCTATACTTAGACAACTTCAGCTATCTTCTTATCACGGCCATCATGTTGTGAATAATGTAGACAGTGGATGTCAACCTTTCAAAACCTTGTATATGGTTGGAGATAACCCTTCAGTTGACATCAAAGGTGCACGTCAGGTTTGTCCCTACAGGGATCTGGTTTGCAACCCATTTACTTGCATAAACTTCTATACCATTGTTAGACTTAAATTAGCGAATCATTTATATTTAAATCTTTTGAGGATAAATAAGTGAAGATTCTGCTGTTTGCTTTTCAGGCAGGTCATCCCTGGTTTTCTATATTGACGAGGACAGGGGTTTTCAGGGGTAAAGAAAATCACGCAGAGTTTCCAGCAGATCTGGTGGGTTGAATGATGAATTCCCATGGATCCAAATCTAGTTCCATGTCTACGTATTACAATATGAGCACACACAAACATACTATAATCTTTTTATGCTTAGTTAAAAACCCGTTGTTTGAGAAAGATTCTCCTACTTTTGAAAAGCATTTCAGAACTGTGCTCTTTTTGGGAAAAAAATTAAAAAGAACCCATTATATTGACATATATGAAATAGTTTTTTACTCTTTTCCTTTTTTTTTCTGGAAGAAACTTTAAAACAGTATATATTTTGCTGTTTCTTTCCTTTCTTTAGTATTCCTGAGATTTTATGAACGAACACCTGAACAACGAAAAGGGTAGTTTCAATCTCCCATGAATTTCTCTTGCCAAAAAGACTGCCCATAAATCTGAACTCAACTTTTGCACTAGATCTAACAAGATTTGTTATTTGTGTAGCATAGCATTAATATTTATCAAAAAAAAAGTGTAGCATAACAAACCATTATTTTCCTCAAGTGTATTAGAATCCCTTTTCTTGCTTCAATAGTTCTCAGGCTGGGCTTGCAGATTGTTGACATAGATGCTTAGTATTAAATTATGCCAGCTCTAGTGAATGAGGTGTGACATGTTGAGTTCTCTATATCTTCTACAGTTCGAATTCCAAAACTTGGTGGATTGTTGCTTTAATACCATGTTGACCACTAGGATTCCAAGTGAGAAGAATAATTGTTGGGGAGAATTCCATGTACAGCTGTCACTAAATATATCTTGTTTGGTGCTTCTGCAGGTTGTTGACACCGTGGAAGATGCAGTGGACTATATTTTGAGAAAGGAATGCACTTCATAAAGCCTATGGCATTTTCTTTAATTTTGTCACTCTCCTTCCAGGGTTTTCATCTATTTTTTTTTTTCCATTTTTTACCAAAAATTATTGAAATACAAAGAGAGGTACTGGCAAGGGAGCTAGGGAATGGCATTCGTCATGCACGAATATGGCCTGTTAGCACCTTATTTGGTATGTGGAGGCTGGGGTCGAACCCAAGAGAGTGGTTCATGTAACACACAAAGTTGGTACTGAAATAATGCATTAGAGTGGATCTGTGAAGCAAACTGACAAATCCACTGCTTTGGACATCTATGAAATCCTTGTTGGGTTCTATCTTGGTCATTTCTCTTGGATTCACTTACAAAAATTAGTGGTTTTACATCCAATTGGGCAAAATTTATCATTAAGTTTGGTAATTCAATAGTGCCAGTAAAATTAGTGAGAAACCTCGTGTTCCCATCGAAATCAGGTAGGTGGAGTATGGCGAAAAAAAAAAAAAAAGTTCAATGGATCAAGGTTTAAATTTGACCATTCTTCAAATTCAGTAGTGCCAGGAAAATTAGTGCTGATGCCAACAGTCGTACAGTTGATGTAGGATGGATGCTTTCCCCTGTTTTAGTGGTGCAAATGTAGTTAGTATATTTCTGTTTTAAAGGATAACAATGTAGTTTCAATCCAACCAAGGATTGCACAGATGGTCGAATCCTCCCCTCGTGGGAGGTCGTGGGTTCCTACAAGGCAGTTTCCTCTGTGTGCTGTGGGTATGCCCGCCGGTCTTGCTTAAACCCCGACATCTGGTCCTCAGTCGAACCTCAAGTAATCCTTCTGTAGATCTTTTCTTTTAAGGCCCTGCATGGTTGCCCCTCCAAAAGATATTTATAAACGATTCTTGTCAATACAAGTTTTCTAGATCAACGCATTTTAGCTTTGAATCCCTTTCTAGAAAACTTTCCTCTGATCACCATACAGGGCCCAAGTTCCAGCCATGTTTTCCAAGCACACATCCACCACAAGTAATAATGAAGAACATTTTGGATCTAACAAGGAAAAAAGCAAAAGGAATAAAGGATTTTTTTTTTTTTCGATAACAAGGAATAAAAGATGTAACATCCTATAAATACATACTTCTAAAATTGCACAAATAACTCTAGGAAACTATGAAACATAAAGTTTACACTCCAAATGCTGCTTCACAGATTAGAATTTAAGAACTTGCTTAGGATGACTTCCTAGCTTTCCTAGCGCCTTATCCAATGCCACAGGGAAATTGTCGAAAGGAACCAGCTCCATCCTGCAAAAAAGTGTACTACAACAGATCAGATGATGATATGGCAAACAAGCCCAAAACAGGCATAAGCGAGTGTAGAGAAACACCGACAACCACATAGGAAGCTGGTCACAGCCTCTTAACACTAACTAATCACATTCTGTGAAGTACTTGGGGAACTGCATGGTGGAGCTAAGAACATAACGGTTCGCCAACTCATCACTCCCACAATTTTCATTAGGTGATCCAGTTCTTGGAGGGACCATAATCCAAATCATACCACCTACAATCTTAACCGTCTGAACAAGAACAAAAACTTGTACAGCTATAAATGGTTGGTGGTTTTGGTAAAGATGATACATTCGTGGGTTTCAGCTATTTGATCAGCATGCTATGGGGCTATGGCCCATCCAAGAGGTAGCCCACTGAATGAATAGAATCAATGAGTCACTAGGATACATGTGCGGTCTATGATGCCTGGCCTCACCATCCTCTATGGTGCCGGACCTAACCTATCATTTTTTTTCTCTAAAAAAACATACTCATATTTTAACTTCCCCTCGTGCACTAGGCCCAAAAGGTAATCTATCATAACTCTGCAATCATTTGCTCTCTCTGAACTCATCCAATTCTGTAACCAGAACCCACGTAAAGCAAGATCCTGCATACAAAGTACATTCAAAGAAGCACATCAGCGAATAGCCAATGCAGCAGGCAAGCAGATATAAACAGCATAATTGATAATGCACACATATACTTGTGGAGAATTTTCTAAGTTAATCTCTGCACACATATAATTGAGTTATCTCTGCATTTTTTGGAGCATAATTAATGAGGCACACATATAATTGATAATGTCGTGGTTTGTTTTTTGAGGATTTTGTGTTCTGCTCATAGTTAGCAATTTGGTATACGGCAAAGATTCGAAATGGGAAAAGTTCGAGTTTAATTCGGTTTTGGGATAAAAAATTCGGTCATTGTTGAAATGTTATATTGTTTAGCCTTAAAGATCCTAAATTTTACCAATTTTTTCATTTTATGCGGCCATTTAATATGTTTTTATTTAAAAAAAATGAAAAACTCGTGTATTAAACGCGAATAATACGCGTTTTATTCGCAGTCTTAAAATTCGTGATTTTTTGATTTTTTAATTTATACTGAAGTATTAAACCTTTCTTCAAAAAAACAAAAAATTCGGGTATTAAATGCGTATAATATGCGAATTTACTAACTAGGGTTCTGCTAGGACCTTGTTTGCTCTAGAGATAGTGCTTAGGCCTCTTATTTCCTTGTTTCTTTTTGTTAGTTTTGCCTTTAGTTGGTCATCTCAACCTCTTTGGCTTCACTTGTAACCTCTTTTGGTTTGCAATAAATTGCTACACTCAACAAAAAAAAAAAAATTGGAAACGCAGAGGGGCATGTAACTAATTGTGGTAGTAGTTGAGGAGATGAGAGAAGGTGGGTAGAGTTGGTTATCTTTCCTCTATTTAAATGATCCAAAGACGTTTATCCTCCTAATAGTTCTGTTAACATCAACAAGTTGAGGGCATCTTCTGGAAAAAAAAGTGGCAAAAATGTGAACAACTTTTTTCCCCTTCAGGGTTGCCTTTATAATAGTAAGGATGTAATGTGACAATGCTTAGGACTCTTTACTTTAGATCACCTCCCACACACTAAGCAGTTGAAAAACCTATTTTATCTCCCTGATTTATCCTGTTAATCTCATTTAAGAATATATATCATGAAAAATATGGGAAACCTCTATTTGGATCTCTTTAAGCTTTTAGCCTTTAGCATGTTTGTCTGCTCAAGGATGCGTTCTTCAGAAGAGGAGCAGATTGGGAGCAAAGATGCCCTAATTGCCAAAAAGTTCATCATATAAACAAGGTGATGCATACTTCTAGAATAAGGAGAGGACTTGCAAATTACATTTGTTGATGGATTCTCATGGCTGTGGGGGAAAGTGAAGAGGAAGCCAGAGGAAGAAATAACCAGAGCAGAGATATAACATTCATGTTCCATGGAACATTATTGTTTGGATTTTGGAAAATTGACAAAAGAGCGGAAGTTCTGATTCTTGAGCATACTAATCCCATGGTCTTATAATTAATCCAATGAGACTTCAGTTGTTTCTCAAATAACAGATGAAGCAGATGTATTAATGTCATTCTTCATCCATCAATGAAAGTGTTACAATGATGATATAAAGCTGCACAAAAATCACTTTTCAAGGAATTACCTTAAATATGAAAGATGAAGTAGAAACTGTAACAGGTTTCTTAGCCATACCACCGTAAGTTACCATAGTCCCTCCCTGCCTGCAGAGATAAGATTTCATCAGCTCGCTAAGAGTAAACTTGATCGAAGAGAAAATGCTTAATTTTCTTTATAAATTCCAGAAAGCATGCTTCACCTTAAAAATTTGAGAACTAAAGAAGCAGCATTGCCACCAACACAGTTGAATCCCAACGCAGGTTCAGGTAGAGCACCCTAAGCAAGTCGGTGAAAAGGAAATGGCCAAAAGAAACTTCATAAACAAGAATCCAACATATTATCTGATAGATAGAATCTAACAAGAAAAACAACTGCAATAAAACACGAATCTGAAACAATATCTTGAGTTAAAACTTGTCAGATGGGATAAACACCTCCCTACAATAGTCACTATTCACTATGAGTCATTAAGTAATGATACCAGGAGACCCTTGACATTCTTCACTTCCAATTGGCCCTCTGTATACACTTCATCAGCACCAAGTTTCTTGAGCCTTTCTTTAACTTCTTCTGACTGAGCCCTGCAGCAATCACGAGATGGTAGTTATTCTCAAAGAAAATATCTTTTGTTAAAAACGCACGATAATTTATAGCATGGTCACTTCAATTTATCAACATAAGGGCATCAATTTGTTAGAAATATTGCATACCAAGTTTCCATGTCAGAAACCCACAGTGGACTCATGTCCATATGGCAATCAAAGGGAGCCCTCTACCCTTTATTTAAATTTTTAGTATTTTCTATGTATTTTACTTGTATGTATTTGCTTGTATTTTTATAATTATTTTATTCTTTAATATTTAAATACATTCGTATGGGCAAATCCCTGTATAGGATTTCTCCACGTCGTGTCTAACAACAACCAATGGGTTCTGAGTATATCACCTTATCTGCAATACTCATCTTGGGTTTCTTTTTTCTGAAGAGGATTTCTAATTAAATCTTGTGGGGTTTCATTTGGAGGTTCAGATCATGAGCTGGATCAAAACAAAGGAGACCATTTTTCCAGTATCAATGACCAGTACTAATGAATAGGATAGAATGGAGGAACTCCATTCACTATCTTAAAAAAAGGTCCTCTATTGTTTATAAAATTTATGGTTTCCATCAAGGTTGGAAATTTCGGTTTCGGTAACTATTTCGGTGAAGGAAAAAATCTGGAAAAAAATTACTTTATTTCAAGAAAAATCGGGAAAATTTTAAGAAATCTTATCTATTTCTCTCTCCATAATCTCCAATGAGATAAGAGCATCTTAATTGTTGCCCTTAAAATAGGAAACATGGCCTGAAATTTAGTTATTAATTGAAGAATGGGAGAGAATTAAGAGAGGGCCGGAATTAGTGGGATTTCGGTTTCGGCCAACCTCGAAACTGAAATTTCGGCATTTTGGCCGAAATTTAAAACCCTGGTTTCCATTGGTGCAAATCCAATCACCTCAATAGGAGCTGGAGAAAGAATGAATTAGCATAACAATCAAATGATCATGGGCATTAGGTCCAGCGGGGTAGCTGGGATGGACAGTTAGGCAATACAACTTTGTTACAATTCAAGCATATAAGAGTGACTTTTCTCATGATACCTAGTAGGGCTACATAACCCAAACTCCGCCAACAGTGTAGCTTCCAAAGGTGTGTGTAACTTCAAGATGAACATGGGAATCACAAATATTGCTTGAAAACTATTTGACCTCGATAATTGAAATTGGTGAAGCATCAGGTGGTACCCATGTCTAATTATACATATTAATCTTAATTCTTAGGTGCATATGTCATAGTCATCTTGCATCCTTGTGATATACCATGCCCTATCATAATAAAGGATAGGGATGGAGGGTTTTAGAGGCATTATCAATTAAAGTTCATGAAGGGACAGAGGGAACAGGATATCATGTCAGAAAGGGAGCATTATTTGCATAGTAGCATCTGAGGGCCATGGACAAAAAAACTGAGAGAAGATGTTGGAGAGAATCACCACTGATGAGTACGGTGATCTTTTCGACATGGCAAAGAATCGCCTTCTGGAAGCAATTGTGAAATGCTCTGACACAAAAATGACCATGATGAGGGGGCATGAGGCGAGAATGAAAGGAAAGGCTGGATGATAAAAGGAAAGGGGAGCTTGTTAAGAAGGCATTATTCTGCCAACAAGAAGCAATTGAATCAGCTTCAGGGTTCTTAGACCTTATTTGGTGCATGAACAAGACCACAAAGAGATATCAATATAAAAATGCCTCGTATCCAATTTTAACAATTCAATTTATTCTTTTAACATTCCACATTCGCCAAGTTCCAGTTGTGAACAAGATAAAAGATACCAAGCAAAAATTCTAAGGCCATATAATATTAAAATATGATGAAATTGCATTTCAGTAGAGTTGGATGAAAGTAAGCTTGAATATAAAATGCCCATTTGCACCTGTCTCTGATAAGATTAATGCTATGGATGCCTCGGACTCGTGCAAGCTGAATAATGCACTGTCCAACAATACTTGTAGCCCCATTTTGCACAACAGCATCTCCTAGTCATGTACAAACTGATCAGAGGAAAACAGGTGAATGTAAATGTAGAAATCAAAAGTTAAAATATGGCCAATAGTTATGACAAACCAAGATAATCTTCCAGTACCCGAATTCAGCTTAACAAAGTCTTCCAGCATGCGTAAAGCTGTCAAAGGATTTACAGTAACTGTAGCAGCATACTCCAAAGGGATATCTTTATTGATTTTGTGCCAGACACTCTCCTCTTTTACGATATAAGTCTGCCATGTCCCTAAGCAGCACATACTTCATCATTGTCTAAGAAAATGAAGCAGAACACAAACACCAGCAGATGAGTTTAAAGCATCATAACTCCTAGGCAGAGCCACAACACAACTACAGAGACTAATACAGCTTCATCTAGCATAAGAAAGGTGGTGCTGACCAAATTATAAATATATTCACAATATTAAGAACACCATAAGGACTATACCAAAAGAAGGAGGAGATGGTATGACCCAATCACCGGGAGAGAGACCCGTTACTGCAGCTCCCAATGATATTACTTCCCCAACTCCCTCATATCCTCCAATTGCAGGCACTGGAGGCCTCACTGGGTATACACCTATAACAGATATTTACAGATGAGAAGTAGAAATCAGTCCAGGAGAGATTTTCATTTTACAATCAAAGAAAAATTATTAAGGAAAATACGCACATTACAGAAAACAGAACAGTAACAAATCTCTATTTTATCAATCATAAGGAAGTGTTATATAATGGGGCTGTAAAATTTGACAAAAAAAGATAGAACGTTCATCCATTTTCGTGACAGAGTTCTATAAATAAATAGCTTCCAATAGTAAGAAGATTAATAGAACTTCTATTTACTAAGAGTACCGACATAACCATTTATAAACAAATATAATTCAGCATTCAGAAGCATAATCCTCAGTGCTCCTAGAGAGCATCATATGTCCCGTCCAAAATCATACACCCACAAACACACATGCAAACTTGGGGTCAAAGGAAAAGATGTATGCTTTTTTCTTCAAAAAGATTCAAAACAATAACTCATCTTAAACCAACCCTTCTTCAATTTAAGGTTGCATTTGATAAAAATTCCTTCCATTCCTTGACTTCATTCTCAAAAATAATTTGGGAAAAAAGGTCCCCCATAAACAGACCAGAATAAACCATTTCCACCAAGTCACAGTTCGCGATTCCCCTAACGAGAACCTTAAAAGGATTCAAATATGCTTCTTATCAATCCCTAATAATCAATTTAACCAACACATATAAAGGCTCACGAATGCTTAGTCCAAGTGAGCCTTTCCTTTTCAGAACATCAATGTATTCCAAAAATATATCGAGAGTCGAGACATGGGCGATCAGAAACCTTACCGCAGTTCATCTAAAACAATAAATAAAAATAAAAATATACACAACAATTATCACATTTTTTTATAGAACAAAAACTTAAGGCATTGCAACCTTCAATTCTATTGATATCCGACGGATTAATCGGAGCGGCGAGCATTTTGACGCATACATCGTTTTCTTTAATTTCAACTGAAGGAAGGTCAATTACCCTGCAAGTAAAGCAACAAATCTCCCACATTATATAACAAACCGAACTACAATTTCTTTTACCGATTTGGCAACATAAACAGTGATTTTCTGATATTATGCGTGAATTATAGAAAAAAATATTTATATATACAAATCGAAAGAGGGATTTGAACCTGGTGACTTGATCAGGCGGTCCATGTTGCTCGTAGACCAACGCCTTGGACGGTGGCGACATGTTAGCCGAGAACGCTCGAATGCTGACCGTTGGATTACGCGGGAAAACGCGTAGTAAGCCATTGCAGAGCGATGACCTTCCATGGAGAACCTTTAGGGCTACCACCTTCACAGACCCCATTCTCTCTCTCTCTCTCGATCGAACTTTTTGGCTATTTCAGGATTTTCAGCTATGTAATATGTATTCTCGATGACGATATATTAAGATGCTACCGGTTCTTTAAACCGTTGGATCAAAACAGAGCCTAAAATAACGAAAATGCCCTTTCAAACGCTGGCAAAAAGATAAGGCCAGGCTTTCTACTTTCTACTTTCTACACACTCCGGTCTCAACGCTCTCTCTTTCCCTCCCAATCTCTTCCCCTACAATGGAGGCCTCTCTCTGCACATTCCCCACCTCAAAACCACATTCATCACAAAACCTAACTCTATCCGGTTTCACAAAACCGGTTTTCAGACCCAAAACCGCGTTCCCGACACCCCACAAAACCACTCGTCTCCCTTCAATTCGTGCCGCGATCAGCCGAACCAAGAAGGAAGAAACAGTTGAGACCGTTAAAAAGGAGTTAGAAAACTGTTACCTCGTTGCTGGAATCAAATACAAAGGATTCACCGTGAAGCAATTTCAAGAACTGAGAAAAGCCTTACCGGAATCCGTGAAGCTGGTGGTTGCGAAGAACACGCTTGTCGGTAAGGCAATTGAAGGGACGCCATGGGAGTCTCTGAAGCCTTGCATGAAAGGCATGAACGCTTGGCTTTTTGTTCACACCGAAGAGATTCCGGGAGCACTCAAACCTTATCGGAATTTCCAGAAAGAGAGGAAGCTTGAAGATAATGATTTCACCGGGGCGGTGTTTGAGGGGAAATTTTATGGACCCTCTGATTTCAAGGCCTTAGAGACAATGCCAACGAGGGCGGAAATTTACGCGAAATTGCTGGGATCGCTTCAGAGCCCGGCCTCGGCATTGGTTAGTACACTTCAGGCGCCGGCAAGGGATTTAGTGATGGTTTTGAAGGCATATGTTCAGAAGTTGGAGGAGAGTGGCGAGCAGTAGAAGTGGCCAAGGCCTTCTGCAGGTCTGTAAGTTTTCTTTTTTTCTTTGCTTTTCTTCATTTGATGCTTTTTTTTTTTTGTTAATTTCAAATGTATGAAATTTGCAGATTTTTCTGTATCTTGAATTGGCATTATGCTTGTAATCATCTTGTAGTGATGTTCTTCATGTTTTTTTCATGGGGTGATAACTATTAGCTCTCAGTCCTTCAAGTTCATTCACAGGATTTCTTCACAATGTGTACTGTGTTTGATATAGGAAAATATATGATGGACCTGATGTTAGACTCATCGATGATTAGTTTTACACTACATACCATTCACACGGCGCAAAGATTAGACTGACTAGGTGTTTCCAGCTTCCTGATGTCTTAGCTTTAAATCCTACTATTACCGTTATTATTTCTAGGCCACGCTCGTTTCAACTATAGATTGGAAGATTAAGATACCCCATTCGGTCTGATTTCTTGGCTGTGACCCATCTGCCTAGCAATCGAAGAATCCGGATCAATGAGCAGTAGACCACATGTATAGTGTGGAGAGGTAGAATTTATCATGTATGTCCCCTCTTCTTATTTGGAGAATTATACCATGCTAAGCAGCAAGGAGGAGCATTGAGTTTGTGAGTTTCGGTTGGAAATCTATCCTATATCTCATTTTGTGCTTGAGTTGATGGAAGAATAATGTTGATAGAGAAGGAAAGACTACTAATCTCTGTGGACTTGTTTTAATTTTATTACTGGTGTTGGACAATCAATCTTCGCTTGTTTATGTGAAGGTAAATAAACAAAATAACATCTTCTAACTATACCGCCATATGAAATTTTCTTTTTCTTTTTTATTTCGGTAGAAAAAGGCAAATAAAATCAAAAAATCCCAAAGGGCAGATTACAACCTAGAATATAAAAACTAAGACCGCATGGCCCACCCAAGCTTCCCTCAACCTACATCACACCACCTTCTTAAACTTTATATTTAATGCCTCATTCAAGGCTACATTTTCTCATTCAAACTTGTTTTCAAAGGTTTGAACAAGGTAAACAAAGCATTTGACATGGCATTAATGCCATTAACTCTCCAACTACCCCAATCTTCTTCTATGCGTTTCTCGCTCCAGACGTGAAGGGCTTTCACTCCGGCGATCTTCCACAAATATCTCCTAGTGCTCGTGCCTTTTTGCGATGAACTTTTAGATGTCATCAAAAGAGTTCCAAGCAATATAACTTGACATCTTGGACCATAGCCTATGTCTCTTCCTCGAACATCCATTAGCTCTCCTTCTACGAGTGATTGAATGATTGTTGCCAATTGCTGGATGGACCTCAACCCTCCCATTAACCACATCATGTGGGAATAGTGAAAAGTGTCATCTTGAAGACCGAGAAACCACCAAGTGCTGGCTAATGGAGTGCAAGGCCCCGGTTGAGGGAAGATGAGTTGGGGGATTGAGCTACAAGAGCTCTCCCTACAGAGGGCACCTTGTTTAGCCAACTCGATACTCTCAGATAAAGAGTAGAAAAAAATATTAATGCTAGCTGAAAAGCTAACAAAACCCCCAATGATTTGTTACCTACCGAAGGGGCACACCCATCTAAGATTGACAAAGCCGTGTACCTCACTCAAAAAGGAGGTGGTGTATGTTATTCACAAGAGGCCACTTTTGCTGTCCTCGGCTAACTCTAGAGCCTTCTCCTCTTGACCTCCAATGTCATCTTCTCTTTTTCCACTGAGCTTTGCCCCCTCCATTGTCTCACCATACTAGTCTCAGTGGTTCTCTCTCCAAGATGATCTGCTTATGAGTCAAAGGTATTCACGTTGGCCTCCTCTATGTCTTTTTCGTGAGCAATCGCCTTATTTCCATCTCTCCCAAAGTACGTTCTTCGTCGCTATCAGGAGCCATCCAAATTTTTTTACTGAAATCTTTTTTAAGTAAATTGTTGTATTAAGTGTCTTGCATTCTATAGGAATTTTACTGTTCATTAAGCCAAAACTTTACACCAAAGCCAATGGCATTTTTTGTCTTTACAAGTTCGTATTGTAGTACAATTAGGGTACTTTGGGTATTTCATTGTACTAGTGATTATATATATTCTCTAAAGGGGCGTTGGTGTTTCACTCGTGCATTGAGAGAATGAGAGGAAACCATTTTAACCCTAATTCTTTTAGAGATAGTGAAAGAGCTCTTCTCACTGGTGGATGTAAGCACACTGCCAAACCACATAAATTTGTTGTGTCCGTGCAATTGATCTTTTTTGGTTCTCTCTATTTTGCTGGTTCATGGAAGGTCTATTTTCAACGTAAATTTTCTTTTTGAAGATAAAAGCAGCTCAATAATGATCTTGGATTTTAGAATTTGAATTTCAACTTATATAATATTTATAGTCTAACAATATTTTTCTGTCTTTGGTCCAAAATAGATTGCTCTTTTGAATATGTCAATCCATACTCTTGTATGGATTAAGAAACCCCTATTTTATATAAAATATAGTAGCAAATTTGATGAATAAACCCTTAACAGTTAATTGATGGATGATCAGTGGACACTTTTGGTGGGAAAAGGAAAATCTTATGGTTCATTTTTCTCTATGTTGGCTCCCATGGAAGGAGTAGGATTTTCATAAATACGAGAGCTTCTAAGGGAACTATCTTTGAAGTCACTAGATGGCCAGGTATCTTGTGGGTTTCTTTTCGTAAGTCTTCAAGGACATATATTAGGGTAGGGCTGGTCAGTTGTGGAAAGTAGCATGTCAAAAGAACAAAGAGTTCTTACACAGGGATCCCATACCAATGGTTTGCTTGAGCTCAATTTTGCCCTTTTTGGACAGAATAGGAGGGTAATTAGGAATGACCAAGCGTTTATAATCAGGGCGTAGAAAAGATTTGAATAAAGCAGAGGCATTGTGCCTGGTTGGGTTTGATGGTCTTAACACAACTTCTTTAGTCATACATTGTTTGAAAGTGGCTTCATTTTATGTCAATAATCGGGCACCGAAAAAATTGGGAGGGCCTGAGCATCATTGATTGAACTAAGGAGTTGCATTGTGGTATGAACATTTGGTCATCCATGCCCTTAAAAGAGACAATTAACTAACCAAGCATGGAATTCATGGGGATACTTAGAAATTGGAATTTTGCTGCTGTATTCTCGTTCGATCATTTTCTTTAGCTTTTTTCCGCTATTAAGATTTCATTAATTCTAAAAGGAAGATTTGTTTTTGTCTTTTGTTTGTTAAGACCAGAGTTCATTGCCGTCTTGCCCATTACGTCAGTATGATACGTTAAGTAGCAGTGTTATAGCCCATACAACCTTGTATCAGTTTTAGTTTCAAACTATTGCGTCGGTATGATATGCTAAGAAGGTTGGAATATCAGGTGTTAAATGTTTGAGGGCGCGAGAACAGAATTTACAATTTTGATACTTTATTTCAAGAATCTTAACACTAAATATTAGAAGCAGGGCTACCTTTTGTGAATTTGTGTTGGAAGATGGCAGGTTTCATGGCCTGGAAAATATGGAAGTGTATCATTTTTTATGAGTAGATTGTTGATTTTAGAATCTGGATGTAGCTAAAAGGTCTTGTTTCGACATCATTTTTGCTGCCAAGGCCAAAGCTAAGCGCTTCTCCATGCTACATGTACACCTGACAACACTGTTTTAAAAAGGAAATCAAATTTCGAAAATTAAAAACAGTGCTGTCAGAAGTACGTGGATATTGAGTGCTTGGCAGCAAAATTGGCTTGTTTTGTTTAAGGGTGGGACAGCATTATCAATCTTAAGCATTTGACATTAAGGTCTGGGGTGGGTTAAACTATTTGCCCATTTATTACAAGCTTGGCTCTCTTATTTATGAGAGACACACAGGAAAAAAGAAAAACAATAATAATTTTTGCTGGTTGGTTCCTCAAACAGAATTACCTGACTGAGAGACTGATACCTCTTCTTCAGGAATGCCAGCAAGCAACGCCCAAAGGAGTTGTATATATGCAACTCCGCAAAAAGATAAGGAGTGATTTTCAAGGCAGTTTTTCTTATCTTTTGCGGGGTAGCATCTATGCAACGCGATTAAGGTGTTGCTTACTAGCATTCCTCCTACTATATATAGATTACAGGAGGTCAAACTAACCTAAAGGATGACTTTTACGCGACTTTTTGCCCTTGTGTGTTACAGTGTTAGCCTTACTTGCTTTTCAGACTTTTTTTTCAGTATGTGTGCTCTTTTTCCCATTAATAACTATAATGAGATATTTTGAAAAATTGTACATGGGATTCCTCTTTACCTTGTGATGGCCCACCATGAGTACTAATCGACACAGAGTAAAACTCATGAGCTGATAGATGATGGTAATAAAAAAATAATCAAAATTACTTGAAGGGATCATAGGATCATTAAGTCTTGCATCTTGACACACTCAGGTATGAAGGACATGGATGGATTTGATTATTTAAACCAGTTGGAATGTAATCAAGGATTCAAGATGTCATTTTGATGATTAATCGTGAATGTATGTTGTAGAAAAAAACATCCCAGTTTAGGATGAGATGATGGTTTTGCAGGATACGACAACAGTCACCAAGCCCAGGGGAATCCATGCGTCTGCACCGATCAGGCAACCTTAATCATCTAATTTAAACCAAAATAAAGCTAGAACTTGGAGACCCAATTCGATCGGTAACGTTTTGTGCATACCTTGTAGGCTTGTATGGACTTCAACCCCTTTAGTAAAGTTTGTGTCCATCCTTTGGAGACGGTTGATAATCAGGTGAGTGATACGTCGATTTTGGATTAGGTCTGGGTACTATGGTAGGCAAGATTTCTATTTATCACTAGGTTGTTAAGCTGCAATTTAGCCGACAAGCCAGATCAATTTGACCGGACTGAGTCCATCTTTCAAACCTGGCTAATCATTGGGTCTCTTGATGCACAGGTACCCAACCCATTGACGTCCCTACCTATGGGTGTGTTTTGGCCGTCAACATCCTCCTTCCCTTAAACCTTACCACGCGGGCAGAAAACTAACACTTGAAGGACGCATAACAACATTCCCTTGGGATACAAGCATATCCCCCAAAACCCATATCCTTGCAAGCCAAACGGAAATTAGCTAATATCCTAGATTTATACCATCTAGCTTAGAGGGGAATTTTTTTTTATTTTTTTGACACGCATAAGATCGATCAATGCTGTATATACCATGTGTCACACTCTTGGAGATCACTGACCGTACGATCGATCAATGCTGTATATACCATGTGTCACACTCTTGGAGATCACTGACCGTACGGATTCACCCCCCACCCTTCCGTGGACCTACAGACCAAAAATCAGCTGAATTGGTGATTTATACTGTTGGATTTAAGCCTTTTCATGGGTTTGTTTTTTACCATAGGATTCTAGTATTGTTTGGGATATTCAAATCCAATGACTAGAAATCACCAATCAGGCTGATTTATGGTCCGTAGGTCTCAAAAAGTGGGAAAAACTTCTGTATGGTTTGGTCAGTGGCTCCAAGAGTATGACACGGGGGCATATACAGCATTGCATGAGGCCCTTGAGTCACGAAATGTGTGTTATAAGATTTTTCCCAGTATAGAGCTAGGCCAACAGTCAGTAAACTCATACAGTGGGAATTCCTAGGCAAATTGTCGTGCTCTTAAAAGCAGGGGTCCAACTCAGGCGGTTTAGTTTGGTTGGGGCCCAGCACAAGCCCAAATCAAGATGAAGGTAACTCAATCCAAGCCCACCAACCTAATCTGAGCTCTAAGCCCAAGCCCAAACCACAATGCAAACTCCCTCTTCAGCTCCTTGGCTATCTGATGCTCGATACCTCCTACTTTTGCCGAGGTCTCTCCTCTTGCACAAGAGCCAGGAGCAAAGGCTAGCAGGTTAAGTGAGGGCTGTCAGATCAATGAAAATCAGTGACGGTCAGAAAACGTGATCTCTTCGTTAGTGTATGAAGCTTGATCTATCTTGGGTGTACCAAATACGCTCTCTTTAATTGATATCTTTCGAAGTAAAACTTGCCTGACCAAAATCTCGAGCAGGGAAGCCCTGATCACCCATAATATGATCCACGTGGTACATTCTTAGAGGACACTGACCGTATGAATGTTTGGCCAATCTCTTAACTAGACCTACAAACCAAAAATCAGTCTGATTAGTGATTTCAAGCCTTTGGATCTTTGTACCCAAATAATGGTAAATAATGCTCAAATTCCTACTGTTCAAATCAACCCAAGAAAATGAATACAATTAACGCTTTGGAAATCACTGATCAGGTTGATTTGGGGTTTTTAGCTCCACTAGGGATTGGGGCAAACATCTATACGGTCAATATCCTCTAATATATTGCCACGTGGCTTATATTGTGGGTGGTCAGGCAGCTACCTGACCAGCGGTCGTCAGGTAAGCTTCACTCTATATTTTGTAGCGCACGCGGAGCTACGCTCTTCCGTACCGCACAACTTTATTCCCTCCAAATTTAAAAGCAAACGTTTCCCGTCATTTCTTAATTCATTTTGGCCAACGAGAGAACTTCAGAATCTCTGAGAACAAAGTTGCCCGTTCCAATTCTGCCGCTATCCTACGCAACTTCGTCTTTCTTGATCCTTCTTATACTGCGCCACAATCCAAACCCTAAACCTAGTTTCTTCCTCTCTAATGGCACCCGTTGACCCACATTCCTTCACCGACTCCTCTCACCCTTTCGCCATCCACGTCTCCCTCAGTCTGTACTTCGACTTCTCGTCTTCCACCATTCACGCCTCCGCTCTTCTTACTCTCTCAAGCCCTCACTCGGGTCCAATTTCCCTTGATGCCCGATCGCTCTCCATCGCCTCCGTCCTCGACCCCAAAACCCTAACCTCTCTACCCTTCTCTCTCTCCTCTGTTCCTGACCCGATTAAAGGCCAGAACCTCACTGTCTCCCTCTCCAATCAATCTTCGTTCCTTATCGTTTTCTCGACCAGCCCTTCTTCGTCTGCTCTTCAATGGCTATCGCCTCCCCAGACTTTCAACAAGACCTTACCCTTTGTGTACACGCAGTGCCAATCGATCCATGCTCGTTCCATTTTTCCCTGTCAGGACACCCCGGCTGCGCGCATTTGTTACTCGGCTCGCCTCAATGTGCCTCGCCAATTATCGGCTGTTATGGGGGCACAGCACGTGGAACGCCGAGCACCGTTGTTGGGTGAGGCGGCGATGGCCTATGACGAGGTGTTGTGGTGTGCTGAAGGGAGGGTGGTGGAGGAATTCGTGATGAAGCAGCCAATTCCGCCGTACTTGTTTGCGTTTGCAGTGGGGGAGATTGGGCATAGGGAGGTGGGGCCGAGGACCAGGGTGTATGCGGAGGCGGTGCCCAGTGTTTTGGATGCGGCAGCGAGGGAATTTGAGGGGACGGAGGAGATGATTAGGCAGGGGGAGAGGTTGTTTGGGTCATATGAATGGGAAAGGTTCGACCTGCTTGTGTTGCCACCGAGCTTTCCTTATGGAGGGATGGAGAATCCAAGGATGGTGTTCTTGACACCAACGGTAATCAAGGGTGATGCGAGTGGAGCGCAGGTGGTGGCCCATGAGCTTGCCCATAGCTGGACTGGGAACTTGATCACCAATAAGACCAACGAGGATTTCTGGTTGAATGAGGTATAATTGTTTTCTTTTCTTTTAATTCTTTTCCTGTCTACATTGAATTGGTTTATCTATGAATATTTTTCCTGATTTCTGAATGATCGTGGAAAGAATAGTAGAAAATTTGAATTGGGTCTTCTTTATTGTCTTGATCGAAATATTTTTAGTAGACATACCCTGTGGATTTTCTAATCATGAAGTTGAATTGTCCATATTGTGGAGACCATCCTTACAAAAATCAGTCCATTTTGACATTCCTAACCTCATGAAAAGATAACTTGAATTTGAAAAATCTGGACCATTCAAATTTACAGTTACTTTACGTCAACATTTCATAAGGTTAGTGATGTCAGAATTGATTGTTTTTTGGTGATGACGATAAACATGACAAGGACAACCCACTGAATGGTTGGATTGTTCAACCTGATTTCCATGTAGGCTCCACCACCGGATGTAAGAAATGGGTGTGTGCGTGTGTGTGTATTTCGTGGTAGATTATGTGAGGCTATGGAAGCTTCATTCTGAATAACTGACTGTTACCATGAAGTTGGAAATTTGTATTTGAGTGAAGTTGGAGGTTATTCTTTTTCTATGTTTCCAGGGTTTTACGACATATGCAGAGCGGAGAATAGTTGAAATCGTGCAGGGGGAGGAAAGAGCTGCTCTGAATATCGGAATCGGTTGGAGGGGTTTAAACGAAGAAATGGAAAGATTCAAGGACAACATGGAGTTCACAAAACTCAAAACCAAGCAGGAGGGGGTGGACCCAGATGATATCTACTCTCAAGTGCCATATGAGAAAGGGTTCCAGTTTCTCTGGCGCATCGAACGCCAAGTAAGTTGAAATCCTTACAGTTCATGGATCTTCATAAGGAATAGAGTCTGATGGGGTGTAGTTTTACTTTTTACTGCTCAGATTGGAAGGCCTGCATTCGATGATTTCCTTAAGAAATATATTGCTACCTTTAAGTTTCAATCCATCGATACCGAAACGTTTCTGAATTTCCTAAAAGCCAATGTTCCTGGTATAGAGAAAGATATCGACTTGGATGTCTGGACTGAGGGTACTGGTATCCCTTCAGATGCATTTGAACCGGTATCCAACATCTATACCAAGATTGTATCTCTGGCAAAAGAGTTTAAACTTGGGAGGATGCCAAGGGAGGATGAAGTAGCAGATTGGCAAGGGCAGGAATGGGAGCTTTACTTGGAGAATTTGTCCAAATCCGTTGAAGCATCACAGGTTTTATCTCCTCTCCATTGAAGATTTTTTTTTTTTTTTGTGCTCAAGCAGCTCCATACACGTGCTTGCTTTGTGTGTTATATTGATTTAGCTGGAACTTAATCTTCTTCCGTCTGCATTTCCGTTTGTCGGTTATATTATATTGTTATTTGGATTTTCTGTCCACCCGTCTACCCTTATAACTGCATTTTATACATTTTGGTGCTCATGTCTGGCTATTATTTAGATTAATACATGGAAGGTTGCAAGAACTCCAAATACCATGGAAGTAGGTTCATTTTATTTTTAGGTTTTATCTCAGTTACCTTCCAAAAGAAAAGGTTAACTGTGTTCATTGATTCTCTCTTCTTTCTTTCCTTTTTCCCACTTTTTCTTTTTAAAATTTAGTGTTCTTGAAAATTTCCAAGGATGCTTTGACTCAGAATAAGAAAATGGGCTTGGTGGTTGAAATATTTATAAGCATTGGTTAAAATGTTCATTGGCTTGACATGGAACTTGACTGTGTTGACTCTCTTCATTTTTGTCACCTTGATGAGAAATCGAATTTAACTGATCCTTGGTTGAGTTCCAATTGAGTCAACTCGTGTAATGGCAATAAGAAAGTTGAGAAATTGTCCAAGGTATTAAATAACTTCATGAAGTCTTTTAGGATGGTTTTAAGCTTGACAAAAACCTAAAATATGTTTTTCATATTTTGTTTTTCTATTCAAATTTTATGCTTTTCCTTAACATTGAGTTTTGCTATCCAAGACTTCTATTCAACTTGAACACATATTTTTGTCCAAGATGAGTTTAAAACTGATGGGAGCATTTGAACTTCAAACCCTGCAAATATATATTTCAAGTTATACATATCCGAATGATACCAAGGTTGTAGTCATTAGACTATGCTGGTGTCTAAGTAAAAAAACTTGATTGGTGCTGCAGGTAGCAGCTTTGGATGTGCGCTACAGGCTAGCGGAATCCAAGGATTACGAGGTGAAAGTGGCATTTCTCCAATTGGCCCTTTCGTCTGGGTGCAGAGAATACTATGGTGAGGTGGAGAAAACTTTGAAGGAAGTTGGGAGGATGAAATACCTTCGCCCACTCTATACCGCACTGGTGCAAGGCAGTGGAAAAGAGGAAGCGAAGATATTGGCTAAAAGGGTGTTTGCAGAGGCTCGTGACTGTTATCACCCCATAGCTCAAGGTGTTGTTGAGTCCATCCTTTCCAAGCACCTGTAGGAAGATTTATAAATACTACTTAAAAGTCAACCTCATGAATCTAATTTTGTTGTTTCTGTTTTCCTTGCATTTTCTGTTATTAGAACATCATCACAACAGCTACTAGAACTACCATTGAAATATTTAATAGTCACTGCTTCACAAGTGTTGCAATTGCCATTGACCTACATGTTTTTTTTTCCTCGTTTTCTTTTTTGGATCAATAAAACATCCTCGCAGGGTCCAATGAAGCCGATGCAGGTGTGAAACTCACTGCTTTTGGACTAGAGATCCTCATTTTTACCAGGTGTGAAACTTACTGCTTTTACAAAGCACATTTTTCGGTTTGGTTGGCAGGCTTGGTCCAACTCAAGACCCAAACCCTCGGGTCAGACCCAAGCAAACTGGCTATTTTGTCACTGACCAGGCAGACGCCTAGTTGGTTCAGCATCATCTCATTTTTGCTCTCGTCTTCAAAGCAACTACTGTTTTGTGGATTAGGAACTTGTATTGTAGGGCATCTTCTCTCGAATGTTCTTTGATCATGGAGCTTTGATTTTTCTGTTGAGAGAAGAATTTGGGTTTCACAGTTGAGAATTTTCTTCCTTTTTTGTAGATGTTTCTGTGTAGTTGGGAATTGTCTTGGATCTGTCTTTGATGGTTCGTGATTATCTTTGATATTTTATTACTCGGTGTTTCTTGGATGTATAAACCAAGGTTTAAGGGATGCCGTTTTAACGGTATAACGACTGGGAGCATTACCATTAAAACGGATTGTAACGGCCAGGGGCAAAAATGAAAAAAAAAAGGATTTTAATGGAAAAATGGCGCCGAAATTCATTTTTCAAAATTTGAAATTGAAAATGTCAAAAACGGAATTTAATGGATTTGACGGCCGTTTTTTTCCACAATTTTCCAGAATTTAACGGCTGTTAAAATGATTTTAACGGACATTAAATTGAAAAAAATGGCCGTTAAATTCAATGCGTCAAAACAGATTTTAATGATTTTTACGGTAATGGGCTTGGGGCAATACCATTTAAACGGCCTGTTTTTAAAACCATGGCAAAAACTAGGAACTTGTATATTTCCAAGCCACCATGCTATTGTTTGCTAGCTTTCTCAGAATTCCAAGCACCTTCGAATGTCCAACAAGTGAAAAAAAAAATGGTGGTGTTATTTGCACACACCTTTTTTTGAGTGACACCCACCTCTTGGTGTGTGCAAATAAGTAACAAAAAAAAACAAAAAACTCCACCACTGACCCCTCTTCTTCTTCTCCCGGTGGCATCCTCTTCCTCTTCTTCTTCTTCTCCAAGCGGCTTCCTCCTCCTCCTCCGCCGAGAGAGAGAGAGGCAGGAGAAGGAGAGGAGGGAGGGAGAGATCTCTTTCTCCCCCTCTCCCTTAAATATTTTTTTTTTGCCCGTATCGGTAACACAGGGTGGTCATTGCTTTGGCCATATCGGTAGGCCAAAGCCATGTCCACCCTGTGTCAATGATACGGGTGATTTTTTTTTTTTTTTTTGAGATAGGGAGAGGAAGGGAGGGAGAGAGAGACACACACACACACACACACAAAGAGAGAGAAGAATAAGAAGAGGAGGTCACCCGGAGAAGAAGAGGAGGCCTGCCGCCCACCACCAGGTAAGAGAGAGGGAGGGAGGGAGTGGTGGTGGTGGTGGTGTAGTGGTGGTGAAGAAGAAGAGATGGTGGTGGTGAGTTCTTCTTCGTTCGATTTTTTTTTTCTCTCTCAACTTTGGGTATGTGCAGACAAGAGGTGGGTGTCACTCAAAAAAAGGTGTGTGCAAATAATGCTACCCAAAAAAAAAATGTAAAATGGAAAGAAGAGAGAAAAACAGTCTTTGGACATGGCGTCTTTATTAATTGCTTGGGTTCTAATATTTTTTTCTTTAAATGAAAAGGGTTAATTGTTTTTGGATGTGGATTTTCCTTTTATCATTTCTTAAAGATTGGATTATTATGAAATGGATAATTGTAGTGTCCAACACCAATAAAGTCATGAAACGTGTACCTAAGGAAATTGGGAGACCATACTGACCGGTTTTCCCATTCTTTTTGCATATTTTGTTTTTCAAAAAAGGGTTAGATTCTTTAGGTAGCTTGGATCTCTCATTCACAATTGGACAAGTGACCATATAACAACCGTTGCGGAAAAAAAAAAAGAAAAAAAAAGAGAGATTTGGCTAGCAATGGAATTAAGAGAGAAGAAAAGATGGTTGGAGTTGCACGATGTCAAGCCCCAAGTCCGATAGTGCGGTTTTGAAGGCATAATCTAAAAGATGGACGGAGTTACACGATGTCACATCCCGAGTCTGATAGCGCGGTTGTAGAGGCATAACCTGAAATTTCCATAAAATAGGCAACTAAGATAATCCATCAGCATGATAGTCAATCATACTTAACCGTAAGTTACTATTGCAAAGGAATAATTGAACTTCAAACTTTAAAATAAAGTCACTATAATCCACTCATATGCAGCATAATCTTATAAAAAAAAAAAAGAAATTATTTGTGCCTCAATAACTACTAAATAATCATTAAGAATCTGTTAACGGACCAAATAATGTTAGAAACTTTTCCAACCATCAACCAACAAGAGGAGAGCACAACCATCCTCATCGAGAACTCACAATTCATTTTATGTAAATGTACAAGTTAAATATAAACGCAATGAAAAATAGATGCATGATTAGAGTAGACAATAATTATAGTGCACCATTAATTTACCAATATGAGAATTAAAGCAATTTATCTAAAATATTCTAATACATAGTCTCCATTTTACTGCAGTTGAACTATTGCACCCACCTGGCTTGTATTACTGGTTTGTTTCACCCACCCAATCTCCCATCAATGAGTAATATTATTTTTCTATCAGCTAGGATTAGACTATCCAAATAATGTCACATGATCACGGTGTTCCTGAGCCTTCCGTCGGAGGAGTGCAAGGTCCTATAATTTAGTGTTTTAGGATACATGTCGAGATATATATATATGGGTCAGGATCGGGGGGACAACTATTTCATACAACATTTTTGAAAAACAAAAATTGGTGCGGGCCAATTTATAAATTAGAAGTATTGGAATGGGATGATTTTTGGCGAGGACGGTCTCTATGGTTAGGAGATCATCCTCACAAAAATTCAAATCATTCTAATATTCGTAGACTGGTTTACAAGTTGAAGAATTATGGACCGTTTATTTTTATCCTAAATTTGAAAACCACATATAATGGGGTTATAAATTTCACAATAGGCTGATTTTTTGTAGGTTATAAATTTCATAATGGAGTTGCCTTGCTAACAGCAAGCTTATTGAACTGATTAGCTGAAGAACTGCCAGACTACCTTGCTAAGCAACTGGACCCACCCAGTCAAGCTGACGGATCTCCTAGTCAAGTTGCCAAGTTGTTCAGCCGAATTGACAACAGGCTTACTGAAGAGCCGAAGAACTACCTTGCTAACACCAAGTTGCTGAAATGAAGAGCTGAAAAATCGCCAGTCTACTTTGCTAAACAACTGGACCCTCCCAGTCAAGCTGTCGGATCTCCTAGCCGAGCTACCAAGTTGTTCAGCTGAATTGCCAACAGGGCTTATTGAAGAGCCAAAGAGCCGCCTTGGTAACAGCAACATGGTCAGATGGGAGTCCAAGGCCATTAGATTCCAGGGATGGACCCTAAACCCAAAAATCAGCTTAATCATCTCATACCTAGGTTGGGGTGGATTTCTCTTTACTTGCTTTCCTTTCTTTATAAAAGGATATTTACAAAAAAAAAAAAAAAAGAGCTTCTCTGCTTATGTTTAATATATGTCTCATCATTAGCCAAGAAATTAACTTTTGTAGAATAACAGTACGGTCCACATTTCTTGAACCATTGACTTATTATTTATGAGGAACGGTTGGATGTACATCATATGCATTCAACATTTGTATGCCCACATATTATTTGTGATTAACCCATAAACTTGGGAATGGGCCAAATATGCAGCAAACCTTGTGATGAGTAAACCTTGGATGACATCTGCAGTCAGCAACAACCTTGTGATGAGTAAACCTTGGATGACATCTGCAGTCAGCAACACCACGTGGCACATTCTTAAGAGGACATGACTGAATGGATGTTTGGCCAATCACTAGGTGGACCTACAAACCAAAAATCAGCCTGAATAGTTGTAAATCACTAATCAGGCTTATTTTTGGTTTGTAGGTCCACCGAGGGACTGGCCAAACATCCATACGGTCAGCGCCCGCCCTCTGTTCGTGTGCCACGTGGCTCGTATTGAGTGCTGTGACCGGCTTCCGTCGCAACATCTTGTGACACAAGTTTTACTCAGTTCGGCAGGTCGGCAACGGCAAGTCGGTATGCCTTCTTTCCTCCATTGTTCTGCAATTCCGCCACTCCTGAGCTCGGAAGTTCTGCCATTCTTTCCTTTCTACTTTGATAAGCTAGGGTAGAACCGTAGAAGTGGTCCTCTATCGACCGACCACCTGGGTTGTGGCATTGGAGGTTGAAGGTGAATGATGTCATGGTCCCAAATCCTTCGGCCTTGGACTCCCATTTGACCATGTTGCCGTCATCAAGCTTCTTCGTTAAAATTATTTTGTTCAAACGGCTCGATTTGTCAATGTTTTGCCCTTCCATAAACGCCTTGTTGCATGCTCTTTTAGGCACGCTAATGGCCTTGGATGTTTGGCTCGCTTCTTGGTGGGTTTTAGTCATGCCTGATTAGTGATTTTGGCTATTGGATTTAGCACTTTGAAAACTTGAAGGCTCTCATATCTGCAGATCGGCTGTTCTGTCGTCCTCTCTCTTTTTTTTTTGGGGGGGGAATTCACTTTGAAAAAGCTGACATACCCCCCCTATGACCTGGTCCATGGTCAGTTGACCAATGTTGACCCGAGTTGACCACAATATTTCACATTGAAAGACAGAAATACCCTTGTCTTCAACCATGGAACAAGGGTTTGGATCAAAACCAAACCCCCAAATTAAATGGATATGATGGACGGCAAGCCAAGAGATACCAATGGTCATTTGATTTGGCTTGCCATACACCACAGCCATTTGATTTGGGGGTTTGGTTTTGGTCCAAACCCTTGTTCCAAGGTTGAAGGCAAGGGTATTTCTGTCTTTTAATGTAAAATAAGTTAGTCGACTCGGGTCAACATTGGTCAATTGACCTTGGACCAAGTCATAGGGGGGAATGTCAGCTTTTTCAAAGTGTGGGTGGTATGTCAAATTTCAAAGATAACTTGGGGGGGTATGTCAAAAATTCCCTTTTATTTTTTTAAGTCACAGCCCGGCTTCTTTGGTTCAGATCGGCAGTTCGGGAGTTCTTCCTTCCTCTGGCATGCTATTCCATCTTTTTCATTTCACGCTGTCCGGCCTTGGCAATTCGGGCTCTGTAGCTCCTCTATAAAATTGGAGTGCTCCATTTTTTCTACGCCGCTCGGCCTTGGCAATTTGCTCAACATACTATATTGACTAGACCTTCGTGTCAACATATTACTTCATACCAACAAGATTCATCATGATAAGAAATTCCAACTCCTCTCACCTGTACTTTTTGTTTTGTTTTGTTGCTGTTGCAAGTCAGCATTCGTTGTGCCAATGCTTAGGTGTTGAAAGTACCTCCTGTTGTTGAATTGGTCGAAGTGTCAGAGGTCACTACCGCCGTGGGAGTGTTGCTATTCGACTTTGAGTTCTTCTATTTCTACTGTCTTTTTAATTCCTCTTTTAGCGTTCGCAACTTGAGTTCGACTGCTTGGCAGTTCATCAGCTTGGGAGTTCTTTCTAGAGCCGTGTCTTTCTTCTTGGGCTGATCTGTCGAACCATGAATAGGCCAGTGTCCTTGGTGCGCTCATCGTTCAGTTAGCTTTGCTCAAGTCTTCTCAAGTTCCTGCAGGGGTTTACACGTCTGTTTGCCAGGTCCGTTCTCTATACTACCATGTCCTTTTTAAGTATATGTTGATGGTAGTTTTATTAGGGAAGCATATAAAATATTCCTCATTTTGTAAATGTGAAAATTGGAAGTACTCTAGATGAGCTTTTCATGTCATGATAATGAGATTAGTGTATCTCAGGGCCAACTGTATGCTGGCCTTCGATTTCCGATTTCCATTACCTGACATTATACACCAGAGAGTTGTTGTACCTTCTAAATCATCATCGGTTAGATGAATGAAATTTTTTACCACATAGTTGATAGGGTAATAAGTGGTAACTGGGCCAATCCTTCAGATAAATTAAATGCTTATAGTGTTTTAGATGCATACTCTTTCCATCGTATCTGCAAGGCAAATGGAGGTTCCTCTTTGGGATTGTTTTGATGTCTCAGCCATAAACTCTCCTGTCCTCCCATTATCCAGGGTTCTCTACCTAAAACTGATAAACACTGGGACCAAGGTCTGTTGTTGATTTTCAGAGCTTGGGAGTTCGGGAAGAGAGAAGCTTTCCTTGGTGTCGGAGTGATAAGTGTTTCGAGGGGTTTTGTTTCCTCAGGTATTGACCCTATACCTTGCTTTGTTGTCTATAACTTCTTAATATTTGTCCATGCTCTTATTGCATTTTGTTTCTTTCTTGACAGCTTCGGTTGCGAGGACAGGAGGAATCTGGGCCCGTCCCATCTATAGGCCAATAGATACTTCATTGCCTCGTGGTGGTGCTGAGTCTATTGAGGAGGTTGCCGTTAACAGATTTGGTTCTTCTGAGAGTTAGTCCACTTCGTCAGGATGCAGTGACAATGATAGCCCTTCCCGTTGAACGGTCCATCTAGAAAGATCGGACTTTTAGTTCCTTGTTCATCACGCATAGGTTTGCATCTTTCGCCTAGGTGTGAAGACAGAGAGATGGGAGATGACTTTTTTGAATCCGTTCAGCTTGACTTTGGGGAAGAAGGGGAGATCCCCCAAGGGTCTGACGTTACTGTGGATATTGTTGACTCAGAGGGGAATGATTCTTCTCAGAAGCTACCGACCCCTCCTCCATCTCGAATTCTAAGAAGAGGAAGGGCATTGTAGAAGGGGTTGTCGAGGAAGAACGTTTAACTGTTCGTCGGAAGAAAGGGAAGGCTACTGCAAGGTCTTCCACATCAAAGCGTCTTCCTTGGGTTCCCGACCTTAGCTATTCCTATGGGGTACAGATCTGCAAGGATGATTCAGGATTCAACTCTTCTTTGGCTTGTCAATTGATGATGCGTAACTTTGGCTTTCCTCTGGATGTTAGTACCCTGTCGACTAGAAGTTCTCAAGATGTCATGGACAAGATCAGTTCCAATTGGTAAGAGGTAAGTTGAAATTTGATGACTTTCTCACATCTTTCCATTTGCTAGTGTTATTCTTCTTTTTGTTTCTAATTTTTTTTGTTCCAACTAACTCTTGACATCTCTGAGTTCTCCTCTCGGTTCCTTGAGCTTCGAGATAAGAAAACTATAGCTGCAAATGAGACTTATACCTTGAAGTCTACCAAAAAGAAGTCTGATTTGAAGATTGAGAAGCTGAAAGAAGAGTTTGGAAGGTTAAAGGCTGAGTTAAGCTTTGAAAAGAAGAAGAATGTCCTCACTCTTGAGCAAGCTGAGTTGATGGTCCAAGAGGCCTTGCAAAAGCAAGTGTCTGAGATGTGGGTAAAGCTTCAAGAGGTGAAAGCTCGTTTAGAAGACCAATCGATCGCTGCATTGAAGAAGAAGAACGAAGAGATTAATCTTCTTCGAGCCTCATTGAAGAAGTCTTCTAGCATTCATGCTCCCACTTTCTCCACGACTGAGACTGGTAGGGTTGGTGCGGGTTCTTCCATTGCCGCAGATGGAGCTATAGATGAAAGGGAGCCCGATGGTGCGGCTAATTGATGATGCCAATCTTTGCTTGTTTAGACTTTGTTGTGTTTTGGCCTTGGTAGGAGGTTTTTAAAACCTACCTAAACTTTATGAATGATGTATGAAACTCTTATATTTTGTTTGTTTGGCATGTTTTCCACCACCTTGAAATATAAAACTCTCTATTGACTTTGCTTGCATGATGCTCCTGCGAATGATGTGTATTTGTCATTAAATGAAAGTCTTTGGATAATGTGTTTCCCTTAATGCTTCCAAAGTTGTATAGGCTGGGGCATCGTCATTCTACCAACAACCTTGTATGCATACTAGATCTTTTTTATGCATACTCCTTTGGACCAAACCACCAATCTCATATCTTCTCGCAAGGAAGTTATCTCTTGAAGAGCCAACTTCAGGATTATCACATACATTGGGAGCTTGGCCGCCTACTAGGTCACCCTTATTGCTTGACTGGGTCGGGACTTCATCTTCAAATTTGTGCTCTAGCACTTTTGGTTCTGAGAGACTAAGGAAAATCCAATGATATCTATCTATACTATTATAAAGCCAAAACTGGTGTTGACATCCACGTGGGCTTCAATTAAATTCCTTTCTACTTTAAAAGCCAAAACCTTGCATCATTAAATGCCTATCTATTTTAAAGCCAAAACTTGGGTTGGGGTACGCCCATTCATACAAGCTTGGTTTAGGTTGTCCAACAAGCAGACATCCGGGACCATAGTATAAGCCACGTGGCGCACTCTTAGAGACCACTGACCGCATTATGTTTGTCTCATCCCTAGGTAGATCTGTATACCAAATATCAACCTGATTAGTGATTTTAAACCTTTGGATTTGAGTACCCCAAATAATGTTAGAAATCTACGGTTAAAAATCAACCCATGAAAACATCTCCAATCAAATCCTAAAAAATCACTAATCAGGCTGATTTTTTGCATGTAGGCCCACCTAGGGATGGGACAAACATCGATACGTTTAGTGATGGTGCAACATCTAAGGTGCTGCCATGTGTAAGGTGCACGTGCATCGCACCTGACATTCCCCTAGTTTGTCTCCCCCTCTTATAAGCTTCAATAAAGAAGGGCCGAGATCTTATCCCCCAACTAGACGGTGGATCTCAGCCACTCACACCTGATTTTGGCAAATGCTTTGTCCGGCGACTCCGGCCACCCACTAGGAAATATATAAATCATATCTAAAAGAAAAACAAAATCCCTAATTTCCCGCTAACCTGGACTTAAGTTGTCCTTTCACCCAAACAGCTAATATGGGGTTTACTAGTTCTAGTGCCAGCTCCACGTTAACCCAACCTTCCAATCTATTTTTCTATAAATACTCCGCAGTCCACAAAGCCAAATGAATCTTACTTTTAAGGACTTTTTGGCTGGCAAGGGTTAAAAAAGCCCTCTTTTCCTCCCCTCGGTCGCAAGGCTCGCAGTGGCACTCCTGTTCTCACACCCGAAGGAGAGAGAAAAAAGGGTGCTCTGGTTTTGGCGTGAAACCCCAAAGCAAGCAAGCAAAGGAGGAGGAAGATGGACGAATACACGAGGGAGATGATGGACCTCAAGACCCTCGTCACCCGAACCCTCGAAAAGAAAGGTGTTCTCGCCAAGATCAGGGTATCCCCAGAAACCCCTTTTAATTCCTTACATCTCATTTTGTTTATTTACCTGATCTTACTCTTTGGCTCAATTTTGTTACCCATTTTGTTCATCTTCTACATGTTTATTCGAATTCGGAAACAGAAGGTAGAAATGCATGTTAAAACAAGGTTTTTTTGGGTCCAAATAAGGAATCATGGTTTTGTTGGTTGGGTTTTTGTGGATTTGAGTTAGGGTTTGTGTTCTGGGTAAGAGTGTGATCTTGTGGTGATTGTTGGGAAGCTGAGATTTCGTGGTTCTTGGGATGCTAATTGGAAACTGGAGAGTTTTCTTGGGAAAAGAATGCCGCGGGTGAAATCTAGGTCATGGTTTGCGATGCTTGTAGAAATTTCACGAATATTTTTCTCATGGAGCTCAAGAATTCTCGGGAAATCCATCTTCTCTTACAAGTAAATTATGGGTATTTGTAAATTGTAGATGGCATCACTGAAGAAAACAACCGGAGTAAGCACATTTCAAGTATTTATATGGTCTGGATTTCACTTCAGCCCTTCATATATAAGATACTCCCTTAGCTGCGCGAAGCAGGATGGTGGAAGCAGGAACGCCTGTGCATAAGACAATGTAAAGGAATCTAGAACGTGCACTCATCTTTATTTAATAATTTTAACTATAAGAAAATGCAAAAATATGATTTCTAATATTTGTTTAACTGTGAATATAGTTATTTTGTTTCGTTTAATTTAAGGACAACTTTGAAGGGTTGTTGGTAGACAAGGGGGACTCTGCCAATGCCATCAAATGGGTTGGTGGAAAAATGGTATAGGTCATGGAGATTAGGGATTCGGTAAGGGGATGAACTCTTATTTTCTCTTTCAAAGTAAGAGACGCTAATGGATTGTTGATTTCTTAGCGGAAAAGTGGTCTAAATATAAACCTTTTGTATGCAAATTCTCTTTCCAAGCCCCTGCATACTAACGTTTATCCTAATACATGCTAAATTGATCTTCATAAGAAATTGATTTTTATATATTATACTCAGTCAACGGAGTGTTTGCTGGCATTGTTAGTGGTACATGAATCGACATCCCGGATATACACTTCAAATATTTCTTGTTTCTGACAAAAATCACATTTTCATAAAAAAATTTATCTCATTTTTTTTTTCTCATAGAGAAATTTAGAATATCTGTATTTGAAAATGAAATCAACTACAAATAATAAAGAAACTGATTGAGTTGAGAATGGTCTTTAGAGGATCATTGTAGTGATGGTAGTAAGGGGAAGATGAGGATTGCTTACTATAAAGTCTTGCTGTTGACCTGGTTTCTCATGAACGTATTTTTTGGTTTTTCATCCAAGTACATTTTCTGTTTCATGATTTCTTGATGAATTAGATGTCCCAACCCATTCTCTATATTGGTTTTGACTTTCTTGCTAGGCTGAGCTTAGGGCAAGCGTATTTGAGGCCATTGAAGAGGAGGATCGGGTAATTGAAAATGAAGACAGCGTACCTCCTGCACTACTTGGCAGCTGCAACGACCGTGCAAAGCAACTTCATGCTACTCCTTCAGGTTCCCCTTAAAAGTCTTTGTTCTTAACAAAGAGCTCTGTGTCCAGTCCTTTTAGATATGTTTTACTGTTGGTTTTTGTAAACTTAGCTGTTGCATGAACCATTCTCAGTATTGCTGTTGGGTTGCTTACTGGTCTATTCATCTCTTTAAGAAGGAACTTAGATTATTGTTATCTACTCTGTGAGCTTCTACATTTATGTTTAGTTTTTTTATTTTTATGATTGCATCAAATCATTGCTTCAGAATTCAATATTAATGATCTTAAAATAAAAAAGTTTGTTGTGTATCAGTTAGTGTTATGTATGATTTCTGGTAACTTTATTGTTTTTGATAAGTACCATGGACAACTTGTTGACATCTATCATTTTCTATAGATGACAATATTTGTAGATTCTCCACTTCTCATATAACTGAAAGGAAGAACCATTTTAGGATCTACCTGCAACTTCAAGGTTATGACACGATGAACCAATTTTATTTAGGATCATTATTATTTTGGTGTGACTGATTTTAATGCTAAATCTGGTGATGCAAATAGAGAGTAGAAAGATCAGAATAAACATTGAAGTGTAATCTTCAAGAGAAGATATTTTGTTCGGTCCTGGATGAATTTGTGGAGTGTTGTCCAATAGGAATCACCATGTCTTCTTTGCATTCGTGGATCAGACAGGGATCTTGATAACTCCTGTGGCAAAGGTGCTTCCCTTATGGACTCGTGTGAAATGTACATCTGAACGCCCAAAGTTGGTCATTTGGATTTAAAGGGGACTCATTGAACACCATTGAATACCTTAAAAGTAGCATTCACCCCTTTGGTGATTGCAACAGAGGTTTTATGTTTTTTGGGAACCACCTTTATCCAGACATGGTGGAAAGAGGGTTGCAATCTCAGAGAATCTAACGTATAAGCAGAAAATGTTGCAAACCATGCCATTTTATGCGGTACTTACAAAGGATTTTAGGACCTTTCCTTTATCTTGGGACATCCTTTTTGGTACTTTTTCACTTGTCTAATTTCTCACTGATTGACCAAAAAGAAGATGTTTCCAGGGAGAGAAGCATTTGTACTTGGTTCTGTTAGTTTATGCTATAAGAAGTAATGCTTTAATGTCTGGGACGGGAGTTGTATAATGTGCATGGTAATTTTCAGTGTTTTAGAAGGAGGAGTGAGGGTGTCAGGATCTGGAGATGCATCATGCTCATAGTTCTCTTTACGAAGGGAAATGCTGAGACACCCATGTGTGTGTGCATGCCACCTTGTATTTTCTTCCCACAACTTTCCACAGTTAAATGTCTATTATTGTACTACCTACTACACAGTCAAATATCTCACTTCTTGTAGCAAAAACAGTTTGAGCCCTGCCAAAATCATCATTAATCATCATTATGCGGAGCTGAGATTTGCTGCTCTTCCACCCATGGTAATATAAAAAGGGTTGTACTACACTCCCAAGTATGGTTGCCCACACCCTAAGAAAATCCCTTAACCTGCCCATGGTTAAATCTTGCCCATTAAAACCCACGCTTTCTTTCCATTAGAATTCTTTCTTTCAAGTTTTTCTGTCAGCAAACTGAGCATTAGAGAGAACCCAGGAGTGCCTGAAGTTGCAGAAGCTCTACTGGAAAGTCTCAGTTCACCAACATATGATGTTCTTTGGATGTTCCTTTGGTGGATTTCCCTCTGGAAAACAGGTTTTTCTGATTAATTACAAAGCATAGCCGTGTAAATTCAAGGCTCGTTGAAGCTTTTGTACACAAGCAATCTGAAGTCTGGAATTTGGGTGCATTGGTGATCCATTCCCAAATCCCAATTGATGTGAGGTGTCTCAAACTAATGCCTCATTTGTGAGGTGTATGCATCAAAATGGAAGTGCACCTCAGCAGTGGAGCGCACGCCTCCTAGTTTAAAATGTCTACTTCAGGGGACATACGCCTCTAGGGTTGTGCCTCATTGCCTTTTTAGTGCACCTTGCCTCGAGCTATGATCCCCTCTGGCTTTTTAAAAACTGCTAATATTTTCACTTATGCTCATTACCGCAGTCCTATGTGATGGATATCTTGTTTTCACGTATTCTATTGTTCATGGAAAACCATAGCATGCGGTCTTGTGCTTGTAGCGGCCAAAGACATAAGAATGCGAACATAGTGCGAACGAGTTAGCGTATACCCTTACTCGAAATGGTAAACAAAGACTTCTTTTATGTTGGGATGAGAGTCCCTAATCTTTGTATTTTCCACTTCAGAAAGAAAAATAGATTATTGTGATTTTCACGTAATGTTTATGGAAAGCAGCTTTTCCCTAAAGTATTTTATCCTCTTGTGGTCCATTCTGAGATATAAATTTATATATCATTTTGTGTGCCTATAATGCTCAAAAGAAGTTCTAGTTTTGATTACGTTTTCTTATTTATAAATCTTTGGTTCTATTTGATGTGCTACATACAGGAAGGTTGCTAACAGCACTAATATGTGAATACTTGGACTGGGCACAACTGGGCCACACCCTAAAAGTTTATCTGCCTGAATGTAATTTGGTAATCATGTAATTCTTTCTACTTAACATATAACGCTGGACAACATTTCTTAAACACCTTTGTTTTATGCATATTTTTATCCTTTATTTGTGAATGGTTTTCTCTTGTAGCAAAAGGATTCTTGGAAAGCTGAGCTGAAGGATTTTAGTAGCAAGAATGGCTATGATTTGAACAGGAATGGGGAAAGTGGTCCTTTGCTTTTGGATGTTCTTGAAGGATTTTTGAAGTTTGAGGTTTGATTCTGGATCCCATCCACTGGATATCTTGCTTGAGACAGCAGTTTGTTTTTCTACATCAATTTCTGAAGTTTGCTAAATAAGCTGCAGATTGGGATTAAAACAATCAATAAGCCATTTCAATTGCATTGTAGCAGACAATAATCTTTGACGCTAATAATGTAACTTCCTGGTGCGATTAGTACAAAGACTGTTTACAAGGGTGCAAAAGCTTGAATTTTGGTTATGCATAAATTATGTAACACGGGTAATGCATCCTAACAACCTGCACGTCTTACAAAATTGCAATGTTCAAAACTTCAAATAAACGGAGGAAAGCTTTTCTTAATCCATAATGGAGGCATTTAAAGCATTCAACTTTGATCTTTTATAGAAATTATTTGTAGAGATAGTGCTCCATGGTAAAATTCCAGCAATTATTTGTACACAGATTGTGATGTATGCTTGAAAGGAATAAACGCTATCCCAAAGTCAATTACAGTAATAACTCTCGAAATAGATCTGCCATAACAGACACCCCCCCTAAAATCTGATAAAAAACTTGTGTTCATTCCCATGTACAAACTGATAGCCTCTCAAATTCAATAATTGTTGTTGAAATCTCCGATCAAAAAAAAAAAAAATCTCTAAAAGATCTATAATAGTTTGGGAGGGAATATTATAAATATATTACATATTGCACTACAATGAACAAGTTTAACATATTTTAGATGGCTTAGAGGGATAGACAAAAAAAAAGGTTGGCTTAGAGAGATGGTCTTAACTTGTAAAAGTTTTGCTTGTCTCAAAAGAGATGATGGAGGTGGATGTTGAAAACATGCCCCCAAAGCCTGACTTCCTAATTTGAATATGCAATGACCTCTCAAAAGTGATACTGAACCCTCAACCCTGTCTACCCATAATTGTGGTTTTGAGAGGTATTACCTTATGTCTTTTATGTGCAAAAAGCACTATGATTTGGGCTATATTAAATAATGGATATATACAGAATCAAAATTATATTTCTATTAAATAGGGAACCTGAAAAGATGTATTTCCATTGGTTTGATTGTTTTGTTTTGGTATGTATTTAGGTTTAGTTAAATACCAATTGCTTTTTTCTAGGTGTGCTTGTTAAATTGGAGATCCTTATCTATCGCCCAGTTTTGAACCGGTTAGATTGCTGTAGCAATTTAAATTGCTCTCTCTATACAATGATAATTTGGTATACTTGATAAAAGAATTGTTTAGGCCCGTGTGCTTAGTTCTGAAATATGTTATCACAGAACTTATCTCAAGCAAGGGGTACCGGAAGGAGACTAATCACTCCGGAAACTGAGTCCTTATCCAATTTAGAGTCCAGGAACATCCGAAGACCCTCGTCATCATCTATTGCTGGAGGCTTACCTCCATTGGGAAGGTACTGTAGCAGCCTTGCATGATATAATATATCTGATTCAATTATTTTTACTGTTGTTTCCGTTTCACTCTCTTCTCTCTTAATTGATGTTCCATTTTATGGATATGCTAGGCCGGTTCCTGTTTCCCAGGCGTCTGGTAAGTAATGGAACTCTGTATCTTTTTTGTATCCGCATATCTGCATGCTTGCTATTCTTTCCCCCTGAGCTTTTCAGCATTTCAGATAGGAGAGTAGGCTCCTCCAGGCCTGGTTATAGGAAGGATGAATATAACTCGATATATGATAGTGATGAACTTCCGGAGGATGTAATTCGAGCTTCAAATGCCTTGGAAAACATCCAGTTGGACAGAAAAGCACGGAATCTAACAACATCTTGGCGGTATGTCTGGGTTCAACTTTCTTATGCCTATTAATGCTCCATTCTTCCTAGGTGATTTTTTTCCGAGGAGACTTGAAACCAGGATCGTGGCATGTTCTACCCACTGTCACCTTCTGTAACGCATCCTAAATGTTCAGGATAAACGGGTTGTCTGTTACAGTTAATCTAGTGGGACAGTGGATTCCATCCTATGTTACCCGGGTACAGCAGAGACAAGGCCAGTGTACGCCATGACAGGTGGTTTCGGACAAATACATTTGATTATCTAGAGAGGGGGAGTCCATGTCCTGGTTCAGTTCCTCTTTTGGTTCCAATTGTCGCCAAACTTCTGGCTTTGGTAAAGTTGTACAAGCATAAAAAAATGGCCATTTTAGATGGGTTTGGCTTTAGGTTCATTTTTTCCATGGGAAGCTGTTGGGGTATAACCTAGACCAAAGCCTGCAGAATTATAGGATGGAGGGTAGAAATAGATAAAAAATGAAAATAGTTCTCTTTGCTAAGACTGCACTGGTGTTTGTTTTGACTGCAGGCATGCTGGAGATGGAATCTCGGAGGACGACGGCAAGGCAGATCATATCTAGATTTTGGCATTTCCCTTATTGTACTTTTAGTTTTGTAACAGTTTTATTCATATTCTATTGATGGTCCATGATCATCAAATGGGAAAACCAGGTAATGTAAGATTGTATTATGTGATTCTAGTAATTTGCTTGAGCTTTCTGTTTCTCACCTGGGTTTGTGATATGTGACTAATTTTATCACTTCAACAAAATTATTATGGGTCGCTGTATGGGCGCCCACCTCTTTCGGCTGGGCACCAACATTTGATGGGCACCCACACCAATTAGAGGGCCCCTGTTTGGGCACTCCATTTTGCTGGGCACCTACATTAAAATCCAAAAAAAAAAATTCGACTTGGGTTCCTGGCCGTGGGTGACCTGGTGGCCACGGTTGGCTTGGCCGTGGGTGCCATGGAGGCCACGGTAGTTCAGGGCTGTGGAGCCAAAAAAAAAATTTGTGGGCTTGTTGCACCAACCATTCTACCACCACCACCGCCGCCCTACCACTACCACTAATCTACAACCACCACTACCTTCAACCCCACCACCACTCCACCATCACCACCACCACTCCACGCACTCTCTCTCTCTCTCTCTCTCTCTCTCTCTCTCTCTGCAGACCAACTGTTTGCTATTTACAATTTTTTAGAGCTTGTTTGGAATGTCATTTTTTATGCTGAAATGCTTGTTTTACTTGTTGCTTCTTGAGAATTTAAGCACCATTAGAAGCTGAAACCAATACTCCCTGATGCAATAATTAGAAATATATTATTTACAGTGACTTTGATCATGATAATTGATCATTTTTACAGTTTTTTTTTGGGTGGTTGAATCCCATCTCTAATATATCCCTCAAATTTTTTAAATTGGCAAATATTTTTTTTTTTTCCTTTTTTTTTGAAATTTCTTAATTTATAAGGTTTGTGAATTTATAGCGATGCCCATCATCGACGTTGCTGATGGATGATGGACCTACAGTGTGAGCCATGTGACACTATTAGAGGCTATTGACTGAATGGATGTTTGACCCATCCCTAGATAGACTTACATGACAAAAATAGGCTTGATTAGTAATTTCTAACTTTTGAATATGAGAAACCAAAATAATGCTAGAAATCCATGGTTGAGAATAAGCCAAGAAAAAGACTTTAATCTAACTGATATAAATTACTAATCATGATGAATTTGATATGTAGGTCCATCTAAGGATGGGCAAAACATTTATACAGTCAATAGCCTCTTAAGAGTGTGCCACGCGGCTCATAATATGGTCCGTCATCAAGGTGGCTGTTTTGAAAAAAGAAAAGAAAAAAGATAGTTAATTATTCGGTCATACCTCATTATTAAAATAGGATCACATGGTTCAAGAGACATGGTTGTTATGTTGTAGAGTGGTGTCCTATTGTAATTGGCCAAATAATACTCAAAATCCACGATAAAAATCAAACCACGAAAGAGACTGATCCAACGGATAGAAATAACTAATTGGGATGAATTTTTGTGTGTAGGTCCACCTAGGGATGGGCCAACATCTATACTGTCATCGATCTCTAAGAGTATGCCATGTATAAGGAGCTGTCACGTGTAAGGTGCCTGCGGGCAGTCCCCTAGTTTAATTTAAAGTAAGTGCCATCATGATGATTAGTGATTTCAAACCTTTGGATCTTTGTACCCCAGATAATACTCGAACTAACCCACTAACCGGTTAATCAGACAATTTTTTGGTCTGGAGGTCTACCTAGGGTTGGGCCGGGCCAACCATCCATACAGTCAGAGATTCTAAAAGTCTGCCATGTGGACATGGGTCAGTAAAGTTCTACTCATATAACTTCTGTCACAATCAGATTGCAAAACACACAATCACAGTCAATGAGTTCTTGGCACGTACACAAATGCTTTTGCAACGTACCCATGTGCTTTTGCTTTTAGGTGTACGTGTCGATAACTCATTTGCTGTGATTGTGTGATTTGCAATCCGATTGTGACAGATGTTACTCCATAGTTTACATTTGTGGAAGCTAATGATTGGCTTGAGGTAAAAGAAAACTCATCCAAGGACGTGGCCAATCAATTTTCAACATCTGCTTGCGGACGAGGGTGCTTCCATCCATTTAGCTGGAGGCACGTTTTAGGTCTGCAGCTAAGGACGTGTACTAGTCACCCATACAGCGGTTGGGGGAATGCCATAGAGTCCAATCCACAGTCACGTGGCACACTCTTAGAGATCGTTGACTGTATGGACATTTGGTCCATCTCTAGGTGGACCCAAACATCCAAAATCAGCCCGATTGCTGATTTCAAACCTTTGGTTCTTTGTACCCCAACTCGAGTTCCATGGTACTTATGAAAGCGACTACAATCTAACGCTTAGAAATCACTAATAAGGCAAATTTTTGGGCTGTATGTGCACCTAGGGTGGGGCCAAACATCCATACGGGCAAAGATCTCTAACAATGTGCCGCGTGGCTCATACTGTGGGACGTCCGTCAGCAAAGTTCTACTCCACAAACGTCCACCCTGAGCAAATATTTGAAGACAGGGAAAATGAATTCTGGACAGATGACCACGCACCGTAGGGTGGCTTCGGTATTAAATTGTGGGTCGCGATGCAATAAGCTGAAGCTAGCACCATTTTTGTTACTCACTGCTCTCATCTGGGCCCACTAACCGCATGGATGTTTAGCTCAACCCTTGATAAACATTCATACCAAAAATCAGCTTGTTTGATAATTTTTAGCCATTGATTTTAGTACTAAAAAAAAATGGTTGAATTCGACGGCTAGAATCATGCCTTAAAAAGTACAAAATCTAATGGCTAGAGATTACCAATCACGGTATTTTTGATGTTCATATTCACCAAAGGGTGGGCTAAACATCCATGCGATCAGTGGGCCCAGATGGCAGCGGTGAGTGACAAAAGCGTAAGCTAAGCTCGTTACATCGCCACCCTTAAATTGTATATCGTGGCTCACTATTACCCGTATATATGCTTCCTTTATAGATTCACAAGAAATTTCTACGCATCTCATTTCTCTGCAACTCTATTTCTCTGTTTCTCTGCTTCTCTGCAAAACCTCTTCCATGGCGGCCTTAAACCGCCTGTTAAGATCGAAAGGCTTGTCCTTCTCTTCTATGAATTGTACCATAAGGAGCTTCTCTGCAGCTGTTGCTTCCGAAAATGACCTCCGATTCCCTTCCTCTCTGTCACCCAAACCTCTCCCTCTCCGTCGAGAGCCTACGGACAAAAACGTCCAGTGGGTTTTCCTTGGCTGCCCCGGCGTTGGCAAGGGCACTTACGCTAGTCGCCTCTCTAACCTTCTTGGCGTTCCTCACATCGCCACCGGTGATCTTGTTCGAGAGGAGCTCTCGTCCTCTGGTCCTCTCTCGCAACAGGTTTGTTAGGGTTTCAATTTTACTTCTTTGTTGTTGATTTTTCTTTTTCTTGGGCTTAGATTGAATTACTTTGACGTTGTTTTATTTGGATGTTCTTGCGTAAACAAATGGGATTTGTACGTGTAGATGGATTGTCGCAAGCTATCATCAGAGCCGAAAACGATATAAATGCTTTAGGATACAAAAAAGAATGTTTTTTTTTTCATTGGATAAAGGATTTAAGCTCAAAACTCCCTTTTGTTGGATAACTGGTCACTTGGTTTTTTATTTTCCTAGAGATCTGATCAATAACATCTGCTTGTTAAGATGGGATAAAAAAATGAGGCTCAAAACACGAAAATCTATATTGTTTGTAACATTAGGTGTCTTGTATTCTGCAGGAAGTTACTATTCACGGTACTATTCAAGTGGCACTTTACGCGGCACTATTCATAGTTGTGTTCAATGTTTAAGGTTTAGAGATGGAAGAGATACAATTAGGTTTTCTAAGTCAAACTTGATCCAAAAAGAAAATAAAGATGGAGAAAGAGAAGAGAAAGAGAGGGAGATTGGGATAGAAAGATACTTCTGGCTTCGCACCAAGAAATTATGGCTTTACACCAAGTTTCCCTTCACAGGAGATTTCTTCAAAGAGATTTTCTATTTCTTTATTCATCATTTCATTATTAAAATCAAAGGATACATCACCTTTTATAAGACTCTACTTGAACTTTCCTAATTCTAATTTAATTGAAATTAAAAATTTCTAATACAAGTCAACTATTGAAATGAGAAATTCCTAATACAAGTCAACTATTGCAATTAATAATAAAATCCTAATTGGAAATAAAATCTCTCAAAATCCTAATTCTTTTTACAACCCAAAGAACTAATATCTAAATAAGTAGAACTCTATCAAAATAGTAAAATCAGAATTTACTACAAACAGAAATTTTGGGAATTTACTATAAATAGTAAAAATGGAATTTACTATAAATAGCAAAATAAGACTTACTATAAATAGTAAAAATGAGATTTACTATAAATAGTAAAAACGGGGTCCACTTGCTTAACCAGGCACCTATTCAGTGTAGCGGTGGACCATCGTAGTTGAATGCTCCTTCATTGCAATGGCTTTTTTGTCCTTACAGTTTGTGTTGGGGTACAACCAAGGATTTAGATTTCTATATCAACTAGGTTTCGGTTCAAGTCCAAACCGAAATTTCGGTAAAATCTTATAAAAAATAGGCACAGTTAGTGGTAAGATGATTTAAAATCCCTTATTTATAGGAACAAAATCTTATCTCTTTCTCTCTACAATCTCCCTAAGATAAGGAAATCTTAATTTATAACTTAATTAATGCAAAAAAAGTATTAATTGCCTCGTTATCTATTTAAATCGATTAGGTGGCTGAAATTATAGATTCATTATGTTTAGATTTCAGTAGAGCCCAAAACCGAAATTTTAGATGTTTCGAAGAAATTTAAAACCTTGGGTACAGCTTGTATTATTTTCAACAGTCTACCTATGATCTACCTCTCTCTAGTTATTACTGAATTAAGTTAGCAATGAATCTTAACATCCAACCTCATTGACCCCACTTTGAGAATGACCCTACGCTAGAGTTTTTATTTAGCAAACTGATGATGTAATACACAAGCACCCAATCCACATTCCTCACTGGGATTGTGAGATGTGTGGATGCATTACACCCTATCTTGTGGACGTTGGATTGGACACTTGTGTGCTATACTGTCAGTGTATAAAAAAGATGGACTCCAGACCATAAGTTATTTAGAGTCCTTTGTAAGGAATAGAATTTCTTCATGTAGGTAATGTATAAATCAGCACTTGACAAGAAATTGTATGCTTACTTAACCTTGTATTTTTAGTATTATTTATTTTACAGTAATACTGAAATTTTTGTCATATCTTACTAGTATATTATTTAGGACCTTGTGTACAGTATATCTGTTTCCTAAAAATTCATTTAAAAAAAATGGGTTTTTTCCATTTGTTTATATAAAACATGTCTGAGGCGGCACTAATGTTTGGTCTTAACTGCACATCTCGGTAATAATGATACAGTCATACAGTTATTGGATTGGCAGAAAGATTGTGATCTGGATTGTACTTGCATAATTCCATCTCTGAATTGAGAGGCATCACTGCTATCATTTACTCCGCCATAGTTTGCAATCTAAAACAAGAAATGCATTTCTCTGAAGGATATTGGAATTCATAGGATGGGGTATGTCACGCCCCGGACCCACGCACCCGAATCCGATCCGAATGCCTGAAAAACGACTCGTTTACCCAAGATCCGGGGTGTGATAAAAATAAAAAATAAAATACTCTGAAATAATTTTTAAAAATGATCATAATTCATAATATATTAAAATAAAAATATTTTGTAAAGATGTTTTGGCTAAAACTTCTATTTGATATACTTTTAGAATTAACATTTCAGAATTTAAGCGAATAGGCGTAAAATTTTTGAAAAAAGATAATTTCAATAAAAAAAATTTCTTATTAATTCTTTACTATTAAAAAGTCATTTAAAATATAATTTCAATAAAAATTTTTTTTATTAATTCTTTACTATTAAAAAGTCATTTTAAGCATCTTTTGTGAATGCACTTTGCTCAAAAATATCATATACTATTTTATTTTAACAGTTTGACTCAAAAATCTGCCCTAACGATAAGGTACTCGAGTAATACGTAAAATAATTGTAAGTACCACACTTCCATAAAAATTAATGTATTTGTTAAGGATTCATAGTCATATATTTAAAGGGTTAAATCAAAGAGTCTAAGAAGTCAAATATTTATCATCAACATGATTCTAAAAAATTAAATGAAGTTTTTAATTAATAGATAATGCGAGTCTTTAACAATTAAACTTATAAAAATGATACAAATGACAAATATCTATAATCCCGCATCAATCTCATCGACATTCTCAATTGTCCATCCGATCTTCTCATGCTATCGCCCTCATCAAGTGCATCAACTCCGAAATTCACACCATCCTCAATTAAGTCTGAAATGTTTAGTAAATACCATGAGCCAAAGCCCAGTAGATAATCTACTGTACACCGCATATATATCACAGATAATGTCGCATATTCTAACCTAAAAATCATGGCATATTCAATGCATAACAGATGATATAAACCAGTAACGTCAAGAAGAATAAATATTTCTCATGATTAGCCCAATAATATTATATTCATACGCTTATAACTATAACCCAATCTTGGGTCTCCTCCTTCCCACGCCGGGAGTAGCTAAAAGGCTATTCTGCAGGGGTTTTAGGTCTTTTACCTTAGGGCTCCAGGCCCTTCTTAATTTTTATTTTCGCGGGTATCCATTAGGAACACACCCGAACTAACACTTCAATATTAAACAAAATTATTATCTATAACATTTTTTTTTCTGACACACCGGCCGATCCGATTAGATCCGAATCACAATAATAACTACAACTTCATCAATTAAGCACATACATATAACATGATTAATAAAGTAAAATAAGGGAGATTATCTATTAAAATATGTAGGTGTACCTACCTTGTCCGTTTATCTTCATCCGAACTTGAATCAATGGTGAAAAAGTAGCCGCGGGTGTTTTTATCGATCGTCATTGGATGAAGCCAGAATTTGAATATGTCAAACATCTCGAAAGTATGAATATTTTTGTCTCATGGAACAGTCTCAAAGGGTGAGACGTTGTGGTGTTTCTAGGGCTCTTAAAGCTCTCAACGATTAGTAATTGAGAACTCTCTGATGGTGAAAAAATGAAAATGTGTAAGTTTTGGAGAGATTCTTCTATTTTTAATAGTTGCTCAGAAGAGAATGGTAAGTCTTTCTTTATGTATATGTATAATTAATTATCATTGGTAATTTATTTAAATAGTTTCTTTATTTTTAAAGTTCAAATCTTTGATTAAGAAAGATTTTCATTATTTCCAAAAGATAAAAGTTATGGAAAATTTTAATCAAGGCAATTAATGTGTAACTCAAAGATATTAATTATTTTGATTTTATCGTTTGTCAAAAATACCCTTATAATGTAAATTACTCTAATACCCCTAGACAAAAGTTCAGGGTATTACAGGGTAAGTCTATTTTTTGACTCTAATAGATGATATATACGATACACATGAAATTTCAAGACATCTTTTGCACATTCCAGGGGGTTCCGATTTCCCACTCAATGAATTTGTCTGGATGATTGCAGCTATCCTATCTAGATGCTTTTTGAACTCTTGACCATTTGCCAGATTTTTTCTTTCTTATGTTTCCTTTAAAAGAATTTAATAGATTGGATGATAATGATCTCCAATTGGGTTGATCTTCTTCCTATAACGTCTCTTAGGTGTGACCTGTCATATGCAAGATGATGATTATCGTCTGTGAGACTCAAAATATAGATATATGCTGTAAAAGTATCTATTTTGTAAAGGTTCAAGTGGTTCATTTTTCCCCCACACAAGACGAATAATTATTTTTAAGGTCGTAAGTTGTGCAGCCAAAGTAAGAAAATATGGCATTGCTGCTTTGAGTAAACTACTGTCTTACACCGATTAAAAAAATGTAACTACTGTCTTACCATTTAATGTTCCTTCCTTTCTCTATTTATTCATTTTCTTTGTTGCGTTTTGCAGCTTGCAGAGATTGTAAACCAAGGGAAATTGGTGTCAGATGAAATCATAATAAGTTTGTTGTCTAAGCGGCTAGAAGCTGGAGAAGCTAAGGGTGAATCAGGATTCATTCTTGATGGTTTTCCTCGAACAATAAAACAAGCGGTGAGTACCTTTGTGATAATAAGGTGTCGGCATGTCAAACTTCAAAATTAGATTCATACATCCATCTAGAAGGCACATTGGAAACAAAGTTAGCAAAACTGTCCACACTAAGCATGCCTTCTGTTTAGAGGGACTTGTGTTAGGATGGAAGAATGGGAAGAAGCCATTTTCCCTGTCTTTTCATGAACATACATGCAAATACTCAGGCGTGCCATTCGATGGATCCCATCTGGGAGAACTCTTATGCCAAAATCAATCCAATCAGATGATCCTAACCACCAGATCTGTCATTCCTTTTTGCCAGTCAAGAAAAACATGGGAAAACAAGCCTTTTGATCTGATGGTTATGGTCATCAGGTTTGGTCGAGACCTAGAAATCTCCTTGCTGAGACCATCACAGGGATTTGATGTCCTCAGCCATCTCTGCTGCCTCTTCTTAATGCTATATGAAGACATGAAAAGAAGGTACACAAGATAGTCTACTGATTGGATCGTTATGATTATCAGATCGACTTAGGTTTTGGTTTCATAAATCACTGGAGGTGGCCCAATGAATGTGCATTCTGGATTAATGAGCTTGTTGTCCATTTGTATGGTAGAGAACTGTATACAATTGCAGTATTATGGTCCCAGGAACAATTTTATATAGTGGACTTCTTGGCTAATAACGTTGTAAAAGTAGAAATACTTTGTCTAATGCTAGTTGGACCCATGGAAAAGCTGCCAAGCCGAGCCACCAATGAGATTATGCCATGTCGCAAGGGACTACATCTTTCACCCGTTCCCCCTTTTGACTTCATTTTAAAGAAGGAAATCAGTGAAAAAGGCAGCCGGTTCCCCCTTCACTATGTGGCACAACTTCGTTAACAGGTCAGCTAGGTAGCTGACCATTTCCCTTCGGAATTCAATTTCTTATTCCTCCTACCACTTCCCTCATCTTTATGAAATTGTCAATTATAGAAAAAAGGAAAGATTTTCCAGATGTGTGGTTTGTATAGCTCTGTTCTTGTTTAATTCCATTGATTCGTCTCATAATCCCAGGTTAAGAGGTGATTAACAGATCTTAGATATACTTCAAAATTCAAATCCAATCCCAAGGAAACTACAATGCAGTTCCGCTGCATCCCACTCTATTTGTCAGGTTTTTTGCTCCATCACTTTTGTTTCCACAAGAATAAGTATCTGTGACTTAATTATCCAGGAAAGTTTTCAGACAAGTATTCAACTGATCGGAAAGTTCTGGGCATAGAGATGGTACACATCTGATTCCAAATGTAGCTCATTGATTGGGCCATTTGGATGATTGAGCATGTGTATCATGTATATGGGATAGTCCAGGGACTGTTATAATGTCATAGTCATGGGCTATGTTGCATGGATTCTTCTAAACGGGCAAAGTATCTGTGTCAGACACTTGTCGGAGTCCGACACGATACGGGTTTTGGTTTGACACTTTCAAATTCTGTTTTGCTTTTTCCCTCCTTACTTGCAAGATACTAATTAACATTTGTCATAGATTTTGAGTTCTTCCTTTTGCAATTGAAGTTTCCTATGCAACAAATATAATATGTATTCTCGTCTATAAGTATATGATGCAAATTGTAAGATATTCTATCACATTATCCTCTATTATCTTAATTATTATATAAAAATTAATTACTTTGTTTCCCATTATTCAAAGTATACTGTCATGTCCATGAATTCTATTTTCAAGCTTCGTCGAAACAAACGCCCTGCACCCATATCAACATAACATAGGTCGTGGGCCTATCACATTGTAAAACTCTTCTTCTGATTACATTGTTATTGTGTAGATTCAGTAAACACATTTCTGTGTTATATTCTCTAACTTAGCTTTTTCCCTTTCTCTGCTTTTAGGAAATACTGGAGGGGGTGATGGACATTGACTTGGTGATTAACCTAAAGCTCCGGGAAGATGTACTACTTGAGAAATGCCTGGGAAGAAGGATTTGCAGCCAATGTGGAGGGAACTTCAATGTTGCCTCCATTAGCATCAAGGGTGAGAATGGGAGCCCTGGAATATATATGGCTCCACTTCTCCCCCCTCCAGATTGTGCATCGAAGCTCATCACTCGATCTGACGATACAGAAGCAGTCGTAAAAGAACGACTCCGTATATACAATGACATGGTATTGCCCCATCGTCTCAAAGGTTCTCTATATTATTGTTGTCATTAGTGTTAGGTTCTAGAAGAAGTGAAACATACCCAAGGCTTTTACGGTACTTCCAAAATGAGCATGGGAATTCATGGAAATGAGCATGGTTTTCTATAATTAGGTAAGAGGATATATTGTAGTGAGATGCATCATGAATGGTGTCAGTGTGTCGTTACTCATACACACCATCAGGAGGATGTGTTGATTGATCATGGTCGCCAATCGATGGACCGCCTTTTTTATGAAGTCCAGCTGAAAAATGAATTGATTCGTTAATTCTAACATCTAATTAGTGAACCCTTTTTGGACTGTCACACATTTTTGCCGACAATTCAAAAGAAAAGGATCAATCGTAAGGTTGGGGAGTTGCCGACTGGTGCTCATCTAAGAGGTGCTCCTTTGAATTGTGGTCCAGATACAAGCTATTCCATGTTATTTACCTCAAGTTTGACTAAAATTCTAAAAAATCAATGTATTAAGCTGCTGAGAGATTAGGAAATCATGAAAAAAAGTTCTCTGCTTCTCTTTGCCTGAGTTTTTCCTGTTTACCCTGGTTAACTGTCACCCTTAGAAGTTCTCTATGATGTTCTGCTTGCAGTCAGATTCTAAAACTTATAATTCTGGACCTGAGTTGCATGTCTTGTCATAGAGTGCTTGGATTCACATGCTACTTGTTTATGAAGAATCCTTGACGCACTTAACGCTTAGCTGCTTGTGACCTAAAATGATCGTCATCATTTTCTTAATCTTTTTCATAGTTATCATTGTCATCATTTTCTTAAATATTTTTCATAGTTATCATCATCCTCCTCCTGGGTTCAAGTGGTGGCTAGTTCATTGAAAATCATCTTGCTTCTTTGCAGAGCCAGCCTGTTGAGGGTTTCTATCGCAGCAGAGGGAAGTTGTTGGAGTTTGAACTACCAGGAGGAATCCCGGAATCCTGGCCAAAGCTGTTGCAAGCTCTGAATCTTGATGACCATGATGACAAGCAGTCCGCAGTGGCATAAGTTATTATAATGGAGTAGTAGATTCTCAAGGTAAGTCATTCTTCGCATGTGTGAAATGTACATGCACAGTAATTTTGACAAAAGAAAAACAAATATATATATATTTTTTTGCTAAAATAAAAAACTTGAAATCTGACACTCTGTTTAATGAGGGAGACCGTCGAGTCAGGCTTTTGGACAAGGGCGAGGGGGGCAGGTATTGTTTGGAGAGTAGAAGGCAAAATGCTATTATTATTTTTGTGTTTTGGGATGATTTAGCCAAAAAGTGATTTTATGTGGGGATTAAGTATTGAATGTGGGGATAGGTTCTCTGATTTTTTGCTGTATGAGAAGGATTCTGGTGATGGTTTATTCTATTCCTGTAACTTGTAGATGTTGTTTGATCTTTGAGGTCCTGTAGGATAAGTTACAAGTTGTCGCAACCTTAATTTGCATAGTAACACCATTCATTGGCATTGTACCTCTACCTCAAGGTGTTTGTCAGAAGGATTTGTTTCTAAAGAAGTCTTGTTATTGGTATGTTGAGATGGAGAAACAATGTATACCTGGGTTGGGAACTTTCGAGGTTTCTCTAGTTTTGTGTGAATAACCTCTTTGAAGTTCTATAATCTGACAATTGTGCATCCTGAAGTGCTTAACTCAGGTGTTGTCAACAAAATGCTGATGCAAGTTTAAATTCCATCCCAGCCCCCCCTGACAGGTGAATCACCATTGTTAATTAATCTGATGGCAGTGGTGATTCTTGGGTCCCACCATTGTGATGCCGATTATCAGATGTGGCTGCGTGGGTAATCACTAGTCCAAGGATCTTGGTAGTATCAGAAGTATTCATAGCGCGCGCACACGCTTGACACTAATTTCGTTTTTTTCCAGTCAGTTTTTTGCCTTGAAATCTTCAGAATAAAACACAGTCCACACATTTAGAAGTGAAAGATTTGGTCATCGGGATGAAGGCAAATTCTTATATTTACATTCAACTAATAACGTGAAGTGAAATTGGTACGAGGATTTGGCGTGTTGGGGAGGGGTTTACAGCAATTATGTCTGTTTTTCTCTTATTCCATGTGTTGGTATCCAATTTGTTATGGGTTTGGGCTTACCTTTTCTGGCCGTAGGTTCTTGTGTTTATGCATTTTTAGGAGGGAAGGCTACTGTTGTATTCCTGTCTTTCCTCTTTTAGGTGTGCTCTTTCAAAACAATGCTTTCTCATCACATAAAAATATCCGAATCACTGAAGATGTAGAGGACTAGAGGCACTGGCGGTCTTCACATCGTTGAGCAAGTTGCTTGTAGAAAGGAATGATGATATGGTGCAATGCAACGCAATGCGATGCTCATTACACGTTGCTGTGCTTCCATTGTGATGGAATTTGAAACGTTCATCAGTACTGATCGTAGGGTTGATGGGTCACCTGTTTAATCGCGGTCTCAAAGGTAACAGAGATATGATAAGAGGGTGCTCTATGGATCACATTGTTTAGAAAGATGCAACTAAAGGCAGCTATGGGTATTAATGCTCTGCCCCTTCTCTACTTATAGTATAACTTTGCTGGCCGACCACAATGTGAGTCACGTGGCATATATTATAAGAGATTTCCAAGGGACTGGATATTCACACCCGCGTTTTCGCTCAGTAAACCCGAAAAACCCATCCCTCCTTTTTCACTCATCACACCCATATAAAAAAAAAAAAAAAAAACCAAAAACCCTCTCTCTCCCTCTTGGCCTCGGGCTGCCAAGAGGGAGAGAGAGAGAGGTACCTGCTGGCGGCCCCTTCTTCTTCTCTTTCTTTCTTTCTTTTTTTTTTTGTTTTTTTAGTGGGTGTGATGAGTGAAAAAGGACGGACGGGTTTACTGAGCAAAAATGCGGGTATGAGTATCCCGTCCCATTTCTAACCGTATGGATGTTTGGCCCAACCGTAGATGGTCATACAGACCAAAAATTGACTTGATAAGTGATATTGAAGCGTTGGATTGGAGTCATTTTCATGGGTTGGTTTTTAACAGTGGAATTTGACCATTATTAGAGGTACGTACAAAGATCCAAAGTTATGAAATCACTAATCAGGCTGATTTTTGGTTTGTAGGTCCGACTAGAGATTGGCCAAACATCCATACGGTCAGCATACGTGGCTCATATTGTGGTTAGTCAGCAAAGTTCGACTTCTCTACCAATGCTTGGTTGAACTGGACACGTGGAATTTACATGGTCATCTCTTGGAAGAAAAACTTTTGATGTGCAAATTGCTAAATGCGTTGCTATTTGCCACTAAAAAAATGCCACTGAGCAAACTTTTTCAGGCTCACTCACTCGCACTTTTGCAGAGATAGCATCGATTGATTGATGATTTCTGGACGTTGTAAACAAATGTTTGAATCCAAAGACTTCAATCAATGCTAAAATCCAATGGGTCCACCTTTGCTGAACAACGTTGAGGATGAGCAACGATATCTCAAAAAAAAAAAAAAAAAATTCAAACTGATATCTAAGAGTATGACACGTGGCGATTAGAAAAAAATTTATGTGGAATGGATCAATCAAAATATCAACACCTGGTGATTCTTAGTTGACCGTTGACGTGACTTTAGTATGGTGGCAATGTGGCATTTCCATCTCTGAAATTGCTAATTCCCACCCACCATCACAGATTCACAAACTTTAACCAAGGAACGTGCCAAAAGCGAAGTAACGCGGAATGACTAGCCTGGGCTGTCGTTGCAGACTTGCAAATCCTGGGATACTACTGACTGTCCATTTGATAGATGGGGGCAGTGGAGAAAAAGTAACTACAGTTAATGGGCAGGACAAGTGGCACTTACCTATAGGTTGCAGGATCACTGATCAAAAGGTTGCAGACTTGCAGGGTGAAAAATTTATCGGCATGGGGGGTGGGTACAGTACACTGGCTGGTGAAGACGGTGTATTCTCAGAGATTTAAGCCTGTAGTGTCAACCCAGAGTACTGCATCTTGTTTAAAAAAAGTTGAATTCCTTGAGCCCCACACACACACACTCTTTAACTCTTCGAGGAAATTAATAAAAAAATTAAACAGAGAGGTGGTCCTTCGGAACCACATGAAGTATCTGCCGACTCAACTTTACGTCCGTCCATTTGCACCCAACATCACCTAGGAAGAGTAATCTCTTTCTCACACACATTACTAAGCTGCTCCCGCTACAGGAAACATAGCTGTCAAACTTATTTAAATATTCGGTATATAACCGTGACGGAGAAAATTATTCTGGAGCTACAGACGGACGGCAAACTTAGTATCTGTTAACAGTACATTCACATTTGAGATGACACGTGGTACTCTGTTATAGTACACGTGTGTGCCCAAATAAAAAAAAAATATAGTACACGTGTGTAATGCTACAGGCTACAGCTAGGCAGTCCTAAAACCTTACCCCCCAACATTGAATTGAATAGGGCGACTGAGCATGGACGGTCAGATGCTCTCAAGTGGGACCCTTCGTATGATGCTAATGCACTCCATGAATGCCACGCGTTGATATAAAGTGATTAAAAGGGTGTAGGATCTCATTCTTCCATTATGAAATGTGTGGTTATAATTAAACGAGGAAGAATAAAAGAGAAAAAGGTCGAATTCAAGGTAACGAATCTTGACCTTTAAAAGAGTGGGGTCATTATGTAAACCAGGTTTCATCCCTTACACTTCCTGTGAAAGCAATGAAAGGTATCTTTTGTTTTCAAGGCATTTTAATGTCATTTCCGATTTCACAAGACAACAAAACAGTGCCTGCACACACCAAATTGCATATGGCATTTGTTGCGTTGCATACGGATTGCAAACGTACAAAAATTCAAATCATTCCGCTATTCGTAGGCTGGTTTGGAAGTTGAAGAATTATGGACCGTCTATTTTTACCGTGTAACTTGAAAACCACATTTGATGGGGTTAGAAATTTCAGAATGGGCTGATTTTTTTGTAGGGGTGTTCTATATGGTGACGAGATCGTCCTCACCAAAAATCAGCCGTTGATTCTATGTGGGTACACCAAAATGGTTGTCCCCCCGATCCTGACCAATTTTTAAAAAGAAAATATAATTTTCCATTAAGGGCCTGTTTGGTAACGCACTGCGGCGGGAAAATAAAATTTTTAGCTGCGCTAATATTCGCCCATGTGCGTTTGGCAGCCACTCACCCTCGGCGAATATTTAGCCGGGCCCACATATTTGCCCTCCGCGGCGGGAAAATATTTGATCACCTCCCCCCGTGTAAATATTTTCACGTCGATTATGCCTTGTCTCATCGGAAAATCACTATTTTCTCACCGAAAAATCACTATTTTCAATAAAAATTAGTTTTTTAATATATAAAAAAGATAAAAATGAAAATTTTTTTATCCTTTGACATAATATGTGGTTCCCGCATTCACCCAACCTATTTTTTACTTACTTTGATATGTGGGACCTACTCAAATTGAAAGAAAATGAAGTAAGATGAAGTGAGCTAGCTCATACATGTACTAAACATTGTTAAATATTGATATGAGCAAATATTTAGCCAAGATAATATTCGCCTGGCTAAATATTCGCCGTCGGAACTCTTTTTCTCACGTCCCAAACAGACCCTAACGTGTCTATCAACTTAGCAATTCGGCGTGCGGCTGTAGATGATGGTAGACTGTCTTACAGTTTGCCTGATAAGTACCTTAGACATTCTCCTAGATATTTTGATTCTTGAGCCTCTCTGGCTTGATCATTTCAGACAACCAGAGCCCGTTAGACGATCCAGCATTCCAGCCTAGCCGAGCCGGCTCAACCTAGAAATAGTGGACAGATGGAATGTTTTCACTTTAGATGCTGAGTTCACGTGGGTTCAAGATCCCACAACAAGTCATCGATGAGTAAGACTTTGATCACCGCCCACAATATGAGCCACATGGCACATTTGTATCGATGTTTAGATTGACCTTAAATCCAAAAATCAACCTGATTAGTGATTTCTAAGCTTTGTATTAGAGTCATTTTCATGGGTTGATTTTAACCGTGGGAATTTGAGAATTATTCACCATTTTTGGGGTACAAGGATCCAAAGGTTTGAAATAACTAATCAGGTTAATTTCTGTCTTGTAGGTCCACCTAGGGATTGGCCAAATATTCACATGGTTAGCATCCTCTAAGAGTATGGCACCTGGCTCGTATTATCGGCAGTCAGCAGCTTTGCTGACCATCAATGTGAGCGAAGTTTTACTCACAGTGGATGAAAATCTAGAAATCTATATTACAAAACAGGGAAGTTGTCTCCCCACTTATACCCCCTCTTATCTATTTAGACAAAGAAGGGCTAAGATCTTATCCCCCAATAGATGGTGGATCTCAGCCATTCACACCCAATTTTGACAAACGCTTTGTTGGAGAGTGCCGTGGGCACTGGCCACCCGCTATCTATATAACAAAACAGGGAAGTTGTCTCCCCTCTTATACCCCCTCTTATCTATTTAAACAAAGAAGGGCTGAGATCTTATCCCCCAAATAGATGGTGGATCTCAGCCATTCACACCCAACTTTGACAAACGCTTTGTTGGAGAGTGTCGTGGGCTTTGGCCACCCACTATCTATATAACAAGTGACAGTGGTTGTCTTATACCCCTCTTATCTTATATGGCTTCAATAATGAGTGGCTGAGATCCACTATGCTTCATATCGATGGCTGAGATCCACTATACTTCATATCGATGGCTGAGATTAACTCCCACCTGATTTTGACAAACACTTTGTCAGAAAGTACCGCGGGCACGGGCCACCCACCCATATAACAAGACAACTCAGTTGTATTCTCTTATCTTATCCATCCATCTAATGTGGACGGTTAGATAAAGAGTGGTTGAGATCAAATCCATCGATCTAATGCGGATGGTTAGATTTCAGCCACTCAATCCACCTCATTTGACCTCAATTTATTCAAAATTTGAATTTCAACACCATTATTTTTTGTTATTTCTGTTATTTTATTATTTCTCCATCTATGCTTTACAATCCGTTATAACAGCCGTTGTAATGGAAAAAACAGTAACACCCCAGTCCGTTATACCGTTTGAGTGCCGAAGGCACCCAATTTTTACAAACGCTTTTGTCGGAGAGTGCCGTGGGCATAGGCCATTTACTATTGCATATAACAAAACACATTGGTTGTCTCCCAACTTATACCTCCTCTAATCCTCCCCCAAATGGAGGGTGGATCTCCACCACTCACCTAATTTTGGCAAATTCTTTGTCGAGGAGTGCCGATGGCACAGGGCACCCACTAGTCCATTACATGTGTTGAGATAGACGGATAAGAGTAAGACTTTGATGACATGGCCCTGTCATCAAGGCCGATGACAGGGTGCAATAGGAGCAACATGGACTACTCTTAGAGGACTCTGACAGTATGGATGTTTTTCCAATCCCTATATGGATCTGAAAACAAAAAATCAGCTTGATTTGTGATTTCAAACCTTTGGATCTTTGTACCTCAAATAATGGTCAATAATGTTCAAATTTCCCACGGTTAAAATCAACCAATGAAAACAATTCCAATCCAATGCCTAAAAATCAATAATCGGGCTGATTGTTGGTTTGTAGATCCACCTAATGATTGGCCAAATATCCATACGGTCAGAGTCCTCTAAGAGTTTTCCACGTGGCTCACATTGTGCCCTGTCATTCAACAAAGTTTTATTCGACGGATAATAGTGGTAGGAAATCTTTTTATACTTACCAAAATGACGCTAAAACCAACATGGAGGGACTCCCAAAAAATTAAAAAAAATTACATAACATAATAGTGGAGGTCCGAATCCATTATTTGCTGATCACCATGGGCTCGGGCGTTACCGTTTAAACGGCCATTTTTAAAACCATGGTTGCAACTATTTGACCTAGATGTCATTATACCGAGAAGATCCCTTCAGTAGGGATATCCATCAAATTGGTGGCTCACATGTTTGTATGTGCACCACGTGTGCTAATATTGATGTTGTAACGTTCTCCTTTTAAATCATGCGGCCCCACCTCCCCTGTATAGATGGCTATTCCTGAATGCTACACCATCTTTCTTGATGATATATAATTAAAATAATAATTATGAATAAATACTTCGATCTACCTTATTAACTAATGTGAAACTTAGTTAAGCGTGAATCTAGACCATCCAAATCAGGACTCAATTTGGGGTTGATTCTACAAATGTTATAATGGGGTCAGAATATTCTTAAACAGATTTTTATACGGGTGTGTGGGGTCTACATGAAGATGAATCAAGGGCTAATTTTTTTTTTTTGTTTTTTCAAGATGATCTCCTCAGTCCTCACCATGGTGATCATCTTGACGGTGGCTTCTTAAAATTATAATCCCATAAAAAACAAGAAAATATATAAATTTTAATTAAAGATGTAGTTTTCAAGGCAATTTTTCTTGTCTTTTGTGGAGTAAATGACTGGCCGCAATATTAGCCACGTGGTATACTCTTAGAGGATTCTAACCGTATGTATGTTTTTCCAATCTCTACAAGCCAAAAATCAACCTGATTACTGATTTCAAACCTTTGGATCTTTGTACCTCAAATAATGGTCAATAATGCTCAAATTCCCACCGTTAAAATCAACCCATGAAAATAATTCCAATCCGGCACCTAGAAATCGCTGATAGTCGGACAGATTTTTGGTTTGTAGGTCCACCTAGAGATTGGCCAAACATCCATACGGTCAGAATCCTCTAAGAGTGTGCCACGTGGCTCATAATTGAAGTTTTACTCTCATTTGTGGGTTGCATCTATGTAACTCTCTTAAGGGTTGCTTGTTAGCATACCTTCTGCATGCGAACAAAAAGTCGAGTAGGGGTACTTTTGTCATTGCAAGTAGCACCGTTAAGACAGCCGTTAGGTTTTTCAAGGGCTAACGCGGGACCATCTGACCCTTGAGAAAACGACGTTTTCGGGGCTAGGGTTTGAGTGGCGTCATTGGCGTCCGCTATAAGACCTTTAAGAGAGAGTGCGGAGTGCCACGTGGTCGAGGCCCGATTTGGTGGATCGTATAAGATGCGGTTGAAACTCTTGAGGTTCCCGCTTTAGATTTTGTCCAGCTCGACGATCCATGGCTCCGATTTTTACCACGTCGGAAGACACCATATCTTACGTGGCTCTCTGCGGATTCTCCAGACCTCCATTTGTTCCACGTCAGCCACCTTGGATTAGTCTAATATTTCTTCAACGTCGTCGATATCTTTCTCTCACCTTAGCTTCGCGGTTTCCCGACCAGTCAAGCTTCCTCTGCAACATTAAAATAGAAAAAAACCTAAATACTTAAAACCATGTCTCTTCCGATCTAAAGTTCATGCTCTGAAGCTCCGAATTTTCCCATTTCTTGGCTCTTATCTGGCTGTTTTCTGAATTTTTTTTTGCTCGATCGAGCTCGACGATGGCCACTCCGCCCTCCATTAATGGACCTTCGAAGGTATTTTTCACCCAATCTAGTGTACTTTTTTCTGGACTTATCCCATAAAATTGAAAAGGTCTGTCCGTTTTAAAATTTTCTTCTGTAGATTCTTAGAATGATTAATGAGGAATTTTTATTTATCTTTGGGCTTTTACTTGGTGAAACCAAGCGATTTTTTTTTTTTTTTTCTTTTGTTGAAATTTCTGGAATTATTGTTCTGTTAATGATCCATCGGACATTCAGTTTTTTTTTTTTTGTACAATGTTCTTGATAGATGTTCATGAATTGTTAGATGTTTTATTTGCAGATCAGTTCAATCTTTTCGAGTAGCTTTTAGGGTTTCGAGTATTGTAGTTTCTTTTGTTTTTTGCTCTGGTCACACAGGGTAATAACGAGTTACAGGCGTTTGAGTTATTTTTGTGCAGATTAAGATAATCAGAATCTGATTCGAGAAGATTTTTTTTTTTTATCGTTGCATCCTGGATCTACTTTGTGTGTGACTGCTTATCTCGCCGATTCCCACGTTTTTTTTGGGGGGTCTGGGATCGGATTGAAGGGTTTGTGTCTGCAGACTGTGGTTTCTTGAAGACAACGGAATGTGCAAGTTCTCTGGTGGAGTGAAGGACGGTGTCTCACCTGTTCAATCCAGTGCCTTCCTCATCGCTGGTCTTTTTGAATCAGATTGATGGGAAGTGTTCCAGTGAACACTGATGGTACTGGTAATAAAGGGTTGGCGGAGCTAAATTACCACACGCGAGATGAGCACAAGGAAGTTAGGGATGGAGTTGTGGGTGAGGGCCAGGGTCTCTCGGAGGAAGATGAGTCAAGGATTAATGAGGTTGCCGAAGATGTAAACAATGGGTGTGAAGGTGCCCTAGTCCAGGCCCAGGTCGGTCTGCAGAAACAGCAGCAACAACCTCAAGGGCCAGTGGTTCGTTGGGAGAGGTTTCTCCCTCTTAGGACGCTGAGGGTTCTGCTGGTGGAAAATGATGACTCAACACGCCATGTTGTCAGTGCGCTTCTTCGTAATTGTAGCTATGAAGGTTAGTAGATGTCTAGTCATGATAAAAACTACTTGTAAATGATCAGGAACTTGAAGTAGACAAATCTTTACTTATCACAAAAAGAGAATATATGTTATGTTCACCAGCGTATGAGTTTTGAGATGTTGCATAACCTTATTGTTACTCCGAGCTGCTTCTTTTTCTTTTTTTTCCTGTGAAGGCCATATATTCTTTGACCTGCATAAATTCATCTGATCTCCTAGAGTGAACAATGTGTACCTTTTTGTTAGATGTTGTATGACCTTGTTTTTGTTTTTGTTATTACTTGCTATTTGGATGGAGTGTTCTTGATATGTCCATATGGCACTGTTGTTATGTACCCGTGACCAACTATTGTTCTTTTTTAGTAGAAGAGATGGCTTTTCTTTATGCTCAATGTGGTTCTTTCATAGCATATTTGCTCTTTCTTTTTCTGTGAATTCTTTCCTTTATGTACTTTTGTTATATTTAATGAAACTTTGTTACTAAAAGAATGGTCATTTTTTTTAAGAATAATGTAATGACTGATATTAAGGACCATTAAAATGTACAATAGATGGGAAAAGCATTCCCAAAAAGGTTGACTAATTTTTTTTACTTAGTGCATTTGATGTGATGTATGTATTTGATCGTTTCACATGAAATTGCTTTGATTAATGTATTTCTTTTTATTGATGTTTCAGTTTTCAAATTACACCTTATGAAATTTTGCATAGTTACAATCATGTTTATTCTGATATTCATTCTTTTTCTTTCACTGATGACCTTAGGTTCAATCCCCATATGTTGACAAAAGAATAGGGAAATAAACTAAATACCAAGAATCATCTACACATAATCCATACATGTGTATGTGGGTGTATATAGGTATGTCTGTATGCGTACTTGCTGTATTATATACAAAGCTATTGTCTTGGGGGACTATGATGTCACTTGTCACCTGAGCTATGTTGCCATTCGCGAGTCATGAAGGCGTCACCGTTTTATGCCGTGTTTCAGGGAAGTAACTAGGAGAAGAATAGTGGAGATGGTAGTGCCATATGAGGTACTGAGATGGTGCCTCAAGGTTTTTTCTGATTTGCAATCAGTTTCTAGTCGAACTTTATGGAGGAAGATCGTCTCTCTGGGGAGTACTTTTGTGGCGGACGTGAAGACTAATGCCAAAGGAAGCTTTCTGCGTCTTATGGAGTTCTCGGCCAGCAAGCGTAATGTTGCCTTGTATTTCCCGGAGGGTTCTCAGAGAAAGGGCTGGTGTTTGATCGAGAAATTAATTGGTAATTTTTTGGGGAGCAATATTTTCTCGTTGCTTGAGCCGCATACTATGTTGGCATCTCCTTCTAATCCACGGGTGATAGGAGATATCGTTTCAGTGGATGGAGATAGGAATATTGTTTCCAAATACTCTGGTTCAACGGTTGGGGTATTTAGAGATTGGTGTAGAGCTGTGGTCTATAAGTCAGAGGAGGTTGACTCTCCTTGGGTCGATGTTGGAGTGGCCATCTCGGAGATAACATGTCTTCCATCTCCCATCTCCCTGATTCCATGTGGAATCAAACAGGGTTTGTTTTCTGCAACTGATTGGAATTTTCTTTCGTTCTTATGTGAGGCAGAGTCAATCAAAGTTGATCGGTCGGTGATCCATTTTCAATGCTGGTGGCTTGCACTCAATACGGTTGGGGCGTTAAACGAGCCAATTCCGGTTTGGATTCGAGTGAGGGGCTTTCCGTTCCACCTGTGGAGTGAGAATCTGAGTGCATCGGTAAGTTTGCAGGAGGACTGTTGGACGTTGACGTCAAGTCGTTATCGAGAGTAGATTTCAGGGAGGCTAGCATGTGGTAGGCGGTAGGTTAGCAGGTATTCCCAAGTTCGTAGAAGTTTGGGACAGGGCGTATCCTTCTTGGTGTCATTGGAGGTGGTGGGCAGGGTAGTTGCAGACAGCTCTGAGTCTATTTGGAGGGCAGTAGGGAGTGTTCTGAGTCTTCTTCGGTGTCGATGGTGTCTATGGTCCCAACGTCTTTGGTGTTTGGCGAGGTGCAATCTGTGGTTCCTCCTATCCTTAATTCGGCCACTGTTGAGGTGCTAGACCTGAAGGTTATTAATGGAGAGTTAGAATTCCCTAGCCTCGGTGGAGAAGATGGTAGGGATGTTGTACCTTTGACTACCATGCGCAAGGGTAGGAGACGCGTGTCACCATCCATGCCTTTGGTGGAGCACGCGGAGGAGATCTTTTTATCGAGGAGTGGGGTACATGGCGATGGGGGGCTAAGAGTTAGAGTATGTGGGGGGGACAGCCATAGGTCCTACGCATTCGCTTGTTCTCGAGGAGGGGTGGAGTGATCGGGCAACAACCACAACTTTGGAGACACATGGGCAACTCCAACCTGTCTGGGCCACTCATACGGTTGGTGCAGATGAGGCCACAAGATTCTCGAAGCTCCGACTTGGGACAGATTCGCGTCCGATCCATGTATCTATGGGAGCGGGTTGTCCGGTATTGGGTCCAAAGCATGTGGGCTTTTGGTTGGGCCTTGTTCATTCGAGGATTCCTTGTTTCTTTGGTGGGATGGGGCGATATGGAAGCAATAGATCTTGTGATGCTATTGTTATTCCCAGACTCATGGGCTGTGGGATTTTAGGCCCATCTCCATCCTTTAAGGTTGTGTTTTCCCATTGTTCGAAAGGAGATCTACCTACCGACCTCCGATGGCAAAACAAAGCTCGTTTGAAGCTGAGGAGTGTCTTCGAAAAGGTAAGGGGATTGCCTTATTTGAATTCCCATCTTATCCTCCCATTTCTTTGTCGGATCCACCAATATTTAGAATCTCCCGCACCCCTGCCTCCTCTCGGGGGGACGGAGATTTTCTTTGGGGCCCGCACCTTTTTGATCAGGTTGAGTTAGCAATTCTATTTGAGGCCCATGCCGATTACTGTCAACATCAACGTGAAGAGGGGGAGGTCGAAGCTTCTTTGACATTTGGGAAGAGAGGGGAGGTGATTGGCGGCCAGTTTCACGTGGGGAACTCTGATAAGAACGTGGAGGCAGATCAGAATTTGTTTAGGCAAATTGGGATTGCAGATGGTGGGCAGGCAAAACCTGGTAGCTCTTTTACTCAGTCCTCAGCTAGGCTGTTTGCTTCTGATATGGGGCCTATAGTCAGTATGGTCCCAGTCGTGTTTGAGGCACATGTGGGGTCTATTGTCTCCAGGTTCAAACAGATGAGGGAGACGAATACCGTTGATTGGTTGAAGGATAACATTATGGGGATTGGCGAGATGTTAGGTGTCACATGTAGTGGGCATGAATATGAAGTCTTTCTTCTGTTGAATTTGATTATTAACCCATCAAAGGTTTATCATCATTATTTAAGGAATTTGGCAGTTACGGAGGAGGCGTTTGGCAGGGTAGATCAATTGTTTATTAAGGGTATCCCATCTGTCTACAAGGAGCATGAAGTTCTTGGCGACATTAACAGATTGCGGTTAGTGGAGGAGGAGGATGCTAGTCCGGTGGGGAAGGGGAGGCTAGAATCTTCATGTCTCAAACCTATTTCAAAGGACAAATCAGCTGGGTTGTCACGCGAACTCCAAAGGTTGGCTAGTCACTTTAATACTGGCAACTGTCCGAATAGTGGCGGACGGAGAAAAGGGAGGAAATTGAATGGTCTTTAATGTCGACAAAAATTATGTCTTGGAATTTGAGAGGATTGGGGGAGTAAGGAGAGAAAGGCTGTGGTGAAGAGTGTCATCAGAAAATGGGGCGTGAAGGTGGTTATACTTGAGGAAACGAAATTAGAAAAGATGGATGATAGCATTATTAAGGAATTATATGGCTTCAGGGACATCAGGTGGCATGATCTTTCTGCCATCGGGTCATCTGGTGGTATCGTCAGTTTTTGGGATCGGAGTAGTTTGGAGGTCAGAGATTCAGTTGTGGCCCTGTGGGGGGCTTTCTTAGTGTCGCTTGTTGGTAACTGGGTAGGTGAGCAGTTTATGTGGGTTTTATCCGGTGTGTATGGGCCTTCAGATAGGAGACACTGGAACCAATTTTTTGAGGAATTAGATGAGGTGATAGGTCTTTGAGACCTCTCGTGGCATAAGTGGGCATTTTAACGTTATTCGGCATTAGCATGAGGAGAATGTAGGTAGGAGGATTACCATTTGTATGAGGGAGTTCGGGGTTTTCATTGACCACAACTATCTGGTGGACCTTTCCATGGGAGGAGGTAGGTTTACGTGGTCCAATTATCAAGAGAACCCGACTCTTAGTAGGTTGGACAGATTTTTAATCTTGACCATTTGGGAAGATCATTTTCCAAGCGTAAGAATATATATAGTAGGGCCCCAAGCGTAAGAATATATATAGATTAAGCAGAATAAATTCATTTTTACTGAAAGGAAGATTCAATTGTTTTGCCTACTACAGCCATATATGAGCAGAAATGGAAGGTGCCATGTGTCACAGCTTGTGGTTGCAAGTTCAATCTCAACTTACCTAATAAAGTAATAATTCACATCATATTCATATGGATTTCTATTTCAAGCAAGGATGCTCTTACAATCTTGAATCTGTGGAAGGCGTGTAATGAGCTTCATGAGGTCTAGGTTTAAGATTTTGACACACAACATGGATGCAATAAATGAACTAAATGATTTTGATATGTGAGTTGGAGCGTCAACTTGATGTTAAGTTTTGTTTTTAGTAATTGCATTTGCTGGAATGAGTGATATTTGTTTCTATTTTATTTCCTGATTCATTTGGGAGAGGATTTATATAATTACTTTGTAGTTAAACGGGTATTTTTTTTTATCAGCATTTGTTGGAAAGTGAAATCTTTAATGATGGATACCTTTTGAAGATTCAGTAAGTTTATATTTTATAACTGTTGGCAACCACTTTACTCTAAAAGCTTAAGCTGTTAGATAGAGGCATAGCAATGTATAACAAAGGGTCCACGGGTCTAACAGAGGTGGAGTGCTGACCACACAACCAAACAACACACTCCAACAACACCCTCCCTTAGCACTTTGCCAGGGACTTGAACCCGCGACCTACTGGGACCTCCTGCTTTGATACCATGTTGGCAACCACTTTACTCCAAAAGCTTAAGCTGTTAGAGAGAGGTGTAACAATGTATATCAAAGGGTCCACGGGTCTAACAGAGGCGGAGTGTTGACCAGACAGCCAAACAACACACTCCAACAACAATAACTATGATGTAGCAACTTTGAACTGTGTGCTACTTTATATTATATTCTAAAAGCTAGAAATATCTCTAGATTTTACAATGTCGTTTTGTTACTTACATTTGCTTCTATGACAGAACAATCTTTATCAATTAAATGCTTGCACCACATATATTTTATTGTTTTTTCTGCACTCTTAATTTTTCTTTGGGCCTTGGCAGTTACTGCTACTGCAAATGGTCTACAAGCATGGCAAATCTTACAAGATCTGACCAATCACATTGATCTTATCTTAACTGAGGTAGTCATGCCTTGTTTATCCGGCATTGGTCTTTTATGCGAGATTATGAGCCACAAAACTTGCAACAATATTCCTGTGATTAGTAAGTCTTTTTCCTGCACCTCTTTTAGTACTTATTCTACTGCAAAGTAAGGCTCTTTTCTCATGATGTTTTGGAAACTTGATGCTTTTAACTGCTACAACTGATGAGCTTTGTTTGCAGTGATGTCATCCCATGATTCTATGGGTATTGTCTTTAAGTGCTTGTCAAAGGGTGCAGTTGACTTTTTAGTGAAGCCTATTCGAAAAAATGAGCTTAAAAACCTTTGGCAGCATGTTTGGAGGAGATGCCACAGTGTGAGTTGCTATATTTGTTCATTTAAGATATGAGATTCTTTATTGCGAACCAGTTGTGGACATTTGCCCTAGGGTCAATACTGGTATAGGCATAGGGATGTGAATAGGCATGCTTCGCTAAATTTTCCCCTTTCCACAGATGTACTACACTGGTTTAACTCATAACTTCGTAATATTGATATCATGTCTATATCACTCTTCTTTATAGCAATTTTGTTTATCTTATTTCATTTTATTCACTATTTACTTGATTTTGAGACAAGAACTGATGCTGCTTTTTGGCTTTTGAACCTTGCATTAATTTCTTATCATTTTTTCAGTCTAGTGGTAGTGGTATACAGACTCAAAAATCTGCGAAGTCAAAGAGTATTGAAGAGTCTGACAACAATACTGGCAGCAATGATGAGGATGATAATGGGAGCGTTGGTTTGAATGTCAGGGATGGAAGTGACAATGGAAGCGGGACTCAGGTATGAGAATTACAAATTCTTTTTGAATGACGTAGCTGGATCTTGTTTGATATTAATCCTTTTAGCTAATCTTTTCGATATATTCGTAGAACTATGATTTTGACCGGGAGGGTGCATGATCCATTAGCAAGCTTTAATTTTCTGTTGTGGCCCATTTACTTGTTTGTTAGTTGCTCTCAGTTTCTTGGTGCTGAAATAATTTACCTATTGTTAGACTAACAAATTGGTATATGTTTAAATTTATTTTTGTGGTCCATTAACTTAATCAGTGGTCACTCTCAGTTTGGTAGTGTTGGTGTGAATATCCTACTTCTTAAACTAAAAAGGTTCAGTAACATTTTAATTTATTGTCTTTTTTATTAATTTGTTCATTGCTTGCTCTCAGTTTGTTTACGTAATTTTATTTACTGATAGTAAACGTATTCTCAAAGAGTTTTGGTAGCATTTTAACAGTGTAATTTTTTTATAAGTCACACACACACACACACATATTCAAATGAAAGGGAACTAAAATGGGATGGAGATAGCGACTTCTCTTCTTTGCCCATATCTTATGAAGCTGATTTATGTATTTTCAAAATCTACAATATTTGGTAGTTTTTGCTATAATGAAGAGTGAGGGTGAGAGTCGAGTTCCACAATCTCAAACATAGGGCCATTGTTTCGCCCTACAACTAGATGGTAGTGCTTGATATTTTGACTTAGCTTGACTTGGTAAGTGCGAGATGAGTAATGTGCATGGGAAAGATAATACATAGTTGTGTTTGTCAATCCAACTATTTGAGGTGCATTCTCAGTTGTTTTGAAGTTGCATCAGGATTTCGAATCAATCTTTGGAAGAGCAACGTCTATGGAGTAGGAGTCGTAAACAATATTCAAGAGCTTGCAGAATGTTCGGTTGTTAGGTGGGTCAATTTCCAGTTTCATATCTTGGTTTGCCGTTGGGAGCATCATACAAATCCAAATTGATATGGGACCCTGTGGAAAGAATTGAGAGGAGGTTAGCATCGTGGAAGAGAGGATACCTTTCAAAAAGAGGTAAATTGACTCTTATTCAAAGCACCCTATTGAGTGTTCCTACTTATTATCTCTCTTTCTTTATGCCGACCTCAATTGGAAACCGGATTGATAAGATTGAATGGGATTTTCTTTGGAAAGGCATGGAGGACGTTCACAAATTTCATTTAGTCGATTGGAAGTTGGTGTGCAAACCTGAAGTGGGCAGAGGTCTTGGTATTAGACCCCTTAAGGCTGTTTATAAAGCATTATTGGGAAAATGGCATTGGAGATTTAATGAGGAAACATACAACTTGTGGATGAAAGTGATTGAATGCAAATTTGGAAGTAGAAATCATGGTTGGGATAACTATGCGATTTCGTCCTCTTATGGGGTTGGGGTGTGGAAAATCTCTAAGACATACAAAGAGTTTTTGATAGGCATCTGGTTTGACGTGGGTGAGGGGGATAGGGTGAGATTTTGGGATGATGTGTGATGTCATGAAGGTTTTCTTAAGCAAGATTTTCCAACTCTTTATGCTCTGGCAGTTGATAAGGATGCCATTGTTGATGGGTGTTTCGAAAGCTAGGGGCTATGTTGTGTGGACTCCAATCTTCAGAAGGAATCTTAATGATTGGAAGGTGGAGCTTTTAGCCAGTTTTTTGAATTGTCTTAACAATCTGTGATGTATTCAGATGGGGTTGATAGAAGAACTTGGAAATGGGAAATCAAAGGAGAATTCCCATCTAGGTTGTTCTTTAAAAATTTGATGGTGCCCACCCCTCCATCTTTTCTTGCTAGGTTGGTTTGAAAAAGTCTTGTTCCGTCTAAAGTTGCTTTTGTCTCTTGACTGCAACCTGGATAAGATTCTTACAGTAACCATCTCATCAGTCGACGCACGACAATTCCTGACATGTGCTTTCTTTGCAATGAGAGTGGCAAGTCGGTAACTCATTTACCCATCCATTGCTGGGTAGATTTATCTAGGGTTTCAACTTACCAGCAACAAAGGAAGAAAATAAAGAAAAGAGAAGTGAAGAAGAGAAGAGATGCCACCAGAGAAAGTGCACTTCGTTGGGAGTGCATGATCTCCCCTAAATTGCTTATATTCACTTTGGGTTGACACACAAATTATACTTATACCCTTCTAGGAGCCAATAATAAGAAAAGACATAAAATAAATAGGAAAGGACAAAAAATACACCCACACACACATTTATACTAATTAAGTATGCCAACAGCCGGTTCTTCAAGGTGGTATGATCTTAAATCAATTGGTGTGCATTGGTAATGTCAGAAAAATTGGTAGACCTTCAATCCCAATCCTAGAGGCTGGATGATTTGGAGATTGATCCCTTCTGCAACATTTTGGAACTTGTGGAAGGAACGAAACAATAGAATTTTCAATGATACTTATAGATTGTGGAATCACTCTTCACCAAGAAAAAGGTGTCTTTACTTTAGTAGGCGGCTATTCTGAAGGAATTTAAAGATGTTTCGTATGTTGATTTTGGTCCTAAGTGGGCTACAATTTTTCCATGGGTCTTTGCAATTTGTCTCTTTTGAGGGGTTGTTTAGGCCTCTATTTTTTGCTTCTTTTTGGAAGTGTCTTTTTGTATTGTGTATATCTTGGGGTCTTGAATTCCCATTTCTATATATATATATATATATATATATATTGTTAGTTCCATTCAGGAAGCCATGCCATCAATATTAAACCTTGTTATGAACTGTTCTGGACTCTGGTATCAAAACCCAAGGATTAATCTGACTTACTAGAGGAAAAATCCATGCTATGCTTAAGAAGTCTTGTGCTAGCATGACCATAGGAAGGTGCTAGTTTTAGCCTGTCATATGACTGACATCAGCAATCATATGGATGGTTGTACCAAATCAAATTGGAAAGGATATAAATATCAAAAAGTTTTTTATTCTAAGAATTGTCATGATTTTTCAATTACATTAGTTGATGTTTTCTTTTTTCAAAGGTTATCAGGGTTCTGAAATACACTGGGCAGATTCTGTGTACTGCTTAATCCATTGAACTTGGGGTTTAAAGACAAGGCAATCTACATCCTTTATAGTCATTATCTTATGATCTTTTGCAAGGAGGTGGTTCTTAGTTATTGGATTGTATTAAGAGCGTTATGAAGGTCCATTTCCACTTATATTTGCTAAAGACATGGTTGACCTTTTCGATAGCTGATAGACGGGTTATTTTGGACTTAGAAGCAAGGTTCTATGATAAAATCTTCCTTATGCCTTGTTGGGGATTATGGAAGGAGAGAAATAGAAGGATTTTTTTAAGGCAAATGGAGATCATCGTTGGAGGTGTGTAGCTTGATTTGGTTCTTATTGGTAGAGTGGGTTGTAGCTTTCAAAGAATTCGGAATGTTTAACAAATCTGATTTTCTTGCAAATTGGAACAGTATTATTGATGATGGCTTCAAAGAGAGAATGCCCAGTGCAATTTGGAGATGTTTGGAGGGTTGGCTGAAACTAAATTTGATACGAGTGCCCTAGGTTTCGTGGGTTTGGCTGGGATTAGTGGGGTGTTTAGGAATTATCGTGGCAAAACCCTTAGTTGTACAAAGAGGAGTGGGTGCTAGAGCAGGGAAGCAGCTGTTGCAAACCAGTTTTAGTAACTTAGGTAAATTATTATTTAGGATGCGGGAGCGGTAGGGACAGTAACTTTAGCAGGGGATAACTTTAGACAAGGTGGTCGGACACTTGGATTGTATTATCTTGCATTACATCGACTTCATGAGCATGAGTTATTGCGATCCAATTCCCAACAATTGCCATTTTGATATCTAAACAGTAATAGGTTTACTGACAAAGCAGAGATTTTGGTTTTTATCTGTCTCAACATTGAGTATGAGGGGCTAGTCCAGGTTCACATTCCTTCTTGGGAGCAATCACCTGATCATGCAATCATGATCACACTCCTTTAACGTTTACTGGAGAGGTTATGCCTACTTAGATTGCTGCCCTTGTGCCTAAAGTGGATGTTTAGTTGTTGTTTTCCTTCATTTTTTTGGATAAGTAACAAAAGTGAATCGTACTATATAAAGAGAGAATGTATGAAGCAGTGGAAAAGAATTTCCTGATAATAGAAAATGGAATTACATAAAGAAGTACTTTGGGCTCTACCCTACATCTTTGGAATTGTGAAACTCTTTTTGGGTGCATGACCAATTGGTCAATAGACGTAAAGTTCTGAACTTCTATTTTCCCTAGACTTCGGCCAGTTGAACTTCAGAACTAATTCGGGGAAGTTGAATTTGGTTCAGAGACTACTTTGAAAAGTTTGGAGAACTTTTGCCAAAACGTCGGAAAAACACATTAGTTTTTCAGGATATCATAAAACAAGCATGATAACAAACTCTTGATTCAATATACCACAAAAAAATCATTTGAAGCAACACTTATTAAGATCAATAGTGTTTGATATATACTTGTGCAAGTATCTGAAGTACAGATAATCTGAGAGCCAAGGTTTGTAGTTAATTGCTCAAAATAATTTTAAGTATACAAAAGTCACATATAGCTTAAATATAACCTACAGTGGTCATAGACACATAAATCTATGATCCCCGTCATCATCTGCACTCTGACCAAAAGCCTGATAAAATTGTTGTGCTAAGAACCAACATATGATCAGATTAGAATTCTAGTGTTTTATGCATTATATTCCTATTAGTTAAATATTTTACGACTTCTAATAAAAATTATATTTATTATAATTTAACCATAAACTATTATTGGTAATTGTTAATAAGCTTAGATTATATCTATATGATTGATGTATGCATTTGTTGCCGGATGGGTTTACTAATTATTTTTAATCATATACATATTTTTTGTGTTTTATTAATGAAAATAATTTTTGAGTTACAAAATAAGATTGCGAGTAGGAAGCTTTTTTTATTAAATTTTATTTTCACTATTATTAACGAATGCATTTGTTGTCCTATAGGTTTTCTAAATATGTCTAAATTATAAAATAAACTTTTGGTTATAAGGATAATATCATAAAAATGTTATTAACCCATTAGGTTTATGTTCGCTAATAATGAAAAAAATATGACATGGTTATGACCGCCTCAAGTGATAGGAAAAGTTGTTTTTGGCTTTTAGGAACTTTAACAACGTTATTTTGAGTAATTAGTGGAGTCTTTTGGCTCTCAAAGTCTTAGTGTTTTAGATACTTGTGATGGTATGTATTGAATCTATTGATTTTATATTTGTTTCTCCAATTTGTTGTTTACTGTATTATAATTAGTCATTAATATGTTTTTATGCTTGTTTTAACATTTTCATAAATATCAGTGTATGTTTCCTACTTTTTGCAATAATTCCTTTAACTTTGCTAATTTTGCAATTTTTTTTTGCAAAAGTTTCCTAAACTTTTATAAACTTCGGCCCAAGTTTTGTAAGTTCACCACAGTTTGCCTAAGTTTATGAATTTTGTTGAAGTTTGTGAATTAATTTGTTGAATACAAGCATGGTTTAAAATCTCATTTTGTCTCTTTTTGTCTTGGCCAAGATGTCTCGTTTTGGTAGTGTGCCGAGGATACGTAGGGGAATGTATCGTCTCGTGCAAAAAGCCTAATTTAAGTACCAAACCAGTTTAAAACTTGATTCTAATATGTGTCTTTTTATAATACATATAAATACTAAAAATAAATTTGTAGCCGAATTAAACATTAAAAAATAGTTTAATATTATTGAGACATATATTGTTTTTTCCATTGTCTCGTTTCGTCTCGGCCGAGATGTCTTATTCCATCAGCTTACTAAGACAATGAAACGGAGCGATATTTTTAACCTTGATTATAAGCAATCTTTTTGCATTGGGACGACTTCAATTTCACTATCTAAAGCAAGGAAATAAATTTTCCGAAATTAACGAAATATTTCGCGAAATATTTCCATTTTCTAGGTTACCGACAGGAAAGAATCCATACACGAAATGTTTCCATACATGTCGAAATATTTTGTGTTAACAGTAAATTTCGGTCAAATGACGGTGTAAATATGTATTATTTTGGTCGAAATGTTTCGACATCAATAGAAACATTTCAATCGAAGGTAGGAAATGTCCCATTTGAGCACCACAAATCCCATATTTGATCATTTAACCCATTTCCATATATATATATAGAAGACCAATCCATTATAGACCGCTATGGTTATTCATTTCCACACTACATATGGTTGTATATTATGGTTTGATAGTTTATGAGTGTTTTTAGGCTTGTTTTTATCATTTCCCATACTTTCCACAAACATTTCTATAATATTTCCATCATTTCCGCATTATTTCCATCATTTCCACGAAAATGTATTATTTCCACACTAGTCAAAATATTTCCACGAAATATTTCCATTTCCGGGCTGGTCGAAATAAACCTCGAAACCGAAATTTATTTCCTTGATCTAAAGATTGGTTTTGGCCTGATTTTGCCTAATTATTTAGTTTTTAAAGGTTATATATTCTTCTAGTAGCAAGCAACTTATGTCTTCAAAAATTCTTTTATTTCATTCCTTCCATAAACCCCAAAAAATTCTTTTCACCTCATTTCTACTAACTGAGCTTTGCATCATTCAAGAAGACCATCTGCTTTGAACTTTAAAATATACACCCATTTACATATAAATTGCACCCCTTACCGTCAGGTGGAGCAGTGAGTTCTTGTTAGTAATTTTTCTAAAGGACTCCCATGTCATCAACCGTATCCTTCCTGAGACGTAGCTTCATCATGGTTAGACTTAAATCTGCTAAGACAATTTATGAAAGAAATGACTAGAGAGGAAGAGGACAATGTTTGATATGACATAAATTGATTAATAGGATGTTGAGTGCAAGAACCTTTTCTTTTCTTAGATCAATGGAGAGGTCAAGAGTACTAGAGACAGAAGGATGATAAGCAATATGCCAGAGTTCCAATTTGTAAATTTTTTTTATCTCACATACATGTGTTCAATTGTGGCTGTTGCTTTGTTCCCAACTCATTATCTACTCAATAGATTTCGGTTTTAAAGTAGACATGTGTTAGTATACTAGTTTTTACCCGTGCCAACGGCATTCCTTGACAAAGCGTCCGCAAATCAATTCGCGTGCCTCCGGCACTCTAATCTATTTCACAGGCACTCCACTCCACTCCTACTAACAATCTTTTTTTTCAGAAAAAAAATTAGGTTCTTCCAACCACACGTTCTCAAAATCTAAACTGCAATGGATGACTTTTGGACTACACACGATTCAAAAGAATAGGCCAATGATTCAATGCAGGTCATGGCAGGTCCTCTTGAATGACACTTAGAAAGTGGGGCTCCCAATCCAAGGTAATCAAAAACCCGTTTAACCTGCATAAAGTGGGGTTCTCATCTTTATCTAACCAAATGTACACAGCACCGTTCAGTGGTAGATCCTTTAAGAGCATTCCTACTAACAAACTCCATATCTCGCTTACACGCTGCACGAACTAGATGCCATCAAAACTCCTCCTGTCTCCATCTGTTAACTAAACTCTTCAAGCTCAGCCCAAAAACACTTCCTTTCTCTCAGATAATTTGGGCCATAGACAACCTACAACATCTACCTATTTCAACTCCTTCGAGGACAGGCTGAAAAGGCTCTGGTCAAAGAGAAATACTAGATGTCATCCCAAGTCTTAGGAGACCAAGTTGTGTTTTGTAACTGTTTCATGTGCCTACCTGAAGGGATAGTGTTAAGGAAGAACATCATGCAAAGTATAACAGATAATACGCCAATTGGGGCTTTCCACAAATATCTTGAACTAAAAATTATAAATGAGCAGTATAAAATATTTAAAATACATGTACAAACAAATAAAAGGGAACATTATGAATTTTTTAACAATTCCATATACCACTGAACATGGATGTCTTACTCATTCTGGTTGAGGCATGCTTGGGATGACAACCAGTTTCTCTTTCAGAAATGCATAAGATAAGATGCAACATACAGAAACATGAACTAAAAGTCAGATAGAACTGGTCTCCAACACCAGCAGCCCATGGACAAACAAATACATCAAGGTCCAGTTAACTGTCATGAGTGACATTCTACTTCAACATACTGTTCTGATTTGATTTTAACTCAGCTTTCTCGTATCTTTTCATCAAACTACAAGGATATATTGTGGTTCATATGTCATGAATACTGTAGTTCGTTTATTGGAGAACATGTTTCTAACAGTATACTAGTAGCACATCCATCTTAGAACCTTTGATACCTGAAACAAAACCATTACAGAAAAAGATTCCTGAATGCTGATAGATACTGAGTATGGTTCTGTTCGTATTTTGCAGAGCTCCTGGACAAAACGGGTAGTAGAAGTTGACAGCCCCCAACCAATGTCTCCATGGGATCAATTAGCCGATCCCCCCGATAGCACCTGTGCCCAGATTATCTATCCAAAACCTGAAGCATTTGGCAACGAGTGGGTACCTATCACTGCAACAAAGGAGTGCCAGGAACAGGATGAAAAACTTCTTGGTATGCCTTAATAATATTTCTATGCATGTCCCTCTGTGCAGTGATTTGTGGTTGAATTTTTCACCAGCATCTCTCTGCTGTGCATTTCATTCTTCAGACAATGTTGCAATGGGCAAAGACTTGGAGATAGGAGCACCTCGAAATCCAGATTTAGAACATGAATATACAAGCAAGAAGGTTTCTACCAACGTAACAGGCACAAAGCAGGATAACTTGCCTGTATTAGACCTCGAAAAAGATAATGAACAATTAGATAAAGGACTGGTGGAATTCAACAGAGAGAAGCCTACTGGCGAGCTGAGGGCCCAAGCTGCTGACGTCACAGGTTCTATCACCAATAGTACCAACCCTCAGGTAGAAACCGGAGTCTTTGAGGATCCAAGTGGCCTGTCCAATATTTCAGAAATCAAAGATAAGGCCACTTCTGATATTAAAGTACTACCGTCCCTTGAGCTGAGTTTAAAGAGGCTGAGAGAAGTTGGAGATGTTGGGACAGCCACTTATGACGACCGCAATGTTTTGAGACATTCAGACCTTTCAGCCTTTTCAAGGTATGGTGGAAAAATTAAGAGCCTCAAAATGTGTATTTTTTCTATGTTGTAAACAAAAGTCCTAACATACTTGGGCATTAAAATATTGTCTATTACTTCTCTTCAGGTACAACACTACCTCTACTGCTAACCAGGCTCCCACTGGAAACATAGGAAGCTGTTCACCACTTGATAATAGCTCAGAAGTGTTGAAGACAGAGTCAATGTACAGTTTTCCATCCAATTCAAATGACAATCCTCCCAATCAGCGATCCAATGGGAGTAGCAACAACAATGACATGGGCTCCACCACTAAAAACGTTTTTACCAAGCCAGCAGTTTTCAACGATAAGTCGGCGTCCACATCAACAGCAAAATGTATGAACTCCTCTGCCTTCCAACCTGTACAGAAGGGTCGTACATGTCCACCTCAGCAAGTCATGCCTGAGAAAGCCAATGATGTAGTAGTTAATGTAGGACTGGCACAACCAAGTGGAGCACAGCAGCAGGTCCAAGTCCAGCACCACCATCACCACCATCACCACCATGTCTACAGCATGCAACAACAGCAGCCGCCACCAGACCATGATGATTTATCACTGAAGAACATGGCAACGGCCGCTCCGCAATGTGGGTTGTCCAATGTGTTTGGCGGGCCCATTGAAGGTGATGCTGGAAGCTACAGCCTGAATGGGACTGCTGCAGGCAGTAATCATGGGAGCAATGGGCAGAACGGAAGCAGCACAGCCATGAATGCCAGAGGGATGAACGTTGGAAGCGATAATGGAGTAGCCGGAAAGAACAAAGTTGGTGGTGGTAGTGGGAGCGGGTGTGGGACAGTGGATCAAAACCGTTTCACACAGAGAGAAGCCGCATTGACCAAATTTCGTCAGAAAAGGAAAGAAAGATGCTTTGAAAAGAAGGTAACTGGCCTTCATTTGTGCATTTATGCATATGGTAATGGTAACAATAGTGTAGAAAAAACTCAGCAAAACCGACTTTGTTAATTGCCAAGTAAATATTAAAAAGTTTGCTCTCGACTTGCCCAGCATAAAGATTCATAATGGATAATGTTCCACGTCAGGCAAACCCACTGAGATTTTACACTATGGGTATACTAAAAAACCACCCTGTTCTATATGCACACACTGGGAAGAAAAACATCAAAACTTACCATGGATCATAGAATTAGGTTAAATTGACTTTCAGTTGTATTCATCCTAGGGGAAGTTCATTTGGCTATTCATTTAATATGGTCAACGACTCAATGTCAGCTAAATCAGAATATAAAATTTGGGAGGTTTGGTCTACGTTTATTTTTAAACTGGGTGTTTTTGTAGTTCCCCTTCAGGGATTGCTTGCTTGCTGATATTGTTTGTACTCCTTTTATAATTCATTGAGAAAGACTTAGATGGAACTGGACCTTTTCCGTCTCTTATTTTCAGGTCCGATATCAAAGCAGAAAGAAGCTGGCAGAGCAACGACCTCGGGTCCGTGGGCAATTTGTGCGACAGATAGTGTACGAACACACAAGCAGGGATGCAGATTGCTAACCCAACCCTTGTGCCTGATAGTGCATTTGGATTTGTGTAGATGAGATTAGCACTAGCTGTGTATGTAGGGAGGGAGGTGTTAGGTTTTGCGATGGGGGATGCAGGGTTGTGGTGGTGGCCAAATTGGTGGGTAGAATATAGTGAGTGAAGACCAAACCCTTGATGTGAAACTCTAAACAAACACAACTTTGACTGTGTTTTATGATTGTGGAGCTAGATGACTACTACTCGGCGGGTAGTCACCCTTGAAAAGGGTAGCCTTCCTCCCATCTTAATAAAGTCTTAAGTTGGCGTTTTTGTGTTGTTCTTCTTCAACCCTGTTTTCGCAAATGGTCGTCTTCAAAACCGTTTTCTTTTCATTTGAACTAATTTAAACATTTTTTCTTCTGATAGGACTTTGTTTTGAAACTAATACTGAAATGGAATCTAAATTCTAAACCAAACATAGGAATGAGAAGGTTCTTGTTGGTGGTTTTTGAGCTCTCTTTGAAACTGCCTCAAACACTTAAGTCTACCCAACCCAATGAAAGGGAGCCTCCAGCTGTACACAATTCTTCAAATCCTCATCAATCTGGCCAGTGGCCATACAATAGTAGGGGAAAAAAATGGTCCAGAAATTAAATCACATCATTGAATAATTCCAACCATTTGAGCAATAGATTTATTTCTTTCAGTTTGTTTCCCAAGTTTTTATTCACTGTTCAAAAGCAGTACAACAGATCAGAATTATTCTTCACACAAGTCACACATCATATGTGCACCACATACTGACGTACGGTAGATAGAAGTGATCAAATACTGGGAATGCCGAGCTATTGCGTCATTCTGAAATGTAAATAGCTACGATAACAATTGGGGAAAAAAAGTGAAATTGCATATCTGCTTCTCGTTCACCTCATGATCCCGTCTTTCGTGACCCATAGAAAATGAGAGAGAGAGAGAGAGAGAGAGAGAGAGAGAGTTTAAAATGTCTGAATCTGCGCAAGGTGCGTAGATAAACCAGGTAGTTCCTGGAAAGCAACAGAGGAAACAGAAAAGAAAGAATTTGGTAAAGAAGGGCGTTTTGTGTTTCGTACTGGATTGGGCGGCCAATAAACCTGCTGTCAAAATTGAGCCCGGATTATTATCCTGAACAGGCTCCGAGGACCCCTTTTTCGGACCCCCTTGGGAGTCGGACTCGGTGCCGTGGATTTCAAGAATCCAACGGAAGTTGATAGTGAGCTGGCATTCGCTTAATGCAAAGACTAGAGGGTTTTAAGCCACGTTTGGCTACCTTTGTAGGTGATCTATTACCTTCTTAAATTGGTTAGCTCACGTTTTTGGCACATAAAAATGGGGATACGAAAAGCCTAGCCAGTAAAGCCAAGAATTGCCCCATAAAGCCGTTGGACACCAATCGATTAGTGAGTCTCATGTATCACAATTGTTTGGATAGTAAGAAAAAAATCCAAGAAATTATGGATTGGATGCTTATTTGGTTGCTTTCTTGTTCACCACAATACCTCTGGGGGACTATTTGAATGGTGACTGTTCAATTAATGGACGATAGTTAAGGTCCTAGAATATGTGAGGTGTCGACAACGATCCGAACCTATCTAATAATGTAACTTCAATCACTTACTGAAATTCAGAAACAGATCACCATAGCATCAATTATTTCAAGAACATGCTATTTATGCCCGCGGCTAAGATGGAAAGGGGATAATTCAAGGAATAACCCATAAGTATTGCAGCCTGTTGAAAAACCCGCCTAAACATGGCCACCTCTGACAAACCGTTTTTACAACCAAGCCCTGCACTGAGAATGCCTCTCCAAATAGAATGGAATATAGGCTATGTGCATTGAGAATCAGAACAGTCAGTGCTAATCTCAAATCTTTGGTTTCAAGTCTCCTCAAGTCTGACTCCCAGGATAGAAGTATTCAACACTATTTTCTTTCACCTTGAAATGGAAATTATGTATCTTGTTCCTTAAACTACCATGCTCATCGACAATTCCCTTGTTCACAACTGTCAACTGCAACAAAGAAAAAAAATACCAAATCAGAGTGATAAAGAATAGCAGTTGAAATCAAACATAATTGGTAAAATGTGCTTAAAACGGCACATCTTCAAGACTGCTGAGGAAGTCTGCAAAATTGGATATAAGACATTAGTTTAAAATTTGTACCCAAGAAAATGTGTTGCATCTTTAATTCTCTGCAACCAATCAGCTAAGAGGACTGACTACAGCTTTCCATTTTATTAAGTGGTCTCATGGATTCCAACATCGTTGATCCCACAGTCCACATTCAATCAAATAGTTATATGTTTATGTCACATATTGAACACCATCCACCAAATGCTCCTATCTCTTCGCAAAGATTGTGTGTGTTTGCAATTATGCTTCGGATGCGTCTCCATAGAATAGATAGACAGGTTGCACAGCCCACAGTGATGGAACCCACGAAATAGCTTAATAAAGTGATCATGAAGCTCACAAATCAGGTTCAAACATTATACTCAGGAATTGACTTCTCTCTTACAAACTTCTATAAGAATAAATAATAAGATTAATTATATAAATATAGTAAAAACACATTGAAAAATGATAAAAACGATAATACCTGTCCATGCACATCAGTAGCCAAACCAGTTGTCAAGGGTTCTGCCTTTATGACTAGATCTGCAAGGTATTCCATCTGTAAAATGAGTGTTGGGCCCATCATGCTTGAATAGATATCCTCATGGTTCAGTATCACTAGTGAGCAACCCTGGTAGAAGAAGAGGGGTGAGGTTCAACAAAGAAGTGAAAGTATGCATCGAAGTAACAAGAATAGTTGAAAGTTGCTGCTATGTCTTACAATTTCTGAGGTTAAGGTGTGACAGTAATGAAGAAAGTCTAAGACACAATTTGAAGAACCATGAGCAGCCACCTCCATAAGAGACATGTCATCTATCATAATGGTGATGCCGCTCCCGTTATGTTCAGGCAAGGCACTAACCTCCACAGCTTTTTGGATTTTCCCGTACAATTCAAAAAGCCCACCTTCAATGGTGTTTCCTTCACGCCCATATAATCACGAATCAAGTCAAAGAAGAATTATCATCATGTCTTTTATCAAATCACAAAAAGATATTGGTGAGTTATTTATGGTATTTCAAGGTGGACTATGCTCTTAGGAAGTTATAGCAGGTTTCCCAATATATGCCATGATTGTAATTATTCTGCAAAGAGTTCCACCATTCACTACAAGTTTGCTTCTTATCGAGAGATAAAACTACAAATAACAGATGAAACACTAATTAAATGGCCTTGTAAGATCCAACACTGTGGATCCCGCAATCTACGGAGTATAAACCTTGCTGACATAGAAGTGTATTGATTGTATCACACGCCCAAATGCCGTAGATGACAGAATCCGTGGTGCTGGAGCCTACAAAACCATTTAATGTGCCGGCTTCCACTATATTCAAGTATTTTGCATTGTAGTACCCATATTTGTAAATTCACCAAAAACTAACCACCAACAAATTTCACTAGCAAATAAGAATTAAAAGGATGAAGATGGTTAGCAAGAACCCTTTTACTTGATTTTCTCACCTGAACACTCCTGCTTGAGCATGTCAAAGAAAAAGAATCTTCTATTTTCCCTCTGTGCAACTAAATTGCATCCCTATTTTGACATCAACTCCAAGTATCACATATGCGCTTAATTTATTTATGGGGAGAAGTGTTAGTAGCAGTGTCTGTATTACAAGTTAAAACAACAGTAATTTGAATATAAAACAGAGAAAGCATAGATATAAAATGGAGCAAAACGTAGCACTATTACCTTAACTGAAAGAACTAGCAATATCCGAGTATATGTCCCAGTATCCAGAGCAGTGTATTGAAGGTAAACAATCTATAAACAAAGAACAAAGATGAACTTATCGGTTTAAAAGATGAAGAGCTGAGGCACGCGTTGCACGTGCGGCTCTAAAGCAGATTCATCACCTGCACTTTGACCATGATGCTTTCAGGTTTTGTGGACATCAACTCCTAGGATTCAACAACTCAATTGAGGTAGATAGCACTCCAAACACTCAACCCTGAAGAGCTCGAAGATGGTAGACCCTCATAAATCGACTCAAAAAAGTCTGAAGAACATGGAAAATTCTTAGCTTCTATATCTTAGAGAATGCTCTCATTGTGCGTATGACAGGGGAGAGAGTAAATCTTTATATACAGCTTAGGTAGGTAAACGTTTTAACCTTAATTACAACCATTAAGTCTTAAACGGTTAGAAACCATGCAAATTCAATGAAAAAATGGGCAGAAGATCAAAGGTAAAAAACAAGCGAAAAATCAAAGATCTCAAACGGTCAAAAATAAATTAGAGACATCAAAGGTCTCCAACGGTCAAATCACGAGTCAAAAGTCAAAAAAGTTGGACTTTTTCCCAAATAGATAGGCTCGTTATAGCCCAAAGCCCATTCAAGCACACAGCCCCGCACCCGACCCGGCCCAGGGTGGTGTGGCGTGGCGTGGCGTACACGCGTATGTGGTAGCATGTGTGCTCTTACTCTTATAGCATTACCAATGCTTCACACCATTGACATATATATGTCTACAAAACTTCTTGTCGCTCTACAATGTGGGACTAAACAAAACACAAAAAATAGAGAAACTATCTAAGTTTCCATTCAAAATTGTCCTTCAAATTTTTATAAATTTTTTCAACCAAAAAAAGAGTGATTATAAACAAAACCAAAGAACCTAGATGGAGCAAAATTTTAAGTGGTAGTAGAAGATACTTCTCTTCTACCTAATAACTCTAAACGTAGCATTTGTTGTTACTGAAGAAAAGAATGTTCCTGAAGAACAGAATGAACCAACAAGAATCAATTTATTGAGGCTTGGGAAAAAGTATATTACCTTTGCAGAAACCATATTCTAAACTGTTTGGATAATAGTTTATATGACGTACATGCATCTGTTAGATATGCTAAGGAACGTTGGGAAATGTTAAAGAAAAAATATATAATTGAAGATGCAGGAACCTCTGTAGTCAAGGCGCGCGCCTCAGGCACAAGGCACACCTAAAGCGCCTTAGAAGGGTCAAGGCGAGGCGCGCGCCTCACTAAAATACAAATTTTTTTTGTAAAAAAATTTGTTCTTTGGCCTATTATATTTAACATCGGTATGATAGGAGAGATACAATTGAACCTATCTCACTGAAAGACATTGATGAAAGCAATGAATGACTACTTGAGAAGATGGAAACAGAAGGTGAAATAGCAGAAGATGAATTAGTGTTTGAGGATTATAGCCTGACATAGAGTGTTGTTGCGAGAGATGCTGGAGTTGGTGAATTAACATCAAATACTAGATCACAATTAAGGTCAAGAGTAAGAGCAAGGGCATTAATAAGGAAGCCGGAAGAGGAGACAAGAAGAAGAATATATCGAGGAGGCTAACACATCTGATGATGATGGGGACGAAGCTAACAATTATATTTTAAATGATGGCGATGTTAACTAGAACTAATTGTGGGCAATTTGAAATTTTGAACATTTGCTATCTTTTATGTTTTATGGCCTAATGATTACTTATTTTGTTATTTTATGACGTTATTTTTCTTTATTTTTTTATATTTCTTATAATTTTTAATATTGCGCCTCGCTTCAATCAGGTGCGTGCCTCGCCTTGCGCCTCAGGTGCTAGAGGTCCTAGCGCCTTTAACTACCTTGGCAGGAACCAAGAAATTTGTCATGGGGCCATTTTTGGACTTCAATCTAGAAGATAATGAACATGTAATGACACAGTTGCAAGAGTTACATATTATAATTCAAGAAATTCATGCTAAAAACATTAGTATAAGTGAGGGCTTTCATGTAGCATCTGTAATAGAGAAATTACCCCCTTTCAGGAAGGATTTTAGAATCCAGTTAAACCAAGAGGAAGGATCCATGGAAGACCAGATTGTTCGACTTTGAATTGAAGACAACATGAATAAAGAAAAACAATTGGAAGCCTCGACAATGGTGTCTAAGGCTTATGTAGTAGAAGAAACCAAAAAGTGTGAAAATAAGAAACCCAAGTCGAGTCATCATTCCCAAAGGAAGAACTCCAAAAACAAGAACAAGATACACAAATTTAAGAAGCCGTAGAGTAACATTATCAAACAAAAGGGGAGTTGCTCCATATGTGGCAAATCAAGTCATAGAGCTATAGACTGTTGGCACGGAAAGAGTGATAACAACTTTAGAAACGATTGAGGTCCAACACAAGCAAATGTAACCAAAACGGAAAACTTGTCAACGATTGTGTCAGAGGTCAACCTGGTCAACAACGTCAAGGACTAGTCACTGGGACCACCAGACACATCTATGTGGACAAAAGTATATTCTCCTCCTATGGGCCAATGGGAAATGGAGAACTCTTCATGGATAACTTGTCTACATCTACAATAGTGAAAAAAGGGAAGGTGATTCTGAAGTTCACCTCGGAGAAGGTCCTGATGCTGAACGAGGTACTGCATGTCCCAGACATCCGTAAGAACTTAGTGTTCGGATCTCTTCTCAACAAGAAAGGATTCAAGCTGGTCTTTGATTCCGATAAATTTGTACTCACTAAGAATAGGGTCTTTGTAGAAAAAACGTACTTATTTGAGGGTTTATTTAAACTGAATGTAATTGTTGATTCCATGAATAAAGCTTTCACTTCTACTTATATTTGTGAGTCTTTAAATTTGTGGCATGATAGACTAGAACATGTGAATAACCAGTCGTTACAAAAAAACTCGTGAACTTAGGTGTCATTCCTAAATCTACAATAGATAAAGAACACAAATGTGATATTTGTGTAGAATCTAAATATTCAAAAAAAACCTTTTAAAAAGACAGAAAGGTCTACAAAACCTTTAGAACTTATACGCAGTGATCTATGTAATCTAAAAAATCTCAAACCAGAGGGAAGAAATACATGAAATCAACTGATGCTCATTAAAGCCTTAAGTTGACGTAATTCTAAGAGTCGAGATAATAAAAAACCCTGAGGGGATTATTCTATCCCAAGCTCATTACATTGAGAAAGTAGTAAAGAAATTTAATCGATATAATACAACTCCAATTAGAACACCTTTTGACATAAATTGTAATTTAAAGAAAAATAATGGAGATGGTGTATCTCAACTTGAATACTCTAGAAGAATTAGACGTTTAATGTACATAATGATTGCACTTGACTGGCGGCTTGCATCTTAGGTAGGCTGAGCAGATAACCAGCAACTTAGGATTTGATCACTATGAAGTTCTTATTAAAGTATTGAGATATTTAAAATATACTTTAGTATAGTTTAAACTATATAAGATATCCTATTGCATTTGAAGTATATAGTGATACTAACTGGATTTCAGATTCTAAGGAATCCACAAGTGGATATGTGTTTACATTAGGAGGTACTACAATTTCGTGAAAATCCACCAAACAAGTCTGTATAGCCCAATCCACTATAAAATTAGAATTTATAGCTTTAGACAAAGTTGGAGAAGAAGCCAAGTGGCTGAAAATCTTCCTGGTGGATATTCTACTATGGTCTAAGCTAGTGCCTACCATTACTATTCATTGTGACTGTCAAGTTGTGATAGCAAAGGTTAGAATAAACTCATACAATGGCAAATCCAAGCACATTGGAGGCACAACTCTGTGAAACGACTAGTTTGCAATGGAATCATAACTATTGATTTTGTAAGATCAAAAGATAACTTAGAGACTCCTTTGATGAAAGGACTTACCAAAGAGAGAGAGTTTGTATGACATCGAGGGGGGCGGACTTAAAGCCCTTAAGTGAATAAATCACCTCAATGGAAACCCAACCTATGTGACTAAAGATCATCTAGGTTCAATAGGAAAACTAGACAGGAGACTTATCTCCCTACCATCCCTATGGTGTAGATAGTGCTGACTACAATTGGGATATAGCAGGGCATCCCTGATAGATTCACCTATGTGAGTATGGTAGTGAGGCTGCTTCCTATGAGAATTAAGGCTAATTCTCTAGAGCGCTCGTAAAATATTGGGATTTGGCTCATGGATGGAAATAGCAAATCCGTAGAACTCGAAAATGGATCGAAAAAGTTGTGTATAGTCTGTTGTATCCGTTTACACTAAACATTAGATAGTTCAAGACAACATCAAATTCACTAAACAACTAGTAAACCCGATAGACTTTTACTAAGGTTCAAGTCCAAAAGACACATTTGCCCTTACATGACAATTCCAACTGTACCCTTGAATTTAAATTTTATTTTCATTCGTGTAGGGATTGTTAATAAAGTTTTATTATTTGATATTTGAGCATAGGGAGTTTTGAACCTAAGTTCTTTGGTTTTGTTTATAATTCCTCTCTTTTTGATGAAAAACTTCACAAAAATTTGAATGAAAATTTTGGAGAGAAACTTCAAGAGTTTCTCTATTTTTGTGTTTTGTTTAGTCTTATATTGGAGAGAGACAAGAAGTTTTGTAGACATTTATATGTCAATGGTGTGAAGTACTGGAAAGGCTCTAAAAGTAAGAGCATATTCTACCACATGCGCGCACGCCACACCGAGCCGAGTCGGGCACGAGGCTACAGACCCGAATGGGTTTTGGGCTCTAATGAGCCTATCTTTTGGGGCAAAAGTCCAACTTGTTATTTGACTTTTGACTTGACCAGTTGACTCGTGATTTGACCGTTGGACCTTTCATTCTCTAATTTATTTTTGATCGTTTGAGATCTTTGATCTTCCGAGCGTTTTTTACATTTGATCTCCTGCCCGTTCTTTCTTTTAAATCATTTGCCCGTTTTCTGACCGTTCAAGCCTTAATAGTTGTGATTAAGGCTAAAACGTTCACCTACCTAAGCTCTATTTAAAAAGGTGCTCTCTCCCCTATCATACACAACATAAGAACATTCTGAGATACAAAAGCTACGAATTTTCCATTTTCTTCAGACTGTTCTAAATTGATTTTAAGAGGGAACTACCATGTTCGAGTTCATTATGATTGAGGGTTTGGAGTGCTAGTTATCTCAATCGAGTTGTTGAATCCCAGAAGTAGACGTTCACATAACCTGAAAGCAACTTGATCAAAGTGTAGGAAACGAATTTGCTTTAGAAGAACATGTACTATGCATGCCTCAGCTCTTCATCTTTTAAATTGATAAGTCCATCTCTATTCTTTGTTTACATATTGTTTACCTTTTGTACACTACTATGGATAATGGGATATATACTCGGGTATTGAAAGTTCTTTCAATTAAGGTATACTTCTATGTTTTGCTCAAATTTATTTCTCTGTTTTATATTCAGTTTACTATTACTGTAAGTCTGTACCAGAGACACTGCTACTAATAAAAAGTACCACAAACTCATTGAATCAAACAACACATTTTCAAATAAACACCTAATAAGTAATAATTAGGCAAGTCCTTATAGAGAAAATCATTTTCAAATAAACACCATCTACTTCCAAAATACATTTGTCTTTTCATGTTTCATGTTTAAAGCTTAAATTGGGAACCAAAGCGGTGCTCGCCACTGAACTTCGGACATTACGTGATGATGGTATTTTACAAATCCAACCTCAAGCAATTTTGGACCACCAGATGGTCAAGAGAAGAAATCAGGCGGCTACGGAAGTTTTGGTACAATGGATAAACACTACACCAGAGGATGCTACTTGGGAAACTTGGGATGCGATCCAATGCAGGTTTCCTAACTTTCAACCTTGAGGACAAGGTCGGTTTCAAGAGGGAGGGAATGATTGGCCCTCTTGATAACATGTGTACGGCATGTGCATGCAACGGCTGCTAGTTCGGCGGGCATCTAGATACACTAGATAGTAGCTTATTTGAATTTCAAATTAAGTGGAAACAGTTAGAAACAGTCCGGTATAGTTGGACTGCCCCTTGATTCTCTCCTTGGGAGATTGAATCCTTGAATATTTCTAATTAGTTGTTTGGGCTGAGTAGGATGCTTTCCCATGTGGAAGAGCTTTATCTTACGTTTGAGTTTTGAATATTGTTCTAGGGATCATCTTGATCCTAGTCTATAAATTCCCAGAATTGTAGTGGTTAAGGAGTTTTTATCAATTAAGAAGAACCCAGGAGAATAGTCACACTCGAAGTGACCATTCTATCTCCTTCTTCCCCAACCTTTTTCTATTTTCTGCCATTGTTATACGTGCTTGTATCTTTGATACAGGAGAGTCATATCACCAAGTATCCTCACCAGTGATTTTACTACGTCTCCGTGTTTTGTTAAGACCCAAACCAATACACAGAAAGCACCTAGGTGATAGAGGTGTGGAAAGTTTAAGTCTTAACCTCCAGGATCGTAACATTCCACCACGCTTCGAAGGCCAACGTCCACGGTGGCCCACTCTAAGGCGGCCTTCACTCCAGTACCCCTATTTTCTCTTTTTTGAGCTAGCCCCCAGGTAGCCCTTTCCTCGGGTCGCCCCTCCCATGACTTGAACCCACCTCCCATGACTTGAACCCACGACGTGGGGTTGGGTCTGATACCAAATGTTAAGACCCAAACCAATACACCGAAAGCACCTAGGTGATAGAGGTGTGGAAAGTTTAAGTCTTAACCTCTAGGATCGTTACATGTTTCCAGACAAGCTCGTCGCCTCGCTTAAAACCACTCCCATTCCACATGGCAACCATAGCATCAGAGATTCGTGATCTCAACCAATAACCGTCATGACCTTACGCGACGGCTTAAAACAAAACTGAATTACAACGGTTCACGACGAAAGTGTTCGGTAATTTGCTCCAACGAAGCAAAAAAATGGATAAGCGTGCAAATAAAACAGCTTACGAGTTTTCTTAAGATGCGTTCGTAGTGAGAAAAGGGCTGTGCGAGGGCGACGAACAGAACAACACCCGAGCTGTTAAGAGAGAGAGAACGTTTTATGAGGTGATGAAGAACGAAAGCGCCGCTGGTGTCGACGCAGTCCTCGATCAGCACAACTCTAGCTTGGTGGTCGAAACCTAGGGCTTCGTCGAGTAGGTTTGAAGAACTGTCCATATCTCTTCCCTTCTCTGCTAATCGAATTACTGATCTTTTTTGCAGTTAGGGTTTAGGGTTTTTTTTGAAGTTCATAGTTGAAATCCTTGAGGAGCATAGATAGTCCCATCCCTACAGCCAAACACGTCCATTGTTAAGGTATCAGGATCGGCACCGGATGTGAATGCTTATGTCAGCCATCGGCATGCACCCAACGTCGAGTAAATTTTTGAAGCGACGGGATTTTTGAAGCAGCGATCATGTGCCCAGTGATCGCGCTACATACACCTGGGGTTACTTTCAAAAAAAGATGGGAATTTTTGACATACCCCCCCATGTTATCTTTAAAATTTGACATACCCCCCCTCCCCCATTTGAAAAAGCTGACATACCCCCTATGACTCGGTCCACTGTCTTTTGACCAGTGTTGACCCGAGTTGACTACCTAATTTTTGTATTAAAGGACGAAAGTGCCCTTGTCTTCAACCTTATAACAAGGGTTTGGGTTTAAGCCAAAACCCATAACCCAAATCAAACATGAAAAGAGGAGATTAAAGATAAAAATTAAAACTCATGTTGGTAAACTTTAGATTTTTTTTTATTTTTTTGATGAATTAAACAAAGATTGAGAAGAAAAAACCCCAAAAAAATAAATAAAACTCATGAAGGAATGAGATTTATTTTTATGGATTTTATTATAGAATGAATTTTAAAATTAAGAGAACCCATCTTTCCAAAATCCACGTCTCAAAAGTTTGAAATATAAATTGCTTTGTCATGTTTTTCATTTTTGTTAATGAAAATTTTAAAACCAAAATTGTATGCTTCGTGTTGTTTTTTTTTTTTTTTTTTTTTTTTTAAACCTTGGGTTTAAAATTATTGTCGAAGTGGTGGCCAACTGGCCATGAGACTCTGGTGGGTTGGTCGCCGGTGATGGGCGGCCTACCCATTGTACTCTCTTGGCTGGACATCCCCACAGCCGTTTGATTTGGGGTCCACGTCTCAAAAGTTTGAAATATAAATTGCTTTGTCATGTTTTTCATTTTTGTTAATGAAAAATTTAAAACCAAAATTGTATGCTTCGTGTTTTTTTTTTTTTTTTTTTTTTTAACCTTGGGTTTAAAATTATTGTCGAAGTGGTGGCCAACTGGCCATGAGACTCTGGTGGGTTGGTCGCCGGTGATGGGCGGCCTACCCATTGTAATCTCTTGGCTGGACATCCCCACAGCCGTTTGATTTGGGGTTTGGGTTTTGGCCCAAACCCTTGTTCCAAGCTTGAAGACAAGGGCATTTTTGCCATTTAATACAAAATTTGAAAGTCAACTCAGGTCAACACTGGTCAAATGACAGTGGACTGAGTCATAGGAGGGTATGTCAGCTTTTTCAAATTGTGGGGGATATGTCAAATTTTAAAGATAACATGGGGGGTATGTCAAAAATTCCCAAAAAAGATTCCAAAACAAAATCCTGAACCCGGGTATATGTGGCGCGCGATCATTGGGCACATGATAGCTGCTTCAAAAATACCCCCTTCAAAAAAATTCTACCCAATGTCGTGGTTTACTGGGAGTAAAACTTTGTTGACCAGTGACTGCCCACAATATAAGCCATGTGGCACACTTTTAAAGGACGTTGAACATATGGATATTGGGCCAATCCCTAGGTGGACCTACAAATCAAAAATCAACCTTGATTAGTGATTTCTAAGCGTTGAATTGATTTTAGCCGTGGGGAAATGAACATTATTGACGGTACAAGAATCCAGAGGTTTGAAATCACTAATCAGACTTATTTTTGGTTTGTATGCCCATCTAGGGATTGTCCAACAATCAACATCCATCATGTCAGCGTCCACCAAAAGTGTGAGACATGGCTCATATCGTGGGCAGTCAGTGAAGTTTTAATTGGTGTTTATAAAGGAGTTCAGTTTTTTTTCTCAGGGACGTCCTTATGAGCCACGTCACACACTCATGGGGTCACTTTTCATTTTCACCGTTGAATTTAAGTCCATAGGATTATAAGTTTTAGAAATTGTTTATGATATCGATTGATATCCACATCGAGAAAAACATCATCTCAAAAAATCAACTCATCTGCATGTGGGCTCCACGTCAATTAATCATTATAATAGTCACAAAAGCAATAATCAACATATCCCAGCCCAACACGTGTGTTCATTTTCACCGTTAACTTCAACATTTAATAGGGTTAGAAGTTTTTAGAAATGGCTGACTAATTTCTTGCCAGGATAATCTTTATGACAACGATATAATCCTCATCAAAAGGATTGATGTGCACGTGCAGAGAATTCCCAGCTACCAGTCCATTGCGTGGAAAATTCGTTTCGGGGGGGTTGCATTGCATAAGTTGGGTGTTGAGAAAAGGAAAAACAGCGTCCACGTGCTCCCATCAGCTCCAACCAACTTTCCACCCCTCACCCAATTCCCAAATCCCCGCTACAAGACATACCCTGTCCCCATACATTTTTTCATCTCTTTAATCTACTTTTGATTTTTCTTAATATCATAGAATCACCGTGCCTAGGTCTAGACCATTGGATGGTCTTCAAGATTTGTGTGATGTGGATCCAAAGCACCATTCTCAAAATCCATGGCCAAGAGCATGAGTGAAAAGACGAGTGCAAAAAGGTGAGACCCCCTAATCCCGACCCTTCTTCAAAACACGTTTTAAAAACGGATGCAATATTGTTTCGTAAAAGTTGGGAAAGGTAATTTATTTTCCCTTGATATAGAACTTCTCTTGCTAATTCAATCATTTGGGATAAGGTGTAGATGATTGTTATAGAACCTTTTTTTTTGTGGTAGGAGTGTGTCCAGTCGATCTAGAGTGTCATAGTTAGCAATTCGGAGTGCGGCAAAAATGCGGTGCAGAAAATGTTCGAGTACAATTCCGGTTTATCATTTAAAAATACGTTAAAAAAATACTGCAAAAATAATTTAAAAAATAAAACATAATAAAATATATTGGCAATTTTCTATCTTATAAAATTAATTTTCCTGTTCAAAACTAAATAATGCAGGAATAATTCAAAAAAAGTTCGTGAATAATTCGATCATGTTCAAAAATACGCTAATTTTTAGGACGTTGTTCAGTTTGGTTGTTCAGAGAACTTGTACGGTTCGTGTATAATTCGCGAATAATACGAGAATTAACTAACTATTATCTAGACGACAATATACACCCCAAAAAAGCATAATTTAATTGGGTAAGATTAGTTTAAGGTGGGTCAGTTTAGTTTTTGACTTTTTAGGGTGTATGGAGGGAAACGCTCTAGAATCTAGATTGCAAATTCCGCTTAGCAAATATTGACCAATGGAAAACGCTCGAGAAATGAGTTTTCTTAATGGAATTTGCATTCTAGAGCATTTGCATTTGCCAATTCCTTGACATTTCCTCACTTATTTCCCTTGATGTTTTCTATGCTCACCCCTTTTCCCTCTTAAAGGACATCATATCATCTTAAGAGTATCTCCAAGTGTACCCTACCCTAAACACTCAAAGTAGGACATAACTGGCATCAAGTGAAAAGAGAGGAAGACATAGGGTGGAATTAATAGAAAATAAGGAGATAATGGGGAACATGTTTTTAGAATCTTGCCTCAAATCCTACCTACCCTAACCTTAGGGTAGGATTAGGGGTTACCCTAACACTGGGTGGACTTTAGGGTAGGTTTGGAGATGGATTTTTAAGTTTTTTACCTTATTTTAGGGATGAGAATGGACTTTAGGGTAGGGTTGGAGACGCTCCAACCTGCAATTGAGGCCATTGATTCAAGAGATTCACGGTCCACATGGCAACAACTATTTTATCTTTTGCAGTTGTTCCCTTGTGAACCGTTGATCTCTCTTATCCCATGGTTAATAACTTCCACCGCATACTTTTTTTTTTGTCCGGTTTTCCGTGGGATAGCATTTTCCATAGAAAGAAAAACAACCAGTTAAATAAGACAAGCTTTCCGAGGAATGCTAGCAAGCAGCCCACGGAGTTGCACAGATGCAACCCTGCATAGACAAAAAAAAAAAAAAAAAAACAAAGAAAAATATATATTTAATTCAAAGGTGTGGCTTTTTCGTCTTTTGAGGGGTTGCATCTGTGCAACTCCACTAAGGAGCTGCTTGTAAAATTCCCTACATCTGGATTTCTCCGTCATTTTTGTTCTTAGGAGTCCTGAAAAATAAAATTTCTGACCATTTTACCCTTACTGACTTAAAAATATTTAAGGGTAAAATGGTCTTTCAACTTCTGTCGACAGGATTAAATTTAGATTTTCAGCAGAAAGAGTAGTCAAATAGACACGGAGACAGTTAGTTGGTTGGTTGCTGTTCACAAAACCACAAACCACACAACCAAGCAAGGTCAGTTTGTTTCGGACTGGTAATGATCCTTGAGATTCACCCAAATAAATCTCGAAGACCATCCAACGGTCTGGACCTGGACAACTATACCCCTTGTTTTATTTTTCTCTCTCTCTGAAAGTAGAACCACTTCTAACTTTAGAGAGAGAGAGAGAGAGAGAGAGAGAGAGATAGCAAAACCACGTAAAAGAAAATATCTCCCTTTTCTCTATTTTGTTCAGAAAGAGATCGGGAGGAAATGGAAACCCTAGTTTCTTGTAAGCTTGGTGTGGTGTGCGTAGTTTAAAGTTTAAACTGGTTAGTCCCATATGCGTAGGTTAGGATATCTCCTTATCTACTTTATCTTATGGCCTCTTATTATTCTGTTGGTTTGTTAATGCAGGAAGCCTTGAAGTTGCAAAATGACTAGCCAATGAGATTTCATGGAAATCAACACAGTTTGGTTAGTTCTTTTCTCTTGTTTTCTATTATGGTGTTTTCTTATAATTCAGATTGAATTTGGGTTCCAGTACTGATAGATTTTGTAAGCTTGAGTGTATTGAGTGAGGGTTGTAAGGGTAGTTTTAGCTTAGGAAGCTTATATGCTTTGTATTATGGTATGTGGATTCTATTTTGTTTATTTTTTTTCGGTTTACGGATTTGGTTTGTTCTCTTAGGATGCTTAATTTTGTAGGAAAAAAATGATTTTTTGGGTGATTTTGTAGATATATATATATATTTTCATTAAAATTTGTTAGTTTCCAGTTTTTCGGAGTGTTCAGGGTGCTGCCCGGGTTTTGTGGTTGTACCCGTCGGTCAATTGCTGTAGAATCACCGGGGGATTTGATACTAACTGTTTGAAGGTAGTCTTGTGCATAGTTAGGAATTCGGCATATGGCAAAGATTCGGAACGGGAAAGGTTCAAGTTTAATTTGGTTTCAGGATATAAAAATTCAGTCATTGTTGAGGTGTTATATTTGTTTAGGCTTAAAAAGCCTGAATTTTACTGATTTTTTCATATTATACGGTCGTTTAATACATTTTTTATTTTAAAAAAATGCAAAATTTGTGTATTAAATGCAAATAATACGTGTTTTATTCGTTTAATCTTAAAATTCGCACTTTTTCTGATTTTTATTTTATTTTATATGGTCTTATTAAACGTTTCTTTAAAAAATGAAAAAATTCGCATATTCAACGCGAATAATACCTGAATTTACTAACTAGGGTCTCGTGCATAAGCTATTGGTGTAGAAGTGTACTTGGTCCAATAATTAAACGGTAAGTAATGTTGCAGTGTCGAAAGGGAGACTTACTTCACTGTACACTGTTTAGGTTAGGAAGCTTTGCGACTTATGTCATTGCTTGATCATAGTAACAAGGTTGTTGTTGGGATAAGGTTTATGATGATGATAATGGCCTAGGTGGTTACTGTGATTATTTTGAGGAAGAGGATCCCAATTGCTTTAGCCATTCAATGGTCAGGTGCTGGTAATCGCATACTTTGCTGTTCAAGCAGCACAAGGAAGAGGGACTTGAAATGACAGATGAAGGTGTCTACGTTTGAAAAGCCTAAGTGAGAGAGGGAGCTTGAGAACAAGCAAAAGAAAGATTGCAAGAGTTTGTGACCAGGGGGAGCTAGTTGTGATTTTGAAGGGAAATTCATGTGTTAAAGTAGCAGGAAGACAACCCCTCATGAACACAGGAGGAAAATGGGTTAGCAAAGAAATTTGAAAGATTGGAAGTTTGCAACTAGATGTTTATCCACCAGTTCTGTGTCACAATGGGAGAGGCATGGATGAGATGAGGCAGTAAAAAAATTTAAAGATTGCAGGAAGCCACTTCTCCCAATGATGAAAACTAAATATAATAGGTCAATCATTAGACCTTAGTCAATCTGAGTTTGGAAAGGGATAAAAATGGTATAGGAGTAAAAAGGTGATATCTTTTTAAACTACAAGAACAAGAAAATATATGAAATGGTTTGTTCCTACCACCAACAATCACGCAGATCATCATATTTATCTTCGACTATGAGTTGTGATATTGTCACAGTGCCTGAAAAAGATGTTTGAAGGAGAGATCATCAAGTTCCTTGTCAACTTTATAAGAAAAATGGAGCCTAACCTAAAATAAATACAGATTTGTCACAAAATCTTCGGATAATGAAATTTTGTTATTTCCTTCTGATTTCCCTAGCCCTCTCCTTAAGTTTTCTGAGGATGATGCTAGGGGTTGTAAATATCCCTGCTTGTAATTTTTTGTTATATTTTCTCTGGCAGGGGTCTGCCTAACCCCATCTTTCCCACCAAAAAAAAAAAAAAGGGAGCCAAAAACGTTAGGCATTTAGCGCAGTTGCGGTGTAATGTCACAACTCACAAGTAAAAATCAATGAGATGGTTTGTCTTAAAATCTTTTGGCAAATTATATGGAACGACACACAGTTCCTCGAAGACAATTTTTTTTTTTATAAGTCATTGAAGATAATATTTTGTGAAGTTGCTTTGTGTTCCAAGCTCGTGTAGTAGCAAAAATGGGGTGGAACAGTATTTCCTTATCTATCAGAATCTTTGTGACACATTTTGTAATGCTACTCTGTGGTCTGCGCAAATAGCAACATGGTCAAATTTCTATGATTTCGATATCTGCAATTACCACTGGGGATGCAGTTGTACTTCGTCTTATTTTGAGACCTAATCAGAGTCCTTCTGACCCTTTGTTGACTTTTTATGATTCTACTACGTCAAGACGGTATAACCCACAAAAAAAATGTTAGTAAGCTTGGACAAATAGAACAAATGCTGCCGTTGACAAAGTCAGTAAATTTCTGCAGTAACTAATGTAGTTTTGTTTTCTAACACTTCAATTTGACAATCTGAAAAAATTGTATGGGCCAGATAGTTGCAGGAACCTTCTACTCTAGGCGCCACTCCTGCTTCAGAATCTCACTCTTGGTTCAAATCCCATACTCGTTTCCTAAATTAGATCAAGTAAAAAAATTATTTGCCACTCTCACTCCTGAGTAATGGAGGACTGGAACCATCTCAGAGTTCTTAGTAGAGATGTAATCCCCCCAAGTTGAGCTCAAATACATTTTAGGACACATTACTCAAATCGAAGATACGAAAGCTAAACTTCAAACTTCGACATGTTTCATTGTATAGGGAGATCAAGGAACTTGGACTAATATTATATTAAGTAGCATAGGTTGTTGGAGAGTGGCTAATCATAATGCATGAGGAGATCAATGGTACATGGAAAGTGAATGGTAAGAGTTCGTACTAATTTTTACTAGAGCATATTAAAGCCCTTTAGTGTTAATAGGTGTACAATAAGGCCAAAGACGCAAGGAGCCTTTAGTCGGATCAAGAAAAGACTTTTCCTGAAGGGTTTATTGTGCTAATAGTGAAGTGAATTTAAGGAAACATAATATTCTATAAGTAATGAATTTGCGCTTATGCATCACAGTTGGATAAAGCAACTTGGGAGATTATTGTAGATCTGAAGTTAAGGGGGTTGTTATTTTTGTTGAGTTGGACACAGATATCGTGAGATTGCATCCAACCTGGCCTGGGAGCTGCATTACTTAGGTTACACTTGCATCCTAAGGAGGTCGTTGTATGGGTTGAAATTTTAAGGACTTGGCACGAATGATTGTTTTTTTTTTGATAATTCAAGGAGAATAATATTAAAGAAGGAGATCAAGCAGATCTCAAAGTACAAAAAGGAAGAAAGAAACAGACAAAAGAAGAAAACTAACAAAGCTAACTAGACAATAAAGCATCAAAACTAAAGACCATATCAGAAAAGAAACAACCCCTCATCTCTGGTAAGACACTCCCCCAACTATATAAGAATGATTGTTGAATTCATAGTTCTTTAACATAATGTATATATGAATGTATATGTACATATGTTAATTCTTATGGTTCAAGTATTGGAATGTGTATAATCACTTGCTTCCTATGAATTTTATTCAGTTCCCCTGTCATTGATGCGGTACCGTATTTTCAAGTTCATTTGCTGATTTGTTGTGTGGTTTTTATGTCTTGAAAGTCCACGACTGGGGTCGGCATAAGCCTTTTCTCAGCCATATGGGGTCGGCTGCACGAATCCTATTCCTCCATTAAATGTTACCGTTGCTTCCCTGTGTCATATAAATGAAGAAGGGAGAGAGGAAGTAGTGTAAACAATAACAATTGATCTCCGATTTTCCATTTCAAAAGATTATTAAGGATATTTTTTCTGCACACTAGAATAATTTTTATTTAGCATAAGAAACACCTTTCTTGCATTTCTTTTCGAACTCTTCTTTCTTTTTCTATAATATTTGTCCAAATGTAGCAGTTTTTGGCAGGTTTTAGGGAGGGAGGGAGAACTTTAAACAGTAAAGATTGATGTTAAACCCAAAAATATTTGTGATACAATATATTTTTTAGTTCTTTTTAATTTATTTCTTTTTATAATATTTGTGTCTAATGTAGCAGCTTTTGGCAGGTTTGGTAGAGTCACTTAGAGCTTTGAACTCTGGTTCTTGAGCCAACAGAACCAGAAATAATTTCCTGAGTGGCTAAGTAACATCATTCTATATCAAGTCCCCCCTCTAAAACAATTCCTTTTTAATTCATCTCACAGCATGGGAAACAATAGTAGTAGCAGTTGCAAACTGATTGAAGTTCCAAGATTGGGTTTTAATGGAATGTCATTACCCAAAAACCTTGAAGATTAACGCTTCATATGTTCGTTGGAAATGGAAGTTCAAGATGCAGAGAGGATGGTTATAGCTAAACCCATTGCTTCAAAACCTTCTTCTTCCAGTTTCAGGTCCTTCTCCATGCTCCTTGTAGACGTCATTAACAGCTCGACACCTAGAGCATTTTCTGAAAAACCTGTAGCTGCCATTAGACCCAAAACAGTGAGGTTCAAACCAGCAGTAAATCGGGCTTCGGTTGCAGTCGTTTCATCCCAGGTGTGCTCTTAGTTTTATGGGCATCCTTATTTGCGTTTCCTTTCCTGTCAAATATGATCCTCTGATGTCCTTGGTTTCTGACTTTTTCAGGGTGAGATATCTGGAACAGAAGTTTGTTATTCATCTGACAAGGTTTTGAAACCAGAAAGAGAATCTACTGTGGTATATAAACCGTTGGCAAAACTCGTTTCAAGGACAACTGCTTCTCTCTTGGCAAATCTGGTCAGTATCTATAAATTTCTAAGGCATTTGATTTTCTACAAAGATGGTGCTGTAGTCTTCTATGTGGGTTTTGTTTGATCACTCAGATGTACTCATGTGATGATTCTATGCAACACATTGATAAAAAAAAACGTAAACATGGATTTCGCAAGAAAAAAGTTTTTGCTTTATTGTTTGAGAGATTAAAGGTTAAAAAGCTCACTTCAATTTTGTTTTGACCAGGGAAACTTTGATATTTGTCGTCAACAAGTACCAGCACAGTTGAACGCCGAGGTTCAACAGCCAGACCAAGCAAAACACAATTTCCAAACTCATCTTACTTCAAACTTTAATCAGACACTGCCATCTGAAGTGAAAACAAACCAGACAATTGAGCCCTCAAAGACAGCATCACTGAACCTGGAAGAGAATCAGAGAGCTCTATTGCTCACATCTAGTGGGGACCGAACTTCTTATGATGGATATAATTGGAGAAAGTATGGGCAAAAGCAAGTGAAAGGAAGTGAGTACCCAAGAAGTTACTACAAGTGCACACACCCAAATTGCCCTGTGAAGAAGAAGGTTGAGAGATCACTTGATGGACAGATAGCAGAAATTGTTTACAAGGGCGAGCACAATCATTCAAAGCCTCAGCCTCCTAAACGCCACTCTTCAGGGGCACAAGAGCAAGGATTGATATCTGGTGGGACTGGTCAAGAAATTGGCAATCCATTATGGAGAAACCCCCTTGATGAGAGGAATGAAAGGTCTGAAGGTAAAATAGAGAATCAGAATGAAGTAGGATTGTCAGTAAATCCTTCTCTTCTGGGTCCTGTAATCGCTTACGATCCTGTAAGGATTGGAGCCTTTAATAGTGGTGGTGGAACTCCTGATAATTCTTGTGGTCTTAGTGGGGATTATGACAAAAGAAGCAAGGAAGTGGATGCAGAGTATGATGGACCTAAATGTAAGCGAAGGTAAGAGTTTAACCTGCCAACAGGCATAGGAAATTAAGGGACTCCTTCTGTTGTTCCCTAGGAAAGGATCCAATTGTAAATCTGCAAGGAGACCTTGAACATGTTGCAAGAAAAGATTCGCCGTATAGTTAAAGGAAAAAGACTACTATTTTGCAGCATCACTTAACTCTTCTAAGAAATAATATAAATGAGTTGATTTGCTGGTTTGCTCATTTTATGGATGTATAAGTATCCTGATTATTTCTTCCCTTATTTTACATGTCCTTTACTGATGTTGATTTTGTGCTTTCTTTCTGTCAGGAAGAATGAGCATCAAGTCAATGAAGTAGGCATACTAGGTCAAGGTGTACAAGAACCTCGTATTGCGATGCAAAGTTCCACAGATTCTGAGATTTTAGGCGACGGCTTTCGCTGGCGAAAATATGGGCAAAAGGTCGTGAAGGGAAATCCATATCCTAGGTTGATAAGCTCCCAACTTGGTCAAGATGGATATTTTAGGAAATGTGCCTTTTTTTCTCTAAACGTATCCTAGGTTAATGACATGTGCTTGGTCTTGCAGAAGTTACTACAGATGCACCAATCTCAAGTGCAATGTGCGAAAGCATGTGGAAAGGGCATTGGATGATCCACAATCTTTTATCACAACATATGAGGGAAAACATAATCATGAACTGCCCGTCAGAAGGAACGTGAATTGAGTTGCTTCTGACCCAGACTCACCAACCCCTACTAAGAAAGCCAGGCAATGATTAATACTGTTGAAATACATAAATCATGAATTGAGATTCACCTGACAATCCACGTTCGGAAGAGTGCAAAGGGATCAAGAAACTGAAGTTTTTCCACTTGACATTGACTTATAGAAGCTACACGAATGGGGATTTCGGCAATTCAAATCTTCACCAATGTCATGATATTTTCCCTGCGGGTTTCATTTTTTATGAAGATTGTCTTATGTGGATCATAGATTCATCAGTGTGAAAGGGTTCTTTGCTGCTGTGGCTGATGAGTGCATATCTTTATTTATTGTTGCCCAGTGCCTGGAGTACCTCGCATAGTCTTCCTTGAAACTTTTGTAATATGTTGATGTATACAGGCACAGTTTTCTTTTCCATGTTCTGCATGTCTCGTACTCTCATTATAATGTTCCATACATCAATCCATTTTACAGTTTCAGGCTGGCGGTGAAGTGCTCTGCTTGCGCAGATGAATGCCGTCTTGGAGATATATGGTACAAAATTCGAAGCTTCGTTTATGTATGGTTTCCCTTGTTCATGACTTGCATGGCTTTGAAATTATACTGTACTCATTCATCATTCTGATGCAGATCAGTTTTATTTGTAAATCTTCTGTTGAAATGAATCTGTAGGCCATGTGGCATGTTGAGGTAGTTGCTCAACATTGAGTTTGGATTTCCATCTTCTTATGGCGAGATTCGATAAGTTAAAAGTTTATTAAAAATTTGAAATCCTTATAGTGCTTGAATGTTTTCATGAAATACCTAACGCTTGTATGAAAGGACACTCCATTTGTAAGAATTTTCCATGTAGGAGACCGTGTCCTGCTCATGTGTTGGACACTTGATGACAAATTGAGCTATTATTTATATATTGTTTATATGACCTTAATGTTGTATTTTTTGGTGAAAATGCTCACCAGGAAACGATTGGAGTTTCTTTCCAATCGATAGGACTGACGAACTGAGAAATCTTGGAGATTTATAATTCGGGTTTGCTATTTTGGGAGACCCAAGTTAGTCTTTGGGGGTTATTTAAGTGACCCCATTGCTCATTGTTATGAGTGTGAGAGGCTCGGAAAGGTCGAGTGAGAGACTCGGAAAGATTGAGTGAGAACCAATAGAGAGTGCCTGTGAGAGGTTGTACGAGAGATTGAGAGAACAATCTTTGTACTTTGTTTATTCAATAGTGAAGATCCGATCATCATTGCCGTAGACGTATGTTTCGACCGAACCACATAAATGTTTATGTTCTTTGTTTGCTTTATTTGATTTCTCATTCTGTGGCGTATGTTTGTTGGCGGCCCATTGTTAATCGAGGGATCGCTTGAGGGTTTTCCGCAACACTTAATGTTTATCGGCTTAGCTAAATTCATCGTTTCTATAGTGTTTACTTTCTAAATAAACTGTGCAGATGTATAGGAATACGGGTTTATGGTAGCCACATTCTGACGGAATGTAAGCAGTTGTGTATGAGAATACTGACGTCAACGGAAGGTATATGATGTCATTATATCCATATCCAAGGAATGTCATGCAGGTGCAATTTTATAACAACCAGCATCCATGTTTTACTTGTCTTTGTGAATATCAAATGTAGAATGAATGATGCCTAGCTGCGGCTGTTCTTGCCAAAACTGTAAACATACTGTACGTGCAAGAGGTTGAGAGTACAAAGTCATCAGCGGTCCCACCTGAGGAGATCTCTTCACTGTATTATGTGATCCTAATCGTCCAATGTATGACATTCTGTTAGATGATAAAAAAAAAATGGAAATAAAGCGGGTTCAGAATAAGGTTTGCAGATTCCGTAGACGGGGAAAAATTTGCTCGGTTGATTCACAATGTGGGGCCAACTGGACGTGGGTCTTGAGACTGTTGAATGTGCATCGTACATTAGGCGTGAGGGTGATAAATAAACTTCCATTTCCACTATATTGTATTTAGCAGGCATTGGGCTTGGGCCTATACAAAATATACAAAAGCCAAGCCCAGAAGTTTGGCCCATTTAAACCCCTAAGTTCGTTCTCCTGTGTTGATCCTGTAGTATTCCTTTTCTATCCCTTTCATTACATCAATACCATTTCTATTATGAATTTGTCTAGAGCTACACCCATTGCTTAATATAGAAACTTCGATATGCATGTGCTTACGTGGCGACTTAGCTTAGGCGGGTCTCCTGGACTACCTTTCCCTGCTCATTAGACATCTGTCACTTGCCTTCTCCTACGATGGTGGAACCCACATGACTAACCTTGTAACAAAATTAACCTAAAGTAACGGTAACTTTGGATGATTCAGACTTTCCAAATTCAAATAATCTTTTCCCGAGGTTAGGAATGTCAAAATAGACTGATTTTTTCCACCATCCTGCGGTTGGATTGTCTAACATGATCTCTAAGTGGGCCATACCACGTGTGTAGCTCCAGATATCTAGAATTTAGGATATTTGAATTGAGGGCTACGTGTAAGCTTATAAGTCGCTTTTGAAACATTATTAGTAGTTGAACACATGGGGAGAGCAATAGAAAAATAGAAAATCAGTTTATAAGTATACGTACCCAACTAACCACCAAAATCTTGTACTATTCTCTTAAGTGTGACACTAATTAAGAAGCTAATTTGGTTAACCATCACTATGTGGACACGTAGCACCTACTAACATCTTTAAACAACGCACATTGGTCTTTCAACTTTGAACTTTGAAGTTTAAAGATAAGTTTAATTAGTCAACTTCTATAATTGCATTGATGGGGTTGCTCAGCTCAATATATTATTTTTTCAGATAAGGTCGTCAATCTAGACCGTCCAAGTGTCAACCCTTAGTACAATCCTCGTCGTCCTTTGGAGCAATCAAAGTTTTTGGAATAAATGGTATGGCCCCACCAATATAATAAATTTGTATTATTTAACCAAATTTTAATGACCATAGTGCGACATGGTGGCTTTGGTAGTTGAAGCAAGGCTTTATACGAAGATGTATGAGGGTGCATCATCTCCCTTCGCCTACTTAGTTTCTGGGGAGTGTGGCCCACCAATTGAACGGTTGGGATTGATCAGAAAATGTACATCTATATCCTCAATTTCATTAAGGCCCATTAAGCAACACCAATTTTTTTTTCTTATTTACTTTCAAAAATAAATCTATAGAGGCAGCCCACTACAAGAGGTGCATCACATCACCAATGGCTTGACTTCAATTCTGTACGAGAAGGTGAGCAATTGAAAAGCTCATTGCTATGTTACTGACAATGGAGGTGCTTTTGAGTCTTGGCTGAAGTCGCGAGTTTCACCAATGTGTAGGTCTCTTTCTGTTGTAAACTTGTGTTACCATCCGTAGCTGAAGGCAAATTATTTTTAACATTTGTAAGAGCAAGATTATGTAGAGAATTTTGAACTTATAATTCTTGTACAAATAAACTTGTAAAGATGATGAATATAAATTATATATATTTTGTTAGGGAATTTTTGACATACACCCCCATGTTATCTTTAAAATTTGACATACCCCCTCACAATTTGAAAAAGTTGACATACCCCCTATGACTCGGTCCACTATCATTTGACCAGTGTTGACTGGGGGGGTAACATGGGGGGGTATGTCAAAATGTGGTCCTATTTAATAGAACGTGGAAATGAAAATTAGTATGAAAAAAATTAGCAACCTTTCCAACCAATAAACAATAGGAAATTAACCGACCTAATTGGGTTGGACTGGGTTGGGTTGGGGTTGGGTTCATAGCCTTGAAGGTCGGGTTGGGTTAGGGTTGACCCCCAACTTGACTCAGTTGCAACCCTGCTAGAGTGTTTGACTTGACTTTTAGAGAAGCTACTCAAAAAAAAATTAAGCACATGTTAAATTGAATTTTTAAGTGAAACTTTTGTAATATTATATTTGCCCTTATAATCCTTCAAGAAAATATATAAATGACCACTTCAACTTTTTTAATGACAAACATATTCCTCTAAACCTTTAATACGAATTATAGATGACAACTTCGTCTTGCATTCCAAATAAGTGATTTTTTATCTTTCCGAATAAGCTTTTAATTTCAAATAAGTCAGAAGTTGTTAGTGCTTTCTACTAGAAGTAGAAGTGCTTATGCTTCTCGCTTCCAAAATGGGGCCGAAGCATTTTTTTAAGTAGAAGTGCAAGCAAATTATTTTGTGTACTAGAATTTAATTTAGGGCGTGTTTGATTGCACATAAAATTTTCTTTTCTTGTGGAAAATACACCTAATAAGGTATTTGATTATACCCAAGAAAATATGCAATTTTCAATTATGTGAGAAAACAAGGGTAGATTTTCATGGAAACGAATTCTCACCTATGTGACATGGAAATGAATTCCAAGCTTGGATGGGAAAATCTCATTTTCTCGGGAAAATTTTCCAAATTTAAAATGGTTGTCAAACAAGGGAAATTATGTTTTCCCGTGAAAATGTGATTTTTCCACTGGAAAATTGGCAATCAAACATGCCCTTAAGCTTGTGCCTTTTTTTTTTGTAATCGCCCTTAAGCACATGTTGAATTTGGGTTTTAAGTGAAACTTCCGAACCAATTTTCCCCTTTAATCCTTCAAGATAAATTATAAATGAACGTTTTTTAATGATAAAAAAATCACTTTTAAGCCTTTAATATAAATTATAAATGACCACTTTGCCTTTACATACCATATAAGTTACTTTTTATCCTTTTTTGCAGATGATCAAGACTCTACTCCAAAAAATAGGAGGTTCTGAGTTCAACTCTCCTTGAGGCCACCCCATGGAAATAGTAGAGGGTAATAAGTGGCTCTGTCCACATTAACTCTTCCAATCCACTCTGGCATGTGTGGAAGGGGTGACTATCATGCCTCAGGGGATTAGTCGGGTGCTCTTAGAGGCCCAAATACCCACGGTTTAAAAAAAAGGGATTTTTTGCTTTACCCCCTTACTTTATTGATGCAATTTGCATCCCACCCAGTGTTTTTAAAATATTTGCGTCTCACCCAATGTCATTATAGTCATTTAAAAATATTGGGATGTCCATCCAGAGACCGTTAATGACCGCCTGTGGTCAACGATGTTGACCATGGTCAGAGAGTGAGGCGCAAATATTTTCAAAACATTGGGTGAGATGCAAATTGCATCAATATAGTAAGGGGGTAAAGCAAAAAAGCCCCAAAAAAAAAAACAAGCTTTTGATTTCAGAGCCTTGCTTTTAAAAATCATCCGCTTCATAAGAAACTAATCTCAAACAGGCCCTTAAGGTCATCAAAATGACTTGGGCATCTCTGACTTTTCTAACTTTAGAATTTTGCTCTTTTAATTATGCATTGCCTTCAGTTGCAATAATTTTCAGATTCGCCCCTCCCAACTAATCTTCCAAATATTCCCCTTCAATTGCTAAAATTTCAAAACTATCCCCTATTTTGCCAATATTTTAAAATTGCCTATAGGTTGAAACTTTCTTATTTGATCACTTCTTCCAATGCACATTTTTTTACGGATGGGTCGGGCTCAGGGGACCCCCTTTTTTATAACCCTCTCGTGTTCGTGTGCTTTGTCGTTGGATTCCAAAAAATCTAACGGTGGTTGTCAGCGTTGAGCTAGCATCACTTTTCACTTTTGGGGGCGTTGACGACCACCGTTAGATTTGGAAAATCCACGATCGAGCGCGCAAACATTGAGAGGGGTCAGAAAAAGGGGGTCCTTGAAACCTAAGCCTTTACAAATTAACAATTCAATTTCCTTAGAAGTTCCAATTTTATCAGATGTCTTTGAAGATACACAAATTTTCTTTTCCTTAGAAGTTCAAAATTAAACTGACACACTATTAAAATGACAAAGTACCCTCAATATTGATAGAAATGTCCAAAGCCTAGTCTCTCTCTCCCTCTCTCTATTCCTTGACATATAATTTGCATTTGATTATTAGAAATCTCTCTCTCTCTCTCTCTCTCTCTTGGCGTATGATTAACGTTTGATAATTAGATAATTAGAAAGGTGGTAGGCTAGTGATGGATTTATCATTTTGGTCTATTATTCAAGTATGCCCCCATCAATATCTCCATAACTATGAAGCAAAAGGCTGAATAAAGGAATTTTTTTTATTGAAATACCCATGGCACTTATTTGAAACAAGTGGGACACTATTAGAGATCAGTGACCGTATGGATGTTTGGTCCATCCATAGACCTACAAGCAAAAAATCAGCATGATTAGTGATTTCTAAGCGTTCCATTAGAGTCATTTTACTGGGTTGATTTTAACAGTGTAATTTGAGCATTATTATTTAGCACACAACTTGAGGTACATTTTTTGCCAATGATCGACACCTCCATGCATGTCCATCGACCTTGGACCATGTCATCATTACTCTTTTAATAATAGGGAATGTATGGGGAATTATTATTATTATTTTTTTTGTAAACATTTTTGGTGCCACGTGGCACATTCTTAAAGACCACCGACCATATGGATGTTTGGCCCATCCCTAAGTGGACTTGCATACTAAAAGTCATCCTAATCAGTAATTTCTATCCATTGGATTAGAGTCAGTTTCTCAATTTTATTTTTAGTTGTGGATTTTGAGAATTATGATCCAAAGGTTAGAAATCACTAATAAGGCTGATTTTTGATATGTAGTCTATGGGTCAAACATCCATATGGCCAGTAGCCTCTAATAGTGTACCACGTGACTCACACTGTGTTCGTCATCAAATATTTTCTGGTGGAATACATGTAAAAAAAAAACCTTGAAAAGTTAAAAAAATAAAATAGAGGTAATTTGAGAATATTGAGGATCGCCAACGCAACGCAAGAAGGGCCTTCGTCCGTTAATAAGTAGAATAGATGGATGATTTATAGGGGAATTATACGGTGGAGGATGTAGGAAGCATGATCTTCAATGCTTCACCTTTCCTACCCTACAATTAAATAAAAACATTATATTTTTACCTGGCGACTTTATTTTTAGTTAAAACAGAATCCCACCAAAATAGGAAAAAATTTAAACCAAGAGAATTCAAATAGAGCCGTTTTACAACAGCTGGCCATAGTAATTTGAGGAAAAAGAAAGTCTATTATGTTTCTCAATCTACAGTACAACTGTGTACAGAACATCTAAACCTTCAACTGATAATGCATATATCGTTCCAATAAGTCACCTCTTGATGGGTCCCGGCCCCAATGATCACAAGACCGTCCGATCAACCTCATTCAATCTTAATCAATAGTAGAAGATCTCACTTTAAGTGGGACCCGGTATCCAACACATCTCATTAAAGTTACGGCGGCCATATCAAAATAAGATGAAATTTGATTTTTCAAATAATAATATAAAGTTTACCTAAAAATTGCCGTTTGACAAAAAATAGTCGTGTCGAAGGCGTCGAGAAGACCGCCTAAAGCATCGCCGAGGAGATGTTTAAGTGACATATTTACCCTTACTAAATACATTATTGACCATTGTTTATGCCCATGAAACTTTTTTCTTATAAGGGTAATTTCGTCTTTTTTGTAATTTGAGAGACCAATAGCATTTTCTAAATAAATAAACATAAATAGGTCTCACCTTTCATTGTAACTCTCCCTCTCACTGTACTCTTGCAGAGGTCAGAGTCGAAGCCATGGGTTGGTTTCCCTGCTCTGGAAAATCAAACAAGAAAGCGGAGAAGAAGAAGACCGACGATCAGATCCAACCCACCTCCTCAGGTATTTGGAATATGGTTTCGTCAAAACTTAAAAAAAAAAAAAGCCAGTTAATTTAATCATGTTTTTCCTCCTTTTTAAGGAAGAAAAAATCTTTTTCGTTTTTTTTTTCTGGGGGGATTCTTTTTTTTTATTTTTTTATCTGGGTTTCTTTTCAATCGATTGAAATCGAGTTTTCTGGATGATCTTTCAAGTACCCATGTAGGGTTTTGGATGATTGGTTTCGATCTGCTTGGATTTGAGAGGAAACGAGTGGGTTCCATGAGTTGAATTATTCAGTTTTTTGATCGAGATCGAATGGTTTTTTTCTCTTTTTGTTCTGATTAGGGTTGGTTATTATCATGTTCTGATCTTTGGGAAGAAGCCCTTATGTGTTTTGATTGATTAATTTTGTGGGGGTCCTCGGTTAGATTGATTTTTATTGGTTTTTTGGTTGATATGGGGTTTCACATCCTTCTTTCAGTTTTTTCTGTTGTTGTTGTGGTCATCTCTGTGTATTGGCTTGAATTCAGGATATTTTCCCCTTTTGCTGCGGCTGGTTTAAACTATGGCTTAGTTGATATGTTGGTATTCAATATTAATGTAACTTGTAGATGTGTAGTTAAGTTGTCCTAATTCTAATAAACCTAAATTTTGAATTTTTATGTTAAGTGAAGGACCACTGAAGCTAAATTTTGATTTGGGTTTGATGGGTCTAGCCAGAACGTCTCAATTGGAGATTTTTTTAGAGTGTATACAGGCTTGAATTCCTGAAGGGTGTGTCCTCTAATTGATTCAAAGTCTGGGTGCTTTCTCTGAGTAGATTAGTTTTTTACCAAGTGCCGAAACTATTCTTGGTCTCCTAACTGTGTTGTAGGATGAGTGGTGATGATGGAAGCATTACTTGATACTGTTTACGCGAATGGGTTTTGTTTGTTACGCATGATTGAAAAAATCCAAGCTGAAATCCTTTTTGGGTATTTGTTTTGTCTGTAATGTTTCCTTGTTTTGCTCTAAGCTGTCGGTTATGTCTGTATTCCATTTCCTCCTCTTGTGATAATTCAAGTCAGAACCTTTATTTGGAATTTGCTCATGTTGTATGTTTCTTGTCATATTCTGTGTTTTTTTTTTACATGATGTTAATAGTGGGTTTTTTTTTTCCAGAGAAACTGAAGGCAAATCCTCTGTTGGATGTGAAGAAAGAGGGATCCAAGGATGGAGGATCTGATCACATTGCAGCTCAGACATTTACCTTTCGTGAATTGGCAGCTGCAACGAAGAACTTCAGGGCAGATTGTCTTTTGGGGGAGGGAGGTTTTGGTAGAGTTTATAAAGGGCGATTGGAAACTACCAATCAGGTTGGTCATGTTTACCATATTTTAACAGTTAGAATAAAAAGTAAAAAATGGAGCATCGATGATATGCAACGTATACGCTTCTTTTTCTGTTCAGTTCTTTTTTCTTTTTATCGATCTTCTACCGTAGTTCAAAATTTTAATAATGTCTTAGATTTTTCTTACTGGGTACCCCTTTACTGAGCTTTGAAGTGTCAGGATTTAATGGATTCTTTTTTATTAAGCTGGTTGTGTGACATGAATCCTGTTGTTGTGTTTGATGTAGATTGTGGCTATCAAGCAACTTGATCGTAACGGTTTGCAAGGGAACAGGGAATTCCTTGTTGAAGTATTGATGTTAAGTCTACTTCACCACCCCAACCTTGTTAATCTAATCGGGTATTGTGCTGATGGAGATCAGAGACTTTTGGTCTATGAGTACATGCCTTTAGGATCTTTAGAAGACCATCTACACGGTATATACTGTAACAATCCCCATGTATTTGACCTTCTTACTGTTTTAACCATTTCATTTACTTTTTTGTGTGCTTGTGTTATAACTAAGCATGATTGTTCCATCTAATAAGTGTATGTGTGCATATGTGCAGATCTTCCACCCGATAAGAAACGACTTGACTGGAACACGAGAATGAAAATAGCGGCTGGTGCAGCAAAGGGCTTGGAGTATTTGCATGACAAGGCAAATCCCCCTGTTATATACCGTGATTTGAAATGCTCTAACATTTTGCTTGGGGAAGGCTATCATCCTAAGCTTTCCGATTTTGGCTTGGCCAAACTGGGTCCTGTTGGGGATAAGACCCATGTCTCCACCAGGGTGATGGGCACATATGGCTATTGCGCACCGGAGTATGCAATGACTGGTCAGCTGACATTGAAATCAGACGTGTATAGCTTTGGGGTTGTTCTTTTGGAAATTATAACAGGCAGGAAAGCAATTGACAATTCAAAATCTGCCAGGGAGCACAATCTGGTTGCATGGGTAAGACAGCCTGTCTTCTTCTCACCTGTCTCTTTGTTGCTGAAATGTATGGTTTTGCTAGGGTGCATGGATGGTTTATGTGGACAGCCAACTCATCAATCCTAACCTTCTTAAGTGGACCACCTCTTGTATCAGCCATAGTCCGAATGTATATTGGCGGGGTACTCTCGAGTCTCGACAGTCCGAGCAAGAGCTTAAACTTCAGGTAACTGTTAGGAAGTTGGTCTTAAAGGGTTAGGATTGCTGGATTGGCATATTTTGGGCTATGGCGTTTCAAGAGGTGATCAACTTACTGAACAATGTGGATTAATGAGTCAAGGGGTCACATGTACAGAGTATGTGCTCTGCACCTTTCTATGGTTCTAGCGTCACCATATATTCTTGCTTTTCCTTTTTGAATGTATCTTGAGTTTACTTGCATTTTGAAGCTCTTCTATATGATGTACGTAAACTTCTGAATCAGTGTCAGTTAGAAATAACTACTGGTTAGTTTCATCTGGTTGGGGTGGAAACCTTTCCAGATTTTTTTTTCTCCTTTCTTTTTCTTCTTTAATTATTCTTAGTTTTTGTCACACCACGGAAGTGGTAACCTTAGCCTGGTCATTATTTGTTGCGATGAATTTATCCCTGGGAGTTGAGATCCCAGGGATAAATTTCACTCCCGTCTCTACCTGGAGTTCCGAGAAGCTGTTACTTAATATTTTCACAGTGTTTCTACCTCCACTTTGGGAACATTTCTCCCACCACCAGCTTTTGTTACAGCTACTGTAAAATCTATCTTCAATGTCTTATTTGGATTGATTTAAAAAGTTCTAACTATACTTGCATTTTTGTAATTAAGTTAATTTGTCATAATAAGTAAATTAACATGTTTTAAACTTTTTTTATAAGAAACTTCCTAGCTTCTGCTTCATGACATTTAGTAACAATCATTTCTTCTCTTGAGATCCCTAATTGTTCCAGTTTCATGCAAGTATGATCAACGAAGTCAAAAGCATTAGCGACACCTAGGCGATTGGGGTTCTTTGGACGAGGTGACGCCTAGAGGAAGCCTGGGATAATTTATACATTTCAAAAATAATATTGCAAAATCCATAAAAAAAATATTGCAAAAGAGATTAATTATTTTTCAGGGTATTCTTACTGCCTAACTTGGCTCGTATTTGTGGGCCCCACAAGGAGATGATTCAAGGCCGTATTTTTTGTGAGAATTTCCTCCTTGCCATGGAGATCACTCTCTCACAAAATCATCTCATTCCGAAATTACTTACCCTGTCAAATGTGGACTTGAAGTTAATGGTGAATAAAAGGTCTAGAACTTTTTAACTTGTAATCCACTTTTCATAGGGTTAGAAATGTCAGAATGGTTATTTTTTCTGTGGACGGTCTCAATGGCGAGGTGATTATCCTCACCAAAAATCAGCCCTCGACTCATCTCCATGTGGGCCCAACGTAGGCGTGTCAAGATAAGGCGTGAAAGAATCACCTGACCCTTAATTATTTATTCATTGATTTGGAAGGTGCAAAACCAAAATTGCAGGACTCTAGACACTTATTTGGACGACTGGATCAAATTGGATTTTGATAAAATGTTAAAGAGTGGTAGATCTGGAAATTTACATTCAAATTAAAAAAAAAATTAGCGAATTGAAAAGGCACTCAAATTGTAGGATCTCTATATCTGGTCATTACAAACACATTATGTCTGCTAAAAAAGGGAGAGGGGTGATCATAATAACAATCATACTAATGGTTGTTACCCTAAAGCTTGTAAGTATATTTTTTGGTTTTCTAATGTGTAAATCATACACAACCTTGATTTTATATGAATAATACGAGAAGGAAGAAGAAGTATGTGTAAAGCATATGTAACTTTGATTTTATATGAAATAAAGCTTGTATTATATATATTTTTGAGTTTTCCCTGTGTAAAGCATATTGAACATTAATGAATCCTACTTATAAAAAAAAGCATATTGAACATTAATTTCATGTATAGCCTAGGTGAATGCTGAATTGCCTAGTGCCTAGGCTTGCCTGCCTATGTCCTATTTTAAGGTCCTGGCTAGGCAAAATGTGTGCCTAGGCGAAGCTTTGACTACACTGACTATGATTAATTTGAACAGCTAATTCTTATGGTCCGGTGGGTTTCCTTGTTGGGGTGACCCACATTCATTGTCAATTGACAAATTAGCAAAATTTAGTCAGATTAAATTACTCATACACCATGGGATTATAGGCCCTACCTCTGAATCCTTTTCTATTTGTTACGCTAAATAAAATTCTTTTTCTATTTGTTTCTTTAGATAAAATTCTTCTTTCAAAACTATCATTTAAAAAGAAACCCTATTCTATGGACTGTTTTTAAAGAATTATCCATTACCAAAATGGAAAAAAGGGTACAATTTCCCCTCCCTGGACTTGGGGAGATGAGATTTAAAAAAAAGGAGCTATCCTTTGTTGCGAAAACTGTGCTTTCTATGGATCCTTCTGAATACTGAAGCTCTTGAGTTTGATTGCAGGCACGGCCATTATTTAAGGACCAGAGGAAATTCTCACAGATGGCAGACCCAGTGCTCCAGTGCCAATATCCTGTGAGGGGCTTGTATCAGGCACTTGCTGTTGCCGCAATGTGCGTTCAGGAGCAGCCCACCATGCGACCCCTCATAGCAGACGTTGTTACGGCTTTGACCTACCTTGCTTCACAAACATACAACCCAGAAACCCAGCCAGTCCAAAGTTCCCGTATGGCCCCCTCCACTCCTCCTCGAACGAGAAGGGATAATGATAAGCGACTAAATGGTGGTAGTGGGTCTGAGAGAGACCAAACCAGAGGATTTAACTGATGGAACTCAATCCTTGAGAGCAAGCTGATGGAATTTCCTTCATGAATGATTGGACTGCTGTCAATCCTGACAGCCATGGCTGCTGCTTCGAAAGACTTTGATTTGATGGTTTTGATTTGTCATAGATCACGTGGGTCAGAGCTTAGCAGTATACACCTGTTGGTTGCGCATATATGGTGGGTGCCTGGTTATCAAATTTTGTATCACTCCAGATAACAGGTGCACCAGCCGCGCCCACTCTTCTGTTCGATGTTACAGGAAATTTGCTCTTCTTTTCCTTCAGGTTTTTCTCCCTTTTCTTGGTGTACATGTGAGCTTGGGTCCTTGTATCTAAATGCCTATTCGCTGGACATTGATGTTTTCCTTACATATCATAATCCCAATCTGCTTATTAGATAGATGCAGGAAATCTCTAACCTCCTTATATCCCCATTGCAGTGAGGATGCTAGTTTTAGGTCAAATGGCATTTGTAAGTTTTTATTAGAGATTACAGTTAAGTGAACCATTTGATTCATTTAGCCATTGGAAGTACTTTTGGAGATGGTTTGGGCATGTACATCAAACAACAATGAGAGCACAAGCAAGGAGTGCTTAGGTTCAGATGGGTTGGAAACAGTAAGAAAAGAGAGATTGAATAGCAAAACAGGATTTATGCTGCTTGAACCCAAAATAGTTGGGACAAGGCATTGTTGATGGTAATGAATCAATGCTGGCTATCTGTCCTAGACCCTGGAGAGTGGAGAGGAGACCTTAAAAAGAGACTGCGGGGTACGCCTTTTGACTATCATTAGCATTTTTCACTTTTTGGGAGGTTTCTACTGGGTCTATATGGAGAATTTAACGCAATTGCCAGTAAACCTTGGACACTGGAGCTGTTGGGATGGTAATGACCTTTGATGTACGTGAGAGCCACATATGACCCACAGTTAGCGTAACTGAGTCAACAGCCTTGCAATTTATAGTTAGTCAAATTGTAAATGAACAGTGACTGATGATAGAAAATGTCATCGTCAGGGTGATGATGGTTGCAATTGCTGCTATGGCAATGTCACATCATGGTAATTGGGATTAGTGCAGTGTGAACCAACAAGATATCCTATGACAGAGACCTGAGGAGCACGTCCTCCTGATGGGCCGGTCAGCAACACAGCTCAAAAGAAATACAAAAAACAGTTAAAAGAGGAAGGGGTGATGTACACTGTCAGAAGTCAGAACCTGTATAGAGAAATAAGATGTTGTCTATTAAAACCCAACGGATTATAGCTCAGATGGTGGGTGTGTACCCTCAATCCCTAAATCCCCATGTGGGGAGGTTGTGGGTTTCAATCCCCCACTTGTGGATGAACCATATGGACGAGTAGTGAAAATAAAGATGAGATACCAGCAGACCCCAGGTGTAGCGCGGGAAGGGAACAACCCATTCAAACAAAACTGATAATTGAGTATAAAAAAACAAAAAAGAAAAAAGGATAAAACATTATTCATTCATGATCCCAAAAGATTCTTCTTTCATTCTCTTCTGCTCCCACTATTATTATTTTCTTCTCTCATCTCTCATGCTCTTCTGCACCTTCCTATTATTAAGTAATTAACAACAAACAATGGATGGCCATGTGTGCCTATATTTGATTCTGTCTAACAAAATACAGACAAGAATGACTAGATCTATGCAGCTCTCCATATTGGCACTGATACACAAGGGATGGATATCTTATACCAGGAACCGCTGCGTACATATTTATACAAGGCGGCAGAATTATCTGGTACAAACAAGGGACACGAGCGTTTGAACCTGGACGAAACGCCAATCTTTTGAACACTTGCCGCATTCCGAATCACCCATTAGACTGCTTTACTTCTCATGCTCTGGGTGGCCGTTCGTGTCTTTCTGTTGGGTTGCTGGGCTCCTTCCCTCCTCATTGGAGGATTTGCGGTTTGGCTCCTCAAGAGTACTTGGTTTTCCCTGTTACATTCAATGGAGATTAATTTAGAATGTCAACAGAACAGAAAGCAAGCACAATATTCCAGAAGTTGTGAACAACGCTACAAGGCCTCTTATAGAAACCCCGCAGCCTTGCTGAAATTCCCTTTCAATTACTACAATACCGAAATTCATATGAGACAAATACGCAAGGATCAAAATCACACAAGACAGGAATTTATAGTGGTTCGGTGAACTCGCACCTACATCCACTCTCCAACACTTGACACGAGCAATTTATTTTTCTTTCAATCATGCATTACAACATCCAATTAAACAGAATAAAAACAACTAAGTATCACTTAATCTAAACTCACGAGAATCACTTCTCGCACCACCTAGAGTCAACTAGGCTAATAGAGTTAAAAGGAATATATTTTCCTCATGGATCTACAATCCACAACTCAATACCAATGAGTAAATACTCATCGACCAAACGAGAGTTCAAGTTTTTTATAGAGATAATTCAACTTAAGGTTTTTTCACAGATATACTTACCTTCAGATGAATTCCAAACAAATGGTCAAATCTTCGAAGAAGTTTCACCAGGAATGCAACACTCACAGTGATGATCCTCAACTAGATAAAAGAGGAAGCTTTATGATGAGCAGAGTGTAGCCTATCAAACAGTTAGAGCCTTCACAGAATGATGGAGCTTGAGTTGCTCAGGTGAAGCTCTCGAAATATCTAAACCTCTTGAACTCAGAAGATATCAATGAAGGAATGGAAGTCAAAGAGTATGTGCTTGTCATATCTCCTGCTAATGCTAGGGTTTATCTCCCTTTATATAATAGGCTCTCAAAGAAGAGAAGCGGACTCAAAATGCCCATTGGGATGGGCCCAACAAGTCAAAAATCGTGAGACCTTTAAGTCGAGTCGAGATCCGCTTTTCACTGGGAGTCGACCGCGCAATTTGGACGGTCAACCACTTAGTGACAGAGTTCTGTCCGAGGGGTGGTCGACCGCACGAAATGGCAGGTCGGCCCTGAGGCCAATATATAAAAACAGTATATGAAGGGGGCTGTCAACCACACTTCTTGGCCGGTTGGCCACTCAGGGTCAGAAATGGGCGGTTGACCGCACCAATAGGTCGATCGGCGGGTCAATCAATACAAACTGCAAAAAGGCATAAGTCCAAAAGTCTAGGGGTCCGGTTACACGGTCAACCCCTTGAAAGTACATACAAAATAAGTACATGACAATTCGCTGTGAACGTCCGCTGAATTGAGTTCCAAATTTCCATGCTGATGTGGCTTTATCTTTCACTGAACCGCATTCATTGTGTTGATCTTCTTTAGCTTCGGTTTTCTCTGAATTGTTGGTGAAGTCCACATTGTTTGTTGACGCTTCAATTCTTCAGAAGACTAGGTATATACATGACTATATACTAACAAACTAAGTATTCCTGGGATTGACGACAAAGACTTTTCACTAGCAACTACAGTCCAATAATTGATACCTCATCAATCTAGACAATCACAATCGGACAATTTTCACCGTCCAATAGCTTGCATTCTAGATGGTTACAAAATTTGCTTGTATTCATTTTATCATCCAACTGAAGAATGTAATATCAAATGGTTGTGATCATCCAATCGGACCCATTTCTGGGCTAAGGACAACCTAAGAAGGGCTCTCCACTAACTGGAAAGTCTGAATTGAGGAAAGACTGAGGTATTGATTCTTCTTTTTGCATTTGAGGATTCATAATACATTGCATTGTGAAATACTCTTGCTAACATATACCATTGAGTCATACAAAGGATCATAAATATATGACAGACCCCAAACATTTGGGCCATAAGGCACATAGAAAATGATGAACATTCAACTCATTTCTAAACGGTAACAAAAATCTTCAGCGAATCCCTGAGAACTCGAAGCTAGGATAAATGTAGTAGCCAAATCTTAGTGGTTAAAACATGCTTTCAGATGAGTAAGTTTATAAGAAAAAAACCAATTATTTTAGCAATATTGATGAAAAAGCTTAAGATGTGTATATTTTGGAAATACTGTCCACTGTACATGAATCCTCCTTCCTTCAAGTCCCCCTTGGATGCACACATTGACACAACAAAAAATGGGGTGTTATGGTATCCATGTTGTTATGGCTCGTCTATAGCAAATAACAAATATTTGAAAAGTGTAAACATATTTTAAGACTGAAAAAATGGTAAAAACCTGCAATAAAAATATAAATATTTTTTGGTGAGCAAACTGGGATTAAACCTATGAACTTGTGGTTACAGTAGGGAACATCAAACAATAGAGCTACGGGCAAACTACAACAAAAATATAAATATTTTTTTGGCGGGCAAACTGGGATTAAACCTACGAACTTGTGGTTACAGTAGGGAACATCAAACAATAGAGCTACAAGCTCCAGTCCAATACTTGTACCATCAAATGCAGCACCTAGATACCTTTACCTGATACCTGCACCTGCAAACCGGATAACATATGGCAGTAAATGCATGTAAAGAAGTATCTAATTTCCATTAGTTCTTTGTCCACTATAATAACAGCTAGTGCAAAAATAAGACTCTCGCGGTCAACATTGTGCGCTGTTATGAATATTAAACTACTTGAATGAGCTCTTCTTAGATCAACACTTAGTTGCACAAAGCGGAAGCAGGAGCGGGAGAGGACTCAGGTATGGGAGCGGGGAAGTGGTTGTCGTGAATCAGTTCTAATTGAATTATTTTAGGAAGTGGGAGCAGAAGCGAGATTTCAAAGCAGAAGCGAAGCAAAGCGAGAGTGGCATCTAGGGTGGCGGTTCCTGCAACTAAGGATCAAAGAAGTCCTTCATAAACTAAGCCAGTTAAAAGGCGAAAAGAAACACCCATCTACCACCTGTGTATCTGTGTAGCAAATGTAGACTGACCAAGAATATCATCCGTCAGCTCCATCACATATCTTCATTCCACAATTGCTCACATTATCTTCAATATTCCCAGAATTTAAATGAACAATACATATAAGGCTTACCTTATTCCTGTCACCCCAGCCAAGTCCAAATGGTCTAGAGAGCAAACTGGTTTTTCTTGAGGGTGGATCCTGTGTGGACTCCTGATTCACTCTTACTGGTGAAGATTCTGGTTGTGCAGATCTGCAAAGCACATAGTCTTCATAAGGCACCAATTTCATCTAGAGATACAGACTCCAATTGTGCAAACATGACTCTTGTGGATGTTCACATATTTATACATACAGCATTACATTTCCTTGTTGGGAAGAGAGGAAAGGAGGTTAGGTATCTAAGCCAAGTACAAAACCTAACCCAAACCCAGAGAATATAGACAGAGGTGTAATGAGAAAATAAAGTTTATTGTTTGTTTGGAGTTCGAAAAAGTATTCAATTTATGGAAACAGTAACGTATTATAAAGAATTCATAGATGATCAACACCAATATCAAGCATGCAGGAAGTCTTGCCAATATGAAGTAGAGACACCAAAAAATAATAACTTGGGATTAAGTAAATGACTGATGTACCCTGGAGATGGTTGTGCTTTAACTTGGCCAGATTGGTACTGCAAGGTAGCCTCCAGCGTCGACTCTGCCATAACCGCCCTCTTCTCCATTTGTGCGAGCGAAGCCAGAGCCTCTTCATATTTTACCTGCATATATCTGGTAGAGATAAAACACACAAAAAATGGAAAATAGAACAAAATATCTGGTCCTGAAATCTCAATCCAGTGAGGCTGGAGGACAGAGAGGTACAGAACCTACCAAACCATCAGGTCCAGCAATCTCAGCGACTTGAAGCAAAATATATCAGCATGTATTTTGGGTACCCGGATATAAGGAAATTGGAAGAAGCTGTTTCCGTTGCATTTTCTAAAATAATAACTGACAATGTTCCCATTGTAGATAGTTCAATGGATTTGCAGCTATGCCGTGATGGATATTAGGGACATTTTAGAGTAGGCATCCTACGGATGACAAAATGAAAAGTAGATGGTTTTTCCATGTTCAGCAACCCAACAAAATGAAACATTTGCCTACAATAGGCTACAATTAATTTAGACTCAAGCTTGGTGGGCCATTCTAATGACATATGTCAGCAGCTCCAACTAATTGCAATTCCTAAGTTCATGAAACAATGATCTGAGTTCTATTTTCATCAATCATCTTTTATCAGATACTGGTTTTATACTTTGTATGGGTATAGATACTTTCTTTGAGCTGCAATCTGTGAAGCACAGCAGAAGTTCCATAAAAAAATTGAACTCTGAATGATCTGTGACAAACTTCCTCTCCGTGTTCAATCAATTCTCAATTTTTTTTCTGTTCATGATGTTAATTCAAATGTCTAGGAACTGGTATGTCAAAGACCAAAAAGAACCTGAAGCACATCAGTAGCATATCTCTGAGCAGCCGCATCTTGCTCAGCAAATCTGCGAGCATCTTCTGTTACCCTTTGTTCTTGCTCAACACGCATCAGGACCTACAGTATCAGTGGATCACTTTATAAATTAACAGGACGGTAAAAAAGACCATGAGACAACCCTCCCCCAAATAGGCAGGCAGAGCAAAAATGAGACCTGGAGCATGGCACCTTCTTGTTCCTGCTTATCTGCAAGGGCCTGTCGTAGCTCAGCTACCTCTTGCTCCAACATCTCAACCTGCACAACAAAAACATATCCAGATATTCTAAGCAAGATCACTTGGAATTTGCACGAAGAGAGAACGGAATCCTACAGGGAGCAAGCAGCAAAGCCAGCATCAAGCCACCAAGCAGTAGAATGACATTTCGCTCATTACATGGTTTACTAGACAGTTTCAAAACATATATTTGCCTTATTATCAAAGAATGCATAAGTTCCAGTTGGAACACAAAAAATAAGTATGAAAATAAGATTCTTAATGAAATGTGTTGCAAGCACAACTAGAAAATCCAGAAACACAGGAAGGTGCAACCATAGCAGAAGGAAGAATTTAAACAAAGAGAAACACACAGAAAGTGGTAAGAAACAGATCTTGTTTGATGATTCACAGGGTGGTAATAATTGTTATCAACTTTTGAGCACACCTCAACAAGAATAAGAATGACACTCAGAGAAAATCTCTGTACCATAATCTCTAGAATCAGATCCTCGCCTCTTTTTTTCTTCATTATCAGTGAAGTAGAATGCATCAAAAGAAGCAAATTATCATTTTTTAATTACTCAATCGGGAAAAAAAAACAAATTATAATGGCAAAACAACAAAAAAGAGATTACAAGACCTTTGACCCCAGATAACAGACCTAAAAACCCTGTGACTAGCACCACATTTTCATGATCGTTCCAATTTTTAAGTTCACAAATGATGAATTCCCCATGCAAAATATACTCAGAGAGAAACACATCTTGCAATGACAAGTCAACAGATGAAAGAGAAACACATCTTGCAATCACCACTTTGCAATCAGAACAGAAACTGAAAACCATGTTGTCTCTCCAATTTTAAAGACAAAGGAGCACAGGTTTCTTTAAACTTTAACATGATAACTGCCATAACACACAGATATAACATAGCAAAAACAGTTGTCTCGTCTAACTGTTTCAGACATACCATTGCACTCAATTGCCGTCTGTTGTCCTGCTTGACCATCTCTATCAGTGCACTCTCCAGCTCTTCAGCTCTGGCACAGAATAGTAACCATGTGGAAATTCAATGTGAATTAAAAACAACACTGTTGCCTTGTGGCGCAGTAGCCAAGATGGTATATTGGTATGGTATCACAAATGACATCTTAACAGAGCACCTAAAATGTCGTGAGAAGATGCGGATAATGGAAGCACTTTATGTTACCAGATAGAAACTGCCATTCAACCCCTTAGATTCTAAAACTCTGACCCAAGAAACCCTCCATCAATATGCCACCATCAATTCTGACACAAATGGTGATGGTTCCAGCTCTTCAAATCCATCACATTTAAAAAATCATGGTAGGACAAAATAAAACAGCAGCATCGAGAACAGCAAAAACTGTAGAAATATTAATGAATGGGGAAAAATGGCCAGAACTTATATGAAAAGTATCAAGCTTCAGTTGTCCACGTTTTTAAAAATAACGAAAAGGTATGGAGATTATTTACAGGACACTGGCAACTTCCAGCTTGACATCTATCATAGATGACTACGCAGACTGCAAAGTAGGCTAGGTAAGTTTAAAATAAACCCGTTGCAGGGTTTCATTATGCACTAGGTCAGCATACTAAAATAATTGGGGTATATTTGCAAACTTCCAAACCTGAAATTCGAGAGTTTCTAGTTATACCCCCTATACTTCCAAACTTTAGGTATACCCCATGAAATACCCCCTATACTTTCAAACTTTAGAAATACCCGATTGACCTAGTTTAACCATCATTTGAATCACCTTAAAACATGACATGCATCATCTGTCTGTTAATGTACCCCTATGTAAATACAACGCTAGGAGTGCGTGATTCAAGTCCATTTTAACTCGAGTCAACTACTGTTAAACTAGGTCAAGGGGGTATTCCTAAAGATTGAAAGTATAGGGGCCATTCCTAATTACTTTTAAATTTCAGGGGCTGTTACAAAAATACCCAAACAATTGTCTTTGTTTTTCACCTTATCATGGCAGACATTTTTACTTGAGTAAGATGAATCGTATTACACATATCCAACAAACATTAAGATGATGTCAAGTCTGGATGCCTAATAAAAAGTACCCACCTGAGGATAGCAGATCTTTTCTCCTCCAGCAATCGGCACAGCTCCACTTTCAACCATCCCACCTGGACATAAGTTGTTTATCTGTTAAAATTGTGAGGAAATTGATTAAACTTGCCAAGTAATTTAGAATGACATACCATGAAAAATACCTGGAATATACTTGTTTGCAATAAAAGTATGTGTTGGTGATTGGAAATTAAATGAGGATTACACGAATGCATGATAATAATCTTTCTTTTCAATGCTCTAACCAATCGTCGATATCAGGAGAACAAACTAATAACGTGAAGAAGTTAATAAACTGTTCTAAATTTCACATACCTAGGATTTAAATTGTTGGAGTTTATGTATTACACCGACGTGGGTGTCATAAGTGGGCTGCGTCCCACCTCCCACGTGGGAAGTTCTTTATGTTCTATTATCACTCCACACGGTTTTGCCTTTGTAGGGTTTTTTCCCCATTATATATATACATGTGAGTGAGAGAGATTAAAACAATTCAATCTCTCCCCTTTCCCACTTCTTCCCTCTCTAACCCTAATCTCTTTCTCCACCTTCTTCCACCTCCATTACTTTTTCTCTTCTTTTCTCTCTATCCTTTCTCTACTAGTTACAACCTAAATCACAACATGGTATCAGAGCATGGTAGCTGTAGGGCATGTGTCTTGCCCCCTAGAGCCTCCATTCCAGTCTCCGACAGATATGTGGGTATCCGGAGCCGGCGAGAGCTTTTGAAGAAATCGCAGGGAGCATACCTGCGCGATCTGTGAATCATCCCTCAAGCAAAACACCAGAGGTTCTGATTTCCTGGTTAGTTTTCTCCTTCAGCAATATCAGAGATCCAGTATGCTCCTTTTTCTCAAGCCTCTCCAACGGTTCTCCGGCCAACAAGTTTTTCGAGGTTTTCTGGATATTGTTGTTTTCCTCGAGATTCGCATCATTCTAGGTACTCCTTGTTATCAGATACGTATTTAGTTGTTCTATACCCTTCTTTGGTGACATGCCCTCTCTTCAGGGGGAGCCTGACATTGCAGAAGAGAGTGCCTCCATTCCTATGCATGTCCCTATTCATATGCCTGAGACAGATATCACCTATGTTCCTATGTCGGGATCTCAGTCTGTTATTGACAAGAACGCTTTTATTACTGCAGCGGACGTGCGGGTCTACGTTAGAACCAAGAAGAAGGGACAAGCCACTGATCCTACGCTGCGAGTCTCCCCTCAGATTCAGCTCCAGGTATTGCTCCAATTTCAGGTATTGCCTTTGTCCCTGCTTCAATTCCTAGTTCTGCTCATGAGCCTCTTGCACCTTCTGTTTCTGATGACCATATGAGCACTGATATGGATCTCCCCGTTGCACTTCGGTCTCATTATGTTTCTTACCAGTCTGTATCCGTCTTATCAGAACTTTGTTACTGTTGCATCCTTTGTTTCTTTGCCTTCTAGTGTTACAATGCACTCGGTCACCCAAAGTGGAAAGAAGTTATGATGGATAATGCAGGCTCTTGGAAGAAACAAAACATAGGATCTTGTTCCGTTACCCAGAGGAAAGAAACTTGTGTGGTACAGGAGGGTGCTTACAGTGAAGCATAAAGTTGACGGATCAGTCGAACAGTACAAGGCTCGACTTGTAGCCAAGAGATTTACTCAGACTTATGGGATTGACTATCAGGAGACCTTTGCAACAATGACAAAGATGAACTCAGTTAGAGTTCTTCTATCCTTAGCGGCCAACCTGTCTTGGCCCTTACATCAGCTAGATGTGAAGAACGCCTTCCTGCGTAGAGATCTAACAAAAGATGTGTACATGAAGCTACCACCTTGGTTGAGTCTTGCTAGAAGTGACAGGAAGCTATGTAAGTTGAAGAAAGCCCTTTATGGGCTAAAGCAGTCTCCAAGAGCATGGTTTGACCGGTTCAACAGTGCGATCCGACAAGTAGGCTACAAATTTCCACATATTTATATTAGTGAGGTGAAAGACAAAGAAATATCAAAAATATCCCCGGTACCCCAAGTTAAAATGGAACAGGAAAAATAAAGACATAACCATCACATAAATTGAGCCAAATCAAGTCCAAAGTCAGCAAAAGAATGACATTCAAGTTACCAAGAAATACCCAAAAATTTGTCTTATATTATGCTTAATCTTGTATAGATCACCGTTGTGATTGAATCAAGACTCCTTTCAAAACATTTTGGTGCCTGATAAACTTGATTTTGAGATTTGAAAACCTTGAAGAAAAGAATTTATTTCCACCTCACTATGATCCGCTATGACTCCTAAAAACAAAACCAATCCTGGTTGGCCGGGTAAAATTAAGGCACCAGCGTCAATATTGAGCATTATCCAACCTTCATTCAGCTTCTTTCAATGAGGTTTCGCACTGTCTAATTTCCTCCCACCACTATAAGTAACATTATGCCAATACCAATAATATCCTATCTAATCAGTCTAAAATCTCAAACCTCTTCCACCCCTTCTATCATGAAATTCTTGAAAAAAAAATTCATAATAACATCCAGCACTCCTTATAAATCATTAAAGTAAAATCATCCTACCCCGGTGCCTTGTTGCCACTTACAAATTTGATAGCTCTTTATCTTCAAATTTTGTATCAAGCCAAGTCAACTTCTTCGCATCCATACACAAAATCCCACCGACCAAGAAGAGGTCTAGACACACTATCTTTGGGATAGATATTTGTGTAGAAATTGAGGATCTCAACTTTTATCCTCCCCTTCTCTTCAATCGATTGTTGTTTGGTTTTCAATACGTAATCTTCACCCTATTCCTCACCTTGCCGCACGCATGTTAGTGTTTTAATATTCTTGTCCCCCACCTTTAGCCACTTAAAAAAAAGATTATTGCCTTCGAATTATCTCCTATTTTTGAACAATTAACACAGGTCGTTTTTCAACATTTCCCTTTTTTACTTTCTCACCAAAAGAAAGAGCTCACTCTTTCATTGTCTTATCAAGACTTCAAGAGCTTGTAATTCATGAAGAATCTCTTCTTTATTACCTTCAACATTGCCAAACATACCCCACTTTCACTTCTACTCCTTAGAACGAAAGAAACAACATGCCTTCCCAACAGAAGGTATCTCCTTCCACCACTAGGCTACCATTGTGTTAAAACGGGGTTCCTCCAACCACATGTTTACTAATCTAAAAGGCGCCGTTTTTCAAATGATCTTTGTGTTTACCAAAATACGGACGTGGTCCTATGCCAGTTGAGGGACGGCGTTCCACCCCACGGAGATTAAAAATCTACCCAACCTGCTAAAAACTGGCTATTCTTGATGATTAGATCGAGTGAACGTCGCTCCTTTTATAGGAAGATCCACCAATTTGAATTTTCTAACAAAATCTGAGAATCTTCTCATGCAAGAATTCAGCCAGCTGCCTCCTGTGAATATAAAAGGATATCCACATCTTTGTCGAATTTCAAAATGGATACTGTTTATCATTGAGGAGACTCTAAATACAGGTAGATGGGTAAACAAGCTTGAATAACGGTTAGCAAGGATCCGAATCAGAAGGATATTTTCATTAAGATATATTCACTGAGAGAGCAATGAAGTTGCTGAAATTTTGGCAAAGAAACGGAAGGGGGAGCATATTTGCTCATCATAACTTTACAATTTTACCTCACATTTTTTTTTCTCCCCTCCTTTCTTCATGGGAATCACTTTCCTAGTTTTCAACTGCTTGTTTCTTTTCTCTTTCTCTAAGATCATGAATTTGTCAACCAAAAAGAAAGCATGCCAGTTACTGAATTTAAGCTAATAAGGAATACAATGTAGAAAAGGAATATATTATGTTGAAAGAACAATTAAGCAAACACATATAGCCCGCTCTATTGATTATGTGTACCTTGAATGCATCACAGCATTAACTTCTTCTATTTTCAGAAAATCGACACGAAGATATGTTACAGATATGGAAAATAAAGCTACCTGTTCTTGAAGATCTGGACCAGAGTTTACATCCACATCCCCTGTTAGGCTACTAAGAAAATCATCTACATTAGCAGACCCTGACTCCAATCCCTCGTTTCTTTGCATATCACCTAGTCTATCTGTTGTATTTGTTTCAGTTATAAGTGATCCAGGGTCATGCTTGAAACTGTATAGCTTAGATGCAAGACCCTGGGAATCCCTCCAAACACGAATTCCTTTGGATCTTTCCTCAATGACAGCTATTACAGATGGTCGATGCTTATCTCGCAACTCTTGCAACCTAGCTTCATTTACAACTTGGTAACCCATGCAAGCAGTCAAGACAAGTTGGCTGCTGTCAAACGTTGAGCCAGCAAGGCTCTGCAATAAAGTAACTGCATCTCCAGCATCCTTTGTTGTAACCAACGCGGGACCTACAAGAAACCGATTGGAATGAGTCCATTCCTTCAAAAGTACCATATCAACAGTAGTGACATTAAAGTTAATTTGCCCCGAAAACATATCATACGAATCATAAAACCAAAAGTGTTTTACCACCCAGTACCATATAACTCCATCAAAGCAAGCGCTGTTCGAAATATCATAACACGATTTCCTTCAAACAGAAGCACATCCCAGATCCGAAGAACTGCAAAACAAAGAATCCCATCTAGATAGGCTTGGTAACAAAGACACTACTACCTCTTATTTTGAAATTTATGCAAGTGCAAAGATAGACAAGTTGGCCAAGTATAAGCCAAATCTACAATCGGTTCTTAATGAAATTGCAATAAGAGACATAATAGAACCTGACCGCTTTCCCATGGAAGCATATTCATAAAAATGGAAAGGAACCAGGGTCCAGTAACCCATGCCACCTGCACTCCCAGATAATCCAGATGATTAACTGCACCAGAAGCATAAATTAAACAAGAATTACTCAAACTGCTGCATATGATGAAAACAACTGGAGAAAAGGATAAAATAACATTAACAAAAGACAAACCCAGTTTGGGAAATCTCTCGCGCACCAACTCCTCAAACACAAGTTGGTCCACCTGAAGAAACAGAACAAGTTGAATGAATAGATCTCAAACTACTGAACTCTGCAGTCCTTAAGTTTACCAGCCCTTCCACTTACTAATTCCTCAAGCTCAGGGTGACATAACCAAGATGGAATTAAAAATAATTGCTAGCCAACTCTGATTGGCAAAACAAAGGCAAAAAGATATTACTTGAGATTCTATCATTTCCTCTGAGTAGTAGCCATCAAAGTAGTCATCGATGATACCCATCAAAGTCCTGAAAGATTTGCATCAAAACTTAGGATCCATACAAATTCAGCTAATATAAGAAAAATGCAACATTCATCATGCTTCACAGATAAAGAATGCCATTTCCTTATAATATCCTTCCAAAAAATAACTCAAGCAATGCACCTGTTGAAAAGCGATAAATGAAAAATTAGCTTCCAGACCTACCAAAAAGCATTTTCCTCAGGCATCAGAAGTAGTAATAACCCAGCAAAGAAATTCATGGCCTGTAAATAGAATCAAAGAAAAATATAAGTGTTTAATCAAAATCAAAAGAGGACTATTACTTTAACCATATAGTGTTGTAATCTTGGATCGTAACCAAGATAAGAGATTAGGGTTAGAGATAGAAGAGAGGAGAGGAGAAGAGAATAAGGGGAAGAGGAGAAATCGTGTAGAGCTTAGAATAGCCTACACGATTTCACCCAATATATATATTAAGTGAAGTTTTACAATATTACAAGGGCCCCCTGTAGAATATAAGATATTACAAGTAGGTCTCTGACAACATATAGAACAAACAGAAAAGAAGTAGAAATATCACTGATAGCTGCACAACAGAAAAAGCACATGGTGAAACAACATATCTCAATAATGCATGCTAAATTTGATTACTCTCCCATACTTATAAATCAAATAAACTACCTTAAAATGAAGCCATAGACACTCATACTAATAAGTCTATTCTCGGCATTCTTCAGAAAAGTTTAACATGGAAATGGCAAGATTTGATAAAATTTTCAAAAAAAATTAGATTTGAAATTCACTGGAATAGAAAAATCATAGCACTATCAAGCCTCACATTAGCTTACACAAGCAACTTTATCTATAGCATTGAGTTGAAGAAAACCACATAATGTTAATTACAGCTGCAATATAATGTTCTCTCTCAACCCAATGGTTACAATTCCGTGGAAGATGGAAGAAGAAATTGAACAAAAAGAGCATTGCCCTAGTCCTGAAAGGAAATTACAAAAAAGTGGCTTCAGATTTCAAGGTACTACACTTAGCAGCTAGAATCAAGGGCCTCGATGGGATATTTCCCATCACTGAGTTAGCAAGTAAATCTCCACTTAAGTTGGTTTCTGTACAAACAAGAAAATATATATAAAAAAAAAATGGAAAAAAAATACTTGCCTATCCTCTATTACAGGTTATCCAAACTCTTTCAAAGAGTCCCCCCTAATAAGCACTTGGTAGAAACTCAATAGTAGATCCAAAGGTGAAGCCCTTGCATAGAGCCTGCACCTATACCAGGGAAAAGTCAGCCACTCCAAGGAGACATACGTAAGTCACTAACATTGAGCTCAATCATTGCTAAAAAAAGCCACTAGAACCTAAGCCCCAATTTGCTTATGCCACTCTCAAAAGGCTAATGTATCCATTGGAGGGCATGAAACCTGTGGTAACATTGCTAAAGAAACTTACTGGACACTCTAAACCAATCTAAATCCAGATAAAACGCTAAAGACTTCACGGACACCAAAAGAAGAAGTGTTAAATTTCCCCGCCACTAAATTATAAATGATGATGCAAATAACCGCATGCACCTCTAGAAGTTTCGGACATTCTGGCCTTTTAAAGGCATTGCTATATCTTTTCTCTGCGTGCAGTCCTATTCAATTTTTCCGCTTGATTATCTTTTGACAGCCATGTTATTACCTTAATAATGCAATACTATTGTTCTGAATTCTGATGCTTACTCATCATTGTGTACTTTGAGGGCATGCTTACCCAACCTAGGATAGCTTGTGCTAGCATGAAAAACCAATTATAGTGTTGAACCAAAGGGGTTGACTAACATCAGTTACAAGAGTTGGAGTGCTGCCTGGTATTGCTAGGATATTGTGGTTACCAAATTCAAGTATATAATCTATCAAACGAAGGTGCCTTAATGTGACTGAGGAGGTATAATTAAATTCTTTACCACAGATCTCACAGACTTTTTCAAGTGGCATGTGTTACCCATGTGCAAATATGACTTCACCAGTAGAGATTGCACTCGTGATTAAATGATTCCACATAAGCATCGGCTGATCACTTTATGAATCACGGAGAATCATGTTTGCACAGCCTTAGGATTGTAAGTATAGGAGTTGAACAAGAAAATGAAACATCACTTTGATTCGATTTGCAGTACAAATTGTTCTAACAATGTAACAGCAGTCAAGTTGAGCATTGGGAGTTCGGTATCAAGGTACAAAACTACGATTACAAAAAATACTGTCTTGCTAGCTCAACGAAAGTAACATGCAGTCCTCTTTCCTTTCTTTTCTTTTTTTCTCCTTCAATAGGAAAATTAAAATTTACTGTAAAGCAAAAAAGTAGGGCAATCCGTTCCCAATGTACAATCTGCAGTCCATGTTTCTAGCCTATACTTTAACAACAGATTAATTAACATTTGTCTAGGTCCCTCATCCTCAAATTTAAATACAAAAAGTTTGAAACACTTAAGCAAAGGATCTCCTTCAAACCCATTACCTGGCAATACCCAACAGAGGGGTTATGTCGAGCATATGCTGTAAGTAAACGCCTCAAAGCATTTCTCCCATCGTCATCCAGAGCGGGATGACCTGGGAATGTTCGAGGCAAATCCTGCGCAAGAAAAAATTCAAGTCAGGTTCATGAAAAACTTGAACCGCATCATCATGTCCACCAAGGAAACACCTTTACCTTCTCAATCTGCCCTTTCCATTTCTCAGGTGCACATCCACGGTCTGTACTTGATCCCTTAATTGTATTGTAAGAAAGTGAACTATCACGATCCTTTTCACCACCAGCGTTAGTTTCTGGAGCTAGCAGATCTTGGTAATATCTCTCCACCCGACGTGCTCTCACACCCACAAAGGCTTGCCATAGCTGTAATTACAAGAGGAAAGCAAAAATGAAGCAACAGTAACATACAATGAAGCGAAATTCTGAATAGTGTCAACGGTACCTCTCCCCTAAGAGCCATTGGCACTCCTCCACGGACAAGACACTCCAGCTCTTCTTTCCAGGGAAAGAAAGGTTCTGGAATGGCCCCATCACCAGCAGCACTCATGTTGTCACTTGAAGGGATGTCTTGAGTTGGATCTAATCTCTCCATGTCATAGAACTCATCCTCAGATTCCTCCTCAGAAGCCCCTTTTGAGGACCTTGCCTCTTCAATCGGTGCAAGATGGTTTCCACTTCTGGCTTCTTGCTCATCTTTCAATAGATTCTTCCTCTTCTTCACACGAAAACTCATCATATGTTCAATGGAGCCAAGGGACGGTCTAATCTGAGCCCATATTTGGAGCTTATGGGTTTTTGTTTCCTTTACCACGGGCACCTCGTCCTCCTTTTCAGGAACATTTGCAGTTGAACAATCACCGACAGACTTCCTTCCACTTGAATCATCTTCTTCCACTGCCTTCTCTGAAACAGTATCTGCTTCCTGCACCGTATCTTCATCATGTGAGGGTGTGTTGTCTCCCTCATCAGATAAGCCATTAATGGGCAGTTGAGCTGATTCGGCTTGCCTCTCCAGGAAGTTGTTCCATTTGTCTGATCTTTCCTCTTCTTCCTCCTGAAAGCATGAATAATATCACATAGTACAGGATATCCACTTCTTTTCTTCTTTGATGAAAAAGAGAAAACCTAAGTAGGCATATTACCTTGTAGATATTAGCGTACTCTCGATATCTCTGCAAGTGTTGAGGTCTCACAGCAAATCCATAGGTGTCCCTGTTCACAGAAATGGTTTATTCAATTTCCAATGCCGGAGAGCAATGTTTATTCAATTCTCAAAAACCTGATCATCTCCTTATTTCCATAACCCTCTCACAAGTTCGCAACATTGCCAACAAGTTCAATAATAGACAGATAATACAACCATTTACAGCATGAAAAATTCCCACATTTCATTGGACTTGAACCGTAAAATAAAAAATTACAACTCAATAGAGTAGCAACCATGAGGTCGACAAATTTACCTGGACTCGACACCCAAAGAACGGCTACTCAATCTGAACAACAACATATTTCACGGAGAATTCCAATCCAACAGCCCATATCGCTTGGCATTACTCAATTACTAAACCTCAAACCCCATTTCACACTTTCAACCAAAATTGAGGCCTACTACATGCATTACAGTAACTCTAAACCCTAAATTTAAACAAATCAATGATAATTCGAAAACCTCTTGATCACCTTAAGGGATTTTAAGGCAGAATTGGCCGTGAGAATTGAGCTGCCAAAAGAGATTATCCTAAGTTCTAGGGATTGTAAAATAAAATTTGAATATTTGAAATATTTGGGAAAGAATCAGAAAGATAAAGAATTGAAAATTTTATTTCAGTTCTTTCATATATTCGAAAGAGAATTTAATGAAGCATAAGAAAGAGAAAACAAAGCATCTATCTGATACTACTTTCACCGCAACCTAAAGGTCGAAAGACTCGAAACTTCACCAACAACAGAAAAATCAGTTGAAAACTAGAATCGACCGACAAGATCGAGAAGAAAACGAGAATCGCAGACCAAATTATGCGCATTTAGAATAAATCGACACGATTAACCTTCGTCGAACAGGTGAGACAGGGAGAAAACCCTAGAATCGGAGATGTTTTACCAAATGAGAATTGCGGGGATTTCGGGATTCAAGGACGCGTGGAGAAATCGGGAGATTGAGAGAGTAAAACATTTTTTACCTCTTGTGCTCGAAAGTGTAGAGAGGTAAGTTCGTTCCCTTCATCTTCGGGTGGTGGATCGATTGATTTGATCGGCTTTGCGAGTTTTAAGTTCGACGGTAGAGAAGAAAGATCTTGCTCGCCTTGATTTTCTGCAACAGAATTTCCCTCGCTCGCTCGTTTTTCTTTGTTTTGTTCGTAAATACTTGGAAATTTGGGGCACATGCAGGGGCGAGTTTACCCATTACATCACTGCGTGTGCCGATTTTTTTACACGGATTTCGAATGAGAGGTTTTTTTTTTTTGCTTGGGATCGGAGCGGGAGAGAGAAAAAGGGTGGAGAAAGTCTGAAAAATACTGAATCTTGGATGATGGAATTCATTCGTGGAAAACGGTTTTCCGAACGAGCCGCCATTTTTATGTCAAGCAGATGGCTGAATTGACCAATCCAGACGGTACATCTTATATAGAATCCTAATGGAATGGCCACGTGAACAGTGCCTTTGTCCACATCCGCCAATGATTTTCCTCGCGGACGCGAGTAAAACTTCGCTGACCGCCCACAATATGAGCCACGTGGCACATTTTTTTAGAAGATACCGACGGTAAGGATGTTTGGCATAGTTTTTTTTTATAAGCGTTGGATTGGAGTCATTTTCATGGGTTGATTTTAACCGTGGGAATTTGAGCATTATTGACCATTATTTGGGGTACAAGGATCCAAAGGTTTGAAACAACTAATCACAATGATTTTTGTTTTGTAGGTCCACCTAAGGTTTGGCCAAACATCCATACGGTCAGCGTCCTCTAAGAGTGTGCCACGTGGCTCATATTATGGTCGGTCAGCCAAGTTTTACTCGTGGACGGCTAATGAGCCACGTGGCACATTATTGGACACTACTAACTGTATCGATGTTTAAGCCCATCTTTAGGTGGAGCAAATTTTGATCCACATCGCACACTCTTAGAGATACTTAGGTGGACCTACATACCAAAAAATCGGCCTGATTTGGTATTTCTATCCATTGGATCTGAGTACCACCAAATAATACCAACGGTTAAAAATCAACCATTGAAACGGTAAAAAATCATAATGACGTTAGTTTTTGGTCTGTAAGTCCACCTAGGGATGGGCCAAACATCTATACAGTCAGTGGTCTCTGAGAGCCTGCCACGTGACTCATATTGTGATCCGTTGTGGCTCTGAAAGATTAATTCCCTTGAGTGGACCTACAAACCAAAAATCAGCGCTCTAGCCTTTCAATTTGAGGCCGTTTCATAGCCGTGAGATTCTAGAATTTTTTGGGTACTGAGATCCAACGTCTAGAAATTACCAATCAAATTGATTATTGGTCTATTAGGTCCATCTAGAGATGAGCCAAACATCCATACGACCAATGGTCTCTAAGGCCCTGCTTAGTTCGCTACATTGGGATGCATTTTGCGTGAGTTTCATTGCTGTCATGTACCACAATTTTTGGCCTCCACATTCTTGCAACCACTTTCTTAAAGAGTTTACAAGGGCTTGGCAACCACTTCCACGCCAGCTCATTTGCATGCCTCCAACCAATCACTTGTAATATCCCAAAATTGTGGCAAGTGAGTGCAATGCATCCGATTTGCATTGAACCTCGTTCCACTGGGATGCATTTTGCACTCCGGTGCAAATGCGGTGAGTTGCATTGCAGTCATTTACAACAGTTTTTGGGCTGCACATGCTTGCATCCATTTTCTTAAAGAGTTTTTGGGGTTGGCAGCCACTTCCACGCCAGCTCATTTGCACCCCACAAACCAATCACTTGTAATCCCAAAACTATGGCAAGTGAGTGCATTGCATCCAATTTGCCTTGAACCAAGCAGGGCCTATGAGTGTGTCACGTTGCTTGTATAGCTGTCCAAAAGAAAAATTCCTCACGACGAGCAAAATTGAACTCCTTATATTTTCTTTCCTTTGATGCTTCATTGTTTCCAAAAAAAATGATGTTCGATTCGAATATAATTCAGTTTCATGAATTAGAAAGACAGTAATAAAAAATCAATCAAATATGTGAGGACGGTAAATATTAGATATAAGAAATATAGGGATTTGACGCAATTTTAAGTAAAAAATTAAAGATAATTTTTTTTTTTTTTTGATAAGGTGAATTTATTGACGAGGGGAAAAGATACAACCAGCAAGAACGCTAAAGCAGAGGTCGAGAAGACCTTCGCAACAAGAAAAGCAAAGAAAAAGAAAGCGGAAGCCAGCTAGCCTTTAAACATAATAGAGCCCCATTTAAACGCTAAATCTTCAAAGGACAGCCCCTTGTACTCTTCAAACAACTCGGACCAAAGTGGGTTGCAGCACCTCGTCTAGGCGCATGGCTTTAGCCAGCCAAAAAGGAGGTTATTCCATAACCCACTTAAGGGGTGAAAGCCAAAATTTTGCCACCGCGGCAATAGTATATATGTGCAACCCTATTACAATCGCACCTAACAAAACAAGAACATGTGGATCTAGATAAGGAAGAAAAAAATAAGATGTCTCCACAGACGGTAGAAACGAACCAACCCACGTCATAATTTCTAGAAGCAAAGGCACCGCAATCCCTTATATATCTATTACTACTTTAAAGCCAAAACTAGGGTTGGGGCACGCCATTCACATAATGCTCACACAGCATTCACATCATGTTCACCGAGGCACTCAAGGGCAGTTTCTTATTTTATTAAATATTTTTCTTTAAAAAAGATCATTAAAATGTGTCATTTATGATACAAACCTATGAGTCTATACTATTATAAACCGAGGTTGTCGTCCACACGGCTTCACTCAAGCAGAGCAAAACTTTGATGATGGAGGTACATCATCAACGTTGACGATGGACGGCTGTATGGACTACGTGGCACATTCTTAGAGACTACAGACCGTATGAATGTTTGGCCCATCTCTAGGTAGACTTATATACCGAACATAAGGCTGATTAGTTATTTCTAACCTTTTTGAGTACCCCATATAATGCTCGAATCTATGGTTAAAATAAACCATGAAATTAATAATCAGGCATATTGTTTCGTAGGTCCATCTAGGGATTGGCTAAACATCCATATGGTCAGAGTCCTCTAAGAGGGTGCCATGTGGCTTATATCACGTGTTGTCATCAAGTTATCAAAGGTTTACTCGTAACAAGGTATACCTATCACTTTTTGGCGTCAGGTAGCACTTTTTTGTTACTCACCACTGTCATCTGGGCAAACTAACCCTATCGATATTTAGCCCAACCCATTTAAACATTTGGATCCTTGTACCCCAAATAATAGTTAACAATGCTCCTCAAATTCCAACTGTTAAAATCAACCCATGAAAGAAACTCCAATCCAATGCTTAGAAATCACTAATCGGGTTGATTTTTTGTTTGTAGGCCCACCTAGGGATTGGCCAAACTTCCATACTGTCAGTGTCCTCTAAAAATTTGCCACATGGCTCATATTATGAGCGGTGTAAACCTTCACTGACACCTGCAGTCAGCCAATATGAGCCACGTGGTACATTCTTAAGAGGATACTAACGGTATGGATCTTTGTCCAATCACTAGGTGGATGAACCTACAAACCAAATTCCTACCGTTAGAATCAACCCATGAAAATAACTTCAATCCAACGCTTAGAAATCACTGATCAAGTTTATTTTTGATTTGTAGGTCCACCTAATAATTGACCAAACATCCATACGGTTAGTGTCCTCTGAAGAATATGCCACATGGCTACAGTCCGTGGTGGCATCGCTGACTGCAGTGTCAGCAAAGGTTTACTCGCCTGGTCGAGTAAAACTTGTCGCAACGCAAAATAAGAGCCACGTGGCATAGTCTTAGTGGAAGCGATTCGATTGAAGTTATTTTCATGGGTTGACTTTAACGGTAGGAATTTGAGCATTATTGAGCGTTTTTTGGCTGCAAAGATCCAAAGGTATAAATCAATAAGGGTCGTGATGTAACAAGTTATACCTGAGATCTTTTTATTTGTGGAAGCGGCATTTTTGGTAGTCACCGCTGCCATCTGGGCCCATTGACCGCATGGATGTTTAGCTCACCCCTTAATAGACAATCGTACCAAAAATCAGCTTGTTTAATGGTTTTTAGCCGTTGGTTTTAGTACTCAAAAAATGGTTGCATTCAACGGCTATAAGAACGCCTTAAAAAGTGTTAAAATCTAATGGTTATAGATTACCAATCAGGGTGAGTTTTGGTCTGTATATCCACAAAGGGGTGGGATAAACATCCATGTAGCCAGTGGGCCCAAATGACAGTGGTGACTACCAAAAATGCCGCTTCCGCAAATGAAACAGTTTCAGGCATACCTTGTTACATCTTTTTCCAATCAATAATCAGGCTGATTTTGGTTTATAGGTGTACCGAGGGACTGGCCAAACATCCATACAGTCAGCGTCCACTAAGAGTGTGCCACGTGAACTGTTTTTTGTATTGTGCCCGAAGCATCTGTCAGAACGCTGTGATAGAAGTTTTAGAGTAAAACTTCAACGATGACAGGGCCTGTCATCGAGTCTGATGACAGGGCTCATGTGAGCCGCGTGGCACCCTCTTAGAGGACTCTGACCGTATGGATGTTTTGCCAATCCCTATGTGGACCTGCAAACCAAAAATCAGCTGGATTAGTGATTTCAAACCTTTGGATATTGTCAATAATGGTCAAATTCGGACGGTTAAAATCAATCCATGAAAATAATTCCAATCCAACGCCTAGATATCACTAATCGCACTGATTTTTGGTTTGTGGACCCACATAGGGATTGGCCAAACATCCATACAGTCAGAGTCCTCTACGAGTGTACCACATGGCTCATATTGCGCCCGTCATCGGCCTTGATGACAGGTCCTGTCATCATAGTTTGACTCGAAGTTTTAATCGTTTACTCGGCGGTCAGTGTCGGGACAGAGTAAGACTTGCCTGAGCTACCTGACCACCCACAATAGAAGCCACGTGGAAATTTATTAGAGGATACTAACTGTATAGATGTTTGACCAATCCGTAAGTGGACCTACAAACCAAAAATCAGCCAGATTAGTATTATCAAACCTTTGGATATTTGTACGAAAATAATGCTCAAATTCCTACGGTTAAAATCAACCAACAAAAATGATTTCAATTAACGCTTTGAAATCACTGATCAGGTTGATTTTGGGTTTGTAGATCCAGATAGGGATTGGCCAAACATCTATACGGTCAATTTCCTCTAATAAATTTCCACGTGGCTTGTATTGTGGGTCGTCAGGTAGCTACCTGATCACGGTGATCAGGCAAGTCTTAATCGTGTCGGGAGGTGGGGTGGGACCTGATCTTCCACGTGTAAAAAGAAAACACCGCCACTTCCTAGGAAGGGTTGTGGTGTGTAGCTCCAGAAAATCCGTCGCCGGTCCGGTGAGCATTGTTTTTGGACTCTTCCTTACAAAAAGGGTACTAATTTCGAAATAGAGGAATCCTTAATTCCATATTTCCCCTATCTCTCTGCAACGCCTTCAATCCTCCTCTCTCAAGCACGGACCCTCTCATTAATGGTGTAATTTAAGGCTATCATAAGCCCTCCGTGCGCTCTTTTTTAACCATGGCAGCACCTCTTAAAGTGACCATGGCATCTTCTATTTGTGGCAAGTCCCACATGGTGGTAGATAAATGGGTGCGTAGGATAAGTAGTAGTAATAGCAGTAGCTCAACAACGAGGAGGGTTGGGGTTAGGGCTGTGATGGCGATGGCGAAAACGAAGGGACCGGTGGCAATAAGTAGTAGGAACGGAGAGCAAATGTCGGTGTGTTGGAGAGACGGGTGGAGATTAATATCGTGCGCACAATTCGGGGCAGCGCCGGGCAAGGGTTTGGGTAGAAATTGGGGCTTTCGCGATAAAAAAGCTTTCTCTTCTGAAGCCAAAGGTCTTGTGACCGACATGGGTTCTGAGAACAAGGAGGACCGGGACGAGACCGACCGGTCGCCCCCGCAGCAGAACCACCACCAACAACAACTGCAACAACAACAGCCTCCCAGATTGCTTACATTGCCTACGATCTTAACGCTCGGCCGTGTCGCCGCAGTTCCACTCCTTGTTACTAGTAGGTTTACATTTTCTCTTTTCAAGATCTTTCCATTTAAAACTATGTTTATGTGTTTGAGATTGTCCATGCGCCTTTTTGAATTTCGATTTTTTTTTTCCTTCTAAGCTGTTTGGTTGGACATTTTGAGAATTTCAAGTTCTCGTCTTTGGAGTTCGTGTAGAATTGGTTTGGTTTGGTTTGGGTGGTATTTTTTTTATGTAAAAGAAATTGCGTGTTGGTTTGGGAATTGATATTTGGATTGTTTGTTATTGAAAAAGATTTATTGTGATGATCGTTGAATGTGAAATTGCTTGAAATTCGATCATCAACATATTGTAGTTGACCCAAATGGCGTGTTTGTTGATAGGATCATTCAGATCCTCGTTTAGAGGGGAAAAAAGCTAACCTATAAGATACCTATTTATATCCTCTGATTCGGGTAAAGACTGAAAGCCTGAAACTGTTGCTTGATCCTGTCATCTAGTTCCTCAAAATCAAGGTTAAGAACAATGTATTTTAAAGCTCTATCCTGGAGCTGCAATGAGGGTAACTTCTGTTGCAATAGCCACATCTATAGGTTGTTTGCTCTACAATGTCTGTGGTTGAAGATGAGGAAGGCATCATGTCTCTTGGCTGTCACATGGGAACCTTTTCGACCGTAGATTCATTCTGCCATGCTAATACCGTGAAACTTGATGACATCTACTGCATTGCCAACCTTGGGAGTAGGAGTAATAAAAATTATGAAGGCACTGTGTCCTATGTTCAAGGAAGAATTCATTTGTTATTGCTGTAAGAGAAACAATTAACTCACAAAACTTTGTATTAAAAGGCCATAGGGCATTAATACAGTGTATTATCCTTACCGAATCTAATGACCCCTCTTAAAGAGAGAGAGAGAGAGAGAGGGACCTGTCCATTGGACTGATTTGTGTTCTTTGGGAATGAAATGAAGATCCAAGGTATTGAGTGAACCGGTTATATTTGGTAGAGAGCTTTATGGAAGAAACCCGGTACCAAAACATCTGGTTGGTAGACTTCTGAGACAATTGAGGTGTCTTTAAAAACTTGCAGAACTTGGCACGTGGCAGTTCTGAAATTCAATCTCTAAGCATAGACAGTTTGTGCGAAATCTCTCACTAAAAGGCATAAATCATTATCATCATGCCTTGTTCCAACCATATGGCTCGGCTGCACACATCCTATTCCTCCATTCCAATGAGCAGGATTCATGATAGGTTATGGAAAAATTTTACAACGGCTGTCCATTGACATAACCCTCCTTTATTTGGACTTGGGACCAGAAAATGTAGTGTAAAAGCACTGGACCTGCGGAGTGGAAAAAAGGCATAAATATGATACAAATAGATAATGATTGATGGGTACCAGTTAGAGAAGATAATTTACTGCTATGAAGCTCGTGGTAGATGGTCCAAACTATAAAAACATTAGTCTTTATTGTTTTACCCAATGTTTTTAAGCAGAGAGGCGTGGGGCGAAGCTCTTCAATGGCCTAAAGCGTGAGGCGTCACAATGAATATTAACTAAGAAAATAAAAAATAACATGATAATTCAATGAAAAAGATAAATTTAGGTAAATTTGTGAAAAAAATAAAATTAATCTATTTCATATAGTAAAGAAATGTTTTTGTTCTAATTTAACCTAGAATATCCAATTATATTTAACTATGATTTGGGGAAAAAATGAAATAAACTGAATTTTTTAAGGTACGGTTGTCCCCACTGATGCATGTGGGGCAGACGCCTCTGACACAATGCGTTAAAAAGGTGTTAATGACATGAGGCATAAGCCATTTTTAAAGCCTCAGTATGCCTCACAAGATTTTAAGCTTTTTTAGTAAGCCTCTGGGCATTTTGGTAAAGCCTTACCCCGAAGCAAGCCTCAAGGCATAAGCCTCAAACCCTACCTTTAGTTCCATTTTGATTTGTGCTGCTAGCCTATTGTAGTTGCATTATTCCATGATCATTCCTGAATTACATGCATGCAAAGGGATGAGAAAATGATAAATATGTACGACCTTTTTTCCCCTATATGTTATTGGTCATTTGGTCTCTTAGCTAGGTACCTCACTCTAGCATTGTGTTAAATCTGTTCATCCGACGAGGCTAACATATTAACTTTGTTCACTAGCTTTTTACATGAATAGTTGGTGGGCAACGACAGCTACAACAGGTATTTTCATTGCTGCAGCAATTACAGATTGGCTTGATGGTTACATTGCTCGAAAGGTAAATCTTTTAAAAAAGCACATTCATATGACAATCTTTTCTTGCTCTCCCATTTTTTCATTGTGTTCATTGGGGCTAATTGCTTCCATGTGTGTCAGATGCGGTTAGGCACAGCATTTGGTGCATTTTTGGATCCTGTAGCTGATAAGGTTTGTCCTTTCTTCTTCCATAACTTTCGAGTTGCCAGTTTGAGCTAGTTTGGTCTAAGAAGGAAGCAATTTTGGGTCTAAAAGGGAAAAAAGAAGAGACCAGTTACATATTTTTCATAAGTTAGAGATTTCCTTTATTTGATTCTGATGCTTATGGAATGCAGCTTATGGTTGCTGCAACATTGGTGTTACTGTGTACCAGACCTTTGGAAGTTGCTGCGTTTGGAGAAGTACCATGGCTATTGCCTGTGCCTTCAATTGCTATCATTGGTAGAGAGGTGATTACCTAGCTCCTTTCAAATATATTGTTAAAACGGATTTAAATTTTGGTGACCTACACAGAAGGTGCACTTTTCGCTTGTATTAGTTTCATTTTTTCTTTTCACAAACTTGGATACTCAAAATCTTCTATTTGTTTTTTTTTAATTCTTAAATATAAGCAAGAAAAAATAAACAAAGTTCTCATCAGAAAAAAAGAAAGACATATACCTTCAAGTTCTTTCAGCTAAGCAGTGTGTAATAATGAAAGGAAAGTAATTCATCCCAACTCTAGACTTGCAGAATCTTAGCATACCTCCAAAGAGATAACATATTCTCACCTAGTTGGAATTACCTGCTTTAGTTGGACTTATTTTCCAATCTTCGGTATTTCATTATAAGAGGTTGCCAAAATAAGTCTCTCTTACTTATCAAAAAAAGTCTCTCTTGGTCTGCAAATGTGAATAGCATTACATAACCTGATACAAAGGAGTTGCAAATTTGGCAGATGATTCGAAGTTCAAAGAGTAGCAGAATGCAAACCATGTTTGGCCTGATTGCCAACTTTCAATAGCTTAACTAGTTGCTCAATCTCATGGAATTTAGGTATATGACTTGCCTTGACTAAGTAAAATGTATTTAGCAAAAAAGACTGAAAAGCAAGCAGGGTTCCACAGTGTCGTGCTTGTTTGGCTGGGGTAGCACAATGCAAACCATGTTTGGCCTGATTGCCAACTTTCAATTTAGCTTAACTAGTTGCTCAATCTCACGGAATTTAGATATAAACCTCCAGGCAGGTGTGCCTTGCCTTGACTAAGTAAAATGTATTTAGCAAAAAAGGCTGAAAAGCAAGCAAGATTCCACGGTGTTGTGCTGGTTTGGCTGGGAATAATTTTATAAAAATTTCAAGATGTGGAAAGGGGAGGGGGCTGGTTTGGCTGGGCTAATTTCATACAAATTTCAAGATGTGGAGAATAAAAGGAAAAGAACAAGGGCAGCTGCCATGGACTTGGGATATAGGATTATGAACTCAAGTATAGAAGGGGAATTTTTTTACTATAGATGTGAGAAGATTTGGCATCTATCCTTTCGAATTTTCAAATGAATATAAAATTTCCCTGTATAAAATGAAATATATGAGTGGCAAGACTAGGGAAGACAGAATTGTAAGTGGGCATGAGAGGAGGGAATTAGAAGTAGATCGATAGGTGACAAACTTAAGGAGAGTCGGTTGAGCTAGTTTGGTCATGTTCATTGAAGAGGTGGAGTGCTTTGGTGCAGTTAGAAGGCCCTAAAAGGAAAAGGGAAGGCTGAAAAGGACATGGATCGAGGTAATGAGAGAAGATTTGAAGGAGTATGCTCTAACGGAGAATGTGGCCTGGATCTCATTACTAGTTGAATACTTTTTTGAGGTGACTTGGTAACTGTATACAACTTAGGGGTGTACCGGTTCCCAATGGTACCGGAACCTATAACAGAAATCGGTTCCGGTTCTGGTTCTCAAACTAGTGGTACCAGAACCGAAACCGATAAATAACCAGTCAGCCATCGGGTAACCGGTTCCTAAACGGTTTGTTTTTCTCAAAAACAAATTAAATAAAAAAAAATGTGAAATGTAAATATATAATGATTTATGTTAGAGACCATTGACTGTGGATGTTTGGCCATCCCTAGGTGGACCTACAGACCACAATTAGCTTGATTGATGATTTCTATTTGTTTGAACTGACTAGCTGAAGAAGATACAGTTAGAACTCTACAACCAGGCTGATTTTTTTTGTCTTAATGACATAGGGATGGGCCAAACATCACACGGCTTATTGTATATTTTCTAAGAGAGTTTATTCTATTCTAAGAGTATATGAAATCGGTTCCACAAGAGGCTTGTGTTTGTGTACATGCACCGATTCCTCCGATGAAAGGGGATCCAAAAAGCTCACAATAGATTGATGGTTGACGGCGGACAATGTGCGACGGCCAGTTTACAACGGACGGTGGCTGGTTGTCGGCGGACGGCGATCCTTTGTTGGGGATGTGCGGTGCTTCCTCCTCTCCAATTAGTTTTGTTTTGCTAGGGTTAGGTTTTCCCCAAAAAGACAAAAGGAAGTATATAAACGATAGGTTCTATTCCAATCTTACCCTTTAGAATATAAAAGAATCCCAATATCCGTTTTACCTTATGGGTACCCGATGGATATAACCGATTAGAACTGATTTTAACCGGGTCCATAACGGTAAGACCCGATTAAGACCCGATTTTTAAATGGTTCCATAAAATTTTTTCAGAACCGGGTTAATCGGTTCCGGTACCTGACGGGCATCGGTTAATCGGGTAAAATTGACAGGCCTAATACAACTCTATTGAAGCAGTTAGTTTTTTAAGGTTTGACAGACTTGCATTTCTTCTTTGGAACATAAAAAGTGAATTCTTTGAGACAAGGAATGCAGAATGTCACCTCTAGCAAACTACCTCATGGAACGTGCTAACTGGAATCAAGCCATTGGCTTGTTTTCTTTGTTCGATGGCATTTACTATTTCCATTTTCTTGCCCTTTTTGTTTGCAGATTTTTTGCTGCCCTTGCATTCAGTTAATGTTTATTTTTTGGTTTGATATGTTACTAATTGACTCAACCTTTCTGCAGATAACAATGTCCGCAGTTAGAGAATGGGCTGCATCGCAGAATAGTAGACTTCTTGAGGTTCGTTTTCCCACCATACCTTTCTCCTGACTGCCTCATATGTTGTTTCAAAACTTACAAACTCTTCTTTAACAGTGATCCTCGAATGTTATTATTGTCAGGCTGTTGCTGTAAACAGCTTGGGGAAGTGGAAAACAGCCACCCAAATGACCGCACTAACTATCCTCCTGGCTACTCGTGACAGCAGGTTTGTGACCATCCTCCAGTCGTTCCTCATTATCCCTAAAAATATATATATATCCTGATCAAAGGGGGAAAAAAGGAATTCTTCTAGAATTGGTGTTAGAAAATTCTTCATCTGTTTAACTTCTTCCTGTTTGTGAATTTGTAGTCTAACAGGGCCAGGTATTCTAGTTGCCACGGGTGTTGTTTTGCTTTATATCTCAGCCGGGCTTGCTGTTTGGTCATTGGCTGTGTACATGAGGAAGATTTGGAGAATATTGCTGAAGTAATAAGTTTGTTCTTCCGATGAGTTTGGCCAAGACAGGGTCATCAGTTAGAGGATTATGTTGGACAACATTTTGTTCCTTCAGATAAATGGCTGAAAGGGAAGCTGTTTCCCCAACAGTGCCTGCAGTTATAGACTAGTTTCAGTTGAAACTGTTTCGGAGGGAGAAGTAGATCTTATTAGTACTATTATGCTGTTCTTGGTTGACAAGTGATGGTTAGGGCTGACCTGGAGATACATAGCAGTCTCAAAACCTTAGGATCAACTGCCCTACTTGGACTGAGAGTTGGGACATAGACTCTGCCTCTTATTTTTATAAATCCATAAAGTTATCTACAACAGAAGGAAGATGATTTCAAGGCAACAAGGCCGATATCTGTCGTCCGTAAATGGAGGAGAGAGTTTTTGAGTTATCTGGGCATCAAAACTGTATTGATGAGAAAATTTGGTTGATAGGAATGTAAACAAGAATTACAAATGATTAAGTGAACAGCTTCCTAGATTTTGTTTTTAATATAAATAGAGTAGTTCTTCATCTCTCTCTTGGACAAAAAAATAAACGAGACTGTGTGGTTGCCTTGGATAAGTTTTCTAGAGATGATTTTTGACATACGCACTCTTTTTCTGTTGAACTTTTTGTTGATCACCATACAGAGCCCGGGTGTTTTCCTTTTGAGAAAATATTCAATGGGGTGAACGCTTTTCTTCTGGTGGGTTTGGGCGACTGCTCAAGGGAAATGGTGAAAAATAATTCTCTTCACATGTTTATGTTTTCGATACGTTTATGTAAAAGATCGGAGCTTATATGTCAGAATTTCATTAGTCTCCGTTATAAAAACAACCTAGAATTAACCTATTCTTAGTGAATGGGTAATATCCACCCATCGGGGTCGGGAGCCCCTCTTTTTTTTACCCCTCTTGGGAGTCTAAGAATGGGTAATATCCACCCATCGGGGTCAGGAGCCCCTCTTTTTTTGACCCCTCTTGGGAGTTGGACTCGGAGCGTGGATTCCGAGAATCCGACAGTGGTTGATAGCGCTGAGCTGGCATCACTATTTTCATTAAGAGAATGCATAAGCAACATGATCTCACACGCCCAATGTTGGCAATTTACACAGGAGCAATGGAAGGTCACAGTAGTGTTGTTGCAAAGTAAAGTCACAAGTGTCTGATACCACGATCTGGGTTCAAAACTCATTATGGCGGCTCACCCACTAACCTGCTGAAAACCCTGCTTGCCTACCCAGGAAAATAAAAAATTTTGGGTGACCTGAATTACCAAAACACCCTCGAATGTTACAGACCCAGTAAAAATGGCGCCTGCACTGAAGGGCATGACTCGTAAGACAACGGTCCGATTGGATGGTTGATAAAAATTTTGTGAAATAATCCCCATCGATTGTTACATGCACACGAAACCCTTGCATCGGGAGAGTACTAGTCGGGAGGAAGGAGGGTAGGCGCCCAACTTTTAATGGGTCCCCCTAACAGATCTAAGCCGAAACTTAATACCAAGCTCTTACTCCCATCATGTGGAGCACCATGATCAGGTATTATGCGACAATCCCGAGGGCTAGTGGTTTCCAGAGGAATTAAGGTTGTAGCTCTACTTTTGTCGAAGCAAATTTCTGACTTTGGTGCAGCTCCTGAAGCCGAGAAAGAGGATTTAAACATTTTCTGGTCATGGAAATTCCAGTCAGGTAGTTGCTCTGAGTCCCCTTAAGCGTCCTTTCTCCGGTTTGTCACGGTTGTGCTGTCCCGCCCCCCTACTAATCTCCCCTTACCTGCTTGCTCTTAGTGACTCATGACATAAGCGCTCTTGGAGGGCTGTTCTTTGATACCGACTTCGGTGAGTCGGTATCAAAATTTGATACCGAGGTCCCTCAATTTGTCACGGAGTAGACTCTTTCGGGCCCACTGACTCCATGAATATTTGGCCTACATCTTGGTGGCCCCACACACCAAAAATCAGCATGATTGGTGATTTCTAGCAGTAGGATTTGAGCACTTTTCATCATGGGCTTTATGAACATGCCTATGAAGTAGTTCCAAGCCCATGATGAAAAGTGCTCAAATTCAATGGCTAGAAATCACTAACCACGCTGATTTTTGGTGTGTGGGTCCACCAAGATGTGGGCCAAATATTCATGGAGTCGGTGGGCCTGAAAGAGTCTACTACGTGGCAAATTGAGGGACTTCGGCATCAAAATTTTGATACCAAAGTCAGTATCATAGATTTTTCCCTCTTGGGTGGGGCGGGCCATCATTTGCCAGGTCTTTGAGTGCCTCTCGTACCACGTGGTTGGTGCACTAGGCTGACCGAGACTCGACTTCTCCAACTTTCCTTCTCATTTCACGGGGATGACGACCGAGGCACGCACCCCAGTAACTAAACCTTCACTTTGCTTATCAAGGCTTGCACCACCGACACCAACTTAATGAATTTTTTTGGTTGTGCCGTCCATGCCCCAAAGCATTGTGTTTGGCATGCCAGATCCTGATGTGGATGTTTGTGCCCTGCAACATCAAACTTGCCAATCCTTGCCTACCAACAAACCATGACATGACATTGCAAAATTGCTCATCCTTCTTGTGCATCTCGTTAAAGATCCTATATTGCCTCGATGCCCACTTGCGTATCTTGCGTTCATGGCATTCCATGTTTCAATGGTCCTGTGCTGCAATTACCCTGGTGCTTCCAGCTTGTGGGACTACTGGGCTCTCTGGACTAATTGAAACTGGAAAGAGCTTCCACTTGCTTTGAAAACATGCTAAAGGTTTAGGGGATACGACCTTTAGCATGTTGGGATGAAGCTCACTGCTGGGATGTATGCGTGCTGGATGATCCAGGACGAGCTCACTGCAGGGATGAAGCTCAAAATCTAATAGACACATGCCCTTTGAACTGAATTCAGTAATATTGAGTTTGTTGTTCAGTGAATTTAAAAATCCTGGCTACTATGTGCTCCTTTCAATGGACGCCGACAGGAGGATGTGATCAGTTTGGAACTTGATGAAATCAGAGGAATTGGGATGACTCCGTGGTGCAGTTTGATAGAGGTCGACAACACAGTTCATGAGTTTGTTGTAGGCGACAGGACTCACCCGCAGACCAAAGAGATCTACATGAAATTTGATGAGGTTTCGAGAAACTGTAATTGTCAGGATATGTGCCTAATATTCCCATCACATTGTTTGATCTGGACAGAGAACAATGCTGAGAATCTTTTAGATCATTGCGAGACGCTGGAAGCTGCTTTTGGACTTGTGAACGCAAACCCTGCAGAGGGAGATTTGAGTGGTGAAAAATCACCAGGTGTGCAGAGACTATCACTCAAACCATAAAACTCGTCTCCCAAGTTTATGGTCGGGAGACTGTTCTCAGAGATTGTAACCAATTCCATCACTTCAAAGACGGGTTGTGCTCTCGTAATGATTTCTGGAAACTACCAATCATTCACAAAGACACTTCAAATTGCCATCAACTAGACAAAAACAATACCTACTACAAAGGAATCAATAAGGAAAGCGAATTTAAACAATTACTTTAGTTTCAGTAAGAATTTATTTTAACAAAGGAAATGGCTTTAACAATAACATGTTAACCTGGGTTAAAAGAGACGTTAGTTAGAGGAGAAAAGATTCGCTGGTCCCGAGGACCTTCAAACTTCGAAGGTTCCCCTCCCAAAATTTCTGACACATACATCAAGGCCTAAACTGAACCCATGTTAAACCCTTGGTTAGTTAGTTAAGGGTGGTTAAAAAAGGGTACGCATCGGACATTTTGGGCGGGGACCTTCGAAGTTTGAAGGTGGCCGGGACCAGCGAATTTTTTCCCTCGGTTAAAGAGAGGGTAGTTGGGTGTACATGTCAACAAGTTGGGGGTGGAGATCATATTTGCTCTCCACCACTGGATAACTAATTTTTTTCTCATCAAAAGGTAGTTTCATCCCCTCAAGACTTAGTTCCCTGCCTCCATGACCCAGAAAATGCACCATGCAACAATTCCTCTTTTCCACCAACAATATCTAAAGCTCCTTTCTTTACCCCCCACGTTCATCCACACTCTAAGCAGCACCAAGAAGTTGGCTGACAGTTGACTAGAGGCTGTGCAAACATAGGATCTTTGCAGATACTTGTATTCCGTAAAGTGTTTGTAACTCTAGGCTTTCATTTTAATATTTTTTTTTACCGAAAAAATCAAATACTGTTTCAATCCAACTGGATGGACAGAAATGGATCATTACCTCAAAAAGCTTGCAAGCACATTCAAGCAGTGCGATAGCCACCATGCTCTTGATTAAAGATAATACTTTTTGCATCCTAAGCTTCGAACCAAGAGAGTTCAAACTTCTTTATAGTAGATGACGTTTACAATCTACTAGACTGGCCAAACCAAAATTCAATACTATCCCACAGATCTAATAGACATATTAAGTTTTCAATCTTCTATAACATCAATCCAAAGAGCTTCAGGAAAAGGCAACAGGATCAATTTGAAGTTTGAGAATTTTCATTATTCGACCATAACTAATTTAAATTCCAAGCAGTAAGTCATTTCGTGGTCTCAAAAAATGGTGTATTATTTGCATTCTGTTCTGATGCAATCCAAAGAAATATGCCTTCCAAATCAAGTGGCACGAAGTCAAAGATCAAATGCTGATTGAAGCTGCATCGAATAAATGCTGGGAAAAGAGGTTCAGGTCGTAGGATTCAGAGACAATCGCCTTTTGAGAGGCATAACTTTTCAATCGAATATCAGATTGAGAAGCTGTTTGATGCATTGGAAAGCTATTTTTGATATCTACAACTGCTATCACACAACTTTTATCAAGATTTTAATGTTTTGGGCCTCAAAATAGTGTTTGAAGATTGACTATAAGGTTAATAGGTAGTTATAGAATTTTGATTTAGCTTATTTTATATTAATGGTTCAGATTAATTTATTAGTCCTTAAGTTAGTTTTTTGGGTTTTATTTTCTTATAAATAGCCATTAAGAGAGCATTTTAAAAATACTTTTGATAATTGAATGAAATTCGCCTTTGGGTTTACTTTAGTTCCATGGTGAACTCTTGGGATTCTTTGAATTAGCACCCTGAAGAAGTTTTTTGGGATTTTGTTCTAAGAAAGCCTTAAAAGTGCGTTGAGTCAAACTCCGTCTGCGTTATCTAGTATCAAAGCAAGTTTTATTCCTCAGAACTTGGATTTTAATCAACAAAAGGCATGCCGCCGAAAAAAGGAAACAACCGCGATCTCACTAATTGGGTGGAACGATAAGAAAAACGGGTGAAGAAACTCAACGGATCATTAAAACGAGATACATGAGTGAAACCACAACTTTTGCATCTATTGGAGTGGCACCCGAAGAATCTACAGGACACCGAAAATCCATTGAGCAACTGTGAAGATGACTCATCCAGCATGGACGTCCCACCTAGGACCTCTCTAGTCCATTGTGATGATGAACTTTGACGTCAAAATCGTGATCGCGGTGAGTATCCTAAGGAAGAGAAATCCATCGCTATAATAGATTGGGAATCACCACCAATCTTTAATGAATATCCAGAGGAAGAGGATTCTATTGTTGTTGAAAGCCTAGTTCTTGATTTATCATTTTTAATGGCAACAAAGTAATCAGTAAATCGCTTGATGTGATGATTAAAAAAGATAAACTTAGATTTATTAGCAAAAGAATTAGAAGAAATCAAGTTTGAGATTGTGTGAGCTCAATCGATACATTCAAAAAAAAATTGACAATTTGGAAAAGTGCATACTGATATCTTTGTCGACTTACATTAATCCATTTTTATCGAACTCTCTAAAAAATTCTTCTATGATAAAATATATGATCAACTTTGAAATTGAAAGAAGTTGTGAAAAAATAAATTGAAGAAAAAAATACAGAAGAAGCATTGTGGACCCATTTAAAGAGGGCATCAAGCCGATCTTGAGGATGATTTTTTCTCCAATCGCAGGAGAACGACGCAATCCAAAGAAATAAGCCTTCCAAATCAAGAAGCAAGAAGTCAAAAATCAAGTTTCAACTGTAGCTTGCATCAAACAGATGCTAGGAAAAGAAGTCCAGATCATCGGGATCAATCGTGAATTAAGGGTAGCTTAGTCATTATAAAATTTAGATTTAGGTTATTCTAGATTACTGGTTCAGGTTAATTTATTATTCCGTAAGTTCGCTTTTAATGTTTTATTTTCTTATAAATAGCCATTAAAAGAGCATTATAAAAAGACTTGATTATTGAATGAAATTTGTTTTTAGATTTAATTTTAGTTCCATAGCGAACTATTGAAATTGCTTTGATTAGCACCCTACGGAGTTTTTTACAGTTTTCCCTCTAACAAAACTTTAGCAGTGCGTTGAGTCAAACCCTGCCTACATTATGTTCACCTTAGCAGTGCATTGAGTCAAACTTTGCCCGCATTATGTTTGCCGACTATTTTATCTTCTAAATTTCTCATTTTGTAATCTTTTCTATAGTAAAGGAAATTTACAAGCAGCACAAGTGTAACAAACACAGGACCATGATTCGATGCATAAACAACCCTCCCTAGGATATCTGTTCTAGTTCGAGAAGTTCAGTTAGCAGGCAGGAACAATACTAAGTCCATTTGAGAAAACATTGGTCCCGCTAAATCTTGAGAAACCATAATTAAGTATCCTCAAACATGCTACTACCTTCGTAAAAGTCAAATGACTGCAGCTAAAAATAGCCTCAGAATGGCAAAACTGTAACCTCATAAAGCCTAATATTCTTTAATGTCAACTAATATATAGTGCCCATAGAATCTCAAAAAGCACTGGCTTAGAATCTAACTTGTCCCTGATGAATCCACTAGAGTTAAGGCTCAAGGTTTCCCATACTGCTTCCATCAAACCTTGGGTTGGATGGCCCTGAAGAGGGACCAAGAAAGTGGTCAATAGCAAGCAAATACATCTGAATATATCCACAGATGAGTAAACATCCACACAGTTCCCACTTCATAAATCTCCTAGTAGACTAAGTAGAACCTGAAATATTGCACCCTCTAATTGTGAATATTCAAACAAACATTCTATGCTACCAAGACAGAAAGGTCACACAAATATTTCGCCCAAATCATGTCATAGAATGATATTCTATTGTCAACTCCTTAACTTCTCAATACATAACCGTAAATACTCGAAGTCCAAATACAGAAGACCCTCGTTTTTTATTACAGTTCTCCAAAACAGTCTGGTACCATTAACGGAGTCAAAAATAAGCAACGGGTGGGGGGGCATTGAATAGGCTCCACCTAGGTGATTCATACGCCAAAAATTAACAAAACGTTAATAGAAGAAGAAACCAAATACATGCTAAGATGGACCAAGCAACTAATAGGTGATTCATATGCTTGGTTCTTTGCTTGTAATTTGAAATTTTTCCATGTTGATAAGATGCCTACAATTTTCAATCGACAACTAAATTGTAGTATATAGAATAAAAAAGAATCCAAGCAACTAATAGACTCACCAGACTACAACCATCTGTTTAACTGAACCAAGCATCAAAAGGGAAATAAAACAAAGCAAAGCCATAAAGAAAGGGAAGCATTGTCAAGAATAACACTGCAGTATATAATAGTTGAAATTAAAACATATAGATAGATGAGAATTCCTCACTTTTACAAGAGCTGTCAGAGGGAGCTCATACTGCCAGTTAAAAGCAAAGCAATGAACTGAATTGAGACCAGCAAGTGATCTATAGACATCATCTAAATAAGCAGTTTACATTCTGCTATTCATTCAGCTTAAGAGATTACAACATTGGACCCCAAATTCCTTTCCAACGATATCCTCGAATATCAAAAAACAGTTGTTGCAGCCAGTAAAGTTGAGTACAACACGGACAAATGACTTGAGGCCTAGGCTGGCATTCAGTGACTATGCTTGGGAACGAATACGTATAATGAGAGAAATTATTTTTGAGCTTATTTTCTCACAAAAATGGCATCGGTACATTAGCCACACAGTCGAAAACCAAGATATTAACTAACAAAAATCCATAACAAGTGCATGATATGGATTTTGGAAATCATTTTAACCACTTAAATTGTGGCATCATATCGATTGCATTGACTCCTATCCATTCAATCAGCAGAACTATGAAAGGATATCTTCTCTAGTGATTAGCAGAATTTCTTTACTATGGTTGTTCTCAAGGCATTTGTTCCATGATTCTATCAGGTCTAGAGAGAACCAATACGCCTAATTCCAAAATGCTCATGACAACTTGCATTCAGACTGAAAAGAAATTGAATAATCTCATTTCCATTTATACCTTCAAAGATAACAAGCCCGCAATGAAGTTAAAATCAACAATGGAGACACTTTCTTTTTAAATTAAATGAGAAACATAAAATTGAGCCTGCGAAAAATACTCCAGCTTGGATTGCTTCAATCTCAACAAAAAACCAAAATATCGCCCACAGTTATTCCTCACCTTCGTGTTTCCTCCTCTTCTTAATCCTGCTATGCCGCTCCTCCGAGTCGTCCAACCCTCCATTTTCAACCCCTGCTTTCTTCCTCTTCTTTCTCTCCTTACTCTTTTCCCACTCAATTTCAACAATTCCTCTGCCTTCTCTTTCCTCGACTTCAGGACGATGATCACTTTCCTTCTTCTTTTCCTTTCTCCCACTTTTTGTTCCCCTGTCATCCATATCCCCTCCTTCAGAATTTCTAGAATGCCTGAGACTCTGTTCTTCTCCGAAATCCAGAATTCGGCCTCGCTCGACAGTAGCTGTAGCCAGTCCATCTTCCCTATGGCTTTTTTCAACGTCCGTTAGGTTTCCGTTATCTAACGTCTCCAAAGGAGTCTTCTTGCGCTTTCGTTCGGACCGTCCAACTTTCAGTTCTCTATGTAACTGAAACATCTCGTTGAAGGAAGCCGAAGCGCGTCTCAAATAGGCCGAAACAGCTTGCGAAGCTCCGGTATCGGCTGAGACAAAACTGTTTAGAACTGAAGCGGCTTTCGAGAGGGAGATTGGCTTGGAAGATATGACTGATCCCGAAACCCTCTTCATTTTCAAGATAGAAAAAGCGAAATGATAGAGCGAGCGACAAATAGCGTCAGCAGAGTCTCTCTCTCTCTCTCTCTCTCTCTAGGCTTTCTGCAACTTGTTTTCACTTCTCTTCTCGAGCATAACAGTTTCTAGGGTTTCTGAGAGAGGCAACGCTTAGCACTCTCTAGGGTTCTGCAACTTAGTTTTAACTTTTCTTGTCAAGCAGACAGGACTGATTAGGGTTTATGAGTTTCAATAAGACCAGGCAGCGAATCTTTTCTCGGTTTATAGTTAGCATTCGCATCTTGTACTCGCGGTGTTGGTGACACATGTCCTGGTTTGCCACGTACCCATCCAAATGAATAGTGTCTTACGTGGTAAACAGAGAGGCGTAGGCTCAAATTCTTGTCGTACAGGATGAGTAACCCTTCGCTGACACTGACAGCCCACAATATGAGCCACGTGGCATATTTGTAGATTACGCTGACCGTATGGATGTTAGGCCAATCCCTAGGTGGACTACAAACCAAAAATCAGCCTTATTAGTGATTTCAAACCTTAGGATCCTTGTACCCCAAATAATGGTCAATAATGCTGAAATTCCAACGGTTAAAATCAACCCATGAAAATGACTCTCATCCAACGCTTAGAAATCACTAATAGGGTTGATTTTGATTTGTAGGTCCACCTAGGGATTGGACAAATATTTATAAGGTCAGCGTCCTCTAACAATGTGCCACGTGACTCGTATTGTGGGCTGTCAGCGAAATTTTGCTCTCTCAACTGTTACGTGGGGGTGTCAATCCGGCCCAGTTGCAAGGTACCCGGCCCTTGAAAAGCCCCAAAGAGAGAATTTTTTAATAAATTCCAAGCCCAGGCTGGGCCCAAATATGTAAGCCCTTTCTACGCAAGCGACGGGCTGGAGTAACACTCGGTAGAGCCCGACCCGGCCCATTGATAATACCCAATTTGCACTGAACTCAGCAAATCATTTCTGTATTTTTTTTTTAAATTACATTATACCCTTATCTCACCATAGAGTCGTCCTCACCAAAAATCATCCCATTCCAATACTTCTAATTTATAAATTGGCCCACGACAATTTTTGTTGTAAAAAACGTTGTATGAAATAGTTGTCTCACCAATCCTCAATGCTCTTCTTCTAGGCCCTGATCCGACCCTCCTCGCCCTTGAGGGTACAGCTAGGGCCTAGCTAGTTCAGGCCCTCCAAGGACTAGAACCGGGCCGGGCTAGGGCCTCACTTTGTGAGTGAGAGTCGAGCTAGGCCCTACCCTGGCCCGGCCATTTGACAGCCCTACTCTTATGGTTGAGGTACTTAGGGAATCAAGCTAAACCCATTGGCCCCACAGTTTGGCGAATCCCCACTCGTCGTACGTCCTAGATCAACAACGAAATCAGATGATCATAACCATCAACCCGTAAACTTCTTATTTCTTTTTTGGGAAATTTTGACTACCCACATGTTATATTTGAAATTTGGCATAACCCCGTTACAATTTGAAAAAATCAACTTGTAGATACGACCCGATCCACCATCGTTGACCCAAATTAACTAATAATTTTTTTAAACTAAGTAAATATCCCTGTCTGATGGGATTGTGAAGCGTAATTAGCCGCATATGATACCTTCATGTGACAGGGAGTGTGCTACAGTTGCCAACAGCGCCCCGAGATGGAAAATTTTGTTAGTTTTCTTTATTAAAATTATGTTCCTGTGGATTAATATGGTCCATTCATTATAAGATCAAATCCAACGATTATCTTTTGTTTCAGGGCAAAAGATCTATATATTATTTTGGTAATGTGAGTAAGGAGAATTATGGAGGTTGGGGTTTTGGGGTTTCTTAACGAGCGCTCTAACCCGTTACGTTATTTCTGATTTAACCCTAACCCCGTTATAAGGGCTGTTATAATGAATATATCGTCCATTGTTTTTTATAACGCTATAAAATATAACATCTGTTATTTAAGTTATTTTAAATTTTATTTTTTATTTGCATTTTGAATTTCAAATTCATAATCCGTCATAAATTCTCACAAATAACGGGTGTTAAATCTATTATAAAACCATTATAACGGCCATTATTTGTGAAAGTAATAAAAATATCCGTTCTTTTTTGTACCGTAAAGAAAAGTTTGAGAATAATTCAAGTTTGACATTCAAGAATTCATTAAAAAAATTGGCAAAAAACCAAAAATTAATAAAGTTCAACTTTCTATTAAAAATATTTTTTTTTTATATATTTCTGGAATGATCTTCAAATTATACGTTAATTATTCAGATAATTCAAAAATAAATGATTTTTTTTTCTGAAATTTTGAAAAGTTAGGCCGCATTATATGTTTCTTCGACGTATGAAGCCCTACTTGGTAGCGCTGCCAGCGTCGCATGTATTTAGTGGTGTAGCATCTAACAAATATTTAAATCGAGCCTACCATTTTTTTTGTCAAAATTCTCCCTAAGGCCTTGCTTGGTAGAACCAAAAATGTTTGTGGCATTTGCGTGTGCTTGGTGGCGCAACATCCAACAAATATTTACATTAGACCTAATCATTTTTTGCTAAAAAGTGGTCTAATGTTTGCAGCCAAAAAGTGGCAGCAAATAGCTGCAAACAATAGGCAAATGACTCTCTCATCCCCCTTGGTCTCCCCCGACAGTTCTTCCATCTCCAACCATACGAATATTTTCCCGCAAATGTTTGTCCCAACATTTGATTATCAAATATTTCCCTGCAAACATTAGACAAACAGCTCTCTCCTCTTCCTTGGCCATGCAAAAAAACAAACATCTGATTACCAAACATTTGCCTGCAAACTACATACAAGATACCTAGCAGGGTTGGGTTCGGATCAATCGGGGTAACCAACAATTAGATACTCATTGCACCCCTAGCATGTCCGTCATGCCGCCTTTTTGTACAACCAGTTACTAGACTAAGACAACATATTCGTTCATGCCAACCACTAATGTTACGTATAATGGAAGCCCACACCATTAGCTTGCGTACCATGATGTCACACTCAAAGGTGAATGGCATCAAAGTCTTCTCTTTTTTCTTTTTCTATTTTTTTTGGTTAAAAATTGGCATCATAGTCAACTAATCAAAAGGTCCTTTTTTGGAAAATGTTAGCATGCCCCTTGGGATGATACCGTAGCACGTCGTCCCGTTCGTTCGACTCATTGATGCTCTTCAAGAAAAAATAAAAAAATTGTAGTCTTTAGGATACATCATACATGTGGTGAAAATCGCCATGACAACTTTGAAGAACATCAATGATTTGAACCATTAACAACCACTTTACTCTAAAAGCTTAAGCTGTTAGAGGGAGCGCGTGATAATGTATATCAAAGGGTCGGACCACGAGTCTAAAACAGGTGGAGTGCTGGCCACACAGCCAAACAATACACTCCAACAATACCCCATTAGTACTTTGCCGGAGACTTGAACCCGTGACCTATTAGGACTTTTCTGCTTTGACACCATGTTAACAACCACTTTACTCAAAAAGCTTAAGTTGTTAGAGGGAGGCGTAACAATGTATATCAAAGGGTCCTCCACGAGTCTGAAACAAGCAGACTGTTGGCCACACAGCCAAACAATATACTCCAACAATACCCACTTTAGCATTTTGCCAGAGACTTGAACCCATGACCTATTGGGACCTTCCTGCTCTGATACCATGTTAACAATCACTTTACTCTAAAAGCTTAAGCTATTAGAAGGAGGTGTAACAATGTATATCAAAGGGTCCACGAGTCTAAAAGAGGCGGAGTGCTGGCTACACAGCCAAACATGAACAATCTGCTAAATTATGTCCAGGACCATACTAATGCCAACACTGGTGTTTTTTTTTTTAATAAGCAGACAAAGGTTTGAATTTTAAGTCATATCTATTTTAAAGCCAAAATTTGGGTTGCCACACGATGTTCACTGTGAATTACTCCCATTAGTGGGGTTCACACGAAAATCATGTTGTGCAATCCAACCATAGATGAGTTGTCCACACCCCTTTTGTTTGGTAGGGAAGCAGGTTAGTGGGTGAAGGCACGTTCCAAACCCAGCCCTAGTATCAATACTAACAAACCTTACCAACTTAGCAAACTCACTCTAGCGGACTAAACCGAAAAAATTTAGATGCAGTCGATGCAGAGGGCCCTCGTGGCCTTGCATAGCTCATTTCTGTGGGCCCACTAACACATGGGTGTTTAGTCCACCATATACATGCCAAAAATCGGTTTGATTGGTTTTCACTAGCCATATGGATTTTAGCATTTTTTTAGGATTGATATTAGTCGTTGAATTCGAGCATGGTTTTTGTATATTTTTTTGGGTACTTAATCCAATGGCTGCAAATTATCAATCAAGCCTATTTTTGGTATGTATATTCACCAAGGGGAGGACTAAACATCCATGTGGTTAGTGAGCCCAAAGAAATGAGCTATGTAGGGCCACTAGAGGCCTCTGCATCCACCGCATCCAGAGTCCTCTGCATCTAAATTTTTTCCGACTAAACCCCCATCACAAATTAGGCTATTATTCTCCCCACCTAAAATCTGGCTGGATAGTCTTATTTAGTAATTGCTTTAACCAAGCTTGGACTAAACCCCTATCACAAGTTAGGCGACTTAGGCTACTGGGGTTTTATTCTCCCCACCTAAAATCAAGCTGGATGGTCATATTTAGTAATGGGTCGGGCTCCGTTGACAGCCCTAAAATGACAGGATACTGTACAGGACACAAATATGTGCCACATGGCACTCTTAAGAGGACTCTGACCGTATGGATGTTTGGCCAATCCCTAGGTGGACCTACAAACCAAAATTCAGCCTGATCAGTGATTTCTAGGCATTGGATCTTTGTACCTCAAATACTGCTATAATTCCCACAGTTGAGATCAACCCATGAAAATAAGTCCAATCCAACGTCTCGAAATCACTAATCAGGCTGAATTTTGGTTTGTAGGTCCACCTAGTGGTTGGCCAAACCTCCATACGGTCAGAGTCCTCCAAGAATATGCCACGTGGCATATATTGTGTCCTGTACAGAATCCTGTCATTTTAGGGCTGTCAACTGAGCCTGACCCTTTAGTAATTGCTTTAACCAAACTATTGCCTCTTTATGGGTTTTTACTCACTTTGAAAGGGTTTTGTGTGTGTGTGTGTATGTGTGAACTAGAATTAAGTGAATACCTATAGTGTCCAACTGTACACTCACTTAGAACTATGTCCATAAGGTGGTCCATTTAAATCATGAGTGAACCTTAAGCTTCCTCTACATTTGTCCATATAGAATGGTAGGTAGGTAGGAAAAATAAAGAGGTGGTAATTACTAGTATTAGATACCACTTCTTTGAGTGCAAGTGAAGCCAAGAGCAAACACTCATCAACTGCACATTATAATGTTCAAACTACCTCCACAAAAGAAGCACAAAAATATCATTTAAAACCTCTCTTTTACTTGGTGCTTCTTCATTTCATTACTACTAGTCTCAGACTCTCTAAATGATGGATGTTTGGAAACAGTTTTTTTAAGTCAGAAAATGTTGTTTAGCTATGTGCCCAGCACTCCATCTCTAATAAACCCATGGACCCTTTGATATATAACAGCTTAAGCTTTTAGAGTAAATTCGTTGTCAACCTGGTATCAGAGCAGAAGGTCCCACTAGGTCACAAGTTCGTCCCTGGCAATTGCTGAGAGGGGTTATTGTTGAAGTGTGTTGTTTTGCTATGTGGCCGGCACTCCGTCTCTATTAAACCCGTGGACCCCTTTTATATATATTGTTAAGCCTCTCTCTAACAACTTAAGCTTGTACAGTAAATTGGTTGTCAACATGGTATCAGAGCAGGTCCCACTAGGTCACAAGTTCGTCCCCAACAAAGGCTGAGAGAGGATTTTGTTGGAGCGTGTTGTTTGGCTATGTGGCCAGCACTCCATCTTTGTTAGAGCCGTACGTAGACCCCTAACAGCATAAGCTTTTAGAGTAAATTGGTTTGTCTATAAAAAACTACCAATTTGACACAAAATTAGGAATTTTGTGCAGTCTCTTGTGAGTCCTTGTTGGTCAAAAGTTTTCGGTCTTCCTTTACTCATTGGACACAAAATCAATTAGGTATAATGATTGAAAACATTAGACCCATTTCATTTATTTCGACAAACAAAAAGATAGGGTGGGTGATCAAGAAAATATTGGATAATCAAAGGGAAGCGATCGTCCAATTGGATTGGTTTTGAACGAATGAGGCTCAGTATGATTGCCCTGAATAAATTTTGTAGAAATGATTTTTGCATAGAAGGCTATGTATGGTGATCAACAAAAAGTTTTACAGAAAAATAATTTGTATGTCAAGAAGGGTTGCTAAATTTCAACCCTTTCAGTTGCTAAATCCAAAAGGGAAATTTTATTTGCACCCCACAAATTGTGCAAGCACCCCATGCCCCCCATCCAGTCCATTGAATTTGTTTTCCATGGCTAAAATCACAAGGACATTGTTGATCTAGAGGGAAAAAAAAACAAAAACAAAACAAAACAAGGTCTACTAATCTGATGGTTAAGATCATCTAATCTAGTTATTTTTTGTCCAATTTAAAAGGGACCCACTGATGAAAGGCCTCATAGCATCAGGAAGATTTATAGTAATAGGGACATTTCGGTCATTAGATCCATAAATATTAAATAAGAGTACTAGGGGATAAATAACACAGCGAGGAGTATGAGAACAAAGACAAAACAGGGAGATCACGTGACAAGAACAGCCATAAGCGGCATCAGCATGTTTGTCTTCAAATTTTAAAATCTGGACACTCCCCCGGGCTTTCTTTTTCTTCATTAAATGCACGCCGAGTAGTGAATTTACCCATCTGTGTTAAGCTACTGCTGGTAATAATCCCATGTAGTTCTTATACATACAAACATTTTGTATGCACCATCTCTACCCACAATCAGTGCACATCTCCAACAATCTGGACAGTTCATTCTCAATGGGCAACTACTATTTTAACCAACGGTTAGGATCATTGTATTAGGTGGCCCATCAACGGGTGCTATGTGTCTACAAACTTTTAATTTGTAGGAGACTCACAGAGATTAACGAAGAAAGCATCAGTAACAAAGAGAGTAAAACTTTGATGACAGCTTGCAATATGAGACACGCGGCACGCTCTTAGAGGACTATGACCGTAAGGATGTTTTTCCAATCAATAGATGTACCTACAAACCAAAAATCAGCTTGATTAGTGATTCCAAACCTTTGGATCTTTGTATCTCAAATAATGGTCAATAATGCTCAAATTTCCACGGTTAAAATCAACCCGTGAAAATAATTCCAATCCAACACCTAGAAATCGCTAATCAGGCTGATTTTTGGTTTGTAGGTCCACCTAGAGATTGGCCAAACATCCATATGGTCAGAGTTCTCTAAGAGTGTGCCAAGTGGCTCATATTAAGCGCTGTCATCAAAGTTTTACTCACAAAGCAAGTAGTTACTGCAGAGTACTGACTGTATTAATATATGATAAGGGAAAGAGTCCAAGTCTCCTTGGTTTGCTAACAATGTTTGTAGCATCTTCTTTGTTTTCAGAAGCAGAGATTCTTCACGCCATTGTTGTGAAGCTCTCTGATCTGAAAAAAGGAAAAATGTTAGTTGGGGTAATGTGTCCTTCAGATTTCAAAAATTATATCTGAATTGTGTTGTTACAGAGAAGCTTCAAGTCTAATTTACAGGAGAGACGACCAAGAACAAAGGAAGAAAATGATGGCTGGTGATGATGGATATGGTAAATGGAGGTGGGTTCTTATTCATTTCTTGTTTTGTTTTGAATTTTGTCTTAATTTTCACATCTTATGATATGGGGTTTCTCTCAGAGAGAATATGATGGAAGGAGAAGATGGTTTAAGGACTGTAGAGTCTTTAAGGGGAAGATTGCTTGCAGAGAGAGTAACTTCAAGGGCTGCAAAAGAAGATTCAGAGTTCATGGGGAACAAGGTTCTTTCCTGATACTTTTTGTAGTTTTGGGAATGTTTTTGTTTATTTTTTGGATTTTTCTGTTAATTTCCATGGGTTCCTGCTCTTACAATTGTTACTTCTGATGCATCTCTTTGATAAACTAGGAACAGATCTGCAACTTTTTTTTGTTGACCTGCTTTCTGTTCCCTGTTTTTTTTAATCTTCCTACATTCTTGATGGGTACAGCTGATAGAACTAGAAAGACAACTGAAGTTAGAGATTGAATCCAGGAACAAAGCTGAAAAGAAGTTGAAATTCCTAATGAAAAAATTGGAATCCCTGAAACTTTCACCTGTTCTTGACCATTCAAGTTTATTGGAGAACATTGAAGGTTCCAGTAGCTCATCCATAACTTCCTCGGGTACCAAAGAACAAGAAGAACAAAAACCCGGTTCCCAAACACCTGACTCTGTAAAATGTAATAGTGCTGGGGAGATGGCGGAGACAATTCATTCATTAACCTCAGTAGATCTCAGAAATGATAATCCAGAAACTGGCATTGACAATCCAGGCCATCATTCTAATAACAACATTGAAGATCCTTCTCCAGAAAAACCCAGCAAAATTAAAGACAGTATGAGCTCCAAAGAATTGATAACAGAGGATCTCAGGTACTTTTCCAAATTCAAAGTTGTATTCATATCTTCTTTGGCTGTACTTTCTCTGTTTTTTCTGGGATTGGTAAGGGAAATTAAGATTCAAGCCTGCTAATTTGTTTCACGTCTTCTTCCAGACAAGCTTCACCTGGCGAAAAAGAAAATAATCCAGTGGAGTATGTGGATAACAGACTGGCGTTAGTTCCTGTAAGTATATGTCCTACCTCACAGACTTGTGAGGCACAGATCAACAATGAGAACGTCCGTGATGTTCTTGCAGCTCTAAGACATGCCAGGGAACAACTTCAGAACTCAATGGGGAGAAGAGATGTTATTTACTCTCATTCAGTTGGGTTGTGTGGTGTGTAAGAGAGAATTCTGCTTTCCAAACTTCAAATGTTAGTAAGAGTTGGTTCCAGATAGTGATCAAGAACCTTGCTCAGTGATCAAGAGTTGGTTCAAATGTTATTTACTGTATGTTTGGTTTTGATTGCATCATCTACGCCTTAGCCGGAAAGTTTGGTGTCTGCAACATGAATCCTATTTCGCCATTTCGACTCTGTTATGAAACAATCCACCTGATGTATGTATTTTGTTCCAACTGCTAACCTTATTCTTTTCTTATAGGCCCGTATACAATTGAACCATGTTGGGTAGTTTTGCCTGTTTGTTGGACCCTTGTGCTATAGCTGGAAAAATTAAGCTCCACTCAAAGGGTGTCATGCAAATCAATGGTCATCCATCAATACATGGTGAGGTGAATGGCCCTTGGTTTAAGGTTTAAGCGACGCCCTTTTGGTGAAGCACTGCATGAGGCAAAATTTTCGGGAAAAAAAAATGAGTCTTTAAACTCAATATTGCCGCAGCCTCTCTCTTTAACCAGGGTTAATCAAGGGTTTTGTTGTAACCCGTCGCTTTCTGACATATTTGCATACTCAAGTATTCAACCCTTTGCATTGGTTCACCCAATTTTTCCCAGCTATAGCCCATCCAAGAGACGGTCTATGAGTTTACATTACATATCGTAGGTTGTGGACTACATGTAGGGTGAAGGCACCAACAACCATATACTCACGCCAAGCCACAAAAACAAAACCAAAAAATAAAAACATGCTGACCAAGAAAACTGTGAGTACGATAGATGCAAAAAAGCCCACCAAGAAACCAAGAGTAAAACTTCTATCACACGAAATTGTAAATCACACAATCACAAGCCAATGATTTCTCAGCACGTACACAAGTGCTTTTGCTTTTTAGGTGTACGTGCCAACTCATTGGCTGTGTTTGTGTGATTTCCAATCCGATTGTGACAGAAGTTTTACTCAGAAACCAATTATGAGGAAATATGTCATTTGTGCTGTTTCACACGAGAGAAAATTCTGATGAGGTCAAAAATAAAAACAATTGATAATCTCAACCATCACTAACGCACCCAATTTGTAGACTGCTGGACAAGATTTTTGTTTCTCGAAATTGCAAAGAATAGAAAAAATATGATGCCCGCCAAATCAGATCATGGTCTTTTTAAACTAGGTGATTTAAGATGGGATCCAGTGTGAGGGTCTTGATGCCATGTTGCCAACACTTCTTCAACATCTAAATCCTATCATAACGCGAGCCAGTTTCATATAAGAAGAAACCAACTTCACTCCACAAATGCCCTTGACTCCACCTCATTCAAATCTTTTCAATCGATTGATCCTGAGAACACCAAATATATTCCCCCTTATTGGTTCTGACATTGTTCCGCAAAAGTAAACTTTTTAAAATCCTGTCACAGTTAATTTTTATTTTGAGTCATGCTAGTCATGATTCTTGATACGACATGAACCAGGTAGAATGCGCTCTGATCCTGAAAAACTTGCGTTAAAGAAATTTGATGAACTTATGCCTCCTTACAAAACATGCGGGAAGATTGATAATACAAACAGTGAAGAGCATTATGGGTCCAAAAAACATACAGGAGAGCCCTTTCACATTGAGGGCTCACCAAATCACCAAGAAAGAAAAGGAGATCGTTAACAATTCTTAAGACCGCTATTTTCTCCTCTGCGGGTTTGTATAATAGATGTCCATAATGACTTTTACATACCATCCTGGGTGAAACAGCAGCTCAAGGGACAATGTTTTTCAAAACTCATACAGAAGCAGATTTCCAGAAATCGAGGGGCTTCCTATGCTGAAACAGAAAGATGCATTAGACATGAGAAAAAAGGAAAATATTTACGGTTATTGGCAGCTAACGTGATTTAAAAAAATATTGATTCCTTAAAAGAGGTAGTCTATGTCAGGGCAGGAACATGGGAAGAAGCCATCCTTTCTCACCATCTAATCTACAGATTCTTTCTGAACCATCCCACCATATATTTTTGTCCTCAACAGACAAAAGAATACAGTACATCGGATGGTTACTGACTCTCGCCCGTTTAGCATAGGAGATCCCTAGATGGGATCTACAGAATGGTGGGTCCCAACCTCCATGGATGTGTGACAAATGCACAGCAGAGGCAGAGAGGGCAGCTTCTTTCCCACCTCTATCTGCACCCTTCACCCCAAAGCCTGTGCAAAAACTTTAGTTTTTTTCTGCTTCAAAAAGATACGAAACTGAACAGTAACATTTTCATAGAATTCACCTCGGATATTGGCATCTTAGTTCTCACCGAATCAATCAGTGAGAAATCAATATCAGCAACCGTAATACCTGTCGATATTCGATCTGGAACAGCAAAATAAGATGATCAGAGATGGATACTGCTGTTTCTACAGTTATGCCTAATAGTGTCATAAATGGCACTCTTAACAGCATATTAGCATTAAACGTTAATTAGTTAGTTTGAGAATAAGCTTCGTTGAGTGAAAAGAGCAATATTGTGTCAGAATGGAAGGAAGATGCCAACCCCTGTCTCTGTCATACATGCGGAGTATATGCAGGACAGTTGGACCCACCATTCGATGCTTAGGAGATCAAGAGGACAAAAAGCAACATAATCAAATGACCCTAACTCTCACATCTATTCATAGTATTTTGGACAGTCAAAAAAAGATACATTAATCCAGGAAGTAGTCTACAAATTGAATTGTTGCTTTTATCCAAACAAGTCAATTTTGGCCTAGGTGATCTCCTAGGTGGAACTCATAAGAATGGTGGGTCCCAACTGTGCTGGATGAGTGCCAAATATACAGTAGAGGCAGGGAGATCATTTGTTCCCATCCTCCCGCCTCTCATCCTAACTATTCCTCTAGTGAGGATCGGGATGCATCTCTTAACAGCTGTTTTGAGAAAATGAGAAACAACATGGTATCACTGGAAAGGATAAGGAGCAAGAAAACCACAGTTCTAAGGGAGCGAATCGTACAACACCAGAATAAGAGGAGATGACAGAGTATTTGAAGTTGAAGGATAGTTAGATCATCAAATTGAATAAAAGACATCAAGCCTCCCATGTGCAACTCCTGCTCTCTAGGGGTTTGGAAACACAGATCCCAAGTTTAGTCCAATAACAGATGTTGATGCATCCTGGAGGGCAATCTTTCTTGCAGGGTCAACCGGTAGAGTTTCCTTCTGAATTGAAAGCATCTATGGAGCAGAAAACACACGCAGGTCATCACATCTTGGAGGTGAGTCCAACTCCTGATGTTATTACCACTAGCACCTATTGTATTCCATTCCAAAATTTGCTCAAAAATGAATCCTTATGTCTTCCTGCACTGCGTTTATCTATATATGCAAGTGGATGTAATAAAGGGTTCATTGTTTGAGATATTGAAGGAAAACTTTGTGTAAGCTGCACTTGGTACATAACTTATATAATACACATGGACATTGCATACATAGTTTTGAACAAATATAGAAATTTATTACAACATCAGATATATGATACGTACAATTGACAAAGAAATGGTTTCTACGTGTTACGATGAATTCTTTTTTTCCCCAGGAGAGGTACCAGTGTGTTGTTCTATAAGTTAGTATGTTTCTTGTTAACAAATGTACCTAAGCTTGTCCTTGCCAAAAAAAATTCCAGCAAAATAGAAAAGCCTTCCTAGATTAAGATGCTAGGTCTCCACTCCTAAAACAAACACAAGAGTTTCCCCCATTTCTCTAGATGATTATAGTGTAGAATTGACTGAATTTACTGATGCATCTAGGAGATCTTTTTCTCTAAGAAGCCAATACTTCTGCTTCCATATTTACCCCTTAATTAAAAGTATTTACTGTGGGCAATGCCCCACGAGTTATGGCTGGAACTAATTCTCACCTGGTAGCCGACCTACAACCTTTCCCCACGGATCAATAATTAAGGTGTCGCCGTAACTTTCTCTTTTATCATTGTGCCTTCCAGCTTGTGCGGCAGCAACAACCTAATGACACTTATCATTAAAAATACTACTGAATCAAATATGAGATGCAAGATATTACATAGAATAAACTAGCTGAAACCCTGTTCAGCCTGAGAAGAACATTCTTTGAAAACCTTCAGTAAATTTCTGAGCAATGTTGTTAAAGTCAAATTGAATTATAAAGTCGTAAGTAGGTTTCAAGTCGTTGGATCGCAAGATTCATAAAGATTTTCTTTACGAGTTAAAAAATATGAAATAATATCCAAAAAGTTACAAAGAATATATAATATGCCCAACTGTTCCATAACCCATCATATGACAATGTCTTTACTAACAATTACAAATAACGACAAATTATTTCACCTAGCATTCCTAATATGCACTATAGTGACATTGTTCCAAACTTATAGTTATACAAACAAAAGATCCTTTCACAAAAAGAAAAGAAAAGAAAAAAGAATTTTTTTTAATAAGTATAACTTTATTAAGAAGAAAGGGAAGGATACAAAGAAGCCAAGTAGGTTGAGATGACCTACACTACGCTAAAACCAACAACCCAAAAACAAAAAGCAAAGGAAATACAGATCACGGAATATCTCTATTACAATAAAATCCCACCGAAAAACAAAATCTTCAAAGAACAAACCATGGCATTTCCCGGAAAAGTTTGACCAAGAAAACAACAGTCCCTTGATTTTTAGGATGATATTTGCCGTCGAATCTTCCTTTCCTTCGTGTATTGTCAAATTAAATACGTTTTCATCTCTCATCAACAATCTCAATTCTCAATCTTTCTATTGATGCATGGACATGCATTTCTTGTCATCCATGTTAGGTGGTGTTTCATATGGAAAATGTTACCAAGAAACTGTTTCCTACAAGAATTGCTTATTGTAAAATATTAAGTTTGCATTCTCCATGTTACCTGGGGAGCAACATGGGTACGACATTTTAAACTTAAAAAAGTGAAGTGTCAGGCACGGGTACAGCTCCCATTTTGAAGTGTCCAAGTAACATCAATGCTTCTTACTTGAATGTATAGTCAACCTAGAACCTTGAAAGTGAGCAAACAAAGAAAGAGAAAATAAACTATTAATGATATCCTTACCTGTAGAATAAGTGTACAACATTTCTCGTTCATTATTCACTTTGGGGGGGAGTAGTATCTTTACTAACTTTCTTTTTAATCTTTAAAGACCCTTTTAAGTTGAAATGTTAAAAAGGAACATAAGTCAAAAAATAAAAAAAAAGACCCACAGTTGATAGAGGAACTATATTAAAATGGTCTTATATCTGTGTGGAAAGACCGCAGAAAATATGTTATAAATTTGTTTAGTTAGTAGAAACGGCCACTGATTTTCATTTTTTTAGTGTGTAACATTTGGGAAAAAAAACAAAAAGCACAAACGTAAGAGTCAATGTTTTCACCTGAAAATGTGCCTCGTGTTTTTATTCAAATCGTAAGATTTAAAAGAATTGTAAGATTCAAATCATGAATTGTATTCGAATTAAAAATTCATATAGAAATCATAGAATTTTTATCTAAAAGGGATTCAGACATAAGATTCAAATCCTTTGGGTTAAGATTTGATTTAAATTGTAGGATTCAAATCGCAAATCATAAGATGTTAATAACAATGGTTGAGCAAAATTTAGAAATCACTATTACATGATGAGAGAAAAAGAAATAATAATTTGTCGTGCGATCAATCAAAAATTTCATTCTTTACTCGTTTACCTCCTGTGCATCTTGTGTTGGCTTGAAATTTGAGATTTTTCTTCATGGAGTCGTGGAAACAGTAAGGCATATCAAGAACTCTAAGAATGGCACTAAAACTAAACACATTTAAGGAGGATCAATAATTTATTCAACGACACAAAATAATACTGTTTCTTTGATGACTAATAAGATTTTATTGAAGAAAAAGCAGAAAATCATCGAACTAAGGATGAGAAACAACAAGTGGCTACACAAAAAGGGGAGTGCGACCCTGTGCACGATCATTTGACACTGGCAACTAGATATCAAGGTGCTCAATTTGGTGATGGGCCTAAAGAACAACATAGTTGCATTATTGCTAGTGTAGATCTTTTTTTTTTTGATAACGCAGGTATCCCCACACACATTGGTGATGGGACTAGTCCTACGGTTGTGCGCGCTTACCCAAGCCTTCCCGTACACACAACACGGTTTACGCAAGGGGGCGCAGTCTCGAACTCACAACCTTGGGGAGCATCCCCAAGTCGCTACGTCTTACCACTGAACCACTCCCCTTGGGGGTCAGTGTAGAACATTTAACTGAGTCTTAACTCTGTCAATCGGATCAGATGGAACTCTTTCACAATTTTCCTCCACAATCTATAAACTTTTTACGAAGAGAAAAGAAATATAGAGAATGAGAGACAAAAAGAAAAAGGATTAGAAGGGAGAGAAATGCTGATGCTTTTTTATTATAAAATAAATAAATAAAATAGAAAAGTCATAAAGCATGGAGAGATAAATGTTTTTATCGACATTCAACAATATAATGAGAACTTTATTGTCATGTGTGGTTGAGTAAGTGGCAGAACTAACGAAAATAAAAAGAGGAACTAAGCCTTGTTGAGAAAGACAAGGAGAAGAGATTATAAGGCCCTCTCAAATAAATATATATATATATATATACACTTTGATTTTGTGTTTGCATGTATAAATATATAGTTAAATCAGTGCTTGACACTTTATATTAAATGTCAGACACTTGTAAAAAATGAAAATTAAAGTGTATGCACCTTACTCAATATATCCTCTTCTGTGACACCTTATCTAGGAGCACCAAGTACCAACGTGTCTGATGGCGTCACCTTGGGACATTACCAGCGTGTACCCTAGAGTGTTGTGCTGTGTCAAGGACTGTTGGCATGACCTAGAACCCTTAGTTTCAAGTTGTCTTGGTAACACTGGTTAGAGGATAGGACTCCAAACTTTCGTCATAGTTTAAGGGAAACAAATGATGTTGTATATATACATGTGCACACACAGAAACATATATGATCATCCATATAAGTTAAAAGAAAAAAGATTCCTGCTTTACCAATTGTCATTTTCAAGCAATACTTGTCTTATCATGGTAATTAGTTTGTAGGGTTTGTTCTTGATCGGGAATTTTCCTGATCTGTCTTTTTAATATATTCCTCATCCAAATGGTAAAAGATATAACAATAATCTGCAACATCATAGCTAGCCACTCTAGTTTGGAAATGTTATATGTAAAAAATTCAATGATCACAAACATTAAGATCAAAAGAAAAATTAGAAAATGTTTTTCATAAAAGAAAAGGTTTCTCCTCCATCAGACTCGAGCAGACAAGCAGTACTTGTCTTATCATAGTAATTAGTTTGCTGGGTTTTGTTCTTGATCAGGACTTTCCCCTCCTCGTTCTTTCTTTTTAGTATATTATGCATCCATTTGATAAAAAGATGTAATAATAGTCTGCAACATTATATAGCCATTCTATTTTGGATGTGTATAATATGACAAATTCAATGGTCACAAAAAGTACGTTCGACTGAACAAAAACAATACTCCAAAGCAATTTCTCTGCTGCATTTCATCTTAGGAAAATCAGCAAACCGGCTATATATCAGCAAAATATAATCTTTTAGAACTACTACTTCAGTTACCGATTTGTAATTCTCACGAAAATGCCTAGACTAGATAATGAATTTGCATTACAAAAACCAAAGTGCAAATGAATACCATACATAGCATTGAGTCTCGATTGCCCGAGCACGAAGAAGAATCTCCCAGTGTGCCTCCCCAGTTACCTTTGTAAAAGCCGCAGGTACTAATATAACCTGCCAACCAGAGAGAGAGAGAGATTACAACCACAGTAACAGAACCACGTTACGTGTAACTAATGAAACCCATTTGTACCTGTGCTTGGTGTTGAAACCGTAGCTGCTGATAAAGCTCTGGAAACCTCAAATCATAGCAAACTGTTAGACCCAGACGTCCGATGGGACTGTCTGCCACAACGATATCCTTCCCTGAAAACTTCACAGCTTTAGAAGTCTAAATTCAAATTATGCCACTCACATGTGTTGAAGCAAGCTTACCTGAAAAAAATTGAGGAACATCAGTTTCTACGTGTGAAAATATAAATAAAGGAAACTCACATCAAGAACGGAGGAACGGAAGAAGCCATCCACCATGCCATACACATGGCTCACGTGCAGGGTTGTTGAGCCCCAAAAGTCAACGAGTGCGAACCAAATGCTATTTTCTGGCTCAAAGCTAAACCAACTGGATGAACAGAGCCATCTGATCTGTAGCATTTTTTTCTTGAACTGTCTACAATATTATTCTTCACTATCCAAATGAATAAAAAAGATCAGATGATTAAAATCATCCAATCGGAGTTATTTTTGACCCAGGAGGTCTAGGTGGGACCCAATTCAATTGTGGATCCTGAGTCCTGACTACCCTGCATGTGTCTCACATTTTCTGGTACAGGCAAGAACGATGGTTCTTCCACTTCCATTATCCTCACATTAGTAATTGTTACAAGCAAAATAACAGTAAGGTATTCTGGTCAGAAGAATTTAACAAGCTACACAACCAAATATCTTGAAAATCTAGTGGATTTGAGCTGATACTCTTGGAGAACAATACCGTATAAATTTCCATCAACTAATATGAAACATCAGATGCATAAGGCATTACATACCTGATTCTGTAAAACTACTTTCCTTGTATACCATCCCCCCAGGAACATCCACATCGAACCTTCAAACAATAGAAAAGAAGTTATTTTTAGAGCTTAGTATGCCAAAATGAATGCTCGGCACCAGAGCTATTGGAGATGTCAAATGTAATATCAATGTAATATATTGTTAGTTTATTCTTGTATTCAGATTATGTGACCTCAGGAACAATAAAGTAATACCTACACCTAATTTGTGCAAAATAATCTCGATGGATTGGAGAGATGACATAGTCAATGTCACCATATAAGCATAAAATGCCCCAAGGTTTATGCAAAGCTCTCTCTTATCACCAACTAATAATGTTAACCGGTACAGCAGTACCTGTTTGCAGATAAGACGATAAACAATCTACTCTAATATGCAGCTCGAGACAATAAGAAGATTAAAAATCAGATCTAGCTCTTTCAGCAGCTCTATGCAACTAATCATCTCCACTTGTCATCATCACTCCACCACTTGTTTCCATTTTTTTCTTGAAAAATCTAAAGATTGATCATAAAAACCTAGATCCCTGAATTTACTAAATATAGTGGGTAAGAATGTCCTCCCTTGGCTCTTAATTAAGAGCATTGGTGTGAGGGTTGGGGGCATTTTAGGATGGACGTAGCACTGCCAAACCCTTTCTATGTCCTTCGAGCATGTCGTGCTGCAGACTGAAAACTCCTACATGTTTCAGTGACTGAAAACTCCTACATTCCAGAAATAGCAACCAAAAGGTATATAAGGGCACCATCGCCCCCAAGTGTAACAATCTATAACACACTGACTTCTCGAATCCATGTAGTACAGCAATCAAAACTCATCCTCGAACTAGTCCTGCGTACATTAGCCATAGGGCAAGTACAAACCACCGGTCATTAGTTTCAGTCTTCTAGACTGCTCTATCAGTCTAGCTGAGTTGACTATGGAACAATACTTTATTTTTGGGGTTTAGGGTTTAGGGGTGTTGATATAGGGCCACCTGTCGTTGGACATTTACAATATCCAACTGTGAATGAGAGTTCCAGGCTATCTAGGGAATCTATCCCTTTTTTGAACAGAATATGCAAAACAAAAAGGGAAACCGGTTGCCATGGCCTCCCAGTTTCCTTTAGGTACACGTCACAACTTTATGGTCTTGGACACTAATATTATCTTTTTTTTAATACCACTATGGAACATTAATTTTCATTCACCAAAATGCTCCTGCTCGAGCAACAGCCAGCAACACTGTCAAAAAAATTGCAAATTCCATGGTGAGAACACTGCGTCAAGGCCATGGCTTCTACTGTTAGCGAGCTTGCTTAAGCTAAGGATCTACGTGGATGAGATAGACTAGGAGTAGTAACATTTGAAGCTTATCCGAAGGATATAAACAGAGGAAATCGGGTTGGAGGGATGAAAATGGGTAAAAATTTATTAGCTCAATAACAGAGAACCATGTGAGCAAATCATACATCTTAATTTGAAAAAAATAAAAAATAAAAATCTACTAATGACACGCAAACAGTTGTAACAAAACATCAAGCAGAAATCGCATTCTAAGAAGATGGGGTGAAAAGTGGAAAAAAGCATGAATATTTGTGGTTGTTTCATGTGGATCACAGGTTGTCCAATTAATACATAGATACTGGAGGGGGGAAAAGAGTCTAATCAAAAGGCAAGGTCAAAATTCCTACAAGTGCATCTTTCGAAATGTGTTTCTGATGTTCCCGGTATCATCAATTAAAACATGTGTATTGCACAAGTGTGCATCGTCAGATCCTTTCTCTTGGAAGCCTCCAAGTGACAGCCAGATGTTGGATTCTCTGTGAATCAAAACTGCAAACGAATCAGCTAAAAGACTAATAAAATAATCGCCGACAAACAAACGTTGGTGCCGTGAAATCTTGCCCCTTGGAGAACCAGTTATTTACCTTGCAAGAGAACAGTAATTTTGCATAATTGGTCCATCTAAAGTTTCCGCGATCTTAAGACTATCTCCATCCCTGGCACTCACGAAGGAGAAGTTTTCAGGGAAACAAAGCAATTTCGCCCCAGCAGCAACTGCCTCCTTCGCAAAATCAATTTGAAAAGTTCGAACATTAATATTTGAAACTATAAGTGCGAGAATTGAATAAATATATCAGAAAAACAATACGTTTCAGAATTAAAAATTTGCCTAGATAATCGAATTCGAGGCATTTGGATTTCTGCCCTAAACCCTAACAACATCCCAACAGAGGTGATCCTGTGCAGTACTTACAAAATTTTGCAGTCAAAAGGGTTGAGATTAATGGAATAAATGGATTTGAGACTCTTTGTGATCGATCGAAAAGTATTAAAAATATAAATATAAAAAAAAAAAAAAAAAACTTCGATTTGAGGCTTTATTCATCAAAGGAAATTGTAAAACGGAAAACCTTGACGAGGAGAGAGCAGGTGTTGAAGTTGGCAGCGAGATCGTTGATTGATGTCATCTGTGCGGCTGCTACTCTCACTGTGTTAGCCATGGAGTACTCGCAGGAGACGACGCGACACGGAATTGAACGGGGACGGGGACGAGGGCGAGGAAGTAGATGGCAGTTTGGGGTGAGATGACCGGCCATATTAGCTTGGATTAAACCACGGGGGGACAAATTAATGGCACGTGCTCTCTCACTCCTATATTCCAGGGCGGGAAAATGCCAAGTTCTTGACTTTTTTGTTGTCGCGACTGGCGACTTCGGTGTGCGGATTCTGGAATAGCTCTGGTAACAAACTCACGCAAATTCGACTCCTGCATGTTCCGTTACTTCTTTCTATTGCTTTGCACGGGTAGGGTCGATCGGTGACTTGTCAAATGGACCCGGCTCGCACCGGTTTTGCTGGGGAAATCTAGTCTGCATACGTTTACAGACTTGAAAGTATAAAACATTGTATCCACCGTTGGATGCTCCTTGAATGTTTAAATATTTTTAAGTCTACAAACGTATGCAGAATAAATTTGCCGGATTTTGCTTTTGATGGGATGAGCAGTCATTTGCAATTCAATCATTATGTAGAATCTATACCAGAAATCAGATCGTCATTTTTATACCCTACAGCTAGAGCTGTCAGATTGGTCAGGTTCAGGTTGGGTCTTGGTGAGTAAAACTTGCATCACAAGATGTTGTGACGGAAGCCGGTCACAGCACTCAATATGAGACACGTGGCATACTATTAGAGAACGACGACCGCATGGATGTTTGGTCAGTCCCTCGGTGGACCGGTACACAACAAATCAGCTTGATTAGTCATTTCTAACCGATTCTATTGAAGTTATTTTCATGGGTTGAGTTTAACGGTCGGAATTTGAGCATTATTGAGTGTTTTTTGGGTGCAAAAATCCCAAGGTTGTATATCACTAATCAGGCGGATTTTTGGTTTGTAGGTCCACCGAAGGACTGGCTAAACATCCATATGATCAGCACCCTCTGATCGTGTGCCACGTGGCTCGTATTGAGTGATGTGACCGGCTTCCGTCACAACATCTTGTGACACAAGTTTTACTCGGTCTTGGTTTGGGGTGCAACTTGGGCAAGTTCAAATTGACCTTGGGCTGGGATTGGGTTAGCATTTTTAGAACTCATGTTGGACGTGGACCAAGATTTCTAAACTTGACCAAAAATCCGATTGGGCTTGAACTGAGTCATCAGACAACCCGGCCCAACCCAAGTTGAACTTCTTCCTAAAATAATTAATAAATTGCTACTGGTCCTTTTTCTTTATCTTCTCATTTCCTCTATTCTTGTCCCGGTTTTTTCCCTCTCATATCTCCATTTCTCTCCTCTTTCCCCTCCTCTCCTCCTTGTTTTCTCTTCTCCTCCTTCCCTCTTTTCATCAATATTTTTTATCATATCTTCTCCTCCCCTTCTTATTTTTTCTCCTCACTCATTTCTCGTCTCTACTCTCTTTTCCCTTTTCATGCTTCTTTGATTATGGAATTATTTGATCTATGACTTGTTTATGTGCCATTTTGGTAGAGTTTTTATTGACTGCAATAATAAGTTTCTATAGTGCCTTCTTTGTAGATAAGGAAAAAAAAAAGGGAGAGGAGATGTGGCCAAGTTTGAGCACAATAAGAAGCGAAAGAAGGCCAAGGCTGCAAATAAGAGAGTTCTATTAGAGTTCCCATTTTTCTACCTCACATTTCCTCATTTATCCACTATTTTCCTCCATTTTTCATCTCCCTCTCTGAAAAATCTCGATTGTCAAATCCCATGAATACTTAGTTCTTCGGTAATATATACATTGATGTATCTCGAATCCCCTGAAGACTAAAGTGTCAAAGATCAAGTGGATTTCGACAAAACAAATCAAATAAGAATTAAAGCTGAAGAAAAATTAAAGCTCAACTGAAGACAAAGTCAAAGCTCAAGTACGTTCTCACTCAACGAACGTTCAACTATGAAGAAACTCGTGTTGCGGTTATTTACGTAAATCTAATGGTACACTGCGCATTGCCAACAGATCTAGATTTACCCTAAATGGTTCAGTGATAGTTAAGAATTATGTACGTGTTAAAAAGATAAATTCTAAAAATTTAGAAGTGTTCGGTTATGGACAAAGAGGTGCCCGACCAACCTTTTTGAGCGGGCGACCGAAGGTCCGGTCGACCGGCCAAAAAGGTTCGGTCAACCCTAACTCTCGGGTTCAAGATTTTGTGGTGTTAACCTGAGCGGGTGATCGACTAAAGGTTCGATCGACCAACCAATAATGCGGTCAACGCCACTCATTTCGGAACTTGTTTGACAAAATCTCTTAAGCGATTATAAACGCATTTTGGCCCTTCAAACAGTTATATTCGGTACGGTTCTATTGATGGGAGACCTACTTATAAATAAGAGCCATCTCCTTTTATTATAATTAATCTAATCAATAAATATCTATACTACACTATTTGATTATCATTCTTTAAGTCCGGATATCTGGAATTTGTAAGAGCTTCACCAGAGCAAAACTGTATATTCGTTGTGAATGCTCTAGTGTTTGAAAGAGACTATTTTGTATTATTATTATGCAAGCATTTCTTCCTAGAAGAGGGTTACTCTTGGCAGAGTGTTTTTTGTACGAATTCTTTTTCAAATGATTTTTCATTCGATCGTATTCATCGAAAGATAAGTATTCCTATAATCAAATATATTTTCGATAGAATTCAAAATTTATGAACACTGTGTATTTTGTGATTGATGGATGAGTGAGGACTCGTCTAACTGAGTTGTGGATTATAGATCCATGAGAAAAAGAATTTCTCTAAATCGACTATTGGCCTAAGCTGACTCTCCAAGTGAGCGAGAAGTGATTCTCGTTAGATTAAAACTAAGTGATATCTTAGTTAATTATTTATTTTAATTGGATATGTTGTAATACATAATTGAGATAATATAAGATTACTCGTGCTGAGTATTAGACAGTGGACGTAGGTGTGGAGTCACCGAACCACTATAAATCTGAGTCTTGTGTGATTGTGAATGTTTGCATATTTGTTTCTCAGATTTTTTCATATCTATGTTTTGCGGATGATTTATATTTTAATTACTCGATCCTTTTCCGCTTTGTGTGATCAATAATTTTTTAATCCATAAAGAATTTGCAGAGAAATTAAAAATTATCATATTCACCCCCTCTAGGACTTAACTTGGTAATTAAGATGGAATTTCACTCTCTTTTCTCTTCCCTCTCTCATCTCTCTCACTTTCATAGTTACCAACTCGACAAACCCAATGGACCCAATGAAGTCGAGCAGGTTGGGCTCGAACTGAGTCCCAACTTGCCCAAGTTGCAACCCTAGTCATGATCGACTTAAGAATGGTCCAATAGCACGGCGACTAGATCCAAACTCGTTGAGGTTTCACCAAATGGGATCCAAACCTGATTGTTGAATTGACCAACCTAACGTTGAGGTGTCTGGTCGATAAAATTGTTAAATATAATTTTAAGGACAATATATGCGTGTACTAATGGGCAGCACGTGTGTTACACATTAGTGATTCTAGAGGCATGTTTGAAAGAAGTGGCATATATGAATGTCACACCCCCAATATATGTATATTGAATATCTCGTCAGTGCAGAAACTTCAAGGCCGTGAATTGGGGCAAATCCCAATCACACGTGAAAATAAGAAAAATCCACAATTGCAAATCAATAACAAAATCAACTATATAATTGTATTAAAGGGTTCTAGAAACAATAAAATAACTGAAAGGAAAACCTAAACTACCACTAGAGTCCACCATTACAATTGTCCAATTGGTCATGAAAAGATAATTCACACGAAAGATAAGTCCAACTAACCGCAAGTAAAATCCTAATAAATCTCTCAATATGTGTCAAGAGATGTGTATCTTGAATACTGTGACCTCACTCTTTGCAATTTCACATTGGACAGCCAAAGCCCCCACAATATGAGCCATGTGGCACACCCTTAGAGGATGCTAACCATATGGATGTTTGGCCAATCCCTATATGGACCTATAGACCAGTAATAAGCCCCAATAGTGATTTCAGACATTTGGGTTATTATACCCAAATAATGGTCAATTCCAAGTGAGAGAGGGAGAGAGAGAAGATATGTACCTAGTGGTGGTCCTCCTCCTCCTCTTCTTTTTTCTTCTCTCTCGTGAGTTTGTTTTTTGTAGCTTATTTGCACACCAATAGGTAGGTGTCAATCAAAAAAAGGTGTGTGCAAATAATGCCACCCTTTATTTTTAACAGTGATTTTTGAACATTATTTGGGGTACTCAAATCCAAATGTTAGAAATCCTTAATTATAGGCTCACTTTTGGTTAGTTCCCTCTAGGAGTGTGTCACGTCGCTCGTATTGTGGTCCATCACGGGAATGACAATGGAAGCCCTGCTAAATGTATACTTTGAAAAAAAAACAAAAGAAACAAAAGTAGGTGTATTTTCGAGATATTGTATTGGGTCGGGCTCTGTTGATAGATCAAAAATGACAGAGACACAATATAAGACTGGTGGCACACTGTTACAGGACTCTGACAATACGGATGTTTGTCCTATCCCATGGTGGACCTACAAACCAAAAATCAGCCTGATGAGTAGTGTTGCATCTTTGTACCTCAAATACTGCTCAAATTCCCATAGTTAAGATCAGCCCATGAAAACAAGTCCAATCCAAAGCCTATGAATCACTAATTGGGCTGACTGTTGGTTTGTAGGTCACCACGGGATAGAACAAACATCCATACGGTCAGAATCCTGTAACAGTGTGCCACCTGGCTTATATTGTGTCCCTGTCATTTTATCTGTTATTTTAGATCTGTCAACTGAGCCCAACCCTATTGTATTATATAGATTAGGGTCGGGCTCAGTTGACAGATCTAAAATGACAGGGACACAATATAAGCCAAGTGGCACATTGTTACGGGACTCTGACTGTACGGATGTCTGTCCTATCCCACGGTGGACCTACAAACCAAAAATCAGCCTGATTAGTGATTTATAAGTGTTGCATCTTTGTACCTCAAATATTGCTCAAATTCCCACAGTTCAGATCAGCCCATGAAAATAAGTCCAATCCAAATCCTATAAACCACTAATCAGGCTGATTTTTAGTTTGTAGGTCCACCATGGGATAGGACAAACATCCATACGGTCAGAGTCCTGTAACAATGTGCCACGTGTCTTATACGGTGTCCCTGTAACTGTCATTTTAGATCTGTCAACGGAGCCCGACCCTATAGATTATATATTAGAAGGTTTCTTTTGCCAAATTTGTCTCTAGCTTTTGGTGTGCACGTGGCATGTTTTATTCGTCCCATACTGCAATAGCGACCTTCGGCAAAAATTTACTTCAATATGCTGCCTGGTGACGTGTGCTAGCGACAGCAGAAAAGTTTTCTAACCGTGCTTTTTTTGAGTTGATCAAGAAGACTTTTATGGAAAGTCACGGACAATTTATTTCCGGAAAAGTTTTCTACGAGAAGGCCTACGGGGCCCAAATCTACCGTCTTCAAAACCCCCGAGGTTTTTGAAGTACGAAAAACCCTAGTCGAAACGCAGAGGTGGATTCATAATCTGAATCTTTTTCCTTCCCGCATTTATCGAATTCACTCCCCTCTGTTCTTATCGCTCTTATCTGTTCTGCAACATATCTCAGAAATGGCAATGGCCTCAGATCAACTGCAATTCACGAAGGAACCTTACATCGAGGACGTCGGCCCCCGGAAAATGTATGATTTTGCTCTGGCTATTTTATTTCTTTTTGATTCAGTGGCAATTTCCTTTTAACCCAGTAAAATCTCCGTTGTCGCATTGGCAGAAAAAGCATTCAATTTTCAATGTTTTCGGGAGCCGAAATAAGCAAAGCTGCCGAGGTTCAAGTGTGGCGTAGTGGTTTCTACGATTCATCCAGAAAGCCAATCGAAAATGGTTTGCTCGATTCTCGTATGGTACGTTCTTTTCTTTCTGTTCATGCACCGTGTATTAGTTATCTTGTACTCGAGTTTGAAATTTGCTTTGTACAGTTGTACGTTACAGTTGCTTAATCGCAAATGCAATGGAATTCAGTCATGATTCTGCTGTTTATATAAGTAAGTCGATTTGGTATGAAATGTTGAAAACGCCACAAGGAATAGAAACGCCACAAGGAATAGAAACACTGAACAGTTTAAAATTCCAGCGAAACTGTTTGAGTTAATGCTTCAAACCTGAGAAAACTAAACACAGCAGCTCGTGATGTAAGTAGCCCTAGGAGATTGGTATTGTTTCTCAACAGATGTATCCGAGATGCTGGCGTAAAACTCATGCTTGTAGTTGATGAAACACTAGAGGTGGGGCCCATGCTCGCTATATTGGGAACTTGTTTCATTTGGATCTATTTTGCTCACCGGAAAGTGGGATCCACAAGTACCCTCTGTTTATATAGTTTATTGTGGTTACAGGGAGCATCAAAACATTTTAGTTACTCCTTCAACTTGTTGACATCTCCGAGCCTCATTACCTACTGGAAGGCTCTTTATTTATGTAACAAGGACACTGAGACATTCATTATTTTAAAACATTTTAGATTAATGTTGGGCACATGCTGGCACTCTTATTAAGCTAAATCCTATTTCATCCCTCTCCTTCTCTTTGCAACAATTTGCATTGCAAACCTTAGGGCATCAAACACAAAAAAATCTTTCTTACACCTAGAGACAAGGAGGACGATTGGCACTGGACGTGAGGCTAACTGACTGTACCTTCTGGATGGACGGTCTTCTGAGCCCACAACATTGCAATCATCTCCTAGTAGTAGTAGTAGTAGTAGGATAGACTCTATTTTATGTTGGGATGCCCATCTGGGGCACGTTTAACTGTCGATCTACTTTTTCTTCAAGAGGTAATCGGAGTTCTACTTCCTTTGATCTTGTGCTTTCTGATGTATGGGGTCCTGCCCTTGTTATTTCTATCTTTGGCTTCTGCTATTTTGTTACTTTTGTTGATGACCATACTAGGTGCACATGGGTGTATATTATGAAAACTAAAGATGAGGTTCATTCCATCTTTAAAGGTTTTCATAAGATGATCCAAACCTAGTATGGTGCCTCTATCAAGGTCTTTCGTTCTGACCAAGGTGGAGAATATATGTATGGGGGTCTACAATAATATTATATAGACCATGGGATTTGTCACTAAAATTCCTGCAGCTACACCCCTCAACAAAATGGTTTAGCGGAAAGGAAAATGCGTCATCTGACTGAGGTAGCTCGATCTCTTTTGATTGATTCTATTGTCCCCAAATCCTACTGGTTTGATGCTGTTTTGACTGCTGCCTATCTAACTCACAGAATGCCATCTCGTGTGCTCAACTTCAAGTCCCCTCTTCAGGTCCTTGCTCTTACTTCTTCCTTGTTCATGGTTCCTCTTCGTATCTTTGGGTGTGTATGCTAAGTACACATCCTGGGTCCCCATCTACCAAACTGGATCCCAAAGCACTGAAGTGTGTCTTTCTTGGTTACTCTTCTATCCATAAAGGGTATAAGTGTTACCATCCTTCAACATGGAAGGATTTTGTGTCTATGGATGTTACCTTTCGTGAGGAACTACCTTTTTTCTCCTTCGCCTCACTTCAAGGGGAGAGTAGTAGTGAAGAGAGGTGGGATGTTCCTCTTCCTGCTATATTCCTATCTCTTCCTCTAGAGTTTGAGAGGTCTCGACTTGCTACTGCGATTGATATTGCTCCTAGAGCTCAGAAGGAGTTCAAAGTCTATAGCAGAAGGGAGAAAGCCACAACTGATCCAGTGCCAGTGGTACCATCCTTGGATCCAGCTGATCAGTCAACCACCTTTTAATCCACTGCGACATGACTAAGGAGGTTTGGGCATCTTTCCTTCACGAGTTCGGGATGACATGGGTGATGCCAGAATCTCTATTGAATCTCATCCTGAGTTGGCAATCTAAGGCCTTTTGCTATAGCTTGGGGCCTTTGGAGGGAGAGAAATCGGAGGGTCTTTGACGGAAAGAGTGACAACATGGCTTCAATCATCTTGAGTATTAAAGGCTTGTTGTTTTATTGGTCTAAGGCGTTTACAGAATGCAGAAGGGTTGGCACAACCTAGATGAAAAGCTGCTATGATAGATAAGAATAGAATATGGGAGCTTGTTGGCTTGCCAAGAGGCAAGAAGCCTGTTGGTTGTAGATGGGTGTTCATTGTCAAGTACAAGGCAGTTGAGAAGTACAAGGCAAGATTAGTAGCCAAGAGGTACACTCAGACTTATGGGATTGACTATGTGAAGACCTTTGGGCCTGTGACAAAGATGAACTCCATCAGGGTGTTGTTGTCCTTGGCAGCAAACCAAGTACGACCTTTGCATCAATTGGATTTCAAGAATGCATTTCTTCACGGTGACCTCCATGAAGAAGTATACATGGTGCCTCTTCTTGGATATACTCCACCAGGAAACAATAGCAATGTGTGTTGACTGAAGAAAACCCTCTATAGGCTGAAGCAATCTCTAAGTGCATGGTTCGAGAGATTCACCCCAGCAGTGAAGAAGCTGGGTTATACACAAAGTCAAAGCAATCGCATCCTATTTGTGAAGCACCAAGGGAAGAACACCACTACCCTCATCGTCTATGTTTATGCAGACGAGGTCGTTAAGTTGAAGCGTCAGTTAGTTGGGGAGTTTGAAACCAAGGATCTAGGACCTCTCATGTACTTCCTAGGTATCGAAGTTTCAAGATCCATTCAGAGGATCTTCATCTCTCAAAGGAAGTATGTCTTAGACTTGTTAAAGGATTCGGGCAAGTTGGGAGCCAATCCAGTGGAAACGCCCATAGAGCCGAATCATCAGTTAGTAGATGCCAGTGGTGAGTTACTATAGGATGTAGGGAACTTCCAAAGACTAGTTAGGAGATTGATCTATCTTTCCTTGACTAGACCAGACATTGCGTATGCAGTGAGTGTTATTTGTCAATATATGCACTCACCTAGAGATGTTCATTTAGAGGCAGCACACAGGATCTCTAGGTATCTCAAGTCGGCCCCTAGTAGAGGTTTTTTGTTCGAAAAGAATGGCCACATGCGTGTAGAGGAGCAAGAAGCAACCCGTTGTTGCCAGATCTAGTGCAGAGGCCGAGTTCAGGACAATGACTTATGGCTTGTGTGAGATGCTCTGGTTAAATGTGTTGGTTGCTGAACTTGGTTTCCCCAGTCTCATGGTTTGTGATCTTGTACTGTGACAATAAAGCCGCCATCAGCATTGCTCACAATCCCGTTCAGCATGATCGAGCCAAGCACATCGAGGTGGACCGCCACTTCATTAGAGAGAAGATTGTATCTGGGGAAGTATGTACCCCGTTAGTGAAGACTGATGAGCAAGTTGCTGATTTTTTTACCAAGGGAGTTCCCAGTTGGCAACTCCACAAGTGTCTATGCAAGTTGGGCATGAAAGATATCTATGCACCAACTCGAGGGGGAGTGTTATCATATACATATTTTTCTATGTATTAGAGGTAGTCTTGTAAATACTCCTCTTGAGGGATATATCTGTCTTTTGTAAAGTTCTTTCTATAATATATATTTTGGTGGAGTCATGTGACCTAATCACATAACATCCTTCTCTTCTCTCTTCTTCCTAACCCTAACCCTAAAATCATAGATTCAACTGATTCTTCCCTTCTTTGATTGTATATAGCTTATGTCCCTTAAAGGTGTCTACCCTGTATATATTCAGTGGTGTTTTCTTCCTTTTTATATATATATCGCTTTACTTATAAAAAAAAGGATGGGCTTTGGTGATGATGGAGGTGGTGGATCAAGGGATGCGTGGACCAACTTGTTTTCTTATTAATGTATCACCAGAAGGTATCTACCAAAGTTCTGGGAAAGGAGACTCTATCCTCCCTTCTATTTATTATGGTCGCGGAGGTGCTAAGCTTTCTTTTTAAGAGGGCCAACTGTGCATCTTAAATATGTTTTTGTATGCGCGCCTACTTGTGTGCCTGGGTGTTTTTTTGGTTGTGCACCGCTTGTGTGTTTTGATTGGTATGCCTTCAAAATATAGTAGCTTTTGTTATACTGTCTTATCAATTTTTCTTAACCACGCGCAATTGAATCCAGGCCATGTTACACTTTCATTTGTATCCTCCTAAATATGTTATGACATTGCACTTTTGGGTTTTCAGGGTCCTGCAAACAAGAGTGGTATTTGTGCAACGTGCCATGGAAGTTTTACAGAATGTCCAGGGCACTTTGGATATTTGAATCTTGTTCTTCCCGTTTTCAACGTTGGATACTTCGGTACTATTGTGAACATACTGAAGTGCATCTGCAAGGTATTGGAATAATATAGAGTATCTTTAATTGAAGACACCTCACAGTTTGTTGTTTAAATCTTTATGTACTAGTTTTGTTAGACATATTTTGGTTGCTACAGAAAATGCTTACAAGTTACAACTAAGTTTAAGTTATTAACTGCTGAAGTTCTGTTATGTTGTCCATTATTGATACTCAATAATTAAGATCTCTTAACAGTGTTGTGCTCGAATACTTCTTATGGAGAAAGATCGTAGAAATTACTTAAAGAGGATGAGAAGTTCCAAGATGGAGGCTCTACAGAAGGATGGCTTGGTGAAGCAAATCATAAAGAAGTGCAAACCTACTTGTCACCGATGCGGATATATGAACGGTTTGACTTCTAGCTTCTTAATTTTTTTTGACACGAGCTTGAGACTTGACTAACTTTTTGTTTGCCATGTGTATTGCGGCTATTGCCAAGTGTTGTTTTGATATTTAGCTTGATAGATTCTCATTAAAGATGTGGTGGTGTTATCATAAATGTTACAGGGTAGTCTAGAGAGATGATCCATTATGAAGAGCGCTGTAAGGAAATTGAAGGTGGATAATCTTGTTCTTCAAGAAATGAAACCACATACCTTTGGATGATCATATAATGGGGGTATTTTGGGGTAGGAGAGGCTTTGGATGGTTGGCTCTTCCGGCTAGAGGAATGGTAGGAGGAATCCTTCTTGTGTGCGACAAAGGTGTTGCAAATGTTAAAGACAGTTCTTTTGTGGCATATTTTGTATCCATTTTTTTGCCAAATGAAGGTAATTTCACTTGGGCATCACAGGGGTGTATGGCACTTTGGATAAGAATCTCTGCAATTTGTTATAGGAGGAGTTTGATAAAGTGGGGAGAATTTTGGATTTCTTGGTACTTCGATGTAACTAAATATTCATATGAGAACAAGGGAGATAGAAACTGTTGTTGGAGTGTGTTGTTTGGCCGTGCCCAACACTCCGCCTTTGTAGGACTCGTGGACCCTTTGATATACATTGTTGCACCTCCCTCTAATAGCTTAAACTTTTAGAGTAAAGTGGCTGTCAACATGGTATTAGAGCAGGAGGTTCGAGTAGGTCACTCATGGGTTCGAGTCCTCGGCAAAGTGCTGAGGGAGGGTGTTGTTGGAGTGTGTTGTTTGGCTGTGTGGCTAGCACTCTGCTTCTGTAGGACCCGTGGCTTTGATATACATTGTCACACCTTCCTTTAATAGCTTAAGCTTTTAGAGTAAAGTGGTTGTCAACAAAATGGACTTCTAATAAATCAAATGTTCATGGAGATTACTTCATAACACAAACCTGAGAGCTGATCTCTTGCAAGAACATTTTGTTCTCCCTTATTCTGAGGTCAAATAATGATAGGGCGAATCTCCTTGCTAGAGGCGTCTCGAGGGAGGGATTGTACTATTAAGTGGAATTTCTCATTAAAATTTCTGGTTTTCTTTGTTCTTCTGCTCTTTTGTATACTCTTTCCTCTTATTTTAATAAAGTTATCTTGTTACTACCGAAATTAAAGTGTTAAGTATAAAAATGCAGAAGTTATGGAACAAAGTTCCCTCTGTACAAAAGATCTCCAAATACATCACTTTTGGCTAGAGCGTTGTCCAAAGCATTAGCATCCCTAAGATTTTAGAACATATGATAGTACATCCTCTAAGGCTGCGTTTGGGTAAGCTTTTTGCTTATCTGAAGTGCTTATCTGAAGTGCTTATCTAAGTAGCACTTGTATGAAAGTGCTTTAGTTTAGCTGTTTTGGCTGTTTGGTTACTCATATAAAAAAGACTTTTTTTTCTTAAAAAGCCAATTTATAGGTTACGATGGTGTTTGGTAAAAAAGTGCTTTTTTAGTCAAAATTGTCTATTTTACCCTCAAAATGCACTAAGAATCCGATTTTGGAGTGTAGGTCTACCAAGACGTGGACCAAACATTCATGGTCACTTGAAGATGACCGTGTTGCAAGAAATTTGTTGAGAAGCCACGTGGCACTCTTTTAGAGACCAATGACCACTTGACTGACTCTTATACAAACCAATGACCATATGGATGTTTGGCACATCCCTAGGTTCATTACATCCCAAAAATCAACTTATTGATTGGTCGTTTGTAAGCGTAAGAATTTTGTTTTTTTCAGGTGTTGATTTTCAACAGTTGGATTTAAGCATTATTTTGGGGTACTCAGATCCAACATCTAAAAAATCACCAATCATGCTGATTTTTGGTCTTTTGGTCCACCTATGAATGGATCAAACATCCATAAGGTCATTTGTCTCTATGTTTGTGCTATATAGTGGTTTTTAAGTACAGCCCGAATGCCTAGACCATTTTACACCCCTAGTCTCACATATGCGTTGGTCCTTCATCATTGGATTCAATAAAGTTTTACAAAAAATATAAATCAGTTGTGTCAAATGATTTTATAGTTCCATAAAACATGTCAACCATTACAAAAAAAAAGATTTTACACAAACTGGTTATCTAATCTGGAATGCCCCCATTTGCAGTAGCTATATGATTTGCTATTGAATCTCGAACAACTTCCATCTCTATTTGTTATCGTTGCTGCTAGACACTCCCTACTGGTTGATTTTCTTCATTAACATTTTCTTCCACATCCTCTTCCTCTTCATTGATTATGAATTCATCGTTATCATATTCCTCCATCAACCAATCTGCAGCCATCTTCTGACGTATAAAGTTGTGGATCGCCATACATATCACAACTATAAATATCTGGGTTGGATAAGGATATGAAGGCATAGCTTTGAGGATTGGAAAGTGTGCCTTCAATACACCGAAGCACCGCTCTATCACGTTTCGCAACGACGAATGACGATGGTTGAACATCTCCTTTTGTGTTCTTGCTTGATTACCACGACGGAAGTCTTGGAGATGATATCGTACACCACGAAATGGTGCCAAGTATCCAGTCATATTGGGGTACCCAGCATCGACGACATAATATTTACCTAAGACAAAAAGTATATACGTATTATTAAGCAAAATTAAATATGAAATTAATACAAATACACCCTAGTACTGAATAAAGAAATATTAATTACCTAATGGAGGATGAGGAAAGTTCATGAGCGGGTTATTAATCGTCTCTAAGAATACCTTCCAATCATTAGCTGTTCCTTCCCACCCACAATTTACAAAAGTAAATTTCATGTCAAATGAACATGCAGCCATCACATTCTGTGTACATGTACTTTTCCTTCCTCGAAAAGGTACTTGTCTTGCTAAATGTGAGCACTGGCATGCGTTCCATCAATTGCTCCAATGCAATCCTTAAAATAAGGCCAATACTTTGGATTATGACGAATATGAGTTGGAACTCCATCAAATGATGGAGGCTTAATAATTGACATGGCAAATTCAGTCATGGTTGTCAGCACAGTGTTGAAGTGGCGACTAATGGTTTCACCTGAGTGTTGAAACCGATCACACATCATTGCATTTCTTTCATTGTGACCAATGGTCATAAGAAAAATTGCCAGTTGCTCTTCAATGGCCACATGCCTAGTACCTCTCAATAGTCCCCTTTCCTTGAGTGTTTGACATAATCGGACGAATACATGTTGGTCCATACGTAATAAATCGTGGCAAGGTTGAGGGTGGCCATTTAACAGCTCCATTATGTATGCATGTCCCGTTAAAGCCGACTCCCTAATTCGATTTTTAAGGACATGCTTCTCATAATAATGACTTGCTAAGCCAACGATTGCAAGCGTTATCGCATCAATTTCATCATCCGAATCCATTAACACTGTTAATCAAATTATGTGAAATAAGTAATTACAGAAGAATTATAAAATAAAAAACTAGTATCTAAACAGATCCATTCATAAAGTCAACCCATAAATATCCAAGACATAGTCAATGAACCATAAACCATTAAATAAACTATAGTCAGTATCTAAACCATCAAATAGACTAGAGTCAGTTTATCTAAACAATTAGATAGATTAACAAACAGTCTTATAAAACAATAGACATCATCCCATTAGGTTCGCCTTTGCATCTCCAACCATCCAGGTCGAGCTACAACTGGTAGTGTCATGAACACCTCTCTCATATCCTTGTTCAAGAAGCTTTCCACTGTTGCATAATATAGTGGACTCCCAATTGGTCCAATTCTGACATCTCGTTTAGTGCGTCAATGCATTCCTTAATAGTATACCCATTATCTACGTGTGATTGAGGGGTAGTAGTTCTTGACCTAGACTCGACTGTATCAACCAATCTATCAATTGAATTGTTAAGCTTTGCAGCTCCAGATAACCTCTTATGCTTCGCACGAAGGGATGTTTGTTTGGTATTATGCTGAGTGACACTTGTCTCCACAAAACCAACATCATCTTCAGACGATTGTTGCTGCGTTTCTGGTATTGCATCATGTGTAGCATCAACTAGTGGTGATCGAATTGGACCCTCAGAGAAAGAAGGTAGAACACCAGAGTTTGGTGCCCATTGAAAATCACCAGTTGCAGTTGTGCCGCCAAACAAGTAGTCAAGCTCTGTAGCAAACGGTAACCCAGAAGTGCGAAACTCTGCAGCCTTTGGGTTTGCCTGTCAACATTATATAGTATATAGTCAACGATATCATCTAAATATTATACAACAACCAATTGATATATTAATAATTTATTAATAAAATATATTACCTGAATGTAATCTTTCCAAAAGTCATCTCTTGCAGTAAGTGTTTGAGTTACGGGGTCCCAACCAGAACCAGTATTAGTAGTCGACTTATGCCACACCTTCCACGTTTCTTTTGTTTGGTTCCAATGATTTTTCATTTGTTTCTTATCATATTTTCTTCCCGTGGTCTTAAAAAACTCTTCACATAGTACCCTATAGCCTTCTTTGTTCAAGTGTGTCCCTGATCTATTACCTTTCTGCACTTGGTGTAGGCATAAGTAAATGAATGTTTTGTGGAATTCAGGGGTCCAATGTGCCCTACCCTGAGTGCTCATCTGCAAATTTTGATATTACTTAACATACGAAATATATAGTGTAAAAAGGTCTATACAAAATATATTGTAGTATTTGAATCAAAGAACGACATAGTTTTATATTGTTTATATATCGATTTTTACAAACAATCATTCTTTTGCTAGAATGATTACCAAAATTTCGATAGAGTTTCCTCTGTTTCTAGAAGAAATAGGGGGACCTATGATACCTGTTAAAACTCATCGACAACTAAAGGGAATGCTTTACAACTAAATAAACAGTTAAATGAACCCTAACATAAATAATTGAATGTATGACCATTGCTATTAACTTTTATGACTGAGATGAAAGGGTGGATTGGTTTTTATCAAGGCCAATCTATTGTTGAAGGATCTTCTTCCCTTTTTATCAAGTAATTTACAGGTTCATAAAAGCATGGATGAATTTCAAAAGTAAATGCAAAGCCAATTATTGTCATGTGATACATTTTTCAGCCCACTAATCCCATGAATGTTTGGTACGCTCATTGGTGAACATACAACTTAAAAATCAGCATGGTCGGTCATTCCTAGCTATTGAAGAGGATCCAATATATTCTAGAAGTAGAGATTTTGCTGCCACTTCTCATTCACCGGGAGAAGTTTCTTATAAATGACATATATATCAATACAAACTAAACTCAAGCATTAACATGTTTATATTATACAAATCAAGCTCTAATTTCTAAACTCAAGCTCTGATTTCTAAAGATAGTGAAATTATGTTTATATTATACAAATCCAGCATTAACATGTTTAAATGTGGTGGGTGTAGATTATTGGTGAGGATGATCTATGTGGTGAGGATGATCTATGTTGTAGGTGTAGATTATACGAGTTTTACACTCTACAATCTATAAGCTTGGAATGTTGGGGATGCTGTTGGGTACTGTTGGGGGTGGATTCATTTCTTGGTTTGTTAGTTTATTAAGAAGTTGATGATGTGTGAGGTGCCTATGTAGTTTGTAGTTGAGTGTGCATTAGCACTTGCTTTGGGTGATCTTGCTGAAAATTTTAGTGAATATGTAACAAGTATCAAACAGAGGAGAAATTCTATTTCTCGACAACCCAACAAAGAACCATTGGTTAGCTAGAGTGAAGAAAGTAGTATCTTACTTTAAATGGGTTTTTGTAGATTTTTTTTTGTATTGTTTGGGAACCTGGAAACATGCATCTGATCCTCAAATCAGCCTTCTGATCCTCAAAACACCATCAAATGTGGGTTTCAAGTTAACGGTAGAAAATAGGCAGTCCATAATTCTTCAACTTGTGCTATGAATAACAGAATGATTTGAATTTTTGTGAGGGTGATCTCCTCACCATAGAGACCATCCTCACCAAAAATCATCTCATTCCAAAACTTCTAATTTACTTATTAGCCCCTGACGATTTTTTTGTGTGAGATTGTGTGAAAATGTGGTCTTGAACACATTCATGGGCCTGTTTATGCAGCTCATTCAATGCTGGAAATCACCTATCAGGATGATGTTTGGTGTGTAGGTCTACCAAGGAGAGGGCCAAACAATCATGGAGTTAATGGGTCCTAAAGTATGCCACATGGCATTTGTTCAAGCTTCCAATATTAAGAACAAAAACAGAAACTAACGTAAATGTCATCCAGAGGAAGTATTATAGCTACACTTTCTCCACTGAATTGATCCATGGTGCTACATTGAAATATAATAGAAACTCAATACATTGTTTTCTATTTGTCGAATAAAATAAGCAATTCACTAGTTTATGAGGCAAGGAAATGGAAGCAAAACCACACAGGATCCACCCTACCAACCAATGCATACCCATAATGGTTCAAAGTATAAATTTCCAAACATCAAAAATTCTCAAAATTTTAACATCACGGCACATTCTATATAGAACCTGCAATTTACATCCCGTGCTAGAGTAAATCTTCTCATGCCGCATACCAATCTTCTCTTACTTATAGAACATTGAAGAGGCTGATTGTTGGTGTGTATTGCCACCAAGGGGTGGGCCAATAATTCATTGGTCAGTGGGCCCAAATGAATGTGCCACAAATTTCTCTTCTCTTTACATTAGAGCTCTACTAATCTTTTAGATGACTTGAACCATATATATGTTGAATTTAGTTACCCATTGTTCTTGTAATCATTTCAACAAACACAGGATGGGCATAACAAACTTAAATAAAAAACACATGTTGAATCCCCAATCCAGCCTCATCCTATTGCTCAGCTCCATCAACAAACAATTTCTATACTAAACAAACAAATTTCTACTAACAAAATAATTATTAAACATGCTAACCTAACAAAAAAAACCCATAAAAGTTGCTAAAAAAAATACAACCCAAATGCTTCCCAAGTCGAGGAGATCACCACACAAAAATTGGCGTACCCACCTAGAAGATAAATCAATGGCTGATTTTTGGTGAGGATGATCTCTACGGTGAGGAGATCATCCTCACAAAAATTTAAATCATTCCGATAGTCATAGACTGGTTAGAAGTTGAAGAATTATGGACGTCTATTTTACTGTGTAACTTGAAAATCAGGTTCAAAATTTCAGAATAGGCTGATTTTTTGTTGGGGTGATCTATATGGTAAGGAGATCATCCTCACCAAAAATCATCCATTGATTCATCTTCTATGTTGGTACGCCAAAATGGTTGTCACAAATTTTTGGATGAGATGCAAAAAAAAAACGAAAAAAAGGAAACCCAGATCTGAGAGATCAAGAAGAAACCTAGGTTTTTGTTAGAGATTCACCTGAAATGGATAGAAATGAGGATGAGATGCGTTCTCCCGAGGATGAGATGTGTGGGTTCTCTGGTTCTTGCTTCTCTTCTTCGACGACTTCCTTAGAAATTAGGGTTCTCATCTCATTTGACCCCTTTTGTAACAAGGGTAGTTCTGGAATTACAAAAAAACGTGGGGGACACGATGGGAAACGAATTTCGTTAAAAACAGCTTCCCGCAAAAGCAAAAGCTTAAGCCGTTAAGAAATAGCTTTTGCTTTTCAGGGATTAAGGGCTTTAGTTGCTATTTTAAAGTGCTTCTCTATTTTATCCAAACACAAATTTTTTTTTATAAGGGCTTAAAAATCGCAAAAGCTGGCTTATTGCGATTTTTAAGCTTACCCAAACGCAGCCCAACTAACTCTTCAATGTTATATATCACATTAGCTAATCTCCATTTTCATTGGCCCAACTAATGGCTTTCAGGGAATCTCTTTTAACCACAAAAGGCCCCATGAAGTTGTCTACAAATTTTTTGTTTTGATTCTTTTATAAAAAAGAAAAGCTCACATGGTTTTATTAATGAGTAAAGATATGTGTATTAAAATAAAAAAAGCAAGGGCCAAATGAACCTACAATGCGAAATATATAGTAAGCTAAAAAGGCAAAAACCCACATGACGATATGAAATACAAGCCACTTCAACCAACTAGGAATTAATTAGGCCCTTAAATGATCACATCCCACTTAAAAATATCTCTTAAATTGAAACATTGTAAAACTCTTAAGATAGTCACCCTTTGAAATAAAGACAACATTAAGTCGGGCTCAAGGAGCCTTTGTGAGGAGTCGTTAAATCATAGATGTGGTTCTTATAGCTAACGAGTGTATTGACTCTAGATCTAAGTCGGGGGTTCTTGACATTGCAAGATTGATATGGGAGAAGGCGTACAACCACGTTGATTGGAGATTTTCGGATTATATGCTTGTCAAGATGGGATTTGGAGAGAAGTGGAGAAAAATGGATTTAGAAATGCATCTCGTCAGCTTCCTTTTCCATATTAGTGAACGGATCCCTGTTGGTTACTTCAAGAACTCTAGGGGGCTGAGACAAGGGGATCTGTTATCTCCCCTTTTGTTTGTTGTGGTGGTAAAAGCTTTGGGGAGTATGATCTCTAGAGTCGTGAATAATGGTGAGTTAGAGGGATTTGTGGCCGGCATAGGAGTTCCTTTGATTTCCCACCTTCATTTTGCGGATGACACGCTCATCTTCCTTGGGCCTTCTATCCCTCAACTCAAATTCTTTAGAGACCTCCTTTGCTGTTTTGAAGCCATGTTGGGATTACGTGTGAACTTGTCCAAGAGCAGGGTGTATGGAGTGGGAGAGGTGGAGAACATTAAGGTCTTGGTAGGTATTCTAGGATTTGGTATTGATAATTTGCCAGTTACTTACTTGGGCCTTCCTTTAGGGGCCTCCTACAGATCTAAGGCTCTTTGGGATCCCGTTGTTGAGAGCTTCCGGAGAAGGCTAGCTTCGTGGAAGTCTCGATATCTTTCAGAAGGTGGCAAATTGGTGTTGATCGAGAATACCCTATCCAGTTTTGCCTATTTACTATATGTCTCTTTTTTCCATTCCAAGTAGTGTGGCGATCGTTCTGGAAAAGTTCACAAGGGAATTCTTGTGGAATGAAAGGGTAGAGGTCTACAGATTTCATGTTTTGGGTGGAAGTCGGCGTGTAGGTCTAAGGATCAAGGGGTTTGAGGTTTAAGAATATCAAAGTGATGAACAAGGCTCTTTTGGGCTAATGGTTTGTGGAGATTTGGGGTGGAGATCTCTAGTTTGTGGACGAAGGTCATTGCGGGTAAGTATTGGATTTCGTTCTTTGGATAGGAGAGTAGAACGACTCATCTTCCATATGGATGTAGTGTTTGGAGGGGTATCTTGAAGGTTAATGGGGATTTTTCCAAAGGTGTTTGTTATGTAGTGGGGATATGGAAATGGATCAGGTTTTGGGAGGACAAATGGTTTGGAGAAGCCCCTTTCTTAGAAGACTTCCCGGAGTTATTTTCTTTCAGATAAGAAGATATGTTCTATTCAGGATTGTGTTCTTACCCGGGGGGGAGGGAAGGGGGATATGGAGGGTTGGAATTTTGGTTTTAAGAGGAATCTCAATGATTGGGAGATTGACCTCTTACTAGTTTACTTTTTCGGTTGTACGAGGTTCATCCTTCCCCCTCGGATCAGGATAAGCGTATTTGGTCTAAAGACGGTTTGTTTTCAGTTTGATCCTTTTATAAGGCTTTAAATAGACCAGTCAACATCATTTATCCAGCTTTGTTTGTTTGGGGTTCTAAAATTCCATCCAAAATTGCTTTCTTTTTGTGGATGGCCTCACTGGAGAAGATCTTGACGGTGTATCACTTGATTTCGAGAGGGATTATCATTGTGGATTATTGATCGATATGCAAGCATTGCTGGGAATCGGTAAATCATCTTCTATTGCGTTGCGATGTGACTCGGGAGGTCTGGAACTCGTTTCTTTTTGGCTTTTGGGATGAGCTAGGTGATGCAGGGTTCTATTATCGATCTTGTCATTAGTTGGCATACTCATGATTTTTCCTCTAGAGGTCGTATCTTGTGGTGAAATCTCCCATTCGCGATTTGTTAGGGTCTTTGGAGGGAGAGAAATCTTAACGAGTGTTCGAAGGCAAGTCCGAAGATGTGGCGTCGATCATTCTCAATATTAAGGGGATGATATTCTTGTGGTCTGAAGTGTTTGTGGAATGTAAGGTATTTTTTCGAAGATATTGTAGTCCGATGGGATTTACTTTGTTATAGGGAAGGATGCCTATTTGTTGTTTTTTCCACAGCCTTTTGATTCTGTTGATTAGCTCTTTGTAAGTCTTCTTGACCTCTTAGGCTGTCTTGTCCTTGTTGGTTTAGGCTTTTGCCTTTTCAACAAACTTTTACCTATCGAAAAAATAAAGACAACTTTATCTTATCAATAATCGACTAACCAACCCATATTTGTCCTCAAAGAACTTGTCCTTACACTCCTTCCAAATGTTCCAACAAAGAGAGAACAATAGAAGTCTCTAAATTTTCTGACCTCCAGTGTTGAAAACATTCATTGACCATTCAATGAGAAAATCAATCCCCTTCCACTGCATAACCCAATACATGCCAAAGACCTAAATAAATTCGCTCCATCCAGTACTTGTGAACTGGCAATGAATGAGCAAATGATAGATTGACTCCACACTCACCTTACAAGGGAAACACATCTTCAAAATGATTTTGCCCCTACTAATAAGATGATCCATAGATAAAATTTTGTCCAAAGAAAAGAAGCTATTTTGGACGAATGAGACCTCTACACCAACTCCGCAAAGGAAGATGTGGGAACATAGTATGCCAACTCAAAAAGAAAGTGAAATTCCCTTTCAATCACTATGACAAGTCCTAGAGGGGTTTGTGGGGGGGTGTGGTGTGGGGTGTGTGTGTGTGTGTGTGTTTGGAATAGGACAACTAAAATTTCTCTGCGGTTTACTTGGTGTAGATTCAAATTAATAGTAATAATGAGCAGAAATAATTCAAGCATTCAACATGTTAACATTTATCCACTAGTACTGAAATTTATATGAGACAAAATACAAGAGATTCACAATCGCACTACACAAGGATTTACAGTGGTTCGGTGTTCACTTCTCAATTGAATGAAATAATCCAGCTAAGAATCCACTTAAACTAACACACGAGAATCACTCTTGTAGCACCTAGTGAGCCACTTAGGCCAGCAGAATCAAGGAACACCTATATTCCTAACGGCAATCCACAACTCAATCACAGTAACCACTCACCAACTAAATAAGGTAAGAGATAATCGGACTGTTCCCCTAACGAGAACCCACTAAAAACTTTCCCTTTATTGCCCTCAGGGTCAGTTGCCTAAGAGCCTCCACCACCATAATAAAAAGGAAGGGAGAGAGTGGATCACCTTGCAGTAATCTTCTTGAGTTGTTGAAGAACCAAGTTGGGGTGTTGTAGAAACATGTGCCCATATCCATCTTCTCGATTTAATATCAAATCCCAACCTTTTGAGCGTGTAATAAAAAAAATCCCAACATACTTCATCTTAAACCTTCTATGTCAACTTCACAGAGAAGACCCGAGTATGTTCCTAAAGTGGAGGGTTCACATGTTCAATTGCTATAAGAACTCTATCTAAAAATTTGACAAGCCTTCAGAAAGGCATCTTGAAAAACAAAGATAATTAAGCCCAGGGCTTCCTTTAATCTAAAAGCCAATGCCTTCACCAAAATCTCGTAGGTACTGTTATCGTGTCTTTATATTATATTTTAGGTTTAACTCGCGCTAATCACCAAGTAGTTGGGTGAAATTTTCTAAGCTCTTCAGCCCTGCCCTACGTAGGAATTAACACAATGAATGTAAAAGTTTGTCAAGATAAGTCTCCTCATGGTACTCAACCATTCTTATGAAATCTTCTTTAATCATGTACCAACATATTTGAAAAAACCAATGAAAAACCGTCTGGACCTGTGCTCTTTCTCCACTTATGTCACAAATAGCTTTGGCAATCTCATCCTCATCTAGTGCCTCTCCAACCAATCCCTACATTCTGGGGAAATGCTACAAATTTTAGGCCGTTAAGAGATGGTCTAAAAGACATTTGTTTTGAATAAAGCTTTGAACAATAGTCCACAACAATTCCATTATTATCCCCTCCACTTCCACAAGTTCCCGTCCCATCTTTATGCGATATATAACTTCTTGCATTCACAATTCTATGGAAAATTTTGATATTCTTATTTCTTATCCCCTTCTATAAGCCAACTAACACGAGATTTCTATGGCAGTTGATTTCTTCTATTCCAATGAGCATGAGATATTTCTCATTGGCTGAGATTTTTCTCTTCTTCAACTAATAGCTAAGCCATCTCCTCCTTCCTATTAATGGAAGCAATGTTTTCAAGAAAGATGCTTTTCTTAATGTCCACTTTATTGAAGACCTCCTCGTTCCACTCTTTATACTCAGAAGCCTTCATTTTCACTAGGAACAAGTATGTCGCCTTTTACACAGCCTTAAATGAACTCCACTAATTTGATACCAAATCAACAAACCCAAGAACTTCCAGCCATACATTTTCAAATCTGAAGGAGATAGTTCACAAGTAATTCCCCCACAATCTAACAAAATCCACAAATGATCTAAAGCTGGATGTGGGACAACTTCCATTGTGACAATTATCAAAATGCCCTTCCCATTCCAGTGATACCAAAAATATGTCATCTAGGCACATGATTAGATTTTCTTGACAGTTTGACCATGTGAACCAAGCACTCCTTAGAGGAAGTTCCGTCAAATGGCTTCTGTTGACAACCACTTTACTCTAAAAGCTTAAGCTGTTAGAGGGAGGTTTAACAATGTATATCAAAGGGTCCATGGGTCCTACAGAGGTGAAGTGCTGGCCACATAGCCAAACAACAAGTTGAATTGAAGAACAATGGAGAAATTAGGGTTAGGTTTAGGGTTTCAAAGTAAAGAAGAAGATAGAGAGGAGATGATGGATGTCATGTGATTAGGTCACTATGACTCCATAAATCTTATTTATATAAAACCCAAATACAAAGACAAGTATACCCCTCATATATGGAAATACGTAAATACGTATATGATAACACAACACACTCCAACAACACCCTCCATTAGCACTTTGTAGAGGACTCGAACCCGTGACCTACGGGGACCTCCTGCTCTGATACCACGTTGACAACCACTTTACTCTAAAAGCTTAAGTTGTTAGAGGGAGGTGTAACGATGTATATATCAAAGGGTCCGCGGGTTCTACAGAGGCGGAATGCTGGCCATACAACCAAACAACGTACTCCAACAATACATTTAATAACTTAAATGTCTCTCAGCTAGATCCTAGATCTTTTATAGGTTCAATCCCAAAGCAATTTTATGGCCTTGAAGGAGAAAAAGAGCTTCGCCTTTGAATCACATTTCCTTAAGGGATCAGATATACTCGAATAATTCTTACTTCCGTGTATGAAAAATGTCCCCAATTCCTAAATGTCCCCGATTTTGCCAATAGAACAACTGTCAAAATTGAGTTTGATCGCATCATCTGCAGGGAGTAAATCTTACCTGACCACCGCTGGTCAGGTAGCTACCTGACCACCCACAATATAAGCCACGTGGCAATTTCTTAGAGGACACTGACTGTATAGATGTTTGGCCAATCCCTAGGTGGATCTATAAACCCAAAATCAACCTGATTAGTGATTTCTAAGCGTTAGTTGAAGTCATTTTCATGGGTTGGTTTTAACCGTAGGAATTTGAGCATTATTTACCATTATTTGGGTACAAAGATCAAAAAGTTTGAAATCACTTATCAGGCTGATTTTTGGTTTGTAGGTCCACTTAGGGATTGGCCAAACATCCATACGGTTAGCGGCCTCTAAGAGTGTACCACGTGGCTCATATTATGGGTGGTCAGGGCTTCCCTGACCGTCGGTGGTCAGGCAAGTTTTACTCATTTGCAGGAGGCACCAAGTAGCTAGCACTTCTTGAATGGAAGGAGATGACAACTCAGGTAACCTCTTTCTAACTATGTAAAAATATCACTACAAGTCGATCTCTTAATGTCATTTGAAGTGAAGACCCAAAAGGGAAACCATTATGTCACTTTGATTCTTTCGATAATGCTTAGGACACTTGACGGTTTATCATTGAATATCCTTAATTTTTTAAGCCCAAATTCCCACTAAATTGCTAGAAGAGTTGACCTCCACATAATGCGGCTGTGTTTTTTCAAAAGGGCCTCCATGTGATTGTTGGACTGACACCCAATGTCAGGAGTAGAGACTCAAAGTAGTATGACTCAATAAAGTAATTCCAAAAACTCCCCTGCCACTCTCCAATGTATAAACAAAAATTTACCTTTTCCTCGTTCTTACACAAAATGCAAGTATGGGTCAAGAGGGATTTGTTTTCCTTCATTCTTGGAGCAAGTCGCAACAGTTAAATTTATTAAGGGCTGCTGTCCAAGTGGTGGCCTTGGCATTAAGGGGAGCTATTGGTTTCTGAATGTTCTTGTATGAGAAAGACACGAGATTAGACTAAGTTGGCTTTTTGAAAAAGGATCTAGAAGAAAAGGACCCATCGGACTTAAAGAGGCCAAATTCTCGTAGTTCATCCTCTGGAGAGGTAAGTGCTTTGGAGGATACTTCCTTACGACAAATGTTGGGGTATGTGGGAAGACAATTAAGAATTTTTGAAGATTGTAGCCATCCAATTCAAATGGTTTGCAATGCTATAGGAGGTCCTTGAAGAATGGTTAAGCATCCTACAGGAGTTTCGTGGCATCAAGGCCGAAGAGTTAGCAATAACTTTGGAGTCTATAATGCATGTTGGCAACTAGCAATATAGATAATTGCCCTGTGGGCTAAATAATGAATATTTGAGTCTCCTTAGGGAATGCTTTACCATATTTTGGTACATCTGTACACATTAAAATAATGCATCTTAAACTAATAAAAAGATGGATTTTTTTTTAGTATTCGAGGTTGTATCCTTTGGAGAATCCATCCTTTCACTATTTGTTGTTTCACTTGGAAAGAAAGGAAAAACTGAATATTTTAAGACAAGAATGGGATGCTAGAGACATCATCAAGAATGTTAAGGTTATCCAATTGGTTCTCTAACCATAAGGAATTCAGTGGGACTCTCTTTGAGGATTTTATCAGCAACTGAGATGTGATTATTCTCGATCTTGATAGCTCTCTTGAGGATTTCAGTGGGTTGTTTTTTGTATAATCTTTTGTTGCCATTGAGTCGCCTCATTAAAATATCTTCATGGAGAGACCTTTTGTAAAGTTGGGATGTCGTCTCCTTTCCATTAATATGTACTCATTACTTACTTATCCAAAAAATAAAATAAAAACTTAATTGTTATGAGCTTCTCCTCACAATCCATCCCATTCACTCTTAAGCACAATATTAATGGTTGGCAGGGTATCTCCACACTTTGGAAGCAAGATGTATATTCGCAATTTTGCTTTTCCTATATGGCTAGAATTGTAGGAAACCTGATTCACTAGTGATAAAGCTGTTCTCTTTTTTTGCGTTTGTGGGGCTATACCATGTATGTGCATTTTAGCATATGTTCCTTGTAATCACACATTACTGTTCAACTGCAGGTGGAGTGAAAAAGGCAGGATCCATGTTGGGTATTGCTCATGACCGTTCAAAAGTTATTGATCGGACTTTGGAGGAATGCAGTTCAGCAATTTCTCACACAAAAGAGTCCAGGGCATCCTTCCATGTAGTTCATGTTCTTAACCCTGTCAGAGTTCTTGCTCTATTTAAAAGAATGCTGGATGAGGTAGATGCTCTATTTAAAAGAATTCACTGATTATGGAGTTGGAGACCTATGTATGCAATCATGGTTTAACGTATTGCACCAACTCGTATGAGATGTCTTGATCTGTCTTGTTATCGGTACGATACAAAGTGTATTTATTGATACATATCAAAAATTGATCTAATGAACTATTTTTATAGTAAATGTGTTATAAAAGGTTGTTTTGTTTCACTAAACATCATATTTTAACTTATCCAAGCATTAAATATAGTTCATTTCCTACTTAGCAATTTGGTATATGGCAAAAAAACTACGGTACGGGAAAAGTTCGAGTATCATTCAGATTTGTCATTCGAAAACATTTATAAAAATTCGGCAAAAATAAGTATTAAAAATAAAAATCAATGTTCTTTTTTGCACTTTTCACATTTAAAAATCAGAAGTTTCAATAACTCTGGAATAATTCGTGGATAATACGCGTTTAATATGTGTATAAGAAGGTTCATAATAAAGTACACGAATTTTAATCTAATCTTTGAATAATAGGGCAGTATAATATGTGTTTAAAAATACGTCAAATATGTGTATTAAACGCGTATTAAATGAGAAATTGCTAACTAGGGTTGAGTGCACGTATCTCCATATTTTTGTGTATTGAAGTGCATCATACTCTCTTATGATACATCGTATTCTGTCTGCTAATTGATACGCTGAACATACCAAGATTTTAAATGAGTGCAGTGAATTGTCCATATTTGAAGTGAGATATTTGGGGTGCATTAGAAAAATCATCCTCTGCCTTGTATTTTTTCTTTTTAATTAATATTCCTTTTCTTTGTGCTACAGGATTGTGAACTGCTTTATCTTTGCGATAGACCTGAGAAACTCATTATAACAGACATTGCAGTTCCACCCGTAGCTATCCGTCCTTCAGTTTTTATGGATGCTGGGAAAAATAGGTTGCCTTGGCACATATTATGCATTTTCATATTTAAGCTTTTTATTTTGTTACATGATCCTTTTTTATTACAATTTTGTAGCTTTTCAGTTTGTTGATGACATTCTTAGATGTAACAATGCATGATAAAGCTTCTCCTTCCTTTTGTTGCAGCAATGAAAATGATATCACTTCTAGATTAAATAGAATTATTCAAGCAAATGCCAGCCTTCAACAGGACCTACAATGCACAAGCTCCACATCCAAGTGTTTGGTACAACTGAGGACTTTGAGCACTTTATATTGTTCCCTTGTGAATTTTGCTTTGTTTTTGAGTTTTGTAGCTTGATAGTTATTGTGAAACCTTTTGATGATGTTGATTTATATAGCTTATGATGACTATTCTTAGTTTTGTGTATCCATTCCTTTTGAGTATATAGTGTATAGTTCATTGAACTTTTGTGTTTTGATACTAAGTGTATTGGTATTATGTTAATAATGAAAGAATGAATGATACAAATTTAGGGAAAAGTGTTCCTTATGTTCAAAAGGTTTCTATTTACAACATCCCTAGCAATGGAGTCCACCAAATCATTTGTAAAATGGGAAAAGATAATGGACCAGCCCTTGACCAACTGTCACGGTCCAATTTTCTCGCAGCGGATGGGATTCTGCGGCGTTTCGATCTATTATGACCAAAGCAAGCCTTAACCGATTAGAGTACTGAACTTTCCAGAATCCTAAGAGCATAATGCCTGACAAGGGATACAAACTCCTCGAGTCCTGAATTCCAACTACGCTTCACTCTACTGTTTAGACTACATAATCACTGCATGCAACTAATAATCACTGGTCTAGGGAGATTACTCCAACCGAGAGTTAGCTCACAACTTGGGAGTAGGGTTCCCACCTTCATCACGTCTCTGCGGGGTACCTGACTAGTCGGCACATTGACATGGATCAACTAAGGTCCAAACTCCCCTTGACCAGTTAAGGAGATGTGAAGCTCCCACACAGTAAGGCATTGAAGGTTGGTTAGGCCTCCAACACAATATTTGGGTAAGGACCCAAGCAGAGAATGCAATAGTATCTCTGAAGTGCATATCAGACACCTACTTGAGTCCACGGTACACACATCACCTCATAAGCATCATTGTGCACAACATCGCCCCTGTATTGTGCTACCGCGCCATGGGTTAAGGGTAGCTCGACCTAGGAGCATCGAGTAGCTCACCCGAGTTACTAAGATTGCTAATCCGTCTCTCATGGCAAATGAGTTATGTGTAGTGCGTAGCAAGGATGCGCAACTCTAAAGCCTCAGTGCGTGTGGGACCCACAGTGCCAGCTCATCATTGCGTAGTACTATCCCAAGGCATGTCCTCCTATGCCAAGTGAGACTTAGGTCATGCCCTCTAGGATGCTTGAGCCCAGCCCTAGGTGACCCCAAGAATGGCCATTTGGATGACCAAGCACTTTGGACACAAGGTCATGGGGGAGAGGTAGGGCATCACCTTCTCCCTTAAAGAGTATACTCAACCTTTATGGGCTTGGGAGAAGGGAACATTAAAACTTGAGGCCAATCGTACTGGGCCTTTAGTTCCAGCACAGATCTCCGATTGTCGATCCTTGTATTCTAATGAAACATGCTCTGGATAACCATTCCAGAAAGGTATAATATGTCCAAGGCAAAAATGAACACATACGTCGTGGCTCGGGAGCGCCTGGCATGACCAAGGCCATAGTCTAGGCTAGCACTCTCAAGGGACGGTCCATGACACCAACTCTCAAATATGTTCAATTACCTTAGCCAGTCTTGAAGGGTAGTCCCCAATCCTCATCGTTCAACCATCAACAGACCTTCAAAGTTATCTTAGAAAATCTTGAAACCTTGGAAAAAAGATTAATTTTCACTTCGGTAGCTGACACCTCCTGATTGGATCAGAATAAGATTTGATGATTTCACCACTAGCATTTCACTCGCAAAGCTACATTAAGATGTGCGACATGCGGAGCATGCATAAACTATGTAATGACACTGCATATGCAATATTAGGCTTTGTAAGGGACACGAGATCAATTTACCCACTAAGCACTGAAATCGATTGTCATCCAATAGGAGTGTCTACTGGTTTCGCTCCAAGTTTGCTAGCATCTTGAAGCAAGTCCAAAACATACTTGAGCTGTGAGATGAAGATACCTTCCTTGGATTACGTAACTTCATTACCCAGAAAGTATTTGAGGAAATCCAGCTCTTTGACTTCAAATCTGTGAGCAAGAAGAGTCTTCAACCGTTTGATTTCTGTAGGACAATTGCCAGTAATGACAATATCATGAACATACACAATAAGAATTGTAGTGTTGGTCCTACTATGTTTGACAAACGTGTGATCTGCCTAGCATTGTCTGTAAGCCACATCTTGCATAGTATGGCTGAATCTTTCAAACCATGCTCTTAGAGATTGCTTGAAACCATAAAGGGAATTCTTGAGTCAGCAAACTTTCCCATCAACGTCGGGACATCGGATATCTAAACGGGTGTCCATGTAAACATCGTCTCGTAGGTGACCATGTCAAGAAGGCATTCTTCATATCCATTTGATGAAGTTCCCAAGAGAAATTGGCGATGGAGGACTCATTGATTGCAGATTTTTCAGCAACTTAGAACATTCTTCTTGTAGTTAAGCCACCTGCTAAACTAACTGCTTCACTGTTATTCTTATCCTTAGATAAAATGACCTAATTAGCCCAGATTGGCTTCCCACGGAGATCCTAATAGTAGTCTATTGTATGATTGGTCAACCTACAATAAATACACATCCGGGTTCCATGGCCTCTACCACAGCCTCCCCTTGAATCTTTACCTCCACGGACAGACCAACCCCCTTTACTAATCCTACTGCCACCATCTCCCCTACTAGAAGGAGCAACAAATGCATATTCATCTCCCTTATTTGAACTAGATAAAGAGACACTAATTGAGACTCTTTGTAACTGTGAATAAACCTCATTCAACCAGGGAATCTCATGACCTTCTAGAATCTGGGCACGAACAGGCTCATACTCAGATTTCAACCTGGAGAGGAATTTGGCCACTTTAAATTCATGTTGTCTTCTTTGTGTTTCTACATCAGTACTAAGTGGCTGGTACACATTTAATTATTTCCACATACCTCGTAACAAAAATACTCGCCCGGATATTTATCTACTTGCGGAAGTGAGAAAATCTATTGAAATAAATATAAGATATTCTTCTCGGACGAGTACATGTCCCTAAGAGCTTTCCAAATCTCCTTGGCAGTGTCCAAAAGCATCACATTGGAATTCATCGTAGGTTCCATATTGTTCCACAAATTGGTCATTATCTGTGCATTTTCCTTCACCCACTCACCATAATCTATACTAATAAAAGCACCGATATGAGAAAAGCTTTTGATTGACTTAAATACCCCTTTTTTCCCCTTTTTATGACTGTTATACCATTTGCCACTACCACGAGACTTTCATTCTCCAACGATTTGAGACTTTCCTTCTCTTACCACTTTCCATCTCCCCCTATAATTAAAAAAAAATAGAAACTAGAATTTCCTTCTTCCACGACATTCCTTCTCCATCTTGAATTAATTTTTCTTCTTCTCTGTAAATTTCTTTTAATGGATCGGTTAGGATTCTGTGCAATCCCTCTTTACGTTCTGATTCACATCGTTACGCTCGCTCTTTGCGTACCATACACGGTTTTCTACAAGGCCAGAACTTCTTTGCTTTTCGGATTCTTATTCAAGCCTCACTCAGGTACTTTTTTTGATTCATTAACCATCTTTTGTTTATATTTTGATTCAAACGTTTTTGTTTAACTAATTATCCACGTTTTCAGTCCAACTCTAATTGTGAACCTACTAGTTACTCAAATTCCCTATCGACTTCTGAGCAGTCAAGTACTTTAGTTCCCCTTTTGCAGTAAGGAAGACCTGTACTGACTTCATCCATTGCAGATAATTTCTCCGATTTAATCTTATACAGGTTATTTGAGCCTCCCAAAAAAAGAAGTATTTGACATATCAATTTTTTGGGGTATTACCTCCATGATTACTAGAAAAAATAAAAAATAAAAATAAATCCAAAATAAATACGAATGATTTAGATGGATTCAAGTAAGCTTCTGACACCCAAACACACGAACATGGGTTCAACCAATCCACTCATGTCACGTGGATCACAAACTACGGTCACAACACTCAATAGAGCACCACAATTACAGCCAGAGTAGCCTGTGATTTGCTCTGCGATTGGTATTGTTTATTAGGTATCGTTCATCCTGCACTATTCATCTGGTTCAGTTCATCAGGCACTTCGTTAAGAGTGCACGATCTCTCCTAAATTGCTTGTATTATTTTTGGTTTGACACAAATACAAGTATGCCCTCTTAGGAACCAATAATAGGAAAAGACTAAAAATAATAGGAAAGGACAGAAATACGTCTACACGTACGTCTATACTAAATAAATACATCAACAAACACCGTTCTCAATTTTCGGCAGTGATTTTTTGGTTTGATGTGGTCTTGGATGGGATATGTGTTTTTCACGTCTTAATGTTGTTAAGAATGTGCCTGTGAATCAGATGATTTTTGTCTAAGATTTATTATGTATTTTTCTTGAGTTTCTAAGGTTTGGTAACTTCATCATTAGATCTCTAATTCATAATCGGGGTTTCAGTTTGGAACTTCAGATTCTCGTACTTCTTTTGTGCCATGTCATGTGGTTTGATCATGGGATACTTATGTTGAGGATTTTATTTTATTTGAATTGTTTCAGGCGGACTGGGAATTGCTTCAAATTGAGGTTGCACAGTATATAAATAGTGATGTACGTGGTGTTCCATTAAGTATGCAGCCATCCAAGCCTTTGCTTGGGTTTGTTCAGCGTCTCAAAGGGAAGCAGGGACGTTTTCGCGGGAATTTATCTGGGAAGCGTGTTGAATATACTGGCAGGACTGTTATTTCCCCTGACCCTAATCTGAAAATTACAGAGGTTACCGCTGTTTGAAAGCTATAACATTTTTTTATTGTATTATCTCCATCTGTGTCTACAATTGATTTCTTCTCTTAAAAAGGGTTTATGGTGGTTTTAGGTGGCAATTCCCATCTTAATGGCTCAGATATTAACATATCCTGAACGAGTTTCCCATCACAATATAGAGAAGTTGAGGCAATGTGTCCGCAATGGCCCTCAAAAATACCCCGGGGCAAATATTATTACATACCCTGATGGTACCTTGATGTAAGTGCTATTGCTCTCTCTTTTTTTAGTTTTCTTCTCTCATTGGAATTTTGTATCCGTGTTATAACAGCAGAATCACCTGCGTCATTCTGCAGGCATTTGAGGTATTCTGCCAGAAAACGTGCTGCAGATGAACTGAAATTTGGTTATATAGTTGAACGCCATTTGGAAGATGGGGACATTGTTCTTTTTAACCGTCAGCCGAGCTTGCATCGCATGTCTATCATGTCCCATCGGGTAACTCCATCAGTTCATGGTACATGATATCCTCACTTCTACCTTCTGTTTTTTGGTCTTTCTTAATTGATTTTGTCATTAAATTAATGTAGGCAAGGGTAATGCCTTGGAGAACATTGAGATTCAATGAATCTGTTTGCAATCCATACAATGCTGACTTTGATGGTGATGAGATGAATTTGCATGTTCCTCAAACGGAAGAGGCTCGCACAGAGGCTCTTATGCTGATGGGGGTAAATGCTGTGAAATTTCGCCCTGTTTTTGTGCGTTTGTGTTATTGTTTTCAGATAAATGATAGTCGTATCTTTGTATACTAGGATGTGCTCAAAACTAATCAGTACTTGTAATATTGGCCATGAATATGTATGACTTAATTGTTGAATTTTAAACTGCCTAATGATTTATGGGTGTAGTTGTCTGCATCAAGTTTTGCACCATGGACTCTTCTGCATAGCTTTTTTTTGTCCTAAACATGATACACTGAATTGCCCTGCCTAAGTGCTTTCTGAAATCACTTTTTTTGTATCCATTATTTTGTGTTGAACTTATGCTTCTCATTTGTTGCTTGTTCGTTCGGTATGCTGTTTGCAAGTGATGTCTTGGTATTATGGCTCTTGATTCGCCTAAAGCTTAGTTAGAGTTTTGAATCCTCCCTGCGGTTCTCTTTGATCATGCTTTGTTGTGTGTGTAAATGCTATTTTGCTGGAGATACTGCAATTTTTGGATGGGAAAGTGATTGTTATCACAGTCCTGTCATTTGTACTATATTTTCTGATTCTAATTTGTAGTTGGAAATTTTGTGTAATAATAATAATATATCAGGCTTTATGTGGTTAAGTCTTGCTTTGTCCCAGCTGCATGGTTCTCAGTCTTTTTCTGTCTAGGCTGAGGTGTTTCGTTCTAGTAGGGTACCGAGACAATACATAGGGGAATGTATTGTCTCGTGTCAAAATCCTAATTTAAGTACTAAATTAGTATTTGTCTTCTATAACAAGTTTAAATGCTAAAAACAAATTTGTAGCTTAACTAAACATTAAAAAAAATACTTTGATCTTATTCAGACATGTACTGTTTTTTCCATGAGAAGCGATATTATAAACTTGCCTGCGGAGACATCTCGTTCCGGTAAGGGTATCGAGACGATACATTGGGGTATGTACCAATGTATTAGCCAAGAAGATTAAAACATTCCTTTTAGGTTGCAATTTCCAACATGTTTTATGAAGTGGATTCCAGTTTCTACATTCTTTACATTTTAACAAGGTTTTAGATGTCTGTGTCAGTCGAAATTTCGTTTCCTCAAGAAGTTGAAACATGTTGTGCAAGGCTGTGGAGACATATGGAAACATTGCAAAAATTACGGAAACTAGGGAAACATTATAGAAGCCAAAAGAAACAAGCATTAATATTTTAGTAAATGATGACACAAGCATGAAAACACATTCAGAACTTATTATACTGTTATAAACAACCACTTGGAAAAAGGAAAAAATAAGATCAATAATGTTGCAAATGTCAGAGCCTTTGTGAGTCCAACTTACACTTGATAATATTAAGGAGTCGAGTAATTTAAGGGAATAAGTGCAAAAACAGACTAAGCTTGCTTTAGGTCATAACCATATTATTGATGCAGTCAGTTTACGGGAGGCATAACTTTTTATTCAATTATCCAATTGAGAAGCTGCCACATGCATTGAAATGCTATTTTCGATATCCACAACAGTTATCTCACTAGTTTTGTTAAGATTCTGAATTTTTCGGACTTACAAATTATGCTAGAAATCTGGGTGTAACAGTAATGACAGGTTTTAGGGATATTTTAGTCATTTAAAAAATTAGATTTAGGCTATTTTAAATCAATGGTTCACATTAGTTTCTTAGTCCTTAAGTTTGCTTTTAGGCAAATCAATGGTTCACCTCATACTCAGGTATGATGTGACTTGAAGATGCCGTCTTCATCCTGGGCCACGTGTACCACTTGGCGTTGATTGGAATTTTTCTATTATGAATGTAATTAACCCATTGGTCTTAATAGACGACGACGACGATGATAAATGGTTTTGCTGGTACATATCTGTTTTGCACATAAAAAATGATTATTGCTAGAAAAAATAATTCTTTATAAATTTTAATAAAAAATAAAAACATGTCTGCATGTTTTGTTTCCAGGCATGTTTCATTTCCATATCTGTGGAAGTTGTCAAATGTCAGCATGTTTCTGTAAACATAAAGATTTGAAGATCTATGCATTTCAATAAATTAGATAAGATAGAAGAAGAAGTTGCACTCTTCATATGGGTAGTTGGGTACCTGTTCGGGAAGTTTATTATGGACCTTGTCTAGGATGAAGCATGGCCAATCATGTTCAGGTTTGCAATGTTACTTGACAGTTGAGATCCAAAATTTCCACTCATTTATTGTTTATGCTTAGCTTCTTGATTGCTCATGCCAGTCGTTATTTCACTTTTTTAATTTTGAATTGGCAATTCAATTCTAATAGACTTTTCATTTTTCTTTTTAAAGTTTCTATCTGCTTTATTTTCTTTTTTTAAGTATACATAAATTGCTTATTTTTTCATTAACATTTTCTGAAGCATTTACCAGAAGGGTTTGCATTTCTTAGTAAGTTGCTATTGTTTTGATTCTTAGCTTTTACGTTGGGTCATGTGATGAAGTGTCTGTGATTGCTCCACAGGTGCAAAATAACTTGTGTACACCAAAAAATGGAGAAATTTTGGTTGCTTCCACTCAAGACTTTCTAACATCTTCCTTTCTCATAACGAGGAAGGATACATTCTATGACCGTGCTGCTTTTTCGTTGATGTGTTCTTATATGGGGGATGGAATGGAGCCTGTTGATTTGCCAACACCAGCCTTAATTAAGGTAGGATATATGGGCTTTATAATGATTGTACTTTTTAATGACGTAAATTGTAACTTCAGCTTACTATGCCCCATTTAAATGTGTTAAGAGGCTCTATTCGCCTTCAAAATCCTAGAAAAAATAATTACCTAAATATTTTAGGACTAATAAGGTTTTTTTTTTTTCTGTTGCCAAGTTATTCGTGCTTGACAATTAATGGTGTACTGCAGGATCATTAATGAAGGTTATGGCTTACTATTTGTTTAGTCAAAAAAAAAGATCCAGGGGCTGTTTGGTTGGACCATAATAAACTACTAGTATTGTTGGCCTGTGCTTAGTACATGCGTTTTCTAAGGAATTAAAGCAAAAAATAAAATAAAAGTCCCTCTTCGTCCATCTCCAGTCGGGTATGTGGAGAGATTTTAGGGTTGTGTTGTTGGAGAAAGAGGGAAAATGGAGAGAAGTTATGGGTTGAGAGATTTTTGGAGAGAATAAAGATGGAGAGAGAATAAAGATGCTAGAGAGAAACATGTTGGGATAGGGAGAGACCTACAAAGATAGTGAGAGATGTATTAAGAGAGAAACAATGTCAATTGGAATTTAATAATTGTGTAGGGAATTTAGTAAATGTGGAAGGTGTTTTTTGGAATAGGTTAAAAAAGATAATAAATGTGTAGGGTGTTTTTTTGGAATAGATTAAAAAAGATGGAGAGAGTCCCACCTCAGCAAGTCTCTGCTTTAGTATGAGATTTATTGTTGAAAAAGTATTTATTGTTTAAAATGAAAACTAATTTTGTGTCTTGCTAAATTTTATTTAAAATTGTTTATTTAAATATATGAAAAAATTGCTTTTGGTTGTTTAAAAAAGAAAGTAATGGAGGAATAGTAGCGTGTAGCTTACTCCATATCGTTGGGGTAATGAAGTTTATGATGATGAACAATGATTATCTATTTATGATAAAGGAATTTACAAGGTTATTCCAATAACATATATGAGGTTATTCCAATTACAAAAATGTTCTTCAGTTTAAACTCTGAATTCCCTTAGGATACTTGCTCATTTGATCGAAACCCTTATTGAATTGCAGATATTTGGCATCGCCATACTTAAAATTCATCTATTGCGTTCTTCCCATAGCACCCACGTCTCAACAAAAAGCGTAAGAAAGAAATTTCCATAAGATTTTACCTCTAATATCCAATGGTCCAGCTGACCAATTTGAAAATAGAACCCGAATCCCTTGGAAGAACTCAAAACATGCCAAACAGAGAAAAGAAACCAACTCCTCCCACACCACCTTGTGATGAATTAATAGATGATCTATGTTTTCCTCTTATTCCTTACACAATGCCTTTGTTTGGAATCGACATATTTTGCAGTTGATGGCCAATAGTGATTGGAGCATGTAACCCATCTGCTCTTTTCTTAAAATCAATTTTCTAGTGGTTCAAATAAAGGGTGACTTTGTCGTACTTTGACTTTCTAGAGCACACATTTCCTCACCCATAGCCAATTTCCTACCGGAAGAAAACAATGTCCGAGGATAAGAAATGGGAAGAGAGGATAAATGGAAAGAGAAACAGTAGCCAAAGCAAGGGCAAAGGTATGGAAAGGAGAAACACGATCAAATGAAACAAAATCAACAATAAAATGTTAAGTACACTTACGAGAAGCCTTTCATAAAGCAATAGGGAGGTTAGAAAAAGTGGCAGTGGTGCAAGAGGGACCTTAGGAGAAGCTGATGCTGGTTGTGGGGCAGGAGACCAAGAAACCACGAGACGAGTCTTGGATCACTGATAAACCTAAAGTGGAGCACTCGTAAAAACTGGTGGATCAACTGTGGGTACAACTAGCATAGGGACAACAGACACAAGTGGTACTGACATCTCTCTTGACCCGAGGATATTAGATCAGAGTCAAACTGTCGACCAAAGGATGTAAAAAAGGCAGTAGACTAAAAAAATGTTACATAAACAATAACGTAATATCGATGAGACTCAAGACAGTAAGAAGAATAACCTTTTTGAGTCCGAGAATACCCCACTAAAAGACACTTGAGAGCCCTTGTTGAAAGCATATCATGACTAAGCCCAAGAACATGAACAAATGTGACACAACCAAACACACGGGGAGGAAGACTAAATGGATTGCCATTAGGATATAATAAGGAGAACAAAGAACTACCATGGAGGACAGAAGATAGCATCCGATTAATGAGATAACAAGCCGTGATAACAACATTTGTCTAAAAGGGTTTTGGAACCTGCATGCTAAACATGAGAGTTTGGGCAACATTCAAGATATGGCGATGTTTGCGCTTAGCCACCCCATTATGGTGGGAGGTGTCAGCATAGGAAGTCTGATGGATAATGCCATGTTTGGAACAAAAAAGCTGAATAGAGGATTGCATATATTCTAAGGCATTTTCAGAACGAATCACCTTAATCAATGTACCAAAACTGAACCAAGATTTCTTTGCAGAGCGTGGTAAAAACACGAGGTAGTTCAAAATGATCTTTTAATTAAAAAAGCCATGTTATGTGAGAGAAATCATCCACAAATACAACAAAGTAATAAGAACTAGATAAAACTCTTTATTCTTGTAGGACCCCAAATGTACGTGTGGATCATCAAATGGTCTAGACGTACGACTCTTTACTGATTGGGAAAAGAACTACGGTGATGCTTGCCTAATTGATAGGCCTCACATTCTAAAACAAACACATGACTCAAATCAGGAACTAGCTGACGCAACTTGGACCACGAAGGATGTCCCAAACGAAAATGCCATTGTAAAGGAGACACAGTTGCACTGAGGGTAGATGCAAGCCAACTAGAATCCAAATAATATAGCCCCTTCTTCTCATGCCCCAAACAATCAATGTCTTCGTCTCGAGGTCCTGGAAAACACAAGAAGATGGAGAAAAGATCACTGAGCATTGAAAGGGCTTAGTTATTTGACTAATTGATAAGAGGTTGAAATGGAAATCTGGAACATACAAAGCAGATGAAAGAGAGAAAGATGAAGTTGGATAAATATCACCTTGTCCCATCACCTTGGCGAGTAGAACCATCTGCTAAAATAATTTGATTACTAGAAGATCGAAAATTGGAGAAGATAGAGAGTATACCAGACACATGGGCAATTGCACCAGAATCAATAACCCAAGGAGATGGTGACTTGGTAACCAAACATGCTAAATTACATGTATTGGCCAAGGTAGCCGCAGGTTGGGAGGAGGAACTAGTAGTAAGAGAATTCAACTTCTGAAGGAGTTGTCCAAGTTGAGAAGTGTACTCCTTGCGAGAAATAGTGGTGGATGATGTATTACTAGGAGCCTGAGAGGAGATATCTGTGGGAGACCGAGACGAGTTATTAGATGACTGATTGGCCCAAGTTGGTTTTCCCCCACTTATCCCAACAAAAAATTCTCTATATGTCCATTGTAGCCACAATAGGTACACTTCAACTCACCATGGCCACCATGGCCTCCACGACCACTGGGACCACCACGAAAGACACGGCCACCACGTCCCCCAGTACGACTACCACAACCGTGAGTGCTCTCGAAATGGCTACTAGAAACCAAAGCTAATACTCCTTGGAACTAGAAGTAGAGGCACTTCCCAAGGAGGCTCGTTGAAGGCGGGACTAAGCATGAGCTGTACTGGGTAAGGACTCACTGGCCTTTGATAGAATTATACTTGAGGTTCATACTGGAGAGAAATAGAACCTGAAAATAGTCACGCTGGTATATCTGAAGTTCCAGATCACTTGTGAGAGGCTGATAGACCTGAAGCTCCTTCCGGATACCCGTGTGAGCACTATAATACTCATTGAGTGATCTATCGCCCTGCTTTGTGGTAAACATGGTATCAAATAAGTCATAAATCCTAGAAACATTCCTGTCCTGGGAGTACACCTCCTTCACTGCATCCCAGATTTGCTTAGCGGTGTCCAAGAACATAACATTGGAAGAGATGGAGGGCTCCATACTATTCTATAACCACATCATCACCATCGAGTTATCACTCATCCAATCTTCATATAATTGATCATCCACGTTAGGCGGATCCTCAACCAAAAACTTGAACTTCTTCTTGGCATAGAGAAACCCTTTAACTGAATGCGACCACTGCAAGTTGTTGGAAGAGATGGAGGGCTCCATACTATTCTATAACCACATCATCACCATCGAGTTATCACTCATCCAATCTTCATATAATTGATCATCCACGTTAGGCGGATCCTCAACCAAAAACTTGGACTTCTTCTTGGCATAGAGAGACCCTTTAACTGAATGCGACCACTGCAAGTTGTCAGTGCCATTGAGTTTCACTGAAGTGATTTGGGCATTGATGCCTTCCGACGTACTCCAAACAGGGGTTTTCCCATCACCAGAAGTAGCCATAACATGTTAAGTAGTGCCACAAAATTTTCAACACCGCCAACTAAAAAAAAACAGCACTGAATAGTACTAGGAAGGCTACGGTACCAATATATCAGAAGAACTGCAACTGCAGATTTTCCAACACCAAGAAAACACAACCACCAATCCAATAGGGATACAAAACACTCAAGTCAGCAGAAATCTGCAACTAAAATTTTTTCTAGCATAAAAAACATACCAACAGTCCAATGAGAGGGGCGACACCACTAGATTTGTCTTCCGAGAGTTGTAGAAACAAAAAACAGCACCTTCACACCTTGTACAACCACACCCAAACAATCCACTGTAGGAACACCTTCACACTGCCACTAAATCAAAACACTTTGCTAGTACTTCGTATAGCCAATACATCAAAACATTTTGCTAGCAGAAATAGTCACTAAAAAAATCTGACGGCAAGCACCAAATAACACTAGAAAGGTTGCGGCACCAATAAACCAGCATGTGGAGGGGTAGAACAACTACCAACATGCACTAAACCACTCGTGAGGGAGTGCAGCAACACAAACAGATAACCGGTAGTGCGGCAGCACTAGAACACAAAACTAGAGGGTGCGCAGCAATGAAACACATCTTATAGAGGTGAGACAGCACTAAAACCTGGAAACGACCCACTTTTAATGGAAAAACGTCAATAAAAATACCTGCATCAAATAGGGTTCATAAGAACCTTCGGTAGCCACAAAAACACACCACAAACCACACAAATTGGAGGACTGCAGCAGCCTTTACACGAGACTGCAGCAGCCCTTAAAAAAGTGTTTAATGTTTGGAGATCAGTAAAAAAAAGTTTAGAAGAGAAAGGAGGAAAGAACAATAGATTGAAGGAGGAGGTTCGGGTTTATAGGGCAATTAGAATTGCTCTGATACCATGTAGAAGTTTAGGGTTTTGGAGGAGAAAGTGGAGCACATTGGAGAGAGAGACAAAAATCTAGCCGTCCCCCACCTCTTATATATATATATATATATAGAAGGACAAAAATGCCCTTACATTCTTACAAACCTTAATAAACCATAAATAAGAACTCTAACAAATACCATGCTTCAATTTACATCACAATTTTTGATGACCTTACCTGTGTTGTTTCAGAAAAATAACTTAAAAATGATTTCTTTTAATCCATTGTGGTCCCATTTGTGTGATCTACAGATCTACTAATTAAAATAATTTCTCCAACAAGCATAGAGCATAACATGATAAATAATACACATACATATTAGTGTTTTAGTAAGATGCATATGAATTTTCAAGATTTGGGATATTTACTTTGTGATTAGCCAATAGTTTTGAATTTACTCTTCTAGTGCTTTTTAATTGCCAAAAATAGAAATAAAAATATTCTAGCACCTTTTATCATGGGCAGCTTCTTACTACGGGAATAATGATTGAGTTAGGACTGCATTTTATAATTTTTAGTTTCTCATTTTTTATTTTTGATAAAGCGGATTTGATATTAAAGAGGGAAAACCCAAAACAAAGATACACCGGAGATCTCAAGGCGAGATACCCCCATGCCAAACCAAGAACACCAGCTAACTGGGGAGAGATCCTTGAAGCATCCCTTCCCATCTAAATATCTCTTTTCTACACAGCTAGAAAAATATTGGTGATTTGTTTATTCTAACTGTTTTTTGGAGTCACATATTTCTTCAAGGCTTTCCTATTCTGTTGATTTTTAACAGGTATCCTTAGATTGGTTAAATTTCTTCCGTAACATTATTTTTGTTAAGAGAGGTTAATCTTGTATGGATTATAGAATTGTGTGTAGTTTTTTGCTTTCTTGCAACTTTGGAGCTTGTTATTTGCAGATTTGAAAACAATTGGTATTTTGCAGCCAATAGAGCTCTGGACTGGGAAACAACTATTTAGTGTTCTAGTTCGCCCCCATGCTCATATGAGAGTCTATTTGAATCTTACTGTTCTGGAGAAAAATTATAGCAAGTCTGGAGAAACAATGTGTTCGAATGATGGGTTTGTCTATTTCCGAAATAGCGAACTTATATCTGGGCAACTTGGAAAGGCTACTTTAGGTCAGCTTCCATTTTTCTTTACCTTTGCTAGTTCTGTATTTCTAATTGCTTCATTTCCACTTAAATAATTTTATTACTTTCTTTGCCTTAAACCTATTTGGTGGAACATATTGCTTGTAATCTTGACTTCCCATATTAGGTTAAAAGAAAACCATTAATAAATCTAATTTGTAAGTGTCTTATTGCCTCTCTTTTTTTTTTTTTCAATGTATTCTAGTTGAATATGCTTTGATATTGTCCTTTCTTATTATCTACATTCTAGTGATAAAGGGCATATGCCTTTAAGAGTGTAGCTGGTGTTTAGGATGGACCCAATTTTTTAAGAGCCTATAAGATAATAATTCTTCTTCTCCATCTAGTATTAAAGTTCTAATTTTCCTTCCCAACTTGATCATGTTTGTTTGAGCCCTAGAAGAGTCACCAATACAAACACGACTTAGACGTGAGCGCGCACAAAATTTGACCATGCCAACGTAAATTTTGGGGATTTTAATCTCACCCCTCATGTACTAGGTGGATGCCCTATGCATGTGCCGGGACACCTAAGTGACCGCCTTAAAAACCAGGTGAGTGCCTACCCTTGAAAAAATGCCTAGGTGCCCAGGTTGCTTTTTTGACACTAGGTTACATTGAATTGGTCTTTGTGTCCATCCTTGACCTTGGTATGAATTTGAAGTGGCATTCTAAAAGGTAACCCTTTCATTGTAATGCTTGGGGTTTGGTCTTGACCTATTTGGGTTAAGCTAGAATCCTTCTCAAGACCTTCGTCTTAAATCCTTGTAGAAAATCCCCATTCTGCTCCATTAATATAAAAATCAGTTTGTAAGCTTTTAGTTGTAGTTAGCTTAATCATCACTGTAGGTGAGTTAGGGACATAATAGATATTTCTATTTTTCCTGCTTTAGGATATATGATGTATGTTTGGACTTTGGGGTAATTTTCTCAGCCCATTTCTCTTTCTTCTTCTTTTCTTCTTCCTCTATTACCCAAATCTGTAGATGGTATCACAGCTTGTAGGCTCGATTAATCTCTAAATACGCAACCAAATCAAGCAAGACCAGAGTGCTTTTACTAGCACGAAGGAGATCTTTCTTTTGATTCTGGTTAAGTCAGTTACTGTGACATCACCTGCTGACATCAACAGGTTGTACGGCTGATGTCAGCAGGCTGTATGGACATCTCAGATGGGGAAAGGTACCTCTTGGGTCCTTTTTCCCTCTAGTATTTTTTGGTGATTTTTTTTTTAATTTTTTTTGGACTTCTTGTTGATGATTTGAGGCTTCCAAACCTGTCCGAAAAGTGAAAATACATATTCTCAGATCTGAGTTTTTCATGGGTTTTATCTACCATAGTTTGATACTTTTCGACCAAGAACCATTGCTTTTAAATCTTTTTATTTTGGCGATCTGTCCAGGGGTGTACGACACGATTTGAGATTCCAATTGATGAGGTTGCTATGATCCTCGTTTATGGACCGTTTTACCGTTTTTAAGGGTATTTTTTTAGTAGTTCTTATATTTCTTGTCGATCTGCAATCAGACCTAAACCTAATTGGACTCCAAATCCCTATTTGGATGAGTATTGTAGTTGTGAATGATTGAAGATTGAGTTGATGATGTTTTTACAAGACTTCAACGCTTTGGAGGTTATTTAAATTTGGTGTTATGAAGAATGGATATCTTAAAGGTGCTGCCACTCATTTTGGGGAAGTGTTGAAGTATTAAAAGTTGTTATTTGTTGTGATTACCTAGTATTTGAGAAATGGCTGAAGAGACTTCCACCCACTCTCTCTAGTATTGAGCAGACCCCTACTGTTTCTCTTGATTGGACTAATTCTCTTCAGATTACTAACACTTTGTTTGAATGGGAATAATTATACCATGGTCTCAATCGATTAAGATCTTCCTCACTTCTCGTCAGTTAATGGGTTATATTCATGGCAACGTCACTGGACCTTCAGAGGATGATGTTAGGTTTAGTGAGTGAGAGGTGACTATTAGCACAGTTTTGGGGTGGCTCTTGTACTCTATGGTGCCACATGTGAGCACTGGCTTGTGGAAGTGTGAGACAACAAAGTATGGGATATTGTTATACTACTTTCATCGACATATAGCTCATTTTTCTCAAGAGGATCATATGCTCAATGAGCAGTTTGCTAGATTGCAAGCCTTATGGGATGAATTGGACTCCCATAAGCCTCTAGTTCCTTTTGACCTAGAGATGTAGAGGAACAACGCCAGAAATTGGAGAGGCGTTGAGTTTTTGAGCTTCTTGGTGGGTTGGGAGATGGATATGAGGCCACTAGAGTCCAAATCCTCAAGCAGCTCACAATACCTACCTTAGCTAAGGGATATTCATTCCTTCAGCGTGAGGATGAATGCCGATATCTATGAGGACAATTATCTTTGAGAGTTTTGCTCTTGTGACTAAGTAGGCACATTTTGTCCAGATGGGCCGAAGTCAAGGATATGGGTTTGGACCAAGGGAGGAGCATTTTCAGTCCATTCCTTTTATGAGGGGTTAGATGCTTCTTCTGACTCTTCTTATCCTTTGGCAATGGTTTGGAGCTCTAAAATCTCTACTAAGATTGCTTTCTTCGTTTGGTTGGCATTGAAGAAGAAGATTCTAACCGTGGATCATTTGAGATGTAGAGGGATTATCATTATTGACTATTGCTTGATGTGCAAGCATTGTGGTGAATCAATCAATCCTCTTTTGTTACATTGTGATGTAGCGTGGGAGGTATGGTCTTTCTTTTTTTTTCTTGGAGTTCGGAATCAAATGGGTGATGGTGGGTTCTATCTTGCTCCTTCTTAGAAGATGGCATTCTCTTGACTTTTCCTCTAGACGTCGGATTCTGTGGCGGATGCTTCCTTTTTCTATAGCTTGGGGTCTTTGGAGAGAGAGGAATCAGAGAACATTCGAAGGAAAGTGTGAAGACATGGCTTCGATCATCCTTAATATTAAGGGTTTGATGTTCTTGTGGTCTAAGGCTATGGAGGAGCGTGGAGGGCTTTTCTTCGAAGACTTCGTGTTCCGTTGGGATTCCCTTTGTTCTAGGGACATGTGATTGGTGTTTTCTTTCCTTTTTTTTGTAGTTCTTCTTGTGTTTTGTTTTGCTTTCAGCCTTTTGTAGGTCATCTCAACCTCTTTTGCTGTTTTGCTTGTTTCGTTTGGCCTTTTGCCCTTTTATAAAATCTATACTTAAAAAAAAAAATCACAATTATTGTGGCTCGTGTGTATTAGTTTCTTAAACAGTTCTCTCTCTTGATTGTTTCTCAGTTAGAATGTTTGGTGTCAATGGTAAGTCAGAATTGCTGTGCTGGATGATAATCTGTTTTCCGCTTTTCCTGCAAGCCTAGTTTGTTTTTAGGTGATCGTACCTTTCAAGGATTTCGCTCTTCTAACTCTTCAAAATTGACATTTTTTTTCTTTAATTTGCCTCCAGGAAATGGCAATAAGGATGGACTTTTCTCTGTTCTTCTTAGAGATTACAATGCACATGCTGCTGCTGCTTGTATGAACCGTCTAGCAAAATTGAGGTAATTTTCTAGTGGGGGTGGGGGTGTATTGGCTCCGATTACAATCTTCTGTCTTTTATTTGTGGAACTTCACCTGTTTGATACATGAACACATGTATGGCAATGCTTGATCTGTCTTGGTGAATACTAGGACTTTATGCTGATATGCATGACTTGATTATCTGATTGGATTCTGTGTGCCTTCAATTTGGTTCTGGCACAATGATAATGATACTTTGTATGGCTTTGCTGCATGCTCCGAATATGCAGGTTTGCTATTTTATGTTCTCAAAGGAGTTTTTATTGGATTTATGTTCTTGTTTCAGCTATCATGGAAAGTCTACATTGTTTGAGATAGCAGTAATTACTTTCAACTCTGAAGGCTAGTATTGATTTTGCTATAGATCCATCCATATGCTTGGATTGCATCTAGTTTAGTTTGAAATTGTTGCTTGGGTAATCTCAATTCTCTGTTAATATCTGAGATGTTGTTATCATCTATATTAGGAACTGGTTAGAGGATGGACCATTATTTTCTCTTACTCATGATGATGCGAAAGCTAATGTGAATTCCTTAGCAAAAAGTGGTGTACATGGATACTTTTTTATATAGGGGATTCTCTTCCTTCGCCTTTGAACTTATCTTCTTTCTTCCAGTCTTTTTTTTTCTTTTTCTAAAAAGATAGTTTGATATGTATTTATATTCACACAATGTTTAACATGTTTGTTGCACAACATATTGTGTCAATTAATGCATATCGATTATTGCATGATTATACGATCAATGTAATTGCCAAGCATAATATTGTAATGTTAATAATATTAATATTTTTTTTTACATTGGATGATTGTGTAAGTGGTTGGCATCAATTTTTATACAGGACTTTTTATGTCTACACGTATTAAGATATTGATATTACATTTAGGGAATTCAAGTTACACTCAGAGTCAGAGATGGGGGATGTTATCCTATTTACACGCTCATAGTCTTAGTGGATTTGTATCTGCAGTGCCCGGTGGATTGGGAATCATGGGTTCTCAATTGGGATTGATGATGTCCAACCAGGAGAACTTCTAAATCACCAGAAAAAAGCAAGGATTGATGAAGGTTATGAAGCTTGTGATGACTTAATACAGTCGTACAACAAAGGCAATCTTAAACTTCAACCAGGTTGTGATGCTGCTCAAACATTGGAAGCTGAGATAACTGGCGTGTTGAATAAAATCAGAGAGACAGCTGCAAAAGTAAGGAATATTTATTTAGTTGGTTGCATTTGCTCGATATTTATATTTATAAATGAAAGATCGTTTGCCGGCAGATGTTGTTTTCATGTATTCCTCTGAATGTTTTCAAATATTAATAAATCTAAATTTATTTATAACTCTCTTTATAATCTTTTCCCCGGTGTTCCATTTATTTGGCGATTCCCTTCAGTATACACTGTCCGTGTCAACATTATGTATATATTGGTGAGGGTATCTGATTGATACCTTCTAGTATACTTTAGCAAATAGCTTGATACCTTCTACTTCCATCACAAATATGTATACTTGCTTAGAATCTTTGTCACTGTTTGTCAAATCAGTTTTCTTTGAAGTGCAACAAGAAGGCCAATTGTGCCACTCTCATCTGTCTCTGGGATGCGTTCAAGTGTAGCTGCACGATTTTTCTTTGATTTTCTTTTTCTTCATCTCAGGTTTGCATGGAAGAATTGCATTGGAGGAACAGTCCTTTGATTATGTCACAGTGTGGATCCAAAGGCTCTCCTATCAATATTAGCCAGATGATTGCATGTGTTGGTCAACAATCAGTTGGGGGTCGTCGTGCTCCTAATGGATTTATAGATCGAAGTCTTCCGCACTTTCCTAGAAAATCAAAAACACCTGCTGTAAGTTCAATTTCTCTTGCATAGCTATTTATCTCTTAAATTCCATGTATGCTGGTGTAAGCACATAGTTGCCCCCCAGACCTCGTTTTGATACTTAGCTTCGCTTCAGAATTGCCTAGGGACCTTCAAATGTTGTACATAAAATTGAAAAAGTAAGAGGAAAAAGAAAGAAGAGTATGGAGGAAATTGGGTTAATTTAAGAATGATGACTCCAAAAAACTCTCAAGTCGGTGGATGGATATCTATATTGCCCAACTCGCCAAGTGCCTCTTTAATCTTTTACTAACCTAAGGTTTTTCATAAAATGTTGGACACATGATCCTTGAGCTAACAAATGGCATACAGGTAACATTGGATGCCACCTTATTTCTCCCTAACGAAGTTGCAGTCCGACATGATGTGTTTGGTCCTTTGGGATTGAGAAGTGTATAGCGGTGTGATTATCACATGCTTTATAGGAATCCTAACCTTAAAGTCACCAAAATTCTTGGCCACATCAATTCACAAGTACTATGGCCTTATAACTGAGTATAGATTGAACCTAAAAATAATTTTCATGACATATGATCTATCAACAGTCCAAAATAACTTACTCTGACATCTTTACCCAGTGGTCGGCCTTATAAAGCTTGCAAAGCTTTGCTTTCCTCCCCCAAATAGTAGTAATAGCTCACAAGTTATTTGGTGGCTTGATCGATCGATCTCTCCGCGACTCCCTGGTCTCGACTTGTTCCTATCTCTTTATTGAAATCTATTCTTGGAGGAGGGTTGGTCTGCCTCGGTGACTGATCCTGCCATGTCTTATTTTTCCTAGCTGGATGGAGGGTTGCACTTAACATAATTTTCATGACATAGGATCTATTAATGGTGCATAGGGACATGCCACCTATCCTCATCAATATGGATTGTCCAAGTGGCAGACCAGTACTTGGATGGGCCATGGCCCAAAAATGCACCAGTTGGACATTATTGGCAATCCCATGGTTGAGCATTTCTCCGAAGTCCAAACTGTTCAGTCACTTTTCACCTACCCCTTCTCGGATATCCGTGTTTTAGTTCTATAAGTGACAGAATTGTATGATTAGTGCAAATTCAGATCAGAGAATGGTGACCCATCTAATGGATGCTGAGAACTTTTATTTGGACAATCCAAAATGATGAGCACGTGTCGAATGCATGACATATGTCCCAAAGATGGACCTTGGAGTTTACTTTATTAATATACTCAACAAATTTTGATTTCGTTCGGAATAATTGCGTAGTATGAACTAAATATGTACACTTAATCATCGGTAGTTCAGTGATGTAAGCTTCAACTTCTCTGTGTGCATATTTCTTGTCATCTTCATGTGTTTATCGTGTATGTTGGCCTTTGTACAGTTTGTGTTCTTTAGTTTAAATGCATTTTCTACCAAGTATTGGTTTGACTCTTTCGTAATGAATGGTTTCCTTTTGAGATTTTGAAGCTTGTCCAACATTCAATTTGACTAGTTTGGCACTATGGTTTGGTTTAGGCTCATTACATGTATATGTTTGTAGTGCCAAACGGGCATTCCAACCGTTGATATGTTGAGAACGAGATACATTTACATACTTGATTACTTTCACATTACTCGATGTTCATGCACAACATTCGTATCTTCTGCCGTGAACTGGATGTGCATCATTCCATTTTCATTGAAATAAGGTATCTGAATGACAACAGTTCATCTTTCAGATGGGATAAATTCCAAGTCCATTAAACTTGAAATCATGAAGTATTGAAGGGATTATGTTATTCTTTTTCAGGCTAAAGGCTTTGTCGCTAATTCATTCTACACTGGTTTGACGGCGACTGAGTTTTTCTTTCATACAATGGGAGGGCGTGAAGGTCTTGTGGATACTGCGGTATGATTAACCCTCTTTAATCTGGACAATTGTTTATTTAAATCACACATGTATATTCCAATCATTGATTTTATATGTCACTGGTTCAGATTGTTTTTCTTTTTAAATTTTCTTTTTGATATGACATGTTGATACTTTCTAAGAATTTTTTTTGGTTCCAAGTTTTATGACATCCATCATCCCTGTGTTATGCCCGTATACAATGATTTGTTCAACTCAAAAGCCACATATTTTCTCTTTAAATTTAATAAGAATGTCTTGCCCATAATTGGTTATAAATCTAGTCAACTAGAACTCATTATTCCTTGTATATCTATACAAGTATTTGGAAGATATTTTTCCTTATGACTGTTTAATTTATATAGGGTTATCATGATCTAAATAATCAAAAAAATATATAGTTTAAGGTGATCAAAAATCAATTCATGATTTTTGGGAGAGGAACCTCATGGGTTATATTACATAGTTGCCCAGAAATTTCCCATAAGAGCTAGCGTTTCTCAGAAAATGCATTTCCCAAATAGGTGTGATCCGATTCCCAAAAGTTGGGGAAAGTGTCAAAAACTTTAGGGGAAATGCCTAGGAACCGCTAATTGAAACACAAGAGAGAGGCTTGGAGAAGAGAATAGGAAGTTGGACGATGCTTACCTGTTCCTTGACGTTTGGAGTCGGAGCGGGGTGCTCTGTGTCTTACCCGAGAGAAGAGAAAATATGGGTTAAGAGTCTTCGGTTTGCCATTACACTTATGGGGACTCTCTGTCTTCCAAGCATTAGGTGGTTTTTGCAAAGGATTTATTTGTGTACAGGAACACCTTGGACTTGCGTGTGGAATGGGCAAGAATACAAGTCAAGGTTGGATTGGAGATCACTCCTGATGCTGGTTTTATCTTCGATGGAGCTGTGTGTTTAGGGTGAATTTGTGGGCAAAGCACTATCTGATGATGGAAGATGGTCCGACCGATACCAGGGTTCCAGCTAAACCTGGTAGCATCTACGATTTGAAGAAGATTCAGAAGTAGGGGCGTGTGAGTAGAGATAGAAGAGATTGTTGGGTCTCAGATGAGCTTCGTCGAGGTTGAAGGTGATGATGTGGAGGCAACTCTCATTCGAGTTCTGGAGGGGTTGTGGGGAAGCTGATGTAGATGAGCATGGGAGGGGCTACCGTGCGACACATATAAACGTAGGGAGGAGTTGGAGGGACACCCTCCCGTAGATCGATAACTTCTGAGCTGCGAGCCACATGGCTGAATCTAGGCCAATCCCTCAGTTGTTGGTAGGGACAAGTGTTGGAGACGCGTATAGGTCGATGACATGCTGCAGGGAGGGGTAGGTGGGGGAACAGGTTTCTGCTGCATCACGGTTACCTTAGACCTCCATATGGCGTTGAGGCAAGGCCTATAGGAAGTGGACATGTGGATAATCCTCGTCCCGTGCCAGAGATCAGGCACTGGATAAGTCGGCTAACTTTACTAGCTAATGGACCAACAGACGGTATTTTGATGGTTTGGAACCAATGTAAGATTAAAGTGGAATTTTGTCTTATTGGGGTTTACTCTGTTTCTACTGTTTGTAGATGCTTGGAAACAACTATCAATGTATTCTCACTGGCGTGTATGGTCCTACGGTTAAGAGATTTGAAGTTGATTTTTGGAAGGAACTAAACCTTATTGGATGTAGGTCGGCTCTTTCATGGTGTATTGGTGGTTATTTTAACGTCAACTAGTTTTCTTTGGAGAAGGAGGGTAGTCGGGTAACTAAAAGTATGAATGAGTTTGATGCCTTTGTAGGAAGTCATGGTTTTGGGGTGTGGCCGCATTGTTAAAAGGTCTTCTCCATTTAGATTTGAGAACACGTGGCTTCAAGAGCCAAATTTTAAAGATTTGGTGGTTGAGTGGTGGGAATCATTCAGTTTTGTGGGTAAATGCTAGTTTTATTTTTAGAAGGAAATTGAAAGCTCTTGAGAGTAAATTAAAAGAATGGAATATAGAAGTTTTTGGTCGTGTGGATAAAGATGGGTGGGCTTTTGGAGGAGATAGCCGCTTTAGATTGCATTGATGAGGGTGGGTGCTATCAAGAGAACAGAGGAGAAGAAGAGTGGAAGCAAAGAAAGAGTTTCCCAAATGGGCTTGCATGGATGAGATTAGTTGGTGCCAAAAATCAAGGGTGAGGTGGTTAAAGGACGGGGACAACACCACTATGTTCTTTCACTAGATCGCTAATGCCATGAGGAGAAATTGTATTTTGAGATTAAGGGCTGATGGGTCTCTTAATGAGGAAGCATCTATTAGGGATAACTGTTAAACAACCATTTGCCCCAAAAGATCGACTTGTTAGGGAAAGGCGAAACAACTATGTATACCAACGGGTCGTCGGGCCAACACAACACGTGCGCAGGATCAAATCATCCACTAACACTCCCCCTCAGCGGGAATACACTCCGTTGGAGACTTGAACCCGCGACCTCCCAGGCCATAAGGCTCTGATACCATGTTAAACAACTATTTGCCCCAAAAGATCAACCTGTTAAGGAAAGGCGAAACAACTATGTATACCAACGGGTCGTCGGGCCAACACAACACGTGCGCGGGATCAAATCATCCGCTAACAATAACATTGTGCAGTTTTACTCCAGTTTGTATTCTGAGCCAGTTGCATTAGCCTACGGTGGACGGTCTTCCTTTGGATAGTATCAGTCGGGAGCAAAGTGAATGGTTGGAGAGGCCTATTGAAGAGGAAAATTTTTTGGGTGCTATCAAGAGCCGTAGTGGTGATAGAGCTCCAGGCCCTGATGGTCTTATGCTTGCTTTTTACCAAAAGTGTTGGGATATTGTCGTGAAGGATTTTATGCAGGTAGTGAAGGAGTTCGAGGAGTCATATCTCGAAAGGTGTTCTAATAGCACCTTTGCCACTCTTATTCCTAAGAAGGAAGGGGCTGAGTCTTTGAGGGACTTTTGACCAATAAGTCTAGTTGGAAGTACTTACAAGACTATAGTAGCCAAGGTGTTAGCTTCAAGGATGAAGGAGATTTTGGGTTCGGTTATTTCCCCGTTTCAAGGTGCTTTTGCGAAGGGAAGACAATTACTAGATGGTATTCTGATTGCAAGTGAGTGTATTAACTCTAGGGTTAGAGAGAGGAAGGGAGGAATTCTTTTGCAAGGTTGATATGGAGAAAGTGTATGACCATGCGAGTTGGAGTTTTTTGGTTGACATGCTTTGTAGGATGGGTTTTGGGGTGAGATGGAGGGAATGGATTAAGGTGTGCATTTCTATAGTGTCTTTCTTCATTCTAGTGAATGTTTCTCCATCTAGGTTCTTCACTAGTTCTAGGGGTTTAAGACAAGGTGATCCTCTTTCTCCTTTCCTATTTGTGGTGGTGGTAGAAGCTCTTGGCAGGATGACTAGTAGTGCTATGGAAGTAGGGTTCGTGGAGGGGTTTCGGGGTGTCAGTAATGGTCCCATGATCTCCCATCTTTAGTTTGCGGATGACACAATTTTCTTTCCAAAGGCATCCCATAGTTTGCTTAGATACCTTAAATATATTATGAGATGTTTTGAGTCCGCTTCGGGTCTCCGGGTAAATCTTGCTAAGAGTGAGGTCTACGGTGTGGGCGATGTCCCTAATGTGGGGGAGTTGTCGGTGAGCTTGGATGTAGGGTTGGGAGCTTGCCTTCTACTTATCTCGGATTACCATTGGGAGGTAGGTACAAGGACATCTATTTGGGACCCCGTGGTGGAGAGATTTGTAAGAAGACTAGCTGGGTGGAAGAAGGGGTATTTGTCGAAAGGGGGAAAGATTACTCTTATTAAGAGTACCTTTTCTAGTCTTCCTATTCACTTTCTTTTTATGTTTAGTATTTCGGCTAGTGTTGCTCATATTCTGGAGAAGCTTATGAGGGAGTTTTTGTGGATAGGGAAATGGGGTGCTCATAAGTTTCATCTAGTGGAGTGGGAGAAAATCTTTATGCTTAAGGAAGTAGGAGGATTGGGCTTTAGACACTTCCAGGACATGTGTTGATTAACCACTTTACTCTAAAAGCTTAAGCTGCTAGAGGGAGGCGTAACAATGCGTATCAAAGGATCCCCGGCACACACACGGATTGCACCAGTCCAACGCACACACGCAACACCTCCCCGCACGTGCGGGACAGCATAGGGCACACACCCCGATTTACTGAATTGTTATCAGTGAACTCATCCTGTGGTAGGATTAAATCCCACTGTTGGGACTGCCAACGGGGAGTGTAGCCCTGTGTTTTCAGTTTGGCCTTTAGACACTTGGCACACTCAACATTTGCTCAGTTGTAAATGCTAGAACTCATAACCTATGGAAAATGGTAATTATATATTGATAATAAGGAAATAAACAAAACAGAATTTGGAAGTATCACACCACACTAGAATCTTTATTGGGACTCTGACACGTATACTTCACCCGGATTCTTTAGAAGAATCCATGCAAAATAGCTCTAAACTACTTCAATTTTTTAAGTATGCTCATAGTAGAGGTAAACTGAATTTGCTTGAAATTGGCTCATGTTTAGTCATTAGTTTCTGAATTCTAATGAAGGCTATAGATATGGAATAGCTTCTACTTTTGGAGTTGTTTGGTGCATTCCAAAAAAAATCTTATTGTACACTCCTTTCTTGTTTTCTCTTTGGCAATCAGTTTAGTTAATCTTTAAATTGATTATCTTTTTCTTTTTTCTCTGTAGTCTGTACCTTCAAGTTCGTTATGAGGGAATGCTTAACTCACGTTTGCAATATTGTGATTACTGCAGGTGAAAACAGCTGACACTGGGTACATGTCGCGTAGATTGATTAAAGCCTTGGAGGACCTGTCAATTCATTACGATGACACAGTTCGTAATGCTAGTGGAGGGGTAGTTCAATTTCTTTATGGAGATGATGGCATGGACCCAGCAAATATGGAAGGAAAGAGCGGTATTCCCTTAAATTTGGACAGATTGTACTTGAAAATTAAGGTCAGTTCCCCCTTTTTTCATTTTTGTGTGCGTGCCAGAGAATGAGAAATTTAGGGAAAAGATGCAGTGTACAGGTTCGTTGTTTCTTCTACAGGCTACATGTCCTGCCAGGGCACATGCAAATTTGTCTCCTTCCGAAGTCTTAAGCAGTGTTCATGACAGACTCGCAAGACATGATATGACTCCTGAGGGGGGTTGCTCTGATGCCTTTAAAGAATTGTTATTGGATTTTTTTAATAAACGTATTGCTGCGTTAAAGAGCACAAGGAGGGCACTGCAATTGAATGAAGAATATGTTGAGATGAATAATTCTGATTTTCTAGAGAAAATTGCTGCAAATATTTCCGGTATTACGTCCCAACAGCTACAGGTAATTTTCAATATTTTACCTTTGAATATCTACTTGGGAGCTTGAACTTCTACTTGTGCAATTTTTACTTGCTTTATCTTGTGAATATTTTTTTAGTGCACAACTGGTGCAGAATCTGCTCTTCTTTCAACATTTCATAGGGTGTTCCTGCCCTACATTAGGGACTTCCTTTATCATTGTGTTTCACAATCTACTTGTAGCTTGTCTTTAAGATTGTCTTTAAAAATCTTAAACCTTGAAAGACGTCCATAATTTCAGCTTCATTAGCATCTGCGCTCCAAATTCTCAGATCTATTGATTTATGATTTGTTGCAGTTAACTCTTTGTAGATTTTTTTGATTGAATTTTTAGGAAAAATGGAGATTTTTTTTCCTTAATCCAAATTCTCACATCCACCATATTTTTTACATTTTACTTTTTAATTTGTTAAATAACTTTTAACAAACAACGTGTTTCTATTAGTGCTATAAAAATAAGGAATATTATAAAAAGTAGGAATATAGATCCATAGATATGTGTATCTATTATGTCTTCAACTAGTTAAGTATACAATCTTTTAATAAACATTTTTTATGAATACTATTTTTATAAACTAACCCATGGAGGACCCATCAGATCAGTGGTGGATGGTTTTTTTAATGGAATTTTACTGGTTTTAAATTTCGTTTATTAAAACATAAGAAATAAGAACTTTAATGTACAAAAGTCATAGATCCATAGATGGCAATGTATCCTCTGGCCTCTAGTGAAGATGATGTCAACAACTTTCAGCCACCATGTTATGTATTTATGTGCATTTATGTTGTTACATGACTGTTGATTGTTTAATTTTGACGCTTGGTCTATCAGTTAAATACATTTGTGCGTATACATTGCTATTTGACATTTATTTTGAATTAAAATAATTTGTTAGTATCAATACTTTAGAGTACATTTAATGCTTATTTTAGCATTTTTAAACATGTGTTTCCAAAAAATTTCTGTTTTCCATGTAACGCCCCAATCTCGGGGTCCAGGACCTGACCCACTATCCATGGGTCATCCCGCAACCCAGGGGTCTAGGCATGAGAAAAGGACATGGTTTTTTTTTTCTTTCAAAAATTCAATTTAAGAAGCCCATTAAATTTAATAAATCAAAATAGGTCATGTTTGTGAGAAAACGACAAAAATCGGCCAAAAATCTTATATTTAATAATAAAAATCTGAACCGGAGCTCCACCTAAAATCGAGCGTGCTGGTCTGACCTATGTTCATTCAGAAATTCATAGTTCTATGCCCCGATCTCCGTTTTGGATGTACCAGCCCAATCCGGAAACCTAATAGAGAGTACTAACAGGGAAAAATAGTCTAAAGTTTCAATTCTGGTTCTAAGGGTGTTAACAATTTATGTTCGTACAGAATTTAGATTCTGGATTTTTGAAAACTGCAGAACCTATCGGTCTTGCAAAAATTCGTGAGAATTCAATTCAACAGAATCTGGGGACCTACCATATGTTTATGGAAACTAGACTTAGAGGGCTAACACAAAAATATAAAAACTAATAGACAGGTGGGAGTGTGGGACATTTTCCAGAATTGTGCTTAGGATGTTCTTATGTCCTAATTGTTCAACCACATCTCACTATGATAAACTGTAAAACATTCTGCAAAATTAGTCGTACTTGGCATACCTTTTCAATGTGCTGTCTGCAAGCCAGCACATTGAAAAGGTATCTGAAACCAAGATGGTGGCCCTATACATCTTTTTTTTTTTCCAGATGAATATGATTCTACCTATCTGTGCTAAAACTTATTTCTAAGTTAAAACTCATAAGCAAATACTTTGACATTCCTAGAAATTAGACAAAAATAATAATTGGGGAATTATAAAAAGAAAACCCGAGTAAATGCTCATAATAAAAGCTTGTAAAAACTCCATTTTCTTGCTTTAGTCAATATTTTACCACCTTTTTTTTGGGATAAGTAACATCATATTAATATTAGAAAATGAAACATTTTACCAACTTTGATATTAGAAAATGAAACATTTTACCAACTTTGCTACTGGGTAAACTAGGCATTTGCATGTCAACTTGTTCAGTCTTGAAGGCTATATACAGTATTTAATACGTGCCCAAATATGCTTATGTGGAGTTCTTTCTTATCTATATTGTAGGTTTTCTTAGAGACCTGCATTTCTCGATACCATTTAAAAAGAATTGAAGCTGGAGCTGCAATTGGAGCAATAGGAGCTCAAAGTATAGGAGAACCTGGGACACAAATGACATTAAAAACTTTCCATTTCGCTGGAGTTGCTAGCATGAGTATCCTTTATTTACATATATATCGTCATATTCAGATAATTGTGTTTTAATATCATTTTTTGTTTAAACTATTCCTAGAAGTGGTTCCCTGCTAATGGGAGCTTTTTTTTTCTTATAGAAATCTTAATTTCTGTTAATCTGGTTCTCATTTCCAAGTTCCAACAAGGCCAGTTGCTTTGGTAACACAGCCCCTTATAAAGTAGTATGAACTCGCTATTATATGGTAAATATAATTATGAAAACCTTATAAGTTGCATGACTTATTGTTAAAGAGCTTCAAATATCAGATGCATTTTTTACTTTGTGTAGCATTGTTCTGTCTCCATGAAACAATTGTTCCAATCTTCATGAAATTTCAGGCAAATATATCAATCGACTCTATTTAAAAACACAGAATTGCCTCACTGATTTGTTTAAAGTTGGGATCCATATAGATTAATCTGATACTACAAAATGAGGGGAGATGGCACATGTATCCCTGTTTAACACCAGGAGTACTTAAAGATATTAGACCGAAATGGTACAAAAGGAAATACTGTGACTATTATCAGCCAAGTCATAGTACGACTCTTCCTATTCCATTAAGAAAATAAATGCACCTTCTGTAAGGCACTAGTTTTTTGTTGCACTTCAGTGCAAAAGCAGTTTGATCGTACAATTCATTGGTTGATGTCGTCCAAAGGAACTTGTTGAGTAGGAGGTTGCTATTGCACTCGGGCTTAATAAAAATACATTAAATAAAATGCATCCAAATATAGAGCCTTCTGATTTTCTGAATACATATAAAGATAATCATATTGGGTATCATTGTCTCATCCAAGTATCCAAGTAATTTGAATTAAACAAGCAATGATCCATTAGTAACAAGAGCAATGATCCATTAGTCTCTAAGACGCGTCGATGTTGAAGAGGTGGTTCTTTGCATTGGCCATTGCAGGAAAGATCTGCTATTGCAATGTTTTACCATCTAATTCTCTTTCTCATCTTTCCTCTGTTACTTCATGCATTGTAATCGTTCATACGGGATTCTATTGTAGTTGTTCTTTTGCGTGGGCTTGGATTTATGTTTCTAGAGTTTGCTTCTCTGCATTGATGCTTGAAGTTGTTTGATTACATCTGTTATCTTCTTTTGGGTTCCAGCACTTGAATTGAAGTTTGGAGATCAATCGAAACCAGACTTTCCCATATTTGGGAGTGTTTATGTTTTCTTTGCAGATCAGTTCCTGCTTTCAAAACCATCTGCCTTGTGTCTAGGTATTACTGCAAGCCAAATGTGTAAAATCCAGAAGATGTATACACATTTTCTTGTATTGCGAACTTAAAAATTTTCAGGTGGCTATCACCAAATCCATCGACAGTTCAAAACCTCTCCACACTCCCTTTGAGGACACTGATATATATATATATATTTTTTGTTTTCTCACACTCCTGGTGGCTGTTCCAAAGAACTCAGATTCTGTTTCCAAGTTTCAAGGAATTACTGAAAGTGATATTATTGGTACTACCATCTTTGAATAAGATGTTATTTTGTTGTGAATTGCATGGCTGGGTATGGAAATTTCATTATTTTTAGTACCTGCAACTATTAACTGGATGGTTATCAATGTGATCCCATAACTCGGTATCAGATGTCACACTTGGGGTTCCTCGCATCCAAGAAATAATAAATGGAGCCAAAAATATCAGTACACCCATTATTACTGCCACACTTGAGTGTAATGATGATGTTAAGTTGGCACGGAAAGTGAAAGGCTGTGTTGAGAAAACAATTCTGGGAGAGGTATGGTGTTTACTTATGAAAGGATCTGTTTTCGTTTTACTATTTATCTTCTTGACATTATCCCTGTTTGGTCCTCTATTTGGAATGGAGAACTGTGTAAAGAATATCAGAATATTCATTCCATAACCTGCATATTAGTCATTTTTCCTGGAAATGGAGGTGCGTATAAATTTAAAAGATAACTTGGAATCCAGATGTTGTTTATAGAATTGCATGTATTCAGTCGTGAAACTGATTGGTTGATACTGTACCTTTTTTTGTATCCTTCACTTGGGTTTGTTTGTTCTTAATAGATTGATGTTTAACATGATAAATTTCTTGCTTTATGTACAAAATATTTATTGTTCTTTTTTTGGATTTTGTTCAAAGATAAAATCTTGAATCAAGTTTATGAGGATATTGCTTGAAATCCATCAGTTGGACCAACAGTTTTTTTTCCTTTTTTTCTTTCTGATAGGTAAAGTTTGTGTGTTTGTATTAAAAGGGCAGAAGCCCCAAAAAATTACAGACAATGAACTGGCAAAAAGACGAGCCTATTCCAAATGGAAAAGAATGGAAGACTACTGCATCATACAAAAGAGTCCCAGCCCGTGGTAAAAATAGCAAAGTGACTCCTTTGAACTCCTTCAAAATGGAACATCTCAAAAATAACTTCACTTTGACCCTTCTAATAACTTGTTCTTTAGATGCAATCTTGTCTTCAAATATTCAACTATTCCTTTCTTTCCAAAGCACAGACAAATAGCGTGTAGGAGCAGTCTTCAAAGAATACGACCGCGAGTCTGGAAATTCAGCCAACCCCGCCTAGAATGTTATCTTTCAAAACTCTAGGCAACACCCTCACATTTTGTAAGCCCGAATGAAATGCTGCCATATGCGCCATGAAAAGTGGCAGTGTACATGGAGATTATTCATATATTCAGCTTCTCTTCTACAAAGGAAGCGCATGTTTGTCATGAACAAAACCTGACTGATAAGATGATCCACCATAAGGATACTATCATGGATTGCTGTTCATAAGAAGAAAATGACTTTAATAGCGGACCAGATTGCTCCACTATAAGTTGGCTGGAAATTCTTGAGTATGTGCTATTGGTTTTCACAAGGGCTAAGGCGAATGAGTGAATTGTGATCCTTCCTTTGGGCTCCAATCTCCATACACGCTTATCCTCAAATTGATCTTGAACTGTGGTCTCTCCAAGTCGGGTGAACAGATTGGTTAGAAATTCGAGTTCCCAATCATTAAGATGCCTTTTAAACGTGGGATTCCACACTACCCGACCTCCAATCCTCTTCAAATAATTTGCTACAAGGACATCCGTGTGGATGGCTATTGCAATAAGGTAGGAAACTCCGAGTTTACGTTGTTTCTTCCCTCCATTTATCCTCCCAAGAATCTAGTTTTTTGTCCTAATCCGACTCTTAAACTAACCCCTTTGTAGAATTCACTATAGAGGTCTCCAAACACTGGTACAATAAAGTGAAGACACCATGTTGTACCAATCCCAATTTCTGTTGCCATTCTTGGTTTCAATGACTCTCTTCAAAGGCTACTGTCTTCTACCTCAAATCTCCACAACCATTTTCATAGGAGGGCCTTCTTCATCACTTTGATAGGCTTGAAACCCATACCACCGTCTTTCTTTGAGTGGCACACCTTTTTCCATTCCAATAGATGATGCTTATAAGCATTTTGTTTCTTGTTCCAAAGAAAATGTTCTCGGCAATCTTTCAGTTCTGGAAGCCATTGAAGCTGGAATGGAGAAAAAAAAAGGAAGAAAATATGTTGGGAGACTCGATAGTGTGCTTCTGGTGAAGGTAATCTAATCGCCCTTAGAGATGTATCCTTTCTTCCATGAAACTAATCTTCTTTTGAAATGCTCTATCACTGGATCCCATATAGCTTTGGGTTGATAGTTTGCACCTATCGAGGGACCGAGCTATGATGTAGGAAGATCATACCTCCTGCACGCTAACACTTCTGTAATCTCGGTCACTTTGATCTGCTTCCAACTTTGATAACCTCACTTTTTCCCAAATTGATGTGATGACCATACACCGCCTCAAAACAACATAGTATACACTTTAGGTACTGCAACTGTTTATGACCTGGCTTGCAAAAAATCAAAGTGTTGTCTACAAACTGAAGATGGGAAATTGTTAGTTCATCTTCCCTCGTGGAGAAACCTCACATTACCCCCCTTCTTCTGCCTTTTGAATCAACTTGTAAGAGATTCTACTACAATAATGATAAGAAACAAGGACAATACTAGTGGATGGACAATACCTCATGAGCAGTATACAACACTGAATTGAAAATAAATAGAAATTATGATACGGGAACAAGTGATAATTTTTTTTTCAAATGATAGAATAACTTTTGCTTCATGGATATCACATAATAATTAGCCAATGCTTTAAAAGTCCCACCTCAAGGCTATAATTATGGGAAATAATAAAAAAGAGCTAGTAACTTCATTTCTTTTATTTTTTTATTTTTTGTAATTGATTCAATGTTTTATGATTTTTATGAATTTTTAAAATTTTTCTTTAAAAAATCCGAGGCTTACGCCTCGCCTCATGAAGGCAAAAATGCATCATATATGCCTTGTGCTTTTTAAAAGATTGATCGTAAGCTTTCTCTGCATCAACTTTACAGATGATGCTAGCATTGCCACTTCAAAGTTTAATTTTTTTTAAATTTCAACACACATTTGCAAATAGCGATCTATCGAGGAATTGCATTCCTAGCACAAAAGCTCCCTAGTAAGGCTATATGATTGTTTTCAATACTTCTTTCAGTCTGGAGGTCAAAACCTTTCGAAAAGTTTTTTTACGCACTACCCACCAAGGATGGGTCTGAAGTCTTTGATATACTCTATTCTGCCTTTTTTTTGGAATGGGAGCTGTGAATCCCATCACTTCTTGTAGAAAGCCAAAGAGAATCCATCTAGACTTGGGGCAATATCTCCACTAAGGACCTTGAGCATTAAGAATATCCTCCTCAAAAGGTCCTCCAACAAGTCACACCTCTCCTTGGATATCCTCTCGAGCTTGACATCATCCAGCTTGGGTTTGAAGCTCTTGGATTCTGAATAGAGCGAAGCATAATAATGCACTTCACCCTGTCAATAATAACAATGTCTTTACTTTCAAAAAAAATAAATAATAACAATGTCTTCATGAATACAATTTTTCCTTTCCTCAACTTTGTCAAACACCTCTTTGTTCCACCTTTTAGTTCACCTTTTAACTGCTTTAAGCTTCTTGGCAAAAACAAAACCAGCCCTACCTTGGAACTAGAAATATCCCCACCATTCTGCAACCAATTCTCTGAAGTTTGGTTACTCCAACCATATATTTTAAAATTTGAAAGGGGAATTGAAAGGGGAAGGGTGAGGTATAATGCCTCCACAAGCAACCATGATGGGGGTGTGATCGGATGCCGGTTTGGGAGTTGCCTCTTGTGAATTGCTCGTTTATATAGGCGAAACCACAGATAATCAAGCTTGGACAACAACAGATTGTCTTAGTTATTTGACCAAGTGTATAGAGCACCTCCGAGAGGAATGTCAACCAAGGATTTTCTATCCATAAAATATGCAAAATCCCTCATGCTTTTGGTGATACAATTATGCATCTTCTTCTCATGAACAATATAGATAACAATAAAGTCCCCTCCAAAACACTACAAAACACCCCACTTGTTTCCGACTCTGTCCAATTTCTCCCATAAAGATTTTCTAATTCTTTTGTCAGTTGGACCAGAAACGCTTGTAAAAGCCCATACAAAATTTCTTGAATACTCTTCCAAAGAATCGAAATGGAAAAATCACCTACATAGGAAACCAACACTTTGGCTGCTTGCTTATTCCCTATAAGAACTACACCCCCATTTATCTAGTTGTGATTGCTTTCTAGTTTCTGTCTGCAAGGCCCCAAATGTCCTTGATGAACTGCTCAACTATGGCTTCAATTTTAGTTTCTTGATGGACGAGTATATCCACCTTCCACTTCCTAGTTAAATATTTAGTAATTACTCTCCTATCAGAAGACGCCAAATCCCTGACAATCCACGTGAGCAGATGAAGCTTCATTGAGTCCCTTTTGCGATGAAAGTACCCCTGACAATCCACGGGAGGAATTAGACCACTACCTACATTTTGACTGGGAAAACAAGAAAGACTGGGAACAGTTCAATTGGCATGTTGAGACATGCTGTATTTTTCAGTTTCTTGCTTGCCCAAATCCGGAGTTTGAGATGGTTCGCGTTTAGATCTTGAGCAGAGACTCGCTCCCTCCTTTGAATAATGTGTACTCTTATGTTCAAAGTGAGGAGAGCAGAAGATTGGCCATTACTGTGAGTGACAGATCAGCCATGGCAGCAAACAGGCAGGTTGGCGGGCAGGTTACAGGGGGGAAAAAGCTTGGCAAACACACAGGGTACCTTGAGTAGAGAACGACCCAAAATGTGATCATTGTGGAAAGTTTGGGCATCTCAGAGGAACATGTTGGGATCTAGTGGGTTGTCCAACCACATTTCCTCCAAAGAGTAGACCTTTATTAGCCCACCGTGCACCCAACAATGACATGACAGATGATCCACCCAGCTCCTAGACGACGGCCCCTGTGGCATCAATACCATTTTTCCAGGCTGCTTTTGATAGGTTGCACGTTCTTATGTCTCAGTTGGAGGGTTCCACAACTACATCCTCATTTAACTACACATGTACCTCTGCCCATCATGTGTCTACATCTCAGTGCACTTCTTGGATCATTGATTCAGGCACCAAGCAACCTTTTTTGGAAATCACTCCCAAAAAAGAAACGAATTTCTTCATACTCTTCCAACTATATTTGGACTTGCTTCTTTTTAAACTGGATCAATATACTATGGAAGCATTTTCTTTTGGGATCCATCCTCAAGCTTGCGTCTCTTATTGACCCATACTAAAACTTCGGAAACACATTGAGGTTTTTTTCAACACTAGGGTTTGGATTTTGAAACCCTAAACATAAAAGAAGAGAAATGGGAGGTTTATGAGGTGAAGACAACGGCACCGCCAGCGTCCTTGTTCTTCTTCATCTTTCTCCCATGAACAGTATCATGAATAGTACCGGTGACCAAATAAAAAATAAGATAGGGAAGAAAAGAGAAGAGCGAAGAGAGAAGAGATGGTAGGTTTTTTTAGCTTTGATAACAAATTTGATTTAGGACGGGGGACCATTCTGTAATCGGATAGGAGATTCTTGGCTTCACACCAAGGTAGCTTGGATTCACACCAAGATAGAGCGGCTTCACACTATAAGAAAGATTTCTCAAAGGAGATTTTTTATTTCTTCATTCATTCATGAGAGAATTACATAAAGATGGCTTAAATACTAACTCAATAACCCTAATCTAATCTTAGCCTTACAAATAAACTAATAAGATCCAATGGTCTAAAAAAATACTACAATTTAAACAAACTAAGCAAAATTACAATGAGCCCCATAACTTTGGCTATTTTCTTAGACACCCAAAACACTAAAAAAAAATAAAAACTAACACTAGAAAGCAAATAAAAAACTCTTTATTGATTCGGTGTAGTTGTTGAATATCACGTAGAATGCTCCCGCATGACTACTCTTGTATCTGGTTGTAGCATTACCAAGAATTTGAAGTGTAGTGTCACATTTTTCCCTCTTATTGTATCTTTCAAGACTTGGCAATGAAGATGATGATTGGCAATGGTCGTGAAGCGAATGGTTTGTACACTCGAGACATTCCAGCACAAGCACATGTGTTTCTGAGTAGTAGTAGGGTGGTCAATAAATGTAGGATAATGCAATGGCATACCCGGTTGAGTAATTTCTTTTCAGTATTTGCGTCATCTATTTCCGTCTTTGTTTCAGTCTATGTCAATGTCTGAGGTTCAGTGTGAAGTCTGTCAATTGGTAAAACATTGCCGCTCCTCTTTTCCCACAAGTTTGAATAAAAGTTCTTTTTCTATTGTACATTCTGATGTTTGGGGTCCTTTACCTGTTACTTCTTTCCTGAGTTTTTGCTATTTTGTTACCTTTGTCGATGATTATAGCAGATGTATGTGGGTGTACATGATGAAAAACAAAAATGATGTTTACTCCATCTTTAAAAAAATTCATGCTATGATACATACTCAATTATCTATGTACTAAACAATGAATTCGTTCGGCTCTTGCCTTCTAATAAATTCTATATTTAAAAAAAAAATTATGTATGTAATAAACAATGCTACTGTATCATACAAGGATTCTACAAATTGAAAATTATAACTTCACTGTCTGGAGGTAATTGGAATGTACATTGATCATCACCTTGCCATGCAGGTTGCCAAAAGTTTGAAAATTGTATTAACATCAAGACAAGCATCAATAGTTGTTACTCTTGACATTGAAAGGATTCAAGCTACACAATTGAGGATATCTGCCTACAGTGTTAGACAATCTATTTTGCAACATCTTAGAACAAGATTAAAGCCGCAGGTAAGAAATTCCAACTTCGATCATTTACACCATCTTTGACGTTTCTGTCTATCTATGATAACATCTAAACTGTATCGTCTTCTCACAGCATATTGAGATCTTGGATGATAAGAAGTTGAGAATTCTTCCTCCTGAAGCTGATAGAAGTAAGCTTCATTTTGAACTTCACTCTCTCAAAGGCATGCTTCCAAAGGTTATCGTACAGGTGAGAAACTACACTCTATTCGAATCTGCTAAAGTTGTAAAAAGTTATCATCTTAAATAAGGTAATCATGTGGAAAGGTTTGCCACCATTTGCCCATTGGAGTGGATAATTAGTAATTTTATACTCTTTGTTCTTGATGCACAGGGCATTTCAACTGTTGAGCGTGCAGTGATTAACAAAGATAAGGGAAAGTACAACTTGCTTGTAGAAGGGTTAGTTTGTTATCTACTTGGCTGGAGTATATCTTTTTGCACTTCATGCGGATGATATGTTGAATTTATTTATCAAATTTTGCTTATTTTCCTAAATATTGTTGTTCTGGTGAAGCTATGTGCATTGTTCTTGAGTTTATCCCTTTATGTTAGTTATCTTGTTATGTCTTGTGATGATTATTCATTTTATTCAATTAAAATTTGTACCACATGCACATGATTCTTAAACTATAATTGTTATTGGAAGTGTGTGTGTGATCTTGAAACAATAGCATGACAGGCGGTCTTGAAAATGCATATTCAAGTTTGAAACACAATATATCTTAATGTTGTAAGTGCAAGAATAATGAAAGTATGAAGAGGATAGGAGAGAAGAAATTAGGGAAAATCTAGGTGCTTGATCGCATGACTATTGTATTATCAACTTAACTAATAGTTTAATTACTAAATTGCCCTTCACCACAAGTTTTACTTAAAAGTAGAAAATGTAAATAATAGCACTATATAAAATAACAATATGTCCATACTACAACTCAACTAAAAAGCAACAAAGCAATTGAGCACACGAAAATGTTTATTACTAGTCCTATTGGATTGAAGGACCCTAGTGAAGCAGAGGCGTGGTCCCTACTAGAGGAGTGGAAGATTTTCTGATCTTTGTGCAAGTAGCCCCTAGAAATTGAGGTAACTTGTCCAATGTTGTTACTCGATTTCTGTTTGGGACATGGGGGAATCATACTTGTTACAATTAGTCCTTGAGGAAGATGATTTAGTTGAATCACAGATTTAAGGTTAGGGTTAGGTTTTAGGATGAAGAGAGAGAAGAGAGAAAAGAGAAGGAAAGGATGTCATGTGATTAGGTCACATGACTCCACAAAATATAGTATATATTGAGAAACTTACAAAAGACAAATATACTCCTCAAGAGGAGTGTTTACAATACTACCCCTATTGCATAAGAAATACGTAGAAAAATACATGTGATAACACTCCCCCTCAAGTTGTGCATAGATATCTCTCATGCCCAACTTGCAGACACTTGTGGAGTTGCCAACTGGGAACTCCCTTAGTGAAAACATCAACAACTTGTTCATCAGTCTTCACAAACGGGGTACACACTTCCCTAAAGACAATCTTCTCCCTCATGAAGTGGCGGTCCACCTCAATGTGCTAGGCAAGATTGTGCTGAACAGGATTGTGAGCAATGTTGATGGCGGCCTTGTTGTCACAGTACAAGCTTACAAACTCTGAGCCTAAGAAACCAAGTTTAGCAACCAACAGCTTTAATAGAGCATCTCACACAAGCCATGGGCCATTGCCCTGAATTCGGCCTCTACACTAGATCTGGCAACAACGGGTTGCTTCTTGCTTCTCCAGGGATCAGATTGCCCCCAACAAATGTGCAATACCCTAAAGTAGACCATCGGTCATCTTTGGTACCTGTCCAGTCTGCATTGGTGTACGCCTCTTTACGCATGTGGCCATTCTTTTCGAACAACAGACCTCTACTAGGAGCTGACTTGAGATACTTCAAGATCCCGTGTGTTGCCTATAAATGAACATCTCTGGGTGAGCGCATCTACTGACTGATAACACTCACTGCATAGGCAATGTTTGGTTCAGTTAGGGAGAGATAGATCAATCTCCCAACTAGTCTATGGAAGCTCCCTATGTCTTGTAGTAGCTCACCCCTAGCATCTGCTAACTGGTGATTCTGCTCTATAAGAGTTTCCACCGGCTTGGCTCCCAACTTGCCTGAATCCTTTAATAACTCTAAGACATACTTCCTTTGAGAGATGAAGATCCCCTGACTGGATCTTGCAACTTTGATACCTAGGGAGTACTTGAGAGGTTCTAGATCCTTGGTTCTAGCTAATTGACGCTTCTGCTTAGCCACTTCTTCTGCATCATTCCCTGTGATAATGATGTCATCAACATAAACAATGAGGGCAGTGGTGTTCTTCCCTTGATGCTTCACAAATAATGTGTGATCAGCTTGACTTTGAGTGTAACCCAGCTTCTTCACTGCTAGGGTGAATCTCTCGAACCATGCTCTTAGAGATTGCTTTCTTCAGTTGACACACCTTGCTACTGTTTCCTGGTGGAGTGAATCCAGTAGGAGGCACCATGTATACTTCTTCATGGAGGTCACTATGAAGAAATGCATTCTTCACATCCACTTGATGCAAAGGTCATGCTTGGTTTGCTGCCAAGGACAACAACACCCTGATGGAGTTCATCTTTGCCACAGGCGCAAAGGTCTCCACATAGTCAATCCCATAGGTTTGAGTGTACCCCTTGGCTACTAGTCTTGTTTTGTACTTTTCAACTGACCCATCTGCCTTTTATTTGACTGTAAACACCCATCCGCAACCAACAGGTTTCTTGCCTCTTGGCAAGTCAACAAGCTCCCATGTTCTATTCTTGGCTAGAGCTCTCATTTCTTCTATCATAGCAGCTTTCCATCTAGGTTGTGCCAACCCTTTTGCCATGGAAGAAGGAACAAGAATAGTGGAAATGGATGCGATAAAGGCTTTATACGAGGCATAGTCACAAAGTCGAGATTCGACAATAAATCGGCAAGGGGTCAAGTTGGGAAAATTCGGATAAATTCGGTAAAAATCGGCAGAAATTGGCAAAAATAAAAAAATATATCATGGCATTTTTTAAGTTAGAAATGTTATTTTTAACAAAACGCAATTATATGATGAAAAGCACATCTATAATTCCATAATAATAAGTCATAACTCATAACTCATAAGCATGATATATCATTCATAGCTCCAAAATTGAAATCAAAAGGGGAAAAAATGGGTCTCAGTCGATTAATCGGCAAAATTTGGCAAAATCGCTGATTATTCGTCGAGTTTTTTTATTAATCTGAGATTTTGCCGTTTTTGCCGATTAATCGGCGATTGATTCGTGAATTCAAAAAATCGGAGATTTTTGGAGAATTTTTAAAAAAATCGGAGATTTTTGTGACTAGGATACGAGGGAGACAAGGCATCATATGAGACAAAGTGGCTCAAAGGATGCTGAGTACAACTCCTGATTCCTTTTTCATAAAGCAATGGGAAGATCAGAAGCATCAATAGAAGAACAAATGATAGGTATAGAGAGGGAGGAAGGATTACCTTTATTCGAGGATAGTACCACTGATACTAGATCAGCTGTGGCTTTCTCCCTTCTGCTATAGACTTGGAGCTCCTTCTGAGTGCCAATGGCACTATCAGTTGCAGTAACAGGTGGAGTAGTATGAGGCCTCTCAAAAAATCTAAAGAGGGAGATAGGAATATAACAGGAAGAGGAACATTACACCTCTCTTCACTACTACTCTCCCCCTGAAGAGGAGCGGATAAGAAAAAAGACAGTTCCTCACGAAAGTTGACATCCATAAACACAAACTTCTTCCCTGTGGAAGGATGGTAACACTTATACCCTTTATGGGTAGAAGAGTAACCCAGAAAGACACATTTAAGCGCTTTGGGTTCCAGTTTGGTACGATGGGGACCCAGGATGTGTACATAGCTTACACACCCAAAGATACGAGGAGGAACCACGAATAAAGCAGTAGGAGCTTGTAGAGGAGACTAGAAATTGAGGACACAAGATGGCATTCTGTTAGTCAAATAAGCAGCAGTTAATACAACATCAGACCAATAGGATTTAGGGACATTGGAGCCGATCAAAAGTGATCGAGCTACCTTAGTCAAATGACGCATTTTCCTTTCAGTTACACCATTTTGTTGAGGGGTATAGCTACAGGAATTTTTGTGACAAATCCCATGATCTAAAAACTACTGCCGTAGACTTCCATAGTCCATGCATATATTCTCCACCTTGGTCAGAACGAAGGTCCTTGATGAAGGCACCATACTGGGTTTGGATCATCATATAAAAACCTTTAAAGATGAAATGAACCTCATCTTTGGTTTTCATAAGATACACCCATGTGCACCTAGTATGGTCATCAGCAAAAGTAACAAAATAGCGGAAGCCAAAGATAGAAATAACAGGGGCAGGACCCCACACATCAGAATGCACAAGATCAAAGGAAACAAAACTTCCATTACCTTTGGCAGGATAAGTAGATGGACAATGTTTCAATAGCTCACATGCAAGGTTTAAAATTTCGCTTTGGAGGAATGTCTCGGTCAAGTGAAAAACCGAGACAAACTCCGAAACGAAACGAAACAATCACGCAACATTGAAAAAATGGCGAAACAACAAAATTTTCGAAACATTACGAAACATTTCCGAAACATTCCCGAAACATTCCAAAACATTATGAAATATAACGAAATGTTTCGAAACATTTCTAATATCATGAAATAATATTTTTTATTTTTTTGGATTGTATCGGATTGTATTGTAATGTCTCGGTTTGTCTCGGCGAAACAAACCGAAACATTACGAAACGAAGCGAAACATTCGAAACAAACGAAACATTCAAGGTTTCGTTTCGGTTATCTTACAAAACGAAACGAAACATACGAAACATTCTGAAATTTTAAACCATGCTCACAGGTCTCACAATGCAAGTCAGATAATAAAACAGAAACAAATAAAGCTGGAAATAATTGTTTGAGATATTGAAAAGAGACATGCCCCAGACGGGCATGCCAACATAAAACAGAGTCTATCCTACTACTACTAGGAGATGACGGCAGTGCCATGGGCTCAGAAGACCATCCATCCAGAAGATACAAGTCGCCAGCCTCACGTCTAGTGCTAATCGTCTCTAGGTCCTGAAAGACACAGTACGAAGGACATAAAGTCACATTGCAGTTCAAATTTCTGGTGAGGGCACTGATAGATAATTGGTTATACGTAAATTTAGGGACATGTAAGATAGATGCAAGTGGAAGTTTAGGTGAGGGAAGAACATTCCCTTTCCCAGACACACAAGATAAGTTGCCATCTGCAGTTGACCTTATCTCTGCCAGAACAAATAGAATGAGTAGAAAATAAAGAAGACATACCCGTCATGTGTTCTGAAGCCCCTGAATCAATGATCCAGGTTGGACTAGAAGGGGAAATGGACACATGATAGGCAGATCTAATGATACCTGACTGGGCAAATGAGGAGGTGGCAGGAAGACTGTCCAGCTGTGAGAGCAACCGTCGGAGCCCTGCAAGCCCAGGAGCGGCCAAAGGCCCAGTAGAAGGCAGCGGAGAAGAACTCTAAAGAGACTGGCCCTGCGAGGGTATCGAAGTATCCATGCTAGCAGAATGGGCACCAGAGGATTCGGACTGACTGGAGCGAGAGGCAGAAGAGTGGGGTCAACCATGTAATTTCCAGCAAGTCTCCTTCACATGTCCAAGTCGACTACATAAGTCGCACTTGGGCCTCTCCTTTGAGGAGGATGTTCGGCCAATAGGAGCAGAGAACTGTGGGGGCCTATTCCGTTGAAGCTGTAGAGATTGAGAAGCAGATGCAACGGCAGAAAAAATTAAGCTTTGGAATCGGGAAGAGTTTGGTAGAATTGATCAGAGATAGGGTCTTATACTCGAGGAGATCTTTATGATTAATAGGAAGGAGAAGATAAGACCTTTGACTTTGGAGGACATAATGAAGAGAGGTAATTTGAAAGCGGATTTCCAACACACGGTGAAAATAGAGTAAGTTAGTTGGAAACAAATCAAGAATTAGGTGGTTAAAGGAGTGAGATAACAATACCAAATTCTTTCATAAGACTGCTAATGCTAATTGAAGATACAGGCATTTGGCCCGTCTTAAAATCCATAGAAATTGGTTAGAAAATGAGGATAGCATTAGAGATGGGGTGGTGGGGTTCTATTCAGATCCTTATGCCAAGTCAACTACGTATAGACCTTCTCTGGATGGACTTCATTTTGATCAGATTAGTTGTGAGGAAAAAGAAAGATTAGAAAGACCTTTCGAGGAAGAAAAGGTTCTATGTTCCATTTTTTATTTGGCGGGAGACAATGCCCCAAGACCGGATGGATTTACTTTAGCGTTTTTCAGGCAAAGTTGGGATATTGTTGGGGTAGATTTTTTTTTTGATCGGTAAAATATATATATATTAAAAGAGAAGACGGGGCTGAGAAGGCCCACAAAAGCTACACAAGCACAGCCAAAGGCAAGACAGCATATATATATATTGTTGGGGTAGATTTCATTAAAGTAGTCCAAGAATTTTGGGAGGAGGGGTATTTGGACAAGGCTTCCAATAGTACTTTTATAGCTATGATTCCGAAGAAATTGATGGCGGATGATATTGTTGATTATAGACTTATTAGCTTGGTGGGTTGTGTGTATAAGATCATTGCTAAGATGCTTGCCACAAGGATCTATTTGGTGCTAGCCTCGGTTATTTCACTGACTCAAGGGGCTTTTGTGAGGGGCGTCAAATCTCGGATGGACTTCTTATAGTAAATGAGTGCATCAATTCTAGAAACAAATTAGGGGAGCTTGGGATTGTCTGTAAGATTGACATGGAGTAGGCTTATGACCACTTGGATTGGAGATTTCTGGATTATATGCTTCACATGATGGGTTTCGATGATAAATGTAGGATGTGGATTAGGAAATGCATCTCAATTGCAGCCTTCTCAATCTTAGTGAACGGTTCTCATGCAGGATACTTTAAAAGCTCTAGCCTCTAGGGGATTTAGATAGGGGGATCCACTTTCCCCCTTCTTATTTATTGCGGTGGTGGAAGCTTTGGGGAGTATGATCTCCAGAGCTGTGAGTATTGGGGAGTTGGAGTTTGCGCTCAGAGCTCCTGTAGTATCTCATCTTGAATTCACAAACGACACTTTAGTCTTTCTCGGACCCTCAATTGCTCAGGTAAGATTCTTCGGAGGCCTTCTAGTTTGTTTTGAGGTGGTGTCGGGATTGCAGATTAACTTGGCTAAGAGTAAGGTGTACAGTGTGGGGGCAATGGAGAATATTTCGTCTCTAGCCGATATTCTGGGATGCAGGATTGATAGTTTGCCAGCTACATATTTGGGTTTTCCTTTAGGAGCATCTTACAGATCCAAGGTCCTATGGGAGCCTATTATCGAGCGCTTTGTGAAGAGGTTAGCACTATGGAAGATGAGATACCTTTCGAAAGGGAGAAAATTGGTATTAATTAAAAACACTCTTTTAGTTTGCCCATCTATTATATGTCTTTATTCACGGTCCCAAGTAGTGTGGTGATTATTTTGGAAAGATATATGAGGGATTTTTTGAGGCATGATAGGGAGGGAACTCACAAATTTCATCTAGTGGATTGGAAAGCAATTTGTGGCCCCAAGGCTAAAGGGGTCTAGGGATTAAGAATATTAAAGTGATGAATCAAACTCTTTGAGATAAATGGCTGTGGAGATTCGGGGTGGAGATTGATAGTCTATGGAGGAGGATCATAGCGAGCAAGTATGGGGTGTTCCTTTTTGGGTGGGTCAATGACGAGGCTCGATCTTCGTACAAATGTAGTGTTTGGAAGGGGATCTTGAAGGTTTCTGTTAATTTCTCCAGAGGACTTCAGATTGCAATAAGGTCGGGGAACATAATCAGATTTTGGGAGGATACTTGGTGCGCGGACACATATTTCAAAACCGAGTTCCTGACTCTCTTCTTTCTTTCTGTGAGGAAGTCTTGATCAATCCAGGATTCTACCACATGCTTTAAATACTCAGTTTGTTTGGTATGGAGGTCTAAAATTCCTACCAAGATTGCGGTCTTTACTTGGCTAGCCTCATTGGAGAAGATATTGATAGTGGATCACTTGATATCTAGAAAGATCATAATCATCAACTTTTCTGCGATGTGCAAACATCATGGGGAAACTGTCAATCATCTATTATTACATTGCGATGTAGCTAGGGTGGTTTGGTCTTCCTTACGGAGTTCGGGATGAGTTGGGTGGTGTCGAGTTCATATACGGATCTACTATTTAGTTGGCAATCTCATGCATTTTCCTTTAGAGAGAAGATTCTTTGGCGGATCCTTCATTTCGCGATCATTTGGGGTCTTTGGAGGAGAGAAATCAGAGAACCTTCGAAGGAAAGAGTCAAAACATGCAAGCAATCATTTTAGTATTAAGGGATCGATGTTCTTGTGGTTGAAGATATTCCGAGAGTGTAGAGGGCTCTTCTTTGAAGACTTTGTCATTAGATGGGACCTTTTGTGCTCTAGGGATGAATGATGTTGATTATATCGTCTTTTTGTCTTAGTTTTTTTCTTTCTGGCTTGAAATTAGTCTTTAGTAGGTCACCTCAACCTCTCGAGCTGGTTCCCTTGTAGTTTGCTTGGGTTTTGCCTTTTCAGTACAATCTTATACTTATAAAAAAAATGAGCACATAAATATACATCATGTCTTCGCGTACTGATTATGATTTTAAACATCATACAATAAGAAATGTATGGCCTATTGTTTATTCAGAAATGTAATTGCGTACAATGCATGTTTTCAGAACAAACCTTCGAGCAGTCATGGGCACTCCAGGAGTTGATGGAAGTAAAACAACAAGTAATCATATCATAGAAGTCCAAGAAACACTTGGAATTGAAGCTGCAAGAAAGTGTATCATCGATGAAATACAGTACACCATGAAAAGTCATGGAATGAGCATTGACATTCGCCACATGATGCTTTTAGCAGATTTAATGACATCTAAGGTGAGTTATTCGGTTCTCTTAACTTGCATTAAATGCATTAGTACCAACTTATCAAAAAAAACTAATGCATTAGTACCAAAAACTAAAATCCTAACAACTCTGAATTCAGTGGTTGTGTTTAGATGTGCATTCAGGGAGATGATGTTTAAATTTGTGTCCGGTGTTTGTTGTAACAGGGTGAAGTGCTAGGAATCACAAGATTTGGCGTCCAAAGGATGAAAGAAAGTGTGCTGATGCTAGCATCATTTGAGAAGACAGCAGATCATCTTTTCAATGCTTCAGTTAATGGGAGGGATGACAAGATTGAGGGAGTAAGTGAATGCATCATCATGGGCATACCAATGCAGATAGGCACTGGAATACTTAAAGTTAGACAAAGGTATATCTGCAATACAACTCAATATTATGTAGAAACATTTAATATGTTAACAATTTCTCTTTTATCTTTCCTTCTCTATGGGCATACTTACATACATGCTACGTGCTTGCATACATCCACAGATTTGTTTTTTCGTACATGCATTTGTATCTTTTTATGCATACAGATAACATCATGGAAGATTATAAAAAATACGACAAGTAAAGACCAAATAATTGTGGGAAGTTATGATAAATACATGTAAGAAAATCATCTATTTCATGAGCTGTACAAAAAGAGTCGTAACAATTTTTTTATTATTTTAATAACAATGAGCATTTGTGTGGAAAAAGCAGAATTTAGACGTAGTAATAGGCAAATAGCAACCTATGTAATGTTTTTGCCAATTTATTACCAGAGCAGACCAGAAGAAGACATCAATTCTAGAGGAAATTGCTTTGCTTGACAGAGAAGAGGAGCATTCCTTGTCGTCGGATGTCTATAGCATAAGGGCACTATTATGGAGGACGAAGAGAGTATCCGAAATGGGGTGGTAAACTATTACTCAGAGCTGTATTTAGAGATGGAGGTTTAACACCTATGTTAGATGGTTTTCAGTTTGATGGCATCAACAGTGAGGAGGATAGGGATTAGGTGGAGAGACTTTTCAAGGGGAGGAAATCCGGACCTCCATTGCCAGCCTTGCCGGGGACAAAGCCCTTGGTCTCGATGGTTTCTCTATGGCCTTCTTCCAGCAGTGTTGGAACGTGGTTGGGGAGGATTTTATGAGGATGGTGTCTGAGTTTCATGAGGGATACCTAGACTACACCTCAAACAACACATTCCTAGTTCTGATTCCCAATAAAGAAGGGGTCGAAGGTATTTCGGATCTTAGACTTGTCAGTTTGGTGGGAAGCGTTTACAAGATTATGGCAAAAACGCTTGCTTCTAGGATTTGCAAGGTGCTAGCCTCTGTCATATCGCCCACACAAGGAGCTTTTGTAAAGGGAAGACAGATTTTAGATAGGGTCCTCCCAATGAATGCGTAGATTCCAGAATAAAATCAGAGGTTCCGGGGATCGTCTGTAAACTTGATATAGAGAAAGCATACAACCCTGTATCCTAGAGTCTTCTTGATTATATGCTAGGAAGGTTGGGCTTTGGTTTGAAATGGAGAGGTTGGATATGGAAATGCATATCTTCTAGCTCCTTCTCCATATTGGTGAATGGATCTCGAGCGGACTACTTCAGGAGCACGATGGGCTCAGACAAGGGGACCCGCTATCGCCCTATATGTTTATTGTGGTGGCAGAGGCTTTGGGTCGTATGGTAGCTAGAGCAATTGCTGGCAGGGATTTAGAAGGTTTCATAGTTGGCATTGGGATTTCGACAATATCGTACCTACAGTTTGTAGATGACACGCTTGTTTTCCTTGGGGCTACAGTGCCCCAAATCAGATTTTTGCAAGGCCTTTGCTGTTTTGAAGCAATTTCGGGTTTGTGTGTTAACATCTTAGGTTGCTCTAAATGGTTTTTTATGATATAATGAATTATAAGTGTTTTATCATGCTTGTTTTATTATATCCTTGAAAATTAGTGTCTTTTACCAACGTTTTGGCTAAATTTCTCCAAACTTCTCTAAGTTAGCAAATTTTTACAGAAATTCTCTATATCGAATTGAACTTCCTCAAATTAATTCCTAGTTTTAACTAACCGAAGTTTAAGGCGAAGTCGAAGTTTAGAACCTTGGTAGGCAATTTGCCTATTATGTATTTGGGGTTGCCTTTAGGAACCTTTAATCAACAAGTCAGCCACTTGATCAGCTGTATTGACATAAAGTGTATAAATTAGACCAAGACGAGGTTTCTCCTTGATGAAATGCATATCCACTTCAATGTGCTTCATCCTGTCAAGTTAAACTATATTGCGAGCAATACTGATGGCCGCCTTATTGTCACAATATAGGTTCATAGGTTTTTGTATAGGATAACCTAGTTCACTTATCATAGTCTTCAACCATGGCAGCTCACATACACTATGAGTCATAGATCGATACTTTGCTTTAGCACTAGAAGGGGCGGCAACTGGTTGTTTATTGCTACATCATGCAGCCAGATTTTCCCCAACATAGGTACAGTATCCAGATGTAGACCTTCGGTCTGTAACTGATCCTGCCCAATCAACATCTGTATAGGCTTCAACCCGTAGATGTCCATGCTTGCCAAACAAAAGTCCTTTTCTTGGTGAACCTTTGAGGTAGCGTAGGACTCTGTGAGCTTGCGTCAAAGTGTGGAAACCAAGGAGCATGCATGAACTGACTAATAACATTGACTGCATAGGCGATAGCTGGGCGTGTTAGTGAAAGATAGATAAGTCGTCCAACAAGTCTCTAAAATTGGCTTGTATCAGTAACTGGATCCCCATCAACATGATTAAGCTGGTGTTGCTGGTCAATAGGTGTGTCAGTTGGTTTGGTTCCCAAATTACTACTCATGCAGAAGATCAAAAACATACTTTCTTTGTGAGATGAACACTCCTTGTTTTGATCTTGCTACCCCAATACCCAGGAAGTATCTTAGCAACCCTGGACCCTTGATCTCAAACTTTTCCCCTAGATATTTTTTAACCTGTAGACCTCATCAGGTCATCACATGCGACCACAATGTCACCCACATACATGATGAGAGTAGTAGTACGACCTTGTCTCTTTTTAATAAACATTGTATGGTCAGCCTAGATGTGAGGATCCTAGCTTCTTGACTATAATGTTGAATCTCTCAAACAAGGCCCTAGGTGACTGCTTGAGTCCATACAATGCTTTCTCAATTTTGCACACAAGTGCTTTGCCCCCAGTAAGGCTGAATCCATGAGGTGATGTCATGTATTCTTCTTCCTCTAGATCACCATGGAGGAATGCATTCTTCACATCCAGCTATTGCAAAGGCCATAACATATTTGCTACTAGGAGAGAAGAACTCGAACTGAGTTCATCTTGGCCATTGGGGCAAAGGTCTATTGGTAGTCAATGTTATATGTCTGTGTGAATCCTTTTGCAACCAATCGGACCTAGTTACTGTCCATGTTCCCGTCAGCTTTGTACTTCACTATTTATACCCATTTGCACCCTATTGGCTTCTTTCCTTTAGGCAATGGAACCAAATCCCAAGTATTATTCTTTTTCAAGTCAGTCATCTCCTCTAACATGGCTGCTTTCCATTGAGGTTGAACAAGAGCATCTGAAACACTAGATGGCACATAAACATAAGACGGGGAAGTAGCAAACGCTTTATAAAATGGGGATAGCAATTGATAAGAAACAAAGTGAGAAATACGGTGTTTGGTAGTACAACTCTGAACACCCTACGATGAGCAATAGGTACATCATCTTCCACGTGGAATAATCGAAGGATCAACAGGAATATCATCATGAGGGTCAATGAGAATCGAATTTCTTGTATCGAGTTGGATTCTTTGGTAGTGAGATTGGACGGTGGACTGTTTCCGCTTTGGAAATCTTTTGGCATACATCTGCAGTTGCGTCTCATGTGGCAAGATGTTAGTATTAACAATAGGAGTGACGATAAGCTCAAAGGATGGTCAAATGACATAGGTAGGGGAATATCCCCCTGAGGAGGTATCAGACTCTCGTCAATATGCCCAAACTCCTCCTAAAGAGAAGCTCAATCAATGGAGAAAAAATGAAGACTCAAAGATGGTGACATCTTAGAGACAAACCGACGACAATTAGAAGGATGGAAGCATTAATACAACTTGAGTGGAGTACCCAAAGAAGACACAACGAACATAACAAACACATCCAAAGATTTTGCAAGGGACAAAAAACCCGGACTGGATGGAAACCAGATAGAAAGGGGAGACTGCAACCCAAGAACCCTCGAAGGCATACGGTTCACCAGATAAGATGCAGTCAACACAGCATCAGCCCAATACATCTTCGGTTACCCCCATACCAATAAAGAGTGCGCGAGCAATCTCTATAACATGGCAGTGCTTTCTTTCAGCGATCTCATTCTCTTGAGTGTTGGCACAAGAAGTCTGATGAATGATGTCATGCTCCTTAAAGTAGGAAGCAATGCCACTTAGCATGTACGCCCCACCATTGTCAGAGCACTTGATTTTCAACATGGTGCCTAGCTGATTGCACACCATCTTATGAAATGATTGAAACATTGAGTGCACCTCATTTTTGGATTTCATGAGATATATCCAAGTATAGCGACTGTAATCGTCCATAAACACCACAAAATAGCAGAAGCCAAACATGGAAGTGGTGGGATTCAATCCCCAAACATCAAAATGAACAATTTGTAAATGAAAAGTACTTTTATTATTACTGATCATGAAAAACACCTGACATTGTTTAGCAAGTACACATGTTTCGCAATTGAACTCAAAGGACGGGATAGACACAACCTGAGGTAACAGACTCTTCAATGACCAAGCCTGTTATGACATCACATTAACAAGTCTTTATTGACTCTATGACCACTAACACTAGCACTGGACTGATAGGCCACTGAGTATGAAGTCAGCTGGCTATCGAGCAAGTACAATCCACCATCCTCACGACCAGTACCAATCGTCCTCATTGTCTCCAAGTCTAAAAGACAATGAATTGGAAAAAAGGTAACATTGCAATTTACGCTCTTAGTAAGATGACTGACAGAAAGCAAATTATTTGTAAATTTAGGAACATGGAGAATAGAGGATAACGGTAAGGTAGGAGTAACAGAATATAGCCCTTCCCCGAGATAGAATAGGGACACAAGTGGTGTGTCTCTGCCCAATATATTGACACGAACATGCTTATAGCTCTGGTTCAAACCACCAAGAAACTCAAATATGCAAGTCCATTCAGTCGTTTTCTGGAACGCTATAGCACCAGTCGTGCAGGCAAGAGTGTAGGTTTTGTAGTGATCTACGTCTTCTCAGTTACTCCGTAAAGTAGCATAGTATGTCCCCAGCGGAAGGTCTCCTTGCTTCAGTCGAGTTATCTCCTGCTGAAGTTCATACATCTTAGCAAAATTCCCAACCTGGGAATAGGTATGAGATATGGCATCCCAAATATTCTTAGCTGTCGAGAGAAAGAGAAATCCTTTGCTAATCGATGGTTGCATGGAATGGAGTAGCCATGACATAACCATCTAGTTCTTCGCTTCCCATCTGTCAAATGTGGCATCGGCCTCTGAGGGTGCAGTGACTTGTTCAGTGACATATCCTATTTTTCTATGACCAATGATATACATCCTGGTGGATTGGGACCACTCAAGGTAGTTGGACCTATCAAGCTTCACCATAGTGATTTGAAGTCCCGAATTGTGGTCACCATGACTTCCCAGACTGGGAGAAGCAACAGTAACCTCTAATTTAGTAGTGGATGATTCCTCGGATGTGCTCATGATAGCAGAACACAACACCACGAGAACAACCTTTTTGAGGAATAGGGCAACCTGAACAGGTTACAAATGCGCACTAGAAGCTGTGGATGGTGGTCATAAAGATTATGAAACACCCAAAACTGACTAGAAGTCCCCCATAAGGAGTTTCAGAGGCCCGCAGTTTCTGGAGAAGTGTGGCTAGGCTTGAGAGACGTTCTCTAGGATCTAGGAACCTACGGTTAGGTCTGGGAGCAGTTCTCCGGGCTCCTGAAGGGTGCGGCTATGCCCAGGAGTAGTTCTCGAAGCTCTTGAAGAGTGTGGCTAGCACTGGGGAGATTTTTGGACCCCACTGAAGCGTGCGGCTAGGTTTGGAAGAACTTCTCCAGATGTCTGAAGGGGGCGGCACCTCCCGGGAGGTCTTCTCTGGCGTTCTGTCGGGTACGGTTAGCCTTAGGGAACTTTCTCCAAGGTTCTGATGAGTGTGGTAGTGCTTGGGGGCAATTCTCTTGGCTTTTGAGGGGTGCAGCTAGGGTTTTTGGACCCTATGGATCTCCGCGGCAATGATGGCTAGGGTTTTCGAACCCTTTGGAGACTTGCAGATATGGTGGTTAGGGTTTCGAAACCCTTTGGAGGTCTGCGGTAATGCCTGAGATCATTTCTCCAAGCTTCTACGTCAAGTGACTTACAATGAGAGATAATCTCTGCCTCTGGTCACAGCCCCTTTCTATCATTCTACAATCCCTAGGGTTTCTAGTGTTGAGTCATGGTCACACAACCATGCTCTCATACCATGTTGTGATTAATGTTGTACTTAGAGAGAGAGAGAGAGAGAGAGATCCCTGTAGAATATAAAGATCCCTGTAGAATATAAAGTATTACAAATAAGCCCCCGACAACAATGCACACAACACGTTCACACTTTTGTGCAATTTCTTCTTGTATAAAATTTTAATTCTTATGTGGACCTTCCAGAAGCATGTTGGAGCTAATTCTACTTTCCTATTAGCAGAGTTCAGCAGGTTCCAAAATTAAAGTACGGGCCAGATCCAATTATCTCTTGAAAATAAAGTTTCAGTGTGGCATTTTCAAGATCACGAAGCCAGATTTGTATCATCAGAGCATGGAAGGAAAGTACGGTAGTTTCAACACATTTACACCATTGTATAATCCTACTAGTAATTATTTTAGTTAGTTTCTCATAAAATATATAGTTTTTTTTATAGTGATTTCACCATTTACTTGTCGTGAACAGAACACTGTAGTGGACAAGCAATGCTGACTTTCCGAGTATTTTGGTTCCAGCATTGCCCAGTGTGGTTAAGGTAGAAATGTGAATATAAAGGTTAACTGAATATACTTATTCTCGAAGATGTGATCCTACTTTATTAAAGGAAGTTTCACTTTTTTCATGAAATTGCTTAGATGTTTCTGTTATTATTATAATAAATGGGAGAAAAAACATCAATTCCCCAAAAAAGTTAAAGACCCTCAATTGATCTAGCCGTCTAAAGATAAAGTCTTTCAAGCACAAGCCTTTGAACTCTTTGACAATAGAAGACCAATGGTAGTCAAAGCTTTAATCCTTTTAAGTGCCACAGCCTTGTGCTTAGAAGTATGGTTGTTTCTTTCTTTCCCAATAGCCTTGCAAATAGCAAATGGTTGTTTTTTTGATAAATAAAATGGGTGAATTCTCCCAAGGATACGACCACAGATGCTGAATGCCTCATAAGACCAACCATGAAAATCCATAACTACTTTTCGGCACAGTTCAACTCATGTCAAAGATCCAGAAAAACTCTCACCAGACTGTGGAGAAGCAAGTTCCAATTTACCAAACTCGGGGATGATCCTTATCCTAATCAAATGATCTATACATGAGGATTTGGTCAATTGTTGTTCAAGGGAAAATCATTGCCATAAAGGGGATTGGGTAACACCGCACCAAACTGGCTGGGAAGGAAGGTGGATTTGATCTAACTAAACGCTAAGAAGGTTGCACAATATGTTTGCCTTCTGACTGAAAGCCCTTATCTACCTGTACATGCTCCTCCTAGACAAAATATTCTTGCAAGGTCATCCACTTCCTAATCATGATGTTTCTTCGAAATATTCTTGAGAACAATCAATTTTAAACCATAGTATCTGAGTCTCAATAAATAGAAATTTCTGAAATCCCTTTTCCCTTTCTAAACCTAGATGAAAAAATAAAAAGTTCTATTGCATTATGGTCGTTTGATGAGTCTGTCTGATTCTTCTGGGGTGTGAGGCTCTTTATTATTTACAATTACTTGCTTCCAATGATGGATGCTGCCATAAGTCAGATTTCAGGTCTCACCATTAGAACTCGGTAATTGAAGGTGGAAATGAGAGTTTTTTTTTCACATTCAAATGGCCTTTCTGTACAGAGCATAGCGGTGTCCTTAGATACTGATTTGTCAGCTTGTTCAGGCGTGCTGGTCTTTTACCTGAATGTGTGCCAAGCGTAAAAGGCGGTATGGCTTCTTCCCACCATCATCCTGATATTTGGGTAGGTCCTCAAATTACACTTACTGGAGCCTGGAGGTCACGCTTTGATATATTATACCGTCTTCCTCATCGCATTCCGATCAGGGTGATGGTTGTAAATCTCAGACATGTAACCAGGAACTGTGGTTTGCCTGATTTTGCTGATGAAGCTTTTCGGGCGACCTGTAAAGAACGTGGTTAAGGTTGCTAAGTTAACCCTGACAATTACCTCATGAACTTTAGACTAATGTAGCTGGTCTAACTGTGTAAGGATTATTTGTCTCCAGAAATGTTAAGATGTAGATCAGACTTATTGCAGATCAGGCTTGCCAATGATCCAGCTTTCTTCTACTCCCGTATCTCTACTGAGGTGCAACTCGATTCTCATATTCTTATGATCTTAAAACTATTTTAATATTTCTCTTTTATATATTTTACATTTTAGTGTCTGAAAGATGAAACTTGCTGTGCCCTGCATCTTTACATACTGTGTCACGCGCATGCATAAAAAATATGATGGTGAATTACCAGGGAAAAAAAGCTCAATACTCTCATTTATTGCAACTTTTCATCCAGTGGGACCACCTCCTCCGTGGTATTGAAATCAAAACCACACATCAGCCATCTAAATTTAAGCTATAGAATGGTTACTATCAAACAGTCCGTCCAGGTTAGTCCAACCAGGCCAAGAGCTGGCATTTGTTAGGTAAATGGTGCAAGTACATTGTCAATGCTCTTGCCTTACACTGTTACACAAGATCTGTCTATCATCATCATCATCATCCAAAGCCTTGTCCCTACTATACGAATCATGTTTATCCCGTTCCATTCCGTTTAAGGCATTATCCTCTGCTATTGCATGCGCCTTCAAATTCTTTATCGCTATCTCAACCCCGTCTTTTTCGTCCTTCGCTTCTGTCTTTTTAGAGCCTTCGAATTCGACTTGCACCAATTAAAATTTCATCAGTGGTCTTCCTTGTACATGAACCATAGCATTTCAAACTACTCCTTTACTTAATCACTTATTAGAGCTAATTCTAAGTTCCTTTGCTCCAAATTGTTTGCAGCCAACTCTATATCCTCCCTAGTTATCCCAACCCATTAGTGTTTTTCTTAAAGGTAAACATGAAATTTATTGAGGCACTTGGAGGCTGAGAATGCCTACCAGTGCAAAGCAAGAGAGAAAAACAAAGAGATAAAAGCCAAAAAGAGAAACAAAAAGCAGAAAAACTCTCACCCCTCAGCTCCTCAAGCGCCTTAACCCCTCCCAATCACTGTCAGAGACGACCAACTAAACACTGTCCTCAAATGTGACACCTCTCCCAACATCGTACGACCTGACTCAAATGAAGACCCCTAATTTAATGTACCTGAGCTCATGATTTAAAAAACGGAAAATTTCTAAAAAGAAAAAAAAAATTGATGTATTTACAAAAACAAAAATATCTTCTGTAAATTCCCAAAAAAAGTAACTAAACGCACTTTAAATGTGAGTTTTTTAAAAGTCAAATCCTTCTACGCTCTTTAAAAGAGCATCTGACACTAAAAGAGCATCTGTCAGGAATAAATGCTCTTTAAAAGAACGTTTCTCCCTTTAGAGCATCTGTCAAGAATAAACGCTATTTTAAAGAGCGTTTCTCCCTTAGTAAAACCCCTTGGTAAAACATCCATACCGTCAGCGCCGAATAAAACTTTGATGACAAGCCCTGTCATTAAAGCCGATGACAGGGCACAATAAGAGCCACATGGATCACTCTTAGAGAACTCTGACCGTATGGATGTTTGGCCAATCATTAGGTGGACCTACAAACCAAAAATCAGTCCGATTAGTAACTTCTAGGTGTTGGATTGGAATTATTTTCATGGGTTGATTTTAATCGTGTGAAATTTGAGCAATATTGACCAAAGATCCAAAGGTTTGAAATCACAAATCAAGCTGATTTTTTGTTTGTGGGTCTATATAGGGATTGAAAAAACATCCATACGGAGTATTCTAAGAGCCACAGGGCTCTTATTGCATCCACGTGGTACACCCATTTTTGGCGTACCCACATAGATGAATCAATGGCTGATTTTTGGTGAGGATGATCTCTATGGTGAGGAGATCATCCTCACGAAGAATCAAATCATTCTGATATTCATAGACTGGTTTAGAAGTTGGAGAATTATGTACCGTCGATTTTTACCGTGCAACTTGAAAACCACATTTAACGCTTTTTTAAAAAGCACGCTTTTTAAAAGAGCGTTTAGTTACTTTTTTTGGGAATTTTCAAAAGTTATTTTTGTTTTTGTAAATACATTTAGTTTTCGTTTTAGAAATTTTCCGTTTAAAAAATGGCCATTATGAAGAAGATAACGGCCGTTATGATGGTTACGCCCCAACCCAGTTGCGATTTTTTCCGAAAATAATGCTCGAACGAGACTCCCTTTTTTCTGACCCCTCTTGTGTTCGTGTGCTCGGCCGTTGGATTTTTGGAATCCAACGGTGATTGTCAGTGCCGAGCTGGCTTCATTTTTATACTTTTTGTGGCACTGCAAAGCACCGTTGGATTCGTGACATCATTTTTATACTTTTTGTGGCACTGCAAAGCACCGTTGGATTCGTGAAATCCACAGCTGAGCGTGGTCAGAAAGGGGGTCCTTGGAGCCTGAGCCATTTTTTTGGTTACCGTTATAGAGGTTTTCTTAAAAAAAATAAATTATTGGAACTTTTTTCACTTAAGATGTGACAGGTGTACCTATTATAATGGTCAAAACCACGGTTTTAAAAACGGCCGTTTAAACGATAACGCCCCATGCCCGTTTCCGTTAAAACCGTTTAAACACGTTTTATCGGTTTTGAAAAAAACGACCATTTTATTGTTTTAACGGCCATTAAAATCGTTTAAACGGCCGTTTAATTTTGAAAAATTTTGTAAAAAAAACGGCCATTAAAACCGTTTAATCCCGTTTTTTTTTTTAATTTTTAAATTTCAAAATTTGAATTTCAGTGCCACTTTTTTCGTTTTTTTCCGTAAAAATCCATTTAATTCCGTTTTTTTTCATTTTTTTTCATTTTTGCCCCTGACCGTTTCAATCCGTTTTAACGGCCATTTAAACGGTAACACCCCCAGTCCGTTTAACCGTTAAAACGGCCTCCTTTAAACCTTGGTCAAAACAGTAACGGAGAGGGATCAAATATAGCGTTATAATGGGTCATTCAAAACCTTGCCTAAAATTGCACAAAAATGAGTCATATGAGTAGGGCTGGCAATGGATCGGATCAAACCTGAGATCCGATCTGATCCGAAAAAACCGGATCCGGAACTTTATTTTTTGTTATCGGATCGGTACCGTATCACAGATAGTCGATCTGATCTCTTATCGGATCGGTACTGGATCTACCTTGTTCCGATCTGATAGTGATTTGATATATAGACCATATATATAATATGTATATTAGTATGTGTGTGCATTATATATACACGCACGGCGGCAATCTTGCTCACCTCAACGAGAATATTGCGGAGATATCTAAAAGATCATCTCCCACCATATTTAGGATATCTCCATAATATCCTTGGGTATTATACTCCTTAGAACAAGATTTGCACACTCGAGCAAGGAGATCTGCTACTATATTTAGGAGATTTCTACAATATCTTAATTTGGGCGGTAAGAGATTTGTTGAAACCTGCCATATTTAGGAGACCTCCACCACATGCGGTAAGAAATTTGTTTAAACTATACCTACCTATCGGATCGGAGTGGAACCGATTTAATCATATCGGATCGGTTCCGGAACTGATTTTTATCGGATCGGATCGATTGAATTTCTTATCGGATCGGTACCAAATCAGTACCAATCCGACCCGAACCCGATCCATTGCCAGCCCTACCAGCCTTTATTTCTCGAAACTCTAGATCCCTTTCTCTTAACAGTGTTATTATCAGCCTTAAAAGTGTGTAGAGTAGACCACTGCTTGGTCACCGCACAATAAATATCACAGACCATCCAATGGTCTGGAAGGACATCCTCCTCAGGATGACAAGATGAAGTCTTAGGGTCCAAGTGTTTCTTTAAGCTCTAGATTGGATGGTCAATGCCCTCCCACTAGGCACATCCAAGATCCCGCGCAATGACAACTGTCTTGTCAGATGACTTTGTGGGCCACATGTAATCATATCGAGTAGTTACCTCGCACTGAGGTTTGTACAGCCAGCTTCATCATTCGTTCCTTCAAATCGCAATCAAAGTGTGGATGGACAACTTTCTGGTATGCACATTTGTTGGACCCACACTTACCTGACATGCAACTCGTATGGGACCCGTCGCTATTAGTTGCCCATCAAATAAACATAGGTGCCTGTTACTTTAAATCATGATTTAAAACAACGCTGTTTAAATGGTTTTAACGGCTGTTTAAAGAAATTGACGGCCGTTTTAAAATCGTTTTAACAGCCGCTAAAATCTGAAAATTTTTGTGGAAAAAAATATAGGCTGTTATTTTCTCTTTTTTCGTTTTCAAATTTTGAATGTCAGCACCATTTTTCCCGTTAAATTCTATTTTTTTTTTCATTTTTGCCCTTATCCGTTACAATCTGTTTTAACGGTAACGCCCCCAGTCCGTTATACCATTAAAACGGCCTCCTTTAAACCTTGCTTTAAATGTCATTCCTCCGACATACTCACCTAGGCACCTATTAGCTGATGGTACAATAAATTTTAGGAAAATGTTACCTCACAAAATGAGCCATTAATTGGCAAACTCTTGGAGACCACTGACTGACTGTATGGATATTTGGCCCATCCCTAGGTTGATCTACACACCAAAAATCAGCCTGATTAGTGATTTCAAACCTTTCTAATTAGAAAGGGTTGTAGATACAGAATAGGAAAAAATGGGAGTAGTTGCTAATTTTTTTAATTATTTGTTGTAGTTAGAACAGTAGCTTATATCTTGGCATCCAACTTTGGATTGGTCTAATTTGAATATGAAATGTTCAAAGTTTGAGGTCAATCAGAGAAGAGGAAGGACTATCAATCAACGGTTTCAAGACTTAGTTTTTAAGATTATGCATATTAGGGTTTCTGGTCAAAGTGTTAACTTTTGCCGAGAGGGCCCACATAGATGTTGACCAAGCTTGGTAGACATTTTTATATTTAGTAAATTTATTTTACGCATATAGTTTCTAATTTGAAGTCATAGTTGAATTAGGATTACTTAAAGAAGTGGTATAGGAGGAGTCTTTTTATCAACTTTTATTGCTTGAATCTATATATAGAGGTGGGTGACCAACCCTAACTCTTGTGTTTTTTTTGTTTCCTTCCTTTTTGTGGTTAGGCCAGCCCTAATTGACTTTGTTTGGTGTTCTTAACCCTAGTTTTCTTCTTCCCGTTATACTTCTCTCTACTCCTAAATGTAGCATACACTGTTCATAGGAATTGTTCACGGTATACTGTTCACAATTACTGTTGACGGGGTAGGAGGTACCAAGGTTTAAAGGGGACCGTTATAACGGTATAACGGACTGGGGGTGTTACCGTTATTCCGTTATAACGAAAAAAAATGCTCAGGGGCAAAAACGGGAAAATAATGGAAAAAAAACAGAAAAAATGGCGCTGAAATTCAAATTTTGAAATTTAAAATTTGAATTTAAAATTTTCAAAAATGAAAAATAACGAAAATAACGGATGTTATTTTCTGGGCGTTTTAACGGTCCATAACGTAATGGGGTATGTCTGAATCCGTTATAACGGCCGTTATTTTCGTTATAACGGCCGTTTTTTAAACCTTGGGAGGTACAACTCACAGGTACTGTTCACGGGTGCGATTGATCATTTAGGGGTTTTATTCTTGTTTTGATTGCTTCACAAGTTCTCACTTCTCACCCACTTGCGGAGGGTCGCTGCAAAAGGTGAGGTTGACCCTCCATGGTTTAAAAGGGGCCGTTATAACGGTGTAACGGAACCGTCAGGGGCAAAAATCGACTCAAGTAAGGGAAAAAGTGGCGTTGAAATTCAAAATTTGAAATTTTTTCACAAATTTTTTTTCAGAAAATAACGGCCCTTATTTTTGTTATAACGGCTGTTTTTTAAACCATGCATAAACCTACCTTAACCCACTCAAATTCAACCTTGGATACTTTTAACACAGGTTGGGACAAGTTCGGAGACATGTCATGCAAAGGGGAGGATCGTACCCAGCCTTGCAATGACCTTCCATAGTAAAGAAAATTTCGCACCTACTCTGGCCATGACGTGGACAGGAGTGCTGTCCACATTGGCAATCCAGATGATCATCTATCAGATTGCCAGTCGAGATTCGACACATCAGCATTCCAAAACCACAAGAAAACCCCATTTTTAGGAATAATTCTTGCTGCAAGTGCTCTCTCGTTGTGGCATTGTGTGTATAATCCATATTAGACACACACACACTAAAAGGTCAAAAATTAACCTAACCCAGGTTGGCTAATCTAACCCGACTTAAATACGCCTTTTCGGGGTCCGTATTAGACGGACAAATGTCACAACGAAAGAGCACTACAGCAAAAATATACTCCCATTTTTAATTAATAGGGTATGAAGCATATATGCAATAACAGCCTTCATTGTTATTAGGACTTTTCATATTTTTTTGGCCTAAAAAGTTCTTGTATGGAATAAGTACTTATTGGAAAAATCAAAAAATAGATTTACCTTTTTGATTTTTTTGAAAAAAGTCATTTTTTGCTCTAAAGAGTCCACTACATTGAGCTAATAATTCAACAATAATCAACATCCTAAAATAACTTTAGGAAACCGAAAGCACATATCACATCTTATCTTGTTACAGCTATCAAGGAAATTGTAGACTTTTTTAGGTAATTTGGATCGCTAACGACCGATTAACGTTTCTCACGTGTTATACATTTTTATTTTCACTAAATATCACCATCTTGACTTTGTCGCACACATGGCAAAGATATACGACGAAACTCAACCATTCGATCTAGATTTTTTTTAGAATTGCTCATCGAGAGACAATAGGTATTTTCTTAGTATTCAAAGACTGTCCCCAATCAAAATACAAAAACATGTTATAGAACAATGATCATCAGGAGAGCCGGCCCAATCTGCATCAGTATATGGCAAAGATATAAGACAAGACTCTACTATTCAATTTAGATTTTCTTAAGTTGTTTCTTGGTCTTCCAATCAGAACGGCGATCATCAGGACAACCGGTCCAATCTGCATCAGTATATGACAATGTAATTGATCCAACGGGTACGTTTATACCCTTACCCCATTTGCCATATGTATGTTTGGCAAAAGACTGGATAAGGGCCTTTCTTCTTCCATCATTGATGGACCATGGAAGCATTTATTATGCAAGAACACAAGTTTGTCTTGATCCAAATTTGACAGGTTGGAATGACCTGTAAAGATTTAAAAGTTTTAGTTGTTAAAGAAATTTGCTTTGATTACTAAGTAAAGAATGTTAATTCCACAAATAGACATGTTCCGATGACCTAAATTTTTCGACATAAATTTTCACCGAAGCTCTCCGGCATGCATTCCGAGAATCCAACGGTGGGTTTGCTTTGGCAAAACTGAATACCAGCTCAGCACTGTCAACCGCCGTCGGATTCTCACGATCCACAGACGAGATTTTTGGTGAAAATTTATGTCCAAAAATTTAAAAGGTAGCAATGTAATCTAGAACCCTAGGGTTTGACTGAAAGATGAAGTAGGAGCTTTTCTCTTGTTCTTTCATTTTCCTTACAGTGGGGGGGTTTACAGAATTGCATGAAAAACAGTGAGTTTTTAAGAGAAAGCCCTACCAAATTGTAGACATTGAGATTCCATGATGTACCTTATTCTGAAAAGTCCAAACTTTGCCTGGGTGGCCATCGTATATGAAGTTGGGACCACCATTCAATTTTCTGATACTCATCCTGGATTGGTCATCATCCTGATAGTGCGCCGACCAAATGATCTTAACCGTTTGATCAATAACACTCTTTTCGTGAATTGACAGTTGATCAAATACAAACCCAGTTGATCAAAAGTTAAGAATATCCAATCAGTGCAAGTTCTAAATTATAGTGGGGTGGTGTTAAAAGTTAAAACCATGGTTTTAAAAACGGCCGTTATTACAAAAATAACAGCCGTTATAATGGATTTGGACATCACCCATTACGTTATGTACCGTTTTAAAGTTCAGAAAATAACGGCCCTTATTTTTTGAAAAAATTGTTAAAAAATACATGTTATTTCTGTTATTTTCCGTTTGTTATCATTATTTCCCATTTTTTTCATTTTTGCCCATGTGTTACAATCCGTTATAACGGAAAAAACCGGTAACACCCCAGTCCCCAAACCCAAGGAACAAGTACAAAACCAGGGTTTGAAAACTCGACTCAACTCAGAAATTAGCCGAGTCGAGACTCGAAAACTTGACTTGAACTACTTATTATTAGGGATATTTTGACACGCCAAAAATGACACAATTTGACACGCCATTGTGAAGCCTACATGGAGCCGAGACCATCCTTACAAAAACTTAGTCCCATATGAAAAGGTGTACTTAATTTTAAAATTAAATTAGACGGTCCAGATTTTTTTTAGCTTATAATCCATTTTTAGCGCTCCACATGTACCCATGGTTTAGACTGTAAAAAGATTTTAAAAAGTAGCAATGGGTGTATGTGGCCAGCGATCATTGGCGCATGATCGCTGCTTCAAAAATTCCGCCACTTCAAAAAATTTCTCCTAATAAGAGATTGTACAATCTGGATTCTGTCCGTCTTACACTGGTAGTATGAGAGAGTAGACCTTCGCTGACTGTCGATTGTCCACCATATGAGCCACGTGGCACACTCTTGGAGGATGCTGGCCTTATGGATGTTTGGTCAATCCCTATGTTGACCTACAAACCAAAAATCAGCCTAATTAGTGATTTCAAACCTATCCATCCTTGTACCCCAAATAATGGTCGATAATGATCAAATTCCCCCCGGTTGATCCAATGCTTAGAAATCACGAATCAAGTTGATTTTTGGTTTGTTGCTCCACCTAGGGATTGGCCAAACATCCATAAGGTCAGTGTCCTCTAACAATGTGATATGTATAGCTCATATTGTGCGTAGTCAGCGAAGTTAACGAGATGATAGTAATAGAACATGTGGTATTGCAGTATATTCCTTGCTGTAGGGTGTCATTCACATGCTAACTTGTGCAGATCACCGTCAAATCAATGAACAACTCTACTATTGGATGTAACCCTGCTCAAAATAGACTTATCAGATGGTCCCACCATTCGATCATTTGACATTTCCTCGTATAGTGCATTGGATCAATCTGTAGGCCACTCCTCGACTGCCCACCGACTCATCGACCAGTCCCTGAAAGGTCCATTCCCCAACTCATGTTGAATGTGTACACCAAGGTTTAAAAAACGGCCGTCATAACGGATTCGGACCTACCCTTCACGTTATGGACCGTTAAAACGCCCAGAAAATAACGGCCGTTATTTTCCGTTATTTTTCCCTTATAACGAAAATAATGACCGTTATTTTCTGAAAAAAATTTGTGAAAAAAAACGGCCGTTATTTTCTGTTATATTCCATTTTTTTCTATTTTTGAAATTTTGAAATTCAAATTTGAATTTCAGAGCCATTTTTTCCGTTATTTTCCGTTTTTTCCCATTTTTCCGTTTTTGTCCCTGAGCGTTTTTTTAGTTACAACGGCCTTTATAACGGTAATGCCCCAGTCCGTTATACCGTTATAACGGTCCCCTTTAAACCTAGGTGTACACCATGGTTTTAAAAAACGGCCATCGTAACAAAAATAACAGCCGTTATAACTTATAACGGAAACGGAGCACCCCTGTTCCGTTACATACCATTTTAAAGTTCAGAAAATAATGACTGTTATAACGAAAAAAATGACCGTTACCTTATGAAAAATACTGTTATAAAAACACCGGTTATGTTAACAATTTTTTTGAGGACCTGTTAGTTTATTTCTTTTTCTCATTTTTTTTGCTCATGCTTTGAGTCTTTTCTGCGTCTTGTAGGTCACCTCGACCTCTTCAGCATTGTAACCTTTCTCGCCGTTTAATAATACTACACTTATCGAAATTAAATAAAAACCCCGTTATTTCCATTATTTTTTGTTATAGATTTTAGTGAAAATTGAAATTGAAAATTTGAATTTTAGATCTGTTATTTCCATCTTTTTTTCCTTTTTAGTCATGTATGTAATCCGTTATAACGGAAAAATGGTAACGCTCCCAATCCGTTATAACGGCCCCTTTGAAACCTTGGTGTCGACTTTTCTCATTATCCAAGACGAAACAGTTAGTTTTCTATCACCGTTGAATCGTAATTGATGGCATGTAAACCTAAATCGAAGGGCGATGGGGCTATCGCACATCAATGACTAGTTATAGGGAGAAACAGTTGATAACTAGCCTTCTTTGAAAGAAAAAGATAAAAGAAAGGGGATTAAAAGAAGGTAAAAAGACTTGTCTGGGTCTTAAGATTGAGAGGAGGGGTTTAACTATAAATTGCCAGAAAATTTGGAGAATTCAGACCAAAATCAGAAAAACAAGAATTTGGAGAGGGAGAGGGAGAGGGAGAGAGAGAGAAGAGCAAAAGCTGCCTAAAAAAGTGGGGGGTTGTTGCAAGTCTGGGTCAAAACCTGAGCCATTGAATTACACAACCCGCCCTCTCTACAAAAAAGGAAAGAAGAAAAACACGAGAGAAAGAAAGATTAGAAAAAGAGGAGGAGAAAAAGAAAAGTTCATGAAGACGACGACAACCCTTCTCTCTCTCTCTCAGATCTCTCTGACATAATTTCAATCTGAAAGATTTTCTGTCAAGAAATTCCATATCTCTCCCTCTTATCCATTCCATCCCGATCTATCTGATCTTTCCGATCTTCCATCAGACGTTCCTACGATAAGCTAATGCTTTGGTTGAAAGATCACACACACATGGGCTGTCAAAATTCCGACAACTAGATTCAAGGTATGCGACACGGGACATCCCTCTGAATTTTTCTGAACTCCATTAAAAATCGTTGCTTTCTTGTCTTAAACTCATCTACTGCTATTTGTGCCCATACCCATTTCGTTTTTCTTGGAGATCTGTATAGATTAATGGTTTCTAGGTTCTGCAGTGGATGTTATTTAGTTGTTTGCGGAAATTTGGTGGTGGAGTTGTTTGAACGAAAGCGGAAACTGGAATTGAATTTGGTTCTCGGTCTTGAACATTTCGATTGCTGGGTGGTTCGGATGAGATATATGAGGTATGACATCATCTGGATTCATGAAGAGGGTTGCACCTTGTTGGAAGTCTTCTGTCGAAGGGGATGATGGTCCTCGTAGAAACAGAGACGAATGCGGTCGAGTAGATGGATTGTTGTGGTATAAGGATTTAGGGCACCATGTTAATGGGGTATTCTCTATGGCTGTAATGCAAGCCAACAACTTGATAGAGGATCACAGCCAACTTGAATCGGGGTCATTGAGTTCACTCGATTCAGGCCCTCGAGGGACGTTTGTCGGGGTACATGATGGACACGGAGGACCAGAGACTTCCCGGTTTATAAACGATCACCTGTTCCACAATCTCAAGAGTATGTCTTTACTCTAGTTGTTTTTTATAAATTCTACATTTTGGTTTTGAAATAATTTTTTTTAGATTGTATTGGTGATTGTGATTATTTTGAATTTGCCCATTTGTGTTCTCTGATGAATCTCACACTTTACAAACGGGTGCCAACTAGTTCTATTTCAGCTTCCGATCAGATATTGAGGTTTCTCATAGGAATTCTTGTCTATTTAATTAGAATCGTGTCTGATAAATCCATTAATATGTGAGAAACCTTCAGATGATTGTGATTATTTTGAATTTGCCCATTTGTGTTCTCTGATGAATCTCACACTTCACAAACGGGTGCCAACTGGTTCTATTTCAGCTTCCGATCAGATATTGAAGTTTTCTCATAGACATTCTTGTCTATTAGTTCACTTATCAAAAAATAATAAAAAAAAAATTCTTGTCTATTAGCTAGAATTGGGTCTGATAAAATCCAATAATATGTGAGAAACCTTCAGACCTTCTCATGGATAGAGGTATTGTGCCAGTTGGACAATAAAAATCCCTCTCAGGAGTGAGACTGACTGAAGAAATTTATATTCTTGAACAAATAAGAAATCTAATGATCTACCTTGTTTTATAGGCTACGACACCATTTGACAAGGGTTGCATCCTAAATTCAAGGGTCCTGACAAGTTATATGAAATTCCTGGATGGAATCCACCTCTTTGATCAGCAGTTACAACCCTTGAGTCCAACAGGAGATTAACTGAGTTTTTCTTTTTTCTAACCGAGTTATTTCTTTATTCTTTTCTTTGTATTTCTATTAATTGGGAAAATTTGTTACTGTATCTCAGTCTTCATAGACATAAACCAGAAAAAGAATCGATTTCAAGCGTGTATTCCTCTTTAATTCTATATACTTTATGGGTCAGGTTCTCTTTTTTATATAATTGAGTCATTTTAGAGAGCTAATAGCTATGGTTGCTGTCTTGACAACATCATGGTGCAGAATTCACAGCGGAGCATCAGGGGATGTCAGCCAATGTTATCCACAAAGCATTCTCAGCAACAGAAGAGGAATTCCTCTCTCTTGTAAAGAAGCAGTGGCTCAATAAACCACAAATTGCATCAGTGGGATCATGCTGTTTGGTGGGGATCATATGTAGCGGAACACTATACATTGCAAACGTCGGAGATTCTCGGGTAGTGTTAGGGACATTGGAGAAGGCCAAAAAAGAAGTCACAGCTATTCAGTTGTCAAAAGAGCACAATGCAAGTATCGAGTCTGTGAGAGAGGAGCTGCGCTCATTGCATCCCAATGACTCACAGATTGTGGTTTTAAGACACAAGGTTTGGCGTGTGAAGGGTATTATACAGGTATTTCTTTGCGCTTTTTCTTTGTTATGGGTGCTTAATCATCTTTACCTTAGTATTCAATTTTCGACCAGCCAAACTAACTAATAGGTACTTTTTCAACAAAAAAGTCACTGAAGAACTCCACTGGAGTAAAAGCACTGTTCCTAAATCACTTCATGTAGATGAAGCTCTTGAATCTCTTATTCTTGCAGGTTTCCAGATCCATTGGTGATGCCTATCTTAAGAAGACAGAGTTCAACCGAGAGCCTCTGCTGTCGAAGTTTAGACTGCCTGAACCCTTCCGCAAGCCAATCCTTAGTGCTGAGCCATCAGTATTAGTGCAGAAACTCTGCCCCCAAGATCAGTTTCTCATATTCGGGTCAGACGGTCTATGGGAGCACCTTAGCAATCAAGAGGCTGTTGACATTGTCCACCATAATCCATGTAATGTAAGATCCAGTTCTCTCTTCTTGAGTTCCATATATAATAATGTTTCCTGCCTTTATTGATTTTTCAATAATTGTGCAGGGGATCGCAAAGAGACTTGTTAAAGCTGCCCTTAGAGAAGCAGCAAAAAAGAGAGAGATGAGATACTCAGACCTGAAAAAAATTGATCGAGGGGTGAGGAGACATTTCCATGATGATATCACAGTTATAGTTGTGTTTCTAGACCCCAATCTGATTGGTAAGAACTCCTCCCACGGTCCCACACTTTCAATAAGAAGCGGCGGTGGCTCGACAAATGCCAAATCCTAGGTTTTTCTAGATGTCGATCTCTTAAAACCCCATTTCTCCAATTGTACCAAAAAAGGGGAAAAAATTCTTTATGTATACTGACTTAGGCTCAGAGTATTTCTACATCAGACTCTAAACCAGATGGTGTAGAGTTGGTGATTAAGCTGGGAGATGCCTTGGCCCTTAGGAAGAAAAGTTTTCTTTGTAAAAACTGCCTGGTTATGGGCATATGAAACATAAAAAGTAGCTCAGTTAAACCACTGGGTTTTTCTTTCTGGTTTGTTGGCTGTAGTTTGAACTTTGAAATACAAGAAAATGGTTCAATTGCAGAGTAAGTTAAAGATCATTCTTCTTTAAATCATGGCTACTTAAAAAAAAGCTTTAGGCTTTTGTATTTGGATGTAAAAGTAGGGAGTTCTTTAAAATAAGCTCGCGCTCTTGGCTGTCAGTCAATGTTGTTGATTCAATTGCGTTGTGTCGCCCATTTTTGAGGATTCGTTCCCTGTTCCTGTGGTTGAGGAGCTTCAAGCTGTGCTGCTGATTGCAGAACCAGCGGAATTGCCCCAGCAAAGGGAGGATTGAAAAGCTGTTGTTTGCTCTTGAACATGTTATTTGAGAATTCAAGTTCGGATTTTTTATAGGGAGGAAATTTTTAGCATCATCCTTAGGATGTAGAATACTCGTCTGTGTTCAGACCATAGGATGTCCTTTGGGATTCATGTGGTGACCATTAGTGGTCTGCACCTTAAGACCACGTCCCGCAATAGCACTCTTATTGGAAATCAATCATGGAGCGTGTGGTATTTCTCAACAATGTTGACCAACGGTCAAGGGTGACCCTAATTTACGGGGAGTTTTACTAGGTCAACCAAATTTACTTGAGGGATTAGTGTTGAACTGCCCTTCTGAGCACCACCAATGGAAAATTTGACAAACCATTGCAAGTGTCGTGGGTGACTCCTTTTTTTTTCTTTTTCTAATTGGTCTTTTTGCTTAAATGCGTAACTGTCGAGCATTCGAGTCGTGGATGATGCAAAAAAGGCTAAATGATTCAGCTTAATTACTTCACCGAACACAAATCGGCCAGCCAAGGTAAGTCCATGTCCCATCATTCTGACCTGTGCTTCGTAACTTTGTGTTTGGGCCCTGCTTTTGCAGAACTCGCCCATGAAACAGGATCATAGTTGACCTTTTGAGAAGTAAAAAAATGCAAGTTGCAGCACTGAACCGGTTCTTCTATTCTGAACTGGACTAGGCCCGGAAAGCTTTCCTTTCCAAACAGGCCCAGAAACTACTTGTGCATCCCAATACTCTAAAACCACATGACCACAAGGCTGTTGTATGCATAGTTAGCAATTCGGAGTGCGGCAAAATGCAGGACGTGAAATGTTTTGAGTGTAATTCAGGTTTGCCATATAAAAATGCATTAAAAAATTCAACAAAAATAATTAAAAAAATAAAATAAAAACAAAAATATTGACAATCTTTGTCATATAAAATGATTTTTCATGTTCAAAACTAAATAATGCAGGAATAATTCAGAAAAAAGTTCGTGAATTATCCGAGAATACTTCGATCATGTTCAAAAATGCACAATTTTTTCCAAACCTTTAAATAAGACGTTTGGTTCTGTTTTGGTTGCTTGGTGTATCCCAATACACCAAAGCCATTCAACCAAGCGGTGTTGTGTGTTCTTCAACACATCTATATAACAAAACAGGAAAGTTGTCTCCCCACTTATACCCCCTCTTATCTATTTTGACAAAAGACGGCCAAGATCTTTTCCCCCAAATGACGGTGGATCTCAGCCACTCACACGTGATTTTGGCAAATGCTTTGACGGAGTGCCGAGGGCATGGGCCACTCACAATAAATATAAGTGATGACTGTGATTTTCTTATACCCCTCGTATCTTATATGGCTTCAATAATGACTTGCTGAGATCCACTATGCTTCATATCGATGGCTGAGATTAACTCTCACACGATTTTGACAAACACTTTGTTGAAAAGTGCCGTGGGCACAGGCCACCCACACATATAACAAGACAACTCAGTTGTATTCTCTTATCTTATCCATCTATCTAATGTGGACGGTTAGATAAAGATGGGTTGAGATCAAATCCATCGATCTAATGTGGACGGTTAGATTTCAGCCACTCAATCCGCTACATTTGACCTCAATTTATTCAAAATTTGAATTTCAACACCGTTATTTTTTGAATTTCAAAATTTGAATCCACCCCCTCTATGCGTTACAATCCGTTATAACAGCCATTATAATGGAAAAAATGGTAACGCCTCAGTCCGTTATACCGTTTGAGTGCCGAAGGCACCCAATTTTTGCAAACGCTTTTGTCAGAGATCAAGTGCCGTGGGCACGTGCCATTTACTATTCTACATAACAAAATAATTTAGTTGTCTCCCTACTTATACCTCCTCTTATAAGCACCAACAAAGAAGGGCCGAGATCTAATCCTCCCCCAAATGGACGGTGGATCTCTGTCACTCACCTGACTTGGGCAAATTCTTTGTCGAGTGCCGATGGCATGGGGCACCCACTAGTGGTTTAAAAAACAGCTGTTATTACAAAAATAAATAAAGCTCCGACCCTCTGAATCGAAAAAAAACGGCTAATGGAAATAACAGCAGCTTTTTTTTTTTTGGAAAAAAATATTTTGAAAAAAGAAACAATATTCTATTTTTGACCCATTATAACGGTCATAACGGTTACGCAACCGTTATATAACGTCATATCTAAAACCTTGCTACAAGCCTACAACATAGTTATTAGCCAGTTCACTATTGCATCCTTGGAATAAGCATGTCAGCAGACCATCACCATTCATTCCATAAATAATAAAAAGAAAATGTCATGAACAATGGCATTATTGTCAAGTTCCTCAAAGATGGATATTTGTAAAAGAAACAATTTTAGTTGGATTTGAAAAAATAAAATTGCAGCAATGTTGCAACAGTTAATCCTTGCTGCAGTATCCCATATCATAATTACATCTGAAATAAAAAAAGTGCCCCCATGCTACCAAAACTTAGCTTTGTGATTTAACGGAAATAATTTCGGAACAGGCATTGCTGCAACCTCAGTCACCAGGAAGTAAACATGGGCTTAGAAGCCTCGAGGGAAGTACAAAACGTTAGAACACAAGATTTCACAAATGGGAAACACTAAGAGAATCAAGCAGCACCCTCAATAAACTGAAATGAAGAGAAGAGTTAATAGCTTTTAAATTGGAAATCGTCAATCCAGCAACTAACAGTGCCAATTACTACATTGAAAAGTAATCTTACTGTTAAATTCAGGTCTCTCCACTGGCTTTACCCATAATAGCCGTCTCCTGATTTTGATCATAAGAATGATCAGTACAACAATCATGTTCATCATCTACGCCTTATCCCAAAATTTTGGGGTCAGCAAAATGAATCCTATATCTCCATTCAACTCTATTTTGTATCATCCTACAAAATTATCGTGATAAAGCAGGCCCTACCTGATCAGGGTTGGCCTTGCCATTCACTTGCGATGGCGCAGCTGATGGAGTTTGTGAAAACCTGAAAAGAGCATAAAGAAACAAAGCTTTAAAGCTTGATCAACGGATACGGCCTTAAGCACAGTAGATGATCCACCAGCAGGAAAGAAAAAAAGGAAAAATTTAGGTTGCTGTGATGCTGACCTGATTGCCCTTGCCTTCTTTTTATCTTCTTCAACAGTATTGGTCTTGGAAACTGGTGCAAATCTGTCTGATCGGGCTTTCTTCTTTACCTCCTCATCGGTCATGGACTGTGCTGGAAGCCCAAACCTGAGAAACAACATAGAAATTACGCCTCAAAGCCTGTCTAGTAGGGTTACCAATGGTCTGTGGATAAGCATACAGGAACTGTCAGTGCCTCAGTGGTTAACGAATTTAATTTCCTTGCACTAACATAATTAGTAATTGAAGAAAGATGACACAGAAATGCAGACCTCTCTGCCCTGGCCTTTCTCTTCTGCTCCTCTAATTTATTCGATCCATCTGATCCATGCAAGGTGGATCCAGTGCCAAACCTGCCAACAAGATTGGTCCATATTTGACAAGTTCAATCAGCAAACAGAAAGAAAGGGAAATGTTATTCTAGCTACAATGAAAAATCAGAAATTAAGTAGAGGCTTCAGCCAGTATATACATCACAAAGCAAATACTGTGATGTCTTTTACTAAAGTGTCATTCCCTCTCAGAATGTCTCGGCTAAGATGTCTCTGTCTCAAGGGTGACTGGAACGATACACTAAAGATTTGTCTCCAGTTTTGTCTCGTACCTTCTCGACCGAGACGTCTCAGTTTTTCAATTGACCAAAATGTACCTCGAGACCGAGACTTCACATCATGACGATGACAACACAGCCACAGGTTCCCTCCAATCACACCCAACATGAAATTGTCAAGGAAAGTGTCTCATGCAGTCTTCCACAATTTTTGGTGGCGTATAAATGGCCGAGGAAGCCTGTATGGCTATCCCACAAGGGCTTCACAATAAGAACCCCTCCCTCATCAAGATCAGATAAATGTCCTAATTTGACAGTTGGATATTGTTTCCTTACAAGATCCATCCTCAATCATTAAAAATGAGTTTTAAGGACATTGAGGAGTGTTTTACTCCAAAAATCAAGTATTCTGCATTTAAGAATCATGCAGCAAAGCAGAAAATGGTCGTTCCATCATGGCTGGATGTAAATCTCTTCCCACCTTGCTACCTTCCCTGGCTTTCTTTAATAAATCTACAAAATTCACGTTTTTTCCATGTAAACCTAGGAACTTGATATTCAGATATCACAAACTCATTAAAATGACAAAACCCCAATTATCTCTCATGATTCATGGTTGACATCACAATCGTGTACTTCTACCATCCCACAAAGTTATTTAGCCATACTACTACTCAAATAGACCCCTGGTTGTTTCTCTTACTTCCAACCCCTCTTCCATCTTACGACCAAAGACCTCGTTCCCTTTAAGCAAATGGTATCTGTGAGACAAATCCTCCCACGCTAATAGATATCTCACTGATTTTTTTTTTTAACTAATAGGACACAAATTCATCCCTATTGACTCCATAACCTGCTACAAATAATACCCATAAGCTAGCACCCTAATAGCCTTGCTAACTAACCCTATTACCTTAAATCCGCCCCAAAACATCCATAGGCCAGTCCAGGAATTTACCCCTGAATCTATCCAAATAAACCCTTAACTGTGAACCTAATTGATCCTCATTCATTACCTTTAGAGCACTCAAACCCTGCAGAATTCTTGGGATAAACCCTGCTGTCCAATTTATAAGTTGTCTGGCATCAAGTTGTGGTATCAAAGCAAGTTTCTCCCGTGGGAAGACTAGCCTCTGGTCACAATACCGAGTGGCTGTCCCTACACTCCTAAACTCTTGCAATCCCAGTGACAAAATCTTCTTTTGGAACCTGTACAACAGATGCAAGTCTGAAATCAGCGATTGGATGTGATGTGGAGTCATGTATTTGGCGATAAACATCAGGATAATGTTCATGGAGTGGATAAAGGGGATAAGTGATTTAAGATAGTTTTGAAAGGGAACTCTGATGGAAGTAGAAGCTGATGCAGGATCGATTAGTGTTCCTCCAAAGAGTTGTCTGTACAAACAGCACTAAGGATTGGCTCCAAAGTAAATGGGAACGTTCCTAGTGCTCCAACAGTGGCTCAAAAACAACCACTACTTTGATCTGAGGACTGAAAACTCATGAGTTTAAATCCAAAGTAGAGGAAAGCAAGACCAATAAACCAAGTATAGATAAATATAGTTCAGAGGAAACCATGGATATGATCGATCAACACGGATTCTATAGTTGAGAAGATGCATCTATTTGCAACCTTAGATTAGAAATTTATAATCAAAATCATCAGTCCAATTTGATTCCCAATAAAAAAAAAAGGATTGCCTAATAGTTGATCTACCACTAGTTTATAAACTACAACTCAAGAAGAAAGGGGATCTTGCATCAGACCAACTGTATTGTATAGATCATCGATCCCAAATTGAATGGATCGTTGTAGTCAAAATCCAGTGCTCTTTTAAATCTACGACATGATAGATTAATTCTTTCCTCAAGGTAGTCACTCCAACATGAAATCTCATGTATTCCAAGACAGCACATAACAATGTATGACTGATTTCCGTAGCAAGTGGAACCCATCTAATTTGTCTTCCCTAGCGGCGAAATGTCACACAGAGGAAAAAAGAAACACTACAAGTTATGATGGGACCTGGGATTTCAAACCCAATTAACAAGAAAGGCCTCAAAACACCTGCCATTGCAAGAGTATCCATCTCTCTCACAGCATGCAGAGCATGACAAAAGGAAATATTCAGTCCAATTTCAGTCTTTTCCTGCCTACCTAAGATCCTCTAATCTACTCCTACTCATACATGAAGGCTCTGAGACTGTTGTGACACCAAACTACCTTCCACCGGACTTGCTCTCGTTGCAATTACCAAAACACCCAAAATCTAGTCGAAGATACAAACTAAACTAAGTCATTTCTCCACCCATACCCAGTACGAAATGTGGTATTTTTTTTTTTCAAAAATTTGGTACAACACAGAGCAGCCGTTAATTTTCCAATTAAAAAACAACTGATGATGATGATGATGATTACAGAGACGATGATGCGTGGATGACGACAGTGATGAATGTATCAAGAAGCGAGAAATAAGAATCAAAAGCAAGAACTCCATATATGTTGAAAACTGAAAGACCCCTAACATAAACCCTAAAATACTCTAAGCCCCCATTTACAGAAACCATGTCAGTAAGGGGGTAAAGAATGCACCTTTCAGCTCGAGAATTCCGCTTTTCTTCTTCAGAGAGTTGCACGGACATCCCGAAACGCTCTGCACGGCGGATCCTCTTCTGAAGATCGGTAACAGAATCAGCAGAAGAAGAAACCAGCGGAGCTTCGGCGCTTGGAGATTCGCTTTCTTTGGATTCCTGGCCTTCCTTTCGAGGTCCTTCTGTTACTGGTTCCAGAGAAGACTGAGTGGAAAGGTTTGGAGACTCGTCGAGGCGTTCTGTGAGCGAAGGCTTGTGAGGAGTGGTTTCTAGGGCTTTTTTAGGGAATTCTTTGTCCATGGCTTTCTGCATCTCCGTTGCCATTAAAGATCTTGGTGGCAGCGAGCGAGATGAAAGGAGTTGTTGATCTTTGACTGTTCGCTCTGTCGTTGGGTTTTGCGTTCCTGCGCCTAAAAAGGGTCGATCTACGGGCACCCACCTCTTTAAGCCGCCTACCAGCATTTGCTGGCATCCACGACCAATTAGAGGGCCCATGTTTGGGCACCCACGTAACCCATGCAAATCAAGAGAGTTTCCTTCACTCTCTCCAACTCTAAATCTCCTATGTGTTCTTCCAAGGGTTTCATTCCTCCAAAGCCTTCATCGTCGTGGTCGATGGCCAAGATACCTCACCTTCTTAAACAAATTACATCTCCACATCTCCGTGAGATTTTTCACCTATTATTTGGCTTGTTGAGATAAAGAGTACGTGGAGAAGAGGGTTTCGTCAGTGTTGTATTTGCATTCTCCGACTCATTTTTAATCTTTCAATGCAAAGTACATTTTTGTTTACACCATATAATCTTCATTGTTGTTTAGATCGTCTAGAATGTGATTTGAATTGTAAATTTTTGTAATTTATTATGTAGATTATATGTTCTTGATTGGGAGTGCGCACGCCACCTATCATTTCAAGTCCGCTCCAAAGGCTAAATCCCTAAATGGGCTGATTTTGGGGACTCTACTCCAAAGGCTAGAAGTCACTAATCGGGTTGATTTTGGACACCACCACCACTAACTCCACCACCCTATCACTACCACTACCCCACCACCACCAACACCATCACTCCACCACCACCGCAACTAAGATTAGAAATAAGATTAGAAGGAGCCTGTCTAGGAGATCTCCAATGCATAAACATGACCTAGCTATGTAACAACACACTGTCATGGTCCCATCTTTGGCCATTTCGAGATGTATCAACATGGACACACATGTCAAAACACCCATCATCCCAACACATATGGCAGTGTCACCTTTATTTTAATGTAATTCCAAGTGAACCCCACACCAAGAAACTCCATGTCCCTGGCCATTTCAATCCGTTTTAACGGCCGTTTAAACGGTAACACCCCCAGTCTGTTTAACCGTTAAAACGGTCTCCTTTAAACCTTGGATCCAAGCACCCCCTTAATATAATTAAAAGTTAGTAAATAAATGAAGGTACTTTGGTTATATATCATCAATTTAATGTGCAAGATGTCTTAAAAGAAAATTGATTAGTTTTTCTACTTCTTTATAATGTAACAAACTTCTCTATTTCCGGGACCTTCTGGCACTGTGTGGATGATTCCAAGCAACTTACACCATTCTTCTCAACGACCCTCTCTTCTTTGGCTTTTCCCCACATCACGGAATAACGGGCAAAGCCTGGATTTTGGTTTGTAGGTCCATCTAGAGTCGAGCCAAACATCCATTAGGTCAGAGATCTCTAAGAATATGCCACGTGGCTCATATTGTGGGCGGTATGTATCTTTGCCGACCATCAGCGGTCAGCAAAGTTCTACTCATATACGTCGGTTCCGGATCGGTACGGATACTAGTGTACCAAAGTTTCGGAACTATTACAATACTTTGTTCCGGGTCGGTTCTCAAATAGCAAGTCCGGAACCGGAATAACTGGGACCGGTTCCTATCTGCTATCGGCTAATCGGATACAAAAGCTCTACTAAAACGTACTAAATAGTGTAAGGGGATAAGATATCACTGAGTTTGTTCACAATTTCTCCTCTTAATTTTTAGTCCGGAAGCATGGGAATCACTTCCACTTCCGTTCTCTATCGTTCCCTTCAAACTCCAAGGAAGCTCGATTCAAGCCTTTTTAGGGTTTCATCTCTCCCGCCATTTCAAGCTCTCCTTAGGGCACCGATCCACTTCTCTTCCATGCTCCATCACCATGCATGTTCTTCTACAGGTAACTTTGATTGATTATATCTATTTTTTATTTAAAAGTTCTAATTTCGGATTCGTATTTTCTATTGATCGATCTCACTTCTTAGCTTCGTTCTCTCGCTTTCGAGTTGCAGTTGTGCTTCGTCGTCGATTTCGCGGTTCTCTGATAGCTTGCACCAGACGAACCGAACAGGAGGAAGATTTATCTGCTCCAGGTGAAAATTTTGATTTTGAATTATTGTTCGACAAGGCAATATCTGCTTTTAATTTAGAACTAGTTCTCCACTCAATTAACATCTATGTCAAATGTCGATTTGTTCTTGTCTCGAATTGTAGTCCTCATTGTTTTCGGATCAAGAATTAGATTTATAAGAAGAATAAACTAGAAATATATAGAATCCAAACCAATTAGTATCACCTGACAAGCTGTTAAGACCCAAACCAATACACCAAAAGCACCTAGGTGATAGAGGTGCGGAAAGCTTAAGTCTTTACCTTTAGGATCCTAACATTCCACCACCCTTCCAAGGCCGATGTCCATGGTCCGGTACCCCTATTTTCTCTTTTTGAGCGAGCTTCCAGGTAGTCCTTTCCACAGGTCGCCCCTCCCGTGATTTGAACCCGTGTCGTGGAGTCGGCTCTAATACCAAAGTGGTAGAACCCCAGCAATCTACCGTGGATTGCTAGATTAACTGCTTTTATTTCTAGCTATAATGCAGAGAAAGGGATAAATTCCTTGTTGATTTCCAATGAAGCAGGTTACATCTTATATAGATTCTTCTAGCAAACTCCTAAATAGCCTGGACTCTCAAACAAAACAAACTCCTAAACAACCTCAACCGTCTTGGACTCTTCATCTCCAAGTGGGACTGTACTTCTCCGAGAGATTTGGAGATTTATTTAAAACAGCGAAAGAAGAGGAGATGGTAAGGTATCGTAGCACAAGATAGCATATTGATGTCGTTGACATTGTTTTAAAAAAACTTCAAATCTGTATAACCGGCTTCATTGGGACTTTTACATGGAACCGAAGCCTACCTATGTGGGATGATTCTTTGTTGGCGGTGTGGTGACTTCTGCTGTAAAATGCATTGTATTTTGTATTATGAGGTTGTTGTTCATCCGCATCCAAACAGATGGATTATGCTCGAATTGGATGGTAGTAGATCCTGCTTGATTTTGGTGGGGTTTCTTAAGCGACGACAGTTAGGACCGTGAAGTTGCCTTTGTATGTGCTTGTTTGTTGTCGGAATGCAATTGAAGCCAAGGTATTGGATCTTTGATATGGAATCTATTGAAGTTTGGAGGGGACTGGATCTTCTCAATCCATTGGTATCTTCCATGCATTGATGTTCATTACCTTGGTATTCTCTGTCTACAATGCTAGGTGCCCGTCTTGTACCAGCTAAGATTCCAAAACTTTGACTACCAAATGGCAATCTATGTTAGTTTCTATTATAAAGATCGGGAATTATATAAAGGACTCGTGATATCTGTTTGATTGACAACCTCATCACTTCTTTCTCGTACACTTCCTCTTTAGTAAGCTTTACTCATCACTTGTAAAAAGTAAAAAAAAAAAGAAAACTCATAATATCACACAAATCACAACTTAACCAGTTAACGCTGACATCCATCAATTTTTAATTTTTTGACTTTTCTAGGAGTCATTAGTAAGCACATATTATGATACATATCTTTACTTGTTTGACAGTTTTCTTAAGGGCTTATAATTATGAACATCGATTTTATCGAACTAGCCTACTGTGTTGAGCTGTTACTGTAGGTTCAATGAGTTAATAGTGTCGTACACAATTAATAGAATTTTTTGTCCAGTATAAATGTTATAAACTTTATGCATTTCTGACTGTTGCAAACATTTCTATATTCTAATTTTAATTACTTCATATGTGTCAGAGACTGCCACGAAACATTTCAGAATCCTACAGATTCCCTGTAGTCTGTTTGAATATAATGTGATGGTGAAATGGATCTGCAGAAGAAACGAAGAGGACCAGTTCTCAATCATCTGATGGTATTGGCAATATTGACAATGCTTCTCAAGCTGTCCCTTTTGTTGGCAATAAAGAAGAAAAAATTGAGGGGCCCAAGCATGGTTATATGGCTTCTGTGAGAACTGTTGCTATATGGGTGAGTACCTCGTTATTTATGACTAGACTTCTTGATTCTTCTGTCATTCTCTAAATTAAAACAAATGTTATCTTTTGTTTTGCAGGTGTGCACTGCAGTGGCATTTGGTGTTGGTTTGGGTTTGAAGGATGGAGTTGGCAAGGCTTCCGAGTTTTTTGCTGGGTACGCAAAGAGCAAAAATGTATATAATATGTGTTTTAAATGTTATTTATTTATGAGGTTCTCATACATTATTCCGACAAACGAAGAAAGCTTTCTTTTTCTTCCCCGCTTTTTCAGTTAACTAGGTGACATACTATGTTATTTTATTCATTTCTATATACCATTGTTATTTAAGGGTGTAAGTGCTCAACTTCTAAACCATGCACAAAATACAATTACAGTGAGTGAATAAAATATTACAAAAAGATATATACTTTAGTAGGGTGTTGCAAAAGAGACTTTGCAGAGCTACCTTCGAGTTTTATCTTTTCATGCATGTGATGTGAGAATGTCACTGTAATTGGGATTGTCTTTAAAGTGCAAGTTATGATTCTGGTGCTTGGAAGATTTATATCCTAAGAGTGAGTGCTGCAAGAATGCTAAACATTTTGATGGATGGCCAAGGGATGTATCCTTGTTTTTGCATATGGTTCTATGGCCTTCTATGGGTTCCTGTTAGGCGGACATGCCATAGCCTGCCTCCTACTGGAGTGACATACTTAAGGGCGTTTTGGGCTACAATATGACAGCACCGTGTGTTATTAAGTGTTCTTGGAACATAAACTCGATTGGGTCAACCATTAATTGCTCTTGAAATAGAAACTTGCGAAACCCTAGTAGGATAAATGTTGATGTTACCAATTCTCTGGGCATTTCTCATTAGGACGGTTGTCTGAGTCATGCATTGTCACTTTTGGATGACAATTTCAAGTGAACAAATAAAATAATTTTGCATAGTCTTTCTTTAACCATGAAAGGTTATGGAGGAGCGATGGGTCTCAAAATTCAAAAAAAGTGAGGATTCTAGAGTCCAATTACTTATTTTGACCAATTGCTTTATTTTCTGGAAGTTCTTTGATGTTTAACAGCTCTTATTTGCAAAGTAACACCAGAAAAGAATGTTCGTCGATATTTACAGGTATCTACTGGAGCAAAGCTTGTCAGTGGACAATCTCTTCATCTTTGTTTTGATTTTCAAGTACTTCAAAGTACCAATCATGTATCAGGTGCTGTATGATATTCATATTCGCCCTTTGCGTTCTTAATTAAATTGCAGTCTGTAACTTTTTGGCTCTTGAGGTTGTGAACTGATTTATCAAAATGTGTTTAACCATTTCTTTCTCTGTAACATCCTCATTCACGCCAATCTATGGTAATCGATTTTTTTTTATGTTCAATATAGAGTCGGGTGCTTTCGTATGGTATTGCGGGTGCTATTGTCTTCCGTTTATCAATTATACTTCTTGGAACTGCCACCCTCCAGGTAGCTAATTTTTAACTTGTTATGTATTCCCCCACATTTTCACTTTATTACAATGGATACTTTTATCTGCTTCATTTTGTTGGACCCGCACTAAAATATTGCTGCTTTGTTATTTTTAGAGGTTTGAGGCGGTCAATTTACTACTGGCTGTTGTACTTCTATATTCATCATACAAGGTGCCATTCCTCTTCTGAACTAATGCATCTACAGTGCAATACAATATATTGGTTTCAATTATCCTCTGCTTTACTTTGCGGAGTATGTTAGATGTTTTTTTTTTTTTTGAAACCGTGGGTTATGTTAGATGTTATCTTTAATTTTCTCCTGGTTAATGGGTTGGGAAAAAAAATATTCTATGTTGACATGATTATTGAGCATGCTTCATCTTTTCATGTTTTGATAATGCCTTTGATTGTCAATACTGTTTCAATGCTCAACATCTACATGACTCTTGATGTCATTATATATAAGTTGAAGAATTGTGAAGGTGGTTGCATTGGTAGACTTAATATCTTCAGTGTCTCCAAAGCAATCTGCTTGCATTCAGCCCACAACACATTTTGAAGCTCATGCTATTCAAAACTCTGATGTTGAAGTTTCCTATCCAAAATCATTAATGGCTGAAAAGAAAGACGAGAAAAGAAAAAAATGTTGATTAGCTTGGAACTTAATCAAAAGACTGAAGTCTGAACTTTGATTTTACAAAAGGTCAACCTAGTCAATGATTGACTTGGTATCTTTCATAAATTGAGAAGTTATTCATAGGTTGGGCTGAGTCCAACTTATGAACAAAAGAGTTATCCCCAAGTCGAACACAAGTTGTTAAAACCTGACTAGTACCCCTTAATAGGAACCAAGTGGGAAGACCAGGGGTTTTCACATGGAAGGTTTTTTGTGGAGTGTTGCTAACTAAAAAAACTCAAATATCTGAACGAACCAAATGCATAAAGTGACATTTACAAACATGAACATGATAAATGCAGTGGAGGTGAAACTTCAAGCAATATATTGAACGAAGCTTGAATGTTGGTGCCAAGCCCTGCCAGTATAATATCATTGGTGGTAAATGGGTGTATGAAGTCATGTGTAAGGCACATGGGACTAAAGACAATATCAGTTTAGGCTGTGGTTGTGAAGGAATTGAACTAATTAAAACTTGAAGTCTTGTTGTAAATTAGCCACCAAAGAGCAGTTTTGTTCTTGTGTGCACATATGGTTGGTTAATGATTCGAGTGAACGTAAATATAGCTTTTTTTGCATGCCAAACTCAATAGAATAATGATCCATCATGTTCGTTGCTTAATAGCTGTTTGCTGGAGAGGAGGAAGAGGCTGATCTATCCAACAACATTATCGTGAAGACGTGCCAGAAGTTTATCCCCATCACTCGTAACTTTCTATTCCCCAAGTTTCTTCCCCCTTCGTTTATTTCTTACTCTGACTGTGGGTTTGGATATGTACTTTTTATTTGTAATTTACGTAACCTCCAATTATATATATATAATATCTTTTCACAACAAAAAATTATATATATATATCTTTTCACAACAAAAAATTGGTGCGGGCCAATTTATAACTTAGATGTTTTGGAATGGGATGATTTTTGGTGAGGATGGTCTCTATGGTGAGGAGATCATCCTCACAAAATTCAAATCATTCTAATATTCGTCGACTGGTTTAGAAGTTGAAGAATTATGGACCATCTATTTTTACCATTAACTTGAAAGCTACATTTGATGGGGTTGGAAATTTCAGAATGGACTGATTTTTTGTAGGAGTGATCTATATGGTGAGGAGATAATCCTCACCAAAAATCAGCCATTGATTCATCTTCTATGTGGGTATGCAAAAATTGTTGTCCCCCGATCCTGACCCTATATATATATATAGTTAAGTTTTTCCAAACACGAGTTGAAGGGAAGTACTGTTTGTTTATTTTGTGTACTTCCTTGCTTATTAAATGATATTGAACTTTGTTACTCGATCTTTAATGTGTGGGGCTTTGCGTGTTACCTTTTCCCTGCTGTTATTCTTTGATGAACCTTTTTGTCAAAATAAAAGAAAACCATCTAGCAAGACTTAATGCTCGTATGTAATGGAAACCAATATTAGGTGCTGGTTGAATGGGCTTACTATCTTGCTATATTTTGTCCTTCAAAAATTTAAACATAACTAGGGCTGCAACTCGGGTGGGTTGGGTCAGGACTCGAGTTGGAGGTCAACCCTAACCCAACCCGACTTTCAAAACCCCCAGCCCGAGTAGTCGGGCCTGTGAGTCGCAGCTCGAGCCCAGCCCGATCGGGTTGATCGGGTTGGGAGCTATTTTACGGTTTACCTTCAAAAAAATAACCATACCAGATTTGGAAATCCAGGAGGTGGTGACTCGACATGCACAGTTGGTGGTAGCAAGCGCATGCGGTGGAAGCGGTGCAGGCGCTTGTGGCAGTGGTGGCATGGCAGCATGGAGATAGAGAGATGACAGTCGTAGGCGGCATGACTGGCTAGGAGGTGGCGACACAACAGCTCGAATATAGGGAGAGACACGAGGGAAGGTGTGGGAGAGAGAGAGAGAGAATGATAGAGATTTAGGGTTTTAAGTGTTTTAGAGATGTGAAAGAGACGGGCTCGGTTGGGCTTCACCTCAGCCCAATCCCAGCCCGATTTTGATCGGGCTTTTGATAATTAGGCCCCGAGCCCGAGCACTAAATGGTTCAACCCAACTTGAACCCGAAGTTGGATTGAGCCCGCCCAAGTTGCAGCCCTAAACATAACAGATGGAGTATGAGTATGTGGTATGTGGTGATGCATTTATACTTTTTATTTGTAATTTATGTAACCTTCAATTTATTTATATATATCTTTTCACAACAAAAAATTGGCGCGGGCCAATTTTTTTTGATAAGTTAAAAGTATATCATTAAAAAGGGAAGAATCCCTAGAGAAGAAAACAAAAGGGGTGCGGGCCAATTTATAACTTAGATGTTTTGGAATGGGATGATTTTTGGTGAGGATGGTCTCTATGGTGAGGAGATCATCCTCACAAAAATTCATATCATTCCAATATTCGTAGACTGGGTTAGAAGTTGAAGAATTATGGACCATCTATTTTTACCATTAACTTGAAAGCTACATTTGATGGGGTTGGAAATTTTAGAATGGACTAATTTTTTGTAGGAGTGATCTATATGGCTAGGAGATAATACTCACAAAAATCAGCCATTGATTCATCTTTTATGTGGGTATGCAAAAATTGTTGTCCCCCGATCCTGACCCTATATATATATATATATATACCGCGACTGTTGGTAGCGTGAGATTAAATTTCTTTATCTCATAGCCCATGATCTAGGCCCTCTGTCAAACCCTTCTTTGTGGGTCCCATTTCACACGGGTCATCCCACCCCGAGTGTGTCCCATATATGCAGGATGCCCCACTCGAGCCTGGTGTGAAAATGCCCTTGCATTAATCACCCCCGATGAGGAGTCTCGAACACGAGACCTCCTGCTCTGATACCACTTTGATGCAGGACATTTAACCAATACTCCCCAAAAGCTGCGATTGTTGGTAGCGTGAGATTAAATTCATTTATTTCATAGCTCATGATCCAGGCCTTCGGTCAAACCCTCCTTCTTGGGTCCTATTTCACACAGGCCATCCCACCCCGAGTGTGCTCCATATACGCAGGCTGCCCCACTCGATCTTTAACATGTAGGTGCTATACCATTTCCCTGTTGTTATTCTTTGATGAACCTTTTGTCAAAATAAAAGAAAACCATCTAGCAAGACTTAATGCTCGTATGTAATGGAAACCAATATTAGGTGCCGGTTGAATGGGCTTACTACTATCTGGCTATATTTTGTCCTTCAAAAATTTAAACATAACAGATGGAGTATGAGTATGCTGTGTAAATTCTGAAGAGCCTAAAGACTTAATTTCGTGGGTCAGAAAAGTCAATCTCTTTCATGTCCCTCGGAATGTGTCATCGTATTATATCAATAATCTAACTATTTTATTTTTATTTTTTTCTTGGAGATTGCATGATGGAAGCCATCCTTTATTTTTTGGGTAGTTATCCACTTAAGAAACCCAATTTATTTTTGTGTGTTCAACATGAGCTATGTTTTCAGCCCTTGTCAGTTTCAGATTTTTTTTAAAATTTTTTTAAAAATTTTTATGAGAGAAAAGTCCACAAGTGAAGGATTGTAATGTGTTTGCATAATCTTCACTCTTACTCCACAATGTGTTGGAATAAAAAATATATATGCACAAGTTGTTGCATGGTGAAGCTTAAGGACCTTACATCTCTAGTATGGCTAGAAAGAGCTGCTAGGCCATGAGATCTAGGCCATTGGTTTTTGATGATTCAGTTTTCTGCTCCTTTCATATTTATGTTCCTTTGTGGCCTGTGTATCTTCTGGAGATTGCAGATTTGAGTTAATTCCCTCGTTGGTACGACCTTTTCATCATTTACCTATTTAGTATCCATGGAAAAAATTCATTTACTATTATAGCTGAATTTGATTGTTTCAATTTATTTCACCTTTATCCTTTTGAGTTATACCTCAAGTGTTATAATCAAAGGTCATGGGGTCATGGATGTAAATGTCTTTCGACTTCCTCTGTTCTTGACATGCTTAAAAAATTGGGTCCTCTCTTGCATTCCATCAATTGTTATTGTTTTTAGGGTGTTCTGGCTTCTTGATAGACAAGTAGAAGTTCCATAACTTCCGTCAAAGGATCAATGTAAATTGTTCAACTTGTTGATTTTCTGATTTTGATGACTCCTATAAAATAATACAAAGACAACTAGATGATGAATACTATCTTAAAAATATTTGACAAGATGAAACAATGACGACTTAAATTCTTATCCACGCAAACCTCAACCCTATGGTACCCAGATACGCCAAACTGCGTGCTGTATCTGCATCAGCTACTTCAATTTTTAGGTTAGATACTGTATCCGATTCCACACTGTACCAGTCCCATGTCCTTGACATATCTGGGTAACAGTCAACCCCTATCTATGTCCTTGGAATGCATGCCAAAGGAAGAAGTACAAGCACAAAATTTGGAGAACTTGAGAATATGTTCTTTTTGGAAGTGATGGTTTCCAAACGAAAAAGAAAGAAAGAATAAATGAAAAAGTAAGATGTTTCTGTTGTCTCTCAGGCACCAGCATAGACTTGAATCTATCTCTGCAACTCCAAATAAGTATTCAAACTAAAAGGAATGAACAGTAAGAAGCTTATATAGAGCCAGGAAATCCAGAATTTTATTTTAGAAATAGTGCTATAAAAGGAAGAGAGAAAAAAATGAAAGAATTCTGTTGATTTCTTAAGTGTACTGGTTTGTTGTAATACATCTGTAAGGGGTATTTTAGTCAAGCATAATTGTTTATCTATTTCCATTTCTATCCCCTAACTAAATCATTATTAGTATCACTTAGTTTTTTAATCAAGGGGTAGGGGTAAAAATTAGTGGGCGCAGAGAGATTATTCACACGCACGCAAAACTTCAAACACTTTTTATTTCTTCCCTATAAAGTTAGGACTCGGAACCATGTATCAAGATATGAGATGTATACAAAAGGCAGTGTTTCTTGTATTTTTGGGGTTCTTGTTGTTCAACTTTATTATTCTATCCAAACAGAAGTGTATCACTAAAAATGATTGTGTTAGGAACTAGCAACTAGAGTGAAGCAGGTATATAGTTGAAAGCTTTTGGCTGATTTATTTTGCACTAGCTGGTGTTTATGGTCCAAGATCTTATATTTCAAAGGAATACTAATTCGATGACTCCTGTTCCTTCTTCATGTTACAGCTGATTATGATGGCAATCGGTTTATAACAAATCAGGATGGTGCATGGAAAGTAAGTCTTTAGTGAGGTTACTTCAGTTTAACATGCTGTCATCTTACTCTGGCATCCTGTTAAAATTGCTACATTTACCACTAATATCTAAATCAGCACATAACTCACTGAAAATAAAAAGATCATTCACTGAGTTGCAGCAATTTTACTGAATTTTGAATGGGGCTTCAAAAATTTTGGGCAGGCCACGCCTTTACTCCTCACAGTAGCAGTTATCGAACTCAGTGATATTGCATTCGCTGTAGGTTCTTTTAGCCCTTATCCATTTCAAGCATTTATAGTTTCAGTATTTAATGCTTTTGATGGTTGATATCAAAGTTAGATTCTTAAGGTAATCTGTCATTTTTTTTAGGTTGACTCAATACCAGCAGTTTTTGGTGTTACACGCGATCCTTTCATAGTTTTCTCCTCTAATTTCTTTGCCATCTTAGGTAATTCCTTTATTTGTTTTCCATCTCTAGTTTTTTCATCATCATTGAAGTAATCATCCAATTCTGATATGCACTAATTATATATCTTCAAATATGAGTGCGTGATTCATATCTAGGATTGGGTTCTGTCTGTTGTTGTGCTTCTTTTATTGTTAGTTGTCACTGTATGCCGATGTAGTTGGTAGGTAAGACTGGGACAGTCTATGACGAAGTACCTTTGAGCTAACATGTGCATGTGGCTGAAGGTGCTGAATCAAAATGGCCTGTTTAGTTTTGGATTGCTGCAATTTGAACTGTAATTGGTTTCATATCATTGGATTTGGTATGATATTTTTATTATCTTAGAGCTTTGTCTTGCTGTTCTATTAAACTACAACTCATTTGACTCGGAATATTTTCTGAAATGCAACTCAAAATTGGACAGTTGGTTTTATTTTTATGCCTTCTTTTAATATGAAGAAGATAGTTAGCTGATTGATCAATTACCATCCAATGTAGGTTTAAGGTCACTGTACACACTTATTTCTGAAAGTATGTCGGAGTTGGAGTATTTACAGGTGACTTATTTACTTGTTCTATCAGAATTTATGTTGATTCTTCTATACTTAATACTGGTTATTCGTCAACTTATGATTCGGATTTACATTGAAAGCACACCCTTTTTCCTTTTCAGCCTGCTATTGGCACTGTTCTGGGTTTTATTGGGTGTAAGATGATCTTGGATTTCTTTGGTCAGTATCTTCTAATCACAAATCACTTATTTTTCCTTTATTTTACTTCATTTTCGTTTATTTACTAAAGGAGAAATACTTAGAATCTCGCACTTCTTCCTGTAGGGTACCATGTTTCAACTGAGGTTTCTCTGGGTTTCGTTGCATCTAGTCTTAGTGCCGGAGTACTGTTGAGTCTCATGAGGAAGTCTGACTAAAATAACTAAAGAAACAAGAGAGAGGTGAAGAATCTGTGTTATTTTTTTTTAACCTAACCTCTCTTTGAAATATTAAACAAGCAGTCGCATTGTTGCTCCTCTGTTCCATTCCTATTTTCAATCATCAATGCGCAATACATTCTGCTAATGGCGGCCTATTTATTTTTATGCATTGGTTAATTGAGGTGTTCCTTTCTATATGAACAAAACATTTAGCTAAGTAACAGAGAAACCTGTTGTCTGCTTTCATATATTGCTTTGGTGATAAGAAGCTTTGTTTTCTTCTCACGGAGGTTTGACCTTGGGTGGGAAGAAAGTCATTTCAGACCATCTGTGGTGAAGTGAGGAAAAATTGTACGACACCTTAACAGAGTAAGACTAAAATCAAACAGAAAATGTCTCTGTTGTTTTGCTTGACAATTGCTTGTGCCTGTATGTTATTTGCATGGAACTATGGATCAACAATCACTATATGAAGAATACCCAAATGCTACAAACCACATAACATATCATATTGGGGGGAGAAGAAGAAGAAAAAGAACTTAAAACCCATCTATCTTTGCTGTTCTGCGTCGAGTATTATAGACAGTAGCTGTTTTATATTGAAAAAAATTTCATAATACATAGCGCATGAACACACGTACACGAGTTCTCAGTTTCAGGGTCTGATACGTCTCACCATGAAAGCAACTTGATTGAGTCATAGTGTATTTCGTTCAGAAACTGAGAATTAATTCATTGGGTGCCTGTGCATGGGTTGGAAACCACCATTTGATTGGACATCCTTTGGATTGACTAGGGACTGAAAGTTCTGCTGCAAGTACCAACAATCTTAGGCCCTGCTTGGTTCAATGCAAATCGGATGCAATGCACCCACTTGCCGCCTTTTTAGAATTAAAAGTGATTGGTTGGGAGCGTGCAAATGAGCTGGCATGCAAGTGGTTGCCAAGCCCTTGCTAACTCTTTTAAGAAAATGGATGCAATCATGTGCGACCCAAAAACCGTGGTAAATGACACCGCATTTGCACCGGAGTGCACAATGCATCCCAGTGCAGCAAACCAAGCAGGGCCGTAACCATATGTTTAGTGGGATATTAACCACAGAAATGGACTGATTTGGATACTGTCCAAATGGGGGTTCTCTATTTGTGTGGTAAGTAGGATCATCCGGTGTACAGTTTAGTTTGTAGCCAATCCAAGATTGATAATTATAAATTTTGTTCACGAAGGTTGTCAATCAGATGGTTGGAATTCTTTCAAACAACATGAATTTCCCAGGGCTGTCCCAAAATTTGGACTGGCTGGGATTGATGACCAAAGTGTCACACGTTAGATCCTGATGAGCAGCAAACTATGCTTGGTCTGTTGGTCCACGACTCCACGTATCCAAGCCTCAGGAATCAGAACACATTACTTCAATTTCATGTCCCATTGGTTCTGGGTCACTTTGGGTTAGGTTCTGAAATAGCTAGCCCCATAATCAGAAAAATTGGGACCTGTTCCGATCGGGTGCAAATTGACACCCCTAGAATGAAAACTGGGCCGGGCCCCGAATAAAACACATCATTTTTCTTTGTTGATGAAATAAAATTCTTCTTGATACAGGAGAATATAACAAAATAAAGTGACGGGTTCCTGACTATTGTTCTCAAAGATGTCTTTGAGACCACTGTCCACGTGGGCAACACAATCTACATCACACCCCCATACACTCTTTAATCATGTATAGCACTTTTCCCCTTAGGAATGATCAGATCATCCTTCAATTTTTTGAAGTCAAAGGAAACACTCTCTTTTTGTTATGTTGAAAGGTGAGGTGAGTTGAGGTGTTCCAGCAAGTACTAGTCGACCTTCCTTGGTCCCACCGCAACCTCAGCTGCCATCACATTGTGCAACTCTACGTGGACTTCAGTGTTCCTTTGTATAAGACTAGTGGGTGCCCCGTGCCATCGGCACTCCTCAACAAAGAATTTGCCAAAATCAGGTGAGTGGCGGAGATCCACCGTCCATTTGGGGGAGGATTAGATCTCGGCCATTCTTTGTTGATGCTTATAAGAGGAGGTATGAGTAGGGAGACAACCAATGTGTTTTGTTATATAGAATAGTAAATGGCACATGCCCATGGCACTCTCCGACAAAAAGCGTTTGCAAAAATTGAGTGCCTTTGGCACTCAAACAGTATAATGGACTGGGGCGTTGTCCTTTTTTCCATTATAACGGCTGTTATAACGGATTGTAACGCACAGAGGGAGAAATGAGAAAATAATAGAAATAACAAAATATAATAGTGTCGAAATTTAAATTTTGAATAAATTGAGGTCAAATGAGGCGGATTGAGTGGCTGAAATCTAACCGTCCACATTAAATCGATGGATTTGATCTCATCCACTCGTTATCTAACCGTCCACATTAGATGGATGGATAAGATAAGAGAATACAACTGAGTTGTCTTGATATATGCGTGGGTGGCCTGTGCCCTCGGCACTTTCCGACAAAGTGTTGGTCAAAATCGGGTGGGAGTTAATCTCAGCCATCGATATGAAGCATAGTGGATCTCAGCCACTCATTATTGAAGCCATATAAGATAAGTGGGGTATAAGAAAACCATTAAATTTCCGTTAAATTCTTTTTTTTTAATTTTCAATTTTCAAATTTTAAAATTTGAATTTCATCACCACTTTTTTCCATTAAAATCTATTTTTCCATTTTTCCCCTGGCCGTTTCAACCTGTTTTAACTGTAACACCCCTCTCGAGGCATAAAAAGTGAGGCTCCTGAGCCTGACCCTTGGGCTATATGTAAATCCGACCCATTTCATTCCTTATATGTAGGTAAATAGCCCGTGCCTACGGCACTCATCGACAAAGCGTTTGTCAAAATTGGGTGTGAGTGGCTGAGATCCACCGTCCATTTGGTGTGATAAGATCTCGGCCATCCTTTATGACGCTGGATAAGAGGGGGAGACAACCGTCCTGTTTTGTTATATAGATGTGCCGCACAGAGTTGGTTTGAAGCTGGAATGGCCCCTCTCACAGAGAATGTTGAACTTCCCTCGCACAATATATATATATATATATATAGGGTCAGGATCGGGGGACAACAATTTTATACAACATTTTTGACAATAATTTTGGCGTATCCACATGGAAGATGAATCAATAGCTGATTTTTGGTGAGGATGATCTCTTCATCATATAGATCACTCCTACAAAAAATCATCATATATTTGGTAGAACTAGATTCTACGTATTGCCTGTCTTTTGTGGAAGACGATACATTACCCAGATCATATTTTGTTAGGGGCGGGATACCAGGCGAAATGAGTTAATCACATACGATTGCCTCGATAATTTGTCGTGTCATTGTTAGAATTCAAGTGTTCCTAACAATCCAGACCTTATCTTGTCTAAAAGCATAAGCAATCCGCTAAAATCATACCGCATATTCTGACAAAGAACAGTCAAATCAGTCCATTAACCACAAACATAGCTTCACTGTAAAAACCTCAGAGGAATCTCTCATCTCATGTCATTGTTTTCCTTTACAAGGCTGGATCTAAAATATGCAATTGAATCCGAATGCGTTGGGGCCGAAGAAAATACAGACAGCTCAGTAAAAGAATGACAAAGTATATACACCTCTATGCCAGGATGACATGGAATGGATAACATACCTTCAGGTAGGATAGTTACAGACAGTAATCTGCAACTGGGAATGATCCTGCTCAGCCACATATTGCCTGATGAAAGCTCTTCTCCACCAAACCTCAAATGCTCTCTGGATATTAGGATAGTCATCTCCTTTAGTCAAAAAACGATCGAACCAATTCAATAAGATGGCCTGTTGCTGTGACAAAGGCAAAGTAAGAATTGTCTGACTTAGTCCATCCTCCACCAATTTCTTATCAAAGGATCTACAAGCCCTCCTCATCCATACCCAGTCTTCAAAAAGAGCCTCCAACCATGTGCACAACAGAGAAAACCTTGCTTCTCTTGATACCAAAATCTGTCCTCTCCCAATTGCAATACACAACTGTGCGGTAACCCTGCTGATTTCGTACCTGTACATGCAGGATATCTTTGAATGAAGGCCAGCAAGTTCCTTCTGATCTGCCCACAACTTCACAAACTCATCCCCCATCTTCTTGTCAATCATAATATCAACAATCCACTGCATATTGTCAGCTTCCCTAGCAATCTCACCCATTAACACCCCCCGATCCCGCTTGCCTTCATCCACGCTGGCTGCCTCTGATAAACATAGGACGAGAGAACTGAAACCTTTTTGGCATAGATGGTAAAGGGTTTCGCTGGAGACATCAATACCACTACTGTGATGGTCTGTTTCTTCTCTGAGCAATCTAGATATCAGAGTTTTCATTTCTCGCCGGGCTTTATCATCCTTGGCTTGTAGAACACCACTCAGCAGTCGCGAGAAGATGTCATCTGCTTCTGTAGACGTAGATGGTTCAGCTGAAACTCTTTGCAGAACTTCTGTTGCCGAGTAATGAAGTTGAAGTTCACCAAAGACAGATAAAACTCTCTCTTCTTCATCCTCAGACCATGGAACGGCTTCCAAATACTCCAGGCATGACAGTATTCCCGCTTCAAAATTGATAGCTGCAGATACCTGCATCAGAGCACTAATATTATAATTTATAAGGAATTCAACATGACAAAACAAAATGTGAAATTACAACGATAGAGAGGAAGCACTTATATTCATAATTCAGTTAGAAACATGCCACCCTTGGGGGTTTCTGCAATTGAAAAATCGTTATTTTAATTTATCCCAAACATTTGGGATAAGGCGATGATGATGACTTTTTGATAAGCACTGAAAAGGTGTTTTTTTTTCAATTGGAAAACTGTTATTCTGATTCCAACCCATCCAAGAACCAAAACTAAGTACAGTCCTATCCTCTGTAAGAAGACAGTTTCTTGGTAATCAGTTGGTATCAAGCAAAATAAAAAATTCCCTTCAAGAAAAAAAAAACGCTCTGTACTTTAGCATATCTGTACAAAGTTCCAGCGTGGCCAGGTAAATGATGACCTACCCATACTATATCAACAGGTCAGCAGAAATAAACAAAAAATAAGCGAGGTATCAATGACATTAATATGATATCTTAGGAAAGAAGTCGCCATTATGGATCCAAATTTGAAAGGTGAGCTATGCGCATTATCAACTCTCTCTATATTCTACACTGAAATGCAATCTTGAAATCTAGCTTTGCTTACACAAACTATAATTAAAGCATCAGGTTCAATTTCCAGATTTCCTCAAGCAAGAAATATAGAAAAATGTCAAAAGAGCGAAGCAAATGAAGGTTTTAACTTCCATTCGATCGATCTGATACTAACAACAAAAGAATGCAGATGCTTATTTTTACTTCAACTAACAACAATAGAAGCCATTATTCAAGTCATGTTTCCTAGAATAAATAGACAACAAAAGAACGCAAATGCTTAATCCGAAGAATAAATAATCCACTATTTTGGATGATCCCCAGTTTCCACTATAATGAAACACACTATTCTATTTCAGATTTCCTCCATAAAAATAAGTGGCTAAGGGAGCAAATTCAGTTCTGTTCGGAATGCCAATCATGGATTTCTTTTCTTATTATGTTATTCTGCCCTATTTCATTGATAGCCATAATTCCTGAAATTATAATTCAGCTATGCTCTCCTCTACAAATAGAAAGATAAATAGTAGAGATTCAAGCAAGAACCAGTGTTATTTCTGATAAACATTAGAATAAAGATTCTATGCTCTCCTCTACAAATAGAAAGATAAATAGTTGAGATTCAAGCAAGAACCAGTGTTATTTCTGATAAACATTAGAATAAAGATTCCGTAAAAAAAAATTTCAAGAACGCAAAAAACCAGAATGGGAATTCCACAAAACATCATTCTAGCATTAAATCAATGGCAATTTTTGCCGCTACTCGAATACTCACTCACATTTCCCCAAACCACCAAACTCTGATCTTCTCCAACCCAAAATAGCAAAGCCACATGAAAAAGAACTAAAGAAACACTAAAATCTGGTTCAAGAGAAAAAATAAATTGAAAAAAACATAACTTCAGCAAACCCAAGTTACCCAACACCTTCAAGAACGCAAAAAAGCAGAATGGGAATTCCAAAAAACACCATCCTAGCATTAAATCAATGGCGATTTTTGCTGCTACTCGAATACTCACTCACATTTCCCCAAACCACCAAAATCTGATCTTCTCCAACCCAAAACAGCAAAGCCACATGAAAAAGAACTAAAGAAACACTAAGATCTGGTTCAAGAGAAAAATTAAATAAAAAAACGTAACTTCAGGAAACCCGACACCTTCAAGAACGCAAAAAAGCAGAATGGGAATTCCGAAAAGCATCATTCTAGCATTAAATCAATGGCAAATTTTGCGCTACTCGAATACTCACTCACATTTCCCCAAAACACCAAAATCTGATCTTCTCCAACCCAAAACAGCAAGCCACATGAAAAAAGAACTAAAGAAACACTGAAATCTGGTTCAAGAGAAAAATTAAAGAAAAAAAACATACCTTCAGCAAACCCAACACCTTCCCAACCTCCTCTCTCATCAACTTCTTCTTCAAATCCTCACAGTACATCAACACCACAGTCTCCACATAAACCTCAACATCATCACAATCACAAATCTCCACCGAATGCGCCATCGTCTCATCTTGCTTCAGCTTCTCCGCAAAGAACCGGCTCCGACTAGCGAGCACCTTCCGATGCACATTCATGGAAACTTTAAACCCATCTCTGGAACTAATAGTAAGCTTCACATCTCCCGAACCACCCCAATTAGGGTCCTCAAAAGGGGCTTCAGCCAAGATCCTACAAACCCTATCCTGTAATTTACGACGCTTGTTGTCCAAGTGTTTAGATTCTCTCTGTTGTTCTTCGGACATCATTTCGAAGAGGGTAGGGCTGGATCGGATCTTCTCTGAGAATGAGGGAGGAGGAGAAGGGTTCTTGGAAGGAGAAGATGATGGAGAAGCCCTAGAATTCATTCTAGAAGGTGAGAAAGAGAAAGATGGGTCTGAGATAAAACCTTGCTTTATCATCGTTGAGACCTCTCTGGATCTTAAAATGTTCTCTGCCGCCATTAGAGGACTGAAAGCAGAGCAGGACCTGAAACACAAGAGCGTGTTTAGAGTGAGTGAAGAAGAAATAACAGAGACAATGATCGAATTTGGTGGCTTTTGATCTGTATAAGACAGTCGTAACAAATAAACTATAAAAACGACTCTTTAATGGTGACATTATTGTCTTAACGTGCGCATGCATGCGTAATCTAATTAAACTGCGCACTGTTTGTCCCTTGACACTCTTAGTGGACGCTGACCGCAAGGGTGTTTGGCCAGTCCCTCAACCTTTGGATCTTTGCACCCAAATAACTCTCAATAATGCTCAAATTCCTACCGTTAAAATCGACCCATGAAAATAACTTCAATTGAATCGCCTAAGAAATCACTAATCAAGCTGAGGTTTGGTTTACAGGTCCAGCGAGGGACTGACCAAACATCCATACGGTCAGCGTACACTAACAGTGTGCCACATGGCTCGTATTGTGAGTTGTGACAGAAGCATCCGTGACAACGATGCGACAGAAGCTTTACTCAGCTGTAATGATCTGGTATGCGATTCCGTACTCTGCGGAAACAATAAAAGACAAGGGTGAAGGTGGTGGGACCCACAAAAGGGATAGAAAATGATTGTCATGCGATGTCGTTTCTTGATGCTACATGGTGCCCTAGTTCTGCATCAAACACTTTTTCAATTATTTTTTAACTCAAAATTGACTAATAAATTTTTCCTAAGAAGATGAAATTGTCCCTTTCTTCAACCTACCTTAGAACATGTGGGTTTGGGCCAAAACCCTAATCCCAAAGCTCCTCTCCATCAACACGTGAAATTCCAACTCTGCGAACCAACTGCTCGGCGAACTCCATGGGCTGTAGTTTAATTTCACCATTAACTCCATGCAATTGATTGGGGGCAACCATTTCCAAGCCAGGTACATTTGAATGGGCCCCATGGTAGAGAACGAGTGTCCTTGGTGAACTAAAGTGATAATTTCTCACCAGTAATTGCCCACAGGAACATGCTCATCTTTAAAAATGACGGAACCGATTGGTGTCCCCACAAAAATCTCTCTTCCTTCAAAGCATGACAATTGTGGGTACTTAAAATGGCGAAACCGCTGATATATTGGAACTTATATACTGCGAAGCACTAGATCATTCCCTCTCCCAAAAATGGTCATCTCTCCTTCTGTACATTCTTCTCTTTATAAGCTCCTCGTCCACCACGTGTCTATCTAAGAGCATCTCTAGAGATTTGGGAAGAGATCTAATGCTTTGTGGTATATAGTTCTCAATACATCGATATTCTACTATTTTATGTACCCACAACAATCACCACAGATCCTAAAGTTCTTGATTACTCGAATGGGAGACCCTGAGGGTCCATTCAGAGCCCAAAACCTATTGCCAACTTGTCACTGTGCCCACATAAGTGTGCTCCTTGTCATGTTCCTCCACGTCTTGTGGCACAAAGTTGGTGTTTGGAAGGTACTTTGAATTCTTCATTTCCATGCTCAATATGTCCAATCTCTTGACAATTTGAGTCATTTGGGGATGTGATTTGTCCCCACAGGAAGTGTGCGCAGCTTGTTCTTTGCCTCAATCTAACTGCAACCAGATTTTTACTGAAACCCATCATCTTCATCGCATCCCTCACTAACTACTTCATTCCACATACCCTTAGCAGCATATATATTGGAAAGAAAGTAGTTCCCAAGATTACTTGGCCCTCGCTTTAAGAGTTTTTCAGCGGCAACTTCGCCCAAACTTAAATTACCATGAACTTTGCAAGAACTGAGAAAAGTTTTGGGGTTAGGGTTTTTGGAAATTTCCTCTGCCCCAACTGTACTCCAGCTTGGTAGTTTCCACAGCCTGTCCAGGGTTGAGCCCTGGGATTTGACGGTGGACTTAAAATGCCACCTACAAACGCTTTACGCTCAATCATTCCGGATAATGTACGCTTGCATCCTCTGTCTTACCGCGGCTGCTGGCACAGAGTTAGCCGATAAATTTTTTTTATCTCTTATTTTTATTTTTGAGGCAAATTGAAGGAGATCCTTCCTTGAAACTCATATTGTAACTAGGATTTGCTGCTGAATAAATCAATTTAAAGATGGGATAACATGTTCGATGAGGCATGAGTTCTAGAATCATAAGCATTTTAAGGAACACCCATGAATCTGATCAATTACTCTTCGTGCTTTGTGAGCAGACATACATATATGTTGACCTAAAGCGTATATTTCTACATCCCGGTCCTTTGTCATAAGGTCAAAATGAACCACTCGTGGCTGCCGTACAATGCCATTTGGACTGAGAAGTCGGACACATGGTTTGAAAAAATGTTATAATTTATAATATGACATAGAGTTATAAGAAAATTATGGCCGTTAGTTTGCACGCAGTTAAAATGGACGTTACAGTTATAAGGTTACAACGGTTAGATTTATACCTTTTGGTGTATAAGAGGAGTAAAACTTTAACGACAGCGGACTTTCATCGAGGTCGATGACAGCGGACAATATGAGCCACATGGCATATTCATATATAGAGGACGCTGACTATTTTGGCCAATCCCTATGTGGACCTACAAACCAAAAATCAACATGAATCAAGCCGATTTTTGGTTTGTAAGTCCAGCTAGAGATTGGCAAAACATTCATACGGTCAGTCCTCTAAGAGTATGCCACATGGCTCATATTGTGGCTGTCATCCGTCACGATGACAGTCCTCTGTCATCAAAGTTTTACTAGTATAAGGAGAGAAGACCTGCGCATAAGAAATAATGTCCACTTAAGGTAACCACCCTCCATCACGCTCGTTACTGCATTGATGTAGCGGAGGTTGAGGAGTGGGTGCGTATAGAGTAAATCTTTGATGATGACGGACATTTGTCATCTGTCGTCAACGTTAATGATGGATCATAGGATGAGCCACGTGGCACCAGTGACCAAATGGATGTTTGGATTGGAGTCCTTTTCATGGGTTTATTTTTAAACGTGGAATTAAACACTATTGGGTACTCAGATCCAAAGGTTAGAAATCACTTATCAGGCTGATTTTTGGAATGTAGGTCCACTTAGGGTTGGCATCCATACTGTCAGTAGTCTCTAAGAATGTGCCACATGGCTCATACTGTGGTCCATCCGTCATCAAAGATTTATAAGGTGCGCCTATCTTGCCATCCATAAGTGGCTTAGAACTGCATTTGCCTACAAATGATGAACCCATCCACTTTGGTATGGTTATTCAATGTTGCATAGGCACCAATATGAGGTCAAGATCAATTCGCAACATTTGAAATGTAAGGTCAAGATCAATTCGCTGCAAATGGCAAATGGTAAGTTGTGTCTATCTATACGAGAAAGTATTTGCTTCCCCCCCCTGGGACTTCAAAATTTGAAGCATCCCTCTCCTAAAATACCACGTGCAGCTCACTTTAGGACCCACTGACCTTGTGGATATTTGGTCTACCTCTTGGTGGGCCTACATACCAAAAAATCAGTTTGATCAATGATTTCTAACTTAGCATCCAAAAATACTGCTCAAAATCACAAATCACACTTTTAAAATGCTAAATCAAATGGTTAGAAAATATTAATGGGAGTGCATATTTGCACACCCCTTTTCCTACCGAGCAGACTCCTGATCGGGGCACACCTCAAAAAGGAAGATTTCTCTCTAAAACAAGTAAAACTTGGCTGACTGGCAACAGTCACTGACTGCCCACAAAATGAGCCACGTGGCTCACGTTTAGCTAGAGGACACTGACCAATTGGAAGTTTGGCCAATCCCTAGGTGAACCTACAAACCAAAAATCAGCCTGATTAATGATTTCAAACCTTTTGATTTTGTACCCCAAGTAATAGTGGATAATGCTCAAACTAATATACCCTGCCCTCTCTGGAAAGGGGGTGATCTAGTTAGGGCAACTTTGTTCAGACTTCACTCCAGTCAATAGCCCTGCTTTCGACACTTCTCTACTTGTGGTTGAGGAGAAATTTTTTGAAGTGGTGGATTTTTTGAAGCACCGAAACAGTAGTCACATCATGCCACAACCCCAGAAATATTTTTGAACAACCTAAAAATGCTTTTGAAGAGTGGATTGTGGCGTGATATGATTGGTCACTGTTTCGCTGCTTAAAAAATCCACTGCTTCAAAAAAGTTCTCGTGGTTAAGGTAACGACTTCGGGCATGATCAGCTTTCATAATTGCAATGGGTAGAAGGTACATCGCACCGGTATGAATTCTCTAATGATTTTTGGTATGTAGGTCCACTAAGAGGTGGGCCAAAATCCATGGGTCAGTGGGTATGAACCTAGGTAATAAATTCATGTATTATACTTGCTTAATCCAAATTTTTTGTTTTTTTTTTTTTTGAAGAAAGGTTTAATACTTCCATATAAAATCAAAAATCAAAAAAAAATCATGAATTTTAAGACTATATAGACCTACAAACAAAAAAAATAGCTTGATTTGTCACTGTATGGATGTTTTTCCATGCCCGTGGCACACTCTTAGAGGACTCTGACCGTATGGATGTTTTTCCTATCCCTATATGGACCTACAAACAAAAAATCAGCTTGATTTGTGATTTCAAACCTTTGGATCTTTGGACCTCAAAATGGTCAATAATGCTCAAATTCCACTGTTAAAATCAACCCATGAAAACAATTCCAATCCAACGCCTAGAAATCACTAATCGGGCTGATTTTTGGTCTGTAGGTCCACCTAATGATTGGCCAAACATCCATACGGTCAAAGTACTCTAAGAGTGTTCCACGTAGCTCATATTGTGCCCTGTCATCGGCCTTGATGACAGGCTCTGTCATCAAAGTTTTATTCAAGTTAGTGGATGGGATAAGTTAGTTGGGAATTGGGAAACATAACGTTCAATAATTTTGCTCTCAAAAACTTTTGTTTCTGTTCTAGAAATCTGGAAGAAGAAATCTAAAAATAGAAGAAGAATAAGTAGAAAAATGGCCGGTATAATTGTAAGCAGTAGTTCATCATCACAAGTTCTTCCCAAATCCTTCTTTATCCGTACTACTAGTAAGAGTAGTATAAGAATCCCCACTAAACCCTCATCGCTTCAAGCGTTTTGTCTGAACAGAAAGTTTCGTCTCTCCTCCAAGAAAACCAGAGCTCGAATAACAGCAATGGCGACAGGGTAAGAGTTTTGAAATTGGTCTTTGAATCTTTACTTTTATTGGGTTTTGGTTTCTGGGTTTTCTTTGAATTCATGAGTTTGTATTTTGATTTTGTTTTTCTTGTTCTGGGTGTTTTAGTTTTGCTTCAATTGATTGGCTAATGCTGTTTTTTTTTCTTCATGTTTTTCAGAAGCGTGGAGGAGGTTCTTCCCCCTGTTCTGGATTCTACTTCCGACCCTCCTTCTCTTTTCGATGGGACAACGAGGTTGTTGTAATTTCTCTGTAGTTTGTTCTATTTGTTTTGATTGTTAACTCTCTCTCTTTCTCTCTCTTGTTTATTTGTTTGTTTCATTGTGTGTGTGTGATCAATATTTCTTATTTACTGAAATGGCTGATTTCCCATTGGGTCAGTTTGGAATTTTTGATTTATTTTTCAATTTATTTAATTAAGTTTGATTCCACTCTTTATTTTCATCCTTTGTTTGTTAAAATGCCCAGCTGGGGACTTTGGGTAGTTTTAGGATTTTTTCGGCGTAAATTATTTGACATTTGATTCACTGTTTTTCTTTCTTGCAGGTTGTACACATCTTATATATGCCCGTATGCACAGCGTGTGTGGATTGCTCGGAATTGTAAGGTTGTTTTTCAGTTATCTTCAATGATCCTGTTCTGCTTATTTAAATTTCTCATTCTTAAGACTGGAATTTAAGTTCTTGTTGCTCTCAAGCTTCATTTGAGAACTTTATATGGTAGGCATATTGTTCATTTCTAAATAAGTACTCTTTTTTGTTGGTGAGGAGCAGGGATTGCAGGACAAGATAGAATTGGTTCCTATTGATCTAGAAAATAGACCTGATTGGTACAAGGAGAAAGTCTACCCTGCAAATAAGGTTAAGTTCTTTGAACCCAGCATGCTTCTTTCTTTTATCATTTGGGAGATTCAACTCTTATAGAGCTTGATGGAGTTGTTGGCTTTTCTGAGATCTTACTGATAGATAAACAATAATACTTGAGAAGTTACAGTAATTGGTAAACAGAATACAACTTAAGGGCATGTGTAGACAGGAGAATAATATATAGGAACAGGTTCCGCGGACTCACCTTTTTTACTCAAAATTTTCACGCAAGTTCTCGGGCATTTATTCCAAGAAATCCAACGGTGGTTGATAGTGCTGAGCTGGCATTCACTTTGTCAAAGCAAAACCACTGTTGGATTCTCGGAATCCACGTCTGAGAACTTGAGTGAAATTATGAGGGTGAGTCCCCGGGATCCCGATCCTAATAAATAACACAAGATGGAATTGGTTAAAAGAAAAGCTCCTGGTTATCATTTAGTAAAAATGATGCGAGTCCCTTTGGAAAGGAATCTCTACAATTTTCTAACAGATTGTTAACACTCCGAAACTCATATAATATTTTCTTTTGTTTTATACTTCTCTCATGAACAAATAAAGAATTACAATTCCTATTATTTGCAGTTTTCTTTTCACTCTTTAGCATCTGTTAGTGCCCATGGAACATTTGCAGTTGCTGGCTTGTGTATATCGTACATCAATTGCACATAGTAGAAAATTTAATTTACAATACTGAAGGATTAGCTTATGGTGTTGACCCACTATGTTTGTGGGTCTTTCCAGTTCTGTTTTGAAGTGTAGTATTTGTCCACACTGGGATGCCTTCTTAGGCCAAGTAGCCTGTTCTCACCATTGTAATGTTGCTTGTTAATCTTGTGACTTTCCTACAATATTCACTCTCATTCTCAAGAAGGAAGCACCATTGGATCCAATTTAGAATTTGTTTTTCCCTTAAATGCTTATTTGTGGGATTTTCCTTTTTATAGGTACCTGCATTGGAACACAATAACGAAGTCAGAGGAGAGAGTCTTGATTTGATTAAATATGTTGATAACCACTTTGAAGGGCCTGCACTTCTTCCTGATGTAAGATATGGAGAATCTGTTACCTTTGATGGAAAGTCTTTTTTGCTTCAAAATTTTGACTTGGGAGTGGAATACTATGATAAATTGTAGGATCCCACCAAGAGAGAGTTTGCAGAAGAGTTGTTATCCTACACAGACACCTTCAATAGAGCTGTGATTACTTCATTTAAAGGGGATGCAGAAGTTGGTAAGACTGAACTTGCCATGTTTTAGGGGTTTTATTTACAGAAGGCCATTATATGTATTGTTATTGGCTCACATGCATCAATAACCTGCATCAGGTGCTCCTTTTGATTACCTAGAAACAGCTCTTTCCAAATTCGATGACGGGCCTTTCTTCCTTGGTCAATTCAGTCTGGTAAATTATGCCACTGTTGTGATATTCTTAGTAGGCTAGACTAGTGTTCATTTTCTTCCTTATTGCATTGCCATGTGCCTTTTACCAAATACTGCTCAGATGGTTCAACCTCATCACACATTAAAAGGTGCTGCAAATCTTCATGGGTACCATGAATTAGAGAAAATATGTGATGGATCTGAGGTCTGCCGTCCTCAATAAAACCTATCTTTGTAATTACATGGCCTACCAACACATCTACCTCGACTGTACAACCAATGGACTTGCCTCGTGGATGGGATACAACCCAAAAGTTGAATCAAATGGACATATCTATCTACCTAATGTGTCCAACTTTTAGTCATACCTTCAATCTACCCAATATATCAGCTGTCCAAGTTCTACAATGGATAATATGCTATTTCGTAGTTCGTTTTATTTCTTTGACTCCAGTGTGTCACCTTCGATTTATGAGTGAATTATGTAACATTCAGGTCGATATAGCCTATGCTCCATTTATTGAGAGATACCATCCCCTGTTATTGGATGTAATGGAGTATGACATCACGACAGGCAGACCGAAGCTGACATCATGGATTGAGGTATGTTAGAAAAGCCATGTTTTCTGTCTTTCCGGATAACTTGTTAGATACTAGCCTTCCTTCAGTTTGTTGCTTCAATGGTGTCCTGGTTTTGTATTGTGATGAATTAAGGATGTCCTTTCCCACCCAGAGAAGTTTTAGTTCACAAACTCTTCTTGAATTCATACACTACTTGCTACCACAGGTTAAATGGCTCTGATTTTGAAGGATTGCTTAAAGCGATGCTATCATATCAATACAATAAAGTATCAAAAAGAGTTAATCATATGAAATACTGGCTGCTAGTCTTGGATGACTGGAAGGATCGTGTTAATGGTTATATCCGGAACCTTATTTTGTAGGAGCTAAACAAGATCGAGGCGTACAAGCAAACCCAACGTGATCCCCGGGAGCTAGTTGAAGTGTTGAAGAAACGGTTCTTGGTAGTCCCTCCTTACTATTCCTCAGATGTGGAATCTGAATTCTCTGAATTGTTGTTAATGGTCAAAGAAAGGGGGTAATAGAGATTAGAAATTACTCTTGGTGGTAGCTAACCTTTTTCTGCAATTTTTTCTTGTAGGCGCTTAAAGTTCTGTAAGATTCTCTACAGTATGCGACATCGAGCGCAGACGTGCAAGTGTTAGTAAGTGTATGAGAAACAAATCAATATGTACTAGTAGCTGCAGGTCTGTGTTTTCTAAATTTACAAATCCTAGTCTCTGTCATTAGACACCATGTTAATATATTGATGTTCATATTAAAAGCTCAATTGGATAAGGGAACTTTTGGCATTTTAATAATAATAATTTTTTAACTAACAAACTTAATGGTGGTTCCATTCATGGTTTAAAATAACGCCGTTTTAACGGTTTTAATGGCTGTTAAAACGGTTATGCCTCACGCCCGTTACGTTAAGAACCATTTTGACGCTTAGAAATAATGGCCGTTATGTTACGAAAAAAAATTGTGAAAAAAACGTGGGCCCCACTACTCACGAGATGAACCCACACTATCATCTGCTACTGCACCATTTCAGATTCCCTTGATTCTATAACATGATACCAATGGAATATAGGAGGAGAATCAGATGGGACCCATGGAATTTCCGGTACCATCATTAGGTCCAAGAACTTCTGTATGCATGGCACATGTCACCACAGCACCCGATCTGGCGTACTAGTATGGATGAATATACCCGTGAGTGATCGTTTTAACCGTCTGATATAGAACTGAAAAAAGCCAAGTGGTGGGCCCACATGTTCTTGGTATGAAACCCATGAATTGTGACGTTCTGATAGAATTAAGGGAATTATGTTGACTATCTCCCCATGCCCATGAAAACAAACAAACGAGGGATACCCGCCTTCACTTTCGATCATAGATCAAAAAACACAGAAGACCCATCTCTCTCGATCTCTCTCTAGATCGGAAAACTCACACTTGAAATTCTTAATTCTTTGAATTTTTCTGCTATCTTGTTGATTGACACTGAATTGAAAGCATGGGAGGCAACAAAAGCAGAAGCCTCCACATAAAATCCGAAGAAGATGAGAAGAAAGTAGCAGCATGGGAACAAATGAATCCGATCCAACAACGTTCATCGCTGCCGTTCAACGTCGGCCTTCGAAACCTCATCCCCTGGTTCTTCCTCATCACATGCATAACCTACATTCTCTACTCCTCCAATCTCCTCCTCAACAATGAACGCCAAGACTGTTTCTCTTCGACCTCCACTCTCTCAATGGACGAAAATCTCTCGGCAACCAACTCTTCCTCCATCTCTGCACCCATTAATGAGGAAGAAGAAGGAAATGCACGAATACAATTGTCGCCGACGTCCCAACGATTCAAAACTGAGCTTAAACACATAGTATTTGGTATCGCAGCGTCGTCAAATCTATGGGAGCGGAGAAAGCAATACATAAAACAGTGGTGGAGACCAAGAATGACAAGAGGAGTAGTGTGGTTAGACAAGCCAGTAAGGACTAGAAGGAATGAAGGATTGCCGGAGATACGGATATCAGGGAACACGTCGAGGTTCCCGTATAAAAACCGTCAAGGAAGACGATCGGCATTGAGGATATCAAGGGTGGTATCAGAGACAGTAAGGCTGGGATTGAAGGATGTAAGGTGGTTTGTGATGGGTGACGACGATACGGTATTTATGGTGGATAATGTACAGAGGGTGCTCTCCAAATACGATCATCGACAGTTTTATTATGTAGGAAGCTCATCAGAGAGCCATGTTCAGAATTTATTTTTCTCTTATGGAATGGCATATGGTGGGGGTGGATTTGCTATAAGCTATCCGTTGGCGAAGGCGTTGGAGAAGATGCAGGACAGGTGCATGCACAGGTATCCTGGGTTGTATGGAAGTGATGATAGAATCCAGGCTTGCATGGCCGAGCTTGGTGTGCCACTTACCAGAGAGCCTGGATTTCATCAGGTAACTAGAATTCCTTATACTTTATATACATGCAGGGGATAGGAAATTAGTTTAACCAGATGATCTCAACCATCTGGTTCATTTCATTCTATTGGATGGTTGAGAAAATTTTAAAGTTCAGGAAAAACACCTCTAGAGTTCGCGCAGTCATTAGCTTTTAGAGTAAAGTAGTAGTCAACATGGTATCAAAGTAGGAGGTCCTAGTAGGTCACAAGTTCGAGTATCGGCAAAGTGCTGAGGGAGCGTGTTATTGGAGTGTGTTTCGTGGTTGTATGGTCAGTACTCCGCATCTGTTAGACCCATGGACCCTTTGATATACATTGTTACGCCCTCCTCTAACAGCTTAAGCTTTTAGAGTAAAGTGGCAAAGTGTTGAGGGGGCGTGTTATGGGAGTGGGTTGCTTGGCTGTGTGGTCAGCACTCCGCCTCTATTAGACCCATGAACCCTTTGATATACATTGAGTAAAGTGGCAAAGTGTTGAAGGGGCGTGTTATTGGAGTGGGTTGCTTGGCTCTGTGGTCAGCACTCCGCCTCTATTAGACCCATCGACCCTTTGATATACATTGTTATGCCCTCCTCTAACAGCTTAAGCTTTTAGAGTAAAGTGGCAAAGTGCCGAGGGGGTGTGTGTTGCTTGGCTGTGTGGTCAGCACCCCGCCTCTGTTAGACCCTTTGATATACATATAGTTACACCTCCCTCTAACTATTCTTGACAGCCCCTTTACTCTAAAAGCTTAATTAGACCGGAAAGTCCCAGTAGGTCGCAGGTTCAAGTCTTTGGTAAAGTGCTGAGGAAGGGTGTTGTTTGGCTGTCGGTCAGCACTCTACCTTTGTTAGACCCATGGATCCTTTGATATATACATTGTTACACCTCCCTCTAACGGCTTAAGCTTTTAGAATAAAATGGCACTGATTACGTTGATTTTTAAATCTAGCATTCCTGTCACATGTTTGAATTTTGCAGTACGATGTGTATGGGAACCTCCTGGGCCTACTGGCTGCGCACCCTGTCGCTCCACTGGTATCGTTGCACCATCTCGACGTGGTGGATCCAATATTCCCTCGCATGAGCAGAGGCAGAGGGCTCCAACACCTCTTCCAATCTGTAAAGCTTGACTCAGCCAGTATAATGCAACAGTCTATCTGCTATGACAAGAAGCGAGCGTGGTCGATTTCGGTCTCATGGGGGTATGTGGTGCAAATCTTTAGGGGTGTCATGTCGCCTAGAGAACTTGAAATACCAAGCAGGACTTTCCTTAATTGGTACAGAAGGGCTGATTATACTGCATATGCATTCAACACTAGACCTGTTACTAAGCATCCCTGCCAGAAACCCTTTATTTTCTACATGAGCAGCATCCGTTACGATCGAAGTAAGAAGCAAACAGTAGGTATCTACTCCCGACATAAAGATCAACATTCTTATTGCCGGTGGAAAATGGATTCTCCGGCTACAATCGACTCCATTGTTGTTACGAAGAGGCCTGACGCTCTTCGTTGGCAGAAGGTAAGCTCTCGAGCTTATTATTGTCCTGTTTATCTAATTTATATATAGGTCGGGTTCCCATGACGGGCTTTTATGACCGGCTCCTGGGACAGGCCTTGTCGGGCATAGATTTCGAGTCTACTACGTGGTAAATTGAGTGACTTCTGCATCAAAATTTTGATACAGAAGTCGGTATCATAGATTTTCCCGGTGCGGGGAGCCTGTGCCTTTATATTATTACTACTATTTATTGGTTTAATCGGATTTTAATTTTGTGGCAGTCAGCAAGGAGGGATTGTTGCAGAGTTCTGCCATCAAGGAAGAGATCAACCATGTACGTGTCAGTGGGCCATTGCCAAGATGGTGAGATTAGTGAATTGTAGCAGCAGGGACTCAGTTGGTTTTCTTTCATTTTTTGTACTTCTGTACTCACTATTTGAACAAAACTGCTTTTTTGGATCACATTTACTAATTAAAAAAAGATTTGAGAGAAAAACACTTAGGCCCTCTACAAATATTTGTAGGCCCTGCTTGGAATCGCCACAAATATTTGTTTGCAAACATTTGCAACATGTTTTTTTGCATTTCTAAGTGTTTGGTTGCACTCCACCATTATTTACTTGGGTAAATATTCACCCGTGAGTCCATATTTTTTACGATTTGAGCTTCATTTCTAGGTAAATATTTATATCCTGCAAATAGTTACTAGATACCAAGCAGGGCCTTACATGCAATTGTTTGTGTAAAGACAATTCTTAGTTGTCATATTATTCGTGTACTCTCCTTAGTAGATGAGTGTAACTTTGATAACTGATGTCCCTCTCCCTCATCAATGTTGATGATGGACCATAGTATGAGCCACGTGGCATACTCTTCGGTGGACTTACATAGGGTGTTGTTATGCGGTAGCCCCTCGATTTGATTTATAACATGGCATGGATTGTGGGATCCATGATGTTGAAACAGTGGGGACAATTCATTTGTTTGGTAGCTTGCGACCTATCAGATGTTTTCCCTGACCAAAACGTATAGAACAATTGGGGTGTTTGGCAACACAAAAATAAGTAACTTATTGACTTTTATAAGCCAAAAAGTTTGTTTGGATGTGTTTCATATTTTAACTTTTGAAAAAGTTAAAAACTACCTTAAAACTGAAGCTAAAATTTTTAGCTTTTAACTTAACTTCTTAGAGAAGTTACTTCGCGTTTGGCAACACAAAAATAAGTAACTTATTAACTTATATAAGCCAAAAGTAAAAGTTAGTTTGGATGTGTTTCATATTTTAACTTGTAAAAAGTTAAAAATTAACTTAAAACTGAAGCTAAAATTTTTAGCTTTTAACTTCTAAGAGAAACAACTTCTCAAAAATTAGAACCCCTCCCAACATTTTAATTTCTATGACTTTTTTTGAGGTAAAAAATCAACTTGTAACTTCTACTACAAGTAGAAGTGCTTTTACTTCTTGTTCCCAAACGCCCCCTTAGAACGCCTCCCGACATTTTAATTTCTCTGACTTTTTCAGAGGTAAGAAATAAATCAACTTGAAACTTCTACTACAAGTAGAAGTGCTTTTACTTGTCGTTCCCAAACGCCCCCTTAATCTTTTTCAGATTCCTTTTAGTTTCTCAATCTTTTTGGTCTTCTGTTCTTTCCGTTCCCGGTAACTTCGGGTTAATCTTTATATCAAAGCAACAAAAGAAAAGAAAAGAAAATCAAAGCAAGAAACCCTAATTCTATGAAATCCAAGAGTATGATTTGAACTTTGAAATAGGAACAAAAGCGATCGAATCTCTCTATCCATAGATCACTATAAAGCGATTAAAGATTACAAGAGATACTTTGCCCCTAATCAACAAAGAATTGGCCTTAAGAAAGCAAACTAACCTGCACAAGATTAGGGTTTCTACAAAGCCTTTAGAAGGTGCAGAAATGCTTCCGAATCTCCACTTTTTGAGTCCGAGAAGTAACGAACAATTGAGGCGAATATAAAAGCAGATGGATCGGTGAAAATTAACACCAGAGACTAACGAAGATGAAGAAGAGCAGACAAGCAATCTTCGCCTTTTGCGTTCTTCTTGTTGCTTTGGACTCCGGGCCCGTACGAGGGGAAGGTCTCCCGCCAAAAAAGCAGGTAATAAAACCGAGAAATCAAAGTATGCACAGAACGCACCATCTACACTTAGGGAATCATACAGATCCCAACGGTGCGCGATACGCATACGGCATCTCCTGATATCCGTTCGTTTACAAGGCCCTAGTGCTCCGACCCACGATTAACCACACACCAAAATCAGCTTGATCGTTCATTCCGAAGGTTTAACCACACACCAAAATCAGCTTGATCGTTCATTCCTTGCCTTCGGATTTAAGCATTTTCTATTCATTATGGGCTTCAAGAACAAGCACATAGGTGAAAAGCATAGTCCTGATCCCATGATGAAAAATGCTCAAATCCAACGGTTGATTTAAGCATGTAGGGTCACTAAGGGGTGGGCCAACTAGTGTCATGGTCCCAAAAATGGTGTAGCTCGCTGTAACAAGTTGTAGCTCGATTTTGGAGTCAGCTAGCACCATTTTTGTTACTCACCGCTGTCATCTAGGCCCAATGACCGGATGGATGTTTAGCCCACCCCTTGGTGGTTATACACACCAAAAATCACCAGAATTGGTAATCTATAGCATTAGATTTTAGTACTTTTTAAGACATGATTATAGCCGTTGGATTTAACCATTCTTTGGATACTAAAACAAACTGCTACCGTTATGTTGGTACAGGTCGCATCATAGTAAAAAAAAAGGTCAAAATTTATTTTTTTTATCTTTTTTTTCTTCAAAATAACACTGATAACTGTAAATTAATAGATAACGGGCTTTATAACAACTGTTATTTTTAAAATAACGTCTGTTATAACATTAAGTCCATTTTTTCAATTTATAGCATTTTTTAGCTAATAACTTAACAGTCTTGCAGTTATAACGTTTTTTATTTCTTTTTCTTTTGGTGCGAAATATGGACTTAGGGGCAGTTTGGATCAACATTTTTGCATGGGAAAAAGATATTTTTGTAAGAAAAAACCCTTTTTCTGAAAATAACTTTCCTAATGGATGGTAACTTGATGCAGGGCATTTGCAATTACACGGTTACAATAGAGACCACATGTACAGAGGGTGCTGACACAGCAAACCATGTAAGCCTAAGATTTGGGGATATACAATCCAATGAAGTTTTGGTAGGCCATCTCAACACCAAGCACATGAGACAGGTGGACCCCTTAAAGCCGGCGGTCCTCGACGAAGTGCCAATAAAACCGTTCCAATTGTGCACAGTAGATGAGTTCCAAGTGACGGGTCCATGTGTCGACGCGCCGATTTGCTATCTATATCTCAAATCGATAGGGGACGATGACTGGCGACCAGGTCTAGCACAAGTCCGCGTGTCTGGGCCGTCCCACCACCTCTCATCAGACTATTTCTACTTCCGTCGATACCTCCCTCAGCACGTGTGGCATGGATCCGACATGTGCGATACGGAGGTTACTCCTTTCGGAGTCAAGCACAAGAGAAAGGTATTTGCCAAGAAGCCCACGATGAAGCCGTCACCGTAGTAGCATTTAATCATATGGCCCGCCATTGATGGGGGCCACACCTTGGTAATTTTCCTATAGCAAATAACGATCTGATCAAAGATCGTAGCCTTTTGATCTACTGTATTTCTATGGTTTGATTAGGAAAAGGAAAGGTAGATTGATTGGCTTAAGAGGTCTCCTAAGTGGGTGTTTTTGTTATCAAATTCCGATGGTATATTATTCAGCAACTACCACCACTTGCATAAGGCCATTTAAGAATAGGATAACGGCCTGTTTAGGAAGTTAGAAAAAAAAATTGAGAATTTTCAAAAATTGAGGGGGGACAACTGCGCCCCTGGCCCCTGGCCGGTCTACCTCAAGGCCATTAAGGCGGTCGCCCAAGGCCCCTTGCTGAGAGAAGGCCCCACCCCAGGTCCGACTAACCGGATGGATATTTAGCCTACCTCTTATTCAATGTACAAACCAAAAATCGACCTGATTGATTATCTCTAGCCATAGATTTTAGTATTTTTTAGGACATGATTCTAGCCGTTGAATTGAAGTATGTTTTTTGGGTAGTAAATCCAATGGCTATAAATCATCAATCAAGCTTATTTTTAGTGCGTTTATCCACCATCTGCATCGACTGCACCGGGAGTCCCTGCATCTAATTTTTTCCCTAGTTTTTTTTTTATTATCAAGAATAGTTTTTACATAAAAATTTCAAATAATATAGAGTTTAATTTCTTTTAATTCATACCATATATAGTAATATATTAAATATTAAAAAAAAAAGCCTTATATAGAGTTTTCGCCTTAGGTCTCAACGTGTATCGAGATGGCCCTGCCTGGCCTCTTCCTGGGTCCGCCACCGGAGAGAGCACATCTTGAAGATTTTGCATTTAGTTCAATGGGAAGGGGTAATGTGAGAGAGCAATGGAATTTTCCGTTATTTCCCATTTTTACCGTTGTACCATTATAACAGACCCTTTTAAACGTTGCTTGAGACCAATGGAATTAATTTAGGCACAAAATAGCTGAATGGGTAAGTCATTTCTGGATTGGTACTGGTACCAATTACTGTACCTAGAACCAGAACGTATTAGGTATGACTGTTCTGGTTCCTATCGGTTCTTGTACCAAAAATAAGTAGATCCAGAATTGGAACTCATAAATATTCGGTTCTCCTGTCAGGAATTAGGAACCCATATGCATGGTTTTAAAAACGGTCGTTTAAATGGTTTTAAAAATGGCTGTTTAAGCGTTAACGCCCCAAGTCCGTTTCCGTTAACACCGTTTAAACACGTTTTGACGCTTTGAATTTAATGGCCGTTTTTTCAATTTAACAGCAGTTAAATTCTGGAAAATTTTGTGAAAAAACAGCCGTTAAATCCGTTTTTCAGCACCATTTTTTCCGTTTTTCAGTTAAATTCCATTTTTGCCACTGGCCATTTCAATCCGTTTTAATGGTTTTAACGTTAACGCCTCCAGTCCATTAAACCGTTAAAACGGCCTCCTTTAAACCGTTGTATAAAATATATGAAAAAGTTAATAACTATTATTTATTTTTCATATTATTGAAGTTTAAAAAAACTAGACGTCTTCAGTACTGTTATATACGACGGTTCAGGATCCTATTGGCTTTAGTTCTGATGTGGTCCGGGTTCTAGTGTACCCCAAGAACTGGAATGCATTATATACTTCAATTCTACGTCTTTTGGGTTCGGTTATAAAATAACTAATTCCAGAATTAGGATAATTGGGACCAGTTCCTTTGGGCTATCGGAGAATCGGGTACCCATCAGTGAAATGTCTCAGACCCAAGTTGAACCAACTTTTTACCCTTTTTTTTAATTTGATTTTTGACACTGGATGATTAAAAATTGGAAAAGAAAAGGGCCCGAAATTGGCTTTTGGCCTGAATCCAAACCCTTACTCTAAAGTTGAAGACAAGGGCACTTTTGTACTTTAATACAAAATTTGGCAGTCAACTCGGGTCAACACTGGTCAAATGATAGTGGACCGAGTCATAGGGTATGTCAGTTTTTTTAAATGTTGGGGGTATGTCTAATTTTAAAGATAACATGGGTGTATGTCAAAAATTCCCTATTTTTTTAGGGACTGCCCTAAAATGACAGGCTCCGGTTACGGGACATAATATGAGCCACGTAGCACACTCTTAGAGAACTCTGACCGTATGGATGTTTGGCCAATCCCTAAGTGGATCTACAAACCAAAAATCAGCCGGAGTAGTGATTTATAGGCGTTGGATATTTGCATGTCAAATACTGCTCACATTTCCACAGTTGAGATATCGACCCATTAAAATACGTCTAATCCAACGCCTATGAATCACTAATCAGTCTGCTTTTTGGTTTGTATATCCACTTAGGGGATTGGTCAAACATCCATACGGTCAGCATCCTCTAAGAGTGTGCCACCTTGCTTATATTGTGTCCTGTAACCAGAGCCTGTCATTTTGGGGCGGTAACTGGAGCCTGGGCCTTTTTATCTCCTTTGGTTTGTTTATTTGTCAAGTCTTTGTATCTTTGCCATCTTTTACATCACATATTTTCTTTTTGTTGTGTGGTGCAAAGTGCAAACTTTTGCATCGCATTTCTAAGCAAAGGTAACCTCCGTTTCCCCTTTAATAAGACTTCCACACTGGTCTAAACACACACACGCATCCACGTATTCCACAACCCGAGAAAATATTTGCTGAATCAAAAATTTCAAAAATTGAAGTCTCCCTTCTCAAAAAAATGCCACGTGAAGCTCACTTTAGGGCCCACTGACCTTATGGATGTTTGTTCCAAGGTTTAAAGGAGGCCGTGTTAACGGTTAAACGGACTCGGGGCGTTACCGTTTAAACTGTTTAAACGGCCGCTAAAATGAATTGAAACGGCCAGGGGCAAAAATGAATTTTTTTTTGGAAAAAATGGAATTTAACGGAAAAAACAGAAAAATGGCGCTGAAATTCAAAATTTGAAAACTAAAAAAGAAGAAGAAGAATTTAACGGATTTTAACTGAATTAAACGGATTTAACGGTTGTTTTTTTCACAAAATTTTTCAGAATTAAACGGCTGTTTAAACGATTTTAACGGCCGTTAAAACAAAAAAAGTCCGTTTTATTCAAAAATGATAAAACGTGTTTAAACGGTTTTAACGGAAACGGGCTTGGGGCGTTACCGTTTAAACGGCCATTAAAACCGTTTAAACCGCCGTTTTTAAATCCATGGTTTGTTTCACCTCTTGGTGGACCTACGTACCAAAAATCAGCTTGATGGATGACTTCTATCAGTTATACTATAGCATCCGGGAAAAATGCTCACATCGCTATTAAAATGCTAAATCCAACGGTTAGAAATCAATAATCAAACTTATGTTTGATGTGTAGATCTATCAAGAAGTGGACCTAACATTCGTAATGTCAGTGGGCCCTAAAGAGTACTCCACGTGGCATTTTGAGAGGGGGACTTCAAACTTTGAAGAGCTAAAAGAGTCAACGTCCAACCTGCTAAAACTGAAATTACTCTAAACGCCCTACGTTTCAATGGAATTACAAATATTGCTGATTTGACAATCCAATTACCAAGGGTACTTAAGTCACTTCATTTTAACAGAGAAATTTCGGTAATTCATAATAACGACTGATAAGCTGACGGAGGGAGCATAGACCACGAGCAGTTAGTGTGGGTCAGATCTGACGGTCGGGATTTTGAATACTTGCCGATATCTGACCCACAACGACACCAAAGACGTTATCCCTGCAACGGTATCGGCTTGGGTGCTGTGTCGCCGTCTCTCTACGACCAACGACAACAAACCCTTTTCTTTCTTTCTCTACCTCTGCGAACACGCTTTCTCTCTCTCTCTTCTTCTTCTCTCTCTCTGTGCCCTTTTTCGTCTTTTTTCATCCATTCCCTCCTCTCTCCAGATCCTACGACCGATATTCCTCCACGTCCCCGTCGTCTTCTTCGTCTCATTCTCACGATATAACAGCTTGTTGTCTTCTTCTTTTCTGTTTCTAGGGTTTTCAGAGATGCGAGAGAAGAGGGAGAAATCGCAGGTTTTCCCGCGCTTTTACATCGATCGATGCTTGTCCCTCACTTGAAGATCCGAGCTTTTGTGGCCGTTTCGACTGTTGTTCGAGTGTCGAATTAGGTATTGTTCGTTCGATTCTTTTTTGTTTCCGTTTTTTAAGATCAGTGAGAAATTAGGTTTTGTTCTTTTTTTCGTGGGTGTTTTGTTCTTCGATTATATATCTGTTGCATTATTTGAATCGAAATTAGAGAAATTTTTTTGTTTGCGTTTGAGTGATTTTTTTCCTTTCTGGTTTCGTTTGTTTTTCTAGGGTTTTGATTGGATAGAGGTTGAGAATTTGCTGTTTGGTTAGGGAGACGAAGTACTGAGATATTACTTTTCATGGCGATTGTGAAGAATAACTTTAGGGTTTCCGGATTAGAAGGGGAGTCCTCCCCGGGGAGTAGAGACAGTATGTCGAGTGATGAGGATGAGCTTCAACGTCGAAGCTCGGCCTCAGAGTCCGATGATGAGGATGATGGTGATGATGCTGACTCTGGAGCGGGTTCTGATGATTTTGATTTGTTGGAATTGGGGGAAATCGGGGAGGAATTCTGTCAAGTTGGGAATCAGAACTGTAGTATACCTTTCGAGCTCTACGATCTTCCGGATTTGGGTGAAATTCTCTCGGTCGATGCATGGAACAACTGCCTGACTGAGGAGGAGCGTTTTAGCCTTGTGGAGCACCTTCCTGACATGGACCAGGAGACGTTTATGCGCACTTTGAAGGAGCTCTTCTCCGGTGGCAATTTTCATTTTGGAAGCCCCCTCATCAAGCTATTTGATATGTTGAAGGGGGGATCATGCGAACCACGAGTTGCGCTTTACCAACAGGGTTTGAATTTCTTTCAGAAGCACGAACACTACCACCTTCTGCGGAAGTATCAGAACTCTATGGTTGGTAGTCTTATCCAGATAAGGGATGCTTGGCAGAACTGTAAGGGTTACAGTATTGAAGAGAGGCTTCGTGTTTTGAATATAAATAGAAGTCAAAGGAGTATGATGCATGAAAAGATGGAAGATTTGGGGTTGAAGTCTGACTCCTCAGGGAGAGAGGAATCCGGTGACGGTTTCTGGACCAAAAGGTTGAAGGACATGAAGCTTGGGTCGAAGATGGGTCGTCGAGCTGCATACACAGTGAGTCCAACCTTGGATGTTTCTTCTCGAGGAAGGGCTATGACCCAGGAACCGGCAAAATATGGAAAACAGAATCCAAAAGGGATATTGAAGTTCGCTGGATCACAGGTCCCTTCAACAAAGGAGTTAATGGGTCGATTTCCTTCTATTCATCATGGCTTGGAAACGAAACCTAGGCCATACGCTTCGACATTAGCTCTTCCTCGGCAGGATCCAATGCTAGGGTATGGTTCAGGTACTGCTCGCCAGGCCCGGGATCAGATAAGAGGTGAGGATGACATGGAAGAATCAGCATATGAAATGACTCTCCCGAGAGATCGTAATGCTGCACGTGGAAGTGCAATGGTTAAAGGTGGCTTGTTGAAACCAGGAAAGAAACATGAATTCTTGAAAAGCGAAGATGGCTTTGCCACTGACAGTTTCATGGGATTGCCTTTGTCCTTAAAGAATGATGCTTTACCTTCTCATGGTAGGAACCGGATTGTGAATCAGAAGGCAGACAGGGAGATGTTAACAGCAAAACAGATTAATGACAGAACTTCCTTTGATTATCATTCCCGATATGCGGGGAAAAAGCCTAAGCATCTTGACCGGCTTCAGCAATCCGTGGTTGAAGATCAGATAAATAATGCAAAAGACCAAGCTCAGCATCTGTTATTGAAAGGAAACCGAGTTGACTGGTCAGGGGGAAGTCAACCCTTTCGGCATGACAAAACACATGAAGCTTTCTCTGCGGATCATCCAGTTAAATTTGATGACTGGGATGTTAAAAGTAAGAAATGGAAGATGGGACAGGTGTTTCAAACTGATAAAAACAATGTCAGTCCTGATCCAAAAGTTAAATCTTATAGAACTTTTCCACCTCAGGTGAATGATACATACTTCCCTTCTGATTATAGAGCCAAAACATCACCAGAGAAGATCAAAAGGAAGTCTGCGCAAAATGGAGGACTGAACATGGAAAAGCTAAGAGGCATGAATATATTCACCCAAAGCGAGGAAACAGAATCAGACTCATCAGAGCAGGTTAATGAAGAGGAAGATATTAATCCTTTGAGAAGTAAGTTGGGTTATCCCAGTGGTGTCTTAGAGGGTCGTCGATCTGTTTATGCTAAATCAGTGCCAGATCCAAGAAAGGCCAATAAACTTGTGAGAAAAGATAAAAATAAGCATGCTCAGGCTTTTGATGGAGTCACCTACTCATCCAAAAAGGTGGTTGACCTTGCTGAACAACATGTGCCAGAAGTGGAAGTCTACCCGTCGAAAGGAAAACAAAAGGGTAAGATACGTGATCCCAGTTACATGCATAACTATGCTACCGGAGTTTTTGAGAGCAACTTCTCTGGTTCAGCCAAGTTAGCCAACGATGACAGGAAACAAACTCACAAATTGGTGAAGAATAGCCACATGCGAGGTGAACCTGGGGAAAGGATGCACCGGTCATTTTCGAAGGCCCACCCTGCAGAGAGAAAGCAGAAAGGGAAAGTTGATCATGACTATTCTGTGCCTCACTCAAATTACATGCATGATTACATTGGTGAGGAGGACAATGATTTGCATGCAACACCTAGATCGGTGGATGATCATGCACGGACTAATAGATTGGGGAAGAAAGGTCAAAACACTGAAGCTCACGTAACTGATCGTCATGAAAGAATGAACATGTCATTATTAGGGTGCAATTCAGTGACAAAGAAGAGGAAAGGGAAGGCGGATGTGACATACATGGATGAGCTAGATGAATCTGAATACCTGCACTCTAGTCCACCCCATCAGATTGATGATCCCTCCTTGAAGAAACGGGGAAAAAGGAAAGTGGAAGCCGAAACTGGTTCTTTGGCTATGTTGACTCCCAAGCCACTTGTTACAGAAAGAAGAGTGACAGATGTAGAGACAGAAACAAAACCAGCAAAGAAGCCATTTACTTTGATCATACCTACAGTTCTTACTGGCTTTTCATTCTCCATTATACATCTTCTTTCAGCTGTTCGTGTGGCAATGATTACTCCGCTTGCAGAAGATGTCTCAGAGGTCAGCAAACATCTTGAGAAGAGCGATGGAAGACAGAAATTCAAGAAAGAAGAGCAGAATAGAAAGCATGATGGTGTAAATGGTGTACCCTCTTCTCATTCTCATGAGAACGTGGATGTAAATATTTCAGAACACATGGGACATAAGAATTTGCCTTGTCTCACTGTTCAAGAGATTGTCAACCGTGTGAGATCAAACCCTGGAGATCCTTGCATTCTTGAAACACAGGAGCCACTTCAGGATTTGGTCAGAGGAGTGCTTAAGGTATTTTCATCCAAAACAGCACCTTTAGGAGCAAAGGGTTGGAAGGCACTTGTATTCTATGAAAAATCTAGGAAAAGTTGGTCCTGGATGGGTCCAGTTTCTTCTAACTCATCGGATACTGACACTGTTGAAGAAGAGACTTCTTCTGAGGCTTGGGGTCTTCCCCACAAGATGCTTGTGAAGTTGGTTGATTCATTTGCTAATTGGCTTAAAAGTGGTCAAGAGACCCTTCAACAAATAGGAAGCCTTCCTGCACCTCCTGTGACGTTGATGCAGCCAAACCTGGATGAGAAGGAAAGGTTTAGGGACCTAAGAGCTCAGAAGAGTCTTACCACTATCAGCCCGAGCTCTGAAGAAGTGAGGGCATATTTTCGTAGGGAGGAAGCTCTAAGGTATTCAGTTCCAGACAGGGCCTTTTCTTACACAGCCGCTGATGGTCGAAAATCGATAGTTGCTCCTCTAAGAAGGTGTGGTGGTAAGCCGACATCAAAAGCTCGAGACCATTTTATGCTTAAACCTGATCGGCCACCGCATGTTACAATTCTTTGTCTTGTGAGGGATGCAGCTGCCAGATTGCCTGGAAGTATTGGCACCAGAGCAGATGTTTGTACCCTGATAAGAGACTCACAGTATATTGTGGAAGATGTCTCAGATGCACAAATTAACCAAGTTGTTAGTGGAGCCCTAGACCGTCTGCACTACGAACGTGATCCTTGTGTACAATTTGATGGAGATAGGAAGTTGTGGGTTTATTTACATAGAGAAAGAGAAGAAGAAGACTTTGAAGATGACGGAACCTCATCTACAAAGAAATGGAAAAGACAAAAGAAAGATGCTGCAGAGCAATCTGACCCGGGAACAGTAAATATTGCTTATCATGGGACTGGGGAGCAAATTGCAGGTGATACAGCTGCTGGATATGAGCTTAATTCCGATCTTAATGTTGAGCCATTGGCCTTGCATGCAGAGGAGAGAATGGAGGTTTATAATGATTTGAGGTTGAATGGTGAGGAAAACACCAAGCCATTTGTTGGCTCAGCACAAGGTAGTGTACACCAGGGTCATCCAATGGGTTGGGAGATTCTTGGCTTGAAGTCTATGCGGGAAAACAAAATGCTGTGTCAAGAAAATTCCACGAATGAAGATTTTGATGATGAAACATTTAGCAGAGATAGGCCTACTGGGCTTCTAAGTGCGAGCATATTGTGAAGAATGGTGAATCATGAACTGGAAGCACCATGTTTTGCAGGACTGGTCCAGGTAGCCTTCAATATCATTATGGCCTTAAATTTTCTGAATATTATTATAGTCTTGTGTTTGTTACTGCAAGTGCAAGGGTAGAATTTGGATATGTTAATTGATTCTAATACATGGTATTGATGTTGCTCATCATGTCTGAGATTTACCTGTTTATTTCATTTGTTCCTTGTTATTGTGTTGTATTTTGAGCGACACAAATGCATAGTAACCATGTGTGAACTTTTGTGTGGACTTTTGGCTCGGTGGCTGTGGGTTGTTTGATGGTACTAGTGCACCGGGGGCTTTATATGTTATTTACACCTGTTATTTCATTTGTTTGGAATTAACATGTTGTTTATGAATTTAGAGGTTATCACAAGCCTTGCAACTTGCTATTCCATATCATTTCTGCCTATCATTTACTGGATGTTTTGTTAAATCAGTATGCCATCTGCCAAATCATGTTTATTCAAATAGTTCCTCCAAGGAGTTTATTATTTTTCAGTAAAATGTAGGCGGCTAGTTTTTGGCAGAAGTGTTGATGACTCTCTTTCAAGAAGTTTTACTACTACAAACTTTTTAACACAATCCTACATGTTTAGGTGAAAGAAAAAGTCTTATAAGGCATAAGCATGGTTCAAGACTGTCTCGTTTTGTCAACGCTGAGATGTCTTGTTCCGATAGTGTACTGAGACGATACTTAAGGAATATATTGTCTCATGCCAAAAGCCTAATTTAAGTAATAAAATCAGTTTACAAGCTTATTTTCATGGTATTGCCTTTTATAGCACATATAAATGTTAAAAAATAAATTTGTAGCGCAATTAAGCATTAAAGAATGGTTTAATCATATCGAGACAAACACTGTTTTTTTACATTGGGTTTCAGAAATTTGATGGAAGGAGTACTTTTCTAGTATTGACAAGAAGAGGTAGAACACTTTGTCGTTTGAAAGGTCATTGGAGTATTTATTAAATTAATCAAAGATTATTAAACCGAAAGTCAAACCTCTCCACATTGGCCTCTAGATATATTGGATATCTGTTTGTATTCATGAATGTGAATTTTTTTCCTTTTTAGAAGTTTCATGAATGTGAATTGGTTCTGCAGAAGAGTTCACTAAGCATCTTTTAGTGGATCATTCTCTAGAATAATTCTTTTGAAGGAACTTGATTTTGTGGCATTTTTTTACTTGCATCTTTTCCTGCATTCCTTGTGTGAAAAGAAGTTTATGATATATGCATTTAATCTACTTGGCATTCATTTAATGGAATTTCTTACAATGCAGAACATTGGCTTATTTTGCAGGGTGTAAGTCCACCACAACTATACGGCATGATCATCCCGTTCGAGGTGCATGTGTGTACATTGAAGGTGTGGCATTTTACATGTATATTTTCTTACTGCGAAATTGTAACATAGCAAGTGCAACTTGTTGAGGCCCAAATATTTTCTACATAGCCAGGACACCACCATGCTTCTGGATCCCATAAATAATGTTTTGTTTTCCAGGCAAATATTTCAATCATTTAATAACATAGCTCATTATTTCTTTTTAGTTAGGCAAGAATGACATTATCATGCATTCGTAATCCGATATAATACGGTGTCACTCTGGCTTAGTTCTCTATACATATATGCATCAGATTTTATATGCTGGAAACAAGTAGAGGTTTGTTCTGAATAATGTTATGTATGGCATTGAGTGAATGCACAAGTCTTAGGAGATTGATTGTTCCACCTAGGGCTCACTCCTGCTCCTAATTCACAAATCTACACTTTAGAAGCTTTTTTGCTCTCTTAAGCTATGTTACCTGGATACTTGAAAATGGGTGCTGTATCCGTGTCAGATACTTCGATTTTCAGTGTAATGCCGTATCCATGCCGTGTCGGGGCCGTGCCCTTGGCGTATCTGGGTAACATAGCTCTGAAGAGATTCGTGCTCTTATCCCAGCACGCTTGTGGTCTTGCCTTATCAAATACATGCTATTGAATCAGCTGATTCACACATAAGGAGAATTATTCATCGCTATCATGCACATTTTTCTCAAGGTTGATATGTTCGTGGTAAAGAGTATTTCTCTCAACAGTTTCATGTACATTTAGCTACTGACCTGCTGCTCTTATTTTCTTCTTATGTTTTATTTTTTTGATGATTTTATTTTCTTCTTATGTTCATACCAATGTAGACAGAAGCATGGCCATCCGGTAGGTTAGTGTTGAAATCTCTGTGCGGAACTGTATTTATACCAAAATTCTTGTATATACTACATGTTACATAGCTAATAATCTGTTAAAACTAAATACTATTGTATTACTATATCCACATACCCAATTTATATCCACATTCCCAATTTAATAGCCTGGGTACCATGATGGATTGGGGGGGTGGGGGTGTGTGTGTGTGTGTGTGTTAATCAGGTCATTGCTGGTGAATTAGGACAACGAAAAGGTGAATGCTTTCATGGTCTATACCCCTACCCAGTGGCATGGAATCCCGTGGTATATCTGTTACCATGGTACCACTCTGTTGATTGGTTCAACCAGTCATGCTGAAAGGGTTTCGAAAATCAGGCCAGTTTACTAAGATTAGGCTGGGTCTATGTTCTCTCGGCTCGGTCAAGATGCTGGTACATGGGTTCAACCATCCGGGCCTGGCCAGGTCTTACAACACCTGCTATACATACTAACACCATTATACTAACTTCGTTCACAAATGAGGCATGCATGGGTAAGTGAAAGGGTTTGAGGCCAAAGCGCAGGTACTAGTTCGAAGTTAAATGATGCCACTTATTGAAGTCTTCATCAATTGTGTACAATACAATATTATGAATGTTTATTGGTCAATTTATTCCATTTTAGCAGTTGAAGCGTAGTTACAATGTGCGTATATATTGGGTCAGCGGCGTCAGCCCAGGTGATTACTAGCCGTTGGATTTGAGCACTTTTTTTCTTCTTCTTCTTCATGGACTTGAAGAACTTGAACCCCAATGACTGTATATCAAAACTTCCATTTCTTGTGTGACCAGATGGTTTGCAGTATCCACAGTTCAAATATTTCACGCTCAACTGCAAAAAGGAGCCTTTGGTTTTTTTAAAGGTAAGCCTGTTTTTTAAAGAGATCAGTAACTGGGTGAAGGCAGGTTTTGAACCCATGTCTATGGTATCATCACCCACCACACAACTTTACCAACTGATCAAGCTGGCACCTTCCTAAAATGGTTTCAAGGGGTGCAACACAAAGACTTCCCCAGGAGGTAACCCATCCTAGTACTACGCTCGCCCAAACACGCCTAAGTGCGTAGTTGTGATGGGATGGGATCCAGTGCAACGATCACAAAGGGTAAAACTAAAACAATCTTTTCGGTATTAATAAAGTCTGCCAGGTTTTGGATATCTTGAATCCGATATCCACGGATCTTTCTTTCCGCCACCCCCATAGCCAGAGGGGAAAAAAGTAGAAAAAATAAAATATTAACTGCTTCCTATGTTTCCGGTTTCCTCCGTACCTTATCTTTCGTAAAAAAAAATATGTATATATATTGTGACCCCATTATCTCAAGCTTCCTCGCCACCTGGAAACAAAACCTTAGGATTCTCATTTTCTTTTTTTGGAAATGCTACCCCACGGATAACTGGACAAAAAAGCACACGGTCATTGACCATTAGATTCAAGAGATTGATGGTCCACGAAGCGCCAATTGCAAAGGGTAAAATGATTGTTGCCTCCTCCAACGGTCAATGGCCTCAACCGCACATATTTTTGTCGGGTTATCCGTGTTTTTTTTTAAAAGGGAAAAGATATAACGAGGTAGACCTTTTGGCGTAAGCTTTAGCCATTTTTGTTACTCACTGCTGCCCTTTGGACCCACTGACAGCATAAATGTTTATACCAAGGTTTAAAAGGAGCTGTTATAACGGTATAACAGACTGGAGGCATTACCATTTTTTTTCGTTATTACTGCTATTATAACTGATTGTAACAAACAGATTGTAACGCACATGGGCAAAAAATGGAAAGTAACGGCACTAAAATTCAAATTTCAATAGAATTTCTAACGGAAAAATAACAGAAATAGTGGACTTCTTTTTATCATTTGTTTTCAAAAATTAACGGTTGCTATTTTCGTAATAAAGGCCGCTATTTAAAAAAAAAAAAAAAAAACTGTCATTATAATGAAAATAACGGCTATTATTTTTTGGGTGTTAAAATGATACATAACGTAATGTGTGGGGTCTGAATCCGTATATGATTATTGAACGCACACCTTTTATAGCCCCAGCCCTTTCGAAGCGTGTCCCCACTTTAGCCATCTAGCACTAATCCTATGGTTCACAACCTCACTGATCTCTTTATCCTTTTGGGTATATCTTGTCCATCAATCAGACTATGTTCCCAGTAAACATAGTGTTAGGTTCTTCAACGATTTGTTTTGCCACTCTTTTGATTCAACTAGTCATTTCATCCCACATCACCGTAGTGTCTACATCTAAATTTCATTTTTTTCCTCTAAATCAATTTATTTTTAAAGGAATATCTCCTTTTATGTTCCACCATTTAATTTTTGGGCACATTTTACTCTCAATCCTCATTTTTCCGTCTTTTTAATGCAATTTGTAGCTACTAACCTATGCTGCATAGAGTCAAACTCTCTCTTGGAATGGCCCTAAAATCTTTTGCGTATCACACGATCCCTCTTTCTAAGAATAAAAAAAATTGACTTCTGTTTGATCAAGTCTTAAAAGTTCTCTCTTCCTAAAGTATGTATTTTTTATCATTAGATTGCATGTCATAGCAAGCTCATCTCATTTCTTTATCTAAACCTTTATCATCTATGTACTTTCTCATATCCTCTACTTTCTTTCCCTACGTGTCCATTTAGGTCTCCCCCTGTAAGTATCATCTCTCCGTAAGGAATTCTTTGTACTAATTCATCCGTCTTTTTTTATTAGAATTCTCTTAATACTTTCATCTAATCCTACTTGGAGTGCACAAACGTTAATAATGTGAACTATCTCTTATCCTAAGACTAGCTTAATCGACACAGGCTTATTGATTACCATATAAAGTCCCTAAATTTCAAATGGCTAGACAAATCTTATTTTCTTGAACTAGCTTCTTTATCCACACTCATCCAATCTAAGCGTGGGAACCCATGTCGACTTTGTATGAGTGCTGATCACATGGTGAGCTCACCATTCTGTGTCAGGTGTCTAATTCTCATTGGACGGAACTCTATTCCAGCTCACCAACCGTATAAACGTGACAAAAATAAAGAAACTTCTCTTTGTCCAATGAGAATTAGACATGATGAATCACACACACACAGAGAGAGAGAGAGAGAGAGAGAGACGAATCATTAGAAGTAATATCAAAACCTTGTAAACACATACAGCACTCTAGACTCCTTATTGGTACTCCTGCCACACTCATAAAAAAGCAGAGTATTTCAAAGAATTGAAACTCCCCCACAAAAAAAAAAATTGGAACATGATCTGTTATATACCCATGGACATATATATTCCGTGCCTCTGAAAAAACAATTCTCTGAAGAAACAGTTAACAAATATAGCAGGTGAGAGAGAGTACATACTTGAGCCATATTCTGTACAAGCTCTATTTTACTGCTATTCTCATCTATATGTTCTGTTTTGCTCCTCAATTAATAGCAGTGAGAGGAACTCTGGAGTCTCTCAACGACTGAGCAGCCTCATACGATCCTAATAAATGCTTTACATCCCCATTTGCTTGTTTGGCAAACTTTGCCTCCCAAAATGATTTCAACAACTCCTCAAACGCTGGGGTTCTGAGTTCTTCAAGGGATGCCATGCTTGGCAAATTGAAGGACCTCCTCCTCGGTGTTGAACAAGAAGGTTCATCCACCTGGTTGTTAAAAAGGATTGAGACAGTCAGAGAGATTTGATCGAACACCAAATAATCACAAGCAAAATTAACTCTTCCCAACAAGCGATCTAATTAAACTTTTAAAGTGCTTACCGTGTATTCCTTCACTAGACATTTCCCTGCATTTTCTGTGATCTCCACAATCTTGTGGTAGTGACCACTCTTCAATTCCCTCAGATCCTCACAGCAGGGATCAGTCATGGAACCAATGTTTCCACATGCTTCGTGATCAAGTTTCAACGAATCTGCAAGTGTCTCATTTGAATAAAATTCCATATACATAACCTACCAGACCATTGGCTTCAAATTTAAATCAATATGTGTAAAAACTTACATTCAATGGAAGAAAGAAGACTCTTGTTTGCAACATCTACATCTTCTAGAGCAGATGAGGCAGCAAAAGACAACCGATCACGGAGCATCTGATTGGCTTCCATTCCACCCCTACCATAAACAAAGACATATCAGTCCCTCAAAACCAATAACTTATTAAGACCATCAACTATAGGACATAGGACAAAGATCTTACCTCACGATGGAATCTACGGATGCAACATTGCCCTTTTCCAGACTGAGTAGGGACTCTTGAGCATTTCTCCATTGCTGTGCACCCATTCTCGCCTTTGTCATGCTGCACAATTTTATTGAGGAAAATTCAGGGAATAAAACCCGTGAGACTAATGCAGACTCTTTTATGCAAATGTAATCAAATGAGAAGGTGAGCAGCTTTGGTAACTACAAGTCATCACGAATTTGCTCATACCAGTGCTGAAGACCTTCTTCCAATCCATTCTTTCCACTTTCCACTGCAGCAATATCTTCACCATAGTGGGTTTCAGTTTTTTCCATGTAAGTTGTCCACTCATCTTTAACAGAACAGGTGAAATCTTGCATGGTTGACATTTCTTGCCGTAGCTTGCTGGTTCTGCTGGTGGAACTCTCCCGAAGACCATCCACTGCTGTTTGAACCTTAAGAGAAGCAAATGAAAAACTTAAGATTCTCCACAATTCTTCACAATGAATTTTCTCTCCAAGAATAAGCTAAACTTCTAGATATCTCCCCAACTAAGCTGAAAATACCTTTTGCCCATTATGAACTTAGACTGCCAAGATTGGCCCCTAGATCTATGGCAGTTGTTACAGGTGGCCCATAGCAACAAGTGACAGTTGCAGAGAGGCGAACAATGCAACGCAAAAAAGTTACAGTGATAGTGCTAAAAAAAATATATGCCGTCAAAATGATTAATCCTGATAATTATAGTTCATTCAAACACCTAATAGGCATGGTCCACAAAGTAGAGGTTACCAGACCCAATAATAACAAAAAGGTTACAGTCGCTTAATTGAAGGGAAAAAAGATGCATACCAGTTTCTTCTTCCTAGAACTTGCACTTGCCAGTAGCTCTGCCACTTTTGCTAACAGTTGCCTTTCTTCATTAGCAGCACACTCCTACAGATAAAGAGCAACTGGATTAGAACCGATGGCAGGATAAGGAGTAAGTTATTCATATATCCAAGAAAAAGAAAGTTCGAAATGGAAAATGGAACCACCTCATATTTCTTTTCAAGTTCACACAATTTCTGGTCATGGACAGTTTGTGCTTCTTCCACAATTTGAGATAATTTGGAACCATGCATGTCTAAGGTCTTGAAGAAGTTCACTGTAATTTTAGAAATAGATCGCGTGGTCTCGACTGCTCTGGAGTGTCCCTGTATTCAGTGTCATGAGTAACAAATTAGAAAACTGATACCCTCCCTTCAATACCTTGGAATTGCTGTTGATGAAATCATAAGAATTTCCAGATGTCAACCTCACGCTGTTGTTGTGCATATGCAGCTAGCTTCTCCCCTTGATTAGAAAGGCTATTTTGAAGTTTGTTAAGTATAACATCAGCCTCTGAAGCTATTCCTTTAAAAAGCTGTTTCATGGTAAAGAAGGTCAAAATCAGTAACAAATTGATAAATGGATTTTGAATAGGAATTAGAGCAGTTTGCTACTTATAAATGAGTATCGACTAGATTCTATAACAACGCAAACAAGTGAAAATGGAAAAACAATCACACACAAAGGCGCAGATATTTGTGGTTCACCACTAAAGGCCATTTCCACAAGCAACGACAATCGAGAGCTTTCACAATATGTGAACTAACATGGTACAGCAGAACAAGCCTATAATAATGGCTTATTCCCAAACCAACAAGGGACTCAATACAGAAGTTTCACCCAAATTAGGAATCCATGCACTTTCACATCACACGAAGTATCCTTAAATAAACCCCAGATAATTAGGGTTTCAGTCAGGCCAAGAGTACAGAATCACAATAGAATTCGAGACACAATCCACATATCACAAAACTTACATCCTCAAGGGAAGATGAGTGCTTAGAAACTTCTGAATTCAAATCTCCGAAGGTTGACTGAGAATTCCCATCAAGCTCCCCTACTAAATCATCCAAAGTTTTGATCCCAGAACTGTACATGTTTTTCAGCATTCCCACCCGTCCTCGAAGTTCTTCGGTAGCCTACAAACACAACAGAAGAAGTAAGTAAATCCATATTGTTAATCAAGTTTTTAAAAAAGGGCATCTGCTTATCTTCAAAAATTTACATCTTACCTCTGCCTTTGTGGAAACGAAGGATTGCATATCTTCCTCCATGTCTTTCAGTTGTTGTTCCTGCTGTGTCACAGAAGCTGCAACAGTCTTATGCAAGACCTCAAGTTGCTGAGTCAATTGAGACTGGAATTTCTGGATAAGAGTTCTGTTTCCATCTTCTATTTTATCCTTGCGCTCTAAACACCAAACACAGATAGCAAGTTTAGCAGCAGTAGTCATACCTTTTTTGTGCAAGATAATACCCAAAACATGGTGTACTTTTAAAATATGGATACAAACCAATTTTGGCGAACAATCCAGACACATCAGATGCTGCATTCTCTAGCTCTGATCGAAGCTCAAACGCCTGCTCGATGAGTGCTTTCTCTAAAATATCAACAACAGATGGTCATTGAGGGAGAGCCAAAGTGAAGAGAGAGACTGAAGAGACGCGCGATGCATACTATTGAATTAAGGGGTACTTCCAAACTATGTAATGCAGATACAGACGTGATAAGTGATAGAAATGGAAACATCAAAAACCAAAGGATCGGTCAATATGTACTTAAATCAAATTGTTTACTAAGTGCTCTAATATAATCAAAGCAATATGTAGTATATCCAAGCTTTTATGATACATTTTTATCCCACCATAAGGATAAAAGGTAGATATCTATTCCAAATTGACACCTCAGAATATATGACTGACATTCATGTCTTTTAAAGGGAATAAAAAAACTCCATTTTAGACAACTATCAGGAAAAGTTGCTGCAGGAATGTGATGGCACTGTGCTCACCTGATCTGAGGAGATTAGATATCAAGAACTCCTTTTCTTTAATTGTTGAGTTTGCCTGTCTATATCTTTCTTCTAGATCGAATAACACATGTTCAGTATCCTCAAGTTTTTTCTGCAGTCAAGTATAGCAAATTTTCATTTCTTACATTGAAGAAAAGTTGAAAACGAGAAGGTATGAAGCATGACCATTCAACACTACATTACCTGAGTATTTTCGAGTTTTTCACTTAACTCTGCGGTCAGCAGTTGCTGAGAATTGTAAAGTTCCTGAAGTCCCATTAGTTGCTGCTCACAACATATCATTAACTTGTCAAACTTCTACAAATAGCAAAAATACATAAAGAACAGAATAATCTCAAAAGGTGTATTGTACCTTCTCCTTGGAATCTGAATCAAGTTCCATGCGCTCTATTTTCTCAGCCATGGCCTGGAGAACAAAATTAAAATGTCTAATTTTCCATAAACTCTCAAAACAGTAGATTTACAAACCAATTAAATAAGAGTCAAACCTTCTTCTCAGTTTCGTCCTGCAGATAACGATCCCGTGGTATATAGATGCCATTCTTCTCTCTTGCAGCATATACCTCTGCATAGAGAAAACATTATGCATAATTCTATACATCAGATGTTATTTTTGATAGAAACTTGATCATTGAGCACCCACTCATGTGAGAATAGTTATTAATTAAAGTAGTTGTTCAAATTTCCATGTATATCTCTGTCTATATTAGTTGAGAGAGAGAGAGAGAGAGAGAGAGAGGGAGAGAATGAAACTACAATTAAGCACTTAACAACCTTGCTTAAGGCGGTCAATCTCAGTGTACAAATCCTTGATCAGTGCAGATTTCATCATCTTCTGATTAACCTGAGAATAGTATGAAGAGATTGGAACAGTTAAAGTGGAGTCCAGGGAGAGAGAATTCAACTTCAAGAGCCCAAAGAAAGAAGGGCACCAACAACTGCCAATCAAATCACTGACCTCGGGCTTGTTCTTAATGTTTTTAGCACGGTGTGCATAATCTAGAGTGCTGAGTGTCTCTTCCAAACAGTGTATGGAAGGTGATATAGTGGCAATTATGCATGTCTTTGTTTTCCCTCCCAAGGAATCCCTCAATAACCTTGTTAATTTGCTATCCCTGATATCCAAGCAACTTCTTCAGTGATTCTTCATATTCTAATTTTGAGGACATACCAAGATGCCAGTAGAAAATTGTGAAGCCGAAGTCACAATTCATACCTGTATGGAACATGACCAGAGTGCTCAACAAGCGCGTTAATGACACGTCCAAGTGTAAGTAAGCTTTTATTGATCTCTCCGGCTTCTCTTGCTCTTCCCTGTCACCATAGATGCCTTACCATGAAATCTAAAGCAAAGACTTTCATTGTGAGGTATGCAATAAATTCAAAGAATCCCAATGCAGGAGACCTGTGACAACAAGATCCTAGCTGTACTGTACATTAGATATTGAAGCAGTATGCATACACAACACCCCTTGAATACCACTATATAATAGAAGTACGTTAATACATATGTCAGCACTCCATATATCAAACCTTTAGGCATATATAGAAAATAGTGGAATGATACCTCTCTTGCACCGGAACGTGAAATGTTCTCAGAACCAGCAAGGTCAACAAGATTAAGTTTTCCGCATTTGATCATCTCTTCCCCCTCTGGTGTACACTCCTTAATGTGAATTGTGATAGAAAATATTGAGTGAGAACGGCTACTTTGCTTGTTTAGAAGAGTTTCTGCAGTACGCCTTTTGGCAGACCCTTTCTCCAAGATTTTATATATTTCATTTGCGGTAGTGACTATCTCTTCTTCAAGGCCTCTCACGAAAACACCCCCTTTTCCATCTTCCATGAGGGCTATTGGCTTCTTTAACTTGTCATCTATGAATTTTGTACATTCTTCTGGGGCCAAAAGATCTGTTATTTCTTCATTGTACAACTCTAGAAACGTAACCTTCATGCTGTATTCCGCAATTTGAGCTTCCAGTATATCAAAAATTTGTCTAACGGCTCTAGGGATAACACCCGCATCGCTCGGGAATTCTCCGTTCTACAAAAACAGCAAAGTCAAGCTGAGGACGCAGATGAATACATTGAAAAACATGGAATGCTCTATACCAGGTGAATACATGTATAAGAACAATAATAAAACCTTTGCTTTCTTCCCCCCTCCTTCCATTGTGTAAGTTTTCCCCGTGCCCGTCTGACCATAGGCAAAAATGGTGCAGTTATAGCCCTCAAGAACTTCATACACAATAGGAGAGACAGCTTGATCATACAAGTCCTTTTGTTGGGATGCCGGACCAAAGACCTGTACAGATGATCCACAATTATAATCCATCCTTCAATAAATGATACGTAGTCAAAATATATGCAAGAGTTTAGAGTAAAGAAACAATAGTAAGTCTCAAACCTTGTCAAATGCAAAAGTTCTATCAATCTGCTTGTTGGCTATGTTCTGAATGGCCGATACTTCTCGTCTTTGTTCATTGCAGGAAATCACCACAGGCGTGTTGACCCTCATCTCGTCCTCACTTAAAGGCCTACAAAATGCAGAACATTATCGTCCAACATTCCAAGACAGACTCCCTGGATGACTAAAAATCTGAACAAAAATCTCACCTGCAACGAAGAAGAACCTGAACATTCACCCCTTTATCTCTATCGTGTTTACTATTCGAATTTCCATCCCCAGATCGCAGATCCCTTGCGGCCTTGTCGCTTGACCGTGGAGTTTGAGAAGGCGAAAGGGATACCAGTCCCCCTCTCCTCTGCTGCAGCGACTGTGAAGAATCCATAGCTAAATGGTCCGATTAATCTCCAATTTTGCTCCAAACCAATTCAACTATGAGCATCAAATCAAACACACCAAAATGTGGAAGAATCAGAACTTCAGACTCATCTGTCCACAAATCCAAAAATCCAAGAACCCTACCGAGAAACCTTAACACAGCTCAAACGATAGAAAATTCTAATCGATCATCTGAAGATCAAGGTTCATGAAGAACACTACCAATCAAGAAAAAAAGAGAAAAGGAAAAATAATTCAGATAAAAGAAAAATAATCGAGTATATTTTCAAGAAATATTAACAAAAATCTTCATCCACAAACAAAAATGCAGTAAAAAGTACAAACTTTTACCAGAATTTAATCGCAAAATCCAAATCAACAAAAACACCAAAACAAACAAATGCAGCGAAATCTTACAGTCGGATCGAACCTTCGAATCTACGACGAAAACACAGGAAATGAGACAGTTGAATCGAGCTAAAACTTACTGTAAAGAACGGACGGCCAATCAAGACCTTCAAATGTGGAAGAAAATTACAAATCTCTGCCAAGAAATCTGTTCAATTCGAGATTTCCAGAACAGTTGACGATGATTTGGAGCAGAGGGAGAGAGAGAACTCGTTCGCTTCGACGAATTTAGGTTAAAATAAAGGAGAGTAGCAGACGAAGAAGAAATGAGACTGGAGAGTGTTGCGGAAGCCGGAAGGAGGAGAATTAAATTATGCCGTTAATGAAAATTTTAAAATCAAGGATTATGTTAACGCCGTTAAAACATCCGTTTATCATCATTTCTGACCGTTACAAAACGACGAAATATGAGAGATATATTATCGGCGCTTTTTACACCTTCGTTTAAAAAAGAGAAAAGATCTTACCAGGTAGACAGACCTGACGCCATTTGACGTGAGGTCTAGCAATATCTGTTACTCACCACTACTGTTGGGCCCACTGACCACATAGATGTTTAGTCCACTCCTTGATGAATAGATACATCAAAAATCACCCTTATTAGTAATCTATAGCCATTTAATTCAGCACGTTTTATGGCGTGAATATAGACGTAGGATTCAACCATTTTTTGGGTACTAAATCCAACGGTTATAAATCATAAACACAAGCTAATTTTGGTATAACTATCTATCTACGGCTGGGCCAAACATCCATGCAGTCATTAGGTCTGGAGTGCAGAGATGAGTAACAAAAATAACTAAACCTGACGACAAATGGCATCAGGTTTATCTTATTACATCACTGAGAAAAAGAAACCAAAAGAATTTGAAATAAAATACTTCAAAGTAGACCCCTCGATGTCTCAGAATTTACAGAGGTGGCCCTCCACCTTTCAAAACAAGCCAGCGTGTCATGAGTTTTAAATTTCACTACTATGAACCAACATTACCGAAACTACCCACCTACATGTATAAAATTGACGTTCTTCCCCTTTAAAAGATTCACAGATACTAATGATCTAGACCCACCAGTTCATGGGCCCCATGTCCAAATAGGATGACCCCTACCGTCTGATCAATCGCATTTTTTGGACGACATGCGCAATGGTCCTGTAAAAATTAAAGGACCGCTTATGTAATGATGTGGGTGATTTGATTGAGTTGAATATTGTGCAAGGAGACCTATTTAGCGAGAGTAAAACTTGGATGACAGGGTGCAATATGAGCCACGTGGCACACTCTCAGAGGACTGACCGTATGGATGTTTGGACAATCCCTAGGTGGACCTACAAACCAAAAATCAGCCCGATTGGTGGTCCAGAAATGCACAGTGGCATTTTCGTGGAAATTCGAAACTTTTGGGGCAAGAAAGTAGACTTTAATGATATTAAAAAGAACGAAATGGGGTTTTTATGCGGTGTCAAAGGTGCCCCACGTGAAAAAGAGTGATGTCTGAAAACACATGCCGTTCGGGCCTTTTGCTACTTCTCAATTTTAAAACCTACCTAAACTTCGCTTAAAAACAAGCAAAAAATCAAGGGTAAAGCCGAAACTACTCTCATAGCCCTTATGTTCCCTTAAATTACAGTGTTGCCACTCTCCACGTTGTTCGAAATTCGAAAAAAAACCAGGTCTAGTTTATTCGGAATTTGGCCCTATTATTTAGGGGTTTCATGGGTCGGGTCAACCCGTTAACCTGACTAAAGTCTCTACCATACTGGTACTTGATACCACAATTAGTAAATTCTGGAATTATTAGCGAATAATTTGTGAACCGTACACATAAAGTTAACGGCGAGGTTCAAACAAGGAAAGGCTTACGATGGATACCTAAGCACCCAGAGACGAGGAAGGGCATAGCAAGCGACGAAATGCTCAGGGGAATTGGGAATTGAAAATAACTATAGATCCGGAGATTCCCAAATAGCTCAACCTTTCGATAAATAAAACAGACAACATTCTATTCAAAGATTTGAAAAAATTTGCATATTTTTTAACATGATCGCAAATAATTCACGAACTTTTCCGAAATATTAAGTTTTGAACATTAAAAATTATTTTACAAGACAAAAAGTTGTCAATATTTTGCTTTTCTGTTTTATTTTATTTAATTTTTAAATTTATTTTTCAAAAATTTTAACGCATATTTTTTGGGACGGGATATTCACACCAGCGTTTTCGCTCAGAAAACCCACTCACTCACTAAACCCACAAAAAATTAACCCCTAACTCTTTACACCCAAATTGTATTCGACTCCTCATTGCCCATCCACAGAATAATCGGTTTTTTTTGGCCCATATGAATGATCAGGATCTGCTGTACAGTCAGTGTACCTACAATAGAATCCAAAGTTTGATATACCCCATCCCAAAATGTCACGTGGCACACTTTTTTGGACCCCTTGACTATGAATGTTTGGGCCACCCTTAGTGGACCTACACACCAAAATCAACCTGATTGGTGATTTGTAACCATTGGATTCCAGCATTTTTCTTTATGGGCTTCAGGAACAGGTCCATGAGTGGGCTCTCAGCCATGCTTGGTGTACTCATGTAACATATGCTTTCATATTTCAGTAAAACTTTAGGTTTGAGTAGGAAGAACTTACTTTGTGAGTAAAACTTCGCAGACAGTTGCAGTCAGTGAATCCGATGACAGCCATCAATATGTGCCATGTAGCACATTTTTAGAGGACACTGACCGTATGGATGTTTGACCAATCCTTAGGTGGACCAACAAACCAAAAATCAACCTGATTAGTGATTTCTAAGCGTTGGATTGGAGTCATTTTCATGGGTTGATTTTAACCGATGGAATTTAAGTATTATTGACCATTATTTAGGTACAAAGATCAAAAGGTTTTAAATCACTAATCGATCAGGCTGATTTTTGGTTTGTAGATCCACCTAGGGATTGGCTAAACATCTATAAGGTCCGCATCCTCTTAAGAATGTGCCACATGGCTCATATTGGCTGCAGTCAGTGATGTCGCTGACTGCAGCAGTCAACGAAGGTTTACTTTTTGTCACTACCCCACCTGTACTGTTCAATAAGTGTGTCTCCTCTTGGACTTCCAAAAGTCACATGATCAGCCAACTTTTTCTTTTCTTGGTAGGACATGATCAGCCAACTTACCAGTTCTTTAGAGGAGTTGGATGGCAAAGAGATGGCCCACCAATTGTTCGTTTGAATCAATCAATAGGTGGATCATGTGTATATGAAGTGTAAAGAAAAAAAAAGTACAGACATAGAAAATTATGATGTTTGACTTTGACATTCTAAGTAAGCAATCAAACAGTGTTGCATGGTATGGAACCCATACGACTATCAAAGTACTGTGTGTCGCAAAGTACCAAATCAGACCATCTACAAGTTTTTTTTTACAGGATCATACGGTGAGAGATGAAACTGTTACTTAGGTCATACTCTATGTATGCTGCGTCTGCCTTACTTCTTCCTTTATTCCACAAAAGGATACTTATCTCTGACAGAACAATGAAGGAGGTTACGATAACGCCAACTTTCCAACATACACAAATGTAATTTACTTATCATGATAAATATTGTACTCCCCTTTAAATATGAGCTTGATCATCTTGATGTTAAGGGTGTAGATGTTTCGATATGCATGTGCTTACATTGATGTCATACGAAAAATTTAGAGCCACATAAAATATTTAAATGTAGGGTAACAATGCTTAGTCGATATTTATGTGACATAGGAGATATATGATTGGAGGTCGAGAGATAATGAAAAGTCTCGGTTATCAAATCTCAGGAATACTTAGTTATTCAGTAATATATATATATATATATATATATATATCGTTGTGCCACGAATCTCCTGAAAACTGAAGTATCAAAGCTCAAATGGACTTCGACAAAACAAATCAAAGAAGGGTTAAAGCTGAAGAAAAATCAACCCAAGTGTTCAAAATCAACTGAAGACAAAGTCAAGATTATCAAGTTCAACTAAAGACAAAGTTAAATGATCAAGCTCAACTGAATACAAAGTTAAAAGCTCAAAAGTATGTTCTCACTCAACGAACGTTCAACTATAAAGAAACTCATGTTGCGGTTACTTACGCAAATCTGAGGGTAAAACCGCGCGTTGCCAGCGGATATTGATTTACTCTAGATGGTTCAGTGTTAGTTAGGGATCGTGCATGTGACGAGAAGAGAAATTCTCAAAACTTTGGTAGCATTCGGTTATGTGAAAAAGCTGTCCGGCCGGCCTCCGGTCGACAGGCGGTATGAAAACTTGAGCGGGCGACCAACTAAAGGCTCGGTCGATCGAGGTTTGGTCGACTGGCCAATAGTGCGGTCGACCCCGTCCGTTTCGGATCTCGTTTGACAAAATCTCTTATGCGATTAGAAGTACATTTTGGCCCTTCAAACGGCTATATTCGATACGATTCTAGTGATGGGCGGCTTGCTTATAAATTAGAACCATCTCCTTTCATTAGAATTAACACAATCAAAAGATCTCTACTTTACTTTACTTTATTATCATTCTTTAAATCCAGAGATCTGAAATTTGTGAGAGCTTCACCAGAGCAAAGCAAAGTATTCGTTGTGAATGCTCTAAGTGTTTGGAAGAGACTATTTGATATTATTATTCCGCAAGAATCTTCTTCTAAGAAGAAGATTACTCTTGGCAGAGTGTCTCTTGGACGAATTCTTCTCCAAAGGGTTTTCCATTCGATCGTATTCATCGAGAAGTAAGTGTTTCTATGAACCAATACCTTTTTTATAGAATTCGAAATTTATGAACACTGTGTATTTTGTGATTGGTGGATGAATGGGGACTCATCTAACTGAGTTGTGCATTGTAGATCCAAGAGAAAAAAATTTCTCTAAATAGACTACTGGCCTAAGCTGACTCTCTAGGTGAACGAGAAGCGATTCTCGTTAGATTAAGACTAAGTGTAATCTTAGTTGGTTGATTATTTATTTCGATTGGAAATGTTGTAATGCATGATTGAAATAATATAATACTACTCGTAGTGAGTATTAGACAGCGGACGTAGGTGCGGAGTCACCGAACCACTATAAATCTGAGTCTCGTGTGATTGTGAATGTTTCCATATTTGTTTCTTAGTTTTTCCCATATCTATGCTTTGTGGATGCTTATTATTTTAATTGCTTGATTATTTTTCGCCTTGTGTGATCAATATTTTTTTAATCCATAAAGAATTCGCAGAGAAAATAAAAATTGTCCTATTCACCCCCCTTTAGGACTTAACCTGGTAATTAAAAGAGAATTTCAGATAAATTTGTAAGGCATGATCTTGCGAGTCGTGAAAGTGCATCATCGACTTCATCCCTTCGTTGACATGAAGTGTTGACGTGAATCGCCGGCATGAGACATCGACATATAGACATGCCTTAGGGATTAACATACTGAGAAAGAAGGGTATACAAATGAGCAAGCAACACTTTTGACAAATTAATTGGCTAAGGTGTCATGTCACTTTCACATGAATAAGGGTATTTCGATCATTTCACCTCTTAGACTCGTGTCTATAAATATCCCGTAGAAAAAAGAATGGGGTACACTTTTCCTGGGGACAAAATACTTCTCTTTCTCTATTTTCTCCTCAAGTTTAGCTTTCCTGATATCTTATGTTTTTTCAGTATGACGAAGATGGAATCCGAATGACTAATGACTTAGCTCAGGCAAGTCTCCTGGATTACCTTTCCCCGCTCATTAAACATCTATCACTTGCTTTATCCTCTGACTCTTAAAAAGAGCATAGTTTGATCCAAGGTTTAAAAAACAGCTGTTATAACAGATTCGGACCTACCCCATTACGTTATAGACCGTTAAAACGCCCAGAAAATAACGGTCGTTATAACGAAAATAACGACCGTTATTTTCTGGAAAATTTTGTGAAAAAAAAGGCCATTATTTTTGTTATTTTCTGTTATACTCCGTTATTTTCTGTTATTTTCTATTTTTGAAATTTTAAAATTCAAAATTTGAATTTCAGCGACATTTTTTCCGTTATTTTCTATTTTTTCGTTATTTTCCATTATTTCTGTTATTTTCCCATTTTTTTCCATTTTTGCCCCTGAGCGTTTTTTTTCGTTATAACGGAAAAAACGGTAACGCCCCCAGTCCGTTATGCCTTTATAACGGTCCCCTTTAAACCTTGGTTTGATCAAATGTTGCATCAATGGGACACACCAGATGACCCCACACGAGATTATCAAGTGTCGGAGGATGTACCAAGAAAATTGAAGAGCTTAACATGCTTAATTTTTTGTTTAATTGATTACTACCTCACGAAATAAATGTAGAAATGGAGACGAAAGGTTTTTTTTTTTTTCTAATGTATCACCCTCGTTTATTAGGTAAATTAGAGTTGCATCCCTAGATCACAGAGTTTAGACTTGCCGCTCTCTTGATCATAACTTTACCCAAGTCTAAAAAAAAATGATGAAACTACCGCTCTTTCTTTAATTATTTTAAACTCTGTTTTGAATTAGATGGGTAATTTCATCATTTTCTACCAGACTTGGTTGAAGATAATGGTCCAAGTCTTAATTTTCCGAATCTAGAGAGGCATATCTAAATTGCTTAAGTAACAAGGGATGTAGGTCAAAAAATTCAAGAAAAAAAAAAGGATTAAACTCAATACCACCAGTATGAAAGAGGAGAAGTTCTATGTAGAAGTCTGTATCAAAATTTTGATGTAGAAGTCCCTCAAATTGCCATGTAGTACACTTTTTCAGGTTTTTCACTAGCCCACTGGATGTTTGGCCCACACCTTGGTTGACCTACACCAAAAATCATCGTGATTGGTAATTTCTAGCCATAGGATTCGAGCACTTTTTCATAATGGGCTTCATGAACAGGCTTATGGGTTGGTTCCGAGTCCATTATGAAAAAATGCTCAAATCCAATGGGTAGAAATCACCAATCAGACTATATTTAGAGTATAGGTCCACCAAGATGCAAGCCGGACATTCAGGTGGGCAGTGGGCCCAAAAAAGTGTACTACGTGGCAATTCGAGGGATTTTTCCATAAAAAATTTATACAGAATTATGTATGATAGACTTTTTACATGTAACAGTCGTGGTGTCACACACATGGTTTAAAAAACGGCCAGTATAACGAAAATAAAGGCTGTTATAGTCGATTCAGATATCCCCCGTCACATTTTGTACCGTTTTAACCCTCAGAAAATAACGACCATTCTTTTTGTTATTTTTCCATCATAACAAAAATAACGACAGTTATTCTCTGATAAAAATCTGTTAAAATAACACCCTTTATTTCTGTTTTCATCGTTATAAAGTTTTTTAAAAATTTGAATTATGGTACCATTTTCCCATTATTTTCTGCTATTTCCGTTATTTTCCATTTTTACCCCTGTACGTTACAATCCGTTATAACGGTCATTATAACAGAAAAAAAACGGTAACGCTCCCAGTGCATTATACCGTTATAACGGCCCCTTGTAAACCTTGGTGTCACACGAAAAAATAAAATTAAATAAATTAGGTAGAGTGTTACATCCCTAACATTTAGGATCGCGATCAAAAGTTCGATCCATGTAAAAAAAAAATAGTAAAAACGAGAAGGAACAACCATAGTACCGTAACGATTAGGACATAAAGTCGCAGCGTCGAGATCATGGGTGGAACCAAAGGGGCTGTCCCACACCCATGTGTTGGCTATGAAGTCATGAGATGTGCATGTGGATAGACCAAAAAAGCTAAGTGTTGCTTTAAGGGAACTAACAACCCCAATTTGCTTTAAATGACCTAATTTTCCTAAAGAACAAGCTTTGAAGCTTTTAGGTCAGAGATGTAGTTGCCCATGTTACTGGATCAAATCTGTGTCTCTTTCTAAGTTTTTTTCTTGACTTCCAATGAACAAAAAGAAAAGAGAGGATGAAGACTTATCTGAGAAGTAATTGAGAACTTTAATGACTGGCGTCAACCACAATCTGAGCCACATGGCACACTATTAGAGGATGCTGACCATATGGATGTATGGCCAATCCCTAGGTCGACCTACAAACCAAAAATCATCCTGATTTCTGATTTCCAACCTTTGGATCTTTGTACCCCAAATAATGGTCAGTAATGCTCAAATTCCATGATAAAAAATCAACCCATGGAAACTACTCCATTCCAATTCTTAGAAATCACTAATCAGGCTAATTTTTGGTTTGTATGTCCATCTAGGGTTGGGCCAAAATCCGTATGGTCAGTAATCTCTAAGAATATGCCACATGGCTCATATTGTGTTGCCGACGGGTGCCGGTTAGCAACGATTATACTCGTTTCATTGTCCCATGGAATGGTGATGGCTTTTTTGGGTTTGGGATTAATGATAAGAGGGGTTTGTACTAGAAAAGATTCGCTGGCCCCAGGTCACTTCATACTTTGAAGTCTCCCACCCAAAATGTCTGACACCGTGACACGTACCCCAATCCCTTAACCCAACCCGCCTTTGGTTAGTGGTTAACAAGGCGTACTTGTCAGACATTTTGGGGCCAGCGAATTTTTCTTAGGTTTGTACTATTTTAGTGGGTGGCCTATGCCAGGGCACTCCCTGACAAAACGTTTGTCAAAATCGGGTGAGAATTAATCTCAGCCATCGATATGAAGCATGGTGGATCTCAGCCATTCTTTATTGAAGCTAGAGAAGATAAGAAGGGGTATAAGACAACTGCTGTCACTTGTTATATAGATAAGAGTTGTTTATTACTTTAATGAGCTAGCTGACCACACTCACCAGATTATAGACTGTTCATGATATGGTTCACAGAACTCAAGCATATACAACGATCATACCGCATGTTCCATGACTAGCTGGCCTAGATGTGGTTGACGGGGAGGCAAAAAGTCTATACATTGGATGGTTAGGATCATCAGATCAACATGATTACTTAAGCCACTCTTCATCCTAAAGGAGGCCAATGGATGAATGGTTTGGGTTGATAGGTCTGCATAGGTTTATGGGATGGCTACACCGCCAACCTCTGAAATGCCCATTGTCTAAAGTCTCAGCTGATCCATCCCATCTCGAGGTTGTCTCACCCCTAGTTAGTAAGTTCTCGAATTATTCGTGAACCATATGAATTAAAAAAAAAAACTGTTTAGGAGAAGCTTCAGATGGTTGCGTTGAAAATGCTTTCTAGGAATTCTGTAGCAGCATTGTCCCTATTAAGGGGGCGGGGTGTTAATAGACTAGGTTGGACGGATGGGCTTTTACACCTAGCCAATTATGGACTTGGGCTGTATTTACTGGATTGGGCCAGAAGTTATTCTTAAGGCCCACAAAACTTTAGAGAAACACTAGCCATGGCCTGGCCCATGGTAGGTTTCTATCGCCACATAGACGGTTGACGCAAATTGTGTAGCCAATATAGAAAAGCCATCTTTTTATCTTTTTTGGATAATAAGCTGGGGTTAGGCTGATCCCTACCTGATATATTCAAAGGGCCGGGCTCTAGGGACCGGCCTTTTTTGACCGGTTCCCATTACAGGACACAATATGAGACACGTGGCACAATCTTAGAGGACTCTGACCATATGGATGTTTTTTGGCTAATGTGGACCTACAAATCAAAAATCAGCTTGATTAGTGATTTCAAACCTTTGGATCTTTGTACCTCAAATACTGCTCAAATTCAGACAGTTGAGATCAACCCATGAAAATAAGTCCAATCCAATGCCTATAAATCGCTAATCAGGCTGATTTTTGGTTTGTAGGTCCACCTAGGGATTTGCCAAACATCCATACAGTGAGAGTCCTCTAATAGTGTGCCACGTGGCTCATATTGTGTCCTGTAACGAGAGCCGGTTACAAAAGGCCGGTCCCTCGACCCCAAGCCATATTCAAAAAGAGGCATTACATCCTAGTACAGATCCTACCATATGCATCGTGCCGAACTCCTTGTGACGAGGAAGAAAGTAAACTATACAATCATCGGCATGGCTACTGGTAGCAAAGAGCATCAGCAGCTCTATTTGTTTCTCTATATACATGATGAATAGAAAGCCAATTGAAACGACCCATCAAATCTTTATTTAGACTTCAGAATCTTACTCCAAGTAAGAGAGCATTTTTAGTAAAATGCATTTTGGACAAAGAAGCTTCTCTTTGGTACTACTTAAAGATTCTGAAGTCAACCAAGGACATGATTTGCAAGTTCAGTTGATTTACTATATGGGTATGATGTGTAGAGAGAAACTAATAGAGTTGCTGATGCTCTATCTACCTTTTGTTGTGATGTTGATTGTATTGTTTTCTTCCTTCCCTTCCCGAGGAGTTGGATATAACATAAGTCGGCATGATGCATCAACTAGGATTTCTACTTAAGATGTAAAGACTTTGTTTGAATATATCTGGTAGGGTCAGCCCAACCCCAGCTAACTCTTCAAAAAAATACCTGAGTAGTGATTTCTAAGCGTTGGATTGGAATCATTTTCATGGGTGGTTGATTTTTAGCCATGGAATTTGAGCATCATTAACCGTTATTTTGGGTACAGAGATCGAGAGGTTTGAAATCACTAATCAGGCTGATTTTTTGGTCTGTAGGTCCACCTATGGATTGGAAAAACCATGGTTTAAAAAAATGGCATTTTAACGGTTTTAATGGTTGTTAAAACGGTAACGCACGTTAAAAACCATTTTTACACTCGGAAAAAAAAATGTCCATTTTTTCGTTTTAACAGCCATTAAATTTTGGAAAATTTTGTGAATAGGCGGTAAATTCTAGTTTCTTTTTTTTTTAATTTTGAACTTTGGCGTCATTTTTTCTGTTTTTTACGTTAAATCCGTTGAATTCTGTTTTTTCCATTTTTGCCCCTAGCCGTTTCAATCCATTTTAATGGTAACGCCCCCAGTCCGCTACACCGTTAAAACGGCCTCCGTTAAACCTTTGGACAAGCATCCATACGGTCAGCGTTCTCCAAGAGTGTGCCATGTGGCTCAGATTGTAGGCGGTCAGCAAAGTTCTACTCGTTGCTGAACTTTCGACGGTTGAAGTGTTGGTTGGTGGAACACTTGAACTGGTAAGATCCCTTGAGACGTTCTTCCTTGTTGAACCCAAAGAGACCCATGGGTTTGTTCACGAATGAATCATATTCTCCTTCGAACCTACATCAAGCAATACTCTTCTTCTGCTATTTCCAGACCATTTTCCGCAATTCATCAACTTCTATCACAATCTTGTAACACCTTTTCCAGACCTCCTAAATTGACAAAGAAGGCAGAAGAAGAACGCAAGGCTCTGAAAATTCTAGACCTCATAACCCCAAAAACCACTGGCACCCAACTGTGTCGAAACCATCTCCGCCTCATACAATCTTGTATGCAGGACTTGGTAGAAACACAACAGTTGGTGCAGAGTTCCGATTCTGCAAAATCGACAGAGACTCCCCCAAATGTGCTCGTTGAAATTCTTGATAGAGATGTTTCTTGGAGGTTTATGTTTTTCCGAATGCACGAGGAAGGAATGAAGACAGACGCGAGTACTCTTTCTTGTGCTTTGAGTTCGTGTGGGTCGGTACGGGCTCTGGATTCTGGGCTGCAACTTCATTGCTTAACAATCAAAACTGGGTTTGATTTGTATGTATATGTTGGGAGCTCGTTGATCAGTTTGTATGCAAAATGTGGGAAGTTGGAGAATGCTTATCAAGTGTTCGAAGAAATGCCTGTTAGGAATGTTGTTTCATGGACAGCAATTATTTCAGGCTTTGCACAACACTGGCAAGTTGAGATGTGTTTGGAGCTTTACCATCGAATGAGATGTTCGACTTGGAAGCCCAATGATTTCACTTTCACTAGTCTACTGAACGTGTGCACTGGCTGTGGTGCTCTTGGACAGGGAAGAAGTGCTCACTGTCAAACAATTCAGATGGGTTTTGATTCACATACCCATGTCACTAATGCTCTTATCTCGATGTACTCTAAGTGTGGGAATATCCCAGACGCGTCTTACATCTTCAAAAAGATGCGAAGAAGAGATCTTATATCGTGGAACTCGATGATTGCAGGATACGCCCAACATGGGCTTGCCGAGCAAGCTATAAACCTCCTTAAAGAAATGGAGAAACAGAATATAAGACCCGACGCCATCACTTTCTTGGCATCCTCTCATCATGTCGTCATACAGGTCTTGTAGAGCAGGGTCGTCTCTGCTTCAATTCGATGCTTCAACATGGGGTGGAACCAGAATTAGACCATTACTCATGCATTGTGGATCTTCTAGGCCGAGCAGGGTTGCTGGACGAGGCTAGAGAGTTCATCAAGAAGATGCCCATCTATCCCAATGCAGTTATATGGGGCTCACTACTTTCTTCTTGCAGGCTTCATGGGAATGTTTGGGTTGGAATTCAGGCTGCAGAGAGCCGGCTATTATTGGAACCAGGTTGCGCTGCAACCCATGTGCAGTTGGTGAATCTATATGCCAGTGCAGGGTGCTGGGACCAGGCAGCGAGAGTGCGGAAGCTAATGAAAGATAAAGGGCTGAAGACGAATCCTGGGTTTAGCTGGATTGAAATCGGGAATGAGGTTTACAGGTTTAGAGCAGAAGACAGGTCAAATGCCAGAGTAGATGAGATCATTGCTGTGGTTGATAGTTTAGCAGACAACATGCGAAGTTGCTATGTGCCTAAAATACTTGAAGAAGGGTTTGATCTATGATTCATATGCAGCGATATAATTTGGAACTGGGTTTGGTCTCAAAATGGTTTTACACCATCAGATGATAGAAAAAAGAAAAGGAGGTTTGGCTGGTTTTACATGAAGAACTGCTAAGGACTCCTCAACAATACAAGATCCACAACAGCCAAAAGTGAAGTGGGAATTGCAGCTCAATCCAGATCACATGTAATGGTAAGTTAGCTTCACATCTCTAAACACACTTATGCTAACCATCCTCATACGAGCAAAGGAAGGGGTCCATGCATGGGCAGGAACCCTGCGTTGGAGATGGAACTCCTTTGCCAAAAACTAGACCAATTGATGACTAATGAGTGTGCTAGAAACTGGATTGGACCATCCAATTCAACTGGTGAATCAGTGCAAATCTGGTTCAGGTGAACACTGACCCAGAATTTTATAATAAAAAAACTCTCAATCATTAAAACTGTTCGAACAGGAGGTTTAAACTGGAAAAATGGGTCAACTGTTCAAAGTGCACCCTTTTATTTTATTTGATTTTTGATTATTATAGAATTTATTTTGAAGGCTCAGGCTCGAGGACCCCCTTTTTCTGACCCCTCATTGGAGTCGGGCTCTCGGCCGTGGATTCCAATAATCCAATGGTGGTTGATAGCGCTGAGCTGGCATTCACTGAATGAAAAAAGTGAATGCCAGCGCAGCACTTTAAACCACTGTTTGATTCTCAGAATCCACGGCCAGAGCCTGACTCCTGAGAGGGGGTCAGAAAAAGGGGGGGCCTCCTGTGCCCAAGCCTTTTTTTGAAAGGTACATGCCAAAAAATTACAAACCAGCCTAAGAGGTCGAGATGACCTGCAAAGGACTAAAACCACAAAACAAAGCTGGACACAGCAATAAAACAACCTAACAACCTTCTCTCAAGGACACAAGATCTCAATGAAATTCGAAATCATCAAAGAAAAGACCTCTACATTCTTTAAAAGCTTTAGACCATAGGTACATACAGGCCCTTGATGTTGAGAATAACAGCAGCCACCTCTTCTTCCTTGCCTTCAAAAGTTCTGCGACTTTTCTTCTTCCATAGACCCCAACATACCGCAAAAGGCAGAATCCGCCAAAACACTCACCCACTAGAAGAAAAGGCAAAGATATGCCACCCAAAAATTAGTTTTAAGTTTTAACAAGGAACCCGGCATCACCCAGAAACTGATTCCTGGCTGCTCTTTGCTTTGCTGAACATTGTAGCCACCTGATCTTTCAATTTCGTGTCACACTTCTTTCACTTGTTTAACACTAGTGGGTGCCCCGTGCCATTGGCACTCCTCGACAAAGAATTTGCCAAAATCAGGTGAGTGGCGGAGATCCACTGTCCATTTGGGGGAGGATTAGAGGAGGTATAAGTAGGGAGACAACCAATGTGTTTTGTTATATAGAATAGGGCCCATGCCCACGGCTCTCTCCGACAAAAGTGTTTGTAAAAATTGGGTGCATTTGGCACTCAAACGGTATAACGGACTGGGGCATTACCGTTTTTTCCATTATAACGGCTGTTGTAATGGATTGTAATGCACAGAGGGAGAAATGGGAAAATAACAGAAATAACAAAAAATAACAGTGTCAAAATTTAAATTTTGAATAAATGAAGGTCAAATGAGGCGGATGAGTGCCTGAAATCTAATTGTTCACATTAGATCGATGGACTTGATCTCAACCACTCTCTATCTAACCGTCCACATTAGATGGATGGATAAGATAAGATAATACAACTGAGTTGTCGTGTTATATGCGTTGGTGGCCCGTGCCCACGGCACTTTCTGACAAAGTGTTTGTCCAAATCGGATGGGAGTTAATCTCAGCCATCGATATGAAGCATAGTGGATCTCAGCCACTCATTATTGAAGACATATAAGATAAGAGGGGGTGTAAGAAAACCAGTCACCTGTTATATTGATAATGGGTGGCCCGTGCCCTCGGCAATCCCCGTCAAAGTATTTGCCAAAATCTAATGTGAATGGCTGAGATCCGCCATCTATTTAGGGTATAAGATCTCGGCCCTTCTTTGTTGAAACAGATAAGAGGGGGTATAAGTGGGGAGACAACTTCCCTATTTTGTTATATAGATAACTGAAAATTCCAACCTCTTGCAGGAGTTTAAGGGTGCCTATCCAATTCCATCAAGTCTCTGATGTGCCCATAACTTAGCTTTGTGGAGGAAATATAAGGGGATCATTGTATCACAGTTCATAGATTTCTTCTATGCATGGTTTAAAACGACCATTATAACGGATTCAGACCTCCCACATTACGTTATGTACCGTTTTAATGCTCAGGAAATACCAGTTTCTTTTTAAAATTTGTTATATTTTCCGTTATAAAGTTTATTGAATATTTGAAATTCGAATCTTGAATATTTGAATTTTGGCGCCTTATTCCATTTTTGCCCGTGCGTTACAATCCGGTTAAGGACCTAACGACAGTTTCTTGGAAGGTTGCAATGAGCTTAAGGGGCAAGGGAATCTCTGGGGTTTGGCTTCCGATACAAGAAGAAATCTCAGGAATTGTTAGCATCCTCTAGATCAGATCATGTAGGGCCCCTTGTATCTTGTACTTGCTTTATAACTTGGAGATTAATAAATCTGATTGCCACATAATACGTTTTTTTTCAAAAAATCGTAAAGTTTGGGTATTATCTATTATCTATACTAAAGCTCGGCAATACTAAGGTGGCGCTCTCTACATCTTTTTTACATCGTTTTTTTCAAAAATACCTATATTCATTCTTTGAACCAAAATTAATGTTACCTTTTGAAACCTTCCCTTCTCCAAAACGTCTTCTTTTGGACCCTTCCTTCTCCAAACCATTTCTTCATCAACCAAGATCATCTCTTCTTCTCCTTAAATGCCTCTTTAGTCTTTACAACTTCTTCTTTCCCTAAAACTTTTCTTTACATCTTCTATTTCCAAAACGTCGCACCATTCCCCAATTATTTCATAAAATCTCTCCATCAGTTTTTAAAACGTCACACCATTCCCTATTTATTTCTAAAATCTCTTCATCAGTTTTTAAAAACGTCTCTATAAATATTATTTGATTTCCTTCCAAAAAACTATGTCTCATTCTCACCATGTGCCCACGAAATAAATCCTCTTTTATCAATTCCCTACTTTCCACCCGACGCATCCACTAAGATTAGATTATCTGGTGAGGAAAGATTTGAAAATCGCCATAAAAGTCGGTACGAGCGTTGATCTTGCATAGAGAAAGATGATGAAATTTGGGATTGGGACTTTCAAAAAACCTACGTCTCATTCTCATGCGCCATCGAAAGAAATCCTTTTTATCTATTCCCTACTCTCCACCGACGAGTCCACTAAGATTGGATTATCTAGTGCAGGATGCTCTAAAAATTGCCATTAAAATTGGTCCGAGCATTGATGCAGTAGAGGAGGAGGATGAAGTTTAGGATTGGGATAACAATGTACAAAAACTGATGGTGCTGCAAGCATCATGTTTCCTCCACTAAGCAATAATTAGATGCATTGTCTTTGATCATTGAGCTGCTTTAGTAGATTGGTTCTTTGGTTATAAATTCTTATCTTTGATAAAAACAAAGGGACATACAAGGAGTAAACTTGGTTCAAGTCTTTCACCTCCCCTCCATTACCAGTACGTCATTACTATTAGATGTAGAATTGCTTCTCTATACTAAATCTTCTCTTCCTTATTTGTTTTTTTGGGAGGAGGGATGGAGAGAGAGGAATGAAATATTCCTTATCCTAAATCTTCTCTTCCTTAGTTGTAAAATGAGATAATTAAATATTAGCAATTCTATCAAGATAATGAAATACCACCGTTTTTTAACTGACATCTTAATAAAGAGAAGGCTCTAGACGGTTAGATCCGTTCTGTTCAGGATGCCAAGTGGATGCCGTTCCACGAGTAAAACTTTGATGACAGGGCACAATATGAGCCACGTGGCATACTCATAGAGGACTCTAACCGTATGGATGTTTGGCCATTCCCTAGGTGGACCTACAACCAAAAATCAGCCTGATTAGTGATTTCTAGGCGTTGGATTGGAATTGTTTTCATGGGTTGATTTTAATTGTGGTAATTTGAGCATAATTAACAATTATTTGAGGTGCAAAGATCCAAAGGTTTGAAATCATTAATCAAGCTGATTTTTTGTTTGTAAGTCCACCTAGGGATTGAAAAAACATCCATAGGGTTAGAGTGTGCCACATGGCTCATATTGTGCCCTGTCATCAAAGTTTTACTCCCAATCCACATTCTTACTCTTTATTGATTATACTAGACAATAGTCAAATCTAAAAGATTACACAGAATTTGGATAGCCTCGGGCAAGACACTAATGGGCACCGTGCTGGATATCGGTACCCACACCATGAGATCACTACTCTTTGTGGTATATTGAATTCCAAAAAGTCCTTCAAATAGCCACATAGGTTCCATTGGCCCCTGATTATTTGGCCCACACTGTGCTGGACCTCCTCGCCAAAAATGAGCGTGATTTATGATTTCTAGCAGCAGGATTTGACCAATTTTTCATCATGGGTTTCATGAACAAGCTAATGGGTTGGTTCAATGCCATGATGAAAAGTGTTCAAATCCAATGGCTAGAAATCACCAATCAAACTGCCATGTGTTAATGAATTCCAGTGTTTATAGACAACCCATTATCGTCAATGATGATTATAGTCTATAGACCACATATTCCCCTTCAATTTTTTCTCTTTTTAAGGTGTCCAAGGTCCCCAACCCAAAAAAGAGATAAACAGTTGGATCGGACCCATTGCAAAGGAGTAAATATATCCCTCAATCAATAAAAAAAAAACCATCAAAATTGAAACTATTTTGGCGAGTAGAACTTTCTTGGCGGACCTCCGTGACCACGTTATGATCCACGTGGCACACTCTTAGAGACCACTAACCGTATGGATGTTTGGCCCATTCCTAGGTGGACCAGACCCAAAATCCCAAATTAGCCTGATAGTGATTTCAAACCTTTGGATCTTTGTACCCCAAATAATGCTTAAATAGAAATAACCAATCAAGCTACTTTTTAGTCGTTAGGTCCACTTAGAGTTGGGCCAAACATACATACAGGCTACAGCCAATGACCTTTACAGTGTGCCATGTGTCCAACTTTAGTTGCACCCACATATCAAGGTTTAAAAAACGGCTGTTATAACGAAAAAATGGCCGTTATAAGAGATTCGGACCTCCCCGTTACGTTATGTACCGCTAAAATGCCAAAAAAATAACGGCCGTTATTTTCTATTTTTTTCCATTATAACGAAAATAACGACCATTATTTTCGGGGAAAAATGTGAAAAAATGGTCATTTTTTTTTTGTTTTTTACCGTTATTTTCCGTTTTTGAAATTCAAATTTCTGTTATGTTATTTCAGCGCCATTTGTTATGTTATTTCTGTTTTTGTCCCTGAGCGTTTTTTTCGTTATAACAGCGGAAAAAATGATAACGCCCCCAATCCGTTATACCGTTAGAATGGCCCCCTTTAAACCTTGCCACATATAACAAAAGCCAGGAATCAAATTTCTCTCTCCCTCTCTCAATATTCAACTGGCCAGCAATCACAATATTACATTTTTAGTGTTAAATGACTAGACTTTCTTTTTATTATGTTTTAAAATTTTAATTTATTTCTCACCATCACAATATAATTCTACGATATTAATTGCAAATATTTTATACAAATGAAATGACCTCAACAATTTGATTGCATTACTTTCGAAACATTTATGTCCATATAATTATATATTAAGATAATCCTTAATTATAAGTAACTTTGGTATTATTTTACAATAATATGTGACTTCAGCATTCTTTTAGAATAATATTATTATATCCGTGTTCTAAATATTTCATTATTTTTTATAGGAAAGTTTTTATAAAAATTATTGGGAAAAGAATTTGGGGCCTCAACGGTATTTTTACAAATGAAATATCCTCGTGAGAAAAGGTTGGTGAACATGAAGTGTCCAGTAATACCATTGAACAAAGTTCAAGTTATCATCCTTCATCAAAAAAGATTTGCAAAGAATTAAATTATAAGGATCAAATTAATGTATACAGTCATGATAAATAATTAAACATATTTATTTGTATTTTTATTTTAATTTTTACTTATACAAGATTAAAAGACGTTGATGCGGGTTTTCTACGATTGCTTTATTTATAATATTTTAATTTAATATTAATAGTGTGATAACTAATAAAATTATATGACATATGAATTGTTGGTTTTATTTCTTTATATTAAATTTTTTTAATACAATTTCTGTATGTGGTTTTATAATTTATTATCTTAATTCTTCGACCGTGTTTTAGCACAGGTTGTAATAACTAGTGAATGTATTATACGCGAACTTACTGACAGTGGGCCCACCAGATATGAAATCTGAATTGAGTTCAATGATCCCACATCGTAAAGGTTCTTCTGTGTTACCCAATAAACAAAGGGTGTTCCATGTCATTTTCAGGTCTAAGAGGGTATCATTACTTTCAAGGGAACGACAGGATACTCCCGTGATATCATACTTAAAAAGAGTATTGAGATTAAGTCTTCCCTGAACGCATGATTCAACAAAAAATGGGTCCAATCAAACTGATCAGATGATCCTAACCATACATTAGCCGGGCAACTGCTGCCTATAGATTTTCAGACCTTGCAAAAAATGCAATTGATGGGATTGATAGGATCATTTGAAGGGTTGATCTTTGTCCAAAAGATACACTATTTTGAGGGGGGGACATAAGTTGGACGGTTTTGATTGGATTGATGAGGATATGCACCTAGTGTAGGGTACCCTCATTCCCATTAGTCAACGTGAAGAGTTAGTTGATGGGTCAAAGGATGAAAATCAATCAACCTGCCCTGCCCGGACACTCAGCTGGGGAATGCCGTTCAAACTCAGTTACGATATCCTCTCCTATACAATCTCCCTACTTACCTACCCGTTCGATCTGCCGGGCACCTTCCCATCAATAGGATGGTTAGAATCTACTGGTTGGTTTGTCTAGATCAATGAACATGTGTGGGTCCAGATGGTCTATGCACACAACCATTGACTTCTCTAAAATAAAGTAAAAGACACCCAAAACACAACTACTGAAACGGCACACTACCACCTAACTCATTCTTTAAGATGAACCTTCACACAGTGAAGAACATAAATACATCTTCCCAAATCCATTTCTCTCACAGTCTGAGAACACAAATCTGCTCTTCAACAATGGATTCCTCTAAATTTATCGTCTCCCTTCTCTTCCTTCAAGCTTTCTTCTTCCTTCTTTCATCAACCCAAGCAGCTCCAACAAACTCGAACCTCTTTCGCGAGTACATTGGAGCAGAGTTCAACAATGTCAGATTCCCCGACGTACCCATTAACCCCAACGTCGACTTCCATTTCATTCTCTCTTTTGCCATCGACTACACCACTTCGTCGCCTCCTTCCCCCACTAATGGTAACTTCAATGTCTTTTGGGATTCGGACAACCTTAGCCCATCCCAAGTCTCTTCCATCAAGAGTGAACACCCGAACGTCAAGGTCGCTTTGAGTTTGGGAGGTGATAGTGTTGGCGGCGGCTACGCTTACTTCAACCCTTCTTCAATCGATTCTTGGGTTCAAAATGCTGTTTCTTCGCTCACGAAGATCATCAATGAGTATAATTTGGATGGTATAGATATCGACTATGAGCACTTCCAGACTGATCCTGATACCTTTGCGGAGTGCATCGGACGCCTTTTAACAAGCCTCAAAGGGAATGGGGTCATCTCCTTCGCTTCTATAGCACCATTTGATGACGACGAAGTTCAAAGTCATTACTTAGCCCTGTGGAGGAGCTATGGGCATCTTATAGACTATGTCAACTTCCAATTCTATGCCTACGATAAGGGGACAAGCGTGTCTCAGTTCTTGACATATTTTGGCACCCAGAGCTCTAATTATAGAGGGGGTAAGGTGTTAACCAGCTTCATTAGCGATGGGAGTGGCGGTTTGTCTCCAGATGACGGCTTCTTTACCGCTTGCAGTAGGCTCAAGAGTCGGGGAGAACTTCATGGTATCTTCATATGGTCTGCAGATGACTCAAAGGCTAACGGTTTCCGTTACGAGAAGCAATCACAAACATTGCTCGCGAGCCCCCACTAGTCTACTTCTATAGAAACATCCGAGCTTTGTATTTACGTGTTTATAGCATTGTAGTGTTCCTCATGTTCACGTCGCGTATCTCGTTCTGTATTATGCGTTAATAAGAAGGGTTAAACTTAATTGGCTAAACGCGTTTTGTAGCTCACTTCTCGAATCCTTTAATATTATACACATGTATTGAGAAACTAACAGGGCGGCAGATTTTTAGTAGTTTGGCTTTATCATGCTAAATCCTCACTCCTTACCGCCTGATATTGTTTTAATTGCAAGTGAGAATGCTTCTCGATGCATTTACAAAAGATTGGAATTGCCTTTGATTAATTTATCTGGTAAGGGTCCCGACTAACCCTAGCTTTTTTTTCACTATATTTTTGTCTTTATAAGAACAAGAACCATCTCATATGTGATTAGCAGAATATCACGTCAATTCTATGTTCATGTAACGTTGTGGTCTGTATCGATGAGCATGTCCACCAGCCAGACCAACCAGATGGGTGGCATAAGTTTCATACTAACGGCACGTCCGCTTTTAAGAGAATCTCCAACCCTACCCTAAACACTTTTAAGTAGGGTAAAAAAATCTCTCCCTTTCCTAAAACTAAGTTCTCAAATGGTCCACCCTAAACTCTACCCTTCCCTAAATATAAAAACATAAAAATCAAAAAAACACTTCCCTCTTTTTTTCTTCCATTTTTTTCGTCTTTTTTCCCTCCATTGAAAAGAGGAGGACATGGGTGGCATTAAGTGAAAAGAGGGAAAGGGCATATGTGGAAAGGGGGAACACATTTTTAGAATCTCTTTAAATCCTACCCTAAACTTTAAGGTAGAATTTCAGGTTACCCTACAATATTAGGGTAATGTTGAAGATGCGTTTTTTTAAGTTTTCCATCCTAATTTAGGGCAGGGAAGGTAGTTTAGGGTAGGGTTGGGGATGCTCTAAGAGTAGCAAGGAATATCCCCTCCTTTCCCATCATCAAATCCCTCACCAGGATTCTTAATTAACCTAGCTCTTGTGCAATGAATTCTGCAATTATTTACACCAAAACGTTCATGCTCATTATAGAAGCTTAGCAAAACATAAATCATCTGGAACTATTCATATGTGTGCGACATGCACGTAGAGATGGCAACGAAGTACAAACTTTAGTACCGCACCGCACTACAAAACACACTAAGCTAACTTTGAACTTACTGGTTCTAAGGGTCCCCACCAACAAATGATGGACAAGGGCCAGACCAACATCAATTTAATATCAGCTCTGAATATTCTCTCAGCTGAACAAAACCTATATCGTCCAGAACTACTCCCATGTACGTGACAAGCACATAGAGATGATCGTGGCGCAGTATGAAACATACTAAGCTAATTACAAACTAACTAAACAAAAGACCTTGGGAAGATGAGAAACCAAAGAGCTTGGTTTTACACTGCCGTTTGTCTTTCACAAGATCCACAACAGCTAAAAAATAAAATCCAACAGCTCTTGGAGTAGGTCAACATCAATTTAATCAGCTCTGAATATTCTCTTAACTGAACAAAACCTACTCGCAAATATTGCGCAACATGCACGTAAAGATGGCAAATAAGTAAAAGCTTTTAGTACTGTGCCCCCGCAGTACAACACAACAGTAAGCTAACTACAAAAATAAATAGTTCTAAGGGACCCCACCAACAAATGATAGATAAGGTATAATACTTACTTGGAAACAAAAGTGCTTGGGAACATCAGAAACCAAAGAGCTTGGTTTTTACACACTGCCGTTTGTCTTTAAAAAAGATCCACAACAGCCAAAGGTAAAACTGCGTACAGCTCAACCTATGTCAGACCAACATCAATTTAATCAGCTCTGAATATTCTTTTAGCTAATACATATAGTTTGAAGCCACCATACTAACTTTATCGAATCATGACCTCTATTTTGTTTCTAGGGAGAACACTTGAGCCACCAAAAAATACCCTTAAGTGGGACTTACAAAGTAAAGTGTGTCAGTATATGTAATGGAAAATGCTACCCCACGGATAATCGGACAAAATTATGTGCAGTCGAGGCTATTGACCATTGGATTCAAAAGATCCCCGGTCCATCAGACAACAACTGCAAAGGGTAAAATAGTGATTGCTTAACAGTATAGCCAACTGTCCATTTCTTATTGTTTTCTCATCTCAACGATTATCTCAGGGTGAAAAGCCAAGGTATTACGCATGCGTGAATTCCAATCCAATCATGTTTATGACATGGGCTCACCATGTGTATTATTGTAAGGACTATGGTTTAACTACCACATTCAAGTAAAGGATATAGTACTATTGTGCTATAATACCTGTCCAATCCTCACATTTTATAATGAACTAAGAGGCTATGGTAACCTCATTCACATTAGTCAGAAACATATGAACCTTTGAAATATCCCCATAATCCATTGTAGATAGGTAAAAAATGGAATCAATTGCCCTGCGCTGCCGAACGAGCAGCTTAGGAACGTCGTTTGAACTTGGTTACGATCCTATCTTACTAGATACAAATCATATTTCACAATGTATTCCTATTAATAACACAAACACAAAACATGGAACTCAATGTGTAATGCAAGGGCAACATTTTGTACAAATTTAGCTACCTGTCCGATCTGCTTCACACATTTCCATCGATGTGATAGGTAGTCAAAGGTTAAATTTGGGTCTGTGGCCCAATTCAAGAGCTGCCTAATCAACTGGATGGCCTGAAGCCTGGAAAAGAATGTGCAGCACATGTAAGTCCTGACAGTCTATACAAAAATATTCTCTGTCGGACTTGTATTTGATAATAGCCTTGAATTAAAATAAACCAATGATACCCCAACACACTAATGAAATGGCATACAAACCACAAATTGTCCTCACATACAAGTGCAGCAGTATATAAATGCATCTTCCCATACCCATTTCACTCATAATCTTCATTGCAAATCAACTATTCTTCAACAATGGATTCCTCTAAGCTTCTCATCTCCCTCTTCATCCTTCAAGCTCTATTCATCTCTTATTCATCAACCCAAGCAGCCCCATCAAATTCCAAGCTCTTCCGAGAGTACATCGGAGCTGAGTTCAACAACGTCAAATTTTCCAGTGTACCCATTAACCCCAACGTTGACTTCCATTTTATTCTTTCCTTTGCCATTGACTACACCACCTCTTCATCTCCCTCCCCCACCAATGGTCACTTCAACGTGTTCTGGGACTCTGACAACCTCAGTCCTTCCCAAGTCTCTTCCATCAAGAGGGACAACCCAAACGTCAAGGTAGCTTTGAGTCTGGGAGGCGATAGTGTCGGCGACGGCTATGCTTACTTTGATCCTTCTTCAACAGATTCTTGGGTTGGAAATGCTGTTTCTTCACTCACAAAGATCATAAAAGAGTATCATTTGGATGGTATCGATATTGACTACGAGCACTTCAAGACTGACCCTGATACTTTCGCCGAGTGCATCGGACAGCTTTTGACAACCCTGAAAGAAAATGGGGTCATTTCATTTGCTTCTATAGCTCCCTACGATGACAGGCCAGTTCAGAGCCATTACTTGGCCCTGTGGAGGAGGTATGGGAAACATATAGACTATGTCAATTTCCAATTTTATGCATATGATAGCGGAACAAGTGTATCTCAGTTTATAAAATACTTCGAGAACCAGAGCTCTAATTATAAAGGGGGTAGAGTTTTAGCCAGCTTCATCAGCGATGGGAGCGGTGGTTTATCTCCAGATGGTGGTTTCTTTACCGCTTGTAGTAAGCTCAAGAGTCAGGGAAAACTCCATGGTATCTTCGTCTGGTCAGCAGATGACTCCAAGGCGAGTGGTTTCCGTTACGAGAAGCAATCACAAGCACTGTTGGCAAGCCCACACTAATCTTCCTTCACTACAAGTGTTTCATCTAGTATATGTGTGTTAATAAGAAAAGTTACACATATATGTGACACCATGGTGCTCTACTTCACTTTATATTGTTGTCTTGCATCTTATGTCTCTATAAGAAATGTTATACTCAGTGTACCATGTTCATGTAACATGCAGTGTAGTACTTCTTCAGTTTAAATACTCGCCCTGTGATTTGTGTTTGCAAGAAATGTTCTACTTCTTCCAAAAGCACAGTTCAAGTGAGATGGTGATAAATTGACCATCTTAGGGTGGCTACTAACAGCATTAACTGATATGTTAGTTGCTACCATAGTTAATGGAAGTTGCAGTAAATAAAGGGATTGCAACAATCTTCTAAGACAAAGGTCTCGATGCCTTATTTTAAGACTGTTGCCGTGATATTAAAAACATCAGTCAGTGTTGCAATATCCTTCCAACACAATAAAACTGAATTCATTGCTCTAATTATAATAGTGCCAACATATCACGATGTTTGATATCTCAGCAGCATATCGCCATTGAAGTCATTTTACCGCTGTTATATACTTCAGAACTTCAGCACTAAACAGAATTGAATGCCGAAATAGGATTCATGTTCCTGACCCCAAACATTTGGGATAGGCATACGTGATTATGATAAAAGTCAACTTGAAAGAGAGACATGCTCAGGAACCTTAAAATCAACTTCAAAATATGCCACATTTAAGTCCAAATGTAATATTTGTTGCAATCCTAGAAATCCTCACCCTATTATATATCTCCACGCAAAGCCCACCAAGTGATCTGGAAGAAAGAAATAATTCTGCTTACTGAAGAACTCGCATTGAAATTTGATTATTGAGACAGAAGCTTCTGTTCTTCACAAGGACAGCAGTCATTGCCTCAGTCTGCGAAGGGAACTGCACAAGTGCCATTCTAATGGGGTCCGGAAATGACTGCCTGCAGCAAAATTTCAAAAGTCGGCCTATAAGAGACATGCTCGTAGCGAGCAAAACTTCAAAGCCTTAATCGTGATGCAAAAGACTGAGCATTAACCTGAGAAACAACTGGATGTTGGAAGCATTGAAATCGCAACCAGACAAGAAGCGTTCTACATCCTCTGGGAGTGCATTGCGAGGAATTCCTTGCAGTAACACCTGACACAAGCAACCATCGTAAAATGGATTTCAGTTCAAGAATGCAGGCAAAAACCCAAAAAATACTGTAAAAATGATATATCAAGTATATTCACTCTGTAACTGCCAAAGAGATATTATGCGTAGATGTGTACCAGCCAATATATTTGAGATATATCTTTTGTACCCCCTTACACCTCTTTAACAACATACCAGACCAGCTGCTACAACGTAAACCTATCCACCAAAAATTACAAAGATAGGACTGAGCCAAATCAAATTGATCAAAGATGAGGTCAGTCTGACCATTCCATTCTAGCCACAATAACATAGACTGGCTTAAAGTTCAGGTTGACCAAGGATTCAGATCCAGGATAGTGCTAAAAGGGGTTACCATCAAGGATAACACCTCACTGTATACAAAGTATGTGCTTTGTTGTTCAAACAAGTAAACTGGCAGTATCGATAAGGAGGTAGGTAGGTAGGTAGGTAGGTAGCTAATGTTTTTTACCTCATAATGCAAAATTTAGTCCACTAGCAGTCCCAATCGAACTCCATGGCTAATTCCCTTCACACTTTTATTTAGTAGGTATCCTTCAATCAAGGTGTTATCCTGGTAATACTCCAGGAAAAATTAGCCAGAATAACCTAAGATCCTGATTCTTTCTCCCTTCACTGGATTAATAACATAATGTCTAGAGAGTGTGGAAAAAGAGTCCTTACTGCTGAGAAACATGATGGGAGCAATCTTCCCTTTTCTCCAACAAGCCCAGGTTGGTTTTACACAGAATTTTGATCTTAAGTTTTGACATTGTTATCTTCATAGCTTGATTATCATATTAGGAAATGTTAAAATACATGGATTTTAACTAATATAGTCTAAGTATATTAGACATATCCTCAAGATGACCAACTTGTCAAAACTCAAAACCAGTTATCTTAGAAGACTTAAGGATGGTTGTTTCGACCATCCCCAGTTGCCATAAATACATTTCATTGGTTAATCATAGACAGAAGTGTGAGCTGCCACATTGTTTCCAAAGGGCCTTGTTTCTCTCCCTTCATGTTTGAAGTTCCTAGACTCTTAGGTGCTTGCAGAAAAACCATCTCTCCCGGTACTGGTTTTGCTCTTTTCCTTCTCAATATGTGGCATTCTGGTTCTGATGGTGATCACTACACACCCAACAGCATATTTTGTAACCTCCCCAATTCCTCAATTAGAATATGCTCAACAGTTCGAGCCTTTGAGGACAGTCAGTTTTCCTCTTCTCATGGATTGCTGCATGAGGATTTGATTCTGTCGACTGTACGACAAGATCATGTTTGTTGGATGACCTAAAGATGCCAAGGCACAACCAAATTCTCAGACATAATTGAAAATCCAAGGATTGCCTGAGCATTACCTATTCATTGAACAGTTATTGTTAGAGAATATATATCATAATAAGTTGTGTGAGATACACCATATCATTATTGGTTTATCTTATCACAAGATTAGGATAATATATTAGGATTAGATTTGATTGAGAGATTATAGGGTCTCAATCCTATTGGACTCTTGTAATGCTCTATCAATTAAGATTAGATTTGATTGAGAGATTATAGGATCTCAATTCTATTAAACTCTTGTAATGCTCAAGTTATTCAATAAATATTAATCTTCTACATGGTATCAGAGCGGGTCATCCAACGACCTGTGCTCTTCTGATCTTCACATGGTCCATCACTCTTCCGACGGGCGGCATCTTTGCTGTCCGTCAGGCCTAATATTTTTTTTTAGTTTCACTCACTGTTGTCGTCGTTGCTCGAAGCTCCCTCGCAAGATCCAATGACGTGCATCTCCTATCATCCTCGACCTCTAGATTTGTGCCAAGATTGATCAAGAAATCAACATCGGAGCTCAATCAACGTTGTAACTCTAGTGGCCCACCTCAGATCAGAGGGCTTTGAGCACTACTGTTGTCGACGCCTCCTCCGCTAATGTCGTTAACGTCGTCGCCGTCAATGTCGTCATAGCCGTAAGCCTTGTTCTCGATTTTTGAAAACCCAAACATCAAGTGCCGCTTCCAATGATGTCTCCGTCGTTATAAGCCTCCATCTCCGACCACCTCCTTCATGGATTTTGGAAATCCTTTGTTCGGATGAAAAACAAATTTTGAAAAAAAAAAAAAAGGATTTGCTTGTGGACTTTTACAGCCCAATTTTGTGTGAGGTCCAGGAGAGGCCCACACCTTTCATTGCTTGTGGACTCATAGAGCCCAAGCCTGTGAGGCAAATAGATGCCCACTCATTTTTAGCCCAATGAGGCCCTTTATTCGGATTAAAATCCGACAAGTTCCAGTCTAGCCTAAACCAAAGATTTCTCTGGGACAAGATCCCGCGTGACCAATCATGGATCACCACTCTGGCTGACAACCATCTTCATTATTGGCAAGCACGGACTTCAAGGCTTGATCAAGGCGATTCAATCATCAAAGCAACTTAAAATAGCGATAGCATCTTTCAACGGTACTCACTCTTCAATGTAGTGGATTTTGGCAAACTCACGATGATCGTCGATCTCCGATCCCCATGAGTTTGAGGGGGAATGTTAGAGAATATATATCATAATAAGTTATGTGAGATACACCATATCATTATTGGTTTATCTTATCACAAGATTAGGATAATATATTATAATAAGATTTGATTGAGAGATTATATGATCTCAATCCTATTAGACTCTTGTAATGCTCTATCAATTAAGATTAGATTTGATTGAGAGATTATAGGATCTCAATTCTATTGGACTCTTGTAATGCTTTATATAAGAGCTTTGAGTAGGTCTATGTAATTAATCAAGTTATTCAATAAATCTTAATCTTCTACAGTTATCAATTGATGCTTACCAAAAAAAAACATTGTTACTTTCAATGAAAATGGATCTGTTCTAACAATGACCTTTTTGTGGCATAAAAAAATCAACATCACCCATCCATCTATTTACACATTTGGATCAAATGGCCCATACAAATGTCATAAAATACTAATATGTTCACCGATCAAAAAAAAATTACTAATATGTTCAGAAAACTCCATCTTGATCAATTCTTACAATATGGAACAAGTCCCATTAGTGAAGAGTCTAAATGAAACAATTGATCAAAGTACCAGATTTTGTTCGGATTTTTCGTTCCATTGGTTTTGGACAAAACAATTTGTGAAACCAACTTGAAATGAACGAAACCCTAAAAAAGACTTCAAAAATTCTAAGAAAATCTCAAAAAATTCAGAAAAAATATAAATGCAATAAATTTGTAAAAAACTACTTCCTATATGTGATTTATACCCAAAAGAATGACTTACAAGCTGTGGGTTAAACCGGAGTCTGTCTTGTAAACCTGCATTCCAAGTCCTCACTCTATGCATTCTATTTCATATAGCACTACAAGTAACTATTGTTCGGTGTAAACCAAATATAGGATGTAGTTTTTAAAAAAGTTTAATACATTTACATGCTTTTATTTTTCATGAATTTTCTGTGATTTTTGTAGATTTTTCGGAAGGCATTTTATAACATTTTGTGAGTTTCACATGGTTTCATTCAATTTCATATGAAACGGATGAAACCAACGAAACTTTTAAATTTTGGTCGAAACTGTTCCAAAACCCTGTGAAACCCAAAACCCATATCAGCTTGTCTCACCGTGGAACGAAACCAAAATGTTTTGGGTGAAACGTTTCGGTCTCGTCTAAAACTTTGAACCATGAAACTAGGAGCTGGTACTCGTTCTTACCAAAAGGAAAGGAAAATATAACTCTCCACTATCTGTGATGATTGATGAGCCTCAAACACTCTAAACCCAAAATCTTACAAAATATTGGTATTTGTCATTCAAGATGACAATAATCACACCAATTCCCTCATCGTTTCCTTCTTTCCTCTTTAAGCATAACGAAGACACGGAGATAGTAATTATTGTCTAAGTCCACATGTATGCCACATGGACCGCACCATATAACATCACGCAACAACGGATTGACACGTCAAACAGAGACTCGTGCAACTTATCTATCAGACGGCACCACACGTGAGGCGGTGACTCATTAAACTTATCTATCTGACGGCATTGCTCGTCAAACGGTGACTCGTGCAACTTATCTATCAGACGACACTACACATTATACGATATCATATACCGGTGTCTTCCATCCATAAAGTACTCATTTTATACGCTCATAGAACACTACAGTGGTAGTCTCGCTTACTCAGGGATCATATGCCCGCTAATAGGAATTTTATTTCTACCACGCTAAACAAGTAAATAGTGGAGTACGCTACTCTAATGGGCGAGATCGCTAGAAGCCATTGGACTGCATGACAGACGGTCGCACGTCAGTCGACACCACATACAATTCATCTATCATATGGCACCGCACGACAGACGGCACTGTACAATTGATTAGACCACATGACAGACAACTGCAAGTTAGACGGCGCCACGTACAATTGATTGGATTATATGATAGACGACCGCACATTGGATGACGTCGTGCAATTCATTTACTAGATAGCACCGCACAGTATATGGTGTCGCATGCTACTGTTTTCCACCTACAAAGTGCTCACTTGGTACTTGCATTCGACACCAAGACAGTATTCTTGCTCGCTCAAGGGCCCGCTAATAGGAATTTTATTTTCTACCATGCTAACAAATGTCACGCACTAGCATAGGGATCAAAAATAAATCGTTGGATTGGCGGGGTAAGGGTATGAGAGGTCGATCATAGGCAATCTTATTCGCAAAACCATTGAAACACGTGGGAACAGGGTAATCGCTTGACTGACCGCCATCTGGGCAACACAGAGGCATCGTAATATGCCACATGTTTGATCAAAGGGTTGTAATCAAATATGACGACGCCACCTCTGATCCACGTGTCACAATACGGACGCACGATAAGAATTGTCAAATTTATTAAAATCGTGCCCTCTTAACCTTCAACTCTCCACTATAAATAGATGAGGGCGTTGAAGGAAAGAAGGGGGAGGCCATAACCAATGTATTACCCTAATCTTCTACCTTGTTCCTCTTCTCTTAGCCTCTTTTCATCTTCGCTCATTGTAATATCCTCAATTGTTCGGTCCACAGAACTTTGGACTCGGATGCCATGGATTCCTCTTTGACATTGCTTTTAACTAAGCTACTTTGTATTCTGAAGTAATTATTATCAATAAAGAGAATAAATTGCTTTCTCCAAGTCCAAGATCTCTTATTTTCTCTTTTTACACATACCCACCCGATAGAAGCAAGTTTGCCAAGTCTACCACATCTTCCCCCTACTTGAATATGAAGGTGCTAAGCACCGCACAACAAATCCAATCAAATCTCAGCATGCTTTCCTTCATGATAACCAAGATCTCGACAGAGAGACCATGCCATCCACAGTGTTGGCTACCCCCTTCTTTTATAAGGCATGTAACATTTGCATCCATCCAATTTTTCTGGACTAGCTAAGGATCTAGGTTAGGCGGCATCTCATTTTGACAATTGGTATCAAACTAACATAACCTCCTAAAAAGGGGAGAATTTAATCTTCCCCGGGAACCTAATCTTCCGCCCATAGCATGAGAACCACCTTCTCTGGAAATGGCCTCAGAAGGGTACCATTAGAATTGCTTTTCCATATGCCACCTTGCAAGTGGATAAATGACTGTCAACTTTTTTTCACAAACATGCAAACTCAATGTCATTTGATACATTGGGAAGAGAAAAATGAACTCTTGGAACACCTAGTAATATAAACGACGTTGGTGAGTTACAGTCGTCAAAAGATTGGTTATCATTACCTGAGAAAAGTAAAAGATAGTGAACATGAATTTTATACCAAAAATGTTGTTATAAGCATGACTAGAGAAAATGCAATCATGCCTCCTTTCATCATTGAGCCTAGTGGTGTGTCCTTCAAAGTCGGCAAGGGTTTTCAAATTTCATCAGATCAACCTGATGATTGGATAACTATTTAGGCTCAAGTTGGACCCACCCAACCTTTTAAAGAACTTAAGGAAGACAGGGTAAGAGAGAACATGAAAGGATGAGTTGTAAGTTTTGGTAAAGTTATAAAATAATCTCAATGAGTTCTCAACTACGGTCCTGTATGGTGACCAAAGGTGAGTTTTCTAGCAGATTTATATGTTAAAATGTGTTGATCTAGAAAACTTTTATGGACATTTATGGCCAAGAATCATTTCTAGAAAACATTTCTTAGGGCAACCATACAGGGCATACATGTTTCTTTTTTCGGGTATCTTGCTACGACTAGAAGTTGATTTAAATCCTAATAAAGTTGAGTCAGATCATCTCACTAGGTACCAAAGAAGTAGACTTTAGCAATCCCAAAGTCTCAACACGTCTGTACAGGTAAATCATAATATAGCTAAATTTCTACACAGATGCTACAAATACCGAAAAAACAACAAAATTGGATACATGTAGATAGTTAATAGTTCCTATGACATGACTTACGTACAAACTTTTCAAAAACAGTGTGCTCACATTCAACATGTTTAGGTATCTAAACACAAATATTTGTTACCGAATGAATTGGACTCAATAGTTTGAAATCCCAAGTTCTAGGACAAACAATCCTCCTACAAGGAGAACACGGGAACTACTATCCAAAGATGTGAATTCCAATATGTAACTGATGGAAACTAATACATAATTTAGAACTACTTACAACTTTTCCATCATAGGAAGTAAGATAATCCCACTGACCACGATCTACCTGATTATCCAAGAAATCAGATTATCAGTCATAGAAAACTCTTGCAAAATAACATTACAATATGACTAACCGCATAAAGTGGAATGTACCTTATCCAACCTGTACATCCGACCCTTTCTACCAATTACCTTTGTAGCGGTATCAAAGGCAACCCGAGAAGGAAACTGCAATATCCTGATTGCATTCAAACAAATGAATTCGAATGAACCTTTTTGATACTCTACTTATATACATAGACATCAACACAATTAAAGGTATTCAATATGCTGAAACATGATGCAAGCGTGACAAGAACAACATACATGCCAAGTGGACCATAAGTCCGATTGTATTCGACTTTAATATCTTTTGTAGTCAAATTACACCCTTCGAGCAGATTGATAATGTCGGTCTTCAATGTATGTCTTCCAGTGCCGGTCAGTTTTCCATAGATCAAACCTTATAATGAAAACAACAACGATACAGAAATAACGTAGTCAACAAATTTGTGTTGGGAATAAATGGAAAAACTTCCAAAAAATTATACACAGCAAATGAGATTCCATTAACACAAACACTATGTTCATATCAAAGAGTTGAATCAGGAAATATGAACGGTACATTAAACCCTAACCTTAAACCCTAAACCCTAACACTAGGTTTAGGTTTTCAATACCTTTGCTTGGGGGCTGAAGAAAGGTGTCGACAGAAGAATCCTCCTGCTGCTGCAGCTGCTCTTCTGTTCCGGTGGAGAAATGTCTTGGTAATTCGCGCAGAAGCAACGGGAGGCCTTGATTTGCTTTACTGTGCAGTAAACCGTTCGATCTGATTACATTTCTGAGTAGATTCATTTCCGGATTTCTAAGAGAGATGATCGCTGAGATTGGATTCAAGAAATTGTAGTCGAAAACCAGAAACTCTAGAATGAGTGAGAAGGGTGAGTTCTAGAATTTAGGTGTCGAGAGTCTCGAGACGGTCCTCCCTCAGCCCTCTTACAGACTTACAGTCTTCCTAGTTAATATTTTGCGCTTGATGCGCAATGCGCCGAGCTTGGGTTTACTTCTGTCCAAATTGGTCGACTACAAGCCCCGAGTTTGATATCCCTTTTGAATTCCCCTCCTAAAATGCCACGTGGATAAGTCTTTCCACGAGAACACCTTCGCTCACACCAGTGTGTGAGCGAAGTCGATCGCACATCAAATTATGAGCCACGGGGCACAGTATTATAGGATGATGACCGTATGGATGTTTGGCTAATCCCTCGGTGGACATGTAAACGAAAAATTAGATTGATTAGTGATTTCTAAGCGTTGGCTTGGAGTCATTTACATGGGTTGATTTCAGCCGTAGAATTTAGAGCATTATTGACCATTATTTGGGGTACTAGATCCAAAGGTCTAACATAACTAATCAGGCTGATTTTTAGGTTGCAGGTTCAACAAGGGACTGGCCAAACATCCATACGGTCATCGTAATCTAAGAGTGCCACGTGGCTAATATTGTGTTGTGTGATCGGCTTTGCCTGTAAAGATTTACTCGTCTTTACACCCACTGGTGTGGCTTGTGGATGTTTGGCCCACCTCTTGATGGATCTTCACGAGAAAATATTTGCTGCCTACAGGGCGCTTCAAATATTTTAGTCTAACTCTCCCAAATTGACACACGTAGCCTCTTTTGGTCCCACTAACCCTTATGGATGTTTGCCCCACTTTGTGATGCGCCCATACACCAAATATCAGCTTGATTGGTTGCCTCTAGAAGCTAGATTTCAGCAACCAAAAAAGGCTAAAAATCCAACGGCCATAAATGACGCTATTAAAATGCTCAAATCTAACCCCTGAAAATCACCAATTAAAATGACATCAAGAGGTGAACATATATCAGTTTTTGTATTTGAGCATTTTAAAGCATGATTTCTGATCTCTTTAATAAACAGGCTTAACTACCAAAAAATAAAGAGGGTTCTCCACATGGCATTTTAGGAGGGAGAGACTCCAAATTTTGTAGTCCCCGCGAAATAGCATATACTTCCTACGTCAACCACATATCCAGCGCACGAGAGCAATTTTTTACATATGCCACGTGGTACTGTTTTGGACCGCTGACCCTGAATGTTTGACCCACCCCTTGGTGGACCAAACACACCAAAAATCTACGTGATTGGTGATTCTAGACATTGGGTTGGAGAAAAAAAGTTCATCGTGGACTTTGTAAACAGGCCCACGGGTGGTTTTCAAGCCCATGATAAAAAATTCTCAAATCTGACGACTCAAAATCTCCAATCAAGGGTGATTTTCACCAAGGAGTGGCCCAAACATGAAGAGAAATTTTTTGAAGCGGTGGGATTTTTTAAGCGGCGATATACCCCCAATGATCACGCACCACATATACCCAACCTGGCCCGGGCAAGGTTTTTGGATTTGGGGCTGGTCCAAGTCCAATCCGAAATTAGTCGTGCTCGTCTCGGACTTGGTCGGACTTGGAGAGGATTTTTATTTTAATTTTTTTAAGGGAGGGTGGGATGGGCTTTCCAGGTTTTATGGGATCGTGATCGGGCTTGAATTCGGGCTCAGTTCAGTTTCACCAAGCAAGGGAACCCAGGCCCAGGGTTCTGATCACTAACAAAGACCGAGTCAGCTCTCAGTGACCATCCTTCGCACAAATATTGTCGACACGTTGGCATGCAAAACATGGGGACCCAAATTGTAACAAGTCCCACCTACCAGATAGACAGGGCAAAACATTATGATCGGATGATCTCGATCATTCAACTTCAGTCTGCTCCTTTCCATGGTGAAAAAAATATCTAATAGAGCTAAAAAGAAATTCAAAAATCAGATGGTAAAAGACCAACTAATCATGTTGATTCTTGGTTTCAGATCCCCTAGGTGGGGTCCATTTAGTCGTGAGACCTCACTCACTGTACACGAGACACGTGTCACAATTTGTGCTTAGGGACGGATACTTTCGGTGTGAAGACTCTGACTCGAACTGAAATACACTCCCGAGAATAAAGGGATGCACATGGGCCGGGTCAACCAAGCTTGGCGTGTCCTGTCATGCCTAAAACACTTCATTTTGATTTGTACTTGTAAGTTTGTAACTATTATTATGTGGAAATGGATACTGCATGTATTACTGTATTATTAATCGGGTTTTCCATATCCGTTTAGAATCTAAAAATTAATTCGATTTGATGATCTTATCCGTCTAACCAATTGACTTTTTGGATGACAAGACATAACGAGATGTTAGTCAAGAAAAATTTGACTTTTGATGGTCAACCATCAGATTAAGCTACTTCATGTGAATCACTCATTTGCTAGTTTTGGGACCTTCTGCATCGCCATTTTCTAAAATATTTTGGAAAATGAGTTTTCTAAAAAGATATTCTTTGAAAATGCATTTTTCATAAAAAGGGCTGTTTAGATCATGGTTTAAAGTAATGCCGTTTCAACGGTTTTAAAGGCCGTTTAAACAGTAACGCCCCGTTACGTTAAAAATTGTTTTGACGCTTATAAATTAAAGGCTGTTTTTTTTGTTTTAATGTCTGTTAAGATTTGAAAAAATTTTGTGGAAAAAAGGTCGTTATTTCCTTTAAATTCCATTTTTTTTGTTTTCAAAATTTGAATTTCAGTGACATTTTTCCATTTTTTTTTCATGTCTGTTACAATCCGTTTTAAAGGGTTTAACGGTAACACCCCCAGTCCGTTATACCGTTAAAATGGCCTCATTAAACCTTGGTTTAGATCATCATTAATGCAAAAATTGTCTTTTATCTTCTTTTGATGGGACCCACCACCATGATTGATGATGAGAGTGATAGGGTGGGAGTAGGGTTTCTTTGTTTGTTATGTTCATTGAGCAAAATAATTAAGTCTTTTTTTTCTTTACACAAAAAACAAATTTCTTTTATTTTTTTATAAAAGGACTTTTTAGCCTAAAAATATACCTTTTGAAAAAAAATGATATTCAAACTATCTTTTATTCTAAGGTTCCGTATGGTTGTCCTGAATAAGTTTTTTAGAAATGATTTTTGCATATACATGCCATACAACTTTTATATATCAATTCTGTAAAAAAATTTGTTGACACCAAACAATGCCTAAAAAAACTTTTTTCTAGCCAAAGTGAGCATTCCAAATGGACTTAGTTTTGTGATTTGTCTCATACTAGTGGGTGGCCTATGCCAACAGCACTCCCTGACAAAGCGTTTGCCAAAATCGAGTGTGAGTGGCTGATATCCACAGTCCAATTGGGAGATAAGATCTCGAACCTTCTTTATTGAAGCCTACAAGAGGGAGTATAAGTGGGGAGACAACCACTTTCACTTGCTATATAGACTAGTGGGTGGCCCGTGCCCATGGCACTCCCCAACAATGCATTTGCCAAAGATCTCGGCCCTTCTTTATTGAAGCCCATAAGAGGGGGGAGACAACTGAGCTCCCTTATTATATAGATAGTATGGATTCTTTCCGAATACAAAACTCCAACTAAAAAAAAAGGAAGAACACATAATCTAAGGAAAATTTAATTTATAATCTTACAAATATAGGAAGGAAAAACAAAAAGAAGAAATCGGAAAGCACGTGTCAACACCAAAATATGTGAAATGTCAAAAATCCGATACAGGTATACTTTGTCAGCTTAGAAGAAACCAATCAACGTATATAGCATGTCACAAGTCACAACATAATCCGATTATCCAATAATACGTCAAGTTTGACTTAAGCAGTTCCGTCGGAATTTGCACGCGCGAGTTCTTGCGATGAATCTTAGTAGCCGATAAATAAACTTATTGGAATATTTTTGGCCCAAAATTAGTCAAATTTAGGTCCAATAGCTTTCGTGTTAGTAATCCTGTCAATATATTATCTTGGTTTTGACCTTTAGCCATCAAGAAATCACTTTCGGCATACAAAGGCTACCCTTACAATTGTTAGGCCAGCTAGCAAAAAAAGAAAAAACAGTCTAGCATGACTTTCATTTCCAAATATAAGAATAGGTAATGGAGGGCACTTGTTCCTTATCCACAAGGTATGATCATATCATTTCAATTAGTCTTCAACAAATATGATCAAGCCTTAATAATAACTTCTTTTAATGGCCTTTTCTACATCATCATCATCATCATCATCATCATCATCATCATCATCATCTCATAATAGAGATCATCCTCACCAAATATCAGCCATTGATTCATCTTCTATGTGGGTACACCAAAAATGATTGTCCCCCCAATCCCGACCCTATACTAAAACACTAGATATGACATCTTATATAGGCTCAAGTATCTTCGGCCACAGATTTATCGCGAATCAAACGGTGATAGAGGTCCGAATACTGAAAGAGGATATTTATCGTGGAGGGTCGATTTTCAACATATACCAACCCATAAAAATTCATCCTAATTAACCAATAAAAATTGTAATTAAAAAAATAAAAATAAAAACAATAGCACGTCCAAAGTTCAAAAGACCTTTTATGGCCAGAAAATGGAAGAAGATGTATCATGGCTAGGGAAAAATTTTAGATGCAGAGGACTTCGGTCGCAGTCGATGCAGAGGGCGGTCTGGTGGCCCAACATGGCTCATTTTTTTGGGCCCACTAACCGCATGGATGTTTACCCAACCCCTTGGTGGATATACATACCAAAAATCAGCTTGGTTGATAATTTCTAGCCGTCGGATTAAGTGCCCAAAATATGGAAAAAAAATAAAAAATAAAAACATGCTTGAATATAATGGCTACAATCAATCCTAAAAAAGTGCTATAATTATCTATGGCTAGAAAAATCCAAAAGACCGATTTTTCGTATATATATATCCACCAAAGGGATGGGCTAAACATCCATGCGGTTAGTGGGCCCCAAAAATGAGTCATGTAGGGCCACGAGACCCCTCTGCATCTAAATTTTTTCCCATGGCTAGTGAAAGCAAGCCTAGCTGTTACTCCCCAAGAAACGACCTTGGTCCCTTCTCTATCACTTTGGTGGATGTACTTATCAACCGGAAGCCACTAGAAGGAAAAAATAAAAGTAACTTGTTACAACTTTGTATAAAACTTAAGCAATGTTTTAAAAACTGAACCGGTGATCGAACTGAAATTTTGAATTGGTCGAACCAAGGTCAGACTATGATTCGATATGGTATGACAGGTTTGTAGTTATTAAATAATTTTAAAAATATGTCATTTAGAAAAATTCAAAAATATATGAAATTAGGCCGAGGAACCGGCCTTTTGTGACTGGCTCCCATTACAGGACACAATATGAGCTACGTGGCACACTCTTAGAAGACTCTGACTGTATGGATGTTTGGCCAATCCCTAGGTGGACCTAAAACCAAAAATCAGCCTGATTAGTGATTTCTAGGCGTTGGATTGAACTTATTTTCATGGGTTGACCTCAACTGTGGGAATTAATTGAGCAGTATTTGAGGTACAAAGATCCAAAGGTTTGAAATCACTAATCAAGCTGATTTTTGGTTTGTAGGTATACCTAGGGATTGGCCAAACATCCGTACGGTGAGTCCTCTAAGAGTGTGCCATGTGGCTCATATTGTGTCCTGTAATGGCAGCCGGTCACAAACCCTATTAAAAAAGAGGTCAGTAATGAAGATTTAGATAGATTTTGGAGAAATCCTCCAAATTTTTGGAAAAACATACTTACTTTCCTAAAATATTTTCGTGGATTATATACAAAACCCCAAATTTTAGGATTGCATATGTGGGGATTCATGTTTCAAACAGTTCATAAGAACCGGTCATGAAGTAGTGGTTCGATCGTTTGACAGACGAACCACTGGTTTGGTTCTCTTCAAACTTCAGGTTCAACATGAACCAGACCGATACACTGCTTTTAAGCAAGGTTTAAAGGAGGCCGTTTCAACGGACTGGGGGCGTTACTGTTAAAAAGGATTGAAACAGCTAGGGACAAAAAATAGAAAAAAAGAAAAGGAATTTAACAATTTTATCGGAAAAAATGGAAAAAGTGGCATGAATAAAAAAAAAAATGGAATTTAACGGAATTTTAACGGCCGTTTTGTTTCACAAAAAATTTTCAGGATTTAACGGCTGTTAAAACAAAACAAAAAAAGACCATTAAAATCAAATTAAGCGGCAAAACGTGTTTAAACGGTTTTAACAGAAACGGGCTTGCGGCGTTACCGTTTAAACGGCCATTTTTAAAATCACACTAATACCACCTTTAAAAAAAATAAAAAAAACCCAACCACCCCACCTTGAAAGCTCTTACATATACCATCACATCTGAATATAAACCCAGCATTGACTAACCAAATGAAGGAGAATAAGAAGAGAAATGGAGGTGTAAACTTGATTGCCACTTGTAGAGAAAAGTCACTAACACACATGTTTTTACAAAATTCTCATTTCACATCCAAAAAATAACATCCCACCCCCACTGAAGTCACCTGTCACCAACCTAGTGGTGAGACTATTTTCCTTGTTGACCCAATTGACAAAACCACGAGCCTATAACGTGTATTGGGGGCCACCATCAGTTTCATTATCTTTTCTAGGCATACAAGTTTACCTTTTGATCTTCCAAAACCCATGTCACCATCCCTTGATTCCCTTCCTCCCTTACTTCTTTTTCTATGTTCCACACTTGAATGAAAGATCATAATCATCCTCACACCCCTACCCCCTTCTACCTAGCTAGCTAGGCTTCCCTACACAAAAGTTGAATACTTAGGATGCTTTTTTCTTTTCTTTTTTTCAAATTTCTTGTAATATTTTATCTAAACTTTCCAACCCATAATAAATAAAACAATTTTCTTCAACCAAGAGGAATCTATCTAGTTTTAGGAGGACTGTATAACTCAATTGAACCTTACCTAACTTTACAAAAAAAAAAAAAATCCTATTTTCTAGTGTTTTACATTCATAAACATTACAATTTTGCCCAGCTCTTTGGGCTTCTGAGATCCCTGATTGGCTTGCTTTAGCCAGTGTCTAAGGACCAGAATAGCCTATATGATGTGGGATAGTTGTTTCTGCTCCTTTTTTATTGGTATTTAGCGGGTTGCCTTACAACAAAAACATAAACACAATTCTGCCTAGTTCATTGGACTTCCGAAATCCCTGACTGGCTCGCTTTAGTCGTGTCTAAGGACCAGAATAGCCTATATGATGTGGGATAGTTGTTTCTACTCTTTTTCTTTTTCTTTTTTGTTGGTATTTAACGGGTTAGCTCACACACACACACCAAAAAAAAACCCCAAAATTCTGCCTAAATCATTGGGCTTCTGAGATCCCTGACTGGCTCGCTTTAGCCGTGTCTAAGGAACAGAATAGCCTATATGATGTGGGATAATTGTTTCTGCTCTTTTTTTGTTGGTATTTAACGGGTTGGCTTACAAAAAACACACACACACACACACAATTCTGCCTGACTCATTGGGCTTCTGAGATCCCTGACTGGCTCGCTTTAGCCGTGTCTAAGGACCAGAATAGCCTATATGATGTGGGATAGTTGTTTTTGCTCTTTTTTTGGTTGGTACTTAACGGGTCGGCTTAAAAAAAAAAAAAAAAAACACCCACCAATTTTGCAAATGTGGGTCTACAGTTACAAGTCAACTGTCTCTAAAGGGCATCTGTGATCCATTTCCTTGCATGAGAAATGATATGGTTTGTGATTTCGGATCTTTCAGCGACTTGAATGGATTATTTTCTTGGTTGTATATGACCCCTCCTGCCGGGTTAGCTAGGTACTACAAGTCGGTGTGTCCGCACTGTAACGTTACGTCAATTGGTACAAGACAGCTTTGCTTATTAAGTGGGTCATGAAGAACAACTGGGTGGGCGGGTTTGTCAATTGGGACTGGCTAGGGACACTAGGTAAGACTTGGGTTCTAACTGGCTCACAATATTGGCTCTAGTTTAGTTTCCAAACATCGCGAACCATCGATCGATCGACGAACGAATCGAAATCGAATCGAATCGTTAGTCGACGATAACTCCTGATTCTACATGACTATCATATCTGCACTTGAGTTGCTGAGAAGAAGATATACATATATATATATATATATACCCTACTTTGAATTGATATGGAAGATTCCTATAATGGGCCTACCTACGTACACGATGCTGTGTGGGGGCCCATTTTGAAAGACACTCATCATGATGAAAGACACGAACCAAACTTTTGTATTATTAGATTATTATAGTGTGAACATAATTTCCATGTTGAATAGTAGCATCATATATTGGATGGGAAGCAACTATGTGGGCCCCACTTTAAACTTAAGTGAACTACCACATCTAAGTAGAGTAAAACTTTGATGACAGGTTCATGTCATCAACGCCGATGACAGGCTACAATATGAGCCACGTGGCACACTCTTAGAGTACTCTGACCGTATATATGGATGTTTGGCCAATCATTAGATGGACCTATAACCAAAAATCAGCCTGATTCGTGATTTCTAGGCGTTGGATTGAACTTGTTTTCACAGGTTGATTTTAACCGTGGGAAAATTGACCATTATTTTAGGTACAAAGATCCAAGAGTTTGAAATCACTGATCAAGCTGATTTTGGGTTTGTAGGTCCATATAAGGGATTGGCCAAACATCCATACGGTCAGAGTCCTCTAAGAGTATGCCACGTGGCTCATATTGACCATGTCATCGGCCATGATGACAAGTCCCTGTCATCAAAGTATTACTCATCTAAAGGACGACGACGACTTACTATGTCAGTTATGATGTTCTGTTTGTTTCTTATTAACCATAAACTAATCATCCATAACCTACTATAAATGATTGGAATTTACTTATGGTCTTCACATGGGGGGGGGGGGGGGGGGGGGGGGGGTTTCTATTAAATTATTTAAAAGTAATGAACGTGTATCCAATTTAAATATTATTAATTTCAAGCTCATCCCTCTCTCTCTTGCTCTTAAGTGGTGGGGTCCTTTTACTTTTGTCCCTTCAAGATGCAAGTTGGGCATTTTTTTAAGTATAAGCCGCAAGGAGAAATACATAGGACCACGTTGAAAAGTGTATCCATTGTTTGACCGAATGTCTTGATGAAGTAGACAAATGTGTTAGTAAAATTATTTTCTTACAGGCCCTTGTCTCAAAAGTTATATTCTTTTAAATGACCCTTGATTTTTGCATAATTACCTAACACATCCCACATAGTTATGGTTGGAAACCAAATGTCTTAGGGTAGCTCTACGGGCGCCCACGTCTTTAAGCTGAGCACCCCACTTGGATCCAAATACCCCTCTCTTTAGCCAGGCACCCACCCCATCCCTTCTCCTTCTCTCTCTACTGTAACTCCCTCCCCCCTCTCTCTCTTAACCCTAAACACTCTCTCTCAATCTCTCCCTCCCTCTCTCTCTCTCTCTTTTAACTGGCCGTGGTCTACATAGCCCCAACGGTAGTGCAGCACCGTGGAGGCTAAAGCCGGAGAGAGAGAGAGAGAGAAGGAGAAGGGATGGGAAGAAGTGGGTGCCCAGCTGAAAGGAGGGGCATTTTGGTCCAGGTGGGGTGCCTGGCTTAAAGACGCGCGTAGAACTACCCAATGTCTTAGTATAATAGGAGTTGTTATCTGGTGTTGCGCATACACAAAATAAAACTGTGCTCCATCAATCTGATCGTGGTCGATGGACGGTCCAACACATCACTACCAAGCACCATTGATGAGTAGACAGGTTTTAGTGAGAAGGGAAGGATGAAATTGAGAGGACGTTTTGGTTTTGTGGGGTAATGGGCGAATAAAAGAGTATTTTTGGTGGCTGTCAAACACGAATGATCGAGAAGATAAAAGTAGAGACGGCAAATGCTAGGGCTCAACCCAGGCACGTGGCAAGGTTTGGCAAGCTTAACTCAGATTTTTCGGTTGACGTGTCACTGAGTTAGTAAGGGGTAGTATGGCACGCGACAAGTCTTGGGTTCAAAACCTGCAAATGCCTACTAGTTTGTCCGAACTCCGAACCTGATAGGACTTGGGTCCAAAACCTGTCTTCAATCACAAACCACTAGTTTACTACTCCTCTCAAAATGCCACGTGGCACATTCTTCTGGGCTTACTTACCAATGAATGTTTGGCCCACCCCTTGGTAGGTAATTGAAAGGGTCGTGATGTAACAAGGTATACCTGAGATCTTTTCAAATGCGGAAGCGGCATTTTTGGTAGTCGCCGATGCCATCTGGGCCCACTGACTGCATGGATGTTTAGACCACACCTTAGTACACATTCAGACCAAAAATCAGCTTCTTTTTTTTATTTTTATCGTTGGTTTTAGTACTAAAAACAATGATTTCATTCAACGGCTATAAGAACACCTTAAAAAATGCTAAAAAGTGCTAAAATCTAATGGTTATAGATTACCAATCAGGGTGATTTTTGGTGTGTATATCCACCAAGGGATGAGATAAACATCCATGCGGTCAGTGGACCCAGATAACAGTGGTGAGTAACAAAAATCGTGCTTCCGCATTTGAAAAAGAAGTTTCAAGCATGCCTTAGTCCTTGTTACATCTTTTTCCTAATTGAAATCCTTCATTGTTGGAAAAGTCAACGCGTGTTGAGACCACAAGACCTGAGTTTAAAGCCTGCTAGCTCCTCTGCTAGTCCACTAACCATTTGGCTTGCCCTCCCCAAAAAATATTCGCAATTTTTTTTTTCGACGGGGGGGGGATGGGGATTGGACAGGATTAATTCTTGTGCTCCCCCTATGGGTGGAGGGCATATGCAGGAATATTAATAATTTCAACCATGGTTTAAAAAAATGGAAAACCCAACCCCACTAAGTTATTTTGAAAATAATGTCCAGTTCCAAAAAAAAAAAAGGGCTTAGTTATATAACATCGACTGTTATTTTTGACAAAACAAAAAAGTTAAGGGCGTGTTTGATTGCCAAGTTAAAAAATTGCGTTTTCCTTGGAAAAACACAACTTCCATTATTAGATAGCCATTTTAAATCTGTATAATTTTCCCTACCAAGCCATTTCTATCTAGATAATTTTCCTACTAACCCCGGAATTCATTTCCCATCCAGATAGGTGAGAATTCATTTCTACCTAAAAAGGCCTTTATTTTCTCACACGATTGAAATACGTGTTCTCAGTTGCAATCACTCAGCCATTTAAGGCATTTCCCAGATGTAATTTCTTGAAAAAAATTCTGCGCAATCAAACACGCCCTAAAAAAATTCATTTTACTGTTATCAAAGTCATTTTGAACAAAATTATAAAAAAAAAAGAGGGTATTCTGACTTTTTATTTTATTTCAGATGTGACTGATCATTTAAAACGTTGGATTTCAACTATTTACGCATATTATCTTTAACCTAATGTTTCAAAAAAAAAAAAAAAAAATCTTTGGAGAAAATAATTGTTATTTAAGGTTCCAAGACTATGAGGTCTCCACTAGTTGATGGATTTAGAAATGGTCCAAATCAATACCAGGAGATAACACTTCAACATTATATGTGCAATAATTCTGTCTTATCTCATTCTCATGCTCTCACTGTTCCCATATCTAACTTCTGACATTCAAATTGGTATTATTTTAACCTACCGTTGAAGGTCATGGTTTTAAATAAACGTTATAACGGTATTATAATGTTAAGGCTCCAAACCCATTATCTAATTTTGTATTTAACAATATCAAATGTTATAATACCAGTTATAACGGCTGTTACCTGTTATTTAACGGTAAATAAACTCGAAAAAAAAAAACATAATAAAATTCGAATGTTCTTTGACCTGTTATAACGGCCATTATAACTGTCATAACAGTGAATCTTGGTGTTAAATGCTCCAAACCAAGGTTTAAAAAGGGGCCGTTATAACGGTATAATGGACTGGGGGCGTTACCCTTTTCTGTTATAATAGCTGGATTGTAACATACAGTGGCAAAAACAGGAAAAAAGGAAAAATAACGGAAATAGTGGGCGTTATTTAACAATTTTGTCAAAAAATAATAGAAAATAACGGCCTTTATAACAAAATGGCCAAGCCGTTGTTTTATGATTGTGAAAACGGTAAATAACGTAACGGGGGAGATTCGAATCCGTTAAACGGCCATTATTTTCGTTATAACGGCCGTTTTTTAAAACATGCTCCAAACCTATTATCTAATTTTGGTATTTAACAATAGCAAATGTTATAACACATTTACAGTTATAACGACTGTTAACTGTTATTTATCAGTAAATAAACTCGAAAAAAAAAAAAAAAAAACATAATAAAACTCTACCGTCGACCTGTTTTAACGGCCGTTATACTTTCATAACAGTGAATCTTGCTGTTAAATCCCAAGAAAGTAGTGGAACCATGAATTATATAAAGGATCTAAAATTCCAGTTTTTTGGGTTTCAGAAGTTTCAGAACAGGCCCCAACACTCTGGAGTCAACTCAAAACTCGTTCAATTTGAAGCCGCCGCAATTGAGTGTGGCTCGGCTTCCGGCTTGTCTAATCGTAGTGAGTCAACGCCTTCAACGATGACGTCATTGTCCACGTCAGTATCTCTTTTTCGCGCGCATAAGAAGGCTGGAGGGTTCGGTCCCGGTTTTCATTCAACTCGCCAAACCAAAGTTACCAAACACCCCTTCAGCTCGCAGCCTCGCACCATGTACAACTACGGCGATTTATTTGCTCTTAGCTGCACTACTAACGATTTCCTCGGCTACGCCCCGGAAATCACCACTCCCCCGTCGATATACTCTGCAGCGCTACCTCTTCCTCCTCCTCTCGTTCCATCCAAACTCACCATCAACGAGTTCGACTCAGTTCACGAGGCTCTCGCAGCTCTGAAATCGGAAGTTGGTTATAGCAGCAGCAGTAGCTACGGGTCTCCGACTTCTCTACCGAATTGTTACGTTCAGCGCCCGAGTTTTATTCAAAGGAGCGTGAGCAGTCACTCGCTTCAAAAAAACGGGTTCCATCATCCCATTTTCTCGTCTCTCGAAGAATCTCGTCGCGAGATTTTGGACTTGGAGACCGGTCCGATGAGAAAGGTGTTTAGCACCGGCGACTTACAGGTACCAAGCAATATCCTCATAGTGTAATCTCTGGAAATGACCAAAATAGCCTCACACATTGTGTATCAATGCAAGTTTAATTAATTTTTTGCACACGTACTAGCTAATATAATTTTTTTCTATTAATATGGATTTTTTTTTGGATTAGAGAATTAATACGGTGCAACATAGTCGACGATCAGAAAGCCCATTATCGCATGAGAATTGTGGCATTGAAGGGATGAACAAGGTCGGGCGTTATACGGCGGAAGAGCGAAAAGAGAGAATTGAGAGATACAGGAGCAAGAGAAACCAGAGGAATTTCAATAAGAAAATCAAGGTTATATATTAAGCTATATACTCTTAGAAATTATGAAAGAGAGAACAAAAAATAAACATTTATTTGTTTAAATTTATACTTAATTACATGCCTTGCTTGATTCAGTATGCATGTAGGAAGACATTAGCAGACAGTCGTCCTCGAATTAGAGGCCGGTTCGCAAGGAACGAAGAAATGGGAGAGAGTTCTCAAACACAATGGAGCCAAATGGGTGGAGAAGAAGATGAAGAGGAAAGTGATGTTTGGAATATCAATTTCTTTGATCCCTTCTCTGTGAATCTAATTCCTTAAAAACCCAAAATAGGAATATTGTCTGGTTTTTGCAACTGTAGCTAGCTAGGCTGTGTTTTGCTGATCATAATGTTGCAAAATTTTAGTATTAAGATTGGAATTTCGTGATGTAAATATGTGGTTAGTGTTTCAATCAAGGAGTTTTGTCAATACAAGTGACGATCTCAGTGCATGGGGGTGTACTAATTTTGAATTTGGTCACCTTGGAGTTTTTGTGCAGTTTATACCCATCAAATCTTATTTTCTTTTTTTTCTCACATTAAAAAGATAAAAACCCGAAAACGATGGCCATGATGTGAAGGTAAAGATGAGGCTTCTAGACAGACCGATGTCGATATCGGCAAGTGCGCAGAACAATTGGGACAAACCTTACGTCCACATCGACGGAGGAAGTTTCGGAAAAATTAGAGAGAAGAGTATGATTATCTTTCATAGTTAAAAGGGAATTATCGATACTAATGACATTTATTAAAAACAAGTACAACTTTGATGACGGCACACGCACAATATGAGCCATGTGGCACGCTCATTTAGGACTATGACTGTATGGATATTTTTTAATCCTTAGGTGGACCTACAAACCAAAAATCAGCCTGATTAGTGATTTCTAGGCGTTGTTTTCATGGGTTTATTTTAACCTTGGGAATCAGTCAGAGTCCTCTAAGAGTGAGCCACGTGGCTCATATTGCGCACTGTCCTCAAGGTTTTACTCAGTAAAAACAGCGTAGTAAAGACGGCCCAAGATTCTCTAGTGGTGAATTTTAGAAAGGGCCGGGCTCGGGGGACCCCCATTTTGGCGTACCCATGTAAAAGATAAATCAATGGCTGATTTTTTGGTGACGAGATCATCCTCACAAAAATTCAAATCATTCTGATATTCGTAGACTGGTTTAGAAGTTGAGGAATTATGGACCGTCAGTTTTTACTGTGTAACTTGAAAACCACATTTGATGGGGTAAGAAATTTCAGAATGGGCTGATTTTTTGTTGGGGTGATCTATATGGTGAGGATACCACCCTCACCAAAAATCAGCCATTGATTCATATTCTATGTGGGTACGCCAAAATGGGTATCAACATGGGGGTCCCCCCGAGCCCGACCCATTTAGAAAACATAAGGAAGTTTCCTAAGTATCAACCCACTTAATGCTTTGGTCATAGCAAAATGTGTAAATTAAAGAAAACTCTCTCTCTCTCTCTCTCTCTCTCTCTCAAGTGTCCACTAGGGTATAAAGCAGCACTCTCTCTGCGCACGCGGCATAAAATAGAAAGATTGAGCCAGCAAGGCAATCTGAAGCTCAACCCTCGCTTTGAGCTCTTTTAAAGTGTTTGTTTGGCTTTACAAGCCCATAATAAGTTTTTTGATCTCTTTACGATTTAAAATATTGTGGTATTATTTGGCCGCTCATGGATTGAAATATAAGAAATCGAAGGTTATAATAATAAAATATAATTGAGTCTAACTTAGAGATAGAATCTGACTTTATTCGATAAAAGGCTACTACTATATGCTCTTGAGGACGGTCCGGTCCGGTCCTTGTCCTTGAGGCACCCTAGAGGTGGGGAGAGTGGCTGTATTGATTCTTGTCGGTACCAGATGAGTAACCCACTAAGTGTCTATGCCCTTTAAACTATGTGAGAGTCAGAACTAGAGCCCATTTTTTTGTCACTTGCTTTAGTCACCCACCTCCGTCACTAAAGCCCGTACATTTGTCAAGTACGTACCCCCTGACAATATTGTTTTTCTAAAATTAATTATTTAATTTAAAAAATGTAAAACAAGGGTTGGTAGTCATCATATCGTGGTTCGATATGCTGTGACTGGTTTGCATTTATTAAATAATTTTAAAAAATGTCATTTAGAGAAAATTCAAAAATATATGAGATAATAAGAGGTTAAAATCAGTTTTTTTTTATATGTTCAAGATAAAGATTTAAGAATAAAGCGTGTTTTTATTCCAAGTATAAAGACAATCCCCCGTTTTTAAGATTGCAATGTGGGGATTCATGTTTCAAACGGTGCATAAGAACCGGTGGTTCAACGGTTTGACGGTCAAACCATTGGTTATGACAAAACCGTCGATGCTCTTCGAACTTCAAGTTCATCAAGAACTGGACTGATAGGTAAATTGATCTAAATGCACTTCACACTTGCGGGTAAGCATCAAGTATACATGCTATAGTGACTCGTATGAGTCACTAAAGCAAGTTACCAAAAATGGGCTCCAAAACTAGTTGTGTGGAGCATGTTTTAACAGAATAGATAGCCTTATAATAAAACGGCGGAACATGATCACTAAGCGGCTCGATAGCCGAGACCAAGATTTTCAACCATAGGTGGAATTTGACACGTATAGCAGACAAGGTTTGGATGATGGCGATGATGATAATGATGATGACGATGATATTATTATGTAAAATAAACAGCACCAGCCATGACTTTCAGCGCGATTGTCATGACTGTTATGTCCACATGGAATATAATAATGTAATGTTAAGTGCCTTGCTTGATTCTGTTTAAATATCTGCAGTAACTACGAGCGAAAGCTAGGTAGGAGTATGGAATTAAGTTATAAGACAGATTATTATATTAAACATACAATTTGACATACAAGGATTTGAGCTTTAGGGTTTAGATTTGAGGCCTCTTCAGAGCCTTAAAGAAAGCCTTTCCTCAAGTAGTGGACAGGAATCCATGTATGAGGTGTTAAAGAACTTGGGATACAGAAAATAAACACAGAAGATCTACAGAACTGATTTGGTATAGCTTTTCATTGGAGATCATAGAACACATTTGCTCAATACTATTACTCTCAGCCCCCCTTTTTGCTTCTCTAACGCATCTACGTACCAATACAAGAAGTTTCTAACGCGTACATGACGAACTTTTTTTTGTTTTGAACTTTTAATAGAATAGAAAGATGCGTTAAGAGTTGTCCTAAGGACCACAAGAGTGGATGTTGTTCTTTGGTTATTAGATCCTAAATCCAAGGGCCATGGTCATTAATTTTGAAATGGCAGTGTCACCATCATCCCTAGGTCCAGATAGTTGATGATTCTTGGGATTTACATGACACCAATCTCAAAGAGCATCAACAATCTGGACCAAGGGACGACGCCTGGATCAAATCGTGTCGCATGGCATTTTTAAGTGTAGTCTAACACCTGGATTAAAAAACATCATGAGCGAAAAAAATCTCCCCCCCTAGATTATCTCTAAGGTCACAAATCAACACTGCTATATTTTCTAGATGACAATTGTGATAGGAAATGGATACCGTTGATAAAACTCCGATACATTACATTGACTAACCGAGGGTATAGAAATGGATACAGCCAAAGATAGAAATTAATCTCCAGATCTAATATAAGATAGTATCATAATCTTATGAATCTTGACAACCGGTGACAACCCGGAGAATCTATATGATGAGATACACCAATAATGATATATATGATGCATCTCACATAGCTTATTATCATTCATTCTCTAATCTTCCTCCTCAAACTCGTGGGGATCGGGATCAATAATCGCCATGGATTTACCGAAATCCAACGCCTTGAATATCGAGTGTTGTTGAAGAATGGTATCGCTATTTTGAATTGCCTCGAGGATTAAATTGTCTTGATCAAGCCTTGATGTTCGTGCTCGCTAGTGAAGCAAGATAGTTGCCAACTAGAATGGCGATCTATGATGGTCACGCGGGGTCTTGCCCCTTGGATTTACGATCTATAAAATTAGAGAGAAGGGTATGATTATCTTTCATAGCTGAAAGAGAATTATCGATACTTATGAAATATATTAAAAACGAGTAAAACTTTGATGACAGCGTGCAATATGAGCCATGTGGCACGCTCTTTTAGGACTATGACCGTATGGATGTTTTTTAATCCTTAGGTGGACCTACAAACCAAAAATCAGCCTGGTTAGTGATTGCAAACCTTTGGATCTTTGTACCTCAAATAATGGTCAATAATGCTCAAATTCCCATGGTTAAAATCGAGCCATGAAAATAACTACATTCCAACGCCTAGAAATCTCACATTAGTCAGAAATATATGAACCTTTGAAATATCCCCATAATCCATTGTAGATAGGTAAAAAATGGAATCAATTGCCCTGCGCTGCTCAAACGAGCAGCTTAGGAACGTCATTTGAACTTGGTTACGATCCTATCTTACTGGATACAAATCATATTTTACAATGTATTCCTATTAATAACACAAACACAAACCATGGAACTCAATGTGAAATGCAAGGGCAACATTTTGTACAAACTTAGCTACCTGTCCAATCTGCTTCACACATTTCCATCAATGTGATAGGTAGAATCAAAGGTTAGATTTGGGTCTGGCCCAATTCAAGAGCTGCCAAATCAACTGGATGGCCTGAAGCCTGGAAAAGAATGTGCAGCACATGTAAGTCCTGACAGTCTATACAAAAATATTCTATGTAGGACTTGTATTTGATAATAGCCTTGAACTAAAATAAACCAATGATACCCAAAACACACTAATGAAATGGCATACAAACCACAAATTGTCCTCACTTACAATTGCAGCAGTATATAAATGCATCTTCCCATACCCATTTCACTCATAATCTTCAGTGCAAATCAACTATTCTTCAACAATGGATTCCTCTAAGCTTCTCATCTCCCTCTTCATCCTTCAAGCTCTATTCATCTCTTATTCATCAACCCAAGCAGCCCCATCAAATTCCAAGCTCTTCCGAGAGTACATCGGAGCTGAGTTCAACAACGTCAAATTTTCCAGTGTACCCACCCCAACGTTGACTTCCATTTTATTCTTTCCTTTGCCATTGACTACACCACCTCTTCATCTCCCTCCCCCACCAATGGTCACTTCAACGTGTTCTGGGACTCTGACAACCTCAGTCCTTCCCAAGTCTATTCCATCAAGATGGACAACCCAAACGTCAAGGTAGCTTTGAGTCTGGGAGGCGATAGTGTCGGCAACGGCTATGCTTACTTCGATCCTTCTTCAACAGATTCTTGGGTTGGAAATGCTGTTTCTTCACTCACAAAGATCATAAAAGAGTATCATTTGGATGGTATCGATATTGACTGCGAGCACTTCAAGACTGACCCTGATACTTTCGCCGAGTGCTTCAGACAGCCTTTGACAACCCTGAAAGAAAATGGGGTCATTTCATTTGCTTCTATAGCTCCCTACGATGACAGCCCAGTTCAGAGCCATTACTTGGCCCTGTGGAGGAGGTATGGGAAACTCAATTTCCAATTTTATGCATATGATAGCAGAACAAGTGTATCTCAGTTTATAAAATACTTCGAGAACCAGAGCTCTAATTATGAAGGGGGTAAAGTTTTAGCCAGCTTCATCAGCGATGGGAGCGGTGGCTTATCTCCAGATGGTGGTTTCTATACCGCTTGTAGTAAGCTCAGGAGTCAGGGAAAACTCCATGGTATCTTCGTCTGGTCTGCAGATGACTCCAAGGCGAGTGGTTTCCGTTACGAGAAGCAATCGCAAGCACTGTTGGCAAGCCCACACTAATCTTCCTTCACTACAAGTGTTTCATCTAGTATATGTGTGTTAATAAGAAAAGTTACACATATATGTGACACCATGGTGCTCTACTTCACTTTATATTGTTGTCTTGCATCTTATGTCTCTATAAGAAATGTTATACTCAGTGTACCGTGTTCATGTAACATGCAGTGTTGTACTTCTTCAGTTTAAATACTCGTCTTGTGATTTGTGTTTGCAAGAAATGTTGTACTTCTTCCAAAAGCACAGTTCAAGTGAGATGGTGATAAATTGACCATCTCAGGGTGGCTACTAACAGCATTAACTGATATGTTAGTTGCTACCATAATTAATGGAAGTTGCAGTAAATAAAGGGATTGCAACAATCTTCTAAGACAAGGTTCTCGATGCCTCATTTTAAGACTGTTGCCGTGATATTAAAAACATCAGTCAGTGTTGCAATATCCTTTCAACACAATAAAACTGAATTCATTGCTCTAATTATAAGGACCGCCCAAGATTCTCTAGTAGTTAATTTTAGAAAACATAAGGAAGTTTCCCAAGTATCAACCCACTTAATGCTTTGGTCATAGCAAAATATGTAAATTAAAGAAAGCTCTCTCTCTCAAGTGTCCATTAGGGTATAAAGCAGCACTCTCTGCGCACGCGGCATAAAATAGAAAGATTGAGCCAGCAAGGCAATCTGAAGCTCAACCCCCGCTTTGAGCTCTTTTAAAGTGTTTGTTTGGCTTTACAAGCCCATAATAAGTTTGTTGATCTCTTTACAATTTAAAATATTGTGGTATTATTTGGCCGCTCATGGATTGAAATATAACAAATTGAAGGTTATAATAAGATATAATTGAGTCCAACTTAGAGATAGAATCTGACTTTATTTGATAAAAGGCTACTACTATATGCTCTTGAGGACGGTCCTTGTCCTTGAGGCACCCTAGAGGTGGGGAGAGTGGCTGTATTGATTCTTGTCAGTACCAGATGAGTAGCCCACTAACTGTCTATGCCCTTTCAACTATGTGAGAGTCAGAACTAGAGCCCATTTTTTGGTCACTTGCTTTAGTCACCCATCTCCGTCACTAAAGCACGTACACTTGTCAAGTACGTACCCCTGACAATATTGTTTTTCTAAAATTAATTGTTTAATTTCAAAAATGTAAAACAAGTGTTGGTAGTCATCATATCATGGTTCGATATGGTCCGGCAAGTTTGCATTTATTAAATAATTTTAAAAAATATGTCATTCAGAGAAATTCAAAAATATATGAGATAATAAAAGAGGTTAAAATCAGTTTTTTTATGTTCAAGATTAAGATTTAAGATTAAAGCGTGTTTTTTATTCCTAAGAATAAAGAGAATCCCCTGCTTTTAAAATTGTAATGTGGAGATTCATGTTTCAAACGGTGCATAAGAACCAGTGGTTCAACGGTTTGACGGTCGAACCATTGGTTGTGAAAAAACCGTCAATGCTCTTCAAACTTCAAGTTCATCAAGAACTGGACTGATAGGTCCAATTTTTAAAACAGTACATCATAAATTATTCTAATTGATAATATTCATATTGATCCCCCGAATAAATTGATCTAAATGCACTGCACACTTATGGGTAAGCATCGAGTATACATGCTATAGTGACTCATACAGGTCACTAAAGCAAGTGACCAAAAATGGGCTACAAAACTAGTTGTGTGAAGCATGTTTTAACAGAATAGATAGCCTTATAATAAAACGGCAGAACATGATCACTAAGCGCCTCGATAGCCGAGACCAAGATTTTCAACCATAGGTGGGATTTGACACGTATAGCAGACAAGGTTTGGATGATGGCGATGATGATAATGATGATGACGATGATATTATTATGTAAAATAAACAGCACCAGCCATGACTTTCAGCGTGATTGTCATGACTATTATGTCAACATGGAATATAATAATGTAATGTTAAGTGCCTTGCTTGATTCTGTTTAAATATCTGCAGTAACTACGAGCGAAAAGCGAAGTAGGAGTATGAAATTAAGTTATAAGACAGATTATTATATTAAACATACAATTTGACATACAAGGATTTGAGCTTTAGGGTTTAGCTTTGAGGCCTCTTCAGAGCCTTAAAGAAAGCCTTTCCTCAAGTAGTGGACAGGAATCCATGAATGAGGTGTTAAAGAACTTGGGATACAGAAAATAAACACAGAAAATCTACAGACCTGATTTGGTATAGCTTTTCATTGGAGATCATAGAACACATTTGCTCAATACTATTACTCTCAGCCCCCTTTTTTGCTTCTCTAACGCGTCTACGTACCAATACAAGAAGTTTCTAACGCGTATATGATGTGGGATAGGATAAACATCCATACGGTCAGAGTCCTGTAATGGTGTGCCACGTGTCTTATATTGTGTCCCTGTCATTTTATCTGTCATTTTAGATCTGTCAACAGAGCCCGACCCAAACTTTTTTTGTATCAACACTTGCTGACATACAGATCATTTTTTCTGTAAAACGTTTTGTTGATCACCATATAGAGCCTAATTGATGCAGGACATTTAACCAATACTCCCCAAAAACCAAGACTGTTGGTAGCGTGAGATTTAAATCCTTTAATTCATAGTCTAGAATCCAGATTCAGGCCCTTGGTCGAACCCTCTACCCCAAGTGTGCCTCATGTACTACCCCACTCGAGCCTGATGTGAAAATGCCCCTGCATTAATCACCCCCATTGAAGAGTCTCGAACACGAGACCTCCCGATCTGATACCGCTTTAATGCAGGACATTTAACCAATACTCAAAAGCCACGACCGTTAGTAGCATGAGGTTAAAATCCTTTAGTTCGTAGTCCAGATCCAGGCCTTCGGTCGAACCCTCCTTCTCCATGGGTCCCATTTCACGGACCACACCACCCCGAGTGTGCCCCATGTATCATATCGCGAACCAATCTAAGACATCTTACCGAAAAAACACTCAGGAATTTTGAACTTGCTTTGATACCAAATTTGACGCAGGACAGGATGTTTGTTCTGCGATTTGAGAAAGGGAATGAAGAGAAAGTTACTATTCATGTGACACTATTCACGCTGCACTATTCAGTGGTGTGGTATTCTAGGTCAAAATTGATCCAAAAAAAGAAAATAAAGATGGAGAAAGAGAAGAGATAGAGAAAGAGATAGGGATAAAGAGATAACTTCAGCTTTGCACCGAATTAGCTTGACTTCGCACCAAGAGAGGATGGCTTCACACCAAGTTTCCTTTCACAGGAGATTTCTCCAAAGAGATTTTCTATTTCTTCATTCATCATTTCATCCTTAAAATCAAATCACCTTTTATAAGATTCCCTACTTGAAGTTTCCTAATTCTAATCGAATTGAACTTCCCAATCTTAAACAAACTAAAATAAGAAACTCCTAATACAATTCTACTAACTTTAATCAATAATAAAATCCTAATTGGAAATAAAATCTAATTTCAAATGAGAATCCTAATTAAACTAAAACAAATCTTCATGGGGCCCACTTATCTAAAAATAATTCAATTAAAATTTACTATAAATAGTAAAAATGGGATTCAATATAAATAGTAAAAAGCTTGACCGGCATAGATTCGGTGTAACGCGGACTATCGTAGTAGATGCTCCCACATCACTAGTAATTAAGTACTTTACTCTTGAGCAAATATTTTGGATTGCATCAATGTGTTTATAATGTATATATATGCTTCGTATAATTATTTTGAGGTTTGCTTGACTATGTTAGGTAAATTGTTGGCTATTGTTTTTCTATACACCCAAGTATTCTTCTCAGTTCTTTTCAAAATGAATCATACAATGGTTCAATTCTAAAATGTATTATGCTGGCAGACAAAGTTTTATATTGCAAACTTGAGTTCAAAACATGTGTTCATCCGTTAACCTATAATCACTGACCCACCGTTTTTCTATGAATTTGTTTTCTTACTTATTGCGGAATGCCTGTGCTCAGCACGGGCATAAAACACTAGTCATTTTCCAAAATTTGAGCATTGTTTTATATGACTGTCATAACTTTCCTCGAAAAAACACTTAGTAAAGAAAGGAAAAAAATCACACTAGAAAAACAACTAGGTAAAGACATCCGCAACTATTTTCCTTATATGTCCACCAACACTAATAATTGTGATAGAGGGAGTCCTTACAATATGCTTACTTAGTTTTTCAACTTTCGAGATTTCTTCTTGAAAAGTACAGGCTTCAACAAATGTTTGAAAGGAAATGGGAAAGCTCGAAGAGGGGTCCTTTGCTTACATTTGGCTTTTCCTGCAGAGAACGTAACCAAGAACATATAAGCAATCACTGAAAAGAAAATTTTATTTTGATAAGCACAAGCAATCATTAAAGTAATTGGAAAATGAGAAAAATTTATGGTGCTTCACCGATTTAGGAGAGGGGATAGATATCATGGTCAAGGATGAACTAATTTTTAGAATGCAATAGCTAGGGGAATTACAAATTAATTAGCATTCACTACAGCCCTTCCAAATGAAATTACTATCATCCTTAAAAAGCATGTGTGAGAAAATCGATATTATTTTGAGAAGGTATGAGAGTAAATTTGTTACCAACCAAAATGGGGAAAGAAAAGAGTGGATATTGTACGAGAAGTCAATACATAAAGTTTATATAAGCTTTCTTTAGAATCTTGTAAGTATAAAATTTGTTTTGATGAAGAAAATGTCCTTACGATCGACTATATAGGATCAAACTTTAGATGCCAAATTGGAGGTGTACCTGATTTGGATTCATCCAGTGCTGGACTGTGGGATTCAATAAAACCTTCTTGTTTCTGCTCTTCTAGTTCAACTAAAGCCTCCTCAGGTTGCACATCATCCGTAACCAAGACTACATCTCCTTGCATCTCATCAATAGAATTCTCATCTGCAAGAGGAATTGCATCATCCCCATGTTGCCCATGCTGTTCTCTTTTTGCAAAATCTCCGTGTAAATACATACTACTTTCGGTTGAAACTAAGTCCATTTTCACCCTTTCTTCTGTCTCAGTTAAGACTTCCTTCATTGTCACATCACATGCACCCGAAAATACATCAAGACCATTTAGCCTTTTAGAATCTTCATTCCAAGAAAAAGGAAGATCAATTTCCTTGGAAGGAGTGGAAAGTCCCAAAGTATCCATTGGGGACACCAGATCACCTTCAATGGTAGAGACATGATCCTCTGGCAGTGAAAATACATCGAGCCGTGACCCTTTAGGGTCTGCATTACACACATGGGAAGGTTCAAAGTCCTTCGCAGAAGTGAGAAGTGTCACAGTATCATCTGGTAAAACAAGATCCCCCTCACAACTAGAGACCCAGTCTTGTGATTGTGTATCATGTGGTATTATTCCAACTGCAACCGACACAGCATCAAGCCTATCTGAACTCTTAGGTTCTTCACGAGAGGTGGTAGGGGTCTCAATATTCTTGGGATTAGTGAAAACTGATGGAGGATCATTCGGTGACATTGCCTCCAAAAGACCCTCACAACCTAAGGTTTGGTGCTTTGATGGAGTGCTAGCTAGTGACATCCGATCTACAAAAGGAGCTACATCGTACTCGTTTGAGAGTTTGAAGACTTCATTGGTGGCATCTGACTCCCCAAGTTCTTTGGCAGCAGATAAAAAAGATGGCATATTATCCGGTGGCTGCAACTCGCCTCCACCACCTGACAACCAATCCTTTAATTGCATACCTTTTGATGGCATCTCTTCTGCAATCGAAGCAAAATCAATCGCTTTTGATGTTTTGGGTACTTTGCTAGAGGCAGAGAAATACTTTGCAATGTCATCCAAAAGTAAATCTCCTTCACCACTGGAGATGTGATCCCAGCTATTCCAATCACCAAACCAAGGCTCCTTAGAGTCCAATTGTTCTCCAGGTGAAATTCTTTCGACTCTGATGGCCTCCTTGTAATAATGTTTTTTCCTTAGAGCACTAACCATTAACGACCTGCAACACATTAAAATGGAATGTTAAGAATCACAAACTACTTGGATGCACCTTCAACCTCAAAACTTTGAACTAACAGTGATGTAAATAATTTTTCAGTTGACAGACCTGCCGTTCTTGGAAATAGCTGCTTTAGCACGTTCCATAGGGAGGCTAAGCAACGATGACAAATTTGCAACATCATATGGCCCTCTAAGTTCATTTACAGAAGAAGCAGCACTTGAGAATATGAGATTTTTCCCTCGTGTCCAATCCACTAGTAACTGAAAATTCAGATGAAATGCTGCTAGCTGAATGACTAGCATACCAACTATAAATAATATGTACACAAAGCTACAAATTTCTACTGTTTTTTCAGGAAGCAAAGAATCAAATGTAATTCAATTCCAGTGGATTTGAAAAACCTCTGATTTTAGTAACCCAAGATACGAATACAAGCATGCAGAAAGCAAATCTGAAATTTGATTCATTCGAGGATTCGAAGAAGTGGCTTAGGATGAAGATCTTGAGGTACTTATAAATCCCAAATTATATTAATTTTTCTCCTATAAGCCATTACTTCATCTTTCTCTAGATTATATTCAGATTTTGATCTGTAAGCTAGCCCTATTTTAGCAGACCTCTGATCATGCAGTAAGAAAATCTGTAATTTGATTCATTCAAAAAATGAGCAGTGGCTCCGGAAGAAGATCTTGAGGTATTTATATTCAGATTTCTAATGGTGCATTCTTACAGAGATGATGCCAGACAGGTCAGCCTACTTTACTTTTTAACATTAAGGCTCTATGGCATTTCAAAAAGATGCAGGCTAAGCAGAGAGTAGTACAAAAGTTATCTTGATATAAAAAAAATTTATAGATGTTACTGTAAATGTGTAATTGATGATAATAGAAACACAAACACCCATAAATCACTTCACTACATTCGTGCGGATGCTTACAAGAGAAAAAAGAAATTGAATTACTAAGAATGATTTAATATTAATTGTGGTGTAGCAATTCGGACTGCAGCAAAAATACGGTACGGAAAATGTTTGAGTACAATTTGGTTTGTCATTAAAAAATGCATTCAAATATTCAGCAAAAATAATTTTAAAATTAAAATATAACAAAAAAAAAGTAAAAATATTGACAACCTTTTTATCTTATAAAATGATTTTTCATGTTCAAAACTGAATAATTCAGAAAAGTTTGTGAATTATTCAAGAATAATTCGATAATGTTAAAAAATGCACAAATTTTTCCAAACCTTCAAATAGGACGTTGTTTGGTTCATTTTTTAAATACTCCATACAGTTCACGAATAATTCAAGAATTTACTAACTAGGAGATGCACATTGACATAATGGCGAATGAACAAGATTGCCCTTTATTATCCATATTGCTAACATAATATGAATTAAGACGTGAAAGGAACCAATGGTTCCAACTGATTCATCTAAATGAACAATGATGAAAATAATGAGTCTCAGAAGGAAAACCAATTCAAACTGATCTAACCTGGATCTCGATATTGTTGACCAAAAAGTTCAAAACAACCACTATGTCAATGTTAAAATGGAAGATTTGGTTTTTCAGAAGGAAAAAAAAAGGACAAAAGGTGACTCGTTGTTTGCCAAGCTATAATTGTTTGTTGTCGTGTTAATGTGAATGAAAATCATCAACTAATAAATCTTTGACACCAGAAATAAGTACTTTCTGACCTTGGCATTTGAAACCATTTGTCTCCTCGCTTGAACATCAGAAATAAGATGAGAATACGTGATCTCGAAATATATTCCACGCTGCATATTGAAATCCAAGTAAGAACACCGGATACAAGAATCAACCCTAATTTACAATTTCACAAGCACATTAAGAATTAGAAAAACCTCGAGTGCAGCTTTGATCATTGGAAGCTTCAATCGGAACGGTAGCTTCTCGGAGAAATCTATCGCAATTAAATCTACCTACACCAATATAATACATTGTTTTCAATAAAATTCAGTAATTCAAAACAAAGCAAGAACGATTTCAATAACAAACCTCAGAAACTTTGCAAGTCTGATCAAAGGCGGTCTGATTCAAGGGCCGAACAGCAACCAAATCGTAAGTCTTCAGCACCGGATTTCCTGAATTTAAGGCAGCAGCGTGAACTAGACTATCGACGGCGACCGTCAAACGGGTGTACTGACGGAACGGAGAGTTCAGGGGAACCCCTAAGAGTTCTCTGTGGAACTTAACGGAAGTGGACAGAGTTGGGGCCAGTTTCAGCAGAGATGAAAGAGGGAAAAGAGAGATGGTGCATCTGTCGGCATCAGACATGACCCCTTTAATCGAACGGTTGTAAGCGACTCCAGTGTAGCCTAGTTCCATAGCCTTCACCACAAACTTCAATCTCGCGTTCTTTTTGTTGGGTAATGGTTTCTCTGATCCTCCTCCTTCGAGGTAGGGGATGTTCAGGTCCAAGAAAGCCATTTTTTTTTTTTTTGGTAGAGAGAGTCTTGCCAAGACTTTCACTTTTGTCGTTCAAGTTCTTCCCTACCTCGATCACGAAGCTACTCTCGTTGGAAAGAGGTCTCTGCGTTAAACCCGCCCTCCGCTTTTAGGTTTGGGTCGCTCTACAGGCGCCCACCTCTTTACGCTGGGGGAAATTTTAGTCGCACCCCACGAATTCTGAGGGCACCCGAATCGTTTTCTACGGTACCCAAATTGTGAGGGCACCCGAATTGAAAAGTCAGGGCTATCTCCGTGGATGCTTGGAGATAGTCACATCCACGCTCACCCTCTTCTTGCACTCATCATCGAATTTCTAAAGGTACTGCATGTAAGTTGAGATCGGGGACTCAGCGGTGCTGGCCCACATCGACTTCCCATGGATCAAAGGTAGTGAGGTGAACGTGGTGGTTGTTAAGCTAATTACAGAAAACGAATAAGGAAAATTGGTGAGAATCAAGTCAGGCCGACTTGTTGAATCTCTTAACAGCGATCCACCGATCGTTATCGAGCTTTCCTCTATAAACAACATTCAGAGCTTTCTCTCCATGCTCGGAGACGATGTTATATATCTACGGAAAACCCTGAAGTGGCAACCCCAAGCCGCTTGAAGATGTACTCGCTGAACCCAGGCAACGAGTCTCGATCATTTTTGCCCCCATTCTATGCAAAACAAAAACAAAAAACAAAAAAGATCCATTTCGTTTCAATTGTTGAGTCGAAGAAGAAGATACGAAGCGTACAATGGGGACTTACCGAGATCGGAGGACTCGATTACAGTCGGTTCGAGATGAGACTGCCACTAGCAGGGGGATAACTTGGAACAACGAGCTCTCATGGCCGAAGATCTAGCGGTGGAGTAGGAGAGCGAAGAAGGGCGATGGAGATTTGCGTGTTTCTCTGTCGGGTGCTTTCCACAAGTCGGGTGCACCCACATCCCACACAAAAATAAAATTGCCAAAAGGGCGGCTCCAGTTACCTCCCCAAAATGACAGGCTCCGGTTACAGGACACAGTATGAGCCACGTGGCAAACTCTTAGAGGACTGACCTCATGGATGTTTGGCCAGTCCATAAGTGGACCTACAAACCAAAAATCAGCTGATTTCTATACTTTGGATTTTGTACCTCAAATACTGCTCAAATTCTCACAGTTGAGATCAACCCATGAAAATAAGTCCAATCCAACGCCTGGAAATCACTAATCATGCTGATTTTTGGTTGTTAGGTCCACTTAGGGATTGGCCAAACATCCAAACGGTTAGAGCCCTCTAAGAGTATGCCACGTGGCTCATATTGTGTCTTGTAACCATAGTCTGTCATTTTAGGGCGGTAACTGGAGCTTGAGCCTTACCAAAAAAGTCCCCTTCAGTTTGGGCACCTCTCTCTCTCTGTCTTTAGTCCCCCATAGTGCTGAACTACCGTGGGGACTATGTAACCCACAACGAGCCCACCTGTAATTGAAGGCACCTCTCTCTCTCTCTCTCTCTCTCTCTCTCTCTCTCTCTCTCTCTCTCTCTCTCTCTCTCTCTCTCTCTCTCTCTCACTCTCAGTGTTGAACTACCATGGGGCTCTCTCTCTCTCTCTCAGTGTTGAACTACCATGGGGACTATGTAGCCCACGGCGAGCCCATCCATGGCTACCATGGGTTGGTTGTTGGCTACATAGTCCGTAGAATTTGTACGACTTTAGAGTGGGTTTGGGTTGGGTCAGGTGGTCTGAGACCTCGGCTCGAGTCCAACCCGATTTTTCATCGGGCTTGAAAATTTAACCCGAGTCCAACCCAATAGCTCCATAAATACTAGCCCAAGTTGCACCCCTACTTGCACTTATAATTTTATCACGGATCAACTCTCTCTACAAGATATTGTAGAACAGAAAGCAGCCTAACTGAATGATCTTACCCTTCCAGTGAAAAATGAAATTTATGTGCAGGTCCACTAAAGGGTGGGCCAAACAATCGTGAGCTCTGTTGGCCCAAAAAATCATGTCACATGGTACGTATTTGAGAGATTTATGTATCAAGCTTCAATATAAAATTTTGTATTAAAGTTTTGGGTTTGGGCCAAAACCGGCCAAGAGATTCCAATGGGTTGCCCATCACCGGCGACCAACCCACCAGAGTCTCATGGCCGGCTGGCCACCACTCCGGCAATAATTTTAAACCCAAGGTTAAAAATAAAAATAAAAAAACACAAAGCATACAATTTTAGTTTTTAAATTTTCATTAACAAAAATGAAAAACAAGACAAAGCAATTTATATAAAACTTTTGAGATGTGGATTTTGGAAAGATGGGTTCTTTCAATTTTAAATTTTCATTCTACAATAAAATCCATAAAAAGAAATCTCATTCCTTCATGAGTTTTGTTTATTTTTTTGGAGTTTTTTTCTTCTCAATCTTTGTTTAATTCATCAAAAACTAAAAAAAAAATCTTAAGTTTACCAACATAGATTTCAAATTTTATCTTTAATCTCCTCTTTTCATGTTTGATTTGGGGTATGGGTTTTGGCTTAAACCCAAACCCTTGTTCTAAGGTTGAAGACAAGGGCACTTTCGTCCTTTAATACAAAATTAGTTAGTCAACTCGGGTCAACGCTGGTCAAATGACAGTGGACCGAGTCATAGGGGGGTATGTCAGCTTTTTCAAATTGTGGGGGGGTATGTCAAATTTTAAAGATAACGTGGGGGGTATGTCAAAAATTCCCTAAAGTTTTTTGAACACGAGCTTTCTTCTCAATGGTTTTGTTCAGTGATAAGCTTACGACGGGGTGGGTCAAGTTTCCTTTGAGGTAGACCCGACGGACTTTCCATGCTTATAAAAACTAGGGGTGGCCACATGGGTTGTGGGTTGCACATGAGTTGACGAGCCACAGTTTGAGCCACATGGCACACTCTTATAGCCACTGACCTTATGAATATGGGTCGTGATGTAACAAGGTATACCTGAGATCTTTTCATTTTCGGAAGCGGCATTTTTGGTAGTCACCACTGCCATCTGGGCCCACTGACCGCATGGATGTTTAGCCCACCCTTTAATAGACATTCATACAAAAAATCAGCTTGTTTAATGATTTTTAGCCGTTGGTTTTAGTACTCAAAAAATGGTTGTATTCAACGGCTATAAGAACGCCTTAAATGGTGCTAAAAAGTGTTAAAATCTAATGGTTATAGATTACCAATCAAGGTGATTTTTGGTATGTATATCCACCAAGGGGTGGGATAAACATCCAAGCAGTCAATGGGCCTAGATGGCAGCCATGACTACCAAAAATGCCACTTCTGCAAATGAACAGTTTTCAGGCATACCTTGTCACATCTTTTTCCTATGAATATTTAGCCCACTCTAGATGGACTGACATGCCAAAATTCAACCTGATTAGTAATTTCTATCCGTTGGATTCAGATTTTTTTCATGGTTTATTTTTAACTGTGGATTTCGAGCATTACGTCAGCAGATGGGTTTTTTCCCGTGCACGAATTGTATTGGCCCGACGACCCATTTGTATACATAGTTGTTTCGCCTTTCCCCAAAAGGTCAATCTTTTGGGGTAAATGATTGTTTGACATTTGGTATCAGAGCCAACCCCATGTCATGGGTTCAAGTCATGGGAGGGGCGACCTGAGGAAAGGGCTACGTAGGGGGCTCGCTCAAAAAAGAGAAAATAGGGGTACCGGAGTGAAAGTCACCTTAGAGTGGGCCACCGTGGACACTGGCCTTCGAAGCGTGGTGGAATGTTATGATCTTAGAGGTTAAGACTCAAACTTTCCACACCTCTATCACCTAGGTGCTTTTGGTGTATTGGTTTGGGTCTTAACATTTGGTATTGGGAAAATGGTTATTTAACATGGTATCAGAGCCTTAAGACCTGGGAGGTCACGGGTTCAAGTCTCCAACGGAGTGTATTCCCGCTGAAAGGGCGTGTTAGCAGATGATTTTTTCCTGTGCATGAATTGTATTGGCCCGATGACCCGTTGCTATACATAGTTGTTTCGCCTTTCCCCAGAAGGTCAATCTTTTGGCGTAAAAGGTTGTTTAACACATTATTTGGGGTAGTCATATACAAAGGTTAGAAAATAGAAATCATTAATCAGGCTTGTTTTTGGTACGTGGTACCTAGAAATGGGCCAAACATCCATAACGGTCAGTAGTCTCTGAGCATATGCCATGTGGCCCACATAATCGCCCATCATCAATGTTGAGTGAAGCCGAATGAAGCCCGCCTAGATGGCAATCGTGGTTTTGGCTCTTATTATAATAGTATGGATATGCACCATTCTTGTGATGTATTCCCCTCTCTAGAATTTTTGGTAGAAATTGTTTTTCTGAATTTCTAAAAGTCCGGGCTTAATTGGTCCAACTTGAACCCCTTGAGCTTGGCTATTAGGCGAGTAGCCCGGCCAGCCATCAGATAGACTTGCCCAAATTGGTCCAGTCCAGCCCGATTTACACCCCTTATGAGCTCAACCTACTACCAACAGGTAGTGGGATCGTATGACATGGACATGTGCACGATTCTTTGAAGAAGAAATTTCACAATGAAAGTAGTCGCTAGTGAGTAAAGCTTAGATGACACTACAATCAGCGGCGCCGCTGATTGCAGCCAATATGAGCCACATGGCACATTCTTAAAAAGACACTGACCGTATGGATGTTTGTCCAATCACTGGATGGACTTACAAACCAAAAATGAACCTGATCAATGATTTCTAAGCATTGCATTGAAGTTTTTTTCATGGGAATTTGAGCACTATTTGGGTACAAAGATCCAATGGTTCAAATCACTAATCAGGCTGATTTTTGGTTTGTAGGTCCACCTAGTTGTTGGCTAAACATCCATACGGTCAGCGTCCTAAGAATGTGCCACGTGGGTCATATTGGCTGCAGTCAGCAGCATCGCTGACTGTGGTGTCATCGAATGTTTATTCGTGGCTAGTGTGTGGGCCAACTAGGGCTGCAACTTGGGCGGGCTCAACCCGACATTAGGGTTGGGTTGGGTAAGCCCTTTTAGAACTTGGGTTGGGCTTGCGCCGGATTTTTGGTAACCCGATCAAATCGGGTTGGGTTAGGGTTGAGGCTTGGCCCAATCCGAGCCCAACTTACAAACTATATATATACAAGCTGGGATAAAATGACTCGTGCTATTCTTACTAATAGAATGACTAATGGATGTGGGCCCCACGTGCAGATGAGTTAATGGCTAATTTTTGGTGATGATATTCTTCTCAACATGGATATCAACCACAAAAAATTAGTCCATTCCAACATTTGTAGCCTTGTGAAAAGTGGATTGCAAATTGAAAAATTTTGGACCATCATTTTCACGGTTAAATTTAGGTTCATATTTGATAGGGTTAAAGGTTTTCAAAATTACTGGTTTTTGGTGAGGAAGATCTCCATGGTGAGGAGATCGCCATCACCAAAAATTAGCTCTTAACTCTTCTGCATGTGGGCCCCACATCCATTAGTAATCTATTAATAAGAATAGCATGAGTCATTTTATCCCAACCCTATATATATATATATATATATCTATGGATGTTTGTCCTTAGTAACTACAACCTTTGTGTGATATTACAGAATGTCATTGAAACTACATTTTGGCATTTTATGTGATTGGATGATAGTGAAAATATCGTATTTTTTCTTTAACGATTATTTTTGATTATTTCTTTAGTAACTTTTATCATGCATTTTAGTTAATGAACTTTTTTGTTATTACGAAAATATCATGTTTTTTTCATGAACTTTGGAAATTAAGTTATGCTATTATTTAATGGTTAGCATAATGGCTATTGTATTGACCGAAAAATTATTTTAATATAAAAAAAATTTAACAATATTTCCAACCAATAAAAATAATTAAGAAATTGACCAACCCGATAGGGTTGGGTTAGGGTTGGAAAATCTAAGCCGACCTTGGGTTGGGTTAGGGTTGACAGCCTTTAAGGTTGGGTTGGGCTAAGGTTGACCTCCAACCCGACCCAACCCTCCCGAGTTGCAGCCCTAGCGCCAACAAACTTTCAAGCAAGGTTTAAAGGGGACCGTTATAACAGTATAACGGACTGGGATGTTACCGTTTTTTCCGTTATAACGAAAAAAAAACGCTTAGGGGAAAAAACAAAAAAAAAAAGGGAAAAACAGAATACAACAGAAAAAATGGCCCTGAAATTTGAAATTCAAAATTTCAAAAATGAAAAATAACGGAAAAAATGAAAATAAGGGACGTTTTTTTTTTCAAAAAAATTTCCAGAAAATAACGGCCGTTATTTTTTGGGCGTTTTAACGGTCCATAACGTAATGGGGTAGGTCCGAATCGGCCGTTTTTTAAACCTTTGATTTCAAGTATACCTTCTTGTCGATGGTCCATCCGTTGACGGCTCAGATAGAAGTAAAAAATTCGGATTTTACTTAGATAGAATATTTTGAACGGTCCGATCTTCTTCGGCCATCACCAATTGGCGAATCCACATTAAAATTTTCTTGCCTACTCAACCGTCGGTTGCTCCGTCGGACCAATTTCAGAAGATCGATGAGATGGAAAAAGCGGTGCGAAGTGCGCACCGTGTGTATGCAAGAACTGACGCATTACCTGAACACCAATTGCCAGTCAATTCTCTCTATTGTGGTTCTGCAACTTTCGTCAAAGAAAATTCTCAGAAGCCGCTTGCTCCCAAAACACCTCCTCTTAAGGAAGAAGAGTGCGTACTACGCACCTGTTACCTGAGAATCTGAGATCGACTGCTGAACCATCAATCTCGAGAACAGCAAATCGTCATGAAGACTCGATTTCTATCGAATTCGAGAGCTTGTGCTGTTCTCCTCCTTTTCTATTCCATTTTTCTGTTCTTTCTTCCAGGTAAGTTTCTTCTCCAAATTAGTTTTTAATTTTATTTGAGAAGAGCCTTGATTAGATTAGGGTTGTTGTAGGTTTTTAATTACCACCCAGTATGATTTTCGTCTTTTTTAACCTTTTTTTCGCGTGATTATATGCTTTATCTGTTCGGTTTGAAGATCAATAGCGAGTCAAAGATGAAGTAAATCGTAACGGATCATATGATCAAGCTCAAAGATTTCTGCTCAAAGGAATTCATATTAAATATATGCAGATTAACAAAGATAATGAGAAATTTTAGCTAGAGCAGATGTTAGCATATCGGACTAGCAACGAATACGTTTTAGGGGAATTGTTAGGGTTTTTTTATTGGGTGTTGCGTTGGATACTAGTTTAGGATGGGTTATATTGAATGAATGGATTTTATGGTTTTGTGAAAGAAGGGGATATGTTTAAATTCATTCGATTAGGTGGGATCTTCTCTTGTCGGTGATGAGTAATTTTCTAAGCCGTTACCGTTTGAAACGTTTCCTTTACAAACTATACAACTTTTGGAAATCAAGTCTTGTATAGGGTATTTGGATGAGTTGCATGTACCCTACCAGATGACTGTTTTTGTGTTATTAGAAAATGGCAATATTGTTTTCTTGAATGTTTTTACATTTTCGAGAATCGGTTTTTTTTGGTAGGTAGGCAAGCAAGGTGGTCAATAGGTTTGTGGTTAAATGGGTGAGGACAAGTTTTGAACCCAAGTCGTGGTTTCAACACCCAGCGACTTTGCCAACTTACCAAAATGGCAGTTCTGATTGTTGGGTTGGGAGATGAGTGTGTGAACTGGTTAGTATAACTTATCTCGAGGGGCTTAAGTGATTGTCTTCTCATTTTGTTTTGTTGGTCATTGTGAATTGCTGGTTCATGTGTTATGTGGAGTTTGATTGAGAACATGAGTGAAATCTTACTTGTGGAAGAGAGGCCAGGAAGAGGGCAGACAATTGGATGTGGTTGTTAGGAGCAAGAGACCAAATGAAACAAACTAGCTAGTGGCTGCTCGTGGAATTGAGCGAGTTTTTCATCTTTTCCTCATACTAGAGGGATCATCGAGCATTATTCTCATATATCCAAAGTTATAGGCACAATGTCTCATATTGATTTTTTTTCTTCTTCGATGCACAATGTCCGTAACATTGAGAAGTGAATGTCTGCTCACGGTATGTTTCACAGATATAAAAAATTCTTGGTGATAAGAAAATCTAGTAAGAGATTCTATATGTGCGCCCAATCTCGCCAAGAAGTCATTACATTAAGTTTGACTATACTTAATGTATGCTCATAACCTTCAGTTCAAGTTCTTTCCGCTATCTCGTAATTCCATTATTGTTTATGATCAATTAATGACAGAAAACTTTGTAAAGATTCATGTGCCAAGGATTCTTCATTCTATGAAAATTTGTTTTGTCTGATGCGCATGTTGGAGACACGTAGTTCTGGCTACAAGAACAACCGATATACCTTCTAGTCTTGTATTTTTGGTGTGTTTTATATTTTAGATATATGCGTATGTTGCATATACATGCATGTATATGAGCTATATAATTGTCTTGACATATTCTCATTTTCTTTTTTCATCCATTTATTTTATTCGAGTTATTAGTGTTATATCACATCTAGTCTTTAGATGGGATTCTATTTTTGTCTAGGGACTCTTAGGAGTTTCCTTTCCCTTTCTTTGCTCGAGGAGGTTTCCTCGACCTCCTCTCTTCCTTTGTATTGTTTCCTTCTTTTAATGAATTCACCTTATCAAAAAAACAAATATCATATCTGTACAAAATTTACCAATTTATAGTGTTGTTGGGCTTGTCATGTCCGGGACATTGTGTACAGACACAATAGTGTGTGCCAATGTCCAAGTCAGATAATTCCTTCAAATACACTGAATAAGAAGATAAGCTTATAATTGTTTATTTTCTGACTTGGTCAAACTCTGCCGTTATGTCAAGTTTGTCTATCAATTTTGCTATTTCAATAAGGTTCTCAATTGTTATAAAACACCTACCAAACTTTAACATGCTTGATGTGATTATTCTGTAAACTTCAGCTGCAAAATGAATTACAGCGCTAGGGAATACAAACAAAATTCCATGCAAGGTTCATTGATAGATTTAGAAGAATTTGTATTTCATTAATTTCATGTGGAAATTCTTTGAAGTCCATTAGTAATGATTTCATACGGCCTTCCGGAATTAGTTCTTATGTATAGGAGATAATATACCTTTGAATTCGAATGGTTTCATTATTTCTTACTGAATCTTATGGGCTGTGGATCTTTGCATTTGTTATCTTCCCAAAAGGTTTGACTGGTGATGTTATCTTTTTGGCAGGAATCTTTTCATCAGGAGTTGTTACACTTGAGTCCATTCAAATTTTTAACACCCACGAGTGGTTAAAATCCAAACCAACAGTTTATTTTCATTGTAAAGGGGAGAACAAGACAATTTTGCCTGATGTGAAGGAAACACACTTCTTATATACTTTCAAGGGTGTAGAATCTTGGCAGGTTAGTAGTGAGTGACTTTGTAGGCAACTATGAAATTTGTTAGTTGTTATTTGAAATATTTGAAAATACTATATTATGTGGTTCTTTTGGATGGGTGTGGGGTTCTGCCATAAACACATGCTAGTAAGTTCAATGGTTCCCTGTGTGCAGAGAACTAATTAGTGTTTAACTGTTTAAGTATGCCTCAAAATATCCTAGTTGTAGCAGTCATTCTTTTTGTTATGCAAACATAGAAGAAGAACTATGTAAACTATGAGCATACAAGGAATCAAACCAAGAAATGTGATTTGGAAGGAATTGCAGGAGCATTTATGTCCGCCACGGGGTGGGGGGAGATGCCCCTCAACTTTTATAATTGATTAAAAAAATCCAAAAAGATAAAGATGTAACGAGGTAGAGGTTGTTATCATATACGTAGAAATACGTATTTTATATGTATTGGGGGGGTAGTTCTATAAATACCCCCTTAAGGGGTATATTTGTCTTTTCTATAATTCCTCTACATAAATAAGATTTATAGAGTCATTGTGACTAAGTACACATGACATCCTTCTTCCAAGTTTCTCTCTTCTCTCTCTCTTTGATCATAAACCTAACCCTAACCCTAATTTAGCAATTCAACTTGGTATCAGAGCCTTTGATTGATCGATTGCCAGAGGATATTGACGGACTAGCGCTGATGTCTCCCCGTACTGTACGACTGACGTCATAAGCCGTACGAACACGCATCCCGAGGTCTCGACACGCAACTCAAGGTCTGTCAGGAACTTCTCCTCCTAGTAGATCTTGATTTTTCGTGATTTTTGGTCATTTTTGTGGAATTTTTTGGGTTGTTCTTGATGTATTTGTAGACCTTCTTCTTCAAAAAATCGTGACGCCTCATTTTTTAAACCAGTCAATTTCCCCTTCGTATTAGGGCTTCTTGATGGGGTTTGTTGGTTGTTTTTGGTCCCTTTCAATCTCAGGAACTTATTGAATCCAACCATGCATGATTCCATGACCTATTGAAGGTTTTGGGTTGAAAACTCCCCTCCCTCGTTACCGCCGGTACCCTTTTTTGGGGTTTTTTGGCTGTCGGTTGGGTATTAAACCCACATCTCTGCTCCTCCTTGCTTCTCTATGAATGGTTAAGAGCATCTATAGCCCTTTGAGAGCATTCACTACTTCATTCATCAATTTTGGAGTTTTTTAGGGACTCTTTTATTACCGCCGATGACTTTTATGGGGTTATTGGGTTGCGATTTCAGTCTAGCAACACCTCTTCTCCTTTGTTTCAACTTGTGGATAGTTTCTTTGGTTATTTGAGAGAATATGTGAGCCTTATATGCTTCTCAGGACTTATTCGGGTGTTTTTCCGGCCTTCGATTTGGTTATTTAGCTTTATCCGGCCATCGGTTTGATCTTCAACACCTTTTGTATCTCTTTCATGGTTGTTTGTGACATCATGGTGCTGCTATATTGTTGATTTGGCCTTTGTTCTTGCTGCTTGCGTGGTTTATCGGCACTCCATCGATTTAATTCATTATGGAAAAACAACCATCGCCTACAGAAAAACCACCACCACCCTCGGACATTCTCTCAGAGTCATAGGTGAGCACGGAAGTTTCCCCCATTGGAGTTGGAGGGCCTATGGTGCATCATCTGGCCTACGAGAACTTGAGCTTACAGATTACTTCGGTGAAGTTGGACGGCAAGAACTATCTAAGATGGGCCCAGGCTGCACGGTTATTTATTGGAGGCCGTGGGAAGCTAGGCCATACTACAGGGGATACAGTTGAGCCTCCCAGGACTGATCCCCTGTATCGACGGTGGGAAACAGATGATCTTACTGTCATGTCATGGCTCCTCAACTCTATGGAGCCGGATATCAGCCAGAGTTTCTTATTCATGTGCACAGCTCGATAGGTCTGGGAGATTACACGGAAGACCTACTCAGAGCAGCAGAATGCGGGAAGGGCATTTCAGTTGAGGCAGAGTCTCTCCCACTTTAGGCAGGGGGAGAAGTCCCTTTCTCAATACTATACAGCTCTTTGCACCATGTGGCAAGAGCTCGATCATTATTACTCTTATCTGCCTCTTCACCCAGGAGAGATTGCTCCCTACCAGCGGTATATGGAGAAGGGTTGGATTTTTGATTTCCTTGCTGGACTTAATCCATCTTATGAGCTTGCTCGTGTTTAGATCTTGAGTAGCAGGGTGGATCTTCCCTCTCTCAACGAGTTTTATGCCTATCTTCAGAGTGAGGAGAGTAGGCGGATCTCCCTTCTGAGTGAGCACCTCCTAGAGCGATCAGTGCTAGTTGCTTTTCCTGCCTACCAGCTTCAGCAGTCACATCAGCCTCAGAGAGGCTCACATTATCAGACTCTTGTCTCGGCACCTTCATATGCTCCTACTGGACCTTCTAGGAAGTCCTTGACTAAAGAGAGGCCCAAGTGTGATTTCTGTGGCAAGTTAGGGCATCTGCATGCCAAATGTTGAAAGTTACATGGTCGTCCTAGCCAGCTAGGGTCTTCTGGTGTTCATATAGCCAGTGTGGATTCTTCTGTTCCTCCTCCTGGATAGTCCCTGGCGAGTTCTCCGACTTTAGCTCCTCCTAGTAGTATCTCAGCCACGGAGCTTGCAGGCCTTCAACGTTTGCTTCAGCAGCTGGATGGTCCTTCTGCCACTTCGTCCACCTCCTTTGCCCAGTCATGTAACCCTAGACCTGCTCATCATGTGTCTCTTCCATCGTCCAGTCCCACTTGGATCATTGATTCAGGGGCTTTAGAACACATAACGGGCATGTCTTCCTTATTTTCTTGTTATACTATCTGTTCTGGCCTTGATAAGGTGAAAACAACTGATGGCATCTTATCTTCTATGTCTGGGAAAGGGAGCATCATTCCCTCTCCTAAACTACCTCTTTCATCTGTTTTGCATGTACCGAGATTTACTTCTAACTTACTTTCTGTTAGTGCTTTGACTAAATCCCTAAACTGTAGTGTCACTTTCTCCCCTACTTGTGTCTTTCAGGATCTCGAGACGAGGAGGACGATTGGCACTGGACATGAACCACATGGCCGCTACCTTTTGGATGGACACCTTCTTGAGCCCACAGCACTACAATCCTCTGCTAGTAGTAGTAGTAGGATAAATGTTATTTTGAACTGGCATGCCCGTCTGGGGTACGTTTCTTATTAGTATCTTAAACTTTTATTTCCAAGTTTGTTTCTGTTTCTTTTTCGGCTTTACACTGTGAGACTTGTGAGCTCTCTAAGCATTGTAGATCGAATTATCCCTCCAGAGGTAATAGAAGTTCTACTTGTTTTGACATTATACATTCTGATGTATGGGGCCCTTCCCCCACTACTTCTATCTTTGACTTCCGTTATTTTGTTTCTTTTGTTGATGATCATACTAGGTATGCATGGGTCTATTTCATGAAAACCAAAGATGAGGTTCATTCCATCTTTCAGGGTTTTCATAAGATGATCCAGACCCAGTATGGTGTCTCCATCAAGATTCTTTGTACTGACTAAGGTGGAGAATATATGTTTGGGGGTCTTCAACATTACCTCATTGACTATGGGATTTGCCACCAAAATTCCTACAGCTACACCCCTCAACAGAATAGTGTAGCTGAAAGGAAAATGCGGCACTTGACTGAGATAGCTCGGTCTCTCTTGATTGGCTCTCATGTCCCCAAATCTTATTGGTCGGATGCTGTGTTGATGGCTGCCTACTTGACTAACAGAATGCCATCTCGAATGCTCAATTTTCCGTCTCCTATTCAAGTCTTTGTTCTTGGCTCTCATTTATTCACTATTCCTCCTTGCATCTTTGGGTGTGTATGCTATGTACATATCCTGGGTCCCCATCGCACCAAACTCGATCCTAAAGCACTCAAGTGCGTCTTTCTTGGTTACTCATCTACCCACAAGGGATACAAGTGTTACCATCCGTCTTCTGGGAAAAAGTTTGTCTGCACGGATATCACCTTCCGTGAAGAGCTGTCTTTTTTCTCTCCCACCTCTTTCAGGGAGAGTCGTAATGAAGAGAGGTGGACTGTTCCTCTTCTTGCTATATCCCTATCCCCTCTTTTAGAGTTCGAGAGCTCTCCGCCTACTCATACTACTAGTGGGATTGATAGTGCTCCTGGAGCTCAGAAGGAGCTCAAAGTCTATAGCAGAAGGGAGAAAGCCACAGCCGATCCAGTACCAGTGGTTCCTACCTTGGATCCAGGTAATCCTCCACCTCTTTCTATGCCTGTCATTTTTCTTTCTACCGATGCGTCTGATCTTCCCATTGCTCTAAGAAAAGGAGTCAGAAGCTGCACTCAGCATCCTCTGAGCCACTTTGTCTCCTAAGATGCCCTGTCCCCCTCCTATAAAGCCTTTATCACTTCCTTTTCCACTATTCCTATACTATCTTCAGTGGCAGAAGGGCTGGCTCAACCAAGATGGAAAGCTGCTATGATAGAGGAAATGAGAGCTCTGGACAAGAATGGGACATGGGAGCTTGTTGACTTGCCAAGAGGCAAGAAACCTATGGGCTGCAAATGGGTGTTCACAGTCAAACACAAAGCAGACGGGTCAGTTGAGAAGTACAAGGCGAGATTAGTAGCCAAGGGGTACACCTAAACCTATGGGATTGACTATGTGGAGACCTTTGCACCTGTGGCAAAGATAAACTCCATTAGGGTATTGTTGTCAGTGGCAGCAAACCAAGAGTGACATTTGCATCAGTTGGATGTGAAGAATACTTTTCTTCATGGAGACCTACATGAAGAAGTCTACATAGTGCCTCCTCCTGGATTCACTCCACCGGGACATAGTAGCAAGGTGTGTAGACTGAAGAAAGCCCTCTATGGGCTTAAACAATCTCCAAGGGCATTGTTCGAGAGATTCACCCTAGCCGTGAAGAAGCTGGGTTACACTCAAAGTCAGGCCGATCACACCCTATTTGTGAAGCATCAATGGAAGAACACCACTGCGCTCATTGTTTATGTCGATGACATCATTCTCGCAGGGAATGATGCAGCAGAGATAGCCAAACTGAAGCGTCAGTTAGCGGAAGAGTTTGAAACCAAAGATCTAGGACCTCTCAAATACTTCCTAGGCATCGAAGTTGCAAGATCCAGTCAGGGGATCTTCATCTCTCAGAGGAAGTATGTCTTAGACTTGTTACAAGACTCAAGCAGGTTGGGTAACTAGTGGAAATTCCTATAGAGCAGAATTACCAGCTAGCAGATGCCAGTGGTGAGCTACTACAGGATGTAGGGAGCTTTCAGAGACTAGTTGGGCGATTGATCTATCTCTCTCTGACTCGACTCGACATTGCCTATGCAATGAGTGTGATCAGTCAGTATATGCACTCACCCAGAGGTGTTCATTTAGAGGCAGCACATCGGATCTTGAGGTATCTCAAGTCAGCTCCTGGTAGAAGTCTTCTGTTTGAGAAAAATAGCCACATGCGTATAGAGGCTTATATCGATGCAGACTGGGCAGGGGCCAAAGATGATCGGAGATCTACTTCTGGATATTGCACATTTGTTGGGGGCAATCTGGTCACTTGGAGAAGCAAAAAGCAACCTGTTGTCGCCAGATCTAGTGCAGAGGCCAAATTCAGAGCAATGGCTCATGGCTTGTGTGAGATGCTTTAGTTGAAAGTGTTAGTTGCTGAACTTAGTTTCCCAGTTTCAGGGTCTGTGAGCTTATATTGTGACAACAAGGCCGCCATCAGCATTGCTCACAATCCCGTTCAGCATGATCGTGCTAAACACATTGAGGTGGACCGACACTTCATTAGAGAGAAGATTATCTTTGGGGCAGTGTGCACCCCATTTGTGAAGACTGATGAACAGGTTGCAGATGTTTTCACGAAGGGAGTTCCCAGTTGGCAACTCCATAAGTGCTTGTGCAAGTTAGGCATGAGAGATATCTATGCACCAACTTGAGGGGGAGTGTTATCATATACGTAGAAATACGTATTTTATATGTATCGGGGGGTAGTTCTGTAAATACCCCCTTGAGGGGTATATTTGTCTTTTATATAATTCCTCTACATAAATAAGATTTATGGAGTCATTGTGACTAAGTACACATGACATCCTTCTTCCAATTTTCTCTCTTCTCTTTCTCTCTTTGATCCTAAACCTAACCCTAACCCTAATTTAGTAATTCAACTGAGGTATAGCGATTTTTGTTACTCACCACTGCCCTCTGGGCCCACTGAGCGCATAGATGTTTAGCCCACTCCTTGGTGGATATACACACCAAAAATCACCCTGATAGGCAATCTCTAGCCATTAGATTTTAGTACTTTTTAAGGCGTGATTCTAGCTGTTGGATTCAACAAACTTTTTGGGTACTAAATCCAACGGCTAAAAATCATCAAACAAGCTTATTTTTTGTATGAATGTCTACCAAAGGGTGGGCTATAATCCATGCGGTCAGTGGGCCCATATGGCAGTGATGAGTTACAAAAATCGCTATACCTTTTTACATCACAACCCTTCCAAAAATACCCTTTTAACCTGTAGCTAAAGGGAGAATGACCACTCTCTCTCAAATCTTGACTGCAACCTTCCCTCTTAAGGTCTTGGACGCCTGCCCGAACAAAATTTTTTTTTAGCCTGGCATATTTTGATCTAGGCGTCCAGGCAGCACCTAAAAACGCCACAAGGCATACTCTTAGAGACAATGACCGCATATGTCGACCTATAGACCAAAAATCATCCAGATTGGTGGTTTATAGCCTTTAGATTTTAGTCTTTTTCATGGGTTGATTTTCAACTGTGGGGTTCGAGCATTATTTTGAGGTACTCGGATCCAATGACTATAAATTACCAATCAGTCGGAATTTTGGTCCGTAGGTCCACCTAGTGATGGGCCAAACATCCGTAGTCATTAGTCTCTAAGAGTGTACCACGTGGCATTTTAGATGGTGCCCAGACGCCCAGATTGAAAAATGCCAGGATCAAAAAATTTCTCGCCCCTGCTTTGACAGTCGCTTGCCGCCTTGGCCCTCCTTGAACAAAATCCTGGCTCCGCCACTGAACAATACAAGACAAATTACAGACGGTTCATGGCGGGATTATTATATTTAGGGTAATTTCCATAAGATTTCTATGGAGTTTTATTTCTAGAAGTACGAATTATATTCCTAGTTGAGTAATTAGGAGTTTAAAGTAACTTTCCTACGTTATGTCTAGTCTTAGTACCTAATTCGTAGTAGGTTGATAATTGAACAGTGATATAATGAGAAATCTTAGAGTCAAAGTTCTAATTGTCTGGAGACTTACTATTTTTTGTTTTAGTAAAGTCCAGGTTCTAGAGTCTTTAGTTTCTGTTTAGTAGTTTGAATACAATTAGGAGAGCTTTTTCAGCTGCTGTCTATCCATCTATAAATACCCCACACTTTTCTATCTTACACAAGTTTAATGGTGTTAAGTTTTCTTCTTGGTTGCTGCTGCAACGTGTGAAGCATTGCTTAGGTCGTGTGATTCTATCCTCCAGAAGATCTTAGCTGGTGTTACTCTATCTCATATCCCCCTCTTCTTTATTTGTCTTCTTTATGTTCCTTTGTTTTTTTCCTTTTCTTTTATACACTTCCATTCGACATCATTTTTCGTGTCAGAACAAGTTCTGATTCTCAGGGTAAACTTGCGAATATTGTTTCAGTGGTTTCATGGCAAGTACAGTAGATAGGGAATTCCAAATTATGTGTTATGTTGTAGGAAAACTTGTTACTCATAATTGATCCTTCGAGTCGGAAGAGTTATATTTCCAAATATGTGGTGAAGAAGTTGATGGAGTTGGGACATGGATATTGGTCTTCAAAGGGTGGTTTCATCATATTTTCTTTTCGATTAGAAAATTCAGAATGTGTTTACTATGTGGTTATTCTGATTGATCGATGTCACCTACTATTTGGCCAATATTGAAACCCATGGAGTAGCATATAATCATGAAAGTCACTCTTAAAAATTCCTTAAGGACGGGCACATGATCAATGTAAGGGAAAAGATTGTAGAGATTACAACTGATGCTTCAGTTGCAAAAGAGGAGTCAAGAAGCTGATTCCATCCATGCTCCTATGCGTGATAAATAGCGTATGGAGGTGGTGATGAATTCAAATTCTATACAAGAAATGCATACAGCATTCTAGAGATTCCTAATGATCCATTAATAGCAGAGAAAATAGATGTCAAAACCCAATCATTAATTCCCACAAACTTATTGCTAGTAGAGGATGGCAAGATCACATCGTGTTGCCTTTGGTAGATATGTTCCTACAAACCTGAGACCGGTCCACTGAAGATTAATCTTTACCCGATCTTACTAAATCAAGGGAGAAGAGGATACCCGTCAACCTTTACCTAAATAGTTCTCATAGTATAATTCTTTTTTTTTTTGATCGGTATAGTATAATTCTTATGGTTATGGTGTTTCCACAACCTCCAAATAGCTCGGCAAAAAAATCAGTGTTAAGAGGGTATTGTTCCTTAGTTACTGATAAAGGCGGTGCAGTAGTTTCACTTTTTCAGTAGTAGGCTCATTGAGCAAAGTGATACTACGCTTTATGAGGCTCCTATTTCCCTTAACTTGTATCCTGTGTGCCTTAGTGCCTAATATGGACAGAAGATAACACTTCTTTCATCTTAATAAAGTCACTGAAAGATTAATTTGCTGTCTAATGGATTATTTTGAAGATCTATATGGCCTAGGAAAAGGATGTCCATGACATTCTGCTTTAGTGGCTGATATTTGAGCAACCCCCTTGTACCACTCTTGAGGAGTTTAGCTCAAGAGTCATGCCCTTTGTAGTGATTTTGTATTATGCATAGGTATAGGGAGAAGCCCCATCAAATAGAGATTTTTCCTCTCAACCCTTTTCGATTTTTAATATGATATATAAGGACCGCTACTACAAGCAGTACTACACCTTTGATCGGTTCTCCCTTCTTTATTAAAACTGGCGGAGGGGCACATGCAATGCACGTGATGCTCAAGTAATAAAACTGATTCAAAATTATGGAGAATTTATTAAAATCATAAATGGGTAACCATATTCTGTTGTATTTCATTGTTAGACAAAAAAAGTTTTTAAGGTATTATATGAATTTGGGTAATTTGTAACTCGTAATACCCCCCTCAACTTTGCAACTAAGGGAATACCCCCTTTGACCACATCCCCGCCATCAGTGTCCATTAAACCGGCTTAAAAATACTGTTTTACCCCTCTTCATCCACACTGTACCCCTCTTCATCCATGCGATGGCAAAAAATTGGTCAGATTTTTTGTTTTAGTTTCTATTTTGTGGGAGTCCTGAGTTTCTGGTAATCTCTCGAACTTCCTCTGCAATTGCAACTTAAAAAGCAGCCAAAATGGGAAAACAATTGGGATTACAAGAACAAGAGAAGATAACTCATAAACCAGGTGGTTTTGTAAGATCTGGCTCAATTACAGGATGATCTTCAACATGGGGAGGTGGTTTTGTGAGATCTAGTTCAATTACAGGATGATCTTCAACTTGGGGTGGTGGTTTACTCACATTTGAAGAGATAGGTATTAGTTTTTCATGAATTTCACTAAACTTCTTCTCTTCATTCACAACTTTTTTGGGGTTCTAATATCAAAGCTCTGCTTCTCTATTTCAATCTCTATGTCCTCCTCCACCTCCTCATCTTCTTTACCTTCATCGTCTTCATCACCATCAACACCATTATCAACCATGAATGGTATTCTCAATCTGGTCTGACCCACATTCAAACTCATCGAAATTATCTTCTCTTTGCAGACTCCAAAATCCTTGCAACTCTGAGAATCAGATCTACTCTTAGTCTCTTCCTTATCAGAATTAGGCTCTTCTCAATTCCATCAACAGAGAAACTAAGATAATTATGAGATTAATCACGAACCTGTGGGGTTTTTAATCTCTCTCTCTCTCTCTCTCTCTCTCAAACTGAACCTGTAACTACAACATTTTTGGGAATCTCCCAACTTCTGACTATTGGGTTTTTGACTCCATATGGAGATGAAGAAGGACACAGATGAAGAGTGGCAAAAACAGGAAATGGAAAGATGAAGAGTGCCAGAAACAAGAAATGGAAAGGTTGGACTGAAAGTTCAGTGTCGAAGCCATCTTAGTCCGATGGCGGTGGCGTACATGGAGAGAGTGGATGAGAGAGAAGGGTAAAACAGTCTCTTCCCAAAAATGTGACAGACAGCTAACTTGCAATGCTAGTCAAAAAGGATGGGATGTTGTCAAAGGGGGTATTCCCTTAGTTGGAAAGTTAAGGGGGGTACTACGAGTTACTTTTGATAGAGAGGGGGGTTTTGCTAAATTACCCTATGAATTTTAAACTAAAATAAATTACAAATTAATAGTTGGATAAAAATAGTTTGTAATGGATATCAGTGGAAACATCTTGGCGAGAGCTTACTAATGGATTCATTTTTACTGCAATCTAAGTTATGGACTGGAAGTTGAGCTTTTAAAAAAACTAAAGAAAAAACACTTTCCTAAAAAGATGTTAATTCAGCTGCTAAAAAGAGAAAATATAGGAAGCACCGCACATTTTTATCTCATCTGTTAAATAAACTTGTAAAGCTAAATTACCATGTTACCCTTGGTGTTTGTGTGTGCGCATGTGTGTGCCTTGTGTCATTTGATAAAATGTGGGGTGCAGTTTGGAAGAAGAAAAAGTCACAAGGATGACCTAAAATTAACCATTGGGAAGGTCGCTTTGCTTTATATTAGTAATTTAGTATAAATGTTTATTCGCACTTACAAAGAAAAAAAAAAGGAAAAAGATGGTCAATTGCAAAGTTAGGGCCATTACCCTCGTTTCTACATTCTGGATGCACCATTTGCTTTTTAAGATCCTTGTGGAAATTGACTATTTGGTCAAACTGACATATTACTAACATATGGTTTCTATAAACTTGGCTCATCATCATCATATGCCTTTTGTAATAGAATTTGCATGTGATTTGCCACCAAGATTCATCTTGGTAGTTATCTGCTATTTCTTTTACCATCTTAGTCTTAGTTTTTTATGTTTTTTAAATAATATTGTAGTTATCAAGCTAGTTGATGCTTCCATAAGATGGCCATTGACTTTGGACAACTTTTACTTTGGGCAATTTTTCTGTCCCAAATGCTATTATTCCTATATTCATAAGCTTCTTCTGGAGGTGTCTTATCTTTGGTTTCAACTTGTAATCACTTGTCTATTTGTGGCTTTGTTTAATTGAATCCTTAGATCATCATCACCATCTAGGTGATGGTGCCAGCTAACGGCAAGCTTGCAATGTCCTTGTTTACAGCCATTGATGGAGCTTGCAGATGAGAAATGTAAGCGGTGTGGGTTCTATGAGAAGGACACATTAGGAGCAGACGACGTATTTGATGAGTGGGAATTCTGTCCTGCTGATTTTATGGCTCCTGATGGCAAATATGTCCGTTTCAAGGACAAGGAATTCAATGCTACATTTTTGTGTCCTCGTTGCATATCTCTTGACAAGGGTGAGTGCCTCTGAATATGCCAGTTCAGCTTATTATATCGCTTCAATGTACTCTTGTTCTGTGCTACGCTTCTGATCCGTTCTGTCAGTGGGGCACCTCTTGGATGGGCCATAGTTCAAAAGTCATATTGCCCAGATCCTAATTACCCATACAAGAGCCAAACAAACAAAATGCTCGGATGGCTGAAAGGGACTGGTTAAATGGTATGTAGATAAGCCATGCAATGGATTGGTAGGAATCTTAGGACTGCCATATTTGTATGACCCATTGGCTGTCAGCCTGTCACCCCTCCAGGAGGTGGTTCCCTAATTGAACGGTTGGAATCAATCTATAGGTAAGCGATGTGTATGGGTAAAGCACAGAAGCATGAAACACTTTACATATTTGTGAAGTATGGTATTTGAATTTTAACCGTATGTTTATTTAGTCTAAATTGCTATTGCCCTTGTGGTGTTCACCATGTGCTTATAGGTTCTAGTCATACTTCCGACTCCCACAACAGAGTGACTAAAGGAAAGAGAATGAATGTGGTTTTAGTGATCATGATCACTACATTAGTTTCAACTGTGTCTATTCTTGGAGCAGTAGCTGCGTACAGATACTGGCAGAGGAAGAAGAGGCAGCAGGATCAGGCTCGTTTTCTAAAGCTGTTTGAAGATGGCGACGACATTGAAGATGAATTGGGTCTTGGCCAGGTGATATGATGAATCACATCTTTTGTCACTTGTATATAGTTGGATGTGTATTATTATCTGGTTTTGCTCTTGCTTTCATGATGAAAGGTGTAAAACCTGTATGAAATTATTGGAATACATGAAAAGAAAGGTGCAACTCTGAGGAGATAAAAATATTTTGTTATGTTGTTCCTTACAGACGTTTCTGTATAGCTTTCGTGGGGTTCGTTGATTCACCAATCCATGTGTTTCTTGGACGGTTAAAAGAAATATGATTACAAGTCCCAAGAAAAAATAGGAAGGACTCTATAGATCATATGGTCTCGATTGTCCAGCAAGGTCAGTTTTCTGGCATAGATATCCATAGGTGGGACCTGATGAATAGTGGGTCCCAACCCCCTGATGGTTCAGTGCAAATACACTTCTGCAAGGCAATCAAATCCAGCTGAACAGAAATGCTTCGAGTACAGTTGGGCATGCCATTTCTATCAACCATCTCCTATGAAAGCATGGGCGTTGACTTCGATAGCCTATAGCCTTTAACATCTTCAACTCTCTTAATAGTAATGAGTCTTTGGCTGAGTTTTCATGGTGCCAATGATGAACCCTTTGACGGGTTTGTGCCCCCCATCATGGTTCGAAATCTTGGGATCGGAGGCTGGATCGCCCATCTCGCCCAGGACAAAGTGAGACTCATTTGACAAACAGTGATCTCATGGCGAGAATCCATTTTTTGATCGTTTGGCTCCAATCCCGATCTGGATCCAGAACGTTTGAACCATGCTAGACATTCGTGTAATTTACCAAACGCGTCTCTCTTAGTCGTCTCAAGTAGTGATCATGATATATTGCAGTCACGCTCAAAATTTCGTTCCAGTGACGCTGAATGTCAGTGGAGCATGCTTAGGATCTAAATTTGGCCCATGAAATTGCGGCCTGGCCCGGCCCAGCTTGTTTTACGGACTGGGCGTGTGCTTCGCATTTTGGAGCCCACCAGGCCCTCCCCCAGCCAGGGCCCGCAAAAATTGAGTATGTACCCCTTCTTTCTTTTTTATCCATTGGAAACGATAATAAAATGGTCATATGATAATTTTGACCATAATTTGACCTCAACAGTCAAAAAATTGGTTAAAATATTCATTTGACTCACTTTTTTGTCTATATGATGCTAAAAAATGAGTAAACCTTCACTCACACGGTCACACTGGGGTGTGAGTGAAGCCGATCACATCCCACAGTACGAGCCACGTGGCACACTCTTAGAGGTCTCTGACCCGTATAGATGTTTGGCTAATCACTAGGTGGACCTACAAATCAATGATTCCTAAGTGTTGGATTGAAGTTATTTTCATGGGTGGATTTTAACCGGGGGAATTTGAGCATTATTGAGTGTTATTTGGGTGCAAATATCCAAAGGTTGTAAATCACTAATCAGGCTGATTTTTGGTTTGCAGGTCCAAAGAGGGACTGGCCAAACATCCATATGGTCAGAACCCTCTAAGAGTGTAACACGTGGCTCATACTGTGGGCTGTGATCATCTTCGCACCCCGGTGTGAGCAAAGGTTTACTCCCAAAAAATGAGCCAAATATCTCACAAAAAATCTCTTTTGTTCTCTCAAATCAAACACTCTCGGAGCTATACACGATTCTATCTAATATTAAATTTCTTTCCAACAAATCATTTTTCATACATTTTGGGGCAAAATTAAAAGAGCATGCTACACACGTGATAAAAAAAACTCATCTTAAGTGGGACCAACGTACCTAAAGGCCGAGGGCTGAGCCCGGGGATTAGGATCTTGGCTTGCGGCTCGTCCCGGCCCGACCCAACCATTTACACCCCCTAGGCCCTAAGTATGTAGGAGCTGCCATTGCATCTATTGGATTGGATGATGTTTCGTGTAATGGGCATGGACTGTATGTCTTTTGATAGCCGCCTTTCATTCTACTCCAGTGTGTCTTACAAATATAAAAATAGGAATGCTAGCAAGCAACTCTCAAAGAAGTTGCACAAGAAAAAAATTATTTGGGTATTTTAATAAACCCCCCTGAAATTTGAAAGTAATTAGTAATATTCCCTTAATACTTTCAAACTTAAGGATTACCCCCTTGACCTAGTTTAACCATCATTTGACTAAAGCTAAAACGTCACAGGCATCAATGCACCTATGAAAGGACCATAATATTGCAAGTACAATGTTAATGATGTGCAATTCAAGTAGGGGTGTCAACGGGTCGGTTCCGGTTCGGTTCCTAAGGTGACTAGAACTGGAACTAACGGTTCCATTTCTTATCGGTTCCGGTCCTTAACGGATTTCAATTCTCAAAATGATGGATCCGTAATCGATTATGTAGTTCTGTCGGTTTCGATTTCGGTTCCGGGTATATTGGGTCCAATCTTGATAATATGAGAATTTTAACACTATATTTATATATCGGTTCCTTTTTATCGGTTGCCGATTCATATCAGTTTTGGTTCTATATTAAACTATCTATAACCTGAACCATAATTTTCGGTTCAGTTCGATTCTGGTTCTTTTTATCAGTTCCAAAATATGTGGAACTAGAACCTGTGTTTTTTATTCCAGTTCCAGTTAAATGGGCAAAATTGACACCCCTAGATTCAAGTCCATTTTAACTTAAGTGAACCGCTGTTAAGCTAGGTCAAGGGGGGTAATCCTAAAGTTTGGAAGTATAAGGGGGTATTACTAAATACTTTTGAATTTCAGGAAGGTGTACTAAAATACCCATATAATGAGGTGGTTTTCGGCCATTTTTTTTTGTCTTTTGCGGGGTTGCTTCTGTGCAACTCTCTCAAGGGGTTGCTTGCTAGCTTCCCTTATCTTTCTACTGAAAAAAATTGATCGAAGGAGTGGACCCATCACGCATGTGTACCACAAGGATACAAGTCCGTGCTAAAACGCGAGCTAAATTATGCAACCTTAAATTAAGCACATAAAATAAGTGCTTATCTCAAAGCTCTAATCTCTTCTGATCTGTTCTCCTTCAATTTCTCATTTTCTGGATCGATTCATGGAAATGGAGTCGCTCTCCAACGGCGATTCCGCCGCCGCAGCAGCGGTTGCAGCTGCTTCTGTTCCACCATCGAGGCTGAGCCATCTTGCCGAGTCGCTGAAGCTGGAGCACCAGTTATTGAGGGTGCCCTTCGAGCATTTCAAGAAATCGATGAGGGCGAACCACCGGATCGTCGAGAAGGAGATGTCCGCTGTTCTCTCCAGCGTCGGTGAAGCCGCCAATCGCGACGACATGTCGAAAGAAGAAGCCGTTCACCACCTCACTTCTCTCGTTTCCAGACTACAAGGTCTCAAAAGAAAGGTACAACAACCCCAATTTTGAATTAAAGATCCCAATTTTCTGAATTTTAGTGGGAATTAAGAGAGGTTTAGCATCTTAATTGATAACCGTTGATACGATCAATCAGTTGGAGGAGGGGAGTAGGACGGAACACTTGCAAGCCCAGAGATGTCGGGCTCGGTTGAATCACTTAGAGTCTGCGGAGGCCGAAAATCCGTCAGAGTGGAACAACACTCGCCTCAAGCGGATTCTTGTTGACTACATGTTGCGTTTGTCATACTACGACACGGCTTTGAAGCTCGCTGAAAGCAGCAATATACATGTAATTTTTATTTTGCTTTGTTTCTTACATTATTTATGCATCTTTGTTGGATTATATCAATAATGATATCGCCAAGAACTGATTTTTACGCCGGTTCTTGTTGTAAGGGGAAGAATTCAGATTGTTTCTGATAATTTGTGGAACACATCTTATGTTAATTATCTGCAAATTTCAATAACATGGTATTAGGGAAACTATTAATTGGTGGATTGCGATCTTTCTGTGACAGGATCTTGTTGATATTGATGTCTTCCATGAAGCAAAAAAGGTTATTGATGCCCTTCAAGGTAAGGAGGTAGCTCCTGCTCTAGCTTGGTGTGGGGAGAACAAATCCAGGCTGAAGAAGTCCAAGGTGTCATATTCTTGCCCTAAAGCTCCTAACATCTGTCTTATAATTTCAATGAATCAATAACCAACTCAATTAGTTCCAAGAAACTCGCGTTATGTTCAGTAGTAATTCTCTTGTTGTTTCATCTTTATGATGCTTTACAGATTCTGGTATTTTAAAAAATGACAGTGATCTCCCCAAAATACATCGTTCTTTACCAATGTAAATACTTTAACAGAAAGGCGACATAGCAAAGGAAACCAAGAGAATAACTATGACAATAACAAATATCTGCATTCCATACAGGCATACTCTGCAAGGATTAATGACAGTGAATCCTTACAAAGTTTAAGCCAGATAAATGAGTATGTCTTAGAATTGATAAATAAATATTATACTTTGACTTCAATCAAGTGTAAAGGTTTCTATAATATCAATCATCTAAGTTAAATTTGTGGTCCCTGATAATGAGTTGTTACATGGAACTGGAAATAAAAATAGGTTGAAGCAAAAGAATATCAACACGATTCTATGGTATATGATGGCCTTTTCGTCTAGAGGGCGAGTATTTTGGTGCATCTTACCGTTTGCGATTTGTTGGGGGGGAGTATGGAAGGAGAGAAATCTTCAGGTCTTTGAAGGAAAGGAGGAAGAAGTGCGAACATAATCCTCAACATCAAGGGTTTGATGTTTTTTGGTCCAAAGCTTTTTGTGAATGTCATGGCATATTCTTTGAGGACCTTGTAGTCCGTTGGGACCTTGTTTTTTCTAGAGAAGGGGTTTAGTTTTCTTATCTTTTCTCTTCTTTGTTACCGCTTGTTGTGCATTTCTGCTTTTAGTAGGTCATCTTGACCTCTTTGGCAGTTTTGTAATCTATTTTTGTTATCAATACATTCTACACTTATCAAAAAAAATGCTTCCAAGGTTGCTAGAACATTCTTATAAAAAAAAAAGGTTTCTAGAACATACTTCCAACACATAAGCTCAAGCAAGTTCATGGAAAGATAATGAATAGCTTGTTGCAGAATTATTTGAGCATCTACAACCAGCTCCTTCATACCACTGAATAAGAGAAGATGCTAAGGAACAAAGTTGGTCTTCACTATTTGACATGATTACTTTGGAGACATGGGCGGAGAGAATTTTCATGATATCATGCTATACGAATAACTATCTCTAACTAAGTATTGATCATTTGATGTTTGCGAGCATGAAAATACATTGATTATGAGTTTTCGTGCTATTCAAGACTATCTAATTTGGGAAATTTGGTTTGATCTCCTAAGGGCATGCTATAGGCTCAAGAATGAGATATTGGAGGTCATCTAAAAGAAACAATTTACTTATTTCCTCCTGGCAAGCTTGAGGTTGCCCATATCACATAGCCAGAGCGTGTAATGGACATAGCTTTTACACGTAAGAAATAAAGTCTCAGACACGGGTGCAGCATCCATTTTGTAGTGTTCCGGTAACATTGCTGCCCTACAACGACTTTGGAATACAAGAAATAGTGATAGTGGCTTGCAATGCGATCTTTACCTTGTGGAACTTTTTGTAACTGATGGAAGTAGAAGAGACTGTGTATCAGGATCAAGGATTTAAATTTCGATTTCGACAAGGTTTCAGCCTTGATCAAAACTGAAATTTCAGTGAAATCCTGAAAAAAATACAACTGATGAGGTTAATAATTTAATATCCCTAATTTTTAGAAGCAAATCTTATCTCTTTCTCTCTCCATACTCTCTCTATAATCTCCCTATTCATTGCATCAAGCTATTCAAGCATGAGGTGCTTATTTCTTTTTAGAAATTTACCTCTGCATTCCATGTTACATAGATGTCATTTTGATGAGGTGGGGCTATCTTTATGTACTGAAGGGGCTATGTTGCATGGATTCTTCGAAACGGGCAGGACCCATGTTGGAATCCAACAAGACATGGATTCTGGTGTGATACTTCCAAATTGTGTTTCCCCCCTTGCAAGATACTAATTAACATTTGTCACATGTTATGAGTTTTACCTTTTATGATTGAAGTTTGTATACAACAAAAAAACTTGTATGTATATTCTTGTCTATAAGTATACAATACAAATCGTAAGATTGACTCTCGTTATTTGTTATTATTATGTAATGTTTACCTTGCGGAACTTTTTGTAAGTGGTGGAAGTAAAGGGACAGCGTGTATCGGGATAACCTAGACAACTTAATAATGACAACATAAGAGGCCCTGAATTTAAAATAGCTGTAGATACACTTGGTGTAAGCTATATTCTTGCAGTTCCAAAAACTTGATGAGAAAGTGCTTACAACAGAACAGTCAGAGCTCACGGGTCACGAATAGAATGAAGGATAGATGCAAATAGATATAAGAGGTTTTGCTCTTATATGTTTCTTCTTATCATCGTCATCTTTATATGGAGTATGGACTCAACTCAAGAATAATCTCTACCAATGGCAGTATGACACCTGTTTTCACATTGTTTGTCCGTTATTGTTCTTCTTCAGTAATGAAATGCAGTGATTTTCAAAGAGCGCTGAAGTTTACTAGGATCAGCATCCAGTTTTGTTGTAACACCTAATGTTGCTTGCACATAGTAGTCTCGTAAAATAAGACCTCCCCGTATAATGACAAAGAATACTTTAACAATCCAGTAACCTCACAACCAGTTAGCGACCACTAGGCAAAGATCGGCGCCTGAACAACCTATGAGTTATAACCACGGTTTAGAAGGTGCTTACCTTGAGGCAAAAGGCGTCTGCCTCAAGGTGGGGTCTTAAATTTTCTCATTCAGGCTTAAACCTCATTAAGCCTCACTTAGACAAGGTGTGTGCCATTGCGTCAAGGTTTGCACCTCACAGGAGGTGTAAGCCTCAAATGGGTAATGGAAATGTGACTTTTATCTATTTCTTTTTGTTCCTCACACCACTTTAAAATGTTCAGACTCTATACATTCTTTGAGGGAGAAAACTCCTCATGGGATTCCCAGAACCCTTCCATTAAAACCTCCCATCACACCCCCTCCTTTTCTTTTCTTTTGAAATATATCTGCCAATACTCAACCGGATTTTGAATCTGTAAGACTGTGACTTCAAGGAGCAGGCAGGCGATGAATGATTATGATCTTTGGATATAACTTTCCATCATCTATACCCATGGTTTGGCACTGGCCTTGGTCATGACAACTGGGAATTATTTTTCTCTGTGACTCCATTGTTTCAGGGTATTGATTCACTTGTTCTGTAATTAGTGCTCAGTGGTTGGTACATGTTTAGCTATTTGGTTATTAACTGCATAAACTAGTATTTGTATTTGATATCTTGTAGTACATAGTCTGATTGCTTATAAAATTGTCATCATAAAGTCATACTCTGCCTCAGATGTTTAAGTAATTTTCATGTGTGATCATTCTTAAATTCATTTCTTAATCTCCTTATTTTTTCTTTTTCTTTTTAAAACTTCATCATTTTCTGTACATTTTCTTATTTCTCTTTTTCTTTTTGGTAGTACATTTTCTTATTTTTCTAATGATTATTTTATTAATTTTTTAAGGTTACACCTTTGTTTCATCAGGCATATCTGTCTCAACTAGGCCTTTTAAACTTTTGTCTTTAACCATTTTGATAATAACACGGGATATATGAGATGGCAGGTATTCTTCAGAATGATAATTATGAAACCCACACCAGTTGATAAAACCAAAATTTATTATCAATAATTGTAATTGTTATTAGTTGTCCCATGGCTAAGATTCCTTTAACAATAGTTTCTTCAGTTTCTTGAGCCCAGGGACATCATTTTTTTAGATCACGTTGGACTTTTTAGATTGGTTAATTTGCAACAATGCATGTATATTATTAGACTAGTGTTTTCACAAGCACAAATCATGTTAAAGAGGGCTTTGCACTTTTTTTTAAGTTGAGAAGGAAAATTTATGAAGTAAATAAACATTTTGCTAAGATGACTTATAACTGGAAGGGATGGCTGAAAATTCAGGACCAAGCTGTGAAAATTTGCAAATAAAAGATAAAATATACGAGGCATGTTATTTTTAGGAGCATTTAGAAAGAGGGTCAATACTGTGATTTCAGCACACTGCCTTTGAATGATGGATTTGTGCACCGTAGAGGATACTGCTTACAAATTTTAAGAAGTTTGCGGCACCTAGTCTTTTGGAAGATATCCCCTTCTAATAATTGTGATGAATGATGTTATTTAATGGAAAAAATAAGCTTTTGTAAATTTTTGTCATCGTTTTACTTGATCCCCTCTTCCCTCTCTCCCTCTTTTAGTGCTTTGTTCAAGGTTCAGTGTTTGTGTAGAGAGTGACATGCCATTGACTTCTGCAACTTAGATGTAGTAAACATAATCCTTGATCTATAATTCTTGCTATAACACCATTTACCAGTACCAGTGTCTTTTCTAACTCGTCTATAAACATAATCACGGATTGGTGGGTTCTTCTCTCATAATTGGATTAACTATGTAGCACACTGCGACATGCTTAAAACTCTCTCCTTTGAAACATGTTTGATGCTGAATCCTTTTCTGGATGACAGAGCAAATTTGAATTTCAACTGAGACTTCAGGAGTTTATAGAGCTTGTACGAGCTGATAACAACTTGCGAGCTATCACATATGCTCGGAAATACCTTGCGCCATGGGGAGCTACCCATATGAAAGAACTGCAGCGTGTCATGGCAACCCTGGCCTTCAAAAGTAGTACCGAATGTGCAACATACAAGGTAAACCTCATTTTTCCAGTGTCTAATTAGCTTGTTTGTTTGCATTGCTGATGTTGGTTTTGGGAATGTCTTCAATTGACTTTCACACTTCCTCTTGGTAATTAGTAAGACAACATGGTTGGTAGTCACCTAGTTTTGAGGAAGGCTAATGCAAGTGGAGGAAAAGCAACCACTCGCCCTCTTTGTCAGAAACATTTACATGCACAGGTAATTTAGAACAGCCTTAATTTCCCAATGTAAGTTACCAAGATAAGCTCACATGGACATGTATTCCAACAAAAGAGGGCAAGTGGATGACTTTTTGTTACTTGTGTGAGTGCCTCTGGCATTCCTGTCAAGTTTTTTTTTCTTAGTAGCCGTCTCTAGTTCATGCCATGAAAGAACTGCAGCATGTTGTGCATTACTGCACTTGCATTAATTCCTACGTAACAAAGACACAGACATGTGTGTCGGTGTCCCACATACATGAAGTGTCAAAGACATTGAGCCTCCACAAACCCAACATGCGAACATGTCCGAATGATTTATTCTGTATATTCAAAGCAAGGAAATAAATTTTGATTTCGAAGTTTATTTCGACCATCTCGGAAATGCATATATTTCTTGAAATATTTCGACCAGTGTAGGAATGATACATTTTTTCGTGGAAATGATGAAAATAATGTGGAAATGATGGAAATATTGTAGAAAGTTTAGGAAATATGAGAAAACAAGCATAGAAACAATTCATAAGCTATCAAACCATATATACAACCATATGTGGTGTGGAAATGAATGACCATAGCGATCCATAGTATGCTGAGGCTGATATATGATAGTCAGACGACTAAAAACAGTAAAAATGACAAATAACAACGCATTTGGAGCACTCATATTCCTTCTAAAGTCATTTTCTTCTCCTGGTGTGCTATGTTGGATAAGATTCTATCGGCAGAGAAGCTTAGGAAACGTGGCTTCCAGATGCCTAGTAGATGTATTTTATGCCGTTGTGACGAGGAGACCACTAATCATTTGTTCATTCATTGTTGCGTGTCAAAGGAGATTTAGGAGCGGTTCCTATGCTTTTTGGGGATTTCTTGGGTATTCCCCAGATCTTTCTTCGATACTTTTGAAGGATGGTATTCTAAGGCCTTTTCAGCTTGCGTTGAGTGCTTTGGAGGCTTATCCCGTTTGTCATTTGCTGGGAGATTTGGAAGGAGAGAAATCGTTGGATGTTTGAAGATAAGGAGGCTCATATAGAGGATATTTTCATGAACATCAAGACCACATTATACCATTGGGGTTCAATCATTCCCGAGTTACGAGGATTAAGATTTGATGATTATGTTTTCCGGTGGCATATGTAACTAATTGCTGGGAATAAAATATTTGAATAAATTGAGATTTGTTTGAAGAAGTGTGTCAGATGTGTCTGACACATGAGTATGACCCGCTGTCCAACACAGAATTCTTAGAAATGGAGCGTCCTTTAATTCATTCATTCATCTCATGGTTCATGAACTTAGTGGTTGGACTTGGAACTTACTGAATTTGCTAATTTGGCTGGGATTGGAGGTCTGGGGTAAATGTCTGGTGCTATACATACAGGCATACCTGCATACATGCTGCTTACATACATCCACATTATGTATCATATACATACACATATAAAGAGTTAAACCCAGGGTATGATCAACAGTTTACAGATTGGATTCGGGTTTTTGAAATTGGTTCTAAGAAAGAATTTTGGGTTTCATCTGCTGTGGATGCATTGTGTTTCTGTTTTACTTCTCCTGATACTCTGGCATTCCATTTTTGTTTGGAACCAGGCCCGTCAAGGATCAGCTTTTCAGACTGCTTAAGTGTGGTTACAAGTTGTCCCTTTTGAGTATTAATAGTCTTCTGAGGATAGCATTCTCCTCCTTTGATCTGAAGGCTTTTCTGCAGTTGGGATTATTTATGTGGGATTAGGATATTGGAGGTGATTTAGATTCTTTTGCTTTACAGAGTTTTAATCAAGTCCGAGCAACAGGGGAATTTTGTTTCTTGTGCTTTGCAGGTTTTATTTGAGCCAAAGCAATGGGACTACCTGGTTGAGCAGTTCAAGCAGGAGTTTTGCAGGTTGTACGGCATGACCCTTGAGCCCTTGCTGAATATTTATCTGCAAGCAGGCTTGTCAGCTCTCAAGACTCCGTATCCATCTTCTGTGATTTGTTACTAATGGTCTGCTTTCTTTTATCTGCATCTCTTTATTAGCCAATAATTTAATATGCCCAGGACTATGTTAAAACCAAAATGAATGCATCTAAGCTGTTGGCTTGGGGGGCATAACGTCAAGGCAACAGCCTGCATCCCGGTTATAAGTTACGTAGCGTGGCACCCCAAGTGACCTCTCTGTTATATATGTATATAAAGTATTTAGCTTGACAAAAATCTCTAGTTCCTAAATCGACACTACTTTTTCCTTGACCTGTTTTTAAATTTTTTATACCACGGCTATCCGGGCCTCTTAGAGCACCCGACTAATCCCGTGCCCTACGTAAGTCACTTCCTTGACCTGTTTTAGATTCTGTTATGAAGATGATTGCACAAAAGAAGATCCACTTTCACAGGAGAGCTTCCGGAAACTGGCCATGCCATTACCATTCTCGAAGCAGCATCATTCGAAGCTTGTTTGCTACATCACTAAGGAGCTAATGGATACAGAGAATCCACCACTAGTCTTACCCAATGGATATGTTTACAGCACTAAGGTCCAAGCTATTCTAAAGGCAAAGTAGATTGAAGTGGCAAGAATTGTGAGATTGATTAATCTGACTCATCTTTTGTGTATGTCACAGGCGCTTGAAGAAATGGCCAAGAAGAACGATGGCAAAGTTACTTGTCCAAGGACGGGTTTGGTCTGCAATTATTTGGAACTTGTCAAGGCTTACATTTCGTAATTGTGCATACCTGCAGGATCTTTCAGTTGGGTAAATAATGATGCCTTCCAAGACGGGGTCTGAAGATGTTGGAGGTTTCTACGTTATTACAAGCAGGTGGCTCCTCGCATGTTATCACACCTATATTCTCTTTTATGTATTTAACCCGGGTGATTCTTCTCATCCATTTATTTAGTACGGGTTTTTTAGAGTGCAGTTATCATGTATATTTTAGTGGACAAGTTCTTCGCCAGCTATATTGGCTGTAGAAACCTAAATGAAACGGAAGATTTGGGAGCTGGAAAATGATTCTCTTACTACCACACGCAAGCTTTATGGGAGATCCACATTGACACAATACAAGCTTGAGCATCTCCACGGGAGAGATTGTTCCGCTCTGTAAAGTGCTCATTTTACAATCAATAAGGCCTGATCCTGCTTATCAAACAATAGAAAGAAAACTGGTGCTGATCCTGGAGGGAAATGCTTTGGGTCAAGCAGATCTTTTTCTCTGCTTCAGGTCCAGCTAACCATTTTGCCCTGGAAAGTGCTCATTTTGCAATCAATAAGGCCTGATCATGATTATCGAACAAAAGAAAGAAAACTGGTCCTGATCCGGGAGGGAAATGCTTTGGGTCAAGCAGATCTTTTTTTCTGTTTCGGGTCCAGCTAACCATTTTTCTATGCAAAATCCCTTCTCAAAACTATCAGAAAATTTCAGTTTCACGGTACAGAATGGTTAAGCTTAGATGAACTTGCTTCTGACCGCACATTTTATGTATTTGTAGTATCTAATAGGATAGCTCAGGAGCTTTAAGATGTCTTCTTCCTGACAAGGGAACACTTGTGTACTCAGGAATGACTTATGATGGTTCTGATTTGTAGTGTCTTTTGCCAAAAAATGATCTCCATGAAGAGTTAGTACAAGAAGAGGGTGTGTTTGGGTCGTGGGAATTTGGGCTGGGAATTCAAGGTTTTACATCTGTTTGCTCGGAACTATAGGGTGTTCCTATGTCTGCGGGATTTGGAACTAGTAGTTTCGATAGAACTAATATTCCATGCCACTGGTGGGTATAAGGGACTTTCACGACTCACCAGCAATGGTCACCATAAGGGACTAAAGTTATCAAGGGTGCACCAGATTAGGGTAGTAACCCCTGGGCTGGGCAATTCACCTCTTTTGTTTGAACTTGATGGATGTGTCAACTCAAGTATCTACGGTTTCTCATATTTGTTTGGAATCAATGTTGGGATTTCTGTTGTTTATTTTGGTTATTGGGTTTGGTGATTGCTTTGATGTTATGGGATTCTGGTGCACGACCAAATGCATGGACTTTACACATTTGGTGGAGACGGCAAAAGTGAGACTTGGAGAGAAAACAGTTTATCCCCTAAGCATTCAAATATGTGGGTAGTTGTAACATTTACCATCTATAACATGCCCCAAATCAACAGTTTATTATTTCAGCTCGCACCGACACCTCAGAAATTGGGATCTGATGGGTCATCACCACCTCATTTTTCCGATGGTAATAATTGCACCGCAATGAGGTCAAGATTCAAGTTTGCAATTTTGGCTTTCCTCACCCAAGTGAGGGTAAACCAAGAGCACTAGCCATTTAATCGAAGCAAACATGTGCAGAAAACAGAAACTACATTGCCGGACAGATCAAAAAGCTAAAGAATTGTTACTTGAATGTTCCCTGACTCATCCTACTAAAGGGTTCCATTATAGCTGCGTACTTAAATAATGTATGAATAATATCAGTGCGCATATAGAACAAAAACGATTAATATGTTTTCGCGGAGATTATCTTTACGCAAAGGAGATGTCCAACATTTAGTTTTGAGCACTTCCAGGAGACTCGCTGCCTCTAGGAGAACCACGCCTATCGTCGTCATCGTCGATGGGGCTCCCATCATCTCTGGGGCTGCGGCTGCGACTGCGACTGCGACTGCGGCCATTCTCTTCAGGTGGACTTCGATACCTCCTACCTGCAGGGCTCTCCCCCTCTGGGCTGGGGCTTCTGCTCTTGGGCTGGGGGCTCTCGCTATAGTCTGACCCATCACGCTGATTGGCTTGTCTATTATCTCTTGCGGGAGGACTCACTCTCTCTGGAGGGCTGCTCTCGTCAGGCGTTGGGCTGCGTTTCCTGCCTTTGGATGGATGTGGAGAACTCTTCTTTGGCTTTGGGCTCCGACTGTAACGAGGACTCCTTGATCTCCTTTCCTCACGCTCGATGCGCTCAATGCTCCGCTCTCTCCTTGGTGATCTGGATCGGCTGGCAAGAACACTTGATCAGGTTAGTGAAAGAAGTACAAAATCAGACTAATAGATAAAAGATGAACACAAACCATAAAAATATAGATATCTACATCCTCTGGGGTGTCCGTTGTGCTACGTTACCCGGACACTTCAAAATTGAAAATAGATCCATAAAACAATCAAATCAATCAGACTGTTATTTGATTCATTTTTGTGTCCTTCCTTCCCGGGGAATTTTTTTTTTTAAATCATTCATATTCATAATTCAAGTTGGATAATTCTCAAAGAGCTCAAAGGATAATCCATAGGCTTAGGCATTCCATTTATCGAACTGTCTCTAAACCCTTTTGTTTGTCTTGTTTAGAATCAATTATTTAGATTCCTCATTCTATTTTTTAAGTGCAATGGCATATCCTTTGTGTCTCAGCCGTACCCAGGTAACATAGCTGTTGCGAAATAAGAATTTATACTCCTGTTTACTACAAATATGTATTCAGCAGAAGTAACTTCTAATTAAACAAAGATAAGATTGAGAAACTTATCCAAATTATAGAAGGAATGTTGTCCCACCCTAGTCCCAAAAATCTCCAAAATCTCTGATTTTTCGAATTCACCAAAATCTCTGATTAATCAAAAAACTTAGCAATTAATCAGTGATTTTGCCGAATTTTGCGGATTAATCAACTGAGACCAAATTTTGTCCCCTTTTGATTTTGATTTTGCCAACTTTGGAATTATGAATGATATATCATGCTAATGAGTGTTATGACTTATTATTATGGAATTATAGATGTGTTTTTCATCATATAAATGTGTTTTGTTAAAAACATCTCTAACTTGAAAATTGCCAAGATATATTTTTTTAATTTTTAATTTTTGTGGATTTCTGCCAATTTTTACCAAATTTTCCCGACTTGACCCCTTGTCAATTTATTGCCGAATCCGACTTTGTGACTTGTGTCCCACAAACCTTTTCAAGTAAATGTATTTCATAAAGCAAAACAAATGAAGACTTGGACGTGCTGGACAACTGGGAATATATATTGTGCTGATCAACAAAACACCAGGTACTTCATCCCTAAAAATTGGTATCACCGGGAAAAAAAATTCTCTGCACTTATTCCACGAAAGTAATGCATATAATAATACCAAGTTCTGACACCAACATCAATCAAAGCAAACCTCAAGTAATGCATGTTATAGGAAGGATAGCTGAAATCTATTACAGTAAATCATTTCAATAATCTTTCCCATAACAACAGAGGAACACAATAAATGACTAACCTGTAACTGCGGCTCCGGCTGTAACTTCGACTCCGGCTTCTGCCACGGCGAGGAGGTGATCTAGATGGTGACCGAGAGTAACTCCGCCCATGTCTGCAACAGAACGTTCCTTGTCAAGCAAACAACTGAAAGATATCTATACAATGATACTATATAATCTCTGCAGATTTTTTTAAAAGCTATATCAGTTTCAGAAAGAGAGAATACTTCACGCTCTTTGGACTATTTTGACAGTTCCTTTCTATATGGCCTCTTTCTCCGCAGCGATAACACTTATTTTTCCAGTCTCCAGCTTTGCAATCTCGAGCCCAGTGGCCATCAATGCCACAGTTGAAGCATCGACCAGATCCAGGAGGAGGACCTCTGCCCAGATACTCTCGAGAACCTCCTCCTCCCCCTCCTCCTCCTCCTCCTCCCCCTCCTCCTGAGCCACGCGGTCCCTGCATCAAAAGTCAAAGCACCATTAACATTGTGTTAGTCATGATAAAGCAATACAAAGGTAGGCATTTGCAGATGTAATATGGAAACTAAATTCTTGACTAAATAATCATCACAAGAGAACCATAATGACATTAATTCACATCTGTAGAACAATTTATCAAGAGACCAATCACAAGGAAAAAACAAACACCTAGGTACGACGATGAATGGTCAATTATGCTATTGGCACTCAATGGCAGTTCAAAGGGTAAGAGAGTCAGATCGTTCGCTACTTCCACCAAATGTGATATTTCTGAAACGTGACAGCAGCCAAGCAAGAAATGGGACAAAAACTTCCAATAGAAAGAAGTTAAATTCATCAAACCACCAAATAAACACACGTTTCCACACACAATTTGCCAGAAAAAAACTCCACCCATGTCGTAACCGTCTCATACAAATAATGAAAGAGCAGCTAAAACATGGCATAAAGAATATCAAGAAACGCATGACAAAAAGAAAAAAAGAATATCAAGAAACGCATGACAAAAAGAAAAAAAGAATATCAAGAAGCTGTCTCCAGAATAAAAGCAGCAAAAACATTTTATGCCAACACAATGTTTATTTGAACATTCATTGCCAACATGGTAAAAAAACAAGCCTCCCTCAAAAGATGTCAATTTTAGGTATACTACCTTCACCTCAGACTAGAATATTAATTACTTTGGTAGGGCCAAATGCTACTAATCAAAATAAAGAAAATAATTGCTAAAAATTCCAAATAAACAATGCAATAAATCCAGAAAACTTACCCCTTTTGCAAATTCCACTATGATACGACTTCCACCAAATTCTCGACCATTTAAACTATATCTTGCATCATCAGCATCTCGTGGATCACTAAATTCCTGCAAACAAAAGGAAGGACAAGAAAAACCACCAAAGGGAAGCTCATATTTGCATAACATAATCCAAAAGTTCACCTTAAACCCTAGAGTGGGAAGAAAAAACACTATCACTACAGCATAAAGCAAAAAAACTGAAAAAAAAAAATATGATAGAAAAGGGTAGTAATACATACAATAAAGGCGAAGTCGTGCTTCAAATCCACATCTCGTACTCTGCGGAAACGGTTGCCAGAAACAGTAAGGCCATCATGACTTAAGTACCAAAGGGAATGATACTTCGCCCCTCACAGATGAACTAAACACCACTTTGAGATTGTTGCCATTTCCATAAAAACACGCAATAACATTACAGAAAGAATCGCCAAAGTCTCCTATACACTGTGCAAGAATAGCCACCAATTCCACCATGGGCACCCTCTCACCACAGACCTCCAGGTTAGGCAAAAGCCCAGAAACCTTCAACAAGATCATTCAAGTTAAAACACACGACACGTGGGGGGTGCAACGTTCTCACACAGATAACATAATCAATAGCGAACGTAAATCCAAGCACTAAAGAGGCTTGGTTAAGGCCTGACTGTCTCCTACACACCTCAACTGGAGACATGCCCCCACCACCCACAGTGATCGACTGCTAATCCAAGAATAAACATCTCGAGTTATAGACAGAGAAATCAACCAGAGAAAAATAAACACACTAGGACCAATATCATATTAGATAAGATTGGCTTCATCCCCAGAACTCACATACGCACAGCGCAGAAGGTGATGGCAGATATCAAATATTAGCTAAAAGAGGACGAACGTTTGAGATCAAAAAAGGGCCCTAAGAGTGCTAACACGCTATAGAAGTATGAAAAAATTAACAGTATCGACCATAATACGAAAAGTATCTGCACAAACCAGGGTGTGATATATGGAGTTTTGGCATTAGACTTGAAAAAAATACACACATATTATGCAAGTGTCAAGGAAAAACTGAATAATCTGAATAGCATTCTTTAGGATCACATAAGCAATCAAATATTTAATTTGCTAGTGATTTAATTACCTTCCATATCTGCTGAAGAGGTCTTCCAGCTCACGTGAACGTGTCCGTGAAGACAAATGACCAACATAGAGACGTGTACTACCATAGCGATCACGATCATCATACCGAGGCATTTTTCACACTGCGGTTAACAAGACCGTAAGCCCTAGATTATCTCAAAACAATAAAAAGTAAAACTTTTCTCGGATCTAATCTCTTTTGAGGAATTCTAACTAGTCCAAAATCTCAAATTCCGTAATACAAAATTCAATGAAAAAGGAAGAGAAAAAAGTACAGTTTACCTAACCTACCTGATAAAAAAATATCTTTCGACCTGTAAGACCAAGTGCTCACCAGCAACACCTTCACAGTATCTATGCACAAAGAAATATGACAACCAGAACTAATCAGTTCTATGACATTTTGTAAAAAAAAAAATCTAAGATCTTCCCTCAAACCGAAGACAAAATGAAAATTTCAGAGCTCCACGGATTTTACGATCCATTAACAGATAAATTACAAGAACTCAAAAGCACGATCGCTAGATCCAGAAAAAGACTGAGCATGAACCTGTTCCAAATCGATCTGGAAACCTAACACTAACATCCAATGAAACCCTAATCGAACCCTAGCTTTATGGACGAGAGCGAGATATGAATCTAAGAAAAATACATACCAGAAATCCGTACCAGTTGAACGCCAAATCTGATAAACCCTAACTTCCTTTTCGAGGGGATCTGTTCTTCTCTCTCCTCTATTTATAGGACAAAGGGACGGGCTTGGACGGTTTGGATACGTTTTTCGTAAATCAAAGGCCTCGATGAAGTCTATTTATTTCCTCGGTAACGAGAGAAACAGTCCAAATGTCGTATTAAGGGCCCGTTTGGCAAATCAGTGGAAGTAAAAAGTAACTTTTAAATTAAGTTGCTGAATTTAAAAGTTACTGTATAAAAGCAAAAGTTTGTTCGGTGAAACGCTGACTTATAAGTCAAAAAGTGAAAAAAGTTAATTTGGTATGAATTAAGTCAAAAAGTTATTTTCTTATAATTTTATATACATATTATATTCTAATAAACCATTAATAAAGATCATAAACCAATATTATATATGTTATTAGTTTTTAACTATAAATGGTCAATAATAAACGACACACCAAGTGAGTCATTTATAGGTAATTATTTAAAAAAGAAGAGATGGTCCGTTGACTTGTTCCTCAGCAAACCATTCATGTTTTTTCTCCCTTCATAAGATGTTATCTATCTACATTTCATAATGTGAAGTTTAGTAGATAGAACCTAAATACAAATTCATTAGAAAGATCATTTCATAATAATAAAAAAATCTAATCATATGAAAATAAAAAAGATGCATGATTCTAAGGATTCTAACCATAGGAAAACAAGGTTTGTAGCAATGGTTTCTATAAATCAAACAAAAGTAACTAACAACTACTATATGTGGTGGAATGTAATGTAAAATCTAACCAATACTATCTATGACAAGTCAAATTACTGTCCATATTATGTCATAAGTGTTTTTAATCTATAATTGTGATGTAATTTTTTTGGTATCTACTTGAGCTAAGGGTAAAATTGGCATTTGAAAAGATTCACGTAAAATTAGAAGCATCGGTTCCGCAAAAAAAATTTTGGCTTTTGCTTCCACCGGAAGCAAGAAGCAAAAAATATTTGCTTCCACAAAAAAGCTAATTTTTGACTTTTGAAAAGCAATTCCAAAATGGATACCTAAACAAACTTTTCAACTTTTTTACTTTTGGAATCAAAAAAGCAACTTATTTCGGTGTTGCCAAACGGGCCCTAAGTGGTCATTTTCGTATCTCCTGGAAGTAGGGTTTGTTTGGACTTTGGAAAGACCATGATTTTAGGGCCTAGTTTTGTTTCAACCCAGTTTTTTTTTGTTGGCCAATCCTAGCCCGAGATGGAAGAACCAATTCAGTGTTGCGATTTCTTTTTAAAAAGCTACGAGCAAAATCCCCGTATGGTTACCAAACACAAGATGGAACCTTAGAGCATCTCCAGTGGCAATGCTATATTTGGCATGACGTACTCCAATGGTGCATTTAAAAAAACAAGTCATTTACCAGGTGGACCTACATGACAAAAATCAGCCTGATTGGTGGTTTCTAGGCGTTGGATCTGAGTACCCTAAAATAATGTTTGAATCCCACGGTTGAAAATGAACCCATGAAAAAGACTCAAATAAAACGGTTAGAAACCATTTTTTTAATTTTTTTTTTAACGTGTCCACCTAGGGATGGGGCAAACATCCATACGGTTAGTGATCTCTAAGAGTGTGCAACGTGTAATGTGCATCGCCTGTGGCGTCCCCCTAGTATGTATAATATGCAAACTTGCTAACTATGGTGGGACACATCCATGGGTGAGTACCACTTGGGACTGGAGCCACACTCCAGCTATCTTCTGAAGAATGGACTAACCTTATCAAGAAAATTTTTGAAGAAGCAGTGATCATGTGGCCAATGATATTGCACCAGGTACACCAGGGTTAACCTGGCACAATATCATTGCCCCTACACATAGGTGTACCTGGCGCAACATCATTGGCATATGATCTCTGCTTCTAAATTTCCGCCGCTTCAAAATTTCTCTAACCTTATCCCCATGTGGCAAGTTTCAGCACTATCACACAACCATGTTGCAAGAACATGCATTTTCTTCTACATATTTCTAATTAAAAAAATTCTCTATGGTGTAAATCCACCGGGGCACTGGCCACCTATGTTACCCGAATACTTCAAAATGGGTGCCTTATCCGTGTCGTATACTTCGATTTTTAGTGTAAATACCGTATCCATGCCATGTCAGGGCCGTGTCCTTGTCTGGTTAACATAGCTGGCCACGCCGCCAATCCTGAGGTCAGATACTCTGGATTGCCCACATTGCCCACAGCCAGCACTCAAATTGGCAAGAAAACATAGCACAGTGAACAATTCTGGAGTATCATCTCCAGGAACAAAAAAACCTTTTGCCTTACTAGGGTCAATGTTTTTACTTATTTGGTACGTCCAACCTTTTGATCATAACCAGTGAATGAGAGCTTAGTAGCATTTGTCCATAATTTTTCAAAATTGATAGCAGTAAAGTGAACCTTATCATTATACAGACTATGCTCCTGGCATGAAATGTTTCCAATACAATTATTCAGAGAGAGAGAGAGAGAGTACAGCTTGCCTAAAAAAATGTTTACAACACTTTTTTCTTGGGATTGAACTCACAATTTTTGTTGGATAAGCCAATGCTTAGGTTGAAAGACAGCATTGCACATGCCTCACTGCTAATTTGTGCCACAATACACCAGATTTGCCCGTGCTCGAGCATGTGCCCATGCAGGCTCACATGAGGGTGTGTGTAGATATGCACGTCAGAAGTGCAGATTCATGTAATATTGCACGGCACAGATCAAACATGTAGGACATCATATCTGTGTATCACCTTTCTCGACTGTGCATGAGTCCTGTCCCTTCTGCTCGTTTCATGAATAGCTCGTGAAATTACCCATTTTCTCAAGAATGGTCGTTTCCCGTAGATAAGGACGCACAGTAGTTATTCAGCCATGCAGATGCAGATTTCAGGACACGGAGCTCACCAGTAAGCAGATCTCGTGCCATTTGCCTTCGGCAAGCAAGTCGTCCACCAATGGAGGGAGAGTTGACTGGCCCTAGTGACTGCAAATACATTTGCAAGGTTCACAACACTGAATAGGTTCAATGAATAAGGAAAAAGCAGCTTAGCTTCACAAACTGTAATAGTTTTAAAGTTCATGCTGAAAATACATGCAAAGTTTAAACAGAAATGGGAAAATATCTTTGTTCATCTCAGAGAAATGAATCATACTATTGTAATTTGTTAGAATCCAAATACACGCCATCCAAGTCATATAATAACGAGTTAAAACAAAACATTTAAAAAACCTATATCGGTCTTTTATTTATTTCAAACAATTTATCAAGAAAGCCAATGCTGGTTGGCTTTTATGGTTGGTATATGGGTCAGTGTGCAATTATCAAGGAGCTTTAATAGATGTAAAGAGCACAATATAATAAAAACGCTTCTCAAAGTTTTCTACGAAAAGAAATAAACAAATATATTGTTGGTGATAAAAAGATAAACAAATTGTTGGGATAAAACGCAGATAATGATGACGGCATTGTTAGTAATTAAAAGTTAAGTATCATCACTCTTCATCTTACAGAGATCTGCGTCACCTTCAAGATTCTTGGAACATTAGTGAGGCAGAATAGAAAATTTAAGAATTCATATTTTTTCTGAATATTTATTTTAATAGCAAATCTTTTCATTTTGAAGGAAATAAGTGGATCATGATTCATCAATCAGGTAAAATTTGAAAGATAGTCTACCTTAATGGATGCATCATATTCCTGAATCAAGTGCATAATTCGTGAGCGCAAGATCTGATGTGCTTGGATCTCCCTGCCCAAGTTCTTTAAAGGACGTCGAGCCAGTCGGCCATCATTCTGTATTGCTTCCGTTTCCAATTCTTTCAGGTCTAAGGATGAAATTTTGATCAAGAAATTATGTGCAGACAGGCATAATCTCAACTTAATCCGATTCTCATAAAACAAAAGAAAAAAGTTGTGTGCGTGTGTGTATAAAGAGAGAGAGAGAGAGAATGGCGAAGAAAAGAAAGACACCTTGAGGAGAGGTGGCACATAAAACACGAGCAAATGCACGGAGTGATTGTGGAATGCCCTTCCCTTTCCCCTTAGCAGATCTCACTTCCCTACTCCAATGGTGAAATTCTCAGAATGAGAAACAAATATTCACAACATTGTTAAGAGAAATAAAATGGAGCCTGAAACAGGATCAAGAATAATAATCTATGTTCCTTTAAGCAGACACTTTGCTTAACTTGGTCTTCCATTGATTGAAACTCCATTTTGAAACTCACTCGGCACCAAAACCAAGTCAGAAGCAAGTTAGTTCCTCTAGTCCAATTGACTAAGCAGAATCATTGCAAGTAGAAGTTAACAAACTATACTCGCACTAAATATACAAAAAAGGGAAGTGGTTTTTCCAGGCCAGTATTTATATATTTCCAGGCCACTTTAACTTTTTTTACTGCACATGGACCAAATTGCCCAAGAATTAAATCTTAGTCAACTTTCATGGGCATTTTGGTCCATGCACATTAAAATGGCCTGGAAATATACTTCCCTAAAAAAATATGCACTCAAGTATGTAAATAATTAATAAGATTATGCAAAATGTATAAATGGTGTACCAATTACTACTTATTTAGTACTGGTATCTTTGAGTCATTTCGATGAGACTTTACTTGGTACCCATTGGAACCAAGTGAAATGGGGCACATCTATGTGGCAATTATGGCCTGGTCTTCAAACCTAACTTGCATAATTTATCAGGATCTCCCCCAGATTCCTTTCTAGTCACACCCCCAGTGGACCATTATTTTGTATGCTTTTTCTTTTTTGAACTTCATTATATTCTTTATTCAAGTAATTGGCTATCAACATGATCTAGTTTCCTACACCAAAGTCCTAGGTTGTCTTGCATATACATTTCACTTGTCTTGCACATGAGTCTGCATGGTCAAGGCCCTTATCCAAGTTTGCAAAATACAGAGATCACTCTATTTGTAAGATTTGTCAGAGCAAACATTGTAAATTTCCATTTCAAAGTTCAAATATAAAACAACTTCTACTTTTCAATTGGCGTATCCTGATGTTGCCCCTTCAAGGCTGGAACTTTATTGTGTTTAGTTTAATGATGATTTTATTACACATACGACTTTAATTAAGCATCAATATCCAAAGTTGTTATCATTTCAATGCATTTTTTAATTAAATTTAGTATAGTTTGTTCAAAAAAATTATTTTTCATTCTTATAGTTTACAAGGCACGCTCTAACAGCAATATTCCTTGACGACCTTATCCCTATACATCTCCACCAAATCACCTTGTCCAACGGAAACATAGGGATATAGCTAAAACTGTTCATCATCTCGCATTCACCAAGTATGGTCTGATGTCTTTCGCCTGAAAATGTTCTTTGCAAGATAAATCTCATAAATCACCGTCAACTCTACCTCTGTTGACCTCCAGACTGGTAGCTTCCTTAATTATAGTCGCCTCTGTATTCTTGGATATATATACTACTTGTTTTCTTGCTCTTCCTTCCATAGGTTATGTACTCGGACACAATTTGGGTGGGGTCCTACATCCAACAGGTATTAGGTTCTTGTTCTTCTAGAAAAAAAAGTATCAACACCAAACCCCCATCCAAAATGGACGCCATACCTCCTCTCAGTTACAAATCAAGTCCCATGCTAACCTACACAAATTTTTGGGTTATTTGCCTTCAAATTTCTTTTCTAGTTCAGTGCCCTCATTATGTTTGGCAGAAATAAGTTTGCTTTTAACTTTTTATTAAGCTCTCCTCTGTGTTCTTGGTATTCAAATTTGCACTAGCATGCCTACATTTTGTTGTACTGGAAGCGTCATCAGTTCTTCCATCAATGCATTTCAGAAATGCCAGAAAGCACATCGATGAGCAAAGCATATTTTCTTTATTCACGGGACATTCCCTATTGACATACCTTTTAAAGTACTTCCATATACATTGTGAGCGTCAAGGGTATCTCTCATGTTATTCTTTCAACTTTGAAAGTATCTTGTACATTTAGAATTTAAGTTATTTTTCCTTATTTTAATTGTTAATATAATAATTGATGGGTTAACCTCTCTTTTGCATAATGTAATTGGTCCCGTTCTAAATAAGTGGAGGAAGTTTCATATTGAATCTATTGTCGAATGATATCCACATCCACATTTTTAATATTGGAAGGGTTTAACATGAGGAATAGAAGTAAAGAATCATGAAATCAGTACCAACTTGATTATGAAAGAATTCCCAGAAGAGCCAAAACAATTGGTATCTGTGATGATTGGCATACGATGTTTTTGCAGAAGTTCCAATTTCATCGTCCGTAAAGAATCATGTTGAGGTACACTAGCCCAAATCTGAACCTGAGAGTAATTGAAATTATTTTGTCAAAGCTAGGAGCATATTTTAGATAGAGAAAAAAAAATGCCAAAAACATATGTGGAACAAATGAATCAGTTCATATTGTATTTCGAGGTTAAATTAGCTAACCTACGCACACACCAGGAAAAAAAAAGCACTAATATACATGAAAAATATAATAAGGAAATGTAGGAACACCACCAAAACTCAGCTCTCACTTTATTCTTGTTATGGGATTTACAATTGATTATTGAGCAGTCAAGTACTTAAGTTTTCCTTTAACAGTAAGGAAGACTTGTACCGACTTCGACCATTGCAAATAATTTCCCCATTTAATTTTACAAAGGTCATCTGAGCCCCCAAAAAATCGAAAGTATCTGACATACTGATTTTTAGGGTTTTATCCTCCATGATTACCAAAAAAAACCAAAATAAATAACTTATGAATGATTCTGACAACTTCTAGAACTTCCGACACCCACACACTAATACGGGGTCAACCAATGCACTCCTGTCACGTGGTCCGACAACTTCTAGAACTTCCGACACCCACACACTAATACGGGGTCAACCAATGCACTCCTGTCATGTGGATCACAAACTATGAACACCATTCAATAGAGCACCGTAACTGTAACCAGAGTAGCCTGCGATTTCCCTTGCAACCAACATTGGTCATCATCACTGTTTTAAAGTATTGTTCATCGGACACTAATCATCAGGCACTATTCATTGGTATTGTTCAACTAAAGGATGAACCCTAGACAAACCCTAGAAAATTGTGGATGTCAGTCCCGCTCTGATAACATGTAGATTTGTCTAGGGTTTCAGCATACCAACAACAAAGGAGGAAAATAAGGAAAAGAGAAGTAAAGAAGATATGAGAAGAGAAGAGAAGGAATAAGATAGGACGCAAGAGAAAGAGGGGAGAGAAAATGCACTTCGTTAAGAGTGCATCACCTCCCCTAAATTGCTTATATTCTCTTTGATTTGACACAAATTACAAGTATGCCCTCCCAAGAACCAATCATAAGAAAAGATAGACAATAAATAGGAAATGACAGCAATACCCCTACAAGCACGGCTTTACTAAATAAATACACCAACACTTGTGTGCACGAAAAACTACCTCCAATCATATGCATATAGCATATGCATGGAACTATTTCAGAAAAGATCTAAAGTAAAAGGGATAAGAAAACAGATCACAACTAATTGTAGAACCCAAAGATCCACGTAATAATGCATCTCTCAAAACTCCCACGGGATTTCATGAAATATGACTCTGAAGATGAAAATATTCTAAGAGCCAGACAAAACTTAAACCATGACGGCAACCTCTATCTCAACCCAACCTACACGTAAGTGGCCCAATGGCAGTCCCAATATTAACCTCAGTCTGTATCACCTTCCCCAACTTAGGTATGATGCAAACTTGAGGGCAGAAGATTGTTTCAACACCCTAATTGCAAGCTTGCAGCAAGAAGGTGGCTAAGAGATCTTTACAGGCCTAAACAAAAACAAGTGGAGAAGGAAAAATCCAACTAGAACAAGAGGAACAATCCCCCAGAATAAATAACTTGATTAAACTTCAAACCGAATAAGACAAAAGACAAAAATGGTTCTCTACTGTGGAAGGTCCCCCTATATGAAGAGTTTACACAATAAATATACATCTCCAACGGAGGGTGGGAGGTATCCCTTATGCATATAGAGCTTTATTACAAGTCTACAAATCAAGACAAATAACAAAAGAAAAAGAGCCTCGATCAATTACACGATGGACATCAACTACCAATTTTCCCATCTTGGAACTATAAGAAGGGTAATGTTTATACATGTTATCATAGGATAGATATAATCATTTTCGAAATATTCCAGGTGACCAGTATTAAATTGCTTTGTGCAATAAATTTCACAGTCGGCAGTCATTTGCTTCACAATCTTCAATAATTAAGAATGAGAACAATCAGAATGTTGAAAATGAAAATTCACATACAAAACCTGATCTCGGTTATACAGTTATACCACAATGTTCATCACACTGCAAATCATGCATTTCTAACAGTTCCATCGATGATCATATACAATTTGAAAAACTGTTTCAGGAAATGTCTGCGGTAAAGAATCTACAATACGAAAAACTATAGGAACCCATATGTATCACATGATGATGAATGACCTGGTTTTGAGAGAGATCTCCAAAGACATCACGTAAGAGATTGTGAGGATTCCCAAATAAACAATGTTGAAGAAAAAGAAAATAAGTATCTCTACACAGCAAAAAACTAATAATCCTAATGAAGATGGTCCTGTGATCACACATCCAAATTAATAAAAGAACTTCCCAGATGCGGTCCCAACATAAACAAGAAATACATGTTATTATTCACATTTCCATAGTTAATGGCAACCGAAATATAGACCGCAATTATAAAAGAATTACATACTAAATCACAGTGATTTTAGAGAGAAGTTCTGCTAGAAACAGAATTAACAGTTAGCCTGACGCACAGGAACAATACATGTAAGAGCTCTACACAAGCTGCATTAGATTCATCTCATTGTAATATTATCCACGATACACCTTTTATATAGAAACCTAGGAGACTAACCTGGTCATAAATATTGTGTGGAAGTGTAAAACCGAAGTCCAGCAAGAGTGTAGAATTTGGAAACTTCCCATATCTTATGAGAACCTAAATGCAACCAATGCTTCAAGTGAATCTCCAGTATTAGGAACTAAATTAACTGATCTTGCAAAACAAAAATAGTTATAGGCTATTCCTACATAAACAGAATTCACATGAAAAATTAACATAATACATAATATTTACTATGAACCTAAGTCGACACAAAACATTCATAAAATGCGCAGTGTAGAGAATGCAATGCATTTTATGGGTAGGATTTTAAAAGTTCCCATAGATATAACAATGTAAGAACTTTAAAACTTTGATAAAATACAAGATTCTACAACAAAAATAAATAGTGGGATCTGCTTGTTGTGATGCGGTTTAATCTGAATCTGATATATCTAGAAGACTAGGATAAGTCTTTTTTTTTCCATAAGTAGAATCAGTATTATGTGTTGTTCTTTAGATTGTAACCAGTAGAGAAAGATTAAGGAGAGAAGGAGAAAAATAGTTATGGAGGGGGAAGAAAGTGGAGAATGAGATTAGGGTTAAGAGAGAGAAGTTACAGAGAAGACAAGGGGTTGAACATTAGCTGTTCGATCTCTCTCACTGATATGTATGAGATGGGGAAAAAGCCCATTACAACTAAAAAGACAAAACGTGGGTTAAATGGTGGACCCACCTAACTCCTACACATAAGAAATCGTGGGGTTACGTGGATGACCCACTTAACCCACCTAAACCATAGAATGAAGAACCCAGCGTGGGAAGTGGGACGCAGCCCACTTAAGGCACCCCACGTGAGTGTAAAACCCATAAACTCCAACATTACGTGTATGTGTTGTAAATATAAAGTACGGATGGACTTTAGATCAATTCTAGATTCTAAGTCACACATAGCAACTGCCACACGCATACAATGTCAAGATCATATTTCCAAACATACCAAGTTCAATCAATCTGTTTTGAAAGTTTCAGAAAAGAAAGTATCTTTACTTCAATTATGTGAATTCTGATGCATAATTTCATGAAGACTTCACTGGGGTGATGTGGTCCACTATCGATGTTTATACAGCATTCATAACATTAACTACAAGACTGCAAGACTGCAAGAACTGTACACGCATATGTCAAACAGTTGATATCAGCAAGCTCTGACTGTATGATTTATTTGAGGCGCTTGCCTATAGATGTGTATTCATTCTGTGATTAAGGACTTTGTAGCAGTGCCTTTGGCTCTAATGACCATTTGCTAGTCATCAATATGCCATTAAACCTATCATATGAGAACAATAATGTTCAAATAACAGACTTCTTGTGTAGATCATTACAAGTCTGATGTACCATAATAAAAGAAGCACACACGAACAAAGTAAAAATAACAATAGCAGTCCATACTATGTGAATAGAGAGATGCTAGCGTTACTTGCAGGAGTAGAAAAAAAACATCTACTATCACTCTTTGTTGGACGTGTCCATATAAGGGTGCTATATGGTAGGACACATCCATGGTTGAGCCAGGGCCGTCTCAATACAAGTTGAGGCCTCAGGCGAAAACTCTATATAAGGCCTTTTTGTTATATTTAATGTATTAATATATATGGTATTAATTAAAAAATTAAACTCTATATTATTGGAAATCCTTATATAAAAACTATTCTTGATAATCAAAAACTACAGAAAAAATTTGGATGCAATGGACTCCCGGTGCAGTCTATGTAGAGGACTCTCATGGCCCTACTTAGATCATTTTTGGGCACAATGACTGAGTGGATGTTCAGCCCACATATTGGTGGATAAACACACTAAAAATCAGCTTCATTGATGATTTCTAGCCATTGGATTTACTACCCAAAAAACATGCTTGAATCCAACGGCTAGAATCATGTCCTAAAAAGTACTATTTTTATATTGATAAATACTAAAATCTATGGCTAGAGATAATCAATCAAGTTGATTTTTGGTTTGTATATCCAATAAGAGGTGGGCTAAAAATCCATGTGGTTAGTGGGACCTGGGCAGGGCTGGGGGCCTTCTCTCACCAAGGAGCCTTAGGCGGTCGACCGCCTTAATGGCCTTAAGGTAGAGCTGGCCCTGGGTTGAGCACATTGTTTTAGCCACTATGGGCCAGGCTTGGGCTGCACATACAAGCATGTCGCTGGGCTTGTATATGCAACCGAACCCTGATTATGCTGGCCAAGCCTGGCATATACTTCTTGCGTATGTAAATATTATACATAGAAATATAGTTTTGAGTCTTTTGACCTTAATCTAACCAACCCAATCCTAATTCTAATGATAACTTCATTTCTATACAATATAATAATATAGTATTGTATTATTAACATTTTATATTTTTTTTAATCCAAACAGTAATGGAAGGAAGGAACATTAATGGAAGGAAAGAAGACGAACTTAGACCTTGCACGTAACAAAAATCGCCCTTCTTTCGCACCCAGACAGAGCATATAGCCAGTGTACAGACAGATTATTTACCTTGAACAACTTGTACAAGAGAAGCTAGGCTTCAAGACCAACCATAGGTTCTGGAATGGTGCCATAACCACTCTTCCAGCTATGGAATGTCAGACAATATAAATCAAGAAAAAGAAAGATTTTGCACTAGAAGAGCCTTAACAATCCAGCAACTAAAAGCAAGCTCAAATAAATGGCACAATATAGGAAACATTAATTTATTTAATAATTAAACCAAGAAAAGAAAGACAGGACCCAAGGTATAGTGTAAGAAAGTAGCATATGGTCATCTACATTACAATACCAGTTGCAGATAATCATTATCTTTATGACAACTTTACACCAACAAATAGCTCATTTCTGAACACACACACACACACACCCCAAACCACCACCACCCCCTGAAAAATAAAAAAACAGACCAGTAGTTACTTTTTCTGATAAGTGAGACCAGTACTCAGCAACAAAATATGATGATTTAGAAAAGAAGAAAGAAACTGATTCACTCCAGCAGTATCTGACCTGTTCACCAGGAGCATAATCCCGATCAGCAATAACCTGCACAGGTAGTACTACAGAATTAAAACTAATGGAAATGATTTCTTATAGCTGTGAGCAAAGCATACATGCACAAAACATTTCTGTGCAAAATTTTCGATGCATTCTGTAAACGCCATGGTATACAGAAGTTACTTCTCATAGCACCATTAAAGAGCATGTATAATACGGTCCATATATACATTTCAAAAGATACTACAGGAGTAAAGGGCACCTTGGTAACCAAAAGCAACAAGAAGGCGACTTCGCATAACATGAATAAAGGACATTTAACAAGCCGATACAAAAGATTTAAACAATTTCAAAAAACACCTAAAAGTCTAAGGCAATTTGTCAGTAGAACAAACGAGAAGTCTGTCCAGGTGCAATACAGGGAGCAGCAACAAAATAAGTGAAAAATAGCTAGTTTTAGGGCCCAAAATTTTGAGGAACGGCAAAATACTAAGCTCTCTCTCTCTCTCTCTCTCTCTCTATCTATATATATATAGTTCAGACCCCTTTTATACAAAGCACATTTTTTAGGCAGGTAAAATTCTTTAAGGTTTTACCACCAGGTCAGCCTGTTTTTAACGAGATCAGCAACTCAAAGGTGAAAATAGGGTTTTGAACTCAAGGCTTGTCACTCAACAATACAGGTCCTTACCCTCTCTCAGACAAGTAGGCATTGCGTACAGAGAGGAGTTGGTAGTAAAAACCACTTTGAAGAACTAAAACGCAGGGGAAACAGAATCGCGGACTTTGGGATGTGTTTAGAAAGATATCCTTGTATTTTGAATCTAATAAAATGTCATCATACTTGTACCCAATTTATATAAATTTTTGAGAATTATATATCCCAACTCAAACTTGCAAACGGTGTACTTATAAAAAAATGCAAACAATGTGATACATAAGAGGCCATAATAATTTACAAGCTAGAGAACAGCTATAAGAAACACCCACGAAGTCAAAAGAGAGAGCAGCTACGAGATCATGCGAACTAGCAGAAGACATGCAAAGAAGCAAAGCCCCACCACCCAAAGTAAGAAAAGAATAGGTTAATAGACGCTTGCTTATGCATGATCATTAAAATTTTCAAGGATCCCTCAGGAAAACAGATTAATTTAAGGGGGAGTTTGGGACTTGAGAATACGTAGGCTGGTATGTGGGAATCCACATATGCATATCGACAAAGTTAAATTGATTAAAATTATAAGAACACCCCAATTGACTAAACATAAATAAATAAAAGAATAAAAGACAAACCAAATGACTAACCATTTGATATAACCAACCACAAGCCTGAGAACAAGCAAAAAGAAATCTGACCTCTGAGATTTGTTTGTCTTCGTCACTTAGTAGGACAGCCTCTGAAACTCCATCATGATTTAGAAAATCTGCAAATGGAATCTATACAGCTTTTATGACTTAAGAATTATTATAAGAATTTTACATTAGTCATAAAGGCCCTCCACTGACAATGGAACAACATATATTATTAATAAAGAGATTGTTACAAGAACGATACCAAAGATAGGCCCTTTGTACTTCCCCATGCACGAGATCCCACTGGAAGGGTCACAACTAACTTATTAGAATAACTAACCAGATTATAGAACATGTAATTACTGTAAAACAAATTGAAATCGATAAAAATAATTTATGCAGCATCCATAACCAACAAATAACATGCAAAACAGAATAAACAAAACAAAATTTGTAATATGGATCATAGGCATAGTAGGTAAGCATATGGCTTTAAGACCAACACTTAACGGCTCAGACTTATGGTTGTAAATTATTCTTATGACCAACACTTAACGGCTCAGATACATAAGAGGCCATAATAATTTTCTAGTTAGTTCATTAACCCAATATTAAGAGGAAATGAGATCAGATGCCAATCACTATGCAACTAATGTTAAAAACTACAGAAGTAAACTACCAAATTTCATGTATAGCCCCTATATGAGCATACATATTTGGAATAACCTCGAAAAGGACTTTGGCTTCTAGTCTAACTTGAAACATATTTTGTAAATGGGGAAATTTTTCGAATGATCCTTCAAAATAATAAGCAGCTTAAATCATGAAAATGACAGAAGCATATATTCTAACTAATAGCATGAGACTTATAATCTCAAATTGAAGTCTAAGATTAACAATAATAAAATGTTACATCATGTTTTAAATTCTAGTGTACCAATATAATAAACAGTACGAAGCTACCATACCTCTCATTTTAAGATGCAATACAAATCAGAAGAATTAGTAGATTTGGCATTCTAGCAGCAAGTATAAATCAGAATTTCACATTTCCAACCATGTTAAATTAGGTGAAGTTTCAATTGTCCAAGACCAAAACCAATCCAGCATTCAAGCTAAGGAAAACGTTACCATCGAATTACCAAATGGCCTAATAATTGCAGAGAGGGACACTTCTCCAACTCCAGTAGCAAGAATATAAAATTTTCTGGTCCTTTTCTTTTTTCTTTTTTTATAGGTAAATATATTTATTAAAAAGCAAAGGATGAGCCCCAAAGGGATACAAGGGCAAGAGGAACAAAAAACAGGAGATTGGATCATGAACTGAGAACACAACCAAGGACTAAGAGTTGCAGAAAGCACTAGGGAGAGCCACCGTGCAAGAAAGACTATCCCTTTAAACTCCTTCAGAACCGAGCACCGAAAGAACAACTTCTTCTCGACATTTTTTATGATCCTCTCTTTGGTTTCATATTTGTCCTCGAAGATCCTCTTGTTTCTTTCCTTCCAAATACTCCAGCAAATGGTGAAAGGATGTAATCTCCAAAGAACGGGGCTCCTTTCTTGAAATTGGGAAGACATCCATCCTTGAAGGAGAATAGACAAATTGCTAGGCGTGACCCAACAAATGTCAAAAATATTGAAAAAGCTGTGCCAAACCTCATAATAAAAGAACAATGGAGAAGGATATAATTAATCGATTCACCACTACTTTTGCACACAAAAATATGCCAGCCATAATCTTCTCCCCACTGATCGAATGGTTCACACGTTAGGATTGTGTTTAGAATGGCAGTCCATAAGAAAAAAGCTATCTTAGATGGAACTGGATTACCTCAAATAAGCTTCACTGGGAATGCGTGGATTCCATTGCCTCTAGAATCAGAACAGGCATAGGCGTATGAGGAAACCGAGAAAACGACCTTTAAGCTCCCACTTCCATACACGCCTGTCGTTGTTGGATTCTATGTACACCCACGTGGGGGTGTTCTTAGTGGGCTGCGTTCCACTACCCCACGTGGGGTTTATTCTCTATTGTTTATGGGTTAAGTGATGGACCCACCCACTTAACCCATAATCTCTTTATTTCATGTTAGTGGGTTAAGTGGTGGGCCCCCACTTGACCCACACGATTTCTCCTTTACTTGTAAAAGGGGCTTCCCCTACTTATAAATATTACTTCTCCCCATTCTCTCTCTCTCTCTCTCTCTAGCATATTGGTGACAACCTCAAACAACAACAGTCCTCTGTGATTAAGGATGGGAACTTCTTCAAAGCGACCAAGTATTCACGCCAAACTATCCATCTCCCAATCATTTAGGTGCCTTCTAAATACTGGAGTCCAAATCATACGACCTCTTATCCTCTCAAAGGAATTAGAGACGGCAACCCCTTTATCAATAGCCATGGCATATAACTCAGCAAAATCAGCACATAATTTCCAATCACCGCAACAAAGGTCTTTCCTAAATTTGATTTTATCACACTGCCCCACCTTCATACGAATACCTCTACTAAAGTTTTCGTAGTGGTTTGTAATTCCTCTCCACACTGACGTCACCACTCATCACTCAAGATGTGGCTGATGAATCACCAAATGAACTATCGTTGGACATATTTCAACCTAGGGTTTGCATTAGAAGTCCCAAATAAACTTGCAACATGCCCTATGAACAGTACTCCCGTGAACGGTAATAGTAAACATTACAGTGAACAGTACAATGAACAGTGCGAAGGGGAAATAGACCCAACACAAAAAAAAATGTGATTTGCCATAGGCGTAAGACCCAACTATGTGGTTCTTATCACTTGTGGCAGCCCTAGGATTCAAAACGCGGCACCCTAGATACCTGCTCTAATACATTGTTCTAAAACTTCACAAACCTAGGGTTTAAATTAAATCAGTAAAGTGGAAAATAAAGTGGAAAATATTAGGAGAGAAGAGAAAGGGAATAAGAGAAAGATGAGAGGAAAGCATAAGAGAGAATAATGGACAAGGGGAAATCGTGTATTATATGGAGCACAATTTCCCACGTATTTATATTAATGAGCTGAAAAACAGAGAAATACCAGAAATACCCATGGTACCCCAAATTACAATGAAACGGGGAAAATAAAGACATAACCAACACGCACCTCACGAGAAGTAGCTAAACACAAAGCAAAACTCTTCATTAACTTCATAAAATAAGACTACATGACAGAGAGAGACAACAACCTTAAGGAATACCTAATTGCACCCAAACTTTCTAAGATATGAAATAGAAACTCACTCAAGGCTCTCTATAACATACACTCACATGACTTCCCTAATTCTTATTACATAAAACTTTCCAAAATGAAGTCCTGCTACAAAGCAACTAATGAAACCAAAAATAGAAACTTCCCATTTCCAAAAATTGACAAATTAGAAACTTTTCTAATTCTGAATTTGACTTAATGTAAAAGCTTGCTATCATCTAAGACAAAAATAAATTACTAATATCAACAAAGCGGTTGGATATAACTTCAAGGGGGTTCTCATTAGCTGGACTTAAAGGTCGAAAAAACCATATTGCTAGGGGAATTGATAAAGGTAAAACACTTTATGAGTGGGCCTCTTTAAGGCCTGAGGGACCAGGTTGTGGGCCTCCGGATGGGATTGCAGGTGAGCTGGTGATTGGTCTAGCCTTCGCGGTTCAGCTCCTTCATCATCTACTCATTCACTATAAATAGTAGTTGTTTTTCGCCTAATGGCAGGCCCAAAAGAATAGTATATACAAGCTCAACATGCCACTGCCACATTTGAAGTCCACAGTTAGTTGTAACAAGAGCTGAGACAACGTTGTTCCTCACACAAAACAATGACCCGTAAAAACTAAAAGAGTACACGAAGAAGCATTCAAAAGCTTAACAAGAACATATAAGTGAACCTTAACATCTTTACCAAGTGCATAGAGAAGACAAAAATGAATATTGGTAACCCATGGTTAATTGCAATTACCATTTCAAGATAGTATGGATATGGTTGGCTCACCAAGTACAACTAGTATAGACCATATATCTATTCCAACGTGTCAACAGTTGAGAAATATTGATGAACTCACTTTCAAGAAAAACTCACAAAGGAACCATAAAAGCAAATGAAGGCAAGCTCCCAATCTATATGCCTTTGAAGTTTCGAGATTGGGTTGGTGTTCAGTGTACCGTACTGTATCGAAAAGAATGCATTGGATGGATGCCCCGAGCATTGAAAAGGAAGGACACTTTCAGAGGCGAAAGGCCATAGGGAAATACCGTCTTTGAAAATCAATTTCAATTTCAAGGGCTCTTTAATTATTGAGGGGGATTCGACGTATGCTATTAGATGGGCAAGGAATGAAGACTCAAGTCCGTGGAGATTGGCAAATGTGCTGGGGCATATTAGAAAACTGATTAAAGGAAAGTCTATTTATTTTTCTCATACTTTAAGAGGCACTGTGATCTATCCAATCCAACTCGTTGGCTAAAAGTGGTGTACATAAAAAATTTGTATACAGGGAACTCTCTTCACTAATCCTTGTATATTTTCCTTTCCCTTTGTATTAATAAATGTTCTCATCACTTATCAAAAATAATATTTATGAAAACTTGTACTTGTGCGGCATACTCTAGGAAAGAAAAACAAAGATTAAATCTGTTTACCTAAAGCGTATGCATGCATGAAGTCCTTAAATGTAATATCTTCAAAAAGTTGACAAAATTGGTCAAGAACCTGGAATCATAAGACATAAGAAGACTGTTAAAAACGAGAGTTTATTAGAAAGATAATCAAAATTTTCTTTTAGGAAGAAAATGTAGGAACAAAATCAAAGGATTATAGATTATCCATGTCATGAAGCATAGTTAAAAACCAGGTAGTTATACATGAAAGTAAAATAACATCGCATTATCCATGGGGATCTAAATGTGATGCATAAACCAAAGAATACCATGTAATCAAGAGAAAGTACTCGCCTAAGAAAGATCATACAAGTTAAGTAAGTAATACAAAAGATTTTTTAATGTCATTGTTTTTTTAACAAACAGAAAGACAGTTTAAAATTATTTTTCATTATCTGTTGAGGCCGCTTACAAATTTTATCATAGTTTAAAAGTTCACTTCAATAATAAGGAAGATAATGAGAGTGTTCCTAGAAAACTTTGAATCTCAAAGAAGAAGACTAATGACCTCAACACTGGCAAATTCCTATACAAGAAAATTAGTCCCTAAATCATCCCTCACACAGGTCCATACTCTGAAACACCAACTAAAGGATCACACAATCCATAAATCTCATAGTGGTAAAACAAATGGGATTATGGGAGCCAAAGCATCTCATTTCAATGTAGAAAACAAACAACTAGTTACACCCTCCACCTTGAATGACAATAATTTGAAAGAATTCTATTTTATATCAAAAACCATGTTATAAGATAGACCATCTCCATAAGCACATAGGTTATAATGACACAGACACAAGTGTCGGTGTCTGACACAGTGCCTCTAAGTAGCCTGACATGTAGACTCGTCTGTACACATGTATTAGAGCATAATATTTTAGTTATATAGTTATATTAAACCAAAGGTTTTTTTTTAATGAAAATAATGATATAAATGTGTGAAAAGTAAAATGTAACATTTCTATATCCATGGAGCTATCCAATAACATAATAATTAGAAGTAGATTTATAACTTATAAGAGGGAAGATTATCAAACAACTATAGTTGTGTTTGACAGCTTAACAGAGTACTGTGTGGAGGATGGAACACACCAAACCTCGTTTAGAAATCATTTATTTAATAAAAAATTATTAAAATAAAAGGTGACACTGGTACACAGGTCAGGATGTTTGTCAAAATGTGTCGACGTGTCTAACAAGACAAAAAAACCTAAAAGTGCATTGTCCTTGTTACATAAGCACTAACTTAATTCATCAAGGAAATTAAGGCTTTGTAATGCTATGGGAAACAATGTACATTAAGCACCTGACTATGGAAATGCCAAGCACAACTGTTGAAGAGAAACTATGAAATGTCTAGAATTAAAAGCAAAACACCAACAGTTCTTATGTCTAAATAGGGAAACGAAAGGAACAATAATGATGTGCACTTTTGTGTGGAAAAGAAGTGATAGGAAGGGGTATCATAGTTGCAAAACAACCAGAAAAGGCTTGGAAACACCTTTTTTTTTCCTTTTCCTTTCTTTTCTTTTCTTCTCTTTGAGTTTTTTTTTTAATAAGTAGCTTAGAAAGCAACTTATCAAAAGGCTTATGATGATGATGATGATGAGTTGCTTAGAAAAGACAATCCTGACACAAATCCTATCCAATTGGTGCGCTTCTGATTTCATTGTAGATATGTGCAAAGTGCATTTGTTCCGTTTCAGCATGTAAGCAAATATTCATAACTTCTAAATAATCTCAAACATAGTGTTAGATCTTTTGGAACCTAGGGATTTGCAGAATTTTCTTTTTACTAGTGTAATTTTATTATTTTTATCAAAAAAAAAATATGAGTTGAAGTTGATTTGGTAATTTAAAGAGAATCTTCCTACATTCATAATGAAATTTTTGCACTGGCAATTTTATGCAGCTGTGCATCAAAGCCATTGGGAATGATAGTGAATTCATTTTTTCTGATAAATATTATTTTGTTATCAAGAAAACATCATTATAAATCCCAGAGATACATACATTCCAGCCAGATAACGTTTTTGGTCTTTTTTTCTGTTTCCTTTCATGACATGAAAAACATAAATGAACTTGGACCTTCTTCGAACAACCATGCGTTGTGCTGGTGTGGTAAGGTTACAGTGTCAGTTAAGAGATCAATGATCTTATTGACCTCTCCACAAATGGTTGATTCCCCTATTGTAAACTCTGACAATCTAAGTGTATATAGCTATTGGTTGTTGTGAGAAGGCTGACGTGATTTACAACTTATCTCCCTAAACCATCAAAACCTTAAATGTCAAGTGTCAATAACGTTTGGAGATAATAAATTAAGCAAACAGTTTCCTCTTGACAGTTATATTACTCTTACTAGAGTCGTATGGCGAAATAAGATTCATGTTGCCAACCCCAGATAATTGGTATAAGGCGTGTATGATGATAGTTGAATTATAGAATTAGGGTTTCACAGTATAGGAGAAAGAGAGAAGGAAAAGAGAGAAAGGGGAAGAGAGGATGTCATTGTGTGTTCTCACAATGACTCCATAAATCTTATTTATGTAAGTCCCAAATACAAAAGACAAATATACCCCTCAAGGGGGTATTTACAGAACTACCCCCGATACATATAAAATACGTATTTTGACGTATATGATAACACTCCCCCTCAAGTTGGTGCATAAATATCTCTCATGCCCAACTTGCACAAGCACTTATGGAGTTGCCTACTGGGAACTCCCTTCGTGAAAACATCTGCAACCTGTTCATCAGTCTTCACAAATGGGGTGCACGCTGCCCCAGAGATAATCTTCTCTCTAATGAAGTGTCGGTCCACCTCAATGTTTTTGGCACGATCATGCTGAACGGGATTGTGAGCAATGCTGATGGCGGCCTTGTTGTCACGATATAAGCTCACAGATCCAGAAACTGGGAAACCAAGTTCAGCAACCAACACTTTCAACCAAAACATCTCACACAAGCCATGAGCCATTGCTCTGAATTCGGCCTCTGCACTAGATCTGGCGACAACAGGTTGCTTCTTGCTTCTCCAAGTGACCAGATTGCCCCCAACAAAGGTGCAATATCCAGAAGTGGATCTCCGATCATCTTTGGCCCCTACCCAGTCTGCATCGGTATAAGCCTCTATACGCATGTGGCCATTCTTCTCAAACAAAAGACCTCTACCAGGGGCTGACTTAAGATACCTCAAGATCCGATGTGCTGCCTCTAAATGAACACCTCTAAGTGAGTGCATATACTGACTGATCACACTCACTGCATAGGCAATGTCGGGTCGAGTCAGGGAGAGATAGATCAATCGCCCAATTAGTCTCTGAAAGCTCCCTACATCCTGTAGGAGTTCACCACTGGCATCTGCTAGCTGGTGATTCTGCTCTATAGGAGTTTCCACTGGTTTGGTACCCAACCTGCCCGAGTCTTGTAACAAGTCTAAGACATACTTCCTCTGAGAGATGAAGATCCCCTGACTAGATCTTGCAACTTCGATGCCTAGGAAGTATTTGAGAGGTCCTAGATCTTTGGTTTCAAACTCCTCCGCTAACTGAAGCTTCAGCTTGGCTATCTCTGCTGCATCATTCCCTGTGAGAATGATGTCATCAACATAAACAATGAGGGCAGTGGTGTTCTTCCCTTGATGCTTCACAAATAGGGTGTGATCGGCCTGACTTTGAGTGTAACCTAGCTTCTTCACGGCTAAGGTGAATCTCTCGAACCATGCCTTTGGAGATTGTTTAAGCCCATAGAGGGTTTTCTTCAGTCTACACACCTTGCTACTTTGTCCTGGTGGAGTGAATCTAGGAGGAGGCACCATGTAGACTTCTTCATGTAGGTCCCCATGAAGAAAAGCATTCTTTACATCTAGCTGATGCAAAGGCCACTCTTGGCTTGCTGCCACTGACAACAACACCCTGATGGAGTTCATCTTTGCCACAGGTGCAAAGGTCTCCACATAGTCAATCCCATAGGTCTGGGTGTACCCCTTGGCTACTAATCTCGCCTTGTACTTCTCAACAGACCCGTCTGCCTTGTGTTTGACTGTGAACATCCATCTGCAACCCACAGGTTTCTTGCCTCTTGGTAGGTCAACAAGCTCCCGTGTCCCATTCTTGTCCAGAGCTTTCATTTCCTCTATCATAGCAGCTTTCCATCTTGGTTGAGCCAGCTCTTCTGCCACTGAAGAGGGTATAGGAATAGTGGAAAGGGAAGTGATAAAGGCTTTATAGGAGGGGGACAAGGCATCATAGGAGACAAAGTTACTCAGAGGATGCTGAGTGCAGCTTCTGACTCCTTTTCTTAGAGCAATGGGAAGATCAGAAGCATCAGTAGAAGGAGAAATAACAGGCATAGAAAGAGGTGGAGGATTACCTGGATCCAAGATAGGAACCACTGGTACTGGATCAGCTGTAGCTTTCTCCCTTCTGCTATAGACTTTGAGCTCCTTCTGAGCTCCAGGAGCACTATCAATCCCACTAGTAGTATGAGTAGGCGGAGAGCTCTCAAACTCTAAGGGAGGAGATAGGGATATAGCAGGAAGAGGAACAGTCCACCTCTCTTCACTACGACTCTCCCCCTGAAGAGAGGTGGGGGAGAAAAAAGACAGCTCCTCACGGAAGGTGACATCCATGCAGACAAACTTCTTCCCAGAGGACGGATGGTAACACTTGTATCCTTTGTGGGTAGAGGAGTAACCAAGAAAGACGCACTTGAGTGCTTTAGGATCGAGTTTGGTGCGATGGGGACCCAGGATACGTACATAGCATACACACCCAAAGATGCGATGAGGAATAGTGAATAGAGGAGAGCCAGGAACAAGGACTTGAATAGGAGACTGGAAATTGAGCACTCGAGATGGTATTCTGTTAGTCAAGTAGACAGCCGTCAACACAGCATCTGACCAATAAGATTTGGGGACCTGAGAGCCAATCAAGAGAGACCGAGCTATCTCAGTCAAGTGCCGCATTTTCCTTTCAGCTACACCATTCTGTTGAGGGGTGTAGCTGCAGGAATTTTGGTGACAGATCCCATGGTCAATGAGGTAATGTTGAAGACCCCCAAACATATATTCTCCACCCTGGTCAGTACGAAGAACCTTGATGGAGATACCATACTGGGTCTGGATTATCTTATGAAAACCCTGAAAGATGAAATGAACCTAATCTTTGGTTTTCATGAGATAGACCCATGTACACCTAGTATGATCATCAACAAAAGAAACAAAATAGCGGAAGCCAAAGATAGAAGTAGTGGGGGAAGGGCCCCATACATCAGAATGCACAATGTCAAAACAATTAGAACTTCTGTTACCTCTGGAGGGATAATTCGATCTACAATGCTTAGAGAGCTCACAAGTCTCACAGTGTAAAGTCGAAAAAGAAACAAAAACAAACAAACTAGGAAATAAAAGTTTCAAATACTGAAAAGAGACATGCCCCAGACGGGCATGCCTGCTCAAAACAACATCTATCCCACTACTACTACTAGCAGACGACTGTAGTGCTGTGGGCTCAGGAAAGCGTCCATCCAGAAGGTAGAGGCCATGAGCTTCATGTCCAGTGCCAATCGTCCTCCTCGTCTCTAGGTCCTGAAATACAAAAGAAGTAGGAGAAAAAGTGACACTACAGTTTAGGGATTTAGTCAAAGCACTAACAGAAAGTAGGTTAGAAGTAAATCTGGGAACATGCAAAACTGATGAAAGAAGCAAGTGGGGAGAGGGAAGGATATTCCCTTTCCCAGACACAGAAGATAAGGTGCCATCAGCTGTCTTCACCTTATCACGGCCAAAACATATGGAATAAGTAGAAAATAAAGAAGACAAACCCGTCATGTGTTCCGAAGCCCCTGAATCAATGATCCAAGTGGGGCTGGATGATGGGAGGGACACATGATGAGCAAGTCTAGTGTTACCTGACTGTGCGAAGGAGGTGGATGATGTGGCAGATGGACCATCAAGCTGCTGAAGGAGGCGTCGAAGGCCTGCATACTCGGTGGCTGAAAAACCACTAGGAGGAGCTGAAGGAAGAGGGCTCGCTAGGGCCTGTCCTGGCAAAGGAGCAGAAGAATCCACACTGACTGTATGAGCACTGGAGGAGGCTGGCTGGCTAGGACGCCCATGTAGCTTCCAACACTTGGCACGCACATGCCCTAACTTGCCGCAGAAATCACACTTGGGCCTCTCTCTAGGCAGAGACTTCCCAGGAGAAGATCCAGTAGGAACATAAGATGGAGCTGAGGTAGGCTGATGAGATATACCCCTCGAAGGCTGCTGTGACTGCTGAGGCTGATAAGCAGGAGAAGCAGATAGCGCTGATCGCTCTAGAAGGAGATGCTCACTCTAGAAGAGAGATCCACCTACTCTCTTCACTCTGAAGATAGGCGTACACTTCACTGAGAGAGGGAAGATCCACTCTGCTACTCAAGATCTGCACACGAGCCAGCTCATAAGAAGGATTGAGGCCAGCAAGAAAATCAAAGATCCGACCATTCTCTATATATCGACGAAAAGGAGCAATCTCTGTGGGATTGAGAGGCTGATAGGAGTAATAATGATCAAGCTCCTGCCACAAGGTACGAAGAGCGGTATAATACTGAGAAAGAGACTTCTCCCCTTGCCGGAAGTGGGAGATAGTCTGTCGCAGCTGAAAGGCCCGTCCATCGTTCACTGCTGCGAATAGGTCTTCTCAGTGATCTCCCAAATCTCTTGCGCTGTGCGCATGAATAAGAAACTCTCACTGATATCAGGCTCCATAGAGTTGAGGAGCCATGACATGACAGTCAGATCATCTGTCTGCCACTGTCGATAAGAGGAATCAGATCTGGGTGGCTCAACCGTATCTCCGGTAGTGTGGCCAAGTTTCCCACGGCCCCCAATGAACAGCCGTGCAGCCTGAGCCCAGCGTAAGTAGTTCTTGCCATCTAACTTCACTGAGGTGATCTGCAAACTTGGGTTCTCATAGGCTAAGTGTTGCACTATAGGGCCTCCAACTCCACTGGAGGGAACTTCTGTGCTCACGTCTGACCCGGATGGAGAAACCAAGGAAGGTGGGGGAATCACGGGAGGCGGTAAATCTGCCATGAGGAATTACGGCCAAAGAAACTATCAAAGTACCAGATTAAAGATCAAATCGAGATCTGGATAAGGCTAAATCACCACATAAAGAGCAAACAAACATCTGAATAGATCCGAATAAACAAATAGAACCCAAGAATATCCACCTTAAATCTCTAAGTCCCACAAAAAAGTAATCCAAAGGAAAAAAAGACCCTAGAGCAATGCCGGTGATAACGAAACGCCCAAACGAACCTCAAATTAGCATCCCAGAAGGACTAAGGGCGGAGAAGAGCAACATATGGATGGTTAAACACATCCTAGAGCCATTAGAAGGCATGGCAACCAAATCTGGGATAAAAAAGAAGAAGATACAGATCCAACCGATAGCCTGAAATGGCTAATAAAGTCGCCGGCGATAACTAAGGGGTGGAAAAATCATCCCACAGACTTCGATCCTTGGTGGAATCACTCGAGTGATATGTCCACATGTAGCTGAGATTGGGGGGGACTAGATCGAAGCAACAAACCCCCCCAAAAGTCCATTAAGGGCTCGAAAAAAACGCTGGTTCACAAACTGATTTTTTTCGATTTTTCAAGGAAAAAGGCTAAAAAACACTCGAAATGGATCCCAAAAATCGTGAAAAAATAACCAAAAATCCTTAAAAAATGAGATCTAGCTAATGGTAGAGTTTTGGGAGAAGAGGAGGAGACCTGTCCGTACGATGCTGACGTCAGCCTATGGCCTGGATGACGTCATCACCTTCCTGGATGAAGTCAGAGAAGAAAGCCTTTTATCAACTTTGCAACATTGCTCTGATACCAAGTTGAATTATAGAATTAGGGTTTGGATTAGGGTTTCACAGTATAGGAGAAAAAGAGAAGGAAAAGAGAGAAAGGGGAAGAGAGGATGTCATTGTGTGTTTTCACAATGACTCCATAAATCTTATTTATGTAAGTCCCAAAGACAAAAGACAAATATACCCCTCAAGGTGGTATTTACAGAACTACCCCCGATACATATAAAATACGTATTTCTACGTATATGATAACAATGATGAGTTACTACACTTACAAAATTTAAATAACAACAAAAAATTTGTACGTACCGGTCTAATTGCCAAAAATTCTTTTTCAATTTGAGCTTGTTGATTGATAGTTTCCTTATATATTGGGCTTTGTTGAACCATCTCCATTTCCTCCTTACTCCAGAATATCTATAATGGTTTAAACAAAATCCATTGTCAAATATCTGTAAAATACTCTGTCCTTCAATGCCTCTTTCATGTGAGTTGAAGCCAAAAAGAGTACTAATCATAGTATATAAATCAGATCATTTGGTGAAGAAGAGAACAATGGCTTCCCTGAAATATATAATTCTTATTAGTCAAACTGGGAATTAATTTAGTAGGAGGTGATAAGTCGTGGCTTTTTGTGCAAGAATCAATAATAGAATTTTATGGCTCAATTAGTGAGTAATGTATACAGTGGGTTTTCTGCCAGCACATTTGCACTCAAACATAAGCAAAAAAATTGGAGTTTGGTTTCCCCTCTAGAAAAATCAGTATTCGCATTAGCACATAACAAAGAGAGTTTAAATTTCCATTTAAATATATTCCAACAGCATGTGCACATCTCATCAACACTAAAAGAAAGACAAATACCGTGCTATGCAGCTCCCCAACCTGAGGAAGACTAGTTATGTAGGGGGCCCATTCAGAATCCTACATAAAATGAGAATAACAATAACTCCAACAGAACCAGTTTAGGACGATAGAAACATAACCCAATACCCAAAAACTTCTTCAATGACAAGCATCTTAGCTACCGAACTGAGCTAAAAAGAATACCTGACCCATTTTCTGCTCAACTAAAATGACAATAGCAAGCCGTGCAACATTTCCAATGTTGTCGCCTAATAGAGAACTAATTTCCGGAAGGACATTATCTGGTGTTAATTGCTGTAGCATCACATAAGGAACGAATTAACCATAATTTTCCCAACACTGTAAGATTCACCTTGTTTCAGTTCTACGGAGTTAGTTGAGAATAACATACAACGCTGCAAGGAACCTTCAGTATGCAATCTCCAGCTTGTATGAACTTCGATGCAAACAGTGACCTGCGCATGGAATACATCTTGTATGAATTACTGCCAACGTTATTTTGGGGTCATTTTGCGGGGGGCGCAACTTATAAAATACGACAAATAAAATAACTCAGTCCAAATGCAGTAGGTGCACATTCAAAAATAGCACCAAATGCGCTTTGAGGTCCGCCTAAATGGCCCCTAAAGAAATGGTGCCAACCAGACAATGGAGGCAGCTTAGTTCGCAAGCCAATAATTATACTGACACACCACAAAAGAACTTCCTACAAAGGAAATCTATGCTGGAGAAAAACCTGCCGTAGACCGAATTTCCAATCGAAAGCACTGATGAGATTTCAGCCCCGGCTTTTCGCTGTAACCATGGTAAGAACTCATCGCAGTGGCCGTTTAAACATGGCGAGACCTGAGATAGGGAGGCTGGGCTTTCGAGTTTGAAGCGGATACGCGACGATATAAGAAAAAACGGGCGTTGAAACCAGACGTTTGTGATTCGAGACGATAACCACATCACAGAGCTTTGTCGTTGCGCAATCTTCGTGGCTAGACTCTAGGGTTTAATTATGTTTCTTCTCGTTTGCTCTGTTTGGGTTGGTACCTTCTAGGGTTTGCAACGGTCGTCTTCTTGTTCGCGCCAGGCAGGTTTATTTATCCGGTAAGTTATACTGTTAAAGGCGTGTTTGGCCTCGAGGATTTTCTGTCCTGCTCTTTTTTTATTTTTTTACATACCCCCATGTGAGAAAACCTTCGCTCACACCTGTGTGTGAGCAAAGCCGATCACACGTCACACCGTATGGATGTTTGGCTAGTCGCTCGGTGGACTTGTAAACCAAAAATTAGCTTGATTAGTGATTTCTAAGCGTTGGATTGGAGTCATTTGCATGGGTTGATTTTAACCGTATAATTTAAAAGCATTATTGACCATTATTTGGGGCACTAGATCCAAAGGTCTGACAAAACTAATCAGCCTAATTTTTGCTTTGCAGGTCTAACGAGGGACTGGCCAAACATCCATGCGGTCATCTTCCTCTAAGAGTGTGCCATGTGGCTCATATTGTGGTGTGTTATCGGCTTTGCTCACACACAGGTGTCAGCGAAGGTTTACTCCCCCATGTTATCTTCGAAATTTGACATACCTGGTCGGTCTACTGTGTTAGATCGTCGTTGACAAAGACAAAAATGCCCATGTCTTCAACCTTTGAACGAAAAATTTAATTTGGGATAAAACAACCCCAACCTCAAATCAAACTGTTGTAGTGGACGACGGCCATGAGAGTAGTGGGTTGGAACTTGGAAGCCCGGCCACCCTCCACTCCAGACCAACTCTATCTGCTCTGTTGATTTACTATTATAAATTCATGTTAAGAATTTTTGTTCTTGTGGACGATTAGTTGGAAAAAATTTATGTTTTGTGGTCTGAAAAAATGAGTTAACGGCTGCAAGAGGAGAGTTATATTTGGTTCTCAAGAAAATGTCATTTTAAACTTAGTTGATTAAATGAGTTGATGGTTGTAAATTGATAAAATGTCTGGTTGAAAGATTGATACAGCGATACAAGTCCATGATGGCTCGTAAGTGGTACAAAGATGTGCGCTAAGCCAGAGTCAGACAAACAGGAGAAAGTGAGGGGAGAGACTCAAGCACTAAAGCTAGCAAGGGATAGAGGAGCTGATTATGATGAGATGTTAAACTTAAGTGGCAACCATAGTCTCGGCAGATGCGTGCTTTCAACTAACCTAGACTCTTACTTTGTAACTTAGACAAAGGAAATGGACTTGAGATGACAGACAATAGGGCCTAGAAAGCGTAGACAGACATATCCATTGATCATGATAACATCAAAATATATACACATAGGTAAATAAAAGTTAAAATCGGTAAGTATATCTGTAGGAATATAGAAATCCACTTACGAATAGAAGACATTATGGAATTCTGAATTAAGTTTTTGTCATGATAACCATGTCAGCAAGTCTAATGTATGTACCAAATCTGTGTTCCCCTCCTCGAGAGAAATGGTGGACGCCCAGCCACAAAACTCCAGTAGGTTGGTTGTCGATGATGAGCATTCCATCTACTAGAACCTTGTGGCCGGTCGTCCACCACATTTGTGTGATTTGGGGTTGGGTTTTTTATCCCAAACTACATTCTTTGTTCCAAGGTCAATGAAAAGGCTAACTACTTTACTAGTCTCCGATCTAATTTCTATTACTTAAGAGGTATTGGGCTTTTGTCAAAAAAGAATATCTAAAATGTGTTAAACAACCATTCACCCCAAAAGATTGACCTTGTAAGAAGGTTTGAACACGGGACCTCCCAGGCATCACATCCTCTAGGAAACATCGTTTCGTCATCTTTACCCAACAGATTGACATACAGAGGAAAAGCAAAACAATTATGTATACCAATGGGTTGTCGGGCCAACACAACATGTGCACGGGAATACACCCTCCGCTAACACGTCTCTTTAGCAGGAATACACTCTGCTAAAGACTTGAACCCGCGATCTCCCAGACTTTAAGGTTCTGATGCCATGTTAAACAACCATTTACCCCCTAAAGATCAACCTATTGGGGAAAGGCGAAATAACTATGAATAAGAATAGGTCGTCGGGCCAACACAACATGTGCACCACTAACACGCCCCCCTCAGCAGGAATACACTCCGTTGGAGACTTGAACCTGCGACCTCCCAGGCCTTAAGGCTCTGATATCACGTGAAACAATCATTTACCCCAAAAAGATGGACCTGTTGGAGAAAGTCGAAATAACTATGTATACCAACGGGTCGTTGGGCCAACACAATATGTGCGTGAGAACAAACCATCCGCTAACATGCCTCCTCAATGAGATTACACTCCATTGGAGACTTGAACCTGCGACCTCCCAGGCCTCAAGGCTTTAATATCATGTGAAGCAACCAATTATTCAAAGAGGATCGTTTAACCATAGCAAGAGCATGAAATATTGAGCTTTTCTCATCATAGCCCTTCTCTGTAGCAGATGAGTAATTAATGGAATTACGAACGGGGGTAGGTGTTACAAGTTTATCTGTAGGAGAGGGGATCAAATGTTTTGAGCATGACCTTGTTGATGGTTCAGAATTGTCACATGCACCCAATTACCCAATGTAGATGGTTGGTGTGTACCTTTTTGTTTAAGGGATGTTGTAGGTTCAAGAAGTATTCAACGGTGGATACCATGTTTGCGTACTTTTAGAGTATGCAATTGTGGTCAGTAGGCGACACTTAATAACAAGCCCCATCTTAACATGAAAAATCCAGTCTACATTCGATTACATACTCAAAAGTATGCAAACATGGTATCCACCGTTGAATATTCCTTGAAAATCATGTTTTCAATTTATAAAATAATATTTTTGAAAATATTGAAATACATCATGGACATCCAAAAGTACTAACAATGTTTACATACTTTTAAGTATGCAAAACTTATGCAAACTAGATTTGTCATGCTAACCCAAGGTTTCTGCAACCTATTTCATTTAACCAGGGGTTTAGTTGTTACGCATTGCTTTCTGCCCATATTTGCACACTCGGAACTTGGAAGTATGCAAATAGGGTGAGTAACAAGGGTCAGGCTCAACAAACACATGTTTTCACACACAATTTCATACAAAAAAACAAAAAACATCGGGGCCAATATATAAACTAAAAGTTTTGGAATGAAATGATTTTGGGTGAGGATGGTCTCTATGGTGAGGAGATCACCCTCACGAAAATTCAAATCATTCTAATATTCGTAGCATGGTTTGCAAGTAGAAGAATTATGGACCATCTATTTTTGACCTTTAACTTGAAACCCACATTTGATGGTGTTAGACATTTCAGCATGGGCTGATTTTTTGTAGGGTTGATCATCATCTCGCCAAAAGTCAGCCACTGGTACACCAAAATTGCGTGTGAAAGTATGTGTCCGCTGAGCTTGACCCGAGTAACAAAAAGGGTGTTAGCTTACGCTTTTGGGTTGAGTTACAGACTGTTACATCGCGATCCATTTCACACCAAATTCTTGTTGCGTATTCAAGTCAGTTTTATCAGAGAGTTTTGAGTAAGACTTACCTGATCACCCGTGGTCAAGACCGTCAGGTAGTAGCTACATGAGGAGAAAAACTTCGATGATAGGGCCCTGTCATTGAAGGAGATGACAAGGCATGTGGATTTTGTACCGGTGGACCACCTCGGCCTCACCACCCACGTACACAGGTGAGTGTTTTGACAAAAAGCACTCGAGTACTCACCTGGGTACGTGTGTGGTGAGGCCGAGGTGGTCGGACTGTACAAATCCACGTGCCCGATCATCAAAGTTTTATCCCTACCTGAGCACCCATAATATAAGCCACGTGGCATGTTATTAGAGGATATCGACCGTATAGATGTTTGGCCAATCCCTAGGTGGACCTACAAACCCAAAATTAACCTGATCAGTGATTTCTAAGCATTAGTTGAAGTCATTTTCGTCGGTTGATTTTAACCCTAGGAATTTGAGCATTATTTACTATTATTTTCGTACAGAGATTCAAAGGTTTGAAATCATGAGCATTATTTACTATTATTTTCGTACAAAGATTCAAATGTTTGAAATCACTAATCAAGCTGATTTTTTGTTTCTAGTTCCACTTACAGATGGGTCAAACATCTATACGGTCAATACCCTCTAATAAATTGCCACGTGGCTTATATTGTGGGTAGTCAGGTAAGTCTGACAACAAAGGTTTCTTTGAGCAAGACTTGCCCGACCACCTGTGGTCAAACATCTACCTGACCACCTACAATATAAGCCACGTGGAAATTTATTAGAGGACACTGATTGTATAGATGTTTGACCAATATGTAAGTGGACCTAGAAACCAAAAATCAGCCTTATTAGTGATTTCAAAACCGTTGGATCTTTATATGGAAATAATGCTCAAAATCCCACGGCTAAGATCAACCAACGAAAATGACTTCAACTAGCGCTTAGAAATCACTGATCAGGTTGATTTTGGGTTTGTAGGTCCACCTAGGGATTGGCCAAACATCTATACGGTCAGTGTCCTCTACTAAATTTCCACGTGGCTTATATTGTGAGTGGTCAGGTTGCTCGGTTTCTTGCTATTTTCGCAGGAAGTGCAGGTCCCATAGACTGACGTCCACTGCAGGATCTGTACGGATCTCAAAAGGAAGAGAGAGAAAAGGTACCGAAGCGGGAGGCCGATCCTGTTTTCGGAAGGGGAGAAACAAAACAGCAATGACGGGAAGCGACTCTTCCTCCGTCGATGGTTCTTCCTTCGTCGAGCACAAGGCCTATGCAAGGGTAGGCCTCCTTGGAAACCCTAGCGACGTCTATTTCGGCCGTACCATCTCTTTCAGCCTTGGCAATTTCTGGGCGTACGTCCGATTACAGCCCTCAGCCGATCTGGTCATTCGGCCCCACCCTACCCACGATCTCGTTCAGTTCAACTCCATAGATCATCTGGTTCGTTCCATCTATCTATCTCTCACTGCAAAATATGTTTGTCGACATTTGATCTGTGTAATTCCGTGACCATGATATCGAGTGAGATTTTTGTTTCGGTTTCCAACGTTATTTTTTGGTCGATCACAGTGGCATGCAACCTATTTTGGCGATTGATCAAACAACCACCGTTCAGATCTGAATGGAAAACCTGCAATTATGCCTCTGTGTAAGGTTGATTTGGAATTAATGTGGTATAGCTAAATATAGTTACATAATTTTCTACTGGACTTGGTGCGCTTGTCTTGAAATTTTGCTGTCTCAATTACGATTTGAAGTGGTTATTGGTCAATTTTACTGTAATGATCACAGGGTTGAGGTGCTAGTGGTCTGATTTAATAAGCTTATGGCGCGTACTATTGTGAATGATGCATTGGTTAAGGACAATTCAGAAGAACTCTGTTGGCTTGGACAAGAGGAAAGATGCTTGCATCGCTAAATAAGAAGGGGAATTGAGAGTTAAAATTTAGGAAGTTGATGGATTTTGAGTCCATCTTAGCTGAGAATTGGTTAGAGGGTTTGGAGACTGCCTGGAAGTAATTGTAGGATGCCATTCACAGGGCCACGTAAAAGACCATCAAGGTTTGGAGGCTCAAAGTTCACTGAAGAATTTTTGGACTTAATAAATTGAAATACTGCAGTTATTGACAAACTTTGAAAGCTCCAAACAATGTGACATGTAATGCTTTCTGCTGATATGAATCATATGATTGATTCACTTCTAAGAGTCCATGAAGCTGCACGATTTGCTTACAAATCTGAAAAATTACAGTATTGGGATACCTTTAAATTGGCTGGAAAGTGCTAGGGGCAGCAAAAGAGAAGAAAGAAGAGATGAGACATGTTCCTTCCTCCTGGATGGATATGAATGAGTTTTGGATGGCTGAAGACACTTTGTTAAAGTGAGGAGTCTACTTTAAGGCCTAAGATTGATTCATGGTTTCTAGCTATTTCATCTTAGTAATTAAAATGTTTCAAAGGTGATGACATTTTGCAACAACTATTTTAAATCAACATGAAAATTCAGAAGGAACTCTTTGAGATAGATGACGGTTTGTTATCCAATTGATTGATCCCATTCAAATCTTCCATACAACAAGATGATAACTCCATAGCTGAAACTTTGGTCTGATCGAAATGTCACCAAAGAATTATCTATCTTTTATCAAAATGCAGTAGTCCTTTCCCCTGGACATACGTTTCTGTTATATACTTCTGTTTCCGTGCTCCTCTTTTAATAAATCTGCATTCTCATAGAAAAGAAGGAGATTTTGGTTCCTTATTTTAACACTGTTTTTGAGAACTTTATGAGCTGCAGTGTTCAATTTCCATGTCAGTCAGTTAGTCATCCAAATACGATTCACAAATATGTAAGATATGTGAAAGTCAAAATCAGAAAAGGGAGCATCTGAGGGAACCTAGGAGTAGCTCCACTAGTCAATGAAATAAATGAGTCCTGTGACAATTTGATCGTGCAATGAAGACCATTGATGACATTGGTGAGAAGTGGACTGGTGCAGAACAAAGGCTCTAAAAGGATGAGGGGAAAGCCAAAATGTTGTGTGAGAAAGGATTTAGAGGCTATGCGTTAACGGAGGATGTTAAAATGGAATAGGATTCATATAGCCGACCCCAAACAGTTGGGACAAGGCTTGGTTGATGATGATGATTATTTGCAATTATTAAACTAAGATTACCAATTTACATGCTATGCATAATATCTTTAGAACATTTAAATATATGTAACTGCTTTTGAATTCTGAGAATAATACAACATGCTCATGCACTTATCTTATAGGTGAATAGGTTGCAAAACGAAGGTTATTATGGAGGGGTGCGCTTGCTTATGGCAATTTGTAAAGTTTTCCACAAGTATTGCAGTGATAACAAGATTGAGCTTAATGGTGGGAATTTCACTCTATCTTATGATACCAATATCCCTCGCCAGGTAAAGCTTTAGAGTGATGATAAATAGTAACTCCTCGTGTCATATACGTATTACGTGCTAAGAATATTCCTTGCCCACTATCTTATTCAAATTGTGATGTATTGGACCCTGTGTTATTATTTGCTATTTCCTTGTGTTCATACCATGTTTGAGAGATTGTCCTTTTTTTTTTTTTGAGAATTTTATGATGGCGTTACTTTATGAGAAAGGAAAAAGGAATTTTATGTTGATGTTATGTATAGTAATCAGTGGATATCTAGGGGCTCTACACTAAGTTAGCTATTATAGTAATTAATTAGGGATTGAAAAATTTATGATGATGTTGTGTCAGTTGTGAGTATTAATCAGTGGATCTAGAAGTAATACTATCTCTTAGAATGGACCTGCAAGAGCAAGAGTATGACATAGTCTGCATATTTTTGGACAATTAAGTTTCTTCCCTTCTTTCATTAAGGTCCTTACGTCAACTGAATGTTAACATGCCCTTCGTCACAAATGGCAGGGTAAATGTGTCCGTTAAGATTCACTTTGTGCTCAATGTGTTCAAACTGGAGCAGTCATTGGGTTAACAAAGCAGCCAATCCTTTTGGACATGAGCAAACTAGACCGAGAAAGCAAAGTATCGAAAAGTTGTCGTATGTCTCAATCAGAGGAGTTGTTTGAAAAGAAATATAACTTTGATAAATGAAAAATAGAAAGAAAATAAATAATCAATATGCAATCGAGCATACTAAAGAGAATTTATTTAGAAAGGCAGAAATAAATTTGTAGGACTGTTCTTCTTTTCTTTCTTAAGGAAATGTAGAGTACAATGAAGAGAAATACTGTGATAAATGTTATTGAATAGTGATGCAGGACTATGAAATCTATGCCTAAATGATGATTGAGATCAGAATTAAATTACCAAGAACAATATGAAGCATAAAATAACTTTGAAATCTATCACAAAATAATATAGATATGCTAGCAAATAATTAAGTAATTAATTCAAGACCAGAAAATCACAATCTAGCAGTACAAAACCCCTCTAATTATCGATTGAAGGGTCTAATGGAAGTGAGGACTTCAACTAGCCTAGGGTTCAACCAACACGTATAGGTTCACTGTGTTTCTTATCCAAGATTCAATAGTTTAAATTAGGTTCAGAAGGATTTATTGTGTTTACTGGGTTTATAATTGAGTATTCGGGGGTCCAAGTGGGTTTCGGGTTGAAAGGAAAACAGGTGATAGAGAGGTTTCGAAAAGGAGAACAGGTTCGAGGGTGGAGTCCCAGGGTTTATGGAGGGTATTAAGGTTGCCACAGGGGTCTAGGGGTGTTTTGGGGTTTCCACGAGGGTTAGGGAGAGATTAGGGATAACATGGAGTTTTTTTTTTGGATGATTACTATTAACGGTACTGTTCATGCAATATTGTTCACGCGATACTATTCATAGGGGGAGTGGTGCGACTAGGGTTTTGCGGGTTGGGTGGATTAGAGTTAGGGTTTTGGGATGATATGATTTAGATTTTAGGTTAAAATTAGACGGAATAAAAATAAAGATAAAAGAAATGATCAAAAGGGAAGAAAAGAGAGGAGATACCTTTGGCTTCACACGGAATTAGATGGCTTCACACCAGATTTCCTTTCACCACAAATTTCTTAAAAGTTGAGTTCGACTTCATTCATCACTAATGAAAAATACATCAATGATAACTTTATATGAATAATAAAAACCTAAACTAATCTAGACCATTCAAATAAACTAATAAAAGATGCAATGGCTTAAAAAAATAGAACCACTTTAACAACTAAGAAAAATTACAATGAGCCCCACAACTTTTGGTGATTTGCTTAGACACTCAAAACAACTAAAAAATATAAACTAACACTAAAAAACAAATAAAACTATCAATAAGCCCCCTATGCAGCCCACATGTATATTTCCAATGTGAAGTCTTCAAGATGTCATGCTTGTGGAGTATTCCGCTCCCACAATCATGGAGAACTCAAACTGGGACCACATAGAAGTCATCAAAGTACAATGACAAGGGTATGGGTCCAGTTCTCCTCTTCCTCTGGTACACTCTAGGGTGGGACGTCCTGATGTCCTCATAAAAAGAGAGCCAATACCTATGCCCATCTCTGCTACCTTACCGGTTGATGCGATGACTAGAAGCATTACTCAAATGCGATGGGTTTTGGTTTCCAATGCGTATCTTTGCCAAAAATGGACACTCGGTGTCCTTTCAGTCACAATTAATTCCCGTGCTGACCTACAAAAATTTGGGTTATTTTCCGTCAATTATTCTTTCTTGGGTCCGTTCCCTCATTATGCTTGGCAGAAAGAACTTTTTTCTAAGCTATGTTACCTAGAAACTTCAAAATGGGTGTTGTATTCATATTGGATACTTCAATTTTTTGTGTAAATGTTGTATCCACAACGTATTGGTCCCATGCCCTTGCTGTATTTGGGTAACATAGCTTTTAAGCTCTCATTTGAGATCTTGGTCTTCAAATTTGCACTAGCACGTTTACATTTTGTACCAATGGAGGATCATCCGGTTCTTCCATCTGGGCATTTCAGGAGTGCTCCAAATGCCAAAGCACATTGATGAGAACAACATTTTTTCTTTATTCACGAGACAATCCTACTAACATATATTTTTTTTAAATGTGCTTACATATCTACTGTCAGACTCAAGTGTATCTCAGGCGTTATTCCTTCAACATTGAAAGTATCTGGTGCATTAGAATTTTTGGAATAATGTAATTTGTCCACTTCTACATAAGTGGAGGAAGTTTCATATTAAATATTTTGTTAAATGTATCCATGTTCACATTCTTAATATTGGAAGGGTGTAACATGAGGAATAGAAGTAAAGAACCTTTGAAACCAATACCAACTTGATTATGAAAGAATTTCAGAAGAGTCGAAACCATTGTTATCTGTAATGATTGGCATATGATGTTTATGCAGAAGTTCCAAGTTCATTGTCTGTAAAGAATCTACCCAAATCTAAACCTTAGAGTAATTGAAATAATCATATTTTAGATAGATAAAAACAATGCCGAACATATGCGAAAGATATGAATCAGATCATAATGTATTTTGAGGTTAAATTATCTATCCTGCGCATATACCAAGAAAAAAGGCGTAAAATAAAAAAAATGTAATACAGAAATGAAGGAATACCACAAAAACTCAGTTCTCACTTTATTCTTGTTATGGGGTTTACATGTGATTTAATTTCCAATGAACCCTCCTTTTAAACAATAGACCCAGGTTCAACTTCGGACAATGCAAAAAGAAATTATTCAGGAAATTAAAGCAAAAAAAAACTCCAATGAACACTCACAAATGACATGAGGGAAACACAAAAAAATGCAATACTCTTGATTTTAAACAGCAGAAAATTATAGACATCTCTATATAGTGATTTCAAAATCATTTAGAGCATTTCCAACCGTGCTCTATTTCTCCAAAATGGAGAGCTGTCAGGGGAATCCACCCTCCAACCGTACTCTAAAAAGGGTCTCCATTTTAGAGACCCCATTTTGAGTCTCCAAATTTGGAGACCCCGGATGGATCTCTAGAAGGGGTCTCTATCACTGTTCATGGTATATAATTCCTATTTTAACATTTTTTTTTTGTATTATAATAAATTTTAATACCAGTTGTATCCTTATTACTTTTCAAAGGAATAGTGTTTTAGAGATAAAAATAGAGATGTTGATTGGAGTTGACACTGTAACCAAGGTGCTGTAAAAGCACTTTATATTAAATTTTTTTTTGTGCTCCAAAATTGAGATCTCCGTTGGAGATGCTCTTAGATAGGTCTGGTCGCTTAAAAATCAAATCTTAATAACTACCTCAGAAAGCTTACATGCACTAAAAAGTAACTCCCATCATATGCATATATAGTGTAGATATAGAATTATTCCAGAAAAGATCTCAAGTCAAAAGGAGAAAAATCAAGTCACACCTAATTGTAGAACCCAAAAAACTAAGCAGAATACGAACAAGTGTAGGGTGATCCACATAACAACGCATATCACAAAACTCCAATGGAAGAGAGGTCATGAAATATGATTCCCAATATGAAAATACCCTAAACACTATAGCAAGATAAAAACTTAAACCATGACTAATTCTCAACCCAATCTTCACGTAAGTGGCCTAACAGTAGTTCCAGTATTAACCTCAATCCGCCTCACCTTTCCTAGCTTGGGTTAGAGGGCTGAAGTTGGGGTTCAACAACCTAATTGCAAACTTGCAGCAAGAAGGTGGCCAAGAGATCTGTACTGGCCCTGAAGAAAAATCCCCCAAGAAGAATAACTCGATTAAAACTTCAAACCAAATTAGTAAATTCACGAATTATTGCGTTTAATGGCAAATTTTTCGTTTTTTTAAAGAAACGTTCAAGGTTTTAAATTTCACCGAAAAGTTCGAAATTTCGGACCGAAGAAATCCATAAAAATCAAAATTTTTATAATTCCAATTTCGGTCGAAATTTCGGATATTCGGTTTTTTGTGAAATTTCGAACTTTTCGTGAAATTTCGGTTGAAATTTTCATTACTAATCTCAATTTCAAAATTTCTAAAATTTCACACGAAATTTCGACCAAAATTTCGGTTTCGGGCCTCACCGAAATGGCATGTGAAACCGAAATTTTAAACCTTGGAAACGTTTAATATAGCCATATAAAATAAAAAATTGGAAAAAATCGTGAGTTTTAAGATTAAATGAATAAAACATGAATTATTCGCGTTTAATACACGAATTTTGCGTTTTAAAAAAAAAAAAAAAACGCATTAAACGGTTGTATAAAATAAAAAAATCAGTAAAATTCAGGTAAGGCTAAACAAATATAACACTTCAACAATGACCAAGTTTTTGACCGAATTTTTATATATTGAAACCGAATTAACCTCGAACTTTTCACATTCTGAATCTTTGCCGTTTATCGAATTGCCAACTATATTTAAGACAAACAACACATGGTTTTCTACTGTGGGAGGTCCTTCCTATATAAAACGTTTACTCAATAAATCTCTGTCGAGGTATCCCGCATGTGGAGCTTTACATACAAATCAAGAGAAATAACAGAGATGAAGAGCTTCAATTACAGGAAGGACATGGACTGTCAATTTTCCCGTAGAAAGGCAAATATAATCATTTTAGAAATAATCCCGGTGTTCAGTTTTACTTGCTTTGTGCAATTAATTTCACAGTCAGCCGTCATTTGCTTCACAATCTTCAATAGTTAAGAATGAGAATTCCAGAATGTCGAAGAATGAAAATTCAAATACAAAACCAGATCTAGTTATACCACAATGTTCATCACACCATAAATCACGTCTTTCCCCATTGATGACCATAGGCAATTTGGAAAACTGTTTCAGGAAAATGTCCGCAGAAAAGAAATTTATTGTACGAAAAACTATATGGACCCATATGTATCATAGATTCACAGGGATGGTGAATGGCTGGTTTCAAGTGAGATCTCCAAAGACATTATGTAAGAGATGGGGAGGATTCCCAGATCCAGAATGTTGAAGATGAGACAATAGGTATCTATACGCAGTAAAAATCTAATAATCCTAATGAAGATATTGCTGTGATCGCACATTCTAATTAAGTAAAGAAATTCCCAGATGCAGTCCGAACATATATTGTCATTACGATAGTTAATGGCAACTGAAGTAATGAACCCACAGTTATACAAGAACTACGTACTAACTAGCAGTGATTTTAGAGAGAAGTTCTGCTAGAAACAGAGGGAACAGTAGGCCCAATGCACAGGAACAATATATGTAAGGGCATCGCACATGCTGCATAAGATTCTCTCATTGTAGCATTAGCCATGATGCACCTTTTCATAAAGAAACTCAGGAGACTAACCTGGTCATAAATGTTTTTCGCAAGTGCAAAACCAAAGTCCAGCAAGAGTAGAATTTAGAAACTGTCCATATCTTATCATTACCTGTATGCAACTAATGCTTTAAGTGAATCTCCAGTATTAGAAACCAATATTAACTGATCTTGCAATGCAAAAATAGTTACAGGACATTTCTGCATAAACAGAAATCACATGAAAATTTAGCATAATACATAATCTTTACAGTGGACGTAAGTACACAAAAAACATTCATAAGATATGGAGTGTAAGAACAAGACTACCGTACACTAATGGCTATGATTTTAAAATGTTTTGTGTTGCTTTTGTGTGCTTGCTGAGATGACAATTGGGAAAGTAAAATATATCTCTTTATTTATTTATATTAATTTATTTACATCTCAAAATTACACATTATACTTTGTTCATAACTCCCATTTGAATTTTGATATTATTAAATGCATGTGTGTGGTGTTTTGAAATCTTGATTATTTTTCATGGCATGTATAACCTGTATGTAGCTTCACATTGTCCCACAAGAGCTGGGAATGTTGTGTTTATTGCAACATTTGACTGAAAACTCTGTACCATTTTGACCTTTCAGACAGGGCTTTCAGGTTCAAGTGCTATTGTTTGTGCTGCCCTTAGCTGCCTCCTTGACTTCTACAAAGTGAGGCACCTGGTTAAAGTAGAGGTCAGGCCCAATCTGATTCTGAATGCAGAAAAGGAACTTGGAATTGTTGCTGGTCTTCAGGATCGGGTTGCACAGGTCTATGGGGGGCTTGTTTACATGGTATGTAATATTTTGAAAAGGGTCGGGCTTCCTTGACAGCCCTAAAATGACAGGATTCTGTACAGGACACAAATATGTGCCACATGACACACTCTTAAGAGGACTCTGACCGTATGGATGTTTGGCCAATCCCAGGTGGACCTACAAACCAAAATTCAGCCTGATTAGTGATTTCTAGGCGTTGGATAATTGTACCTCAAATATTGCTATAATTCCCACAGTTGATATCAACCCATGAAAACAAGTCCAATCCAACGTCTAGATCACTAATCAGGCTCAAGTTTGGTTTGTAGGTCCACCTACGGGTTGGACAAACATCCATATGGTCAGAGTCCTCCAAGAGTATGCCACGTGTCATATATTGTGTCCTGTACAGAATCCTGTTATTTTAGAGCTGTCAACGTAGCCAGACCCTTTTGAAAATTTGAAAGAATAATTCATTAGGAAATCTGTGGCACATGTCCCAGTAAGCAGGTTTGATATTGATTTTGTAGGATTTTAGCAAGGAATACATGGATGACTTGGGGCATGGCATGTATACACCCATGGATACAAGTCTTCTTCCTCCTCTCCATCTCGTTTATGCTGAAAATCCAAGTGATTCTGGGAAGGTAGGTTTTGTATAGTGTCTTTTCTTATACAATCATTCTTCCATTTCTTCAATATCTGTATTTACTGGATAAGATGGGGTGATGCTTCTCAACTGCTATGGTAGTGTGTCGGAGATCTCGTTTTCGTACAATGTTTGTATCTTAGTTTCGTGTTTAATGTTCTCTTTTCTTTCTCCTTTAGGCTTAAGAGTGTTTGCATCTCTCCTGTATTCAAGCTGTTAAAACCATAACAAAATATAAGAAACTCATAAGTGAATGCTCTGGTGGCATGCGCTCATATGGGGGTCTGGTAAGGGGGTTGTTCTCTTGTCCCAACCATTCATTGGATCACATCTAAGAAGCTTTCTAGGCTGAAAATTGATCCAATCAAATAATCTTACTGTCTGTTTCTTTGCATTCTTTTGGATGCTGAGAAAAATGTGCCAAACTACCGAAAGTGAAAGTCTATATTGTGGATGCCCCCTCAGGCTTTCTCCTCGTTGCAACCCATTGTATGCCATACTAAACAAACCCAACCCACCCACCCACCCCAACCCCAACCCCCCCCTCCCCACCGCCTTGTGTACTGCTCATGCAAGACTGTCTTCTTTCTCTTGTCCCAACCATTCATTGGATCACATCTAATAAGTCTTCTAGGCTGAGAATTGATCCAATCAAATGATCTTACTGTCTGTTTCTTTGCATTCTTTTGGATGCTGAGAAAAATGTGCCAAACAACCAAAAGAGAAAGTCTATATTGTGGATGCTTCTCAGGCTTTCTCCTCATTGCAACCCATTGTATGCCATACTAACCCCCCCATTTTCATTTGTGCCATGTGTACTGCTCATGAAACAGTCTTCTTCCTCTTGTCCCATCATGATGCAAGTATTCTTCGCATCTTATTTTTAACATGCATTACTTGTGCCATATTTGTCGATGCAGGTACACAGTACTGTTCGCAAGAGGTGGCTTGATGGTGATGAGTTTATAATATCATCAATGACGGAAGTTGCAGATGTAGCTTTAGAAGGCCGAACAGCTTTGCTTGAAAAGAACTACACTAAACTTGTGGATCTCATGAACCGTAATTTTGATCTTCGAAGGTAAAATATAGCACTACACCATGTGAGTTTGTAATGTGAAGGGAAATTATAGAATCCACTTGAGATGTACTTCAGCATTTCAGCTACACCCATCTGTAGCTGGTGGTAGTCCACCTCACTTGGATCTCAAGATTCATGCCATGATAGTATGGCTCTTGATTTTTGTGCACGGATCAAACTGTTTTCCCATGGGATGGATCTTGAGATAACACTGAGTTGTATGAGTGGATGACAGATCTGCCTTGGGTTCATCGTACAATTTAATTATCAAAAAAAAATGTTTTGTGTCCTTTTTTTCTTTATGATTTTTCTTGTACATGTTGCTTAGTTATCATGTTTGGCTATTGCACAGGCGCATGTTTGGAGACGATGCCCTCGGTTCTATGAACATAGAGATGGTGGAGGTGGCCAGAAGGGTGGGTGCTGCATCAAAGTTTACTGGAAGTGGAGGAGCTGTTATTGTGTTTTGTCCCGATGGGCCTTCGCAAGTGAAGCTTCTCGAGGATGCTTGCCAGAAGGCAGGTTTTATAGTTCAGCCAGCCATGGTTACTCCATCTTTTTTAAATGATGTGGATCTTAAAACCATATCTTCTAAATAATTAACAAGGTTAAGAGCAAGGGACTCTGATGATCCTGTTTGATTTCTGAGAACTCTTAGCCATTCAACTTTGTTGTTTCTGTTCCTTCATTTGATCTAATAATGAAATATACTGGGTCCCTCTGCCTAAGCCTAACTGCTCATGCAAGCATGGATCAAGCAAGATGTTTCGAAAGCCAACCAATTGAATGATTCCTACCATTCAATTAGTGGACTCTTTAGTGGCTGTGATCAACCTTTTCCAGTTGGAATGTTTACAAAATACAGACAGAACGTGATTTAATATGGCTCTGCTGTATCAAACACGCCCGTTTGTATAATCCAATGATCTGTCATAAAGCCAATCTAAGAAGTGGGAATTCATTTGGACTGCCCAGATTGATGGGCATATATGCCGATTTTTTTTTTTTTTTGCGAGGTAAGCCTGTTTTTTAAAGTGATCAGTAACTTGGTTGAAGGCGGGTTTTGAACCCAGGTCTATGGTATGATCACCCACAAACTTTACCAACCAAGCAAGCTGGCACCTTCCATATATGCTGATTGCATCCGGACTTTTCCTACAAGTTTTAGATCACCACATTGGGTGTTGCTATATTTGCAATACAAAAGAAACAGAGATCATCATCCAATTTACAATCAGCCAATCAGTCCATCGCTGTAGCCAAAGCCAAGGAGGAGATTAAATTTCTGGATTGGTGGGACCTACTTGGTGTAATCCAACGCTTAGAAATCACTAATCAGGTTGATTTTTGATTTGTAAGCCCATCTAGGGATTGGCCAAACATCCATACAGTAAGCGTCCTCTAAAATATGCCACGTGGCTCATATTTTAGGCGGGCAGGGGAGTTTTTTACTCGTGTCTCGAGAGAAAGCCGCGAAACAAATCCATTTTGGCGGCAACTGTCCCCGCAGAAAGTTTAGTCGAAAACTCGAGTCGAAATTTCAAACCCAACAAAAACACGAAGAAAAATTCTGACTGCTGTGCCACGTCATCGATCCGCAATTGATTCCAAGCAGCCATCGTAACCGTCAGTAACGAAAAATCGACAGTTGGAAACGCTTTAGATAACACTGTCGCGGATCGTCTGCAGTGCTAAACCCGTGCCCGTGCACTATAAATGGTTTAAGACCGTCTCGTGCCCAACATACCTACTTTTTGTTTCGGAGTTCCAAGTTTCAAAGTTCGACAATTCAGGTTCGTCTTCTTTCCTCTTTTTTAAGTTTTCATCTCGTTAGAATCGTTCTCGTCAGCGCATTTTGCAAATTTGGATCGATTTAAAGACGTCTTTGTCTATTTTTTATTGAAGCCTCTGCAATTTCAGTTTTTGAAGAAAATATCGAGAAATTGTTCTTGTCTCATCCCTAGGGTTTCAATTTGTTAGTTTTAATTTAATTTGAAGTGTTCTTTGATTTTTATCCAATTTTTGTGGTAGCGAACTCTGGTGTTTAACTATTGCGAACTAGTTATGTTTCAAATATTCATCTGTTTCAGAACGAGCGCCTCTACTTTCTTTCTTATTTTACAATCCTAGCTGGTCTTTTCTAGGTCGGATGTCAAATTAGGGTTTTAAATCTGCAGTCGATCGGTTCTTTCCTTTTCATGGTTTCTTCAAATTATGTCGTTTAGATACATGTTCACTCCCTTTTAGTCCCGATCAGGGTTAAGTGTGTTTTTCATCTCACATAATGTCTTCATCTATTGATTTACAGAACAAAGTAACCAAACAGCTTCTGCCAAGCGACAATGTCGGGCCGTGGAAAGGGAGGAAAGGGTTTGGGAAAGGGCGGGGCGAAGCGTCATCGCAAGGTGCTTCGCGACAACATCCAGGGAATCACGAAACCAGCCATCAGACGGTTGGCGAGAAGAGGAGGTGTGAAGCGTATTAGCGGTTTGATCTACGAGGAGACGAGAGGAGTGCTCAAGATCTTCCTTGAGAATGTTATTCGTGACGCTGTGACCTACACCGAACACGCTCGCCGTAAGACGGTGACCGCCATGGACGTGGTTTACGCCCTTAAAAGGCAGGGCAGGACCCTCTATGGCTTCGGGGGTTAGGATTTTTTTCATTAAAAGTCTTGCCGTCAAGAAAGCTAAAGAAAGAAGGGAATGTGGTTGTTTTTGTGTCTTTACCTAGGGTTTTGTTTTAGGTTTTCTGTTTTTTACTGTAATTAGTATTTTTATGTTTTTCTTTCTCTGAACTGCTTTGGGTCTCAAGAAGGAAGGTATCGATCCGAATCTGTACGATCTTCGTTACTCGTAAACATCTCGTTTTAGGCTTTAACAATGTCTTTTGATTGAAGTGTGAATAGTGATTCATTCAACTGACCAATAACCCTATAAATTATTTGGGCCCGCGTAAAAAAATGTTTTGCCATCTAAAAGTCGCTCCAATCAAAGCTTGGAAATCTCTAATCAGGACCTGGGATGCTCCTATTGATTTTGTGGATTGAGGAAAGATGGCCTACTCCTGGAGGTTAATTTTATATTTGGCATCTATGAACCAAGCCATTCATAGATGCCCGATAAAAGGAAAAAAGCTTCTTTTGTAAGCAAGAGATGCTAGAATGAATTTTCAGTCCATGTATGTATTCTATTTTGACTCCTTTTCCATTACCCATCATGCTTCATCCATGACTCAATTTTTTATTTTCATTTTGCCCCATCGAATACATCCTTGCATTTTGTACAAAGAGTACATACCAAATTGTCAATTGAGTGGGTTTCATCGTTAGAGAAGACTTTCGCTCACACACACCAAAAAATAAAAAATCATCGGGGAAGACTTTCAACTCGTGCATCAGCAAAGGTGTGGCGAAATAATCACCCCACCTTATGTGGACATGGAGGTGTGCTCCACAATATTGGAATATTTTCTTGTCAAATCATATGGATCCCATATGTACATGTAGTGAATTGTGATTCTATATTACTTTTTGTAGGGAGAATTTGTTTGATCCCGGCACATTTTGATCGATATTGGTCCGGTACTTATAGTTAAGTGCCACCTGTCTTGGAGTTAAGTGGCTCTTAGCTATAGTTGCTTCTTCTCCACTATTACAGGTAACTGGGATTAAGGGCCACCTTATATCAGGGCAGGTGGCACTTAATTATAAGTGCCAGAATGCCATGGATCAAAATGTGCCCCCATCAAAATTTTTCTTGTTACTTCCTTTTCTAGGAGAAAAACTTAACTGACCGGCCATGTGGCACACTTTTACAGGACACAGACTTATGTGGACCTATAAAACAAAAATCAACCTGATTAGTGATATCTAAGTGTTGGATTGGAGTCATTTTCATGGGTTGATTTTAACCGTTGAATTTAAGCATTATTGACCATTATTTGGGGTACAAGATAGAAAGTTTGATATCACTAATCAGGTTGATTTTTAGGTCCACCTAAGGATTGGCCAAACGTCCATACAGTTGGTGTCCTCTAAAAAAATGCCACGTGGCTTGTATTGTGGGTGGTCATGGCATCACCGACTGTCGCCAAATTTTACTCCTTTTCTAGTGTCATCTCGATGGAGTAAAACTTTGATGACAGCGCTGAGGCAGATGACAGCCCACAATATGAGCCACGCGGCGTACTCTTAGAGGACTGACGGTATGGATGTTGTGCCAGTCTTTAGATAAACCTACAACCAAAAATCAACACGATTAATGATTTCTAGGCACTGAATTGGAGATATTTTCGTGGCTTGATTTTAAATGGGGGAATTTGAGCATTATTGACCATTATTGGGGGTACAAAGATCCAAAGGTTTTGAATCACTAATCAGGCTTATTTTTGGTTTGTAGGTCCAGCTAGGGATTGGCAAAACATCCTGGTGTTCAGAGTCCTCTAAGAGTGTGCCATGTGGCTTATACTGTGGGCTGTCATCAAAGTCTTATGCACATTGAAGAAGCAAAAGTGATGTATCAATGATGTGGTGTCACATCACTTTGGAATATTTTCCTCGTCAAATCATGTGAGTTTCACGTTTGGTGGTTATTATTGGCATTGCGCCATGACCTTTTTGCGCTGGCAAACAATCTTTCTGTCCCAATTGGGAGTGTCAATGGTTCCGGTGCAGTTCCTAAGGTACCTAGAACTAGAACCTATATTGCCGAATCTTTTCGGTTCCATTATCAAAATAATGGATCGAGAACTAGAATCAATTATTTGGTTCTAATTTTGGCTATCTATATAACAAAACAGGACGGTTGTCTCCCCCTCTTATTTGGTTTCATAAAGGATGGCCGAGATTTTATCACACCAAATGGACAGTGGATATCAGCCACTCACACCCAATTTTGACAAACACTTTGTCGATGAGTGTCGTGGGCACAGGTCACCTACTATTTACCTATATAAGTAATGAAATGGGTTGGATTTACATATAGCCCAAGGGTCAGGCTCAAGAGCCCTACTTTTATGCCTCGAGAGGGGTGTTACCGTTAAAACGGATTGAAAGGGCGAAGGGCAAAAATGAAAAAATGGATTTTAATGGAAAAAAGTGGTGTTGAAATTCAAAATTTAAAAATTTGAAATTTAAAAATTAAAAAAAAAAAAATAGAATTTAACGAAAATTTAATAGTTTTCTTATACCCCTCTTATCTTATATCGCTTCAATAATGAGTGGCTGAGATCCACTATGCTTCATATCGATGGCTGAGATTAACTCCGACCCGATTTTGACAAACACTTTGTCGGAAAGTGCCGCGGGCACGGGCCACCTACGCATATATCAAGACAACTCAGTTGTATTCTCTTATCATATCCATCCATCTAATGTGGACGGTTAGATAAAGAGGGGTTGAAATCAAATTGCATCTATCTAATGTGGACGGTTAGATTTCAGCCACTTAATTTGCCTCATTTGACCTCAATTTATTCAAAATTTAAATTTCAACACCGTTATTTTTTGTTATTTATGTTATTTTCCCATTTCTCACTATGTGCGTTACAATCCGTTATAATGGAAAAAATGGTAATGCCCTAGTCCGTTATACCGCTTGAGTGCCGAAGGCACCCAATTTTTGCAAACGCTTTTGTCGGAGAGTGCTGTGGGCACGGGCCATTTACTATTCTATATAACAAAACACATTGGTTGTGTCCCTACTTATACCTCCTCTTATAAGCATCAACAAAGAAGAGCCGAGATCTAATCCTCCCCCAAATGGATGGTGGATCTCCACCTTGATTTTGGCAAATTCTTTGTCAAGGAGTGCTGATGGCATGGGGCACCCACTAGTTTATATAACAAAACGGGACGGTTGTCACCCCTCTTATCTGGCTTCATAAAGGATGGCCGAGATCTTATCACACCAAATGGACGGTGGATCTCAGCCACTCACACCCAATTTTGACAAACACTTTGTCAATAAGTGCTGTGGGCACGGGTCACCTACTATTTACCTATATATAAGGAATGAATTGGGTTGGATTTACATATAGCCCAAGGGTCAGGCTCAGGAGCCCCACTTTTTATGCCTTGAGAGGGGTGTTACCGTTAAAACATCCAGAGGCAAAAATGAATTTTAATGATTTTAACGGAAAAAAGTGGTGTTGAAATTCAAAATTTAAAATTTGAAAATTGAAAATTAAAAAAAAGAAAATAGAATTTAACGGAAATTTAATAGTTTTCTTATACCCATCTTATCTTATATAGCTTCAATAATGAGTGGCCGAGATCCACTATGCTTCATATCGGTGGCTGAGATTAACTTCGACCCGATTTTGACAAATATTTTGTCGGAAAGTGTCGCGGGCACGGGCCACCCACGCATATATCAAGACAACTCAGTTGTATTCTCTTATCTTATCCATCCATCTAATGTGGACAGTTAGATAAAGAGTGGTTGAGATCAAATCCATCGATCTAATGTGGACAGTTAGATTTCAGCTACTCAATCTGCCTCATTTGACCTCAATTTATTCAAAATTTAAATTTCAACACCGTTATTTTTTGTTATGTCTATTATTTTTCCATTTCTCCCTATCTGCGTTACAATCCGTTATAACAGCCGTTACAATGAAAAAAACGGTAACGCCCCAGTCCGTTATACCGTTTGAGTGCCGAAGGCACCCAATTTTTGCAAACGCTTTTGTTGGAGAGTGCCGTGGGAATGCGACATTTACTATTCTATACACATTGGTTGTCTCCCTACTTATACCTCCTTGTATAAGCATCAACAAAGAAGGGTCGAGATCTAATCCTCCCCCAAATGGACGGTGGATCTCCGCCACTCACCTAATTTTGGCAAATTCTTTGTCGAGGAGTGCCGATGGCACGGGGCATCCACTAGTATTGGTACAAATCTCGATGATGTTACAATTTTAACACTATATATATCGGTCATGGTTGTTATCAGTTTCGTGTCCAAATTTACCTACCCATAACCAGAATCATTATTTTTGGTTCGATACTGGTTCTAGTTCTTTTTTAGGATGTTCCCAAAAATACAAAATAAGAATCGATTTTTTCCGTTCCAGTTTCGATTCGATTTCAGCCAAACGGTAAAATTGAGACCCGTAGTCCCAACCCTTGACTATATATTACTATATGTTTAATAACCAACCTCTCAAGTGAATTATTTATTTATTTCTTTTAAAATGTGGGTATCCTGACCTCTTAGAGCACCCGACTGATCCCCCGGGGCACAATAGTCACCCCTTCCACACGTGCCAGAGTGTACTAGGAGAGTTAGGCCCTGCTTGGTTCGCTGTACTGTGATGCATTTTGCACTCAGGTGCATATGTGGTGAGTTGCATTGCAGTCACTTACCACAGTTTTTGGGCTGCACATGCTTGCATCCATTTCTTTTAAGAGTTTGTAAGGGCTTAACAATTATGCACCTAACCAATCACTTGTAATCTCAAATTGTGGCAAGGTGAGTGCATTGCACATCCATTTCTTTTAAGAGTTTGTAAGGGCTTAACAATTATTTGTATGCACCTAACCAATCACTTGTAATCTCAAATTGTGGCAAGGTGAGTGCATTGCATCTGATTCGCATTGAACCAAGCAGGATCAATGTGGACTGACCTCACTTACTACCCTACTCTTTCCTGGGTGTGGCCCCAAGGATAGTTGAACTTACAAGTTACAACCTCTTACTTTTTGGAATGGAGTCCTAGCCACCTTCACGACTTGGGGTTACCTCAAGTGAAACTTCACGGACAGAAGTCCCTTGATGGATCACACTATGAGCCACGTAGCACTCTTATAGACCACTAACCGAATGGATTTTTGGCCCATACCTAGGTTGATCTACATAAAAAAAACAGCCTGATTAGTCATTTTTTTCAAAAAATTGGCTGTTATTTTCGTTATAACGGCCATTATTTTTTGGGCATTTTAACAGTCCATAACGTAACGGGGTAGGTCCGAATCAATTATAACAGCCGTTATTTTCCATTTTAAAAATTTTAAAATTTGAATTTCAGTGCCATTTTTCCCGTTATTTTCCGTTATATTTTGTTATTTTCTGTTTTTTTCCCCTTTTTTTTTGTTTTTGCCGCTGTTCATTTTTTTCGTTATAACGAAAAAAACGGTAACGCCCAGTCTGTTGTACCGTTATAACGGTCCCCTTTAAACCTTGGTATGTAGGTCGACCGTCCACCTAGGGATGGGCCAAACATCCATACGGTGGTCTCGTTCCACGTGGCTCATACTGTGCTCCGTTCGTCAACTTCGTTGACGGACAACTTCACTGACAGACATCCGTCAGTAAAGTTCTTCTCCTAATCCAAGCTCTATCAAAACCTAGAGTCTAGACAGGCGGACAGCAGATCGAGAGTCGAGACATATCTCAATTGCTCGGAGAAAATTTTCGCTGGCTCCGGAGGACTTCAAACTTTGATGTCCCCCTCCCAAAATGTCTGACAAGTACCCTTTTTGACCACTAACCAAGGGCTTAACTCCAATTGCTAGGTATATATTTTTGAGTCCATCTTTGCTTATGGACGTCCGTGACATAAAAAATATTCACCGACGGCTATATGAACCACGTGGCACTTTCTTAAGAACCATTGACCGTATGGATATTTGGTCAATCCCAAGATGGACATACAGACCAAAAAAAATCAGCTGGATTGGCGATTTAGATTCGTCGATTTCAGTCCGTTTCAGGGGTTGGTTTTTTTGTGTGTGTAGTTACCATCGTGGGAGGGCCCCACGGATGAAGTCAGGTGAAAACCTGAACCCGGTCAAGCCGGTAAGGGAATTTCTACTCCTGGCACACTGCTGAAAGTCCGTTTCAGGGGTTGGTTTTTAGAAGTGGGATTTGAGCACTATTTTGGCTACTCAATCAACGGCTAGAAATGATTACAAAAAAAAAATAAAAAATCAACGGCTAGAAATAACTAATCAAGTTAATTTTTGGTATATAATATTTTTAGTAGGTAGACGTTGATCCACTAGGTCGGCGGTCTATAAGAGAGTGCCATGTGGTTCATACAGCCGTCCGTGAGCAAAAAGTTGGACTCTAGATTCTGCTAATCGCGTAAAAAGCCAAGCATACAAGACGGTGGTGGGCCACCACTGGCCACTTGTTTTTTGCTTTTGGAGAAGTAGCGGACACGTTTAGCGGGTAGTGAGGTGGTGAACGTGGACAGGAGGCGGTGCGAAAGAGGTCAACAAAAACCGCGTGGAAATACGCGATAAGACATTGGAAACCCTAGAAACAGGATCACAACCAAACGTTTGCCTCGTCTCCTCTCATCTCGTCGTCTCAGAAACTGTGGGATCAGGTAATCTTCCATCTCCTTCACTTGCATACTCTTCTTCTTAACATACTCTCTGTGGTGATTTCCTTGAATCGGAGCATTATTTCAGCTCAGAGTTGCAGTAAAGCTTTGATTTTAACTGAAAATGCTTGAATGTAGTTTATCTTTCAAAGAATCGGTTTTATTTCTTTCGTTCCTCCAATTTTTAGCGTTTTTTTTGGCTCGTTTACTGAAAATCGAGTTGAGAAGAGAGATCGAAGCATCTCATAGATACTAATTCTTCGATTCGTCAGCGTCCGATCTTTGTTCATCGGCGTTTCTCGGAAGATCTTTGTTCCTTCAACATCTCACATGACTGTGGGACACAAAGAGGTTTTAGAATATTTGTGTTCGTATTGAGTGATAATTTTGTGGATTGTCTTTCTGGAAGCATAATTTTTAGGGGGTTGGTTGGGACGTTTAATCGTGAAGTTAGGAAATAATTTGGTTCTTGTGCTCGTAGTCTTCCTCTGGATCCTCTCTCATGCAGAGGAAGCTGTAATCTCAGTGATGACTTGTATTCAACGATAATTTGTATGATACTACGGCGCTGCATGATCTGTGTTGACCAGATGAGTAACTTGTTGTTGGTAAGTTTATCTGTCAGATTTCTTTGTGAACTAAGGATTTTGAAAAATTTAGTAATTTATTCACAGATCCCTGACTTGATGAGGATTATGCAAAACTCAAAACGGTTGACTTCCTATATTTGGGGTTTCAGTCTGAATGATGGTTGATTTAGCCTAAATTACATTCCTGTTAATTGTTGCTCTGGGGAGTAGTCGTGTTTGGACACGAGTGTGTGCTTTTTTATTCAGGGCTTTACATGTATAATCTCAAAAAAAATTGACGGGGTTTGATAAACTTGGACTTGATTGGAGAATTATCTTTACAAAAATTCTGCTTTTCAATTCTACACCTGAAAACTTTGTTTTGGTCCCTAATTCTTTGATTTGCTCTAACCTGTTAGTCTTCTCAAAAATATTTATCGGTTCCCACTAAGGTTTTCCCTCACTGGGGTTTGGTCTTTTTTTCGAAAGGCTAAATTTTGTTTTGCATGAATTTAAATGTTGATGCTGAACAAGTCTCTCTCTCTCTCTGTATGTATGTATGTAAAGTTTTATATCTTGCTTCTGCAGGGCATACAGGATTCATTGGTTCTGTTGGTTCTGTTCTTAATAGGTATCTGGGATCATTGTCAGGGTAGATCTACCAGAAACTGCATGAGCTTGCGTTTGGAACTTCATTTGGCAACAAATGGACTTGATTTGTTTCTGGGAAGGGATTTGAAAGCAAGTTCAGCACAAAGGAGAGGCGTGCCTGGAGTGTTCTATGGAATTTTGAAAACAAATAATTTTGAATAAAGATAATAGGCTTTTTTTTGTTTCCTCTCTCTGGTTTTAGAGAAGTTTGAAGACATGCCAGTATCAAGATATGAAGAGGTGTTTGTTTCTTTTGAATTTTTTTACTAAATAGCATTAAGGAAGTATTAGAAATTTTATTGTCTTTAATATTGATATTCAATTTCCTATTGGCAGCCTGGAGTTAATTCGCATGCTCGGCACTCTAGTGATTCTGTTGCAGGTGTGCCCATTAAGAAAAGGAGGTTCCCATTGGTTCGGTCTCCATCACCTCCACTTGAAGCACCTTCTTCACCATCAGTGGAGCCTGATCTACCACAGAAAGAGCAGTCTAACTCAAAGCCAGAGTCAGCTTTTTCAAATGCAGGTGGTCCAACAGAGGTTTCTGGGAATGCTTGTATTGGGAATAATTCTTCACTGGAGGAAAAGGGAGAACATTCTGCTAATAGAATTGTTAACTTGGTCCAGAGCAACGTCAATCCCCCTGGAATTAATCTCAAGGGAAAGGCCCTTTCATTAGCAGCTTCTTCTGGGGCTGAAATGGGCAGCAACGAGAAATTTACGCTGGCAGATAAATCTGCTTTACTAATGATTCGAGGAAATACTGAGCTGCAATTAGCATCGAATGAACATCTTATACCGCAAATAGGGAAAAATATAAGTGGTGAAGGAGAACTTATGACAAATGATAAATCTAATTTTTCAAGAATTCCAGAAAATACTAAATTGCTATTAGCACCAAAAGAATCTTTGGTTCAAGCATTGGCAGGTCAAAAGAGTGAAGGAGGTTGTGAGGAGCAGGTGAAATTAGATCCCTATTCATGGAAATTGGGCTTGACCGAGGGGCAAAATAGTAGCAAGAGTAATGTTGCCGAGTTGAAGATGAACTGCACTCATCAGTGTACAAAAAGGTTGCACTGGGATTTGAACACTATGATGGACGCATGGGAGGGATCTGTGAATGATGTACCTGTAGCTAACAGAGTTGGTGGTATAAATGAGTTTGATGCTGCTGGCATGCATGATATAAAACCAACAATTTGCTCGAAAGAGATTGTTCTTAATGAACCAGAGGGCATGCCTGTTTCTTCAGGAAAAAAGATCCCCAACAAGAGTGAGCACAGCTCCAAGATGTCCTGCTTGCCTACACCTGGTCAGCACTTTAAATCCGAGGATCTCCTTCATCTACGCCTTAGTCCATCATCTGGTCTCCAGTCAGGCTTGAGTCAAGAACTCTCCAATTCACCGATAGAAGCAGATTCAAGAAGCGTGCTATCTAATCTGAGCATATCTGAAACGCTGGTTTTACCAGCCGGCTGCTTGAATTTAGTTAATCTTAGGTCTGTAAAATCTGAACCATTTGTTGAGGGTAGCAAACAAGAGTCCAGAGCAAAGAGCCCTCTGAAATTAGGAGATAGAATCATAAAGCCTGAGCCAGTTCAGGGGTATCCTGAGGAATTCCTCAATTCATCTGATATCAGGAATATGAAATTGGTAGATAATAGAGCAGTAAAATCTGAATCGGTTTATGGAGGTAATCAAGAAACTGTCAAGACAATGGAAGGAATATCAACCCAATCAGAACATCACATTGGTACTGCAGAAGTGCCTTTTAGTGGGAAGCTATTACACCGTTCAGATGGTCCTACTTTTACTCCAGAAATGCCTATTACTGGGGAGGTATCCCACCCTTTGGAGTTTCCTATTATGATGGGATTGTTCAATAGTGGGGAGGTATCACCCCATTCTGTGTTCCATAGTTGTACCGAGGGAATGCCTATTACTGGGAAAGTGGCCCAGGAAGTAAGTGAAATTGTTGACTCGGTCGCTACAGATTTGGTTTCTGGATCTGTGGGTTCTGATAGTAAAAAATTGAAGGTTGCTGATGGTATGTTGACTTTTCCAATAACAGAAGGTTTAAATGTTGCCGGTCCGGAATCATCCAGATTAAATTCGAAGGATGAACTTCATGTAGATTCATATGGGAATGGCGAGGTAGCTGAAAGCGATGAGGAAAAGGTCAACATATCTGTTGATGAAGAATTTTCTTATGATTCTGAAGATGAGTCCGATGGAAATCATGCTGCAGGTGGTGTTATGGATACAGAGGATAAACAGCATGGTAGTGAGGATGATGATTATGAAGATGGTGAGGTCCGGGAACCATTGGTGCACAGAGCAACCGAAGGTGGTGTTTATGCGGAGGGAGAAGCGGAACATGTTGATTATGGGGAATCAGATAATAGAGACACCAATCTTTCTAGTTTTCCTATTGATGATCGTGTCACTACTTCATCACCTGTGGAGGACAGAGACACTAAACTAGAAGGACCCGGTGAAACAAAAAATGCTCATTGTAGTGAATGTGATAACATTCAGCTTACTGAAAAGAATGATCAGGATATCAGTAAGATGGCATGTTTGCAAGAATCTTTGGCAGTTGAAGTGCCAACCACTGGAACTGGAAAGAAGAAACCCATTAAAGCTGCTCGAAGAAAACCACTAGATCGCACGGGAAGAGAAGATTGCCTGAAGGGCTGTGAGATGGAATTGGCATCTGATGTATCACTTAATGCAAGCCAAGGAACTGCCACAAGAGATGATCCCGGTGACACAGTAAGCCAACAGGACTGTGTCAAAAGAACTAACCAGCTGGAATCGAGTTGTTCATTTTTGTCGAAGACAGAACCATCTGGAAATGGTGATGAAACAGCTAAAGATGTCAATAACAAAGGTAACCGAAGCCGGATTATAAATTTGCCCCAGGCTTCTAATGGGTCATCACCGGGTAGAATGAGACCTATCCCAGGCAGATCATTACCATTGCGCACTGAGAGGGAAAGATTTACTGGTGTAGTATTCAGGGGTGGTAAAATACATCCCCGAGGGAGTAGGTGATATTCCTTATCCATTTTGTAGCTGTTTCTTTAGCCTTTTTTTAGATGCATTGTTATTTGATTCTTTTCCTGTTTTTTTCAGAGATGAGAGCTACAAGGATGGGCTCCACAAATTTGAAAGAGATAGGAATCAAGATCTGCCAGGTGGAAGCACTGGATCAGATTTTATGCTTAGCAGAGGAAGGGTTGACAACCGTTTAGGCACTTTACATGGTGATTGGGATTCTGGTTGTGAATTTGCTCTGGAACACTATAACAGTCCAACTGGTTTTCGATTCCCTAGATCTAAAAATGCAGCTGCAGTTACTGCTTCCAAGGTTGAATGCAGCAGCCTTATCATTGCACGGGATGGTACTGCCATAGGTGCTGGTAGGGGAGGGAGGAAGCCTTTAAATGATGAGTTGCCGAATTTTCGTCATCCACCCTCTAGGAATTCACCTGGAGGGAGAGGTGGTCCTGTGCCACGTGGGCAAATGGTTCGCAGACCTCCAAGAGATATTAGTCCAGATAGATGCATTGGTGGAGGTGCTCCTGATTTGGTTGGATTGAGGCGTGAAGAGAAGTTCATTAGGAGTTTGCCAGATGACATGATGGATCCTGCATTTAAACGTCCCCAACCTCAATATGAGCGAGTAGATGATCCTTTTGTCCAGGGTGACATGAGCTTTTTACCTATTCAGAGGAGGGTACCTCTACATATACCTCGAAATCGCTCAAAATCTCCAAGATCCAGAACACGCTCTCCTGGTCCATGGCAATCACCTAGAAGAAGATCACCTGATGGGTTTGGCCATCCGGAACTGATTCACCGCAGATCTCCACCAATTTACAGGATGGAGAGAATGAGATCTCCTCATCAACGTCCTTGTTTTGCCGAAGATATGGTGGGTAGAAGGCATGTCTCCCCTCCTTACATGTCCCGACTATGCAATGACATGAGAGACATGGGTTCCGCAAGAGAGCGTGATCATCCAAGGTCATTCATATCCAATAGGAGTTCATCTGGCAGGATTTTGCCCAGAAGCACAAGGAGGTTCAATATGATAGACCCTCGAGAAAGGACAGAGAGTGATGAGTACTTTGGTGGGCCTATGCATTCTGTTCGATTTCATGAACTTGGAGGCGATGGAGGTAATGATGAGGGAAGGAAATGTAGTGAGAGACGTGGACCTGTTCGATCTTTTAGGGCTCCTTATAATGGTGATGATGTCGAGAACTTCCGTTTTCATGTGGAAGATGGCCCTAGGCCTTATAGATTTTTTCCGGAAGCTGACTCAGAGTTTCATGTAAGAGACAACTTGAGGGAAAGAGAGTTTGACAGGAGGATTAAAAACCGACCAGAGACCACACTTAGGAGGACCAGAAGTGTCGAGGAGCAGGAAGAAAATTATTGGCATGGCCAGCAGGGGTGGCATGATGATGGTTTTGATGATGTCTCCCATGTAAAGAGGAGAAGATTTTAATACTTTTATCTTTCTCTACTATGTGTCACGACATGGTTTTCAAGAGTGGGTAGAAAAATGGTGCAGAAATGGTTACCTGTTGATCTGCCTTGCGTTGTGGGGTTCAAGTCATTTCTCTGCTACTAAGAATCAATTTGTTAGTATGCACCACCTAGGAGGACAAAAAGCATGAGGAGCAAGAAGAAAATTACAGGCATGGTGGACAAGGTATAGCATGATTCTGGTTTTATTACTCCCGAGTGAGGAGAATCTTTTAATAGTTTTTTAATCTTTCACTGTTAGGGGTTGGGATGTGTTCGAAGGGGGTTAGGAAACTGGATGTAAATGATCACCTCTTAATCTGCATTCCAGCGAGGCGTTTTCTTCTCTGCAACTCGAAACTAAGGTGCTGACTCATACATGCAGCTCTAATCAAGTGCTCAAAGTAACATGAGATGCTTCCAAAGCTATTCCAACCTTATAAGAGTTTAGCTTGGCCCTCGGGGTGAACCAAACTTGTTCATTGCTACCCCTTTCTCAGTAATATATATATCCGAGGAACGGATTGTTCTGTATAGTACATAAATTAGTTCTCCCTATGGTTACCGTTTCTCTGTGCGTATATTGCCAGCTGGTTTTCTACCGTGTAATGTGGTCTTCGCTTACGATAACTAACTCATGTTCAATGGATTTATTTAAAGACTAGTTTAGCTAAGGAGTGTAAATTCTTGGATTGTGAGGATCAGGAAAGGGACTGTGATGCAGGAGCATTGAAAGTATTACTATGCATGATTTGCTCTACTCAAGTAATTGAACTTTTACATGCTTGCTTTCTGCTTGTGTTAATGACGTCCGCCACAGGATCTACTGCATACAAGTTCTGATTTGGTTACCCTTGAAATGGTATCTTCTTCAAGCAGTGCCTATTCCGTGAGATCTACTGGTCTGGTTATAAATTGCATTATGGTGTGCTGATGTTAAGTAGGATGTCTTCAGGGTTCCATGTAATATCTTGCTGCAATGTGAATGGTGGGTTAAAAGTTTTGACGCCTTTTATATAATGTTCTTCAACAGCTTAACTATTGTTGGGGGTGCCTGTTGCATTGAGAAGTAAATGTGTGATGGACCATGTCTGGGGATGAATTGTTTATTTGTGTTCTGCAGGTGGGGTCCTTACATTTGGTTATAGTTATTGAGGTGTTTCCCGGCCGAGCATATGGGGACAGTGCTCTATCCAAAGGCCGGCGGCTATACTGGCTGTATAGGTTGGTGCACTTTTGCTGCAGCCTGTGTATAAAGTTGATGATGGGATTCCACCTGAAAACCGAATCTCAACTTGTAAATCTTCTGGGATGGTTGCATCTGTTATGGCGAAGAAAAGCAGTGACATGTTGTCTTGTGCTTTTTTGCACTTGTAACCATGAGCCTCAGTGTTGATGTGCTGATGGCTTGACCAGGAACCTCATGGTTTGCTGCTACTCAAAAAAAGTTTTTGTGCAGTATCTAATGAGACTTGGGTCTTAGGGGTTTGGGCTAGTTACTTCAATTGTTGTAGACATACTGAAGGGTTAGCCTGTTTTCTATACGTGAGGCTGCGAGTCAATTGTTTTGGTAACAACGTGAAAAGCATTTCCTTGGATTTCAGGTTCTCTCCGCAGACAAAGGAGAGGAGAGAAATCTCCACCGATTTTGAAGTCTACGGTGTTGGCGATTGTACTTCAAGATTGAATCTTGCAGTGGAACAATCTGTTTCTGACATAGGTGCTGTGATTTTTTTTTAAACTCAAGTCTAGTCTTTAGAGAAATCTATTTACTGGACAAGTTGGCTCAAAATCCAACTTTTGGCATATTTTTTGGATTTTTACGGGCTGAAATGGGTCAAAAACATATGCTTTTGTGGTTTTCAGGGAAAGTAGTTTTTCGATTGTTTATAGCTTGTTGTGGAATGCAGTTGTTCTCATCTACAAGAACCGGAAACCGATAAGAACCGGAACCGAACCGATGAGAATCGGTACCAATAAATAAATATAGTGTAAATATTCTAATATTCTCAAGATTTGGCCCAATATACCCGGAACCGGAACCGACATAAATACATAATCGGTTCTGGTTCTGGATTCATCACTTTGAGAACTGGAACCGTTAAGGAACCGAACCGATAAGAACTGGAACCGATTGTTCCGGTTCTGGTCACCTTAGGAACCGAACCGGAACCGACCTGTTGACACCCCTACAAGGCATTCATAGATGCCTGATAAAAGGAAAAAAAAATTTCTTTTGAAAGTAAGAAGTTTCCTATGGGTGTGCTCCCCACCTTAAGTGGAGGTGTGCTCCACAATATTGGAATATTTTCTTGTAAAATCATATGGGTCCCACATCTACATGTGGCGGTGATTCTTGCTCCATCAACCGCTAAATTTTTTCTTCATGTTCAGTTCTCTCTTCTCTATCATCTTGCACCAGCAAAGGTGATGTTCCAATAACTCACACGAATGTGGGTTACATTACTCTTGAAATTTCTCATCAAATTATGTGGGTCCCATATATACACGTAGTGACTTGCAATTCTTATGCTACGGTACCTTTTGCAGGGAGAAGTTTTTTGATCCCGGCACATTTTGATCAATATTGTTGCGGTGCTTATAGTTAAGTGTCACCTGTCCTGGAGTTAAGTGGCTCTTAACTATAGTTGCTTCTTCTCCACTGTTACAGGTAACTGGGGTTAAAGGCCACTTTATACCAAGATAAGTGGCACTTAATTATAAGTGCCAAAATGTCATGGATCAAAATGTGCCAGCATCAAAAGTTTTACAACCTTTGATCTTTGCACCCAAATAACGCTCAAATTCTTACCATTAAAATCAATCCATGAAAATAACTTCAATCCAATCGCTTAGAAATCACTAATCATGCTGATTTTTGGTTTAGAAGTCCACTGAGGGACTGGCCAAACATCCATACAGTCAGTCCACTAAGAGTGCCACGTGGCCTGTGATTTTCAGAGTAAAACTTCTATCACACGAAATTGTAAATCACGCAATCACAAGCCAATAAGTTCTCGGCACGTACACAAGTGCTTTGCAACGTACCCATGTGCATTTGATTTTTAGGTGTACGTGCCGAGAACTCATTGGCTGTGTTTGTGTGATTTGCAATCCGATTGTGACAGAAGTTTTACTCTGATTTTCATTGTGACTGAAGCATCTCTCAGAACGCTGTGGTGGGCCACTTGTTTTCTGCTTTTGGAGAAGTGGCGGACAGGTTTAGCGGGAACTAGTGAGGTGATGACGTGGACACGAACGAGGCGGTGCAAAAGAGGTCAACAAAAACCGCGTGGAAATACGCCATACCATAAGACTTCCGAAACCCTAGTAACAGGATCACAACCAAACGTTTGCCTCCTCTCCTCTCGTCGTCTCAGAAATTGTGGGATCAGGTAATCTTCCATCTCCTTCACTTGCATACTCTTCTTCTTAACTTACTCTCTGTGGTGATTTCCTTGAATCGGAGCATTATTTCAGCTCAGAGTTGCAGTAAATCTTTGATTTTAACTGAAAATACTTGAATGTAGTTTATCTTTCAAAGAATCCGTTTTATTTCTTTCGTTCCTCCAATTTTTAGCGTTTTTTTTTTGGCTTGTTTACTGAAAATCGAGTTGAGAAGACAGATCGAAGCATCTCATAGATACGAATTCTTCGATTCGTCAGTTTGCGATCTTCGTTCATCGGCGTTTCTCGGAAGATCTTTGTTCCTTCAACATCTCACATGATTGTGGGGCACAAAGAGGTTTTAGAATATTTGTGTTCGTATTGATTGATAGTTTTGTGAAAATTTTCTTTCTGGAAGCATAATTTTTAGTGGGTTGGTTGGGAGGTTTAATCGTGAATTTAGGGAATAATTTGGTTCTTGTGCTCCTAGTCTTCCTCTGGATCCTCTCTCATGCAGAGGAAGCTGTAATCTCAGTGATGACTTGTATTCAACGATTATTTGTATGATACTACGGCGCTGCATGATCTGTGTTGACCAGATGAGTAACTTGTTGTTGGTAAGTTTATTTGTCAGATTTCTTTGTGAACTAAGGATTTTGAAAAATTTAGTAATTTACTCACAGGTCCCTTGATTTGCATAATCTCAAAACGGTTGACTTCCTATATTTGGGGTTTCAGTCTGAATGATGGTTGATTTAGCCTAAATTACATTCCTGTTAATTGTTGCTCTAGGGAGTAGTCGTGTTTGGACACGAGTGTGTGCTTTTTTATTCAGGGCTTTACATGTATAATCTCAAAAAAAAATTGACGGGGTTTGATAACTTGGACTTGATTGGAGAGCTATCTTTACAAAAACTCTGCTTTACAATTCTACACCTGAAAACTTTGTTTTGGTCCCTAATTCTTTGATTTGCTCTAACCTGTTAGTCTTCTAAGAAATATTTATCGGTTCCCACTACTCAGGTTTTGCCTCACTGGGGTTTGGTCCTTTTTTTCAAAAGGATAAATTTTGTTTTGCATGAATTTAAACGTTGATGCTGAACAAGTCTCTCTCTCTCTCTCTGTATGTATGTATGTAAAGTTTTATATCTTTCTTCTGCAGGGCATACAGGATTCATTGGTTCTGTTCTTAATAGGGATCTGGGATCATTGTGAGGGTAGATCTACCAGAAACTGCATGATCTTGCGTAATTGGCACTTCATTTGGCAACAAATGGACTTGATTTGTTTCTGGGTAGGAATTTGAAAGCAAATTCAGCACAAAGGAGAGGCGTGCCTAATGTGTTCTATGGAATTTTGAAAACAAATTATTTTGAATAAAGATAATAGGCCTTTTTTTGTTTCCTCTGGTTGGTTTTAGAGAAGTTTGAAGACATGCCACTATCAAGATATGAAGAGGTGTTTGTTTCTTTTGAAAAAAATTGCTAAATAGCATTAAGGAAGTATTAGAATTTCTATTGTCTTGAATATTGATATTCAATTTCCTATTGGCAGCCTGGAGTTAATTCGCATGCTCGGCACTCTAGCGATTCTGTTGCAGGTGTGCCCATTAAGAAAAGGAGGTTCCCATTGGTTCGGTCTCCATCACCTCCACTTGAAGCACCTTCTTCACCACCAGTGGAGCCTGATCTACCACAGAAAGAGCAGTCTAACTCAAAGCCAGAGTCAGCTTTTTCAAATGCAGGTGGTCCTAAAGAGGTTTCTGGGAATGCTTGGACTGGCAATAATTCTTCACTGGAGGAAAAGGGAGAACATTCTGCTAATAGAAATGTTAACTTGGTCCAGAGCAACATCAATCCCCCCGGACTCAATCTTCAAGGACAGGCCCTTTCATCAGCAGCTTCTTCTGGGGCTGAAATGGGCAGCAACGAGAAATTTACGCTGGCAGATAAATCTGCTCTACCAATGATTCGAGGAAATACTGAGCTGCAATTAGCATCGAATGAACATCTTGTACCCCAAACGGGGGAAAATATAAGTGGTGAAGGAGAACTTATGACAAATGATAAATCTAATTTTTCTAGAATTCCAGAAAATACTAAATTGCTATTAGCACCAAAAGAATCTTTGGTTCAAGCATTGGCAGGTCAAAATAGTGAAGGAGGCTGTGAGGAGAAGGTGAAATTAGATCCCTATTCATGGAAATTGGGCTTGACCGAGGGGCAAAATAGTAGCAAGAGTAATGTTGCCGAGTTGAAGATGAACTGTACTCATCAGTGTACAAAAAGGTCGCACTGGGATTTGAACACTATGATGGACGCATGGGAGGGATCTGTGAATGATGTACCTGTAGCTAACAGAGTTGGTGGTGTGAACGAGTTTGATGCAGCTGGCACACATGATATAAAACCAACAATTTGCTTGAAAGAGATTGTTCTTAATGAACCAGAGGGCACCCATGTTTCTTCAGGAAAAAAGATCCCCAACAAGAGTGAGCACAGCTCCAAGATGTCCTGCTTGCCTACACCTGATCAGCACTTTAAATCCAAGGATCTTCATCTACGCCTTAGTCCATCATCTGGTCTCCAGTCAGGCTTGAGTCAAGAACTCTCCTGTTCACCAACAGAAGCAGATTCAAGAAGAGTGCTATCTAATCTGAGCATATCTGAAACGCTGGTTTTACCAGCCGGCTACTTGAATTTAGTTGATCTTAGGTCTGTAAAATCTGAACCATTTGTTGAGGAGGGTAGCAAAAAAGAGTCCAGAGCAAAGAGCCCTCTGAAATTAGCAGATAGAATCATAAAGCCTGAGCCAGTTCAGGGGTATCCTGAGGAATTCCTCAACTCATCTGATATCAGGAATATGAAATTGGTAGATAATAGAGCAGTAAAATCTAAATCGGTTTATGGAGGTAATCAAGAAACTGTCAAGACGGTGGAAGGAATATCAACCCAATCAGAACATGAAATTGGTACTGCTGAAGTGCCTATTAGTGGGGAGCTATTACACCGTTCTGATGGTCCTACTTTTACCCCAGAAATCCCTATTACTGGGGAGGTATCCCACCCTTTGGAGTTTCCTATTATGATGGGATTGTTCAATAGTGGGGAGGTATCACCCCATTCTGTGTTCCATAGTTGTACCGAGGGAATGCCTATTACTGGGAAAGTGGCCCAGGAAGTAAGTGAAATTGTTGGCTCGGTCGCTACAGATTTGGTTTCTGAATCTGTGGGTTCTGATAGTAAAAAATCGAAGGTTGCTGATGGCATGTTAACTTTTCCAAGAACAGAAGGTTTAAATGTTGCCGGTCCGGAATCATCCAGATTAAATTCGAAGGATGAACTTCATGTAGATTCATATGGGAATGGCGAGGTAGCTGAAAGCGATGAGGAAAAGGTCAACATATCTGTTGATGAAGAATTTTCGTATGATTCTGAAGATGAGTCCGATGGAAATCATGCCGTAGGTGGTATGGATACAGAGGATAAACAGCATGGTAGTGAGGATGATGATTATGAAGATGGTGAGGTCCGGGAACCATTGGTGCACAGAGCAACCGAAGGTGGTGTATATGCGGAGGGAGAAGCAGAACATGTTGATTATGGGGAATCAGATAATAGAGACACCACTCTTTCTGGTTTTTCTGTTGATGATCGTGTCACCACTTCATCACACGTGGAGGACAGGGACACTAAACTAGAAGGACCCGGTGAAACAAAAAATGCTCATTGTAGTGAATGTGATAACATTCAGCTTAATGAAAAGAATGATATGGATATCAGTAAGATGACATGTTTGCAAGAATCTTTAGCAGTTGAAGTGCCAACCACTGGAACTGGAAAGAAGAAACCCATTAAAGCTGCTCGAAGAAAACCACTAGATCGCACTGGAAGAGAAGATTGCCTGAAGGGCCGTGAGATGGAATTGGTATCTGATGTATCACTTATTGCTAGCCAAGGAACTGCCACAAGAGATGATCCAGGTGACACAGTAAGCCAACAGGACAGTGTCAAAAAAACTAACCAGCTGGAATCAAGTCGTTCATTTTCGTCGAAGACGGAACCATCTGGAAACGGTGATGGAACAGCTAATGATGTCAATTACAGAGGTAACCGAAGCCGGATTATAAATTTGCCTCAGGCTTCTAATGGGTCATCACCGGGTAGAATGAGACCTATCCCAGGCAGATCATTACCATCACGCACTGAGAGGGAAAGATTTACTGGTGTAGTACTCAGGGGTGGTAAAATACATCCCCGAGGGAGTAGGTGATATTCCTTATCCATTTTTCTAGCTGTATCTTTAGCTTTTTTTAGATGCATTGGTATTTGATTATTTTCCTGTTGTTTTTCAGAGATGAGAGCTACATGGATGGGCTCCACAAATTTGAAAGAGATAGGAATCAAGATCTGCCAGGTGGAAGCACTGGATCAGATTTTATGCTTAGCAGAGGAAGGGTTGACAACCGTTTAGGCACTTTACGTGGTGATTGGGATTCTGGTTGTGAATTTGCTCCAGAACGCTACAACAGTCCAACTGGTATTCGATTCCCTAGATCTAAAAATGCAGCTGCAGTCGCTGCTTCCAAGGTTGAATGCAGCAGCCTTATTGTTGCGCGGGATGGTACTGCCGTAGGTGCTGGTAGGGGAGGGAGGAAGCCTTTAAACGATGAGTTGCCAAATTTTCGTCATCCTCCCTCTAGGAGTTCACCTGGAGGGAGAGGTGGTCCTGTGTCACGTGTGCAAATGGTTCGCAGACCTCCAAGAGATATTAGTCCAGATAGATGCATTGGTGGAGGTGCTCCTGATTTGGTTGGATTGAGGCGTGAAGAGAAGTTCATTAGGAGTTTGCCAGATGACATGATGGATCCTGCATTTAAACGTCCCCAACCTCAATATGAGCGAGTAGATGATCCTTTTGTCCAGGGTGACATGAGCTTTTCACCTATTCAGAGGAGGGTACCTCTACATATACCTCGAAATCGCTCAAAATCTCCAAGATCCAGAACACGATCTCCTGGTCCATGGCCATCACCTAGAAGAAGATCACCTGATGGGTTTGGACATCTGGAACTGATTCATCGCAGATCTCCACCAATTTACAGGATGGAGAGAATGAGATCTCCTCATCAACGTGCTTGTTTTGCCGAAGATATGGTGGGTCGAAGGCATGGCTCCCCTCCTTACATGTCCCGACTATCCAATGACATGAGAGGCATGGGTTCCGCAAGAGAGCGTGATCATCCAAGGTCATTCATATCCAATAGGAGTTCATCTGGCAGGATTTTGCCCAGAAGCACTAGGAGGTTCAATATGATAGACCCTCGAGAAAGGACAGAGAGTGACGAGTACTTTGGTGGGCCTATGCATTCTGTTCGATTTCATGAACTTGGAGGTGATGGAGGTAATGATGAGAGAAGGAAGTGTAGTGAGAGACGTGGACCTGTTCGATCTTTTAGGGCTCCTTATAATGGTGATGATGTCGAGAACTTCCGTTGTCATCTGGAAGATGGCCCTAGGCCTTATAGATTCTGTCCAGAAGCTGACGCAGAGTTTCATGTGAGAGACAACTTGAGTGAAAGAGAGTTTGACTGGAGGATTAAAAACCGACCAGAGACCACACCTAGGAGGACCAGAAGTGTCGAGGAGCAGGAAGAAAATTATTGGCATGGCCAGCAGGGGTGGCATGATGATGGTTTTGATGATGTTTCCCATGTAAAGAGGAGAAGATTTTAATGATTTTATCTTTCTCTACTGTGTGTCACGACATGGTTTTCAAGAGTTGGTTGAAAAATGGTGCGGAAATGGTTACCTGTTGATCTGCATTGCGTTGGGGTTCAAGTAAGTCATTTCTCGGCAACTAAGAATCAATTTGTTAGTATGCACCACCTAGGAGGACAAAAAGCATGAGGAGCAAGAAGAAAATTACAGGCATGGTGGACAAGGTAGCATGATTCTGGTTTTATTAGTCCCGACTCCCGACTCCCGAGTGAGGAGAATATTTTATTAGTTTTTTAATCTTTCACTGTTAGGGGTTGGGATGTGTTCGAAGGGGGTTAGGAAACTGGCATGTAAATGATCACCTGTTAATCTGCATTCCAGCGAGGCATTTTCTTCTCTGCAACTCAAAACTAAGTTGCTGACTCATACATGCAGCTCTAATCAAGCGCTCAAAGTAACATGAGATGCTTCCAAGCCTATCGCAATCTATAATAGTTCAGGTTGGCCCTTGGGGTGTACCAAACGTTTTCATTGCTGCCCCTTTCTCAGTAATATATATATATATATATCCGAGGATCGGATTGTTCTGTATAGCCCATAAATTAGTTCTCCCTATGGTTACCGTTTCTTCGTGCATATTTTGCCAGCTGTTTTTCTACGGAGTAATGTGGTCTTTGCTTACGATAACACAGACTCATTATAGTGGGTTTTTGTACTGTCAGCATCTACCCATAGAGAGTTTTTAAATTCTTGGATTGTGAAGATCAGGAAAGGGAATTGGGGTTATGTTTCTACTGTGATGCAGGAGAATTGAAAGTATATCTACACACGATTTGCCCTAATTAAGTAACTGGACTTTTACATGCTTGCTTGCTGCTTGTGTTAATGACGGCCTCAACGGGATCTACTGCATTCAAGTTCTGATTTGGTTACCCTTGAAATGATATCTTCTTCAAGCAGTGCTTTTCCGTGAGATCAACTGGTCTGGTTATATTGCATTATGGTGTGCTGTTGTTAAGTAGGATGTATGCAGGGTTCCATGAAATATCTTGCAGCAATGTGAACGGTAGGTTAAAAGTTTTGATGCCTAATATACAATGTTCTCCAACAGCTTCACTGGTTCCATGAAATATCTAGCAGCAATGTGAATGGTGGGTTAAAAGTTTTGATGCCTAATATACAATGTTCTTCAACAGCTTAACTATTGCTGGGGTGCCTGCTGCATTGAAGTAAATGGGTGATAACCATGTCTGGGGATGAATTGTTTATTTGTGTTCTGCAAGTGGGGTCCTTACATTTGGTTGTAGTTATTGAGGTGTATCCCGTCAGAGCACATGTGGGCAGTGCTCCACCCAAAGGCCGGCCGGGCTATACTGGCTGTTTAGGTTGGTGCACTTTTGCTGCAGCCTGTGTATAAAGTTGATGATGGGATTCCACCTGAAAACTGAATCTCAACTTGTAAATCTTCTGGGATGGTTGCATCTGTTATGGCTAAGAAAAGAGTGACACGCCGTCGTCTTGTGCTTTTTTGCACTTGTAACCATGAGCCTCAGTGTTGATGTGCTGATGACTTGACAAGGAACCTCATGGTTTGCTGCTACTCAAAAAAGTTTTTGTGCAGTATCTAATGAGACTTGGGTCTTAGGGTTTGGGCTAGTTGCTTCAATTGTTGTAGAAGGGTTAGCGTGCTTTCTATACGTGAGGCTGCGAGTCAATTGTTTTGGTTACACAACGTGAAAAGCATTTCCTTGGATTTCAGGTTCTCTCCACAGATAAAGGAGAGGAGAGAAGTCTCCACCGATTCTGAAGTCTACGGTGTTGGCCATTGTACTTCAAGATTGATGCTTGCCGTGGAACAATCCGTTTCTGACAATGGGTCTGTGAATTTTTTTTTAATGTGAAATTCGACAAGTTGAATCGCAACTCAGTCTAGAGTCTTTAGAGGAATCAAAATACTGGACAAGTTGGCTCAAAATCCAACCAACTTGAGTTAGATCGGTCAAGTTTAGAATAAGTTCAAAGAGTGCATTTGGCATTGCGGAAAATAAGTCAAAAAGTTATTTTTTGGCTTTATGGTTGGAGTCAAATTGGTCAAAACATTTGCTTTTGTGCGTTAAGGGGAAGTAGTTTTTCAATTGGTTATAGTTTATTGTGGAATGCAATTTTTAAACTTAAGTGAAACTTTATAAATGCTAAAATTTTATAATTTTTTTAAATGACAAAATAATCCTCTTATGCCTAAAATAACTTTTCAAAATGACAAATCTATACTACTATAAAGCGAGAACCGGGGTATTCACCCACAGTTCAGGTTGTCCAGCACGCCAGCATCCCTCATCAATAATGATGAGAGACTATAGTATAAGCCACGTGGCACACTATTGGAGGCCACGATCGTATGGATGTTTATCACATAGAATGTGAACCTATATATCAAATATCAGGCTGATTAGTGATTTCAAACCTTTGGATCTGAGTGCCCCAAATAAGGCTCGAAATCTATGGTTAAAAATCAGCCCAGGAAACTGACTTCAATCAAATTCCTTAAAAATCACTAATTAGACTGATTTTTTTTTGCATGTAGGTCCACCTAGGGATGTGCCACATGTAAGGTACATGTGCATCGCACTTGGCGTTCCCCTAGAGCTTACCTATCATGATGAGTTTTGGTATGTATATCGAGTAAACGTTGACGACTGGGCCCTGTCATCAAGGCCGATGACAGGATCAATATGAGCAACGTGGCATACTCTTAGAGGACTCTGACCGTATGGATGTTTTTCCAATCCCTATGTGGACCTATAAACAAAAAATCAGCTCTATTAGTGATTTCAAACCTTCCGATCTTTGTAGCTCAAATAATGGTCAAATGCTCAAATTCACACGGTTAAAATTAGCCCATGAAAATAATTCAAATCCAACGCCTATATCAATAATCGGGCCGATTTTTGGTTTTTTCGGTCAACATAGGGGTTGGTCGAACATCTATACGGTTAGAGTCCTCTAAGAGTGTGCCAAATGGCTTATATTGATCCTGTCATCTATATCCACCAAAAATGACTCCGCTGACCCTCAAAAAATCTCTGCTCCGACAATTCTCTCCGTCACTATTATTCCTACAATCCTACCCCTCAATCCACCATTATATACTAAAATATCCTCTTACTTTTCTCATTCGCTCTCTCTGAATTAGGCTGATTTTTGGTTAGTACGTAGGTCCACCGAAGGATTGGCCAAACATCCATACGGTCAGTGTCCTCTAAGAGTGCCATGTGGCGCATAATGTGTCATCGATAATGATAAAATGCCATCTTCTTTTCCAAATTAAAATAACGGCCGTTTAATCCATTATAACAGCAGGTATAACGTTAAGCTTGTTTTTCAGGTTTTGGGCATAATTTTCGAATTAACATAACGAGGTTGGGGCGTTACAAAGGTTGATTTAACAGAATTTCCAACTTTTTATTTTAATATATATATATATATATATAGTGGGTGCCCCGTGCCATCGGCACTCATCGACAAAGAATTTGCCAAAATCAGGTGAGTGGCGGAGATCCACCGTCCATTTGGGGGATGATTAGATCTTGGCCCTTTTTTGTTGATGCTTATAAGAGGAGGTATAAGTAGGGAGAACCAATGTGTGTTTGTTATATAGAATAGTAAATGGCCTATGCCCACGGCACTCTCCAACAAAAGCGTTTCCAAAAATTGGGTGCGTTCGGCATTCAAACGGTATAACGGACTGGGGCGTTACCGTTTTTTCCATTATAACGGCTGTTATAATGGATTGTAACGCACGGAGGGAGAAATGGGAAAATAACATAAATAACAAAAAATAACGGTGTTGAAATTTAAATTTTGAATAAATTGAGGTCAAATGAGGTGGATTGAGTGGCTGAAATCTAACTGTCCACATTAGATAGATGGATTTGATCTCAACCACTCTTTATCTAACAGTCCACATTAGATGGATGGATAAGATAAGAGAATACAACTGAGTTGTCTTGATATATCCGTGGGTGGCCAGTGCCCGTGGCACTTTCCGACAAAGTGTTTGTCAAAATTGGGTGGGAGTTAATCTCAGCCATCGATATAAAGCATAGTGGATCTCAGCCACTCATTATTAGAGCCATATAAGATAAGAGGGGTATAAGAAAACCATTAAATTTCTGTTAAATTCTTTTTTTTTTAAAATTTTAAAATTTAAAATTTCAACACGACTTTTTTCCGTTAAAATCATTAATATCCGTTAAAATCTATTTTTTTCATTTTTGCCCCTAGCCGTTTCAATCCGTTTTAATGGCCGTTATAACGGTAACACCCCTCTCAAGGCATAAAAAGTGGGGTTCTTGAGCCTGACCCTTGGGCTATATGTAAATCCAACCCATTTCATTCCTTATATGTAGGTAAATAGTAGGTGACCCATGCCCATGGCACTCATCGACAAAGCGTTTGTCAAAATTGGGTGTGAGTGGTTGAGATCCACCGTCCATTTGGTGTGATAAGATCTCGGCCATCCTTTATGAAGTCGGATAAGAGGGGGAGACAACCGTCCTGTTTTGTTATATACTAGTGGGTGCCCCGTGCCATCGGCACTCCTCGACAAAGAATTTGCCAAAATCAGGTGAGTGGCGGAGATCCACCATCCATTTGGGGGAGGATTAGATCTCAGCCCTTCTTTGTTGATGCTTATAAGAGGAGGTATAAGTAGGGAGACAACTAATGTGTTTTGTTATATAGAATAGTAAATGGCCCATGCCCACGGCACTCTCCGACAAAAGCGTTTGGAAAAATTGGGTGCCTTCGGCACTCAAATGGTATAACGGACCAGGGAGTTACCGTTTTTCCAATATAACGGCTATTATAACGGATTGTAACGCACAAAGGGAGAAATGGGAAAATAACATAAATAACAAAAAATAACGGTATTGAAATTTAAATTTTGAATAAATTGAGGTCAAATGAGGCGGATTGAGTGGCTGAAATCTAACCGTCCATATTAGATCGATGGATTTGGTCTCAACCACTCTTTATCTAACCGTCCACATTAGATGGATGGATAAGATAAGAGAATACAACTGAGTTGTCTTGATATATGCTTGGGTGGCCCGTGCCCGCGGCACTTTTCGACAAAGTGTTTGTCAAAATCGAGTGGGAGTTAATCTCAGCCATTGATATGAAGCGCAGTGGATCTCAGCCACTCATTATTGAAGCTATATAAGATAAGAGGGGTATAAGAAAACCATTAAATTTCTGTTAAATTCTATTTTTTTTTAATTTTCAATTTTAAAATTTTAAATTTTGAATTTTTAATTTCAACACCACTTTTTTTCGTTAAAATCATTAAAATCCATTTTTGTCCCTGGCCGTTTCAATCCGTTTTAACGGCCGTTAAGGGTAACACCCCTCTCGAGGCATGAAAAGTGGGGCTCTTGAGCCTGACCCTTGGACTATATGTAAATCCAACCCATTTCATTCCTAATATGTAGGTAAATAGTAGGTGACCCGTGCCCACAGCCCTCATCGACAAAGCGTTTGTCAAAATTGGGTGTGTGTCTGAGATCCACCGTCCATTTGGTGTGATAAGATCTTGGCCATCCTTTATGAAGCCGGATAAGAGGGGAGATAACTGTCCTATTTTGTTATATACTAGTGGGTGCCCTGTGCCATCGGCACTCCTCGACAAAGAATTTGGCAAAATCAGGTGAGTGGTGGAGATCCACCATCCATTTGGGGGAGGATTAGATCTCGACCCTTCTTTGTTTATGCTTATAAGAGGAGGTATAAGTACTAGGGAGACAAACAATGTGTTTTGTTATACAGAATAGTAAATGTCCCGTGCTGGCACTCTTCGACAAAAGCGTTTGCAAAAATTGGGTGCCTTCGGCACTCAAACGGTATAATGGACTGGGGCATTACCGCTTTTTCCATTATAATGGCTGTTATAACGGATTGTAACGCACATAGGGAGAAATGGAAAAATAACATAAATAACAAAAAATAACGGTGTTGAAATTTAAATTTTGAATAAATTGAGGTCAAATGAGACGGATTGAGTGGCTGAAATCTAACCGTCCACATTAGATCGATGGATTTGATCTCAACCACTCTTTATCTAACTGTCCACATTAGATGGATGGATAAGATAAGAGAATACAACTGAGTTGTCTTGATATATGCGTGGGTGGCCCGTGCCCGCGGCACTTTCTGACAAAGTGTTTGTCAAAATAGGGTGGGAGTTAATCTCAGCCATCGATATGAAGCATAGTGGATCTTTGCCATTCATTATTGAAGCCATATAAGATAAGAGGGGTATAAGAAAATAACTAAATTTTTGTTAAATTATATATTTTTTTTAAATTTTAAAATTTCAAATTTTGAATTTTAGCTTCACTTTTTTCTGTAAAAATCATTAAAATCTATTTTTTTTTATTTTTGCCCCTAGCCGTTTTAATCCGTTTTAACGGTAACACCCCTCTCGAGGCATAAAAAGTGGGGCTCCTGGTCCTAACCCTTGGGCTATATGTAAATTCAACCCATTTCATTCCTTATATGTAGGTAAATAGTAGGTGACCCCATGCCCACGGCACTCATCGACAAAGCGTTTGTCAAAATTGGGTGTGAGTGGCTGAGATCCACCATCCATTTGGTGTGATAGGATCTCGGCCATCCTTTATGAAGCCGGATAAGAGGGGGAGACAACCGTCCTGTTTTGTTATATAGATAGTAGGTGACCCGTGCCCATGGCACTCATCGACAAAGCGTTTGTCAAAATTGGGTGTGAGTGGCTAAGATCCACTGTCCATTTGGTGTGATAAGATCTCGGCCATCCTTTATGAAGCCAGATAAGAGGGGGAGACAATTGTCCTATTTTATATATATATAGGTCAGGATGGGGGGACAACTATTTCATACAACGTTTTTGACAACGAAAATTGGCGCGGGCCAATTTATAAATTTTAAGTATTGGAATGAGATGATTTTTTGAGAGGACGGTTTCTATGGTGAGGAGATCATCCTCACAAAAATTCAAATCATTCTGATATTCGTAGACCGATTTTCAAGTTGAAGAATTATGGACGGTTTATTTTTATCGTTAACTTGAAAACCCCTTTTGATGGGGTTAGAAATTTCAGAATGTGCTGATTTTTTTGTAGGGGTGATCTATTTGGTGAGGAGATCAAATGGGGTTTTCAAGTTAACGATAAAAATAGACGATCCATAATTCTTCAACTTGTAAACCGGTTTAGGAATATCGGAATGGTTTGAATTTTTGTGAGGATGGTCTCCTCGCCGTAGAGACCATCCTCACCAAAAATCATCCCATTCCAAAACTTTTAATTTATATATTGGGCCACAGCACATTTTTGTTGTCAAAAGCGTTGTATGAAAATGTTGTCCCCCGATCCTGATATATATATAGGATCAGGATCGGGGGACAACATTTTCATACCACATTTTTGACAACAAAAACTTAGTTTGGCCAATATATATATATTAGAAGTTTTGGAATGGGATGATTTTTGGCAAGGATGGTCTCTATGGTGAGGAGATCATCCTCACAAAAATTCAAATCATTCTGATAATCGTTGACTGGTTTACAGGTTGAAGAATTATGGATCGTCAATTTTTATCGTTAACTTGAAAATCACATTTGATGGGGTTAGAAATTTCAGAATGTGCTGATTTTTTGTAGGGGTGATCTATATGTTGAGGAGATCATCCTCACCAAAAATCAGCTATTGATTCATCTTCCACGTGGGTACCCCAAAATTATTGTCAAAAATGTTGTATGAAAATTATGTCCCCCCGATCCTGACCCAAATATCGTTAACTTGAAAACCCAGCAGTAGTAAAACAAAGCACAAATCAACCGAAAGGTCGAATCCCAATTAAAAAAAAAAGTAAAAAAAACGATAGGAAAAACAAGTTAATCCATCCGGCCGCCAAATAGTCCTGGTTCAGGTTGTGCGATCTTTTTGCAGCGACCGTCTGTCTGTTTACCTTCTCTTGTTCTTATTGCTTGCCAACTGTAAAGAGAAGTAGAATAAAATCCTAAAGAAGAAACCCCAAGCCACAGTAATCCATAAGCAATTCCGCTTGCTCAAATCCTTGATCCCTTGTTGTCTCAATATATCCGATCCTGTCGTAATGCAGGTGCTGTTCGTAATGTTCAACGTCTTCAACAAATTAATCTTCATGGCAGTGGGGATGATCGTAAGCGGAGTATTGTCGAAGATCTGACCCCCTCTAAGGAAGCATTTGCTTGGGTCTTCAAATTCATTCAGTAGTACTCCCTCGTATGGGTACTTCGCCAATGAGATGTAATGGAAACCAAATCCAGTAAGGTGGAATTCGATCCCTATTGATGAAGAATCCACTAAGAGAAGGAAGAAAGCAAGAATTCCTGCGGCTGCGGTATAACCCAAAATAACATTAGATACTACTCCAGAGAGGAATGTCACGAAAGAGCTCCCAGCCCAAAACGAAGCAAAAATTGTAAAGAAATAGAAGAAGAACCCAGATATGCCACCGACAAGACCGACCGCCCAGAATGTTGTTGCAGCGAATGTGATGGCAAGAAAAATAAGGGAAGGTATGGGAACGATAGAATGTGATATTACGTAGGATGATCGGCGATAAGCGTTATAAGCGGTCTCTCGCATATAGATGTATCGCTCTTGGAGGAAGACTGGGAGGGCATCGACACAGGTGTAGAAGATTGTAGATATGGCGAACATGAAGAACCCTAATCGTTCTTGTACATCCCTAGACGAATTATCGAGCCGCCAGAACATGGTGGCTAATATGGAACCTGTGATCAAAACCGCCGCAAATCGAATCCCGAACAGCTCCGGCAGTCTCTTACTATTTGTTATTGATCTTCTTGACAGCACAACGATCTCACTCCAGAAGGGATTAGCGAAAGTTTCCATCGTTGATGTAGAGTTTGCATTGTTGTTCGTCGTCCCGGAGACTAATTTCCCCCTCGAAATAGTGGCACTTATTGCGTCTTTTATTGATAGCTTCAATCGATTGGAATCCGAATTCCGGGGATGCTTCATGGTCTGCCATGACTTGTTGAATTCCACCAAGCTCTTCGTTCCACCATGGGATACCTCAAGTTCGCTTATTAAATCGAGTGTGAACTCGGCCCAATTCTCGTTTTCTGGGATCGGTTGCCCAAACTCAGAGAAGAAAAGAGGGAGACTGACCGGTGAGCCACCGTAAACGGTCTGTCCACATGAGAGAAAAAGCACCCGGTCGAGCAGGCTAAGAATTCTGTAACTTGGTTGGTGTATTGACATGATAATAATGCTTCCGCTCTGAGCGATCCGTTGCAGGACCTTCACCAATAAGAAAGCGCTCGTCGAGTCGAGCCCAGAAGTTGGCTCGTCGAGAAACAAGATGATCGGATCATAAATTATGTCGACTCCAATCGTCACACGACGACGCTCGCCACCGGAGACGCCTCTGTGGCCTTCGTCTCCAATCATCGTATTGGCAGCACTCCTTAGCCAGGGCGTCTTAGTACAAGTCGAGGCCTTAGGCGAAAACTCTAAATGAGGCCTTTTTTTTTTCGTTTTTCAGAAATACCCCTAAACTTGTGTGATTTCAATGTTTTCAAAAATAAAAAAATTATAAATTAAAAACACGTTTTTCAAGGAGAATTCAATGGTGGATACAATGTTTGCATACTTCTAAGTCCGTAAGCAATTGTAGACTACATTTGTCCGGTTGTAGCATAGTCTTGTGTGATTGGAGGGGCCTGACGCAAATGGACAGGTGGGGCCTTTTAATAATAAACAAAGTACTAAGAACACTTGAAAATTTCTGAAATTTTGGGGCCTTACCTGTCGGGGGCCTTAGGCAACCGCCTCATCTGCCTAATGGTCAAGCCGGGGACCTTAGCCCTAGCTGATCGATTAGAGCTTGAACTCTCTTTTTTCTTAGATTTCGAGAATGTCCGAGGCAGCCTGAACTCGGCAGAGAACATGAGCGTCTCTTCGACTGTTAGCATCGGGAAGAGTAGGTCGTCTTGCATCACATACGCAGAGATCACCTTCAGAAGCCGAGATTCTAGTGCTTCGCCATTTAGAGCCACCTGTCACGGACCTAGTCTTTGACCCTTGCTATAGACCGTGCGGCACTCGAGTTAGCGCTCCTTGCTTAGCTCAAGTCAGCCTTTCCCCCTTGATCACTTAGGACTTTGACTTGCCTAAGTACTACTCTCACTCAAGAAGCACACAAGAACACAAAGGCACAAGAGAGCTTGAAGAATGAGGAAGCTTATATTGCTACTCAATTCTGGATTCTAGGATTTCCAGGATTTTCCCCAGGATGATTACAAATGAGGGGGCTTGCCCCATTATATAGGCTTCAAGCCTTATTCTAGAACTTTCCACACTATTCTACCAAAGAATCTCTAGATGTTTCTCCTAGGAACTATCTAGAATATCTACATATGATACATGTATAGAGATTCCCTAGAACTCTCATGAGTATTCTAGATTCTTCTATCTTCCAGGGTTCTCCACCATTCTCTAGAGTCTTCTAGAAGCTTCCAGAGTACTTTAGACTCCTTGAGCCATAACCGGGCTTGGTTATGGGCTTCGAACGGGCTTCGTTGGTGGGCTTGGAATGGGCTTCGTTGGCGGGCTTGGATCGGGCCCAACTAGTGACCCCGTGACACTCTCCCCCACCTGATTGCGCGACGTCCTCGGCGCGTCATCTCCATAGTATTTTGTGATTTTATCTTTAAACTGCCATAGAGTATCTGCGTGCTCCCAAGTAGCCTCGTCCTTGGGTAATCCCTTCCATTTCACCAGATACTCGATGTATAATTGGACTCCACGCCTATTCACCCGACGATCAGCGAGTATGTAGTCCACTTCCTTGCACTCTACCGGTCGTCTCCTCGTGTCTGTCCATTTCTTCTTTTTTGGTTGGCTCATGATAGCCTTCCCAGGTGGTGTCGATGCAGGCGACTTGACACCAAGCTTCATCTCGCCTGGATGACCCACCTCTTTCCTAGGTGATAGCGCCTTTGTCTGCTTAGGCGACATCACGTCCTTGAATTTTTCAAGGACTTTGCCTTCATTCCTGGGTAGTTCCCTATCTACCCTGTCCTCAAGATCTTCGACCATGCCCTTCTTGGTTCCCATCGACAGTTGCAAGGCCGAGAGCATCTTTGTTCCGGTTTTGGTTCCTTTGACCGTAGGAACCATGCAAGGAGCTCCTTCCTCGATGATACACACCGAGTTCACGAACGGCATAGGTATTGCCTTGACCCTCTTCAGGAACTCCATCCCTAGTACCACTTGATAGTCATCCATAGGAACGACTGATAAATCCACGAGCCCCTTCCATTCCCCTATACGTAGCTCCACCCCACGAGCCGTGCCTTGGATAAGTTTGGCCTGTGAATTTACAGCCTTTATCCATCCATCCTCCTTGGATGCTCTCAATCCCAATCGCTTTGCCTCTTCTCCTGAGACAAAGTTATGTGTCGCCCCGGTGTCCACCATGACCCGTGTAGGCTTCCCGTTGATATGAGCTTCCACGTACATGAGTCCCTTGCTCATAGTCTTGGAAGACTCAGGTTGCTTCTTCACAGCATTGAGGAGTTGTAAGGATCCCATCCTTGGCTCCTCGTCACTGTCTTCACTTTCGCTACCCAACTTGGCAGCTAAGGCGTTCAGTGCCTTCCTCTGTGGGCAGTCCCTTGCCCAATGATCCCCATCACAAAGGAAACAATTAGTCCTCGGTTTGGAGTGGTCCTTACCTTCCATCCTGAACTTGCCATGCTTTGGCTTGGACGACCCCTCCTTATGACTCGTTCTCTCCTTGTGATTTGATCTTTCTTTATCACTTGATGTCTCATCTCCCCCACCTTTGGCATGATTACCCTTGGGCGACTTTGGCTTGGAGGAATCATCCCTCTTGAATTCCAGTAATTGTTCGGCAGCGGCCATGGCACTAGCGAGGTCTTGTACCCCACGTCGTCTTAGCTCCTGTTCCGCCCATAGCTGGAGACCATCCATGAAGTTGAAGAGTAGTTCCTTCTCCGGCATGTCTGGAATCTCCAACATTAGGGTCGAGAACTCCTTCACATAGTCTCGAATTGACCCCGTGTGCTTAAGCCGTTTTAGTTTCCTCCTTGCCTGATGTTCGGCATCTTCCGGGTAGAATTGCCTCTTGATCTCCCTTCTAAAGTCATCCCAAGTGTCGATCGTGCACGTACCTCGTTCCATGTCCGCATGACGCCTTCGCCACCATAGAGTAGCTGTGTCAGTGAGGTACATGGTAACCGTGCGGATCTTAGTCTTCTCGTCGTGTAGAGAGATGGCATCGAAGTACTGTTCCATGCCCCATAAGAAGTTATCCAACTCCTTGGCATCCCTTGACCCACCATAGGTCTTGGGCTCTGGGGTCCTGATCCTGGGCATCCCCCGTGCAACCACGCCCTCATTGGCCATGGCCTTCTTCCATAGGATCCAGTCACCTCTCATTTCTTCAACCTGATCCTTTAGAGTCTCCACCATCCCAATTACTTGGGCTTGGAAGGCATCCCTCTCTTGCTGATGATCATGCACTAGTTCGTTGACGGTGGCCAGCATACCCCCCTTGAGTTCCTCAAATCCCGTCTTGAGGTCCTCCATGCCCATGCCTAACTCGTCGAACCTGTCACGTGCATCTGCCATGGCAAGCTCCACCTTAGCAAGCCTAGCTTCCCAAGCAGCAAAGATATCCTGGGACTTATCCCTTTTCCTTCCCTTGGTGGGGTTGGGGTTGTGCCCATCACATCCCCTTGTCTCTCCAGTGACTATTGACATGGTGCCTTCTTGAGGTTGGCTCTGATACCACTTGTCACGGACCTAGTCTTTGACCCTTGCTATAGACCGTGCGGCACTCGAGTTAGCGCTCCTTGCTTAGCTCAAGTCAGCCTTTCCCCCTTGATCACTTAGGACTTTGACTTGCCTAAGTACTACTCTCACTCAAGAAGCACACAAGAACACAAAGGCACAAGAGAGCTTGAAGAATGAGGAAGCTTATATTGCTACTCAATTCTGGATTCTAGGATTTCCAGGATTTTCCCCAGGATGATTACAAATGAGGGGGCTTGCCCCTTTATATAGGCTTCAAGCCTTATTCTAGAACTTTCCACACTATTCTACCAAAGAATCTCTAGATGTTTCTCCTAGGAACTATCTAGAATATCTACATATGATACATGTATAGAGATTCCCTAGAACTCTCATGAGTATTCTAGATTCTTCTATCTTCCAGGGTTCTCCACCATTCTCTAGAGTCTTCTAGAAGCTTCCAGAGTACTTTAGACTCCTTGAGCCATAACCGGGCTTGGTTATGGGCTTCGAACGGGCTTCGTTGGTGGGCTTGGAATGGGCTTCGTTGGCGGGCTTGGATCGGGCCCAACTAGTGACCCCGTGACACACCGATCCCTTCAAGCTCCCCTTCGCAATTCGATTTGCAAGAGCATCGATCAACGTTGATTTTCCCGATCCACTCGCGCCTAGGATGGCCAAGATCTCTCCGTCATTTGCTTCGCCAGAGATCTCATTCAATAGTGTCTTCGTGTTGGATAACTCGTTTTCCTTCTCCACAAAATCCGTTGCCTCATGGAGCTTATTTTCTTGGCGAAAACATGTTGAGAAAGTCATTTTCTGGGAGGTCTTGATGCTATACGTCAGATTACTGAAGGAGAGTACAAAATGGAGAGATCTTGATTTGAGACTCGTGTCGCTAACTTCAAGCACTTGGTGCACTGGAGTTTGGTCTGTAGCCTCGTTTCGCCCGTCTCCAATGCGCTTCAAGAGTTGGCCAGGCACCGTAGAGGTAGACAACTCTGTGGTGACGCTCCTAGCGACAATTTCGACCTCCATCGCTCGTCTCTGGTCTTGTCTCTGGTCGAGGGTACTTCTAATAATAAAGGCAACTAATTCTTAATTCACAACCAATTAGTTTCTTATTATCCATGCTTATAGCAAGAAGATCTTTTTTTATCCTACTTCCTACCATGACTACACATCTTCAAAGCCGAGAAGTTATAGTACACAATGAGGTGCACATAGGGCTGACAATGGATCGGATCGGATCCAAAAAACCCAGGTCTGGTTCTACTATTGGTTCTTCTTGTCGTTCTTCAAATTCTTCTTGTTTAATGAACTAGTTCTAATAGTTCAGTTCTCTTTTCCACATTTTTATGTGGTTTCTTAGTCATTTTACCTTAACTATAGATTTCGTATTTTTCAAAATCATTGTATTTAAATATATGTCTAATGGGATTATATATGTATATATGTATATACAAATGGGATCCGGTTGGTCGGCCCTAGAATCGATCTAATCATATTGGATCGGTTCTGAAACTGAATTTTATGGATTTCTTATCTGATCGGTACCAAATCAGTACCAATCCGACTTGAATCCAATCCATTGCCAGCCCTAGTGCACCAAACTTGGGGTAATATTTGAGAAATCCATTATATAATCTGAGGTGCTAGGGACCATAAGCATAGCCCCACCTGTGAGTGCACAAAATATGCATTCCAAGGTGTACCAATTATCATACACGTCCGATACACCATAATATTCTAAACGAACTCGAGTAGCATGCTTAAAACATGACTAATTTTATAAATACACGTCTTCACCTAAACTAGACTAATCGTAATCTTATTGACAGGTGGCAAATAGAAAAATAATAAGTGTCAGGATCAGGGACACAAATTTTGACACAAAATTTCACACCAAAAATTGGTGGGGGCCAATATATAAATAAAAAGTTTTTGGAATAGGATGATTTTTGATTAGGATGGTCTTATGGACCGTCTATTTTTTTCGGTTAACTTGAAACCACATTTGATGGGATTTGAAATTTCAGAATGGTTGATTAATTTGTAGGGGTGGTCTATATGGTGAGGAGATCATCTCACCAAAAAGCAGCCATTGATTAATTTTCCACATGGGCACGGCAAAATTGGTGTGAAATTGAGTGTCCCCTGATCCTGACCCATAATAAACATCAATTAATTGGGGGACGAGATAGATTGAGAGTAAGGAGGTAGACCTCAGCTTTAGCGATTTTGTTACTCACCGCTGCCCTCTGGGCCCACTGACCACATGGATCACCTCGTGGATATACACACCAAAAATCAACCTGATCGATAATCTCTAGCCATTAGATTTTAGCATTTTTAAGTTGTGATTCTAGTCATTAGAATATCAATTTGTTATTAATAAAGATTAAATTGATTACTTGATTTATAGCCAATTTCAGTAATTTGAATGTTTAACAGAGTTAGGATAACAATACACACCGTTCTTAGGCCATTTAGTTAAATTGTTAGTTAGGTCAAATTTTCATTAAAATTAAAGAAGCTGTGTGTGAGAAACGATAGATAGAGATAGAAATATACGTTGTGCCCTTTAATCATATTTATAAGTACTGCAAAAAGCGCAAAAGGAACATTTTTAAAGCAAAGCAAAGAAAGTTATCCAATTACATTGTAGAACTAGAGATCAAGGTTTTAAAGTATCCGTTATAATCGGTACTTAACGTTACTGTTATGTCCATTATAACGGATTACATGAAAAACGGTCAGATTTTTTTTTTTTTTTTTAAAATAATCTCCGTAATGATAAAATTCCATTTTCTTTTTCAAATTAGAAAAACGGAAAATTTCATAAACGAAAGTAAATTTAAATGTATTTGCAAAAAAAAAATAAAGAAACAACTTTCTGACATTTACAAAAAAAAGTAACTAAACACCATTTGAAAGGGTGTCCCTGTCTGACAAAATTAAAGCTGAAAAAAACTTGACTGTATGGATGTTTGGCCAGTCCCTAGGTGGACCTGCAAACCAAAATTCAGCTTGATTAGTAATTTACAACCTTTGGATCTTTGCGCTCAAATAATGCTCAAATTACTACCGTTAAAATCAACCCAGGAAAATAACTTCAATCCAATGCTAATAAACCACTGATTATGTTTATTTTTGGTGTGTAGGTCTACCTAGTGAGTGCCCAAACATCCATACGGTCAGTGTCCACTAAGAATGTGCCATGTGGCTCGTATTGTGACAGAAGTTTTATGCCTCTATGGCACAGACGCCTTTTAAAAGAGCATTTGTTAGTCTTTTTAAGCTTTAATTTTTGGCAAGCAGAAACGCCCTTTCGTTACTTTTTTTGTAAATCTCAGAAAGTTGCTTTTGTTTTTGTAAATACATTTAAATTTATTTCGTTTATGAAATTTTCTGTTAAAAAAACGACAGTAATCCATTATAGTGGCAGGTATAATGTTAAGCTTTTCCATTTTTTTTTTTTAATTTTTATAATTTTTAAGGGAACCTGCACGGGGGGAGGAGAATTTATTGAATGAAAATGAGAAAAGGTATACCTATAGACGGGGGGATGTGGATGCCCGACCCCTCAAGAAACTATATATACAGCTGAAAAAGAGTGTAAAAGGAGAGCAACTAATAACTAAACTAGGCTAGGCTCTAATATACGGGGGTACCGATCTTATCCAACCGAAGAATGCCAGTAAGCTTAGGGGGGGACGTTCTCTCTAATCTCCTTATAGGATTTGTTAAGAAGCCCTAAAAGGGCTATGTACCGCTGCAATGTTCGATTCTCGATAAACATGAGTTATAGAGAATTCAAATTCTTTAAGAATCTCCATAATTTTCCACCACCAAGGTTTTAGTAGCCAGGGAATAGAGACTGGCTTAGTAATCCAAGACACCACTAACTTAGAGTCAGATTGGATATGAACTTTATGGAGACCAAGCTTCTTGCAAACATGAATCCCATCGAAAAGAGCCCTCAACTTTGCAAGATTATTTGTACCTTTGCCGTAAAAAGAGTGGAAAGCCATAATAAGGTTGCCGAACTGGTCTCTAATGACCCCACCTCCACTGACAAGGTTATTACTGGAAAATGCTCCATCCAAATTGAGCGCCACCTCGTCAAAATTCGGCTTCTTCCAACAGACAATATTCGATCTATTGCTTTGGACATAGAAATTCTCCAAATGCAGTTTAACCATAATGTGATTGAACCGATCATCATTAGGTTTAGTTGGAGATATCACAGAGTTAATGTCGCTAATCCATCTCCATATCTTCTTAATAATGTAGGAAATGCTATTACCCTTACCATATCTTCTTAATAAGTTAAAATACCCACTTGAGAGTGACATGACGTAGCTTTAAACCATTTACGTAACAACGCCCCAATCCCAACACCATTAGTGTATGTAATTGAATAAGGGGGCGTTTGGCAAAACAAAAATAAAATTTAACTTACTGACTTTTACAACCAAAAAGTTAGTTTGGATGTGTTTCATATTTTAACTTTTTTAAAGTTAAAAGCTAACTTAAGACTGAAGCTTAATTTTCAGCTTTTAACTATTCTAAGAAAAATTACTTGTCAAAAATTAGAACACCTCCCGTCGCTTTTAACTTCTATGACTTTTCTGGAGATCAGAAATCAACTAGTAACTTCTATTACAATTAGAAGTGCTTTTACTATTTCTCGTTCCCAAACGCCCTCTAAGGTTATTTTATTTAATTTTCTTTTAAGTTTAAGATTAAAGAAACGGATCTTATTCTTTGGTTTCTATAGTCTATATGTCTCTATCTATCGTTTCTCACGCACACAGATTCCTTAATTTTCTATGAAAAATTGACTTAATTAACTAACAATTTGACTAGATGGCCTGAGTTTTAATTTTCAAGTGTAAGAACGGCATGTAATGTTATCCTAACTCTGTTAAACTTTCAAATTACTTAAATAAATTATAAATCAAGAAATTAATAATCTTTATTAATAATGAATATTTAGTAAAATATAATATAATTAGATATACACACATTTCAAATTATTTAGTGTATGATAATTCAAATTAATTCAAGACACCACTAACTCAGAGTCAGACTGGATATGAACTTTATGGAGACCAAGCTTCTTGCAAACATGAATCCAATCGAAAAGAGCCCTCAACTTTGCAAGATTATTTGTACCTTTGCCGTAAAAAGAGTGGAAAGCCATAATAAGGTTGTCGAACTGGTTTCTAATGACCCCACCCCCACTGACGAGGTTATTATTGGAAGATGCCCCATCCACATTGAGTGCCACCTCGCCAAAATTCGGCTTCTTCCAACAGACAATATTCGATCTATTGCTTTGGACATAGAAATTCTCCAAATGCAGCTTAACCAGAATGTGATTGAACCGATCGTCATTAGGTTTAGTCAGAGATATCATGGAGTTAATGTCGCTAATCCATCGCTATGTCTTTTTAATAATGTAGGAAATGCTATTACCCTTACTCTCATATTTACGCTTGTTTCTCTCTTACCAAATCTCCCAAAGAATCATCACCGGCGTAATGACGTGTAAAATACCTACTTGAGAGTGATATGACGTAGTTTTAGAACATTTACGTAACAACTCCCCAATCCCAACACAATTATGGCTATTAATCTCAAAGATATCTTTAAAAGGCTTCTACATTGCTTTCGCGATATTGCTATCTATGAATAAATGCTTAAGATTCTCAGAACTAGGAGAAGAACAACAGTAACAACAAGATGACAACTTAACAAAACTCTTCTGAAGCACCGAATTGACTGGGATGATACCTTGAGCTAATTTCCAAATGAAAATCGTAATTTTAATAGACACATTTTTATGCCATACCCATTTCGCCAAATTCCACCGATGATTTTTCGATCTATAACTATTATAAGCTAACTTGATAGTAAAATCGCCATGACTAGAAGGAAACCAAATCCGCCTCTCTTCATCCTTATCATTGGCAAAAAGACTGCCCTCATAATTAGTGGTGATATCATCCATATTTTCCTGCCTTAGAGTCTCCAGCAAAAAATTCCTCTCTGCCGCTTCAAAAAGAGTAATATTCATATCTCGGATGTCTTCGGTATGCACTTTATCAGCTATAGGCCCATTACCCGACCAATTATCAAACCAGAAACTCATATGCCTCTCCTTAATCAACCAGGAAGAGTTATGTCTAATGAAATCCAATGCCTTCAAAGAGTCTCTCCACATCTGCGTAGTTTTCCCTCTTGGCGTTTCTAAACGATCGAGACCTGCATTTCTCAAATACTTGTCATGCATAAATTGATCCCACGAAGATTTATTGGATGAGATATTCCACATTCTCTTCATCTGAAAGCATTGCATGACCTCATAAATATCTCTGACACCAAGCTCACATTCTTGAACCAGTAGCAGATATTTTTTCATGCAACCCATTTCTTTTTCACCTGCCCTTCATGCTACCCCTAGAAGAAATCAGAGAAATTTTTTTCGAGCTTAACCATGATAGCTTTAGGAACTGAGGTGGCCGATAGCAAGTATATAGGCATACTAAAGAGGGAATGACAAAGCGGAATAAGCTTACCACCATGCGACAGTAGTCGAATTTTCCATCCAGCCACTTTCTTCTAAACTTTATTCATCAAGTTATTGAAGTAGTTTATCTTCATCCTACTATTAACGATGATGTAGATCATCCCCACATAGAAAGCTCAACCCGTGATGCAGCTTGTCCACAAATGGAAAGTACAATCCATGGTGCAGATCATCCACCAATGGAAAGTGCAACCCATGATGAAGATCCTCAAGATAACACAAATGGCAAGATACTAATGTCGTGTGATCACGCAAATGGTAAATGGTAAGAGTATTATTCCCAAATGCAGTTTATGGAAGGAACCTGCTGGTCTTCACCAATCAAGGATAGAATCATTCTCACCTATCAAGAATGGAGCACACGCTCCTTCTATTCTTGTTGACCAAAGATTCCCAATAATTTTGTATTGAATATATTTCTATATTCATTTATATTGTATCCTATTGTAATTGATACAAAGATATATATATTTTAATAGAGAAAGGGAAGGCTCACGTTTTTTGAGCAGAAATTCAAAAGGCACTCTATCTCTGTTTTTCTAAGGATTTTTTAATTTGTTCACCTACCATCATAAATAGGGACTCCGAGGTAAATGAACGGAAGCTTGTTGTGCAAAAAATTAGTCTGCCTTTTGACAATCTCTATTCTATCCGAAGAGGTATTAGAATGCATAGCAAAAGAACTTTTATCAGCATTAACTTGTTGACCAGAGCAAGTACAGTAATGCTGAAGAAATGCCATACATCCTTCAATTGAAGATTTCCTCATATTCAAGAAAATGACCAGATCATCTGCATACATAAGGTGATTTACGAGAGTACAATTCCTCGGTGTATGAAAGTAACCGATTTTACCAGTTTCAAATTGGATCTTCAGACCTCTACTCAACATCTCTGAGTACACTATGAAAAGATGGGGGGATAGAGGATCACCCTGTCTGAGACTTCTAGTGGCTTTAAAGTGGCCATCATTCGTACCTTGGAATAGGTATAGCGTTAAGCTTGTTTTTCTTTTCCAACTTTTTTATTTTTTAATTTTTAAAACCATGCTAGAGATAATAAAACCAGTAATAGTAAAACAAAGCACAAACCAACCCAAAGGTCGAATCCCAATTAAAAAAAGTTAAAAAACGATAGCAAAAACAAATTAAGTAATCCATTCGGCCGCTAAATAATCCTTGTTCAGGTTGATCTTTTGGCACCCACCATCTGTCTGTTTACCTTCTTTTGTTCTTATTGCTTGCCAACAGTAAAGAGAAGTAGAATAAAATCCTAAAGAAGAAACCCCAAGCTATAGTAATCCACAAGCAATTCCACTTGCTCAAATCGTTGATCCCTTGTTGTCTCAATATATCCGATCCTGTCGTAATGCAGGTGTTGTTCGTAATGTTCAACGTCTTCAACAGGTTAATCTTCATGGCAGTGGGGATGACCGTAAACGGAGTGTTGTCGAAGATCTGAGCCCCTCTAAGGAAGCATTTGCTTGGGTCTTCAAATTCATTCAGTAATACTCCCTCGTATGGGTACTTTACCAATGAGATGTAATGGAGCCAAATCCAGTAGGGTGGAATTCGATCCCTATTGATGAAGAACCCACTAAAGAGAAGGAAGAAAGCAAGAATGCTGAAAACGACGGTATAACCCAAAATAACATTAGATACTACTCCAGAGAGGAATGTCACGAAAGAGCTCCCAGCCCAAAACGACGCGAAAATTGTAAAGAAAGAAAAGAAGAACCCAGATATGCCACCGGCAAGACCGACCGTCCAGAATGTTGTTGCAGCGAATGTGATGGCAAGAAAAATTAGGGAAGGTATGGCCACGATAGAATGTGATATTACATAGGATGATCGACGATAAGCGTTATATGCGGTCTCTCGCATGAAGATATATCGTTCTTGGAGGAAGACTGGAAGGGAATCAGCACAGGTGTAAAAGATTGTAGACATGGCGAACATGAAGAACCCTAATCGTTCTTGTACATCCCTAGACGAATTATCGAGCTGCCAGAACACGGTGGCTAAGATGAAACCTATGATCAAAACTGCCGCAAATCGGATCCCGAACAGCTCCGGCAGTCTCTTACTTTTCATTATTGATCTTCTCGACAGTACAACGATCTCAATCCAGAAAGGGTGAGCGAAATTTTCCATCGTTGATGTAGAGTTTGCGTTGTTGTTCGTCGTCCCAGAGACTAATTCCCCCCTCGAAATACTAGCACTTATCGTGTCTTTTAGCGATAGCCTCAATCGATTGGAATCTGAATTCCGGGGATGCTTCATGGTCTTCCATGATTTGTTGAATTCCACCAAGCTCTTCGTTCCACAAGGCGGGGATCCCTCAAGTTTGCGTATTAAATCGAGTGCGAATTCGGCCCAATTCTCGTTTTCTGGGATCGGATGCCCGAACTCAGCGAAGAAACCAGGGAAACTGGCCGGTGAGCCATCGTAAACGGTCTGTCCACGTGAGAGAAAGAGAACCCGGTCGAGCAGGCTAAGAATTCTGTAACTTGGTTGGTGTACCGACATGATAACAATGCTGCCGCTCTGAGCGATCCGTTGCAGGACCTTGACCACTATGAAAGCGCTCGTCGAGTCGAGCCCAGAAGTCGGCTCGTCGAGAAACAAGATAATCGGATCATGAATTATGTTGATTCCAATCGTGACACGACGACGCTCGCCACCGGAGATACCTCTATGGCCTTCGTCTCCGATCATCGTGTTGGCAGCGCTCCTTAGCCCTAGTTGATCGATTAGAGCTTGAACTCTCATTTTCTTCTTAGATTTTGAGAACGTGCGAGGCAGCCTGAACTCGGCCGAGAACATGAGCGTCTCTTCGACTGTTAACATCGGGAAGAGTAGGTCTTCTTGCATCACATACGCAGAGATCACCTTCATAAGTCGAGAGTCTAGAGCTTCGCCATTTAGTGCCACAGATCCCTTCAAGCTCCCCTTCGCGATTCGATTTGCCAGAGCGTCAATCAATGTTGATTTTCCCGACCCACTCGCGCCTAGGATGGCCAGGATCTCTCTATCGTTCGCTTCGCCAGAGATCTCATTCAGCAGTGTCTTCGTGGTCGAGAACTCGCTTTCCATCTCCACCAGATCCGCTGCCTCGTGGAGCTTATATTTTCCTCGAAAACATGTTGAGAAAGTCATTTTCTGGCGGGTCTTGATGCTGTACGTCAGATTCCTGAAGGAGAGAACGAAATGGAGAGGTCTTGATTGGAGAATCATGTCGCTCATTTCGAGCACTTGGTGCACTGGAGTCCGGTCTCTAGCATCGTTTCGCCCATCTCCAATGCGCTTCAAGAGTTGGTCAGGTGCCGCATACAACTCTTTGGTGGCGCTCCTAGTGACATTTTCGAGCTCCATCGCTTGTCTCCGATCAAGAAACTTTAATCTCGCATGTACGTTGTGGCAACGAAACACGCTCTAATTTTTGCACTGCAAAGTGCAAACTCGTGGTAGTCCCACTCCCACGGTCGCACCAAAGTGAACGATTGATGAGAGGGTTGTCAAGTCCTATATGTCCTATATATTACATTACTACAATAGAACGTGCCCTTCACTATTAGATTTGGAGGGAAGCCTGGGTGGACAAAATTTTCCAAACAATCCTTAAAATAAATTAACTAATCTAATTTTTTGAGGGCACTTCTAATAATAAAGGCAACTAAATCTTAATCCACATCTAATTAATTTCTCGTTATCCCATGCTTATACCAAAGAAGATTTTCTTTTTATCCTACTTCTTTCCGTGACCAAAACATCTTCAAAGCCGAGAAGTTATAGAACACAACGAGGTACACCAAACTCGGGGCAAAATTTGAGAAAATCTGAGGTGCTAACCAGTGGCGGATCCAGGATTTTGTTCGAGGGTGGGCAAAGTGGGAGTAAAACTTCTGTCACATAGCACAATAAGAGCCACGTGGCATACTCTTAGTGGACGGTGACCGTATGGATGTTTGGCCAGTCCCTCGGTGGATGTTTGGTTTGCAGGTCCACAGAGGGACTGGCCAAACATCCATACGGTCAGTGTCCCCTAAGAGTGTGCCACGTGGCTCTTATTGTGCAATGTGACAGAAGTTTGTGTTGAGGGTGGGCAACAGGAGTGTTGCACTGAATCAATACTGTCCCCCTGGCTCCGCCACTGGACTGCTAATGACCATAAACGTAGGAATTTGATAAAATTTCAGAAACTTTGAAGAAGGTTTTGGCCCCCATATTTTCTTAAGCAGCCCTTTACAACATATATTAGCTGTTCTAAACTTCTAAGTTTTGAAGGGTGCGAGTGCACAAAATATGCATTCCAAGGTGTACCAATTATCATACACCTCCAATATACAATATCAAAACCCAAATGACACATAATATTTTAAACCAACTCGAGTGCCATGCTTAAGACGTGACTAATTTTATAAATATACATGCCTAAACCCAACCCACGTTAACCCCTTGATTAGATGGTTAACAAAGGGCACATGTCAGACATTTTGGGAGGGGACCTTCAAAGTTTGAATGTTTTCTCCGTGCCCTCATGTACAGTCTCTAGCACCATCAGTTTCCACATTAGGTAACATAAACATCCATGCGGTAATTGGGTCCTGAGAGTAGAGGTGAGTAACAACCAAGGTTTAAAGAAGGCCGTTTTAATGGTTAAATGGACTGGGGGCGTTAATGTTTAAACCGATTGAAACGGCCAGGGGCAAAAATGGAAAAAATAGAATTAAACGGATTTTAACGGTTTTTAATGGTTTTAACGGAAAAAAACTGAAAAATTGGTGCTGAAATTCAAATTTTGAAATTAAAAAAAAAAATAATTTAATAGATTTTAACGGAAATTAAACGGATTTAACGGCCATTTTTTTCACAAAATTTTTCAGAATTAAACGGCTGTTTAAACGATTTTAACAGCCGTTTTTTTTCAAAACCGTTAAACCATGTTTAAACAGTTTTAACGGAAACGGGCTTGGGGCGTTACCGTTTAAACGTCCATTAAAACCATTTAAACGGCCGTTTTTAAAACCATGGTAACAACTACTCAAAAGACGAAAACATCTCGAATAGGCCGAGAAGAGATAAAAGAGAAAATATGAAAAAAAAAAAAGTAACTGAGAAGAAGAGAGAAATTCTTGTGTAATTGTAACCCTACAATATTCTAGTAGATTCTAACCTAATCAATGACTTTTACCCATGGACATAATCGTTAGAATACGACCGGACCGGATGATGAGCAAATTGTTTGTACGGAAAATTTATAAAAAGAACAAAAACATTAATCTATTTACAAAAACAAAAATGAAATTCTGACAATTTCAAAGAAAGTAACTAAACGCCATTTGAAAGGGCGTTTCTCTCTGACAGAAATAAAAGGTGAAAAGATTCACTGAAAAGGCTGACAAACGCCCTTTTAAAGGACGTTTGTACCTGACAGACGCCCTTTAGAAGGGCGTTTCCCATAGAGGAGTAAAACTTTTGTCCCAATACGAGCCACGTGGCACACTCTTAGTGGACATTGACCGTATGGATGTTTGATCAGTCCCTTGATGGACTTGCAGTCCAAAAATCATCCTGATTAGTAATTTACAACCTTTGGATCTTTGCACTCAAATAATGCACAAATTCTAACGATTAAAATCAACCCATGAAAATAAGTTCAATCCAACACTTATAAACCACTAATCATGTTTCTTTTTTGGTGTGTAGGTCCACCTAGTGATTTGCCAAACATCCATACGGTCATTGTCCGATAAGAGTGTGCCATGTGGCTCGTATCGGGACAAAGGTTTTACTCTTCTATGGACAAACGCCCTTTTAAAAAGGCGTCTGTAAGGTACAGACGTTTGTCAGCATTTTCAGCTTTTGTTAGGAGAAACGGTCAATCTTTTCACCTTTTACAGGGAGAAACGCCCTTTCAAAGGGCGTTTAGTTACTTTTTTTGGGAATGTCAAAAAGTTATTTTTATTTTTGTAAATTGATTAAAGTTTATTTTCTTTTTTGAAATTTTCCATTGTTTGTATTTTGATGCAAAATCAATCAACAATAACCCTTTGATGTGGAGAATGTGGATTTCAAGGTGATCTGACAATAGATATAGACAGAGAAATGATAGATAGTGCCCTGCACTATTTGTACTAAAAATCAAGTACGGGGAGAATGACTTTAGAAACCAAAAATAACGGCCATTAAATGAACCGTTTATAGTCGTAGGCCGTAGGAATAACATTTATCTTGTTTTTTTGGTTTTGGGCGTTATTTTCGAAATAACATAATGAGGTTGGGGCGTTACCGTTATTTAGGTTGGTATCATTTTTTTTTTTTAAATCATGCTAGAAAGTAGAGATAATAAAACCCATAGTTGAGGTTTAATATCTCCACTGGATCTGCTGCATCATTAAGCTTATTTTCTCAGCGAAAACATGTTGGAAAAGTCATTTTTTTGGCGGGTTTTGATGTTGTATGTTAGACTATTGAACGAAAGAACGAAATGAAGAGATCTCAATTCGAGACTCATGTCGCTCAGTTCGATCGAGCACCTGGTGCATTGGAGTCTCATCTATGGCCCCGTATCGCTTGTCTCCAATGCGCTTCAAGAGCTGGCCAGGCACCGTAGGCGCTCTTGACAACAATTTCGAGGTCCATCGCTTGTTTCTGGTCGAGAAACCGTAATCTTGGATGTACGTACATTGTGTTATCGAAACATTGTGACAACGAAACATGCTCTAAAAGCCAGGTTTTAGAGGAGAGAAATAGAGGCAGGAATGGTCGATGTCAACGGATCGAAGGGGCTTTAGATTTAAAATTACTTGGTTGAAGAAATTAATTAGCTTTATTAATATATATTATATAATTAATACTAGTGTTCTTGCCCATGCTCACCACGGGTATTCTGTGATCTATAAAAATATAATAAAAATTATTTTATTAATAGAAGTTAATAAAAAGATGAATTCATTTCCTTATATATTTTCCCACCTCTAATCTCCTCGAAGATTTTGCGACGGCAAACTTGTAGTAGTCTCATTCCCACCAAAGTGTACAATTGATGAGCGGGTTGTCAAGTCCATTTACATTACAACAATAGCACGACTCTATCACCAAGATTGCGTTTGGAATGCGTGCAAATTGGGTGTGCAAATAGATTTACACGTGCAATAATTTCTCACGTATGTTTGGAATGCGTGCGTTCGACGATTTGCACATGCACACGAACAAATGAATGCTCGTCCTTTTTAGCAATTAAAAACTTATTTCACCCCCTAAGCAGTCATTTACACAACCTCCTTGTGCAAATGATTGCATAAGTTACAAAAGCTAAAATTTTCTCAAATCGAATCCTATCGTTCCCAAAACAACAAAAATAATAGAAAAAGTAGCGTTGAAGTTCAAATTTTGAAAAATAAAAAAATTAACAGAACAACAGTTTTTTTTCACAAATTTTTTTTCAAAAAATAACGGTCGATATTTTCGATATAAGGGAAAAATAACGGCCGTTATTTTCTGAGCGTTTTAACGGTACACAACATAATGGGGGAGGTCCGAATCCGTTATAAGGCCATTTTTTAAATCATGGTATGAATCACGCGGCATACTCTTTGAGACAATTGACTGTAGGGATGTTTGACCTATCATTAGGTGGACCTACATACCCAATATTAGCCTGATGGGTGATTTCTAACATTATAGAATCTAAGGTGATAAAGGATCATAAACATAGCCCACCAACGATCATCAATCTAAATTGATAAAATTGAAGAAAATTTGAATAAATTTTAATTTCTTGATTTATAACTTATTTAAGTAATTTGAAGGTTTAACAGAGTTTGGATAACATTACACGCCGTTCTTACACTTGAAAATTAAAACTCGGGCCATCTAGTCAAATTGTTAGTTAATTAAGTCAATTTTTCATAGAAAATTAAGGAATCTGTGTGCGTGAGAAACGATAGACTATAGAAACCAAAGAATAAGATCCGTTTCTTTAATCTTAAACTTTAAAGAAAATTGAATAAAGTAACCTTAGGGGGCGTTTGGGAATGAGAAGTACTAAAAGCACTTCTAATTGTAGTAGAAGTTACTATTTGATTTCTGATCTCCAGAAAAGTCATAGAAGTTAAAAGCGTCCAGAGGTATTCTAATTTTTGACAAGTAATTTTTATTAGAATAGTTAAAAGCTAAAAATTTAGCTTCAGTCTTAAGTTAGTTTTTAACTTTAAAAAAGTTAAAATATGAAACACATCCAAACTAACTTTTTGGCTGTAAAAGTCAATAAATTAAATTTTATTTTTGTTTTGCCAAACGCCCCCTTATTAAATTACATTGTAGAATTAGTGATTAGGTTTTAAATGGTCTATTATTAAAATATAATGGATACTTTGGCCCTGCTTGGTGGTTCAATGCAAAATCAGATGCAATGCACTCACTTGCCACGGTTTTGGGATTACGAGTGATTGGTTGGGGGCGTGCAGATGAGCTGGCGTGCAAGTGGTTGCCAAGCCCTTGCAAACTCTATAAGAAAATGGATGCAAGCATGTGCATCCCAAAAACTGTGGTAAGTGACTGCAATGCACCTCACCGCATTTGCACCGGAGTACTGTATAATGCAGCCCAGTGCAGCTGAGTCCCTGTCAGAATATTTGTTTTTTCAAAATAACCTAGATAATGATAAAATGCCTCGAAAAATAACGCTGTTGAATCCGTTATAGTGGCAGGTATAACGTTAAGCTTGTTTGGCTTTGGGCGTTATTTTCGAAATACCATAACTAGGTTGGGGCGTTACCGTTACGAAGGTTGGTATAACGTAACAGCCTTTGCAACGTGGATGAGTAAAACTGAGGAGTAATAACACAAAGCACATCACAAGATTCACAACTCACAAGACAATTACAACATCGAACACAAAGGCAGAAGAAAAATGCAAAAAATTGGGATTCCACCTGGCCCCCACCCAAAGGTCGAATCTCAGTTAGAAAAAAAAAAGGTCAAAAACGATAGCAAAAAAAAATTAATATAAATCCATCCAGCCGCCAAATAGTCCTGGTTCAGGTTGTTCTTTTGCACCGACCATCTATCTGTTTACCTTCTCTTGTTCTTATTGCTTCCCAACAGTAAAGAGAAGTAGAATAAAATCCTAAAGAAGAAACCCCAAGCTATAGTAATCCACAAGCAATTCCACTTGCTCAAATCAGTGATCCCTTGTTGTCTCAATATATCCGATCCTGTCGTAATGCAGGTAGTGTTCGTAATGTTCATCGTCTTCAACAGGTTAATCTTCATGGCAGTGGGGATAACCGTAAACGGAGTGTTGTCGAAGATCTGAGCCCCTCTAAGGAAGCATTTGCTTGGGTCTTCAAATTCATTCAGTAATACTCCCTCGTATGCATACTTCACCAATGACATGTAATGGAACCAAATCCAGTAGGGTGGAATTCGATCTCTATTTATGAACAACCCACTAAAGAGGAGGAAGTAAGCAAGAATGGCGACGACGATAGTGTAACCCAACCTAACATGAGGTACTACTCCAGAGATGAAAGTCACGAAAGAGCTCCCAGCCCAAAAAGAAGCGAAAATTGTAAAGAAAAAGAAGAAGAACCCATAAATGCCACCGGCAAGACCGACCGTCCAGAATGTTGTTGCAGCGAATGTGATGGCAAGAAAAATTAAGGAAGGTATTGCAATGATCGAGTGTGATATTACGTAGGATGATCGACGATAAGCGTTATATGCTGTCTCCCGCATAAAGATATATCGCTCTTGGAGGAAGACTGGGAGGGCGTTGCCGCAGGTGTAGAAGACTGTAGACATGGCGAACGCGAAGAACCCTAATCGTTCTTGTACATCCCTCGGCGAATTGTCGAGCTGCCAGAACACGGTGGCTAAGATGAAACCTGTGATTAAAATTACCCCCAATCGGATCCCAAAAAGCTCCGGCAGTCTCTTACTATTCGTTATTGATCGTCTTGCTATCACAGCGATCTCAATCCAGAAGGGATTAGCGAAACTTTCCGTCTTTGATGTAGAGCTCGCATTCCCAGAGACTAGTTTCCCCCTCGAAATACTGGCACTTATCGCGTCTTTTAGCGGCAGCCCAAATTGTTTGGCATCCGAATTTCGGGGATACTTCATGGTTTGCCATGTCTTGTTGAATTCCACCAAGCTCTTCGTTCCACCAGGGGATGCCTCAAGTTCGCTTATTAAATCGAGTGCGAACTCGGTCCAATTCTCATTTTCTGGGATCGGATGCCCGAACTCAGAAAAGAAAAGAGGGAGACTGGCCGGTGAGCCACCGTAAACGGTCTGTCCACGTGAGAGAAAGTGCACCCGGTCGACCAGGCTTAGAATTCTATAACTTGGTTGGTGTATCGACACGATAACAATGCTGCCGCTCTGAGCGATCCGTTGCAGGACCTTCACCACTATGAAAGCGCTCGTCGAGTCAAGCCCAGAAGTCGGCTCGTCGAGAAACAAGATAATCGGATCATGAATTATGTCGATTCCAATCGTCACACGGCGACGCTCACCACCGGAGACACCTCTATGGCCTTCGTCTCCGATCATCGTGTTGGCGGCGCTCCTTAGCCCTAGCTGATCGATTAGAAATTGAACTCTCGCTTTCTTCTTAGATTTCGAGATTGTGCGAGGCAGCCTAAACTCGGCCGAGAACATGAGCGTCTCTTCGACTGTTAACATCGGGAAGAGTAGGTCTTCCTGCATCACATACGCAGAGATCACCTTCAGAAGCCGAGATTCTAGTGCTTCGCCATTTAGTGCCACCGATCCCTTCAAGCTCCCCTTTGCAATTCGATTCGCGAGAGCGTCGATCAACGTTGATTTTCCCGACCCACTCGCGCCTAGGACGGCCAGGATCTCTCCATCGTTCGCTTCGCCAGATATCTCATTCAACAATGTCTTCGTGTTCGAGAACTCGCTTTCCATTTCCACCGCATCCGCTGCCTCGTCAAGCCTATTTTCTTGGCGAAAACATGTTGGAAAAGTCATTTTCTTGTTGGTCCTTATGATGTACGTCAGATTACTGAAGGAGAGAACGAAATAGAGAGATCTCGATTCCAGACTCGTGTCGCTTAGTTCGAGCACCTGGTGCACCGGAGTCTCCTCTCCCGTGTCTCCAATGCGCTTCAAGAGTTGGCCAGGCATCCTAGACAACCCGTTGGTGGCGCTCTTGGCAACAATTTCGAGCTCCATCGCTTGTCTCCGGTCGAAAAACCCTAATCTTGTATGCACACTGTTAATAGTACGTGTCGACGAAACACTCTCTAGAACCAGGTTCTATAGGAAAGAAATAGAGGCAGGAATGTTAACGTCAACGGAATGGGATTTGGATTTAAAATTACTTGGTTGAAGACAATGAAATTAATTAGCTTTATTAATAATATGACCGGGTAGATTGAGAATACGATTTGTATTAGACTATTAGCTAGGTTAATAAATAAAAATATGGAAGATGGCGAACTCTGCTAATTCTTTTTTCTTAATTTTCGAGGCAGACGGAATGGAGGAGAAAAATCAAAACTAAACCTGCACCGCAGGTAGGGTCCATTGACCTCCGCTACATTCACCAAAATAATTTTTTCTATCCTTATTCTTTTAATGAAACCAATGATATTGTATGTGTATTTTAATAAAAATCCATTAACATAGTTGCCCAAGAGGAAAACGAGTGCGAGAAATGGTATGAGAAACGGAACCAGGAAATGATCCATAGAAAAATTAAAAATTAATATATTGGGTCGGGATCGGGACACAACAATTTCGCACAACATTTTTTACAACACTAAATCGCCCATTCGTTGTCACCCCCATCTGACGAATGAAAATAGAGCTGACGTGGAAACAAATAGGGGAAAAGCAGGAGAGAGAGAGAGAGATTCGTTCGCTGCACCACGAACTCTCCCAAAAAAGAAAACCGTTTCACCTTTTTAAGGTAATCTGAAAATACAAACCTCATCTGCTTCCTCCTTCTTTTCCTTCCTCCTCTGGCTCCCGGTGGTTTTCCAAGATCCAACGGCTTCTTCCATCAAAGATTGCGAGGAAGAATTGGCAGGCCCGACGATTCGTCCAAGGTTGGTTCTCTCTCTCTCTCTCCGGTCATTGATATTGCATCTGGGAGATGTATTGCTCCGAGTAAAACTTCTAATAGAAGCTTGACACAAGCACGATATGAGTCACGTGGCACAATCTTATTGGACTCTGACCGTATGGATGTTTGGCCAGTCCCTTGGTGGACCTGAAAACCAAAAATCAGCCTGATTATTGATTACTAAGCGTTGGATTGAAATTATTTTGATGCCTTGATTTTAACCATAGTAATCTTGAGCATTATTCAGGTGCAAAGATCCAAAGGTTGTAAATCACTAATGAGGTTTATTAATGATTTGCAGGTCCACCGAGGGACTGGCCAAACATCCATAAGGTTAGCGTGCACTAAGAGTGTGACAAGTGGCTAGTATGGATGTGTGTCAAGCTTCTGTCCAAAGGTTGAGACAAGTTTTCTTGCTCCCAAGTGTATAAAACTTATAAGTTTTTGGGAGAAACTTTTTATGCTAAGCAATTCGTACTCAGATGAGATCTAACATCCCAAAACAAGACACATAGCAAATAAATAAACTTTTGGGGTTGTTAGCATCTAAGTTCGTTACTTTGTTGTTAGAAATAGTACACATAAGTAAAATTTTGACAACTAATATCATGGAGGCTGATGCCTACCCACAATATGAGCCACGTGGCATACTTTTAGAGGACGCCGACTGTATTAGATGTCTGGCCAATCCCTAGCTTGACCTACAAACCAAAAATCAACATGATTAGTGATTTCTTGGCGTTGAATTGGAGTTATTTTCATGGGTTGATTTTAACCGTGAGAATTTGAGCATTATTTGGGTACAAACATCCACAGGTTTTAAATCATTAATTAGGCTGATTTTTGTATTGTAGGTCCACGTAGTGATTGGCCAAACATCCATACGGTCTGTGTCCTCTTAAGAATGTCCCACGTAGCTCATATTGGCTGCAGTCAGCAGCGTTGTCAACAAAGGTTTACTCTTTTTGTGTGTGTGTGTGTGTAATCTCAACCCAGGATTACTCTAGGAGAACCACAATGTGATGATGTAATTCAAAAATACTACAAACATGATGAGGCTGGACTTGGGCCTGAATGAGAAAGTGACCTGATGTGAGGTGATTTTGGGCATTTTGAGTAGTTTGTGGGGGGCATTTTTTGAGAATAATGTCATGTAATCCTAACCCTAGCTGCTTAGAGTTAGTATATATGGTTGCTATTAGTAGGTTTGTCAATAGGCCAGTTCGGTCGAATGGGTTTTTAGGCCCGTTTACATTATAGTCCCAGTGGGGCTGGCTTGGGCTTAATTTTAAAGTTGGATAACTAATCGGTCTGGGCTCAGGCTTAATAGGCTAGGTTTGATGGGCCCAATGTGGGTCGCATTGTTACTCATCATCATCACTAATATATATCTTCCCCTTTTCTCTATTTCCTCCAACTTTTTACTTGTTTTTGTGAGCTTAGCCTCCTCAAAGTGGTTTTAGAGGAGGCCGATTTGGACATGTGCATTTTAGCTAAGCTCTTTGAGTTTGACCATAATCACAATGTTTTGGTTCACTAAACCAATCTAGTTTGCCATCACTTTAGAGTGTTTTTCTTGTGGTAAAACACCCTTCAAATCCTACCAAATGTCATCATTTGTAGTTATAATTTTGCAATCCATATTCAGCCATTCGACAAAAAAAAACCAGCACGTAAAACACAATGAAGAATTGTACCTTGAAAAAAATAGATTACATAAGGATTGTTTGGAAATTTTGTTGTTCCAAGTTTTCCCAACTTCGTAGAAAGGGAGTTTTCCACATTTGCCATATATGCCAATTTTAATTTGTTTCCAATTAATGTACCCGTACTTATAATATTTGTGGTGGCCCTACTGACCCACGAATGGTTGGTCCAAACCTTGGCGGCCCATCACAAGAAATTAGCATGATTGGTGATTTCTAGCCATTGGATTTGAACACTTGTTCATTATGGGTTTGGAACCAATCCCATAGGCCGGTTCATGAAGCGCGTGATAAAATAAATTCTCCTACCTTCTAGAAGATGGCTAGTAAGCAATGCATTTGCATAATGCAATTAGAAAACAAAGAACAATATATATATTTTTTAAATTAAATTAAAGGTGTGGTTTCCTAGGTGAATTGCATATAGAATCTGCCCATTGCGTTGCTTGCTAGCATTCCTTGTAGATTTATCCCAACTCCGAAGTAAAGAAATGTAATAGGCTTAGCATACATGATTTGTGCCAAACATGGGCCATTGATAGGTCAGGGTGGCATTCTGGCTCGTCAGGCCGCGTCTACAGTGGTGGGCCAGGTTCCAGGACCCAGGCCCGTAGGATTGTGGGCCTCGGGTTGGGCTTGTTGATGCAGTAGGCTAGGGCCGAGCTAATTGGACGGGCTCATCGGGCCGGGCCCCAAGAGGGTGGGCCCGGACTCCACAACGAGCCGGACTGGCCAGACCCAACTGGGGTGCAGGCCAAAATGCCAGGCTGACTAAGAGGCGGGCCAAGCCTTGATAGGATCAGTGGATCACATTTTTCTTGCCGTGGGAACATTTTTTTCCCGCACCTTGGCCTACCCATTAAGCTTTGGACCTTTGTATCCCAACTATTAATGCTAGATATCCCATGCACGGTTAAAGACCAACCCATAAAAGATACCAATAGAACGGTTAATTACATCCCTAGGTGGACCTACAAACTAAATTCAGGCTGATTAGGTATCTCTCAACTTAGATCTTTGTATCCCAACTAATGCTATATAGATATCCCATGATTAAAAATCAACCGATAGAAGACATCTATCCAACGGTTAGTTACATCCATAGATGGACCTACAAACTAAAATCAGTTAGATTATTAGGTATCTTTTAACTTAATTTGGATATTGATGACCCAACTAATGCTATATATATCCCATGGTTAAAAATTAACCCATAAAAGACATCAATCCAACTATCACAAATTTGTAATCCATTGATGATGACCACAATATGAGCCAAGTGGCACATTATTAGAGACCATTGCCTATATGGATGTTTGTCCCATCCCTAGGTGGACCTACATGCTAAAAATTAGGCTAATTAAAATTTTTTAACCTTTGGATCTGAGTACCCCAAATAATGCTCAATATCCCACGGTTATAAATCAATCAATAGAAAGACACCAATCTCAGAAATTACCAAAAAGACCACTCCTTTGGGGGTTGGGAATTGGGATTATATGTGTCAGGGCCGCACAAACCAAGGGTAAAACTTTGATGACAGAGGGCTGTCAGCAAACCTGCCGACTACAATAGAGTTCTGTGCACGTACAAGTGTTTTTTTCGCCACATACCCAACTGTATTTTGCTTTTTTTTAATAAAAATTAAAATAATTTTCTTTTTAAAAGACTCACTTGGGTACGTGGCAAAAAGCACTCGGACACTTTGGTAGTCTGAAAAAAATTGTTAAAATAACGCCCATTATTTCCTTTATAAAGTATATTGAAAATTTGAACTTTGGAACCGTTATTTTCCGTTTTGCCACTGTGCTTTTGCGTTACAATCCGTCATAACGGCTGTTATAAGGGAAAACGGAAACGCCCCCCCCGGCCGTTATACCGTTAAAACGGACCCTGTTAAAACTTGTTTCAAAGTTTTGAGACCCATGTGCCATCTCACCACGCCAAATCAAACAGAAACAGACGCGAGCGCGCGCGGAGAGAGAGAGAGAGAGAGAGAGGCCGTTGTTGACGTGCCCTGCTCAAAGCAGTCCAAGCGGTTCTCGTGCTCCAAATTCGATGCGACTTTTACGTTTCCCCGTCCCACGATTTCTTCGTGATGGGAAAACAATAAAAAACGAAAAGAAGCTGTCTGCGTTAGAAACGAGATATGGACCTAGACATAGACGTCTCTTTTATTTAAAATTTTAAACCAAAGGATAAGATCTCTTGCATTTCTTTTTCTTTTTTTTTTTTACAGATAATTTAGGTTTAAAGACAAGAAAAAAATGCTGAATTATTCTTAGATGGCACCAAAAAAAGTAGTTGAGTCAACTCAGGAGTCAGCAGTATTAACACAAACCACGTCACAAGTCAATTATAGTATAGAACACAAAGGTTTGAAAAAACATGAAAAAAAAAAGTATAACTTGCACCCAACCCAATTAAAACCTAGCTCCAACCATCCAACGGTTGAATGAATTCCAATTCAAAAAGGAAAATAAACGAAAACAACAACAAATAATCCTTCCCGCCAAATTCTTCTGGTTCAGTTCTTCTTGCAAGTTGCACCCACCATCTATCTGTCCTCTACCTTCTCTTGTTCTTGCTTCCCAACAACAAAGAGAAGTAGAATACAATCCTAAAGAAGAAACCCCAAGCCACAGTAATCCACAAGCAACTCCATTTGCTCAGATCAGTGATCCCTTGTTGTTTCAATATTTGCGATCCTGTTGTAACGCAGGTGGTGCTCGTAATATTCATCCCCAACGAACTGCTCAACGTCTTCAACAGGTTAATCTTCATCGCTGTGGGGACGACTGCAAGTGGAGTATTGTCAAAGATCTGAGCCCCTCGAACGAAACATTTGATTGGGTCATCGAATTCGTTCTGTAATACTCCCTCGTATGGGTACTTCACCAATGAGATGTAATGGAACCAAAGCCAGTAAGGTGGAATTCGATCCCTATTGATGAAGAACCCACTAAAGAGAAGGAAGTAAGCAAGAATGGCGACGACAACTGTGTAACCCAACATCACATGAGATACTACTCCAGAGAGGAATGTCACGAAAGAGCTCCCAGCCCAAAACGAAGCGAAAATTATAAAGAAAAAGAAGATGAATCCAGAAAGACCACCAGCAAGACCGACCGCCCAGAATGTTGTTGCAGCAAATGCGACAGCGAGAAAGATTATGGGAGGAATGGCTATTATCGAGTGTGCTAGTACGTATGACGATCGACGATAAGCGTTATATGCGGTCTCTCGCATAAAAATATATCGCTCTTGGAGAAAGACTGGGAGGGCATCGGCACATGTGTAAAAGGTTGTAGACATGGCGAACGCGAAGAACCCTAATCGTTCTTGTACGCCCCTAGGCGAATTATCGAGCTGCCAGAACATGGTGGCTAAGATGAAACCTGTGACCAAAACCGCCCCCAATCGGATCCCAAACAGCTCCGGTAGTCGCTTAGTATTCGTTATCGATCGCCTAGATAGCACAGCGATCTCAATCCAGAAGGGATTAGCGTAAGTTTCCATCGTTGATGTAGGGCTTGCATTGTTGTTCGTCGCCCCAGAGACTAGTTTCCCCCTTGAAATACTAGCACTTATCGCGTCTTTTAGTGATAGCCCCAATCGATTGGAATCCGAATTCCGGGGATGCTTCATGGTTTGCCATGACTTGTTGAATTCCACCAAGCTCTTCGTTCCACCAGGGGATCCTTCAAGTTCGCGTATTAAATCGAGTGCGAACTCAGTCCGATTCTCATTTTCTGGAATCGGATGCCCAAACTCAGCGAAGAAAAGAGGGAGACTCGCCGGTGAGCCACCGTAAACAGTCTGTCCACGTGAGAGAAATAGCACACGATCGAGCAGGCTAAGAATTCTGTAACTAGGTTGGTGTATGGACATGATAACAATGCTGCCGCTCTGAGCAATCCGTTGCAAGACCTTAACCACCATGAAAGCGCTTGTCGAGTCCAGCCCAGACGTCGGTTCGTCGAGAAACAAGATGATTGGATCATGAATTATGTCGATTCCGATAGATACACGTCGACGCTCGCCACCGGAGACGCCTCTGTGGCCTTCATCTCCGATAACTGTCTTGGCGGCGCTCCTTAGCCCTAGCTGATCTATTAGAGCTTGAACTCTAGCTTTCTTCTTCGATTTCGAGAGCGAGCGAGGCAGCCTGAACTCGGCCGAGAACATGAGCGTCTCTTCGACTGTTAACATCGGAAAGAGTAGATCGTCTTGCATCACATACGCTGAGATTACCTTCAGAAGTCGAGATTCTAAAGCTTCGCCATTTAGGGCTACCGATCCTTTCAAGCTCCCCTTCGCAATCCGATTCGCGAGAGCGTCTATCAAAGTTGATTTCCCCGACCCACTCGCACCAAGGACGGCCAAAATCTCTCCCTCCTTCGCTTCGCCAGAGATCTCATTCAAAAGTATCTTCGTGTTCGAGAACTTGCTTTCCGTCTCCACCGGATTTGCCGCCGCTTCGAGGTCATTCTTCCGGCTAAAAAATGACGGAAAACTCATTTTCCGGCGGGTCTTAACGCTGTACGTCAGATTAGTGAAGGAGAGAATGAAAGGGAAAGATCTCGGTTCGATACTCGTGTCGTTCAGTTCGAGCACCTGGTGCACCGGAGTCTCGTCTCCGGTCCCATTTCGCGCGTCTCCAACTCGCTTCAAGAGCTGGCCAAGCGTCGGAAACAACCCTGTGGTGGGGATACTTTCGACTTCCATCGCTTGTTTCCGGCCGAAAAACCCTAGTCTCGTCTGTGAACTGTCATCCGATCTGATATGAGACATAGTATCTACAGAATTTCTCTCTAAAACCAGGTTTTATAGGAGAGAAGTAGTGGTCGAAATAGTTAACGTTAACGGAAGCTAGCGCTTTGGATTTACCACTTTTGGAGTAGTAAACTACCTTGGGACTCAGGAAATGCGCCGCCGAAATATAAGATACACATACTCCGTCGCTTCTAACGCCGTTATGACTCTTAACTTTTGAGTTCTGATTAGTAGGTGAGTGGTTGTTTATCACTTTCTCCAACACCTTCACCTTCTACTAATTAAGTGGTGAGAGAGAGACCCTTAAACTTCATTTTCATGGATATTCATTTTATAGGTGCAGACGGTAATAACTATGCGTGTCGTGTATAATGGTTACGTAACTAACGTTCACTCTATAATTTTTTTCTTTATTCGACGGTGGGAGAATGGTGGTGACCTACACGGGCTACACCTCCTAATTTCTTCCCTGCTACACGCTTTTCCTTTCTTCACGAAAACCCAATTTGACATTGGCAGGTTTGAACTGGTGGGATGGTGACGCATGGCGTAATGGGGTTTTACCCATTTTTAGGGGTTATTAGGATTAGGTATGGATGTTGTATCTACTGATCATGACTAGGCGTACCCATTGCTTGACCTAAAGGGTGTCATGCAAATCAAGGGCTGTCCATTAATATATTGAGAGGTGGGGCCTATATGATTTCTAGTAGAGAATACTCCCAAATGTGTTAGGGCCCACCTCCCCATGTGTTGATGGAGGGACCGTGTTTTGCGTGACACCCCTTGCATCAAGCATCGCGTGAGGCATAAATAAATGTGATGACTTGTTTTTCTCAATTTGGATTTTAGTTTGGGTTAACTATTTATCTAGTTTGTAACGTGGTTGGTTATTTTAGGCTGGTTTGGCCAACTCTTACCGAAATACTTGCTAACAGACACCTATCTATCAGTTTGTCAAATGGAGGGACGTGGAGAAGATGGGCATGTGTGTATTGTGGGCAAAGTCTAAGTGCATTAGTTTGTAACCTTTTGTCATACTCTCATTCTTTCTAGTAAGGGAGGATGTGTTTGTTTCCTGTCTTTTTCCTACTCTACTCGATTTTCCTTACAAGTTGAGTGATTTCTTTCAGAAATCTTCTTCGGAACACTAGACTGTTTGTATAGGATGAACAGCAGGGCAGTGAGGTACATTAATGGAAGAGTGATGAGGGGAGCAAACTCGGCCAGCTTTCAAGAGTCAAGACTACCTAGCTCCTTTTTTTTTCAACCCGAGTTCACATTTGCTTCTCAAGCCTTAGCTTAATTTGTTGACGTGCTGTAGGCTGTACTGCAACTAAGAGTTCGCAAGCAATGATTTTAAGTTACGAGAGAAAGTTGCAGAGGTGAGAATGCATTAAAGAAGGGCATGGAGGATGTGGGTGGGAGTGACGGCATATTAAGCAAAACATTATGTGTTTTTGGGTACTAAGGACAAAGTATGCGATTGCAGAGACTACGTATTCTAGAGTATCCTGTAATGATGGTTTGTAGGATAGAGCATAAGAGAGGATGGAGGCTTACATTTCACTGAGGCCCTGCTTGGTTCACTGCACTTGGGTCCATTTTGCACTTTAGTGCAAATACAATGAATTGTGTTACGATCACTTGCGATGTAAGTCACTTACAACTGTTTGGTTCACGCCATCATGTAAATAGACTAGTGGGTGCCCCGTGCCATCGGCACTCCTCAACAAAGAATTTGCCAAAATCAGTTGAGTGGCGGAGATCCACCGTCCATTTGGGGGAGGATTATATCTCGACCCTTCTTTGTTGATGCTTATAAGAGGAGGTATAAGTAAGGAGACAACCAATGTGTTTTGTTATATAGAATAGTAAATGGCCCATGCCCACGGCACTCTCCGACAAAAGCGTTTACAAAAATTGGGTGCCTTCGACACTCAAAAGGTATAACGGACTGGGGCGTTGCCGTTTTTTTCCATTATAATGTTTGTTATAATGACTTGTAACGCATAGAGGGAGAAATGGAAAAATAACAGAAATAACGGTGTTGAAATTTAAATTTTGAATAAATTGAGGTCAAATGAGGCGGATTGAGTTGCTGAAATCTAACCGTCCACATTAGATCGATGGATTTGATCTCAACTACTCTTTATCTAACCGTCCACATTAGATGGATGGATAAGATAAGAGAATACAACTGAGTTGTCTTGATATATGCTTAGGTGGCCTGTGCCTGCGGCACTTTCCCGACAAAGTGTGTCAAAATCGGGTGGGAGTTTATCTCAGCCACCGATATGAAGCATAGTGGATCTCAGCCACTCATTATTGAAGCCATATAAAGATAAGAGGGGTATAAGAAAACCATTAAATTTCTATTAAATTATATATTTTTTAAAAATTTTAAAATTTGAATTTCAGCACCACTTTTTTCCTTTAAAATCATTAAAATCTATTTTTTCATTTTTGCCCTTAGCCGTTTCAATCCATTTTAATGCTAACACCCCTCTCGAGGCATAAAAAGTGGGGCTCCTGAGCCTGACCCTTGGGCTATATGTAAATCCAACCCATTTCATTCCTTATATGTAGGTAAATAGTAGGTGACCCGTGCCCATGGCACTCATCAACAAAGCGTTTGTCAAAATTGGGTGTGAATGGTTGAGATCTACCGTCCATTTGGTGTGATAAGATCTCGGCCATCCTTTATGAAGCCAGATAAGAGGGAGAGACAACCGTCCTGTTTTGTTATATAGATGTAAATGAAGTTTAGCTGATTGGTTGGTAGTGCATTGCAAATGAATACAATGAATTATTTTATTTTTTAATTTTACAAAAAAAAGTACAATAAAATTACTATTGTAATATTACTGTTATCATTGTTGACTTCATCATCATTATTATTAATTATAATTATAATTATTGTTATTATAATCATGGGTTAAAAACGGCCGTTATAATGGATTCGGACCTTCCCTGTTACGCTATGTACCTTTAAAACGCTTAAAAATAACAGCTCTTATTTTCGTTATAACGGACGTTATTTTCCGTTTTTTCCATTATAACAAAAATAATGACCGTTATTTTCTGGTAAATTTTGTGAAAAAACAGCCATTATTTCAGTTATTTTTCGTTATTTTTGAAAAATTGAAATTGAAATTTAAAAATTTGAAATTCAGTGCCATTTTTTCTCTCGTTCTTTTCCATATTTACCCGAGCGTTAAAATTTGTTATAATGGCTTTTATAACTGAAAAAATGATAATGCCCCAAGTCCAGTATACCGTTATAGTGGCCCTTTTTAAACCTTGACTATAATTATTATTGTTATTATTTTATTTTCATTGTTACTATTATTATTATTATTATTTTTATTATGGAGGGGAAAGCTTGGGGTTAGGGGACCCCGACCAGCTATATCAAAAAGGGTCGGGATTGAGGGACAACCACTTTTGACAACCATTTTAGTGTACCCCCATAGAAGATGAATCAATGGCTGATTTTGGGTGAGGATGATCTCCCCACCATATAGATCACCCATACAAAAAATCAGCACATTCTGAAATTTCTAACCCCCTCAAATGTATTACACGGTAAAAATAGACAGTCCATAGTTCTTCAACTTCTAAACCAGACTATGAATATCGGAATGATTTGAATTTTTGTGAGGATGATCTCCTCACCATAGAGATCATCCTCACCAAATATCAGCCATTGATTCATCTTCTATGTGGGTATGCCAAGTGGTTGTCCCTCGATCCTGACCCTATCAAAAAATAGAAAACTAAGAAATTAAAGAAATAAAAGTAAAAAGATAATAATAATAATAATAATAATAATAATAATAAATATTTTTGGTTGTTATTATTGTTGTTTTTCGGAAAAAAAAATGTTGAGTTAACACAATGCACTAGCTTGCATCAGTTTTTGGGCCGCACTTCCTTGCATCTATTTTGTTAAGGAGTTTGCAAGTGCTTGTTAACCACTTGCACTGCAGTTCATTTGGACGTCTCCAACCAATCACTTTAAATTCCAAAATTGTGGCAAGTGAGTGCATTGCACTCAATTTGCTGTGAACCAAGCAGGGCTTGAAATAGGTGCATGGTGCACACTATGATTGCACGAATCACGATGTAGCACCACGTACAATGCCTGGCACTAGATATAGTTCACTTTGAGAAGTACTTAAAGAAAAAAGGAGATTAATTGAAGTGTGAGAATTATAAACAAGAAATGAATCAGCGGAATCGATACCCACATGTGGAAACTCTTGATATATGTAGACCTATTTTTTGAACCATTCAAAATAATTGAATAGATTGGCATGGATGGTTAAGATCATCCTAACATGCTGATTTTTTTACTTAACAGACATCTTAGGACGGAATCACTTAATGGATGGTCATTATCTAAGTCTAGATCGAGGACTCAAAATATTATCTATAGCTGGCCGTATGTACCGTACCGTATATATGGCATACATGGGGTGGGATGGGGAGTAGAACTTTGATGATGGACCACAGTATGTGTCACGCCCCAAAATCCAACTCAGATCTCGAGGTGTGAACGGTTCACCTAACAGTCTTTATCCATACGATTGCTACACTCTAGAGTTATAATGATAACTCCAGAAATTGATAAGTAGCGAAAATGGAGTCTCAAGTATTATATTATATGATATTGTCAACACGATGAATTATCTATCATTTGACGAAAATTTTAGGGCAATTTTTTTTCTTCTAGATTCTAAACATGATGTACAAATGTACATGCGATAAAGTATAAGTTGAGGTATAATGATACACATATATTATGTTGTGGTTCTATTTTGCATATACAATAATTCAAAGTAACAGAGTAATTCTCAGTGGAGAAATAAAGCTATACCATAATGGGAGCAAATCCTACCAACATCGTCTCTTTACCATATCCAAATCTCTTTAACTGAAATACCTCAAGTCATTCTCTTTGTTTGCCAAATTCTCATTGATTCTCTGCAAAACATCTGGGAGAGTGGGTGAGCTTTTGGGGAAAAGCCTAGTAGTGGGGATGTGGTTTAAACTACTCATGATTTCATCTGTAGGGGAAAACAGCCGATAAAAACATAAAAACAAAAATCATAAGGCAGTAACATGTATAGTCCATTGACATACCGTTATTGAATTCGGAAAACAGTAATATAAGAACTTATATTTAAACAATGATACTATGAGAATAAAAACCAGATAAGCAATGTCAAAATCATATAACTCGAAATCTTAGAGATGCCAAAATATAACTCACAATAAAATATAGATAATAGTTTTGATGATGCAGGATTTAAAGAGATTTCACCTTAGGCTATGACCGGTTTACCTGCCCCAGTCGAGGTTTATCTCAAAATTCACCGATGTGGGACACCATCGTTAACCCCTTAACGCGGGCTGTGCGGTCTTCACCTGTCCTGATTTTTCGGCTTGAAAATGCCGTTTGACATCTATCGAACTCATCTGACGCTGGTCCTGCGCTGCACCCCACGTTTTCGGCTCAGGTCGACGTTGGCCTACATTATCACGTCGGCTAAACGTTTGACGACTGCAAAATTTCTATGGATCCAAAGAAAGTTCGGACAGAGTTCAATCATGCCCCGTGTCTAAATGCCTATCAGGCGTGTAGTGTAACCCTCGACTAATCCACCCGTAAACAATGCATCATACTGAGTTCCTTAGAAGAACCGGGACTCTAGAATAACTGTTAATATCCCATGGTTCTAATGGTACTACATAGGTACCGCCTCTATCTAAGAATCTACTGACCCTTCTAATTCATCCTACTACATATAATTTATATAATCCTAGTCTCTCTGAAGCTTTTAGTTTTTATTTAAATCTCTTTATTAACTTTCAAAAAATATTTTCTTTCCATTTATTAATTTATTTGATCACCTATAATACTCTAACATGTGTGTATGCTAGTAGGGGCCCTATCCTCGTAAACCATATGTCCAAATCTCATCTGAAACCAACAGTACAACTTGGTCTATAATGACACCCTTGGGTCCACTTGGGCACCCAAACAAAAATCCAAATCATAAATCTGGGGTAGCCTAAGCATCCCACATCTTCAGACGTACTAGTAATCACACACACCAATCAATCCATGAAATTCCTTTTCAATCTCGATTAAAAACTAACAAAAACCATTACATATAAGGATCCACCTTTGACGTTTCAAAATTTCTAAATCCATTTTCGTTTACTTGAAGAACGATATAAACACGACAAATTGAAAATCCATCATTTTCGATAAACCCATTCTCTAAATTGTTCAAGGAAAAATTAGCATCGGTCCAATCAAATCAATGCAAGATTCGATAAATCATTCGGATAATTGAAACTCAAAATAAGTCGTTGACGAAAATGAAACTCGACGATCTGTTAATACAAAACAATGTCATAAAAAAGTCGGAAGTCTCTTTAAATTGAAAAGCCATTGTGGTTCTAGTCATTTCTCTCGATTGATTTGTAATTGTGGATTAATTATGAAAAGACATCCTTCTTAAAGACAATTAGTTGTATAGATGTTTTGTCTATTCCTAAATAGACCTATATACTAAGGGTCATCTTAATCGGCAATTTCTATCTGTTAGATTAAGGTCTTTTCGTAGTTTGTTCTTAACCGTGTGATTCTTGATCGTCATTGAGAAATGGTACATTATTAGAATTTAGAGACCGCTAACCATATAGATGTTTGGCTCAATCCTAAGTGGGCCTACATACCAACTTTCAGCTTGATTAGGGTTTTCTAACCGTAGGATTTGCATCTTTCTATGGTTTGTTTGTAACCGTGGATTTTGGGCATCATTTGAGAGGGGTACACTATGGGACCGTATGCACATTGAGTCATTCCTAGGTGGATCAACATACAAGGTCAAACTTGATTAGAGCTTCCTAACCATTGAACTAGAGTTATTTTTATGGGCTACCCTTGACCATGGAGTTTAAGCATTATCTCAAAAATGTAGTACACTATTAGTGTCCAATGATCGTATGGATGTCGAGACATCCCTAGGTGGACTCGCATACCCAAAAAATTTACTCGAATAGTGTTTTCTATCCGTTGGATGGGAGTGGTTTTCATGGTTTGATTTGGTCGACTATTTGGGCCATTGCTCATGTGGATGTTGGGCCAAGCCCATGTGGACCTATGTATCAAAATCCGGTCTGATTGGTGTTTATCTAACCATTGGATTTGAGCATCATTGGGCCGGATGTGTGTTTGGCCCAATCCTAGGTGGACTTACCCACAAGTCGCAACTTGATCTTTGATTCCTCCCGTTAGATTTGGTTAGTGTTCATGTTTTGTCTTAAATGGTGGATGCGGATCACTATTTGGGATAAGTGGTCTATTATTTGTGACCATTGGTGGTGTGGATTTTGGGCCCGATGGATTTACATACCAAAATCAGTTTGACTAGTAATTTCTAAGCATTCGACCGGATTTATTTTCTTGGGTTGATTTCGACAGTGGATGTTTGGTTCTCATGGGCCCACTAACTGTATGGTGCTTTGGCCCATCACCATCAACCGTACTATGTTATGTTCATCCCTAAGTGGGCTTACATATCAAAAGTCATCTAGACTAGAAATTTCTATCCCTAGGATTTGAGTCATTTCTCATGGGTTGTGTAGTATTGCGCCTATTTGGAAGCCCTTTATTTTGTTTGTTTTTATTTATGTTTTTAATCTTTAATTTTTTTTTAGAATAAAGGTTGTCTTCACCTTATTGGACGTTGAAGGCAACCAAAACAGGGTATGGTCGGACAGCCATGGATGGCTTCCCACCTGAGACTAAATTCACCCAAAATCATCCCTTCCTACTGGTTGTTGATTGGCTAGAGATTTAATGGTCGTGAAGGCATGGAATCATGCCCGGAAACGTGAAGAAATTTGGACTGTATCAGTCCGGAAAACTTCAACTTTTCTTTCTTTCTTCCTTTTTTGTATTTTTTTTTTAAGGTGGTTTAGCTCGTACGGGTTTCCACCCCCTTCCTAGGCGTTGATGGGCCCTTATTACAAAGGCCCACTTCATTTGTATTTCTCTTTTTTATGTGGGCCTTCATTGAATGAACGTTCAAGTTCTTTTCTTTTTTCTTTTTTAATTTTGTTTTGTCCTTTGGTGGAGGTTGCTTCAAGCCTTCAACCTCTACACGTCCTCAAGAGACCACCGAACAGGGACTTGCTTGCAAGACTCTTGCTGTCCCATTTTCAGCCATTAAAATTTGTCAAAATTCCACCCCACCTTCCTATCCAATCCTACCTTAAACCCTTTCCAATTAAATGGGCATTTGCCCTTGTTTAACTAAACAAAATGTTGGAGAACTTGGACTGTTCCTCCTATTTCGACAGTTCAGACAATACCATGTTGAACCTTCCAAATTTGTTCCGCAACCCCTTCATTTTAACCTACAATCTTCTAACATCAAGGGTTTAAAAAAATGGGGGAAACGGTTGATGATCTGTTGTTCTTTTGAACCAATTTTTTTTTTTTTAAAGGTTCTTAACAATAACAAAATGCCTCAAAGTGTTTATCAAGATTTTCAGTTCTAAAACCTATCTTTTCAATCTCTTTCTTGTTCTAAAACTTTTGATCTTGGGATTTCAGTTAGAATAAGGTTAGAAAACAGAGATTTATAACAAGAATGCAACTTAATTTATCATGATTATGAAAAAAGAGATTTCAGAACTTTTAGAAGAACAAGGATTCAACCGAGATTTACAGCAACTCTAAATGGATAAAAAGATAAAATTTGTCATCATGGAAGATGAGGATCATTCAAAATTTTTTTTTTTTTTTTGTAAGCAAACATATCTATTAAGCAACAGGGGTAACAACATGGTCAGATATCTTGTCCTTCTCTAGCTCGATAGAGAGCCATTTGAGAAAGATGTCAGACCAGTACATGGGATCCAAAAAGTTATAGGCCTGATGGGCTATCGTATGAGCCACAAAGTTTTTTGTCCTAGATATATAAACAAAAGAAATAGATGTGAAGAAAGAGGATAGGGAAGTGATGTCAACTAAGTGAGCTGTCGAAGACATGCCCAGATCAAAAGATCCACTCTGAATGGACTCCACCACCAGTTTGGCATAAGATTCAACGATCAAGTCCGAGATCCCCATCTTCCTAAGCAATATTAGGGCCCATTTGATGGCTCAAACTTCTGCTTCTTCAGCTGAATCGGCGTGAGCTCGTTTGCCTCCTGCGATAATACAATGACAAGATGAATCTCTGAGCACAAAGCCATAGCTAGCAGCAGGAGAATCTTTAGTCCAAGAGGCATCTGTGTTGAGTTTCAGACTGCCTACAGGTGGAGGGGACCATTTTTGACCGGGTGGAGGGTCCCGGAAGCTTTTATCCTTCGGCTTCTCTGGTTTTCAAGATGTGGAGGGGATGAGTTGCTGAAGATTTGTGGATGGTGTCATTTCTCAAATACCAAAGTCGCCATAAGAGGATACATACATAAGCTTGTAGGAATTGCTCCTCATCCTGTGCTGGTTTCTTCATCAATATGTCGAGGAACCAGTGTCCAATATCCTCTTGAGTAGTCTGTCTCCAAGAGATAGTAAGAGGGGAGGCATACCAAATTTTGTCGCTAGTGGGGCAAGAGAAAAGAGCATGTATGCTGGTTTCTGCTTCCTGTTGGCATCTGGGGCATTGAGGAGGTATATGGGGGATTCTGGAATTGAGATTTGCCTTGGTGGGGAGGATGTTTCTCAGTAGGCGCCATAGGAAGAATTGAGCTCTCTTGGGGATGGGCAGAGTCCAAATTTTCCTCCAAACGGTCTGAGGGAGGTTTTGCTGGGGGGGTAGTATCAGGGGAGGGTTGAAGTTTATGATAAGCCTGTTTAGTTGTAAATTTCCCTTGAGGATGGGGCAACCAAAATAGGCGATCCGGGAATGGGGTGGTGCTGAGGTTGGTCGTCTTGATGGCTTTGGCTATAGTGGGGACGAATATGGAGTTGATAAGGGGAGTATTCCATTTGCGGGATGGCAGGATGAGGTCATTTACTATGGTGAGGTGGCAATCCGGGGGTCTAGGTGGTGGAAGAAGGTGAGGGGGAGGGCTCACTATCCAATTGTCAGTCCAAATGTTTATCCTGTCCCCTGTTCCTACAACCCAGCTGCATAATGGTCTTTGGCAAAGATTAGACTATTCCAACACCAAGAGGCGGTTGGGTGCTTGGACGCTGTAATCAGTTGGCCGTTTGGGCAGTATTTTGGGAGCAAGTGGCTAGTCAGTAGGGACTTGGGGTCTTTACTTAACCGCCATATGGCTTTGAAAAGGAGCGCAATGTTTGCTTGTCGGAATTTACGGAATCCCAGGCCTCCTTGATCTGTGGCTGTGCAGAGGGATGACCAGTTGGTCAGATGCAATTTGCGCTCCTCTCGGTTTTCCCCCCACCAAAATCGATTCAAAATCGTGTCCATTTGGTTGCAGATTTTTTTGGGGAAGAGGAATGACTGCATTAGATAGATCGGGATGGAGTTGGCTACGGATTTGATGAGGACTGATTTTCCCACTTGTGTGATGAATTTTTTGCGCCAGCCCAAAGTGAGAGAGCGGAGTCGCTCTAGGCAATGATCGAGCGCTCGGGCTTTAGATCGACCAATGAAGAGAGGGGTCCCCAAGTATTTTTCGGAGATGTGGAGGTTCTTTATGTTCAGAATAAAGGAAAGTGCCTTTCTTTGCATCCTGTGGAGATTTGGGCCGAGGACAATACCGGATTTGTCGAAATTCACTTTTTGGCCTGAGATGGAGCAGAAAAGATCAATGCAGTCTTTGAGATGACGGGCTTCTTCCAAGCTGGCTCGACAAAAGAGGATATAGTCATCTGCAAATAGGAGATGCGATATGGCTGGGCAATTGCGGCCTAGTTTGATTCCATGGATGTGATTTTGCTCCTCCTCCTGTAATAGCATGTGGGAAAACACATTCATGTAAATGATAAAGAGGAGAGGGGAGATAGGGTCACCTTGGCGTAGGCCGCGTCCGGGTAGGAAATGGCCGAAGGGGGATCCGTTGAGTTTGATGGAGAAGGATGGGGATGATGTGCATTGTGCGATCAAGGCCATTTTTCATTTAATCCCATCGTTCGGAGAACCTAGAAAAGAAGCTCCATTCTACACGATCATAGGCCTTGGCCATGTCCAATTTGACGGCGATGAGACCTCTGTTCCCCTTCTTCTTTCGTGTTATAACTTTCATGAGTTCTTGGGCAAGGATGGCATTGTCCGAAATTTGGCATCCCAGAAGGAACGCACCTTGGTTGATGGATATGAGGGATGGAAGGATGCTACGAAGCCGAGCCGTAAGGAATTTTGCGATAATTTTGTAGCTAACGTTGCAAAGGCTGATGGGCCGGAAATGTTGGGGGGACTCGGGGGCAGGAACTTTTGGGATCAAGGCTATGGACGTTTGGTTTAGCACTCGGAAGGAACATTGTGATGACATAACCACCTGGATGAGGTTGAAAATATCGTCTTTGAAGGTGTCCCAGTGGGTCTGGTAGAAAAGTGCAGTGAAACCATCCGGGCCTGGAGCCTTTGTTGGGCCTATAGAAAAAACTGCTATTTTAACTTTCTCAAGAGTGATAGGTCGGTTGAGGAGTTGGTTCGATTCTTCAAATATTTTAGGCAGGTTGAGGGTCTGAAGGATTTCCAAGTTTTGAGGATTGGATGAAGTAAAGAGCTCTCGGAAATAGTTCACAAAAGTTTGGCCTATTTGAGTCCTTGAGTGATGATGTTTGCCTTGGGAATCCTTGAGCCATTCTATCTTTTTTTTGCGTTGCTTAATCAGGGTTGAGAGATGTAAAAATTTTGTATTTTGAACTCCTGATTTCAACCATTCCTCACGAGATTTGTCCCTCCAAAGCTTCTCTTCATTTAATTGAGCGGTTATCAGCTGGTTTTCAACTTCTTTTTCCAGCCTGATATTGTCAGGAGTGGGGGGAAGGCCTTGGGTATGAGCTAGCTGGGATTGGAGGTATTGGATGTGTTGTTTGATGGGACAACGATTAGAATTGTTCCATTTTCGGATCTGGCTTTTGGTATAGGATAGCTTTTGGTGAATTTTGTAGGGTTCGGGTCCCCTAACGTTCCTTTGCCAGGCAGATTCAATGATTTGACGACACTGCTCATTCTCAGCCCACATAGAGAAATAGTGGAAAGGCCTGGGGAGGTTGATGGGGTCTGGGGTGGTGTTTAGGAGGATTGGACAGTGATCAGAGGATGATGATGTAAGGTGGTGGACCTGGGAATCAGGAAAGAGCAGTCTCCATGTTGAGTTTGCTATGGCTTTATCCAGTCTTTCTCTAACATGAGCCATACCTCCTCTTTTGTTGGACCAGGTGAAAGGATGGCCTATAAAACCAAGATCAGAGAAATCTGATTGATGCATGAAGTCCAAAAAACTTTGATTGTACCGGATTGGTGCTGAAGAAGTAGCTTTTTTCTCCCAACTAGCAGATAATTCATTAAAATCACCCATGATGACCCATGGACCTGTGAAATCTTGAGCACGGGAGGTTAAGTCACGCCAAAGGATAGCGCGATATGCTGATCGAGGATCTCCATAGATGAGAGATAAACGCTAAGGTGAGTTGGAGGGTTCCGATTTTATGAGCAGATGGATGCCTCTAGGATTTGTGTCCAAAATATCAAGCAGCATGCCTTCTTTCCAAAGGACAAGAAGGCCCCACTCCAGCCTGAAGCTTCTACAAGACAAAATTTGCCAAAACCCAAGCGCTTCGCTAGTAGAGAGCTTTTCTCTGCGGATGCTTTTGTTTCTAAAAGGAATAATATATTCGGATCTTTATCTCGGATGTGGGTTTTCAACGCCTGAATTGTCGAGGTTTTCCCACCGCCTCGACAATTCCAAGCGAAGATCAGCATCTAACCCCGGGGGGCGGATAAGGGCCCGCCACCCACGCCCGAGATAGAGATTGCAACAGTTTGCCAGAAGAACAACAGTTAAAGGAAAAAAAAATAGGCATGAATAAAAGAGATGGGTTGAGTACTGACCATAGGATGGTGCAGTAGCGGTGGTGATTGTCGGCCACTTGCCTCTTCTGGAGTGACTTCCGGTTGTGTGTCCTCATTTGGTAGATTGAGTCGTTTACGTGTTGGAATCATAGGGGTCGAAATCACAACCGGAGAGGTACCAGATTCAGAGCCGTGCATGAGAGTGTCGTCTTGAGGGGGGGGGGGATGGTGGCTGAGTAAGCATGGAGATCATTTCGAGTGGAGGTGTTTCGGTGGAAGGGGGTGGGGACTGGCCTGATGGGTCGCCAGTGATGATTTTCCTCAGTTCTTAAGGGACTCCATTTGCCATGGGGAAACGATTTTTTCTTGGTTGCAATAGTTCCATGGCTTTGACATCTTTGCTATGCTCTCGTGGGCCACGTGCCTGTTGTAAAATGAAGGAGAAAACTCCAGAGAGTTCGCGTCGAAGTCTCTCTTCTTCGGCGACTTTGGACTCGGCGCGGTCTTGAGAGTGGAGAAATAGGAAAGCAAAGAAATTACCTCCCATATCGACAAATTGGAATTTTCGGACTGATCCCCACGAGGTAGTGACACTCTGGTAGAATTTTGATGGTTTGATAGTGTGGTCTACCAGTAGTTTGCCAATGACTGCAAACCGCCAGTCGTGGAGGCCTTTTGCTGCAACTTCCGGGCGGGGAAGAACTACAGGGCCAGATCAAAAATCCATGCGGAATTGTCGGTGTAGATTCTCCGATAAGGTAGTAACCATTTCCGATTGGTAAGGTGGTGAGTTCTGGTATTGTGGTGGAGGGTTATGAATACGAAAGGGTGGTGGGTAGTTTCGAGGTGTGACAGTAGGCTTTTGGGGGGGGGGAAGAACCGCCTACCGCGAGGGTATTGAGTTGATTAGCGTAAGTGTGAGACGAAAGAATTTATTGTTGTGTAGGTTACGTGGAGGGGATAAGATATTTCGGAGGTAGATAGTGGTTGGGATGATGGTCCAAGTCAAGACACGTGGATGAAACACAAGGGAAAAACAGAGGGGAATTAAATGGTGGAGAGATTTTAAAAGACAAAAGGAGGACCTGTTAATCAGATAGGGGAGGGGAGAACAGATGGGGACAAGATGGGAAAGGCTCTAGCACTGGTACACTACTGAGAGGCAAGTGGCGGAGCAATTTCCACCGGAAATCGCACCACCGCAGAGCAAAGAGGAATAAAAAACGATGACCGCATAAGGGCCGGTTAAAGTCTATAATCCCTACGTGAGGATCATTCAAAATTAAACCACCTACTTGCATGGAGTCGTTGGCAGCAAATCCCCTTATAGAGTTCCACCAATCCTTCTCCTCAATCTCCTTCGTTCCTTCAATCCTCTCTCTAATTCTTCTCTTTAGATCTTCTCCCTCTCTCTAGATTCTTCTCTTTCTCTTCCTAACTTTCTAGAGATTTTCTTACAAAAGTTGGTTTGGCTGATTTCCCTTTGTCTTAATCTACTAGTTATTAGGACCCGTGCTAAAGCACGGGCGAAGAAATAAGAGTATAAAATATTTTAATGTTGGTGTAAAATAATACCAATGTCACATATAAGATAACATTACTTTCACTGTCAACATATAGGTAAAACGTGACATTTCAATTTCCTAAAAATATTAACTGAAAAAATAAATATAACTTTTCTATACACTTCTTAAAATAAATTGTATTTATTTCTCAAATAGGATAAAAAGTAAGAAAACCCCATTTATATGACAATTTAAATAACATAAATGTGATCAATTTGATGATTGGTGTGCAAATTTTTTTAAAGGTGAGAGTTTGAAAGTTTGAAACTTGGGGTTGAACAATATTAAATGTATTTGTAAATCCAATGGAAGTCAATATGCAAACACCCTCAAATCCATCTATGTTTATATCATATTGTAGACTTCAAATTTTTTTTATAGAATTGAGTTAATTTTTATAAATTAGTTAAAATTGAGGAATATATGTTTTCTTTGGACTCTGTTACATTAGAAACTTGTTTTGAACATTGTCTTTGGACTAATGCAGTTAACACCACCAATTCTCAAAAACTAAGACCAAATAATCAACTGATGGAAAAATAAATAAACAAAAATAGAAGAGAGAGAATCTAGGCAGAGAAATTAAGAAAAAAATTACCTTTGATAGAGTGACTAAACGTCGTATTCCATTATAACAACTAAGGGCTAATAGAAGGTATGTGTGCAATCTTATACGAATCAACCCGAACCCGTGTTATAAATTCCTATGCGTCGTAACTTGCTCCAATGTACATTCCTTTAGTATATATAGCCAACAAAGTTCCAAGACTTCGAGTTTAGGAAATCCTCCTGAAGAGCAAACCATTTCTTTACATGAGTAAAACCATTTCTTTACATGAGTACAACTCATACCATAACCTAAGGATCCTCAGATTTGGCATGTCCAGCAGTGTTGACATTGGGTCATTATCTAGCTGAGACACTTTGAATGTGGGCATGGTTGGATTCAGTGGGAATTCATGCACTTCAAATAGCTTCTCTAAGGATCCTTAGGTTTGAATCCCTTAAGATGGATACCCACTAAATCCTATCGTTTATGTTGCGTTCAAAGTGGGTTCAACTATTAAAGCTGCTGCTCTTGTTCTCTAGAGCTTCTTGACCTCCCCAAATAAAGTTGTTGTTCTTGGAAATGCAAGAAGGCAGTATTCCAATGTTAGAGTTTGGCTCTTAACTACATGAAGCTTTTATCTAAAAATTGAACAATACAGAGAGGATTTTTTTCAATTTCAATGGTTATAAAAAGTTTGCAACAACTCAGTAACTACTGCTACCAAATGATGAAATAGAGAATAAAATTGATAATTACATCTGGAAAGAGAATTGTTGTAATAAAATTTTCATACCAAATAAACCATTGAAAACCATATCCATGATAAAAAACAAAAAAAAAGCATAGCCTTCATATAATGGAAACATGAATGATTCCTTAACCATAACAATCTTTCGTCTAACAAATAGAATTTTTGCAATTTAACGAATACATCTGCACTATTGCGTGATATTCTACTTCTGGGATTCCAAGATGCTCATTATCAATATCCATCAGATTCATCACAAAATCAGCGATCTTTACTCGACTTTAATTTGATAGATCATATGAAAGAAACATAGCAGATCACAAAACTTTCCAAATTATAGAGCTACTTCAAGTAAATTAAGCCACAAAAATAGAGAAACTAACTTGAGCTCAATAGTATAAGCTTTCCTAATTCTGAAATTGAATCAAATTAGAAAGTAAATGGCATAATAAACATTTGGAATATAACTGAAAAATTAGAAGCATTTGTGCCGGAGTTTAGGGCCCACTTAGTTGTTCGCATGTGTTGGGATAAAAACCAATTGTGCAAATGGACTAATGGATATAAAATCCTTTTGCAATTGAACTCGGAGAAGGGCATGTTTTGTTTGATCATGGGACTCCAAATGGGCCTGAAAATTATAAGTACTTGTTTTGGAGTTTAGGGCCCACTGAGATGTTCGCATGGGCTGGGATAAAACCAACTGTGCAAGTGAACTGATGGGTATAAAATTCATTTGCAATTTGGCCCGGAAAAAGGCATGTACTGTCTGGTCAAGGGACTCGAAATGGGTCTGCATCTAGCGGGTGATTAGTCTGGGCATTTTTTGGTTCAAGTTGTATTAAAGCCCCACATAAAACCCCCATATATAGATCTTCTGAATGAAAATTTCTTTTTCTTATCAATCTACTATATTTTTTTGATAACGAACATTTGGAATAAATTTCTTGAATTTTTTGTTTTTGGTAGTTAGATTTCTTGATGTGTTAATATCACTTCATGGTTATATAAAAAACAGTTTAAAAAGCATTTTGTTTCGTTGCAAGCGTATGAAATTTTCTATATTTTAGGTATCCTAAAATCTAATCAATGCAAGTCGTAAGAGAAACTCACATTTTAGGTATCCTAAAATCTAATCAAATATTTTAGGCATTCGAAGGCTTATGGCCGAACTGGTATCCTCTATATTCCTGAACTGGAATATATAAAAACGAAAGAAGCCTTAAATTATTTTCCTATTCGGATAAAAACCCACGACTGGTTGATGTGATTTTTGGGTTTTTCAAACCCTTACAGCAAGAACAAATAGACCTAAATATAGAAACCCTAAGCTAAGAAATAAAAATGATCCAGATAAAAACCTTAAAAGTCGGTTGTTTCATAAGAACAGTGAAAAGGGTATTCGTAGATCTGAAGTAATCTAAAAAGAAAAGAGAGTGTAAGAGCTTATACTGACCTAGTATTCATTTGGTAAGAGAAGTCGGGTTGGGGAGTGACCGCATCCCATTGAGACCGGTTGAGCTTGCACACGTAAGGTATTGGAAGACGATGAAGTTTAGAGACATGAAGATGTTTAAGGTGGAGAAGATGGGGAGACAATAGAATAGGTACAAAGAGACAATAGAAAGAGACGTGTCTGTTTGGAGAGTTTTATTGAAGTAAAGGGTATTTTTGGAAAAAATGATGAAAAAAAGATGGAGAGTGCGCCACCTCAGCAGTGCCGAGCTTTAGTATAGATAATAGATATATATCATGTATTTAATTAACTTTAAAAGGTTTTGAAGTCCATGACATCATAAGGGTGACATCATACGGGTGATGTTATTCATGTGGCTACCATTTAACCCACGTGCCACCATCTATATTTTTTAGCTTAGTTCCCAAGCTTCTCTTGGAGATGCTACGGTGTAGCGGCGTCCCATGACAGTGCATATGGTAATGACACACACCGGTCGATTTGTGGTGTTTGGGTATGGACCAAAAATCATGAAAATGGTCCTCTTGGGGAAATTTGACATGACGAGTCTAATGGCGGTCCCCGTTTGACCAAATTTTGAGTGGACTTATCTAAATCGGCATATGTCAATAATGACGATTGGGTTACGCGTGTATCTATGGGTTGATCGGTTCCGACCACTACCCGATGGATGATGATTTGATAATTAGGGGCAAAATAAATCAACCCCATGCTGCTCATGGTTAAGGCATGAAATGGCATGGTCTGACGACTCTGACCCAAAGTCCCACCTGATTTGAACTCGTATTTTATGAGTTTGGATCCCTAAGGTTAGATCTGAAATTTAAATGGGTCAACTTGGCCCAAGTTGAGTTTAGGTCGGGTTCGGGTTCTACTTTTTGTAATTTGGATCGGGTTGAATCTGTGTTTGGACCTGTACGTGTTTGATTTGTGTGTTTTTACTAGCTAAAAGGTGTTTTGTAGTGGATCGAACTCATATATATATATATATGCATACATGGGTTAGTTCTTGATTCGTGATCGGATCAAGCATCTATCACAGATCCAAGTCAGTAATATAAAAAGGGTCGGGTTCCGGTGACCAACATTTTTGACCAACACCTTGGTGTACCCTCATAGAGGATGAATCAATGGCTGATTTTTGGTGCGGATGATCTTCTCACCATATAGATCACCCCAACAAAAAATCAGCCCATTCTGAAATTTCTAACCCCCTTAAATGTGATTTTCAAGTTGCATGGTGCATAATTCTTCAACTTCTAAACCAGTCTATGAATATCAGAATGATTTTGAATTTTTGTGAGGATGATCTCCTCACCATATAGATCATCTTCACCAAAAATCAGCCATTGATTCATCTTCTATGATGGTACACCAAGCTGTTGGTAAAAAATGTTGGTCACCAGAACCGACCCATATCAAAATAATAAATTCAATCTTCAAATAAATAATTCATTTATCACAATCATGACACTTATTTCCATGCACATCATGGTTTAAAAGGGTCGACCTTTATAGCGGCTGGCATCATTACCGTTGTTTTACCAGCAGCCACTAAGGTGTTTTAAGCGTTAAGAACATCTCCAATCAGTCCTTATATATTCAAATTTGCAAATTCCAACTCCAACCGGTCTCTATAAGGTTTATATCCAACATAAAATTTAAAGACCCCCTTTATATCTTTGTTTCTTGACATCGAATGTAGAGGGCGGCCGGGACATCAAATATAAAGGGGCTACTGTTCTTTTCCTTCCATTCAACTTTTTTAATATCGTCTTCATCTTTTAAAATTTTCAAAACAATCCACGACTTATTGTAAATTCTTTTTATGTCCTTTCGATAAATGTAAAATTTATAAATCAACGTACCAAATTCGAAGATCTTTTTCGAAGGGGCCGGTTCGAGATTCTCTAATAACGGCAAAATAATAGCAACGGTATAGGAATGTTACTGTTGTAACGGCTGTTATTCCTTTTTTCTCAAATCATGACACACAGGAAGTCCACCCTACACCTTTACAAGTATCGACCTGCCCCATATGCAAAATATATTAGGTTTTAAATTCATATAATCAAGGTTATCCTTCATTCCAGTTTGTCTCCTATATATCTACGAGATTCTACCTTTCTTATTTTTGGGAGCGGCTGCTGTGCACCAGGGCCGCACAGACCAAACAAAATGGCCCTAGGGAGCTTTACCCATGTCACCTGATTTTCAGCTCACAATCCTTAAAAAAAAAATCCCTAAAAAAATGGATTTTTTTGCGTGTCCTCACTTTATTGATGCAATTTAAATTGCAACCAATGTTTTAAAATATTCCCATCTCACCTTGAACAGGACAATTTTGTTTGGTCTGTGCAGCCAAGCCGCGGCCCTTATTTTTGGCGCGGGGCAACACTTATATTGGCTGTGAAAGGTAAGAGAATTTTGGACATGTTCTTTTCCTCCCTGACTTCCCTTTCTTTGAGATAAATAGAAGGCCAACGATGTGATGGCTTCAGCAGTAAGTTAATATAGGCTTAATGTTAAAACGGAAATCACAGCTGCTATTTTGTCCATTAGCCTTTATTTTACTGTTGCCGATTATTTTGAAAATAAAAAATAAACACATTTTGACCATTTTTTTGACACATGATTAACGTAACCTGTTATAATGGCCTTGTTAATGCTAATGGTAACATTAAGCGTCCGTTCCATTTAAGACCTTTGAAATAACTAAATAAGCAGCATTGGCATCTTTAGACCCAAAGATCCAGCAGGCACTGAAATAACTGCAATAAATGCTTCCATCTTGCACTTAATAAGGTCAAAAATGAGTTCCGTGAGAAATAGAAAATGAGGGGGAAACTGCGATGGAAGTGAATTAGATTTCTCCTAGTTCTATTTCTGTAAAGAGCCAAGTCCCTTCTTCACAATCTACATAGTCCTTCGAGATCCAAACCAGCCCTCGTTATAGGAAAGAACGAGGTTAGGGGGGGGACCAAGAGTAGTCACTAGAAAATGCACATTGCATCCCAATTACAATGTTAGATAATCTATCTTATGCAGCACCAGCAGGCCGCAGCCAACTTCTCCAACAATTTTTTCCCTTTTCAGATCTTACTCTGTTTTGGGCTTCAATGATTTCTTCGGGCGTAAACCACTTGTACACCGCCCGACAAACTTGAGAATCTCATCAATCAGGATCACTGGGAATGCAACAGCCAACACCAAGAGCCATTCATTCAGACTGAGAGGCACGATGCCAAACACTTGGGCAAGGAATGGCACATAGAGGATCAAGAAATGCAGGCCGAAGGAGACGGACATGGCCACAAGGAGCCAAGGATTGACCCACGGAGGCATTGTCAAGAGGCTGCCATCCTCAGACAAGGCATTGAGGGAATTGAACATCTCGATGGCAACCAAGACAGAGAGGGAGAGGGTCATGGCTTTCACTTTGCCGGCCTGGAAATAGTCACAGGGGTTGGCGTCAAATGAGAACACCTGAGCTCCAGCTGTGAATGGAGAAACTGTGAAGCCCTCCCAGGAAGGGCACTGACCCCAGCTGGAGAGCTGGGAATAGGTGACAAGGGTGTGGCCATCACCGCTCAGATCGATTCCCAAAAAGGAACCCTGTGTAAACCATATGATGAAGACACCCACAGTTGCTAGCCCAACATAGAGCCCAATAACCTGTACCAGATTAACAATATAGTAGAAATATAGATTGAGCATATTCCAGAATGATCATTTTTAGACGAGAGCAAGTCAGGAATTAGGATGAAATCAGTTCTGCATAGAGAAATAAAACAGCCAAATTACCAGATAACGGAATAAAATCCAAGCGCTGATCAATGAGTCATCACTTCTTCGAGGGGGTTTCTTCATTATATCTTTATCTGGTGGATTGAATCCCAAAGCTGTTGCAGGGGGGCCATCCGTAACAAGATTGACCCACAAAAGCTGAACGGGGATTAGGCCTTCTGGAATACCTAAAGCTGCCGTTAGAAATATAGATGCGACCTCACCAATATTTGAGGAGATCATGTACCTGCAATAATGTGAAAACAGGCAGAAAATGGAACCCATGGAAATTAGTAATTTGGCCATTAAGACAAAAAAAAAATCCACAAAACAAACTTTTTAATCTTCAAGATCCCATTCTAGAACACCAATAAACACATTCAGTATGACAAAAAACAGAAAACAAAAAGGCTGCAAGTTGTGTACACATCTGTCCCCATCACTATAATCCATGAGCAACCGAGAGTGTTTCGTGATCATTTAACTTGGATGAAAAAAATTCTGCCTTTGAACAACAACTGGTCGACCCACAATGGATTCGTCAAAGAAGATCTCTGTTGAGGCTCTGTCCTTTTCGATAGAGGTAGTCCATATAGGCAAGGAGAATCTGTTGCATTTACCACCTATACATCTTCGGATGCTAAGGATTTACCACCTCACGGGGAGCTTTGTAGAGGGCTCCTAGAGATAGATAATGCCACTTTGTCGTCGGAGGATCTTCAAGCCATCAGATTGGAGGTTAAATATGGAACTTCAGGCATTCCCAGAATCATCCTCATCTCAAACAGAGGTTGCGATTATTTTTGGGGTGGTGGAGGTTGAAGCAGTGGGGTCTCTTCATGAGAATGAGAATTTTTTGGCTTCGGTGTTGAAGCCAGCAGCTCTTCAGCCAATGGTGGCGGATTAGGGGGTCCTCAAAATCTCACTCAAAAACAGGAAGGGTTTGCAATCGGAAAGTATTCTTGAGGCTGGAAGCAAAACAAATATGGGAGAAGAGATGACGTGGAGTGGTTCAGCCATGTGTCGGGTAGTAGCAAGTGAAGCTAATGTGGTGGGGAAGAACTCTGTCTCAGGGGGTACCTTCGCAGGAGATTTGTTGAAACTAGGACAGTTCTCAGAGATAATAGAATCCTTTCTATGTTGTCCCATACTGACACATGTCTTAAGGAGGTTGGAGGATTAGGCAATAGGAGGGGGAGCTGGAGTTATGTGCCCGACACCTGGCAATTTTCAAAATAAAGATGACAGGGGTCAAGGGGTAGGTGATAGGAGTACGACGGTTGGGAAGTATGTTAAGAAGAGTATCAGGGCTACAGAAGATTGATGGTCTGACTCTAACCGTCTTCACGAATCCAAATCGAACCACTACGAGGGTTAGGAGGAGTGCACTAGCAAGCGGTGGTGATCTTAAAGTTGGATGAAAAAGCACCATGCTTTTTGTAAGGATTATCTAGACAGGAGAGTTTGCTTGTTGGTGTTAACAAACAAGGCGTCGACACCCATGCTAGAGAAGTTTCTTATGCTCCCAAGGATCCTAGTGTCTTTTCTCAAGAAGGTAAGGGCATCGACTGCGAAGACCCCTCTCTTTATTCTCTTTTAATTGATCTTCGGACTTGGTCCATCAGCTCTCCCCCATTAGGGGAGACCTTGGTGCTTTTGCAGAAAGCTCCATTCGTCTGTGAGCTGATCATGTTGCTTCTCCGTCTACTACTACGTCGAGTATTTGGTCGTCCTTGGGTTCTATGGTATGGGCTGTTGGAGCACCTTTAAACGAAAACCACAATTTGATTCGTTCTTACGTGCAGGTCCTTAGGGATGAATCTAAGGAAAGAGCTGTTCGACACACCATCTCATACGTGGCAATCACCTTATTGTTGCCTCTGGCATCGGTTTAGGCTCTGTGGTGGATCTTGTCTCTGCTGGTGATGGTTGTCCACAAAAGTGCAGATATTCCAGTGGGGAATGCGACGAGATGGAGAACGATATTCCTAGTTGTAGTTCGGGAGAGAAGCAAGTCAATGTGCTTTTGGAGGCTCAGCAATCAACAGAGATGCTTGAGTCATTGGTAATGGTAACAAGATATGTTGGGAGACATGCTGACTGTTGTAGCGAGGGGAAATTGGAGCTTGGAGGGAGAATTATTTTTGGGAGACTGATGCCGCGTCAGGGTGTCTACCAGAGTTTGAAATATCCCAATGGCTTATTCGTAACACCTTGACGATAGGTTTCTGAGCTTCTCACTTCTATTGTAGAGCAACAACAGCTAACTTCTATGGAGCCATAGAGTTCAGTTATTACTCTTGTTGAGCAGGTGGACAAGTTAAGGGACTCAGAAGACACTCTAGAGCAGATGAGCAGGAGGATGGTTCGAAGTGTAATGAAGTGGAGAAGTTTTCCTTTGGCATTCTTGAGGAGAAATGTGAGAGGGCTGTCAATTGGGGTTCAGCTCAAGGAGTTAAATCTCCTAGATTGATGAAGGAGATGGATAGGCTGGCCTACAAGATGAAACTTCGGGGAGGAGTCATTGGAAGGTAGAGGGAGGATAAGGTTGAAGACTTATTGTTGTTAATTAATATCAAGATTCTATCATGGAACGTCAGGGGTTTGGGCAATAGGGATAGATCGGTGGTTAAAAGGGAGATCAAACATAGTGGTGCTAACATTGTGATGTTACATCGAAGAATGAGCAGAAACAATTGTGTAGTTGCTGATTTGTGAGGTGTTAGAAATTGTGGCTGGTGTGAGTTGCCTATTTTGGGTCGATATGTGGTCATCTTGATTTTTTGGGATAAGAAAGTGGTTGATGGGTCTGAGGAGCTGGTGAGAGCATCTCTATCAGATGGTTCAAAGTTTCGGCCAAAACTGTAGCTTTTCGTCCATTTCATTTCGATTTCTCTATAGGAAGAAACTACATACATTTCGGTTGGTTTCATCCGAAACCGAACGATACTTCATCTTATGTGTAAATTTGCACTAACATTTCATTTCGGTTTCATAAAGTTTCGTTCAAAACCAAATGATACTTCCGATACGTTTCGGTATCGCCCATGAATGGAACCGAAACGATACCGTGTACTTTGAACCTATCATAATTCTTTGCAAATCTATTGAGGATCACATTTAGTGGAAGCGTATTGGGGTGTATGAGTTTTGGAAGGACTTGAAGGATGTAACCAGAATGTGGGACTTGTCGTGGTATATAGGTGGGACTTCAATGTTATCCAGTTCACTCATGGGAAGAAAGAAGGGGCCTGATCACGAGAAATGTGAAAGAGTTTGGAGATTTTGTCAATAGAAACTGGCTTATATACCTTCCTCTAAGTGGTGGGAAGTTCACATGGTCGAATAATTAGGAGAATCCCACTCTATATAGGCTTGATAGATTCTTGGTCTCAGCTAGTTGTGAGGAGCATTTTTTCAGTGATTCTCAATCTGTGATTCCAAGACTTGCCTTTGAACACACTTTGTTGCTGTTGGATTGTGGCGGTACGCCAAGACTTTCTTCCCCTTTCTGTTTTTAGAATATGTATGTAGTTGCTTAATGCGGACTTTAAAGAAAATGTGAATATTTGGTGGAACTCTTCTTTTTTTGAGGGCAAGGCAAGGTATGTATTTCGTAGAAAACTTGTGGCCCTTAAAGAGAAGATTATAGTTTGGAACCAAGAGGTTTTTGGTAGGGTGGATCAAAAGTTAAGGAGCATCATTGAAGAGATTTCACAGTTAGATAAGGAGGATGAAGATCTATCCTTAGAGTTATCTGATAAGGAGGAGGAAGATTTGTCCTTAGAGTTATCTCTTCTGTTAAGGCACGTATCATCAAATCTTTTCTTACCACCTCAATCCTCGTTATTTTCGGCTTTCCACACCATTTTAGAGTCTTCAACGCCATCGTCTAGCCCTTTAGAGCCTTCAAATTGCACCAAACCTTCCTGCTCACTAATGTTGTTGTTGGTCTTCATTGTACATGCCCAAACCATCTCAGTTGAATTTTCATTATTTTATCTTCTATTGGGGCCATTCCTAGTTTTCCTCGAATATGATCAATTTTTATTGTCTTTCTTGGTCTTTCCACACATCCATATCAACATTGTCATCTTTGCCACAGTCATTCTTTGAACAAGTTATTTCTTGATTGCTCAACATTCAGCCCCATGGGGATTAACTCCAATTGCTTGGAGAAAAAGGTTGAACACATGGTCTGGAACTCCACATAAACCAGACAAAAGGAAGTTTGCTAAGTTGGTACCCTTTAAAATATGGAAGAGAATTGCCACCTTGACCTTAGTCGCACGAAGAGGAAGCAAAAGCGACACGTGATCGGGTACAGGAGCAAAGGGGGGGAGTAAGGAATCATGTGTTGTAACTTGTAAGGAAGCCATAGGATTTAAAACGCCTAGGAAGTATCCATATATGTTAAAAAGAGACTTAAGTTATTTTAAAAGAACAAACATAAGCATATTATGTTTTACAGGTCCAAATAATATGATAAATTAGTAATTCATAAATTTGTTGACATTTATAATGTCATTTTTTTGTGGTTAAATGCATCATCTTTATAGTTCGTAAGTTCTTCACAACATAAGAGAATCATTGAACTTTGTTTTTGAAATTTTCAATCAACTACTTATTGTTTAGCGAATCAAGAATCCGTCTTAGACAAGTTCGCGTTACTGTCATCTTACTTCCGCAAGTACGAAGCATTCCCAAATCCAAAGTGTGGAAGCGTGCTTTTAGAGCAGGAACGTCACCTTATGTAGGAGTTTCCTACAACTGAGACTTGACACATAATCTACGACAAATCAAAGAACATTTAAAATTGTTGTAAATGGGAGGATAGAATAACATAACTCATTACTATTCATGCCCATGGTTCAAAATTAATTAGAAAATGATTTAATTTTATTGAGACATTTTTTTTTCCATTGTCTCGCTCTATTCCATTTCGTCTCGGTCGATACGTGCCGTTCCATCAGCTTACCGAGACAATGAGGCGAAACTAAACCTTGTTCATGCCATATGACATTTTTTTTACAAACAATGCTAACCATCCGAGAAATAATTTATTTTTTCCAATCATTCACCTCCCTTTCTTCAGCTGCCCAAGTTTTAGCTCTTATGGAAAACTTAAAATTGTAGACTGATACAACTTTTATGCTATGACCATCCAAGGATTGTCAAACATTTAGAAAGTCCAGATTGGCAATAACGTATACCTCATGTTAAAAACACATCTCGTATTATCTAAATTTTTTTTTATGGGTTTTTGGAGGTTTTGTGATTTGGGAGGTTGGACTTGAAACAGATTTTGGCCCTTCAAAGAAATTGTTTATTTTCAGTTTTACATGATTAGAAACACTTAACCAACCAAAATTGTGCATTTTTTAGTAAAACAAGTGCATTGCCAGACCAGTTTTTAACTGCATTTATTAAAAAGCTATGGAGAACAAAAAAGCAAGAGAAATCAACCTGATAAAAGCCTTCATATTGTTATAAATAGATCTGCCCTCGCCAACTGCAGCAACTATCGTACTGAAATTATCATCCGCTAACACCATGTCAGAGGCTTCCTTGGCAACCTGGAAAGGAGAAGATGCAGTAATGTTTTAAGGAAGAAATTATAACAAAAGGACAGCAAAATGACTATAAAGTCGTTAATGTTAGAATAGGATAGTAAAAAATGGGTTACAAATAGTCATGTATTTTTCAAATTTAGCAAATTATATTAAAAAAAAAGCATTAAAAAAGCAATGCAGCATGCATATACAAGTGAGATAACATGGTCATGCACCCAAGTGTGCTGCATGTGCACTCACATACACAACTATATTCGGAATAAATAACACAATACATAAACACACAAGCAATTGGGTGAGACCTGCCTGAATGGTCATCACGTGTGTTTTGCATTTAGCAAATTATATAAAATACACCAAAAGCATTAAAAAAGCAATGCAGTATGCATACACATGAGATTACATGGTCACGCACTCACATAGGCAACTATATCAAAATAAATAATAGAATATACATACAAATAAAGATAAGTAATTGGGTGGTTCCTGGCTGAATCTCATGCCAAAATGCAGGTTAACTGAGGAAATTTTCCCCAAGATGTATCCCAATTATCAATACTCATTGAGTTGCAATTGCAAACCATCATAAGAAACAAGAATACAAATAAGATAGAAGGACCCCATGCAGTATGGACAGCTATCATCATATATTATGACTGAAAGTTTGTAGCAGTTCAAGAAGACCATAAGGTATGAAACCCTGTGTAGCACAATACTTTATGTGAATCCAGACAGAATCAGGTACAAATTTTTTCAAGAGTAGGAAGTCCACATCAATGCACTAAATAAACAATAACCACATCATTGAGGAGATTCCACCACACAACAATGAAAAGTAAAACGGACATACCTCAGTTCCAGCAATGCCCATCGCAATTCCAATATCGGCCAATTTCAAAGCAGGGGCATCATTCACCCCATCACCAGTCATTGCAACCACCTCGCCATCTTCCTTGAGCAACCTCACTATCTCTTGTTTATGCCTTGGTTCAGCCCTAGAGAAGAGAAGCCCACCACTTTGCCTTAAATGGTTTTTCTGATCGAGAAGATCCATAAAATCTCTTCCTGTTAAGCTTTTTGAACGAATGTCTTCTTTGGGTCCAAATACACCTATTTCACGGCAAATTGCTTCAGCTGTATTCTTGTTATCGCCTGTAATAACCATAACACGGATGCCAGCTGCTCTGCAGTCCTCAATTGCTTTGTGAACCTCTTCTCGAGGAGGATCCTTAGATGATTTGGAGTTTAGATGAACATGGTTAGTTCATCCAAATTTATAGATAATTAGAGAGAACACAATCGAACAGGAGAAGGGAAAGTGTAAAGTTGCAAAATGAAAATTACAATAGAGCATGTATACTCACCCTCAGTCCAACCATGCCAGCAAAAATGAGATCACTCTCAATGTTTGGGTAATTGGCTGGATTAAGTAAAAGGTCATGAGCTGGATGATCTTCATCACCATTATATGTTGCAAATTCAGAGAGTTCGTCCTTGTATGCAAAACCCAAACAGCGTAATGCAATCGTGGACATTTCACGAAGAGCTTGTAAAATAACGTTTCTCGAACTTTGATCCAATTTTACTACAGAACCATCAAGCAACTGAACATATGCACTTCTCTCCAGTAAATTCTCTACCGCACCCTGTCACAATGCAGCAATTATCCTTAGACATCTGGAAGGCCTTTCCAACTACAAAGAGCTCAATAATGGGCAACAAATCCAGAGAGTTCTGAAGAGTGGTGTATAATTAACTCCAACTTAATGTTAAAGATAAATCTTAAACAGATAGAAAGTATATTCGCTTATGAAGAAAAGACAACAGTTGGTTATATAAACATTATGGACCATTTAATAAGAGCATCATTGCAGGTAACAGAGTTGGGGCAAAGTACCCTACACCTTCACCATCACTCTTTACATGTGTTTTTACAATCTTACCGTTCACAACATTCATTCATGCATTTTTTTTTTTTTTGATAACTTTCATTCATGCATTTTTAGAACCCTAATCCTTTTTTTTTTTACATTTTTTTTTATAAGTTATCCTTTTTTTTACATCAAAACCAATTTGACCACTTATGTACAATTTAATCCTTCACATCCTTCTCAATGCGTTTTTCCCTGGTAAGTGTGGCACCATGTCTCATTGTTCCATTGAAAAATAAATGAAGCACGATGCAAAGATATCCCAGAAGTAAAAAAACAGCAGTTTCTGCTACGTGATTTTCTTTACAAATAACTAAAAATAGCCCCATACAACTAAGTCTCAAAAGGAGAGAAACAGTATACCTTCACCAGTAATGCATTTCTTCCTGACTCTGTCTTCACAATAACTCCCATGGACTTCCGATCTCGGTCAAACTCCAGAGTTGCAATCCGATGTTCAATGGCATTCCATTGTTGACAACAACCTTACGTAACAAAACAAAATAGAAAGTGGAATATGTAAATATCCATGTAAAAATGTCAAAGGAAAGATAAAAAAAAAAGTCTCGTATACAATATTTCTACATACGTAGGACATCAGCAGAGCCCGAAAATGAACTATCAAAGCCTATAGGAAGCCCCATTTTCTCAACTAAAACCTGAAAAGAGAAAGAAGCAGATATCAGAGAGAAACTTCAACTACATTAACATTCCTTAACATTAATGAGATGATGAACAGCTGTTCCCAAGCCCTAACGAAGGAGGAGGATACTTTAGAATCATATCCATGTAAAATTTTGCCATATCCTATTATGAACCCTGATCCATTCTTGAGATGGAACTGAAGGGAGGGGAGTATGATTAATGCAGCTGAGCCCATATAGTTGGGATAAGGCTCACGATGATGATGGTGATGAACAGCCCAAGTACATTAATGAAAGAACCAGTGCGTAGCAACCCTACTTCCAAGAAGAAAAAAGTCATATGTGTGCAGCCACTGTTGCAACAATTTATTGGGAATACATAAGATAAAGCAGAGAAACTGTTGTTGGCCAGGTTGTTCGTAGGAAGTTTCCCCAATGGTATGCTAGAAGAATGGTTCCTATGCTATTCTAATTTTCATTAAAAGCTGCCAACTGGGGCTTATAGACTGTGTCCCCTCTTACTCCAAAAACCACATAACCAAAATTGTTTTCCTCGGATAATTAAACGAATTTCCCCTTGAATTGTATCTCACCTTCCGGTTTCATCAACAGATCATATTTCTCAAAATCAAATATAAGGACACCATTTCTGATCAGAATAAATAGAAATGAAGAAAAAGGAGGTATAGAGGTCACACCTTCAGTGCTGCCTCAGTGGGCATTCCATTAACAACAAACTGATGCCCTGAGTGTGCAACACCCGCATCATTGCAAACAGCAGCGATCTTCGCGATCATTTGAAGATTTGCATCCATTCTACCAGTGGGCCAATCATGTATCCTTCCATCAAAAGGACTATACGTGGTTCCATCCACTTTGAATGTCCGGATTGTATCTGGCCCAGGTCCCATCGCCACAAGCTTCGCCACTGCCATCTGATTGGTAGTCAGTGTACCTGTTTTATCAGAACAAATCACTGTTGTACAACCCAGAGTCTCAACGCTTGGCAACTTCCGCACGAGCGCATTCTTCTGAGCCATCTTACGTGTACCAAGTGCCAAGCAGGTTGTGATTACTGCTGGTAAACCCTCTGGAATGGCGGCCACCGCTAACGCTACTGCAATCTCAAAGTAGTATGTGCACTTCTCAAAAGAGAACTTAAAATTCGTCGGCCACCCATCCACGTAATCCCAGGTAAAGAAGTACTTTACGTTGATGAGCCACACCAGTGCACAGATCACTCCGATTATGGCTGTGAGGACCTCTCCGAATTCATTCAGCTTCTTCTTCAATGGGGAATCTTCTTCGTTCTGTGAAGCTTCATGAATCTGAGATTGCACCTTCCCGATCTCCGTGTTCATACCCGTCTGGGTGACCAAGCAGAGGCAGTTTCCATTCACAACTGTTGTCCCTGCGAAAACCATACATTTCTTCCCTTGAATGTCCATGTCTCCTGGAACGACCTTGTTGGTCTTGTTAACTGCTTCACTCTCTCCCGTCAACGAACACTGTTCAACCCTGACAGTAGAGCTTATGAGACTCAAAACCCGCATATCAGCGGGGATTTTGTCACCCACCCTGAGCTCAACAATATCACCTGGGACGAGCTCCCTCGCAGGAAGATTGGTAATACGTTTCCCTTCCCGTATCACCGTGGCATGCTCGGATTGGATTTCCTTCAAAGCTTCTAGGGCTTTCTCCGCGTTGTTCTCCTGCCAGACTCCAACAATGGCGTTCACAATCAAGATCAGGAAAATCACGAGAGGCTCCACGAACGCTGTGATTCCCATCTCGCCCCCTTCGTCCCCATCGTACCAAGCGAGGACAAAGGAAATAACAGCGGCAACGAGTAGAATCCGCACTAGAGTGTCACTGAACTGTTCGAGAATCAGACTCCAGATAGATGGGCCCTCGTGCTTCTCCAACTCATTCCAACCGTAGATCTGGCGCTCTTTCTCGACTTCTTCAGATGTCAAACCGAATTCTCTGGTCACCTTGTACTTCGCCATACAATCTTGAACATCTTTAGCCCACGCCGGGAAGGTGTCCTGGTCGGACGGTTTTGATCCAGTACTACCTTGTTTCCCATAATCTTGCCCTCCTTTACCCATCAAGATTCGGCAAAACAGAACTCGAGCACAATAATTGAACAACAAACAACAAAAAAGGACGAATCTTTCCGGTGAATTTCGCTAGAAATCGATGAATTCCAACAGAGGAATCTGAAAATCTACCGATCCAAAAACGCAGAAATGAAACCCTAACTAAGAAACAAATCTGACATTCCAGAATTATAAAAGAAATCAAATTCCAATCCAAGAGAACCCGAAAGAACGGGTCGGCAGAGTAAGAGAAGAAGACCTGTCGATGAAGGAAGAGCAGATTTGATTTTAGGTTTGGATTTAGCAGATCTGCAGAGCGTCCTTGCTGCTTAGAGAGGCCCTGCTGATCGTTCTTTCTCTCTCTCGCACACACACACTAAAGTGAAGGGCTCCTCTCTCAGTCGCTTAAAAGACCATGTATCGTCCTCATCGAGAAACGTGACTCGTCTCTCCCTAATAGCTACTGAGCTCAAAAGCGAATCAAGTAACAACCAAGAAATTTCATGGATTTAATTTATTATTGATTTTTTGTATAAGTTCCTTGGGGTATAACAGAACAGCAGAGTCCGTTTGCTGCCAAAGCAAGGTTTTTATACGTGGCGGCTGATCACCTGTTGGATCGACTACTTCGTCCACCCCACCTGACCAATAACCTTCTACCATGTGGCAAAAGTCCTTCTTTGGATTCTCCTTGGATTGATTGAGTAAAACTTTGATGACAACGTGCAATATGTGCCACGAGGCACACTCTTATAGGACTCTGACCGTAGGGATGTTTTTCCAATCCCTAGGTGGACCTACAAACCAAAAATCAACTTGATTAGTGCTTTCAAACCTTTGGATCTTTGTACCTCAAATAATGGTCAATAATGCTCAAATTAGCACGGTCAAAATAAACCCATAAAAATAAATCCAATCCAACGCTTAGAAATCACTAATTAGGCTGAATTTTGGTTAGTAGGTCCACCTGGGGAGTGGCCAAAACATCCATAAGGTCAGTGAACTCCAAGAGTGAACCAAAAATCAGCTTCCAATCCAACACATAGAAATCAATAATCATGCTGATTTTTGGTTGTAGGTCCACCTAGGAATTGGCCAAACATCCATACGGTCAGAGTCATCTAATAGTGTGCCACGTGACTGATATTGCACGCTGTCATCGGCCTCGTTGGCTGTCATCAAAGTGTTACTCTAGCTTCTTAATAAGGTACAAAGTCTGTTGTGACAACCCAGAAAACAAAACCTCGTTGCATAGACTGCATACCGTTCAATTATTATGATTGCCATACAATAAGAGGTGATATTAAATGGTGTATGGAACTGGTAGGAAATTTCGCAGTTTTATTCTGTTCCCGTGAAGAAGTCGCTTTCCGTGGCTATGCTTCTTGTGTTTTTTTTGGAAGAAAGACTGCGTACAAGCTGATCAATTGATGCCCGGTGCTGTCTTTACTTTTTGTTTATGTTGGTGTGGGGTCCATGTTCTTATAGGTAAAATACTGTAGATCTAGAATGGTTAATGTTGACAGCAGTATATCCGGTATTGGGTCATGCGGCCATTTATCGGATGGCGTAGAAGGGGAAGTCGTATCATTCTAGAAGGATAAGTTTATCAAAAAAGAATTTTTTCTTTTTTTTTTCCTCTTAAAACTTAATTTTTGTTTTCATTTGTCCTTCTGCTATTTAAACTGTTAAAAAACCATGGTTTTAGAAATAGTTATTTGTGAAAAAAAATCGTACAGGTCAACTTATATGATTACGTTCATAATTACTATTTGAATGAAATTATTTTTATATTTACACATCATATTTTCTAAATAATTGAAGGGCCTGTTTGATTGCCAAGTAAGAAAATTGCATTTTCTTTGGGAAAACACATCTGTCCATTGTTAGATAGCCATTTTAAATCTTTATAATTTTTCCTACTAAGCATGGAATGCATTTCCCATCCAAATAAGCGAGAATTCATTTCCACCTGAAAATATGCTTTTATTTTTTCACATGATTGAAATATGTGTTCTTAGTTGCAATCAATCAACTATTTCTTAGATAGATTTTCTCTGGAGAATTTTCTGTGCAATCAAACACCCCCTAGATAACAAATTGACAAATGGGAATTAAAAGTAAGTTTTGATTGAGAAAAAAAAAAGACTTAGGACGTGTTTGATTGCACAGAAAATTTTCTTGAGAAAAATACATCTAAGAAATGACTTAAATGGCGATTGATTGCAACTAAAAATACATATTTCAATTATGTGAGAAAATAAAAATATATTTTCAGGTAAAAATGAATCCTCACCTATCTGGATAGGAAATGGATTCCGGGCTAAGTAGGAAAATTTATCCAGATTTAAATGGTTTGGTAGGAAAAATTATACAAATTTAAAATGGCTATCTAACAAGGGACGATTGTGTTTTTCCAAGGAAAATGAAAATTTTCCATTTGGCAATCAAATACGCCCTTACTGACTATTATTTGTGTAAAGACTATTCTCACCAGTAATATTTTCACTCCTTTATCTTTAGTTATTTGATTTCATAAAGTTATCCTTTTTACTAATTTTCTCAAATAATTTTGATTGGATATCTCGTAGGACAGCTCCTCTCAGTCATGTCGCCAAAGCACCCCTCGTGTCTCATTTTAATTTGATAAAGTGCACGTGCCCCTACAAGCAAGAGAGGCAATTGGCATCCAATTAAAAGCCATTGCATTGTGAGTTGTGAGGGGCCTATCCGGTTGGATCACATCAAACAGAAAAAATTATATGATACAAAATTATCAAAATGTTGATACATGAATCCCTCAAAATGTCACTTCGCATGCTCTTTTTAACCCTACTGATGTAAAGATTATTTGGTTCACATTTTTGGTGGACCCTATACACCAAAAAACAATGGGATTGGTGATTTCTAGCCATTGGATTTTAGCACATTTTCATCATAGGCTTTGGAACCAACCCTTATACCTGCTCATGAAAGGAAGACGTCACCTACAAATGTAGGTAGTTAGCAAATCACTGTCGGAACACGTCTTTTTGAAATAAAAATAAAAAAAAACCTTGATTTTTGAACAACATTTAAAAATAAGTCGTTTTCAAAATATCACCAATATGCAATCATCCAAACTTTTAGAATTTTCAAAAAAGTCTTCTGAATAAAAATTATTCATGTTTTAAAAATTAGAGAATATTTTTTTTTATAATATGTTACCAATTTGTATTTGTAAAAGTATTTATAAAAATATTAAAAGATTCATACACCTTTGGAGACCTTGATAAATGAAAATTTTATTTTAGAAATTATGAGTGTTGCTTATATTAATAGACTTACGGGGAGTTTGGCAACACGAAAAAAGTAAATTACTGACTTTTATAAACCAAAAAGTAAAAAAGTTAGTTTGGATGTGTACCATATTTTCAATTTTGAAAGTTAAAAACTAACTTAAATCTGATTATAAATTTTTTAGCTTTTAACTTATAAGAGAAATTACTTCTCAAAAATTAAAATGCCTCCCAACGCTTTTAATTTTTATGACTTTTTTGGAGGTAAAAAAATCAACTACTAACTTCTACAACAAGTAGAAGTACTTTTAGGCCGTGTTTGATTACCAAGTGGGAAAATTGCATTTTTCTTAGGAAAACACAACTGTCCATTGTTAGATAGCCAGTATAATTTTCCCTAACAATCCATTTAAATCTAGATAATTTTTCCTACTAATCCCGGAATTCATTTCCTATCCAGATAGGTGAGAATTCATTTCCACCTGAAAATACACATTTATTTTCTCACATGATTGAAATATGTGTTTTAAGTTGCAATCGATTAGCCATTTAAGGCATATCCCAGGTGTATTTTCTCGGAAAAATTTTCCGTGCAATCAAACATGGCCTTCTTGTTCCCAAACACCCCCTTTAAAAAGGAAGCATCATTATATTAATAGACTTAGTAGAATCATCAAATAGTTATGGTACAATTATACTTATATTACTACCTGTTTATGTTACATCACGGATATGTATGCACATATATGTACAACTTTTTAATATAGTTTTGAACTAAAAAGTATTAAACCCAAAGTCTTCACTGATTGATCTTTTGACGTTCTCGTCTTTTTAACCTTTTTTTTTTTTACTGCACGTTTTTAAACCTAAATCATTTTAAACTCACATTTTTCAGTAAATAAAGTTGTCCCTTCACAATTCTACACTGTTTGAACCAGGAGCGTGGTAGGTAGTTCACACATGGAGACAAAGCCCAGTTATTGATCATCACTATTGAGGTTGGCAATCACCATTGAAGATGATGTCATCATTGATCATCACCATCGGTCAAAAGGTCCAAAGGTTTGCAATCACTAATCAGACTGATTTTTGGTTTGTAGGTCCACCTTAGGATTGGCCAAACATCTATACGGTCAGAGTCCTCTAAGAGTGTGCCATGTGGCTCATATTGATATGATGTCATTGAACTCCACGACAGCTTGATGTTATCACAGTTTTACCATGGTTTGAAAAAAGCCATTAAAAATGATTCGGACTTCCCCTTACGTTATGTACTGTTAAAATGCTTAAAAAATAATGACTATTATTTTTTGAAAAATCTTGTGAAAAGTAATGGCCGTTCTTTTCTGTTTTTTTTTTTCCGTTATTAAATTTGAATTTCAGTGCCGTTTTTTCCATTCTTTTCCCGTTATTTTCCGTTTTTGACCCTGAGCGTTGCAATTTGTTCTGCTTAGCGTGTTTAAGGCTGCACAAGAGGGTGTGGAGCATCTTTGGCAAACGGTCAACAATTTCAAGTGAGCCCCACGAAACTATTACTTTTCTCATGAGAACGCTTGTGATCTTCTCAATATTCCCCTGTGGCGTTTGACCTATATACCTTGCTCCACTTAGTGGACAAACATGAGTTTCCATCACCATGGATGCCAACTTGCAACGGCGCCAAGGAATTTAATACAGGACCCTGATGTCATAAGCACAACCCTCCCGTTCTCCTTTTATTACAATACGACCTTACTCTCAACCCTTGGATTTGGGTCATACACCTTTCCGACCGAATCCAAGGGCTGACATTTAGGGGGATATAATATTATTGGCAGTGGATAATTTCCAGCACAAAGTGTGTCTGGTGGGTAGTGGGAACCCAATAGGGTTCCACAAAGTATGATGTGGACAACCCGCAATCTAGCCAATCCACGCAAAGAAAATGCCTGGGTGAGAAGAAAATATTCGCTGTGCCCAGGGACATCAAAATCCGAAGTCTCCCCCTCCCAAAAATGCCATGTGGAGGGTACACTGACCTTATGGATGTTGGGTCGACTTCTTGGTGGACCTACATACGAAATATCAGATTGATTGATGATTTCTAACGGTTATAGTAGAGTTAAAAAACAATGATCAAATCCAACGGTTAGAAATTATGCTATTAAAATGCTAAATCCAACCGATAGAAATATTTGTAAGTGGATGTAGTCTCCTGGGTGTTCAAAAGCCCGTGATTGTGCGATGTATTTGTGGCGTGTGCGGATTGGTTCGGCCGTCACATATACGAGGAGACAAAAAAGAAGACGACAAGTATAGTTGACAATGCTTCTTTTAGCCCCACTCCCAATTCCAATAATATAAAATGTTTATTCCCCATAAAAGTAATAAAAAATAAACAAATAAAAATAAAAAAACTAGAATTTGGCCCAAACCCCTCAATGTGTAACGGATTATTGGGTTGTACGTAGCATAGGTTCCAAGCATATACTTGGCACATGACTTCGATCTCAATTGTTCATAACTCTAGCGACCTAAAGTCTACAACCACAATTGAGGTAGGCATGAACCCACTCACGTGCTCCAGCTTACGCACCCACTCCATCGGGTGCTTGTCAACTTCGGCAATTCATCAAGAACAGTGGAGGGTGATTTAAATCATGGTTTAAAGAACGGCTGTTATAACGAAATAATGGCGGATTCGGACCTCATCCGATATGTTATGTACCGTTTTTATTTCTGTTATTTTCCCTTTTTTTGTTTTTTTTGTTTTTTTTGGTCCCTGTGCGTTACAATCCATTAACTATAACCAAAAAACGATAACGCCCCCAGTCTGTTATACCATTATATCAGCCCCTTTTAAACCTTGATTTAAATTACCAAAACAATTTCAAATATTGACTGGTCACAATAAAGTGGACCGTGGGCTGGATTGCAAGAGGTAGAATGTGTTGCTTGCATTGCTACCATTCATCCATCTCTAGTGTACCAAGCGTGGACGGATTTTTTCACGACATCCTAAGGCCGTGTGATTGCCTCGAGATCCGTTCACGCACGTCATGAATGCACTTCTCTGTGGCCCGAACTAGCAAAAATATTCTTTGAAGATCTCTCCCTTCGTATCCCTTGAAATCTTTTCAGATCTTTTTATAAATAACCTCTTCTCCCTGCCACATATCAAGAGGAAGAGGTTAAGTGTGGAAGAAGTTTTCTCATGGTTTTGCTATGGTGCTCCTCGGGAAGTAGTTGGTGTGCTACTTTTATGCACGTACTTAAAAAAAAGTAAAAACCATAACTAAATAATCTTTCTTTGTGTTAGGATGCATTTTGCACTCCAGTGCAAATGAGTGAGTAGCAATGCACCCACTTGCCATGGTTTTTGGGCGGCATTTGCTTGCATCAATTTTGTTAACGAGTTTGCAAGGGCTTGACAATCACTTGCACGCCAGCTCATTTGACGCCCCGAACCAATCACATGCATTCCAAAATTGTGGTAAGTGAGTGCATTAGCATCCTAGTGCAGTGGACCAAGCAGGGCCTTACTGCTAGTTCAGATCATTCGATGAGGTTGATCTTCGTACTAATAACTCTACTAAGTTAGGCATTTTCGAACTAATTAACCTAAGGACACAAGCTCCCATGACTGGCATTTTATGTCAGGTTCAACAGACAAGCCTTGTTGGGTATAGATTCCGAGAATCCATCGGTGGCTTGTTTGGGCAAAAAGTGAATGCCAGCTCAGCACTATCACAACCGTTGCATTCTCGGAATCCTCGTTGCCTGTCCCGTGAGCCTGTCATAAAGTTCTTTGTAATTTGATGCTTAGGATGGAACATAAAAAATGATGATTGGCTTTTCTATATAAGTGGCAGTTTATAGTATGGTTTTACGGTTACGCCCCAAGTCAGTCCCCGTTAAAACTGTTTAAACACGTTTTAATGTTTTTGAATTTATCGGCCGCCGTTAAATTGTGAAAAAAATGGCTGTTAAATCAGTTTAATTTTCGTTAAATTCTATTTTTTTTATTTTTAAATTTTAAATTTCAAAATTTGAATTTCAGTGCCATTTTTTTCAGTTAAAATTGTTAAAATCCGTTTAATTCCATTTTTTTTTTCTATTTTTGCCCATGGCCATTTCAATCCGTTTTAACGGTCGTTTAAACGGTAACACCCCCAGTTTGTTTAACGGTTAAAACGGCCTCCTTTAAACCTTGGTTTATACAACCCCTCTCTCTCTCTCTCTCTCATCACATCTCTCTTCCTTCAACACTAAGACACACATATGATACATTTCGTGAAAGCGAAGTATAGTTCAGAAAAGGGGGTAGTCAATATGGAGAAATTTCAGAGAAAGTACTAAAGAGAAAAACCATGTATTAATTATGCGAAAGAACTTTAGCTTTTGGCTTTGAAAGCTATAAGTAGTTCGATCAGCAGAAGGGATAGTCAATATGGAGAAATTTCAGAGCAAATTCTTACACATTAAAGAAAGAAAAAACACAAGTATTCCAAAGAACTTTAGCTTTTGGCTTTGATGGGTCGACAGTATTATCGGGATGAAGCCACCTTTGCCTTTTACTTGGTTTCTTAACCAAGCAATCATTTAAAGCGGGAACCTTCCTTCATCTTTTTCAGTAAGAAACCTTACTTCATCTACCGTATGTACTCTTTTCCAAACTCACTACGTACCCTACTTGATCATCCTGATGGGGTGTGATCGAGGATGACAACTCGAATACTTTATTATTATCGTCTCTCTCTCTCTTTCGCTTTTTCTTTATCTCTTTCTACTTTTTCTTTCTTGTCGATCTATATAATTAACCAGCAAAAACATGACCGTTTTGTCACCATGCTGTTAAGATCATGTTTCCTCCTTGGACGTACCACAAGGCCGTTTAAGTCAAGGTCAGTCAATTGTGAGGAAAAGTATGCAAGAAAAAAGAGCAAAAACAAGACCGTATGTTTTGTCACGACATAAGGCTGTTTAAGTCAAGGTCAGTCAATTGAGAAGAAAAGTATACAAGAAAAAATGATCACGTGGCTTGACAAATGTTCTCCCACTATAATTCCCAGGTCAAAAGTTAATCCAAAACTTGGATTATCATCCATTCCTGGGTCAAAAGTGAATTCAGAACTTGGATATTATCATCGATTATCAAATCAGTATGATTCTGTGAAATGATAAAATGTCCACGGAAAATCTATAGATCGGATGGTTACAATTATTTGGAATCTCCTTTGTGGGTCTCATCAAATGGCACACATTTAGGCCCACTGAGTACCTCATTAATCTTTTGTCCACGTACACCGATTAATTGTGAACCCGCCTCCTTAAAAAATTAGCCTGATTTGTGATTCCTAGCCATTGGTTTTGAGTTTCTTTATTTTTTATATCATGGGTCAAGACCCAATGCTTTTCACCAGTGGACTTGGGTTTGTTGATAAAGCTCATAATGAAGAAAATACCCAAATCCAACAAACAGGAATCACTGATCAGGCTGTTTTTCTGACACGTAGGTTCACCAGGTAAATTTGCCAGACGCAGGGGGGAACATTCTCTATACATGATATGGTTTGATGCCACGTGGCACATTTTTGTGTCCATTGATCCATTAGAGTCCAAAACCAAATATAAGGGAAAAACTGCTCCTTTTGTTTCACAAAAATCATTATTTTTTTTTAAAATTTGGATTTTCTTGCATTTGTTTGGCGGAAAACTATATTTCAAGATAAGATCTTGATAGCTCAGGCTCCAGGGAGGGACCGGTCTTTTTTGACCGGCTCCCGTTACAGAACACAATATGAGCCACGTGGCACTCTTAGAGTACTATGACCATATGGATGTCTGGCCAATCCCTAGTTGGACGTAAAAACCAAAAATCAGCCTGATTAGTGATTTCTAGGTATTGGATTGGACTTATTTTCATGGGTTGATCGCAACTGTGTGAATTTGAGCAGCATTTGAGGTACAAAGATATATCCAAAGGTTTGAAATCACTAATCAGGTTGATTTTTGGTTTGTAGGTCTAGGTCTACCTAGGGATTGGCCAAACATCCATTCGGTCAGAGTCCTCGAGGCTCATATTGTGTCCTGTAACGGGATGGAGCCGTTAAAAAAAGGCCGGTCCCTGGAGCCTGAGCCATCAAGATTTTATCTTGAAAGATAGTTTTCCGCGAAACAAATGCAAGAAAATCCAAATTTTGAAAAAAAAAGAAAAAAAATTGATTCTTGTGAAACAAATGGAGCAGTTTCTCCCTTACCACACATGTCATGTAGTAGCCCACAGATGATCTTACATGTCAGGTGGGCCCGTCATATTAGATATGCTACATATCAAGGACACACATAGTAGGTAGGCCGTACATATATACCTAGTAGCTAGGTCCTATCCTACATATCAAGTGACCCACATATTAGGTTAGCCAAGTATCAAAGACCAAACGGTGAGACTAAATTTTAAGAAAAAAAAAAACTTTTCTGTACATCCAAATAGCTCGTTTAACAACTTCTTGATGAAGATTTTCTCAAATTGCTCTAGGGGTAGTTGCTAAAATCCAAATCAAATGTGACAGCCTTCTTGCCACTGCGGTACTCAAAAGACTTGGTTCATCAAGGTTAATATCACTTAATCACACTACATGGAACACTTAATGGGTACTTCGATTTTGCATCCAATATATGATCCAATGCTCGGTAGGAACATCGACGGTGACAAGCACCCAACATTCCATGGATTAAACATCGACCATTGATCATCAGTACCATATCCAACCAACGGATCCGATGGGCTTGCCAAAATTTCTGAAAGCCCATCCTACGCGTCGTCCTGTTTCCTTCTTCTCACAATCACAAGCAGCGACTAGTTGGAATGTATGAGAAAAAACATGTAAAGAAGACGGAAGATGATGGAAATGGAAAATAGATAATGGACTCGGCTCGATAGAGGTTGGTGGTCGTTGGGATTTGGACCATACATTGTGGATGTGGACTAGTGGTTCATTAGTGGGCTACCCTTTGAGTGGGCCAAAGACTGAAGTCATGAAATCAATGACTCTAATCGTAATTATCAAGTTTGATAAATCATTAAACCGATATGAATTCCAAGGTTTAAAGGAGGCCGGTTTAACGGTTAAATGGACTGGGGGCGTTACCGTTTAAACCGTTTAAACGGATTGAAACGGTCAAGGGGAAAAATAGAAAAAACCAGGAAAAAATGGAATTAAACGGATTTTAACGGAAAAAGTGGCGCTGAAATTCAAATTTTGAAATTTGAAAATTAAAAAAAAACTGAATTTAACGGATTTTAACAGAATTAAACGGTTTTAACGGCCATTTTTTTTACAAATTTTTTTTGAAATTAAACGGCTGTTTAAACGATTTTAACGGCCGTTAAAGCAAAAAAACGGCCGTTTTTTTCAAGACTGATAAAACGGGTTTAAACAGTTTAAACGGAAACGGGCTTGGAGTGTTACAGTTTAAACCATTTAAACGGCCGTTTTTAAAACCATGATGAATTCTATTCAAATTTCTCACGTGGGGTTATTTCTCTGTATTGCACCAAACATCTGTGTCCACGGTCAAAAATAAATAGGACGAGCAACCTGCAAATTGGTAATTATGAGCGTAATCATCCACGCATGGACATGGGCTGGGTTCGGGCTGGGCCATGGTCATTCAGGCTCTGCCTGACATGGTAAACCGATCACCTAATTGGGTCTTAGCGCAAGACGAGCTTAAAATTCTGGGCCTTGCCCAACTCAATATATATATTCAGATGGGGCTAGGCCTAAGGCAGGCCTGATTCATTTTCTGTGATCGGATATCTAGGTCCAGGTCCAGGTTCATCATTAGGCTAAGGTTTGCTATCCAAGCCCAGCCCATGGTAGGTATGCCCATTGAGGAAACTTTGTCAAAAGGGCAAATTTTTGCAGACTTCATTTTTTTTTTCATTTTCTTGCACATATATAGGAGTGTCAATGGATAGTGGAAGTATCCAAAATTAATAATTGGAATTTGTCCAACAATTTTGGATTCAGATAATTTTTGATATTCGAACAATTTTTAGATACAGATTCTGATATTGATATATCCGCTTCGATAATATCCGATCTGCTATGGTGCTAATGGAAATACCCCATAGGGTTTCCTTTACCGTATATTATTCAAATCCGATCTACTTATCAGACGAATCGGATATTAATGGACCTTCGATAAATTAATCATATTCGAATTCAAATATTGGTTCAATATATTGTTAGATTTCAAATCGAATTTGTATGTTTGATGTTTTATTTTATAATTTTTTGGATTTGAATTCGGATATGTTCATAATATTTGACTCGAATAATATAAGTTGACAGCCCTACTCAGATAACCCCATTATTTGAAAACACTATTCCCCCTAAGTCTAATGACAGGCAAATGTATCCCTTTTGAATTAAAATGGTTCCATGGCGTACTCTTTTGTGACATGAACGTGGTACACATGAATAATTATTTGAATGGTCCAAAATTAATCAATTTGGACTGTGCAAATGTATGGTTCGCGTTGCAAGCGTCCAATTTCAGATTTGTGTCAAATCCAAATGGGGCTTAGCATTTGAAGAGGGAAAAACTAGTATGCAAATGGTTGCATATACGGTTCGAGTATGCAAATGTGGTTAGAAGGTGACACGTAACAATCAAATCCCTGTTAATTCAATGTTTCCGCAACCACTCTCCTTAACCGGGGGTTTGGTTATTACGCGCCCGTTGCTTTCTGGCTGTATTTTTTGCATACTCCAAAATGTTGACCAAACGTGGACATGAACATGTCTATGAAATCAATTTCACAATCAAAGAGAGAGAGAGAGAGAGAGAGAGAGAGAGAGAGAGAGAGAGAGAGAGAGAGGATCATTTGCATGTGCATGTATCATAACTAGTAGTATAGTACCTACACAGGTTCATTTCTTATGTACTGGTCATATCATATCAGCTCGCTGGATTCCAAACATGATAAACGAGTCCGGTTTAGGTCTCTCGAACGTCTTTGTCACAAACAGCTTACATATGAACGTCTATCTGAGCCCTGTGGCACACTCTAAGAGACCACTGATCGTATGGATGTTTGGCCCACCCATAGGTGGACTATCAGACTGATCAGCATGATTGTGGATTTTAGTCTTTTTCATGCATGGGTTGATGTTCAATCGGGTGAGTGATATGATTCAAGTATTATTTAGGTACCCCTACTCGTACCCGAACAAGAACCGACCCATTGACAGGTATGTTGGATTAGATCTGGTTTGGATTGGATTGGATTGGGATCGGGATCAATCCGGCCGGATGGATCTGATAAAAACAAATGTTAGGTTCCGATTCGATCCAGTCAGATATGATTTTCAATAATAGGATCCAGACCTGATTTGATAACAGTTTGTGAATCCCGGACCCGAACTGATAACACTTTGTGAACCCCGGACTTTATATTATCCAATCCGACCGCTACGCCTTCACTCGCCAGTCAGGTGGGTTTATGGTTGGCGTTTTTTGAGGTGCGGTCCAGCGTTGTGGTTGATTGATCCGAAATCAAAAACGAAAAAGTTTGATGAAAGGTGACCAAAAACAATAAAAAGAGAAAAATTAAAGAAAAGATATCAGATCGCGTCCTTAACTGATCGGATCAGGGTGGGTTCAAAACTGATCTAATATCTTAATGGATTGCAACTAATTATAGGTCCAGATTCGATCCAATAACACATGAACGTAGGTCCAGCCCCAATATTATCAAATGGAGTTATCGAATTGATCCGATCCATTGACAGCCCTACAGTACATGGAAATGAGTAAAGGGCTGATTTTGGTCATCTTCATGTGGGCCCCATAGAGCCGTGTCAAAATAATACAATGTACCTTAGTACTCCTCTTTCTCTCTCCCTCTCTCCGTTGATAGTTTGTCAAATGAACCTATCTTCATTTAATGCACCAAACCATTTTGGTCCTCTCAGTGGGCCTCACAGAGCCGTGTGAATATTACACCATGTATGCTAACCTTTGGATCTTTGTACCTCAAATAATGGTCAATAATGCTCAAATTTCACACGGTTAAAATCAACCCATGAAAACAATTCCAATCCAACGCCTAGAAATCACTAATCGGGCTGATTTTTGGTTTGTAGGTCCTCGATCGTAATGATTGGCCAAACATCCATACGGTCAGAGTCCTCTAAGAGTGTTCCACGTGGCTCATATTATGCCCTGTCATCGGCCTTGATGACAGGGCCTGTGATCAAAGTTTTATTCCACTAGACCAAGGGGTGGGCTAAACGTCCATGCGGTCAGTGGGCCAAAAAACATGCCCTGCGTAGGGCCACTGGATCGACTGGAGAAAAACCCCGCTGGAGGAAAAAAAATTTCTCTATCATCATTTATACGTGACAAAATCCTTTGACAAAATCTATCACAAAAATTCCCTTGACAAAATCTATTACAAAAATTCTAAACCTACCCACCTAAGAACTGTTAATACGAATGAAAAATCCGGGGCATTTTTGTCGAATTACCAATCTTTTCTTTGGTCTTCAAAAATTACAGTCTTCTTTAAACTTTAAAGTTAAACCACCACGAAACAAAAGAATGGAAGAAAACAGTCATTACCAATGATGCTAAATCATTCCATACTTCACACACCACGAACACCCGAAGAAAAAAAGAAAAAGAATGGAGTTCCCCCTTCTCTCTCTATCTCTGTATCTTTTCTTGCAATCTAAGCTTTGCTTATGATTTAAATCCTCAAACCCATTACAGAGATCTGACACACTGGTAGGAAAAAATGAGTTCCGGCTGCATATCCAGCTGTGTCAAGGACGCCCGTGTCCCTGTTAGAGCGACTTACGTGAACCTCTACAAGTGGCCGGAATCTGACGCCGAGTTTGTGAGATCAGTGAGTGCTAACGTGAACAAGCAGGGGGGTGGGCAGAGTCGGTGCTCTCCGAGAGTGGTGGATAGTATTTCCTGTAGGCAGATGTACTTGAGGAGCTACACGTTTTCGAAGAAGGAAACTGTGCCGGAGAGGACTATGAAGTGTTTGGGAAGAGTTAAAGAGAGGGTGGTTTATAGAAGGAAAAGTAAGGTTGGTGGTGATCGTGTTGGTGTTGGTGGTGGAAGGAAGTGTTCGATGATAACGAAGGTGAAGGAGATATCGTGCGCCGCGTTGATGTCGATCTTTCACAGGCTATTATCTTGCACCACGAGCGTAGACGTGGTTGATCATAGAGATTAAATGTTTTTCTTGCTATATTTATATTTTGAGAGATGTGGTGTTTCTTCTGTGGCTCCTTCTGGCTGCTTTTGTTTCCTTTTTTTCTGTGGTTTAATTTCTTTTTTCTGAGAATTAGATACCCATAATGGGGTGAAATTGGTCTTGTAAATTTGCAGTATTTGGTTTAGAATACTTGTTTAACTTACTTTTCTTTCTATTAGTTGTTCTAAGAAAGAATGGAAATTATAAAGTTATCTTGGTTGATCTAGTTTTCCTGGGTATGTCTCCAAAATGTGTCTGCAACTCATATAGTACAGAGAATAAGAGTTCAGGTGAAAACCATGGCTAGTTGAGAGAGAGAGAGAGAGAGAGTCAGGCAAGGGTAATATCTGTAATTATTGCTGCAGTGAAAGGCATGTAACCAAGAAAAAAGACTGGTCTAATGTTTTTCCCCACCCCTTCAAGGCTATAAGCTAGAACTATGAGATCGAACACTATATGTTCTATTATTTCAAGACATTGATCCAGTCTCTTCAATTCTTGGTCACCTACTGGAGAGTTAGAATGAAATGATAGATCATCTTGATTGGACAACCTTAACTGCCCGATATATTGACTTTGGGTACCCATTGACTTTTAGTCGAATGTTAATTTAGGCTGTTAGAATTAGGCAGTTGGTATATATTTTGGACTCTGCAGGCTCATACCATAGGTTGCCACAGTAGATCCATGATTCAATACTTTGGATGTTCAAATCAAAGCTGCTAAGCTCAGAAATCGATGATGGTTGTAGATCCAAGTTATGTTCATCAATCAAACGCTGGTGGATGTAATTTCCATGCATGCTGATTAAATGAATCTGCACAAGCAAATAGTAGAGAGAATACCCTCATAATAATTTTTCTAAGAGAGGGTTTGATTGCACAGCAAATGGGAAAATATGTCTGATAGGGGTGTTTGATTGCACCCCAGAAAATGTGCCGAGAAAATATGCGCAATTTCCAATTATGTGAGAAGAAAATGAGGGTGTGGATTTTCGTGGAAACCAATTCTCACCTATGTGGAACGGAAATGAATTCCAGACTTGGATGGGAAAATCTCATTTTCTCCGGAAAACCTGGACCATTGGCATTGGGTCTATCCCAGCATGATTGGAGAGTAGAGATTTAGAGACTACTTTAGTCCCTAAGAAACAATCACGTGATTTTCAATATCTTTGCGACAGAAATACGTTATTGGGTTGGTTCCCACCATGGTTTTAAAGGGAATAAAAGTTATATAATGTCATAAACAACAGGTAGGGGGGCGTGCGCTATCATTAAATAACAATAATGCTTCTTATATAAAATTAAAAATAACTGTAAATGACGATCATTATAATGTCATACAGCTTTGTTATATAATTATAACCATTGTTATTTGCTTTCCATTAAATTTATTTATTTATTTTCTAAAATAATTAATGGTTATTATTCTATTAAGACGGTCGATATACCGCCCAATATAGCCGTGTTAAAACAGCTATTAAATTAACCCAAGTTCGTATTGGCCGCATTTGGGTTTTGAGCATAAATTTTGATTCACTTGCCGAACATCAAATTTAAAAAAAAAAAAAGAAATTTCACATCAGTGCAACCCGCAAAAAGACATAAAAAGATCTATCGATGTATGATTTAATTCGCATTTTTTTCTTCTTCTTTCTTTTGCATTTGTGGATGTGTGCAACTTGATTATGGGGTTGATTATTAGCATTCCTCGTAAAATAATATCCTGTTCAAGGATGTCTCCGTCTGGTGGGGCTTGGGCGGAATTCCCAACTGGCGTGAGTCGTCAGTTTCCTGCTTGACTATTATTCAGGGAGAGAGAGGAACTCATGACTAGTCTGGAGAGTAAGAGAAAAAAGAGCAACAAGTTGATTTGTTGGAGGGGGGGGGGGGGGGGGTTTTGGCCCACCAAAAGAGTTAATCATGAACTAACCACCAAAAACATTTGCTAATGGAACCTGCAACATGAGTCTTCTTGGGTTCATCGCAAGGGATAACACATGGGATGCCATTATTAGATAGAGACAGAGAGATACAAACACATGGTAACGTCCAGTGGTCAGGGCCGTCTCGATACAAGGCGAAAACTTTATATAAGGCCTTTTTTATATTTAATATCTTAATATATATGATATTAATTTCAAAATTAAACTCTCTATACTATTAGAAATCTTTTTGTAAAAACTATTCTTGATAATAAGAAAAACTATGTAAGAAATTAGACTCCCGTTGCAGTTGACACAGAGGACTCCGTGGCCTTACATAGATCATTATTTGGCTCCAATGACTGCGTGAATATTCAGCCTATCTATTAGTGGATAAACACACTAAAAATCAACTTGATTGATGATTTCTAGCCATTGATTTAATACCCAAAAAACATGCTCGAATCGAATGGCTAAAATCATGTGTTAAAAAGTACTAAAATCTTTGGCTATAGATAATCAATCAGGTTGATTTTTGGTTTGTATATCCAATAAAGGGTGGGATAAAAATCTGTGTCGTTAATGGGACCTGGGCTGGGGGCATTCTCTCACCAGTAGTGCAATAGGGCTGGTGAAAATAAACCGGAGGATGATGTGGGTGCATAAGATGAAGATGATGCTGATCTTTTTGGGGATTGTGATCGTATTGGTCCTCATCCTTTGTGGTGGGTTCAGTTTCTACGAACAAAAAAATGTCGAGAGAGCACGAGTTTGATTCGGGGAACGAGAAATGGCAACTGAAGAAAGGGAAACGAGAAATGGAAATGGAAACGGGAAGCGAGGAAACAAACAGAGAAAAAACGTCTGGCCCCTAACTCTTTCCATACCAATATTTCGCCATTGTATTGAGCCAACTTAAAGAGATTTTCTGTCAAAATTTAACCAATAAGGTAATCTTAAACATGCAATCTATGTAATATTTGTACCCTTTTGTTAAACTAAAAACCATATTTCAGTGACCACAAAAGATAATGTGATAGAGGATCGATTTATTAATTTCAATTTTTTTTAATCAATGATAGAAAATGATGGCTAAAGTAAATTAACAAGTTGATTTATCATGTAGAAAAACCAAGAAAAAGAGATATATTAGGTGGGAATATTAGTCATGAATCATTTAGTAAGTCTCGCCCTCTGGGTAATTGGTTCATTCTGTGTGAGAGAGAGATAAATTGCGGAAACAAGTTTCCATCCATTTAAGAAACAGTTTTACAAAGGAGTCTCCCAAGAAACGAAAACGAGTGTCCCATTATCTATGGTTTCAAGGTAATATTGAACTGAACAATTCAAATTTTTCGACTTGTAATCCACTTTTCATAAGGCCATGGATGTTGGAATGAGCTGATTTTGGTGAGGAGATCATCCTCACAAAAAAAAATCAGTCCTTAACTCATCTCCATGTTAGGTCCACGACAAAGATATGGCTCTAATCATTATTGAATGGAAGGACAGATTCACGTTGCTGACCGCAAATAGTTGGGATAAGACACTGTTATTGATGATGATAATCATGACGACAACGATGATGATCCTTTTGCCAACCCCAAATAAATTGTGCTTGTTTCATCTTCCACACTTCAGCTTTTGCTTCTCCAAATTGACTCTGTGAAAGGCAAGTAACAAGTAGTATCAAACAGGTAACCAGGGAAAAAATATGATCTAGTGGCAAGATAGCATGACAGGTTGATGGCAATACACAAAACCTTGAATCTAGTTATCTATTTGTTTCAACAATTTTCCTTGAAAGCCATGCTCTTTGGCGTCAAAATACTCATTTTAGTTATACCATTCTCACCTCAAAACGTGGATTCGATTCTGAATCCTCATCGAACTCGGGTCTAAGAATTTGGAATGCTTCTTTTTCTGTTTGTGGATGACTTGAAAATTTTACACAGGAAAGTAGTAACTTGCGAAAGGAACAAAAAGTACAAAAAGAGGAAGCAACCGAGCAAATTGTCGAAGAAGAAACTAACCTTTAAGGTGATTATATTCATCACCTTCGCAAATTGGTTAGGTCTCCATTTTCATATACTTTCTCTACCAAGTGCATCTAACCAGAGAGAGGCCTTGGCTGGCTTTACTGTACAACCACATCTACTGCGTTCTATCTAGTAAACATGTTTATGAGAGTAGCAAACTATAGGTCCTAGTGAAATCCCATTTTAGCTGCAAAGCCCCTGTTCTCATTCTAAGGCTCCATAGTTGGGTATAGTTGTAATCCTAGCAAAACTAACCTTGCTAATAGCAGGTGGCTCCATAGATGTTGCAATCAAAGCAAGCAAAGTGCATGTTCTTGATATTGCCTGTGCAAAGGAGGCTGTAGTAGCAGTTATGAGGAGCATAGATGCATGCTGTGTTCCTATAGCTGACTTGTGTTATCTCACCAACAAGCTACCATCTAAGCTCTAGCCAGCAACCATAATCCAACGACAAGTCCACAAGGGGAACATGTGAATCCTACCCCAAACACTTGAGAGAGAAACACAAAGGCACATACGCCACAGAGACAGAGACTTTTGCACAAGAAAATTTACACATTAGAAGCTTCACTAAATGAAAACCTTACCAATTGAACCTTCTTCAGCTTTTCTGACAATTCCTTCTGCATCAGTAAAGCTTTCTTAGTTTTTGCTAAAGCACCAAGAGACATACTTCCACTCTTGCACCAGTGGCCGAAGTTGTTGTCCCATCTGTACTGGAATTTACAGGAACCTAATTAGAACTCCCTTATTATATTCATCGGTGGTAGAAATAGAGCAGAAGGGGACAACTGAGTGCCAAAGAAGTTTTACACACAAGCAGTCCTATTTTGTTTATGTTTTAACTAGCAGCAGGTAAAACATACCAACAAACAAGGTTCATTGTGGTCAACAGCAATTTTCTGAGTCAAACCTGGCTACCAAGACCAGCTCTATCAATCCACTTCCAAATAAAGTTGGTTCAAACAGAACAACCTGAAAAACTTTAAAGAAGTGAGAGACTACTTGTCGATTTGAGGGAGTTCATTGAGTAGCTTTCACCCAGTATCACATTTCAAGGTCATATAGTTCAATTAATTGTTTATAATTTACAATTCGTGAAGAAAAAGGCAAGTGCATCAGTATCTGGTTATTATGCTTACCTCACAATAGAAAAAGGTTTGCACATCGATTACTTTGACAGAATGTAAACTTTCGTAAGCTTGTTTGGTGATCACCACCAAGCCAATCGCGTTCTTAGTCTTTTTCGCTTCTAACTCCATCCGGATAAATAGGATTTTTAATGTATCTAATTTTAGTCCAGGAAATGTTGTGCATTACATGTTCACAAGGTGGGCTAGCACGGCCAGAACAAAGGGTAGTTCCAAGAGAATCATATCCTGCAGAAAGCATGATAGGTATAAGAAAGTGCAGTATCAAAAGTATTCTATCCCTCTAAAGAGGGCATTCGAGGCCAATCCACCAAGATTTAAACAAGCATAGCACTCAAATGACCATCTAGGGAACAAACACACAAACCAATCTCACTTAAAACCAGTTTGCCTACTTATAGAGGTCTTCAAAATGGTTGTAATGTATTAGATATCCTCCACTGCTCTGTCTCCAATGCATTCATCCTCCGAATTTACTCTATCACAAAGCATCCTAATGTGATGCAGCTAGGGGGTCCCTCATGTTGGGTTGGGGCAAAACCAAAGCCATACAGTCCAAGAGGAGTCAGGGTATTTTTTAAATATTTACGTTTCTTAAGGTAATTTTGTAATCTCCTCAAATGGACGATTGAGATGTTTTGGACTAATCCAAGGGCTAGGATTATTCAGGGTTTGAAGGCTTTTCTATAAAAAAGCCTCTTGTAATGAGGAAAATAAAGTTGGGTGTGCTCACCATTTTCACTATTATCAATATAATTTCTCTATTTTATTTTCCATTTTTGTTCTTCAATTTTGTGTATGCCTAACCTGAAATTAATTAGTCTGTGCATGATTTACCCGAAATTATTTAGTGGTTCCACAGATGTCACATTGAAGCCCAAGAAGCTGCAAAATCAATGACATGGACTGCAAATAGCAGCACAAATCAGAAGGAATTTCTGTGCGGGGAAGAACACTAATGAGGATGTTGCATATTTGTATAATGAACTCATTGTAACTGGCAGCAACATGTGGATTTTCTGAACATGAATGGTCCATTACAACATCTTAGGTTCTTTTTGCAAGACAATGATTGTTGTGGACCTTGTGGTCTAATAGTCCAAAAACTACATGTGACTGTTCTAACTTTTTCAATTTCAAAAATGCCTCACCTCAAAACTGTGGCACTTTAAGGCATTATGTATTTAGAACATGCAGAAGCTACCAAATAGCTCCACATAGCCACATGATCCATCTGAATATGCAAAAACTAGACTCTGTCCATGATAGAAATTTGGCAGGCATTGATTGACTCATCTAGAGTCAACATGTAACCTCTCTGAAATCCTAGTTGTGACCCCATCAGTTCATGTTGATCAGAATACACCCAAGTTTGTATGCCCTGGAGTTCAATTTGACCATCCTGAACTGACATAAGTAATACCCCATCAATTAAAGTCCCCTGGGTAGCAATCATTACCGCAGTCCAAGTTCTGACTTTTCTGTATTAATCCAATTTGTCAAATCCCATAAGCTTAAAAAGTACCACACCATACTGAATACATTGTTTCAAAAGTCTAACAGCTACATGTGACTACTTGCAATTTACAGAAGTCAACTCCAATCAACTTAAACCCCTTAAGAGCAAAATCTCTGTCTGGTTTGAGAGTTCAACAATGGCATATGACTGCTCTAAATTGGAAGAACTCAAATCCCATAAACTTATCTTTTTGGCAGCGGAAAAAGATTGCCTCAGTTTCAGATTCATAAGGGTAACATATGACCATTTTGAGTCATATGGTCAGATTCCATTAGCTCAAACAATTTGTAAGGTAATAATAGTCCCAATATGACAACAGTGAGACATCTATGAGCCCTGATTAGCTATAGAATGCACGAACCCATGTGGGACAAGTGATAAAGGTATAAAATTGTAAATGTTATCCAATCTAATCTTTTATCAGAACTTGGAGATCCTCACGGATACTATTGTTCACCTTATTATCTTAAGAACTTGTCAAACGTTTTGAAAAGGACTAAAAGTCATTTGTTTGAGTCCTCAAGCATTCCCCACATTGGAACTTCTATTATGGGGTCCAAAGCCAATCGCAACCAACATTATGGGGGGTAGAAACTGCTGCAATTCAGGCTACAGAAGCAAATTAAGAGATAAAAGATTGGTAGAGATCTATGTCAATTTAACAACCTAATGTCAAATGCCAGAGCGCGTTCTTTGCCAACTCATCAAATTGTTTGATGGCTCAAATGTGTCTGTCTATTGTTTCTGGCTTCTTTTTACAACATTTAAGAGTGGGTTCTCAGCCAACCCACAGTATTGTCTTGTTTGAAGCTCCTCTTGTTTCTAGCGCGTAGCGCCAAGCAATAACGTTCTTTCAAGGAAATAACACCAGTAAGTACTTCTAATTTGAAGTCCATCTAATCTTGTGTGTCTACTATAATACCAACTACAAACAGAAGAATTACGAGGGACATCAAAGTGTATAATGAAGACTGGTAGTTATGTTTTCCAAAAATATAAATTACATTGTGATTCAAATTTGATCCACAAAGCTAGCCTTCCCATTAACGGCACAACATCATGACAAGCACTGTATTTGATCCCTTTTTATTGAGGAAACTATTGCAATTCGCGCTCTCATCACCACATAGAAAAATCCAACTCCTGGGAAGCCCCGATCCAGCAAAATAGGCATATCCTAGTATGGACAGAATTCACTTTGAGAACTTTGTCCAACATTTTGGCAAATCAAAACATCTTTATAAAGTAACCAATCAAATGAATGGTACACATGTTATGGAAAGAACAACAAAGTTGCTCTAAAATGTGTAGTGAAGCATTAAGTAGAACATTGATAGCACAAATGCAATACATGATTTGAAATGACTACAAATATGATCTACATATTTCATAAAATCTGCTGACGATTTAGTAAATTTCTATACAATGCCGAATATGACCGCACTAGAGGAGTCCAACTTTGCTATGGATGGGGCATTGCAAAGGTTGGATATGACCCTCACTTTGCATAACATGTGTCCCTAGACCTGCCCCACCCTTTTGCAACGATCCCTCGAAGGAGTTTTTTCCTATCCAGAGAGTGTAGATGTCAAAATTCTGAATTCAATTCCAATGAATTGATTTAAGAAGATTTATGTTTATTATTTTCTTTCCCTAATGTTTTTTTTCTTCTATTAGGTAATGAGAAAACTGCACCAGCCAAGAATCGAACCCGGGCCTGGACTGTGGCTGTTCTTTTCGAAATAAGTTATTTTTTCACAAAATTGGTGCCTATCTCGGTACATTTCCTACCCCAGTTAATGGTTCAGCTTACACAAATCTGCATCCAGCCAGGCCCAGGACGATTGAACTACTAAATATTCACTAAATTACGAGTTTGGAGAATGTTCTTTACTTGATGATTTATTTCTTACTTCGAATACCTAAAAAAAAGAATGTACACATTTCAATCAAGTATCTTCCCATAAGCAATCAAAAAGTAGTGTGGCGTAATTTCAGAGAGAAGGCGAGAGAGATTAAGGAACTCACATTAGCTTGTGAGAATGCACCCACCTCGATTGGTGATCTTTTGAATCATCTCTCGGTCGATGTCGATCATCGTGTTGATGATTATCATCCTCGAAGCCCTATCTTTGGAGCCTTCGTTGTCCTGCATTTGACAAGCGTCTCTCTACTGATCTCTGTGGTATCGTTATTCGGATTGTCACGATCGAGCGTCTCCGCTCCGATGCTTGTGATTCGATCTCGATCCATGATGATCTCTGCACTGGTCTTTGCTCTCTCTCTTGCTCGATTTCTTCGTCTCAAAACCCTATTCATCTCCATACTAGGTTTTTACTGTTCTATGCATAGTTACCATAAAAGGAACGGGTGCGAGAAACGGAAAACGATCTCTGAAATTTTCATCTGACCTGGGAAACGCGAACGCGAAACGATTAGGAAACAGCATCGGAAACACGTTCAAGGGTTCAACCTTTTTTTTATGTAAAACCCATATTTAGAGCTACACCAATTTCTTACCCCCAGTGGTGGAGCCCACATGGACATCATATTGGACAATCCAACCATAGATTGAGTTGTCCTTACCATGATGATGATCATCACCAAAAATCAGTTCATTTCGATTTTCTAATCATATAAAAACTTGACCCAAAATAATGGTTTAATTGGATGGTCGTGATTTTTCAAATTAAAGTCAAATTTTCATGAGGTTAGGAATGTTGAAATGTTTTGATTTTTTGTGAGGGTAACGATAGTATGAAAAACTCAATGGACCGTTGGATTGTCCAACATGATCTCTGTTTATACCCTAACTTTTATACAAATCACACAGATCTCGATGATTGACTTGCACATATCTCGAGGATTATGGGTCTAAGGTCCAACATTGTAATATAGAATGAGGAGATAGTGAAATATATTTTTCCTATAAATAGACCCTTTCCATCATTGGAAAATTGGGGCTGAAAAGATTGTAATACAATAGAAAACATTGCAACCGAATAAAGAATAGTGGATTAATTGCCTCCATTGTTGAGGCCGAGGATGTAGTAGACCGGCATTCAACCCGGCAATGAATCTAGTAAGAAAGCTTGTATCTCTCATCTTCTCTTTTCAGATTCTTGAAGGCCATATCTATCAACTTCACCTTGGAGAAAGTGGGTGTGAATCTCAAGGATATCATTGATGGCTACATCTCAGATCTCAGATTTTACACCCACAATCTCCATGCGGGTCCCACCACCGGGTGTAAGAACTCGATGTAAGAAATAGGTGTTGAGATCTAGATAGACTAATTTTGATAACCCAAAATAATGTGATAAATAGTCAATTTATTTATTTTTATTTTTTAGTTGGCAATGATAAAGCATGGTGGTTGAAGTAAACAAGTTGATTTACAATGTAGATAAACCAACAAAAAGAGATATCTTATGCGGGAATCTTAGAGTCATAAATCTTCCGGGAGTCCCTCTCTATTTGGGGTTTAAATTTAGCATGCTCAGCTGCTGGTGGGGCTTGATATAACAGAAATATAGGTTTCTGAAAGGGTTTCCTCAAGTAACTGAAAATGGATATGGAAATGAGTTTCCTAGGAAACGCCAACTTGAATGAGAAATGAGTTTCTTGGTTACTATGGTTCTATGCAATTTCATTCTCTCCTTCAATAAATAAGTCCGGGAGTAGATATACCAAATAATGACTAGTTTGCCTTCAATCCTTTGTTTTTTTCATCTTTACTAGTGGAATGTACCTGCGTTGCACGTGAGTGATTGTAGGGGCATTAATTTTGGAAGAAGTGGCAAAATAGAAAGTTTTAGTCCAAAGGGTAGTTTTGAAAGATTAGTTTAGAGGGACAAATCTAAAAATTGTGGCAAGTCAAGGCACAGTTAGGAAAGCAAATTAAAAAAAAGTCGAACATTGGCCAATGTCGACTTTCTAGAAAAGGGGCTATATACTCTTGGGCAAGGGAAAAGTCAAAATTGCCTATGGGGCTTTGATTAAGGAAGGGCAAAAGATGAAAATAAAGGGACATTTTTTGCAACTGCTTAATATAGATAATTGTTATTGATAAAATAAGGAGAGAGATGTGCGAGAAAAGTTGGGGAGGGAGAAAAAGGTGGGGAAGAGGGAGATAGTCAGGAAAGAAAAGGGCGATTGTCTGTCTTTCAGTTCGGAAAGCAAAATAAAAGTAAAACCTGCCCATGTGGACTTCCAAGTTCCAAGAGAAAGGGGGGGCAACTTGGGCAAGGGAAAAGTCAAAATTACCCATGGAAATTTGATTAAGTGAGTGAAAAAAGTTGGAAATAAAGGGGCAGTTTCGTAACCACATGGTATAAATAACTGTTATAGAGAAAGTAAGATGTGGTAGACAAGTTGGGGAGGGAGGAAAAAGAAGATGCTCTTAGAAAGAAAGGGAGAGAGCGTCTTTCAAGCAGCCAATAGAGGATGGACGAACCCACAGAAGACGCTTGAGCCTAGTTTGAAATTTTCCTCCACAAACTCAAATCATGGAATGAAGAATGACAACAAACTAAAAGAGACAAATTGAGGTGGCAGCAGGTATAGTACAAACATTCAAGGGGTTGGCCCCAAGGAGAGTTGAACTCAGAACATACCTTTTTTGGAGTGGAGTCCTGGCCACCTGCACGCACGTCTTCAAGAACACTCACAACATAGGTTACTCTACACCCCCTTCTAATGAAAATGCTCTTATATCTCCAGGCATCAAAGTCCACCTCTTCTGGTCTCTCTTCCACTTAATCCAGGCAGCCATAAAAGGTGTTCCAATTGCTCATACTCTTCTCAAATGTTCCTCATCCAACTCCATGTATTGGACGGATGAGATCGACATGGTCAATCATTTTGAATCTCAAAATAAATTTCAAAATGATCCATCTCCTGGTACATGAAGATCTGCCCATCGATCATAAGTTTATCATTGTAATTGATGAAAGAGAATTCTAGGAAACCAAATGAGATAAGAATTCTGATATAGAATTACGACATGGCCGATCCTACAAGTAACATATTGGTACGTGCGAAGTCAGTCAATAATGTAAGCGAACGCGTGAAGTTATCACGGATGTAGGGGAACTTGAATTATCCCCTAGTTCTTAAATGGAATCTACCACTCAAACTTGACATATCCACGTCAAATCTCAACGAATCCACGTTGGTCGGCAAAAACCCTAGTAAGGTTTCACTTGAGAGAAAATTCTAAAATTTCATTAATCAAATATATGAACAACTCCGGTTTTCATTTTTACAGATACCCTATATACTTATAAACAATGAAAATTACTTCTATTGGACTTCAAAACATTCTAAAACTCTATCCTAATACTATTACAACTTAAAGAGATAATTTATAAACAAATAAGACTCAAACAAATATTATAACAAGCAATCTCAAGGTAATTCAAACTTCTCTTACAATCTTTTAGAACTACTTAACCTATCTAAAAATCAAGGTTTAAAGGGGGCCGTTATAACGGTATAATTGACTGGGGGCGTTACCATTTTTTCCGTTAAAATGAAAAAATGCTCAACGGCAAAAATGAAAAATAACGGAAAACAATAGGAATAATGGAAAAAATGGCGTTGAAATTCAAAATTTGAATTTTAAAAACGGAATATAACGAAAAAATAAAGGAAAAAACAAAAAAAAAATGGCCATTTTTTTGTTCACAAATTTTTCCAAAAAATAACGGCCGTTATTTTCTGGGTGTTTTAACAGTACATAACGGAACAGGGGAGGTCTGAATCCGTTAACAGCTGTTAATTTTTGTTATAACGGCCGTTTTTTAAACCTTGATAGAAATAACAAAAAGAGATTTATTAAAAATAGTAAAATAAGAATTTACTAAAAATAATAAATCGAGAATTTGCTAAAAATAGTAAAACAGGTTTTTAATAAAAATGAGATTTACTACAAGTAGTAAATATGATAAACCTCTTTTACAATGTAAGATACTCCTTGCAGCACTTCTCTCTTCTTTCTCATCTTGTAAATTCATTCACATATTTTGTTTAGAGATTTGATTTGGTGTAATGCATATACATTGTAGCCTAGATGCTCCTGCATCAAATTATCAATGATTAATGGGAAACTTTTGGATAATGCTATTAGTCACGCCATTTGTTGCAAAACATGCAACTAGAGCGTGGAAAATAGCTGGTATCCCGGGAGAAGCTCGACCCGTGGATCTAGGAAGTGGGTTCACCCAATTCGTTTAGAATTTGAGGAAACTTTGAATAGGATTCTCCTTGAAGGAGCTTGGAGCAAAAACAAAGTGGCAAAAAATGTGTCCGCGACTCGCGAGTAAGAGCCATGCTAGCTGCCCTCCGGGCCCGTAACACCTTGGAAAAACACCAAAAGAGAGAAAATTGAAGTATGGGCAAGAAATTGGAAAGGCGGTGGGCAAATTGCAACAAAAGAAGATGATTACGATGAAGATGGGACAAGTAGGAAGGAGACTTGAAGAAATTAGCGGTATTGCGTACAATGAGCAAGAGAGAGATGATCAGAGCGGTTGGACTCCAGAGAAAGCTACGGTATATGTGCAGTGTGACAGTGAGAAGTTGGTGGCAGATCGTCGGCATTATAGACAAATACTAACCTAAGCTGGACTTACTCCTTAGTTTTGTTGGTGCTATGTTTTCCTTTTTGTTTCACTGTCTGGTCGTATGGACTCTGCACTCTGGACTCTGGTAGGTAGCAAATGTAGTAGGTTTTTTTGTTTGTCTTCCTTTCTGAGTTAACGCGTGGTCCCAGGAGCTGCTTTCTCCTCTCCTGCCTTTTCTTTTGTTGCTTTGTAGTTCCTTGTGCCGTATCGCTACTTAATAAGTTTCTTTCACCAAAAAAGAAGGGAAGCAGCAATTGACGTGGGTTAAGAAAAAGAAAAATCAGAATTTACTGTTTTGCCCCCCATGATTTAGGACTCGCCTTGATTCCGGAATAGCATTACTTAGTGCAGTTTTTTGGGCCCACTAACCGCATGGATGTTTAGCCCATCCTTTAATGGATGTACACACAAAATATCAGCATAATTCATAATTTATGTATATTGTTGTTAGTACCCAAAAAACATGCTTGAATCCAATGGCTATAATCACTCCTAAAAAATGCTAAAACAAATGGCTAAAGATAACCAAATCAGGCAGGTTTTTGTGTGTCACAAAGGTGTGGAGTAAACATCCATGCGGTTGGTGGGCCTATGAAAATGCATTACATATGATTGGTTTTTGTGTGTCACAAAGGTGTGGGGGTAAACATCCATGCGGTTGGTGGGCTATGGAAATGCATTACACAGGGTCAGAGTCTTCTGCATCCAATTTTTTTCCATCAACTGAGTATCATTTTTGCTCAAAGATGACTGTATGACCACGTAGCACACTCTTCACAACTACTGACGGTATGGATGTTTGGCCATCCCTAAGTGGACCTACAGACCAAAATTCAGTCCGATTAAGAGTTTCTAGCCGTTCGCTATGAGTCTTTTTCTTGGGTTTATTGTTAGCCGTGGGGTTCGAGCATTATTTGAGGTACTCAGATCCAACGGCTCAAATCACCAATCAGGCTGATATTTGGTCTCCAACAGTGTGCCACGAGAATCATACAGACGTCTAAAATATGAACTCGTCAGCCTGACACAGATAGGCAATCAGGGAAATTTTTGCCTCACGGAACGATTGACGCAAAGATGACTCTTTGTCAGCCCGACACAGACAGGCACTCCCAAGGGGTAAATTTTGCCTCACGCAATGATTGACGCAAAGGGCGTCATGCAAATCAAGGCCGTCAATACATAAGGAGGTAGGCCACAGTACTTTTTAAAATATTCTCTCCTCAAATCACGTGGGTCCACCTCACGGCATGTATTGAAAACGGCCCTTGATTTGCGAGACACCCTTTGAGTCAAGCAATGCATGAGGCAAATCACCTTCGCCTATGAGTCAGTTTACATTGATTATAGTCGTTCGATTCAAGCTTGTTTTTGCATATTTTATGGGTACTTTAATCCTACTGCTAGAAATTATCAATCAAGCTGATTTTTGGTATGTGTATCCACCAAAGGGTGGGCTAGACATCCATGCAGTTATTGGGCACAAAAAAAGGGGCTATGAAGGGCCACGAGAGACCCCTGCATCGACTGCATCCAAATTCCAAAGTCCTCTGCATCTAAAATTTTTCCCAGAATCATGAGAAGAGAAGAGAATATGATGCAACACCATGATAGGCAACACGCATCCTTGGAAGAGAGAAAGAAAGAAATCCTGGGTAACCTGAGAAAACACATTCACACAAGTGCACAACGGAAAGAGAAACAATCTCATGTGAATAAACACAAACCAAAGTAATCAATTACAATAATTTGTAGGTATAACAAGACAGTTAAAACACTATGATGGATCTGGGAGGGCCTAGACATACTCTTTCCCTGTACAAAATAGACTCACCATGCTAGTGTAACTTGATTCAAGGAAAACACCACGGTGCGAGCATCTTCACCTTCAATCTACCTCCCTTCTGCTTTCACCAGCTGTGAGAACACCCTACTCATTGAAGTTCCTGAGAGATCATCCACGCTTGACATTTCAAACTGTTCAGTAGTTACACTAGTCTCCACGTTATTCGCATTGTTAATTAGTGGGGCGACTTCGCCTATCCGGTTAGTACTGTCCTCATCAGGATCACTTGAGATCACTGCCTCTTGAAGTTGAAGTGTGTACTCCAGATTCCATAACACATCTCCCATCGTTGGACGATCAACACCATAGTCGGCCAGACATTTCTCAACTGTCTCACCAAATTTCCTCAGAGATTCGGGTCTTATTTTACCAGCAAGATGAGGATCTATAATTTGTTCCAACTGCCCACTTTTCTGCCACTTCATTGCCCATTCAGCTAAGTTCACCATCTCCCTTGGAAGGGATGGATTAATAACAGGTCTCCCACAAAGGACTTCAAACAAAACCACCCCAAATGAGTACACATCCGACTTCTCCGTCAGCATTTGCCTTCTGTAATACTCTGGATCAAGATACCCAAAACTCCCTTTCACAGCGGTACTGACATGAGTCTGATCAATCTCGGGCCCGGTCTTAGAAAGCCCAAAATCAGCGACCTTGGCCATGAGATTCTCATCAAGTAATATGTTTGCTGACTTAACGTCACGGTGGATAATCGCCTTTGCTGAACCAGTGTGAAGGTAATGAAGTCCTCTCGCCGATCCAATGCATATCTCAAGCCTCTGCTTCCAACTCAAGCTGGGAAGATCTGAGCCATAGAGATGACTCTTCAGGGTCCCATTCTCCATGTACTCGTAAACCAGGATCATCTCATTTTGTTGGTCACAGTACCCAATCAGCGATACCAGATGGCGGTGGCGGAACTGAGACAACAGCTCGATTTCAGTCCGAAACTCTGCAAGACCCTGTTGAGACTGGGGATTGCCCCTCTTCACTGCCACCATTGTACTGTCTTTCATAACTCCCTTGTACACCTTCCCAAAACCACCGACCCCAATAACCCAACTCTCATCAAAGTTGTTCGTGGCCTCCTGCAATGCCACAAAAGGAATGCGGTACCCAAGGTTTGAGGCGATACTAGCAGTAGTTCCATTGGAGAATTTACTTCCCATGCTGCGAGAATTCCCACCCCCGTTCATGGAGGAAGGGGTCCATGTCTTTGAATGGCCATCCCGTGCCAGTCTTTGTCTTCTGCACATCAGGAAGAGAACAATAGCCAAGACCACTGCGACAAACACACCAAGGACCACCCCCACAATCAAACCAACGTTCTTCTTTGAACCCAGATGAGAGGACACAGTTACAGAGGCCATAGAAGCAAGGCTACCTCTAGAATTGTTCATTTTCATAATCTCCAGCCCATTTAGAATGGCGTTGGGCAAACCACTATTTATAGTAGTAGCTGGGCCTATGCTTACGCGAAGCTTACTGCTGTCACTTGACTCCTTAATGAAGTCCATATAATATGGAGCAGCCAAGGTGTTAGTTGTCAAAATACTGAGATCGAGATTCTGAGAAACGGCCCAGGAATCTATATAAACATTGAAGTAGAGCTGGTTAAGAGAGCTACTCACTATATCGCAGAAATGAAATCGAATCAGATACTCAAAACCAGGATCCACATCGAATTCCCATGTCACGTTGAAAATGCTGCTGGGATCTCCTGCTGTGTTCATCTCTGAGGCAGTACCATAGACAGCATCGGGAGCAATATCCCGGGTAGGCCCACCCTTCACATAATTGACAGCCCCAATATTCACTACCGACTTGGCAAGATTCATTTGCAGTAAAAAGTCTTGATCAGGTTCCCAAGTTCGCCCCAGGGTATCGTTCATAGGCGAAACCATTGGTCCACCCATATTCACCCGATGAACCGTCTCCAACGCCTGCCTCCACAGACCTTGGTAGGTCTTCAATTGATTAACAGTCTGGGCATCATCGGTGATGAGCTCATCAGGGACTGAAACTACTTCTAAGGCATTTAAGAAGGCAAAGGAATTGTTGGAAGGGGTAAACTTGAGGAAGAGGTTGTCAGAAGTTATGTTCACGGAAAATTCCTTAATCACGGATTCGTTCCTTGGTTGGAAATTGCTGAGGAGAACAAACTGTGGCGTGGAAACGGAGAAGTTTGCTGTACTCATATTGTAGTTATGGTAGACAAACGGGAAGAAATAGAGGCGAATCCAGTGCCTCCCCCGAGTTTTGATTGGAAAAGTGTAAGAAGAGATTCCATCGAGGATTTGGGCTGATTGATACAGAGGCAAATCAATGGTGGATGAGATTGAATTCGAATTGGTGCTGGCAAAAATGCTTTTTGGGGTAGAAAGGATTCGGGAAGCAGAGTTATCAGCAACGAAAATCCGATTACCCACTGTTGTGTTGGTGGGTGAGCCACAGTCTATCAGGTAATTGTCTACAGGATTAAATCCCATGGAGATGCATACCAAAGAGAAGATGGATGAAACCCAGATAAGCAATTTAAATTCCCCAATACCCATCGCTAAAAAAACTGAAACAAACAATGAAAAAGATGGAATTTTTCCTTCTTCTTTTGAACTCAGCTGCTCTTAAAATCCAAGGTTTACAAGAACTGCAACAAAAAGACCTACTTCACCATCACGAATCAAATTAAAATCAAATACCCATCACACAAAAAAAATGGCATATTTGAGATCATAGCAAAGAAAAATTCATATTTTTCATCACCCACCCAAATGGGAACGCAGACCCATTTATTCCTTTTAAGAGTTCTTCGGCTTTTCGATGAAAATAAGAACAACAAAGACGTATTCTGCTGAAATCTTGCAAACCCAAACCAGTCCAGACTTGATACCAACTGTTTTCTTTTTCCTATATGTTGTTTGACAGGTTCATAGAAGAAAGAATCAAAAACCCTAAAACAGAGTCAACGGACATGAAATAGAAAGATAAATAAATCCAGAATCCAGATGATTTGAAGAGCTGACCTTCTCTTAATGAAAGCAGATGTGCTGAGTCTCCTGTTTTCTCCTGAAATGGTGCAAATGGAAAAATAACCATGTTAAAGGAAAGTGAAGACTTTCTTTCTTTAATGGAAAAGAAAAAGTAACAGGCAGAGAGATTACTCACCGGTTCAGGAGTTGAAGAACAAAGCTAGCTTCCTCAAGAAATTAAAGAAAATCCCGATCTTTACAGACGTCAGTTTCTAAAAATAACCTCGCTGCGTAATCTCTTACCACCACCGTGTTAAATGTTGAGGTGAGTATTACGCACCCAGGCGCAAGTTATATAAATCTGTAGCCGTTACGGATACGGATACGGATACGGCTACGGATTTTTAAAGTAAATGCCGCTCAACACGATGAGGTAATGGTTCAAACCGATGCTTCTTTTATTATTTTAAGCAAAAAATATAAATAAAAAAGGAGTACCGTATTATAATGAGAGACCAACATGATTTGTTGATCTCAACCATTGAACTGGTGAATCGATCGATCTCCTATCTTGTTAGGAAGTTGGTGCTTGATTTGAATATGTGGCTTCGATTCAGACTTGCGATCATGCACCAAGAGTCGGTTTGTACTTAGCATCAAGAGTAGGTTCTTGGTCAACTTCTTATTTTGTCAACGAAGCTGAAAAGTATGCATTCAGGAGATCAGAACGCTTCAAATATTAGCCCTTGATGGATGGTCAAGATTACCCAATTTGTGGGGAATTTGGGCTCTGGCCGGTCTACAAGAAAACTTTACAAATTAACAAGCATGAATCCGTCAAAATCAGCTTGCTCGGTGATTTCTGGGAGTTGGGAGGTCAGAAAATCACTAAGGGGTAGTGTGTAGGTTCCATCAAGGGGTCGGACAAACATTCATAGAGTGGGTCCCGAACGGTGTGCCACTTTGCATCGTGGGGGAATGTCTACATCAAACTTTTGATACGAACATCTCTATCAATTTTTTTTCCTGTATTTCTGAGGGCACGAAACCGGTCCTCCCTTCTCTCACTCTCTCTCTCTCTCTCTCTGTTTTTTTTTTCAGTACACCCTTAAATAACAAAAAAATAACTTCTTTTAAATAACAAAACTGTTTTTCCTTTTTTTAATGTATACACCTCGTTCTCTTTTGTGTTTTTTTTTTCTTCTTTCTTTCGAAACTGATTCAACGTACCACCATCACCACGACCATCATCTCTCTCTCTCTCTCTCTCCTAAATTAAAATGGAAAACGAAATATTTTTTTTTCCAAACAAGGCCATGTCGACTCTAAACTGCCGACATGTATTTGGTGGTGTTCCATGGCAGTCCCTGACGACATAGGCTGGGTGATGTTGGCAGGCCCTCCTAGCATGGCCTTGGCTATATTGAAAGTTAAGAGAGGATATGACCTTAGGAATTTTTTTTTATTTTTTAAAATTTTATTCTTCATTTTAGTTCATATCCAACATTGAGATTTTTTTAAGAACAATGGAAATCGGATGGAAGAGGAAGAAGAAGAAAAAATAAATAAGAAGGCGATGGCGTGGTAGTGGACAAAGTGAGGTAAAGGTTCCGATGCTTGACGATGGCAAAGAGATTAAGAGGGTTTCAAGTAGGTGCACAAATCAATTTCTTATGTTTTGGCAGGTGTACCCATAAAGTGGGTACACTTACAGAAAGGAGTGGGTCAACTAGAACTACCAAAAAAACAAAGATGGGAGAGAGTAGAGCTTTGCTGACCACCATAAATCAGCAAAGTTTCTTACCGCCCACTATGAGCCATGTGGCATATTTTTACCCAATCCTATATGGACATACACACCAAAACTTAGCCTCATTATGATTTCTAAGCATTGGATTGGAGTTAGTTTCCTGAGTTGACTTTTACCCGTGGAATTTGACCATTAGGGCCTGTTTGATAACGCACCGCGGCAAGCAAATAAAATATTTAGCCGTGCAAATATTCGCCCGGCTGTGTTTGGCAGCCACCCGCCCTTGGCGAATATTTAGCCGGGCCCTATTTTCAATAAAAATGAATTTTTTAATATATAAAAAAGATAAAAATGAATTTTTTTTTATTCTTTGACATAATATGTGGTTCCCGCACTGACCCAACCTATTTTTGACTTACTTTGATACGTGGGACCCACTCAAATTGAAAGAAAATGAAGTAAGCTGAAGTGAGCTAGCTCGTACACGTACCAAACATTGTTAAATATTGCTATGAGCAAATATTTAGCCAAGATAATATTCGCCTGGCTAAATATTCGCCGTCGGAACTCTTTTTCTCACGTACCAAACAGGCCCTTAATGACCATTATTTGGGGTACAAAGATCCAAAGGTTTGAAATCACTCTTAGGGATTAGCCAAACATCCATATGGTCAACATCCTCTTCGAGTGTGCCACATGGCTCATATGTGGGCGGTAAGAAATTTCGCTGACCAAGGGCGGTCAGCAAAATTCTACTCGATGCGAGAGAATAGAATCTTTGATGACCGATTTTGGTCATCAATTTTGACTTACCACAGTATGAGCCACAAGGCATATTAATCTTAGAGACTGCTGATTGTATGGATGTTTGGCCCATCCCTAAGTGGAATTCAGCCAGATTAGTGATTTATAACTTAGGAGCTGAGTGCCCACCCCTTATTGCTTATACAAATCAAAAATCAACTTGATTGATTATCTCTAACCAAATATTTTAGTAATTTTTAGGACATGATTCTAGTTGTTGGATTCAAACATGTTTTTTGGTTAGTAAATTCAATGGCTAGAAATCATCAATCAAGATGATTTTTAGTGTGCTTATTCACCAATAGGTGGGCTGAATATCCACGCAGTTATTGAGTCCAAAAAATGATCTATGCAAGGCCACGAGAGTCCTCTGCATCGACTGCAATGGGAGTCCCCTGAATCTAAATTTTCTTAGTAGTTTTTAATTACCAAAAATAATTTTGATATAAAGATTTTCAATTGTATAGTTTATTTTTTAATTAATATCATATATATTAATATATTAAATATAAAAAACAGCCTTATACAAAAGTTTCACCTTAGACCTCAACTTGTATCGAGACGGCCCTGGTCCAGCCCATATGATCGTGGTCTCTAAGAGGGCTCCACGTGTACTCCTGGAGAGTGGTTTTGTGGTACGGTGCCGATTGTTCAGTCGGTAATGGCATCTTCAACACCTTTTATCTCTCTTCTATACGTCTCCCGGGCCCTCCATGTAAACGACGCACACAAAAGAACAAGTTGACAATCAATAACAGGTGCATCATGCATGTCCCCACATGGTTGATGGTCTCAAATCTCAATACTATAGATGGTCTAAGGGTCAAACCTCTTAGCCATCTATCAAATTGTCCATCTCTCAAATTCAATTTTCAAAAACAAACTTAATTGATGATGGTGAGTAGGTGACCATCCCATTAATTTGCACACTTTTTATCTTGAAAGTTGAAACGTTCGTTATTAGATTTTTCTTAAATATCGAAGGGATGGAATAATTTGATTTTTAGTAGTACCATTCGATCACGTTGACACACAGGAGATCACTTAGGTGGCAACCATTGTACGGTGAATCCACCCCATCGCCTTTAAATATAGTACTTGCAGATCCAGTGGATGGATCTTCCCCCCAACTGTCAACATCTGGGGAAGTAAAGTCGATTGACGAGTCTTTTGGACGTTGGTGCACGCGGCTATTGTTGTTCACTTGGCTACAATAAAACTAAAAAATTGTCCCAATCTAAAGATGGAGCACAGGGTGGCAGATCGACGAGTGTCAAAACGCCACTGCTTGCTTGGGGTGTCAATTTTACCCGTTTAACCGGAACCGAAAATACCAGTTCCGGTTCCACATTTTTGGAAACCGATTAAAAAGTAACTGGAACCGGAACCGAACCGACAATAATGGTTCCGGTTCTGGGTAGCTTAATATGGAACCGAAACCGATAAGAACCGGAACCAATAAATAAATATAGTGTAAATATTCGGATATTCTCAAGATTTGGCCCAATATACCCGGAACCGGAACCGGAACCGACATAAAGACACAATCAGTTCCGGCTCCGGATCCATCACTTTGAGAACCGGAACCGTTAAAGAACCGAACCGATAAGAACCGGAACCAATTGTTCCGGTTCTGGTCACCTTAGGAACTGAACCGGAACCGACCCGCTGACACCCCTACTGCTTGCTAAGGCTTTACTAATCGATTAGCCGGCCTAACATTCAAGGACAGCCATATATACATGGGGAAGTGGGACCCATATGAGAAAAAAAAAAGTCGGTGATACACTAAGGAGTGAATTTATAAAGTTGAAGGACAACTTAATACGTAGCTTGGAAGTTTTGAACCTTCGACCGCTTTATTATTTTTATACTGAAATATTTGAATGAAAATTTGGTTAGAACTTTTTTCTCTAAGGTTAGTTTGATTGCCAAATAAGAAAATTGCATTTGCCTTGGGAAAACACAACTGTCCATTGTTAAAGAGTCATTTTAAATCTGTATAATTTTTCTTACAAAGCCATTTAAATCTGGATAATTTTCCCTACTAAACCCGGAATTCATTTTCCATCCAGATAGGTGAGAATTCATTTCCACCCAGATACACACGGTTTTCAAAAAAAAAAAAAAATTGTGTTCTCAATTGTAATCAATCAGCCATTTAAGGCATTTATTAGATGTATTCTCGAAAAAAATTTATGTGCAATCAAACATGCTCTAAGTGTATGTTCTAAATAAAAATTTATTCAGAAATTGGAGAAGGTCCAAATCCTAGAGTGGCTAATGAGACCTTGGTAAAAGTTAGGTGGTAAAGCATGTGTGCTCTCCATTGGCCCCAATACTTGCATGTTGTCGAAGCAAGTCGTTGAGCTCATTCATATCCATTTTTGGCATTACAACTGATTGAGGAGGTTCGCTACTGTTCATTCCTATCTCGACGTCTTTTCCCTTTGTGGCTTCACCTGGTCTTGTCCTTGAAGGTTACCTAACTCAACTTGTTCTTGTGTTTGCTTTTGTTTTCTCCAACAAAAATAATAAACAAGGAGAAGAACCAGTACTAAGGCCACGGGTAGTCCTACAGACAAACCAACGACCTAAGAGCCACTTTCTTCTCCTTGTGAGGTAGCAGTGGATTTCCTGTTATGCTGCAAGAGGAAGATTATAAATAGAGATTCTTGTTGGACAAAAGCCCTTAAATGTAATGTGAAATTTCTTCACCAACTTATAAGTTAAATTCTTGTTCTTAGCGAGAGTTGGAGGAATGTTGCCTGAGAAATTGTTATAAGCTAGATTCCTAGCAAAACAAGAATCAGAGGAGATTAAACTCGGTTTAATTTAGAGCTTTTGTCCACCTTCTTGTAAAAACTGTGACTTACAACTTCCTTAGATTTGGCAAGTTAATTTCCGAGGAAATCTGGAATTGGGCCGTCGAGATTATTATTACTCAAATCGCTGAAATCAAAATTGGAAGAAAATAGTGAGATGAAAAATTGTGGATATTAAGGTGGTGGTAGACTATAGTGGTGGGTGTCTTACATGATTTCAAGGGCATTCATTTGGACCCATATGATTTCAAACCATACCCGGAGAGAGAGCTGCAAATATGTGGAAGCATGTTGAGTAGTTGGTTACATACAATAGAAGGAAACTTTTTTTGATCCAGTGATATGATCTTGCATCTTATAGTTAAGCGGCACCTTGTTGGGAAAAAAGAACAATAAACAGTCTAAAGAACAAAGATGCAGTCACCCACAACATAGAGATGCACGTGGTTTTCTCTAGATTGAGGTACGTCCACGGGTCCACGGATCCACGCCGATTCCCAGTACTTTAGCACCATCAGGCTTCACATAACATAACACACCTGTCCTGGGTTAAGGTGGCCCTTAACTGTAGTTACCCTTATCAGTGGAGAAAAAGCAACTACAATTAAAGGGCTATCTTAACCCCAGGACAAGTGGCACTTAACTATAGGTTGATGCATGCTTGATCAAAAAAAGTTGCAGGATCAAAATAAAGAAAAAAAGTGGAGAGCAAAGTTTGATACAATGCTCCCCAAACATGTCATGTGTCGCACTTTTTGGGCCTACTGACCCACGAGTGTGTGCTACAAACTTAGTTGATTAGCACACCAAAATCAAACTGATTGATTATTTCCAGCCGTTGGATTCGAACTTTTTTTAATGATGGCTTTGTGGGGTAAGCTTTGTGGGCTTGTAACCCGATCATGGGCTTCTTTTTCATAAAGTTCATGATACTACGACAGCTTGAAATCACCAAGAAGTCCAAATTTTGAGACAGAGTGTAAGAATCATACAGTGAGGTTACTCGAGGAGGGTCGTCGCCGGTGCAACTCAACCATTGCCACACGGTGTCATTTGGGAGACACGGGTCCCCACTCCATCCCTGTAGCTGCCCGAAAGTGCTTATAAAGAGCGCTAGTCCATCCACTGCTCCATCAAACCAAAATCCAATCACAAATATTTCCTATAAACACCATATATTGATCACTTGTTCCCATCATCCTAACAATGTGGTCCATCAGATGTTAATCGTGTTCTGTTCAGTGACCACCATCCCATCTTTGGATTCTTGGAGGTCATGAATCTCAAAAATGATTAGGTGGACGGTGGATAAGTAGTTGATGAATAGAAGTTGATTCACCTCTGGTGTACTGATATTTCATGGTGAGGTTATTTTAGTCATTTGAATGTCAAGAGAGTATGGTAAGCAGCAAAAGAGGTGGGGAAAGAAATACACACAATCGTCCTGAGATGTTCCTGTAGTGACGCGTACTTGGCTGGCCGTATATATTTCAATGGCGCTGATGATCGGAGGTAACGTGGATTCCACCGTGGGATATAATTCTACTTTCAAGGTTCGTTCGGATTTGGTTTTCGTCCATTTTCCACTACAGATCCTGTACACTGGGCTGATGGCGCTGTCCAAATCTTGACCGTTCACGGAGATGTTGAAGGATCGGGTGTCGTTGTCCGCCAGATCCGAAACTTCGGTGTAATCCAAAGCAACATAGTTGAAGCTGTCGGTTTCATTGAACTCGAGATAAATCGGATCCGTTGAATATGGAGACTCGACGGCTTGGAGAAATGCTGAATCAGGAGGGTAGTTGCGACTAGCATGGGTGGGGTCGGTGAAATCAGCCGTTACCTGGATCAAGCCTGTTGGATTGGATGGGTACCATATTCGGTTGTAGTCATCGTCAGGGTACCTGGTATTGATATTGTTAAATGCGCCATTACAAATTACAAATTACAAATTACAAATTCTAATTCCTAAGCAGTGGGCGTAAAACGCACGGCAACAAAAATGATGAGTGGATCTAACATGCGCCCAGCAGGGCCGTCTAGATACAAGTTGAGGCCTAAGGCGAAAACTCCATATGAGGCCTTTTAATATTTAATATAGGATTGGGATCGGGATCGGGATCGGGGGACAACCATTTGGCGAACCCACTTGGAAGATGAATCAACGGCTGATTTTTGATGAGGATGATCTCTATGGTGAGGAGATCATCTTCACAAAAATTCAAATCATTCCGATATTCGTTGACTGGTTTAGAAGTTGAAGAATTATGGACCGTCTATTTTTACCGTGTAACTTGAAAACCACATTTGATGGGGTTAGAAATTTCAGAATGGGCTGATTTTTTGGGGGGTAATCTATATGGTGAGGAGATCATCCTCACCAAAAATCAGCCATTGATTCATCTTCAATGTGGGTCCGCCCAAATGGTTGTCAAAAATAGTTGTCAAAAATGGTTGTCCACTGATCCTGACCCATTAATATATAGTATTAATTAAAAATTTAACCTATATAGGGTAGAAAATCTTATTTAACAACTACATATGATGATCAAAAGCTATTGAAAATTTTAGATGAATAGGACTTCCCTTGCAGCCCATGCAGCGGACTCTTGCGGCCTGCATAGATCATTTTTTGTGCCTAATGACTATGTGGATGTTCAACCCACATATTGGTGGATAAGTACACTAAAAATCAGCTTGATCGACAATTTATAGCCCTTAGATTTTCTATTCAAAAAGCATGCTTGAATCCAATGGCTAGAATCAAATCGTAAAAGGTACGAAAATCTATGGCTAGAGATGAGCAATCAGGTTAATTTTTGGTATGTATATCCAACAAGGGGTGTGCTAAACATCCATGCGGTTAGTGGGCTGGGGCCTTCTCTCACCTGGGCTGGGGGCCTTCTCTCACATGGGGCCTAAGGCGACCGCCATACTGGCCTTATAGTTGAGCCGGCCCTGGCGCCAGGGCCTCCTCGATAGAAGTTAAAGCCTAAGGCAAAAATTCTGTGTAAGGCTTCTTTTCGTTTTCTTTTTTTTTCTTTTTTTTATGTTTAGCATATTAATATATATCTGATATTGTTTAAAAAATTAACTCTATATATAATAGAAAGTCTTTATTTTGCAATTATTAATTGATAATAAAAAACTATGGAAAAAATTTAGATACAGAAGAGCTACATAGATTATTTTTTAGGCCCAATGACTGCGTGGATGTTCAGCCCACCTATTGGTGGATGAACACAGTAAAAATCAGCTTGATTGATAAATTCTAACCATTGGATTTACTACCCAAAACATGCTCAAATCCAATGGCTAGAATCAATCCTAAAAAGCAAAAAGCTACCGGTGCATCCATCCAAACTAAAAACCAGTTTAGCAAATTAAAGCCCTCTATCTATGATGTCCGGATACCCGATATGGAAAGCAAGGGTACGATTCGACATTTTCTAAAATCATAGAAAAGACCAGTTTAGTTCAAAATTTTCAAATTTTTACGAAGGATACACGAGAATACATGTGGGTGGAGTGTCCGGGGTGTCGTGTCATGTCGACATGAATATGATGACCATGTACATGTATCTAGGTATTATAGCCCTCTATTGTGACCATAGAAAAGTTTTCTAAATGACCATTCGAAAATATCAAAACTTTTGATCCAAGAAACCTTTATACACATTATGTTAAAAGTCCCTCTAGAGCTGCACCCATTTCTTACACCCGAGAGTGGGGCCCACATGGAGATTGTGTTGGACAATCCAACCATACATTGAGTTGTCCGTGTCATGATGATCATCGTCACCAAAGATCAGTTCATTTCGACAATGTCAACCATATAAAAAATGGACCCAAAATAATGGTTTAATTTGATGGTCTGGATTTTTCTAAATAAAGGCAATTTATCTGGAGTTAGGAATGTCCAATTTTCTTGAATTTTTTGTGAGAAGGGCAACTATAGTATGGAAAAATCATTGTGCGGTTGGATTGTCCAACACGATCTCCACGTGGGCCCAACCACCGGGTGTAAGAACTGGACGTAAGTAACTGGTGTAGCTCTAGACGGATTATGTTAAAAGAGTATCTTGTAGGTTGCGAGCTACGAATTTAGGGCTGCTTACCTAATCACATCCGTCCCTCCATAATGGAACCTGTAGCTATTGAACCAGGCAACGTTATGGGTCATGCCCTCGTACATATCATCTGGCAATGGCAAAGCTTCCAAAGAAGACATGAAGGGGAACTCATTATCGCGCGTTCGAGCCACACACACACTAATATTGTCTCCCGTCACATCGTAGATCACTTCATGGTAAACGGGGTCTTCGATGGAAGTAACGACAGTGACCCAATTATTTCCATCGAACATAAGATCGAAGGTGGGCGGCTTTGAGAGCCCATCGTAGTTACCATAATAAAACCCGGCACGGATTAAGTATCTTACCGCGGCTGAAGGCAACAAATAGCAGTTCTTGTTCTGTTGTGTGAAGACACGGAGCGATTCCATCTGTTGCGACACAAAACGGTTACTACTTGGCGGGACGGGCTTGTTCTTACCTGTGTTAATGTAATATTCGTCTGTATAACAGTTGAATCCATTTCCGTCCGGGTAGTTCTTCTCTGCTCCACAATCGATGCTCACCCATTCTGAGGTATCTAACATAAATGTTGAAAATATCTATTAATTAAACCCATAATTTTCATAGGTGCAAGGCTACAAGCTCTGTGTGTGTGCGCGTGTTATGTGAGCATGTATGAACTAGTGTGTGATTCTTTCGCCATTGACTTACCTTGAGAAACGGCTTTTAGAACAAAGAGAAGCAAAAATAGCAATACCCTTTTCGCCATTGATCTTGAATTCAGCTTTTCTTAGGTCTCCAATTCGATTCTCATAGTGTGGATTTAAGAGGAGGTAAGTAATGGCAGAAACATTGTTTTCGTTGGATTTTTTTAATATTTTATAAATGGGAATCACACGCTTTGGTGACATCCCCCCCTTCACACCTTGGATCAGTGGCATGAATCCTGAAGACCGTATAGTTCCAATGGTGTGGACAGAACAACGGTCAATTACTAGTTCACTGGGCTCTACCACTGCAGCCTGCAGGGCCCAATCATAGACATGGTTCAAAGTCTGGACCGATCCGATCCAAACCAGGCTCCGTCTCACCTCGAGATCACTGTTTTACAAAGGAGTCTCACTTTGTCTCGGCAAGATGGGCTGATCCTGGTCAGATCTAGACCGAACCAGATCAGGATCCGAACCCACCGATCCAGCTTCCATCCCGAGACTTTCATCCTTGAATCATACTCAAAAGAAGAGTTTGATACTCTTCAGGAGGACTTCATCACGCTTCTTGAAAGAATCACACCCCATTTTATTTGTCATTATCACAAAGGGTCAAAAGATTGATTTATATGTTTTTTCTTTTTAGTAGGTACGTACCCAGGTAAACATTGTGTGGCAACCGAAGTTAACTCCTTTCTCTATTCATTTGAACTCGTTGCCATTGGCTTGTTCCAGCGACCACGAACCCAGCTTGGCAACAGGTGGTTGCGAATTCTAACTCATGTCTCCCACTTCATTTGCTTTTTCTTCAAAACCCTACAAAATGAGAGCCGACGACTCTTCAATCTTACCCCCTTCTACTTTGCAATCTTTAGGATTACCCCCCCTTACCTAGTTTAACGGTGGTTGACTTAGGTTAAAAAAAGACTTGAATCACACGTCTTTATCATTCTACTTGCAATATTATGGTCTTTTCATAAGTGTATTAACAGGATCATGATCCATGTCATGTTTTTGTGTTAGTCAAATGATGGATAAACTAGGTCAAGGGGGGTAATTCAAAAGTTTAAAAATATAAGGGGTATTACTAATTACTGTCAAATTTCAGGGGGTATTACTAAAATACCCTAATCTTTATCATATAATTAGTAGGTTTGAGATACCTTCTAAGAAAATAAATTTAACAGAGAATTTGATCAACTTTTTTTTTCTTGGCTTGAGCATTTAATGAGGTAAGAGGTGTCTATGTTAATTTGATAGGCAACTAAGAGTGAACGTTGTGCCCCCATCCACGCCTCAAGTCCAACCTATAAGTTTTGACTTTGTAATAGTAATAGATGTTAACGAATGTGATGATAATCTTTGACCATGCATAAAACCAAGGTTTAAAAGGGGCCGTATAACAGATTGGTGCGTTACCGTTTCCGTTATAACGAATTGTAACACTAAGGGACATAAAAGGAATTTTTTTGGAAAAAAAGGCAATAAAATTCAAATTTTGAATTTCAAATTTTCAATATAAATTAACATGCTTTTTTTCCCCAAAATTTCTTAGAAAATAATGGTCGATATTTTTGTTATAATTGAAAATAATGGCCATTATAATGAAAATAACAGCTGTTATTTTCCAAGTGTTAAAACGGTACATAACGTAACGAGGGAGGTCCGAATCTGTTATAAGGGCCATTTTTTAAGGGACGGGATATTGGCACCCTCGTTTTCGCTCAATAAATCTAAAAATCCCCCTCCCTCTTGTTTCACTCATCACACTCATAAGAAAAATAAAATAAAAAACTCAAAAAAAAAAAATGAAGAGAAGAAGAAGAGGAGGAGGACGACGTCGCCGCCGCTATCACTGAAATATGTACGTCTCTCTCTCTCTCTCTCTCTCTCTCTCTCTTGATTTTGGGCCCCCGAGGCTGAGTGTGGAATGCCACACTCGGCCTTGGGGGTCGCCATTCCACACTCGACCTCGGGGGCTGCCAAAGCAACCCAGAATAGAGAAAGAGAGAAAGAGAGGTACCTACCGTGGCCCCCTCCTCCTCTTCCATCTTCTTCTTCTCCTCATTTTTCTTTTTTCGTAGATGGGTTTACTGAGCGAAAACGTGGGTGCCAATATCCAATCCCTTTTTTTAAACCATGCATAAAACTACATCCTACAAAATGGTTAGGATATATACTTAATTGGGGCTAGTGATCAATCAGGGAAATCTCCTGCGTGGGAGTGGACTACAAACGGAGTAAACATTCGCTCACAGCCTTGTACAATATGAGCCACGTGGCACACTCAATGGACGCTGACCGTATGGATGTCTGGCAAATCACTAGATGGAGCTACAAACCAAAAATAAACTTTATAAGTGATTTCTAAGCGTTGGATTGAAGTTATTTTCATGGATTGATTTTAACTGTAGGAATTTGAGCATTATTAAGCGTTATTTGGGTACAAAGAATCAAAGGTTGCAAATCAATAATCAGGCCGATTTTTGGTTTGCAGGACCACCCAGGGACTGCCCAAAAATCCATATGGTCAGCTCCCTCAAAGAGTGTGCCACATGGCTCGTATTGTGCGCTGTGATTGGCTTCGCTCACAGTCCGATGTGAGCGAATGTTTACTCCAGCAAACGTTCGCAGACTAGAATTTTCCTATGAATCAACTCGAGAAAACGAAGTTTGGTACATGAGAAAAAGAGTTTCGATAGCGAATATTTAGCCAGGCGAATATTATCTTGGCTAAATATTTGTTCATATTAATATTTAACAATGTTTGGTACGTGTATAATCTAGCTTATTTCATTTTCTTTCAATTTGAGTAGGTCCCACATATCAAAGTAAATCAAAAATGGGTTAGGCAAGTGTGGGAAGCATATATTATGTCAAAGGATAAACCCTCCCCCCCCCCCCACACACACACACACACACATTGAAAAAGCTGACATACCCCCCTATGACTTGGTCCAAGGTCGGTTGACCAACTTATTTTACATTAAAAGACATAAATACCCTTGTCTTCAACCTTGGAACAAGGGTTTGGACAAAAACCAAACCCCCAAATCAAATGGATGTGGTGTATGGCAAGCCAAATCAAATGACCGGAGTCTCATGCCAGTCATCCACCACTCCGACAAAAATTAAAAAAACCATTGGGTTATCCGACCATAGATTCAAGCTTGTATTTCCCAATTAATTTTAGCTTGAAAATGGTAGTTGAGATACCAAAAAAGATTCAGAGCTTAATATTTATATTACAATGCCACTTCAGCCTTAGAAGGTTTTTTTTTAAGTTGGTGTTCCAAAAAAGAAAAAAAAAGTGAGACTCCGGATACCAATGGGTTTTTAAATTTTTGCCGTAGTTGTAGATGACCGGCATGAGACTCCGGTGGGTTGGTCTCCGATGATGGACAACTAACCCATTGGTATCTCTTGGCTTGCTGTCCACCACATCCATTTGATTTGGGGGTTTGGTTTTGATCCAAACCCTTGTTCTATGGTTGAAGAAAAGGGTATTTCTGTCTTTCAATGTGAAATATTTTGGTCAACTCGGGTCAACATTGGTCAACTGACCATGGACCAAGTCATAGGGGGTATATCAGCTTTTTTAAACTATGGGGGAGGTATGTCAAATTTCAAAGATAACATTGGGAGGTATGTCAAAAATTCCTTTTTTTTTATATATTAAAAAACTCAATTTTATTAAAAATAGTGATTTTCCCGCGAGAAAATAAAATTTTCTACCAAGGGCCTGTTTGGTACGTGAGAAAAAGAGTTCCGACGGCGAATATTTAGCCAGGCGAATATTATCTTGGCTAAATATTTGCTCATAGCAATATTTAACAATGTTTGGTTTGTGTACGAGCTAGCTCACTTCAGCTTACTTCATTTTCTTTCAATTTGAGTGGGTTCCACATATCAAAGTAAGTCAAAAATAGGTTGGGTCAGTGCGGGAACCACATATTATGTCAAAGAATAAAAAAAAAATTCATTTTTATCTTTTTTATATATTTAAAAATTAATTTTTATTGAAAATAGTGATTTTCCGGCGAGAAAATAAAATTTTCTCACCAAGGCATAATCGGCGTGAAAATATTTTCACAGGGGGGGGGTGATCAAATGTTTTCCCGCCGCGGAGGGCAAATATGAGGGCCCGGCTAAATATTTGCTGAGGGCGGGTGGCTGCCAAACACAGCCGGGCAAATATTTGCGCGGCCAAATATTTTATTTGCCCGCCGCGGAGCGTTACCAAACAGGCCCCAAGACTTAATTGGCGTCAAAATATTTACACAGGGAAGGTGGTCAAATGTTTCCCGCAAATTTGTGGGCCCGGCTAAATATTCACCGGCGGCAAGTGACTGCCAAACACGCCCGACGAATATTAGCGTGAGCAAATATTTTATTTTCCCGCCGCGGTGCGTTACCAAACATGGCAGGAGAACCCGTCCCTCTTTTCAGAATTCTCTCCTTGGCTCTTCTCTCCTCTCATGTTAGGGCAAAAACCCATTCTGAAGCCAAGAAGATCCCTTGCTGATCTGCATCTCATTTTTATTTTTATACATCTAAGGTACTCTGAATTTTTCGCTAAATCACTATTATCTAAGGTACTTCTTTTTTATTTTCGTATGCATTCTCTCCAATTGGATTTATGCAAGATTTTATAGATTTCGGATCTTTGTTGGAAGAAATCAGATATTCTACAGATTGTTTCTCCTTAAAAAGGGGGGGTTTTAAATTACTTTTAGTCTATCGGTAATGTAAGTTCTGGTTTTTCAGAAATATTGCTCAGATCAATTCTTTGCTATATTAAATTGACTTGTTGGGAAGATATTAATTTCTATATATTGGGTTTTTAGTCTTAATTTCGCAGTTTCTGATGGTTCCTTTGCAGGTGGGTAGCAGAAGCTCTTCCCGCAACTACCTGTGATCGAAGCCGAACTGACGGTACATCCCTTTCTTCATTTTAACAATGCCGATTTATAGTCCATTTCCATTCTCCCTTAAGGCTATGCATGGTGGTGATCAACAAAAAATTTTACAGAAAAAAGATTTGTATGCTAGAAAGTGTTGATACAGAAAGAAGTTTTATGACATTTATATGCAAAAAATCATTTCTAGAAAACTTATTCAGGGCAACCATACAGAGCCTAAATGTATTATTTTTCTTATAATGAGTATACAAACTGCAAACCAATGAATGAAACTAAGAAATTCGTCGTTCTGAGTGAAGGATCTATACGATTTTGGTCCAATTTGTACTTTCTATAAGAAATTGTCCAATTTGTATGGTTTTGGTGCAAAAACATAACAATCTTTCTGTAGGGTTGGCTTGTAGTAGCCTTAGCGAAGGATCTTTCAATAGAAGTTGGATTATTCTGTGTAAGTTCTGTAGGGTTGGATTATTCTAGTGTTATTATTTTAGTTGTTATAGAAACACAAATTATTCTTTCTAACAATTTAAGGCTGATTCTAGTTCCTTTTGTTTCTATACCAATTTACAATGAATTAATCCAAACACAGTGAAGAATTCGAGAAGTTCGATGGTCATAACTTCAAAAGGTGGCAGCATAAGATGTAATTTCCACCTAACTCCAATAAATATTGCTTATGTCTTAACTGAGGACCCAATTACTCTAGAAGGTGACCATAATCCTGCCCGCAAGAATTGGAATAGAGGATGCTTGGAGAAAGATAAATTACCTATGCAGAATCACATCCTAAATTACTTGAAAAATTTGTTATATGATGTTTATGCTTCAGTTAAAAGTATTACAAAGTTATGAAATATGTTTAAAAAGAAATGTAAAACTGTGGATGCTGGAACTAAATAATTCATCGTGGGAAGATTTTTAAACTTTAAAATGGATTATAACAAATCAGTCATGTCATTGTTACAAGACTTACAAATTATTATACATGAGATTGAAAGAATTCAGAAATTAGCTGAAACACAATAGAAAGGACATGAGAATATTGTTAGATTTAATTGAGAATAATTGTGGAAAATTCCAGATTTTTATGAAAGGTCAAGTTTGCTCTTTGGAAGATGAAAATGTGATTTGTTGTGGAATTCTTTAGAAAGCACCTAAGGAAGCTGAACAGGTGGCATCCTACTTGGAAGCTAAGGAATGTATCTAGGTGTATTATGTACCTAGGAATGACCAAAGGTTGTTGATCAAGTTAATGTTATATAGGCTATATAAGGGGGCCTAGCCATTTAGTGTGTGATTAGAACACCTTAAAGTTGCTTAAGAAGAAGAAGAAGACAGAGCACAATAACTGCTAGGATTTTTGTTGAAACAAAGACAGAAGGTTGTAAAGAGAATCAATAATATTATAGAGTAAGTTTTCCTATTTTGTTCTCCCTTATTGTATTTGTTTAAGGGCTCTGCACTACCCCCTATGGAGAGTGCTTCTTCATGTTTCTTTCTCTATAATTGTGTGGGTTTGTGTAACCCAATTAAGAAGTATTAACAATATGGGTGTTGGGTACACAAAGTGTGTCATTTTGGGTTTGAGCTATCAAAGTGTTGTTAAAAGCATCTGTTGCATCAACAGAGTGGTATTAGAGTGAGGAAATTGCCAACAAAGTGGTATCAGAGCTAGGTGGCTCAAGAATGAATTTTGGAAAAAAAACAGCAGCGTACTTGGTCTGTTGTTTTGCAGGAAAACAGTAATGGTTATGGTGTGCTAATTTTCAGATTAGAATGTGTTTTCAAAAGAAAGACGAGATGTCTTGTTTTGGGGCAAAAGAATATTTCATGGTAGTGGAAGTTATTTTAAAGTGTTTGTTTAAAAAAAAAAAAGGAAAACATGTTTTTGATGGTGGTGTCTTGAGACATGTTTCTCTCTCGATGATTATGGTTTTGCTCAACAAGGATGTTTGGGAAAATTCCCAAGTGGTGCACTCACGGTTTTGAGAACAATTTTCTTCTCAAAGGAGTTTATTATTATCCAGACATGTAGTTGAATCGCTATGGCGATCATTGAGTGCAAAGGTAGCTGAGAGTTACCATAGAACCCCCTTGTGTTGCTACGGAATAGCAAGGATCACCATTGACGTTCCGTTACAAAGAATATTAAGGCTGTGTTTGGTAGCGCATCTTCAGTCGAAGACGTGCGTCTTAAAAGTTTACGTCTTCAAGGTGCATACCTTTAAAGGTCAAGATAGACATTTGGTTCTACACACTAATCATGTCTCGAAGATGTGCATCTTAGTTCTCGTGTATTTAATTCACAAATGGAGATGCACATCTTGGAATTGTGTGGGCCATACATAATAACAAGAATTTGATAGAGATCATGTGGGCCCCACCTAAGAACGAATGGTGATAGATCATGTGGACCCTACCTAATAACGAAGTTGATAGATCATGTGGACCCCATATAAGAATGAGGGGTGATAGATTATGTGGGTGCCACCTACTACGTGAATTGATAGATCATGTGCATCCCATATAAAAATAAAGGATGATAGATCATGTGGGTCGTTTGGGTTAATAGATCATGTGGGCTCCACATAATGATGGGTTGATAGATTATGTAGGCGTTCCATAAGAAAAAATGATGATATATTATGTGGACCCAACATAACTAGATTGGGCCGCACATAATAACTAGAGTTGATAGATCATGTGAGGCTATATGTTAATGGGGTCAATAAATCATGTGGCCCCACATAAGAATGGAAGTTGATGGATGATATGTGGGTCTCACATAATAGAGGTGTGTTGATAGATCATACATATGCTATATGTCAAGTAGGCCCATACATCATAAGTGTGTCATACATTAGGTGGGCTAAGCCCATTGGGGATGGAGGGTGAACCTTCAAGGCACACATCGGTGCGTTTTCGAAAACTCAATGGGGGAGGTGAACCTTCAAAGGTTCACTTTTGTGCGTTTTCAAGGTCCACTGTGTCTTTGTGCACGCCTTGATGTGACCCAAACACTTGTTATTGATCAAGACGCGCACCTTCGGCCAAGACGCACGCGGAAGACACGCTACCAAACACAGCCTAAGAGAAGTGTTATAGAAGTTGAATGTATTGCCTCCCGCATATTCAATCGAAAGCAACGGTCCAGATAACACAGAGAGCTTCCGTGCCTTCGTTGAGATCTTTGATCCATGTCTACCCGAAGAATATGTAGGCCCCTGACAATCAAACAAAAAGAATGCAAAAAATACAATTGCCCATCTTGTCTTGGAGCACTTGAAGGAGTTGCGTATGATTCGAGTGATTGATGTGAATTACAAACAACTTTTCAAATAGTGTTTGAGTTTGTGTTCAAGTGGGTGTCATTTTGAGTTTGAGCCATCAAAGTGTTGTTAAAGGTATCCACTGCGCCAACAGAGTGGTAACAGAGCGAGGAAATTGCCAACAAATAGAAGATCTGATTGTTCGACTTAGAATATAAGAAGACAATTGGAATAAAGGAAAATAAATTGAGGCTTCAACAATGATCTTTATGACCAATGTTGTTGAAGAAAACAAAAAAAAAAGAACAAAACCAAATTCAACAAGAACAAGAAAGATCAATTTTATATTGGAAAGAGTTTTGTGGGGATCCTGGGCAGTGGCTTGAAATGGAGTTATCTCAAGTCTCAAGTGCTTCAAGTTGGTCCAGCCTTGTGATCTGCATTGGCCCCAAATCTTGCATGTTGTCGAAGTAAGTCGTTGAGCTCATTCATATCCATGGTTGGAATCACAGCTGGTTGAGGAGGCTCGCCACCGTTCATTCCTATATCGTCTTCTCCCCTTTGTAGCCTCACCTGATTTGGTCCATGAAGGTTACCTAACTCAACTTGCTCTTGTGTTGGCCTATCCTGATCTGATCCTGGAAGGTTACCAAACTCAACTTGCTCTTGTGTTGGCTTCTGTTTTCTCCAACAAAAATAATAAACAAGGAGGAGAACCAGTACTAAGGCCACAGGTAGTCCTACAGCCAAACCAACGATAAGAGCCACTTTCTTCCCCTTGTGATGTAGCAGTGGATTTCCTGTTATGCTACAAGAGGAGGATTATAAATAGAGCTTCTTGTTGGACAAAAGTCCTTAATGAAACTTCTTCAACGACTTACTTATAAGTTAAATTCTTGTTTTTAGCGAGAGATGGAGGAATGTTGCCCGAGAAATTGTTATAAGCCAGATTCCTAGCAAAACAAGAATCAGAGGAGATGATCAGGTTAATTTAGAGCTTTTGTCCACCTTCTTGTGAAATTTTGTGACTTACAACTTCCTTAGATTTGGCAAGTTTCCGAGGAAATCTGGAATTGGGCCATCGATATAATTATTACTCAAATCGCTGAAATCAAATTTGGAAGAAAAAAGTGAGATGAAAAGTTGTGGATATTATTAAGGTGGTGGTAGACTGGTAGTGGTGGGTGGCTTACATGATTTCAAGGGCTTGCATTTGGTCGAAGTATGGTAGATTACCTTTCAAACCATACCCGGAGAGAGAGCTGCAAAAGGTGGAAGCATGTTCAGTAGTTTGTTACACACAATGGAAGAATAAAGAAAATAAAAATTAATACTTTGCCCTCCAGCATGTTCAGTAGTTGGGCCCACTGACTCACGGAATGTTTTTGCTCCAAACTTAGTGGATTAGCACACCAAAATCAAAGTGATTGATTATTTCCAGCTGTTGGATTCGAACTTTTTTTTAATGTGGGCTTGTAATCGAGTTAGTGGGCCTTCTTTTTTGAGGGAAGAGTCTAAGAATCATACAGTGAAATAACTCGAGGAGGGTCGTCGCCGGTGCAATTCAACCATTGCCATACGGTGTCATTTGGAAGACAAGGGTCCCCACTCCATCCCCGTAGCTCCCTGAAAGTGCTTATAAAGAGCGCTAATCCATCCACTGCTCCATCAAACCAAAATCCAATCATAAAAAGTCCTATAAAAACAGCATATATGGATAATTTTCTTTTCATCATCCTAACAATGTGGTCCATCAGATGTTAATCGATCGAGTTCTGTTCAGTGACCACCATCCCATCTTTGGATTGTTGGAGGTCATGAATCTCAAAAATGATGAGATGGACGGTGGATAAGTAGTGGTGAACAGAAGTTGATTCACCCCTGGTGTACTGTATATTTCATGGTGAGGCTATTTTTCGTTATTTGAATGCCAAGAGTATGGTAAGGAGCAGAAGAGATGGGGAGGGGGCGGGGGGTATACACACAATCGTCCTGAGATGTTCCTGTAGTGACAAGTGTTTGGCTGGCCGTATATACTTCAAGGGCGCCGATGATCGGAGGTAACGTAGACTCCACAGTGGGATATAATTCTACTTTCAAGGTTCCCTCGGAATTGGTTTTCGTCAATATTCCACCACAGATCCCGTACTCTGGGCTGATTGTCCTGCCCAAATCTTGACCGTTCACGGAGATGTTGAAGGATCGGGTCTCGTTGAACTCCAGATCCGAAACTTCAATGTAATACAAGACAACGTAGTTGAGGCGGTTGGTTTCGTCGTCGAACTGGAGCAATAGATCAATCGGATCCGTTGAATTTGGAGACTCAAGGGCTTGGCGAAATGCTGACTCAGGAGGTTCGTTGACGTTAGTTTGGAAGTAGGTGAATTCAGCTGTTACCTGGACCAAGCCTGGTGGATTTGATGGGTACCATATTCGGTTGTAGTGATCATCAGGGTACCTGTATCGTATAATGAGCCGTTACAAGTTACAAATTACAAATTCTAATTTTTAAGCAGTGGGCGTGTAGGCCGGGCCCCCATTATGGAACAGCAGGGCCGTCTCAGCCCAGGTCCCACTACAAGCCCAGGCCCTTCATAATACATTTTTTGGGCCCACTAACTACATGGATGTTTAGCCCACCCCTTGTTGGATATACAAACCAAAATCAACCTTATTGGTTATCTCTAGCCATAGATATCAGTACTTTTTAGAATGGATTCTAGCCGTTGGATTCAAGCATGTTTTTCAGGTAGTAATTCCAATGGCCAGAAATCATCAATCAAGCTGATTTTTAGGGTATTTATCCACTAATAGGTGGGAGAAACATCCACGCAGTCATTGGGCCCAAAATATGTAGGACCACGAGAGTCCTCTGCATCTAAATTTTTTCGGTAATTTTTTATTATTAAGAATAGTTGTTAAATAAAAAATTTCTATTATATAAAGAGTTAAAGTTTTAAATTAATACCATATATATTAATGTATTAAATATAAAAAAGGCCTTATATAGAGTTTTTGCCTTAACCTTTGTGTCAGTTGAAGCAATTTCTTAACCAAGAGAAATTTTTTGAACCTGTAACATTTTTATCCAGCGTCTTGCCACTTATAGTTAAGTGCCACCTGTCCTGGGGTTATGGTGTCCCTTACCGTAGTTATTTTTTAACAGTGGAGAAAATGTAACTGCATTTAATGGGCCACCTTAACCTTAAGATAGGTAGCACTTAACTATAAGTGGCAGGATGCTGGATAAAAAAGTTGAAGGATCAAATAAAAATCCGCACCTAAACATCCTCGAGCAAGGCGTTCACACCTACCTACCCTAAAAACAGCCCAACCCATGTTCAAAAAATAATCAGAGTTGTGTTTAAGTTGGGCTAAGTCACTTTAAGGCCATCTTCAAAAAAAACATTTTTGAAGTCAAAAGGACACAAAAAGTATTTAAATTTTTTCAAAAGATTACTAAAAGGATAAAGATGAGTTCAGAATAGCAATATTTGGAGTTACAAATAGAGATAGAGGGTCTGACCTCAAAGACTTACTCCTAAAAAATTAAAGATTATTTGGGAACTTGCGATGAATTTAGGGGTGCTTACCAAATCACATCCGTCCCTCCATAATGGAACCTGAAGTTACTGAACCAGGCGATGTTGTTGGTCATACCAGCGTACATATCTGCTGGCAATGGCAAGGCTTCCAAAGAAGACATGAAGGGGAACTCGTTATCGTGCGTTTGAGCCACGCACACACTAATATTGTTTCCCGTTGCACTGTAGATCATTTCATGGTAAACGGGCTCTTTGGTAGAGGTAACGACAGTGACCCACTTATTTCCATCAAACATAAGATCGAAGGTGGGCGGATTTTTGAGCCCATCGTAGTTACCGTAATAAAACCCGGCACGGATTAAGTATCTTACCTCGGTTGAAGGCAAGGAATAGCAGTTCTTATTCTGTTGTGTGAAAACACGGAGCGACTCCATCTGTTCCAACACAAAAGCGTTACTACTTGGCGGGACCGGCTTGTTCTTACCTGTTTTAATGAAATATTCGTCTGTATACCAGTTGATTCCATTACTGTCCTGGTAGTTCTTCTCTGATCCACAATCGATGCTCACCCATTCTGAGGTATCTAATATAAACGTTGAAAATATCTATAAATTAAACCGATAATTTTCAAAGGTGCAAGGCTACAAGCTGTGTGTGTGTGTGTGTGTGGGTGCGCGCGCATGTTATGTGAGCATGAACTGGTGCACGTGAATTGCATCAAACGTGTCATGGCAACCCAATTAAAACTGGTCGATCTCATGTGTTCTAACTTTGATTTCTACAGAAGAAGAAGAAAAAGGGAAATTTTCTCTGAGATTTTCCATGAAAAAACAACACTTAATAGGTACCTTGAGAAAGGGCTTTTAGAGCAAAGAGAAGCAAAATTAGCAATACCCTTTTCGCCATTGGTCTGGAATTCAGCTTTTCTTAGGTCTCCAATTCGATTCTCAATAGTGTGGATTTAAGAGGAGGTAAGTACTGCCAGAAAACATTGTTTTCGTTGGATTTTTTTAATATTTTATAAATGGGAATCACACGCTTTGGTGGATCTGCGGCGTGAATCCTGAGGACCATAGTACCAATGGTGTGGACAGAATAATGGACGACTGGATCACCGGGCTCTACCACTGCATTCTTCTTGAAAGAATCACACAACATTTTATGTCATTTTCACAAAGGTCGAAAGATTTCTTTATATGTTTTTTTTTTTTTTCTTTTTAATAGGTACCGAGGTGATCATGGTGTGGCAACCGAAGAATTGGAGAGTCCAATCAAAATCACATGATACTAAACACTAATTGGAGGGTCCAGATTGAGGCACCACGAGTCTTACTGACACTGACAACATTGTTCTATCCTCATTTGCTTGTGAGGGTACATACCATGAAATTCTTTGATTCTTTGTTTGCTAATGCGAAACCACTAAGAAATACCGTTACCCTTGTATGACCCATTTGGTTTTCTTGTTCTATTTCTCCTTTTTTTTTCTTAAGTTCAGACCAATTGGACCACCACCTTGTATCGAACTCTCCGAATTCAGTTTTTGTTATTGGGTCATATGACGAGCTTATTCAACTGTATCAAGTATCAACAGCACCGAAACCTCGCCTCCAACAAATTTTGGCTATGAGTCTGTCATATAGAGGTCAGAACCAGCAGAAGCTGCTCCTGCTTGGTTTATTAAGAGTCATAAGGATGAGTGATCCTGACCTGACATCGCTTGCTCTTGCAATTGATCTGACACGCTTGGACTAAATTTGAATTCATCCAGCTTCCCATGATCTGATGACGCTTGGACAATAAAAAGAGATCTTCCGTGGTGGTTTTAAACGGACAATAAAAAGAGATCTTATGGAACTCCTGTGTTTCCACTCCTCATTCGTTGGGTGTGAACTTGATAACAAACCATAAGGATTTGAGTATAACTTCTCAGCTTCTAACATCAAACAATTTTCCTCGCGCTCGACTTGAACGTAGTAGGCTCCAATATCCTAGAGGCATCTGAAAACTGCACTATTCGTCCAAACCAATAAATTTCTTGCATCTAGATTTAAAAAGCAATGGACATCAGATTTAATATTTGTTCTAAATAAAAATAAACTCTGTTTTGAATTTTTTTCTGAACAAAATCTGATACAAGTTTCTAAGCCATTCTACTTTATAGTAGAGTAAATATGTGTTAATCATCCATGTACTTATTTACATCTATATTCCATTAAGAGAGTAATTTCTAAGCCACTAATTTTGCATGGCCCACAAGGCCCAATTCCATATTAATGTCATAGCCACTGCTAATTGGTGGTAATTTCAAATTAGAAATCTCACATTGAGAACGAGTCATCCCAGAGGAAGATTAGGTTTTTTTGAGAATCCAACGCCACCTTCACTACTGATGCGGCTAGGCGTCTACGACGATAGTGTGCGAGGTGGCAGCGGTGGCCAAGAGAAGAGAGGTTGAGGGAGATGAGAGAGAGAGAGAGAGAGAAAACGAAAGGAGAGGTTAGGGTTTGACATTTTGGTTGGGTCGAGTGAAGGGTTAGGGTTTGAGAGATTCAGTTAAAAGAGAACAAAGAACGAGAGAGAGAAGTTTAGTTTTGCTAGCTTAGGGTGAGAATAAAAGAGAAGTTTTGGCTAGGGCGCGAACTTCTGTTGGTGCCCTTTTAATTTTTTTAGCAAAAATCATCCTCAATGGTTATAAATTGTGGGGGAAACTCTTTCGCCTTCCACTAAAAAATAAAAAAATTATTAACGACATTTTTTTGGTCTTTGCTAACTGCTATAAACCAAGGGTTTTTTTGTCACGGTGAGCAACTCCAACCGGCGTCTACAAAATTTATCTGTGAAAAGGAATCTTCTCCATATTTGAAGATGGAGAGACCCTTCAAAAAGTGTTGAAATCCAACCGTCTTATCTCTAAAAAGTATCTTTTTTGTAAAAAGATGTACACGTGGATTGTAAAAAAGACATATTTTCCTTTTAAAATAAGTATTAAAAGAACTAAATTTGTTCACAATATTACTAAAAGGAGAGTTGAAAATTCAGAAAAGCAAAAAGTAATTCAAAAAAACAAAAAGCAGAGAACTCTATACTTGGAGCCAGAGAATGGAGATCTCCATATTTGGAGTCTGAAATGGAGATAGAGGGCTGGCTTCAAATTTGGAAACAAATTTATAGATGGGTTGGAGTTGGATTTCCAAAAAGGATCTCTTAGAGCCGTTTAAATTGGTCCACCACCTTTGGTCAAATTTTTAGTAGTGTTTGAGCTTCGGGTCATTCCAACCTCTGGATTGGTGGATACATAAAAACTATTTTTGGTAGTTACATATGGAGACACTATTTTATATCTTTAATAGGTGCTCCATTTTTGTTGGTCGTAATTATGTTTCCTTGAGATATGTATTTTAATCATATCTCCATGACTTGCTTGATTCTAAAAATGACGTGTGATATGTTTCTGTTGTGTTTGCAGCATGCCAAATGATGAGGCCCAGTTGTATGCTACTAATGAACTGTGTGCCCTCGTCCTGAATCTTTCAAGTTTGAAATCCCTTTCATTCTTGAAGACTTCAAACGAAGAATATATCCTCTCTCTCTCTCTCTCTCTCTCTCTCTCTCTCTCTCTCTCTCTCTCTCTCTCTCTCTCTCTCAATCTCAAATTATTCTTATACAAGTCATAGTTGCAAACTTGAAACAAACACTTGGTAAGATTTATAGCGACTAGTACATATTGGAAAGAGTTTTGTAAGGATCCTGGACAATGACTTGAGATGGAGTTCTCTCAAGTCTCAAGTGCTTCAAGCTGGAGGCCCAGCCCTGTGGTCTGCATTGGCCCCAATACTTGCATGTTGTTGAAGTAAGTCGCTGAGTTCATTCATATCCATGGTTGTCATCACAGCTGGTCGAGGAGGCTTGCCACCGTTTATTCCTATCACGGCATCTTCAGCACTTTGTGGCTTCATGATCTGATTTGGTCCATGTAGGTTACCTAACTCAACTTGCTCTTGTGTTGGCTTCACCTGATCTGGTCCTGGAAGGTTACCAAACTCAACTTCTTGTTGTGTTGGCTTCTGTTTTCTCCAACAAAAATAATAAACAAGGACAAGAAAAAGTACTAAGGCCACGGGTAGTCCTACAGCCAAACCAATGATAAGAGCCTTTCTCTTCCCCTTGTGAGGTAGCAGTGGATTTCCTTTTATGCTACAAGGAGGATTAAAAACAAGAACGATTTGAGTAGAGCTTACAAAAGGCAAATGTAATGTGAAATTCGTTCTGTAACTTACTTATAAGTTATTTTCTTGTTTTTAGCTAAAGATTGAGGAATGTTGCCCGAGAAATTGTTATCAGCCAGATTCCTAACAAAACAAGAATCGGAGGAGATTAATCATTAAATAGATGTGTAATCAGGGCATTGTAAAATTTTCTGACTTACAGGTTCCTTAGATTTGGCAAGTTTCCGAGGAAATCTGGAATTGGGCCGTCGAGACTATTATTGCTCAAATCGCTGAAATGGAAAATGGAAGAATAAGTGAGATGAAAAATTGTGGATATTAAGGTGGTGGTCATGGTGCCTTACATGTTTTCAAGGGCTTGCATTTTGTCGAATTGTGGTAGAGGCCCATTCAAACCATACCCGGAGAGAGAGCTGCGTATTGAATAGATGTAACGGGAGAAGTTGGTTACATGGTTTAAAAAACGGCCGTTATAGGGATTCGCACACCAAAATAAAAATGAATGATTATTTCCATCTGTTGGATAGGCTCGTAACCCACTCATGGGCTTTTTTTGAAATCACCGACCAGTCCAAATTTTGGTACGTAGGTCCACCAAGGGATGGGCCAAACATTCTTGGGTCGGTGGGCCTGAAGAAGTATCCCACATGGCATTTTTGAGTGTGGTGTATCAAAATCATATCTGACTTTAACATACCATACACATGGCCCACCAACTCAACGATCTAGATTCTAGAGTATAGACACTATAGACCGTCAGCCAGTGGGCCTTCTTTTTTGTGAGCCAGAGTCTCAGAATCATACAGTGAGGTTACTCGAGGAGGATCGTCGCCGGTGCAACTCAACCACTGCCATACGGTGTCTTCTGGGAGACAAGGGTCCCCACTCCATCCCTGTAGCTGCTCGAAAGTGTTTATGAAGAGCGATAATCCATCCACTGCTCCATCAAACCAAAACCCAATCACAAAAAATTATTATCGTCATTTGAATGTCAAGACAGGTGGAAGTAGAATTAAGCAGCAAAAGAAGTGGGAAAAAGAAATACATACAATCGTCCTGAGATGTTTCTGTAGTGACAAGTACTTGACTGGCCGTATATACTTCAAGGGCGCCGATGATCGGAGGGAACGTGGACTCCACCGTGGGATATAGTTCTATTTTCAAGGGTCCCTTGGAATTGGTCTTGGTCCACATTCCACCACAGATCTGGTACTCTGGGCTGATTGTCAGACCCATATCTTGACCGTCCACAGAGATGGTGAAGGATCGGGTTTCGTTGAACTTCAGTACTGAAACTTCGGTGTAATACAAGGTAATGTAGTTGATGCGATCGGTTTCGTTGAACTGGAGCAATAGATTAATTGGATCCGATAGATTTGGAGACTCGACGGCTTGGAGTAATGCCGCATCAGGAGGATAGTCGACAGTAGTTCGGGTGAGGTAGGTGAAATTAGCTTTTACCTGGATCAAGCCTGGTGGATTTGATGGGTACCATATTCGGTTGTAGTCATCGTCAGGGTACCTGTAATCGTATATTTTTAAACGCCCCGTTACAAATTACATATTCTAAGTTCTAGTGGGGAGTCAGTAGATCATTTGTTTTTACAATGTAGATACGCATGCCTCTCATTTAGACGGGGTTGTTTCAAGAGTTTGGGGTGTTTTCAGTGGTCCCTAAGTCAATTAAGAAATTATTTTTTACGAGAGGGATATCTTTGGGTAACCTTGGGAGAAGGATATTGTCTTTAACTCTTTTGGCGGTTATTTGGGGGTTGTGGAGGTAGAGGAATAACAGGGTGTTTGAGAACAAGAACCTTCTGTTGGATCGGAGAAGGTTCTTCTAGAGATATTCAAAGCTTTGGTGGGTCAAGTTATATGAGGAAGGGAAAGTATCTCCTTCGAAGATATTGTTTTTAAGTAGGCAGAGTTGATTAGAGATACTAGTGGTGAGAATTTGGGTGATTGTTGTTGTTTGTTCTTGCTTCTTTGTTTTGCTTTTGTCCTTCCCTTTAGTTTGTTTTGGCCTCTTGGCAGGCCTCCTTAGCCTATAAGAAGAAAAGATTAGCTGGTCCCTCGGACTTTCAAACTTTGAAGGTTCCCCTCCCGAATCACCCAACCCACGTTAAACCCTTGGTTAGTTGGTTAAGGGTGGTTAACAAAAGGTACGTGTCTGACATTTTGGGAGGGGATCTTCAAAATTTGAAAGTTTCAGGGACCAACGGTCAAAAAATTCACTTTCTTACCACAAAAAAAAAAAATTCACTTGCGTACCACAAAAAAAATTAATTTGAAACATCACAAACTAAAAACCAGTTTAGCAAATTAAGGCCCTGTATGGTGAGCATAGAGAAGTTTTCAAGATAATCATTTGAAGGCTAAAAAATCTTTTGATCCATGAATCCTTAATGGACATGTATGCGCAGGAAACGTTTCTAGAAAATTTTTCTAACGGCAACCAAACAGGGCCTATGTTGCCAAACTGCCCTGGGGTATACGTCATATATGAGCTTGTTTTGATGATCACAAGTTCACAACCATCAGATTAGGAGTGTTTTCTTAACAATCTTAGAAAATGTAACGTATCAGATAGTTATGATCAAGGTTTAAAGGGGACCGTTACTGTTTTTTCCGTTATAACGACAAAAACGTTCAGGGGCAAAAATGGGAAAATAACGGAAATAACGGAAAAAATGGCGCTGAAATTCAAATTTTCAATTTTTAAATTTCAAAATTTCAAAAATAGAAAAAAATGGAAAATAACAAAAATAACAGCTGTTTTTTTCCACAGAATTTTCCAAAAAATAACTGTCGTTATTTTCGTTATAGCGGCCGCTTTTTTAAAACTTGGTTATGATCATTAGATATTGCTAATTGTTAAAAAGTATCTGTTACTTTGTGACCTATTAATTTAGGGGTGCTTACCGAATCACATCCGTCCCCCCATAATGAAACCTGTAGCTATTGAACCAGGCGATGTTGTTGGTCATGCCCTCGTGCATCTTTGTTGGCAATGGCAAGGCTTCCAAAGAAGACATGAACGGGAACTCGTTATCGCGCGTTCGAGCCACGCACACACTAATATCATCTCCCGAAGCAGCGTAGATCATTTCATGGTAAACGGGCTCTTCGATAGAAGTAACGACAGTGACCCACTTATTTCCATCGAACATAAGATCGAAGGTGGGCGGATTTTTGAGCCCATCGTAGTTACCGTAATAAAACCCGGCACGGATTAAGTATCTTACCTCGGTTGAAGGCAAGGAATAGCAGTTCTTATTCTGTTGTGTGAAGACACGGAGCGACTCCATCTGTTCCAACACAAAAACGTTACTACTTGGCGGGACCGGCTTGTTCTTACCCGTTTTAATGAAATCTTCGTCTGTATACCAGTTGATTCCATTACCGTCCTGGTAGTTCTTCTCTGATCCACAATCGATGCTCACCCATTCTGAGGTATCTATTATAAACGTTGAAAATAGCTATTAATTAAACCCATAATTTTCAAAGATGAAAGGCTACAAGCTCTGTGTGTGTGTGTGTGTGTGTGTGTGTGTGTGTGTGTTATATGTGAGCATGAACTGTTGCACGTGAACTGCATATTAAACTTGTCATGCGAACCCAATTAAAGCTGGTCTAATTTTTTTTTGAAATGTAAAATAGGAGATTTATTGAGGCGCTTGGAGGCTGGGGAGGCCAAAAGAACCAGCAAGGAAAACCCAACCCCACAGGTAAATGAATCTCGCTCAATCAGAGACGACCAACTGAACACAACATCTTCAAATCTGACGCCCCTCCCCACATCATACAATTTAACCCAAAGATAGATAAGACATCTAATATCCAATAAGAGGGCTTCAAAGGAGGGGCTTCTACCCTCAAAAACCCTTTTGTTGCGCTCTTTTCACACACCCCTCAAGATATAGCTAACGGAGCGAGAGCCCATAATTTTTTCCCAAGACCCTTGTGGTGCCTGGCTAAAAGGAGATCTTTGACTAACAAAGAGGCAGCCCAATAGATTAAAACTGGTCTATTGGGGTCTAACTTGGTTTTCAATAAAAGAAAGGAAAAAAGGGAAATTTTGCATGAAATCTCTCACAAACTACACCAAATAAGTACCTTGAGAAAGGGCTTTTAGAGCAAAGAGAAGCAAAAATAGCAATACCCTTTTCGCCATTGATCTTGAATTCAGTTTTTCTTAGGTCTCCAATTCGATTCTCGGTGTGTGGATTTAAGAGGAGGTAAGTGGCAGAAAACATTGTTTTCATTGGATTTTTTTTTAATATTTTATAAAGGAAAAAGATGTAACAAGGTATGCCTGAAACTGTTCATTTGCGGAAGCGGCATTTTTGGTAGTCAACGCTGCCATCTGGGCCCACTGACCGCTTGGATGTTTATCTCACCCCTTGGTGGATATACATGCCAAAAATCACCTTGATTGGTAATCTATAACCATTAGATTTTAACACTTTTTAGCACCATTTAAGGCGTTCTTATAGCCGTTGAATACAACCATCTTTTGAGTACTAAAACCAACGGTTGAAAATCATTAAACAAGCTGATTTTTTGTATGAATGTCTATTAAAGGGTGGGCTAAACATCCATGCGGTCAATGGGCCCAGATGGCTGTGGTGACTACCAAAAATGCCGCTTCCGCAAATGAAAAGATCTCAGGTATACCTTGTTACATCACGACCCTTTTATAAATGGGAACTCTTTGGTGACATCCCTTGTGAATCCAGAGGACCATAATTCTTCCAACCGGTTCACACCTTGGACCATAGTGTTCTTCTACCACTGCAGGCCCAGTCATATTCAAAAGAAGAGTTTAATTAGTCAGTTTCCTTTAAATAAAGAAGAATTAACAAGGTGGTAAGGTAACAATAGTGGCAACACGTCATTATTGACAGTGACAACGTTGTTCTATTCTTATTTACTGATTAGGCCGGTTCCACCAAGTTCTTTGATTCTTTGTTTGCTAATGCGAAACCACTACGAAATACCGTTACTCTTGTCTGTAAACGAAGAGACCAAAAGAGAAAGACGAAACCCAACAACAGTTCTCAAAAAAAAAAAAAAAAAAAAAATTTGATATCCTGTGCACCAATGTGTGGGTAAATTTAACGAACACTTGGTGTAAGATCTCAATACATCAGAATTCTAAAAAGAAGGAAAGAATTTCTGATCAAACTATAGTGAACCAAACAAAAGAGAACCCTACTGCTAAGAGTTGCACAAAACACAATTAGAATTCTAAAAACTTTCTTGTATAAATCTTGTTTTGTGATTGATTCTTATCCTTTCGTAATAATTATTTGTTGTTTTAGATTTTGGACCGTTTGATAGGAAAAACGAGTGGCTAATAGGTATTGCTATTGTATAAATTATGGACCGTCTATTTTTATCGTTAATCTGAAGACCGTACCACATTTGATGGGCTGATTTTTTTTGTAGGGGTGATGTATATGGTGAGGAGATCATCCTCACCAAATATCAGCCACTGATTCATCTTCCATTAAAAACCGGCTTACCCAGTGGCAACACCAAAGAATTTAAAGCAATTGTCAACATGATTGAGTTGATAAGGACTGGCTTTTATTAAAACCCATTACTCACTTTTCAATTGTAATCAAGCTACAGATTAATTCCCTGCTACGTCCCCATGCATCAGTTATAATATATATCAGCTTTTGCAAGTTGTGTTCTATCCCCACTCTCTAGCTTGACATTAACTATATGTATAAACAAATCTATATAACAAAACAGGACGGTTGTCTCCCCTTCTTATCCGGCTTCATAAAGAATGGCCGAGATCTTATCACACCAAATAGATGGTGGATCTCAGCCACTCACTCCCAATTTTGACAAACGCTTTGTCAATGAGTGTCGTAGGCACGGGTCACCAACTATTTACCTACATATATGGAATAAAATGGGTTGGATTTACATATAGCCCAAGGATCAGACTTAAGAGCCCCACTTTTTATGCCTCGAGAGGGGTGTTATCGTTAAAACGGATTGAATCGGCCAGGGGCAAAAATAGAAAAAATAGATTTTAATGATTTTAACGGAAAAAAGTGGTGCTGAACTTCAAAATTTAAAATTTAAAAAAAATTAGAATTTAACAGAAATTTAATGGTTTTCTTATACCCCTCTTATCTTATATAGCTTCAATAATGAGTGGCTGAGATCTACTATGCTTCATATCGATGGCTGAGATTAACTCCCACCCGATTTTGACAAACACTTTGTCGGAAAGTGCCGTGGGCATGGACCGCACACGCATATATCAAGACAACTCGATTGTATTCTCTTATCTTATCCATCCATCTAATGTGGACAGTTAGATAAAGAGTGGTTGAGATCAAATCCATCGATCTAATGTGGACGGTTAGATTTCAGCCACTCAATCAGCCTCATTTGACCTCAATTTATTCAAAATTTAAATTTCAACACCTTTATTGTTTGTTATTTCTGTTACTTTCCCATTTCTCCCTCTATGCGTTACAATCCGTTATAACAACTGTTATAATGGAAGAAATGGTAACACCCCAGTCCGTTATACCATTTGAGTGCCAAAGGCACCCAATTTTTGCAAGCGCTTTTGTCAAGAGTGCCGTGGGCATTGGCCATTTACTATTCTATAGAACAAAACACATTGGTTGTCTCCCTACTTATACCTCCTCTTATACTTAAGCATCAACAAAGAAGGGCTGAGATCTAATCCTCCCCCAAATGGACGGTCGATATATATCCTTCACTCACCTGATTTTGGCGAATTCTTTGTTGAGGAGTGCCGATGGGACGGGGCACCCACTAGTAAATATATATCACATCATCTTGGATTGCTCATCACGTACTCAAATTGTCACCATGATTACATGATCACGTGCAGTGGGTTTGCCAATACAAGTAGAAGACAATTTTGATCAATATGATGGCCCTCATGGATGTTCAGCCCACCTATTGGTGGATAAATTCAATAAAAATCAACTTGATTGATGATTTCTAACCATTGGATTTAGTACCCTAAAAATATGATTGAATCCAACAGCTAGAATCAATCCCCAAAAGTACTAAAATATACGGCTAGAGATAACCAATCAGATTTATTTTTTATTTGTATATTCAACAATGGGTGGGCTCTAAACATCCTTCTAGTTAGTGGGATGGGGGCCTTCTCTCACCTGGGCTGGGGTAATTCCAAATTATTCTCACCTTTGCATTACATGAGAATTTCGCCTCTTTCCGGCCGGGGTCAAGATTATTCAAACTTCAATGGATGAACGCGGAGTGATTTAGGTTATAGCCAAACAAAGAATAATTTTATGTCCATTGTTGGCCTCTTATGAATCACCCTTGGACCATTCCAAAGTCTATTTCCGTAAACATTTCCATGGCATTGAAAATGGGAGCTGACGTGGACCCATTCAGCGGAGAGAGCATTTTATACAATATTGCACGCCTGCAACAAATTCTAGACATTTTTTTTTTCCATATGGGTCTAAGTAGTCTTGATTAGAAGCACTCTTTCGAGTCTTCCCATATAATTCCCGTCTCTTTTCACTATTCCCACATGTGTTATGAAGAAATTTGAGAAGCTCATGAAAGATTTCTTGTGGAAAGAGGATTTTCCGGCATTATTCCCATTTCTAACAAGTAGGGTTTTTCGATATCCAGGAACTTGTGGTTGGGTTGGAGAGAATTAGTCTTGGGATTTTGGGTCCAAGAAAAATTTGAACGATTGGAAGATGACTCCATTGCTAGCTTGCTCTATTGAATCAAAGGTCATCGTTCCTCCTGGGCAGCTACAGATAGAAGACTGTCGTATTGGTTTAAAGATGGTTCATTCTCAGTTCATCATTTTTATGTGGCTTTGGTTTCTTCCAGTGGCCTTGCTTACCCTTCTTTTATGGTGTGGGGATCGAAGTCCCGTCTAAGGTGACTTTATTGATCGATGGTTTCCTAAGACAAGATCGGTAAGGGATTTTGGTGAATGCTTGTCTTCATTTGCAAGACAAATAGAGAATCAATTGATCATCTCCTACTCCATTGTGATCTCGCTTGAAAGATGTGTAGACACAAAAATTCAGCCATGCTGCTAATTGTCTCTAGATTTATGCACTCACAACTAAGATATTAAGAGCAAAATAAAATAAATAGAGAGAGAGAGAGAGAGAGAGAGAGAGAGAGAGAGATTTTTTACGTAGATCGTGGCCAAAGTCGGCACCTACTTCCAAGAGGCTCGATTCACTACATCGAATCGTGTGCACTGTTTCTTTGTCCCCTTCTACAGGTTATGGGCTACAAAGATAGGATGTTGCTTGTGAGATGATAAGCTTGATCTGAGTTGGTAAGGACATGTATTTTTGTGGTGATAGATCTTGGATGACTTGAAGTGATTTAGGTTGTGGCCAAACACAGAATAATCTTGTCCAAGGTGGAAGTCCATTCAAAATAAACTCGGCGTGACAACGAACAAGCTTTAAATATTGAACAGAAAACATTAAATTTATTTACAGATACTTGTGGAGAAAATTTATGAAGCGGCGGGATTTTTTAAGCTGTGATCATGCGCCAATGATGACGCACCACATAAACCCATGGTTGTTTTTTTAGAAAACCAAATCCTAAACCCAGGTATATGTGGGGCACATCATTGGGCGCATTATCACCGCTTCAAAAATCCTACGCTTAAAAAAAATCTCATACTTGCGAGATGCTTTATCACACAAATAGAGCAACACCAACAATATGAATCAAAAGAAGACATATAAAAGAGAAATGATCACGTGTGGTACTGGAAGATCCGATTGGGTGAAACAAGTTAGTTCTGGTGAATACTTCCATCGCATTGACGATAGGCGGCAAGGTGGAGCCTTCAATGGGCGATAAGGTGATATTGATTTTGGGACCCACAATGTTGACGGGATATATGGTTATAATTTGGCATAAATTGGCTTCGGAAGTAATTGGGTTCCCCATTTTCTGACCGTCGATGTATATCTGGAAGATCCTGCAATTTTTGTGCCTACAGGTTAAATCTAATTCCGTAAAATAGAACACGAAGTAAGCAGATTGTGGGGTCTGCTCTTGAAGATTAAGGGATAGGATGATGGAATCGGAAGCTCTTTTTGCCTGGATGGCGTTTCTCAAGACCGAATAAGGAGGGTCGCTCTCAAATTCATCTGTATAGGCCGGAATGCCAGAAACGTTGAGACAGTTGCTTGGTGTTGCTTTGGGTGTCCAGATCCTGTTGTACTTCTCCTCCGACAAAATGCCTGTGAACCTGCAATCCATGATGTGGAGAGAAATTAATCTCCCTGATGACTCTCGTCTCATCATCGTTCAATCTGGAGTGGATGCTGTCGTTGAAATGCTTAACAATATATGGTGTTCAATGCCTTATATTCTAATTATTTGTGATTGGTCCCCTTTTGGGAACGTGGATACTAGAAGTAATTGTCTACTTAGAATGCTAGAAGTGGAAGTGTTTTTGAAAGGACAAAAAGTAACTTATTTGACGTGGAAAGAAGAGGTGGTCATTATAATCGGGCTAGGGAGCCCCTCAGTCAGACTCATGGCCTTGAATTCTGATTTATAATTGGGCTAGGGAGCCCCTCAGTCGGACTCAGGGCCTTGGATTCCGAATCCAACGATGGTTCATTAAGTGAATGCCAGCTCAATGCTATCAAGCACCGTTGGATTCTCAAAATCCGTGTCCCCTAGTCTAACTCCCAAGAAGTCAAAAAAAAATAAAGGAGGTCCTCAAATTCAACAAGTCAGAAGCCAATATTTTTAGCTTCGGTTTGTAATCAACTTTTAACTACCAAAAATTAAAAAATAAACACAACCCAAACTAATTAAATGATGAAGTTCATTTTTTTGTGTTCCTAATTGCCCTGAAACCTATTCACCTATCAATTCTAGCTATATTTTGTGTTAGGGTTGTCTCCAATTCTTTCTTTTACACTTTTGGTCTCGCTATTATCGTGACCAAAATTGGTGACTAGTGGCACACTATTAGAGAACGCTGACCATATGGATGTTTGGCCAGTCCCTTGGTAGACTTGCAAACCAAAAATCAGCCTGATTAGTGATTTACAACCTTTGGATATTTAATTTGCACCCAAATAACGCTCAATAATGCTCAAATTCATCAAATGGTTAAAATCAAACCATGAAAATAACTTCAATCCAACGCTTATTTTTTGGTTTATAGGTCCACCTATGGACTGGCCAAACATCCATAGAAAGAAAATCACACAAATTGGGCACATCAAAGTTTTTGGATGTTTGATTTTATTCCTATTAGAATTAACTAGTTTTTGTTTCCCAACAGCTCTCTGGCCCCTCTGATTTGTAGAAAGAGCAGTCTCGGTCAAATAAATTAGTCACTGAGCATGTGGGTCATATAATTCTTACCTGACAGATGCAACACTAGGTAACATACCTGATTTCTTCCCCTCCGAAGATGGTCCTCGTCACAAGGTGGAAGGTAGCGTCCTTCCCCATCTTCGGATACAAATTAGCCCACAATGGTACAGCCTCTATAGAAGAAATGAAAGGAACGTCGCCGTTCCGAGTTTGGACCAAGCACACTTCCAGCTCCCTTGACTTTGTTATATAAATTGCTTCATGGAAGATCGGTCCTTCACTTAAAGAAGTAGAGACTGCTGCCCATTTCTCATTGTCGATACGGAGATCAAAGGTCGGAGGCTTAGAGAGACCATCGTAATTACCATAATAGAATCCAGCTCGGATGAGATACCGTGTATGTGCACGAACTCGCAGTTTATAACAGTTTCGCACGGCGAGGTCGGGGAAGAACCGAAGCGAGTTCATCTCTTCAAGTCTCTGGGGCTGGGGGACTCTCTTGTTTGTACCAGTTTGGGTGAAATCATCGTCTGTCTCCCATGGAATCAAGTTGTTACCGACACGAAAGTCATCTTCCCCACAGTCGATGTTCCCACCACCCTATCATTTCTGAGACCAACAACAAAGATAAACCAAAAGAAGAGCAACGGAAGATAAGAAACTATGTAGAGTCAATAAGTTAAGAGAATACTCTGAGAGGAAGCTTTGAGGGTAAGAAAGGCTAAAACCACAGGCGGTATAACCACTAGGGAAAAATGTTTCTCCATGACTGAACTTTGAAGAGAAATGGGGAGACTGCTTGCTGTTTTGATCTTCTTCTTGAAATTTGAATGAATAGTCTTGGAACAACGGATATTTTATTTAAACTAAGGAGATGTTTACAGAGGTTGATTGGCTCATCTTTGTAACCTTCACCAACTATAAACTAGGTCTTCAGGATCATTGGCAATAACCAAAAAAAAGTAGTAGATAAAAGGATGTCTTTTTGTCTTTGCTTCTATTCCCATTTTTTAATTTTGGGAAACATACAAAATCAAGCCATTGTAAGTTTCAGCTTCTACAAATTAGTGAGTATTATTTTAATGTGGAAAGTAAGAGAAACAACCATCTTTGTAACATCAAGAATCATTTGGCGCAGACAAGCTGGGGTCATGACAAGATTTCACCATCTGTTTCGTCACACAAGCCCCACCTCGATTGATAAAAAAAAAAGAGCTGATAGATTCCCCTTCCGGTGGAAAAATTGCAATCCACCTTAGATGAATCATACAAATCTTCCACAATTTTTTATTGGGCCTGATCGCCTATCTATCTTACACGGAAAAATATAGATGCAGATGACTTTGGATGCAGTTGATGCAAAGGGCTCTCATGTTTGGGCCCACTACTAAGCCCATTGATGTTTAGCCCACTCCTTGGTGGATATAAATACCAAAACACAGCTTGATTGATAATTTCTAGCCGTTGGATTAAGTACCCAAAAAATATGCCAAAAAAATGCTTGAGTCCGCCAATGGCTAGAATCAATCATAAAAATTGCTAAAATCTATGGCTATAGAAAACCAATCAGACTGATTTTTGGTATTGATATATATCTACCAACGAGTGGGCTAAACATCATAAACATCAATGTAATTCCTGGGCTCGAAAAATAAGCTATGTAGGGCCATGAGAGCCTTTAGCATCGACTACATCCAAAGTACTCTGCATCTAAAATTTCTCTATCGGTAAGCATGGGAAATTCCTAGCACCGGGGTATTCCTGAGAGAAGTGTTGCTCCGGGATTTCCCTTTGTACCGTACCCTAAACAGCCCTGACTAATGTTAATTAAATAACTAGGGTTGAGTTTAAGTGGGGTTAGCGCAGTTTTAGGGTATGTGTCATGCAAAGTGGAAGGACTCACAAGTGGAGGTTCACATCTAATATATAATTTTTCCCATATCTGTTATTGCCTACAACATGATTCTTCTCTTCAATATTCATGCTAAAAGAAAGGGGACAAAGGGTTGCCTTGGGGTGAAGGTCGCTGGAGGATTTGAAGAACCCTACTGGAGACCCATTGAGTAACGCAGAGAAAGATGGGGAGGATATGCACCATTATATGGCATTAAGATTGATCTCCAAGGAGGAACAACTCAATCACATCCATGCCATTAAGATTGCCAAGAATTGCCCTCCTATCTCTCATCTGTACTTCACAGACGACTGATTTATTCTCTGTAGGGCCAATTTGGTTGAAGCCATAACCCTATAGGATGTTCTCCAAGCTTTTTGTGAAAGATCTTTCATCCTTAACATTAAGAACATATCCCTATCCGAGAAGTAATTGGGCATCCCCTGTTCATAGGAAGGTCTAAGCTCAAAGGTTTTAATCACACCCTGGATCGCATTGAGAAGGTCATAACTGGTTGGCATTCCCGCACCTCTCCCTGGCTGATAATACTACGCTCATTGGTTTCTCCTATCCTCATTTACATAATGTCCTCCTTCCTTTTCCCACGCACTCTGCGCACCAAGCTTGACTCATTAGCCAATCATTTTTGGTGGCATGGAGGAAATAGCCAAATCAGCATACAATCATCTACCTCGGCCTTCCTTGCCTATTCTCTCTCCTTTTGCATCGGCAATACTTTGAAACAATATCTGGAAGGTTAAAGTTCCCTATCAATGCCAAGTCTTCTTAAGGAAGGTTCTTCGAGGCCTCCTTCTCACCAAAGATACCCTCCATGAGAGAATTGGTTACATCAGCTCGGAGTGTTCCCAGTGTGGTCATCAACAAGAGGACCTGGTGCATGCCCTCTTCTATTGCCCCTTATAGGCCAAAATCTGGTTCGCTTCCTTCATCAGTCTCAGATACTCCCACCTGTCTCTTCTGGACATTTTTTCCTTGGGTCACAAACCTCTTCAAGCTCAACCAGAGCAAAAATGATGCAAATGTTTTCCTTCTTGTATTATGTTGTACTCTCTTATGGCGAATCTGGACTAGAAGGAATGCGAAGATTTTTGCCAAGTGTACTGCCAACCCTCCAAGGGTGCTCACTAACATTTATTCCTTTCTTTTGCCTATCCCACCGAAGCCAACCAATAGAGGTCCCAGATGGTTTCACCCTAAAAGAGGTTGGTTAAAATTAAATACTGATGGGGCTTGGGATGCCACTTCAAGCCAAGTCGGTTTGGGCTACATCATCAGAAATGAGGTTGACTCTTTTATATTGGCAGCAGGTGCAGGGTCTCTTCCAAGTCTGCTGAAGAGACTGAGGCCAAGGCGCTTAGGTGGGATCTGGGACTTGCAGCAGTTAGAAATAGAATCGAATGCTGGGGTGATCATCAATCAGCTGAATATTAGTTCCTCCTTTTTGAGTCGGAGTGCCTCTCCAATTTGTGTCGATATTCTACGCTTGGCTGATAGGCTGGCATCCCATAGTTTTAACTTTTGTTTCAGGGAATGTGAGCTGTAGCAAGTTGTATAGCTTCTAAAGCTTTTTTTTGCTCGTCATGGATCTTTTGTGTGGTCTTCCCCTCCCTCATGGCTGGTTTCTTTTTGTGCCAGGAATGAAGGTTAGTCCTTGCTCTTGCTTTTTATATTCAATGGTTGATTACAAAAAAATATTCATGCTAAAAGTGGAGTTGAACTTTGTTGACTGCCCACAATATGAGCCACTCTTAGAGGGCGCTGACCATATGGATGTTTGGCCAATCCCTAGGTGGACCTACGGACCAAAAATCAGCTGTTGATTATTGATTTCAAACCTTTGGATCTTTGTACCCTAATTAAATAATTGTCAACAATGTATTAATGTTCAAATTCAAGTTATTCAACTGTTAATAACCAACCCATGAAAATGACCCCAATCCAATGCTTAGAATGAAATTACTAATCATGCTAATTTTTGGTCTGTATGTCCATCTAGGGTTGGACCAAAAATCCATACGGCCGGTCAGAAAGAATCTCTCAGAATATAATCTCTCAGAATATGGCACATCGCTTATATTGTGGGCAGTCAACAACGTTCTAGTCCTAAAGGTGTGGAGTGGGGCGCCAGAGGTTTGCATGTCGTGGGAAGTTTTGTGGAGGCCTGCAAGTTTTTGATCCAGTGATCATACAACTTATAGTTAAGCGTCACATGTCCTGGGGTTAAGGTGGCCCTTAACTGTAGTTACCCCCCGAGATCTTGCATCTTTCCTGAGCCTAGCTTGATTTATTGGAATGTTAAGAAGCAACGAACTAAGGCAGTCTATTCTTGTTTAATAATATGTTGGTATTTTCAAGTAAATACAGGAAGGAGAAGGCAAAGGATCAGATGAACGGAAAGAAGAAAGAAGGATGAGTAGTTATGTGAACGGCCAGTGTTAGAGACAGCAATGGTTGTGTAGACTTCCATGGCATTGAGAATAGGAGGCAAGTTGGAACCCTCCGCCGCAGAGATTGTTACAGTTGAAGGACCTACAAGTGTAACAGGGTACAAAGACACCACTTGACACTCTCCGCTCCAGGGGATCTCGGTAACCTTCTTTTCTTTAATGCCTTCTATGTAAACTTGGACCTTCCTGGTTTCATTTTGTTGCCGCTCAAGACTTGGCTCCCAGAAATAGAATACAAAGTAGGCTGACATCTGGCTTTGTGGGGGAAAATCAACTGATACAAATATGGGGTTTGAGAGATTTTGTGCTTCGATGGCGTGTCCCAATACCGCAAATGGAGGACAATTTTCTGCCATGTATAGTGATCCCTCTGGTGGGACATTGGAGGAGATGTTGTGATAATTCGGTATTCCTCTTGGTTTCCAAATTCGATTGTAACTATCTTCACGTCGACTGGATGGTTTCCTACAGTAGCAAAAACCACAAATTAATGTACTAAATCAGCTGCCACCCAACCCAACGAACTCGACCAATCCGACGTACGTACCCGACAAGTTTGTTTCCACCGAAGTGGGTCTTACTCCGAAGGTATAAGGCCGTGTCATTGTCCATCAACCTATTGAACTCTTCAAGCAAGTGCGTAGCTTCAAGAGAAGAAATGAAGAGTACTTCCCCATCCGAGGTACGAATCAAGCACACGCTCACTCTCTCCCCCTTGGTTCTGTAAAACACTTCGTGGAAGATTGGGTCTTCGCCTAGAGAAGTATTGACCGTTGCCCATAAGTTGCCATCGAACTCAAGATCGAAGGTGGGAGGCTTCGAGAGACCGTCATAGTTGCCATAGTAGAAGCCAGCTCGTAAGAGATACTTTTGTTGGCTTTGTAACGGAAGATTGTAGCAGTTCTTATCACGATCAGGAAAAAATCGTAGGAAATTCATCTCTTGAAGGGTAATATTCGCTGAAAGGAGCTTGTTCTGTCCGGTTTTAATGAACTGCTCGTCTGTTTTCCATGAAGTTACATTGCTATCGTCATTTCTTTCATTTGTTGATCCACAGTCGATGGTCAGCCAATTGTAACCTTGTCACAATCCAAAAACATGGTCACATGTAGCTATCTAAGCCAATCTGCTTTCTTTGATCCTTCCCGAGCACAGTACTCTTGGGGCTTACTGACCTATGAATGTTTAGCTCACCTCTTGTTGGACCTACACAACAAAAATCAGCTTGATTGATGATTCCTACACATTTGAAATCACCCCATGAAAATAGGATTAAAAATCACCAATCAGGTTGTTTTTTGGTGTGTAGATTCACTAAGACGTAATCTAAACATTGTTTCGGAATTGGGATCAGTGGACCATGGTGTTATGGGGAGGGAAAGATCAAAGTTTGCTCCTAACTTGTTACAAAGAAAAAAAAAAGTTATTTATTGTGCTATTCTATATGAATTAAGAATCTGATATTATGCAGAAACGTGAATTATTATATCAATTCGGCAAGGAATCAACCTGGAAGAATACCCAAACAATTGAATACAAGCAAAAATAACTAAAAAGAAGAAGGATGTTAGGCCTGACCGGCCCCTACCTAATCTCAATCAAGAAAAATGTTTTACTAGTTAGGAATGTGGGTGAAGATATATAGAACTAACCTACAGTGTAAGCTCTGCTAAACGGCAGAGCCATCAAAACCAGCAACGTGATCACCACCCATTTCTCCATCCAGCTAGAGAGAGAGAGAGAGCCCTTTGCTTTGGAACTTCGAGTTTATAGGCCATTTCTTTTCTTATATAGCAAGGAACTACCTAGCTCGGTTGCTTCACCACAAACAAACAAACAAACAAACAAAAAATCATCGTTTGCTGTTTGGACGTATTCGGCTCAGCTAGACAGGGTAATAGCAAACTTTTGATCTCCTAATCCTTCCCAAAAGCCTAGTGGCACACTCCTCCGGCCCACTTACCCATTAATGTTTTGCTCACCTCTTGGTAGGCCTACATACCAAAGATTAGCTTGATGGATGATTTCAATCCATTCACCTCGAAAAAAATGCTCGAAAACAATAGCTAAAAAACACCAATCAGGATGATTTTTGGGGTGTTCATCGACCAAGGGGTGGGCTAATTCATGGGTCAGTGGGCTTGAAAGAGTTGCTCCATAACGTTTGCTCATACCCACCAGGAACAAACATTTTTCAGGCGGGCCCTGCAGTCCCTTACGTCAGCAGGATTGGCATTGACTTAAACTTTCGGGTGCTATTCCACACCAAAAAAAAAAAAAAAGGAATTGGTAAACTGACTGGTGTGGAATAGCACCCGAAAGTTTAAGTCAATGCCAATCCTGCTGACGTAAGGTACTGCAGGGCCCGCCTGAAAAATGTTTGTTCCTGGTGGGTATGAGCAAACGTTATGGAGCAACTCTTTCAAGCCCACTGACCCATGAATTAGCCCACCCCTTGGTCGATGAACACCCCAAAAATCATCCTGATTGGTGTTTTTTAGCTATTGTTTTCGAGCATTTTTTTTGAGGTGAATGGATTGAAATCATCAATCAAGCTAATCTTTGGTATGTAGGCCTACCAAGAGGTGAGCAAAACATTAATGGGTAAGTGGGCCAGAGGAGTTTACCAATTCCTTACTTCGTAAAATTGGGATGTTTATCCCACCCCTTGGTAGCCATTCATTCCAAAAATCAGCTTGGTTGATGATTTTTAGCCATCAGTTTTAGTACTAAAAATGAAATGGTTTAATTGAATGTCTAGAATCACGCCTTAAAAGTACTAAAATCTAATGGCTAGATATTACAAATCGGGGTGATTTTTGGTGTGTATATCCACCAAATAAATAAAGAAAAAAAAAAAGAGGAATTCAAATTTTTCAAAAAAAATTTATAACGGATATAACAGTCAATTTTTTTTCAGAAAATAACGGTCATTATTTTCATTATAACAGCTGTTATTTTCACCAGATGTAACAATCACCCAAATTAGTAAGGTAGAAGCACGGGATTCTAATCGTCTTGATTAACTTCATGAATCGTAGAACAAAAAAAAATATTAGAACTTTTGTCCGAGAAACAAATTGACCTATCAGACCATACCATTAAAATGTGTACTCGAAAAATTACCCAAGATTGATATTAAGTAAATTTAAATTGGAGTCAAAATCGATTTATTAAGTAATTCCTCGAGATACATATAAATGACTAGCAAAAATCACTTTTTAATCAAAGAATTTTTTTTGGCAAAATAGACATATCATCACGTAGATCTCGTTATAACGAAAGTAAAGGCTGTTATTTTCTGAGCGTTAAAACAGTTCATAACGTAACGGGTAGATATGAATCCATTGCAATGGCCGTTTTTTTGTTATAACGACCATTTTTCAAACCATGGAGTATTGAATGCTCAGAGACCATTGTGAAGGGAGTGGTGTATTTATAGTAATTAAACGTACAGAGAATGAAATATTTAACATGTATTATGCATCTGCCATTATACGTACATAAATTATATTTTAACAAATGTCTCCATTTTCTCACGCACATACATCGGGTGATGCAAGCCAAAACCCTCTATCAAGATCAAGAGAAGAATTGGTTGTCAAAAGAAAAATTGGAAGGAGCATGAAGGAAAAAATCAAGTTGCAAAACTTACAAAAAGATAAAGGTTGGGGCGTGCCATACTCCTTTTAGCTCTAGATTTCAAACCAAATTCTATATTCATCAAATGTTATTTTTTGCTTTATCCATAACTACATATTTATAGGCCTCCAATTCTTTGATCTCCAAAGCAAACATTAAATACCTCCAATTTCTTAGCCTCCAAGGCAACTAACTACACATTCCCATATGTATTAACTCTATTATGGACTCCAATACCTCATCTAACGGTGGAGGTGACTTTGCCTGCGTCATCAGGCCTAAAATGTGTAATATCATGCGTTGGCTATGTGTTGTTCGTTAGAACCTTTGTCATATCATTCATCAGTATCAAGCCACGTAGGGTTGTTCTTTCAGCATATCTGATCATGGCTATAATTAGCCAATAACACAGCTATCCTTGCCGCTAAAGAGCGCTTTGCCGCTGGTGACACCCCATGTCGACCAATTACTGACAACAGATACGCTTCTCCAAGTACCTTGCTCTCTACTCTTGCTACAGAGCTATCATTCGAGAAACCCACCTGAAATTTGGAAGTAATTAGTAATACCCCCCTTATATTTTTAAAATTCTCTTAATAATGTGACATGAAAATTAACAACCGTGATAGATCCGTTGGTAGACTGTGTTAGGTAGATAGATGAACCCGAAGAGCAATTTCGTCCTTCAAAAGGCTCCTTCAACTCTCCACCGCAATCTTTTCACATTCACCATATTTTCCAGCACTAACCATTATATCTATGCAGTTCTCAGCCACCTTACTCACAAATTCTTCACCGCTCAATGACATTATCATGCCCACCCTAGTCAACTTCTCAAATGGACCTGTACACACAATATTACTACCACATGCATATGCCACAAAGAGAGAGAGAGAGACAGAGAGACAGAGAGAGAGATTTGCCGGGTACCCGTAGCGATGTCTAAGAAAAAGTCGATGGATTTTGATAGGTTCGCGACAGTATTCCCTTTCCATTTAGCAGCAAGGAATGGAAGAGTTTCTTTCCCCAGGTAGATGCCGAGGGTAGTGAATTTGATGAACTTGCCATTGATTTCGATACCTCTCACACCTGTGCCACCAAGGAAGAGGGTGTCGTTAGAACCAGGAGACTTCACGTAGGGAGGGTAATAGAAGCCTTCGACAACCATCCCTCGAACACTAGGTAATTTAGTAGCAGCGACCTTGTTTTTCTCGGCACCGAGACTGAGAATCAACAAAATATTTATGAGCAATGGCACCATTGGGTTTGATAACAAGCAGCGGAAAGCCATGGTCACATCTACCCATGGCAGCTATTTCTCTGATCTACTTATAAACCCATAATCACTATCTTCAACATTGACCAAGTCATGAGTGAATAACCTAAGATCTCATTCATCAACGTGCAGAACGTAGCAGGAGCATTTGTCAGCCTTTAAAGAGAAGGGCGGCATGACCAAGATCTCTAATGCGCCATACCTCGTGTCACATGTTTTTTGTGTTCGTCCACTTCAAGTGGAGGTTGAACAAGTAAACTCAGTTGTTGGGATTCGTTTCTCAAGGTCCCCACAATGCAAGCTTCCTCTCTGCTAACAGACACAGCACATAAGGTTAATTCGAACCGTCCAAATGCTGGGCCTACCCATTTACACTTGGAATGGATCCTATCCAAAATATGACCCTTTTCTTACATAGAGGACTTAGATTTATTGGAAAAAAAATGTTTATTGGAAAATGGACACTAGAATGTGCTCTAGAGCAAGGCTTAAAAAAGGGCCGTTATAATGGTATAACAGATTGAGGACGCTACCATTTTTTCCGTTATAATGGATAGTAACGCACGGGCAAAAATAGAAAATAACAGCGCTAAAATTCAAATTTTGATATCAACCCCTCCAACAGAGCAATTCTCACTACCTAACCCCAGACTGATGATCTCACCATCAAACTGTAGAAGCAGTGATGAACTAGTATAATTCAGGTACCAATTGGTGCCAAGAATCATCATCTATGCCTTGACCTAACTTAACTATATGGGTCAGCAACATGAATCATATTTTGTCATTCAACACTATTAAGAACTATATCTACATCATACCCGACCCATCAAATAATAAATGTGAATGGTGCCGGCGTGCTTCGTACTACATCAGCCATGTACTGGAGGATGAGAATAAAGAAAATTTCATTAAATAAAACACTCAACTTAACCAATCCATCTACAAAAGAAAATATTACATTCTAAAAAACCTTGTAGGACCTTGATTCTCAAAAGTACTCTTTGGAGCAAGATTTTATCTTACTCTAGAATCGACTTGTATCTGTTATCAATATACTAAGCATAAGCGTCAGAATGAATGGATTACCTCAATTACATTTTTTTTTCATTTTCCAGTAGCAAGATAATTCAGGCTAGACTGCAAGACCAGATGCAAAGCAGAGATCAAGAACCAAGCATACAAGATTGCACCAATGACCTCCCACATACGGGGGAGGTAAACCTACAAATTCTTGACAGGTTGAAGTTCGACTTGTCAACTTTGACATGTAAATTGGAATGCAAGTACATAATCAAAATTCCCTGAAAAGGCAATACAGTTGGCATTGCAGAAAGATTAGTTGGATGCTCATCAAAAAGGGTGCACTAAATGCTATAAACACTAATGTTATATTGCCAATGCACCTCAATCCTTCAATTATGGAAATATGCGCTACGAACAATGAACAGAGTAAGAGGCCATAATTGCAATCAAATAAATCAATGAGTGAACTATCAAACAAAGAACGATTAGGGCAGACAACATCTGACAAGAACCAGAATAAAACCTGTTTAACAAAATCTGGGGAAGCTGTTAGCTAGGCTTCACGTAGACGTCAATAAGATTCACCATCTGCCTTAAATGCCTGAAAGGTGCCAACCACTACCTCAATTTTATAAAGCATCCCAAGAGTTTCAGCTAAAACGGGGTGGGAAGTTAATGTCCTAACAGCCACACAAGGGAACTCCTTGGTACCACACTGGTCCCAGGATCGTCTTCCAATATGAGCTCCGGTCCTCTTCTCCCTCTCTTCTGATCAGCTGAAGAGAGGTGATAAGACAGCCGTCTCCTTGCACAATTAATCAAACAATGCTCTCTCCTTGTAGTTTAATCATTTGACAGGCCCTTCCAGGGAGGGGCACACTGGTGTTTGCCTCAAATTGAACAATGATAGATAAAAAAAAATCATCTCTGAATTCTTTTTAGGTGTTCATCTGTCCAGAGAGAGCCTTGATACCATGTGTATGACAACTCAAAGTATCAGGTAAACCTTACATCCAACCTAAACCTTGGATTTTGAAATATGTTGTTCAGGTCAGCAACTGAACTGATCACTTGATTTCTCAAGGTACCTGCTTTCTCATGATTCTTTGCAGTTCTTCAATTAAACCACCATGTTGCCATGAAGTTAATATTTAAATCCGTAATGGTAAAAAAATAGAAATCCAGGAAGTAGAAATGTAACCATGAGACACATTGGAGGCCTCTGACAGCCTACTAGACAAACCTTTAAAATAGGGTCCTAAGAACAAAAAAAAAAATTCATCTGGATTCCATCGGTCATCAAATGCATTAGATTTTCACCTCCAAGTTTATCCAATCTCTTACACCAGGAAGAGCCAAATAAAGGAAAGGATATATCATTAAGAATCTAGTGAAATCGATATTTTTCTCTTTGCAACAATTTATGCATAAAGAGCTTCAAACTCGATAACATAAAGACACTATTCCTGTCCCTGGGGGTGTTTGGTTATGGCAAGAAGATTATTCTGAATAGAATTCCACCTGGAAAAAATAGCTTATTATTTGGCTAACACATTTTATTTGGGGGTAAACTGTTTTACGCCTCGAAGGGCCCAAAAGGCACTTGAGTAGAAAGAATTCCCAAAAAAAATCTAGGAAAGAAAATATTTTGTCAGCATGAAAGTCTAGTCAGAATAGTGCAGTAACCGAACACACTTTTGAGGCAAAACACTCCCACTCATGGGTCTAGTAGATCAAGACATTGGCAAATGTCTGCGACAGGACATCCCTGCTTTGGTAGGAGACACCAAAACAGTGTGCACTTGTTTTGAAAAAACCTCTGTTTTGCATTATTTGGAGAAAACCTTTTTCAATAGTCAAGATGTCAGTGTACATTAAATGAAGCATCAATCTATGTAGAGGATTTCCTTTGGCATATTAGCCTTGACAATGTATAATATCATGAGACCTACATGCCAGATACACTACTCCTGAGAGAGATATTTTACAAGGTTCATCATATAGTACCATTGCTAATATCTTCTTTCACCAGGACTGATATTGCTCTTGCTGTACATACTTCAACTGAATCTAACTTTAATTAAACTTATCTTCACAACTCAGTGCAAGTATTTGCCACCTCTAGGTATTAGGAATATATCAGCAGATTGCCTCAAGCATTCAAATCCATTTTCCTGAAAGTCTAGTTGAGAATTAATTCTACAGTTGAATATGTTGGTAAAATTGCCTGGGTGTGATCAACCATGGGTATCAGCGTTTCCTTTGTTCTTCTGTTCCTTAAAAATGTAAGAGAGATGATATGGGATCCAAGTCCAATACCAAGGCTTAGTGAACAATAGACATCACTGTTGTCAGAGCCTAATCCCAACTCTTTGGGTTCGGCAACACCAATCATATTCCTCCATTCAACTCTATCTAGAGACATATTTTGTTAATCCGTCTTCAATCTTTTCAATCCATGTCCTTTCCAGCCTTTCCCTTGCCTTTTTAGAGCCTTCAACCTGCACACTCCTAATCATTGATGCCATCTTGTATCCTCTTTGTACATGACCACACCATCTCAATTGACTGTCCTTTACGTTATCACCTATTGCAGCTACTCCTAGACATAAATCGAAATTTTGGATCTTCCTTAGAGATAGGTCATTATTTATAAAAGGAGGTTTGCATAATGGTGCTACTTATCTTCCTTATATTTTGCCAGGCCTACCATTATCTGTTTATCAAGTCTATGACCATCTAATTGAAAGAAAAGAAAAGAAAAAAGTCTGAAACCAATAAACAACATCAACAGCACTTGAACTTAACTCCTTTCATTTCAACAGGTCACATTCAAATATTATTGAAATGGTACATAGTAGAGACACCATCTAGATCCAAACAAGAGAATCTACAACTGAGTATTACTATGACATGTCGTTATGTTCTTATAATAATATAGTTAAGTTAAACATTGGCCTGAGCATTGCTAGAGATTTCTCTTCCCTATTTATGCGGGCATTCAATCAAAACCACTGTCCAAGAATTATAGTTCCACATCTTTGACCTAGGAGAAAAATTGTGATGGTTGGGAAGACTACTTAAGGCATTGAGGGTTCTCCTTCGACCCAAATTGCCAAAGGAGGTCAATAAGAAACTTGATCCAGAATTGGTCATATGCAAACATCAAGCCACTGTTAACATTTAAGACAACTCCTGAGAACACGATCAAAGTTCCACACAGTAGCTTACCACTATCTCCTCATTGATGCCACCAAGTCTAACCTTTATCAACCATATAAAACTAGATTAGCTACTCATTTCACCACATGAAAATTATCAAGGTGTTTCAGTTTGGAGGAAAACCTTCAGGCTTATCCTTAGTCAAGTATTTATAGTGTTCCCTGTTACCAGAAAGAACACCATTCCATTCTTACATTCGGAGATTCAGTCGTTTGTCCAAGTGATTTAACCATTTGGACACCCTGAGAGGTGAAGTTTTAACAAGTGATCAACTGAAAGAAAGAGGGACTTCCACCATTATCTCCTGTTTATTGTGACCATCCCTTGGAGTAGTCCTTTCTGTTCTTGTTAATTGCCCTTTGGCTAAACAAGTTTGGATATTCTTTGCATTATTCAATGTTCACTTCAATCCCAATTGTCAGCTCTATTGAAGAGATTTTGGGTACTTGGTGTCCACCAAAGAGAGCACTTGGAAACTGTGTTGTTGCGATGTTCCAGTACTTTCCGAGGAATTTGGTGAGAAAGAAATCCTATGGTGTGTCCTTCCTGTTACACTGATCCGAAGGATGTAATCTGCAATATCAATTATGAAGTTTCGGAATAAAGCCACATCTACTTCCAAAAATTTCAGTTAATGATCTGTGTATCACCAGACCTATAGAAATATGGCAAGCTACTCAGAAACACATGATCAAACTTAATTATAATGACTATGCTAAATAAAATAATGGTCCTAATGGCAGTTGCCATTGCTGGGTTTATGCAACACTATTAATAATCATCTTCATGATTTAATCTCAACTATGCTAGGCCTGTTGATTCCTCTCATCAATGCAAAGATTCTTGCATCATAGAATGATGTCAAAATAACCCCATTATCATGTTTTAAAATTTGGTCTCAGCCATTGGATCAACTAACGTGGCCAAGCCAATGTGAATCTGATGCAGGATGGGAGAAACCCCGAGCATAGGGAGGAGATTGCCTTGGCTTCGCACTAAGATAGGGTAGTTTTGCACCACAAGAGAGATTTCTCAAAGAACTTTTTTATTTCTTCAGTCATAATGAGTATCAAAGGTTACATCACTATTCATAAGACTCTCTAATTGAACTTTCCAAATTCTAATCAAACTAAAATAAAAAACTCCTACTACAATTCTACTACCTTCCTCAATCTCAAAAATCCTAAGTGGAAACAAAATCTAGCTTTAATTGTAAAATCCTAATTAAACTAAAATTGATCCTCTAGAGTCCACTTGCTTGACTGTACACTGATTCGGCGTAGTGGCTGACCATCGTAGTAGAATGCTCCAGCATCAAAATCCCTAACAGAAAATAGACCGTCATTGGCCGAAACAACATGCTCCATCCTGCCGAGCTTGGTCTCAGCCAAGATCGAGTTGACTCGGATCGGCCGTGACTTTAAAAATCTTAATTGGAAACAAAATCTAACTTTAATTGTAAAATCCTAATTAAATTAAAATAGATCTTTGTGGGGCCGACTTGCTTGACTGTGCACTGATTCGGCGTAGCGGCGGACCATCATAGTAGAATGCTCCCGCATTAGAATCCCTAACAGAAAATAGACCATCATTGGTCGAAACATCATGGCTCAATCCAACCAAGGACAAATCAACTTGGTCTCGACCAAGACTGAGTTGACTTGGATCAGCCGTGACTTTAAACCATACACATAAGAGACCCTGGACTGAACATAATTGATTGCCTAGGAGGGAATATCCTTTCCCTTCATGCTTCACATCACTTCATGAGATAGAAACCCTATTTTTCTCCAGTTAACTTGGTCTTATTTTCCACATTCATCAAAAAGGCAACTCTCCAGCCAATAATATGGATAACTACAGCGCATTTTGTAAAGATATGGTAGTTCAGGCTTTGCTTGTACTTAGCTAATTTTGTAAATATTTTCACTTCGATAAATAAATATAATGATAACCTATAGATATCTATGTGCCATAAGAATTGTTTCGTGGTCATATGATGTGAATAATTTCTGCTGAAACAATCTAGTATGAGACTTTTTCTATAACCCCAGTCCTTGAATACGCCTTTTATGAAGCTTCAATAATAATCTGCTGATAACCTCTTTCAATGAGAAAGAGTATTAGAACAACTAAAACTGTGTTCAAGAGAAAAACCTAAAAGTGTGGATTGGAAAAGTTGCACATACACAATCTCATTGTTGTTCAACACAAGCATTAAAAGTGGAGTGAGGTAGCAGAAATAAGTTACTAGAAAGTTTCCATAAGCATAACCATACATGTCAGGTCAATGATACAGATCATCATCATAATGAGATTTTTCAACCAAATATTTGCAGTCGGCTACACAAACCTTGTTATGGCATTCCATTCTGTCAAGGAACTTATCTTCTATTAAAGCGTGACTTTCCAAATCTTTCTCACCATTTTGTTACGGCCTTCCACAGTCCCTTTAAAACCTTCAATCTAACAAATCAATTTAAGTGTCTTCAAAAGTTTTCTCACCACCTTGATTGCCATCCTTTACGGCCTTCCACCAGTCCTTTTTTAAGTCTTCAACCTGCATCAGAGCTCTCCTCACCGGTGTCATGACTGGTCTTCATTGCACATGACCACACCATCTTAATCCAGTTTTATCACCTATTAGGGCTACTCCTAAGTTCCTTCAGGTGTGCTCATTTGTTGATCATCTTTCCTAGTCCTACTGATAATCCATCTCACCATTCAAATCTCGGCTTCCCTCACTTGTTGATTGCACATGACTGTTTTTCTGCTTTTTGTATAAATAGTGAAATTAGAAGTTAGGTATCGATTTTTCCCCAAACTTCACTCAGTTAAAATTTAGAATTAATTCAATGAAGTTTAATTCAACAAGAGAAGTTCCGTAAAAAATGGCCAACTTTAAGAAATTTGAAGATCTGATGTTTTACACATCTTAGAGAAAAATGATATTTATCAAGGAACAACTTCAAAATACACAACTCAAGGAGCATTAGATCTCGACCCTGCAATGTTTTTTTACTAGAAAACCCTAATAGAGTTATCGTTTTCACCTAGGAAGTTCCCATATACAGGAAGAAAATAGACCCTTCCAATTTGTTTGACTCAAAAAACCCTTATGGAGTTGTCCTTTCATGTAGGAACCTCCCAAAAGCAAGGAAATGTGGGAAAATGGGGATAGAACTCATAGAAGTGTTTAAACACTTCTTAGCTATTTTTAAAGTTTTGGATCTGGATAGTATAATTTGTCAACAAAGCCACCTTCAAAAAAGAATAATTTTGGATAACTAAGCACACAGAAAACTGCACACAGTCCCAGCACAATCACTTCAGTGAGAAGGGCACGATAATTAGATCACGCATAAAAGTCAAGTATTCTTTTAAAGCAAACAACAGAGTTTAAGGGCAACAAACAGACGAATGAGTGAGAGATATTTCCTAAACAAAACATATTTGACAAGAGAAGAAAAATTGTCCAATTTGTACCATCACCACAAACCAAACAAGCAAATGCAAAAAAAAAAAAAAAAAAGAACGAAACAATACAATATCAAATCCAAAACTTATGCTGTACTTCAGAATTAGCACAGCATCCAAATGACGTATAGCAATTTCAAAAGCTACAACCCAAGCCATGAAACTCGAAAAATGTGTTGTTCTTATTACAGGAAAAAGGAGTCGTAAATGGGAGCAGCAGCATGCCATGCCCAGCAATTCTACTTGTAAATCAGTTAACCCAATTTTCAAAATGTTACAGTAAGAGAAGTAAAAGATCCAACAAGTACCATAAAATGCTTCAAAGCTCAAATTCTTCATCCTGAAGAATTTGCTGTGCAGCCTCTTCTTCCTCCTCATCAAGAACAAAGTACTCGTTCCTCTCAACCGGTCGAAACATATAAAATACTACCAAGTAGAATGCAAGACTTGCAGTCTCCTCAGCCGCATTACTCACCCACTGATATTTATATGCAGCAATCGTCCTGAGAGCAAACACCACAATTCTTGTAAAGTACAAGTACCCAATCACAACAATATAAAACTGCCTGAAAAGCGTCAACTTCGCCAAATTCCTCGCAGCCTTCCCATCCGTCTTCGAAGTTTCCTTCAACGACCTAATTGACCACACGATCGGGAATATAATCGCGCAACAACACACAATATCAACCAACAAGAACAATTGCTTCCAAGTCACCCAATCCTTAATAAAGGGTCCAGTCTCTCCTATCACAACGGATGCCACATTTGCGAGAACCTGAAGGGGGATCACAATCATCAAAACCTTCTTCTCTCTATCTTGCAAGAATGGCTTTAAGAACGACCACCCGGTCCCAATCAAGACGATCACAGTGAAAAGCAAAATAACCCTAAGGAACTGGAAAATGTAGAACAGAACGTCCCAGCCATGCGGTGTACCGGAGACCTTAACATAGTGCCTATCCTCAGCAAAGCAGATCAAATTCAAAGCCTTCATCAGGAGCAATCCCGCCATCAGGAGATGGATCCGATGGAGGGAGAGCTTGTTTGTGACGCAGACGTAGATCCAAACCCCTAGGAACGCGAAGTATGCTAACGAGAACAAGAAGTATAGCATGGGGAGTTGGGTCTGACCTGCGGGGAGGTAATCTTTGACGCCTGCGTCGAGGTTGTAGATCTCGGTCCGTACGGTCATGGTGACCTGGCATTCTGGTGCGCAGTTGGCGAAGAAGAGACTGTACTCGTTAGGGGCGGTGACGGGGTATGTTTTGTTGGTGTTTGGAGGTTGGACCAGTTCTTTGAAGGTGAAGAGAGGTTGGACGTAGTGGCTGTCGAGGACGCAGAAATTAGGGTTTTGTTCTGTTTCTAAGAGGACTTGGATCAGGGCTTCTTCGGAGAGGAGGAAGAAGCCGAAACGGGAGGAGTCGGGTTGGGAGACTGTGGCGCCGTAGTAGACGTCGGTGACGGTGACCAACACGTGGCCGAAGTGGGTGAAGCCGAACTTCTCGAAGAGGATCATGGGACGTGAGTCAGCGGTGATTTTTAGGTTTTTGATCTCCGCTGAGGAGAAAGGGTGGAGGAGAAAGAGGATAGAAAGAGAGAGGAGGAGGCTAAGGGTACTTTTGTCCATTTCTTTTGGAAATTTGCAGAGAGAGGATTTGCAATTTGCAGAGAGAGGGAGGGAGGGAGGTTTTCTGTTTTCTCTCGCCTTGTGTTCTGGACCTTCTGGTGTTCTTGCTGGTGGTTCTTGAGTCTTGACTTCTTTCGTTTGCGTCTCGAGGAAGGCGAGCCGCTGGATTTGAAATTGGAGTAAAACTTAGCTGACCGCCCTACATGACTGCAACCATTCAAGCCACGTGGCACACTTTTAGAGGACGCTGACCGTATGGATGTTTAGCCAATCCCTAGATGCGCCCACAAACAAAAATCAGCAAACCTTCGCTCACACCGGGGTGGGTGTGAGCGAAGCCGATCACAGCCCACCATACGAGCCACATGGCACACTCTTAGAGTGCGCTGACCGTATGGATATTTGGCCAGTCCGTCGGTAGACATGCAAACCAAAAGTCAGCCTGATTAGTGATTTACAACCTTTCGATCTTTGCACCCAAATATCGCTCAATAATATGCTCAAATTCATACGGTTAAAATCAACCGGTGAAAATAACTTCAATCCAACGCTTAGAAATCACTGTTCAGGGTTATTTTTGGTTGAATGTCCACCTAGTGATTGGCCAAACAACCATACGGTCAGGGCCCATTAAGAATGTGCCACGTGGCTTGTATTGTGTGCTGTGATTGGCTTCGCTCACACCAGTCTACTCACCTGATTAGTGATTTCTGCTCAATAATATGCTCAAATTCATACAGTTAAAATCAACCGGTGAAAATAACTTCAATCCAATGCTTAGAAATCACTGTTCAGGGTTATTTTTGGTTTGTATGTCCACCTAGTGATTGGCCAAACAACCATACGGTCAGGGCCCATTAAGAGTGTGCCACGTGGCTCATATTGTGTGCTGTGATTGGCTTCGCTCACACCAGTCTACTCACCTGATTAGTGATTTCTAAGCGTTGTATTGGGAGTATACCTTCCATAGCCAATATGAGACACGTGGCACATCCTTAAGAGGGCACTGACCGTATGGATGTTTAGTCAATCGCTAGCTGGACCTACAGACCAAAATAAACCTAATCAGTTATTCCTAAGATGAAGTTACTTTCATGGATTGATTTTAACTGTAGGAATATGAGCATTATTGAACGTTACTTGGATACAAAGATCCAAAGGTTTTAAATCACTAATCATGTTGATTTTTGGTTTGTAGGTCCACCTAGTGATTGGCCAAACATCCATATGTCAGTGTCCACTTTAGAATGTGCCATGTGGCTCATATTGGTCACAGTCAGCAGGTGTCATCAAAGGTTTACTCTTGTACTGGAGTCATTTTCATTTGTTGATTTTAACCGCGTGAATTTGAGCATTATTGGCCATTATTTGGATACAAGGATCCAAAGGTTTGAAATCACTAATTGGACTGGTTTTTGGTTTGTAGACCGATCTAGGGATTGGCCAACCATCGATACAGTTAGTCGGTCCCAGATGGCAGCAGTGAGTAACAAAAAGAGCGGCTAGCTTACACTTTTGGATTAAGCTACAGCTTATTGATCCCTTCCTAAGGAAGTGTAGTGTCTGAACTAGTAGAGAGTGCTAGCATGCAGGACCTATCTGCGTTAGAAGAGTAAACTTTCGTTGACACCTGCAATCAACGATGCCTTGACTACAGCCAATATGAGCCACGTGGCACATTCTTAAGAGTACAATAACAGTATGGATGTTTGGCCAATCACTAGGTGGACCTACAAACCAAAATTAAAGTTGATTGGCGATTTCTAATCGTTAAATTGAAGTTATTTTCATGAGTTGATTTTAACAGTAGGAATTTGAACATTGCTTGGGTACAAAGATCCAAAAGGTTTTAAATCACTAATCAGGCTGATTTTTGGTTTTTGTAGGTCCACCTAGTGATTGGCCAAACATCAATATGGTCAGTGTCCTCTTAAGAATGTGCCACGTGGCTCATTCTGGCTGCAGTAAGCAACACCACTGACTGCATATGTCATCAAGGTTTACTCGCATCAAAAGAGTATATTTTTGCTCACGGGCATCCGTATGAGCCACGTGGGCACTCTTAGAGATCACTGACTAGTGGGTCTTTGGTCGATTTCTTGATGGACTTATAGACCAAAAATAAAGGCTGAGAGATGATTTCTACCGGTTAGATTTGATTACCCCAAATAATGCTCAAATCCCACGGTTAAAATTCAAATCCAAAAGTTAGAAATCACGGATTCGGCTGAATTTTAATCTATGGGTCCATGTAGAGATGGTTCAAACATTCATACAGTCAATGGTCTCTAAGAGTGTGCCGCGTGGCTCATAGGCCATCAATGAGCAACCGTGATCCAAGACTTAGTGAGCAAAAATGGTCTTTCAATACAATATATAACGGTGAGCGAAGCCACTGACCACCCACAATATGAGCCACATGGTTCACTATTAGAGGATGCTGACCGTATAGATGTTTGGCCCATCCCTAGGTGGACCTATAAACCAAAAATCAGCCTGATTGTACCCGAAATAAAGGTCAATAATGCTCAAATTCCCACGGTTAAATCAAGTCATGAAAATGACTCCAATCTAATGCTTAAAAATCAATAGATTGATTTTCTGTTTGTAGGTCTACTTAAGGATTGGCCGCCAAACATCCAAGCGGTCAGCGTCCTCTAATAAGTACCACGTAACTCGACTTCCATTCTTTTTTTTTGTAAACCAGGCCGTATATTAAACAAAAGGATTCAAGGATCAACTTCTCCCTCCAGGGCACAAAAAGAGATAAGCCATGGAGGGAGAGAAGACCAAACAAAATCAGAAGCCCCAGAGATAGCTATAGAAGCTAAACGGTCAGCAACACTATTACATTCGCGGAAACAGAAAGAAAATCTAATATCTACAAACCGAGAAGCTAAGAACAGAATGTCCACACCGATAGAAGAAGAAGTCCACCCTAACATGGAACTCTTCAGAGCCAGTTGGCCAATCAAAAAACTATCATCAGATTCCACTACCAGTTTAGTAATGCCAGCAAGTAAAGCCTCCTCAATCCCCCATTTCAATGCTCTTGTTTCAGCTTCTTCAGAAGAAGAGGCCCCTTCTCTCCGCCCACCTGCCAAAATAAATGAATTATGTGAATCTCAGATGATAAATCCAAGACCGGCGGTATTATTGGATGCATGCCAAGCCCCATCTGAGTTGACTTTACTCCACCCAGGGGGAGGGGGACTCCATTTAGCCACGGTGCGAGGAAGAGATGATATATGAGGAGATGATGGGAGAATGAAGGAGTGAATAGACTTTAAGATATGCAAAGGAGAACCATTGGAATGGCCAAACATTGTCTCATTCCGTAGAAGCCAAATCTGCCACAGTAGAACACTACAATAGGCAGCTTGAAAGGTATCCTCATCTGACTTGCTCTGATTCAGCTTGAGGATATGTAAAAGCCATGTGTGGGCAGAGGAGGCATCCAAGGCAGCAGTCCTAATGGATAAAGATGATGCAAACCAGATTTTTGCTGACGTAGGACAGTCTAGAAGAGCATGTGCTGGAGTTTCCAATGAATGCCCACATCGACTACATGCTGAAGGAATAGTCGGTATCCTGGTATGTAAGAGATCATTAGTGGCCAAGATACCTCGAAATAACTTCCACATGAACATCTGACATCGATAGGGGACCCGGAGTTTCCAAACTTCCTGCCATTGGCATTGAGTAAGTTGAGAAAATTGATTTGGGGGATAGGAAGAAGGAAAATTGTTGTAGGCTGATCGAGTAGAAAATCTTCCTTTCGGATCCAAAGACCAGAACCATCTGTCTTGAAATGCTTGTGAGCTAAGGTTTAGAGTGCATATAGCAGCCCCTTCTGATGGAGTAAAAAGATTTTGAATCAAAGCTTCATTCCAGGATCGGTCAGGGCGAATGATATCAGTAACTAATCAATGTTGACAATGTAAAGTCTATACATTCTAGGCCTGTAGCTTGAGGTATTAGACTTGACAATCTCAAGATTCTCAACACTTCAACGCGTGGACTTTTGGCATTGTGGAGAACGAATAAAACTTGTGTCACAACGGATTACAAATCACACAATCACAAGCCAATGAGTTCTCGGCACGTACCCAAGTGCTTTTGCAACCTACCCTGTGCTTTTTTTTTTAGGTGTACGTGCCGAGAACTCATTGGCGGGTCAGTCTAGTTTGGAAATAGTTGCATACTAAATTTGTCCCTCGTTGGCTTGTGATTGTGTGATTTGCAATCGGTTGTGGCAGAGGTTTTACGCGAAGAGAGAACAACTTTTCACTAGGCCCGGCTGCAACTTTGGCTGGCCCAATCCGAGCTCAACGAGGCTCAACCCAACTTTTATGGTACTCGGGTTGCGCTTGAGTTGAGTTTTAGAACCAGTTAAATCAAGTTGGGAGTCCCCCCACCCCACTTAAAATTTTAATTTCTGAAATTACTTTTTTGGCTGACCGTATAAATATTTGGGCAGTCGCTAGGTGGACCTACAGTCCAAAACTTAGCCTGATTAGTGATTTCTAAGCGTTGGATTGATTTTTTAACCATGAAATTTAAGCATTATTGACCATTATTTGGGGCACAAATATCCAAAGGTTTGAAATCACTAATCAGGCTGTTTTTTGGTCTGTAGGTCCACCTTTTGGTTGGTCCAAACATCCATACGGTCTAGAATCTCTAAGAATACGTCACACACACACACACAATTTCTTAAGAAATATTGTAATCTACTGTTCTATTGGGCTCAGGCTAAGGAGTCCCACATTTTTTTGTGCCCCCTCTCGTCTGTTGTGTTCTTGGCCGTGAATTTCGAGAATCCAAGGGTGGTTGTTAGCTCCACCAAAAGTAAAAAATATATGATGCCAGCTCAGCACTAAAGACCACGGGTGGATTCTCAGAATCTATGGCCGAGAACACAACACCCAGTCTAGTGATTCTCAGAATCTATTGCCGAGAACACAACACCCGATCTAGTTAGGCAATCAATCTCTCTATTGGTCTAGGTGGAAGGTTCTGCCATTAATCTCTCTGTCCACTTTACCTTACGAAACACTTTATCAGATCACCAACATCACCGTTTCTTTCGAGATAGAAAGTTCTTAAACAATACAACAATTAAACAATCTATATAACAAAACAGGGAAGTTGTCTCCCCCTCTTATACCCCCTCTTATATGTTTCAACAAAGAAGGGCTAAGATCTTCTCTCCAAAATAGACAGTGTGGATCTCAGCCACTCACACCCGATTTTGGCAAACGCTTTATTGGAAAGTGTCATGGGCACATGCCACTCACTATCTATATAATAAAACAGACGGTTGTCTCCCCCTCTTATTCGGCTTCATAAAGGATGGCCGAGATCTTATCACACCAAATGGACGGTGGATCTCATCCATTCACACCCAATTTTGACAAAAGCTTCGTCGATGAGTGCCGTGGGCATGGGGTCACCTACTATCTATATAATAAAACAGGACGGTTGTCTCCCCTTCTTATCCGGCTTCATAAAGGATGGCCGAGATCTTATCGCACCAAATGGACGGTGGATCTCAGCCATTCACACCCAATTTTGACAAATGCTTTGTCAATGAGTGCCGTGGACACGGGTCACCTACTATTTATCTACACTAGTAGGTGCACACGTGCGTTGCACGTGGATAGTTAGGGTTGGACTGAGGATATGTACATTAATGAATTTTATAAGAGGGCCGAGAGTAAATTTACATACGTGCTTTTAGAAGTACCATATCAAACCATAAGAACTTTAATACTGGAGTATTCTACCAAATCAAACATATCGAACAGTCAAAATCGGCCCAAATAAAAAATTCATCACGAAAAATATAACAAAATTACCTAAACAGTTAGAAATCCTAGAATTGCTGCATCACTAACAATAAGTCAGAACTCATGATTGAAGACCAAAAAACTGAAACCCAGATAGAAAAAAACCCTAGATTTGTAATATAGTATCCTCATTGTTGCCCTTTTTCAGGTTGACAAATATTGGTGAGCAGATAAGTGTATGTTAAAGAGTCCTCAAAGGCCAGAGGAAACAAAAGCTTCAATGATTCAAACACAGGTACTAATTGACACCTTTACTTGGTGGCCCTACACACCAAAAATTAGCTCGATTAGTATTTCTAGCCATTGGATTCAAGCATTTCTTCATCATGTGCTTTATGAATAGGTCCTTGTTAGAATTCCAAGCCCAAGAAAAAAAATGCTAGAATGCAACAGGTAGAATTTTCTCACAGGTCCCATTTTCAATTTCCCTGCAAATTGGCAATAATTTCGAAACATGCAACTTGTACTTCAATTTAATTTGTAGATGTTAAAAATATCTCACGGGCAGCTTTTGTTGCATTACATCCAAACACAACATTTTAGGTCCATAGTGGTTGTTGAGTTTCACGTTAAAGAAAATATTTAAGCTAAAATGATGATGGAAAGTTAAATTACATTTAAGCTCCATAGTGCTTGTTGATTTTCACGTTAAAGTAAATATTGAAACCAAAGCGATGGTGGAAAGTTGAATTAGCTCGTCCAAGGAAATTACAAATGAAAGAAGGAATGATCCCTAGTAGCTATCTATGGACAAAATGCAGTATTATGATTCGATATAAAAGAATTTAAATGTGAAAAATGACATCGAATGTATCTCAATCAAATTAAAGATCAAAGAAAGTTCTTTAAGAGAAAAGAATGCATGTAGTATTCAGAAAGACTTATTTGACCAAGTGGATTAGTTTTGAAGGACTAATTTTGAAAAATAGGTGAGTGCGGGACCTACCCACAAGTTAGTCGATCTTTTCAGCCAAAACCAGCTAGATCTAGCAAAACCAAACTAATCTATATTTGTGGCACTCTCACGATGTGTCCCAATCATCCCAACTTGTTTTGTATGTGAAACACCATGCACATAGTTTGATTGGTGATCTATAGCCATTGGATTTTGATATTTTTTATGGGTTTAAGCAAAAATATCAAAGGAACTTTCTGACATAAAAACTGAAGATATCTTAATAGAAACTGTTTGGAATTGTTTGCCAAAGTCTAAAGGGGAGGCCTGACGCCCAGCCCTAAACCATCTGATTTAAGAAATCCGTAGTCTAAGTGGCAACATCTGCAAATTAAGGATAAAATAATGAAAACTGCTACGTACCCCAAGGCCAACCGGACAAAAATATTTGCTGTTCAGGACATGCCTCCTCTAGTGTATAAAATAAGTTAATTTTTATGCCCAAGTGGACAATAAGAGGAACATTTTGAGATGTCACAGTGCTACATTGGCTTCAAGAATCGTCCCATTTTACATTGGAGGTGGTGCTACCTGATTTGGTTAACCCCACCTACGCCAAAACCCATCCATTGACCTTAAGGCCTCTAGAATAATGAAAGGCACAGATCAGTGGTCCAGATGTGATTCATTGGGGGCACACACATGCTGTAAGTAGGGGGCATCTACCCCAATGCTTACAGGGAACATTATATATTCTCTCAAATACCTTGACCCACCTCTAGAATCCAAATTTCCAAGGAATAATGAAAATTCCGTAATTTCAAGAGTCTCAAGTCCAAACCCATCAATTCAAACATTCATGAAGAAATTGTAGAGCCCACGTTCTATAATATACTACCCATTACCAATGCCAGGTTGGACACATACCGACTTCACTGGAAAGGCCAAGCTAGGTTAGAGTGCCTGCCAATAGCCTCTCTGAAACCATGTAACAAAGCAAAAACCTTTAAAATATTTAGGAAAAAGAGAGAGCGGAAGGCAAAATAGATTAGCAAAATAAAAAATGGAAAATGTATAGCGAATTAAACCCATTTTATTGAAAATCTGGTAGAGTATCTTCATTTCTGATCAATTAAATTCTCCAAGCAGCCATGAATACTACTTAGTGAAGATCTATCTCTATACCAAAAAAATACCCACACAAATAATACAGCAAAAAGGAAGAAAACACAAAACATAACAAAGTTCAATGTTCAAAGCGTACCCTTTACTTCTTCTACTAAGAGTGGTTGAGAGTTGACGATCCTGTGGCCATGAAAGTCACTTTTGGAAGAAGGTTTGATTGGTTGTAGTTTCAAGAAGGAAACACAATAATCTCCATGAAAATCTGTTTTGGTTTGGAAGACCTTCAAACGTACGTAAACCCAAAAGACACTAAGAAGCCCAAGAGAAGGTGGAAGTTATATAGTTTCCCAGTTTCCGGAAAAAAGCATATAGAGAAAAGTGTAACGTGTGGAGTGGAGTAACGGTGGAAGAGTAAAAGTTTAAGTGGCTGATGTGGCAAGAAACTAAGAGAAAAGTATAAGCCATGAGGATAAGAGATTGCGCAGTGGAGAATCTATATAACAAAAGTCTAGGGCATTTTAGGAAAAGGGTAGATCTGTCTTTTAGGGTAAATAATGAGGATAAAATAGAGAAAAAAAGTTTTTTCAAAATGCCCACATTTAGAAGTAGTATAGATATAAGCTATGTTTTAAAACTCGCCGAGTCGACTCGGGACTCGGCCGAGTCGACTCGACTCAATCGTATTTCGAGTCGACTCGGCATACAAACTCGGATTTGCATGGTCCAGCGCATTGACTCGGACAATTGTCCGAGTTGACTCACAGTTCAGCCGAGTCACCCTTTTAAAGGCCGAGTCCAATCAAAATTAAAATTTTTTTTTCTGATTTTCTAAATGGTTTTTTGTATTTGTTTCCTATTTTCAAAGTTTTTCTTAATAAATTTTATTTTTTTATATATTTAAATAAATAATAATCAATTTAATGACTCGCCGAGTCGACTCCCGAGTCATCGAGGTGACTCGGCCCAATGGACTTCCGAGCCGAGTCCGAGTTCCGAGCTTTAGAACATAGGATATAAGGAATGAAATGGGTTGGATTTATATATAGCCCAAGGGTCAGGCTCAGGAGCCCCACTTTTTATGCCTCGAGAGTAGGGGTGTCAACGGGTCGGTTCCGGTTCGGTTCCTAAGGTGACCAGAACCGGAACAATCGGTTCGGTTCCTTAACGGTTCCGGTTCTCAAAGTGATGGATCCGAAATCGGAACCGGAACGATTATGTATTTCTGTCAGTTCCGGGTATAATGGGCCAAATCTTGAAAATATGAGAATTTTTACACTATATTTATACGTTGGTACCGGTTCTTATCGGTTCGGTTCCGGTTCTTATCGGTTTAGGTTTTATATTAGACTACCCAAAACCGAAACCACTATTTTCGGTTTGGTTCCGGTTTCGGTTCCTTTTTAATCGGTTTCCAAAAATGTGGAACTAGAACCGGTGTTTTCGGTTCCGGTTAAACGGGTAAAATTGACACCCCTACTCGAGAGGGTTGTTACCGTTAAAACGGATTGAAACGGCCAGGAGCAAAAATGGAAAAAATAGATTTTAATGATTTTAACGGAAAAAAGTGGTACTGAAATTCAAATTTCAAATTTGAAAATTTGAAAATTGAAAATTAAAAAAAGAAGAATTTAACAGAAATTTAATGGTTTTCTTATACCCCTCTTATCTTATATGGCTTCAATAATGAGTGGCTGAGATTAACTCCCACCCGATTTTGACAAACACTTTGTTGGAAAGTGACGCGGACACGGGCCACCCATGCATATATCAAGACAACTCAATTGTATTCTCTTATCTTATCCTCTAATGTGGACGGTTAGATAAAGAGTAGTTGAGATCAAATCCATCGATCTAATGTGGACGGTTAGATTTCAGCCACTCAATTTGCCTCATTTGACCTCAATTTATTCAAAATTTAAATTTCAACACCGTTATCTTTTGTTATTTCTGTTATTTTTTCGTTTCTCCCTCTGTGTTATAATCCGTTATAACAGCCATTATAATGGAAAAAATGGTAACGCCCCAGTCCGTTATACCGTTTGAGTGCCTAAGGAACCCAATTTTTGCAAATACTTTTGTCGGAGAGTGCCGTGGGCATGGGCCATTTACTATTCTATTTAACAAAACACATTGGTTGTCTCCCTACTTATACCTCCTCTTATAAGCATCAACAAAGAAGGGCCGAGATCTAATCTTCCCCCAAATGGACGGTGGATCTCCGCCACTCAACTGATTTTGGCAAATTCTTTGTCGAGGAGTGCCGATGGCACGGGGCCCCCACTAGTCTATATAACAAACAGGGAAGAAGTCTCCCCACTTATATCCCCTCTTATCTATTTTGACAAAAGACGACCAAGATCTTTTCCCTCAAATGACAGTGGATCTCAGCCACTCACACCTGATTTTGGCAAATGCTTTGACGGAGAGTGCCCAGGGCACGGCCACCCACAATAAATATAACAAGTGATGACTGTGATTTTCTTATACCCCCTCTTATCTTATATGGCTTCAATAATGAGTGGCTGAGATCCACTATGCTTTATATCGAAGGCCGAGATTAACTCTCACACGATTTTGACAAACACTTTGTCGAAAAGTGCCGCGGGCAGGGGTCACCCGCGCATATAACTAACTCAGTTGTATTCTCTTATCTTATCCATCCATCTAATGTGACGGTTAGATAAAGATTGGTTGAGATCAAATCCATCGATCTAATGTGGACGGTTAGATTTCAGCCACTCAATACGCCTCATTTGACCTCAATTTATTCAAAATTTAAATTTCAACACCATTATTTTTTGTTATTTCTGTTATTTTCCCATTTCCCCCCTCTATGCATTACAAGTGATGGCACGGGCCACCCACGCATATATCATATAACAAAACAGGGAAGCAGTCTCCCCACTTATACCCCCTCTTATCTATTTTGACAAAAGACGGCCAAGATCTTTTCCCCCAAATGACAGTGGAGCTCAGCCACTCACACATGATTTTGGCAAATGCTTTCACGGAGTGCCGATGACATGGGCCACCCACAATAAATATAACAAGTGATGACCATGATTTTCTTATACCCCCTGTTATCTTATATGGCTTCAATAATGAGTGGCTGAGATCCACTATACTTTCATATCGATGGCTGAGATTAACTCCCACCCGATTTTGACAAACACAAAAGTGACGCGGGCACGGGCCACCCACGCATATATCAAGACAACTCAGTTGTATTCTCTTATTCTCTTATCTTATCCATCCATTTAATGTGGACGGTTAGATAAAGAGTGGTTGAGATCAAATCCATGAATCTAATATGGATGGTTAAATTTTAGCCACTCAATTCGCCTCACTTGACCTCAATTTATTCAAAATTTTAATTTCAACACTGTTATTTTTTGTTATTTCTGTTATTTTCGCATTTCTCCCTCTGCGTTACAATCCATTGGAAAAAATGGTAACGCCCCAGTCGTTATACCGTTTGAGTGCCGAAGGCACCCAATTCTTGCAAACGCTTTTGTCGGAGAGTGCCGTGGGCACGAGCCATTTACTAGTCTATATAACAAAACAGGGAAGTTATCTCCCCACTTATACCCCTTCTTATCTGTTTCAACAAAGAAGGGCCGAGATCTTATCCCCCAAATGGACGGTGGATCTTAGCCACTCACACCTGATTTTGGCAAATGCTTTGACGGGGAGTGCTGAGCGCACGGGCCACCCACTATCAATATAACAAGTGACTGTGGTTTTATCTTATATAGCTTCAATAATGAGTGGTTGAGATCCACTATGCTTCATATCGATGGCTGAGATTAACTCCCACCCAATTTTGACAAACACTTTGTCGGAAAAGTGCCTCGAGTACGGGCCACCCATGCATATAACAAGACAACTCAATTATATTCTCTTATCTTATCCATCATCTAATGTGGACGGTTAGATAAAGAGTGGTTGAGATCAAATCCATCGATCTAATGTGGACGGTTAGATTTCAACCACTCAATCCGCCTCATTTGACCTCAATTTATTCAAAATTTCAATTTCAACACCGTTATTTTTTGTTATTTATGTTATTTTCCTATTTCTCCCTCTGTGCGTTACAATCCGTTATAACAGCCGTTATAATGGAAAAAAAGGTAACGCTCCAATCCGTTATACCGTTTGCGTGACAAAGGCACCCAATTCTTGCATACGCTTTTCTTGGAGAGTGCCGCGGGCACATGCCATTTACTAGTCTATATAACAAAACATGGAAGTTGTCTTATCCGGCTTCATATGATAAATAGTGGTTGAGATTCAAATAAGATCCCTTATTTTCTGATATTTTTCAGTTTTGCCACTATGCCTTACAGTCTGTTATAACGCAAAAATAGTAAATGCCCACGGTCTATTATACTGTTTGAGTGCCGAAGCTACACAATTTTTGCAAACACTTTTTTCGCGGAGTGCCGTGGGCCATTTACTAGTACAACAATAGTCTATGACCTTTAGGCTTAGGCCTCTCTCTCTCTCTCTCTCTCTCTCTCTCTCTCGGCCAACTTGACTTGGGCTGAGCATCTCAATCAGCTCGGGCTCGAGTTGAGTGTTCCGAAGTCATTTGCAATCCCTCAAAATCCCCCGTAGCACACTCAACGTGTTTAGTATGCGTACTTGACGTTTTTTTAACAAAACATAATACATGGTCGTATTATTCAAAGATTCGGTAAATTTCGTACAATACTCTAGTAGCGTGGTCTACAATTTTAAAAAGATCTTCTAGAAAAAGGACAGTCAAAAGAACAAAAAGAAGAAACATTAGTTTTTGACGCGAAAAAAAAATAAGGTGCTTGGTTGGCTTCTCCAAAGAAGTCTAATATTCCATCTTCTTCTTCAACTAAGAAGATTCTCTATTTCTCCTTGCATCAGGCGACCTTTTCAAAGAGAGCATAGATGTCATGCTCAGCATATTCTGATTTTGAAAGAATTTTCACCTCTTCCAAATCATGTTCAGAAATTATCCCAGACCTCGAAGGATCGGCTCAATAGAATCAATGGTTTTTTTTTTGATAAGTCCAAGCAAAGGTAGTAAAAGAGAGAACTCAATAGAATCAATGTTGCATGAAGAGAATATCCGTTCAAAGGTGAACCTAAACTATTTCAAATAAGACCATTATATGCAGCGCGATCTGCTAATTGAGAAATATCGGTATTGAGGATCCATTCAAAAGATCGATTAGGTGCCGAATGCACCCGAGGAATAGAGGATGGAGAGCAAGAGATGCGGTGAGTTCTCAGTTAATCGGTAGGTTTCTCATACTTGGCTCGTCAAAGGTCCTCGCCAAATAAAGGCTGTCCATCAATACTTAGGAGGTAGGCTATAACTCTTTTTAGAATATTTGCCAACATCTTTGCTCCACGGCGTCTTGATGCAAGTTGAGGCCTAGGGCAAAAACTCCATATGAGGCCTTTTTATATTTAATATATTAATATATATGGTATTAATTAATAACTCTTTATATAGTAAAAAATCTTATTTAACAATTATTCTTGATAATCAAAAGCTATGAAAAAAATTTAGATGCTAAGGACTCCGGTAATCTCGTCGTAGTCCATGCAGAGGACTCTTACAGCCCTACTCATTTTTGCTCGTGGACAATCAGGAAAGTTCATATGAGCCACATTGCACGCTCTCTGAGAGCACCGGCCAACTTCGTGGATGTTTCGCTCATCCCCACTTATAGACCAAAAATAGCCTGATAGGGGATTTACAGCCTTTGGATCCAAGTAGGCCAAATAATGCCCGAGCTCAATAGTTGAAAATCAACCCACGAAAATACTCAAATTCAATTGGTTAGAAGTTAGAACGCACCAATCAGGCTGATTTTTGGTCTGTAGATCCACGGAGGGATGGGCCAAACATCTTTGTGGTTTATGCTCTCGAAGAATGTGCCACATGGCTCATATTAACGGAGTAAAACTTTGTTGACAGGGCTATGTCTTCGAAGCCGATTATGGGGTGCAATATGAGCCATGTAGCACACACTTAGAGGACTCTAACCATCTGGATGTTTGGCCAATCTCTCGGTGGACCTACAAACCAAAAATCAGCTTGATTGATGATTTCAAACCTTAGGATATGGGTACTTCAAATAATGGTCAATAATGCTCAAATTTCCACAGTTAAAATCAACCCATGAAAATAATTCCAATTCAACGCCTAGAAATCACTAATCAGGCTAATTTTTGGTTTGTAGGCCCACCTAGGGATTGGCCAAACATCCATATGGTTAGAGTCCTCGAAGAGTGTGCCAGGTGGCTCATATTGCGTCGTGTCATCAAAGTTTTACTCATATTAACGATTCGTCCTGGAGCAACAAGTTTGTGTGCAAAACTGTATCCAACGTTTTCCTTGTATTTCCAATTGACGAATAAATTTCAGAAAATTATGAAAAAAAATACAAAATTAAATCCATTTGTAGAAAATAATACTTGTTTTCGAAAATTACAAAAATGAATACACATAGCCGTTCGAATCGGCGTCAACTTTTTCAAAATGTAATACCCAAAAAGCCCTTTTAGTAGCCGATTGAATAGGAGCCAAATCAATTTTGGCGCAGATTGAATCGGCGATAGAATTGATTTGGCTCCGATTCAACCGGGCTATATTAGATCGGACGCCGATTCAATCGGCGCCGAAATTGATTTGGCTTCGATTCAATCGGCGTCAGAATTGATTTGGCTCCGATTCAATCGGCTACTCGACCGTTGCGCACACAACCGACCCTTGGTCACAAACTTTTATATGCATGTATCAATTTGGGCTAATCACACATTTCTTTCACAATCTCTCTGTAGAGTCAAAATGAGTTTGGCTCCATTTGCAATGGCGCCAAATCAGATTTGACTCTGTTTGAAATGGAGCCAAAATGATTTTGGCGTCGTTTGCAATGGAGCCAAATTTGTTTTGACTCCATTTTAAACAGAGTCAAAACGGTGAAGGTAAAATCGAGTTTTATTGAAAAAAGTTATTTTGGCGCCGAAGGAAATGGCGTCAACTTATTGACGCCGATAGAAACGGCTATTTGTATTTATTTTTTGATTTTTGAAAACAATTTACAAATAGATTTAATTTTGTATTTTTTGTCACAATTTTCTGATAAATCTTTGATGACCAACGTCCTTTTCTGATAAATCTTTGATGACCAACGTCCTAGATTACGGAAGCTCACAGACGTCTGAGTGGACTATTTGACGTACTCTTGTTTGACAGACAAAGTCATCCTAATCAGTGATTTCTAACCGTTGGATTTGAGTCTTTTTCATAGGTTTTTTAAGCTAAGATTCAAACGCTATTCGAGGTAAACAGATCCAACGGTTATAATCACCAATAAGGCTGAGTTATCGTCAGTAGTACAACCTATATGGTTAGTGGTCTCTAAGAATATGCCACTTGGCCTATATAAAAGTCCGTGAGCGTCCATCACAAAAGACGTTAGTCATCGAAGATTTATTCCCCAACTAACATCATTTCGGAGATATGGGCCACCTCATAGATGGCCAAATAATCCAAAAAGATGCCTTGTTTAAACCACCAACATGATAACAGTGCCAGCACTACCATGTAGTTTCTTGTTACGTGTGACAGCTAATCCTCTGATTCCCGATATTGAACCTTGACTTGAGAATAATAAATCTTTGATCACGGACGTCCGTCATCATAGTTCCCGAGGGACTATAATATGATCGATCGACGTGGTACACTTTTAGAGACCACTGACCGTGGATGTTTAGCTCATCCAGGTGGACCTGTATTTCTAACCTTTGGATCTGAGTACCCCAAATAATGCTTGAATCAACCCAGGAAAAAAACAAAAATACAACTGTTAAATATAGGCGAATATCCACACGATCAGTGGTCTCTAAGAGTATGCCACGTGGCTCATACAACGCTCCCTGGGGAACTTTGAAGACGGACGTCGTCAACAAAGATTTATTCCTTGACTTTAATGTAAGAAAGCCGGCAATTGGAAATGGCTCCAGGCAGCAATTTAATATAATAATTAATAAGACCTCCCTTGGGATAGGAAAATGACGTCATTATTCAAGTATTACTTCTCTGTCTAAAAAAAAAAACGTATAATGGCTGTTACAACTTCCACTTTATCTCTTTCTTTCAGTTTCTGTTTCTCTCTGCTTTGTTCGTGGAATTCTCTCTCACCTCTCCTCCAAGGCAAAACAGAGAGAAATACGCTAAATCCAAAAAGCAGTAAGATAAATCAAGAGAGAGAAAATCGTCGGAAATGCTTATTGGGCTGCAGGTTCCGGCGAGATCCCGGCGAGTGTGACTGGCAAACTCTGAAAATGCGAGAAACCTTAGCTAATGAAGAAGACAACAATAGCAACTGGAACAAAAAGGAGAAATCCGAGGAAGAAAAAAAAGAAGAAACAGCGGCCGTGGTGGTGGTGGTGGTCCCTCCACAGTTCGTCGTTGGTCGAAGCCGATCTCAAGCCGGCACCCGAAGAGTAGCCCCCACCACAGGCACCGGCAGCGGGGGCGCCACCACCAGCGCCTCCGTCGAGAAAATCCTCCCAAACGGTGATCTCTACACGGGAAGTTTCGTAGGCAACGTCCCTTACGGCGCAGGAAAGTATCTCTGGACCGACGGGTGTATGTACGAAGGGGAGTGGCGGAGAGGTAAGGCTTCGGGGAAAGGTAAGTTCTCTTGGCCATCTGGGGCCACCTTCGAAGGCGAGTTCAAATCAGGGAGAATGGACGGATTTGGTACCTTCATCGGCTCCGATGGCGATACTTACCGCGGATCTTGGAACGCCGATCGGAAACAAGGGTTCGGTCAGAAGAACTACGCCAATGGGGATTTCTTTGAGGGTTCGTGGAGGCGTAATTTACAGGAAGGCCAAGGGAGGTATGTGTGGAGGAACGGCAACGAGTACGTGGGAGAGTGGAAAAACGGTTTGATCAACGGTAGAGGAGTTTTGATTTGGGCGAATGGGAATCGGTACGACGGACAGTGGGAAAACGGCGTTCCCAAGGGGAACGGAGTTTTCACTTGGCCCGACGGGAGTTGCTATGTGGGTAGTTGGAGTAAGGATCTTAAGCACAACGGGACGTTCTATCATGGCACTGGTAAGGATGGTAGCTGTAATCAGAGAAGCCCTTTGATCGAAGAGAATTGCCTGTTGACTACACGGAAGAGATCTTCTGCCGATGGAGCGAGGGGAAGCTTGGCCGAGAGAAATTTTCCTCGGATTTGCATTTGGGAATCGGATGGAGAAGCCGGAGATATTACTTGCGATATCATTGATAATGTGGAAGCCTCCATGTTCTATCGGGACGGAACAAATTTGGATCGAGAAGGAGGAGGAGCGGTCCAGCGGAAGAGGAGTCCATGTTGTTTCACTACTGAGATTAAGAAGCCCGGCCAGACGATATCGAAATGGCACAAGAACTATGATCTGATGCTCAATCTCCAACGCGGTATCAGGTAATGAATTTGTTGAATTGGGCATTCTCTCTGACTTTGTGATCTCTGTTTCCTTCTGCGTTTTGATTTTGATTTTGATTTTTTTTTTTCCTGCTAGGTATTCTGTTGGGAAGCATGCTTCAATTCTCCGGGATCTTAGACCAGCTGATTTCGATCCAATGGAGAAGTTTTGGACAAGATTCCCACCGGAAGGATCTAAGGTTACACCTGCGCATCAATCGGTGGAGTTCAGATGGAAGGATTATTGTCCCATGGTATTCAGGCATCTGAGGGAGTTGTTCGCTGTAGATCCTGCGGATTACATGTTAGCGATTTGTGGAAACGATGCATTAAGGGAGCTGTCTTCCCCAGGGAAGAGTGGAAGCTTCTTTTACTTAACTCAGGATGATCGGTTCATGATAAAGACTGTGAAGAAATCGGAAGTGAAGGTGCTTCTTCGGATGCTTCCAAGTTACTACCAACATGTTTGTCGGTACAAGAACTCACTGGTCACAAAGTTCTTTGGCGTGCATTGTGTTAAACCAGTAGGAGGTCAGAAGACCCGTTTCATTGTAATGGGCAATTTGTTCTGCTCCGAGCACCGTATCCATAAGCGGTTTGATTTGAAAGGATCCTCCCATGGTCGCACGACGGATAAAACCGAAGGGGAGATTGATGAGACAACTACCCTTAAGGACCTTGATCTCAACTTCGTGTTTCGACTGCAACGATCTTGGTTCCAAGAGCTTATCACACAAATAGATCGAGATTGTGAGTTCTTGGAAGCAGAGAGGATAATGGATTATAGTCTCTTGGTGGGCCTTCACTTCCGTGATGATGACAAGTCGGGGGTATCGCCATGTCAAGATAAAAAACGGAATAGTCGTTTTTCTGAAGCAGAATTGCAGGGTATGGATCGGATTCTAGCGGGGCGGAAACCATTGATCCGGTTGGGTGCAAACATGCCAGCAAGAGCAGAGCAAGTAGGAAGGAGTGAGTTCGATCAGTACACCCCAAGTGGAGGCAGTAATTCGATCCCTTCTAGTAGTGGTGAAAATGAAATGTTTGAAGTAATTCTCTACTTTGGGATCATCGACATCCTCCAAGACTACGACATTAGCAAGAAACTAGAACACGCCTACAAGTCCTTGCAGGCGGACCCCACATCGATTTCAGCTGTCGACCCAAAGCTTTACTCAAAGAGGTTTCGAGATTTCACACGCAGGATCTTTGTAGAGGAGGACAAGTGATACCGAATATGCAAACATGATCATTGATTGAATCATGGGACACAGGCCCAACAACAGGACGCCGGAATTTATTTGTTTTCCGGTGATGATGCCACGATGGTTTGGTGGGGCCTGTGGCTGTAATTTGTGTTTATGCCTTTATGGCTGAATTTTTGAGATCACAGCCATGATTGGAAATGGGGGAGTTGTATATGCATGCTTATAGGGGGGGGGGGATATTTGGATTTTTTTTTTCTTTTTTTCTTTTTTTCTTTTTTTTCTTTTTTAAGATGTGTAACCAAAGAAATGTGAAGATTCGGAAGATAGACAATGGAGAATTGCTTCCGAGATGGATTTATCGATTAAAAAAAAAGAGAGAGAGAGAGAGAGAGAGAGAGAGTTGGCTGAGTTGCTTCCAAGAGTAGGGGGGATTTGGAATAAGAAGTGTACAGCTAAAGAAGGATAAACTTGGAAATTGAAGATTTTTTTTGGCTTTTTTTGTTATTTTCAGATCTTACAAGTTTACAAACAAGAAAAACCTCTCCATCTCCTTTAGCTCCTTTCTCTCTCTCTCTTTGGTTTGTTTTTTTTTTTTTTTGCTTTTACAGGGAATGGCAGTAGTAAGAGAGACATGAAAAGGAGAGAAAAGCAGAAGAAAGACTCGTTGAATTAAAGAACGAATACGGCAAAGCAAATTGGGGAGGGTGACAATTGAAGATCCATCGTCCAATAAGATGTCTGGCCATCTAATCTCGCTGTCACGTGGGTTCATGCTATTGGCTCTAGCCTTGTCATAGCCTCGGCATGCTGGCCAATATGTTGGGTAATCTTGTAAATTTATTTCAGAGTTATTGGGACTCGCGTTGATGAAAAAGAGGTCAGAGTCTTCATTTTCACAGACCCCCTCTTCCCAAAAGAGAAAAACATTAAACATTTTTTTGTCCGTTACTTTATTTGCAAAAAAATAATAATAATTGCCCCCTCCCCCAACTTATTTATCGATATAACTACCGTTAAATAGAAAACGGTGATTATTTTGCCACTATAGATGACTAGTGGGCTGGCCCGGCTGGGTGCGGAAGTGATTGTTGGGACGTTTTGGCAAAATTAGACGGTTTGAACCCAAATGGTAGTTTGGAGGGGTGAATCGGTAAATTATGCTAAGTCAAGTCATAATTGAATAATCGGAATTTTAAAGTTGTTCATGTAAAATAGATATGGAGTTATTAAGGGGTTGTTTTGAAAATAGGGAGACCCGTATTGACTAATGATTTGGTCTTAAAAGGATAAAAATGCAAATTTCTTCAACCTTATAAAAAACATATGCCCAAATCTCAACCCCAAATCCAATGGCTACCGTGGATGACCGGCCATGAGATTCTGGTGGGTTGGCCGCCCATAACTGACAACCTACTTACCGGAGTATCATTGCTGGCTGTCCACTACTCCGGCGAGCAATTTTCATTGTAGAGGGCTGTCGTCCACCATAGTCGTTTGAGCGGTAGTTAGTGGAACAGTTTTGGGTCATGAATGTTTAAAACTGTGTTACATGCATTGATCAACCAATAGTCGATCATACGGCCGTGGCTGATCGTTCCTAGTGCGGCCGTGCACGACCTATATCGAAATCACAGAACCTTTCCCGGCATTGTTAGATTTTTATTAGTTTTGGGTTTGTCGATTGTGGTTGAGCAAATTGTGCTTACGTGCCTTGAGAGGCACGCCCCATTTGTTTTATACGGTCGGATTACCGATTAACCATAGTTTGTAAGATATACTAATGCCCATGTATATGTTATGATTCTTTTGTTTGCCATTTGATCGTTGATCTACTCATGTCTTCCTCCTAATCCCTTTTTTTCATTGTGCTATCCCACGGATAACCAGATAGAAATAAGCTCAGTTGAGGCCATTGACTATTGGATTCGAGAGATTCGAGGGCGACAAGGCAACAACTAACTATATTAACATTTGCAGTAGTTGTCTCGTAGACTGTGGATCTGTTGAATCCAAGGCCTCAATTGTATACTTTTTCTGGTTATCTGTGGCGTAGCATTTTTATAGACAACCAATAGGTGCCTAGGTGAACATCATTTGGCATACCCGGGTTTTGGCTTTAAATAGTAAATAATAGATAATAGATGTATTTAAACCTGTTATGCCTTCGAAACAAATATACCATAATTTTTTTTATAAGTACAACGTCTTTATTAAAAATTCCTTGGAAGCTAAAAAGAATTCGAAGGAAAATAAGATACAACAACAAGAAAAATAGCAATACAAATTGCCCGCCATTTCCCCCTAATCTCACTTCCAATTAACTATATCTGTCCATTTAAATACAATATCATTGAAAAAGGAACATTTCCCTTCCTCGTACATCTTTACCCAATAGTACATCAAAGCTTTAATCTCCACCATAAGCCGCTCCTCTTTAAGGCTTTTATCTTCAAACACTATTATTCCTCTCCCTCCACAAACCCCAAACGACTCCTAGAGGAGTCAATGCCCACATTCTTTTCCCTAGAAATGATTTTTTTTTTTTTTGGGGGGGGATTGTTGTTGTTTTTCACTATTATTTTCTTTATAATTAGCCTATTGAGACCAGTAGTTCACACTCAAAATTTGGAAGCTTTAGTCCATTGTTCCTCCTTATGGAAGAGGTATGTACATAGGGATGCAAGCATTTTCCTTGAGGAATTTGCACTAGCCAGTATGATGAATGCCACGAGCCTAACCTCCTTCCACCACAAGTTCGAGCCTGGTGCCAATCATTAGCTCATATCTAGTTACGACAGAAGAGTTGAATGCTTGTTTTAGATGCTAATCGAAAGAGAGAGTAGATTCAATTGATGGATTCCGATAGGAGGGTTAGATGCTCAGGGTCTCTGGATTTAGTTGATGGAATATATTGGCCACTAGGGCTTTGTGTTTTGGTTGCTTCAATTTTAGATTTTTAATTTAAAGATGTACATGGAGATCTTACAAAATACGACAAGTTTGCAATCTATATATCTATATAACAAAATAGGGAAGTTGTCCTATCTTATCCAGCTTTATAAGATAAAGAGTGGTTGAGATCAAATCCATCCATCTAATGTAGACGGTTAGATTTCAGCCACTCAATCCCCCTCATTTATTCGTCTCATGTTATGATTTTGGTGAAAATCTGAAACTTCACTACACAGGCAAGGACTTGATGTACGTCCACCCAGGGCCACCTTGACACAAGTTGGGGCCTAAAGCGAAAACTCTAAATGGGGTTTAAGAGGTTTGAGAGAGAGAGAGAGAGAGAGAGTGTGTGTCAATCCCGTAATAGTGCCCAGTCTATGGAGAGGAGAAAACTAATTTTCAAAACACGTCGCTAGTGATTATAGGTAGATCTATTAAACAAAAGCAGTCGATGCAAATGGCTCTCGTTGCCCTACATAGCTCATTTTTTTGGGCCCACTAACCGCTTAGATGTTTAGCTCACCTTTTGGTGGATATACATACCAAAATTCAGCTTGATTGATAATTTCTAGCCGTTCGAATAAGTACTAAAAAATATGCAAAAAACATGATTGAATCCCACGTCCGGAATCTATCCTTAAAAAGTGCTAAAATCTACGATTTGAGAAAACTAATCAAAGTGATTTTTGGTATGTATAACCACCAAAGGGTGAGCTAAACATCTATGTGGTTGGTGGGCCCAAACAATGAGCTACTAGGGGCCATGAGAGCCTTTTGCATCCAAAGTCCTCTACATAAAAAAAAAAATAAAAAATTCCAAACATTTGGGGGCTTAAGGTAACCGCCTTACTCGCCTCATGCTTGAGCAGGCCCTGCGTCCACCAAATATGTACCAACAATAAAAGGGGTCAATGGACCCATAAGCATGGCTGATGGTGGCATTGGGAGATACTGTAGCACGGATTCGGACCTCCCCCATTACGTTATGTACCACTTTAATGCTTAAGGGGCGTTATTTTCTGTTATTTTTCCACTATAACAAAAATTGACTTTTGTTTTTTGAAAAGATTTGTTAAATAATATCCGTTAGTTATTTTTTATTACAAATTTTATTGAAAAATTGAATTTTTAGTGTTGTTATTTCCATTATTTTTCATTTTCCCCTTGTGCCTTATAATCCGTTATAACGAAAAAAATAGTAACGCCCCCAGTCGATCAGTTATACCGTTTAAGAGCCGGAGCCACCCAATTTGTGCAAATGCTTTTTTCGCGGAGTGCGATGGGCTCGGGCCATTTACTAGTCTATACTAAATCAGAGAAGTAAGCAACAATCTTTTATATCATCCACATCATTCTCACGTGGCATTCCTTATATAATATATGTAGAGTACCACATAAGCAACAGATACAAGATCCTTAACCTCTTCCAAAAATCTTTCCATTTTCCCCAAATTCTCTAACAACTTTACTCTTTTCTCTCCAAAATGTCTCTACATGGCTTCTACTTAAAGTCCTAAAATCTCTCCACAATCCTTAAACGGTCTCTAACTCCCTTACTGCTATCCATGTATGATCCTAATTTGATATTTTTTACTTTCGTTCTCCTATTTATTCTATCAACTCATAAAATCTCTTACTTTATAACCGTTACATAACATTTATCTTTAAACAGGAACAATACTTTAAATCAAGGTTTAAAAAACAGCCGTTATAACGGATTCGGACCTACCCCGTTATGTTATGGACTGTTAAAACGCTCAGAAAATAATAGCCGTTATAACGAAAATACGGCCGTTATTTTTCCGTTATAACGAAAATAACGACCGTTATTTTCTGGAAAATTTTGTAAAAAAAAAAATGGCTGTTATTTTCGTTTTTTTTCCATTTTTTTTCAGTTATTTTCCATTTTTGAAAATTTTAATTCAAAATTTGAATTTCAGCACCATTTTTTCAGTTATTTCCGTTATTTTCCCATTTTTTTTTCGTTTTTGCCCCTGAGCGTTTTTTTTCTGTTATAGCGGAAAAAGTGGTAACGCCCCCAGTCTGTTATACCGTTATAACTGTCCCCTTTAAACCTTGCTTTAAATGACAACCCATATAAAAATACACATGTTACATCGGCTATAACTTTAAATAAATTTGTATTTATAGCTAAGATCATCTTCACACAATTAGGGCCCGTTTGGCAAACCAGTGGAAGCAAAAAGTAACTTCTAAATTAAGTTGTTGAATTTAAAAGTTGTCATTTAGAAGCAAAAGTTTGTTTGGTGAAAGACTGACTTATAAGTCAAAAGTAAAAAAGTTAGTTTGGCATGAATTAAGTCAAAAAGTCATTTTCTTATAATTTTATATACATATTATATTATAATAAACCATTAATAAAGATCATAAATCAATATCATATATGTTATGTTTTTCAAAAATTTTTAATTATAAATGGTCAATAATAAACGGCGCACCAAATGAGTCATTTTATGGATAATTATTTAAAAAAAAAAGAGATGATCTATTGACCTACTCCTCAGCAAACCATTTATGTTTTTTCTCCTTCATAAGATATTTTTTATCTACGTTTTATAATGTAAAGTTTACAAGAGTAAAATTGACATTTGGAAAGATTCACTCAAAATTAGAAGCGTCATTTCCACATTTTTTTTTTTGACTTTTGCTTCCACCAGAAGTAAGAAGCAACAAAAGTTTGCTTCCACACAAAGCAAATTTTTGACTTTTGAGAAGCAATTCCAAAATGGATACCCAAACAAACTTTTCAACTTTTTTGCTTTTGGAAACAAAAAAAGTAACTTATTTCGGTTTTGCAAACGGGCCCTTGATAGCAAACAACTACATTTTGCAACTTCTGTTTCCCGTTGATACTAGCTGTAGTGATTTTGACCACTTTGCCCTACTAATACGTCGTTTTGTCTAAGTGGTCCCCATTCATCTTGGCACGTATTGCGTGGTGGCCCCCCCACGACCCACATTTGTCTAAAATCGTACAATGCTTTCTTAGACACGTGTTTGATTTTTAGTATTTGTTTGATTTTAGTATTTAGGTGGTAGGGTGAGAGTGAGACTTGAGAGGTGACACTGGTTTAAAAAACAAAAAAAAAGAGAGAGAGAAGTGACACTGAGAACTGGTTCGTTTATGATTATAAAAAGAAGGTGACTGGATTAGCTGCTTAGCTAGAGTACGTGTCTCATCAAAATGAGACTTGTTGATGTCACCTCGTGGGTGGAGAGAGCATAATTTGAAACTACCATTGGTCTTTTGGAGACTTGCTGATTGTGAGAATCTTCGCTGACAACCAACAGTTAGCAAAGCTACTGACTGCCCACAATATGAGACACGTGGTGCATTTTTAGAGCAAATTGACCGTATGGATGTTTGGCCAATCCCTAAGTGGACTTACAAACCAAAAAACAACCTGATTTGTGATTTCGTAACGTTGGATTGGAATCATTTTCATGGTTGATTTCAACGGTGGCATTTGAATATTATTGACCGTTATTTGGGTACAAGGATCCAAAGGTTTGGAATGACTAATCAGGAAAACCTTTGACGACACCCTGTAGCCAATATGAGCCATGTGGCACATTCTTAACAGGAGACTGATGGTATGGATGTTTGGCCAATCACTAGATGGACCTACAAACCAAAAATAAACTTGATCAGTAAGTTCTAAGCATTGGATTGAAGTTATTTTCATGGGTTGATTTTAACTGTAGGAATTTAAGCATTATTTGGGTACAAAAATCCAAAGGTTTTAAATCACTAATCAGGATGATTTTTGGTTTGTAGGTCTACCTAGTGATTGGACAAACATCCAAATGGCAAATGTCCTCTCAAGAATGTACCACGTGGCTCATATTGGCTGCAGTCATCAGCAAAAATGTCATCAAAGGTTTACTCTTTTTGTGATTTGTAAGTCCACTTAGGGATTGGCCAAACATCTACGAGGTTGACATCCTTCAAGAGTGTGACGCTGGTTACAGCTTCGCTGACCTCAGTGGTCAGCAAAGTTTTACTCTTGATTGTCACCTCGTGGGTGGAGAGAGCATAATCTGAAATTACCACTAGTACGATGATTTGAGACAATGTGCTAAAAAGACTACTTTAAGGATTTTTCCCTTGTCCTTTCTTAATTAATTCAATTTGCCTGTCACCCACTGTTTTTATATATTTGCATCTCACCCTTTGACAATGGTTAACATTGTCGTCCATTAACCATCCCGCACCGGACATCCTAAATATTTTTTTTATATATTTGCATCTCACACTTTGACTATAAGGTTAAGATAGACGGCCTAGATATTTTTTTAAATGACCATAATAACCTATAAAATCTTATTCTCTGCATTGACAAGGCCTCGCCAGTCAGCAAGGTAGACGACGACGAACACATAACGGTGTGGGATGAGTTGCAATGGTGAGGGTTTACTTAATTCTCTGCATTTTTTTCCTCATAAGAACATTATAGTTAGGGTTTTCTCATGATCAAAATATTTAGTGGCCGTCAAATCATGTATACAATGGACGGTTAGATCGCAGACACTTAATTTCTTAAGAAATTGAATTAATGGTACATTGGTAATTTAAGTTATAGTGATTATGGTCATTTCCAACCTTGGACCATTAACTAGTGTCTATGGTGAACAACATTAACCATGGTTAAAGGGTGAGATACAAATACTTAAAAAGGAGTAAAACTTTGATGACAGTGCCCTATCATCAAGGCCGATGACACAGGCTCAATATAGCCACATGGCTCACTTTTAGAGGACTCTGACCGTATGGATGTTTGGCCAATCATTAGGTGGACCTAAGAACCAAAAATCAGCCCTATTAGTGATTTCTAGGCGTTGTATTGGAATTGTTTTCATGGGATGATTTTAACCATGGTAAATTTGAGCATTATTGACCATTATTTGAGGTACAAAGATTCAAAGGTTTGAAATCACTAATGAAGCTGATTTTTGGTTTGGAAAAACATCCATATATATGGTCGTAGTCCTCTAAGCGTGTACCAGGTAGCTCAAATTGCGCCGTCATCGGCCTTGATGACAGGCCGATGACAGGGTCATGTCATCAAAGTTTTACTCCTTAAAAACATTGGGTGACATGCAAATTTAATAAAAAAAAAGTGAGGAAAAAAAACCAAAAGTTCCTTTATTTATTGCTTGTGATTGATCAATGTTTACAATCATCCATTAGTACGAGAAGATTGATGTATTTGCACAGCAACAGTGATGTTGCGGGTATGATCAACATTTTCTTGCAATACCCACTCGAGCCTCCCCCAAATGATTTCTAAGAGATGCACCCATAACCGGCCAGCTCTATCCTTGGAGAAGGATCCCTCCGTATTTTAACACCAAACACCCACTGCGCGGTGATTTCCAAGATCACCAAGACAGAGTTGGACAATAGAATTTGGTATTGATTCCCCAAGCATTCAAAAGATATCCCAATTGGAAGCTGAATCAACCATAGATTCCTTGATGAAACAGAATTTTTGATGAACATCTCTCACAATTCTACTAAGAATGAATCTCTTCACAAGGTCTCTAGCTATAGTCTCTTTTGAAGAGTCTTTTGTTTCGCGCACTTTTGCTAGATACGGTATATAGTTTTCAGGTTTCAGCAACTACTTTTTTGATTATCTTCAGTTTCTTTGCATCATCTTGTATTGTTTTTTGAGATTTTCTCGATCTCCTTTTCATTAATGCATTTCTGGACTTTTCAAAAAAAAAAAGTTGTGGAGAATGGAAGCTTTTTAACGTAACTAGCAGTAGCATCAGATCCTTTGAGCTTGAGATATAATTAAGGTCAGCTCCAAAGGATTTAACTAAAACATCAACTGGGTAGGAGCGGTCTAACCATCGACATGTTTGAGATCCGTGTTTAAAAAAGTACGTCACCCCCAAGAACGTACAGCTAGAAGGAACTCAAGCTGTACGTCCAAATAAAATCGTGATGAAGATGTTCACTTTTGACCCAATTAGTCCACAATGAGTTAATCTAGTTAACATATGCCTGTAAGTACAAATCACCCCATAATTCATCACGAAACCTTTCGTTGTTGCTATCATACACAATAGAGAGAAAGAAACATGAGACCCTTTGAGAGTATGGTCATGATTAGAAATCCTACCTCAATCGCGCTTGATGGATTTAGTAATAGGATCAGCATTAACTCGACGTGCCTTAGTCCATCTCGACGACTCCCACAATATCCAGTTTGTACTTTGTGATACAAGGATGTGTTTAGAATGGCTGATTGATTGCAACTGAGAACGCATATTTCAATCATGTGAGAAAATAAGGGGATATTTTCAGGTGGAAATGATTTCTCGCCTATCTGAATGGGAAATGAATTCTGAGCTTAGTAGGGTAAATTATCTAGGCCATGTTTGATTGCACGGAAAATTTTTCCAAGGAAATACATTTGGGATATGCCTTAAATGGCTAATTGATTGCAACTGAGAACACATAATTCAGTCATGTGAGAAAATAAAAGTGTATTTTTAGGTGGAAATGAATTCTCATCTATCTGGATGGGAAATGAATTCCGGGCCTAGTAGGAAAAATTAACCAAATTTAAATGGCTTGTTAGGGAAAATTATACAGATTTATACTGGCTATCTAAAAATGGACAGTTGTGTTTTCTTAAGGAAAATGCAATTTTCCCACTTGGTAATCAAACACGGCCCTAGTTTTAAATGGCTTGGTACGAAAATTATACAAATTTAAAATGGCTATCTAACAAGGGACAGTTGTGTTTTCCCAAGAAAAATGTATTTTTTCCACTTGGCAATCAAACACCTGTTTACAGACTTCACGCATCTTAGTGACCATTCAACCTCCTAATGTTCATGAGTGAGGATTCGGACAATTGGAGGTATGGACAGCCTTCCTGCTATCCTCCAACTCAAGATTCCAATCCTCTATGACTAACACGCACCCTTTGTTAACCACCCTTAACCAACAAACCAAGGGGTTAACGTGGGTTGGGTTTAGGCCTTGAAGTACGTGTCAGACATTTTGGGAGGGACCAGACCGTCGTTAGACCATTTATAGAGTACTTTTCTCCATGGTTTTAAAAACGGCCGTTTAAACGGTAATGCCCCAAGCCCGTTTCCGTTTAAACCGTTTAAACCCATTTTATCGGTTTTGAAAAAAACGGCCGTTAAAATCGTTTAAACAGTCGTTTAATTTCAAAAAATTTTGTGAAAAAAAGGCCGTTAAAACCGTTTAATTCCGTTAAAATCCGTTTAATTTCCATTAAATTCCTTTTTCTTTTTTTTTTTTTTAATTTTCAAATTTTAAATTTTGAAATTCAGCGCCACTTTTTCCGTTTTTTTCCGTTAAAATCCATTTAATTCTATTTTTTACCATTTTTTTCCATTTTTGCCCCTGACTGTTTCAATCCGTTTTAACGGCCGTTTAAACGGTAACGCTCCCAGTCCGTTTAACCGTTAAAACGGCCTCCTTTAAACCTTGCTTTTCTCAACCTCTTCCTACCGAGTCCAGTTTGTATGTGAGTGGACCCTATAAAAAAGTTTGATAGGCCCCCTAACAAAATGCCAAATGGTCCGAAACACTTGAGCTATTAACGGCATGGTTGAAAATCTCGGAACCGGAGGCTGGTTCGGTGAGCACGATCCAGATCGGAGGGTAGATCGTCTCGCTCAAGATGACGTGTGGGTTGAAGAAGAACAGTGCATGTCGAACGAGACAACCCCATTTCAGATCGTCTCGATGGGCACCGATCAAAAACAGTATCGGCCGAGACTTCGAACCATGATTAATGGATGGTGAAGGAAGTTTCAAAATGTACTTGTTTAACCTCTGTGTCTATGCCAAAGCTAACACATGGAACAAACATTCTCCCTCATCCGAGTGGCTCTCTCTTCAACATTTTTTTTTTCCTTAAAAAACCTTCACACTTTGTTACCAAAGATCAGCTTAATCAGTGATTTATAACAGTTATATTTTAACATAAAAAAGAAAACAAAGAAAACCCTTCAAATTCAATGCTCAAAAACCATGTTATTAAAATATTAAATCCAACAGTTATAAATCACTAATTATACTGAATTTTGATATGTAGGTTCATCAAGCGATGGACAAAATATCCATAAGATAAGTGGGCCCTAAAGAGTTTTCCACGTGGCGTTTTGGAGGGGAGGGGAGGGGGGCATCAAACTTTGAAGTCCCCGGGGACGGAATCCCCTTCTTGTTATTATTCTAGTGTCAAGTCAACTAACACGATGGTACAGGACCAGTAGTGGAAGAACAGGGCCGGACTCATTCCACCGAGTAAAACTTTGATGCTAGGGAGCAATATGAGCTACGTGGCATACTCTTAGAGGACTCTGACCGTATTGATGTTTTTCCAATCCCTAGATGGACTTACAAACCAAAAATCAGCTTGATTAGTGATTTTAAACCTTTGGATCTTTGTACCTCAAATAATTGTCAATAATACTAAAATTCCCACGGTTATAATCAACCCATGAAAATAATTTAAATCCAAGCCTAGAAATAACTAATCGGGCTGATGTTTGGTTCGTGGATCTACATAGGGATTGGCCAAACATCCATACCGTTAGAATCCTCTAAGAATGTGCCACGTGGCTCATATTGCTCCCTGTCATTGGCCTCCATGACAGGCATGTCATCGAAGTTTTTCTCCATTGAACCATGCCTGTGGTGCTCTCCAACTCCGCGTAACTGCCAAGGAAAGGCACGAAACGGGTTGTCTAACACTCTTAACTCGTTTAGACCTTGCCGTGCGTTGTCGCAATAGGCCCATTGCCGTCTAACCACAATCAACGGCTTCTAGTTACAAACTTACAATTACGACTGGACCCCACAAGACCGACATTCTCTTCTCTTGTTTATGATCTTTTGTGTCTCTCCACAATAAAAGATCGACGGCTGCGAAGTTATTAGGACCGTATATTCGGAGAAAAAATTCGCTGGTGCCCGGGACCTTCAAACTTTGAAGGCTCCCACCCAAAAAGTTTGACACGTACCCTTTATTAACCACCCTTAATTAACTAACCAAGGGTTTAACATAAGTTAAGTTTAGGCCTAGACGTACGTGTCAGACCTTTTGGGATGAGAAACCTTCAAAGTTTGAAGGTCCCTGGGACCAGCGAATCTTTTTTCGTATATTCGTATTTCATGTCGTGTCGTCTAGGAATGCACATGTGCAACACGTGCACGTCAAAAAAATGGATTCCTCACGGTTCCGGGTTTCAAACGTCCCAGGCTCCAGTTTCCCAGATGAGATGATACGATCAACTCGTTTTTTTCGTTTTTGTCTCTGAAGCTGAGCCACTCTCTGCACTTTACCCATAAATGCCCCCTGCGATGAACTTTAATGTCTATCCTATCCTAAACCACACCTTGTTCTCGAGAAATGTGACACCTACCTTTGTCAAATTAAACTGACCAAAATACCCTTCTCCATTTATGGACGAGTCGAACTTTGGATCAATCGTTTCACATGCGTATGCCTCGCCCTTGAAAAATTTGGATTTTATTTTCAAAACCAGGAAATTTTGGATTTTTTTTCAACACACCTTTGAAAATGCAAAGCATATATCAATAGTCCTTTATACTTCCAAATTTTTGGAAATATTTCAGGGGGGGTGTTACAAATATTTCAAAACTCTTAGGGTGTTTTTACTTTCAGGGGGGTGTTACAAATATTTCAAAACTCTTAGGGTATTTTTCGTAAGGGTCGTGATGTAACAAGGTATACCTGAGATCTTTTCATTTGCGGTAGTGGCATTTTTGGTAGTCACCAATGCCATCTGGGCCCACTGACCGCATGGATGTTTAGCCCACCCCTTAATAGACATTTATACACAAAATCAGCTTGTTTAATGATTTTTAGCCGTTGGTTTTAGTACCCAAAAAATGGTTGCATTCAACGGCTATAGAATGCATTGAAAAGTGCTAAAAAGTGTTAAAATCTAATGGTTATAGATTACCAATCAATGTGATTTTTGGTCTGTATATCCAACAAGGGGTGGGATAAGCATCAATGCGGTCAGTGGGCCCAGATGGCAGCGGTGACTACCAAAAATGTTGCTTCCGCAAATGAAACAGTTTCAGGCATACCTTGTTACATCTTTTTCCTTTTCGTAACACCCCCTGAAATTTGAAAGATTAGTAATACCCCTTATACTTTAAAAGATTAAAATTACCCCCCTTGACCTCGTTTAACAGTGGTTGACTCACGTTAAAACGGACTTGAATCACAATATTATTATTAACTAGCACTAGTGACATTCAATATTAAGTTGCACCTTCTTCCGGGCGAAGGCCTTCCTTCTAGCCCTAGAGTTGACTTTGTTGATTAAGCCAGCAAAAAGATGCTGGCACAATAATGAGCAAAACTTCTGTCACAGCGTTCTCCAGTGCTTCTGTCATACAAAATACAGGTCACGTGGCACACTCTTAGTGGATGCTGACCGTATGTATGTTTGGCCAGTCCCTCAGTGGACTTCAAAACCAAAAATCAGCTTGATTAGTGATTTCTAAGCGATTCGGATTGAAGTTATTTTCGTGGGTTGATTTTAAAGGTAGAATTCGAGCATTATTTAGGTGCAAAGATCCAAAGGTTGTAAATCACTAATTAGGCTAATTTTTGGTTTATAGGTCCACCGAGGGACTGGCCAAGCATCCATACAGTAAGTGTCCACTAAGAGTGTGCCACGTGGCCTGTATTTTACATTGTGAAAGAAGCATCTGTCAGAAACTGTGACAGAAATCACCATCACATGTGAATGCAGGACCTACCTGATTTGACGGAGAATATTCTAAAGTGTTTGTGATTACTTATAAAGATTTCTTCTCTGATTTGTCCACAGAGAAAACTTTTTCTCGATAAAGAAATTTCCTATGCTTTAACATGTTTTTTGTTGAAGAATTTTTAGTCAGAGGGCATTTTGGTCTTTCAAACATTTTCAAAGTTCGAGAAACTTCACTGTGGTTGACCGTCCAGAGTCGAGACTTAAGGGGGTTTCTGTAATTTAACCTTAAAAATTAGGTAAATTTACTGAAAGCTCCTTGAAAACGAGGTACATTGACAGATCAAGACGAAGGGTATTTTAGTAGTTTACTAGAACACATGATAGGGACGGGTACCTATTTATACCTTAGCTTTGGCGGGGACCTGAGAGCCTGGATTCTGATCGTTGATTATCCAAAACCCCACTTTTGATGAAAGGAAAAACAAAAAAAGAAAAGAAATAAGTTGGGAAAACAGAAGTTCTTTCTTTTTTTTTTGTAATCAAAACAGAAGTTTTTTTCAGTCCTCAGCTGTCAGGACTCAGGGCTACCTCTGTCTTCTTCTATCGATCTCTCAAAGCCGAATTCCTCCATTTTTGATCTGTAAGTCTAACAAAATCTATGGTTTCTCCCTTTTATTCTGTAAATTCTTCGCTTAGAATACCTCAAATTTTAAATTCCTTTTTCTCTATTTTTTAACCTTTTTTTTTCGCCCAATCTAGAAAATATGTTCTTAGGGTTCCAATTTGATGAGAAATGATAAAAAAATTAATTTTTTTTTACGTAATTCTTTGTATATTTGAATTCGTTATTTCTACCAAAAAAGGAATTTGTCATTTGGTTTAATCTTGTAATTTGATTACTTATTTCGTGTAGTTTTTTTTTCCTTTTTTTATTTTGACTTTCATTTCTCATGCAGATATCACGGTTATAATCGAGAAAAAAAAAGAAAGAAATAGAGAATTCTTCTTTAGTTTTGGTTGTTGGAAAGATTTATGTATGTAAATCTGTCAGATTGATCCACCGAAGATGAAAGATCAAGACTGAGGGATTCTCTTAGGGTTTTATAAGGGTTTGTCCAATTTTTTTTTTTTTTTTGGGTAGCAAGACGAGATGAATGTGGTCGGTAGAGTCGGGAGCCTAATTTCCCAGGGTGTGTACTCTGTCGCCACCCCTTTTCATCCCTTTGGTGGGGCTGTCGATGTAATTGTTGTCGAGCAGCAAGATGGGACCTACCGTAGCACGCCTTGGTATGTGCGGTTTGGTAAATTTCAGGGTGTTCTCAAAGGTGCTGAGAAGATTGTCCGCATTTCGGTAAATGGCGTTGGAGCTGGTTTTCATATGTACCTTGATAATTCAGGCGAAGCATATTTCATTAGGGAGTCTGGTAAAGACAGTGGTACCGACAGGTTTGTTAAGAATTCTGATACATTGGAAGTGACTCGAGGGGATAACAGTACTGTCGATCGTAATGATAATAATGTTAGTCTTTGTCAAAATGAAAGTGTTATCTCCAATATTGAGGAGGTTCAGTTCTCAGATGAGCGCGTTTCTGTAATTACAGAGCAAATTGAGAACGAGGAAGCTAACAATGAAAGGGGGTTATATGAATTTCAAGACGAGCAATCTTCTTGTGGGGATTCTGTTGCGTCGTCAGATTACAGAACTTATCGTTATGAGAGCTTAGGTCACGTGGAGGATGTAGTTGAATCTCAGGGTTCGGATTCGGAAGTGGTCTTGATTAGTGTGGATGGTCATGTACTGACGGCACCCATCTCTTCGACTGACGAGAACATGGATAATGTGCAGTTAAGTACACCACAGTTTCATCTGGGTCCTGGTGAAGAAGCTGATTTTAGTAGAGGCAATGGGGAGTTTAGTAGCGGTGAGGACACATGGGCTACTGATTATTTAAGCAATATGGATACGTCTGCACATAATAATGCATCGGAAGATGTTGTCACCATCGATGATGATAGCAATGTTTCTGGGCATCTGTTGGAAGTTTGTGTAGTCGAAGAGGAACTGGTCAATCAAGCGCAAGAGGCTCACAACATTGAGAACATGGAAAGCAATCCTGGCGAGCACAGTAACTCTGAGGATGCTATAGGTAGTATGAATAGGAAAGAAGTTTTCAAAAGCTGTTTGGAATTTTCAGAATTAACCTTTCATGTCAGAGATGTAGATTCACAAGGTATTGGTTCTCCATGTATGGAATTGGAGGTGAAAGACCGCACTGAAGATTCACGAGAAAAATCTCCTTTCAGTCTTCCAGCAATGGAGGAAAATGAAGCTGGGGGTCATCTTAAAATTGAGAGTAGTGCTGGATTACCTCACCCTAACCCTGATTCTCCATGCAACAATAAGTTACCAGTTTTCAATATCGAAGTTGATGCCTCCGAGAATAATGCATTGACTATTGATAATTCAGATTGTAGGGGATCGGATAGCGTCTCTCTGCATTCTGTAAATAATGATCTAGATTGGAAGGATGAACAGTTAAGTTGGCAAACAGAAGCTCAAGGAGTACAAGGTAGTCCAGGAAGACCTGCACCTGAAGAAGAACACAGTAAAAATGAGATAGGGCAACCTCGGAAAGGGACTTCTGGTGAAGGGATAAGACCCAGTAAAGGCATGGGTAATATTCTTCAAATGTTTTATAGCTGTAATAGTGGACGTCCCTTTTGTTATTCTACTTTAATAGAATTCATTGAGTTTCACCAATCCATCTTATTGCTTGCAGGATTTGAGATTTCTCTATGTGGGAACTTACTTCGTGCTGGTATGGGGTTGGGTCCTGCTAGTAAAGCCTTCGATGCACATTGCATATCAGAGGAGGAGTTCAAAGCTTCTGCATCATTGACTTCAAAGAATGAAAACCTTATTGTCAGATACAAAGAGAAGTACTTGCCATGGGACAAAGCTGCTCCTATCGTGCTTGGAATGGTTGTATTCGGTTTAGATTTACCTGTTGAGCCGAAAGATGCAATTCCTGTTGAACAGGATGGGACACCAAAGCCCCAGGAAGATACTCCTGGACTGACCTCTACTCCTTCTGGCCGAAGATGGAGGCTCTGGCCAATTCCATTCAGGAGGGTTAAAACCCTTCAGCACAGTGGTAGTAACTTATCAAATGAGGAGGTATTTGTTGATTCTGAATCTGGCTCCCAGAGTCCACGTGTGGAACCGACTGCAACATCCACTGGTGGTAACGAGTCTCCTCACAAGCAGCTTGTGAGGACAAATATTCCCACTACTGAGCAGATTTCTTCCTTGAATCTGAAAGATGGCCAAAATATGATAACCTTCAGTTTCTCTACCAGGGTACTAGGAACTCAAAAGGTCCGCCATTTGCTCTAATGTCTAATGGTTATTAGTTTGAAGATGATAAACAGTTGACTTAGTACTCCCTTTGCTTCCAACTGCTAAGTTGCAATCTTCTTCAACAGGTTGATGCCCATATTTACTTGTGGAAGTGGAATGCACGAATAGTTATTTCTGATGTTGATGGGACCATTACCAAGTAAGACTTCTTAGATCCTTATATGGATTAGGCTGCAAATGTGTGCGTTAACTAATGTGTTTGTTACTGCTATTTTGTGAAAGGATCACCTTTTTTCTGTTGCATTACTGAGAGGTAACCAGAGGGTGGGTGTGAGTGAACTTATGTGCACATGCAGACGATTGTGCATGTGCCTGATCAGCCTGTGTTGGTAATATTGCCATGTTCTAGTTGTAGCTGGAAATGCTGCATGGTACTGAAAACATTAAATGACTTCTTTATGAGGCACAAGTAATTATCATGTTGCTGCACTGTTATGTTCTCCGTTTTGCTCTATTTCTATATTGCTGTATAAATTTAATGGTGGCTTGCATTTTCTACTTTGATGCTTAGTTCAACCAGAATGAACAAGGCCAGTGTAACCTTTACTTCAAATGAGTTCCAGCCATTCTTATTTAGATCGAGTATGATTAGTGCATTACTTTGATGTTTATTATCAGGTCGGATGTCCTAGGCCAATTCATGCCTTTAGTTGGGAAAGATTGGACACAGTCTGGGGTAGCACGGCTTTTCTCTGCTATTAAGGTATGTTATACACCTGTTCTATGTTTAACCTTTCAAGGTCCAGTGTCACAATGTATTTTTAACTTCAATGAAAATTTTCAATAGATTCATTTCTGTTCAATCCATTTTTTTAGAATCAAATTTTTATAGTGCCTTATGGCCTATGGGAATGGAACTTAAGTCTCGTTTTCTTTGAAAAGCCCTTATATCCTGGGTGACTCTCTCTCTAATATTATATCCTGGGTGATACACACTCTCTCTCTCTGGACCTCTGGACCAATTAGATGATCTGCTCCTAACAAACTGAGCTAGTCCTTTTCCTGACTGTTCATTTGACCACTGGATTATCACTTGGGTTGACCTTTTCATGAAAGATCTCCTTGGTCTGACCCATAAAATGGTGGGTTCCGAAGCTTGATGGGCCTTTGATACTGCCACATGTACGGCAGATGCACTGAGAATTCCTTCTTCCCTTCCTCCTGCCCTACTATGAGTATGTATTAGTTGTGCCATCAATCTGGATTCCTTATGTTGATGCATATAATACTTTTAAGTCTAAGTCAGGGTGCATGCATGGTTAAATTGTTCCAGGAACTATACGGACATGTTGAGGTGCTTTTGTCATGTTTCTTCTCAAACATAGAGCAAATGTTTTTTTCTAGTGTGAGAATTGAATTGATTCCTTATCCCATTGAACTGCAGGAAAACGGTTATCAGCTACTTTTTCTGAGTGCACGTGCAATTGTTCAGGCATATCTAACTAGAAGTTTCCTGCTCAACCTAAAACAGGTACTAGGATACCCTGGTTTTTTGTATTTCTCATCCTACATGTTTTATCTTGGAGCCTCTGTAGCTTTCATGTTCCTTGGTTCTCCCATAAAGTTTGAACTCCTGGTAACCAAGGATCAATGGAGTTCCTCTTTTTTTTTTTGTCTGGGGTGTGTGCGCGCGCACGTGTTGAGCTCAATGGATTTCCACAGCGAGTCCTTGTGATGAAGCTGAAAATTGCTTGAAATAGTAAACTTTGTTAGGATGACATCAACTGCAATTTGGCCTTTTCGTGTCAATGCAGACTCTAGGTCCTCTCTCTTGAGTAGTTTTTTTAATACTTACGCTTCTCATCTGGCTGCCTTAGAGCCGAACAGAGGACATGAAGGCCCCTCACCTGTGGTCCTTGGTTCTTTGCTGGATCAGGAGCATTTTCCTTAAAAGAATGCAGATTATAGCTAAGTTGTCGGGCAGAATTAACAACTCTTTGATGCTTGCAGGATGGAAAAGCTTTACCCAATGGTCCTGTTGTCATTTCACCTGATGGACTATTTCCCTCATTATACCGGGAAGGTAAGGTCATATTCCTAAGAGAATGGTTTTGTCGGCTATGTTTTGCATGGTGTGGCATTATTTAATATTATTGAATCTTGTAAAACCTTAGTTGCATGAAGCTGGAGCAGGTACTGGAGAGTACTCGGATGCAGGAGTGGGGAAGCAGCTTTTGTAAATCAATTTTAATTGAATATTAGAAAGCGGGAGCGGGAGCAAGATTCTGAAGTGGGAGTGGGTGTGGTACCTAGGGTAGAAGGTTCCTGCAAATAAGTGTAAAACAAGTAAATTTTTCAGAGGAAATTTCTGAGATGCATTATGTAGAGGAGTGAAATCTGGTTCTCTTGATAAAAGTGGAATATGACCATAGGACCCATTTGGTTCCTGAAACACTTAATACGTGTTAAAAAGAAAAATACTAATATTATTATGATGATTATGATATACACAGGGACCGCTCTACCTTAAGGCCATTAAGTCCCCTTGGTGAGAGAAAGCCCCCAGCCCAGGTCCCACTAACCACGGGATTTTTAGCCAATCCCTTGTTGAATATACAAACCAAAAGTCAACCTGATTGATTATCTCTAGCCATAGATTTTAGTACTTTTTAGGACATGATTCTAGCTGTTGGATTCAAACATGTTTTTTGGGTAGTAAATCCTATGGATAGAAATCATCAATCAAACTGATTTTTAGTGTGTGTATCCACCAATAGGTGGGCTGAACATCCACAGTCATTGGGCCCAAAAATGATATATGTAGGGCCATGAGAGTCCTCAGCATCGACTGCAACGGGATTCCTCGGCATCTAAATTTTTTCCGTAGTTTTTGACTATCAAGAATAGTTTTTATATAAAGATTTCCAATTATATAGAGTTTAATTTTTCAATTAATACCATATATATTAATATATTAAATATAAAAAAGGCCTTATATAGAGTTTTCGCCTTAGGCCTCAACTTGTGTCGAGACGGCCCTGGATATACATTGTATAATTATTTTAACATACAAATGCATTTTAATATTTTGGGGATTACAGTCTCGCTATATCTATTTCACCAAGACTGTTCATATCAACTAGACAAAATTGTATAATTTTCTCATCTGAAGAAGCTTACAAATTAGAGTTTGATAGTATGTTGCTCAATTGATGTGGTGTAGGGTTCTCATCACAGATTAATTCCACATATAAGCAAGGATAGAACTCAAAGACTCGAACCTCTTATATGTTTAAATAATTCAAATCTATTACTCATGATGTTTTAGCAAAGCAAGAAAGACGAGGAAATTGAAGAGATTGCATGCAACCGCTGAAAGTGATATTAAAATGTCAACATTTTGATCATGGGCGAGCTCTAGAGGCAGCATTGGACATGATAAAGTCAATCACGTCCAAGTTGCAAAGCAACTTCATGCTGAAAGAACTAGGAGACCTTCTATGGATTTCTTTAAGTTCTGTACATAGCTTAGTTTTTTTCTTCATATATCCAAATTCAATTTACTTGAAATAGCAATAGTGGGGGCATATTTTTGCCAGTAGACAACTGATGGACTTTGCAAACTTGACTTGGCCTGGCAATATAAAATTAGACTCGATCCAAGTTGATTTGGTAGCTTGCATGAGTTGTGTTTTGTTTGAATTACTAGAATATAAACCCATCCTTATTTTTATAATGCCCCCTCATGTAATGCCTATAATTTATTGATCTCCTATATATATGTTATGTCAAAGAAATTTGTTTATACAATACCCTACTATCTGATCCACTTGATGCTTGATTTTTACGACTGTGAGGTAAGGCCGCTGCAACAGCAACCACAGGGATGAAGCCAAGAACCTTCTACATGTTCTCCATTATCAGAGGATGTTTCTTACATTTCTATTTTAGTTTCTAATTTGACGTGGTAAAAGGATCACTGATCCAGCAAGGAAGTACATTGAATAGCAAAACAGGTAGTAAAAGTAATCAAATGTATGTGTTGGGGTATGTAATGTTAGTGGGGAAATTATGTGATGACTAATTAGTGTCAATAATAAACCGCCACAGGATAAGGTCTTTCCTTTCTAGTTGATTAGGGAAGCATAAAGAACTCCCGTTGTAGTAGTAACGAATGACAGCGAAATTATGTGATGACTAATTAGTGTCAATAATAAACCGCCACAGGATAAGGTCTTTCCTTTCTAGTTGATTAGGGAAGCATAAAGAACTCCCTTTTGTAGTAGTAACGAATGACAGCGTTACTTTATAAATTCTTCGTAATGTTAGTTTTGTAAATTTAGATATTGTATGTATTATGTAAATTGATGTCACCTCCAGTAACACACAACTAGGGTCCTATTCTGGTTGCCCATTAGTGAACCATGCTGATTTTCTAGAAGTAATAAATTGGTTAGCATTACTTAGAAATTTTGTGTTCTTATGTAGGTAGTCCCTTGGCCTGAAAGTGATATCAGCACTTTGGTTTCTTGATGACTAAGAGGTTTTATTTAGTCAATACTATTTGTGTGATGACATTTTTTCTCTTGATCACAAACATGAAACATTTAATGGTTGAAGTGATTTTGTAATTTTGTTGATAAATACTTTAATATGAAGGTAAGATTATTTGCAATGTTGTATATGGTACGTTCATTTGGAAGAATTCTGAGACTGCCTTAAAAAGGTGGCATCAGACAACAAATGTCATGTCTCAACATAGAAAGTCATTTCACCGTGTGATAGACCCAACTCTATCAATAATGTTCAGTAGTAACACCAAGTTTCTGAGGGCTTAAATGTTTAGGAATAGAACGTATCTCACTTATCAGCTGCCATTGTAAGTCTACAAGTTTTTTTTTTTTTTATAAGTCAAAGAGATTTGATTAAAAGGAGGAGATCGAGAAGATCTCAAAGTTATTCTTTGTTGAAGATTGTACTTTTCAGAACCTAATTATTGCATCTTCAGTCTTCTGCTGCATTTTTTATTTAGATGTCTAGAACAGTGACCCACGAAAGCTATTGGTCAGATCATGCAAAAGCTGCCCCTGTAGATTAATGACAAACAGAAAAGATTATTTTGTTCTATACACATTTCTACTCATGTAAACGTCCGAATGCCCAGGTTATGTCATCCTTGAAGTAAGCCTCAAGGGGGAATCCAGTAGCCATAGGATCTAAATGTTCAAGTCCTCCATTTGTATTTCATGTACAATTCTTTTGTTAAGTGTTAATGTTTGCAACTGATTAAAAAAACTGTACATGTTTCTTCATTCATCTAATTGTTCTTTTTTATTGCTGAAAGTCATAAGAAGGGCACCTCATGAGTTCAAGATTGCGTGTTTAGAGGTAATACTCTGAGCTGGTAGAACTTTATTATTTTCCTAATAAAGATTGAACTAAACTGAATTCACTATGCAGTTGTGGTTGCGATGGATCCTTCTTTCCATTTTAAATTTTCCATTCTGTAATATTTATCTCTACAGGATATCAAGGCACTCTTTCCTTCTGATTACAATCCATTCTATGCGGGTTTTGGGAATAGAGACACTGACGAGCTCAGCTATAGGAAGATTGGGATCCCAAAAGGCAAGATATTTATCATCAATCCTAAGGTATTTAACTTTTATCTCATATATTCCTTTTGACCAATTTTTCTGCGATTTCAAAGAATTTCTCTTGTTCAACTTAAAAGTCCTTCCTTAAAAACTGGCAGGGTGAGGTGGCCATTAATCATCGCATCGATGTGAAGTCATACACCTCCTTGCACACACTAGTCCATGACATGTTCCCACCCACCACTTCACTGGTCGAGCAGGTGATGACTTACTATTCCATGGAACCAGAACACAATATATTGTGTTTTAAACTTCAAAAAATGCTCATCAGTTCTTACCTTAAACCATTTGATGACACCTGATATGTTCAATATCTTATGCAGGAGGATTTCAACTCATGGAATTATTGGAAAGTGCCATTGCCAAACATCTACTGATAGCTTTAACACTACAATTGCTGAAAGCTCCCTTCTACAGTCAGGGCAACTGCAGAGGCTTGGAGGTCACACATTATTTTTACAGTCAGCACTGCTGCTTATTTATCTATATACACCAGAAAATGCTGGTGTGCTCATTGTTTTTTCACTTCAGGTTCAGTGCTGATGTTGTAATTTGTAAACTATTGATCTTCTGGAAGTTTTGGGCATGGGATTGACCAGAAAGATCACTTACAAAAATAAAATTTTCCTTCCCAATAATGTCTCCAACCCATGTTTTTGATCTTTTTTGCAATTACTTTTGGGTCCAGTCTCTTTAACCTAGGAGTGCAACTTGGACAGGTCCAACCCCACCTTGGGCTGGCATTTTTAAAGCTCCAGCTGAGGCTCGGGCAACCTGGCCCTACCCGTGTCCGACCTCTATATTAAGTTCTCCTGACAAAGGTTGGGTCCTAGTCACAATAACTCGGCAAAATATCCAATGTCTCGCAATGTCTTCTCTGAGAAAATGAGTCATTTGATCAGTTTTCTCGTGTTATCATGTGCTTATCAATCAAGGCCATCCAATAAGTGAACTTAGAGCTACCTATTTATTTCCGTGCCTTGTTCAAATCCTAACCGCCAAGTTCTCTCTCTCCTCTCTTCTCTCTCTTGGTCTTGCCTATGTCTCCCTACCTAGTTCAGCGGATAAGATGCTGCGCTTCCGCTCACTCAAGAATGGCATGGCTGTGGTCGGCTTGGAATTGGGCTCGGGCTGAATGTTCTGAAGTTCTGGTTGGGCTTGGGTGGTTGACCCCCAACCCAACTCAATCCTCCCGAATTGCAGCCCTGCTTTGAACTTATTTGCTTATAGAGCGACAGGAGCAAAGCCTACCTTGGGTCTATCTAATTTGCGGCCATCCAAATCAGGATTGTGCTCATTTGGAGAGCCTGGTAGGAGTTGTCATTTGTCTATTACCAAAAACCAACTTAGAGGAAGATAATGTTCGAGTGAATTTCCCAACTGAGGGAGAGCAAACCTCTTTTGAAGCTTTGCCTAATCCGTAATCCGAATGCAACAAATTGTTGTAAAGTTTGTTGAGTTTCAATTTTACAAAAACATCTCTTCCATGTCTGGCACAGTAAACTTTCGATACGGAAATTTCCCATGGCCATCGAGGATGTCTCATAAAATACTGGTCATCCATCCAAACCTTCCAGGCGTTAAAGAGCACACTTGGATCATCACCAGTTGATCCAGAACATCCATTCCAGAGCTTTCTTTGGATGGTTAAAAAGGAATTTGTCTGCTGGTCTATAGCCAGTCCATCGTCGTTGAGGCAAAATCTCTTGAAATCAGATGATTTGTCCTAAGAACAGGGTAATAGAGTACCTTCATATTTGAATTCTGTTGTACTGCTTATCCTCTGTTGCAACTTTGAGGTGACTTCCACATGAGCTTTTATTACAAAAAAGGAAAATGTTATACCTACAACTATTTACAAGACATGGTCACTCTGATCATAGCAAGTAGTACGATTCAGTTCATACTAACCAGAAGAAGAAAAAAACATTTTCACCTCAAAGAATCACTTCATAAAAAATAAAAAAAAGGAAAAACAAAATAAAAATATAAATTGAATTCCATTTACACAGCAGTTCCACAACAGTTTTTGAAGAAATTTATTCTGCAGAATAGTGAGAAGATTTAAACAAAAGCAGCAAATCTGAAAGCTTGAATGTCCCTCTTCTCAGTTCACCACGTCAGTTACTAGAGTAATGCAAACATACTTGTGGGAAGTTGGGGATAGAGCTGCAGCTCAATAGGACTGAACACAATTCACCCTTATGAGGTGACAAGTGTAATCCTACCTGATCAATCACTAGAAAAGAAAAACGACCAACGAAAAAAAATTATTTTGTGGCTGTGGGGTGAGGTTTATTTGGAATTGATGTACAATTTCAGTTGTACGAATCATACTACCCAAATAAAATCAAAATGGCTCAGAGATTATCACAAACGGCTTTTGTATAATCTGTTGTTGAAGAAGAGCCTCCAAGGTCAACTGTTCTGTACTTCCCTTCTGCTATGGTTTTGATGATGGCACCATGGATCTGTTCAGCTTTGTCATGGTGTTCTAAATGCCGTAACATCATAACCGCACTCAACAGCAGCGCTGTTGGATTTGCGAGATTCTGTAATAGTTGACATGGGAGAGGGATTAAAACCTATATCTAACAAAAGAACCAAGAACGCCTCCGCCAAACACAACAGAACCATGCAATGCACAAATGCAAATATTAGTAGACATTTTTAACCACATGGTCCATGAGTGCCTGAGCATGTGCCAGCATGCAAACTATCACGGGCTGATGAAGGATACACAATGGGCATGAATATGACAACATACACGAGTGCATACATGACATTGCATATAAAGCGTGAATTACCTGTGTCGAAGATTCCAAAACTCTCACAGAAGTGGGTGTGGCACTTGTGAATATTGTTTTTGGCTATTTATGAAATGTACACAACTTAAATATACATAGGGCTATAGGAGTGATCTCTGGAGTAAAGAGGGAAATATTTGAGCTTGTATTGGTCCACATGCTATGAACAAGGGGATGTGAACCAATACAAGGTTGATTATAGTGTTTGCCATAGTGAAGAGATCATTCCTAACTAACACAGTGGTTTCTATCTTAAGAGTAAGCTTTTGGTGGAAAAAAAATAACATTGCATTTATTTCACGTTCCTTCATTAGATGTTCTTAAAACTACTTGTATACCTCACTACATAGAACCATTACTCAGCCCCTGCCTCTGTAACTCTGATATCATGTATCAACTGTAATGGGTTTAGACAAATTAATCATAAAGCTTAACCCACAAAGGGTACTTTTCTAGGTCTGCCGAATGTGACACTCCCATGGTTCGAAGTCTCGGGCGATCCCGAGTTGGATCGGGCGATCCAGTCCGGGATCGGAGGTATCCGAGACAAAGATCCAATGTTTGTCTCGGATCGCAGTGGATCACCCGATCCATCTCGCTGGATCGGTTGGATCGCCCGTTGGATCGGTTGGATCGCCCGATCCAAACGAGTTAACCGATCCAACTCGGCGAGTTGAACCAGTGGAAATGTATAAAAACCCGATTTTTTTTATTTTTTTCATCTTTTCACTCGTTTTCCTCTCCCATTTCCTCTCCCAACCCTTCTTGGAACCTAAAAATAACTTGAAAAAGATAGATCTACCTTCAAAACACATAGATCCATGAAGATCGAAGGTTTTGGTTTAAATTTCTTCGAGTTGGGTTGAAAATCCGATGAGTTTTGGGGGAAACACATAGATTTACCTTCTTGTGATTTTTTCTGATTTTTCTGTAATTTTTTGAATTGCATTTTTTGGGATTTTTTTTTTCTCGTCTCGGGATCACGGTGGATTGGACCGATCCAGGCGATCCAACTCGGGATCGGAGGGGTCCGATCCAACAGCCGATCCCGAGACTTTGATCCTTGGACACTCCATACCTCTGTCAGATTCCAACACTCATTAAATTATATGCACACGCAACAAACACATACATTTAATCAAAAGGGCCCGGTTATTTAGACCATAGGTACGGTCTATAACATATAGCCATACACATGGAGCATATGCAAGGGGAACGGACCACTGTTCATCCACCAACGTGATCTCCCAACTTAAAAGTTCAACTCAATTGGATGAATTTAAGTGTAACCAACCTACCTAAACATTTCTTTTTTTGGATGTTTCACCATATTTTTTCTAGACCACCTAAAAAAGGGTTATAGATCATACAGAGATAATCATTTGACTAGGTTGAATCTTCCCTTTTTTTAATTAAGAACCCAAATCACTGTGAGAAAAGGGGAAAAAGACGACATATTTGGGGATAGAATCCCTTCTGTACGAATAAGAGCGAGCAATCCCCTGTTTAGCTGATGAGTCAGCCAAACCATTGGCACCTCACATGACAATGTCAAACAAGATGTCCAAACGATTCTTAGTTTCCTCAATTGAAGATGTTAGCCCTTTTATTTTTTATTTTTCTTTTATTGGTTTGATTTTGGCCATCTAATGGCGGTTCATTCCCTTACATGGGCTTCAAAAAAATGGGTAGTCATTTTAATCATAACAATGGTCTATAGGATGGGGGACTTAAAATAAATATCTGTTTAAGCAAGAACCAATACAAAAGCACAGGATATATGATGGAAAAACCTGATATGTGTGCGATATATGTTAATAATTACTCACCTTCCCAGCAATATCAGGCGCCGAACCATGCACAGCCTCAGCTAGAGCAATGCCTCCCTCACCAATATTGCAGCTAGATACAAGGTCAGATAACTTAGGAATGATATAAAACTACATCATTTACATAACCATGGAGTAAAGATTGATACCTCGGAGTTAAACCCAAGCCCCCAACCAAGCCAGCGCATAGGTCACTGATGATGTCTCCGTAGAGGTTAGGCATTACCAGCACATCAAAAAGTGCAGGATTTTTTACAAGCTGTTGAAAGGCAAACCACAGAGTGAGTAGCATTGATGACAAACCGTACCTATTAACTTCAGGAGAACAATTGCATCAAGAATCAACTTCAATGTCAAAGAAATGCCTATGAAAGAAACAGCATTTTTGACCTTGCGTGCATGAAACTCCCTTGTTCTATAGGTAAGATTATTTCATTTTTGTTTGCCAGTTTGAGGCTCAGACCGATAACCTATGGACTGGAACATCAGTCCATAACGCTGGGTTACTGTGCCTGATCCCCCACTGCCTGTAATGATGTAATGTAAACAATCTGAGCATTAGCAAATGCAAACAATACCATCATACAACAATTGTCAATGATGACTTCCTCGTAGTTTATCTCAGGGTACTTCTCTGCAACCTCACGGCAACACTGCAGATAAAGACAAAGCTAAACTTACTATCACAATATCCAATGAAAAAAATTATGGGAGCCCATAAGCTGGAGTTTGAGCTTTTACATCAACATACCTTGAGAAAAAGACCATCTGTCTTCCTCATAATGTTTGCTTTGTGTATGGCAGACACCCTCTGCCGACCATGGGTCTTAGCATAGTGAAAAGCATATTCCGCCACTCTCAGACTTGCTTGGCGAGTAATGATCTTGAGACTCTCAACTACACCTCTCACCACCTAGCAAAACACATACCAAACTCCTTCAAATGATTTGGATTGGGAAATTCCAAATCAATTTAGGGAAGGGGAAAAAAGGAAAGAAGGAAAAGGTGTGCTCAGACGGTAGAAGCATACTTACTTGGTGCTCAAGACCACTATACTCCCCTTCTGTGTTTTCCCGAATTGTGACAAGATTCACATCATCATATCGAGTTTTGTAGCCAGGGAGGCTGTAGCAAGGTCTGACATTGGCATAAAGACCAAGTTCTTTTCTTAGAGTAAGATTCAAAGACCTATGGCCTTTCCCAATTGGTGTAGCCATTGGGCCTTTTAGTCCAACACCATTTCTACGTACTGATTCCAGACTTTCCCATGTGAGAAAACTCTCTGTCCTGGGGTCTACTTTGTCCCCAACAAAGTGTTCTTCCCATTCTATGGGCACTTCGGCTGCATTGAATACCTGCACTCACCCAATGACACCAGGTTTAACAAGGGTAAAACCAGATTTTGACCATTAAAGATCCAATTCGATGGAAACACTTGAAAAGTTACAGCCATTCAGAAAATCAAGTGGACCCCGTATGAAATGATAGTAAGTACAAAGGAACATGCATCTAGCCATCTACCTAGAAAGATCTCCAATCTACTATTAAGCAATGCCATGGTATTGTGACAGTGATTGTTATGATTCTATATGATTCATGAAAAAACTATATTAGGATGTTCAAGCTATGCCTGGAGGACAAAAGGAAAATGTTCCTAATAGCGCCAGACCTTGAGTCGAATTAACCAATTTGTTCTACAGAAACACCTGAAAATAATCAATTTTTCTTCTTATATCCCTATTTATTTGTTCCGTCATATTCTGATCTTTCTAATGATCTCACCCCCAGTGGTGTCGCAGTGAAAGTACGAACTACTCCCACATCTGCCTCAACCCATCTGTATAGCATAGAGAAGCAATTAGGAAGAAAACCTGGCGGGGACAATTTCTCCTTTGTTTCGTAACCGATGAAGATCATATAGCTGATTGAACTGTATTTTGTACACTCCCATCATTTAAAAGGGGTGGAGAAGGTAACCGATTGATCATATAGTTGGCGAAAATGGCAGTCCATTATGCAAGCCATTCAGGATGCTTCTCCGTCCAGATGAATTTCAAGGTCATAAGCTTTTTGAGTTGGGGTAAACTCAGCAAGATACAACTACTATTGACAGTGCTGCTACCTCTCACTCTGCATTAGCCTCTAGCTCTAATGCAACCCAAATAAGTGTGATCGGCAACGGCCCCCTTTCCTCAGCTGAAAGTAAGGAGTTAACTAATGCAATACTTAGTTACTAGTCAAAGCAGTTAAGAAGCATACTGGACAGAATACAAGCAAACCAGCCTAAAAAAAGCAGCCATACTAATACCAATGGATACACGTCCCACACATAGATCCATCAACTGCTTTCTCTCTCCTTGTCTGCCCGCCCCACAACACAGCTTTCAATAGGTACTTAGGTATTTCATTTTTAATCAAGATATAGATTGGGTGCTCAATCAAGTTCCTACCTTTCATTTCTAGTTCCGTTCCGTAATGTTCTTGGGTGAGATATTAAAGTCAGGTTGTTCTCCCTTTCACAATTCAAGCGTGAACTATGCAATTTCCCTTAAGTGTATTGACAGGTATCCCCTGACAAGCTCGGGGAACCTAAGCTAAGCGGTTCACCTTGTAGACAGAGGAGATATGGGGAGCGACAGTGACTCAGTGAAGGCACTCTTGGGAGAGGGCCAAGCGAAGCAAGAATAGTGGTTCACGGCGGCAGCTATCATTGTTGGAATAGATTGAATTCGGAGGAACATCAACTTTTTGTGAAGAGAGGACCAATTCAAGAACCAAACAGATCTTACTAGCTTTTTTAGATGAAGGGCTGTTCTATGAGCTTAGGAAGTGAGGCGAGACAAGCTTTTAAGTATTTCATGGACTATATTATCCCTATTGAGCGTCTTCGTTGATCTAACTCAAGCCTGTATCACTGATAGAGTGGATATCAACCTCCCTTAGCGAGGGCTAGGGAGAGGGGAGTGAGGAATAATTGGAGGGGACTCTTGGGCAAGAGGTTCGTTGCCCCCCTCCTTTCCGGTCCAGCCATGGTACGGCACCTAAACCTGAAGTTACAATCAAATCTGATTGCTTAGAATTTAGAATGTTAAGTATTCAGTTGGACCAAGGGTCAATGCAGGATGGTTCAACATACATGGTATTGTTTCGGCATCGTTCATGGGCGATACCGAAACGTATCGGAAGTATCGTTCGGTTTCAGATGAAACTTCATGAAACCAGAACGAAATGTTAGTGCAAATTTACACATAAGATACCTTATAAAAATAAAAAAATTACACATAAGACATGAAATATCATTTGCTTTCAGACGAAACCAACCGAAATGTATGTAGTTTCATCCTATAATGAAAACGAAACGAAACGAACGAAACATTTCGGTTTCGGCCAAAACTTTGAACCATGGTGGCAGGTTTTTGCTAGCTGTGGAAGTGTTTTGGTCCACATCATCCAATCCCTAAATGGGTAAGAATTTCATGTCTGGGTGCATAGTTATGAGAAGCAGCCACCTAGACGGAATGAGCTTAACCAATCAGAGGCAAGGGCCAGATGCTCTACCCAGACTCGCCAAAGTGTTACATTTCATTCTTGAGCTAATCAGCACAGTATTGCTAGTTCCAAAGCCAGAAGAACGATAATAACATCAAGTTAGCAGCCAATGAAAACTTTTGCCATAACCATTCACATGAATCCCTTTTCATTGTCTCAAATTGATGTCGGAGCATATAACACGACTCTGGATATAATGTAATGGTGGAAAAAAGATTCACACAGCCAAACCCAAATGGTCTTAAGTGGTAGTGGTAGTGATGTTGGTGATGATGATGTACTTGCAAGGAAGGAGTATATGAAACTATAAGGCAAAAACTGCTAGAATCAATGGACAACTTTTGGATCAAGAGAAGCCATGCCCCATGGATATGCCACTTGATCGATGACCAATGCCAGATTTTATCATTGTGAGAGCAAACAAAAGTACTAAAAGAGTGGACCTAATCACATACCCTAAAAATACACCATCCAGAGCCTAACCACCCATCCACTGTTGGCACTAACTGAACATTTACGATTTCAACATAACATGTCGGTTGAATTAATGCTTAAGATCATCAAATTAGAAGAATTCTGTGTGTTGTGGGACATTTTATTATACCCGAATGCATTCTCAAAAATTTTACAATTTTTACCAAAACTTTGCCGCTAGTCTCAAACTGCTTCTAGAGTTTTCCAGACAAAAACCCTACACCTAATCAAATTTCTTTTTAAGAAACTTCTGTGTCATATACTTCCATTATGTGCTTGATCACAAGCACACTATCCACGTGCTTGGGTGTTGCTCTGCTCGGTTATGCCCATGTTTTTTTTTCAGTTTATGTTCAGTTTGTATTGTTCTTATGTGTAGGGCCAGTAATAGTCAGTTGTTGTATGTAGGGTCAATAACAGTCAGTTATTTGTGTTGGTTGTAGTGGGTGATTGTTTGTAGGAGGTAGTTATTGAATAAGGTTTCTGAATTTAATTCAATTGCTTATCAGTAATAAAGGATCGAGTCTATTTACTAAAGTTCATCCTAAGGAGGTTGGTTACCCTCGAAGTAACCCCTTCAGATTCAGAAATTGCTAAGAAAAGATGCTCACATAGCAGCTTCAATTATTCATTTAAGAACCTAATCGAATCCATCAGAACAGCATTTGAGGATCATCACTAAAGCAACCCAGATTATGAATATACAATATATACTGATTCTTTTGATTTCCACGAGATCGGATGCAGAAGTGATGCAAAGCTAATTAGTAAGGAGATCAAAACGAACTGAAATTCGGGGGAGAAAATAAAGATTAAGGGTCCGGTTGGAAACTAACCTGCTTAACGGACTCTGCGATCTCCGGTCCGATTCCATCGCCAGGGAAGAGAGTCGCTCGAATCGGATGACTGGGAGAAGCATCGGAGGAGATGGTTCGATTGGGAGATGATATAACCCTAGCTGAATTAGGGTTTGTGATGAACGGGCTTGAGATCTGCTCAAGCGAACGGCTTCGAAGAACTCGTTTGAGGATTTGAGAAGCCATGGACGAGAGAGGCGGGCGAGGGATGACTAAAGACTAATAGAGTAATTGCTTTGCTTTTATAAAAGACAATGCGTAGGTTTTTTGCACCAAGGGTGACAAACTCGATTTGGACCTTTATTACGAGTAAACCTTCGCTCACACCTGTGTATGAGCAAAGCCGATCACCCTTTACTGGACGATGACCGTATGGATGTTTGGCCAGTCCCTCATTGGATCTGAAAACTAAAAATCATCCTGATTTGTTATGTCAGACCTTTGGATCTAGTACCCCAAATAATGGTCAATAATGCTCTAAATTCTACGGTTGAAAGCAACCCATGCAAATGACTCCAATCCAACGCTTAAAAATCACTAATCAAGCTATTTTTTGGTTTAAAAGTCCATCGAGGGACTTAGTCAAACATCTATACGGTCATCGTCCTCTAAGAGTGTGCCCCGTGGCTCATATTGTGATGTGTGATCGGCTTTGCTCACACACAAGCGTGAGCGAAGGTTTTCTCCCTTACTACCATTTCTTGCAAGGGTCGGGCTCCAGTGACAGACCTAAAACGACAGGTTCCCGTGACAAGACAATTTGAGACACGTGGCATACTCTTAGAGGACTCTGACCGTATGGATGTTTGGCCAATTCCTAGGTGGACCTACAAACCAAAAATCAGCCTGATTAGTGATTTAGAGGACTCTCTGCCTTTCTCTTTGTCCGAATTGTTCAGGTACACGCCGGTCTTTAAGAGTCCATAAGATAAGACTTGATTGAATCAACTAGATGCTGGATGTGTAATTAACGGGAGACGAGGTTTATAATTTTAGCTCTGGGCATCCGAAATATTACCAAACGCTGAGAAAATATCTGGAATGCGATACTGAGTTGCTGACTCCTTCTCCTTCACCGTCTATTGTCTAAAGATGGCGAAATGCGACCCCTCCTCCATGATTTGAACACCACCAGCACCAGCACCAGCACCAGCACCAACATCAACACAGATCCTTCTCTCCATCTGCTATTTCATCCTCACCATTCTCAGGCTTTCTCATTTCGATTTACTCTAATAAGAGGTGGTGATGTCGTGGCTGAAATCTGCATTGAGCAAAGCCGTCGAGGTGAGCGGCAAGAACAACCTCACTCGCCCCGTTCGTAATTACGCCGACTCGTCTTCCTGCATGCTGGTCTAGCTGTGTCTGAGGGCGCCAATACTTTGCAAGATCGCATTGTAATTTTCAACATTCATCTCTTTCTCTCTCTCTCAAATTTTCCTTCTTTCCTGCATTACTTCTTTTCTTGTTTTGATTCGATCGGATTGCGTAATTGTCGTTTTGAGCGTTCCGTTATCACTCAATTATTAGTGATGGCTAGCTACATATTGTTTTCATGGTCTAAGGCTCGTGCCAATCTATGCTGAAATTTTTTGTTATTACTTGTTGCATCTAGGGTTTTATATTTTAAGCCTAATTTTCTGGTATTCTGTGAATAATTGCTTTTCTGATATTCTCTTTTTTTTTTTTGGCTCATAAATAATAATAATATTATTATTTTTATTGATTATTCAATTTTGTAATATTTAGCATATATTAGTATCTTTCATCTCAAGATAGGCAGATAGCTATCCATTGTTGAACCTGTTTTACTGTTTATCATGTTATTCGCTTATCCAAAGCTTTTGTTCTCAATGTGTTTGGCCCGTCGTATCTGAACGTCGCTTATGTGAGATCCAGAGTTCAATTGATCTTCCATCTTGCCGTGACCACCACTGTCAAGTTCGTGGTGACATTTGCTATGAAGTTGGTTTGTACCATTCTTTAAAGCAATACACTCTTTTGAGTATTTGGAAGGTCGTAGCTCTCAACTAAATTCGCCTTGCATGCTAGTAATTATTAGGTTAAATAATACTGATTTTTCTTAAAGCACCATATCTATATTTTTCTCCATCTGATACATGTAAATTTTGAGGTTTGTATGGGACAATTGACCTTGATATCGACCTCTACTTCAATCCGACTTAGTCCATAAAGAGTACTGAAGTAATTTATCTGTGATCTCAAAGAAGAAAAAGTTAAAATGATTACGTGGAAACTCGTCAGTTTGAATGATTTTTCTTCTACATCACCTTCTTTTGTGCTGCTCATGATGGGCTTGACTTGCATATTCATCATCAAAGCAAGTTTTAAGGCTGATTTTCCTTGTAATTAGCGGAGTGAATGCAGCTCCCTTATGATTTGGCACCTTATACCGCAAATATTATATATTTTTTTTATTCCTGTTTGAATTGTGTTTTTTCTTGTATCAAGCTTTCTTTCATTAACTTAAAAACTTATTTTGTTTCAATGATGTACCACTTTGTTACTTATCACACAAAAAAAGATCTTTGTTGGATAGTGATGCATATTATGCATTCCCTGTCATGGACATCTCAGGTCACTGAATCAATCGTTTATCTTTGATGTATTCATGTATTTCATGTGCCAAATACATTAAATGTTTCTGGATCGTTCATTATCTGGACTCTGAAATTAAAAAGTTTATTGAAAAAGTTTCTTATTCTTTTGTTTAAATTGCTTAACCGTTGCCTTCTGCCATTAACAGGTTTTATATTATGATGCTGATTTGGGGGTGAACCGATGAATTTCCAAGATGTGTTTATTCGTAGTCAAGCTCTTGAAGGCATAACACTGTCAAAGGTGAGTTAGACAAATGCAAATTATCTATATGGGCACTCTTAGGTATGTACTTTTGTAAATTTTAAATATTACTTTATAGTATTCTAATCCTGTTTTGGCGTATGAGATGACTAGTCCTACACTCATACTATGATTGAGTTAGTGTATGCAATTGTATGTGTCTGTGAGTCGGAGGGATTCTGTAGAATGGGAGGTTGTTAGTCAGAATAGCAGATGGTTCTTCATCTCTGCAATTAAAATTTACACATTATATCAGCATGAAAGTTACTTTCTTGATCAATATGTGCAACTCCATTGATGTGAAAGAACATTTTTCTCCTTGGAATCTAGTGGACAGCTGTTAAGGAGGAGGTTCCATACTTTCGGACAAGCTACTGCATGAGGGAGGCGGGATTGAACTCAAAAATCAAAATGTTGTTGAACGTCACCGTAGGATTGTTGCTTATTATCTATTTTCACAAATATTTTACTGACATTTATTGGATTCTCAAACCCAAATGACAACATCCATATTCTGTAAGGAGCAAAATATCCTATAATATTTGTTGCCTTGTTGGGCTTGAAAAAAAATGATTTATTCATGTCCAGCCAAGCCCTCCTTGGAGTCTACACGACATGGTCCTCATATATTTACAGATTTCCATGCACTAACCAACCCAAGTTGGGAAGTTGAATGTCGTCCTACATCTAAGGAATGTCAACACAGCCAGTGCCTTCAGAAACTATGCTTTGATAATTTTGAGTCTGTCTATATTAAACGTTTTCATTTTTAATTCAGTAATGAACATGGTTTTAGGTCTTGGTCTCAGTAGCTGGATAGCCTAGTGCTGAGTTTGACTTGACTAAAGTGAGTCAACTCCGTCTCAGGACTGTCTTGGCTTAGACAAGGTAAAGAAGAATAATTGAAGAAAAAGAAGAACGAGACAGTCGTGTTGGCTGAGATCTAGTTGACTTGGGTGAGTCAACTCTATCTTGGCGGTCGCCACTGCCATCCCTGTTTACCAAATGTAATCATTCCTTCTTCCCAAATCCTTGTGCAGCAAGCTGGACTCTCTTGTCAATAACTTTTGGTGGAATGGCTCCTCGGATAAACATAAACTCCATCTCATGAATTGGGCAGAGCTATGTCAACCAAAGAATATTGGATGTTTGGGGTTTCGTTCTTTCCATAACATGAACATCTCGCTTTTAGCCAAAATGTTTGGAAAATCCTTAACCGACCGATGTCTCAATTAACTCGTGTCTTGAAGGCGCATCACTTTCCACGTCGGTCTTTGCTCCAAGCTCAAAGTAAACCCTCAGATTCATGGTGTTGGAAGAGTATCCTGGCAGCAAAGAACTCTATTTAGGATCATCTCATATGGAGGATAGCAAATGGGGATAACACTACTATCTGGGATGACCCCTGGGTGCTTGATTTGCCTGGCTTGATCCCTTTGGGCCCTAGACCACCAAACCTAATTACTGCAGAGTACTCTTGGAATATGGATTTACTAAACTCCCTGTTCGATAGCAGCACTAGGTCCCTCAGTCAAAAAACTCCTATCAATCAACATTTGGAAAGAGATTGTATCTTTTGGGTTCCTCATCCTAAAGGCACTTTCAGTGTTAAATCTACCTACTGTACCATCCACCCACCTTCTCCAGGAGCTCGGGATGTCAACATTCCAGCGGCATTTTGGACATCAATCTAGCATCTTCCAATCCCATACATGGTTCAATTTTTTATCTCGCGCATGTTCACTAATCTCCTTCCTTGTAAGTCCAAACTGAATTCTCGTACTGCGCATATCGATCCTACTTGTCCTAGATGTGCTCATGGTAGAGAAGATACAATCCATGCTCTGTTCCACTGTCATTTCAGTACTCTCACTTGGTTTCCCCTTTTCTGTACGGACAACTCTCCTCGCCCAACCTGATATTCTCACTTGTTTGAGGGAGCTGTTCAGTAAGGGATCAAAGGAAAAAGGTAATTCGAGAGACAAATACTTGTTGACATATGCATGCATTCTTCGGTGGAGATTGTGGATAGCCCGGAATGAAGCCACATTTTCTTCATCTCCATCAGATCCCCAAACCTTCTTGAACCACATCTCTAAGTATATTTTCTTGGACTCTCAAGGCCCCACCCCAGTCCCACTGGCAATTGCCCCACTTTGGATTTCTTAAGATGAACATTGATGCCGCTTGGGATTCCGCGACTGGAAAGGCTGGCTTGGGCTTTATTATTAAAGATAATTTTTCTTATGTGGTCTTAGCAGGAGCCCACCCTTCTAGTGCTAGCATGGCAGAGGAGGCAAAGCAAAGTCTATCTTAGTTGGCCTCCAAGCGACTCGAGATGTGGAGATGGGATCTCTTTTGGTCAAATCGGATGCTAAGGGCTTAGTGGAATCCCTCCAGACAGGAGCTCAGGATAGTGGCTGGTTCGAGGCTTCCCGCTATGCTCGGATTTTGGATCTTTCCTCATCGTTTTTTAACTTATCTTTTATTTATACTCCTCGGTTGTATAACTATATTGCTCATACTATTGCCCAGAGGGCATGTACTTTCTCTCACCCACAACTATGGCATTCTGACCCCCCTGCATGGCTTCGCCTGGCCAATTCCAGGGAAGTGGCCAGTGTTAACACAAGGTAGCTGGGTTTTCTCGTTTGTACGGTGTTTATCGTTTTCTCTTTAATATTATATGCCTTACAAAAAAAAGACTATGCAAGTACTCTTAACTGGACAGATGTGGTTTTTTCCCAGAAAGTAGATTAGTCCCTCATAATATATCCCACTTTTATTTTATATGCTCACATTTTATTGAACCTTGTATCACCACTTAGAATATCCTGATTTCTTTGTTACCATTTGCTTATTTACATGTTCAAGTGATGAATTGGAGAAGTATGGGGACTATTTTGTGAGTTTGGTCATTCGTCATCTCTTTGCTTACAAGGTACTGATTCAACTATTGAAGCCAGCGATTTTTCTACGGAATATTACCTTCCTGTGTGCCAACTAAATTTATTTGATAACTAATTTTTCACAGTGGCATGTAACATTTTATTTCTCATATGCAGGAAGATTTGTTGCCTTCTATCAGTTGTAACAGGAATTTTCTGGAGAACTTGAGGAATTTAAATGAAGGGTAATATAGTTTTGTTGCATAGGTATGTTTATCACGCAGTTTGAGTAATAGGTTTAACTCTACTCCAATTTTTCTCTTCATGTCATGTAGCAGGTCAGAGATGGTGTCTAGCGTAGATAGTGAGAATTCAACAGTCTTGAAGAGGAATATCTGGAATCTGAAGTGAATGTATGCATGCACTTTCAAGTTTTTTTTTTTCCTTTTTGCCTTTGTTTTTTGGGGCTTTTTATTTTTTCTATTTAAGTTTTATCTCAACCTAGATTCTACTCTTCTACAATACAGAAGAAATCCCATTCAGATTGAAGATTGAATTAAGCTTGAATCTCCTTCCCCTCCTATTGCTCTTGAGAGCCCAAGGTTCTTTGTTTTCATGACAATCAAGTGTGAAATTGTTTCTTTTAACTATCTCCTGTACTTTCGATTAAGCATCAGTCTTCAGAAGAGGTCTAGTGTCATGCGTTCTTTCAAAGATATATCTACTTGCCTCTGGTGATATTGTTCATGGCATGTTTTCTTATTCCTTCCCAGATAATAACTACCTTCAGTGGAGTGGACAACATGAAAGTGCAGTTTTACGCCCAACACGGAAAAATATCCAGGTATTATCATCTTATCAATTTACCACTTATTATTTGATATATGAATCGTGTATTTCTTACTGTCTATTTTTTTGCTAGGCGTGTATGTTTCATGCATATACATCCATCCAATCTCCCGAAAAATGACCCCTGATGATGGAGGAAAGATGATACTAGGGTCAAAGAGCTATTTGCTGCTATTGATCAATTAGGAGAGGAGTTTGACTCCATTGAGAGACCAAGTCTGGAAATGGCAGAAACACCCTCTGGCCAGAGGTTGCAGAAGAGTCCATTTCCTCTCACCGCACAGACCGTTGAGACAGTGGTATCGAAGAAAGATGAACCTCCCGAGTTACCCTTGGTCAAGGCAGAACAACCCTTGGACCCCGAGACAGAATAGGAGAAAAAGCTGGAATCAGAATTCAGGGAGGTTAGCAGAGACTACTCAACAGAGATTGGTGGCTGGGAATTCAATGAACTTGAAAAGGAATTGAGATCTGGTAACTCAGCATTGAGCAAATAGTTCAAACTGCTCTACTCGTATGAGCATCTCTGTGGCATCTAATAACCAAGAGAGCCTTTGTATACACAAAATGTAAGCTGTATGTAACTACCAGCTGTGTCTACCCACCCCACAAAAAAAGCTACATTTTAGCTGGGAAATTTCTCAAAACTTGTATGATATAACGTGGGTTATTTGGAACAGATGTAGCCTTTCTTGTTTTTGCCTTTACTTAGTTTTGAGAATGTGGCCATGGTATGTTGCTTTGCTTCCGAAGTGGGGAGAGCCACTTGATGTTGAAGGGACCTTCATGCTTAGGAAGGAATAAAGGAACCAAGAGGAAAAGGTGGGGTGAGGTGATCTTTGTTTATGTATATGGATTGAAATGTTTCCTGTTATGGACGTTAAAAATTGTTTCCTCTTTTGAAGGGCACCATCATTGTGCAGGGCTCCCATGTTTTAAACACAAGGGTACAGAAGCTAGTGGATTAAACCCCCCACCCAACGGCAAATCTCTTCAAAAGGCAGTTCCCAAAATGACCTACAATGGGTTTCCTGGCAGCTGTTACTTCGCAATAGCATACCCACTTGAATGAATGCTAGGCAGGATACCCGGCACGGGAGCCCCAGCTATCAAATCTGAGAGGCTCTAATTGTCGTACCTTGAACCAATTGGCGAAACCCAACATCTGATTTTCTGGGTTGGTGGGTCAGTTGGATGGTAAATTGATGGCTTATACTTTTATTTTCCTATTCCTTTTGTTGGTAGAAACTGTTACCCACTACGGGGTTGATGATCCAATTTTTGATAACTAAATATATGGTGGTGTTGAGTACCATAGAGGTTCATAATAAGCTAGACTACCCATCAATCTGGGCTGTCCAATCATTAGACCACCTCTTAGACAAATCTAAGCTGAAAAATCATACCAATTGGGTGATCTTAGCATCCCGATCTGGGGCAATTCATAGCTAGTAAGATGTGGTTAACAACAAAAATTCAGTCAGGATTATAGTAACCCGAACTTCCGTCATTTATTTTTGATTATTTATAATAATTTATCTAATCGGCTTTCTAATCATATCTGCTTTAGTATAGATATATAGATGTGCCTGCAAAAGAAATAGGATCTACGTCTTCTGAAAAAATAAAAATAATTTAAGCATAAGTATCATAACGGGGACATTACGCCGTGTAGTAGCTTACACACAAGCAAAAGACATGATGATGATGATGCCTTCTACATTCCTGAAAAGACTAACTGAGATTACATGTTGTGCCTTTTGTGTGTTACAACCATAACTAACTAGGAGAAAAAAAAGAAGAATCTGGTTTTATTATTTATGGTAGAAGTGGGGAGTGTTGAAGGGGAAGACAAAAGAAAGCCTCGAGCTTCGCATGCATCCCTTCCTTCAATGTTAGCCCCACCATGAAATGTCGGATCAGTTGTTATTGTTGTTGGTGAGGTCAACAGCTACAGTGAAGTTTTTATTTAGGAAGAAAGAAAAGTTAGCAAAAAAGAAGAAGTAAAACAACCAAACCCACGAATCCAGTAAAAGTAAGAAAGGCGTTTAAAGTATGAAACTGACTCTTTAGCTCCTCTAGACTTTATTGTATTCTATGTCATTAATGCTAATAAATAAAAGAGTTGAGAGGCTTGGTTACCCTCCAAGGTGCCCACAGCTCCACACACTTTCTCTCTATGTTTTATGGATTATTATAATTGAGGGATTGCAGAAAACCAGGTTTTGAGATATGGGCTTAGTTCAAATTCGAATTTTGTTTGCAGAGGAGTGGTGGGTGTTGCAGGAAATATCAGAATATTTATTTATTTTTCTTATAGATATTGTTTTTATTTTACTTCAATAAAAAGGGAGAATACAATCAGACACAAGTGGAGGGGCTCTATCCTTTTGAGGAGTCTTATGTAGATACACTGTCAGTGTAGTCATCCATATCAAAAAATTTCTTGAATTTTATCTGAATTTTGAATCATCTTTCTTCTTACATTTTCTCAACATAGTTCAAAATATTGGTGAATGTGTCCATTCTGAAAATGTCAAAATATAAAAGTTCTAAACATTTCTCTTTTTATGTGCAAACATTTCAAATTCAAATCCCATTTCATTGATTTGGTGTTAGAGCTCAGATTAATTTAATGATTGCTGTTACGATATACGTGATGGTGCAGCACCGTACGTAGCGAAGCGACTGTTGTGTGGCGAACCGATTCATCAATCCAGATTGTTCAGTGGCCTGGCCACCTATTGAATGTTTATCGGTTCTTTGATCATAACCTTCCAATACAAGGCTGTTTCCTAGCAGTAATCTAATTTTTTTAGCTCTCCAAGTATCATCTCGTGTGTTTGGTTAAGATCGCCTAATCAGCATTGTTTGCCAGCATAGCACACTAGATGAACGGTCCTTATTGATGGTTAAATGGGTCACTTGTGCAGTGGATCACATAATAATAATTCAATTAAAACAAAATAAAAAAAGCAGTGAACGATGAGCCACACAATTTAGTTCCAAAAACAGGAAAAAATATATATATATGGGACAGTGGTGGCCCATTAGTTAAATTCCCCCATAATTTTGTGAATTTTGGCATTTGGAGGCATTCAAATTTTCCTGATTTCCAACAGCTATATAATTTATTTTTTTTCCAATTTGGCTCCATCCCCACTTTAAAGGATGCCCTGTCCTTCCTCTCCCCTCACAAAGCTCACCTCCCCATAAGCATCTCCAGTCAGAGAGAGAGAGAGAGAGAGAGATTTAACAGCACAGTTGATCATATGAGATGGCCAGAAACCTCACTCCATGTGACCATGCAGATGAAGATTACATAGACATGGAAGTCAGCTCCTCCACCTTCTTCTGCTACTCCATCAATTCTCCTCCACACCCCAGAGAATTTGAGTTTCAAATGTCTTCAAGCTCTCTTGAGAGAGAACCCACAACCTCCCCAGCTGATGAACTCTTCTACAAAGGGAAACTCCTTCCCCTTCACCTCCCTCCACGTTTACAAATGGTTCAAAAGCTCCTCCAAAACTCCACCACAACCTATGAGAACAAAACAGAGGCCTTTGAAGAAAACTACACCACCCCCTTCACTACAACCACCACCACTAATACTCCATTTGAATCCTGCAACATCTCACCTTCAGAGTCTTGTCGAGTGAGTCGAGAACTGAACCCAGATGAGTATTTCTTCGAGTGCTCGACTGAAGTTACCAGTTTCATCGATGAACACCAGAAGAAGTCCTGGTCCAAGAAGCTCAAGTTGATCAAGCAGTCCTCACTGGGTCTGAAGCTGAAGGCTTCCCGAGCTTATCTGAGGTCTCTGTTTAGTAAATCAGGGTGTTCGGACGAGTCCTGTGCAGAGGCTGCGAGGAGCGGAGATGAAGGGACGGTGTCGAAAGCGAAGGAGTGCTTAAACAAGTACATGAAGGTGGCAAAGAGAAACCCATTTGGGCAAATTCAGAGGGAGAGATACCAAATGGAAGCTACAGTTACGAGGGGTACTGATAAAGAGAAGATGATTGAGGATGATGGAAGTTGTCATAGGAGATCGTTCTCAGGGGTGATCAAACAGCATTCAGCAACTAAGTCGTCTTCTTCTTCTTCGTCTTCATCTGCTTCTTCTTCTTCCTCATTCTCCAGTGCTAATTCAAATGGGTTTTATGAGTTACATTTGCTGAAGAGGAGCAGCAGCGCCAACTCGGAGATTGAGAGTTCAATTCAGGGAGCCATTGCTCATTGTAAACAGTCTCAGCAGCCCTTTCGCTCTAGAAAGACTGTAAGTGAAGTTGGGTTTTGTTCATTTTCTGCTTCAAGGATTGCAGCTTGTGAGGATCAAGAAAGGCCAGGACTTTGTAGAGGATGATGATAGAAGAAAAAAAAAAAGAGACCCCTAATAGAGGGGAGAGAAGAAGAGAAAGTACAGATATTTCTTTCTTGTTTATGAGTTCTCTCTCTCTCTCTCTCTCTCTCTCTCTCTCTCTCTCTCTCTCTCTTTTTTCATATATATATTGGGTATGCTTCGATTCAGTGCAAATTCAGAACTGTGCATGGCTGTCCTGTGCTCTTAGACCAGACCATCTTGTTGTGACAGTTTTTGTGTGAAAATTACCCACTAAAGTTTCTACATATCAAATTTGAAAAAATAAAAAAAGGGATTTCCTAATGTATGAAGTTCTATCTTGTCCTACATATTGGCCTTGATTTTGTTGATTTTTTCTGTCTAAGTTGTGTTGAAGTCAAGAATCTCTCTCTCTCTCTCAAGTTTTCCTTCTTTTGTTACTTTGTTCTCTCTCTTCTGTTACGTTGGTATTCCTTTTTTACTGTTTTAGTTAGGGGAATTGATTTTTTCAGTGAGTTTTTTATCTCTTCCAGTCAAAATTTTCTCACATCTGACAGAAATACCCTTCTCACTTCACATTTGATTTTTGAAAAGACGCAGACAGTTTCGTTAGAAGGGTCTTTTCATGAAATATTGACTGGAAGTGGTAAAAAAGTTACCTGGAAAAATTAATTCCCTTTGGTTAATGAAGGGAACCATTACTTCACCAATGACTTGACAAGGTCACTTTGGACATTCTCTCATGAAAGAGGGAGACCCTTTGCAATAAAATTTCTGAGTTACCTTTTTGAACGGTACTTCAAACCAGTTAAAAAAGTTCAACTTTAATTATGTCAAGCTTTTAAGACATTGTTTGTGGACTGTTGACACCCAAGTTTAAAGAAAAGACAGTACTTTGGAGAAAAGAAAATAAAAGAAACGGGAAGGAAATTACTATTTTCAGAGTAAAATTTACTTCTTCCAGAGCATAAATGTTTTTCACTCTCAATCTTTCCAGTTCCAGGGCAGATATTGTATCATATACTACAGTGAAAAAAAAAAAGTATTGGTGCAGTGAAAGAAGCAAAATGTGTTCTAGAAATAGTAAATTTTTTTTTGTAGAAGGCTATTGTATTAGAAACTAAGAAGAAGAGGACCAGTAGAGAACATGCCAGCTCAAAAGAAACATTTTGGAGGGAGTCCACAATGTTTTCGGCGTCGGATTCAACAATCAGGTCCAAATTCTCAAACCGCATGCTCAGCTCCAAGGCCCACTTTAAAGCTCTAATTTCTGCTTCTTCGGCTGATTTTGCCCGATCTCTTCTACCACTTGCCAGGACACAATTTGAACAAGAATCCCTTAATATAAATCCGAAGCTAGCATCTCTTGTATCCTTTTTCCAAGAGGCATCCGTGTTAAGCTAGAAATAGTAATTGACAAGAGAAAAGAACTACTTCCACTCCCTCCTGAATAATGCCAACCTTTACAGGGAAATTACCATCACTTTTCCTTTTGATAGGCATTTTGGCATCAGTAGTTTTATTGTCCTGTCCACCCTGAAAATAAATTCTATATGGGTATGTCAGGCTTTACCCACCCATCTATTTTCACAAAGGTCTTGGGGAAATATTCTCATTATGCAAAAAGTAAGAAATACAATCTTTTTACCTATTTTCTTTACTGAAGAAAAGTACTAAGATCTTCCACAGTGACATAGCTGACATCTGGGAGGAAGCCTGTTATTTTTTCCAATTTTATTTTTTATTTTTTTGACAATCAAATTTAAGGCAATTTAACCTATGTTAACTTCAAGCACTCTCCCCTAATTTCACAATTACTGTTTTAACCAAGAAAGGACAAGAAAAAAGCGGATAAAGAATCTTCTTTCCAATTATCAGCCATAATCAGTTGTAACAGGGGTTACCTATAAGCTTGACACCACGGATCAATAATAGTACAATTCTAAGAATCAGCATGGTTAACCCTGCACGACGTCTTTATATGCACATTAACATAAACATTTGCAAAGATCAGTGCCATTGTATAGTAGTAGTTTTATCAAAGAATGAAAAGAATTGATCATGACTGTGAATAGGAAAAGGCGCTTGTCTGCCTCTTAAGAGCTTCTGTGAGACACCTTCTTACATAAATCGTGTTGATTGAAGCCACTTAAAGGCAATATGATTCCTTGATTGATAATAAAATGAAAGGGAAAGGGAATTTTCAAGTGCAGACAAACAGCCTTTTTGGTGCCTCCTTTTTTTACTCTTTCTTTTGATTTTGCAAGTGGGGGAAGTGAACCTTAAACTAAGGGAACATGTTAGCCAGATTATTGACAGGATTAGAGGCAAAGAAAGCAGCAAAACTACCAATTTAATGTTGTTGAGCACTATAGAGAGCTGATAAGCATATAACAATCATCCCTTTTCCCCCACTCAACTTACAAGGACTCATCTATCTATTCAAAAACTTTTGAATCTCTTTCCCCATAAGTTACATCAACTTTTCCTTTTGTTGTTTCAGATTCCCAAGATGACCCTGAAAAACTTACAAAAAAAGTTAGGGAAGGACAACTGAACAACGTACCCCCTTGCCTTGTCAGATTTCATATAATACTTGGGTGTGTATATGTAGAGAATAGCATCATTCAGCGAAAAAAAAAGGTATATGTAGAGAATAGTAGAAATGGTTCATGGGTTTTGCATGTACACAAAGTTTAGTATTGATAAAAGAATTTTCATCCGAGCATGGCCTTTAAGGGATGAAAGCTGATTTACCTCGAGGAAGGAGGACCTACTTCACCAATCATCCAGAGTACTACCATGGCGCAACCATTGTCTAACACAAAATGGGAATTGTAACAGATTTACGAGCGGTAAAACGGCTCCTTTTGCATTTATGTAATAATGACACGGACACACGTGACGGTACTGACACAGATATGAGGTGTCTGACATGGTACCCTTGAGAAACCCAAAATGCAGATACATCGCGAAATTATAAAATAATACTTTAATTAAGTTAGATGGGTTTTGTTTAATAAAAATAAGAAGATAAATATAAGAGAAGTAAAAGAAAACATTTACATAAACCATAGAACTATTTAATAATTATCTAGGTAAATTTATAAGATAGAAGAACAACTTAATACAATAGTGTGGAGGATGAGTCATATCAGTCCTTTTTTAAAACTCATATTTTTTTTCAAAAATCATTAAAATAAACAGATTGCTTGATACATAGACACATATCCTTACTTAAGATCAGATGTCCATTCATATTCCAACCACTGAGTACTAAATATTCTTTCAATGTACACATTTCCCTTGGGATCAAAATGGACAAGTAAATAATTTTTATAATCTCCATCTGGACATTTTTCTTGCTTTTGATTACTTAACGTATGAACAATAAGATGGATTCCATAGTTTGCAATTGCTCTGTTGCTCTCCATGTTCATTCCTATAGAAATTTAACAAGCTAAGCTTTCTAAAAAATAATTTTGCTTTCCCGTAGTAGTCCCAGATAAACATTTGTAGCACTCCTTGACCAAATCAGCAAGTGGTCTCAGTTGCTCTGTGGACATTTGTTACAATCTGACTTTTTATACTTCCCATTAACTTCAAATTTGAACAATATGGAGTTCATTAGTCGCAAATGCTTTGTTGCTCTCCATGTCCTCGGGAAAGTTCATCAAGCCTGCAGATAAACATGCCCAGTCAAATGAAGCCACTCGTTCCTTAACATGCTAAGCTTTCCAGATAATAATGTTGCTTTCCATGATAGACCCAAACAGAGATTTGTGGCATTGCTGGAACCAGTCAACAAGTGGACCATGTGGGCAATGTCAGGGGAGGACATCCTTATTATTTTCTTGCAGATATTTTTAGACTGCCAATACTTTATCTGTAAGGACCTTGTCACTCTCTTAACTTTATTCCAATGCATGTCCTGTAGCAAATTGACCATCTAAAGATGGGTAAAAAGAGATAAAAGGAAGAAACATGTTTCTTTCCCTTTTCTATTCACCATTTTCCTACTGTTGTTCCTCCACAGATATTTCAAGTTGAAACTAAGCCAATTATATGATGCATCATTTTATATTCACAACTGTATACTAATTAAATTTGGGGTGCATCCACATTGATCCACAGGTATCATCCTCACATACTGTAAAGATATTTAAATAAAATTTTGCTTACATAAAGCTTGAGTTAGACAAGCCCAAATCCAGCATAAACATGATTATACAATCTACAAATTAGTGGTACGCTTTTACAGACAAGGATATCTTGGGATGTTTAATTTTACTTGTCGAGGATCCTTGGCAGCCTATAACCAGAATACTAGGACCTTGGCTTCACCCAACACGCATTACACTATATTACATCTTCACTTGTCTAGATCTTATCCTGCTAGAGAGAAGAAAAAACAAGGAAAAAAGTTAAAAGAGGTATTCGATGCACATAAACATAAGAAAAGGCATGTGGTTGTGAGTGCAGGAACCATGTGCCAAGGGATTGCGTGAGACATTTGAGTGGGGGGTACCTTTTTGTTCTTTCTGTTGATTCATTTTCATGGCTGCTTTTGGGTAACTGGAATCTCACTCCTGATCTCTCAAATAGAACGAACAAATGGAGAAAAAGCAATTCAAAGCAGTCAGCAGAGATTTGAATCTTAAGGCATACAGGAACATTCACATGCTGCCAAAACTGTACAAAACATAAATATGGAGGCATTCGAGGAGAAATTGACAGTTGGTAAATTAAAAACAATTACTACTCACAATGTAATAGGCAGGACCCAAACGAGGTGACTGCAATCTGAGTACGATCAGTCACCAACAGGTTAGGATGATGAAGGGTTTTGACTATCTGTAATGAAACACAGATACCTTTGTTTTCTCATTTTCCCCAACATAATCACGCAATTGTTTACTTCTAGGGATCTCTTTCCCCGCCCACCAGAGCTTGGGTAGTATCCTCTTGTCAGAAGTTCCATGTGTGGAACTTTAATTAGCATGAGTTTTGTACCAATCGAAGAAAAAAAAAACATGAGTTTTATCATCATCATCCTCAGACTATGCCTTATTCGAACTATTTGGGGTCGGCAACATGAATCCTATAATGCCACTCAACTCTATCCAGAGATATATTAACACCCTAGCAGTGTTAGATAATTTAGAATCCACAAATTCGAATTCATGTGAAGAGAATTGGCATAAGTTTTACGTCAGATGCAAAACTGACACAACCCTCTTCACTTACCCCAGCTTAGGACCAGCAATGAAAGCTTAAAGCTCAGCACTGGCAGAGCATCAATCTTTGTCTACATTTCAAAACATGGACAAATGCTTTTCACATTTCCATCTTGATAGCATCCGAATAAGTACAAAAATGATTTTTAACAAAGAAACAATTTTGTCGTCAAAAAGAAAGACAGTGAGAATTGCATTTAAAATGGACAAGTAGGCACACGAAAAGATAGTTTAGTAAACAGGATCTTTCGCCCTATATAATCAATACATGTGACTCCTAAGATGCATAATAATTAAGAAAACATGATCTCATTTTACAATATATAACCCTTTAAGGTGCGCCAAATGCAGGTACCCATTTAGGAGTGGGGGCAGGGAGCAGTCATTCTCAAAGAAATTAGGAAGCGGGAGTGGCTAGGAATTATCTGATTTTAACTTTTTTTTTTCTTATGAATAATGAAAAAGAGGATAAAACATTTTTGTTCAACAACTTATCATAAAAAATAGCATTGTTTTGTTCAACATAAAAATTTTGAACAGTGATTTCATTCAGTAGATATTTGAAATTACATTATTTATTTTTCATTAAAGGTTGATTTGATGGAACACAAGAACGGAAACATAGATCATATAAAAATTGTGATAGAGATGGATTGGATGAAGTTATAGTATGCATTCGCTGGGAGTTGGATGGATAGGGGGTGCTGAAATAGAAGATGGCGCAAGAGTAAGATTCTGAAGAAGGAGTGGCAATTTAGGTAGAACCTTCTGGCTAAGGGTAGCTAACAATCAACAAGCAAGTCAGAGTGTATCAATCTAGAGGCTTCAACCATGAGGCTAGAAGCTTGAAAAGCCTTTTCTGAGAACAAAATTTATTGATGTCCTAAAATGATGAAGTCAACATATTAAGAACTTTCTTCAGCTAAAAAATAAATTTATTACATACTATCTATGTAACTTCTGACACAGATGTCTATGTTAGTGTCAAACACACTAACCCCAACAAACCTGATAAGTCAACATGTCAGTTCAGTTGATGCCACAAATTGAGATAGATATTTTGAAGATAATTTAGTTCATTCACTTCACTGAGTATAAAATATATCAAAGTACACTCATTTAGATGACCTGATATCCATAAAAATCAAACAAAAAGGGTGTATATAATAACCAAAGACAAGATATTTGATAAATTAAGATTTGTTTGAATAAGAGTGCTGGTGTGTGTTCGACAAATGAGTACAAGACGGGTATCCGAAACTTTCAGACTATATCTTTCAGCACTATACGGGCAAAAGAAAGATATAGTCTGAAAGTTATTTGAAGCTATGATTATACAAGATGTAATAAATTACTGAAACTGAAATAATGGATAACTAAAGAGGATTTATATGAAACCTTTGATGTTTAAGTCATGGCTTCTGACAAGGTTCTCATGAGAGCGATTACTGCATTTGGTGATGACATCCTGAAATACAACAAAATGCCCATCATTCACCAACTTCAGAATGAGTTTATTTCTCTTGCAGACAGTATTGCTAAAGTGAACTTAGGGTTTAGGCAGGGTTCCTAATTGCTATCCCTAGTCATGAATCATGACACACAACATCACATCACATCTATCCATAAATTGTTATAGAGAGGTGAAGTCTTTTGTAGTTAGATAGATTAAAGCTAATCTGTTCTGGATGCAACTAATCTGTACTTTCAGAGCTGCCAGTTGAGTTTGAGAGAGGAAGTTAGCCTCCTTGAGTCAGGTATTAATTATATATTCAAAACCACGTCTCTTCTATATTATAGGGTTCCATGAACCATGAGTATCTGACGAAATTTAAAAGCAAACAAGAAGGAAGAAAAAAAAAAGAAAACAGAAAAAGAGAAAGGGTAGGTGAAGTGAAGAAATTATTGAAATTAGGATTTTTAAAGTAGACTCAATCAATAAATCAGTCACGATCACGGCTCTGATTTTGGTAGGCAATCATAATCATCTACATCTTTGAGGTGGAAAAAAGAACTAACTTGCTTGTTGAGATCAATCCATACAAATATTGATAAACCATCCACCTCAGTGGATCTCAAGATCCCTGCCACAAGAAGCCAATTTGTTGGCGAAGAATGAATCAACGGATCAGGATGCAGCTCCTTCAGAGTTCAGACTCATTTGACTCACAAAATAAGGGAAATGCCATCGCAACATTTTTTTTAATCGCTTGCCATATTCTTTTTCCTACTATTCAAAACAATACAACTGGTTTCATAGTATCAACTATTGAGCTACGACACTTCCTAGATGGGATCCAGAAACGGTGTCTCCAAGACTCCAACCCTCAACATAACATAATATGCCTGGTGTGGTGTACAGCACAGGTTGATCAAATCTTATGGCTTACACTCTCGCATCTATGGAGAACAACAACCAACTTTTTCGCAACCTGATGCTATACATTTTACACATAGTTTTAAAATCTTTTTTGGAAATTCTCTCTCTGCATCTCTATATTTTGATAGATGTGTTACAGAAGTGGGTCAAGATGTTGCAACGCAAACTGGTTTTTGGCTACTGGACTTGCATATCACAGTGTATTCTTCTAAAAATTTGTTACTGGGTGGTCTTTTGATGGTTGAATTTTGCCTACGGATTCATTTCCCGCTGAGCCAAGATTGGATGGTGCTAAGTATCAGTCCTGTTCAGCTACAGCATCAGGCTCTCCAGAAACTCTCTTTTACTCAGAATTCTAACCACTATACAGTCTTGCTCATGCAGCAAAGGTAAGTGACCAAACTAAATAATGGTTAACTAAAAGACGATGGGGATAAATAAACTCATACAAATCTTCAACACTAATCTCATCTGTTACCAAGTAACCGCCGGTTCAGCAAACTTGAATGCGGACCGGATTCACCAGGTGAATATAATATACAAGTCAGATAGCAAGTCGGGTATACTACATTCCAAGATAAAACATCAAAGAAACATGCATACGGAGATTTTGCCCCAGCAGCTTGGGTGAATAAATGAAATGAACAACATTGTCTTCCTAATCTAATTTTGGAAGAAACAAACTACAGAAATCTTAGGAGACCCAGAAAAGATTTCTAAATAAATTCTTCACAGCAGAACAGTATCAAGAAGTTCAAATTACGAAGAGAAGACATTTAGTACATAGTTATTAAAAATTTAATAAACGCAGTCTCTGTCATTAGGACAAAAGAATCTAAGATGATCACTCATGTCCTATGTTGCAGTTTGATAACCCATTAATCAAGATATTATGTGCTGAATCTTCCAATTCATCCTGACAAATTGATACACAGATTTTCAGATGAGATCAAGAAACAAAAACACCATCAACACATTAATAAAACCAATCCAAGTTAAAAACCCTAAAACAGTCGATTAAGATGAAAATACGAAATCGGAACCCTGGGAGAAGAATAGATGGAAAGGAGAAGATTACAGGAGTGATCATCTACTCTTTGCCGGAGATGGTGTGGGGAAGCTCGAAATCGACGGTCTAGAGCTCTTGAACTAATTCGATTACATTTCTCTCTAATAATCGGATGCTCGATCTCGCCAGTCCCCTGTTGACTGTTGAGCGAACTTGAACTGTCTCCGCAACTGCAGCAAGCCAGCAACTACTCTTGCTCCATTTTTTTTATCCGATTCGAGTTCTTTTGAGAAAACTTTGGCTGTCGCAACGCGACGTCAATGGTCGTCGCATTAATCAAGAGTCAAGAGTCAAGACCACATTTTTAGGTGGGTCCACACCACTTTAAGAATATCTTTCTTTGAAACATGTGGACCCCACTTCATCGTGTGGTCTTGCTTATCGCGATTCGCGACTACACTTTTTAGATGTCGCATGGCACTTTTTTCGGAGGGAATAGAGATGGTTACGGGGGAATTTTTTACGATAACTAGGAGTGGCACTCTAAAATTGCTACGTAGCACATTTTTGGGCCCACTGACCGCATGGACTTATGGCTCATCAAAAGTTTTTCTGCCCGTGGGGTTTCGATAATCCAGCGGTGTTAGATGTGGAACCGGCATTATCGTTTTAATTGCCATTGTTTAGAGGTGTTATTGATGGACCAGGTTTGGTCCGGGCAAGCTTTGCCTGAGTGCGTCCGAGATATTGTAACTTGTACGTAGGCCCAAGTAGTCCGACCCATTTGACCAACTTTTTAGCCCAAGCCCGGCCAATTGATAGTTAAAATGAAGCTGAGACATTAGATTTGGGCTGGGTCTAAGGTAAGTTAGGCCCAAGATGTAAATCCTGATTCCTGCGTGTAGTTTGCGGAAAAATGTTCGTAGGCAAATTTTTGATAATCATGGCAAACATTTGTTGGGAATTATGTTCGTCTGGTGGGGGAGGAGAGAGCTGTTGGGGGAGGCCAAGGGGGGTGAGAATTATTGGCTTATTGTTTGCAGCCACTTTTTCACTACAAACATTAGGCCATTTACCCCAAAAGATCGACTTATTGGGGAAAGGCAAAACAACTATGTACACCAACCGGTCGTCAGGCCAACACAATACGTGCGCGGGAACACACCATCCGCTAATACGCCCTCTCAGTGAGAATACACTCCACCCCCCGCGACCTCTCAAGCTTTAAGGCTTTGATACCATGTTAAACAACCATTTACCCCCAAAGATCCACATGTTGGGGAAAGGCAAAACATCTATGTATACCAACAGATCGTCGGGTCAACACAACACGTGCACGGGAACACACCATCCGCTAACACCCTTCAACTCAACCGTTTTCTTGCATAGCACATGGAAAAAAGAAAACTGGGGAAGGAAGAAGCTAGAATTACATCAGAAATGTACATCTAAAGGATAAATATAGTAAGAGAAGAGATCTGTAACGCCATACATGGAAAAAAGAAAAGAAAACTGGCGTAGCAAATCTCAAATTGCATACATTCTCTTGTTAATCTCTGTATCTGAGACTGCTGACATGGACCAGGACCGCGACCTGCTTCCCAATGATGATCTCCGAATGTTCCTCATGTTTGAGGCCTCGATCCGGTGCATCACAACCCAATAACACATTGTCCCCAATGTCGTTGCCATGATTGTTGTCCCTATGATTGTTACCCCAATTGCTAACCACTTCTCATGTTTGCCCACCACAATGAATGCCAGTGCTAGAAATGCCACTGATATAAGCACACAGGCCAACCACATTAACTTATTGATAACTGCCATCATCTGCTTCTTGCCCTTGCTCTCAATGACCACAACCGAAGTCTGCACCACAACAACAGCTAGAGATATGAAGAGGGCGACTGAATCAAATACAAAGAAGATCATGAATGGGGCCTCCGGGGCGATGTTGGCTTCCCCAAGGGAGAGTCCGGAGGAAAGTTGTGTAGGGTCAGTTGCAAACTGGCCTGGGACGGTGAAGATGGCGGCGAAGGCAACAGTAGCAATGAGGACAGCAACCACTGTCGTGGAATTGATTGCATTGTTGAGGCCCTCTGTATGCATCTTGTTGAGCCTCTTGGCAATCCCTTGCACACGCTTCCTTGTCTGGCGGGTGTGCTCAAGCTGGTAGTGGACATTGTGCTTTATGTCGCTCACTGTCTGCTTCAGCTCTCGGGCTGTGTTCGCTGGAGCTGGCCTGATGGCCTTGGCACTCTGGATGCCATACTGCTGTAGGATGGTCACAATTTCAGAGTTTCCGGTTTTCTCGGCAGTGTCAAAAGCAGTTTCCCCTACCCTGTTAATGGCTTTTGCATCAGTTCCCTCGTGGTCTAGTAGTTTCCTTAGGATCTGCATGAACAGTAGGGTGTTATGTCAGCAGTTCTCTTCAAATTTAATGAAATTAAGAGGTTTATTGCCTCCAGTACTGGTATATGCTGTTCTATTATTTTTGCGGAATTATGAACAATGATGGCTTCAATCAAGAAAATCCAAGTCCAAAATAAGGTCAAAGAAGACCTATAATTTCACCATTGCATTAAAAAGGGAATTTACATCCTAGAAATTTTATGTACGAGGAATGAGGATACTCGGAACACAAAAAGGGAGGAAGGGGATCAAAGCCAAACACCCACGTGACACACATCGAAGGGGATTGAGACTTGAGACCTACCAAGTAGATCTACACCAAAAACTGACCTGATAACATGAAAACACAAACATCTATCCAGCAGAATCTTTTCCAGACTGCCACCACTCACCATATCATGTGCTTATTCAAAAGAACACAATTGAATGGAAGGTTAAGTTCATTTGATTGGATTGATTTTCAGGGCCTGAAGAATCCTAGTCCCCCGGATGTGTATGGAGAACAGCTTCTTCCCACCCTCCTGGCCTGACTTGAGCATTCCTCTTTGTGCATTTTATTTGCTATGTGTGGTAACAGAAACAAGCAGCAGTCCAAAAAGGGATACGCAATTGAAAAAACGATTAGAACATATTGTCAATCCAAGATTAAACAAGACAAGACACAATTTAACCAAGCAGACTTTTGGAAGTAAAAACTTGTAGTATGAACACTTTGAGAATGAATTACATCTCTGCAACTCCTTTAGCTTGAAGCTTACCACCTCCTGTGAGGTTCAAATAGTACACTCAGGAACCCCATATGCAACAAGGACAGCCCATTGTTTGTTGTTATAACCCGTGTGGTGTCCAGAAATGGAGGCATGTAAGCTTATTGTATGTGAAAAGCATGACTAGCTTAAGTGAAAATAATAATCTACATAGTGACACTACTCAATAACCAATATGTAGAAATGAGCTAAGTGTAGACTAAACTAAACGATAAATGGAAGGCTCCACACTCATTGGTGTGATATACATTAAGCACATCTTATAAAATGTTTCATAGTATAGCCATGTTGGAACTGAAGGTGATGATGTACAAATTTACAGATTAGATTAAGGAAGAAAGCTAAATCTCATTCCTTCGAGATAGATTGTATATGCACACAAACCGATTAAGCTAAATGGTTTTGGGTAATGTCACACTTATAAGAACAAGCATTTCAATGCTTCCGAAATTAAAAGCTGTTCAGAGTTCTTACATCGAGACTCTTCATGCCAGTGCACAGATTTGTGAAGATACCATGAAGTTCAATGCTATTGAACTCCTCCTTTATCCATGAATAGAAGAGAGATTGATCACAAAATAGATACCTATTACATGTCGAGTAACTTCGCCCTCATGTAATCCCTAAGAGAATGAGGAGGTTGATCCAAGCCTCCTCCCTCTTTACAGTTCTCTAATTAATTTGTTCTTCTTTTTTGCTGTTTTCCTGATCTAGTGACTCTATGGGGACTAGCTGCTAAACAAGCAAAACAATGGTAATATTTTTCCTTATGGATAACTAGCAAGATAGGGAAAAAAGAGTGGTAGACCTGTGCCCGACCCTTCCGGGTTGCTATATGCAATGCTGTGTTTCCCTTGGTATCAACCATGTTGATCAAAGAAGGGTCTGACTTGATCAGCTCCCCTACCAATTCAACGTTCTGTCCCTTCACTGCCATGTGAAGCGCTGTCTGCCCCTTCTTATCGGTCCGTATTGCGATCCCAGGTTCTTTGCTTAGAAGGGCCTTCAAGACCTCCAAGTGCCCGTTCCTTGCTGCGGAATGCAGGGCAGTTTTTCTATTGCTTCTCGCGATCTTCGCCAGGCTGCCATCCATCTCCAAGAGAAAATTGACCACCTCAATATGGCCTTGTGTGGCAGCTGTGTGCAATGCTGTGGTGTTTGATAGATCGACAGTCATAGAGAGCTCCGGGAGAGCCTGCAGAAGCACCTTCAATACCTCTGCAACATGTCAAAACAAAACTTATGTTCAATCCTTAGAAAATAGAAATCACATACAAAAAGAAGAGACGTATAATTTCTATTGAGACATACGCAAGTCCCCTTGCTTGGCGGCGATGTGGAAAGCATCGTAGCCGTTCCTGGCTTTGATACTGGCGGACACGATGTCATGGTACTTGATCATCTCCTTCACCACATCAACATAACCATATTCAGCAGCGACGTAAAGGGCTGTTTCTCCCGATTGGTTCTGTTTTGACAACAGTGCCTTCATTTCTTCATCTCCAGTGCTGGTGAGAATTTCCTTAATTTCGTCTAGATTTCCTCCTCTTGCAGCTGAATGCAGAGCAGTATCTTCGCGTTTCCCCGTCAATTGTTTGGTCATCTTCTTACGGGGATGCCTCGTCAGCGTTTCCATCGGACCCAATTGAAGAAAAAGGAAGAAAACTTCCCCTCTGCTAATGCTGATAGCTAAGCCAGAATCACTATTTCCATGAAAAAGCAAGATTGCAAACGCTCTTTGCACCCCAATAAATCATCCTTCAAACGAATCCAGAGCATATAATTTGGTCAATTCCCGAATTGAACAAAAGAGAAACCTTGAGGTTTGATCCCTATAACCCATCTGGTTCTGACATCTCCTGCATCCCAAATAAATATCCTTCTCAACATTACTTTGTATTTTTGTTTTCAAACAATAACATTTGGGTTTCTTTCATTTATCCACCCTTCCTTCTTCATCATCGTTACCAGACAAAAAAGGAAGAAAAAAACAAACAAAAAGAGAAACTACAAAACTTTGAAAAGCAGAGCTATGCTTTCCAACTTGAAATATTAAAATCTATTCAACAAACCATAGAATTGACAAATGGGTATTTATTTAGGTCCTGTGCCCAGTGCCCACAGATTAAAATAAAATAAAATAAAAAAAATAAAAAAAAGGGATAAAGACCATGATCGTTCACCTGGACTTTGAAGAACAGAGCTTCTCTTCCTGTCCTTCTCCATGTAAAACAGAAGAACCCATTTATAAAAAAAAATTGCAAACAGGACTCAGGGAACGATGGGATCATAAAAAAGACATTTTGAACACAAGGAGGAGAACAGAGGCATGAAACACACCACCATAGTTATATAAAAAGCTTTAAGAATCTGAAACACGCTCAGGTCACCACAATTAAGAACCAATAACGCAGAGCTTTTTGCAAAGCTAATGACGATGACATTAGCTGAAATTAAACAAAGAAAGCAAACCAAAACCAGCGTTCTTGGGTATTGCAACCGACCATAGACCGTTGAGATTAATAATAGAAAATAGGAAAAAGATATAACAAGGTATATACCACACGCTTTTTGGCGTGAGGAAGGACGATTTTTGTTATTCACCGCTGGGACCCACTGACCGCATGCATGTTTAGCCCACCCCACAGTAGAGTTCATACCAAAAAATCAGCTTGTTTGATGATTTTTAGCCGTTGGTTTTAGTACTCAAAAAAATTTGGTTGAATCCAACTGCTATAATCACACTTTCAAAAGTACTAAAATCTAACGGTTAGAATTACAAAAAATCAGCTTGTTTGATGGTTTTTAGCCGTTGGTTTTAGTACTCAAAAAAAGGTTGAATCCAACTGCTATAATCACACCTTCAAAAGTACTAAAATCTAATGGTTAGAGATTACAAGAAATCATCTTGTTTGATGATTTTTATCAGTTGGTTTTAATACTAAAAAAAAAGGTTGAATCCAATGGCTATAATCACACCTTCAAAAGTACTAAAATCTAACGGTTAATGATTACAATCAGGGTGATTTTTAGTTTGTAGATCCACCAAGGGGTGGGCTAAACATCCATGCGGTCGGTGGGCCCAAATGGCAGCGGCGAGTAACAAAAACGGAAAATTTTCGAAACAAACCCGAGTTTTAGAGTATTTTTCGAAAAAAAACCGTATTTTTGAAACTTTGTCAAAACAAACCTAGAACGCCGAACTGTTGGGCGGATTCTTACGAATGTTGAAAATACCAGAATTGCCCTTATTAAAATTGCCAACGTGGCGGTGCAAAGATACGCCAAACCGTTTGGCGTATGTCTTAGAAGATCGCCTAACCGTCTGGCGTTTCAATTTGGAGATCGCCATACAGTTTGGCGGTTTCTAATTGGATACGCCATATAGTTCGGCGATTCCTTTTGGTATACGCCAAAGAAAAAACTCTTCCAGCTCCTCCGCCTCCTTGTCTACTCACCTCCCGTCGTGACTCCAGTGGTTTACGCTCCCGAAGAAACTTTTCCGGCCCCTCAGGTAAGCCTCAAATATTTTCTCACTTTCTTGGTTACAGTAAAAAAAATTTTACTGCTAACCTTTTTTTTTTACTTTTAACTGTTAACTTCTATTTTTTTACTTTTAACTTTTAACCCACAATTTTTTTCTCTTAACTTGGGGTTAAAATTTTTGGAATAGAATCATTTTTGGTGAGGATGGTCTTTACAGTGAGGAGATCACCTTCAGAAGAATTCAAATCATTCTGAGATCTGTAGAATGGTTTACAAATTGAAGAATCTGTGGACCGTCTATTTGTATACCTGAGATCTTTTCATTTGCTGAAGCGGCATTTTTGGTAGTCACCACTGCCATTTGGATGCACTGACCGCATGGATGTTTATCCCACCCCTTAATAGATATTCATACAAAAAATCAGCTTGTTGAATGATTTTTAGCCGTTGGTTTTAGTACTCAAAAAATGGTTGCATTCAACGGCTATAAGAGCGCCTAAAAAATTGCTAAAAAGTATTAAAATCTAACGGTTATAGATTATCAATCAAGGTGATTTTTGGTCTGTATATCCACCAAGGGGTGGGATAAACATTCATGCGGTCAGTGAGCCCAAATGGCAGCGGTGACTACCAATAATGCTGATTTTTGGTCTGTATATCCACCAAGGGGTGGGATAAACATCAATGCAATCAGTGAGCCCATATGGCATTGGTAACTACCAATAATGCTGCCTCCGCATATAAAACAGTTTAGGCATACCTTGTTACATATTTTTCCAATTTTTTTTAGGCTCAGGCTCTACTTACTGCCTTAAAATGACAGGCTCCAGTTACAGGATACAATATGAGCCACGTGGCATACTCTTAGAGGACTCTGACTGTATGAATGTTTGGCCAATCCCTAAGTGGACCTACAAACTGAAAATCAGTCTGATTAGTGATTTATAGGCGTTAGATTGGACATGTTTTCATGGGCTGATCTCAACTGTGGGAATTTGAGCAGTATTTGAGGTACAAAAATGCAACACTTATAAATCACTAATCAGGCTGATTTTTGGTTTGTAGGTCCACCATGAGATAGGATAAACATCTGTACATTCATAGTCCTGTAATAGTGTACCATGTGGCTTATATTGTGTCCCTGTCATTTTAGATCTGTCAACAGAGCCCGATCTTAAAATAGAAAAAAAAAAAAGCAAAACTCTTAGAGGACACAATATGAGCCAGGCACACTCTTAGAGGACACAATATGAGCCAGGCACACTCTTAGAGGACTCTAACAGTATGGATGTTTGGTCAATCCCTAAGTGGACCTACAAACCGAAAATCAGCCTAATTAGTGATTTATAGGCATTGGATTGGACTTGTTTTCATGGGTTAATCTCTACTGTGGAATTTGAGCAGCATTTGAGTTACAAAGGTCAATGCCTGGAAATCACTAATCAACTTGGTTTTTGGTTTTAAAGTAGACTTATGGCTGATTTTTTGTTGGGGTGATCTATATGGTGAGGAGATCATCCCCACCAAAAATCAGCCATTGATTCATCTTCTATGTGGATACGCCAACATGGGGGTCAAAAAAGGGGGTACAGGGGTCCCCAAGCTTGATCCTTTTTTTTTTTTATTGTTGATGTGAAACTCATATTTGGGCTGATTTATCTTCCATGTGGGTACATTGATTTATTTTCCATGTGGGCATATGAAAAAAATGTCAAATATAATAGTTACAAATCACCACTTAGACTGATTATTGGTGTGAAGCATGGCATACATTGTTAACGATGGTCATATTCCGGGTGATCCCACTACCCTTGATGTTCAAAGTGATCGATTACGTCATCGATGTAATGACATTTGGAGTAGCAAGATTAATATTTTATAAATTTTTTATTAAGTTCTAAATTATTGTATAATATGATTAAGAGTTATCTCTTATATTACAATAATTGATATAGGTAGATTATAGTGATTATCGGACACGTTTTCATGGGAGATGGGTTGATAATTGGGGTGAGTTGTCACCCGCTTAGCTTGAGTTAGTAACACAAGCGGGCTTTGGTTTTTACCACCATCTTCGATGGTATAACACTGATCTGAGTTTGTGTTACTATCTTGTTGAGCGTTTTTGGCCAAAGACATGTACATTCCATTTTCCTTTTGGAGAGATGTCTATTACACTAGAGGACACTCTCCATTGTCTTGGTTTGAGTATTGTTGGTCGTCCTCTGATTCTTCCTCCTTCTGAGGAGAATGAGGACTACACATCACTTTTGATACGTTTATTGGGTGTCCCGTCGGAGGATGAAGAAAGATCAAAACGTGGTCAAATTAAGCTTAGTTGGCTGCAACAAAATTTTGCCGTATTATCTCCAGAGCTGACTCAATATCAGGTAATATTTATAATCATTAATGAATATAAAATAATAAATGAATGTCACACTCGTGCTTATATAAAATAATAGTGTTTCTTTATCATAGATTGAGTGTCACACTTGTGCTTATTTATTAGCACTATGCGGAAATACTATGCTTCCCGATGGCAATGGCAATAGGGTTTCAGCGAAATTGTTGCATCTATTTGAGAACTTCAAAACAGTGGGTGAATATACTTGGGGGGCTGCGGTCTTGGCATATTTGTATAGACACTTAGCATGTTTTTTTCTGAAGGAGAAAAAAAGTCTTACTAGGTGCATTGTCCTCCTTCAGGTAATTTGTTTTAAAATTATTCAACCATTCATTTATTTTTTGATACATTTTTATTAATATATTTTAATCTTATTTATAAAGGTATGGGCACACGAGCATTTTTCATCTGTTGGGAGACCTATATCTAATCCGAAAGTACGTACGTTTCCACGATTCTTCAGATGGATGATGGGTAATAGAGTATATAATAGTGATCCTACCCATAGTATGCCATTATATCGTCAAGAGTTAGACATGTTAACTCGAAATCACGTAAGTAAAATTTTAATAGTTAAAATTTTTATTAATTAAAAATTGTTAATCTGATTTTTCTAAATATTTTATTTTTAGGTTATTCGGCTTCCCTATTATCCCATATCTGATGATGCTCTACCGATCTTGCGGATGACACGGGATGCTAGTCTTCATCGTGCATGTGTTATACCGCTGAATTTCATCCGGCAGATCAATGTATGCGACAATTAGGCCTAAATCAAAATATTCTAGTGCCTCCCTTATGTTGGTTGAAAGTAGGTAAAAAGACTAAGTTTGATACATCGCAAGTGATATCAAATTGGATGAATAGGTTTGAGCAATTTCGAGTGGTCGGTGAAGTTTGTACTAACTTGCAAGGTAAACTACAATAACGTAATTGTTTGAAATTAGTATTTTAAGTCAACAAATGAATATGAGGTAATTCACAGATCTATAAGTCTTTTTATTATATTTTAGAATTTAATATATTAATATAATATTTGGTTTATTTTTATAAGCGGCGTATTTGTCAAATATGATCATAGATCTACATCTTGAGCCTCCTGTTAGCGATCGCATTTCGATCTTTATTGAGAGATTGAGGCGGGACCCACCTCGTGAATTTTTCCCACCTCGTGAATTTTTCCCACAGCATGTTGATCCGCTTCCTCAGGCCCCTTTTGTCGTTGTACGACAGTTTCCTCCACATCGTCATCCTCATCAAGGTAATCAAGAAGGTAGTGAGTGGGATGATGTGTTTGTGGATGATGATCAAGAAGGTGATGATGATCCACAAGAAGGTGATGATGTTCAACATCAATCGATATGTGATGTAGGATCATCTTCTGCCATATATCATCCATTGACGCCGTCGCCTATTATACCTCCATCCCATGTGCCAATAGAACCATCTCAGGTTGAGCAAAGGTTTCCACAGAGAAAGAGACTAATTAGAGGGGCATTGGAGTTATTAAAGGGTGGGAGGAGTAAGAAAGGTAAGAAGTGTAAGCATTAGACTATGGGTTTGTCGACTTTTATTATCATTTTCTTAATTACTTCATGTTGGGTTTGAGCATGTTTAGGGTGGGGTTCCCTCCACATTAGGATAGTTTCAAAAATTTATACCTCCATAAGACCAAATGTTGATAGATAACTCTGGTCCAACATAAGAACAAAGATCAATTGTTCATGTGGGCCACACATAATAACTAAAGTTGATAAATCATGTGGGTCCCACATGTTAATGTGGTTAATAAATTGTAGACCCTACATAAGAACGTAAGTTAATGGACCATATGTGGGTCGTCCCAATTAATAGAGGAGCATTGATAGATCATACATGTGCTATATGTCAACTAGGCACATACATCATAAGTGGGCCACATGTGATGTTTATTTCCCCCTTGTTTAAAGGATGTTTATTTAGATGTGATGAGTTGATTGAGGAATCTCTTCCTCTTTTGAGAGGTTAGATATGTCCTTGTTTGTATTTTGTGAGATTTCCCCTTTCTTTAATGATACATACACTTACAAAAAAATGTTTGATCCAACATTTGTACATATTAGAAATAATCTAATAAGCTCACATATCTTACAATTGCAATTTGTTTTGAGGCTTAATAATGCATTAACTCAAATGTGCCGAAAAGTGATAAAAGAGATAAAGAGAGAAATCCTTGTATAATTGTAATACTATAGGATTTTACAAAAATTGTCTAAACAGTTATAAAAATTGTCTACAATTGCCTACTGTATGTATTATATTCCAATGTCACATTTTTTATTTCACTGTATACTTAAGGATCAAAAGATCCATACTCCAAGTTGAAACTCCTCCACCTATAAAGAAACCACTCCGACGCTCAAGTTAGATTATGTAGTGAAAAATAAGACTTTAGAAAAGATATCATACCTTTCATCGTAGTCATCTCTTTTGTAGAAAATATTTTTTTTCCTCAAATTATGCTTTATTCTCAAATTGGATTGGTACAAGTTGATCGATTATGTCCAATACCACCACAACGACTACAATGTAGTGGTCGTACTTCTCGAATGTCGGTGTTTCGTCAATTTACCTTAGGACGACGTCAAGTCAATGGTGGTAATATTTGCATTAAACTCTAAAAAGGATTTTGCAATTGATATGGGCTTCGGATTCTTTCCATACAAGTTGCATAAACTTGTTGGTACCTTTCAACTGATAGTTTAGGAGGACAAAATTGATAAGCATCCCATCTTTTGTATCTAATTGCAGCTATAACATGTGGACATGGAATCAAAGTGTCATGCCATTCTCCACATGTACAAGTCCTGTTATCTAAGTTTATCACTTCATCTCTTGATTTTTCATGATCTTTAATCTCAAATTTTATGTTATCAATAGCCAAAATGGTCATAGTTCTTGATTTTTTTATTCTGCTATCAATTTCTTCATGAACAGTTGGGACAAGTTGTGTTGTCCATTTTTTGCTTCTCTTCATTCTTTTTTTCATACATTTTATTATTTTACACCTAATTTCATCTAATAATCATGTTATTGGTTTGGAACGCAGTTTTTTAATCCATGCATTAAAGGATTCTGCAAAATTAGATGTTAATATCTTATGTCTTAGAATAGGAAAATGAGCTGTCGCCCAATAACTTAAGTTGTGTGACTGTTGATTACCATTAACAATCCATTCAAAAATTTCTAAATTCTTATTTTTAATGGTTTGTAAAAAATTTTCACAATCTATTAAATTATATACTTTAGCTGCTCTCATTAATAGCTTACAAAACATTGGTTCTTTATATCATTTTTTTAAATTTTGTTCAAAATGTCTCATACAGAAAAAATGATAATGTGAAAGAAAACGATTAGCAACAACCTGTATAAGTCATTTTTGTCTATTAGAAATAAAAGATAGTTGAGAATCCATAGGTCTAATAGCCATTTCAAAATAATTTAAAAACCAATCCCAAGTATGTTTATCTTCAGCTTCAACTACTGCATATACCAATGGAAAAGTACTACCATCAGGATCAACACTAGTAGCTACAAGCAAGATACCTTGATATTTTCCCTTTAAAAATGTATCATCTAATCCTACAATAGGTTTGCATCCATTTTTAAATTCATTAATACTTGCTTTAAAACAAATAAAAATTCATTCAAAATTTCTATTTTGGTTAATTTTAAGAAAACAAAAACTGTCAGGATTTGTTTCTAAAATGGTATGACAGTAATGATCCATACTCCTATAAGCTTCTATTACACAACCATGAATGTCTTCTAGTACTTTCTCTTGAGCTTTCCAAGTTTTGTTATAGGAGACTTCTACCACATATTCGTGTTTCATGTCATTTATAATTTCTATTGGATTATAAAATTGGTTATCAGCTAAACGACCTTTAATTTTTTCTTTTATCCAATTAACAGTTGCTTGAGGATGATCGACTGAATCACTCCTCCCTAAACATGTGTGGTTATTGTTAAAAGTTATAATGCTAAACATGTCACCATTAGCCATTCTTTTAACATATACACGCCATAGACAATTTGGATCATCACATGTAACTATAATTTTTTCTCTATTATTTATCACATATTTTACTGTAAAATTATCTTTTACAGCTAAATTTAAAATTGAAAGCCTAAATTGAATTACATCATCATAAACTTTACCAATATACATAGCATTCACATTAACATTTGTTGGTGATGAGCAATATTAATAGGCTTGCGGATCATCATCTGTATCTTCTTCTTCATAATCAACAAGATTTTTATTTTCATCATTTATAATCGAATTGTGGTCACCAGTTCGAAATTGATTTGATGAGCTAGGCTCACCTTGAACACTTGTGTGACCATAATTCGATTGATTTTCAAAAATAATATTTTCAAGTGGTATTGGACAAACATAAAAAATTATATATAGAGAAGTTAAATTAATGTCAAATATATGTTGTAAAGATTGATTATTAACAATGTCAATCATATATTTTTTTGAACCAAATGTAATAACTGACTGTAGGATAAAATTTTGTTGAATTTTACATTGCATAGCAACTTTCTCTCGAAATTCTGACAATGTGATCCCTGACGACTCGAATAACATCCGCTCAAATCCATCCACATATGTTTCCCCTTATAGTTGGCCTCCATATCGATAAATAATCGCTTTTGCCGTCATTTCTAATTTTGAAAAAATAAAAAAATTGTAGCTAGTGAATTATGCAAAATATGAGAGAATTAGAAGAGATTGAGTATAAGAGAATTTAAGAGAACAATTGAAAGTTGGAGAGATTGAGAGAGAACAATTGAGCCAAGAGGATGAGTGAATTTAAATTCGGCCTTCCAACGGATACATTCCCTTCAACGGATACATTTTCAACGTTAAAAAAACAGTCAAAATGGGCTGTCGGATGTGAAAATGATTGGCAAGGGTTATTAACTGTCGCCGAACCGTTCGGTGTGAGTTATAAACTGTCGCCGAACAGTTTGGCATCTTTTTTTAAAAATCGCCAAATTGTATTACAATATTTAACAGGATACGCCGAATGGTTTGGCGAGTTTTATTAGCTGACGCCGAACGGTTCGGCGACAGTTAATAACTCTCGCTGTACGGTTTGGCGAATAGCGATGGCAAAATTGTCATTTTTCTACTTTCCTGAAGATACGCCGAACGGTTCGGCGTCCTAGGTTTGTTTTGACTTTAAAAAATACGGTTCTTTTTTAAAAATACCATTAAACTTAGGTTCATTTCGAAAATTTTCCGTAACAAAAATTGTGCTTGAGGTATACCTTGTTCATCACGACCGTAGAAAATAATGCTTGGTAGGTGGTGGTGCAAGGCGCTGTACCCGTCAGTGGCCATGGTTCTAGTCTTCTAGAATCTATTTGATCAAGTAATCTCAACCATAAACCGTCGGATTGTCTTTGTCACCTATTGACGGATATGGAATTAGTGGGCCCATGCACAGTTGAACGTGACCCCATCAACCTCGTAGAGGTGATGAGGTCCATGAGGATTGGAAGGGATAAAGACGGGTCGTTGACTGGGTCAACATTGGGTCAGGCCGCCCAAGTGTTGGTTCACACATGGTGGGACCATTGCTACTTTATATATATATATTTTTTTTGCTATCTTTTCTGCCTTTTTGGACTAATGCATGAACACCCATGTTATTTGTCAATACAGACAGAACCGAAAATGTAAGCCTGACGTGATTTTTTCCTGTTAGATTAAAAATATGCCACGTGACATATTCTTTCGGCCCACTGACTCATGAATGGTTGGCCCACCTTTAATGGACCTACGCACCAATAATTAACCTGATTGGTGATCTATGGCAATTGGATTCGATTATTTTTCATTGGATTGGAGTAATTTTTCGGGAGCTCAGATTGATGGCTAGAGATCACCAATCAGTCTGGTTCATGGCGTGTAGGTCCATCAAGTGGAAAGCCAATCATTCATGAGTCTGTGGGCCCCGAAGAGTGTCAAATATCACATTTTATGCTCCCCAATAACACTTGGCACGTGTGTCCCAGGGGACTAGTCCGGTGCTCTAAGACGCCAAAATTGGTTATTTTATAAGCCCTAAACTGTTTATTTTATAGAGTCCGTCTAGAGCCACACCCATTTCTTACATCCAGTTTTTACACCCCGGGTGGGGTTTACATGGAGATCATGCTGCACAATCCAACCGCACAGTGGGTTTTTCGTACTATGGTTACACTCCTCACAAAATATCAAGAAATTTTGACGTTTCTAACCTCATGAAAATTTGGCTTTAATTTGAAAAATCCAAACCATCCAATTAAACTATTATTTTTGGTCAATTCTTTATATGGTTGGCAATGTCGGAATGAACAGATTTTTTTTTTAGCGATGATGATCATCATGACAAGGAAAACTCAATGTACGGTTGGATTGTTCAACAGGATCTCCATGTGAGCTCCACCGCAGGGTCTAAGAATTGGATGTATCTTTAGATGGACTCTACTTTATAATCCTAGGGGTTCTAAACATAAATCATGACTTAGAATTTTCGGTGATTCATAAAAAGCTTTTAAAAAAGGAAAAATTATTCCATATTTTTTATTCTTTAGGAAGACTATAGAGAGTACTTCCACTTCAATAAGTGGATCAATAAAAAATAGTCTTATATCTATTGCACATTCGTGCCTTGCACAATGACCCCGAGGGCCATCTCGATACAAGTTGAGGCCTAAGGCGAAAACTCTATACAAGGCCTTTTTTTATATTTAATATATTAATATATATATATATATATATATATATGATATTAATTAAAAAATTGAACTCCATATTATTGAAAATATTTATATAAATATCATTCTTGATAATAAAAAAAATTTAGATGCAGAGGACTCTCATGGCCTTACAGAGATCATTTTTTGAGCCTAATGAGTGCGTGGATGTTCAGCCCACCTATTGGTGGATAAACACAATAAAAATCAGCTTGATTGATGATTTCTAGTCATTGGATTTACTTCCCAAAAAAACATGCTTGAATCCAACTGTTAGAATCATGTCCTAAAAAGTACTAAAATCTATGGCTAGAGATAATCAATTAGGTTGAGTTTTGGTTTGAATATTCAATAAGGAGCCTTAGACGACTGCCTTAATGGCCTTAAGGTAGAGCCGGGCAGAGAAGGATGAATGGTGTGTCCCATAGTTGCTTCATCAGAAACAGAATGTGCGGCATATGATTCCCGCGCATGTTATCATTAGTACCCTCCATAAGGATATTATAATATCCCAATTTGTGCATGTTGTGGTCAGCAGTCCCCTAGTTAGGTAGATTGATTAGTAGCTCATTTTTTTTTTAATTTGTAGATTGCTTAAAAAAAAATGAAATCCGCACGTACTGACTGGGCTTATGTTGACCGTTGACTCTCATGATATATCACTTCTGTGATTACCACTAATAAACTATTTAAATGGTTAATATGTATTTAAACCGCATTTTTGTAGCAAACTGCAGCACAATTTGGGAACAATTCCATCTGATAAATCCTTGCTGGCTACTTCTGGGGTTGGGGATAGACCCAGGAAGTCGAGAAAATTTATGAAGCAGCGGCTTTATTTTTTTGATAAATCCAGACATGCATTAATAAAAAGGAGATCGGGGAGATTTCAAAGTACAAAGTAGATTAAGAAAACAGGAAATCAAAAGATCTCATAAAAAGATTTGATGGAATCTGAAGACCATATCACCAAAAAAAATATCCTTGGTCGCTTGGCTAGCTAATACTACGCCATCAGAATAAGGGAGCTTTAATGTTTAAGATGACTTTGTGGAACGAGCTTTCTTTGCCTTCAAATGTTCCGGGAGATCTCAAAGTACAAAGTAGATTAAGAAAACAAGAAATCGAAAGATATCAAAAAAGGATTTGATGGAATCTGAGGACCATATCACCAAAAAAAATACCCCTAGTTTCTTGGCTAGCTAATACTACCCCATGGGAATAAGAGAGCTTTAATGTTTAAGATGACTTCGTGAAACGAGCTTTCTTTGCCTTCAAATGTTCTGGTTCCTCTCCAACCATATCCCACATATGACTGTCAGTGGCAACATCTTTGAAATTAAAGTACTTTTCCTTTCACCCTCGTAGGGGTAAAAGGCCAACTCTTCAAAACTTCCCTCGCCTATATGAGAAAGAAAGAAAGAGCGGCGGGGTTTTGAAGCAGCGATCGTGTGTCCAATGATCGCGTTCCACATATACCTATGATTTAGACTTGGGTTTTAAAAAGTAACCATGGGTATATGTGGAGCGCGATCATTGGCGCATGATCGCTGCTTCAAAAATCCCGTCGCAGGGAGTTAGACCAATTGGATTACCGTAACCACCTGATAAATAAAGAATCAGATTATTTAGATGGTTTGGATTGACGAGATTAGCCACCAATATGATGATGAATGTGAGGAAGAACACCACCTAAATCCTAAATCTATTAAAGCTTACTAATTTCTTCGCTAAACTAAAGTCAATAGGGTCAAGATTCTCTTCTTACGTAAGGAAAGCAAAATTTTCTACGCCCTTAGTCATCAGTTTGACTAGATTTTTAGGTAGTTATGCCAACCATATTAGTGATAGAGCCTTGCCCTTAGTCATCAGTTTGACTAGATTTTTAGGTAGTTATGCCAACCATATTAGTGATAGAGCCTTCCATACATTATTGTAGTGCAAGTAGATGTGGAAAAGGACTATTTTTTAGGTACGAAATAACTTCTAGTAAGTTCGTTCTCTCAAATCTTACTTTTAGTTTCCGTTTGCCCTTTTACTATTTAAGCTTTTTAAAAAGCAAGACATAATTATTTTATTTTATTTTTTTGCAAAAAATATCCAAAAGGCAAAATCCATAAATAAAAGAGTTGTGCTACCCCACGGATAACCGGATATAAATATCCAGTGGAAGTTATTGACCGTTGGCTTCAAGAGATCCATGGTCCACGAGCATTTCAACCACACATAATTTTGTCCGGTTATCCACGGGGTAGCATTTTGTTTTTTTTAATTATTAATTTAAAAAATAAAATATGATTTAACAAAACATGGTCGTGGACTCATGATGGCTATTTGAAACAAAATTATTTTTAATTTTTTTCACATGTTATTTTTTGTTATTTAAATAGTAAAAGGGTAAAATGGGAACCAGAAGTAATATTTGAAAGAAATCTTAGTTGCCATATTTTCAATCCACTATCCTTGGTGGTTATTTCTTTCATAAATATCATTTTCAACAAAATTCCCTTGACTTTACGTTAGCAGCAATGGCGGAGCCGGGATTTGTTCAAGGGTGGGCAAAGTGGCAAGTGACATCCAATCGACAATGTCAATGGACATTTTGAATTTGGAAAATTTATTTAACAAAAATAAAGTTTAAACTACTTACAAAAATAAATAAAAACTTTTGAAAATTAAAGCTGACAAACGTCTTTTTACCCCTTTAAAAGAGCGTTTTTCATTTGACGAGTAAAATTTCTGTTGCAATACAACACAAGCCACGTGGCAAACTCTTAGTGGACGATGACCATGTGGATGTTTGGCCAGTCACAAGGTGGACCTACACACCAAAAATAAACGTGATCAGTGGTTTCTAAGCGTTGGATTGAAGTTATTTTCATGGATTGATTTTAACCATAGGAATTTTAGCATTATTTAGCGTTATTTCATGGGTTGAATTTTTTTTCGTGGGCCTACCAATTTGCCACTGACGCGGGTAAATATCCCCCTATCCCTCTTTGATCTTGGTTGACAATTTTTTTTCTCATCGGAAAATGAGAGAAGTGGACTATATGCGTGAGATTGCACACTAACCGTATCAATTGGATGAGAAAATCGGATAGTCGTACTCAGATATTTAACTGCAATGTCATTAGGGCACAACATTCTTTTCCATTAGAACATTTTTGCTTGCTATACTAACATGACCCTAAATGGGGAAAAGGTAGCCAAGGATGTCATTATAAACTTTATACCCTCTCAATATAGGGTTTTCTTGCCATGTCAATTGCTGAGGTGGCAAATTCGAACTATCCATATGATAGACGAACCATCTGGATTGGACACGTGGATAACGCCCTTAAGGGCTGTCAACAGATATCTATCAAACCGAATATAGGTATATCCCAATTGGAATTCTAAAAAATAATAATAACGGCTATCCGAATTTGAATCCGAAATCCAATGGATATTCTAACCACCATTCGAATTCGAATTTGATTTGCTTATCGGATGTTCGAAAAAATCCAATTCGTCTAAAAAACCCCCAATTCATCTTCCATTGAAACCCTAATTTCAGACGTGAGACCAAAAATCCCCAATTCATTCCACAGGAACAAAAGTAAAAAAAAAAAAAAAAAACTTCCAAAAACCCTCAATCATCTTCCCTAGTTTCAAAATCTGAGACCAAAATTTCAGATCTGAGAACCCCCAAACATCTTCCATAGAAATCCTAGAAGAAGAACCCATGCCCAACTAGTGTCCCCGAAAGAAGCCTTATCATCACCACACCCAGCATCAAATCCAAGAAATGGGAGCAAAAGCTCTCAGACGATCTGAAAACAAAGAATGAGAAATAGAGGTGACATGACGAAGAAGATTTCGTCGAAGAGTGATTAGGGTTTTCTGCTTTTGTGAAATAAAAAAGAGATAGAGTAAAAAGTCCATAGTAAATGGTGTTTTGGTAAATCAGATTAGACATTATTGAGGTGGATAGTGATATATACGAATCTATATCCAATAACTATTGGAATACCAAAAAATATCCGAATCTGGTATATGAAATTTTTGAATGTATCCGACTGTTAGAATATAGATTCGAATTTTCGACTATCCATTAACAGCCTTAAGCGCCCTAGTTCATGCCAGACCGAAATAGTTGTGTTTCGACAACAAACTTTTTGTCCACTTTCTTCTGAAAATACCCCTACTTTTTTTTGTTCTCTTTAAATTATTTACCTGGCAAAGGTGTTTTGGACCTTTTCTATCAAAAAGTATATATCACTTGCAGCTCATTAAATGCTCATCTCCCATCAAAAAAATAAAAAATTCTTATTCTTAAAATAGCTATGAAATTCCCAATTATTGTTTCTTTCAATTTATTTTACTTTTTAGGGCTTGTTTTGTCATTACACAAAATTAACATTTTAACTTACCTGTAAAGCATTTGACATGCAACGTGGCATGTTAAGTCCTGTCACTAAAAAATATTTGACGGTGGCATTCATCATCAATGTTGATAATGCCATATGAATGTTTGGCCTATCCCTAGATAGACTTACATGACAAAAATTAGCCTGATTAGTGATTTCTAACCTTTGAATTTGAGTACCCCAAATAATGCTAGAAATCCACGGTGAAAACAAGCTTGATAAAGACGCTAATCCAATGGATATAAATTACTCGTCAGGATGAATTTTGGTATGTAGGTCCAACTATGGATGGGCAAATTATCTATACTGTCAGTGGTTTCTAAGTGTATGCCACGTGGCTCATAATATCATCATTAGTGTCAAAACCCAATGTTTGCAACAAAAAAATTTTAATTAAATATCCAACGCACATGGACCATTATTAAAGTAATGATCACATGGTCCCATGGACTTGCATCGTCGTGTTGCTTTTCATTAGCTAAATAATGCTCAATCAACAAACCATGGATACTCGACACCAACCGATGTTTGATCTGACAGCTGCAACAAGGACCCTGCTATACAGTTCTGCAGCACCGTTTGATGAATATTGGTGGGTCCACTGCATTAAACTCGTAAATCTAAAAACTAGATTAGTGGAAGCAATCAATGCTTCGTACAAACTAGCTGGCCTCGAGAAGAGTAAAGATAAATGACTCGGACCAGAACAAGATCGTACCTCTTAATTTAACTTTCGCCACCAACTTCTCTACAACGGAGACTTTTGAGCTCGATCACCCATTTGAAATCTTGCTTCCTTTATCCATGTGCGACAACGAGAAAATATCATTTTTCGGTGCGTAAGCTGGGGTTGGTTGGACCCCAACGAGGAATTACGAGGACCAAAAGAAACCACCCAAAGTATCTTTACAAATATTTAGTCTTTTTTGTAGTTTGCAGACAGACGTTTGCAAACGTTTGATTATCAAATATTTGCAATGACAAATGTTTGTTGAGAAATTAGGGAAGAGAGAGCTATTGGGTGAGACGAGGGGGAGGAAAGGGCCGTTAACCTAATGTTTGCAGCCGTTTTGGCTACAAAGATTAAGCAATTTTTCGGCAAAAAAATAAAATAAATTTTGGGCCCGACACAAATATTGGCTGGATGATGCGCTCTACCAAGCTCGCGCAAATACTGCAAACATTTGCAAGCTATCAAAGAGGACTATATATGTAAATTAAAAATAAAATTTGCTTCCCCAATGTATGTTTACTATCCAAATTCATAAACAAAAAGAGAAGATCATGAATGGGAAAAGAACACAAGCTCTAGCATTCAATGGCTACTCAATACTGATGAGAAATTGGGCGTCTTCTAAATACGGATCTGACAGTCACGACTCTCTGGTCGTAGTGATTACTACAAGCCCAGAAAAGTATGATCACTGCATCAAAAGAAAACCAAAAACAGGCCCCTTTCTCATCTCCCTCCTACACATAAACCAAAAGACCACCTATTTTATTAAGAGGTATTTCTGATATTTACAATCAAGTTCCTGAACTATCAGAGAAATTACAAAACACCCCTGACCTCATACAAAACACCACTATAAGAAAATTTACTACTTTGTTGTCCATCATTTGTCAATTCCTTATTTTGAATTAGCTCAACTCAAATTCTCACTTCCAACCCTATTTTTCAAATTTAAATATATCTTCACTTGCAGAGCTAATAATGTTAATGATTTTGAGTTCTGATTTAGATCATGAGTACTTAGGCTGCCTACTTTCTTCCTAATGGTAAGATCATTACATCCATCATTAAAGTTAACTCCAGAAAGATTCGAAGCTCTAGAGTTGCAGAGACACTGGATTTTTATTGAGAACCACAGTTCAAACCCAACAAAAATTAATTATATATATATATATATAGAGAGAGAGAGAGAGAGGTATTTGCTATCGATGAAGGAAACGTCGAAAAACTTTTTGCTTCCCTGATATGTTTCATGGCAACATAACGCATAAAAAAAACATATTTTTCCATCAATAAAATTTATTATCACCATTTTACAGCAAACCAGAACGGCCTTAGGGAAAGTGTTAATAGGAGTAACTAGGTTTCTGACTAAATGTGCATCATAAATAATATGATTATTTAAAGATGTTAAGTTTTGACCTAGTTTTACTTTAGTACAGGCTGTGTAGATAACTAATCTATAGAAGCTCATTCCCCAAGTTTGCAAGAAAGGGTCTAATTGTATGAAAAGATGTAACTTCATAACATCAAACTCCTGCTCCAGAATCAGATACTTAACTATGAAACGAAATCTTCGAACTTTTATAGGGGGCTTTTAAATCATCAGATCTACCAAATTTGGTCATCCCATTTAATTCCAAGTTTCTTGTGAGGAATTTCAGCAGGAGAAAATATCACAATTAAATTATAAAAATCCATGCACAATCACATAAATTCTCCAATTGCCTGATATAGATTTTTCGCCAGAAGTACATGTTAGTTAATTAGGGTTTCATGGAGAATGAGAGATGGAAGAATTTGGGAGAAAGAGGGAATCGCACGAAGCAACATTTCCTTTTCTCCATACATCCCCTAATATATATATATATATATATAACATAAAACAATAAGAAAATTACCAAAATACCCCAAACGTACGGACGTCGTACGGCAGGGGCCCAGGCCCCCGAACCCCCAATGGCCTACGGCCTTCGACCCCTAATGTCCTTAGGCTTATACATTTATTACAATAAAAATAATAACTAACAGTACATAAAAACAGTGAGGCTTATTTCACGCACATAAACAATAATTCAACCTGTTCCATAATCTAGATTGTTAGAAAGGGTTTGTAGTAATCAGCTGAGGATACTAAGCATTTGGAGCAATAAATATGAGTCTCTCTGCAAGTAACAAAATATTGCAAATAACAAAAAGAGAAATACAGCTTATCAAAGAAGTAAATAAGATGAGGTATACTCATTATCAGGACGTGGAGAAGCTGCTCTCCTTGCTGGTGCTGTACATTTGATATAGGGGTATGGGACCATAATTCGGAAAGTCTAGGCTACAGCCAAGGAGATCTTTTAGGTCGAAATTTTCATCTGTCGAAAAGAATGCGATAGATTGGATGATTAGAATCATTCAACTGGGTGGATTTTTAGTCTAAGAGATCTCCTAGGTGGGAAGCAGAGGATGATGGTTCTGAAACCCCTGCATGTGTGCCACCGTTATGTATATAACATAGGGAAGGTGCCTTCTTCTGATCTTCTCATCCTGGCTTAAGTATTCATTGCAGTGTTACACATAGATAGAGACATGCATATGTACATGTGTATTTACAAGCGTAAAGAAGGGACAAATGAAGCAGTACACTTTCATAATCTCATGTCTATAGGGATTGCAGAAGAAAAGTTTCAAACTCAATCAGAGAGACAAATCCATGGGAGTGTCATCGAAAATCATTGAGACAGTTAGAGAGGACAACCTTGGTTAGAACAGCTATCACAGACTTCTCTCTTTAGTTACATATCCTTAACAGCTTCTACCATCAACTCATAGAGAGCGAATCCACCCTGATGGCAGCCAGGCATTTTAGTTGTCATGTTCTCTAATTCACTCTGAAATTTGGGGAGACTTGTCAGTAAAGACAGATATGTAAATACACAAAAAATGAATATTAACTAAATCTGTAAAAGTAAAATAAGTAATAAATAGTTCACAAAAGAAACTTCAGCTTTATACTATTCAGAAAATTCTATAAGCACTAACCCTAGAAACAGTATAAAGCTGTGTGGACTCATAGCCATCTTGTGCACTGGAGTATAGTTGTTGGATTTCCTTTGAATCAAGACTACATTTGAGAAAGAAAAAGGCAGTTGGTCTAACATTCAACTCCCTCTGGGATATACCAATAAAGACAGGATGGCTCTGCAAGGAAAGTCAATAAATCAACATCAGAAGTGGGATACAACAGATTAACATTTTCCTGAATTACTAGAATGGAACTCCAAATCAAAAAGAACATAACACCAAGTATCAGGTCTCTATTCTTCTCTCTTCCTTAAGGATTTGATATATCATGTGTCATTCATAACTTCCAATACATAATAAACCAATAGGTTATATCTATTCAGAAGATAACAAATAATTTTTTTTCCTCAACTGTGGAATTCCACTATCATATCTTATTCTTCTTCTTCCTTTTTTTGATCGGTTAATTTCGCTATCATCATATGATATAGAATGTGTTACCATATACGTATTTTTATACGTATATCTACGTATTTCATGTATTATGGATAGTTCTGTAAATACCCCCTTGAGGGGTATACTTGTCTTTTGTAATTTTCCTTTTTACATAAATAAGATTTATGGAGTCACTGTGACCTAATCACATGACATCCCTTCTTCTCTCTTCACTTTCTCTTCTCTCTTCTCTATTTCCTTGACTTTGAAACCCTAAAGCTAACCCTAATTCTTCAATTCAACTGAATGTGAAAGGAAAGCTAACTTGATATAATAGTATCCAACCAAAATTACCATATCGCAGACAGCATAGAAGAGTTTTCTGGTAGTAAGAGCAATCCCTATAAATAAGGGAAAGTCCATTTAGATTGTTTGGACACATATGACGAAGACTAACAACGACACCAGTGAGAAGGAGTGTTTTGGTACAAGTTAAAGGCCATAAAAGGGAGCAAGGAAGGCCTAAAATGACATGGAGTGAGGTAGTAGGGAAAGATTTGAAGACATGCCCCGACAGAGGATAGAGCTTTAGAGAGTTGAACGGCATAATGTAGTAGAATTTTCTGGCAGTAGGAGCAATCCCTATAAATAAGGGAAAGTCCATTGAGATGGTTTGGACACGTACACCGAAGACTAACAATGGCATCAGTGAGAAGGAGTGCTTTGGTACAAGTTGGTCATAAAAGGGAGTGAGGAAGCCCTAAAATAATATGGAGTGAGGTAGTAAGTTAAGATTTGAAGACAAGCCTTCATAGAAGATAGAGCTTTAAAGAGTCGAACGAGGAAATAGGATTCATGTCGCTAATCCCAGATAGTTGGGATAAGGTGTGTGATGATGATGAGGAGCAATCCATAAGGGAGGAAAAACTTGGGTGCCCATGTGATCTATAAGGATAATTTACAAATGCTGATTTGTACATAAAGCACAAATGCAAGGTGGTGGACACACTATTTGATGGGGTACCACGTGAGAGATATCAAAGCCACTATCATTTACATTATTTTGAATGTTCAGAAATCTATGGCAAATAAGTCCTAGAAAAGGTCTACAAGCCGGTTTATCATCATCCCATATATCAATTATTGGCAGAGGATATCTCCTAGGTGGGACCCCATTGAAAGGAGGACGTCAGCACCCTAAGTTTTTGCCATGTATACCAGTATGCCTGTATGCTATGCATTTCAAAATTGTTGAAGATTGAATAAAATAGGTTATCTGTTTTTGTAAATACACAAGAAGGATTCATTCCTTGAATTTTCTGCCCATCACATTCTAACCAAGAAAGCAAATAATAATTATCATCCACAATTTTAACCAAATTCAATGCAACCAAGAATATTGAACAATATGAAGGCTGCATCGAAATCAGCATGGAAAAATAATAAAAAAAACACGTGACCAGCAGACAGAAGTGATGGCAAGAGAGGACTGGAGTTGCACCCTGCAACACAAAGGCAGAATACCACAAACGAGGGTGCATTCTTGATTGAGAGGAAGGTGGGTAAACAAAACTGGACTCTTCTGCAGTACAGCAACAGGTTGCTGAAAACACAACAAGGCTTCTGCTTCGAGACAAACTCGATGTCAACAATGTAAGACTAAACATAGGAACTACCAACACAGAGTGGACTTAATCTTGGGTTGTATCACCAAAAGCGTATTGTGCACTTTTTGCCAAGTCGCTAATTTTGTTTCTGGGATTTTGGCAAGGGAAGTTCTTGATTTATTTAATTCTATTCTCAAATTTCTTTAATGGGAAATCTCGAGAAGAAAAATGAGAAAATATATATATATTTATAATATATGTGGGTATATATTAATTTTCCACAAGAATAAAAGGTTCTATAGCAAACTTGTGTGTTGCAGAACTGATATATATGTTAGAGGACAACGAGTACATCTATTATAGCTTCCATCCATAGTCGATCCATATTGCTATGAATGTTTAGATTATGATCATTAACTCATTATACATCCAATCATGTGTGGTGCATACTGCATACTAATGTACAAGTCAAGTTATAATGGAGTGGAATAATACTGTTTGTCCAATGTCATGCCCATATGGTTATGTTGTTTCTCTTAATAAAGTCACTAAACAGCTCAGCAGCAAGTGTGTAGTAGATTGGGCCAACTTAATAAAGCAAAGATAGAAGCCATCATGCTAGAAACATGATCAGCATATAATGTGCCATTATTTTTGCTCATACTATAGACTCGCAAAACAAAATTGCATGCTCAGTAATAGTAAGAAGAAATGAATGCATGTGGTGCATGTTGTAACATAACAACACAGCGAAATACAGTTGAATCCATGCAGAAAAAAAGTGGCACTGAAGCAGCATTAGCAAGAAAGTAAAAGAACACAAGGCTGTTCCCAAATTCAACCGAGTCATGTAACTTAACGAGAGAAGACGCAGTTACTCCAATTTCTTCAACCACTTCACGAACAATGCTGTCAAACATCTCCTGAGAAACTTTTGTGTTTATATACCCATAATTTGTCAAGTCTTGGTCATATTGATGGGCTAATATTCTAATTTCTTGGGGCTGCAAACCATCAGAAAAATAGATTCCAACAATTAAAATACATAACTCAACCTTAAATAGGCATTATTTGTCACAAAAGAACAGAAACAGAGCTAAAGGAGCTTATAAACAATTGAAATACACATCGTCACAACTTTCAACATTTAATCTACATAAGCATTAGAACAACTGCTTCTAAATGACAGGAAGCATAACCTAAACAAGCACAAAATGTACCCCAAAGCCTCAAGGCCCCATGGCAGCCATGAACGGCAACCATAGTCGCCTAGGCCACCTGTTCCCCCAAACGGACCAGCAGAAAATTGTAAATACCCAAATATAATTGGTAAAGGGCAAACCACCCTCTAAAAAAATAGGATATTAAAGCGTTCCCCTAAAATATTTAGGAACATAGCTTGAATGATTTCAAACATGTTGACACCCTTGATACTCATTAAAGATAATACAATGTAAAATAAGGAGCACACTATTCTGTTTCAAGACAACAATACTGGCATTGAAATTGTGAGTTATTTGGTAATATTTTTCAAATTTCACATGAGATACCTCTGGATGGCCTCCTGGGAAAACAAAGTGTCCAGGAAACTCCCCCACATTATTGCTTCTTTTCAACATGACAATCTTTTTATCAGCTGTCTGTACAACTGCACCGTTACCCAATGGACTTGAGGTGTGTTGACACCGTATGGAGTCATCTATAAAACAGTATTTCTAACGTAATTAGACAGTATAGATTATTCTAAGAATGAATATCATATGCTCACTTCAAAAGATCAGGGTAATCCTTAAAGAGTACATCAAAGTAAATATGATGAAATTGCCACAACTATTTTTGACAGGTTAAAAATTAAATGGTTTGATTCATTAATCAAACAGAAATTATGGAAACTAAAATTCCAATGATAAGATGGATAAGGAGATATACAAAAAAAATTACTATATGCAAGCTATCGGCTATCACAATATATCATAACCTGATACAAGAATAAGATAATTTATCTAATAATTTTCAAGTATTAACAGGTATCCAATTGTTGATATGATTTTCTCAAGCAAGATTTTTTATGAATTCAGGCAACAAATACATGTCTATCCTGTGTATGGAGCCACCTAGCGACTATTTTTCCAAAATTGCAAATCTTAAAACGCTGAAGAGATGATAAAAGTTAAGATATTGGGTGATCATATTACTAGGAAACTAATATTATGGGCATACCACATAGTAAAAGCATATAAAACCAAGGAGCATCTGATAAACTCTGTGATCTAATTGCCACTTAAATCCTTGATAGGAGAAAAAAATATAGCGATCAAATCAGCTTCACAAGCTTGAAAAGACAAGATCAGAGAACCTAATTCAGCACTGTGTTTGCACACCTACAGGTTCCTACAGATAGAACTTTGCATAAACAAAACTTATAAAACAGAGAAAGGATTGGGCAGGTTTCTGTATCAAGGAATCATAATCATATAAGACTACCATAATAGACACTGTGTACCTTCAATATTAAGCCAGGATTGAAGCAAAAAAGAACTATTGTATGGTATTCCTGTAATGTGCATCCAAGACTAATACTTCATACTTAAACATCATTTGCTTGTAACCATTTAAGAGAAAATGATTAAAAAACTGCTGCTACTAAAGGCTCACCAGTAATGTAATAGTAAGTCTGAAATCAAAAGGGACAAATATTGGAAAATTACTGATAAAATTCACATTTTGTGCAATCTAAACAATAATTGCATGTAAAATTACCATCTGAAGGAACAAGAAATTTCTCCCAGAAAGGGCTTAAGTTTGTGCCCACAAAAGTCCTGAATGACAAGTAGATTTCAGAGAGAATTATTACATGGGTATAAGTGCAATAAATAAATAAATAAAAAATTCCAAACACTTAAGTTAAACCATGCCATGGTAACATTGATAGACACGGTCCTAATTAAACAAATTTTGGCTAACCAATGCCTTTTTATTCCATATGAACAGAAAAATAAAAAATAAAGGAAAAACATATAAGGATATTTACATATATGGTATTATAACAACCTTCAAATTGTAGGTCTGCAACTAGAGTCTATTATATAACCTCCTTGACTCGCCCAGCAATCCGGTGAGGGATCTATGACGTTGGAAGTAGCCTTAGCATATTTTACTGACCTAAGTGCAGTTGGGGTACTCAAGGCTTTAGGGCTGCAACTCGGGCCGGTTGGGTCGGGTTAGGAGTCAACCCGACCTTCATACCCTCTAGCCCGAGCCCAAGCCCAACCCGAGATCAGGCCTAACTTGCTCAGCCCAAGCCCAACCCGATCAGCTTCATCGGGTTGTACTATTTTTTATTAAAAATCCAAACCCTAATGCCATTTGACGAGACCCCCTTTTTCCCATCATCATATTTTTGCTGGATGGTGATTGGGGACATCTCACTTTGTTCTCCCACTCAGTACATCGAATCTATCCATCGTTTTATCTCCCTATCATAGCAGGCCATCCCATTGCAGATGTTTCTTTTAAGGAGCCATAGGTGCACATTAGAAGGAAAAGAAAGAGATGGCTGTTTGGATCGCCATTTGACGGCATCAGAGACTAACTCAAATGCTTCGATTTGGGGATAGGTTCGAGACAGTTAATGCAATAGCAATGGCGGCAGCAGCGGTGGTGGATTCAAAGGCAACAGTGGCGGATTGAACGACAACAATAGCAGTGGACTTGTTAGGCACAATGATGATGGTGTTAACGTCTTTTTCCCCTTCTCATTCTCTCTGTCCAAGAGAGAAGGGAGAGAGAGAGAGTGAGAGAAAGGGTTTGTTAAAAGATAAGGGAGCTTATAAACTAGAAGTTTGATCGGGCTCGGGTTGGTTCGGGTTGCATGAGACGCCAGCCCGAGCCCAACCTGAGTTTCAGTCGGGCTTTAACATTTAAGCCCAAACCCGAGCCCAAGTCTTATAAACCCAATCCCAGCCCGACCCGAAGTCGGGTTAAGCCCGCCCAAGTGGCAGCCCTACAAGGCTTTCAATTTGATCCAACAGAGGTGGCTCTACAACCCACAAAAGGGCCTCTAGTAACAGCCCAAGATTAACTTCATTTTCAAGTTACATCTCCCAAACAATCTAAGAAATAGGAAATGATATTCACTGGTAGAGGGACTCTTTATAGATAATATTTACTTTGAAGCTAAGGATATGTAGTTGAAAATAAATCATCATCATCGTTATAAGCCTTTTCTCAATGGTATGGGGTCGGCTGCACGAATCATGTTCCTCTATTCAATCCTATCCAAAGTCATCCCTTATGTTAAGGCAAGTTTCTAAAAATATTATCTTAGAACCTCACTTCACGTCCGTTTTGGCATTCCCCTCACTCTTTTAGGCCCTTCGACTTGCACACTCCTCCTCATTGGTGTTGTCATTGGTCTTCGTTGTATATGATCAAACCATCTCAATTGATTTCTCCTCATTTTGTCACTTATTGGGGCTACTCCTATATTTTCAAGAATGTGTTCATTTCTAATTTCGTCTTTCCTTGTCTTACCACACATCCATCTCTACGTCATCATCTCAACCATACTCATTTTATGAACATGTTTCTTAATTGCCCAACATTCTGTTCCATAAAGCATCTCCAATCTTATTGCGGTATTATAGAATTTTCCTTTTAATCTGATTGGCACACATCAGTCACATAGCACTCCAAAAGCACACTTTCAATTTAGCCACCCCCTTATATTTCTATGGACAACATCCTTCTCAATCTCTCATTCCTTATGAAAATAGAACCAAAGCAATGAAATTGGCCACTTCAAGGTATCTCCTGGTTGTCAATTTTAATTGGCGGATCATCTCTGTGTACATCCTTACTAAAATTGTATTCCATATATTTTGTCTTGGTTCGACTTATTATAAAACCTTTAGATTCCAAATTATTCCTCCACAGTTCTAGTTTTGCATTTACCTTATCCCTAATCTTGTCAACTATGTCAGCTGAAAATAAATATACCAGGGGACCTCATCTTGGATATGAGCAGTTACTTTATTTATAACTAATGCAAATAGGTATGGAGTTATAGTTAATCCTTGGCGTAATTCCATTGTGATTGAAAACTCACTTGTCTCGCCACCAATTGTTCTAATACTAGTTATTGATCCCTCATACATATCTTTATTGATGTCCATAATCCATTTGGAGCTCCCTTCTTACCCAATGCCCACCAAATTAATTTCTAAGGACTATCATATGCCTTCTCTAAGTAAATAAAGACCATGTGAAAATTCTACCTCTCTTCTCTGAACTCTTCCTTAATCGTCAACTTTCTTGACATAAATCAAAATTTGTTTTCAAATATCCTTGCCTTTTGCCTAAATCTTTACTCCATCACTCTTTTCCATAGTTTTATAATTTATAGTGTGGCTCATAAGGGTGCAGCTCTATACGTCTACTTCGTTTTTGTATATAAGCACTACAGTCAGTACTTCTCCATTCATCTAGCATTTTTCTTTTCTTCAAGATATTGTTAAATAACTTAGTAAGTCAAGACAATCCAATTTCTCCCATGCATTTCTACACCTCTATTGGGATACTATCTAGTCCTAAGGCCCTATCTGCATTCATCTTAGTTAAAGCTACTTTCACTTTTGATACCCTAATTCTATGAAAGTATATATGTTCTATATTCTCCCTAGTATTTTCATCTAATCCTGTGTCCATTATGTTATCCTCTTTTAATATATTATGAAAATAAGTCTTCCACCGTTGCTTAATTTCTTCATCTTCACTAAGACTCTCTGGTCGTCCTCTTAATACATCTAACGTGATCTTTTGACCTAAGTTTCAATCCAGGTCGAAATCGAAATCTCTGGAGAAATTTTTCAAAAGTTCAATGAAATCATGGAAAAACTATAAATGATAAAATTAATATCCTTTGTTCATAGAAACAAATTCTTATCTCTTTCTTTCTCTATAATTTTTCATAAGATGAGGGAATCATAATTTTTGCTATTAATAATGGAAAGAATGCCTTAATAGAGAAGTTCTCTTTTGATATTGAACTATTAAAGAGATGACTGAAATTTTAGGGATTTCGATTTCAGTCTAACCCGAAATTTCTCGCCTTTCGTCGAAATTTAAAACCTCGTATGATCCCCTTTTTCTAATGGCCTTTTGAACTTCATCATTCCACCATCAAGTTTCCTTGTATGTATGACTTTTTCCTTTAGATTATTCAAGTTTCCTTGTATTTGTTCCGATTGTTTTCTGAGTGCTTTTTTTATGGATTCAGAGTTTTTCTACATTTTGGGGGTAATGTGCCTCATGTTAGTATTCTAGAGGAGTCAAAACCATGTGGAATTGAAGCATTTAATGCTCTGTTAGCAAACTGCAGATGACTTACAACAATTACTAAGCTTAATATGCTACAGCAAAGCAATTGACAAAGTTATACTTTTAAGTTCTCCCAGATTAAGTCCTCAAATTTACAATATTCAACATCTGGCCTAGCATAATCAAAAATCATTTTTTTTTTAAGTGTGAGAGAGAGACCTGTAATCTGTTAAACCAAGGTGAAGACATACATGAGATTCTCTGTTCGAACCACCTACATTGCGCAAAATGTGGCCCCCATACTGTAGAATGCATAGATCAATAAAATAAGAGTTATTCATTCCAACAAAAAGGGGACATGCATACGAAAAATGTTTAATTCTAGACACAATTGAAGACATGTTGAGCAAAAAGAAACAAAAAAAAAAAGACAAAAGAAAAGAACGGATCTTGATTCTGCAATAACAAGGCTTCCCTAAACTGTTTAACATTTTTAGATTTCGGGCCAACATTTCAATCACACGGAAAATAAATAGATAAACTGATTTGCTGCTTTAAATAATGCATTGGTGAAGTCTCATCAGTGTTCCAATTACTCGGTAAACAAAAGCAATCAAACCAACCAAATCATCAGAGGCAGTAAAACATTTTAAAATAATCGATCAATCAATCAATCGAAACAAATTTGCAGGCAAAGATGAACCGCATACCCTAAACTTTGTGCCATTGAATAGCGATGGATTTTCTTGAATCCGTCGATCCCAAATCTGTTAAAAAAAGTAATAAATACAGTGAGATGAGATCTGATAAAAATTCAAGAAACGGTAGCCGAAGAAAATCATAAAAGAAATAAATATTCAGAAACAAAGCAAAAGCTTATGTATGAACTCTCTCTCTCTCTCTGACCTCAGATATGGAGTTTTCCAAGTTAATGTCGGGATGTGGAGTCCTGTCGTAAGACGCATGGAAATCCACAGAAACCTTCATTTTAATGAACACACAAGAATTACTCAATAGAAGGAAGATAGAGAAAAGGATAGAAAAGTGAAGCTGCTAACCTGCGCCGGGGAGAGACCGGACGGGCACGTTAGCAGAAGTTTGTAGGAAGGAAGAGGAGGAGGATCGACGGCCTCAGAGCTCGCAACAAGTTCCGACGTCTCCATTAGTCAAAAATGGACGCGCCGTTGGTAATCTGTTTGATCACTGAGTTTTCGAGTAATACTGTAATGAGTGTAATCTATAATAGCGTTTGACAAGAATTACGGAACAGTGGGATCGCGGTTGGGAAGGGCAAAAATCTAGGCTCAGGCTCCAGTTACCGCCCTAAAATGACAGGCTCTGGTTACAGGACACAATATGAGCCACATGAAACACTCTTAGAGGACTCTGACCGTATTGATGTTTGGCCAATCCCTAAGTGGTCCTACGAACCAGAAATCAGCCTGATTAGTGATTTTTATATGCATTGGATTTGACTTATTTTCATTGGTTGATCTCCACTGTGGGAATTTGAGCAGTATTTGAGGTACAAATATCCAACGTCTAGAAATTACCAATCGGGCTTATTTTTGGTTTATAGGTCCACCTAGGGATTTTCCAAACATCCATACGGTCATAGGCCTCTAAGAGTGTGCCACGTTGCTCATATTGTGTCCTGTAACAGAGCCTGTCATTTTAGGGCGGTAACTGGAGCCCGACCCAAAAATTTAATGTTCGCATTGCGACTGCAAAAGTTGAAGTCGCAATATCCAAGACCACATGTAAATGTGGGACCTACATATTTACAAAGAAAATTGTCCTAAAGTGTGTAGACCCCACCTCTACTTTCTTTAATACTGCAACCTCAAAAAATTTCTCAAAAAATGAACTCTTGCTCTCTTCTAGGTCACACAGCTCTTTTACGAGTAAAACGTGTGTCACAAGATGTTGTGACGGAAGCCGGTCACAGATGTTTGGCCCGTCAATTGGTCAATCTTTACAGCAAAAGTTAGCATATTTGAGATTTCTAACCGTTCGATTTGAGTACTCAAAAAGAGCTTGAATCCAACTACCAGAAGTCACCTCAAAATGACATTGGAATCAAACAGCTAAAAATCAACAATCAAGCTGATTTTTTTTTTGGTACATGAAATCCAGCTAAAGGTGGGCCAAACATTCATGAGTCGAAGGACCTGAAAGAGTTGCCACGTGGCATTTTCAGGCCGGAGATTTCCTTTGATCTCCTAGTGAGAGAGCAATTTTTTGGGGGCGGTTGAGTGGGACCTAAAGACTAGATTGTTCCAACAAGGCATCAGTGCCACGCGTACGTTAACAAAACAGTGACAACATAATCTATTTATTTGCAGATGGGTTTTCTCGAGCTACACCCATAACTCTTCTTATAGGAGTGGTGGTGGCTTTTTTCTTTAAGAAGAGGGGTTTCCGACATTGGTTCTGAAAAATGCGTTCATTTCTGAAAAAGCGAGTCTACAGAGGACACAAGAATAATTAGAGAGGAATGTGTCCAGCTAATCGCCACTCTGGGCCTTCAGGAGCATGTCAATAATCCAAGAAAAGGCCTCCTCAGGACCCCAAGTCAGGGTACGGAGCACCAAAGGGGAGACGAACTAAATTTTTGCCACCATGGGGCAAGAGAAGAGAGCATGGAAGCAGTCTTCAGAAATGGCACCGCATCTTGGGCAGTCTAGAGGGATATTCCTGATTTTGGAATGGACCTTTTGTCGAGTAGGAAGGATGTCTTCGAGCATTTTCTACATAAAAAAACACACTGAAAAGGCATATGGATTTTCCAGAGGTTTGAAGGGTAAAATGAGGAATTCATAGGGGAAGCAAAAGATTGAAGGCAACGGTAGGCAGAGTTGGTGAAAATTTTGCCTTAGCCAACTGTCCTCAAAGGGGTGGGTGCTAAGGTTGATATGGAGGATTTTATCTGCCACTTCAGGGGAAAAATTATCTTCGATGAGCCTATAATTTCAGGTGCGATCCGGACGAATCAAATCTCGAATAAATTCCAGGTCACAATTAGGGGGACGAGAGGAGTGAAAAAGATGATCACGGCTGTTGGGGATCCAAGGATCAGTCCAACTTCTAGTATGGGAACCAGCGCCAATGAGTCTCGAATCAAATCCCGGATAAATTCCAGGTCACAATTAGGGGGACGAGAGGAGTTGGTAAGATGATCAGTGTTGTTGGGGATCCAAGGATCAATCCAAATTCTAGTATGGGAACAAGCGCCAATGAGTGAAATTTGGTTCCTGAATTTTTCTTTGGCTTTGAAAAGACTTCCCAAGTTTTAGGACAAAAATCAAAATGGAGTTTGGGAAATGCTTTGCTTTCAGACACTGGGCCTAGATGAATTTTTCCCCCAGTAATAAATCAATTTTTCAATAATTCGTGTATAAGGCTGACACAATACAGTCCTCGTAAAATATGTATTTTACCAAATCTTTGAATAATACGATATTATAATACGTTTCCTCAAAAATACGTCAAACGTGCATATCAAACATGGGTCGGGCTCCGTTGACAGATCTAAAATGACACGTAAAATGACAGAGACACAATATAAGCCAGGTGGCACTATTACAGGACTCTGACCGTATGGATGTTTGTCGTATCCCATGGTGGACCTACAGACCAAAAATCAGCCTGATTAGTGATTTATAAGTGTTGCATCTTTGTACCTCAAATACCGTTCAAATTTCCACAGTTGAGATCAGCCCATGAAAATAAGTCCAATCCAAAGCCTATAAATCACTAATTAGGCTTATTTTTGGTTTGTAGGTCCACCATGGGATAGGACAAACATCCATACGGTCAGAGTCCTGTAACAGTGTGCCACGTGGCTTATATTGTGTCCCTGTCATTTTATCTATCATTTTAGTTCTGTCAACGGAGCCCGACCCATTAAACATATATTAAAAGGGAAATTACCAACCATAGTCCCCACCAATTGATTGATTGACGACTTGTCAGCAAGGAGTAGAGTTCATTAGGCTGATGGATCTCCGGTCCATCGAGAGCTCATCTACAATTTATTTAGGGTGGCGTTATTTGCACACCTTTTTTTGAGTGACACCCGCATCTTATCTGTACATATCCAAAGTTGTGAGGAAAAAAAAAAAAACCGAACGAAGAGGAACTCACCACCACCATCATCTTCTTCTACACCATCACCACTCCCTCCCTCCCTCTCTCTCTTACCTGGTGGTGGGCGGCAGGCCTCCTCCTCTTCTTCTCCGGGCAACCTCATCTTCCTCTTCTTCTTCTTCCCCGGGTGGCTTCCTCTTCCTCCTCCTACTGTGTGTGTGTGTGTGTCTCTCTCTCTCTCTCTCCCTTCCTCCCTCCATCTCTCTCTCCATAAAAAAAAATAAAAAATTTCGCTACGTATCGATAATGCAGGGTGGACATGCTAGCGATATGGGCAAAGCCATGTCAACAGCGGGCTACCGATATGACCAATGCCATGTCCATCCTGCGTTATCAATACGGAGCGAATTTTTTTTTTTTACAAAGAAGGGGGAGAAAGAGATCTCTCCCTCCCTCGTCTTCATTCTCCTCTTCTTCTTCTTCTTCTTCTTCTTCTTCTTCTTCTCTCTCCCTCCTCGTCTTCCTTCTCCTGTTCTTCTTCTTCTTCTTCTCTCTCCCTCCCTCCCTCCCTCTCAGAGAAAAAGAGGAAGCCGCTTGGAGATGAAGAAGAGAAAGGGGAGGCCACTGGGAGAAGAGGAGGAACCTCCTCCTCTTCTTCTTCTCTATCGGTGGTAGAGTTTTTTTGTTTTTGTTTTTTTTTTTTTTTTGTTACTTATTTGCACACACCAAGAAGTGGGGGTCAATCAAAAAAAGGTGTGTGCAAATAACGCCACCCTTTATTTATCCTTGATCAAAGAACAGAATCGCCACCCTTTATTTATCCTTGATCAAAGAACAGAATCGAAACCTGGTTTCTGACAGATTTAGGCTTTTTTTGGGTTCTAGTTGCGAAACAAAATCACTCCTCAGATATAGCACCTCGGTAAGCACAGATTAACTCATATTAATCATATGATCTACTGACATTTTGGTAGACAGATTCATTCCCCTTCTTAGTTCCATCATGGGCATGTACCTGATCCCCAGATTCCATATATACACAGTAAAACCTTAAAACACAGACCGTTTCTTCTTTTAGAAGAAAAATGGAAAACCCATAAAAAATGCACCTGGGTCCGATGCCAGGCCCCGCATTAAATGGCATAAATCGGATTGACTTCCGAATCAGTTTCCGAGTGATGCCATGAGTTGGATCCGCTCCTCCTTGAATGCTTCCTCCTGATTGATCGGTTCCGCTTGGACTTCACCACGTAGTAAGTCATGGTGCCAAGAACTCCAGCCATTATCACTCCCCCCACTACTGTAACCAGGATTGCTGCCCACCGATAATGCCGGCCCACAACTATATAAGAGGACGCAATAAATGCCACTGATGTGCACACAGACGCCAACCACATCAACTTGTTGATCACCTCCACAACCTTTCTTTCTGATTTTGTCTCTCCTCTAACCAATGTAATCTGAACCACGACGACTGCCAAGGATGTGAAGAGTGCAATGGCGTTAAATATGAAGAAGATCTTGAAAGAAGGACTGGCTACCATCACTGCCATCCCCTCTTCATTGTCCCCGCCGGGTACGGTAAAGATAGCTGCAAATGCCACTGTGGCAAAGAGCACAGCCACCACAGTTACAGAGTTGGTGGCATTGTTGATCCCTTCCCTATGCAGCTTCCTTAGCTCCTTAGCTATCCCATTAACGTTCTTGTTGGTTTTCCTGGTCTGTTCGAGCTGGGTATGGACATCTTTCTTGATCTCTGTCACAGTCTTTCTCAGCTCATCCCTTGGCTGGTTCAACTCATTTGCCCTGACTGCACCATAGTGTGCCAAGCATTCCTTTATCTCCGACGATTCTTCGGAGTGAGGGAGTCCTTCAGCTATGTCAAGGGCTGTTTTGTGATCTCTGGTTAGTGCATTAACGTTGGTGTCAGGGAGGAACAACAGCACACTCACTATCTGCAAGAATGTGAGAAAGTGTCAATACTCAATTTCACATTTTAACACTAATTGGGTTGCCGGACTACTATTAAAAATCCTGAGTTCATAAATCCTAATTGGATTCCAGTTAGATGTGGAACAGAAAAATGAAAACCTGCAACATAATACCAATCAAAAAAAAAAAAAACCTGCAACATAATAGCAAGTAAAAATATTGAGCATGAATAAAACATGAAGCATTTGAGGTCTACCACACCTTCCTTCTTGACATGCCATTGTTGTCGATCAGGTGTTGCATATTATGCAGAACAGAATGAAATCACACTTGGGAAGAATGAAAAATTTAAAGATACACAAACAGAACAAATAATGGCCTTTTGTCTGGAAGGCCAAAAAAGTCTACCTCGTGAAGATTAGAGTCCTAACGGTAGAAGCTCCCACATCCATAAATGTTTCATCTTCATAGGGACAAATCTCATATCCCGGAGAAACAAGCGAAAATTGTTCAGATGATCTTGAGCAGAGATTGTATATATTGCATTCACACGTGCAACAACATTTCCAGGAAAAGGGTTGAAAAAACAAAAGCTCCATCTCAAATCTACTCTATACTAAAGCTAACGCATGAGGGCCTTTTTTCCCATACTCCTAAAATCCCTCCACGCACTAATCCTATCAATAAATAGCCGGAAAAATCTTTTCCTGCTCACCTAAAACCCCTCCACTTACTAATCTTAAATTCCTAACCATTCTCTCCTAATGCAAATCCTAAAGAGAGCTGTAGCCTCTCAATCATCTATACAAAATCTTACCCCGCATCAAATCCTAAACTTTCCCAATCTAGGACACCTTAAGAAACTTAAACCCTAACCCTAACATCCTTTTAACAAGGCAATAGCACTTTTTGTCCATGTCTTAAAATTTTATATTTCTCTCCATTCTATCTCCCTCACATACATGATTCTCTCACACTTCCTCTGTTTAATCCTAAAATCTTTCTAAAATTTCTAGGTTTCTAATTGATGAAAATACATTTCCTTTTCTCTCTCTCAACCAGAAGATTCTCTCACTCTCTCTCCGTTTACTCCTAAAATCTCTAGGTTTTCTAATTAGATTTATAATAGGTTTCCTTAATACTCTTCACCTTGCCTTAGAAGTCTTCTCTTATTACTACAACTCTCTTTTAATTTTCAATCTCTCCATCAGATATTTCCCTCTTCTTTCTCAGCCTTTCCAAGAATTCTGTTCGTGGTAGACAAGAACGAAAACTAGTAGAAATACTTCAAGTTCGATCCAGTCTATGCGGAGGCACCAGTTGAGGGGTTAAATGTGTGAAGTTTTTTTTTTGGGGAGATGAAGTGAAAGGGAACAGTTTTTGGGGAGAAGTGTTGATCATCTGTTATTTTTTTTTATCGATAAAGAGATATATATTAAAGGCAGGGCTGAAGGCCCCAAGGAAAAGCTATACAAACAGCAAGCAAAAGACGAAGGCAAAAACAACAGACCAACAACCCCACCCCCAAAACGACCCAAAAAAGGCCTACAACTAGGAAGTCAAACAATCCCACCGGAACACATAATCCTCAAATCTGTTATTCTGTTTTGGAGGTTCCGTTTTGTTAATTGGTTTTCCTCTATTGGATAATTCATGTGAAAACAGAGTAGTTTCAGTGGCGTCCTATGAACATCTTAGGTAAATGTATATTATTAACCTTAGACTATTCATTTTGGATGATCAGCTATTTTGGAATTGCTCTCAGTGGTGGGGCATGTCTTTTTCTGACTTGCTGCACATGCAGGAGTTGTTTGATAGGTAACATGAACACAACTTGCTACTCTCCTCCTTTGAACTGACATTAATTAATCTCAGTCCCGTACTTCAAAGGAACAACAAAAATTTCTTCAACTTTTTCTTACTAGAGTTAGATGGCACAGCTACTTTTGATGCTATTAAGTTAGTTAGACTTGAGCAACCCTGTATCTTTTGATTATGTCAAGAGAGAACATTTTAAAAAAACTTCAGTTCGACTTTTTCTCTTACTTGAGTTGGATGGCACAGCTAATTTTAATTGTGAATATTATGGGATTGCCTGTGTTGAGCACGGACATAAATCACTAATGCAATCCTATTTCAAAAGCAGCAAAATACTCCATGTGTCAATCAGATCACAAATTCCCAACAGGTACAAAATTAAAATTAATTGAAAAGGTGCAATAAGAAGTGTACAAAACAAACCCCATGCCGACCACATCCATGGAGCAAGTAGCTGGCTTTTTGACAAAGGGGTCTCAGTGTACAAAACAAGTGCCAGATGGGAAAAACAAAGAAAAGAATCAATCTCAGCTTAGGGGGAGGTAACCATGGTTCAAAGTATCGTTCCGTCTCAGAATGTCTAGGCTCTCGTTCCAGTAAGGTATCGGTATGATAAATATGGTATATATCATGTCATACCAGAAAATTAGTTTAATTACTTTTTTTTTTGATAAGTTAGTTTAACTAATTTAACATTGGCGATGACTTTAAAGTAGTATTATTTCATCAAACATCATCTTTTTAATGTAATTAAGCATTACAAATATTTAGTGTAATGTACCTTTATATTTTGCCTATCAAAATGTATTGTTATTTTTCCAATATATCATTCCGTTTCAGTTGAGATTAGACATTTAAGGTGTAGCTTACCCATTTCTTATAATATAATCTTAGTTGTTGATCACAAAAGACAACTAAATTTTAAAAAAGGCATATCTTAGTGTTCACCAGATTCTAGCAAAGACCACAATGTCTAGAACTTAGCTTGCAAGATAATCTTTCAACCAAATACAGACAGATGGCACTTGAAGGAAGATACATAGTTGTATACTAACGGATGGACCCTTTCCTGAATTCTGTAAACATGTTAAGTATGTCCTAATAGAAATTATATTTGTACCAGTTATCCACTAATGCTTATAATTCTATTTTACAGGCTTTCATTTATTTGTTGCTTGTTTTGTAAATGGGGAAAAATTTAAAGATTCAATTTTAAGCAGCCCAACATGAAAGTTATCCAACTAATCCTGTATAGATGAAATAAAGATCTTTTAAAGCTCCTTCAAGACAGAGTGGATGGAAGATACAAGATGAACCAACATGATTCTAAGCATATTCACCTGTGAAATTCAATAAGAAATTCAGACAAAGCTGAAAAATCAATAATTCATGAAAGCTGATCAAGTATCTAGAGATAGTTCAATGGTAGACCATGTGAAAATTAGGCTTATAAACATTCAAAGCAAGATACATGGAAATAAAAAAATGAAACTGCAGCACCACAAAGCAATACCTCTGCCCGCTTTTTCCTGGTGGCCACATGTAATGCTGTGTTGCCAAACTTGTCAGGGAGCATCACTATAGCTGCATCTGCCTCGAGAAGCAATTTCACCGCTTCACAGCTAACCCCTTTTACAGCCATATGCAATGCTGTCTGCCCTTTCTTGTCAGTCCTTCGTGCCAATTGAGGGTCTTTGTCAAGTAATGCTCTTACTATTTCTACGTGCCCTTGTCGGGCAGCTAAATGTAATGCATTTTTCCCATTGGATCTAGAAATCTCTAGCAAGCTAGAATCTTTTGATAGCAATTCATTAACTACTGCTGTATGACCTCTTGTAGCTGCAGATGTAAGAGGGGTTGCATTCGATTGTCCAAGTGTATTGCTTAGTCCCGAGTCATGGTCTAATAATACCTGGACAACAGCTGTACAATAATATTCAAGACAAGTGTACTCACTTGGTTATGTACAAAATATAATTAACTGGGGAAGAGCAAAGCAAGCAGCTGGAGAACAGATCTCAGCAAACGTACAATTAGTCAATGTAATTTTCACTTTTCAGCAATAAAACTTCTAGGGTAATTACATGGAAAAAAGTATTCATGAAAACTGAAATAGTAACTTGCTAGAACAGTAAGCACTTTCACTGGTCACTTTCTGTAGTGGTGTATATAGGATTCATGGTTAATCAGTTCAGTTAATAGCTTGCCTATCTTGCACAAGTACAGGTACAGGAGGTGCCTGACACCATTATGGAGTTCAGACTTGATTTTATAAGAGTTTCCTATATGGTAAGGAGCTCTAACGGGATATTTTATGTAGACATCATAAATCTAGTACCAAGAACGTAAAATACAAACAAAAAGTTATAGTTTCTATATTAAGATAGGTAAGAATTGAACTTATGTTATTGAATAGAAAATTCAAAGAAAATCAAAAAGTGCCTCCTTGAATCCATGGAGTCTCAGAACCTGACACATGACATGCACCCTCATTTAGAAGAATCTTTCTAACTAAGCTATTCACTAAAAAACGGAATGTTTTGTCTTATTTTTCTACATGTCACTTTCTGCAGTTAAAAATATAAAGTTTGCAGAAAAGGATAAGATTTGAGAATGATAATTACTATTTAACTGTGTAACAATGGAATGGACACGTGTGTCGGTGTTCAACACAGATAACTGATGTCTGACATGGCACCTTCGAGAAGCCCGAAAGGAGACACTGTACACATGTATTGTGGTATAATATTTGAGTTATATATATTTTTTTATCGGTAGTATATATAATACATCCATACACATCTATCAGAAGTTTCTTTTTCTTTTAATAAAAATAAGGAAACGAATATATAAAATATAAAAAAAATTATAGAGATATCCAACAAATTAATAAATATTAATAGATTTAAGAGTAATGACTATCATACAACTATTGTTGCGTCTGACATCTTAATAAAGTAGTGTATGAGAGGATGGAACACATCAACCCTCTTTAGTAGTTATCTTTTTAGACGTGATAATTAAAAATAAAAGATGACACTGCTGTACATGTCAAAATTTTGTTTCAAGAGGGTATTGACACTGGTATCAACATGGCCAAAATTGGAAAATGGTAGTGTCCTTATTACCTAGCTTTCTAGTTATTTGTTGTTGCAGGTGGATGCATACGGATACAAGACAATTTGATCACAGGCTGAGATAGTGGAAACATAAAAATAATGATCTCATAATTACAAGAGGAATGCAAAATAATAACAAAGCTAGGTCATCAATTACATAATTATCTGTTAATAGGCTGAGATAGTGGAAGAATGAATAATGATGACGAACACGAGGAATGCACAATAAATGCAAAGGTAGGTCATCAAAACATATCCATAGAGTGGTGCAGGACCATTTACATGGAAAATAAAGGCAAAACTGGAAAATAAAAATATTAATTTGTTTTAATAAATAACAATTCATTTGTTTTTTAATATGGTAATGCCGATTATATAAATTTTAATAATATGGAGTGGAGAACATTTCTATGCATTGTAAAAATATGGAAATCTGATACTCTTAAACATGTGTATTTAAGAGTAAAGCCTAACATGAATATCAAGCAGAAAACAGGAAAGGTAGCCGACTGCATGTTAAACCCCATGGAATAACAGCAGATTGCATCCCATTTTGTGCAAAAAACTCTTGACAGAGAGTAACAAAACAACCCAAGTATTCACCTGTGTTTTATGTGCATGGTGCTTGTATTAAGAGCCGGGACTGGGTTGAAAACTGAATTGTACTGCACTCTTTCTCTGCGTGGTTAATTCTTTCTGGATCATCTTCTCCCACAAATAATTTCCTTGCTGAAGTTAAAAAAGTAATTTAACGTTTTTCTTGTGATTCTTCATTTTCATTCTCGTTTGATAAATTTCTCCCAGTTTGGTCTTTCTGCACAACAATGCACCTCCACCCAAGTTGTAACGTTGCTGTGAAACCAAGCAAGAAGCCTTTTTAAAATGAAATCTAGAATTCTAAGGGATAGAAGCCACTGGCAATTGCTAAAGCATACACAGGCACCTTAGTACAGGAATTTTCTATCCAGGACCTGTTTCTGCGCCAATTCCCACTTCAAGACCTCCTTTCCCTCCACGTTGAACTACTGCTACCACAACTCTATCAAATCAACCTTTAAAGCCACCAATTTGTTATTTTCTGAAATGTTTTCTTGCCTTTATGGATTCTAGATACAGTTAAAATATAAGTTTGTATTAGTAAGTAAACAAATTAATTAGGTGTTTGTAAAATATAGTTACATACCTTTTAAATCATACTGTAATGTAATATAGTTCCCAGACACTCTTACTTCCTGACTGACTTCTTTTAAGATCCGCGATTTCCTGCCCTGGTTCCCACTTCATGCAAACTAATACCCAAACTAAGATCAGGTATTTCCTCCCAGCTCACTAACCTCTGTTGACAATTAACTCACTCAGTATTTATTTGAGGTATTGAGATTAGTCTCCTGCAATAACCATCTATAGCGTAGTTTATTGCCATTAAAATCATCAGTAAAACCCCAGTTTACCTGAAAGATTAAATTAATCATTAACTAATATATAAAAAAAAATGATAAGAGAAGATGTCCTCCAATCACCAGAACCTGTAGAGTAAGTGAAAATCTCTATACTATGCCCTCTACATTCGCTCTCTCAAGCTCACGTGGAGTGTTGGGCAACAGAAACCTAAGCATCAAGTATATATCTTCAATATCTAATGTCAGCCTTTCAAAGAACACGTGTATCATTAATGAATCTTAGAAACAGAAGGTAATCAAATAGCTCTAAATACTACTTCACAGTTATATTTCCAAAAAACAAAAGATGAATACGTTTATACTCTTGCATCCACAATCACCGCTAAACCCTAATTTTTCTCCCAATATCATTCTGAAAACTCACATTTCCTTATACTGACTAAGAACTAGAACAATCAAAATGCAAAATGAAAGACAGGAGATATAATTCACTTAAAAGGAGACAGATGTACGAATTAGATTGAAAATTATCACCTTGGTGCCCTTGACTCGCAGCTATATGCAACGCATCAAAGCCAGACTTATTCTTCCTTAAAATTCCCTCCTTAGTTGTATATTGCAACAGCTCCTTCACCACATCGAGATGCCCCTTATCGGCCGCAGTAAACAGCGCTGTCTCTCCCAATTCGTTCACGTCGTCCACCATCGCCGACCGAATCTCCGCCATCTCGGCTTCCAAATCAGCCCCGCTCAGCGTACTGACCATCTGTGCATCAATGGCATGAAGAATCTGCTTCACCGCCATAAGATCGCCTAGCTGGGCAGCCAAATGCAAGTTGGTGTCATTGTGCCGACCGGTCACCTGCTTCACGTACTTCTTCTTCCCGGCCTGATCGATCCTCTTACCGGAATTCGATAGAACGAGAGCCGGAGCTGACACTGTCGACGAAGGTGACGGCGTCGGAGACGGCTCCGCGAAAGGGTTCGCTTTCGGGGTCGGGGTTCGGGTCGGGCTCAGTCCCTTCTCCAAATCCATCTCGCCTCCTTCAGAATCCACCATGAATTACAGAGATGATCAGACACAAAAGAATCCAAATTTTCTCAGAAATTGATCAGATAGGTCTGATTTTAATCGACGTTCGAGATAATCAAAACATTCAAAAAACCGTAGAAATCTAACTAAGACGTACCTTCTTCGATTTCTAAACCCATACGTGCTCCAGCGATCAAACCCTAGAAATTCATACAAGTGGAAATGAGAGCTTGTGCGATTTAAAGTGAGAGGAGAAGGTGATAAGGATTAAGGACAGAGGGGAAGAAGGGAGGAAGGGACGAAGAGGGTTCGAGCAAGCAGAAAAGGTTGGATTTTTCTGTGAAACTTTTTGGGGGTTTTCAGAATATATTTTTTTCCGTCAAACGACAAGTAGCCCCCATGTCCCACCAGTTAGGTTTATCACTTTTTCTTTACTGTCATTGCCAGTGGGAAAAAAAAAGATTTCTGGAGCTACACTCCGTAACTCTTCTCAGCACTGAGGCGTGATTTATTTCCACGTGGACGAATGACCTAGAAAATTAAGGAGAAAAAAGGAAAAAGATGTAACAAGGTATGCCTGAAACTGTTCATTTGAGGAAGGGGCATTTTTGGTAGTCACCGCTGCCATCTGGGCCCACTGACCGCTTAGATGTTTATCCCACCCCTTGGTGGTTATACATACCAAAAATCACCTTGATTGGTAATCTATAACCATTAGATTTTAACACTTTTTAGAACCATTTAAGGCGTTCTTATAGCCGTTGAATACAACCATTTTTTGAGTACTAAAACCAACGGTTACAAATCATTAAACAAGCTGATTTTTTGTATGAATGTCTATTAAAGGGTGGGCTAAACATCCATGCGGTCAGTGGGCCCAGATGGCAGTGGTGACTAACAAAAATACCGCTTCCGCAAATGAAAAGATCTCAGGTATACCTTGTCAAATTTCTTGTCAAATTTGAGAGGGATTGTGACAGAAGTTTTACTCCCTGGTTAGTTGGGTAAGGGTGGTTAACAAAGGGTACTTGTCAAACAGTTTGGAAGGGGCCTGTCTGATTAGTGATTTCAAACCTTTAGATATTTGTACCTCAAATAATGGTGAGTAAAGCTCAAATTCCACGGTTGAAAAAGAACTCCAATCCAACCCTTAGAAATCACTTATCAGACTGATTTTTGGTTTGTAGGTCTACCTAGGATTGGTCCAAACATCCATACGGTCAGAAATCTCTAAGAATATAACACGTGGCTCGTATTATGGTCTGTAAATTATAATTGAGACGCCCTAATTAACCCCCTCAGTCCAGAGAAGAGTTGTGGAGTGTAGCTCCAAAAATCCCGTCGGCCTGTTTTTTGACAGCAAAAGGAACCATGCACGTCGTTTTGACGGTTTTTATTCTCGAAAGTGTTTAACAATCAGCTTAAGGGAGTAATTTTGTTAAGAGTGTCGGATGACCATGGGATTTGTTGATGTCAAATTACAATATTGCCCATCGAATTAACTATCAATGTTTGGAGTCTTTGGACCCGTGGACGACCACAGTGATATTAATGGCCACTAGGGATAATGCTATAACTGCCCTTTTTATTTATTTATTTTTCACGTGAGAGAGACTTGAGGCAGCGACTATTACTTGTTAATACCCAAACTTGCCACCACAATGTCATTTTTATTTTATTTTATTTTATTTATTTTCATAAAAAATGTCATCTATCTACTTTATACTATTATAAAGCAAGAAACTTGGGTTGGCTATGACGCGGGCTTCAAATGACATCCCCATAATTCTGAAAATACCCCTAGTTTTTCTTAATAATTTTCTCTAAATTATTTACTTAGTAGAAGTTTTTTCTTTTGTCCTTTGCTTCCCAAGGACATACATCACATATGTCTCCTCATTAAATGCTGCAATCCCTTAAAAACATTTAAACAAAAAAATACCACATAAAGGACATCATATGGATTTTTGTTCCATCTCTAGGTGAACCTACGTGCAAAATCAATGTGATTAGTGATTTCTAACATTTGGATATGAGTACCCAAATAATGCTTAAAATCTACGTACATGGTTCGAAATCTCAGGATCAGAGGCTAGATCGATGGGCTCTGATCTCTATCCGGATCGCCTGATCTAAAACGAGATCAACGCATCTGGCCTCGAGACGAATAAAGACTTCCTAGGGAAATAGTGATCTCGGCCTCCGATCCCAATCCGGATCACCCGATCCAGAACGGATCGGCTGAGACTTCGAACCTTGCTTACGTACAAAAACCTAATTAGGGATTTCTAGCCTTTGGATCTGAGTACCCCAACCATGCCATTCGGTGATTTTAACCTTTGGATCTTTGTATACAAAATAATGTTCAATATCTACGGTGAAAAATCAACCCATGAAAATGACTCCAATTGAATGCTTAGAAATCACTAATCAAGCTGACTTTTTGCATGTTGGTCTACCTAGGGATGGGCCAAACATCCATATGGCCAGTGATCTCTAAGATTGTGCCACGTGTAAGGTTCACATGCACGTGGCATCTCCTAGTTTATTTTAAAGGTTTTTGTACAAATCCCCTTTCGTTTCAACATACCAACAGAGGGGGCACACAAACATGTATGTGCTACTTTAATAATGAAGCAAGACTTAAAATAAACGAAACATTTTTTCAAGTGCATTATCTATTACTACTTTAAAGCCAAAACTTGGGCAGGGGCACGCCACATGACATCAACTGCTAGTTGCCTATCAAAAAATAGGGGATTTTAGTAACAACCCCTGAAATCTGAAAGTAAGTAGTAATTCCTGCTTAATCTTGCAAACTTTGGGATTACCCACCTTGACCTAGTTTAACTATCATTTGAACTTGACATGCATCTTGCGCCTGTTAAGGCACCTATGAAATGACCATAATATTGCAAGTACAATGTTAAAAACGTGTGATTCCAGTCCGTTTTAACTTAAGTCAACCACAATTAAACTAGGTCAAGGCGGTAATCCTAAAGTTTGGAAGAATAGGGGGGTATTACTACTTATTTTCAAATTTCAGGGGGTGTTACTAAAATACCCAAAAAATATAACATAGGCAGTTATTAGTTCATTAAATGTTGAGTTCGCTTCCAACAACAACGAGTAGTTGATTAAATGTCTCTTCACCCAGGCCACCTATTATATTGCACAAAAAAATAAAAAAAAGTCATCTATTAGTTCATTAAATCCTGAGTTCATTTCTACCCACCAGAAGACCTCAGTTACGGCATTAGTGTTGTACAATAATTTTTTTTTATGAAAATGCTATCTCATAGTATGGGCCAACCAGCGCACTCTTAAAGACCATCGACAATATGGATGTTTGGCCCATTCCTAGGTGGACCTACATATTATGTACTGTCCTCATTTTTTTATGTGGATAGTAAAATAGCTACTCCCATTATCCTACTCACCATTATATGTTTGTTTTAAAAAACTAATCAACCATTGAAAAATAGTCCCATGCCATTAATTATATTCTCAAAACAGTACCTTTATTATCACAAAATTATTAACCATGCCATTTTATCCATATTTTTAAAATAGTTCTTTTTAATCACTTAATTACTTAAACATGCCATTATTTCTATATTTCCAAAACAATTCCTTTATAACAACATGATTACTTTCTATGCCATTGCTTTCATATTTTCCAAATAACTCTTTAATAACTAGGTATTAACAACTTTAAAATTTTGATTTTTTTTATTGTGTCTTAAGTTTTCACAATTTACAGATTCAACCCCCCCTGAAAAAAAACTTAATCTTTCAAACTGTCATTTGGGTTATAATTTTCTTATTTTGCCACTTCCAAGAAGGTACCTACAATCACTCACATGCAACGCAGGTACGACCCACTAATCTATTACTATTATAAAGCCAGAACTTGGGACATGCCCACACGAATAAAGCCAAAACTTGGGGCACGTCCACATGACACACGCCCACACAAAAGTGAAAAAGAAAACTAAAAAACTCTTCAAGGTCACATAATTACTTTCCATGCCATTTTTCCTTTGCAGTTCAGGTTGTCCAGCACGCCCACGTCCCTCATCAATGATAATGAGGGACAATGGTATAAGACACGTGGCACAATTTTAGAGACCACTGAATTCTACAATTAACAAAATCAACTTCAATGAAGCAGCAAGCCCAGCTACACAAAAATCCGATACGGACTACACCATTTGGGATCATGAAGGTAGATTCATTGCAGCAAGTGCAAGTTTTGATGGAGAACAATCAAGTGAAGAAGCTGAAATTTTCTTAGGTTCATGTTTAGACCGCCGATGGTCCTTGAGGTTCACACCACACAAATACTAAAGACCAATGTTCTGGACTTAGGGAGGATGGTCGTGGGTCAGGACTCACAACTGAAATGGCCCAATTTGAGGGATTTCCTCAGCCAAAAATCAGCATGGTGGGACGATGATTTTTAACCGATGGATTTATAGACCCTTTGCATGGTTAGAATCAATCCTAAAAAAGTACTAAAATCTATGGTTAGAGACAACCGATCAAGATGATTTTTGGTATATATATATCCATCAAGGGTGGCCTAAACATGGGTTAGTGTAAATAAAAAGGTCACGATGCGTGTCCAGATTGACCACTCATCCTCTGTATCTAAAAATTTTCCTCGGTTAGTGGACCCCAAACAATGAGTGCGACGAGGCCATGGTCCCACGCAAACTTGGATTTCCACCATATATGTACTTTGTGGATGGTGTGGTAGCAGAGCGAGAAAAACAGTGCGTCGGACAAGATAGGGAGAAGTCATCCTCCTTCCGTCTTATGTACACGTTGTACACATTGAAGGGGTTGGGACTTGCCAGGAAAGTGGTGCAAGGTCATCCTCTGTGTACACGAATCGTCTTTGGTGAGTGGAGTCCTTTTCTTCTTTTTGACGTGGGATTATCTTTTTAACGAGGGATTTCAATGTTTGTAAAAGAATGTTAGTGATTATCGAAGGCGACAAAGCCTAAAATTACAGATTTTTACAATTTGTTCATAGTTCTGTGATTAATGTTAATAATATGAGCCACCTGCGAGCATTGGATTGGAGTCATTTTCATGAGTTGATTTTAACCGTAGGAATTTTAACATTATTAACCATTATTTGGGTACAAGGATCCAAAGGTTAGAAATCACTAATCGGGCTGATTTTTTATTTGTAGGTCCGTCTAAGGACCGCCCAAACATCCATATGATCAGCATCCTCTAAAAATGTGACAAATGGCTCATTGTGGGCTGTCAAAGTTTTACTCCTAATCCTGGCCACCAATCAGTGAGTGTCCATTCTGGTTTCTGACCACAATTAGTGGGCCCCTAATAAACCCTTCATCATTTTTTTGTAAACAAGCATTTATAGATAATTAACTAAAAGAAGGGCTAGAGATCCCGTCCAATTCCAGCTCTTTAGTGAGCCAGAAAGGGAGGATACTAGTCCAACATACAGGTTCCAAAAAATTGTGAGTCTTAGCGGCTATAACATGACCAGTATGATTTATAGCTCGAGGAGCATAAACAAAAGAGATAGAATAGAACAAAGAAGAGAGAGAAAATGTCTACTAAATGGGCTATAGATGATCTGCCCAAATCAAAAGAACCTCAGACTATCTGAATTTTCTTTCTAAAACGAGAGACCACTTCCAAAGCCCACTTTAGAGCCTTAACTTCAGCTTATTCGGCTGACTTTGCAAAAGCTCTCCTACGACCTGCTAGAATGCAAAAATTTGAAGAGTCACGAAGAATAAATCTAAAGCTTGCGTTCCCCGATTCTTTTTTCTATGAAGCATCAGTATTCAACTTTAAGCTCCCTTTAATTAGGAGGATGTATCCATTTGTCTGACGTTCATGAGTTTGTCTCGAGCTCGTTGATTTGCTGAATATAAGATGATATATGCTTCAAAATATTGAGGGGGTTACGAGCTAGTTTCCCACGGACACTATCATTCCTCAAATACCAAAGACGCTAGAGCAACACACAAACATCCGATCACTGATAGGACATTGAAACAGTGCATGGATACTAGTTTCCTCAGAGTGATGGCATTTGGGGCAGTGGGGATCGGAGGAATGCTATTGATTTTTGAGTGAAGAACTGCCTTAGTCGGGAGGGTATTCCGTATTAGCTGCCAGATAAAGAATTGAACTCGTCGTGGGATCGACGATCCGAAAAAGGATTTTGACCGAGAGGAATTTGTTTGATAGCAGAAACAATTGTTGGGTCAAAAAGAGAGGAGAAGTGGAAGATACCGTTGACGCGGGTATTGATTGTTTACCCTGTGATAACCTGGCCCCAGGCCCATCCTCGTCTTATGTTTTTAACTTACAAGCTCAATTATAGGATTCAAAGGTATAAAACATTTTGGCAGTTTGTTTTTTGTTAGGGCTTTACCAATTCTAAGCCTAACCTAAAGGTAAAGCCCTCCAAAAAGTAGGCTGAAGGCTCTATGATAGCAGCCGACGGCACTATAATGATGATGATGATAATGTTTAGATGTTGGTTAGATCAACATTATATATAAGTGGCGATGGGTGGAATTGCTTCTCCTACCCGATGTGGGACTATCTTAGTTTAGTGCTCAACCTGCATTATGTTTTTGTCTTTGTAAGGTATTTTAGGGCGGCTTCTGAGCCCGACACAGAACTAAAAACATACATGTCGCAGTCATTGTGTCTAGTAGTTTTTCTTCTTGTAATTTTCCCACGGGGGGGAAGTACCTTGGAATACGTCTTCAAGATAGGGTCACTATGATGACCGCCTTGCTTGGTTCAATGCAAATCAGATGCAATGCACTCAGTTTCCACGGTTTTAGGATTACAAGTGATTCATTAGGTGCATGCAAATGATTCCCTTCCTATTGAATCTTCTTCGTTCGTTATGGCCTTTGACTCCTGATCCTTTTGATTCCAATATTGATCTTCCTATTGCTTTGAGAAAAGGGAAACGTTCTTGTACTATTCATCCTATCACTCAATTTCTTTCCTTTGAAGGCCTCTCTCCTTCCTACAGGTCTTTTGCTCTTGCTCTCTCTTCTGCAAAAGTCTTCGGGGGCGTGCAAGTGGTTGCCAAGCCCTTGTAGACTCTTTAAGAAAATGGATACAAGCATGTTCGGCTTAGAAATTGTGGTAAGTGACTGCAATGCAACTCACCGCATTTGCATTGGAGTGCAAAATGCATCAAAGTGCAGCGAACCAAGGAGGGCCTTAATAACACTACCGAGGCACGTGCAATGCATGTAACTGAATAGTACAGTGTCGGGACTGTTTGTGCGTTTAGGTCGCGGGTATTTGTTGTTTGGAAAGAACAAGAATCGTGGGAGTAGTTACTTGGTTTTTAAATATAAGATAATTATTTGGAATGGAGAAAGACAAAAATAGCCATGTGCAACTATGATTCTATGAATATTTGCAGCGATTTTTTGGGAAAAAATATGGCTAGTTCCATCGCTGACTGCTCAGGGGGTGAGCCTCATTCATAGTAGAGATACAGAATTTTTATAGCCATTTTTGGCCGAGCTTGCTCAGAGACAGTTTATTATTGTTGCTCCGCAACTTAATTGTGACAAGATTTTTGCAATTCTAAGTACGATAACAAAAAAAGATGGGGGGTTCTTGCCGCCCAACTCTTGTGGTAAATATGAATGGGAGGCCAGAATTCCCGAGGAGGTTAGCCTACTATGAATTGTTTCAGAATTATTAAAAAAATAATTATTTTAAGAAGAAATATATAATTTATCGTGTTTTATTGTAAACTAATAAGTGGCCCGTGCCCATGGCACTCCCTCACAAAGTATTTGCCAAAATCGGGTGTGAGCGACTAAGATCCACGGTCCAGTTGGGGGATAAGATATCAACCCTTTTTTTATTGAAGCTTATAAGAGGGTGCACTCCCTGAAAAAGCATTTGCCAAAGTTGTGTGAGTGGCTGAGATCCACAGTCCAATTGGGGGATAAAATATCGGCCCTTCTTTATTGAAGCCTATACAGGGCCGTCTCGACACAAGTTGGGGCCTAAAGCGAAAACTCTAAATGGGGTTTACTCACAGCGTTAGAAGAAGAAGAAGAAGAAGAAGAAGAAGAATCAATCCTGTAATAGAGTGCCCAGTCTATGGAGAGGAGAAAACTAATTTTCAAAACACGTGGTGAGTGATTATAGGTAGATCTATATTTAACAAAAAAAAAATTTTTGGGCCTTCTATCATTTGGGGGGCCTAAGGCGACCGCCGACCGCCGACTGCCTTACTTGCCTTATACTTGAGCCGGCCTAAGCCTATTAGAGGGGTAGACAACTGAGCTCACTTATTATATAGATGAGTTTTGGATGATAAGCCTGAATTATACTTGAATTTTTCCCATACCAAATATTTGCTGCACTCAAACTCAACAATTGTCTGAAATCCATGGGTTCTCCCATACATTCACCTTATTACCATTACCAATTTGCCAAATTCACCCTTTTACGAAAATTTCTGACCCCTTAGTAAGTTGCGCCATGTCCGTGAAGCATTAGAAGGGCCAGCATGTTTATGCTTAGCCTTGGACACGATAATTAATATGGTCTCCGGGTTTCAAAATAAATATGGTTTTCTAAATCAGGCCCAAATACTCGGCTTTGAAATGGTCCCAGTACTTATTTCAGACAAAGAGTAGATTCTGAATATATTTTTCTTACGTTGGATAATGGGCCTAGTAGGCCAGATCTAATTGTTCCTTTTGGACTTGAACCTATGGGCTTGGATGCCCTAGTCCGTTGAGGTTTTCTTCAACTTCTGGAAAGGGTTTGAGGTTTTTGAAAAGGCTCAGGCTCCAGTTATCGCCTTAAAATGATAGGTTCCGGTTACAGGACACAATATGAGCCACGTGGTACATTATTAGATGACTGACCGTATGGATGTTTGGCCAATCCCTAAGTGGACCTACAAACCAAAAGTCAATCTGATTAGTGATTTATAGGCGTTGGATTGAACTTATTTTCATGGGTTAATCTCAACTGTGGGAATTTGATTAGTGATTTATAGGCGTTGGATTGAACTTATTTTCATGGGTTAATCTCAACTGTGGGAATTTTCGCAGTATTTGAGGTACAAAGATCCATCGCCTAGAATTAATCAGGCTGATATTTGGTTTGTAGGTCCCGTGGCTCATATTGTGTCCTGTAACCGGGTAAAAAACCCTAACTTACAATTGTCACGGTTGGTTTATAAGGGATCGGACAACGTGTGAGAGTTTATAATAATTATTTAAAAGAAATTAGTTAACTTATTAATATGCTATTTTGCCTATCTTAATGGGATGTAATAACTTATGAACATGGGAAATATTCATATTAATTTTGTTGGGCTTTCCTTAACAAGGAAAGACCCTCAAAAAATTGGCGTATGCCGCTGTGTGCGGCGAGCACACGGTATTCTTTAGTAAAAGGCGAAAGAATAGTTCGCTTTGTGCTCACCGCGCGGCTGCGTGAAGATACATGTTGAGCCGTGGGTTGTTTATATAGGAGTCTCATTGAGTGGAGTTTTCTCTTCTTTCCGATGTGGGACTATCTTATCTTCAACAGCCTTAGTTTTCTAATTTAATGTCTAGTACCTTTCACAGGCTTCACAACAAAACAACCTACGTGGCTCCCACGATCAATTGTCCCAGGTGGGTCCATTATCCTGGCTCCCATGATCTTCCGTGCACAATCTGAACACCAGCCTATGTACCTTATAGCAACTTAAATTTCAGTTCATTATTAGATTGTCATTGTAATTGTTCTCATTTGTTATGGGCCCACTGATCGTATGGATGTTTAGGCTAAGGTTTAATGGTATAACCCATGGTTTTAAAAATGACCGTTTAAACGGTAACGCCCCAAGCCCGTTTCCATTAAAACAGTTTAAACACGTTTTATCGTTTTTGAATAAAACAGTCATTTTTTTTGTTTTAATGGCCGTTAAAATCGTTTAAATAGCCGTTTAATTCTGAAAATTTTTGTTAAAAAAACGGCTGTTAAATCTGTTTAATTCTATTAAAATCGGTTTAATTTCCATTAAAATCTGTTAAATTTCATTTTTTTTTTAATTTTCAAATTTGAATTTATGCGCCATTTTTTCTGTTAAAATCCATTTAATTTCATTTTTTCCATTTTTGCCCCTGGCCGTTTCAATCCGTTTAAACGGTAACGCCCCCAGTCTGTTTAACCATTAAAATGGCCTCCTTTAAACCTTGGTATAACAGACTGGGGCGTTATCATTAGCAAAAAAGGAAAAAACGGTGCTGAGATTTAAATTTTGAATTTTGAATTTCAAAAAAAAAAAAAAAAAAAATATAACAGAAAAATAAATGAAATAAAATGGCCTTTTTCACAAAATTTTCCAGAAAATAACGGCCATTGTATTCTGGGCGTTTTAACTGTACGTAACGTAACAGGGGAGGTCTGAATCCATTATAACGGCCATTATTTTCGTTGTAAGGGCTGTTTTTTATACCTTGGTTAAGGCCACCCCTTGGTGGAGAAAAAATTCGCTGGTCCCCTCCCAAAAAACTAAGGGTTAACGTGGGTTGGATTTAAGCACTGAAGTACGTGTCAGACATTTCGACAAGGGAACTGTGGGTGCCGTATTTTTCAGCAAGCCAGATATTGACGCGTGTCACTGGCTTAGCACGTGCGATCATAAAAAGCTGACGCGTGTTAATGAATAGCACGTGCGATCATAAAAAGCAGACGCGAGAGTAAATGCGCCGGAGGCATCATCAGGAGCCATAAACTGCCCATCGTGTCACACGATTTCCATTAATTGAAAGTGCCACGTGTCAATATGGAATAATCGACACATGGACGTAATGCTAACAGAATACATTAACGTCTTAGCCTTTAATATGTCAGGAAGCATTCAATCTTGTCCGACATATTTATTGTTGAATCTCGTCCCAACAAGGTCAACAGACTTGACGGGATCTATTTCAATCTCATCCCGACAAGATCAACAGGCTTGACGGGATCTATTACAATCTCATCCCAACAAAGGTCAACAGACTTACTTGACGGGATTTATCTCAATTGTATCCCGGCAAGATCACATGACTGGCTGGATGCATATATCCTGACAAGGTCACCAGACTTACTTGACAGGATCTATTTCAATCTCATCCCGACAAGGTCAACAGGATTGACGGGATCTATTATAATCTCATCCCGACAAGGTCAACAGGATTGACGGGATCTATGTCGGTCAACAGGATTGGCGGGATCTATTACAATCTCATCCCGACAAGGTCAACAGGATTGACGAGATCTATTACAATCTCATCCCGACAAGGTCAACAAGCTTGACGTGATCTATTACAATCTCATCCCAACAAAGGTCAACAGACTTACTTGACGAGATTTATTTCAATCTCATCCCGACAAAGCCAGATAAGGTCAAATGACTTACGTGGAAGGATCTCTCACGTACAAGATAAGTATTCTGAACACAATCGATTTCTTAACTAATGAATATTGGCCACACGGCAGCCAGTTGAACTATCACGAATTTGACATCTCCTTATCCGAATACCTGACATGAAGGATGCCACCTCAGTATCACTTCAGTTATTTCAGGTATAACAGAATCAAAGAAGTCAAGATATAACCATAAGATTCTGTTTTATAACAGAATCTATCTGAGTCATCGTTGACTGATAATGACTAGACACGTGGAAGGTGAGTCACGCCAGTTCTAAAGGTATAAATATGAGACCCTCAGGACTAAGAAGAGGATCTGGGTCTCTAGATCCAGATAGCCTAAACTCTGAAACCTTTTACTATTTTCCTGAAACTTGTTACATTTCCTAAGCTGACTTGAGCGTCGGAGTCTTGTCAACAGGTACAACCAAATCTCATTTGGAGATCATCTTATCCTTTGCAGAGGAGAAAGCAGTTTCATCCTGGAGCATCAGAGTCGTCCGATCATCACCAAAATCCGAATCGTCTGACCTCGAAGATTGTGTGGGTTAGATCAGATTTTTTTCTCTACAGGAACCTTCAAAGTTTGAAGTTGTTGGATATAGTACCCATAAAACATGCTTGAATCTAACAGTTAGATTTACTCTTAAACAAAGTCGGTTTTTGTGCATGTATCAGATAGACTAGAGCAAAACCCTACTGGAGCAAATTTTCCCTATGTGGCTCTGAGTTGGGGGAATAAACGGGGGGGCAGGGCTGGGCCTAAGGCGGGCCGGACTTGGCTAAAAATCCTAAGCACAAGATTGACTTAAGGCTTATGGGCCAAGGCTCAAGCTAAAAAATTGTGCAATACTAAAGGACAATGGACAATAAAAACTTATATCATAATACATCGACAATTTTATTAAAGGGGGCAGCTTTCACAAATTTCAAAATGGGAGGAGCTTGGTAGGCTGCACGGCCCATTAAGAAGGTTTCATGGCCCGAGCCGTGCAGCCTAAGCAAATGGGCCATAAACTCAGCAAATGAAATCTCTTAATGGGCCAGACTGCAGGATCAAAAGTATATCCAAGCCCAACTCAATGCACAGTCGGCCGAGCCACGGGTACTCTGCCATTATGTAAGCTACAACAAGAAAATGTAGACCTAGATTCTTTCACTAGGGTGAGTGTCATTGCTGCCCTCGTGGATTTCTCAGCGTAAGCAGATCGGTGTACGTGTTATTAGGTTTGTATGGACAAGAATGCCTTTATGTCTATGACTGTTCAGATTTCTGTCGGCAGCTATTGTACCAAGCAACGTGATTGGAGGATTAATAAGATTACTAAACTGTCCCCACTAACTGTTGTTTATTTGGTTATGATTTAAGGTATTTTAGTGATTATGGGTTTTCTTTTCCATTTTATTGTTCTGATTCATCTCAGGCCTTGGTTGGTAGCAATACAAATGTTTGCGGCATTTGCATGTGCTTGGTGGTGCAACATCCAACAAATATCCAACAAATATTTGCATTAGACCCAATCGTCTTTTGGCTAAAAGTGGTCTAATGTTTGCAGCTATTTGCAAACAACAGGTAAATGACTCTCGTCCCCTTTGGTCTCTCTTAACAGCTCCCCTATTTACAACCCTACGAATATTTTCCCAACAAATGTTTGTCATTGCAAACACTTTCCTGCAAACTATAAACATGGATACCAAGCAGGGCCTTGATGTCAAATACTTAAGGGCGTGTTTGATTGCACATAAATTTTTTTCAAGAAAATACATCTGAGAAATACCTTATATGGCTGATTGATTGCAAGTAATCACAACACATATTCCAATCATGGGAGAAAATAAATGCATATTTTCAGGTGGAAATAAATTCTGAGCTTACTAGGGAAAATTATCCAGATTTAAATGGCTTGGTAGGAAAAATTATACAGATTTAAAATGGCTATCTAACAATGGACAGTTGTGTTTTCCCACTTGTCATTTGGCAATCAAACACGCCCTAAATGTATTAATTCCACTTTAACTCTCTCTCTCTCTCTCTCTCTCTTTCTTAAAATTGCAACAGGCCATTGGATGTTTCTTTTGCAATTTTGTCCATTGTTATTGTAGCTCTAATTAAAAAATCAGCCGGATCGTTAATTCATAGACGTTGGATTTGAGCAATTTTCATTAATTATTGACTTCTAGCACACCATAGGCCTGTTCCTGAAGCCTGTTATGAAAAAAAATGCTTAAATCCAACAATTAGAAATAACTGATTAGAATGGTACCCGTCGTACAAAAGTGGGTCCCAACAATCCTTTGCTCAGGCCTGACTGGAGTGAAGGCAGATTCCAAATAATGCAATCACTAGGGAAGTGGGGATCATTAATTTGATCACCATGATACGTCTTTTTGGCATATGCAACACGGTTAAGCTGGACCACGAGACCTGTCAAAATGTTGGTTAGATTTTAGCTAAAGTACGGCTAGCTATACCGGCAAAATAATGGGAGTCTCAACCACATGGTCAGACTTTCCTCCAGGATGGCTCAGAAAAGTTATCGTCCAAGATAAACGGCTGATAAAGAACACTCGGACCGTTGGTGCTAGTTAATGCAAGAGAGAAAATATTCCGGGTGTCGAACACTCGACTCGCCTCACAATTCGCACTAGAGAAAAAAAAAATCAGAAAAGATTAAAAACAAAACCAATCAAAAGAGTCGTACTCGGGTCTATTGCTTGGAAGGCAATTATCCAAATAGCTGGACTACGAAAGCCGTATTGCTGCAGCTTCTATCAATTTAATTTTATAAATGAAATATGACTGCACAATGGTTTATAAAGGACACAGTTAAATGCAACGTACATTGTGAGAAATAAAGCTTGGCACAATTATCATATGGGCCCACATTTATAAGGTTGTAGGTGGGTATATCTAATGGTGATTGTGTAGATAATCAACGGTGCATCAATGAACATCTGGCAAACACTCTGTTTGATACATTTAATGGATCATATTCAATTTAAAGATGACTCCCCCATCCCTACTGTACTTCCGTTTTTTAATTTTTTATTTTGTACTTTTGTAGATTTTCTTCAAGTCGATCTTGAACATTTAACTTGTTTGGTCGTCCCATGACCCAAAATCTGAAAAAGGAGCTCAATCAAGTTTGGATCGAGCATGCTTTCTCTAGCAACTTAAAATCCCTTACCAAATGCACCCTTAGGATCATCAATGGAGTGATCTACTTCTAACCTGCTCAACAGTGCTCATCAATGTTTTGACTAAGGCACCGTACCAGGTGCCGGAAGAAATTTTTTCTGATAGATAAAACTGATAACAAAAATTTGGAGCGGCAGGATTTTTGAAGCAGCGATCGTACACCAATGATCGCACACCACATATACCCATTTACTTTTAAAAAAAATTTAAAACCAAATCCTAAAACCCAGGTATATGTGGCATGCGACAATTGAGCGCTTGATCACGAGAAAACAAATTGAATCTACAATTGGGTTTTGAATTTAAATATTGAAAAATTTTCTGATAGGGAATGGATTAAAATTACTTTCTACATACCATGTCGTGAGCATATTTTTGATGTAGAGTTGAAGACTTCCATGTAAATATACCTATACCTACCTATGTTTTAAAACTAGAGGAGTCGACTCGGGACTCGGCCGAGTCAACTGTTTAAAGGCCAAGTTGACTCAAAATTCAATGTTTTTTTTATTTATAAATGTTTTTAGTATTTTTTCTATATTTTATGATTTTTCAAAGTTTTTTAATACATATTATTTTTTAAATATTTAATAATTAATTTAATGACTCACCGAGTCGACTCTCGAGTCATCGAGGTGACTCGACCCGATGGACTTCCGGATCAAGTCTGAATTTTAAAACATTGATCTATACTACCTTAAAGCCAAAACTTGGGTTAGGCCATGCCCCCCTCACACAGGCTTCACAAGACGTTCACTTTCACAGCTTGTCCAACATGCCGAGGGACCATAGTATGAGCCACGTGGCACACTCTTACAGACTATTGACCGTATGGACGTTTGGCCCATCCTTAGGTGAACCTACATACCAAATATCAGCCTGATTAGTGATTTCAAACCTTTGGATATGAGTATCCCAAATAATTCTCTAAATCCACAGTTTAAAATAAATCATGGAAAAGACTCTAATCCAATGGATTTAAATTACTAATCAGGTTGAATTTTGATATGTAGTCCATCTAGGAATGGGATAAACGTTCATACGGTCGGTGGTCTCTAATAGTGTTCCCCATGGCTCATACTATGGTCCCTCGTCAACGTTAAAATCTCTCACCTGCCGCGCCCTAATTAATATCATATAAGTTATAAAGTGATTTTGGCACACCCAATGTACACGCGACGGTCCCTGATTGGAGACACATACCTACATTGGCTCTAGCTACATGGAAAAATTTCTTCCATGTCACTAGTAGAAAGTTACAAACACTTCCCCGGCCCAACTTAATTAGCTGTCCTCTCAGCATGAGTTGGGAATTTAAGTGATACAAAAAAAGGGGGAAAAAGAAAATTTTCAAACTTCATACTTAATGGGCTTATAAATGATAATAAAATACATTAGTTGCACTGTAATTGAGAAGTAATAAACAAATCTAACATCAAACACATATAAATAGGCACTTAGATTGATTTGAAAGTGGATGGGTCCTCCTCATTGATCCATCCATATTTCTCCATGAAAGGGTTGGATAGGGTTTTAGGAGGGTAGTTAGCAATGCAGTCCTTCCATACATTCCCATCCTCTAAATCCCTTACCACCTCCCACAAACAGCTATTACACTTGAAACCTGCTCCAAAGCTGATCATCAAAACCCTATCACCCTTTCTTAACCTCTTCTTAGCCTCCATGTACCCCAACACATACCAAAGGCTACTAGCCGATGTGTTTCCGAATCGATGAAGTGTCATCCTAGCCGGCTCTAGATCATGCTTGCTGAGCCCCAAACTCCTCTCGACCCCGTCGATAACCGCCTTTCCGCCAGTGTGAAGACAAAAATGATCGACTCCCGTCTTAAAGTTTACAGTTGCTTTGCCCCCACCCTTCGTCGAGCCATCGCTCTTGCGTCGAAGTCGCGATACTATTGCATATCGGAGTAATTCCCTTATGGGCAATATTTTAGGTGCCACTGCTCGAAGGTTCTTGACTAAAGCTCGAGTGGCAGCCTTAGGAAGGTTCTTCGCGAGATGAAACCCTAGGCTTCCATTGTCATCTTCCATTTGTAAACAACAGTAATAAGCTTCATCGTTTGCACCCAAGTGAGTTCGGACTAGGCACTTCAATTGCAACATGGCTCGATGTTTTAGACTTCGATTGTTCGTTAGAAGAATCGAACACCCACCAGTTCGGAACAGACAATTAGCAAGGATCATGGATCTGTCGTTGCCGGAGTACCAATTTGGGCCTAAAGATTCTGAAGTCACAACAACAGCAAAAGCTTTCTTGTGTGATTTAAAAATATTCTGAACGATATCAATGGAGATGACGCTGGCACTACAACCCATTCCCGAGAGATTAAAGACCTTAATGTCCTTCCTCATTTTATACCGGTTGATTATCATTGCACCTAGAGAAGGTGCTGGAGAGAACATGGAGATGTTAACGACAAGTATATCAATTTCTGATGGAGAAACTCCCGACTTTGCGAAGAGCCTTATCGAGAGTATCGTAGAAGAACTCCTCCATCTCCCACCGTCCATCTTTGATGGTTGGAAATTCTTCTTGACCCGAGATGATATTCCTCGGCCCATAAGTTTCTTCACTGAGACCAGAATTGACAATAGCTTTCAAGAGAAACTTGTATTCTTCGAGACCCAGATTTTTGTTTCGCTTGATGATATCGCCGCTGAATTCAGTGTTGAGCTTCCTATCGTCAGTGGGCTTAAAACACTCGTAGTGCATTATATAGCAGCTTTGGTCTCTCCATTGATCGACCAACTTCCAGAGGAAGAACAGAGCATGGAGAAGAGCAAACACAAACAATAGCATGAAGAAATCCATGAATATGAGAGAAAGAGAAAGAGAGAGAGAGAGATAGAAATGTGAGGCTGGACTATGTTTCAGAGTTCACAATTATATAGCCTTTTTAACTTACGCATGTGAAGCTTCATAAACTTAAAAGACGTCTCCATCTCTCAACTCCCCACCAACTTTGTTAAGCGCAAGCTACCAATCTTTACCACTGAATATATATATAATTATATATATATTTTCCTGGTGAACAACACAAGGGTGCGTAATACGCATCATTTAATTATGGACATGTTATAAAGTTGTAACCAAAACTTGAGTTGGGGGTACGTATTAACGCACCATGCGCATGACAATGTTAGTCACTTTACAGCATATCACTAGTAATAGCTTACGTACTAGTAAGCTTTTATAGTAACCCTAATAGTCATAACCATTTAAGAAGGTAGTTAGAAAGGCAAAGGTAATGCCGAAAGAGTTCAGTGTGATCACATTTTAACGGTGAGATAACAGAAGTAATTTGTAACTTAATTGACTATCGCGTAAAAGTTGCACTACCTTAGCTTTAATTTCAAAACCTTGCAACCACCGTGGATACCATAAATTTACAAGGGTCACGATGTTACGTACCTCGTAGTTAAGGCAGTTGGGTATTAAATTAGAGGGTCCAAATTAAAACTAAAGTAAACCTATAGTACTTTTTTATTTCTTTCTTTTCTCTTCTTTTTTATTTTTTTTTACCATTCCCGCTTTTCGAACGGGAGAGGAGATAGGAAAGGAAATATGTGAAAGAAAAAAGTCGGCATTACGCGATAACTACACCCACTAACATATCAGAAAACCTGCCTGTGTAGGTATATACACACATGATTTTTCGATACGTACAAGGTTTTTCAAGGAATTTAGGGTGGTTTGGGTAGTCCCCAAGAAGATTAAAGAATTGTTCTCGATTTGACAATGAAAGGTAGGTCTTGGTTTTCTAGGGAAAAGATTGTGGGTATTGACTCCTCTAACGGTCATTTGGGGTTCGTGGAGGGTGAGGAATAATATTAAAAGGCTCAGGCTCTAAGAACCCCCCTTTTTCTGACCCCTCTCGGTGTTCGGGGCGTGCTCGGCCGTGGATTTCACGAATCCAACAGTAGTTGTCAGCCCCCTGACAAAAGTGAAAATGTGGTGCCAGCTCAGCATTGACAATCACCGTTGGATTGCTGAAATAAACAGCCAAGCACATGAACACTAAGAGGAGTCATAAAAAAGGGGTCCTTGGGCCCGATCCATAATAAAATGTTTGAAGATAAAAGCCTTAAAGAGGAGCTGTTTATGGTGAAGACTAAAGCTTTGATATTGTACTACTGGGTTAAGATGTATGTGGAACGGAAATGTATCTTTTTCAATGATACAGTATTAAATAGGTAGTTGGGAGCGAGATCGGGGGGAGGTGGTGGGCGACTTGTGTTGCTATTTTCTTGTTGTTGTATATCTTATTTTGTTTTGTATTCTTTTTAGTTTCCTTAGCCTCCAAGGCTTTTTTCAATAAAGACAATATACTTATCAAAAATAAAATTTACTGCATATCTGAACCGTACACATGTCACCCATCTAATAATAATAGCGCTCGACATAGTATATATATGAACAATATTCCATGTCCATATAAAGTAAAAAAAAACTTCTTTTAAAGACGTATCTCTTCGTCTTGATGGAGATGGATCCACATAATGACGTGCTGAGCACCAAATTAAGCTCGACATCCCATGCTTTGACAAAGATGAGTCGAACTGATAGATGAATTCATATATTTTCATCCGACAATAAGGTCAGAAGGTTTTACCAATTAAGAGAAACTATTTGTAATTCTTCTCTTGAAGACGCGTCTTTTCCTTTCAGCTAAGGAAAATGCAGGAACAGTGAAGAAGTCGACGTACATGACAGAGAAATGCTACCGCTCCATGGTCCCCGAAAATATTGCTAAGGATACTGGAACATGGGTCAAGACCTAGGTTTTTGTCGCCCAACGAATTAAATGGACGGAGGACTTAAGAATTCGCTGCAATCCCCACTATTCCAATTACAAAGAGTCCATTAAGGGAGTGTGCATGAAATCAAATGGCTTAAGAGCTATGCAATGAACATGTGTCCCACCGTTTAACCGTCAGATAAATTCTATAAATAGATGTATTATGTATCAGGTAGGTAGCCCCACTCCACTTACCCTAAAGTGACAACTGTCTACTTTGATAGGTCCTAATCACAGACTAGCCATTGAAACCGACCAACCAACTTCAGTATATTTTTCCTCAAACTAGCTAGGTCAAGGGGGTTAATCATAAAGTTTGGAAGTATAGGATATTATTATGGCTCAGGTTCCAGGGACCGGCCTTTTTTTTACCAGCTTCCGTTACAGGACACAATATGAGCCACGTGGCACACTATTAGAGGACTCTGACCATATAGATGTTTGGCAAATCCCTAGCTGGACCTACAAACCAAAAATCAGTCTGATTAGTGATTTCTAGGCATTGGATTGTACTTATTTTCATGGGTTGATCTCAACTGTGGGAATTTCAGCAGTATTTGAGGTACAAAGATCCAAAGGTTTGAAATTACTAATCAAGCTGATTTTTGGTTTATAGGTCCACCTAGGGATTGGCCAAACATCCATTAGGTCAGTCTCTAAGAGTGTGCTGCGTGGCTCATATTGTGTCTTGTAACCGGAGCCGGTCATAAAAGGTGGGTCCCTTGAGCCCGACCCATTATTAAATACTTTCGATTTTCTTAGCGGGTGCCCTGAAAATGCATTTTTTCATTTTCAAACAGGTCCTTGCTTCTTGCGTGGTAATTATTTATATTAGGTGAGGGAAAACTTTATAAGTGGCATTGCGACTGCAAGAGCTGAGGCTGCAATATTCAAGACCACATGTAGATGTGGGACCTACTGTTTTAAAAAGAAAATTAATATTCCAAAATCTATTACACCAAGATTGGGCTGAGATTTGTTCTCAAAAATGCCCTAGACTGGGCGGAGATTAAGGCCCTGCTTGGTTCGCTGCACTGTGATGCATTTTGCACTTCAGTACAAATGCGGTGAGTAGCATTGCCGTCCACTTACCACGGGTTCTTGGGCTGCAACTGCTTGCATCCATTTTCTTAAAGAGATTGGAAACTATTTTGAAGAAAAAACCCTTTTTTTTTTTTAACGTTATCAAAGTTTTTTTTTGAAAGAATAATAATGTAAAATTAAAAGGGTCGGGCTGGGGGCACCCCCATTTTTGACACCCATTTTGGCGTACCCACATAGAAGATCAATGCCTGATTTTTGTGAGGATGAGCCCGATCCATATTAAAATAACTATGTTAATAAGAGTGACTGATTATGTGAAAGAAGCGCTTAATGAACATTTTTGTTTTTGGCAGTGGAATATTTAATAAGCTAAAAAGTGCTTTTATTTTATTTTATTTTTTCTGATAGGCAACTAATAAGTGCCCAGGTGAATGTGGTGTGGCATACCTAAATTTTGGCTTTAAAATAGTAATAGGTAATGCCTCAGGCTCTAAGGACCCTTTTTTTTGACCTTTCCCAAGAGTCGGATTTGGGGCCGTGACTCGAGAATCCAACGGTGGTTGATAGTGCTAAGCTGGCATTTACTTAATGAAAAAAGTGATTTATACACCAAAATTTTGATTGGTGATTTCTAGCTGTTCAATTTGAACTTTTTCATAGGGTGATTTCTAGTCATTTAATTCTGATACTTTTTTGGTACTTAAATCGAATGGCTAGAAATCATTAATCTGGCTAATTTTGGTAGGTCCCCAGGGTGGACCAAACATCTATGTATCAGGGGGGCTGAAAGTTTGAACGTGGCATTCTCTCAGGCCGTCTACTAAGGGGGTAGACGGGATATTGGCACCCGTGTTTTCACTCAATACACCCATCAACAAAAAAAAAAAAAAAATCAGAGAGGAAGAGGAAAAACAGAGGAGGACGCCGCCGCTAGGGGTGTCAATTTTACCCGATTTAACTGGAACCGAACCTGAACCGGAACCGGAACCGAAAACATCGGTTCTGGTACCACATTTTTGGGAACAGATTAAAAACAACCGGAACAGGAACCGAACTGGAAACTAATGGTTACAGTTCTGGTACTCTAATATGGAACCGAAACCGATAAGAACCGGAATCGAACCGATAAGAACTGGAACCAATATTTAAATATAGTGTAAAAATTCTCATATTACCAAGATTTGACCCGTTATACCCGAAACCGGAACTGGAACCGACAAAAACTACATAATCGGTTCCGGTTCTGGTACCATCACTTTGAGAACCGGAACCGATAAGTACCCGAACTGATAAGAAACGGAACCGTTTGTTCCGGTTCTGGTCACCTTAGGAACCAAACCGGAACCGACCCGTTGACACCCCTAGCCGCCGCCGCTACCACCACCGGAGGTACGTCTCTCTCTCTCTCTCTCGGCAACCCTTAGCAGCCTAGAATCGAAAGTGAGAGGGAGAGGGAGAGGGAGAGAGAGCAAGAGGGAGAGGGGGGGAGAGAGAGCAAGAGAGAGAGAGAAGAGAGAGAGCAAGAGAAACGTACCCGCGACAGCAGCGACGTCATCCTCCTCTTTTTTTTTTCAATTTTTTTGAGTTTTTTTGGATTTTTTTTTTTTTTTTTTTGGGTGTGATGAGTGAAAAAGGAATGAGGGGGATTTTTGGGTTTACTGAGCGAAAACACGGGTGCCAATATCCCGTCCCTATTTTTTTCGCCAATAGGTGCTTACGGACAAATTTAGTATGCAACCATTTGGATACTTGGATGTCCCTTGAAAAATGTGTTATTTCAATGTTTTCAAAAAAATATTTTATAAGTTAAAAAACACGTTTTTCAATGAACATTCAATGATGGATACAATGTTTGCATACTTAAAAGGTACTTAAATGGTTGCATACTAGACCGACCCGGTGCTCACCATTGATGATTTGGATGAATTGCTTAGTACAAAAACACGTGGGTTGTGGTACCCATATTATTTGAGTCAATGAGGCATTTAATATGGTAGCTCGAACGCTACCGAATAGGACCTAAAAGGATAAAGTTCGTGGATGCAACAAAGGGAGTAAAACTTGTGTCAGTTGTGACGGAAGCCAGTCACAGCACTCAATACGAGCCACGTGGGGCAAGATCAGAGAGCGCTGACAGTATGGATGTTTGGCAAGTCCCTCGGTGGACCTACAAACCAAAAATTAGCCTGATTAGTGATTTAAAACCTTTGGATTTTTGCACCCAAATAACTCTCAATAATGCTTAGATTCTTACCGTTAAAATCAACCCATGAAAATAACTTCAACCGAATCGGTTAGAAATCACTAATCAAGCTGATTTTTTGTGTACCGGTCCACCGAGGGACTGGCCAAACATCCATACGGCCATCGTCCTCTAATAGTATGCCACGTGGCTCGCATGGAAGGCTGTGACCGGCTTCCGTCACAACATCCTCTGAAACAGCCCATTAGATATTTGGGTAATTTAGTACTACCCCCCTGGTGTGTAAAAGTAATTTGTGTTACCCCCCTACACTTTGAAATTGCTGTAATATCCCCTTTGAACAAGTCCGAGGGTCATTGACTCACAGTCTACACACATGCCCCGTTATTATAAAGTAAAATGACTAAAATATCCTCCTCTTCTTCCCTCCTGTAACTTTAACTTTTAGCCACTCACCGCTACCGGCCCACCACCACCACCATCGTCAGCCATGCATTCCGAAGAGAAAGTGTGTGCTGCTTGCACGATAGCTTCTCCTCTAACATTGTGGTGGAGACCAAAGTTGGAAATTTGGAATTACAAAATTTAAATATGTAAATATAGTTTTTTTTTTTTAAGTGAGTGTGTTTGTTGGTTGCAGAGATTGATGGGATTATACGAGTTGTTGCAAAAACGTCTTGTTGACTGCAAGAAAGGGCTTTACGGGTTGGAGGGACGGAGCTGAGAGATGATAAGACGTCCCCGTCATCGTCTTCGTTCTGTTCTTCCATGATCGTTGATCATCAAATCTCAGAGATTTGCTTGAAAGGTCAAACAAATGAACCAACTAGAGAGCACGCGAGAGTCTAATTTGAGATTCGATGGAGGAGGTAACAAAGAGTACTGTGAAGTAAAGAATAATTTTGCAATTATATCCGAACTTTGAATTTGTTTTTCGATTTGATTATTGTGAAGTTCTAGGTTTTGAGTGTTTTTGGGGGTTCTTCTCTCCCATTGGACGGGCGTGGCACGGGAACCTCATTCCACGATTTAAGATTTGGGTTTTTAAATGGTTTTTTCACTGGTTTGTTTGTTGCCATTCTTTGACAGCTGTACTACAAGCACTTGCAATGTTTCAAGTTACGACGAAAATTGGAAGAGGAATTATAAGATTGGCAAAGTTCTGTACTCTTTTTCTGAATAGTTGCTGTACTATTTTTCTACGCCGGATTGAAGCTTAAAGCTTCGTCCTTTTTATCTCCTTTTCAATTATTGAGGGCATTTACAATGGATGTAGTAGAAATATGCAGAGAACCTGCGTCCAACCATCACACACTTTCTCACCGAATGCAGGGTTGGTGGAGGCGGAGACGGGGCGGGTTGCAGTTGCAAAAAGTATGGAAGAAGATAAGGGTGTTTTAGTCATTTTATTTCGTAATAGAGTTGGACTGTGAGTCTATAACACCAGGACTTGGTCAAAGGGGGTGTTACAACAATTGTAAAGTGCAAGGGGTAGTGCAAAGTACTTTTGCATCTCAGGAGGTAACACTAAATTACCCTAGGCTTTTATGATACATGCGAATCCTTAAGGTTGATTTGACTACTTACCCAAAAACAAGGGCGTGATGAGTTTCAGCGATTTTTGTAACTCACCCTGCCTGTCTGGGCCCACTGACCGCATGGATATTTAGCCCACACCTTGGTGGATATACCAACCAAAAATCACCCTGATTGGTAATCTTTAGTCATTAGATTTTAACATTCTTGAGGCGTTAGTATAACTGGTGGATTTAATTATTTTTGGGTGTTAAATTTAACTGATAGAAATTGTCAAACAAGCTAATTTTTTTTGTATGAATATCTATCAAGAGGTACGCCAAACATCCATGTAGTCAGTGGGCCCCAAATCAAACATGAAAAGAGGAACTTGAGATTTGTTTTTGGTTTTTTGATGAATTAAACAAAGACTGAGAAGAAAAAGCCTCAAAAAAATAAACAAAACTCTTGAAGGAATGAGCTTTCTTTTTATAGATTTTATTATAGAATGAAATTTTAAAATTGAGAGAACCCATCTTTCCAAAATCCACATCTCAAAAGTTTGAAATATAAATTGTGGGGGGGGGGAATGTCAAATTTTAAAGATAACATAGGGGGGTATGTCAAAAATTCCCCCCAAAAAAAGAGTAACCCTTGATGACACTTGCAGACGGGGATGCTGCTGACTGCAGCCAATATGAACCACGTGGCACATTCTTAAGAAGACACTGAGGTAATTGATTGGTGAAGGGTGAAGAGAGTACAAAGCCTTAGGTAGCTGTACAAACCAAAATTCAGCCTCATTAGTGTTTTAAAACCTTTGGATCTTAGTCCCCAAATAATGCTCAAATTCTTACAGTTAAAATCAACGTTAACCCATGAAAATAACTTCAATCCAACACTTAGAAATCACTGATTTTTATTTTCGGTTTGTAAGTCTACCTAGTGAACAGACAAACATCCATATGGCAAAATCAGCCTGATTAGTGATTTAAAGCCTTTGGATCTTTGTACCCAAATAATGCTCAATTTCCTATGGTTAAAGTCAACCCATGAAAATAACTTCAATCCAAACGCTTAGAAATTAGTGATCAAGTTTATTTTCTATTTATAGTCTACCTAGTGATTGGCCAAACATACATACGTTTAGTGTCCTCTTAAGAATGTGCCACGTAACTCATATTGGATGCACTCAGATTGCAGGTGTCATCGAAGGTTTACTCTTCCCGAGGAGTCCACATAAGCAATGGATGATCCGATGTGAGGGGCTTACATGACACGTACACATAAAAATTTTTAACTCAAACTTAGGTTACTTCTTGATTATGGTTCAACAAGGGTTGGAGCTTTTTCAGAAGTACTTGTCCTACAAAGAGGAACCTCGGCAAAGTGTTACTGAATGTTAGAGAATATATCATAATAAGTTGTGTGAGATACACCATATCATTATTAGTTTATCTTATCACAAGATTAGAATAATATATTAGGATTAGATTTAATTGAGAGATTATAGGATCTCAATCCTATTGGACTCTTGTAATGCTATATTAATTAAGATTAGATTTGATTGAGAGATTATAGGATCTCAATCCTATTGGACTCTTGTAATGCTCTATATAATAGCTTTGAGTAGGTCTATGTAATCAATAAAAAGATATTCGATAAATTCTAAAGTTTTACATGGTATCAAAGTGGGTCATCCAATGACCTGTGCTCTTCTGATCTTCACGTGGTCCATCACTCTTCCGACGGGCAGCATCTTTGCCGTCCGTTGGGCCTAATATTTTTTTCTAGTTTTACTCACTATTATCGTCGTTGCCCGAAGCTCCCTCGCAAGATCCAATGGCGTACATCTCTTATCATCCTCGACCTCCAGATCTGTACCAAAATTAATCAAGTAATCAACATTGAAGCTCAATCAACGTTATAGCTCTAGTGGCCCACCTCAAATCAGATGACTTTAAGCACTGCCGTTGTTGATGCCTCCCCCGCTAATGCCGTTAACGACATCGTCGTCAACATCGTCACAGTTGTAAGCTATCTCTGACACCCTGTTCTCGGTTTTTGAAAACCCAAACATCGAGTACTGCTTCCAATGATGTCTCCATCGCCATGAGCCTCCATCTCCGGCCACCTCCTTCATGAGTTTTGGAAACCCTTTTTCCGTATCGGTTCGGATGAAAATCAAATTAAAAAAAAAAAAAAAATATTTGCTTGTGGATATTTATAGCCCAAGCTTGTGTGAGGTCTAAGAGAGGCCCACACCCTTCATTGCTTGTAGACTCATTGAGCCCAAGCCTATGAGACAAATAGATGCCCACGTATTTTTGGCCCAATGAAGCCCTTTATTCGGATTAAAATCAGACAGGTTCCGGTCTAGCCTAAACCGATAATTTCTCTGGGATAAGATCCCGCGTGACCAATCATGAATCACTACTATGGCAGACAACCATCTTCATGACTGGCAAGCACAGGCTTCAAGGCTTGATCAAGGCGATTCAATCATCAAGACAACTTAAAATGGCAATAGCATCTTTTAACGGTACTCCATGTGCAACCGAACCAAACTAATGTCGTGCGCCCCTGCAAGCCGCACCTCAAGCCGAAACCATGCATTAGCCAGCCCTCAACATACTCGTTGGTCCAAGCCAGGCCCAACTCTTGTTGGGTCAAGTCCCAATTGGTTTAATCATAAAAAAAAAAAAAAAAAAGAGAGAGGACTTTGCTTGTGGAATTTTAAAAGCCCAAGCCTGTTTGAGGCCCAAAAGAAGCCCACACCAATCTTGTGAGGTCCAAACGTGGCCTACACACTTCATTGCTTGATAGGCCTCTGAGGACTCATAGAGCCCAAGCCTGTGATGCAAATTGCTGCCCACCCACATTTTTAGCCCAATGAGAGGTCCCTTTATCCAGATTAAAATCCGACGGGTTCCGATTTAGCCTAAACCGTAGATTCATTTCTCTGGGACAAGATCCCGTGTGACCGTCATGGATCATGACTCTGGTTAGCAACCATCTTCCTTCATTGGCGTGCATGGACTTCAAAGCTTGATCAAGGCAATTGAATCATCAATGCGACTTACAATTGCTATAACCCTTCAACGACACTCGATCTTCAAGGCACTGGATTTTGATCTCCGATCCCCATGAGTTTAAGGGGGAATGTTAGAGAATATATATTATAATAAATTATGTTAGATACACCATATCATTACTGGTGCATCTTATCACAAGATTAGAATCAATTAGATTTGATTGAGGGATTTTAGGATCTCATTCCAATTAGACTTTTGTAATGCTCTATATAAGAGCTTTGAGTAAGTCAATGTAATCACTCAAGTTATTCAATAAACCCTATATTTTCACACTGCGGGACACCATAGGCTAGGAGTAGCACTATACTGACCGGCACCGTCTAACACTTAAGGAAGTTAACCTTATGGATGTTTGGCCAATCCTTAGGTGGACCTACAAAGCAAAAGTCAGCCTGATTAGTGATTTCAAACCTTCTACATTTGTACCTCAAATAATGGTAAATAATGCTCAAATTCCGCGGTTAAAAATCAACCCATGGAAACGACTCCAATCCAACGCTAAGAAATCACTAATCAGATTAATTTTTTGTCCGTGTGTCCATCTAGCGTGGATCCCTTGAATGCAACTGCCAATGGTCTCAATCACACATTTTTTTGTCCGGTTATCCGTGTGGTAGCACAACTCTTTTTTATTTTGATTTATTCAAGATCCCTTGGATGTCTCTGCTACGATTTTCTGCAACAAATATATGTTGTGTGCAAAATGATTTGTTCAAAATACGTGTTGTGTGCGTGTGAGAGGAGTAAAACTTGGCTGACTGGTGATGATCACTAACCACTCACAATACGAGCCACATGGCACAATATGGATGTTTGGCCAATTCCTAGGTGGACCTACGAACCAAAAATCAACCTGGTTAGTGATTTTAAGCGTGGTATCAGAGTCATTTTCATGGGTTGATTTTAAATGCAGGAATTTGAGTGTTATTGACCATTATTTAGGGTACAAGATCGAAATGTTTGAAATCACTAATCAGGTTGAATTTTAGTTTGTAGGTTCACCTAGGGATTGGCCAAACATCCATACAGTCAGCGTCCTTTAAAAATGTGCCACGTGGATCATATTGTGGGCGGTCACGGCTTCGCTGACTGTTGCCAATCAGTCAAGTTTTAGAAAGAGAGAGAGATTTGTCAATACAGTTACCATTATCTATGGGGGTCGTGGGCTGGGCTTAGCTGTAGTAGATCTTACTTAGTATGCAAGCCCACTAACTGTGTTACGTCACTTAATGAATGAGGTTGTTACCCGCTTTTGGACCCCAAACTTGGTCATTTAGGCCTGTCGGATTATTGGGCCAGGCCTATTATTTGGCCGGACTTGGGCCAAAGGTGAGAAGAGTTCTTTTTTTTACCTGACTCAATTAGCTTGGCTTGTGCTGGGCTGACCATTCCTATGGCCTATTGTTAACATGTTCAACATATTATTTAATTTCATTAAGGGTGTGTTTGATACGCGTGCAAATTGGGTGTGCAAATAGGTTTATGCGTGCAATCATTTTCTACGCATGTTTGGTACGCGTGCATTCGGCGATTTGCATATGCACATGAGCAAATAAATGTTCACCCTCTTTAGCAATTAAAAACTCATTTCACCTCCTGAGCAATCGTTTACACAACCTCTTTGTGCAAATGATTTGCATAAGGAACAAATTAAAATCCAATATTTTCTCAAATCAAGCCCTATCTTTCAAAAAAAAAAAAAACAGAAATAATGGAAAAAGCAGCATTGAAATTTAAAATTTAAAATTTAAATTTTAAAACATGATAAAAATGGAAAAAAAAATAGTGGCCCTTTTTTCCACAAATTTAAAAAAAAAAATAATGGTCTTTATTTTCGTTACAACAGAAAATAATGATCGTTATTTTTGGACCATTTTAACGGTACATAACGTAACGGGGGAGGTCCGAATCCGTTATAATGGCCATTATTTTTGCCATAACGGATTCGGACCTCCCTCATTACGTTATATACTGTTAAAACGCTGAAAAAATATATCGAAAAATAACGACCATTATTTTCTGAAAAATTTTGTGGAAAAAAAAATCGTTCGTTATTTTTGTTTTCGCCCATTATTTTTTTATTCCTTTCCATTTTTTTCATTTTTGAAATTTATGTTCAAATATGTGAGGCCCACGTCTTAAGTACAAAAAATTTGTGTTTTCGTACTTAATATGTGGGGTCCACATATTTTGTGCTTTCCTAAGTGAGCATGCGCGCGAACCAAATGGTCGTAAATATGGACAGTGCGTAAATTTTGAAATTTGCATATGCAAAGTTAGTGCGAACCAAACGCAAGAAAATAGTAAGAGTGCGCAAACCGTTGCATGCACAAACAATTGCACGCGCAAACCATTGCACGCGTAATGGTTTGCATGCGTACCAAACATACCCTAAATTTAGAAAGGGTTGTAAATCGGCTGGACCTGGTTTAAAATTTTATATGTAAGACTAAACCGGTACCTAAGCCAAAGTGCCTAATGAACCCGTACCCAGGCTTTGGATCTTGGACTGGGCCTCCTTACACTTCGGACATGCCAGACCTCACTTGTTTAGTTGGGCTTGATCTAACAAGGCATACTTGATGTTTTTAGGCGTGAGGAACCACAATTTTTGTTACTCACCACTATCTGGGTCCACTGACCACATGGATGTTTAGCACACACCTTACACACACCAAAAATCACTATGATTGGTAAATATCTAACCCTTAGATCTTAAACCAAATTTGACACTATTTTAATCGCCATTAGATTTGATCTGACACCAATTCAAAAGGCACCAGATCAAATTTGACGCTAATTGAAGTGGCGTCAGATTTAAACTGTCGTCGTTTGAAGTGGCGTAAGATTGATCTAACGCTCATTCAAACGGCGCCAGATTTGATCTGACGCCAATTCAAATGGCTTTCACGAAGGGAATTTTGGAGATCAACTCGGGAAAGTTGATGCCAATTGAAATAGCGTTTTGTAATTTTTTTAAATTAATTTAATTTTAAATTTAATTTTAAATTTTTTGTAATTATTAAATAGTATATCGGATCGAATATTATGGAATCAAATTCATCAATATTATTAATCAAATATTAAAAAGATATCCGAATCCCATTTTCGGATATTATTCGCTTTTCGAACACGGTTCGAATCCAATTCGAATTTTCGAGACAGCCTTGCTCAAGGGCATAGGGTGTCGGTCGGTTTTTCAGGTTTTTCATTCAAAAGATTGCCAAATATGGGGACAGTCCACGGCCGTTGCTTCAGTGACCCTCGTAAGAGTCGGAACGGCAATAACAGTTCTTTTCCCGATCAAACGCCAGTTACAGCTTTTAAAAATCACCTGCCAAATCAGACAGCTCAGATTCCGGACGCAACGAAGGCGAAGATGTCATCGTTGCCGTACTGTCACGTCGACAGCAGCTTGAGAGCCCTGGCCGGACAGGCCGAGGGTTTCGGCCGGTTCGCCATCGGAGGCCTCCACGGACCGCTTTATCACGTCACCACTTTAGCAGGTCAACTTCATCTTCATCTTTCTTCGACCCATCTCTTGCTTTTTATTTCCCTTAGCTTTTTCACAGTGGTCAGGGTTTGGGCTGTTTTTAATCTAACATGTTCTCGAAATTAGGGCTTTTTTGATTTGGAGTGCCCAAGTGCGATTGATCCTTTGGGTTTACGTTTTATAGCTCAATTGGGTTTTGAATTTCGATGTTTTAGAGCTCAATTGGATTTCGTTTTGGCACTTTATTTTAATGGATCCTGCAATTTAAATTTGTTGATTTGGCTTGCTGTTGTATTGTTTGTTCATGAACGTTTGTACATGAGGATGTATAGATTGGGCTCAGCCGGTACCTCAGGTGGTATACGTACTGCACCACAAGCTTGAGTTTTCGGGTTCGACCCCAGCTTAACCATCTATATAGATATTGGCTAAGGAACTTATAGAGGCAGCGAAATTAGTCGTACTATTTGTGGTCTTTAACAAAACTTGTATAAATTACCAGTTCGATTACACTGGAAGTGGTATGGGAGGAGTCTTACAGTTGCTTCATGTTTATTTGTGTGAAATTTAACCAAGTGGGATGAGGGCATACTCTCACACAATCAACCAAGCTCTTGAGAACCCATTAGGGATTTGATGGGACAGGATTTGAATTTTGAAATGGGCTCATAGTTTATTGGGGCATATCTATATCTAGTTATGGGGTTGGTGTTTACAGAATTGTATTTTTATGACTTAGGTTAAGCATTTCTATTTTTTTGGGAGTAGGTTAAGCATTTCTTGATTGTAAGGCAGTTTGGATCAATCCCTGGTCCTTTTATGGCTTTTACCAAAAAAGACTTCTGGATATTAAATTTGGCATGCTGATTTCCCTCTGAAAATGCTAATTATTTGCATAACAAACCATTCACCTCTTAAGATTAAGATATGGGCGGGTGAATCATTCAGTGGTTTTATGGATGTTTTATTATTACTGTAAGTTAAGATTTCTCATTTTCTGTTTGTGTAGATGATGGGCCTGGATCACTCCGTGATGGATGCCGTCGAAAAGAACCATTCTGGATTGTCTTTGAAGTTTCGGGCACCATTCAACTTTCGTCTTACTTGAATGTGTCGTCCTATAAGACAATTGATGGCCGGGGCCAGCGCATAAAACTCACCGGAAAGGGTCTACGGCTGAAGGAATGCGAACATGTTATAATCTGTAATCTGGAGTTCGAAGGTGGTAGAGGACATGATGTTGATGGCATTCAAATAAAACCCAAGTCAAAGCACATATGGATAGACCGTTGCAGCCTGCGTGATTATGATGATGGGCTAATAGATATCACGCGTGAAAGCACAGATATTACTGTTTCTAGGTGAGGAGGTGATCATCTCATGTTAAGAAATTAAGAGTAATTTCTTGGGGATTAATGTTAGATCCTGATCAAATTACTTTGCTTGTTCTATCAGATGCCACTTTTCAAAGCATGACAAGACGATGCTTATTGGAGCAGACTCCACTCACATTGGTGATAGATGCATCCGGGTGACCATTCACCATTGCTTTTTCGATGGGACCCGACAGCGACACCCTCGTGTTAGATTCGGGAAGGTTCATATATACAACAATTACACCAGAAATTGGGGCATATATGCTGTTTGTGCTAGTGTAGAATCACAGGTACCGATGAATTTAACATCTGCAATAATGTTCATCTAAGTGTTTTTAAGGTCTAGTAACTTGCTCCTAGTTGATGTGTTATATAATTTCTTATTTTCTTGGTTTTCTTTTCTGCAGATATATTCTCAGTGCAATATATATGAAGCAGGAGAGAAGAAGGGGACATTTAAATATCTCCCAGAGAAGGTAAGCTTATATTCTTTTGACTCTATATATGTGCCGTAAGCTTTTTATGATCCTTTCCTAGGACCTTCTATGCTAACCGTGTGGGTCTAGAGTGGGAAACTTTTCCTTGTTTAAGAGCCTTAAGTCTTGCAGCATAATATGGGAGCAAGAACTATAGATGGGTTGGTTGTCATTCTGTAATATTTAGAGAACCTGTATTGTGTTCTGTCTTTGGACTTGGTCATATTTTTTCCTTCATCATTAATGGAAATCTGCTTGCATTCATTTTTCAGCAGCTGCACTATCCTTTCACAAAATCTCTGAGGAGGTTCTTATTTTCCTCCCTCTTCCCTCCTCACCAGCACAAACACACACATGAACCCACTGTCATATGTTCTTTATTTTATATATATATAAGGGCTGGGATACATTGATTCGTGCTTTTGTGACTAATGGACATGGGACCCACATACAGATAGATGAATTAAGGGCTGAGTTTTGGTAATGATATTCTTCTCAACATATGTATCAACCTCACAAAAAATCGGCCCATTGCAACATTTGTAGCCTTACAGAAAGTAGATTGCAAGTTGAAAAATTTTGTACCGTCTATTTTAACCGTTAAATTAGGTCCATATTGGATAGGGTTAGATGTTTTAGAAATTGTTAATTTTTGGTGAGGATGATCTCCATGGCGAGGATATCATCCTCACCAAAAATCAGCTCTTAACTCGTCTGTCCCCACGACCGCGTAGTTGAATCTAGGGTTCGATAGAGAGGAGAGAGAACAAAGAAAAAAGAGAGCATGTGTGTCTCACATGACTCCAAACTTCTTATTTATGTAAAAAACCCTACATAGACAAGTATGCCCTTACAAACATAAAGGGTCCCTTATAACATAAAGGGTACACCCTGACACCACTCTCCTTCAAGTTGGTGCGTAGATATCTACCATGCCCAACTTGCTGAGACACTTGTGCAGCTGGTGACTAGGAACTCCCTTAGTGAATGCATCCGCTACCTGCTCTTCAGTCTTCGTAAAAGGAGTACAAATTTCTCCAATAATAATCTTCTCTCGTATGAAGTGTTTGTCCACTTCAATGTGCTTTGCTCGATCATGCTGTACTGGATTAGGAGCAATACTTATTGCTACCTTGTTGTCACAATATAGGCTCACTGAGTCAGTAATTGGGAATTCTAGTTCAGCTACTAAGATCTTCAACCACAACATTTCACACAAGCCATGAGCCATAGCTCGAAACTCAACCCCTGCTTGCTTCTCCATGTCACAAGATTACCCCCAACAAATGTGCAATACCTTGATGTGGATCTTTTGTCATTTTTGACATCTACCCAATCTACATCAGTGTATGACTCCACTCTCATGTGACCATTTTTCTTGAAGAGAAGTCCCTTACTAGGAGAGGATGTGAGATACCTCAAGATTTTGTGTGTTGCCTTCGATGTTGGGTTCGCTACTGAGCAAGAAGGGGTTTAAGCTATTGTTCGAGGCTGACAAAAGATGGGACATTTGTTGGAAAATGTTATTCGTATGAGGGTTCTTTTAAAATGAATGCATTTATTGAAAGCCTTAATATAGCTTCCACTTCTTTCATGTATATTATTTAATCTATTGATGAGTGGCATGGTCAATCGGTCATGTAAATTATTCTTCATTGAAGAAAATGATGAACTTGGAATATATACCTAATACTAAATTACAAGATGAACTCAAATATGAGTAGAATTGAAATTCGCTAAAAAACCTTTGAAAACTGACGTGACTTTAAAAACACAGTTACTAGAGGTGGAAACAAATACTTCATAACTTTTATAGATGATTTTCCTCGATACTGTAAAGTATATTTAAAGTATGAACCAATTCAAAATTTAAAATCTTATAAAACTTAAGTAGAAAATAAATTGAATAAGAAAATTAAAATATTGAGATCAAATAGAGGTGGAGAATATGACTCAACTTCTTAGGGAATTTTGCGAAAGGAATGGAATAATATATGACTCGAGAGCTCCCTATTCTCCTCAGGCTAATGGAGTAGCGGAGAGAAAAAACAAAATCTTAAAAGATATGGCTAATTTTATCCTTAATAGTTCAGGTTTACCTAAGAACATGCTGTTTATTAAATAGAATTCCATTTAAGCATTCAAATAAAACCCTTGTAAAATGTGGAAAAGTGGGAAACCCACTTATAAATATCTTAAAGTGTGGGGTTGTCTAGCTAAGGTGCCTATCCCTACTCCCAAAAGAGGTCAAAAAATAGTAGATTGTGTATTCATTGGCTATTCACAAAATAGCAGTGCCTACATATTTCTAATAATAAAATCGAACAATAACTCAATAGATGTGAACTTAATTATTGAGTGTTGAAATGTAGAATTTTTTGAAGATAGATTTTCTATAAAGGAAAATTTTGAAAAAGATCATAACTTTACTTTTAGTAAGCAAGAAGATTATATACAGGAAGAAATTGAACTTAAGAGAAGTAAATGAATTGGATCAACTACTAGTTTTGGACCTGATTTTCTTACATTTGTAGTAGAAATGATTCACAAACCTGTAATGAAGCAATGTCTTCTTTAGATGCAGCTTTTTGGTAAGAAGCAATTCATAGTGAAATTGAATCTCATCATCATCATATGCCTTAACGACATGGGGTTGGCTGCATGAATATTGTTCCTCTATTTAATTTTTTCTAAAGACATCTCTTCCGTTGAGGCAAGTTTCTTAAATCTTATCTCAAAACCTCATACAAATCTATTTTGGCCTTCCTCTCACCCATTTTGACCGTTCGACTTACACGTTCCTCCACATTGGTGCTGTCATTGGTCATAGTTGTACATGTCCAAACCATCTCAATCGACGCTTCCTCATTTTATCTCTAATTGGGGCTACTCTTATATTTTCACCAATGTGTTCATTTCTAATTTTGTCTTTCCTTGTCTTATTAGCACAAATCCATCTCAACTTCATCTCAGCTGCACTCATTTTATGAATATGTTGTTTCTTGATTGACCAACATTTAGTTCTATAAAGTAGCACTGGTCTTATTGTTGTCTTATAGAATTTTCTTTTAATCTGATTGGAACACACCAATCATATAGTACTCCACTTTAGCTACCTGCTCCTTAAAACATAGTTCCCTCACTATGAAAGGTGTGGGCAACATTCTCCTCAATCTCTTTGCCCTTATAAATAATAGAACCAAGGTAATGAAATTGGTTATTTCAAGGTAGCTAGTGATTGTCACTTTTAATTGGTGGACCGTGGATCATCTCTATGAACATCCTTACCAAAATTGCATTCCATATACTTTCTCTTCGTACGACTTATTTTAAGACCCTTGGATTCTAAAGCATTATTGAATCTATAATGTCTCATAAGACTTGGGAACCAGTAGATCTACCTCCAGCTAGTAAAACAATTGGATGCAAATGGATATTTAACAAGAAATTAAAAGCAGATGGATCAATAGATAAATATAAAGCAAGGTTGGTTGCCAAATAATCTAAACAAAAGGTGGTAGAGGTTTCCTGGACACATTCACCCGTAAAGATTGCCTCAATATATAACTTAGAAATTGTAAAACTGCATTTTTTAAATGATGAATCTATATGGACCGATCTGAAGGCTTTGTGATTCAATGCCTGGAAAAGTAAGTGTGTAGATTAAAAAAGTCTTTATATAGCCTTAGCATGCAGCAAACAATGGCACGAAAAATTTCATAAGGCTATGGTGTCAAATGTTTATAATATAAATGAAGGAGATAAATATATATACAGTAAGTTTAATAATGAATCAGGTGTGATTACCTGTTTATATTTCCATGATATGTTGATCATTGGCACGAGTCTAGAAGTGATTAGAAACAAGAAGAAATTTTTAATGAAAAACTTTGATATGAAAGACATGGGTAATGCAAATATAATTCTTGGGAATAAAAGTAAGAAATTCAAGAGGAATATCATCCCAATCTCATTACATAGAGAAAGTACTTAAGACATTCAAATAATTTGATTGTAATCCTGTGAAAACACCATTTGACCCAAACAGTATTCTAAGGAAAATGTTGGTGTATCACAACTTGAGTGTTCTAGGGTAATAGGCAGTCTTATGTACATAATTAATTGTACTAAACCATATATAACCTATGTTGTAGGTAGACTTAGTAGATATACTAGTAACTAGGGTAAGATCATTGGGATGCCTTAATGACGGTATTGAGATACCTGAATTATACTTTACACTATGGAATTCAACATGGTAGATATGCAACTGTATTAGAAGGATATAGTGATGCTAATTGGATTTTGGATTCAGGTGAATCTAAGTTCACTAGTGGATACATCTTCACTCTTGGAGATGTATAGTGTCTTGAAAATCAACCAAAAGTCCACAATGGAATCGTAGTTTATAGCTTTAGATAAGGTTGATGAGGAAGAGCAGTGGTTGAGGAACTTCCTGGTGGATATACCACTATGGCCAAAGCCCATACCTGCAATTTTTATATATTGATTGCTAAGTTGCTATAGCAAGGGCACAAAATAATTCATATAATGGACAATTTCGACATATTTTTCGAAAACATAATTCAGTGAAGCATCTATTAAAAGATGGGGTCATATCCATAGACTTTGTGATTTTAAAAGAAAACTTGGCTGATCCATTAACTAAAGGACTAGTTAGAGAGCTGCTTCATAATAAATTGAGGGGAATGGGTCTAAAGCCTATAAATACCTAATCAATGTGACTAAAGATCCCATGATCTAGGTTCAATGGGAAAAACCAATTTTTTGAGTAATTGTTGAGGGTATTACATATGAGTTTAACTCCATTCTCATCCCTATGGTGTTATAATACTACATGTATCATGAGGAGGTTAGAGTCTTAGACTCTTAATGCTTTTTATAGTTGGTTATTACGGTGGGTGTGGAGATACAAAAGCACTCTACACTTATATGAGTGAAAATTGGGTTGCTTCCTGTGAGAATTTAGGCTAATTTTCTAGAGCACTCATGGATACCTGGGAAAGCTCATGGCCGAAACGAGTACAACTGTAAGAACTTGACTATAATATGTTTTGTTTTTTGTGGAGACCTTTAGTCTCACACTACTTGGGTTAGAGAAGGTTTCTTGGTTTATAGAGCTAGTGTTAGCGGATGATGTGTTTCCCGCACACGTGTTGTGTTGGCCCGACGACTTGTTTCGTATACATAGTTGTTTCATCTTTCCCCAACAGGTCGATCTTTTGGGGTAAATGGTTGTTTAACATGGTATCAGAGCCTTAAGGCCTGGGAGGTCACCCGGCTCAAGTCTCCAGCAGAGTAAATTCCCGTTGAGGGTGCGTGTTAGCAGATGGTGTGTTTCCTGCACATGCGTTGTGTTGGCCCGAGGACCCGTTGGTATACATAGTTGTTTCGTCTTTCCCCAACAGGTCGATCTTTTGGGGTAAATGGTTGTTTAACAGCTAGGACATGGACTAAGGGTGGAGCCCTTGAGCATCCAAAATCTGTCCCCAATGGGGAAAACTATGCACCAACTCTCACATGTGCCCACGGGCTGAGCCAAGCCGAGCTGGGTCAGGCGGGTGGGGCGTGTGCCCGCACGTGCGGTGTCCACTTATCTTTTTAATACAAGTTTATTTCATTATTTATTCGACCATTTTGTGTGGATTCACATCCATTAACTCTCTTTAGTTGTCTACCTGTTTTATTATTCTTTATATTTATTATTTTGCCCTTTGCCATTAATGAGAAATAATTAGGGAAAAACATTTGGGAGTGCCTGTGACTATATAATTGGTTTTCTCTGGGGAGAGGACAGAGAACAGAACACCAAAGCTTTCTTCTCTGACATTTCAGCTATATTTCTCTCCCGTTTCACTTTAATTTTCCGTTTATTTTACTGTGCTTCTGAGGGTGAATACCACACATCGAGTTCGCCGTTTGCTGTAGACTAGTGCTGGTTACTGTAGACCTCACTGTTGTATCTTGGGAGGTGAACACCGGCAGCCTATGAGCACCACGGTTCTACCCAAGCAGGAGCGTCAATCACCTTGACGATTGTGACATCATGTACCTTAGTCGACTTGCAAAACCAACAAGTTCTTTTTTCTAATTGCAGATTATTGTTTCATGCTTCTAATTTATATCTTTTATTGGGAATTTGGAAATCTGGCAAAGTAGGTTTATATAACATGGCTGAGAAAATTGCACAATGCTCGTAACGACAAACAAAAACATGGAAGCTTTATTTTCTCAATAGATGGAACCAATATATTTTTTTCCTTTGATAAGCATAGGCGGAACCTATGCTTGAGCATTTCTCACCTGGTCTTTGTCTCGGGCCATCAAAGAGTTTATTGAAATATTGTAAATTAAAGTTGTGTTATAAAGTAGTAGTAGTTCTGGTTATTCTTATGTTTGGACGGATGGATTGATGTGTGCAGACTGCTGCTATTGATTTAATTTTCTAAATAAACAATGTTCTCTCAAATGGTATTTCCATAATGAGATGTGATATTTGTGCAGGCAACTGACAAAGAAGAGGTCTCGTCTGGATGCATAAGATCTGAAGGGGACATTTTCCTGAAGGGAGCTCAAGCATGTTCAACAAAAGGGGTGGGTGAGGAAAGCATGTTCCATCCAAGTGAATACTACCCGACATGGACAACGGAAGCTCCCTCGGAGGCTCTGAAAGAGGTTCTCAAACTTTGTACAGGGTGGCAGTCCATTCCAAGGCCGGCAGAGCAGACGGTGGTTGCATGACAGACTCAGAAATATGTATTCCGTTCTTTTTCTTCGACTCATTTCGAGTAGAGCTCGTAGTTGCAAACGGTGTCTGCTCTTATGGTGCGTGTGTGTTGTATATGTGTGCTTTTTTTAATTAATAAAAGGTTGAAATTATAAGTAATTAGAGGTCTGTGCTTGGAGGTGTCTCTCTAAGGGGTGTCAATTTTACATGTTTAAACCGAATCGGAACCGAAACATTTTTGTGAACCAACTAAAAAAGAACCGGACCGAACTGAAAATAATGGTTACGGTTCTGGATAGTTAGATTTGCAGTCAAAACTGATAGGAACTGAAACCGATATATAAATAGTGTTAAAATCATCAAGATATGTACCAATTTACCTAGAACCGGAACTGAAACCAACAGGAACCATATAATCGGTTCTGCTCTCAGATCCATCATTTTGAGAATTGTGGAACCGATAAGAACCGGCAATATCGGTTCTGGTTCTGGGTAGCTTAGGAACCGAACCGGAACCGACCTGTTGACACCCGATTTAGGAGCAATATGGAGAGAGGGGTGTTTGGTGCTTACGAGTATTAGCTAAACCGCGTTCTAGTTTCAAGAAACTGTCAAAAATCAGGATAGGAAGACAGGAAGTTTTCTTCCTTGCATGTGAGCAGTATGTGACAGAGATGCAAGGTAGTCGGGGGCCTGCAACCCGGGTCACTGCTTGGCAGTTTGTCACAAATCTTCTTCATCAACTATGTTTGTAGAATATTGCTTGTTCATGGAGATCGAGAGGTGGCAATTCTTTTGCCGATTGACCAAAAACCAGCTCATGAGGTACTAATGGTTAACCCAAACCTAATCTGAACCAGTAAAAACTCGCTAAGTCGGGTCCAATATGCCATGGATCGAGGATAACCCTAAACTCATCCAAAACAGATTCAGGTTCTATGGGCTCAGTCCAAACCCAACCTGAAACTGGTAAAAACTGGTTGTGTTAGGTAAAAGTAAAACTACGAGGTTGAACGAAGCTAGAACACCTATTTAAGGTATAGGACGTTAACAGTTAACTAGAGGAGTTTCGTGAGATTCACACTTTGACAAGTTGAATGGCCATATCACTGAAGTGAACCAAGCTCCACGGATAACCCATCTGTATTCAATCTGTGGTCCAGAGCCCAGTTCCAGCTCCTCGAGTGGATGGAGAGCATGACCCAAGTAACCACGTGAGCATGATCATATCCTTCATCTCTCAAGCCGTAGCCCCTTTTTTTTCGGAATTTTTTTAGCTCCTGTCCACATTTTTCTGAGCCCACCGACTGCATGGATGTTTAGTCTACACCTAGGTGGATATAGAAACCAAAAATCAGCCTGATTAATGATTTATAGCCGTTGGATGTAGTAAGCAAATAAAAAGTGTTAAAATTTAGTGTAGAGGTTACCAGTTGGGGTGATTTTTGGTGCGTATATCCACCAAGGGCTGGGTTAAACCAAGGTTTAAAAAGGGCCATTATTACGGTATAACAGATGGCCGTTAAAACTGGAAAATAATGACCGTTTTTTTCATAAAATTTTCCAAAAATAAGGGTTGTTATTTTCGTTATAACGGAAATAATGTCCGTTATTTTTAAAGCGTTTTAACGGGTACAGAGGAGGTCCGAATATGTTATAACGGCTGTTTTTAAAACTATGGGTTAAACATCCGCAGCCAGTGGGCCCAAAAACATGCGCTACATAGGGATTTGTAGAGCCGCTGGATCAACAAGAACCTCTACCGTCATTCTTACATGGGGAAGAGCTATTTACATCAACAGGTGGTCCACTAATTGAATAGTTCGGTTCAAGATCAATGGTCAGAATTGGCGATAATGAATTTCTGGTCCAAATATGAATAAAAATAAAAATAAACAGGTACTTTGACTTTTTGTCCGCGATTGACAAGTCACAACTACATGTTTGCTTACGCAGGATATTTGACTTTTTCCTGTTCAATGCATCGGGATTCGTGACTAAGATTACAGAAGCAATAAAATAGTTAAGGGTCGTGATGTAACAAGGTATACCTGAGATCTTTTTATTTGCGGAAGCGGCAGTTTTGGTAGTCACCACTGCCATCTGGGCCCACTGACCGCATGGATGTTTAGCCCACCCTTTAATAGACATTCATACAAAAAATCAGCTTGTTTAATGATTTTTAGCCGTTGGTTTTAGTACTCAAAAGATGGTTGTATTCAACGGCTATAAGACAAGTCACAACTACATGTTTGCTTACGCAGGATATTTGACTTTTTCCTGTTCCATGCATCGGGATTCGTGACTAAGATTACAGAAGCAATAAAATAGTTAAACCTCCATTTTCAACGAAACCGTTAATGCCCTCTGTTTTTTTTTTATTATTTCAGATTTCACGCCATCTCCTCTTCGGCTACGATATCTACCAAAATCCATGTCTCTGTAAACATCAGGAAACTTCCAGAAAATCTTATACAGGAAGAAGTAAAGAATCAATAAGTTCCCCGTAGAAAATTCATAAACCTCTAATAACAATATATATATGTTTTATTTTATTTTATTTTCTCTACACAAACTCACCAAAAGTCGTCGACTTTGTATATTTTTACAGACAGACAACAACACATATACGTACAAAACACCGCCAAACGGCCGGCAATTAAAATTTTAAAACTAAAAAGTCATATCGTATCACCGAGATCGCGACCCACGAGAAGAATGTGTTGAGGTAGACGAAGAGCCCGAAATTCCCGTACCGTAAAACAAGTCCGATAAGTAATTCCCCAAATCATCAGGTGCGAATCGAACTAAAGACTCTATATTCTTCTCACCTCCCAATTTAACCCGATACTTGTCATAAAACGCCCGGTACGCGGGCACGAGCTTTTTAGCAATGGACACTTTTATCTCGTCTCTGAGCTTACCGTCCGGTACGACCCATGAGGACTGCGTCCGATACGCTGCTTCGAAAGCAGAGTTGAATCTCTTGAAGCAATTCTTTGCCTCCTCAGGCGAGATCATGGCCGTTGGTTGCTCCGGTAACACCGATAGAACCTTGCTCCACGCCATCCGCTCGTAATTTATTGCGTACTGTTTCACTTTGGTTTCATGCTTCGATATCCAGTCCTCGCCGAGGAGGAACTGGAGATTGGATGTACGGACGCTCGAGACGACGTACTGGAGATTGTTGGCGAGGAAGAGATACGATAAGGAGACGTCTTTGTAAAGCTCGGCCTTGCCGTCGAGCTTGCAGAGAAGAACGAGGATCAACCAAGCGAATCGGACGGAAATCGCCGATGTTTGACTATCGTCAGAATTGAGACTCTCGAAGTAAGATTCCGGCAGAGGTCCTTGTACTGGCGATGGCGAGTCGGCGAGGATATCAAAGAGAATTCCGCTGTAATCGGCGAGGAGAGATGCATGATCCATTACGTGTCGGGTAAGAGGGTGGACTCCACCACCCGGGACAGGCGATTTCGACGAGTCCTTCTGAATTGCCGACTCGAAGTCCAATAGGACTGTTCGGACTGCGTCGCCTAGTCTGGAGAGTGCGGACAGCGCATGTGATTGGACAGCAGAGGTAGATTCGAAGGAGAAGATTGATTCGATCTCCGGCCAAAGATTGGAGATTGCGGTGTAGAGGTCTAGTAAGCGGATCATCTTTTCAGGAGATTTCTTGCTCTTCGCGAAATGTTCAGGGAAATGGAAGAGATTTGTGGCTCCTTCTCTCGAGATTTCAGAGAAACAGGATTCTCTGATGGAATCGGAGGCGGAGAAGACGTGATCGCAGAGAATTCTTTCGCCGGAAAAGAGTGTTTTCACTGCTACTTTCACGGCATTCAACCAGCTCTTGATCTTGAGCTCCAGGACTTCCCAATCCATTTTATTGATCTGGTGAGAACTCAAACGCTCAACTCCGAGACGGTAGAGGCCTTCATCGATGATCGACTTTCTGATGATCTTATAGATCTTCACGCATTCTTTACCGTAACCAGATGAGATCATGCAGTCTGCAATCGATTTAAGATCATACATGGCGAGCGTCGAGACTCGCTCGACCTCAGAGATAGAATTACCGGCGGCCTGTGCCTCGTCTTCCGATCCGATATCGTCCTCGTAATCGGAAGTACTCGATCTCGATCTCTCTGATGCGTGCGATGATCGTCCAGAGATTGATTCAGGATCGAGATGATCACGATTCGTCGAAAGAATCTGATAGAACTCCTTCTCGAGCCTCTTCATGGCAATCTGCATCAAATTTTGAGCTTGAACGAGCTTCTCAGAACTCGAATTCTCAGATACCAAGAGATGCATCCCGCTCTGCAAATCCTTGACGCATTTGAGAAATTCCTTAGCTTCTCTTCTGTTTTCATGGAACAGAGAGGTGACCTTAGCAAAGGTGGAGCTGTCTGGATTCCATTTCTTGATCATCGCTTCAGCGACATCGATGTTTTCCTCCATCATGGATTCAGAGAAGGAGTGACGAGGAGTTAAACGTAAAGGACGAGTTCGTGAAGGAGAAGGAGCGGGAGAATTCGAAGAAGATGAAGGTCTATGAGAAGAGAAGAAGATGCTCCTCATTCCTTTTCTCGGCATTACTCCTTTTTCTCTCTAGATTGGATTTTTCCTGAAGTCGAATAGATCGAAGACAGACACAGAGATAATGGAGAAGAAGAAGAAGCTGTGTTGAAACTCTAGATCTTCTGTAATTAGTTTCTTAGTTCTCCTTCTTCTTTAGAGTTTGGATAACAGAGCTCTCAACTCCTCTCTATATGTTTTGCTTCATTATTAGGTTTTTTGGTGGGAATTTATAGATGAATCATGGACGAAGCTTCCAGGATGTGAGTCAGACAAAAACGAGTTTGAACTCTCTACGCGTTCAACGTGTCGCTTATTTGGTAATCTTTTAATTTACGCGGGAAAAAAAATAAAGAAAAAGGACTCCAATTAATAATAAGAAATAAAAAAATTAATAAGTTACTAGAGACTAGAGTAGAGTCTTATGGTTGTATGGCAGTTAAAAACCGTATTTTACAAGGTACCGTATGATGCGTATTATAGGGCCCTCAATACACACACTATTCCGAATTATTGAAAAAAAGCAAATTAATGGAATTTTTTTTTGTTTTTTTTTTGGTTGTTTTTCCTGCCGAATTTTTTGAACGAATTTCCAACTGACATACCTAAATTATACTTGAACACATGGTTTTACAAACAGCCGTTTAAACGGTTTTAACGCTTTGAATTTAACAGCCGTTTTTTTTTTTGTTTTTGTTTTAACGGCGTTAAATTCGTTTAAACAACAGTTAAATTCTGAAAAATTTTGTGAAAAAAAAACAACCGTTAAATCTTTTAAACTGCATTAAATTCTCTTCTTTTTTTTTTTTTCAAAATTTGAATTTCAGCGCCACTTTTCCCATTTTTGCCCATGGCCGTTTCAATCCGTTTTAACAGTAACGCCCCCAGTCCGTTAATCTGTTAAAACGGCTTTCTTTAAACCTTGCTTGAACATTTCTCGTACCATATTTTTGCAATATGCCGAATTATTAACTATATTCTGAAGTACAGGATCTTAATTCTTTCGTCATAGGGATACACCGGTATACACCGGTTATCCTGGCACAACCGTACTATTCTTATCAATATAACTTGCACAAATAACGGATCCCACCTAGAAGATTTTATGGACCAAAATTCAGTTCTGTTAGGTGATCCAACCATGCCGCAATCCCGTTACGTTAACAGCCACCGTTATTTTTTAAATTAACCATTTTCTACAATTGTGGAGGTTTATTTTTTCTGAAAAAATAATATATTAATATTCTAACTTTTTTTTTTTTATTGAAACGTGACTTGTGTTATAACAGTCATAACGGAAAGGTCATGGTTACTGTTGTACCGTTATAACGGACCATTATTTAAAACTTTTGGTCTAACCATCCAACCATAGTATAGTTTTTCTAATTTTTTTCCAAGTCAAGATATGATGTATTATGGAGAATATGATGGTCTACGAAAACAGGGGATCGCTAATTACCAGAGAGATGGTGATGAAATCATGAAGAAATCATGAAATTGTAGAATATGAGAAGTGGATTCTCCAAGCCGGCCGAAACATGAGCCAACATGTTCTTCTTTCGACCGCCGCCCGTGTAATGGAAAAAACCAACGAACTCATTATTTGCGTAAAAGAGAGCATCATATCAGTCAAAATTTGCTTTGCACTTTCCATGAAATCATTCTTCCTTTCCCTTTCGTGAAACTCCACTAACTGAAGCTGTGTTGCCAAGAGATTTCCACTCCTCTTTTTTTACTTTTGGATATTTTAGTAACACCCCCTGAAATCTTAAAGTAATTAGTTATACCCCCTTGTACTTTCAAACTTTTGGATTACCCCCCTTAACCTAGTTTAAGTATCATTTGACTAACACTAAAATGTCACATGTATCATGCGCCTATGAATATTGCAAGCACAGTGCTAATGAGGTGTGATTCAAGTCCCTTAACTGTCAACCACTGTTAAACGAGGTCAAGGGGGTAATTCAAAAGTTTGAAAGTATAAGTGGGTATTACAAATTACCTTCAAGTTTAGGGGGGTGTAACTAAAATACCCTAAACTTTTTTATTTCTATCTTTTAGTTTTCTAAGGCCTGTTTGAATACCTAAAACTTGGGCCAACCATGGTAAGTATAGCTCTGATCATTCTAGGCTAGCTAAAAAATGGGCCCTACTTTTTTTCAATTTTCTTAGTAGTTGCAACATTGAACTGGACTAAGAATGGTAGATCCTGAAAACATGAGATTGCCAAACAAGCCTAGACTTGATCTCCAACCATTTAAAACAAACAGAGAATTTACTACTTCTAGAGCACATTTTGCTTCTACTAGGGCATCAATGTTCTTTTTCTCCGTACTGTATGAAGCAAAATATGTTTTGTATAAATAATACAGGAAAATGTGCTCTAAAAATAATAATTCCCTAAAAGAAAGGTGGAAACCATGGTTTTAAAAACGGCCGTTTAAAGGGTAACGCCCTAAGCCCGTTTCCGTTTAAACACGTTTTATCGGTTTTGAAAAAAAACGGCCTTTAAAATTGTTTAAACAGCCGTTTAATTTAGAAAAAATTTGTGAAAAAAATGGCCGTTAAAACCCTTTAATTCCATTAAAATCTGTTTAATTTCCGTTTAAATCCGTTAAATTCCATTTTTTTTTTTAAATTTTCAAATTTCAAAATTTGAATTTCAGCCCCACTTTTTCCGTTAAAACAGTTAAAATCCATTTTTTTTTCATTTTTGCCCCTGACCGTTTCAATCCGTTTAAACAGTTTAAATGGTAACGCCCCCAGTCCGTTTAACCGTTAAAACGGCCTCCTTTAAACCTTGGTGGAAACAACAAATTCATCAAATAATAAACTATTGATTCTAGGCTCGAGGCAAGATCAAGGTTTTAAATAATTTGTTCTAATGGTTTCATAACATTACCGTCCATTATAATGCGTCACAATTAGTCAAGTAAAACATGTGTCGGAAAATTATTATTTTCATTTATTTTTCAAAAAATCTTTGAGAACAATAAAAAATTTTATTTTTTCAAAATAATGGCGCCATTATAATGAAAAATAACAGATATTTCTTTTTTTTTTTGTTTTTCCGATTTTGTGGTTAAAACAGGAAAAAATGACTTTTTCATTTGTGTTCTTCTTTTTAATATAGAAGTCCTGATTATAGAGGAAACACCTCGCTCAATTTTCCAAGAACACCTATTTAGCCTTGCATTTCACGATTCCCTGCCTCTCCCCCCCCCCCATACCACGTCACGCTTGCCATTCGTCATGACACTAATGGCGTCATTCACCAGCTATGATGTCATTAAAATCCAACGGCTGACGTTGAGGACGCCAGAGGTCTTTCTTTTTCACTACGTTCTTGTGGAAAACAGTATCATGTCTTGACCGGTACCTTCACTTCATTTTACTCTTTTGTCACATTCCTATATTATAATTAACGGATACTTAATGTGAGCTTTATGTCCGTTATAATGTGGTAACGGGTGACATCAGTCACATCTGGGTAAAAGAAGGTTCAAATATTATTATTTTGTAAAATAATGGATTACAAAAAATAATGGCCGTTAATTTCGTTATAACTTTAAGATTGTTTTTTCAGTTTTTTGCGTTACTTTCTAGATAACCATGAGTACATAGAAAATCGGCCGGTTCATTGCTGTCCGATCACTTCAAGATCCAATCTCACATCTAATGGTGATGATAGAAAATAAGAAAAATTCCTCTTATT